>JAQPPZ010016564.1:0-2707500 GCA_028583015.1 Wollemia nobilis
AAGCCAAAATTAGTTAAAACAAACTTGGAAATAGATTTCAAATGGGTTCAAGCAAGGAAACTTTTTGATTTTTCCTCCCTACTGCTCCAACCTCCTAGTTCTTGATCTTGGCTTCCCAAGGAAGCTAGGATTAGGAATTGAGAGTGCTATAAGACCCCCCTATAAATTGGGGATAAATCCTAGAAGGGTTTTAATTGAATGCAACGAAGCCCTATCGAGTTAGAGATCCACTTACAACCCTTGAGGAGTGTCTACATGCTGTCCATTTGGAGAATCATGACTGTATTTGGAGTAATGAAGATCCTAAGAGCTTAAGGAGCAAGCTTTACCAATTGAACCATATTCATTATAAATTTGAGTCAAATTAATCGTCAATATATTATAGAATTAAGAGGTGACCCTTGATCATCAATTCCTCAAAGGAATTAGCCATTTCAAGCCCTGGTTACAATAGAAAGAAGATTTTCACCTCAATCACGACTAATAGATCCAACTGCG
The DNA here is from genome assembly GCA_028583015.1 of Wollemia nobilis. Lineage (NCBI taxonomy): Eukaryota > Viridiplantae > Streptophyta > Pinopsida > Araucariales > Araucariaceae > Wollemia > Wollemia nobilis. The sequence goes on from JAQPPZ010016564.1 coordinate 499, forward strand.
CTTGGGACCTATGGCTAGGGTTTGAAGTGCATTTTTCTTCCATTTTAGCAAAAGATTCATGTTTCTAGCCATGCAATTAGTTAGATATAGCTTATATTAACTCTCATTTCCATACTTGTATGGTTAATTAACGAAATTTGAGGTAGCTTGGTCCTTATTTTATCACATTTACCAATTTGCATTAATATTCTTAGATTAGAGTTACTTCATGCTTTTAGTGTAAATTTGATGTTATATTAATCATATTTGATTATATTTAATCATATTTTGTATTAGTTTACCATTCTTACACATATATTTGCTTACATAGACATATATTTATGTTTTATTACAAGTCTTTCCATATTATTTACAAATCTTCCACAAGAGCCTCATCATGAGAGGCCTCATATGTTATTAATTGTGCTATGTTGTTTCTTAAACATATATTACAGATCTTTGTCATCTTTGAAGTATTCTTGGCATCAATTTCCTCCAAGCAAGTGGGAAGAAGGCATCCATAAGCCTTGAGTAGTTCGTGTCAAATCTAGAGAACCTACAAATTGCACCAACCCTATTTAGGGACTTCAAAACGTTGTATTCATTGTATCAAGATTTTGGTATCCCTTAGAGGGACCTACATGTAATTGAGATTTGCAATGATTTAATAAAATAAACCTTCACATTCTTGTTAAATTCATTTGTTCATATGCTTTATTGATTTAATATTTGGTATAATGATGCAATAGCTTAGGTGTATATTTTTTGGGATCATACAGATGGCGATCACGGTGGGGATCCACAAATTTAGCTATCATTGATTGAGTTTTTGTGTTTTAGGTCTTAGCCACACTTGATAGCCATGATGCATAGTGTCATCCATGTTTAACACCTATGGATAGCACCTCAATCACGCTTGACAACCGCGGCTAGTAGAAATCAGAGAAACAGATAGTAGACATCCTATCTCTTAATCAGATGAGGGATTCCAAGTAATTTTCCCTTCTTTGTGATTTCCATGTTTCTGTGTTTTTCCTGTTATTAGGCTAAATAGATCATCTAGCCAAATTTTAGAAGGAAAAATAATGAAAACTGCCATGTATGCTATTAGTTGTGGTTAAAAACAACAACTAGCACTGTTAGCTATGATTATCATCCACAACTAAAATTCAGTTGCTTGTTAGCTGTAGTACATAAAAAAACTAGCATTAATTTTTTGTGTTAGGGTTTTATTGCTTGGGGCCTATCTAAAGCCCAGTTTCTCATGCAATTTTACATCTTTTGATTTAGAAAATAGCATTTAGATTTGCATATTTTTGAATTCAAACGCAAATTTCCTAGGCATATAGGAAAAATCATGGGTGCTCTCTAATGCATTTTACTTTTATTGCAAAATTAAAATGAACCCTTACACACCACATAATATTTAAACGTTAGTGAGTTGGAATTCACACCCAACCACTAATAGATTTCAATGATGGTGGAAGTCATATCCATCCATTGGCTCATATCCCATGAACTTGTTCTATTGGCCAATACCAGATCCAAGATCTAACGTAGCCTGGAAAATTTATATGTACTTCTCTTCAAAGGTTATAATGCTGAACAGGTGAGACTGGGTGAGGATCTGGTAGGACCTATGCTCCTTGATCGGGTATGTGTTTCATCTTCATACTTTGATTGATTTACGTGATCGGTATTTCACTCCCAGGTGTTGAGATTTGAGCATATAGGTGAAAACCATTAAACTAAACAAGTATTTCATCAACAAATTTTCAAACATGATGAGAGTTAGTTTAAGTTTTCAACACATATGAAACACACTGAAATAGATAAAGTATCATAAAGAAACTTTATAAGAGATAAATACCCTTGTATTCTTTGTTTTATTTAAAATTTACATAGGAGATAATTCAAATAATGGTCAACACACGGAGAGGCCAACCTCAAATAATTGAGGTGGAGGATGAATATCTATAATACACACAAAAAAACACATTAAATTATCAACCACAGGATCCTCCTGAATGATGTTCAACGAGTATTAGAGGGGACAATTCAACACATGGGGATTTTGTTTAGAACACCCCAATTAGAGGAGGTAATGCATACTCCTCAAGGGATAGATCTAAGGGTGGCTCAAGGCCCCCATAATCTCATGATAGAAAATAATAATATCCACCCAATAAGAGGTAAGAAGATAGGGCTACTTCAGAGCATAGGCCCTTGCAAACTCAAAACAATAATGAACTTGGGAAGTTCACAATTGACTTGGCTAGACTTGGAGAAAATGGTACACCACCAAATGAACCATGGAAAAGTAGGTAGCTTTACGGAATTGAATGAGTCATAGGTCAATTAGGATGTAGAGCCTCATCTGCACATACTCATTCTACGAATTCACACAATGAGAGCACACATAGGTCTACCAAGGAGCTAAGAGAATGCTCAAAGTGTTCTCGAATCATATATACCCCATCAACCCATGCGGGCATAGATAATAGAAAATAGCAAAATGTGAATGCCTTATATATAGACAAGGTCAAAAGTGTGGCAGAAAAGTCTATTGAGACCCAAACAAATAAATTTCCCTAAAAAAAGATGCGTAACCAAAGGCCACACATTGTTGATCTCATAGATCGATTGCAAAAACTGGTTTTAGAGCAAAAGCAACATATCTTCCAAGATCAATTGGAAGATGTACACGTAGAGTGTGAGTGCCTTGAGAATGAGGATACTCAATGATAGAGGTTTTTAATGCAAAATCCATATGAGTAGTGCATGTGTGAGTAATGCATCCTTGACCAAAAGGAGCATGTAGAGAGAGAAGATAGATTGGCTCATGCTAATTTACCTCCTCAAAGTGAATACAGGGAGCACCACCATAGTTAAGCTATTTTATAGCCTAAATTGCACCCTAAGAATACTAGAAATCATACTCATTATATGGACCAAAACACGTTACAACACCAAGCGCTAGAGCAACACGAGCGTACCCAGTATGAGGAGGTAGAAGGAGACAATCAAGAGCAACAATATCCAGAGATATCCTTGGTAGAAGAGGAGGATGAGTCAATACCTCCACCTCAATCCAAGAAGAATATACCTCCAAAAGATCTATAGAGACCGCTCAGGGAAGAAGAGATTCTATCTTCCTAGGCCTACAAGGCCTTGGAATAAAAGGTAAGAGCCATTTAGAAACAAGGTACAACCTATCTGAAGCCTATCTTGAACAAAATACACAATGCACATCTATGCCCCTCAGTGTCTACTCCAACATACCTTGATCATTTTAAGATGACCAAGTTGGATAAATTACTAGGAGATGAAGATGCATAAGAGCACATCACGAGCTTCATGAACATGTGCTTTCAAATTCAAAGCGATGATGCTTTGTTATTGAGGACCTTCATCATGACCCTTTTAGGCCCTGCTCTAGAATGGTTCAACCAATTAAAAAATTATAGCATAACCATCTTTGAACAACTGGTAAATAATTTTCTTGAATGCTTCTCTTTAGATATCAAGAAGAAAATAAATTTGTCTGGTTTGGCCACTTTAATGCAATATGATTATGAGCCAATCATGTACTATGGAAAGAGATGGATAAAGTTGATGGCAAAGCTACCATTTTCCATTCCAACAATGAAACTGACTCAAATGTTCATTAAGAGTTGTACAAAACACATCTTGCTATTATTGCAATTACAAAAATATCAAATATTTGAGGAGGCCTTGGTGCTAGCCAAGGTTATTGAGGATATCAAGTTATAGGAGGGTAACTTGAAACTCCAAACCAAAAAGGATTGGAACAATAATAACACTAAAAATCAAAATCACTAAGCTAAGCCAACCCACGTGAATCAAGTGGTGTTGAATCTCCAAAAAGGGGACAAGGGCCAACAATAAAATTATCAGGCTCAACCTCCTCCTGCGTAATATAATCATCACAATAATAAGAAACATGGTAAAAACAAGGATCAGTGCCCTCCTCACCAGTTTATGCCATTTTTTAGAGATGATGACATCAAATTTTCAATAGTTGTGCGAGGCTAATGCTATAACATTACTCTATGTTAAATTAATAGATCCAAACCAACCTAAATCAAAGGCATTTAGGGAGGATATTTATTGTTCTTACCATAGGCATAAGCGACATGACATTGAAGGATATCATAGTTTCAAACATGTGGTGCAGAACATGATCAACAATAGCAATCTAATTGTTGACAATCCTTAGGCTTTAGACAACCAAAACATGAGAATATTCAAAAATCCCTTGCTTAACCATGAGCCTCCAAGGAACAATATCGACCAATTGAATCAATTGTAGATTGATCTACCTACATAGGGCTTTGTCGGTATGGTAAAAATTATCACCAAAAATGGAAGATATAATTAGCCAGGTCCTCCTCCTACTCCAATCAGGATTAGAGCTACACCCCCACAAAGTCCAACACAAAATAATTTGTTAGGACCACCAACTGGACCGGTGGTGTCCAGAAGAAATAGGCTCATCCAAAGCCTACAGACAACTTCTGCAAAGCTATCACTTTATGGAATAATACAATAGTATCCTAAGAACGGAGATACTCTAATAAAAATTTTAAGGTCCATAGAGGTTCAATACCAAGACCAAGAAGTGTTTACAAATTTTATGGGACATGTGCAATAGTGCCAAGAGCCCATGATTTAGTTTTATGATCATATAATCAAAATTGTCTCTACTATTACAACAAACCCACCACTTCATATAATTGCGTGTGTCAACCACACACCATTCAAGTAGGTATTGATCGACATAGGGTCTTCGATCAATATTATTACAACAAAGACCTTAGCATATTTGAAACTAACAAAATTGCATATCGTGCCATCGATCTTCACATTACGGGCATTCAATGATGCATTATGATCAACTATTGGTACTATAGTCTTACCTATCCAATTTAGACTGAATACTATCTCGATGATGTATCACATGTTAGAAGGTGCAATGCAATATCACATCCTCTTAGGTAGACCATGGATAAGAGAGATTCGATGTGTACCCTTAATACCACATCAATGTATCAAGTATGTACATGAGGGTCAAGTGCACGTTGTTCCTTCCAACGAGGATCCATTCAAATATGTGAACCAAGTATATTTACCTGGAGATTTCATACTCCCTTCAATACAATTGGATATAAGGCCAATGTCACCCATCAACCATCCAAAAGGTAAATCAAATAAAGTGTGTGTTGGACCTTCAACATCAACACCATGACCATTTGCACATACAATAGTTGCTTCGACAAAACCTACAACATCGATGATACTTAGAAATGACCAAAAGCTCAAGGTAGTAATGGACGAGAAACAGTCAAAAGAAAAGCCTGAAGTAGCCAATGCTAAAGTCTCTAATCCCATGGACGAGGGAGACATGAAAAATGAAGCTAAGGAGGTACAACAAACTGCTTTACCTATTTATTTAGCTAGATCATCTGCGTCATAGGTTACCATTCACTTAGTTAATCCTGGGTTAGCAAAATATATAGTGCATAATATGATGTTTACACTTTTTATCAAAACTGCACAAGACATGGACAAACCTTAAGCCCGATGATTTCCTATAGGGATGGTGGTGCCACTGGGGGTGCCACCCAACCAAACCAACTTCATCTATGGAGGGCTTGATCAAATTAGAAATCGTATGCCTATGGATGAAGACGATGAGATAAACCATTCACTATGAATATTCATTATCTATCCAACCCAAAGTTCACATTGTGATATTTTGAACGTTACCATCGATATGGTTATGGTCTTGATTTATTCGAGTAAGGATGATAAACTCCCTATGAATCGTAGTATTAGTTGTTGATTGATCAGTTCAGGTTGGGCTATAATATTAGAGGTAAGGATGAACTTCTAGTGACATCTTTGGATCGATTGAATATTAGCTTAGGAGATGATGTGTATTGGAACCCCTATCATCCTAACCCTTCTCATTTATGAAGGGGTAATTGGCAAGTGACCATGGTTGCTATTGAGCCACCTAAAATTTATCATGACAACATTGTGATGGAGGTCAATCCAAAGGATATTTTGAGAATCGACTTGATAATCAAAAACTATGAAGATGTCGATGATACTGGCATGCAAACTCAAAATATGGGTCTAACAGTAGACACTAAATCAGAAATTACTTTTTATGAGGTTAGAGAAAAGTCCATTTTCAAAAGAGATGGACCAAAAGGCGATTCTAAAAATGATGATGACAAAGAGTCTTAAAAAAACGAAGAATATGAGGATGAAATAGAGATGGACTACCTTGAGCCTAGATATTTACATCATCTTAATGAGACAATGGTTATGGATAACCGATACTTCATATATGATAGTGACTATGAATATGAGACCGAGATGGTCTACCTTGAGCCTCAGCGTCTACGTCATCGCAATGAACCATTCAACATGGATGAAATGTATCAAAGGGTATATCTTGGTCCTCATATTAGGGGAAGGATGGCTAATACAAATAAATTTTATTGCATAGTCTTCCTCAATATACCTACATATCGACAACTCCTTGAGCCAAATTATCCCATTTTCCAGTCTATTTATAGATCGGATCTTGAGATCCCCATACCCTCAGAGCCGCATATCGAGTATGAGGGTCACATTGATAATGTATATTTGCACACACATGATCCTAGATATCTAATCCATTCCATAAACATGATCTCCATTGATCTGACCACTCCACTCCACAACCCAATAGATAATTCCAAACTATTGTGTCTTAATTTAGATGCTATTGATTGATATCACACTGACTCACCTTTAGAGCTTGAATATTTCTTCCCTAATGAATAAATGTTACAACTGTTTCACTTTGCACCAAGCTATGCACATGATGTTTAACATATTGAGGGTAATTTTGATATGGTACCTATAAACCCAGTGGATGATACACATCTGATCCCTATGTCTCATTAGCTTGAGGAGGGATCGCACATGTCAGTAGAGGAAACCTTTGATATGGATATCAGTGATGATCCCATCAATCCTAGAAGGTTAAATTTGGAGAGAGCCTATCTCCTGACGAGCATACCAACCTCATCCCTCTATTGAAAGAGAGACCTAATCTCTTTGCTTGGATGTACAAGGATATGTTGGGTCTAGATCCTAAATTGGTTACTTATAACCTTTCACTAGATCCCTTTAAAAATCCAATCAAGAATAAGCTCAAGAAAATGCATCCAACATCGCTTTAATTGTTAAATATGTTGCACAAGCTATTGGATGTAGATTTTATCATCTCCATCGACTATCTGAAATGGGTATTAAACATGGTACCTATAGGAAAATCAGATGTAAGGATCCTTATCTATACAAATTTTAGAGACCTCAACAAGAAAACACCAAAAAATTCATTCTCATTGCCCAACATATGCTCTTATAGATACAACTGCGGGTCATGAGATGCTCTCCCTCATGGACAATTTTTTTGGTTACAATCAGATTCGGATTAAACTTGAAGATCAACGCAAAACTATGTTCACCACTCCATGGGGGACATTTTATTACAAAGTAATGCCATTTGGTCTTAAAAATGCTGGTGCCACATATCAACGAGCCATGACATATATCTTTCATTACTATATGCACAAGATCCTTGAGGATTATATGAATGAATTATTGGCAAAGTCATTACTACGTGAAGAGCATGTTGAGGTTCTTAGGAAAGTCTTTAATCGCTTAATTGAGCATAATATTAGGTTGAATCCCAAGAAGTGTGTATTTGGCATAAATTCAGGAAAAATCTTGGGATTCATCATTTCTAAATGAGGGATCGAAGTCGACCTAGCAAAGGTCAAGGCCATACCTTGACCTTTAGAAGCATGCAAGGAAAAGTAGCATCCATAAAGTGATTTATCGTACAATTATTGAACAAATGCTGACCTATGAATTAGTTGCTACACAAGGGGGTCCCATTCAATTGGGATGAGGACTATCAAGCGGCCTTTGCTAAAATTAAGCAAACCCTGGCAACATCGCTAGTACTGGTTCCACTAAGACTAGATGTGCCATTCATGCTTTATATATCGACTACTAACTTTGCACTAGGAACCATATTAGCCCAAAAGAATGTGAAATATAAAGATCAAGTAATATATTATATCAACCACACCTTGGTGAGTTATGAGATAGGGTATGCATACATAGAGAAGATGTGCTTAGCAGTGGTATTTGCGACTAAGAAGCTACGCCACTACATGCTACATATTATAATATATGTGATATCAAAACAAAATCCTTTGCAGTATATGCTGAGAAAGACATCATAATACATGTACTACAAAGTGGATCATGCTACTGATAGAATTCAACTTGGAATTCATCAGCCAAAAGTCCATCAAGGGACAAGTCATAGATTATCAGTTGGTAGAGGCACCTATTGAATATAGTAAGCCTCTTATCATAGAGTTTCCTGATGATGTAGTCTTTGCCTTATCGAAATATTCCAAACTTGAAGAACCAGATAAAAAAATTGATATGACTTTGTTCTTCGACGATTCGAAGTGTAAGCAAGAGGGTGGTGCAAGAATTATCTTTTTTCACACCACAAGGTGATCCAATTTCCTTGTCATTTAAACTAGAATTTCCCTGTACCAAAAACAAATCTAAATACAAAGCCCTAATCTTGGGTCTCCAAATAGAAATCACCATGAAGATCAAAATATTAAACATATTTGGTGACTCCCTTCTCATTGTTAACCAGGTTAAAGGACTATTTCAATGCAGGTGTCATATCCTGAAAGCTTATAAGGACCTTGTTGACACTTGTATAGCCCATATAGAGTGGTATGACATCGAGGCAATCCCTCATACATAAAAAAAATTCATAGACACTATGGCCTCTTTGGGATTCTTGATCCCTTAGAATCCTTCTACCGATTTCACTACCACTCATGTGAAGATGATCTCGCAATCCACGATGCAGCGTGATGCTTTTGACAACAAATAATCAGTCAACATGATTCATATAGAACCAAAAAATAAGTGCTTCTATAAAGCTAGAATATTTCTTAAGACCCCCCCCCCCCCCCCCCCCCCCCCCCCCCCCCCCCCCCCCCCCCCCCCCCCCCCCCCCCCCCCCCCCCCCCCCCCCCCCCCCCCCCCCCCCCCCCCCCCCCCCCCCCCCCCCCCCCCCCCCCCCCCCCCCCCCCCCCCCCCCCCCCCCCCCCCCCCCCCCCCCCCCCCCCCCCCCCCCCCCCCCCCCCCCCCCCCCCCCCCCCCCCCCCCCCCCCCCCCCCCCCCCCCCCCCCCCCCCCCCCCCCCCCCCCCCCCCCCCCCCCCCCCCCCCCCCCCCCCCCCCCCCCCCCCCCCCCCCCCCCCCCCCCCCCCCAAAGGCACCCTTGGGGTCTTTGATCTTGTAGGGTCCTACGGGAAATGGCACCACCATTCACCATAAGGTTGTATCCCAATCTACATTCATGCATATCGATTCACAAAGGGAATAAGTCATCTTGTTAGTCAAGGTTGTAGCTTATCAAGATTGGATATCACCATTGCATGACTTCCTTAAGCTTGGATGAATCTCACAAGGATTATTGCATGTCGTAAAATTCACATTCAAATAGAAAGTGACAAAGTATGTCTTGTTAGGAGACATATTGTATCGTCAAAGCCACGATGGAATTCTCCTTCATTATCTTGAGATCCAAGAATCAGCTTGGGCAATATCACAAGCTCATGATGGTACATGTGGTGGCCATTTCAGAAGCATGGCCATCGTCAAGTGCATCCTTTGAATGGGTTATTATTAGCCCACTATAGAAAATGATTACACCGCATATATCAAGAAATACATTAAATGTTAGTATCATGCTAATCTTACGCACTTGCCATCATAGGCCTTATAGCCCATTCAAGTGGCTTGGCCATTTGCTCAGTGGGGTCTAGATATAATTGGTAAGATCTCTCCCCCATTATCGAGTTGACATACATTTATTATAATGGCTACTGATTATTTTACAAAATGGGTGGAAGAAATCCCTTTGACAACAATAATAGGAGCACGTATTGCGGAGTTCATACTCCATAATATCATATGTCGCTTTGGGATACCATCCAAGATCATATCGGATAATGGAACATCATTTAAAAACAAAAATATGAGGGCTTTGATGTCCAAGTATAATATACAACACAATTTTGTGACTCCATACTATCCACAAGCAAACAGGTAAGCTAAAGCTTCAAAAAATACTGTGGTAGCTATCTTGAAAAATACTGTTCAAGAGAACCACAAAGACTGGCACATATAACTACCCCTTTCATTATGGGCTTACAGAACTAGTATATGGACACCCACTGAGGCAACCCCATTTTAACTAGTATATGGCACGAAGGCCATTATGCCCTTAGAGTTGGATATTCCAACCTTGTGCATCGCATTGAAAGAGTTCATCGATGATGACACTACATGGCAAGCTTGCCTCGATCAGCTGATGCTTCTTGATGAACATCACATGAATGCCCTTGAGAATCTTCGAGTTCATCAAGAACATCTAAAATGAGCTTACAACAATAAAGTCCATCTAAGATACTTTAAAGTTGGTGGTCTTGTACTAAAAGAAAACCAACAAAACTTAAACCTACTATCGCACTTACGAGACAAATTTATAGCCAACTGTTTAGGTCCATATATCATCTCAAAACAAATAGGACTTGGAATATATCACCTAACATCGCTTTAAGGGGTTGAAGAGATTGAACCTCTCAATATCATTCATCTTAAGGTGTTCTAGAGGTAATTCAAAACTTCAAAAACATGGAAAACATCAAAATCCATAAATAAATAAATAAATATATATATATATATATATATATATTATATATTATATATATAAATATATATATATATATATATATATATATATTGCAAAACATCAAAATACAAAAATATTTACATCATGCATTTCATTTTACACTTGCATTCATTTACATGCATTGCATTAGGTATTTCCATCCATCACACTTGAATTAGGATAGGTTGTGTTTGCAATCTTACAAATGACACCACTTTTGTATTTTAATCATGCATCTATGCATCATCATCATCCATTACCCTTGTGAGTAATTGTGTTTATCAACACAAACCCTCCTGTTGCTATAAGGAATATACTAGGGTCTAGAAATATTCTCAAAATTTATAGAAAGCTTGCTTTGCTTTTGAGAATAAGGTTTAGTTTTGATAGCACCTAGCATATATCAAAATCCTATCACTAATAAAATACATTAACAATCCTAATTAGGATAAGGAAAGATGAACACTACAAGGTGGTCCTAGTCACCTTTAGCGAAAGGTTTTACTTTCTCATATTTGTGATGGGCATGGCCTAGAGTGTTGATCATCGAAAAAAGGAAAATATCCCCCCTACCCAAGAAAGCCCTTGCTTACAAAAAGGAGCAAAATCCCTCAAATCCCTTGCTCAAAACAAAAGAAAAATAAAAATACAAAATAATTAGTGATTTTCATCACTAAGCATGAGCAAGTATCCCAATAAATGTGATGAAAAGAAGGGGGTGAAGAGCTTGAATCCCTGGAATGGTCACTATTTGAAATCATAGAGTGATCCCCAATACAACAATGGGTTGAATGAATCCCACCTAGAATTGGGGTAGTTCTAAGCAATTTACAAATGAGCTAGCTGTAGGTGGCCACTATTACCTAGTAGTCTAGTCCAACTACGTCCAAACCTAGGATCATGATGAACATTTGTTGATAATTATTACAATAATAGGCTGAATGAATCCTACCTGGCAATGAAGTAGTCTCATGTATCATCTAATATATTCATTTGCACACACAGGGATAATGAATATCTGGATCTTCATTACAAAAGCTTTATCTTTCAGGAGTTTATTATAGTCATTATACAACTTTTGATAAGTCAACTAGGGTGTTTAAGTCTCATGGAAAACCTCAAAAATCTCCAAATAGCAACAATACATCTCGTATCATAAATCAGTACATATCTATCCAACTCATCATTTCATATATGGATGTCAAAATGATTAATTCTTATGATAAGATTTAACATTTGTATTCATGATTTTTATACATTTGGTGGTGTTGTCCATTATATTTTTAAACTCATATTGCATTTATTCCTTATATTTTAAGTGATTAAAGCATACAGGTTCATTTACATAATATCATCATCATGTAAATAATGCATTACATACATTACATTCACCATATCATATCAATGTAAATTATATGCATACAATTAAATCAAAATTAAACATGCATTTAACATCTAGCATTGCATCCATATATGCATACATAAGTAGTCCATCTACACATCTAGATCATAGCATCTAACAATACTTACATCATCTAGCTAATGCATGTCATCAAAACATCACATAATATAGCAGTAATCAAAGCATATCAAACATTGCATCCATGTGCATCTCATAAACAACAACACATAATACACATAATGAGTCTCAAAAGATAATGTCATATTATATATATGTAGATCAAAGTACACCAAGAGGTACATAAAAATACCCACAAGCTATAGCTATGTAGGTCCTCAGACCTTACACTTAAAAATGGTACATGTATTTGAATATTTATATTAAGTAGGGCCTGCACCCCCGGTTGGTCTCCTCCACCATCTCCCCCCTCTCTATGATTTCTCCTAAAGCTAGTACCTATGGACCTCTCTGACCTACCACCTATCATGTGACTAGGCCATGCTGATGACTACCCCATATTGCTTCTCCTCATCCTATGAGATGCGAATGTCGTGGATCTCTCAGGTACTATGTCACCCCATCGTTTGACCTTAGCCTCGAGGAGAGTGATGTGCACTACATCTGAAGCATGCTACCAGTACCATATGATACTAGAGCCTATAGTCTCTTAATATTTGTAGCTATGTCTAGCCCTGCTAGCCCCTATATAGCTGGTGCTAGAGGAGTAGCCTGAGAAGTCGAGGGATCTCCCCTCACTGTTTAGAGCAGGTTCCACTCTACAATCCTATAATACAGCTGATACTGGATAAGATCACACTGCTAGTGATCTTATCTATCTCTATGTCAGCTATAGTGATTTGTACCTAGAAAGCTTCCCTCTCCTCTTGGTACCCCAAAAACTGTGTCCGCCCTACTATGAGCTGTGCTTGTAATGATGTCACCTAAGCTTGTAAGATCGCAATAAAGGTATCTCTCTCTAGTATATGTATTTATGTTGTTTGTATCTCAAACTACAAACTAGCCACCTGGGCACTGAGCTATGACACATTGTCATATCACTCCTCCTTGCCCTCCTCCTCATCCTGGGCCTCCTCCTCTACTATAGCATCCTGGCCCCATCCACACTCTATTTTTTGGTGAATGCATCATCCCTCAGGATCCTCACCTACTACCTCTGTAGCCTTCCCATATATAGATTGGTCTAAAGGACCGCTGCCCTACCATAGCTTGGTAGTCCACCAAGCATCGTAATCTATGGTCATGCCTGCATTAGCCAACCTTGAGTCCTAAAAATCATCATCCTCATTACCAAACAGGATCACTTGAGGTCAAACTAGCTGAGTCTTCACCTTAAGGCAGTAATATATGACTGGCTCTACTAGGATATCTTGACAAATTCCAAACTATTGATAGACTCATGAGAAGTGGAATAACTCACGCATATCGAGCTTGCATCTGATGATCCATCTATAAAATCACAACTATCTCAGGTAGCAGTCTACCTCCTCCCATGTAGGGCAATCTATATAAGGTCACCAGATGACTTGCCCTATTCATAGCCCTATAAGTCGGTCCATGTAATGCTAGAGGTCCCTTGCATGGGCCCTACTCCTATAGCCCTCGATCTCTCTAGACCAACAAGCTGCATAGCATTGTGACTCCTCTATAATCATGGCAATCTATAGGGGTAGTACTCTAGGATGATTAATGTTGATATACTACCATGCCTATATCTAGAGAAATAGGCTGCACCTGACTCTGGCTCTCCCCCGTTGAGTGATGCGATATAGCTCATCATATAACTATGTAAGGTGAGCACTCCCCTAGGATAAAATTAGTGGCTCCCTCGTAGTGCTTGCCAACAAGTCCTATAATCTGGCTAGGAGGTTCCAAGGGAACCTCACTCTTGATGTGCTAGGAAGCACAACATGGATAACAATGTGCATCAGTATGGCCTACCACCATGAGAAGATCTGCTCTTAATACCAGTACTCGATAGGCACCCCACCATGGTTAGTATCTGTTAGTGTCTCATCCTGCCTAGCATAAAAAATCCTTTGAAATACTGTAGGTTTTGCCTTAGTAGGCAAAGAGGTGATGGCCTCGCTATCAATAGGGATGCGAAAGATGCGATAGACATCCTCCAAAGTCATAGTGATCTCTCCAATGGGAGGGTGGAATGTATTGGTTCATGCATCCCAACGGTGGACCAATGCAGTCATGTAGGTCTGGTCGACCCGGATAGAGGGTAATCATAGCACATATTTGAAGCCTATGACCCTGAACCAATATCAGTTGGCATCACTCAGTCCAAGTAGGAGCTCATGGAGGAGATTCGACTCTCATGCTCTAGCAGTCAAGGTCTAAAGAAAATAATGCAAAAGTGATCAAAATCACAAAAATAATTAAAATATACTTCAAAAATCCAAAAAAAACTCAAAAACCTCTTAAAAGGATAAAAACAGTAAAAAATACATGCAAAAATTCCAAAAAAATCAAAATCACACTTGGAAAAATAAAAAAAATCAATTAACTTTAGTCAAAAATAAAAAGAATTAAAAAATTTCCCTAAAGTTGCCTAGCCGTGATTGTCAATTATGACCGACATTAACGGTCAAATTTCTAAATGTTGATGTTTGACCTTAGCTGCGAATGATAGCCGCAGATCCCAATTTATCAATTGGGAGCCACGGTTGCCACCCATGGCTATGGGAAAGACCCTTTTCGAGGTCATTGTCCACCCCAAGCAACCAAAAAAAAAATTAAAACCCACCCACTAATCTAGCCTAGACTAATCCTAACTGAGGTGTGGTTCATTGCCAACAGTTTAATGTGTTCATTAACACAATTAATTAATTTGGTTCATTTTAAATGTTGGTAAATGGAAGGAAGAGGCTCGCGATGCTACCTTCCTAGCACCAGATCTACCACTGGCAGATGCCTTCGATTGGTCAGCCATAAAGGTAGGCTAGGTGTGTGGTAGCATTTCGTATCGATATTCCAACCTCACCTCTTAGAGCTCTCCTATCAGCTAATAGAAAACTAGAAATAATGAAATTCAAATTGACAATTTTTTTTTATATTTCCCATTTGGACCTCAGTCGTGGCTGGTAATCACGGGTGCAAAATTAGGGTTTACCGATCATAGGTATCAATCGCGGCTAAGAAATTTGACAGAACCAACTGTGGTTGACAACTGCGGCTAGCAAAAAATAATAAATGCTTCCAAATTCCCATCGTGGATAGCTTTAAAATGCAAAAGTAAAAATATTCAACGGTCTAGAAACCTTCAAAAATTGCAAAATTATAATAAACATCACATAAATAAAAAATTCAAATGTGCTTCATATACAGTCATTTATTCTACACACTTGGTAGTTGTAGCGACTTGTACTCCATGCAATCTAGCAAGACGAGTAAATTACCATAAGGCCATTTGGGGTAAATTAGTCATCATTGACTTGAAGTGCTTCACTCCAATCTTGAAGAAGGCCATGATGACCGGACTGCCCCATGAGAATGAGGCATTCATTTCATTTCTTCTATGACATTTTTAGCAAATCATCAATAATAGTGATTCAACACAAGCCTAATTGGAATTGCTATCATCTTGATTTTCTAAGAAGGCCATTACAGCCGGATTGCTCCATGGGATAGAGATGTATAATTAATGTTAATGGTTGAAATCATGACTGAATTAGGCCTTGCCATATAACAAAGTGAAAAAGTCATAAATCATCCAAATTATTCATCTTGGTCAAACGAAACGTTGCTTCATTAATTGTCCTTCCCTCATCGACCCATCGATTGAAGGGGTAGTCATAATATCAATAATCATAATCAAATTCAAAAAAATATCACTTGATCATGTAAATTGTGTTTGTCTTATGAATCATTGCCAACAACTATCATAAGCTTACCCTTTTTTGGGACAAAAAGCAAATATGACAATTAAGCTTGAAGCTCTCCACCTATCGAAATAAGCGTAGCACTAGCTACCCGATCACCATGGACACGTGAAAGCTTTGCAAATTAAGCCTTCCATCCCATTGGAAGTAATGATTCTAGGATGTGCATCCTTTTGCAAGACTGAGCATCTAATGTTGATCAGATCAATGATCATCATTCAACCTACAAAATGGCTTTAGGTGATCTATTTTTTCTCAGCATTGTGTTCCCATGATGCATCCCAAAAGGGGCATATGTAGACACCTAAAACATGTCATGTTTAGGGGACTACTCATATGGGCATCTTTGTAGACCATATGAATGATCTTGGACCTTTCCAAGGTAAAGCAGTGGTTCTAACCACTCAATTTAGGTATATTTGGCCTATTCAACCTTAGACGTGGGTGACAACTGTAGCTAAAATCTCAATCACGATTAACACTCATGACTAGGATTCTAGCTACGCTTAGGAGCTGTGACTAGCTCTGCAACTATCATGGATTCCCGAGCCAAGCCAAAATCAGTTACAATGACCATGGCAGCATATTTTGAACGGTTTCAAGTGAGGAAAATTTTGGATTTTTCCTCCCAACTTCTCCAACCTCCTAGTTCTTGATCTTGTATTTCCAAGGAAGCTAGGATTAGGAATTTAGAGTGCTATAAGACCCTCCTCAAAATTAGAGAGAAAGGCTAGAATATTTTTCAATTGAATGCAATGAAGCCCTGCCAAATCGGAGAGCCACTTACAACCCTTTAGGAGTGTCTACATGTTGTCCATTTGGAGAATCATGATTGCATTTGGAGTAATGAATATCCTAAGAGCTTGAGGATCAAGCTTTGCCAATTAAACCACCTTCATTGTAAATTTGAGTGAAATTCATCACCAATCTGTTCCATAACGAAGAAGCAACCCTTGATCATTAATTCTCTGAAGGAATTAGCCATTTCAAGCCCTGGTTACAATAGAAAGAATATTTTCATCTCTATTGTGGCTAGCAGAGCCAACTGCACTTGGGACCCATGGCTAGGGTTTGAAGTGCATTTCCTTCCATTTTAGTAGTATATTCCTATTTCCAACCATGCAATTAGTTAGATCTAGCTTATATTAACTCTCATTTGCATACTTGTATGGTTAATTAGCAAAATTTGAGGTAGCTTTGTCCTTATTTTGTCACATTTACCAATTTGCATTAATCTTCTTAGATTAGACTTATTTCATGCTTTTAGTGTAAATTTGATGTTAGATTAATTATATCTAATTAGCTTTAAGCATACTTTGTATTAGTTTACCATTATTGCACATATCTTTGCTTACATTGATATATCTTTATGTTTTATTGCAAGTCTTGTCATATTCTTTGCAAATATTCCACAAGAGCCTCATCATGAGAGGCCTCATATGTTCTTAATTGTGCTATGTTGTTTCTTGAATGCAGATTACAGATTATTAACATCTTTGAAGCATTATTGGCATCAATTTTATCCAAGCAAGTTGGAAGAAGGCATCCATAAGCCTTGAACAGTTCGTATCGAATCTAGAGAACCTATGAATTGTACCAAACTCGTTTAAGGGCTTCAAAATATTGCATTCATTGTATCAATATTTTGGTATCCCTTAGAGGGACCTACTTGTAATCAAGATTTACAATGATTTAATAAAATAAACCTTCACATTCTTGTTAAATTCATTTGTGCATATGCTTTACTGCTTTAATATTTGGTATAATGATGCAATAGCTTAGGTATATATTTTTTGGGATCGTACAACAACTATCATACCACGTTGGGCATGGACCCTTTTGAATCTCTATATGGGTGCAGGTGCAAGACATCATTAACGTGGCATAACCTGGATGATCAAGAAATTATCGGTCCTGATACTGTAAGGAAAATGGAGGTCCAATTGAAAGAAAACTGCCAGCAACTTCACAAAGTCACATACCATCAAAAGAGCTATTCTGATATGAAAAGAACCCCTTGAGATTTGGCTATTGGTGACAAGGTATTTCTACGAGTCAAACTGACAAAAAGTTCCATTAAGTCCATAAAACTTAGCCCTAGATTTATCGATCCATTTGTGATCATTGCCAAAATAAGTCATGTTGCTTTTAAGCTTGCTCTGCCACCAAATTTATCCAAAATCCATAGTGTTTTCCATGTGTCCCTCCTCCATAAATATGTGGATGACCCATATCATATTTTAGATGTTTCTCATTTGTAGACCTCGAATCCGCAACTCATTGAGGTTCAACCAGTCAAAATTTTGGAATATAGGACAAAATAATTGAGAAAAATAATAGTTGATCAATGTAGGATCTAGTGGGACCTCTACTCAGAAAAGAATTCCATCGGGGAGGATGTGGCCGAGATGGAAAGACAATTTCCTTTTTAAAAAAAAATTGGTATTCATATGAAACAATTTGGAAACTTGATGCTATGATACTTGTATATTTTAATATTGTGATACATATATATTGTAATGTTATACTAAACGTGACTTTTGAGATATTGCATAATATATGGTTGAATTATTTTTGTTATATGTTCAATTATATTTAAACCTACAATATTATATTGGCTAACACAGGGACTATGTTAAACTTTGGTAGGGAATAATGTAACATCCCCAATAACTGATTATTATTTTATTGGAAGAGTGTGATGTTGTTGTAAGTGTTTGTGTATGCAGGCACATGTTTTCATTCCGTAGCAAGTGAACCGGATAAAGGCAAATACCCAGCTCCTAGCGGAGATAGTGGTTGAAAGCGTCAGGTAAGGTGGGATATGATGTCATGCCTAGTGCACCTTGGCACATGGGTACATGAAAGCCCACTGTAGAAATTTTCATATAGATCATTCTACCTATTGTTGCATTTTGTGTTTAAGTTTTGTTGCATTCTATGCATAATTGCCACTGCATTTTGTATATATATATATATATAATACTATTATTATTATTATATGCTTATTATTGCTTGTTGGAAGAAAATAATTGCTATATGATGTTTTGTTTTAATAATAAATAAATAAATATTAAAAAAAAATATATAAATAAATAGTATTATTATAATTTAAAATATTAATATGAATTTAAATAAAAACATATATAGTATAAATATATATTAACATATCGCTCTCCACTCACCAAATGGACAAGCTAGACATAACCATCTGACAAGCAAACCTTTTGCATGACATAGTGTTAAGTGTCATATTGATAATTACATAAACTTCCTATATAGAGAGGGGAAAAGGGGGAAAAATTATTGGGGAATGCGTGTATAGCTCTTACGAATTGCTATCCGACGAATTGGAAGCCTGATAACCATATCGTGAATGTCCGCCCATTACCATGTTGGCGTTCGTCCATCGTTTTGGCTTAATGTTATGTGTGTTTGGGTGAAAGTTATGTATAAGCTATTCTGATGCAATGGCATGTTATTTTGTAATGTATGGGTGAAATTTCATTCCTATTAAAACCTTGAAACTATGATTGTTTATAATGTAAGTTTTGGAAGAAAATTGTAGAATAACGATTGCATTGTTAAAATATTTTGCTACAGAAAATAGAAATGGGTTATCAGGTATTTGAAAATGAATATTTTAAAAGCCTTTTCTAGAATGATATTTAGAACTCGTGTATGAGGGAATATAAAATATTTTAAAATTCCAAAATTCTGTTGAATTTTTGCTGGATGTGGAAAATAATATTAGAATTCATGGGTTGTCTACTACACTTTTGTATGCTTTCATTGAACACTAGAACTGCATCCATATTAGGGCCAAGTTGACCCAAAAACTATGCTTTCAACCCTATCAATTCGCTCGCTTGAGGAGGTATTGTTGGGAGGAGTTTTGCGGTGCTATCGTGTGGATGTTTGTAAGTAGAGTTCAGACGGAGATGACAATTATAGCTTATGTCTTCTTTCAATGATAGACGCTTATATTTTTATCTATGGAAACGTAAATTATATCCTTCAAAGTCTTGCAATTGGTTTAAAAAATATATTTACTTTTTAATTTATGTATAAAATATTGATCTCTACAAAATTATCATTGCTCACAAATGGTTAAATATGTGAAAATTGAATTGAAGGGATTGAACTAGTGTCTATACTGCTTGTTAATTTATTTTCTCCATACGACTACTATCATGATAAATAGAAGAGTGGAATCATAGGTTTTGGCTGAGTTTAGTAGACAAGATAGCTATGGAATACAATTTTCGTATAATAAACAATGCTTCTTTTATTTAGAAATCCTATAGTGTGAATTTCCTTATCGAAGGTTTGAATGAATATTTTTATTAAAAGGGTCTGCTGAATGGAATTAATGTTTCTATAAAGTTCTAATCTAATTCCTACGAAACCATCTATCTCTAGTAGCCACGTTGAAAAGGGAAGATTATCTGAATTCATATGAAGTCTCTGTGTAGGTTTTGGGGAATAGTTATCCTTTGATTCCATCCTGGTGCAATAAGACTTCATCTAATAATCTTGTGGGCATTCAACAATAAATTTTGAATGTCTTTATAAAGAACATAAATGCCATAGAATTTATCCTGATGTGATCTTTAGTGGTAGTAAAGCTTGTGTATCTGGTCGTTGGTAGAAAGTCGACCATATACCTTAGAAATAACTAGGTTTCTCTAATCATAAATTTGATTATGTAAAGTTGATATGCTTTGATACCTGTAGAGTGACTTGGAGGCTATAATTAACGGTTTATCCGTGAACATAAGAGTTCAAAAACGTATCACTTAAAGGTAATTACCTATGATTACAATGTGTTGTTATGGAAACATATTATGTGTATTCATTTTGTGATGAAAACCAAACTTGCACAATGAAACCATTAACTCCTTAGAAATGTTGCATCTCTATACAATGTGTTATGCCGACTGAAAACGTATGCAGTGTGCTTTATTTTTTTAGGGATAACAAAAGTATATTAGTATCTCGTATTAAATATGTGAATTTAATTTTTTGCCTAGATTAAAACAAATACTTCTCTCTAATAAGACAATTAGTATGACTTTTTTTTTTAATATATATATATATATATAAAAAAAAAAAAAAAAAAAAATTAGAACCCAGTAAAAAAATTAAATAAACAATGTTTATGTAACCTTCCTAAGTTATATATATATATATATAATAACTTATAGGAAGGTTGCTACATAAACATTTAGTTTATTTAAATCTTTCTTTCACTTGGGATAATCTAAAATCACACTATAGTCATAAGATAAGACCTTTTGTGGGTATATACTTCAATAAAATGATTAAAAGGAGACTCGGTTAGAATTGCTATTGTTAATTGGGTGTTTATTACCCTAGAGTTACTCTCCTTGTAAAGAAAATAAATTAGTCTTATTTTAACTTTCTTATTAGAATATTTTGAAACTTGTATTAATAGAATAGTTAAAATGTTTTTGCAATAATACAATGGTTGTAACATTATAATGTGTGTAACATGTTTTTATAAAATGCTTTATTTTTTTATGATATCATACCTATTCAAGAGAAAAGGATTATCTATTTCAAAAACATATTAAGGGAAAATATTGATTTATGTTAAGATCCAATAAAAGTGCTTGAAGTATTGCTCGAACAAATTTTATTATGGTAATTAAAACAAAGTTTTCATATTAAATATTTCAAGAATAGTCTTTAGTTATACATTTGGATTTCAACTTGTACAGTAAGTATCTTACCTTCTATTTTACCCTCTTATAGTCTTAGATTGAATGCTTATATTTAAAAAAAATAAGTAAAACTCCAAATTAGATGTAACCATGAGAGAGTTTCACTAGAGGAATTTACAACTATAAACCCTTTGAAATATGGCATAACACCGAGGAGGGTGTCGATGAATATTTCTACCATAAAAGGTAGAATATTATAGTGCTTATCAAGAAGGATAGAACTCACCCAACTCCGATAGTTTGTAGTGGCATCTATTGTGATTAGGTGGTAATTGATCTCCAACATTCAAAAATGGATGGAGGTCCTATGCTGTAGAGAGTAACAAGCAATGGTAAGGGACGTCATTCCAAGTTACCATACGAGTAGTACATGAGGATGCTCAAAAACCCTACTTCGATTGTGGAATTGCCAACAAGACTCAAGTTTGGAGAGCAGGTTTGGGATTGGAGGATTCGATGGTAGATGGTATGGGCAACATTACCATCAACTGGAGCTTGGTCTGAGGCATCTGGTCCAAAAGCCAAAGTGTTGGCAAACCCTGATTAAACCTTAGATGAAGGTCATTAATCTGGTATGGGCATATCTAAGCTAACTCAAAGAATGGACCTTCAGGTTTAAACTATGTTATATGGTTAGTGGATGAATAGGACAAGAGTAGGATCGTGGATCCAAGTCCTCCATGCTATAATATGGAGAAATAATGCATCCACTCTTCTAGGTGTTATGTACCCTGGAAGGGCAACCCCATGCCAGTATCCATGCATTCAAGTAAGGAGTAAGAGGATCTCACAATAGGCAACCTACTACGGGAAGTTGGTTGCTTCTGAGCACTTGAGAAGTTATTTGTAACATTTTAAATTCTTGAAGTGTAATTATCTATGTCTAAGTACTAATACAAGTTGGGTAAGCCAGTGTCAATGTATGGCATTTTGTGTTTGGGTTTATCAAAATTTTGAAATTACGTTCTTGAAAACCAGGTGACTAGACTTGGGTTATTACATCTAGGGTGCTCTCCAATCACTATCACCAAATTATCTTCAAAATTCTACCAACTTGAAATAAAACTTGAGATGTTTCAATTCCTCCAAAAGTATTATGAATATCTTAGGTGCTAATATCTCAATTTTGCTCAGGGTGCTCACAAGTTTTACAATGACACTCAAATAAATTTGGTGCTTAATATTTTTTAGAGCTCAAATATATCTAGCACTTCAATCTATCAGTTTCTTCTACAATGTAATGGTGCTTATTGCTTATATGATAAATCTATTCTAATGCTTAGTTTTCTCTAGCACTCTAACTTACAACTAGTTCTACTACTACTCAATGATGTTAAGGTGCTCAATCTATTCCTATGCTTAGTATTCTTTGGTGATTTAATCTATTCATTTCTTCTACAACACAATGGTGCTTAGACACTCATCTATTTCAACACTCAGTATTCTAGTGCTTCAACTTTTAGCTACTACTATAATGCAATATTACTTAGATGCTCTTAGTCTTTCCAACACTCAGTCTTCTTTGATGCTTCAACCTTCAACTACTTTTGCTACTATGTAATGGTACTTATAAAATCACTGCCCCAAAAATCTTAGGATGGCTTTTGAACTCATTTAGATCTATATTATTTGTAATAGATACTTTTGGATTTATCTCAATCATAGGGCTTTTACCTTATTTATATATTCTACAATAGGTAGACACAAGATGCTTTAGTGTCTCCCTTATATGTATCCATGCTTCTCTACTAGATATATCACAACTTGGATAGCTCTTAATGGCTCTCTCTCAATTCTTGTTATCTCACAACTTGAGAAGCTCTTAATAGATCCCTCTTTAATTCTTCTTGACATCTTCCAATTTGGTCAACTTTCTACTATCTCTTTCAATTTTATCTTTTACAAAGACCTCTACTCATGGTAGTATGAGATTGCTTTGCAATATTCCTTTACTTTAGCCTTAAATACTTTCTTAAATATGACTTATACTAGAACCTTTTATTCCTTAGGTTTGTCCTCCTATAACCAATGCAACTCAATCAACCCACACTCTTCCAATATCTTCAATGGGGGATTTATTTTTTGCTTACACAATATCAATCTTCAATTTTTTTTTATAAAGTCAAGGTAATCAATAACTTGAAATAGTTTTTTCCTACATTTCCTTCACATGGCCCTTCCTCAAAAATCACACCAAAGTTTTCCTTTGGTGCTAGCTCTTTAGTATTCATGCCAAAATCAATTTTGGTGCTAGATTTAAAAACTTCTCATACTAGATCTAAATCTTATCACTATAAAATCAAATATTCACACCAAAATATATTTTTTATGCTAACAATAGAGACTACTCAAAGTAGCTTTGATATAACTACTGGCTTTTTAGAAAGATTATCATAGGTCCCAATATCTAGAATCTTGAGTAGTCTCAAATATTAGAGCAATTTAATGTAAATGGCCAATACTAATGAATATAACATTCATGTAAACAATAATAATATGAAGTAAATTGACCAATATCGTTCATGCAAATAACATGAAGAAAAATTACAATAGAATTGCTTAAACTGTATACAAGCTTTAAAATTCAATGATCCTTTGATAATACATTCTTGATATATTTCCTAGAGTTTTATCTCCATAATATAACCTTAGAAAGGTGACTCTTGGAATTTATGACTATTACCCTCACATATACATGGGATGTAATCTTTCCTATTCCATGCATAAGATAAACCTCTCATGCCTTTTGGATTCTCATCTTGCCACTTGTATACATGAATCTTAATTCTCTATTTACCCTTGAACACTTTAATATATAGCACTTGCATGCTTTACTACATGACACTTATGCACACACTTGCACACATTATCACATGATACGTGCACTTTATCACTCTTCACACTTGCACATATAATTGCATGACACTTGTGCACATCCTGCACATAGTCACACACATAATGGAAATATAAATCATACTCCTAAACTATAGACAAACCCTATTCTAATATTTACATTTGTACCATAGGGGTACATTAGCATGTACCAAATAATGTAATATTCTCTAACACAAATAAGAGGGTAGAATACATGACAATAATAAAAGAAAAAAGAAGAGTTTGAATTTATTTAGATATACCCCTAGTGCTAGAGAAGCCATGGGAAGACTTTTTGCTTAGCAAATACCTCCAAGCCGCTTGACAAAGATGTAAAAATGATATAGTAATTTTTCTACTACATATGCATGAGAAGATGTCCTAATTGGTTATGTTCAACAAAAAGGTTGTATGGAGAAAACCTTGATAGATATAAATAAACTATTATTATTTTTGGATTCTTTATCATATTTTAGGGTGTCCCTATTCAACACTTTCACTAATTTTGCCTCTAGGTACTCCAATTTTGCATCTAAAAAATAGTCATTTCAATATAAAATTTAAACTTCATATTTTAAAAGAGGAATATTTTCTAGAATGATGATAAACTTGAGGCACACAAGTGCATGCCCACATTAGCATAGGATATTAAAGGAGGGAATTTTACAAGTTTATTTTTAAATTCTAGGTACAACCCTCTCCCTCCCAAGTGTTGTTCTTAGAGGGTTGGATCACCAAAGACCTCTAAGCCATTATACCATAGGATATCTCAAGTTTGATTCCCTACCATATAAATTCCTTTTAAAATATATTGATGGTATCAACATGCATGATGTGGTAACTTATGATGACATGATAACTTGCGATGATGTGGCATATTATGATAACATGGAACCTTGTGGTGATGTTGTATTAGATGAAATCACTCTTTTGGATACTTATAGTGGTGTGGAAGAGTTGTACAAATAACATATGGTAGTCTATATATTTGATATGGTAGTTTGTGTAACTGACATGGAAGTCCATACAACTAACATGGTCACTAATGTATGAATTATAAGATGATACATGGTAATCCATATAGATGATATGATAAACTATATAGGTTACTTGGCAATAGGTACACAAATATTGAGGTAATATGTAGTTGCTAATATAGTAGTCCATATAGCTGACTTGATGGATAATGCATGAATCTTAAGGCAACAAATAACAATCCATAAAAGTAATGTGGCATAATACATGCAATCTAGTGGAGACATTCACTTAGTTGATGATGCAACATGAATCTAGATGCAACACATGGTAGATGATGTAGGGGCTAATGCAAGTGTTAATATAACATGCTATGATTGATCTAACATGGTAGATCATAAGACCTATGTGGTAGGCCATAACAACTAGTCACGTATAATTATATGTTAGGTTAATCATATTTTACCAACTCATCAAACTTTACAAGTAGCTTTCATAGTCAACAATAGACTTGGTAATACATGAGACTTAAAGTGAATTAGAATGTGACAAATGGTACAATATGGTTTTTAGATTAGCTATAAAATTAGATCATGATAAATATCATCTTATGACTTGTGGATATGCTACATAGTCAAGGTATGCTTGGCACCCCTCAACCACTCACACAACAACACATTGTGGCCTCTCAACTGCTATAGGTACTAATTATTTTTTAAAATATTCAAAGGTTTTGGAGGTATTTTCTATGATTTTAGGGAAAATTTTTTGAGGCTATAACATTTGTATACGAAAAGAATTCTAGTTTTTATTTTTAAATGACATATTTTTATAGAATGCTACATTGGTGATGTTCTTTAAGTTCATGGTTACATGTAGATTTTTGTATACTAGAAAAATGCTTATGTATCACAATGTGCCCTTGTTGAGTGGTCCTAACTATGATTCCTGGATGATCAAGATTGAATATATACTCCAAAGTAAGAGGTTAATAAAATATATGAATGAAGAGCCTTGTGATATTGATCCTGTAGAAGTGGAGTAACTCTATAGAGATAAGAAGGATGAGGCTCATGGTGTCATTGCTCTTCATGTTGATAATGTATATGACACTCGAGTTAGCAACACCATAAATCCTAAAGTGTTGTTTAATAAACTTTAGGGGCTATGTGATTGAATTGATTCCACATGAATCAATAGAATAGAGTTTGAGAATATAGTTTGATCTAATAACCTTACCTATAGACTCAATTATTATTATTGATGAGCATATCAGTCGATTCAAGAAACTATAAGAGGATATTTAAATTGGAAGAGGACTTTCCAAGGAGAGAAGAGAATGATATGAAGCATTAGATATGGAAAGGAATACCAAACTACTTAATTTTTTTTTTAAAACATGCGATATAGTTACTATTATCTTTGAGATGTTTTGTATGTACTTTCTAGATTCTCATACATCACCTAATGATGAGGTTCTAAGTACTTTTTTACACCATCATACTATAAGAAATGACCATAATGGAAATTCTATTATTAATCAAGCTCATACAAAGGAAGCTATTACCAAAGTTTAGAATGGCAAGAAACTATAATAGAATGAGAAGTAGCCCAACAAGTCTATAAAAATTCTACTTGTGAGTTTTGTAAAACAAAGGAACACAAGATAAAATTTTGATGTATTCAAATCAAGAAACTTGAGAAAGCAACAAGAAATAAGGTGTTGATGTTGCACTCTTATATGCACAAGGTGAGGATAACTTTGATAGATAAACCTTATCATATTATTTAGAAATTCATTCTACATATTGGACATCCACTTATTCAAATGATTAGCTTACAAATTTAGGGGTAACTAGGCACATGCCAAAGCACAAACATCTCCTAAATTCTATAGCAAATCACATACATGGGAAAATTTTATGATCGAAGATTATTAATTATATGAGCTACATCATATGAGCTAAATCAAGGTGTGTAGACATCAACATTGTATCTTTATCTTTTTATGAGCCACTTCAAGTTTATAGTGATGGTCCTAATATTTTTCTATTTATCACATTACTGTAGGCCTAAAATGGCCACATGCTTAGTAAAATTTTGTATAATTTTAACTAAGTGATAAAATCATAATTCCGCAAACCTTACAATATGCTTTGAAGCAAAACCGGGTTAGAAGATATGAATCCACTCAACAATTAGTGAAGTTTTCATGTTTGGAGCTATTTCGGGTGATTTCACTCCGGCTCTAGAATGATGGTAGATCTCAAATAATGCAAAATTTCCTAAGAGACAATGACGTCAGTGACAAAAAAGTGTGGAATGGCATCTTTATATATTGAATATTTGATTCTGGGAAAGTCATTTTGTTTTTGGCTCCGGATTAATGCTACCTTCAAATCTGCAAAATTTTCAAGGAGATGATGATGTCATTGGCAAAAAAGTGTGGATTGGTGATTTAGGGAATGAACAAGTATTTCCTTTCCGGAATGAAGATAATATGGGTGGTGGAACAATAAAAGTGTGGATTCATGACGAAAGAAGTATGTGACTAGCTCGAGACCTAGATTGAAGAATATAATGTAGATTGAAGAATATAATATCAAATATGATAGATCCCAGAGCAGATCCGATGTTTAGATATCAGAGACCCGGATTGGAGATTTCATTGCTTTTGATTAAAATATGATGTCATCAATTTTAAAGTAGAATGGCATTTAGCTTGTTCCGGATTGAATCTAAATCATGTGATGAAGAAAATCAATGATGGAGGTTAAGTTGCCAAATCTTAGTGTTTAAAATATATTGTTGCATCAGAATTTATAATATTTGGCTAGAAGATGAAGCATCAAGGGTTTTCCAAGAATATCGAACCAGAGGTGGTTATAGATTGGTGGTGGTAATTCACTCCCAAGAAGGATCGACGGAGACGCATGATATTTAATGGTCTAAACATCAGTTCCACTGAGCGATCAACAAGTTGTAGAGACCTCGAGCTACCATGGTGGACTTTCCTTCAATGGAATTCTCGAAGGACTATCCAATGAGCTAATTCTAGCTAAATATCTTTGTTGTACTATTGTAACAATATCTTTGGTATTGTTTCTTGTTTATTGTAATAAGAAAACTATAAGTAGAGGTCGAACCCTCACTTTTAAGGGTCAACTCTAGCGTGTTTTCCTATACCATTGTAAATATTCCTAAAGAGCTAAATGAAAGGGGAAATACATTGATATTTGCCTCAAATTCATGTTCTCATGCTTGATGTCAGAGGTTAAAATTTCTTAATTGCATTTCTGTAGATACTTTGATGGTTAGTTTATGCCAAATTTTGGATTACTAGATGTTATAAGTAATTGAAATCTACTTTTGAATTCGTTCTGTGTGGTTAGGAAGTACATTTATGTGAAATCTAGTTGTTTGGTGAATTCTATTATTTGGATTATCATTCCCTAGATATTGAAATTGTTTGTTGCAATATTTCTCTATTGTGCTTTAATATATGGAATAATCTATTTTGGGATAAATGTTGATCTGAGTATATGTCCTTAGCATGGTTTGGTGGGAGCTTTTTATGATAGTGTAATGTTGTTAACCTATCTGTCCACTATTATCCACATCTCTCTAACCCTAACCTTCTTTTACCCTAAAATCCAAACCGTAAGTGAGCATAATTGTGTCAACAACTTGTTAAGTTGACAAGGAACCAACCTACTTTGGAGGTTGGATCGAAAACTCTTGTTTTGGTCCATCCAATTTTGAGTGTCGAGCTGCAACTATCGGGTGCAAGCCTGGATAGAAAGTAGGAAGATAGACAACCATAGTATCGAGTGAAAACTTGGTGTAATTTAGTGTCCAATAGTTTTTGGCACGCCCGGTGGGACCGTTCACAAGGAACACGAAACCCATCTAAAGAGTTATTGTTATCTCAACCCGAAGGAATCAATATTTGGTGAATTATCTTAACCTTATTAGAAAAGAAAATAAAGTTCACCTGGCGACTCCCTGGTAAGAAGATCCCAAAAAAGTATTATAGACCAGTATCCTTTTCATGTATACCAGGCCTTTCAAGAGGAACAACACTGATTCTATCTTTAATTGTGAGTTACCTAAAAGAGGGGTTGTTGTTATCAAAAGTTTAGATCAATATTTTATTGAAGAAGAAGATATTCTGGAAGAAAACCCAATAGTTCCCCCAAGAAGACTTGCAGCCAAAAATATGGCACAAAATGTGGTTCCTAATCAACCACTACAAAAGTACCCTAATTGGGATTCAATCGGGCCCCTTAGATTAGCCCAAATGGATGTCATCCCCCAACCTATGTCTAATGCAACCCCCATGTATGATGGATTTGGGAAAATATCTTATGAGCACTGCCAAGATATCTTGAATCTGGTAGCAATCCACAACATAAAAGAGTGAAAATATTATTGTTAGAATTCTAGCCCTATCCTTTCATGTAAAGATATTGCATTGGTTTAGAACTATGGAATATAATTCTATCACTTCATGGAAATCATTGGTTGAGCTATTCATAGAAGAATTTAATGAATATGCTGATCCCTTTTCTCTGCTGAATCAATTTACAACCATGTAAAAAACCCAACAAGAAACTATCTCAAATTTTAATTTAAGATTTAGCAGAACATGGAAGAGAATTCCCCCCACTGCTATACCAGCTACATGTTTGGCTTACATGTATTATATTTGAGCCTTGGGATCAGAGCTAGGTTTGCAAACACAACAATCTGGAGTAGAAACCTTTCCCCAAGTTTATAATGCAGTCATCCATGCTAAAAATATCCTGATCAATGTGGGAAGAATTCCCTCCAAAACCGTGTTGCTCTATAACTCAAAACCAAAAGTAGCCATGAGCAATCCACAAAGCCCTCATACATGGACCCATTTATTTACCATATCCATATTCGTAAATGAATCTGATTCCTCAGTCTAAACCTATATCCTCCACACCTCATTTTCCTCCCCTTCCTTCTCAACCTTCTCAAGAATTGTTTGCTATTCTGGATATACAAAATACCATGAAAAATCTGAGTAATAGAATGAATTCGATGGAAAAGAGAGATCATAAAAGGTCACAACAGAGGAGATTCCCATATGTAAACAAATATCAAAGGCCTGGTCCTAGTAATAGTACTGGAGTTAGGGTGAATGTAGCATATGAGGAGTTGGAGTGTTCTACAGATACCACTCTTGCAAATGTTTGGTGTTTGGTATGCAATGACCCCCATGACTCACAATCTTGTATGATGTATCAACACCATGTTCAAAAAGTTATTGATCAAGCTGAAAGAAATCAGAAGGGGAGGGTTAATATGTTATGGCACCCTAATCAGATCATGGTAGGAAAAGAGTTAGAGGAAGAAAGTCCTATTGTTGTTATGACAAGGTATGGAAAGAAAGCTTTACAAGTAGACCCCCAAAATATGGGATAATTCTAGGTCCCTTCTCAAAATAAAGCTGACTTCTCCCCTCAAAGCAGTGACACTTTTCCTATTCCTTGAGCTAGAGGGAAGGAGAAGACAAATAGTCTCCCTAAAAATCCTGAAAGATAAACAGAAGGAGACAAAATGAGATCCAAGGGTGAGGATCAAGAAAGGCTCAGTTTTCCCTCTATTACCAAAAGACAAAGATTAGAGGCAACCCAAAAATACAAAAGAAAATATGGTGAGCCAGAAAGAGGATTGGAAAGACTATCCCTGACCAAGTCTGAGTACAACATTGTTGAGGAAATGAAAAGTATTCCATCAAAAGCTAACCTGTATGAAACTCTTTTCATTTCGGTCCAGATTGACCTACTTAAAGCTTCCCTCAGCAAAAATTCCCAGAACAGACCAACCACCACCATCCTCAGTATACCACAAGAAAAGAAGGAAATGACACCTACTGTTCTAAAAAACAAACCTCCCTCTTTCTACATATCCTTAAGAATGGAAGGATGGGTAGTCCGAAATTATATGATTGATTTAGGAGCATCAACCACAGTTATGCCTAAGACAGTTTGTGAAGAAATGGGTATGGAATATACCCGATCTTGTCCTAGAGTGTTGCAATTAGATGGGACACCTGCCAAGACAGTTGGGGTTATTATATATGTATTGATGAGGTTGCATAGAGCTCCTGAGGTAACATCGATGTAGGAAATAGTGGTGGTGGACTTAGAACCCTATTTCAAGTTATGCCTAACAAGAGAATTTACTACAAAGCTAGGGGGATGCATGTACATGGATTATTCTAGCATGGTAATCCCTTTCAAATAAAAAAGAATAAGGATAACACCTAAGAAACCAATTGCTTATCATATTGAAAATATTGAGGAATATCTATGCAATCTTAATCCTTTGGAGGAATTTGAGCTAGTGGAAAACATTGAGGAGCTAGACATTGAAGATGATTTGCTTTTCATAGAAGACTATAGTCAATTTGGAACTGGTATGGGTACATACAACATCACAACTAAATTGGAAAAGAAACTCCCTACTATTTCCAATCAATCCCTAAGAAACAAGGAAACATGGGTTATGCATTTTGATGGTGCTAAATGTAGAAATGGTGCATGGGCTGGTGTGGTTCAACAATCACAATCGAAAGGGATAAAGAATTTTGCTTATAGACTAACATGATCATGTACTAACAATACTATAGAGTACGAGGTTCTGTGCCTCATATTGATGCAAGAAAAAAGAATGGGCATCAATATTTTGAACATATATGGTGATTATGAGTTGATAGTCCATTAGGTAAGGAATAAGTGCAACAGTAAACACCATTACTTAAAATCTTACAAAAACATGGTATGGGATCTAATGGATTCATTTGATGCCCTGAATCTAAGTTTTGTGCCTAGAGAGGAGAATCACCTAGAAGATTCATTGGCAACAAAGGGAGCTAATTTCAATCCTCCTGTAGATTTTGGAACTAATAAGACCAAGGGAATTAAAATGTTTTTCAGACCTACAGTGCCAGACAAGAAGATATTCTGGTAGGTTTTTGAAAGTGATGAATAAATTCTGGATTTTATGATAAGAGAAGCATACTTATCAACTGCCCAACAGGAAGACTTAGAGGAAATATATCAGCAAGACTTTATCCAACTAAGAAACAATCATATTCCAAAGGGATTGGTCACCCTTGAAATTCTATTTGATAATGAAGATAGAAAGAAGGTTGGAGCCATGAAGGTCGGTGAAAAGATCTATAAAGAAGTAGAGGTTAGAATAGGAAAGAAGCTCAATATTGGGATCTAGTATTCACCTAAAGAAACAGAAGAGATTAAAACTTTATGATTAAAATACCAAGACACTGTGGCTTGGTCATATGAAGACCTTAAGGTGTATGACAAAAAGATCATCCAACATACTATTGAGTTAGAACCTGATTCTAAACCATTTCGACAAAAACAGAGGCCTGTCAATCTAAGGATAGAAGTCATTATGAGAGAGGAAATATTAAAGCTACTAAAGGCTAGGATAATATATCCAATAAAACATTCCACTTGGGTAGCCAATTTGGTACCCGTAAGAAAGAAGAATGGGGATATACGCCTATGTGTATATTTTAGAAATCCTAATCAAGCATCCCTCAAGGATCACTACCCCCTCCCTGAGATTGACCAGATCTTACAAGTGGTAGCTAGAGCAAAAATATTCTCACTATTGGATGGTTACTCTGGATATAACCAAATTTGGGTAAAATACGAAGACCAATACAAAACAACATTCACCACAAAATGGGGTACATTTACCTATTAGAGAATACCCTTTGGGCTATCTAATGTTGGAGCTACATTTCAGAGGGCCATGGAATATGACTTTGGTACACTTATAAACAAAGTTATTCTAATTTACCTAGATGACATGACATTATTTTCTCATGATAAAAATGATCATGTATCTCATTTGGAACATGTTTTTCAAAAATGTAGAGAATTTGGTATCTCACTGAATCCTAAGAAGTCATTTTTTGTAGTACATGAGGGAAAACTATTAGGCCATGTGGTCTCAAAGGAAGGTATGGCCATATATCCAAAAATAATTAGAGAAATTCTAGCTATTCCTTTGCCTACTAATTAGAAGACCTTGCAATCCTTCCTAGGTCAAATCAATTTCATCAAGAAATTCATTTCTTATTTTGCACAGAAAGTGAGGCCTATATCTGAACTACTCAAGAAAAAGGTAGAGTTCAAGTGGACTAAGGTTAGGAAGCAAGCTTTTGAGGTCATCAAGAAATCCATTACAACAGCCCTAGTCTTGATAAATCCTAATTTCACTAAAGATTTTATTCTCTATGCTTATGGAGTTGAAGAGAGTTATGCCTCGATACTCACCCAAAGAGATAATCAAGGGGATGAACACCTTGTGTTCTTTTGGAGTCAGACTTTATATGATTATCAAGTAAAATATAACTTTATTTAAAGACAAGTGTTCATTGTGATGAAGTCACTAAAGAAGTTTAGACAATATCTGGTACAAAGCAAAACCCTGGTATATGTGGTTCATCCAGATGTAAGAAGTTTTATTTTAAAAGGTGACCTAGGTGATAAAAGGGCTGGTTGGATTACTAATATCCAGGAATATGATATAGAAATATGTCCCACCAATATGGTAAGAGGTAGAGCCTTGTGCCAAGTATTGACAGATGCTATAGCATTAGAAAAAATGATAGCTTGTCAGATAACAGAAGAGGATTAAGTAGAGATTGTACACACTCCAAATTCTGATTGGATCGAGAAAATGACCAGGTATTTCCAAACCAGGATCTACCCACTTGATATGAATCCTTATCAAAGAAGGAGGTATAGAATTCATGCTCCAAAATATATATTACTTACTGAAGGGTTGTTCAAAAGAAACTTGGATGGTATTCTACTAAAATGTTTGAAGGATAACCAAAAAAAAAGAGTCATGGAAGAATTTCATGGAGGGTCAGTAGGTGGTCATAACTCGGGCAGAGTTACAGCTTTGAAGATAATAAGACCAATCTATTATTGGAATTTTGTGTTCAATGATGCTTTTAAAGTTACCTAGGCTTGTGACAAATGTCAGAGGTACGTTGGAAGAACAAAAAATGCTTCATCTCCTCTTAAACCTATTCAAGTTGAGGAGCCTTTTCAACAATGGGGATTAGATTTCATAAGAGTTATAAATTCTAATTCTTTAGTAGAGCATAAGTTTATCTTGATAGCTACAAACTATCTTACCAGATGGGTGGAGGCAATTCCTACAAAGAGGGTAGACCAGGAAGTTGTGATCAACTTTATGAAGAATTTGATTTCTAGATTTTGAGTCCCGAAAGATTTGGTGAGTGATAATGGCCCTGCTTTCATAGGAGCCAAGTACATTGAGTTTACCAACAAGTATGGCATCACTCTTAAAAATACTTCAAATTATTACCCACAAGGTAATGGACTTGCAGAATCTACCAACAAAAACCTATTAAGAATTTTGAGAAAATCTCTAGAAGGTAACAAAAGGAGTTGGCACCTATTGCTCAACCATGCTTTATGGGTAGACAAGATTACTATTAAAAAGTCCATCAAAACTTCTCCTTATGCACTGGTATATGGAAAAGAGGTGGTATTGCCGATTCACTTAGAAATCCTAGTTCTTAAGATTGTCAGTACATAAGAAGAATTAGAGGATGATCCAGTAAAAACTAGGTTGACAAACTTACTGCCATTGGAAGAAAGCAAAACTCAAGCATATGATCATTTTCAAAAGTATTATCAGAAATTAAAGCATGGTTTGATAAAAAGGCTAGGTTCAGAAAACTCCAAGTTGGAGACTCAGTTCTCAGATGGAATGTTGACAAGGCAAAACCAAGCAAGCATGAAAATTTTGATTCCTTTTGGGATGATCCTTTCGAAATAGTGGAAGCTAAAGAGTCTAATGTATTTCAATTGAAGGATCCAGAGGGAAACATACAACCAATTCCGGTGAATGGTTTCCACCTCAAGCTCTACTATATGTAAGAAGTGAGCTCATTGTAACATATGTATATACATTGTACAAATATTTCCCCTTCCTTTTTGCACTTTATATTTGATTTCTTTTTTGCACTTTGTAATTAGTTCATTTTCAAAGAAATTCTAAAAAAAAAATAAGAGAGAAGAATGTTTGCAAGAAATGACTAAGTGTTGGCAAAATACATGGTGATGTTCCATTCTACACACGGTGCTATATAAAACTCTTCGAAATGGCATTTCGTCCTCAAGTCCACATGGTTAAATCCAGATTTCCATGGAGTGGTCTATCAGTTTCTATCCTACATAGAGAAGGACAAGAATAGTGTCAATCTAGGAACCTCTCAAAGCTAGAGATAGCTAGAGTAGAATCAAGGTAGAGTGTCATGCATGCAAGATTCAAGTACCAAAGTGGACTCAGAAGGTTCTTAAGACACCAAAGCGAAATTAGGCCAAATCCAAACAGTAAGTTTCAATCTGACACATGGAGGCTAAAGAGTGCTTCCACATTCAATTCTAATGAACTCATGCATGGAACAAAGAGTTGCCAAAGGGATATGATGAACTGGAAGCACAATTTCAAAATTTGACCAATAAGAAGATATGATGACACCTTTGAGCCACCAAAGAAATAATGGAAGGATGGTGAAGTGTGCCAACAAAGATATCGTACAACAGCTGCATTTATGGTAGATGATACACACGTTCTAGGAGATAAAAGTAACAAAGTCATGCGCAGAGTTCATTTAGTAACCACGAGGCTATTAAGAAGTGCATCAACATTATGAAGTTCTCCCCACTTATTACAGTGTGCAAATTCCTACTGCTATAAGATGGCTCCTAAGAAATCACCCACGGAGGCCACAGAAGATGTTTCAGAGTTTGTCTAGATGACAGGACGTCGGTGCCTTACCTTGATAAAGTCGAGGATGTAGCGGACACAACGATGACCATCACTAAAAGGATGAGGTTAAGGAAGAGAATGAATGACAGATACAAAAAGGATGTTGCTTTATTAGTAGAAGGTAGATGCTCCATCCTTTCTTATCTATCCTTTTACATTTGTGATTATGTTCACCCATGTCCTGAGTTAATAGCTGCAATAGTTAGATTCTAAGACCCTATGGCCAAGACAAAAAAAACCCGCGAGGGTGAGACCCTTTTTAGTATCACTACCTCTTTCTATCATGAGCTCTTTGCTTTAGGGTCCGACCCGTCGGTACCACCAAAACCCTTTAAGGTTGTTGAATAGACTGGGTTTTATTCCACAAAGAAGCGGGCCAATGATGATGAGTTGTTTAAGAATTGGGTTTATAAGTAGCTTAATACCAAACCCCAAGAAGAGTTGCCTGAAGTCCCCATATCTATTAATAAGTTTGCAAATCCTATTTTGTTCTCTATGTTGGCTTGCATGGAGGGTTTGGACTCTGACGAAAAGGTTCATGGTTGGCAAATCACCGTTGCATATTGTATCTCTAACGAGAGAATGTATGAAAAGGATGCAACAAAGAAAGGGATAAGGGTGATCTATTTCAACTGGCCAAATTTTCTTGCCCAAAGGATACATGAGCATCTAGTAAGCATGAAGAGGGGCACTTATGCTCCTAGTTTTAGGCATTGCTCAAAATTGGTATGGATGTTTTATGCCATTGTTAAAGATAGAATGTCGTGGATTCTGGTCAAAGATAATACTGATAAGGAAGAATCTATGCCAGTTTACTATTGGATAAATCATTTAAGAAGCAATGAATCTTACTATAGATTCAATTTGGAATTTCTTGGGCCAACCCTCAAAATTATGTATGATAAGTTCCCCAAACTGCCACCCCTGACCAAAGAGATTCTGAGGACTAAATATGTAGAGGAAGGAGACTGGTATTTGTTAATAGAAGGTATGATCATTAGATTATATGGTTTCATGGGTAAACCTTTTATTTTACCCCACTTTGTCATGGAGAGACTCTTCACCTTGGAATATTTGAGGCAAGCAGAGTACATTGATGCAAAATATGGTTTGGGGAGAAAAAGGAAGTCTTTGCTTACTCATCGCACTTTGAGTGATATCACCATTACCAAGAAGGGGAAAAGTCAACAAATTGATCGACATTTGGATAGGTTAGGTCTATTTTATATTCCTCAGAGGTGGAGTTATGATCCTGATGATATTTTCACTACAAGAAATAAAACCCTAAATGGAGATAAGACTACAAATTTGAGAAAATGCCTAGGCTAATTTTGAACAGGGAAGGAATGATGATGAAACTACTCTTTTGGAGTGTAATGTCTCCAATATGGATCAATTACCCCCATGGTTGGATTTTTATGAGCATATTGAATATTTTGATCCTGACCACAAGCCCAATCATAAGATTACCGAGGATATGATTGACAAGATCAAAGCAAAAACTACAAATAAAAACAAGCCCTTCTCCAAAACGAAGTCAACAAAGAAAAGGAAATGCTGCCTAAAAAGGAAGTTACAGAAGAAGGAGAAGAAAAATATTATAAGGGGCCATGAGATGATGCCAATATTATAGATTGGTGGCGTATGAGAGTTGAAATTGGAAAAGCTGAATCTAAATTTGGAATGAAAATTTATTAGGAGTTTTCAAAAAGATTTAATGAGAATATTGATGCTTGGAGAATAAAAGATGTGAGGGACATTGTATTAATGGTGGAAAAGCCCCATGGCGATTCTAAATCTCTCCAACATTCTATAGATCGAAAATCTTCTTTAAAAACTTTCAGTCCTACTTTTGAGCAGGTGGAGAAATTCCCTAAGGGGCTAAGATGATGAGCAAAATGAGGTATTCTAAAGAAAAAGGTTGTCAGTACCCCTATTATCAAAACAAGATCTAGGCCTTCACATTTAGCTCTAGGGGGAAGCCTCAAGACAAAGATATTAATTGGAAGAAGGATAAGAGTTTCGGGTTCAGGCCACTTTCTTTTGCTCCTGCAACATCAACTAAACCACAATCCATTACTGAGCAATAATTACTTCTTGGGGAAGTGCAAGGAGATTTATCAGAGGAATATTTTGAAGATGAGATGGATGCTTTCTGATTAGTTCATAAAAGGACTAAGAGAACCTCAAAAAAAGAGGAGAGAGAGGTTTCCAAGAAGAAAAAAATAAGTATGGAAGAAATTGTTGAAGAGGTAGCTATTTTTAATACAAAAGGGTTAGTTGAACAAGAACAACATCTGGAGACAGAAGCTGAACAAGAACACCCTACATCTATAGACGAAGGTATGGTTTCTAATCCCTCTTCTCCTATTCATCTCCATGAATCTCCAAAAGGATTTCCCTCCCTTTCTAGTCAAGAAAATATGGCAAATTTACCTCCTCCATCTCTCAGTTATTCCCTCGTCTCATAAGTAGCTATGGAGGTACCAATCAATTCTATTGTGTCACAACCTCCTCAAAACCCACCTTCCACTTCGAAGATGTCCACTTCAATGTCCACAATTATTGCACCCTCATTTGTTTTATTACCACCATCCATGGGACACTACATTTTGACTTCATCCACCCCTTCTACTGTTAGTTATGTTCATGTTTCTCTAAATTTATCTGTATCCACAGCAATGGTAATCACAAAGTCTACCATTGTAATAGAGGTTTCTGTCTATATATCTTCACCCCCACCAACAGAAAGTCAGTACGCCCTCATGTTTTTGATGCCATTATCTCATTTGGCTATTGATTTTTCAAATTCTATTGTTGTATCAAAAGAACAAGAAGCCACTCATAGCATAAATGACTATTGTGTAGAGAAGCTTACCCGACCTTCCAACAGGATGGTCGTGACAAGAAAAAGTATGTATGTTAACCCTGTCACTAGGCAAAGGGTTTCAAGGCCTATGATTTTGCAAGTGAGCAGACCTAAAAATGAAATGACTACTCAAGATTATAGAGTGTAGGAAATCATAGAAGAGATTGACAAGCTTCCTGCTGAGGATGAGTTAGGGATTGCCATGGCTCACTTAGATACCTTTTATGTGAAAAAAGATATAGCTAAAGAGAAGGTAGATAAGCTAAAAAAATAGATTGAAAATATTAAGAGGAGCCTCAATGATAAAAAAAAAAGAGAAAGCTCAGAGAAAAGAGGCTAAGAATTGGTAGGAAAGGTTTCAAAAGGCTAATGAGTGGAAAGACCAGTTAGAAGAATAAAAGAAGCTGAATGAGGATCAAGCAAAAGAAATTCAAGATTTAAAGCATCAACTTCAGATTGAGAAAGTCAAGTCCTCAAGTTTTTCCAAAGATGATTTGAAAAGGATAAAGCAAGAGTTGCTTTCTGAAGTTTAAGAAATTTTTTTAGGTCTTCAACCCATAATCGACTACCTAAAAGATGCCAACCAGTTGTTGTCCACTATTCAAAAGGATTTAGATCAAATCACTGGAGAGTTATAGCCTATGGTGATTCCATAGAAATAAATGTACAAGTTGGTTGGAAGTAGGATCAGTGATCATGCTAAGCCAATTTCAAATAGGGAATGGAATCTAGTCGGGGTAGCTACCAAAATAGTGGTGAAGAAGCATAGGAAAGTTTAGAGAGCCTGGATGTTGTTTGACAGAATGGAAAGAGGAATTAAAGACATCATTGAAATAAATAAGGAAATGATTCATGTTGGTTTCAAGGGACTCTGGAAGGAGGATCACAACTTGTTATCTATGGAAGAAGCCTAGAAAAGCATCAAGGATAACTTATAGGATGAGGCTAGGATTGATTCACTGGAAGAGCCACTATCCCAAGAACAAGTTGCCAAAATGATTATGGATTACACCCAATTAAGAGATCTCATGGAGGATCTGGTGACTAGAGGGAATGTTGCTAATTATGAGGATGTTGGGAAACTTCAATATGTTTATAAGCAGCTTAAAGAAACATCAAATCCCTCTAAGGAAGCATGGAAACAGGCTCTTAAGTCTTTGGAATCAATGGTCCAATTGTTTGGAGACATCTCCGATAAGGATAACCAGAGAGTACATGCTCTAGAAGAACATGGAGAAGAGGAAAGAGAAGATGAGTATGAAGATGCTATAGAATAATGAGGATAAGATTGAGCAGCTAGAGGTCCAAGAGGGGCTCTTGCTTAAATCATTTCATTTATGTTTATACATATACATAAGTTTTGTTTTCTATACATTAGTTTTGTATTTTTGTTTTTACTCTAACAATTGTCAGAAATAAGCAATAAAGGCATGAAGCCTATAACACAACATTTTTGTGTGAAGGCATTTTTTGAAATGAAGCCTTATAAAAGAGGTAGAGTTATGTATAGTTTTTGAAGGCAATAGTAATACTGATATTATGGATACAATCTCTAGTTGAACAAGTGAGTTCTATGATGTTTTTGGCATGGTTTCTATATGAACCTTTACCCTCTAAGCAAAATTTGAGCTTTCAAGGGGTAGTGTTTGTATGGAAATTATTCCTTAAAAAATATCTTCAAAGATAAGTATTATTTTGATTCCTAATGCCCAATGGATAAAACTTTGGATTTTATTGGCTTTGCAAGCAAATCCACTCGGGAGGCGCCAGAATGTAGACCCAAAATGGCCACATACTTAGTAAAATTTTGTATAATTTTGACTAAGTGATAAAATTTTCATTCCACAAACCTTGCAGTATGCTTTGAAGTGGAACCAGGTTAGAAGATATGAATCCACTCAATAGTTAGTGAATTTTTCATGTTTGGAGCGATTCTGGGTGATTTCACTTCGGCTCTGGAATGATGGCAGATCTCAAATATGTAAAATTTCTTAATAGACAATGACATCAGTGGCAAAAAAGTGTGGAATGACATCTTTATATATTGAATATCCGATTCTAGGAAAGTCATTTTATTTTTGGCTCCAGATTAATGCTACCTTCAAATCCGCAAAAGTTTCAAGGAGATGATGACGTCACTAGCATAAAAGTGCGGATTGGTGATTCGAGGAATGAACAAGTATTTCCTTTTTGGAATGAAGATAAGACGGGTGGCAAAATAATAAAAGTGTGGATTCACGATGGAAGAAGTATGTGACTAGCTCCGGACCTGGATTGAAGAATATAATGTGGATTGAAGAATATAATGTTGAATATGATAGATCCTAGAGCGGATCCAATGTTCAGATATCAAAGACCTAGATTGGAGATTTCGTTGCTTCTGATTAAAAGATGATGTCATCAATTTTAAAGCGGAATGACGTTTAGCTTGTGTCGGATTGAATCTGAATCATGTGATGAATAAAATCAACGGTGGAGGTTAAGTTGCCAAATTTTGGTGGCTTAAAAGATATTGCTACATCATAATTTGTAACAGTTGACTAGAAGATGAAGCATCAAGGGTTTTCCAAGAAAATCAAACCAAAGGTAATTACATATCAGCGATGGTAATTCACTCCCAAGAAGTATCGATGGAGATGCATGATATTTAACGGTCTAAACTTCAATTCCACTGAGAAATCAACAAGTTGCAGAGACCCCAAGCTACCATGGCGGACTTTCCTTCAACGAAATTCTTGGAGGACTGACCAATGAGCTAATGCTATCTAAATATCTTTGTCGTGCTATTGTAACAAGATCTTTGTGATTGTTTCTTGTTTATTGTAATAAGAAAACTATAAGTAGAGGTCGAACCCTCATTTTTAAGGGTTGGATCTAGCGTGTTTGCCTATACCATTGTAAATATTCCTAAAGAGCTAAATTAAAGGAGCAATACATTGATCTTCACCTCAAATTCATGTTCTCATGCTTGATGTCAGAGGTTCGGATTTCTTAGTTGCATTTTTGTAGATACTTTGATGGTTAGTTTGTGTCGAATTTTGGATTACTATCTGTTATAAGTAATTGAAATCTGCTTTTGAATTCATTTTGTGTAGTTAGGAAGTACATTTCTATGAAATCTAGTTATTTGGTGAATTTTGTTATTTGGATTATCATTCCCTAGATATTGAAATTGCTTGTTGCAACATTTATTTGTTGTGCTTTACTATATGGAACAATCTATTTTGGGATAAATGTTGATCTAAGTATATGTCCTTAGCATGGTTTTTTGGGAGCTTTTTATGGTAGTGTAATGTTGTTAACCTATCCGTCCACTATTATCCACATATCTCTAACCCTAACCTTCTATTACCCTAAAATCCAAACCCTAAGTGAGCATAATTGTGTCAACAACTTGCTAAGTTGACAAGGAACCAACCTACTCTAGAGGTTGGATCAGAAACTCTTGTTTTGGTCCATCCAATGTTGAGTGATGAGCTGCAGCTATCGGGTGTAAGCCTGGACAAAAACTAGGAAGATATACAACCATAGTATCGAGTGAAAACTTGGTGCAATTTAGTGCCCAAAAATTACTCATATAAATAAGAATGTGGAGTTTTGTTCTGATAGATGGGTAATCAAGGATAAAAAAATTAGGTTCAAAACTATTACTTCTACATATTTTGATGAGATTGACCACATATAAAAGTTGAGATAAAGACCTTCATGTTTGGCTTCCTATAGGAAGAAAATATTTGTTGCTATGGTTGCACATGTAGATAACAAAAATTAGAAGTGACATCATAGGGTTGAGCATCTTAGTTATGGATTCTTGAAATGCATGAGTCAAAACCAAATGCCCATTGGGATAGCATGCATATTCCCTCCAAGTGATGCATGTGAGGGGTTCATTATGGGGAAGCATCATAGGAAGACCTTTCTAAAAGGAGTGGTAAGATACACATATCATACCTTAGAGATCATACATAGTTATATTTATGGACCTATGGGCACAACATCTCTCCCAAGAGATAGGTACTTCCTTTTTTTTATTGATGATTTCTCTAGGTATGTATGGTTGTACACC
The DNA here is from genome assembly GCA_028583015.1 of Wollemia nobilis. Lineage (NCBI taxonomy): Eukaryota > Viridiplantae > Streptophyta > Pinopsida > Araucariales > Araucariaceae > Wollemia > Wollemia nobilis. The sequence continues at coordinate 44,065 of JAQPPZ010016564.1, forward strand.
ATTTGCACTAAGGATGATGTTTTTTATAGGTTTAAAACCTTCAAGGTCCTTATTGAATATCGGCTAGATATGAGAATCAAATGTCTAGATAAATAAGGGTGGTGAATATGTCTTCTATACTTTTTATAGGATTTTCTCCTTTTATTATTTGGATGACATGTTCTTTGCATGCAAAAAATCATGGATAGTACTTTCCTTTAGTAAATTATGGGTAGAAAGTGTTTAAATTTTTTGATGCATGAAGTAATACTTTAGCCAACAACACTTCATTGGAAGCTAACATTTAGATGGCCTATGTATTGATTAGATGACAAATTCATTATAGATGACCTTCTTGTATCTTCAAATGATCTTATTTATAGATGATCTTGTCAATGGATGGAAGGGTCAAAGTTAACTTCATATTGTAATATCTTATATGATAACTCTAGAAGGCTCTTATACATGACAAATCACATGATGATACAAATATAATTAGATGACTCATTTATTTAGATAGTAAATTTTTTCTAAATGATAGCTCTTCTCCAAATGATAATAATTTTCTAAATAACAATTCTAGATGACAAATCATCTCCAAATGATATATCTAGATGATAACTCTAGATGACAACTCTCTTTTAGATGGTAGTTCTTTTTAAGAAGACCTAATTTTATAATGAAGTAATTATATGGTGATAATATTGTAAAAAAAGAACTAACACCAAGCAAATATATGGAATTGAATACTTTGCAAATAAAAGAATGATATTTTTTGTATGAAACAAGGGAGGTTGAACCTCCCAATATTATAAATATTTGCTTTTTTGATTTACCCCAACTGTGTTGGGTGCAATATTACAATATTTGGGACAAGTTTTCAAATTATTAGAATAGGGCTTCTCCAAACAGATGAACTAGTGTCTTCTCTTCTTTCACCACAACTCCAAGGGGTGAGTGGGTTTCAGATATCCGATGCAGGGACCACTCCAACTTTAGTAGCTTCTCTAGAATACCTATTATCTACACACATGAAATAAGATAGGGATTAGTAGCACCTATAAATCAATATATAAAATGATGCTATAAAATACTAGCTAGATAATCATGCAATACAAATAATAGAAGCAAATAAATCAAAGGCCTCATTGAATAAAACTCACTGATTGAACGTGTGTCATATTTTTGGCTTTGTGAAACCATGGATGTGTGGTGGTAACTGGAAAATCATGCATGGGTGGTGTGGAAACTGCGTAGGTGCAGTTACGATTGTGAAACCGTGGACTTACGATTTAGACTAAATGGTGGATTGCTTCAAATGAGGTCTTTGAGATTCGGATCTTGGTTCTTCTCAAGATGTGTGCAGAGCTATGATACTATTTTGGTAGCCTAATGATACAAATTTTCAACCTCCTTTGGTAAATGGGGTGAAGGTGCCTTTATAGGCCCCTTAGGGTTTTGGAGGGAAATGGAAGGTGGCAAGCTAGGGTTGCCAAGTGGCAATCTAGGGCTACCAAATAAAGGGGGCAGTTAGAGTGAGTCATCCAAGGTGTGTCACTTAATTAGGGTGAGGTGGATGCAAGTGGAGGGTTGCCCCATGTGAAGGGACAAAGGGGAAAAGGGTGTATGATATGTGGTAAGGGATGTTGGTGAGGTGGCTAGGACACATGTCTAGTGGGTAGGCTATCTTAGGTTGATTTTTTAGATTTAATAAATCTAAAAAATAGGTTAATGTGTAGGATTTTATATACCTAAGTCTAAACTTAGGTATATAACTTTATTATGCAGGATTTGATGTGGGGTGCCAAATGTAATATGGTGAATGACCAATTTTTGGTGTCTACAAATACCCCTTTTTGTACTACTTTGTGTGAAACACAATGTAATGCAAAAACCAATGAAACCTGCATTTATTAGATATATGGACTCAAATATTCTCGATGCACAAGAATCAGTGATTTTGAAAATTTTTGATGATATTTTGATTTTTTTGCTTACCCCTCAATTGGCGAATGGGTAAAGGATGAAACCCACAAGCCCATTCACCAAATATTAATGATGAGATGAGGTGAATAATGTGAATATGATGCAAATGTATGACATTGAATCAACTTGATACCCCAAGTTTGGGGTTGTTTGTAGTTTCCAAATTTACCTTTGGTTTATTTGTGGTAAATATTGTGGTACAACCGTCAACCACGTTTGGAGTTCTTCCCTTGTGATTGTAGAAATTCCTTCCAAATGATGGGTTCAAGGAACCTGTCGTTATAGAAATTTGATGCTTGTGTTATATTTGATTATTATCAAAATTAATTTGATTATTTTCTAGATTTTGACCCAACAGAAGAGGTTGAAGGATAACCTTATGCAAATCTATTTTGAACACAACCAATCTCAAAGGATTGAGGGATCTAGTTGATTAATGCCATTTTGATTTGATGATGAGTGTCCTTATGGTGAGCTATCCATCCTATCGGATTACATGGATTGCTAGTCATCATAACCGCTAGGTGTATAAGATAATTCACTAGATATGAGATTCACTAATTGATGTTTTGATGATGATGATGGTTATGCTTTTGTGAAAATGGATGTGTGATTTGGTTGGGGTGTGTTATTTTTGTGGTTTTTTTTGGAATTTAACCATGCATGTGCGGTTTTGTCTCCTCTTAACCATGCTTTCACGATTTGCATTGCAAACTGTAGAACCACATTTTTGTGCACTTCGCAAACCATGAGCATGCGGGTTTCACCGTGAAAAGCAGCTATATAAAGGGGAGAGGGGTCATTTTCATTTCATTGTTGCAAAGTGAGTTTTTTGAGTGGTTTGAGAAGAGAGAGAGAGATGGAGGCTGGTGAGGGGAGTGGAGTTGGCACGATTGTGAATGGTGGCGGCTTGGTTGGAGCAGAATCCAGTGTCTGATTTGCTAAAGTAGGTGTTCTATTCCTTAGCTTTTGTGTTATTTTTTTGTTGTTTTTGGGTGTTTTGTTTGCTTGTTTTATTTTTTTATTATTTTGCAACCACTAAGAGGGGTTGGCAAAATATTTTTTTGTTTTATTTTATTTTTCGTTTTTACAACCATTAAGAGGGGCTAGCAAAACTTTTGATTGTTTTTAATTAATTTATTTTTTTCATTTTTGCAACCACTAAGAGGGGTTGGCAAAATTTTTGATTGTTTTTAATTTTTTTCATTTTTGCAACCACTAAGAGGGGCTGACAAATTTTTTGATTGTTTTTTTATTTTTTATTTTTTATTTTTTTGGAGATGCATAAATGGGTAAGGTTGAAAGTTTTTTTTTGAAATGCAATATACACTAAGATGATGTGCACTATTTATTTGTGTATAAAATGATGTGCAATGCATTTTATGTTAGGATTATATGCCATTTTTTTGTTTTTTATTTGAAATGCTATGTATGATGATGTGCAATGCATTTTATGCTAGTATGATATGCAATATTTTTGTGCTTTTTCTTGTTTATTTTTGGATATTCACTGATTTTTACTTTGTTTGTCTCACAGGTTAAGTTTATTATTGCTTGACACCGATGGCCCTGCACCATTTCCAAGGTGCAAAAATCTCTCATAGCTTAGGAGTGGAAGTTTCTTGAGTCTGTTGGTTTGGAGGGGTATGAACGAATATAGACCGTTTGAGCTGATGAGAAGCTACTATTTGCATTGGTAGAGAGATGGGACCCTTATCAAGGTTATTTTAAAATTTTGATAGGGGACCTTACTATGACTTTGGAGGATGTATATCTCATCTTCCATGTGCCTGTTGAGGGCCTACTAGTGAGGGTGGGCCATGGCAAGCAGATGATACTATGACCCATATATGGCGATGATTGGGATGTTGACTACAAGAAGGGTGGTATTATTTACTTTTATATCTACAAGAGTAAGAATCTAGGTGCCCTTTTGAACTTTATGGTGTACATACTAGGCAACATGTTGTTGCATAATAACATGGGTTTGAGGTTCCCTTGAAACCAGGTATCCATTGTATTGTAGTTGATGGCAGAGCCACAAATCTATGCTTAGGCTCCTACTCTCTTGTGTTAGTTGTATGGGGAGCTTTATGAGGTGAAGTTGTGGGAGTGAAGCTTGGTGCTCCAAATTTAGGTATGGGAGCACATCAGAGTTGATCATCCATAGGGGGTACCCTATGCTTGTGATGGTTCACTTCCTCATGCTTTCCATTGGTGGGTTAGTGAGGAGTCCTATCCTACTCGCTCTCCTTGCATAGAAAAGACTTATCGGAATAGCCTAAGTGGTTTGAATCATGATGATATATGATGGTGATCTTGGAGAGGTCTAACTTGGGAGGGTGATATTGTGTAACTTCATCGAGTGAGATGAGGTAGATGGATGGTTGGGAGCCCTGGGTGAGAGATGGAGTACATCTAGTTCTCATAAGTGATGAGACAATTTGGCTTGGTGTAGGGAGTTATAGATGCTCCTATGATGTATAGGTAGTGGGGATATGAGCTTAGTATTCTCTTGATTGTAGACTTCTAGATGGTGGACGACATAGTGGATGATGTGGCAATGGATGTTATCGATACAGATGATGTAGGTATGACTACAAACTATGATTCTTGGTTTATAGCATAGCCTCCTCAGAGGCCAATCCAAGCAGTGGATGATATTGTTAGCAAGGATGAATGCTGATGATCAAGCTCTTAGGTGATAGAAGCACCATCGGGTAGTGGGAGTAGGAGGTAGTTTGTTGTTAGCATATAATATATAGATGTTGGTACTGGGGTTGGTGGTGATGGTTGTGATGGAGGTGATGATGTAGGACATGATGTGGATGTGGGTGATGATGCTAATATGGGTGATGATGGAGATGATGGAGGTGATCAAGGCCAATATTCTCCTCCTCACCATATGGATGAGTAGGGAATATTATAGGTGCAGTGGGATAGCTTGGATGAGGAGGTGACAAGGCTAAAGGGCAAGGTGACTCAGATTCAGGGTGAGGGGACCCGACTATAGGGTGATGTGGATGGGTTGTGGGGTATACCAAGTGGTGGTGATGATGCTGCCACCATAACAACTCTTAGAGTTGAGATAGCCTAGCAGGCAGCATGCGAGGGTCAATATTTAGCTTCTACTTGTAGATAGGTGTGGTATGTGGCATTCCTTAAGGATACTTTATGCCAACACTAGATTCTACTACCACTACAACATTCTTCTTTAGTGTTAGGATCCAATAGGTAGACTAAGTCTAGGCCAAATAGTTTGTGATCTCATAGGCCATATGGCTCACATGCCTCTCAGGCATCAGCTCAAGGGTCTAACAGGGGTCATGGGGGTGCTAGCTAGTAGTGCATTATTACCTATTTTATAGTTTTCTATTTTTTATTATGAGCCACAGTGCTCTGATGTATACAACTTGCAGGTATTTTGTACTTATGCAATTTACATATATATACATGGCTTTTATTAGATCATTTGTGTGCACTTTTGTTTTATTTTATGTATGGATGCATATGAAATTATGTGATGTATGATATAATGTTTATTGATGCTATGTTCTAATGCTCATTTGGTATTTATAGACTCTTGCTTTATCAACATTATCTTGCTATTTAATCAAGGGCATTAACATGTGGTATTTGTGAATGAAATGTATAATGAGATGTTATGTTGTAAATGAATATAGATGGTTTGGTTTTGATGATCTGTAATTAGCTTACAAAGACTCAAACATCTTAGTGACCTTGATCAAATTCACATATGATCTCGCAAATATTCATGATGCTAATGTTGTCCTAGTGGTTTCAAATTTCTCAAGGACCAACTGTGTGTGCAATGATTGTTCATTTCTCATTATGAGTTGGATGAAAATAATCAATTGTAACTTATGCCAACAAGTTATCTCATTCGATAGAATCCATATATTTGTACAAAAGAATGTTGCTAATGTGATAGATGTGGTGTCATGTGTAAGGATACCCCATTTCTAGACGAAATTCATATAGTCCATTGCTATAATTAGGATCACCCCACAGTTTTTAAAATACTAATATTTCTAGGGATTCAAGCTCCTTTCCCTTATTTTATTGCTTTGGATTTTGGGATTTTGAATTTTGATTTTTTACTTACTTTTTGATGGAGCAACATACCTTTTTTTGGATACTTGCTTGTTTTTAGGAAGAGCAAGGGATTTTATTGCTTTTGTAATGTTTTTGGGATACTTGATCACTTTGAGGAAGAGCAAGAAATTTTCTCTTTTTTTTGTAAGGGTAAAGGGGGAGCTTGTCCTTTTGTCAACTCTATAGCATTCTAGACCATGTACATGATTGGATGAATAGGGAAAACCTTTCACTTATGGCAATAGTAACTTTTAAATTCATTATTCACAAGGTTCATAATTTTTTAAATGTGTTTTGATGTGCATGATCCAAGAGGAAACTTGATTGACTAGGAATACCTTGTTGCATCTAAAGATTGATTGAATTTGAATTAAGTTTGTTCAAAACACTAGGAGTGGTTGAGTGATTGAAAATATTTAGAATTTTCTTATGGTTGATATGATTTACGATGCTTGCGATACTTTTGATGCAATATTTTGAAAATTAAAAGATGCACACAAAATAGTCAGTGGTTGCATAATCGTTATTGCTAAAAATTATACAGTATCTATTCTAATAAATGTGAGTCCCTTAATTAGCAGAAGATTATAAGGAAATATACATATTATTGTGATTGATGGATTGCTAAGTGATGTAGGATACCCCTGATTAAGGCAACTAGACATGGTGGACTAGCAATTATCCAAATTAACCAAATGATCCAATGTAATGAATGGTATATACAAAATGCCTAAAATGCACGTATGAAATACATGAATGAAGGTGTGATATGCAAAATGAAATGTTTTTGGTATTTTGTTCTTTTTTTCTCAGCCATGTATATGTACATATATATAAGTTGTTCTATGCATAAAATACCTTTAGATATATTATGTTTAATGGTTCAGTTTCCAATATTCCTTCTAAGTTGGCAAGTCTATACATTCCTGGATCCACATTTTGCTTGAAAATATATGGACCTAACCAATTAGCCATGAATTTATCTCTCAAATATGGCAACACATTGGTGTTCTGTTGATTCTCTTTAAGAACAAGATCTTCCACTTGGAATTCATGAGGATGGAATTTTGTGTAGTAGGCAAGCTTGATGTAATATTGATATACTCATAGATGTTCTAAGGTATTGATGTACATTTCATCAAGGAGTGTTAATTGGTCAAGACGTGCTTGTCTAGTTGTGTCATCATCCATGAATTCTTGTAATGTAACTCATAAAGAAGGGATATCAAGCTCAAGAGGCATGATTGCTTTGGCACCATAGACCAATGAAAATGGTGTTGCCCTAATTGGTGTTATGATGCTTATTCGATAAGCTCAAAGTACCAAGGGGATTTGAGTGTGCCAATCTCTATGAATTTCTTTAACAAGTTTCTTGATAATGGCTATCATAGTCTTATTGGTCTCTTTGACTTATCCATTTACCTATGGGTAATAAGGAGTCAAGAAAATGTGTTGGATATTGTACTTGTTGCATAAGGCTCAAACATACTTGTTCTTAAAAGACTTTCCATTTTCAAAATGATCTTGGAAGGAATCCCAAAATGATAGATAATATGTTGAAGTATAAACTTCGCTATTTGAGGTCTAGTTGTAGTGGTCATTGGAATTACTTTGACCCATTTGGTGAAGTATTCTATGGTAGTTATGATGAAATTATGTTGTTTCAAAGAGGTAGGTGAAATTTTACCAATAAAATCTAGGCCCCATTGTGAAAAGGGCCAAAGGCTTTGAATGGGTTGGAAACCTTGTGATGGTACATGAGTTAAATTTGTGTGATGTTGAAATTTTTAATATTTTTTTATGTATTGACAACAACCACTTTCCATGGTGGGCCAATAATAACCCATTTGAAAAATGTATTTTGCAATGGAAATTCCACCAAAGTGGCCACCACAAGTTCCATCATGTGCTTTAGTTATAGCTCATTGTGCCTCTACGGGATATAGACATCGAAGTAGGACTCCATCATAACCACATCTATACAACACGTCCCCCAAGAAAGTAAAATGAGTTGCTTTTTTTTTTAGCATTCTTTTTGCAGTTTGCATAAATTCTAATGGGAGGGTCCCAAACTTGATAAAGTATTTTATCTCATCAAGGTAAGAGTTGTATGGCTCTGCGTGGACTGAACAAATACTCTTATCACTTTTAGATTCTACTCGTTCAATTTTTGAATTGGACACTATTATTATGATAAGCAGTTGGACCTCTCCATGTTCATTCTTAGGAATCAAGGATCCTAAAGAAGCCATTGCATCCGCAAATATGCTAGTCGAACGAGGAAAGTTGTTGATCTCATACCAATCAAATTTTTGTAGAAAATTCATTACTACTTCGTGATATTGTTTCAATATTGGTTCTTTGCATTGGTGCTCTCATTTTACTTAAAAAAATATAATATAAGAATCCCAAAAAATGCTTATTTATTTAATGCCCATAGCTATATCTGATTGAAGTCCTAATATTAGGGCTTCGTACTCTACGTTGTTATTTGTGCATGGGAAGTTGAGTTTGAATGATAAAGGAAATATAATTCCTTCAAGTGTGTAAAACATGACTCCAAAACCTTATCCCTTTTTGCACTTTGATCCCTCAAAGATAAATGTTATGTCAATATCATCCTTGGGGGGACTAGTTATTCTTGTTTAGTGACAAAAAATATTGAATCTTTTGGAATCTTGATAAGTATTGGTTGATCATTTGGTAATGGAGCTTCTGCTAGTTAATCAGCTATCACTTGACCTTTGATGGATTTTTAGCTAATAAATTCAAGGCCAAATTCTATTAAAAACTTTATCCATTTTGTTGTACAGGTGTTGTTGTATGCGCAAGTCATCATGTAACGCAAAGGATTCTATATAGATATGACATAGGTAGTAATACTTAGCATGTAATATCTGAGTTTCTTAGTGGCAAAAACCACTACTAAGAACAAATTTTCAATGTAAGCATATATTTTTTCATAACTTACCAATGCCTGACTAATGTAATAAATTGCTTACTCCTTGTGATTTTCATTTTTCTGATCAAGCATTATCCCTAGTGCAAAATTTGTTGTAGAGATATAAAGGTGAAAATGGACTCCTAGATGAGATGGCATAAGAACTAGTGGTGAAGCCAAATACTTATTTATCTCATCAAAATTATCTTGACATTCGATTGTCTAGGAAAATGTCATCCCTTCTGTAGCAAGCGATTGAAAGGTCTACATTTGTCTGAGAGTTATGTAATGAATCATTGGATAGATTGGATATTTCCTTGTAAACTATACAACTCTCTTAGATTTGTTGGAGGTGGAATTTTGATGATGATCTTGAACTTATCAAGGCCTACTTCAATGCCTTGCTTGGAGACCATGAATCCTAGAAGTTTTCCTGTTGTGACACCAAATACACACTTCTTAGGATTCAACCTTACCTAATGTTCAGGTAATCAATTAGAAACTTTCTCTAGAACTTCAATATGCTCAAGACGTGTTTTATATTTGGCAATCAGATCATCCATATAATCTTCAATGATTTTATGTATATAGTCATGGAAGATGTACATCATGGCATGTTGATAAGTAGCTCATGTATTCTTGAGACCAAAAGGTATCACCCTATAACAAAAAGTCCCCCAAGGTGTTGTAAATAATATTTTGTGTTGGTCCTCAGGATTAATTCTAATATTATTGTATCCTGAGAAAACATCCATAAATAAAAGCATTTCATAGCCTATGTAAGACTATATAAGTTGATTGATGTTTGGTAGAGGAAAATCATCCTTGGGGCATGCTTTGTTTAGATCTCAAAAGTTAGTACATACGATTACCACCCATTCAGATTGTGAATGGGTGCCATGTTAGAGAGCCACTAGAAGTGCCCTATGGATTTTGATAAAATCATGTTACACAACTTATTATGCTTGATACAATGATTACAAGATACTAGGGTTCTCCAAAACCCTAGTCAAAAAATATTGGTGGTGTCTTCACATTCGATATGATACCAACAGTGTGGTAAGTGGTCTTTAGTACCCTATACAGGACTAGTTGAGCTTTGATAGCTACCAAATAAATTGATCCCTAAACCTGCAAATAGCAAACAATAGAAGATCAATAATATCTATGAGGGCTCCACTATGTGAGGTCCTCAATAAGAAAGTTACTAACCCTAGTTACAGAAATAAAGCATAAACAAATCTAAGAATATAAATACTTGCAATAAATAAATTACCTTATCATGCTAGCTCGTTGTTCTCTTTTCTTCCTCATTGTTGTAGGATTTGGTGTGTATATGCCCTAGCAACACATGAGGGATCGATGGACTGTATAATTAGGGTTGTGAATTCCCGTAGGTGCTTGATGATGGCAAGAGGTACCTAGAGGTACTCGATGATGGTAGTAGGTGCCCAAAGGTTCTCAAGGATTAATAGGAGATGCCCAAAGGTGCTCGAGGTATTGGAGTAGAATATGTAAAATAAAATCTAATTCATGCAAGGTGGGCGGTGGTGGATGCGGAGGCAACGATGAGTTATGGAATATAGAAAAAGGTAAGGAGACTTAGGACTTATTAGAGATTCTAAAATCTCTAGGGATTAAGGATTTAGGCTACTTAGAGATTGATTCATCGAAATGACTCCTCTTTATAATCTCTCCTAGGGCATGTCAGGGTTTCAATGACACAATTTGTGCGGTCAATATTAAAACATGACGAAGGGTGGATATTAAATCTGGGTATGTAGAATGGATTAAGGCAGATGAATGGCTAGGATTAAATAATGATGGATGGCTGGGATTAATTCATATATATTTATTAAATATATAAATAAAATATTATTATTTGAATATATATTCAACAAATATATATAAATAATGGATAAATGTGACGATAAGTTATGGATGAACGAAAAGTGGCTAGATTTTGGTGTCTATAAATGCCCCTTTTTGTACCATGTTGCGTGAAACACAATGTGGTGCAAAAATACAAGACACCTGGTTTTGGCCTGATGTAGAAGCAACTTTTTATTATTGGAATGTGAATAACACAAGCTTATACTGAGAGGAGGAGGGTGAACAATATAAGATAAAATTTTACTTTTCCTTCCCAAATGATATTATCCAATGTTATCAATTGCAATATCTTTTCATAGCAATATTAACCAATCTCATCAATAGCAACAACAAGGCAATGCATAAATCATCACACACATGAGAGACACAAATTTAACATGGTTCACCCAATGTGGGTTATGTCCACGGAGAAAATATTTCTTCTAAATTTTATCAATAAATCTCTTGGGAATCAATTCATTATTACAATGTTTATGGATCTATATCCAAAGGAGATCTCAATCCCCTATGCTCAAGTTCATGATCTCTATCCACATGAGAACTCTATCCCCTTAACTCTGGTTCATGTAACTCTATCCACATGATACCTCTACCCCAAATATGCACTCATTACATGCATAAATCTATCTCAACTCTTTACCAAATATGCACATATTACATGAACAAATCTATCTCAAATCTAAACCAAATCTGCACATATTACATGTACAAATCTGTCTCAACTCTACTTCAAGTCTTCTTCAAATCTACCTCAAACCTGCTTCAATTCTTCTCATAAGACTTGCTCAAATATGCTCTAACACATGCTCAAAACTTTCTCATAACACATACTCAAATATTGCTCATAACCCATGCTTTGATCATAATACTTCAGACATATTCTACCTAGAATTCTTGTTCAAGAACACATAGAAAATGATATGTAATACAATTTCACAATATGTTCTTTCCAAATATCACTCAAGGCCAATGCACAAATTACTTCACAAAAATACCTTTTGACCTTTGCAAATTTATCTCAATATCAATCAAAGCTAGTGCATAAATTTACTTCACAAAACTACCCTTCGTTCCTTGCAAATTTGCTCTCAAAGATCAAACACAATAATGCATAAATTTTCTTCACAAAACTAGTCTCTAAAAATTGCCAATTCACATTCAATGTCACACAAATCAATGCCCAAATTCTTCACAAATTCATTCAACAATGTTGCACAATTTGTTCTCAAACCCTAGCACATGTGGTTCCAATTTCACTAATCAATGATGCACAATTTGTTCTCAAACCCTAACACAAATATTTCCAATAATGCACATATATAATCCTTATTTCTCCACCTTATGATTCAGAAATATTTGCTCAACCAAACACCTTAAAGAAGGAATGATATCACCATACCTCTTAACTTGCTTTGATGAAGATGTGCCCTCAAAACCTATCTCAAAAGAATTTCCCTTTCAAAGTGCCACTTCAAAAACTGGTTAGTAGATCTCTCTTTCAAATCTTCCACATTAAATTTTTCTTCAAAAATGTGCACAGAGATAATGGTTTACAACTCCTTTTAATTTCCCAAAATAAATCTTTTTAATCAAAGAACAAAACCCTTCAAACTTTCTTTCACCATGTAGGAATACACACAATAATTAAACCACAATAACACCTTATTACTCCTACTTGTAAAAGGCACAACTAATTTTCAATATCAATAATGTACCTTATAATCATCCAAAACCCTAAGTGCAAAATACAATTTTAATTCCACTTTCATACACCTTATACCTCCTATATCAAAAATTATTTCAACTTTATAAAGCCACACACTCATAACTTTTTATCTTAATTTATCATTCAAACATTCAACCTTATGTCTCCCTAAATCAAGCACTATGCATACCCAATAATGCAAAAATTAAACCTTGTGTCTCCCTAGGTCAAGCGTTATGCATACCTTAATATTTTTAAAATTTAATCAAAATTTTGTGCCCTACCAACGTGTTGCCACCGTGACTCGAAACCACCACCTCTTACTGGGTCGTGCCTTAGCGCAAGCTAGGGTACCACGTGGGCTAGCTACCCACACAAGAATTATAAAGCGTAAACTCAGATTTGACGTCCTCTTCCACAAACAGTTTGGTTTTTAATAAAACTCCAAGAAAAATGAACCCATTATGCCTCGAACCCGTGACCTCTCACCTGCCATGACTTGCACAGGACCTGCCTACCACTTGGGCTAGTCGCCCTATTGGAAACCTTATGCACTGCCTCCTTTTTGAATCACTATCCCTAATCCGAAATGTGTGCGCTTGTCTTTTCCTCTCTTTGCCCTCAACGAATGGTGCGAATCATGCTTGATCTTCAACCTTGGCAAATGAATTATTTTTCTTCCTTTAATATGCAATTCAAACTTTATGAAGACATCGACTCTCCTTTTTATTTCCATCATTTGAATTTGAATTTTGGCACCCTTTAAAATTCAAATTTATTTTTATTATAATATTTAAACCTTGGTTTTAAATATTATAATATTTTTCTTGTGAACCTTTGTCAAATGATTTTCTTTTCACCCACATAAAGTCTTGTCTTTTTCTTGCTAACATAACCATGGAAAATATTTTTGCCTTGACAACTATTGTACCTTTGACATCAATATTTCTGCCTCATGAATCCTTTGATGATATTTGCCTTGCATTTTATTATTTCAACCTTGAAGATAAATCTCAACCATTTTGCCTTTGACATCAATGACAACCAATATACTTAATATTTCCAACAATCTCCCCCTTTGTCATTGATGGCAACCCTTCTAAAATATTTTCTTTTACTACCATTGGATTCCAAATCTGCTCCCCCTTACTGATTTCTCTCCCCTTAATGAAAACTCTTCCCCTTTGACATCAATGGCAAAGGGCTCATTTGGGGCTAAAAATAAGACTCTTAGCTCAGCCCCCTCACCACCTCCTTTCCTTGAGGTGATCAATTTTGGGGTGGGAGTAAATCTACTCCCAACTTACAATGCTCTTCTCCTTTCTCAACCTTATTTTTCCACACCTTTGTAGTCATACCCTTTTGATCCTTTTGAGTGTCCATGTTCTTTCTTGTCTTTGGAAGTTCCAAAAACTCTGTTCTACACCACTTAGCCTTATGCCCAAAATTATTGCAATTGTAACACCTGATGTTGTAGTTTTTGAATGGTGCAAATGACCTAAAATTTCTTTTGGTGAAGCCATAATCATTTCTACCATGAATCCTGCAATGTATAGCTTTGTGACCAAAACGATTACATGAGAAACAATGCCCTTGGAAGAAATATTCATCTTGTCTTGAAAAATCTGGTCTCTTGGTCCTTTCTTTGCCTTCTCTGTGATGATCCCTATTTCTTGTTTGTGCATTATTTTCTTTCTCAATGAAGCTTCCACTCTTCAACTTATCAACATAGGTCTTAGGTTCTTCTTCAATCTCTTCCTCTGAAACTTCCTTTTCTTTTGAGCTTGACTCCTCTTTTTGTACCTCTTGACCTTCTTCAAAACCAAGTCTTGTTTTGATAAATGAAGATCTTTGTGCTTTGATAATGTTATCCAAAGCTTTTGAACTTTTCCCAAACTTGTGCAGCTTATCCTTAGAATATTTCACTTCCATCCTTAGAGAAACCACTTCATGTTCTAATATTTCACATTCTAACTCTTTTGCCTCTAACTTTTCAACCATAACTTCTTTAAATCTCCTTGCCTTAAATTTTAAGTTTTTGAGATCTTGTAGAAGCTTTTCCTTTATTTCCTCATCTTCTTGAACTTGAGCCTTCAATCTTGAGTTCTTCTTTCTAACTCTTTTCAACTCTCTGAGAGCAACAATAAGTTCCTCTTCTAGGTCAACTGTGGCTTCTTCTTCTTTTTTTGAACCTTCCTCTAGGTCTTCAATTATAGGAGCATCTTCTTTTTCTTCTACTTGGTCAGAATCATCTTCTACTTGATCTTCAATAGGAGTGTCCTCTTCCTCTTCTATTGCCAAAAATAGAATCTCTTATTTTTCACTATCTGAGAATCTTTCATCACTATCACTTGAAGCACTGCTTGCTTCTTCAACATAGAAACTCTTCTTGTGCCTTTGAAAAATATTATTTTCATGCTTCCCTTGACCATACCTATTTTTATTTTCATACCTAAATTTTATTTCTTCCTTTTTCTTATAATTATGTTTCTCTTCACTGCTACT
Source organism: Wollemia nobilis (assembly GCA_028583015.1). Classification (NCBI taxonomy): domain Eukaryota; kingdom Viridiplantae; phylum Streptophyta; class Pinopsida; order Araucariales; family Araucariaceae; genus Wollemia; species Wollemia nobilis. Next base: position 59,190 of record JAQPPZ010016564.1, read on the forward strand.
ACTTCTAGCTTGTGGACAATTAGATGCATAGTGACCAAAGTTACCACAATTAAAATATTTCACAGTCTTTATATCTTTGTGTTTTCTTGAGTCCTTATTTCTTCTCACATAGTTAGCTTCTTCATCACTGCTTGACTCATCACTTGATTTTGGTTTCTTATATTTTGTCTTCTTTGAAACTTTGAATGTTGCCTCTCTCTTGGAATTTTAATCTTTTTCTGTCCTCATCTCATAAGCAGTGAGAATTCCATGTAACTCATCCATTGTCAACTTATCGAGATCCTTCATCTCTTCTATTGCTGAAACCTTTGCATCATACCTCATAGGGAGTGATCTTAATACTTTTTGAGCAACACTAGAGTCCTCAATTTCAAATCCAAGTCCACGCATGGTATTAACAACTTCATCAACACAAAGTAAGTATTTAGCAATATCTTCCTCATATTTCATTTTCAACTCTTCAAACCTCCTCCTGTGAGTTTGAAGTTTTGCCAACTTAACCTTGCTATCTCCTTCATATGTTTGCTTCAATTTTTCCCATATTTCTTTTGCTGATTTGCATTGCATAACTTTCACAAACTACAATTACATTATTTACATATAGTTGCTTACCATCCTTATCTATGGGAGGAGTAGTTGTAGGTTTGAACCCATCCTCAACAGATTGCCATGTTTCATATCCTTGTGCCATCAAATAAGTCTTCATCCTCATACTCTAGAAGGCATAATTATTCCCATCAAACATTGGAGCCTTATTTGTTGAAGATCCATTCTGAGAAGCCATTTGTGTTCCTGTAAGATCTTCCTTCAAGCTATTAGAATTTTTCTAAAGGAACCCACTCTGATACCAATTGAAGAACACAAGATTATACTGAGGGGGAGGGTGAACAGTATAAGATAAACTTTTACTTTTCTTTCCAAAATAATATTATCCAATGTTATCAATTGCAATATATTTCCAAAGTAGTATTAACTAATATCATCAATAGTAGTAACAAAGCAATGCACATATCATCACACACAATGAGAGACATAAATTTAATGTGGTTCACCCAATGTGGGTTACATCCACGAAGAAAATATTTCTTCTAAATTTTCTCAAAAAATCTCTTGGGAACCAATTCCCTATTACAATGTTTATGGACCTCTATCCAAAGGAGACACCAATCCCCTATGCTCAAGTTTATGGACCTCTATCCATAGGAGAACTCTATCCCCTCAACTCTGGTTCGTGGACCTCTATCCATAGGAGACCTCTATCCCCACTATTCTAGTTTGTGGACCTCTATCCACAGGAGACACCTCTATCCCTCCACTCTAGTTCATGGAACTCTATCCATAGGAGACACCTCTCATATCTGATAAATTTCGTGGACCTCTATCCATAGGAGACACTCTCTCCCCTCAACTATAGTTCATGGAACTCTATCCATAGGAGACACCTCTCCTCTCTACTTTGGTTCATGGAACTCTATCCATAGGAGACACCTATCCTCTCTGCTCTAGTTCATGGAACTCTATCCATAGGAGACACCTCTCCTCTCTACTTTGGTCACCTCCAAAGCTAGTACACACCTCTACTCAACTCTACTCCAAGCCTGCTCACAAGGCTTGCTCAAATTTACTCTCAACTCTATTTAAAATCTACACATACTACATGCACAAATTTATCTCAAATATATCCAAAACCTACTCAATTCTCTCAACCTATCCTAAATCTACACATATTACATGCACAAATCTGTCTCAACTCTATCCCAAATATGCACATACTACATGCACAAATCTGTCTCAACGTTGTCCTAAATTTGCACAAAATTTGTCTCAATTCTATCCTAAATCTGCACACATTACATGCATAAATTTGTCTCAACTCTATCCCAAATATGTACACATTACATGCATAAATTTGTCTCAACTCTATACCAAATCTACACACATTACATGCACAAATTTGTCTCAACTCTACCCCAAATCTGCACATATTACATGCACAAATCTATCTCAACTCTGTCCTAAATCTACACACATTACATACCCAAATCTATCTCAAATATACCCCAAATATACACACATTACATGCACAAATCTATCTCAAATCTGCTTCAAGTCTTCTCATAAAACTTGCTCAAATCTACCTCAAACCTGCTTCAAGTCTTCTCACAAGACTTGCTCAAATCTGCTCATAACATATGCTCAAAACTTCTCATAACACATACTCAAATATTTCTCATAACACATGCTTTGATCAAAGTACTTCAGACATATTCTACCCAGAATTCTTGTTCAAGAACACATAGAAAATGATATGCAATACAATTTCATAATATGTTCTTTCCAAATATCACTCAAGCCCAATGCACAAATTACTTCACAAATATACCTTTTGACCTTTGCAAATTTATCTCAATATCAATCAAAGCTAGTGCATAAATTTATTTCACAAAACTACCCTTCGTTCCTTGCAAATTTGCTCTCAAAGATCAAACACAATAATGCACAAATTTGCTTCACAAAATTGGTCTCTAACACTTGCCAATTCACATTCAATGTCACACAAATCAATGCCCAAATGCTTCACAAATTCATTCAACAATGTTGCACAATTTGTTCTCAAACCCTAGCACATGTGGTTCCAATTTCACTAATCAATGATGCACAATTTGGTTCTCAAACTCTAGCACATATATTTCCAACAATGCACATATATAATCCTTATTTCTCCACCTTATGATTCAAAAATATTTTCTCAACCAAACACCTTAAAGAAGGAATAATATCACCATACCTCTTAACTTGCTTTGATGAAGATGTGCCCTCAAAACCTGTCTCAAAAGAATTTCCCTTTCAAAGTGCCACTTCAAAAACTAGTTAGTAGATCTCTCTTTCAAATATTCCACATTAATTTTTCCTTAAAAAATGTGCACAGAGATAATGGTTTGCAACTCCTTTTAATTTCCCAAAATAAAGCTTTTTAATCAAAGAACAAAACCCTTCAAACTTTCTTTCACCATGCAGGAATACACACAATAATTAAACCACAATAACACCTTATTACTCCTACTTGTAAAAGGCACAACTAATTTTCAATATCAATAATGTACCTTATAATCATCCAAAACCCTAAGTGCAAAATACAAATTTATTTCCACTTTCATACACCTTATACCTCCTATATAAAAAAAATTATTTCAACTTTATAAAGCCACACACTCATAACTTTTTATCTTAATTTATCATTCAAACATTCAACCTTATGTCTCCCTAAATCAAGCACTATGCATACCCAATAATGCAAAAATTAAACCTTGTGTCTCCCTAGGTCAAGCGTTATGCATACCTTAATATTTTCAAAATTTAATCAAAATTTTGTGCCCTACCAACGTGTTGATGTTGCGACTCGAAATCGCCACCTCTTATTGGCCCGTGCCTTAGCGCAAGCTAAGGTACCACATGGGCTAGCTACCCACACACGAATTATAAAGTGCAAACTCATATTTAACATCCTCTTCCACAAAAATTTTGGTTTTTTAATAAAACTCCAAGCAAAATGAACCTACTGCACCTTGAACCCGTGACCTCTCACCTACCACGACTTGCGTAGGACCTACCTACCACCTAGGCTAGCCGTCCTATTGGAAACCTCATGCACTGCCTCCTTTTTAAATCGCTGCCCCTACTTTAAAATGTGTGCGCTTGTCTTTTCCTCTCTCTACCCTCAACGAATGGCGCGAATCATGCTTGATCTTCAACCTTGGCAAATGAATTATTTTTCTTCCTTTAATATGCAATTCAAACTTTATGAAGACGTCGACTCTCCTTTTTATTTCTATCATTCGAATTTGAATTTTGGCACCCTTTAAAATTCAAATTAATTTTTATTATAATATTTAAACCTTGGTTTTAAATATTATAATATTTTTCTTGTGAACCTTTGTCAAATGATTTTCTTCTCACCCACATAAAGTCTTGTATTTTTCTTGCTAACATAACCATGGATAATATTTTTCAATCAAATGAAACCTTATCTTTTTCTTGCTAACATAACCATGGAAAATATTTTTGCCTTGACAACTATTGTACCTTTGACATCAATATTTCTGCCTCATGAATCCTTTGATGATATTTGCCTTGCATTTTATTATTTCAACCTTGAAGATAAATCTCAACCATTTTGCCTTTGACATCAATGACAACCAATATACTTAATATTTCCAATAGAATGCAAAGATGAACTCGAAGACAAAAGAATTTTTATTGTGTAGCTTACCCCATCAATTGGCAAATGAGTGACAAATGCATCTCATAAGTCAATTGACAGATTTATGCAAATGATTGTGTGAATTATGGATGATATGAATGATGTAAATGTGATGTTGTGTTTACCCCAATGGTGGAAGGGGGTTTTTGAGAAAATGCAAGTGATTGATTCTATTTTTCCCTAACAAAGAAAGGTATTTTTGCCAAGTGTAGATGCCATGATCATGTAAGATGTATCCCGTTGTAGAAAAATCAAATTCAAATGTAGTTACTCCAAGTTTGGGGTGATTCCATTTTGTTGAAGAATTTGCCATATGGCGTCATTGAAATGCAAAGTGAAGAAGATGCAATGAGAAAATGAGTCAACTTCAGAGGATGGACTAGTGACTATCAATAAATTCTTGCAATTGGAACCAATCACCCTAGCTAGGGCCAGTTGCCATGATGACTATCAATGTAAAAATAAATGATGATATATGATGTTGTTTGTGTTTTAGGTCCCATGAACAAGGCCATCAATGATAGTTGTAGAGCAAATTGGTCTTGGCATAGTTTCACTCAAAATATGAAGTACTAAATTTATTTTTTGATCAATGATATATTGGATGATGAAGATGGCCAAGTGTCCCTATGGTGATTTATTCATCTTACCGAATTGCATGGATGCAAATCACTACAATCACCAAGGAGATAGAATAGACCACTAGATACAAGGTTCACTTGAAATTTGTGAACTTGGAAAAATGTGCAAATGCAATGATTAATGAATGGAAATGGTGTAAAATGAAGAATTGATGATGAGAATGATGATTGTGGTCGTTTTATGAAAATTTGGACCATTTTGAAGCATTTTGGAGATTGATAAGCAATTTTGTGCCTGTTGGGTATAAACAAAAATTATGCATCTAAATTAGTTTGAACCTTCACAAAACATGTAATTATGATGAAATTGATGTATGGATGCAATTTGGAATGATTTGGTGGAGGTAAGATACCTTTTTAGATCAATTTTGTTCTTTTGTCAATTTTGATGCCAAACATCGATGGGTGCTTATTGCTTGTGCAAATGCCCACCAGAGTTTGACACTTTACAAATACAATAAGGCACTTAGGTGCACCAGGAAGCACCCATGGGTGTTTTAATGCACCTAAAATAGCTATAAAAGGTCTGTAGAGGGGAAATCAAGCTCATTTGTGCACCCACAAATTTTTGAAGCTGCATCTAAGGGAGTGAAGTAGAGTGAGGTGAAGTGGAGTAAGTGGAGTGAAGCTGCATAAGCTATGGTGATGAAGAGAGTAGATGCAGGAGTAGGTGTGTGATTTTCTAAGGTAAGTGCTTTTGACACTCTTTTTTTGAAATAATGTAATGTATTTGATATTTATGCTTTATTTTGTGTTGCAACTAAAGATTTTGGAGGCTCGACATCAATTATCACCTCTCATCCCTAGGGTGAGGAAGGCACTATGGGAGGATGAGTGGGATTGGCTAGAGGCTATTGGGCTGGTTAGGGTAGCCAAGATAGATGTGGTGAGGGAAGATGAGGGGTATCTCTTTACCTTAGCAAATAGATGAGATCTATATAGGGGGACATTTCAGATCCCTATTGGAGAGGTGACTATGACACTTGAGGATGTATACCTCATCATCAAGTTACTAGTGGAGGGATTGCATGTCAAGATTGGACACGACAAAAAACATGAGTTGAGCAGCATGCTCAAAGATGGGTGGGAGGATGTGGAGGATAGGGAGGAGGTTTTGGATGAACCTCTTGCTTAGAGTGAGGATGATCGAGTGAGGCTAGAGCAATTTGTAGTAAGGCAAAATGCTATGATAGTAGCTCAAGATACATATATAGCTTAGCTATGGGATAGGGAGGTGGCTTGGGAGGCAGAGATAGCTCGATTAAGGATGGAGCTAGAGGTACAGTCGATAGCAGATGGAAGTGAGGATAGAATCATGAGGCTCCAAGTAGAGCTATTAAATGGGTATCATAGGTAGAGACATGATGTACATCACCTTTGGGCTCAAGAGAGATATCTAGAATTGGAGGATCGGTTGATGGAGCACAATATTGGGCTTCTAGAACCACGCTCCTCAACCATATCTAGGTCAGCTAGGCCTAGTGAGCCTATGTATAGTTCTAGGTCTAGAGCTCCTTCAGGGTCATAGGGGTCTTCTCATAGGCGTTAACCAGTGCTTAGATGCACTTTTTGTATATGAGACTTGGTGCTCAATTGTATATAGCCTTTGGTATTTCATTGTACATGCGATATTTATATATATATACATGGCTTTTACTTTTTTTGTTATGATTTTGTGTAACATTTTTTTGTGTGGATGCATGTGTATATGGATGATTAATGCAAGTGATAATGCAATGATAATGTAATGATAATGTGTATAGATGCAAATGTTTCTAATGATCATTCATAGTTAAGAATTTTCTTGACCATGTTTTATCATTTTTGTTTAATCAGGGGCACCAAACTGGTGGTATGTTAAATGGAAAACTCATGTAATAATGTGGATGTTGACATGGAAGAAGACATGGATGTTGACATGAAAGAAGATATGGGCATTGATGTTAAAGTTACTATGCTACGATAACTATGATTATTACCTCATTTGGTAATTAGTAGATTCTCCTAGGTAGATTTAATTTATCGCATGGTAAAAATTAGTTTGTTACTTTTACCATTAGATTATTATTTTTTAATTTTAAACTAGAAGATATTATTCTTAATATCTATCATATGGTTAGTAGTTGTAGTCATTTTGACTACGTTAGTTGTTAGTAGTTGGCGCTTATTTGTGAAGCATGTTAGTTAGAGTGGTTAGGGTATATTATTTTCTTAATATTTCCTAAGGCTATTCTTAGCCTATATTTGTATTATTTATACCTACCTTTGAATAATATTTCCTAATGCTTCTACACCTATTCTAACATTGGTATCAAAGTGGGTATTTTTGCCTCGCACTTCGATTGTGTAGGAAGTGGATTCGAGCAAGTGTTGGATACGCTTCCAAGATTTGATATATTTTTTGAGGCTTTTTCCTCTAACCAGTAGACTGGGATAAGTGTATAAGTCTAAGGTTGATGGGATCTACTGACTCGATTAGTTTCTTTTGCACATAATATCACAATTTTCTTAGAAATCGAGGCCTTAACGAATACAGACTCCTTGGACCTGATAGACATGAACTTCCTGATGGACTAGACCAGATGAACTGACAAGAAACCTAACACAGGCTTTGAAATATACTATGACTGATGTGAGATGGACTATCCCTGACTCAGATAGGATCAAACTCGACATAGACTCTTAGGAGCATCTAAACTCTCGATCCAAACTTGAGGTGAGAGACTCGACACCCCTACAGGTGGATAGCCTGATAGGACCATTAGACATGACTTGATAGGACCAAACTCTAGATGAACTTAAAAGCATTGAAATCAATGTGAAACCCAACACTTCTAATATGATCTAACGTAGGCAACATAAAGTCAATCTGATAGTCACTAAAACCACTGACATGGCATAGATCCCAATGGAATCTGATAGGCATAGTACACATGATCTAAAGTTGATGTCAACCTATGATGCAAATAGAACTGACACACATATCAAGGAACTTTAATATCGAGTGAAGCTAATGTGGTGGTCTTATTGGGTGGAGCTGACGTGGTAGTCTGACTGGGTGAAGCTGATGTGGCAGTCTAACTGGGAAAAACTGATGTGGACTGGTATGGAAACTGAGAGTTGACGATATGTTAACTAGAAAGTGATATGGAATCATCTGAGTTGGTAGTCATGTAGCAATGAAATTTGCATGACATGTGGTGCTGAGCGATTGCCTAAAGAGGGTGCTTACATGTCAACTTGTTGTTGGATTTTTTGCAAAAAAACATGGTCAAACGATTTCTCGAAGGCAATCGAAATACTCCTAGCGGTGTGAAGGCTTTAAACCTATTTACATGTGCTCATATAGTGCATGTGGGACAAAAGTCCCAAAGCCTTTCAAATGCTTTAGAGTGTGCATGATAGTGCACTCACATGAGTGCAGAGGAATATAAGCCCATTGTGGGCTTAAGATTCCAAGTTGAAAGCTAGCCTGACTGGCTCAAGTGGTTAGTCTTGGACGGATATCATGGGTTCGACTTCTAGTGGGTTCTGAAATCCTTCTTTTTGTTAAAGAGGAAAAAATTAAACTTTTTCTCTAAGGGAACCTAAAAATCTTCTCAAAACCTTATTTATTTTGCAAAATCAAAGGGGGACAAAATCAAGAAATTTGATTCTTTCTTGCAAAATTGTAACACAAGGAGACATAAAATTTTCAAAATCCAAAGCCAAAATTTGTGCTTTTGTCTTCTCCAAGGAGGAATATAACAAAATAAACTGCACATTTTATTTTTTTGCAAAACCGATAAGAGATTGAAGACCTTGGGTCCATAAAAACCAAGTCATGTGTCAACAAGTTCTGGAAAGCCTTTCAAACACGGTTCGTGTGTTGAATTGACTTGAAAGGAGTGCTACTTTGTTAATTTTGCAAATAAAAGGGGGAAGATAAGAAATTGTATTTCTTTGCAAAATTGTAACACAAAGTGAGGAGCACTTAAAAATCAAAACTTGCTTATTTTGAAATACAAAAAGGAAAGGTAATTGTTTTATGCTACATTCTTTGCAAAATTAAAAAACAAGAGGAGACTTTGAATATCAAGTTTTTTCACAACACAAATCAAAATTTTGTTGCAAAAATTAGTAATAAGGTGCATTTTTTATTTTACTCGACACCTTTATTAAAAAATTGGCATTTCTAAATTAGGTGTATTTTCGGTTGCATCCGAAACCTATATGATAAAAAATTTGTGGGCACTCTTTTATTTATTATTGTATTTAATTTCTTGTTTTTTGCAATTATAAGTCATAAAAATCAAGAGCACTTAAAACCCCAAAATTTCACAATAATTTATGTAATTCAGTGCACAAGTATAAGCCATTTTTAAAATTGATATTCTTTCCATACAACCCTAAAATTCACTCTTATTTGTTTGGCTCAATTTTCTCAAACTGATTATCCTTCTTCAGGAGGATTTTTTAAGCAGGTGCCATTAAATATCTTTTTGAGTGAATTCTCTTTCATTTATTATTTTTTTGGCTTAAATTTTCTCAAACTGACCATCTTTATTCAAAGAGAGTTTTTAGGCAGGTACCATTAAATACCAACTAAGAATGAAATAAAGATCATCTTGGTGCAATTATAGAACCTTCATCATGGAAACTATCAACAAATACCTAAATGATACACATTTTCTTAAAGTTTCTAACTATTCAGCATGGAAAACCAATATGAAAGTCATTCTTATTGTAGAGGAAATGTGGGATTTAGTGGATGGAACTGATAAAATACCCACATCAACAGGAGCATATCATAAAGCATTGGACAAAAATAATAACCATCTTCTCATGTTGATTCTTCTAGCTACTACTGATGAAATCCAGCCTCACATAAGTGAAGCCAAAATTGGTAAAGATGCATAGGATGCATTAAGTACCATTTTTGAAGGCAAGAATCAATAAACTATTCTAAATCTTCAAACTCAACTTCATACACTCCATATGAAGCTAGGAGAAATAATAGCACTATTCCTCTGCAGAGTTGCAAAAATGAAGTCAAATATGAATGCTTTAGGAGAAAAATTAGAAGATACTATCCTAAATTTAGTAATATTAAGGGCTCTTCCAGAATCCTACAAGATGTTAATAACATCCCTTAATGTATCTCAAAGAATAGTCACCTTTGTGGAGTTAGTCAATTTGTTTCAAACCAAGGAAGCAAATTAGCTCCAAAGTGATGAAGTTTCAAACAATGAACTTTACTCAAACAACAAGGATGTAAAGAAGAAAGAAAACTTTTAGAAGGAAGGATCATCTTCAGAACTATCTTCAAGAGATAAGGGCAAAAAAAACTTAATCAAAAAAGAAGTTTTGCACAAATTGTAAAAAGGATAACCATGATACCAATCGATGTTGGTTTAAAAACAAGCAAAACAAAAATGGTAAAGGCACATCATAAAATAGACACCAAAGAGGCCATGTTGCTAGTGAAGTGTCTGATTTTAATTCTAAGTCTGGTTCATAAAGAGCACACAAATTGCTCATGTCTCAAACAACATTGTAAGGAAAATAAATTTGTCACCCTAGGCAAGCACCGTTCCAACCCTCTTTTTAGGCTTCATAAATAGCAAATGTTTTTGTTTGAAGTACTTGCAATAAAGGGGTGAATGTACCTCTTTTTAGGCTTCATAAAATAGCAAACTCTTTTTTTTTGAAGTACTTGTAATAAAAGTGGGGGGAATTTTTTGATGTAAATATTGAAATTTGCCTAGGAGGCAATCTTTGTAATAGCCTTAACAAGCTTCATAAGTTGCATATCTTTCCTACATCACATAATTTTTGCTAAAAATGGAGAAAAGACTTATAAGGGTGAATTTTTGGTAGCGACCGATACATTATTCACACTTTTTATAGAAATTCCATTACAACATGTTTTGCAACAAAGGGGGAACTTATAAGGATGAATTTTTGACGACACCTTAGAGACCTTATCAAAACTTTTGCAAAATCATATTGTAATAGAATAAACCTTGTATGTAGTGATCTACTATAATACACCTAGCAGTTGCAATGGCTAGTTATCAATGCCATCTGGTTGGATGAAAATATTACAATAAGGACATTCGTTGATGTAAAAAAAAAGTGAGGAATGACCCACTGTTTTCTTATAGCAACCAGAGTACTATGATAGAGCTCGAGCCAAAGCAAGAGCCAGCATATCAACATCTTTTTTACTATATTGGGATAGTTATATACATTACCCAAATAATATAATAAGGGGGAATATTAGAGTTACTATGCTGCAATAACTATGATTATTACCTCATTTGGTAATTAGTAGATTCTCCTAGGTAGATTTAATTTACTGCATGGTAAAAAGTAGTTTGTTACTTTTACCATTAGATTATTACTTTTTACTTTTAACCTAGAAGATATTATTCTTAATATCTATCCTATGGTTAGTAGTCGTAGTCATTTTGACTATGTTAGTTGTTAGTAGTTAGCACTTATTTGTGAAGTGTGTTAGTTAGCATGGTTAGGGGATATTATTTTCTTAATATTTCCTAAGGCTATTCTTAGCCTATATTTGTATTATTTATACCTACCTTTGAATAATATTTCTTGATGCTTCTACGCCTATTCTAATAGTTGATATGAAAGAATATTGTTTTGCAGAGACTCAAACATACTAGTGGTATCAAACAAACTCACTAAATACTACTTAGTTTCTTCTAATACCAAATGTGTGTGTAGTGAATTCATTTATCGAATAATTAGCATGAAAATTACTCAAGGCAGTTAAGAACCAATGTGTGTACAAGTGAGTTCATTAACTCATCTTGAGTAAATTGGATAAAACCTGTTATGGATAAGACCAAGAAGTTATCTTGTCCTTATGTACAGTCAGAGGTCTCTTTAAAAGAGACATGTCACCATGCATGAGCGTACTTCATTATCAGTCAATCGTATATAGCTCTGGTGTAGACTAGCTCCATAGTCCAAGGATTTGACCTTTAGGCTTTGGGGATGACTACCTAACCATTTTACTGGAAATGTAGTACTATCATTAAATCTTGAGGATCAATGGTGTGTGATGTATAAAAATTTTAGAGCTTTTAGGGTTTTTTCCCTACTCTTTCATTTATTTTAAAATTATGATAGTGGTGAAAACCATTATTTTTGTGGACTATGTTGTATGATGGGACAAACAAGGAATACCCTTTTCACTTCGAGATACAACCCAAGTATGGTGTTATCTCTCTTTGAAACAAGATACTTTTAAGATGTAAAATTGTGTTTGGTTCAAAAATGTTTTGGAGTCAATTCCAAGAAAATATTTTCTTAGTAAAAATTTTGTCTTAGTTCTAAAGAAAAATCAACATGTATTTATGGTTTGCTTAAAACACTAGGATTGACTGAGTGGCCAAAAACACCTAGGAATTATGGAAATATGGCTTTGCAAATGACAATTTTGACTTTATGGACTGTTTTAATGAAATTTATTTGAAGGTGCCCCTGAGGGCTACATGACTTTATTTGATCAATTTATATATGAACTAAATAAATGATCCCTAATATGAAATATGAAATGTGTGAAAATTATGGTGCGAATGCAATGTATGAAATACTATTTTATGAAATGAAATGATTTTTATGCAAATGTGTGAAATGTAAGGTGAAAATACCATGTATGGAATGCAATATGTGAAATGAGATGTGCGTAATGCAATATTATTTTTGTGTAATAGCCATGTATATATACATATATAAATCACATTATGCATATAATTATCTCAAGTGTATAACATTAAGTGGTTTGGGATCTTCAACTCCCTCTAGACTAGCAATCCTATAAGTACCTTTATGCACTTTTTGAGTAACAATGTATGGAGCTATAAATTTATCATGAAGATGCATCAATGCATTAGTATTTTTTATTCTATTTAAGAACAAAATCTCCTACTTGAAATTCATGTAGATGAAATTTGATGTTGTAATAACGCTTAATGTGATCTTGATATACTCGTAAATGCTCTAAATCATTGCCTTACCTCTCATCAAGAAGTGTGAGTTGATCAAGACGTGCTTGTCTAGCAGTATCATCATTTATGAATTCCTACAATGAAATTCGTAATGAGGGGATATCAAGCTCAAGAGGTATGATTGCTTTGGATTCATAGACCAATGAAAATGGTGTTGCCCGAGTAGGCATGTGGATTCTTGTTCGATAAGACCATAATACCAAGGGAATTTGTGTATACCAATCCCTATGATTTTTTTTAACAAGTTTTTTGAGAATAGAAATTAAGGTCTTATTGGTAGCCTCAACTTATCCATTTATTTGTGGGTAATAAGGAGTCGAGAAAATATTTTGGATATTATATTTATTGCAAAGTGCTCAAACATCCTTATTCTTGAAATACTTGCCATTGTTTGAGATGATTTTTGAAGGAATACCAAAATGAGAAATAGTATGATGAAGTATAAACTCCACAATTCTAGGTCTTGTCGTACTAGTGAGAAGAATTGCCTCAACCCACTTTGTGAAGTATTCTATGGCTGTGATGATGAATGTATGTTATCCCAAGGAAGAAGGTAAGATTTTGCCAATTAAATCTAGATCCCATTGTGAAAAGGGCCAAAGGCTTTGAATAGGTTGTAATGCTTGTGATGGTACATGAGTTAAATTAGCATGTTATTGACATTGCTTACAATGTTTGATGTATGTGCAACAATCTCATTCTATTGTGGGCCAATAATAACCCATGCATAGAATACGCTTTACAATGGCCATTCCACTAAAATGACCACCATAAGTACCATCATGAGCTTCAAATATGGCACTTTGTGCCTCAGAAGACTCGAGACAACGAAGGAGGATTCCATCATAACCACGTCTATAAAACATGTTACCCAAGAGAGTAAAACGAGCTACATTTTGCTTGAAAATGCATTTAGCAATTCATGACATATCTTATGGGAGTGTTCCAAACTTGAGAAAGGCTATAATTTGGTTTGACCAAGGCTCACATGGCTCCAAATGGATAAAGCAAACATTCTTTTCATCCTTATATTTAGCACAAAAAATTATAAATTTATAGATCGTTGTAATTATAAGGGGTTGTACCACTCCTAAGGTATCCTTTGGAATCAATGATCCAAGAGAGGCCATTGCATCTGCAAATCTATTAGTCAAACATGGCAAACTATCAATTTCATACCAATCAAACTTAGAGAGCAATTTTATTGCTACTTCATGGTAAATCTTAATGGTAGGCTCTTTGCATTTGTATTCTCTAGTTACTTGTTTGAAAACAAGTTGATAATCACCAAATATCCTAATACTCTTAATGCCCATAGCTATAACTACTTGAAGACATAATATTAAGGCTTCATACTCTGCATTTTTGTTTGTGCATTGGAAGTCTAGCTTGAATGATAAGGGGATAGGCACCTCCTGGGGTGTATGAAACACAACTCTAGCACCTTGAACTTTTTCACACTTACAACCGTAAAATAATAGTGTAATATCAATGTGTTCCTCCAAAATGACATCTTCTTCTTGTTCGGTGATAGTGAATACCGAATCATCTGGGAGCTCAATAATCAAAGGATGATCACTAGGTAGTGGAGCTTCCACAAGTTGATCAACTATAACTTGACCTTTAATGGATTTTTGGCTAACAAACTCAAGATCAAATTTAGTGAGAAGCATTATCCATTTAGTGGTATGGGTTTTATTGTAAGTGTGAGACATCATATAACGCAGAGGTTTTTATCTAGCTATGACATATGTGGTGTGACTAAGCATGTAATATCTAAGTTTATTAGTGGTAAAAACCACTGCTAAGCATAATTTTTCCACGTAAAGTGTATCTGGTTTCATTGATTACTAATGTTCAACTAATGTAATAAACAACTTGCTCTTGATTTTTTTCATTATTTTGTGCAAGCATTTTCTCTAATGCAAAATCCATTGCTAAAATATAAATATGGAAGGGGACCCCCAGAAGAGGAGGAGCTAAGATTGGTGGAGAATCCAGTTATTGTTTAATATCATCAAAGGCTTTTTGAAATTTATCTATCCATGAAAATGGCACCCTTTTTTGTAATAGATTATTGAATGGTATGCATTTATCATAAATTTGCACAATGAAATGATGGATTGATTGAATATTTCCTTGTAAACTATGTAATTCCTTCAAACTAGTTGGGTGAGGCATATCCATGATGGCCTTGACTTTGTTTGGGTCCACCTCAATGCCTCTTTTGGAGATAATGAACCCTAGTAGTTTGTCAGAGGTAACACCAAAGACACATTTATTAGGGTTCAAATTTGCATTATGCTCTAGAAGTTGATCAAAGACTTTTTCCAATACACCAATTTTTATAGGGATTAGTATGATATTTCATTTAATACTCACACATATTATACGTATTAAATGTTGAGTTACAAAGGTAGACATACCTATAAATATGTTTTTGATTAATGCAATTGCAAGTTTTCATTTGTGTCATTTTGTGTCATTTATTAAGAGTGTTTCCCACATCATTGGTATCAGAGCAAGCATTGGATAGGTGAGTATCCTCTTCCTCTAGGCCAATATGGTTCAAAAGAGGAATGAGAAAACCACTAGTGAAACTTGGCTTTTCACTGGTGAAAACTCTCAGTTGGGTCCCTATGACTCTGACCCTCAGCTAGATGTATCCTTCTAACTTTGATCTTTAGCTCCTATTTCGTAGATCAATTGTTGTCTGTGATGCAAACTCCGCTCATGACCATCATTCATAATGTCGACCATTTTGCTTATCGACTTCATTATGAAATCTCAACAATTTTGTGCTAAAATGAAAGCTAATTTTTAGAAGCTTCAAGAAATGATTATCACTACTAATAAAGATATCATGGAAGAAGATCAGGATTCTACACCTGATCCAAAACTTAAAGAAATTGTAGCCAAAACTTGGATTCAAACCAGGATCTTTGGGTGAGATTTCCAATGTCTTTCCATTAGACGATGTGGCTTATGTTCCTCCTTATGTAGATTCGAGCTCATTGGATGCTCCTGATGCTAAGACCAAAGAAATTTCATCATCTGCCATGGTTCCTATTATTCTTAAATCTTTGTAGCCTAAGAGTTTCAATCTCCTTATTTTGAATGTTGATTCGTTGCCTACGGTTTTCACATTGTTGTCCTTGATGACTGCACTTCATCACAACAATCATTGTATTCTTTTGGCTATGATTTTCATCCACCTCTTAGCCACTTCATGTTCATCATTCGCAACCACTACCATCAATGTTATTTTATTTATAGTCGATTTACTGGCTCCTCTTGTGCATCGCCGCTATAGATCACGTGTTTCTAACAATCTTCATCTTGTCGTTGTGCATCCTCTACCGAAACTACCATCAACCTGGCATTTTCACCATGTCTCATACCATTTTTATTTTCACCGTTTGATTTTTCATAACCATGATCCGCCATGGCCTCCACCATTCCATAAATTAAATTAAATTAAGTTTTAATTTAATTTAATTTTTAAATACCCATTTTTAATTTTCTCGCTTTCATCCTCCAACGACCATATATATAATATTAATTTTTTTTAATATAATTTAATTTTTCTCAACCCTTGCACCACTCCATTAAAACCCACATTCAATTTTCAACCATAAATTAAATTATATTATATTGAATATAATTTAATATCCTTCCTGCTCGTCTTGATCGTTGTTCTACATCGTCCTTCCTGCTTGTCTTTACCGTTGTCTCGATCACCAATAATTTAATGCAAGCCGAATACTGTCCACTTGACTGTTGTCTTGGTCCACCAATAATTTAATGCAAGTGACCCACAATTAACCACGAATTAATTAAATTAAATTAAATTAAATATTTTTTAAATTTAATTTAATATTTTCCATAACCATTAATGCATGACTTAGCCAATTCAATGCATGCCCGCTTGTCTTCAAGATTGCAATAATTAATTTTTCTATTTGGCACATAGTTTGAGGTATCTTCTGCTGCATCTTCTTTGACATTTCAGTTGTTGCTTTCTTCTACCAAAATTTAGGACCCATTTCAGTTGTTCGTCGGTATAGCAGTGTTTACAATCATTGGAGAGCATTTTTTGAGCCAGACTTAGATCCAGTGCCAGATTTTAGTTTTATGAAGACCTGTTCAACTTCACCATTTTGGATCTTCTTATTTTTGTAACAAGAGTGCATTTTTGGTTGTACTCGACACTCTTTAGCTACCCATATTTCTCTTCCACACTTGTATGCATTAGGGACCAATGCTTCCTCAGTGGGGAGGAATGATAGGGATTAGTATGATATTGCATTTAATACTCACATGGATCGTGCATATTAAATGTTGAATTGTAAAGGTAGACATGCCTATAAATATATTTTTGATTAATGCAATTGTAAGTTTTTATTTGTGCCATTTCATGTTGTTTATTAAGAGTGTTTCCCACATCAAATGTGCTCTTGTCAAGTTTTAGATTTTGAAAAGAGATCATCCACATAATATTTGATTATATTATGTATGTAATCATAGAAGATGTATGTCATGGCATGTTGATAAGTAGCACCTACGTATTTGATACCAAAGAGCATCACATTATAACAAAAATTCCCCCAAGGTGTAGTGAATGCTATTTTATGTTGGTCATCAGGATTTATTTGAATTTTTTTGTATCCTGAAAAACCATCCATGAGAGAAAGCATTTCATGTCCAGTGCAAGTGTCGACAAGAGTATCAATGTTTGGAAGTGGAAAATAATCCTTAGGACATGCTTTATTAAGATCTCAAAAATTATTGCAAATGCATATCACCCCGTTAGGTTTGCGAACAGGTACCATGTTTGAGAGCCACTCAGGATAATCGATAGGAAATATGAATTTCATGTCTAAAAGCTTTTGAAGCTCTTCCTTGACCAAGAGGGAAACAATAGGATGCATCCTTCTAAGTTTTTGTTTGATCGAATTAGCATCAGGATGTAAGGTGAGATTGTGGACAACCAAGTTAGAATCAATACTAGGCATGTCTGGACCATGCAAAAAATCCCTTCTTCCTCTTGAGGAGAGCAATTAATTACTTTAGAAAAAATAAATCAAAAGAAAAGAAATCAAAATCTAGGGGTAAATCTATTGTCCCAGAAAAGAGTAAATGTTGGAAGTGTGATAAAGTAGGGCATTATAAAAGAGATTGTAGATCTAAAAATGTTGATAATAATCAATCATATGATGAAGGAACTTCTACATAAAAGAAGATAGTAAATGAATATTTAGGGGACTTATTCTTAGCTGCAACATGCTTAAGGGAATTCCATGAATCATGGTTGATTGACTTAGGTGTTTCTTTTCATATGAATCCTCATAGGGAGGGGTTCTGTGAATATGAAAAGATATATGGAGGTAAAGTCTTCTTGGGATACAATTCGACATATAAAATAATAGGTCAAGGAAGAGTCAAGTTGAGGCTAAAAGATGGAAGAATTAAAACCCTTCGTGGTGTGTTGCATATTCTAGGTTTGGCAAGAAATTTGATATTTGTGATTAAGATGAATGATGTAGGTTTGAATATGGTATTCAATAAGAATAGTTACAATATGGTTCATGGATCCTTGGTGTTGGCAAGGGGAGTTTGCACAAGAACTTTTTTTAGACTTGAGGCTAGCACTATAAGTATTAAATGCAATAAATCTTCAGTTGTATAGGAAAATAATACAGTAGAAATGACTCCGAGTATTCCTACAATGAAGAAAATGTTGTGGTATCAACGCATAGGGCATATTGGTGAGAAAGGACTTTGAACATTAAAATGAAAGGTATGGCTGAAGGAATTTTTGATTGCCTATTAAATTTTGATTTTTGTGAGCACTGTGTTTTTGGAAAACAAACTAGAGTCAAGTTTCCAAGTAGTGCTACAAGTTATGAAGAAATTCTACATCTATTTCACAGTGATGTGTTTGGACCTACAAAATTACCATCATTAGGTAAATATATCTATTTTTTTACATTTATATATGACTTATCAAGAAAGCCAAGTATATTTTCAACGAAACAAATATGAGGTTTCTAATAAATTTAAAGAGTTTAAGGCTCTTGTAGAAAATTAGATAGAGAAAAAGATAAAGGCTTTGAGAAGCGATAATGGTGGTGAGTATTGCTCTAACGAATTTGATTAGTTTTGCAAGGACTGTGGAATAGAAAGGTAGAAAAGAAATTTGTATACTCCACAATAGAATGGGGTTGTAGAACGGATGAACAGGACATTGATGGATAAGGCTAGAAGCATGCTAAGTGGTGTAGGGTTAGAAAAGAAATTCTGGGTAGAATTTGTGTTAATTTCTTGTTATCTCATCAATAGATCTCCTACCTCAGCTTTGGTGGACAAGACTCCATAGGAATTATGGACTGGTAAGAAACCCTCTCTCAGTAATATAAGGATTTTTGGTTGTGATGCTTATATGTATATCCCAAAAGAGAAAAGGACTAAGCTAGACTATAAATCTAAAATATGCATATTTGTGGGTTATAGTACTAGTGTTAAAGAATATAAGTTGTGGAACCTAGAAACACAAAAGGTTGTTTACAGTCATAATGTGATATTTAGAGAAATAAAAGGGGTTCTAAAATAGGAAATGCAACCAAGCAAAGAACCAGAAATAGTTCAGGTAATATTGGAATAGGAGGAAGAACCTATGGTAGAACTTGAATTACAAAGAGAGTCTGAAGAGGAATATTTAGAGGAAGAAGGTAAGGAGGAAGTTGAAGATGCAAAACCTAGAAATCCAATTTTGAGGAGATCGTATTGAGTGAGAAGACTTCCAGATAGGTGTAGTCCTTCAAATTTTTATTCTGCATTTAATTTATCGATTATTCATGAAGAACCCAATACTGTAAAGGAGGCACTTCGATCAAGTGAGAATAAGTCTTGGAAAAGGGCTATGGAAGAAGAAATGGAGTCCCTGAATAAAAATAAGATATGGGACTTGGTGAAATTACCTCTTGGAAGAAAACCTGTTGCTTGTAAGTGGTTATTCAAGAAGTACAATATAGAAGGAAAGTTGGAGAAGTATAAGGTTCGCTTGGTAGCAAAATAATTTTCTCAAGTTGAGGGAATTGAATTTGGTGAGATTTTTTCTCTTGTGGCTAAACTAACTTCAATTAGATTTCTATTGGCTATTTTTGCTACTTTTGATTTTGAAATAGAACATATGGATGTAAAGATAAATTTTCTACATGGTGAACTTGATGAAGATATATATGTCATAACCATAATGCTTTAAGATAAAAGGTAATGAGGACCTGGTATGCAAGCTGAAGAAGTCTCTTTACGGGTTGAATAGTCTCCAAGGGTGTGGAACCAAAAATTTGATAGATTTGTTTTGACATTTGGGCTTGGAAAAATCAAAGCAGATTGTGTATATTTAAAAAAGGAAGGTAAAAATTTTGTCATCATTGTATTATATGTGGATGACATAATATTAATTGGTAAAAATAAGGAGATGATAAAGTTACTAAAATCTCAGTTATCATCTGAATTTGACATGAAGGATTTGGGTGCGATAAAATTTATTTTGGTTATGAAAATAATAAGGGATCATGCAAATAGAAATTTATGGTTAAATCAAAGGAAATATATTGATTTGATACTATAGAAGTTTAGAATGCATGATTATAAACTAGTATGTACTCCGTATCCAGTTAGTCAAAAGTTATTTATTGAACAATGTTCTAAAATATATGAGGAAATTGAAGAAATGCATCATGTTACTTATGCTAGTGCTGTGGGCATTCTGATGTATACAATGGTCTGTACTAGACCTGATATTGCACATGAAGTGGGAGTAGTTAACAAATATATATCTAATCCATGAAAGGAACATTGGAATGCTATGAAGAATATTTTTAAATACTTACGTGGAACTACAGATTATGCTATCTGTTATGAAGAAAAATTTGGAGGTAATGATATTCTAAATCTATAAGGGTTTGTGGATGCTGACTGGATTGGAGATATTGACAAGAGAAGATCCATGAGTGCTTATGTGTTTAGGCTATTTGAAGGGGCAATAAGTTGGATGAGTAAAAATAAATCAGTTGTTTCTTTATCCACTACAAAAGTAGAGTACATTGTAGCAACTCATACCTGTAAAGAAGTAGTGTGGCTATAGAGGCTATGTTCAATAGTTGGTCTTAAATAGAAGGCTATGAGAATTAACAGTGATAGTCAAAGTGTATAGACAATAATCATGGTTTTCATGATAGGTCAAAACATATTGATATCAAGCACCATTTTGTGAGATATATGGTTGAAGATAACCAAGTGATATTGGAGAAATTTGATATAGAGAAGAATATTGCTGATTCTTTAACAAATACTGTAGATGCTTAAAATTTTTCTTGGTGTAGAAGATCTATGGGCATGGTTGCCCTTGACAGTTGACAATGGTAGTTTTTGGCCCCTATGGAATGTATTAAAAAAGTGATGGAATGTTAGAATTATGTTGAATATTTTCCATGTTATTTATGAGGGGTTAACTCTAAAAGGTATTGGTAATTTAGAGGTCTTGTTTTTTAGTAGCACTTGGACCCACTCTGTGAAGGGGGGTGTAGGGGGGGCAACACCTCCCCTAGACGTATTTTCCTATTGTTAATCTGGACCATTAATTATTAGGTCACATATCAAGTGGTAGAATTTAGACTGGCATTTTTGCCCTAAATTGTAAAATATGTGCTTATGCATTTGTTATATATATCTCGCTTGCATTAGGGTTTGGATTTACATAGAGAATATAGAGAAACAACACAACATAAGGATAATATTATTGTATTGGAGATGATCAAGTTAATGCAATAAGAAGATAATACTATGCTGGTTTTTCTCGTTTAAGAATTTCTAGGATAAATATTGTGTTATGTCTGAATCTATGATCTTCTTCTTTTGATTATGCAATTAATGCTTTTTTAGATTTAGTTTATCGGGGATCTTTATTTCTCTTCATTATTTTTACATTTGTTATCAAAGTCTATGCTGCCTTCCTTATAAAATTTACCTTTATTTGAGCTCCTTGACCTATGACATTGTAAATTCAACTCGATGGATTGCTAGTGGCTCTTCCTTAGGTTGTGGTGGCTATTCCAACTCATTGGTTCCCTTTGTGTCTTTAGACACTCTAAAATTTGCTCTATTTTAGCCCTTATTTGGTCTTCTATTTTCTTAGTAAATCTTCCCTTATTTGGTTTATTTTAACTTTAATAAATCACTTTAATAATATTGTAAAGAACAACATTTAATACTAATATCATTTCCTCCTTATTTCCCATTTTCAAGTAAACTCTAACTTTGATCTTTGCTATTTTATTTTATAGATTTTATGACAAGAATACTACCACATTCCTTTGCTAGAAGACTCTCTATTTCAACTTCCTTTTTTGAATTTAATAAAGCTAATATGGTGCTCTCAAAAACCTTTATAATAAACTAATGTGAACATTCAAATAATGAACCTTTATAGCACCAATATTGCATACCTTTTGGTCTCCTTTTGTAGCTAGTATTCTTGGTGATTTGGTTCACCTATTTGCTACCCCAAATTTATAAAATTTTCAGCTCTCCTTTCTACTCAATTGCTACCTCAAACTTATCAATTTTGTAGCTTCAATTCCTTGTGCTTTTCTGCCCTAAACTTTTCAATCTTGTAGCTCTGATTGCTACCTTCTTGCTGTCCAAAAATTCTTTAATTTGCAGCTTCTAATGCAGCCAATTCCTCCTTTGTTTTTCTGTCCAAAAGCCTCTCTAATCTGCCCAAAAAATCTCCAAAATGTAGCTCTCTTTTCTTATTCTAATGCTATCAATATTTGCAGTCCTAATCTCTTAATTTGCTACTCCAAAAATATGCTTTATTCTCCTTTCTATTGCTGTCCAAGAATATCCTCTATCTCCTTCAAATTGCTGCTTTATTTTGCTGTCAATCCTTCCTTCAATTGGCTATTCAAGGGCACTTCAAAATCTTCCCAAATATTCTCCAAATCACAACTTTATGTCACCTTCAATTTGCTGTCCTACGACCCTTCAACTTCTACCTTGAAATTCAACAATATTTTCCTTCGTAAATAAGCCTTCAAATTTGGTATGGATGTATTCAAAACTCTCAAATCTAGTGGCCTATTCTAGCTTCTTTCTCCTCCAATATTCTTATTAAAATTTGACTTCAAATATAGCCTCTTTTGCTGACCTCTTTCTCAAGAATCTGAATATCTTGAGATATTCAAGAATATTTTCCAGAACTTGACAAACTTCTTACCAAATTCTTTTCCCTTTTAGGTTTTTTATCGTATGGTGAGAATTATCACAAATTCTTCTTTTCAAAAGCTACTCCTTCTTGCAATCTTCTACCTTGAGCTTTATTCAAATATTATCCAATGGCTACTTCAAATTTTCAATAGGGCTTCTCTAGCCTTCTTATTTCTCCTTTCAAGTTTGCTTGAGACCTTCTTCTCTTGGGTCTTCAAATTTTGTAGCTTCTCAAATATTCAATAAGACTTTTCCTAGTCCTTCTCTATCTTCAATATTCAATATTCTATCTTCCAAACTTGGAAGTTCTTCAACGAGACCTATTTCTTGGGTTTCATTCAATCTTCTACCTTCAATCATTAATGGGGCCTTCTTTCTTGGATCTCCTTTATCTTCAATCTTCAATATCCAATGGAATATTCTATCTTGAACCTCCTTAATATTCAATGTCTATGTTTTTGCAATAAAGAATTAATACCTGCATGAGGAAATCACATAGACTTTCAAGCAATCAAAGATAAAATTCTTCTCTGTCCTTTGTAAAAATCTTCTCAAATTCTAAGAACTAATTTTCTGCAAAAAAAACTTAGACAACAACAAGCAAATACATGCAAATCTCTAGATATCTATAAATCAATAATATTCACTAGTTATCCTTCAATATAGTGGAAGAGATCTATGTCGAGTCATAGTCTTCATGAGTTTTTCTAAAACCTTGTGGAAATACTCTAGCCAAAAAACTATTTTAGAAATTCTAAAAATGATATCTCCCTATCTTCTATCAATCTACCTTGTGGTTCTCCCTATTTCCTATCAATCTACCTTGTGCTCTGATACCATTGTTAGCTTTTGATAATATATATTTAATGAAATGAAACCACAAGGACTAAAATGAGCATACAATATTAAATATATGACAATGGCAATATACTAAGTAGGTAAAACTCATAAAATAATTCTACAACTCATAATACTACCATTAATGAAAGCTAACAAAAATAGGATATTCATACAAAATATGGAGATCTCAAAATACTCCATGCTTCATACAAGTTCTACATTGTATCAATTTTTTACTCTACTCTAATCTACTAATATGATATGATAATATATGATATGATTTGAATTCCTCTACTCGATCACCCAAAAGCCAATATATAATGGGATGTGACTCTTGGCCTGCCATCTTCCTATGACTCTTCACATTTCTATTTTATGGACTCATGTGCACATCGACTATGATGCACATTTACATTATTGAATACTTTACACATTCTGATATTACTTGTGCATTTATTATATTGCCTAAAGTAAATACTCAAACCCTAATCTAAGGTAAACTCCTAATATAAATATGTACCCAAGATGGTACATTTGCATGTACCAAATAATGTAATATATTCCAACAAGCATCACATCATATACCTTGAAATTTTTGCATTATGGGCATCTAATGTTACCATACCCTATGTAATGACAATAGTTTAGTGAGGGACTAGAATCTTCAAAGGTTCAGTTTGTGTTGCCCTATCTACAGATTATCCAATATTCATTATCTCAATGATGACTTGTTTGATTATAATTTTTGGCTCTATTTCAAGTTGTTTTAGTGTACCTTACCATTATGATACTCTAAATATGGTATCCCCATACTTCAGAGCTATTTCTCATCTTACTCATTCTAGAGCTTGTTCTAGAGCATCTTGTGTGGGTGCTTGTTCTAGTGCCTCCTATGGTGGTGCTTGCTCTGAAGCATATTCTAATGCATATTGTATTGGCATATCCCTTGCATATGTAGAGCTCTCTTTGGTCTCCATCAGTTATTTTCCTTCACGTCGTGCAAAAATTTCTTCTGGAGAATCTAGCTCCACTCTTGAAAAAATTTTGTTTGTAGTATTTTCATTTGGATTGGATGGAATGTGATCCTGTTTTTCCCCTAGATTATTATCTAGGCTTCATAAAACTTGTTTTACTAAGTCTTGATGATGGATTAAGCACGTGTAATAGTTATATGATCTATGGGCTTAAATTATTTCTCTATTTATTCATTTTATTCCTCATTCTTGTATTGAATCCCCTATGTAGAATCATCATCCATAATATCTAATGGTTATGTTGGAATATCACTATCAGCTGGTGGAGTATACAACGAGTCATAGTTAGGTTCTACAAGTGGGAAATCACTCTACTATGGTTCTTTTATTTCTATAGTAACATTAGGAATATGTTCATCTTCATATTCAATAATAATAAACCTTTTAATCCTTTGTTTTTGAGCACCAGATGATGTTGGTGCTTGATTCGAAATAGCTTAAATATATCTCCATATTTACCTTTGACTTTGCATGAAAGGAGGTTTTTCCCATGCAATATGTTCTTCATAATATTTTTTTGATACCTCTTCTTCTCCACTGTTGGAAATAATCTCAACTATTTGTTTTGCTTTCTTTTGTGCATTGGCTTGTTCTAGCACTGGTTCTTGTATAGTTAACTATGTTGGTGCTTTTGCTAGATTATTTTGGTGCCTTATTAGACTATTTCCTCATATGACCTCATCCCCCCTTCAATTACAAATTTTCTTATTTTCCTAGCATCCCTATGCTACTTTATTCTACTTTTGGCAATACTCCTTTCAACTAGTGTAGGTTATTTTAGTATAGGGGTTGATTATTTAAGATAGACCTCCTATTTATCAATAGTATCCTCTAAAATTCCTACAAAATTTTTTGGTGTAGGTGTTTCCTTTAGCATAGGGGTTTCTTGTCATGAAAAATTTGTTGCCTAGGTTGATACTTATTTTGATGCAAATGTTTTCCTCAATGTAGAACTTTCTGCTTGAGCTAACACTTCTGTATCACTGCACTGGGAGAAAACCTCGAGTTGCTTCTTATATTGTACTAATATAGATTGCTCTACTACAAATATATTTGCAGTCACCTGTGTGGATTGCTCTATCACAATATATTTACAAACTATTTTATCCTATTGGTTTTTGACATTTTTTTGAGATATAGGTTTGATTGATCGATGGATTTCTTTCTCAACATGCATTTTAGTAGTCTTGGACTGTCTTTTAACACAACCCATATATCTACTTCATGTAGTTGGCATGTCACATTCTGGGGTCTCTGTAGCACTTGATTTTCTTGTACTACTAGATGCTTCCCCATTATATTTCCTATGAATTATAGGAGTGATAATTTCCATATTTCAAAGAACGTTCACTTCCATTGAAGTGATTTTTACACAATAATTTTATTAAGCCATGGTGTTTTATAGAACCCTTTCCCTATTGAAATATCTTGGCTATGTCATGTAGAGCATGATGCAGACATAGGGGTAAGTTGATCCTTCTTTCAACATTTTGAACACCATGTCTAAGAGGGATTAAAATTTTAATACAATGCTCAAACATGATGGAAAATTGACCTTCACAAGTCACATACTTGATAACTTATATGACAAATTCATCCCATGGTTTCTTTAAACTAGTTCATTTAATGAATTTACAAAGCCTATATTTAATTTCAAACTCAGGCTAAGGGTCAACCTATACTCTAAATGAATTAAAAATATCATGAATATTAGCTCAAAATATTTTTATTACTTCTCCCTCACATGGAACCTCACAAATTTTACTAAGGATCTTAGGGATTACCTTAATCACCATTCTATCAATATTTGCTTGGTTGTTTCAAAGGGTTTGCATAAATTGTCCTATTAGTGCATCCACATGACTTTCTATTTTTTGTAAGAATTGCATCCAACCAACTTGCTAAAATATTACGACCACCTCATGACATCTCTATAGTTCTTCAACATTGTTTGGATTTACCTTTTATTTGTATCCCCCATACTATTATATTTTTTTCTTCTTTCACCCTAGATTATGATGAGGCAGAAAATTGCCTCATAAAAGACTACTTTGATAAACTTTTAAATCCATTTGGAACTACTTATGTTGTGATTTTATGTTAATATTAGAGATACTATGCATTATGTGATGGCATTTACATGTTAAGATGATGAAAGTGCATATACTATGTTTTGACTAATTTTTCCATGTTTTATATTATGTTTTGGTTGTTTATTTCAGTATATTCTGCATTAATTTAGGTATTACAATATTTAGGTACTTCATTCATAAGGTTTATGTTTCTTCCATAAGTGTATTTCACCGTTTACCCATTTTTTTTAAATTACTTTAAGGCACCAAGAACTCTGTCAACAATTGACTGTGCAGGAAACTGGACTTTTTCCATATAAATTCTAGCCAGCTGTACATATACAACATGGCATGGAATTTGTCCTCCAGCTCAAACCAAAAGTGGAATTAGTCATCTAGGTGCTCAGAGAAACCATATCCATCGCCACAGTTGGTCGCATGTGCTTCTATTGCCAGATATAACAACAACCTTGTTCTGTTGCCTGATATTCTAGAGCTGCTCCGGAATAAGCGTAGAGGGTTTAAAACTGACTGAATGCATCTTTAATCGCCATAAACAGGAGGTAAACGATGATTGCAATAATTTTAGGAGTATCCTTATCCATTTTTACACCTGTCCCTCCCCAGTGGAAGCCAACAACTTGAGTGGAGAAGGCCTGAAGGGTCAAAAGCCTATATTTGTGGAAGAATAGAATTGAAATAGTTGTAACAGTCCTATGTAACAACATTAAACCTTATCTTTAATGTACCTTATTTGTATAAATAAAGTTCTCCCATCCTGTTGTATAAATAAATATCCATTCATTTTCACTTCATTTTAGGTATTAATTTAGGATGATGTGGCATTTGAATGCATGGTAGACAACTCATCTAGGGTAAAATTTAACACAGTACTTTCTATTTCTAATTTTTTTCAGAATTTGCAATATTTCCATAATTTCTTGTCAGTCTAATTTTTTACAAATTGTGCAACTTTATTTATCAATTTTTGAATGTTATCATTTTATCTCATTTCCATTTTAGAAAGAGACTGTTTTTTGCAATTTTAGAAGGTTTCATTATTTGTTTCATAATTTGCAATATTTCCATAATTTCTTGTCAGCCTAATTTGTTACAAATTATGCAACTTTATTTATCAATTTTTGAATGTTATCATTTTATCTCATTTCCATTTTAGAAAGAGACATTGTTTTCTAAAATTTCAAAAGGTTTCATTATTTACCAGTTTGAATGTTAATGCTACAGTTTCAATTTAGTAATTTCCTGTCAATTAAATTCTGCTATTTTTAGCTTTGCAATAGTTTAGTTTTATTTTTTTGCAACAGTGTGAATTTCAATTCTGCAAGGATAAGGAGTTTAGTTTTAGTTTTTAGGAGTAAGAAAGGAGACACCAAACACCACAATCTCTAACTATTCCATGAAAATACCATGATCTAAATGAACTAAAATTTAGTCTGTTAAACCCTGATTTCGTATATAGCCTTGGACACCACCCTGGATTGACATATAAATATTAAATGGTGAAAAATTGATGACACTCATCATTTTTGGTGCCATTTCTAGGGAACTTAGGTGTTGTTAGGAGAGGTCTAGCATTCCAAAAATTATCCTATTTCAAGAAATAGTTTTTGGAAACTTGAGGTTTAGTTTATTTAGTAAATAGGCATGAATGCATAGGCCAAGAGACAAAAGAGGAACATTTATCAGAACTGGCTCTTTTACACCAAGGTGTTCTTCATGATCAGGTGAAGATCTGTCTGTGTATGAACTTATTGAAAGACTTAAAAGAGAATCATATTATTCATCAACTAAAATTGTAGGATCTTTGCAAGAAGAGCTCTTAGAGGCACTTGCTTCTAGACATACCCATAGGGCTGATCCATCTGAACTAGTTGAACAAATTAAAGTTGAGGAAGCACCTATGGCAGAACAAGGAGAACATGATAGGGATATTGTTGGTCATGATGTTGCCAATCCTTCTATTAGAACCTTCGAATACCCTATTCATTTGAATCCTACTCAGAATTCTCCTATGAAAACAATTTCACCCTGAGTATTACCAATATTTAGGGGAGTTGTTTCTGAATATCCTGATCAATTTTTGTTTGAATTCAAGGTCCTGTGTCAGACTTATGACTATGTCAATGATAACTAAAAACTGAAGTTATTTTACTCTACACTCAAATATGCAGCCTTACGGTGGTTTATGAGCCTTGAACCAGATTCAATCCGTACTTGGGATCAAATGGAAACTGCATTTTTGGATAAGTATCAAGAGTATTGTAGAGTGAGAAATAGGAAGGATGAGTTATTTCGGATAAGATAAGAAGAGGATGAAAACTTAGAGGATTATATTTATAGATTTACCTTTATCCAAAAGAGATGTGGTCCTGTGGAAACTGACTTATTAAAAACTATATTTCTGAGAGGTTTGCAGGATGATTCTAGAGAAGTATTAGACTTAATGGGAAAAGGAGATATAAACCAGCTTGATATTAATGATATTGTAGAGTTGTGCAGAAATTATTCCCACACTAGGCAAAGAAGAAGGAAAATAAATCTTGGTAATACTGATATAAAATATTTGATGGAGGAAATGGCTAATATGAAAATTGATATACTTATTCAACTAAACACTGCTTTAGGAGAAAGAAATACAAGAGCCAATTCTTCACCACCCCTGTCTATATATTGTCCTAGGTCCAAAAATAAGCATGCTCTGCAATATTATCCTTTGGACAAGACCTCAATTTCAACAATTTGTGGCATTTGCTCAAAGGATCATAAAACTGATAAATGTCACATTTTGCCCCATCTTCGGAGTGTTTTAGAAACCCAATTTGAAGAAATTCATGCTATTGGTCAAAATCCAGGAGGCCACTTCATGCAAAACCAAAATGCCCCTTGCTTTTCTTCAAATTGGGGATAGAATCCTTGGAATATGCCATGGGCATATACCGAACCTCCTCTCTAAAATTAGAATCAATCTTGGGCAGCCCCTCAATATCGGTCACATTCTGGTTGGAATCATCCATGGCATTCAGTTAATCCATCTTGTGTACCAAATTAGTCAGGGAAAATATGGGGGCCACAATACCCATCCTATCAAGGGTAGCAGAGGTATCAATCACCAAATCAACACTTGCTGCCAGCCCCTAATCAAAATTTTTAGTGAAGAGTTCAACCATAACAAACACAACCAGTTAAGCAACCTCCACTTCCAACTCAACCTATGGCTAACCCCAATAACAACAGACAAGCAGCCCCTATTTATGGAGCTGAGTCTGAAGAGACTGTTGCAGTCCATGTACTTGACTGTAGTAACATCCAGTTATGTTTAGGGAAGGTTTTACTTGACCCTGCACCACCCACTATTGAAGAAATTAATGGAAAGCAAGAATTTTCAAGTTTAGAAAAACCACAAATAGAGCAAAAAGAGGAAAAAAAGAAAGTTTACAAGGAAAAATTGAACCTGTAGACCTATCGTATCCTGAAAGGTTTGACCACACTATCACTGCTCTTGAATCAGCATTAATCATAGAATTGAGGAAAATGTCTATCTCACTCCCTTTGTTGCAGGCAATAAAGGATGTACCTCTGATTAGGAAAACCATTTAGGAGCTGTGTATTAGGAAACCTGGCAGGAAGAAGAAAGCCTTTCCTAAGACTTTACAAGTAGAAGGTAAGTTGGCTGACCTGCTTTTTGGAAAACTAGTACCCCCTAAATATAGTGAACCAGGGAGTCTAGTAGTTACAATTACTGTTGGGTTAGTTCAAATTCCAAGTGTACTTATCGATCTGGGAGCTGCAATCAACGTGATGACTAAGAAAACCATGCAAAAATTACAGCTCAATAACCTTAGTCCTACTACCACAATTTTGGAAATGGCAGATAGGTCAATGGCTAAACTGAAAGGAATTCTGGAGGATGTTTCCATTGAAGTATCTTCTTGGGAATACCCTGTAGATTTCTTAGTGTTGCAGCCTAGAAACTCAGCTAATGTCTATCCTATTGTTCTAGGATGACCTTGGCTTGCCACTATAGCTGCATTTATAGACTGCAGGTCAGGTGTGATGACCATTTCAAATGGTGTAGACCTACAAAATATTTCCTTGTATCCACTAGCCCAACCTTCAGCCAAATTTTCTAGACAGATATGGTATCCTGAGTCTGATGAAGAACAGCAAACTATTGTCACCTTGGCCACCGTTGTAGTAAAAGAACATGTTGAAGAACTTAATTCACCAGAAAGAGAAATCTTTTAACATGAAATAATTTTGGTGAAAACATTGCAAGAAGAAGGCCTTAGGGATGATCAAATTCTTGTCCATCGTTTTTTATAGAAATATGGAGAACAAACTAGTGAACATCTGTCATCTATTCCACTACAAGAAAGCTCCTTCACATTACCACATGGATGACATCATCATATTCTGACTTCTTTCACCTATCCTATGTAAATGATCCCATCAGGTATCACATTTACACCATAATCAAGAGTATTTCATACTATGTAGACACATAATTGTTCCTTTAATGCTTTAATCAGTAAATATGAGGTTGTCAACTCTGTTTATCCAGGGATTAAGCAGATTGAGATACAGCCAAGAAAATTTTTGAACATTAATAGCTGGTTGACTAATGGGCAAGAAGTCAAATTATTTGTTGTTTTATAGAGACATGTTCAAGCTTTTGCTTGGATTTATAAGGACATGACTGACATTCACCCTGATGTGTGTACACATAGGATATACACTGAAGATGTCAAACCGGTAAGACAACGACAAAGGCATCTGAATCCCGCTCTGAAGGATATTGTTAAGGAAGAAATAAAAAAAACTATTGGATGTAGGATTCATTTATCCAATTTTAGATAGTAGGTGGGTTTCACCACTGGTAATTGTTCCAAAGAAAAATGGGAATATGAGAGTATGTGTGGACTACAAGGAATTGAATAAGGTCACACATAAAGATAACTTTCCATTACCATTTATAGACCAAGTGTTGGAAACCCTTGCTGGTAAGAAATTTTTCTGTTTCCTTGATGGTTTTAGTGGTTATAATCATATCCAGGTTGCACTAGAAGACCAAGAAAAGACAACTTTCATAAGTCCTTGGGGAACATTTGTTTATAGAGTATTACCCTTAGATTTGTGCAATGCACCAACAACATTTAGAGAGTTGTTTTGGCTATCTTTTCTGATCTAACAAATGAAAGTGTAGAGATTTATATGGATGACTTCACAGTGTTTGGAGATACATTTGAATATACTTTAGAACAACTTGAAAAAGTTTTAATACGCTGTGAAACATATCATTTGTCTCTGAATCCTGATAAATATTTCTTGATGATAGAAGAAGGAATTGTTCTTGGACATCATATTTCTACTTATGGAATTAAAGTTGATCCTAAAAAGGTAGAGGTTATCAAGAATCTTCCTCCTCCAAAAACTCAAACTGATGTCCATAGTTTCTTAGGACATATTGACTTTTATCACAGATTTATTGCTAATTTCAGTACCATTGCTAATCCAATGTTCGCATTGTTAACAAAGGATTCTGAATTTTTTGGTCTACTTGGGTGTCAACGATCCTTTGAAGTTTTAAAGGAAAATTTAACAACTCCGCCTGTACTGAGAGGTCCTAATTGGGAGTTACCCTTCCATATTCAAACCGATGCTTCCAATACTGCTATTGGAGCTGTATTAGGGCAGATTGAAGATGGACAACACTATGCCATATACTACATTAGTAAAAAATTGACTGGAGCTAAAAATAATTATACCACAATAGAGAAGGAATTTTTAGCTGTGGTGTATGCTATTAACAAATTCTGACACCATATCACAGGATATCCTATATTCATCCACACAGACCATGCTGCTATAAAGTATTTGATGAATAAACCCTTGGTTAGTGCATGAATTATTCGTTGGTTAATACTATTGCAGGAATTTGATATTACTATAGTCAATAAACTAGGGAAGTCTAATGTAGTGGCAGATTTATTATCAATATTGTCAAATGCAGATACGAAGGAATTGGTTGAGGATGCATTTCCTGATGAGAAATTGTTTGTTGTTTCTATACAATCTCCATGGTTTGTAGATATAGCTAATTATTTAGCTACAGGAAATATTCCTCTTCAATTTACTCCTAAACAAAAGAAATCGTTGATCAAGCAAAGTTCTTCTTTTGAATGGATAGGAGGTTTATTGTTTAAATGCAATCCTGACCATATTTTGTGCAGGTGCATTCACAAGGATGAGGTATATGAAATCCTGCGAGCATGTCATGATGAACCATTAGGAGGACATTATTCAGTGAAAAGTACCATTCGAAATATTTTGGGTACTGGTTACTACTGGCCATCATTGCACAAAGATGTCAAAAGGTATGTCAAAAATTGTGATGCATGCCAAAGGATGGGTAAGCCTACTTTCACTAGTGAAATGCCTTTACAACCTCAATTAGGTACATAACCATTTGAAAGGTGGGGGCTAGATTTTGTAGGATCCATTGATCCACCTTTCCAAGGGAAAGTGCATATCTTGGTATGTACTGATTATGTAACCAAGTGGATAGAAGCCCATGCTTTTAAGCATGCCCGAGAAGAGAAAGTTGCTGATTTCCTGTATTCACAAATATTTCTATGATTTGGAGCCCCACATTCTATCACCACTGATAAGGGATCTCAGTTTACCTCAAAATTTGTTGAAGCCTTTACAAAGCTATATGAAATCAAACACCGAAAATCATCACCTTACCATCCGCAAGACAATGGCCAAGTTGAAGTGAAAAATAGGGAATTAGAGAGGATCTTAACCAAAACTGTAGCAGCCCATAGGAGGAATTGGGTGGAGAAGTTACTTGAAGCAATTTGGGCTTATAACACCACTTGGAAATCCACTACTGGATTTACTCCCTATGAATTGGTTTATGGTAAAAAACCTCTTTTGCCTATTGAATTATAATTACTAACTCTTTGAACTACTTTGGAAGTTGGTATTGATTTGTCACGAGCACAAATGGACCGAATTTTGTAGCTCAATGCATTGGATGAGCTAAGGAGGGATGCATTACACCAGACCGAGGTGGTCCAGTCACAACGCAAATTGTGGCATGATAGTCATATCCAACAACAAAAATTTCAACAAGGTGATTGGGCTTTGTTGTTTGACTCCCGGTATGAAAATTTTCCTGGCAAGTTGCAGAACTGGTGGCTCAGACCTTATGATATTGAGGAGGTGTTTGCAAATGGAGTTGTACATCTTTCACCAATAGATGATTCAAGAAGGAAATTGGTGGTCAACGGTCATCATCTCCGAGTCTATCACAAACCGTTAATCAAGGATGAATTTCTCTAACAAGTGGGAAACTTGGATGTATTAGTATTGGAAGAAAAAATTTCTTTCAAGATGAATTCCATCAAGTAACATAAAAAATTTGTCATTTAAAAAAAAATGAAAGAAAATAAAAAAAAATATAGAAAAATGAAAACAAAAATGACAAAAACAAATAAATCAGAATGTGAAAACCTCTTTGAGGCACATCTGAGTTGAGTTTACCTGAAAACAAGGTTGTATGACATGTTTGCCTCACTCTCCACCATTATTCCATTCACTCTTCATCATTCCATTATTCCATTCACTCTCACTATTATTCACCTTTGGTCCATTCATTTTCACTTCACTCCATCATTGTTAACGTTTGTTCCATTCATTTTTCCCTTTGTTTCACTATAGTTCAGATTGCACCATGTAAAGCGTTAGCGTAGAATAAACCAAAATAGTATTTGTACAAAATATGGATAAACAAGTTTCTTCAGGTATGTGCCTTTTTCTATTTTAATAGTGTGAATACTTCTTGTATGATGTATGATATCCCTAACTGGCATAAAAGCATACATAAGTTAGTTCCGAAAGGTTATCAAAAGAAATCCTCCTGAAACGATAAAATTGCTCTGGAATAAACCTGCTGCATACAAATACTCTCAAATGAAAACTCTGGAAGATGTCTTGCTTAGGAATGAAGCTAATGATAAAAGCTGGTAAAATGAATTAACAAATGATTAATTCATTTTAAACTCTGGAACCACGAGGCTTAGGCTTAAAAGTCAATTAAAATTTTTGTGGGTTCATAAAATTTATGCCAATCAGGATTAGAAGTTGTACCAAGGTGCAGGTTTCAAATTGGAGGTTCCAAGGCACAAATTCTATGAAAATATTTTACCGCATGTAACTGGTTGGCACACAACTCAATGGGAGGTTATTTTAAACCAAACAATTTCCATTAATAACTATTTGCCATATCATTGCAAACATTGTAACAAATTAATTGCATGCGAGAAGAACAAGATTAATGATGAATTATGTGCCGCCACCTGCCAATATTTGCCTCATGTCACATGATTTCTCATAATTTTGGCGCTTCTTACATGTGTTTATCATCCTAAAGTTTCATTCTTTCACTGACAAAAGTATTCTAGAATGAGAGAAAAAACCTGCGACATATTTTCAAATTAAAGCAAACAGGGTACGGGAAAATTCACCATGGGTGGACAAAAGAACAAAATTGAACCAAGAAATATAGAGTTTTTGCAGAGGGATGAGGAGTGTATGCGAATCTTCGTGAAAGGGGGTTTTATACCCTTCTTGCATAAATTTTATGGGCATTCAAAAGGTTTAACAACAGATTTCGTGTGCACTTTTTGCAGCAACAGAGTTCAAATCAGTGACATGATTATTAAAGTAAGTCCTGAAATTCTTATCCAAGTCACTGAATTACCTCTGCAAGGGATTCACATAGGCAAATATGGAAAGAATACATTAATAGAATTAGTTAATCAATTTAGAGGGGAAAATGACAGACCTACTGAGTTCATAATAAGCAACAATATTTTCAAAGGAGTTAAGAGAACCAGTCTGCAACCACTGTGGGATGAAGTTTCAGTCTGGGTCATCAAGTTTCTAACCTATGATGGTCAATTCCCTGTTCTTTCTGGTCATCATTTACAAATTTTAACTCACCTTCACTATGGTCATTTAAACACTGAATTAAGAGTCAATTTGCCTCTGTATTTGTACCAAGAACTTGCAAATATGGCTAAAAAGTATCAGGCAGGCAGGGGGTCACCCAAGCATCATGGGTTAGTCAAAATTATTTGCAAACATCACTTTAGGGGGAATCCTAGGAGTTTTGACCATTTTTTCCATACTTGGGATGAGTTTGTTGAAGAAAACATTGTTGAGAGTCCCACTTATGGAGAAGAGACATAGGAGGCTAAGCCTAACCCTGAGCATAAACCTGGTGCTTCTGTTAGCACAACCCCTTCATCTCTAGAAGGACCTCCCTCGTCACAAATGAGAACACAGAGGAATGCTGGCTCTGACCAGAAGAGAAAGATCACATTTTCAGAGGATGTATAGAAATTCCACACTTCTGAATAAGGGGAACCCTCTAATCAGCAAGAAACTATAATTTTTGAGTCTAGGTCTCCTAGTTCTAAAAGAAATAGGAAGCAATCTATTTTAGGGTTGAGGAGATCCTCAAGTCTTTAGAAAGTTGCTAATATAGAGGATATGCAAAAATAGGAGAGGATGGAACATAATGATTTTTCTAAAACCAATACTCAGCTTGTGGAGGAAACTATGCAAGACGCCGAGGCTATCAGCGACCAAGATGTAGATATCTATGGATAGAATGTGGACACTGTAGTAGAAGAGGAAATGCCTTCCATTTCTTTTAATTATTCATTAGATTCTGAGGAACAAACTGAAACAGGAGAAGCAAAGGAAGACACAACTGTTACTGGTCTAACAAGATCCCTTGGAGATTACCCTGACTCTGAAGGAGAGCTTGAGGCAGCATCATATGAGAAAGATGATTCAAGTGCAGAGGAAGAGGAGGAAGTTGATATTAAATCTCAGTTACATGTAGCCAAAAGTGTTATCAAGACCCAAACAGGCTGGATTGAGAAAAATGAAGCCTCCGTAAAGGAGAATGACAATATCATTGCCAAGTTATGGCAAGAGATAGAAGCTGTAAAGGCTAGGCTCACACTTTTGGAACAACAGCCTTCTCAAAAAAACTTAGGGGATGAATTAGCTAGTTTGTTAATGAATTTAGTAGGAAATGCAGAAATAAGTTCACTTGGCAGAGTTGCACCTAACAAAGCACAAGAGGCATAGTAGAATTCAGGGAATGAGCAACCAGGGGCACTTGGGTAGGTGTCCAAGGAGCCACAACAGATGACCATGACAACAACACCCCCAGAAGATGCCATAATAGTCCAGGAAAAGGTAAATCCATAAATTCCCAAAAATATTGTTAATGTGAACATTCCTGAAATTAAGCTAGTTGAAGTTGGGATACAAAAAAAATACCTTGCAGTAGAAAAAGTAAATGTTGGCATTTAGGTTAATACTGTACCTCAGATGCAACCTATGAATAGGTCACCTAAAACAATTTCATTAGTAAAATATATTGAGGATATAGCATATTGGATGACCAAATGCCATCAATTGGAGGGAAAGATCTCCTCATTGCAGACCTTAACAAAAGAAATAAAGTAGAAAGACTCTGAAATTGAGAAATTAAAGGGGCAAGTACAGGACATATGTTAGATAACTGAATGCATGGTTCAATGTCGGAGGCCTACCAGATTTTATAGTTTAATTTTTAAGGAGAGGTACCTTCGATGGTAGAAAATGAGAATTACCTCTGGTCTCTCCCACACATTTGAGACACCAAGTGAATTCTTGGAAGCTTTTTGGCAGAAATATAGAGAACACCAAAATTTACTATGTGAGTTATTTCTTCATAATTTCTTTATGCCAACTGAAGTTATTTTCCTCCCCCATATATTTACTTGCGATATTCAGCTAAGGGCTGTTCAATCAACGTTTCAAAATTAGATTTACTGGGAGCAAGAGAAAAGGGCTAGTAAATCCATAGAATCCCAAGTTGTTTTTCTCATTAGACCTATCCACTTAAATCACAGAACTTACACCAATCAACATTATACACTAATGATAAATGACAGGGTAAGGAAAATGTACCTGGGAAATTTGCAGGCATGCATAGATAGTTTTCAAACATTTTGTGCAACATCATTTGTTGACGCTTTATCAGAATGCAAAAGTAGATGGGGTGAGTTACCCATATATTTGTAGAAGAGAGAACCTATCACACCTAAAAATTTAATATGGTCAAGAAGAAGGGCTACGAGCATAATCCAAACCATATTTGAGGTCAGGGAGCAGTGGATTGGACTCAGGTACAAAATGCCAACTATAATCACTCATGTTCCATACTACTTTGATAATAATTCTCAGTCAGAAGAATAGTTTCAGGAATGACTCAGGGATATTCAGATGCATAAAGGATACTACCAGGTTGGATGCAGATTGTGGAAGTATGATGAGCGATACCTGGATGTGGATCTTTGTGCTATTGTGGCAGAATAAAATGTATGAGGACATGCATTAGAACAGGCTAGGGGGAAATGATGAGGTAGAAAATTGCATCATAAAAGACTACTTTGATAAACTTTTAAACCCATTTGGAACTGCTTATGTTGTGATTTTATGTTAATATTATAGATACTATGCATTATGTGATGGTATTTACATGTTAAGACGATAAAAGTGCATATACTCTATTTTGACTAATTTGTCCATGTTTTATATTCTATTTTGGTTGTTTATTTCAGTATATTCTGTATTAATTTAGGTATCACAATATTTAGGTACTTCATTCATAAGGTTTATGTTTCTTCCATAAGTGTATTTCATCATTTGCCCATTTTTTTAAATTACTTTAAGGTGCCAAGAACTCTGTCAACAGTTGACTGTGCAGGAAACTAGACTTTTTCCATATAAATTCCAGCCAACTGTACATATACAACATGGCATGGAATTTGTCCACTCCATCTAAAAAAAAAAAGTGGAATTAGTCATCTAGGTGTTCATAGAAACCATATCTTCCGCCACAGTTGGTCGCATGTGCTTCTATTGCCAGATATAACAACAACCTTGTTCTGCTGCCTGATATTTCGAAGCTGCTCCGAAATAAGCGTAGAGGGTTTAAAACTAACTAAATGCATCTTTAATAACCATAAACGGGAGGTAAATGATGATTTCAATCATTTTAGGAGTATCCTTATCCATTCTTACACCTGTCCCTCACCGGTGGAAGCCAACAACTTGAGTGGAGAAGGCCTGAAGGGTCAAAAGCCTATATTTGTGGAAGAACAGAATTGAAATAGTTGTAACAGTCCTATGTAACAACATTAAACCTTATCTTTAATGTACCTTATTTGTATAAATAAAGTTCTCCCATCCTTTTTAAGGGGAGGAGAAGGGAGGAAGTAAGTAATAGGAGTTTCAGATATTGTAATTATGTATTACAGCAACACAGTAGTCTGCAGGTCTTTCCCTGCACTACTGTTATGTTGCTGGGAATGAAATAAAGGTGCATCATTTGTCATTTATTTATGTTAAATTCTTCATTTAGTGTGAGGAATTAATAGTTTATGGCAATTCTATTTTCCCTCTTTTGGTTCAAGAAGCAAGGGCCACTTCTAGGTCTAGAGGAGGGTTTTTACCTGACAGAATTCTACTATTTCTAGTTGCAGTAGGTCAGCAGAGATCTGACAGTTTGTGCATGGTTAGTGATTAGGATAATGTGTCATTTGAATGCATGGTAGGAAAATCATCTAGGGTATTTAATATAGTACTTTATGTTTCTAATTTTTTTCAAAATTTGCAATATTTCCATAATTTCTTGTCAGCCTAATTTGTTACAAATTGTGCAACTTTATTTATCAGTTTTTGAATGTTATCATTTTATCTCATTTCCATTTCAGAAAGAGACATTTTTTTCTACAATTTTAGAAGGTTTCATTATTTGTTTTAGAATTTGTAATATTTCCATAATTTCTTGTCAGCCTAATTTGAAAGGATACCCCAAACACCCCAATCTCTAACTGTTCCATGAATAAAGCCAAGATCTAAATGAACTAAAATTTAGTTTGTCAAACCCTGCTTTCATATATAGCCTTGGACACTGCCCTGGATTGACATATAAAGATTAAAT
Source organism: Wollemia nobilis (assembly GCA_028583015.1). Classification (NCBI taxonomy): domain Eukaryota; kingdom Viridiplantae; phylum Streptophyta; class Pinopsida; order Araucariales; family Araucariaceae; genus Wollemia; species Wollemia nobilis. Next base: position 99,430 of record JAQPPZ010016564.1, read on the forward strand.
GGTGAAAGATTGATGACACTCATCAGATTACACTATATCATTGCAAACATAGCAAATTCATTTGCAATATCTGCTACTCTCCCTCCACTATAAAGTAAAAATGGTAACTACCTTTTTTAATATTGGTGCATGCAAATAAACTATCGATTATTGTGCAATAATGTTTTAGAAAGTGTCATATGCTCTAGAAGGAGGGTTGTCAAGCACATGCAAAGAAGTAATCACTTCCCAATGCATGGTAAGGATTTCAAGCAATCCCTATGCATACGATAGGACAAGTAGAAAATCAAGGTTGAATGTAGCATAATTACAACTTGTGTTTTTCAACCGAGGAGAATAGTAAAATTTAATATGGCATTTAATGTATTGTTTCCCATGAAATGTTGAATTTGACAATTGATTAATCTTCATGGCCATGATTACACCAACTCATCGTCTAACATGCATCCTTGATAAAATCTACTCGAGTACTCCTCCTTGTTAGATGTCACTATAGTGCCATGAATGCTGCTTAATTGCATTGTCACATGGTCTCAAAATAATGCCCAACTATGCATTATTCGATGATAATAATTACTATCATGGGTAGTGCTTTTAGTCATCATGGCCTGATAAGTTCTGACACATGATAACTGTTTGCCACCTATGTGTATATCGATTGTATTTTATCCACACTCTATTTTTTTTATTTTTTTAGGCTTATTTTATGGGAACACGTATTTATTTTGACACACACTATGGTGAGTTATTTCTATGTGTTGAAAATATTATTTTAAATAATCTAGAGCAATCATTTACTTATTTTGGAGCAATTCTAGATGAATCCAACTTAACTAAAGATGTTTCAGAGTATATTTTTGGGATACTAGTAGGATACTATTTGGCTATTTTATATATACATAGATATACCAACAAATGAATCATAATTTATGTACTATTAAATCCAATAATAGTAAAGTCAGATAAAAATATATACCTTATTGTCAAAAAGGTTCCTTGCATATTTTGGATGCCTTGCTTAATACATACTTAGGAGTTCTAAAATCTGAAAATACATAGATATAGTTATTATAACTTTACAGATACTAGAAAAATTTACACGGCAAATAATCTAGAGACCAATTTTTATGTAAGCTTTAATTCAATAGTGCCTCAAGGAGGTTTTCACTATCAAATTATTCATTTTTTGAAGAAAGACATGATCATTCTGAATTCATGGCAGAAGAGGAAGCCTCTTCTATAACATGTAAGTTTGACTATGAAAGAAAATATTGAGCAAATTCCACCTTTGTTAGTGGCTTATGATACAATCGTAAATGGTTCCCATTCACTACCAATTTTCTCCTTGAATCATTAGTGGGAGAAAGTCAAACAACTGCATTCTCAAAAACTTCTGCAATTTGGTACAATCCTAGCCATCAAGTTTATAGTTTTCCAATAAAATTAGCATAGCAAGAATCAAACAACAATGCCCAATCACTTGGTTTGTACTTGTTGCTCCTAATGTGACTATCATACCATAATTTTTGCTGCTATTGAATGATATCTATTTCATGGAGTGCCTCTAATTGAATTTCATATAATACATTTAGTTACATAATTCTCTCTTATTGTACCTATGACAACTCAATACCTACTTCCAAAGATGTATGAAGTGTTAGTAATTAAAATTCAATTATATTCTTGTAAGACATGTGTGGTTTCGTTCGAAGGGTTGCAATCCACAACCTACTCATAGAAAATCTACCATAGGAGCAATGGTTGCATTTGATCCACATGCCACTCTAATTATTCATCTTTCTTATTTTTCCTATGCTCTTCTATGTGTTCCCTAATAGTTTTATAGAATTTAGGGGTCTTGGAGATATTAATGATGACTAGCTTTTTCATAAATTTATCAATAGGATTGTATCTCCATCTTTGTGCTAGCTCTATTAGGCCCAAATATCTCATAGTTGGGGTGACCTCCTAACTTTGATATTTCTTTGTTAATGTTATACCCTCAAAATTGATTGGGTAGGTGCAAGTTCCCTTTTGACCCATGTCGGTGCCATACTTGCAATTAATATACTTGGTTTATCTATAATAATCCATTGCAAACAACCAGTCCATAATAAAATGAGAAAGCAAAAATAGTTTCCCAGTGAACCCATACAACCTAATGATTGTACCTTCTATCAATATGAACCAATCCCCCTCTTCAACATAAGGATTTTGCAACACACTTTTAGCCTTTTGGGATAATTTATCCATTTCTCCATGCAAAATCCTAGGAGCAGGTCCCAGGAATTATCTATTAAAGTCATAATATATCTCTAAGGTGGTCAAAATGGTGGTCCATAAATAAACTTGTATGGGTCTTCTTTTGTCATTTTAACCTGTCACAACTATCCAAGGTATTTATTATACCATGAAGTAGAAGAAAACCTAGGCCCAATGGGAGCAGTACCTAAAGGAAGTTCTAGATCCCTTTTGTAGCTTGCACAACTATCCATAAATTTGTCAATATAGAAAGGAGGGTCAATCAAAGAAAATAGGCCTGGTGCCTTGGTAAATAATAGAAGTGTCATAGAACTTAGGATTAGAAATATTGTGGGTTATGGCAAGTTTCCAACCTTGGACCTACTCATCTAAAGCCAAACCCACCAACACCACCAACATCGAAAAGATTTCAAGGTTTTTAAACTCAATCATTAGGATGGGGGTTTCAGGTAAGTTTATCCTTGATGGCTTGGTTTTCAATTGTGATTCCACCTAGGCCCTTAAACGGCTTACCCTACTTGGGGCATAAAATTTTGCCTAGTCATCGAGGTGAAAAGGCTTAGGTTTCTCAACGGGAACCAAACCCATGATAAAGGTGATAGAGAAAACATAAGGGAAAAGTGTGAATATGGCTCTCCCTTGTGCATTTTGAACAATCCTATGCTTGAAGTGGTAGTATCTAGCTTACTAGTTTAGGGTATGGGTGGACTAGGGTGCAAATATAAAATAATAATAGGGAATAAAAGGTGAAAGTCTTAGGGCTTCATGGGGTAATAAATTTTGATAACCTATCTTCAACATCTATTATGAGTCATGTGACACCCTTCCATGTGACCACCGTATCTACAATATTTGCATTCCTATCCTAAAATTTAATGTCCTTTTCATCCTCAACCTGCGATGAAGTCTCAATTATTGAAGATGAAATTGTCATTATGACATGATAAAATCCCCAAGAAATGCTTCACTCAATTGAACTTTGACAATTGGTATGAGAAAGCCTTCAATGTTGAGAATAAAATTTGTATAAACTCTTGATAAAGTCAATAACTACTAGGGCTTCTTCATTGCATACAAATCTCTACAATAATTAGAGAAAAGTGTAATTATTGTAGTGGTTGGTTGCTCAATTGATGGGTTAATTAGCATGGTGATTTTTCTTCAGTTCATGCACCATCCTGCTTGATGAATCATAGATAAATTTACATTGATGGTTTTCACACTTCTCGCTACCCTTTTCAATGTTAAAATATAATTTTCCTCTCATTGTGTGGTAGTGGCCCTTTTGGATTTAGAAGTGTTGACTTTGGTTGACCATGACAAAGCAATATGTCGTGATGCCTCGTCAACTTTCCATTTCTAGAATTTCTAATCTTTGCTACCATGATGTGGTGACACATCATGTCATAACATGAATTCTTGCTCTTTCCTATCTACATATATCATGACCTTGAGACATGTTGTGATGTCACAACATATTAAAAAAAAAAATAGTATAGTACACATGATACATAAAGTACAAAGGATTATTTTTTAATGGAAATAGAGTTTCAAATGGAAACCATTAACATGGATTGGTTGAATTCTTCCTTGTTCATCCTGTAGTTGAATAACATTATATTATTTTTGGGCAATTATTTGGATAGACCTTTCCAAAAGGATTCAAAATTCTAGTGTTTTCTTGGTTTTGCTTTGTTTTCATTCCATCTTAGGACCAGGTATCCAACCCTGGACTTCTTGAAAGTCGTATTTCTATCAAACCATACCTTGATTTCCCCTATATATTTCTAAAATTGCATATAAACCTCTTCTCTTTGTTCCTCTAACTACAAAAATTTCATCAATCTATCTTCCATTGGATCACCCTCTGCAGTATGAGTTTGATCAATCAATTTTAGAGCAAGTATTTCCATGTGTATGAGGAGAATAGCCTATTTTCCATATACCAGAGCATAGAGAGATGTGTTAATAGAATTCTTAATGGTGATTATATCGATCCAAAGTGCTTGGTTTATTAGTGAATGTCAATTCCTCTTGTTATCGTTCAGAACTCTTTTCGAAATTCTAAGAAAATTCTTATTAGTTGATTATGTTAAACCATTTCCCTTTGGATAGTATTTGGAGGAAGTCTTTAAATATATTCCATATTTATTGGTAAAATCAATCATATTTTCTCCAATGAAATGTGGGCTATTATCACTAACCAATACATTAGGTATGCCAAACCTTGTAATCAGGTTCTCACAAATTCAATCACTACCTCCTGATCAACCTTTTTTGTGGCAATTGCTTCAATCCATTTGGTGAAATAATCTATAACAGTCAAAATATACTTATGCCCTAATGAAGAATTTAGTTTTATCACCCCTATGAAGTCCAGTCCCCATTGCTGAAAAGGTTCTTCCACTTGGATGGGCTTAAGGGGTAAGGAAGCATTTTTGTTTCTTCCCACATACCTTTAGCAATCTTCACATGTTTTTGTCATTTTAAAAGCATTAGAGAATATGGTTGACTACTAACAACCTATCCTTAGTATTTTCAATGTAGTTTTTCTACCTGAATAGTGTCCTCCTGATAAGCCTTCATGGAACTCTTTTAGGATCTTTTGCTTTTATTATATTTGATGCGTCTCAAAAGGACTCCATCCAAATTTTTCATGTATAAGCCTTAAGGTAATAAAACATATTTCAAAGCTTGTAGACTATACCTTATCCTTTGTAAGGTATTCAAGTTTATTGGGCATCTTCTTGTCTAGAAATAGTTTATGAGTTCATCAACCCAATCTAAGATTTTTGAGGATCATCCATTCTCCTGAATTGATTCTAGTGCTTGATAGGCTACATAGTCCATTTTAGTCCCTTTGGACAAATCTTGACATAAATCCCTACCTCTTACTAGCTTAGTGAGTTAAATATCTACATCATACTCTTGAATCTTTGATACCCATCCTGCTCTTTTTTCACCAAGCTCCCCTTGAATTATAAAGTTCCTAACATCGGGATGTACCACATATACCAAAGTCTTGCTTTGGGATAAAAAATGTCTAAATTTATTTAAAGACTTCATGACTACATACACTTATTTTTCAATGAAGTTATACCTTTCCTCATGATCTTGCATTATTTGACTTAGGAAGGCAATAGGTCTCTCTTCATTGTCTTCTCCCTTTTGTGTAAGCATTGCAACATAACTTTCTTGTTCACCAACTACATACAAAATGAAGTCCCTTGAGTAATATATATTGATGAGCACAGGTGCTTGAGAAATTGCCTCCTTGATCCTTTTAAATGCATAATTTCATAGGTATATCCATTTGAAATCCATATATTTCTTCAGTAATACAGTCACCAGTTTCATGATTTGTGCAACATTTACAACAAACTTATGCACAAAGTAAATTTATTTGAAGAGAGATTGAAGCCCTTTTTTATTTAATGAAAAAGGAATATCTAAGAGAGATTTTACACTATCTGGGTCAATGGTCAACCCTATCTTGGAAATAGCATAACCCAACAATGTTCCTTCCTGTATAGAAAAGATGAATTTCTTTGGATTCTGGGAAATTCCAAATTCTTTGCACTTCCCAAAAACCATTATGAGGTGTTCAATATATTTTTTTCCTTTGTGGGAGAAAACTTTTTGTGACTGTCGCACAACATACCCCAAATTTGGGGACCCACATTAAATTTTATTGTTTTTGGAAATCTCGGTTTTCTTTGAGTGTTAATTTTGATGGGTCCCTACCCATGAGTGTGCAGTGTAATTTTGAAGGTTCATTTTTTGTTAGTGTCTCATTTAATTTATTAGTGTTTTTGTTAGGTTAATAGGTTTAGTTTCTTGTTCTAAATTTTAAATGTTAGTTTTAAAGTTTTTCTTTTTATTTTGAATTACAATAATTCAAAATTTAAAGTTGATTGATTCACATTTTAAAATAAAATAAAACAAAACAAAAAATATAATAATAAAATACTTATATATATAATTAAGTTGAAAGGAAACCATAATTCTTTGTAATGGCTTCTTTATTTTGAAGGTGTCTTTCTCAAAGGTTTAATCCAATTGATTTATTAATGATTGTGTTCTAGGGGTTTAATTAATGTGTGATTATTTTGTTTACGGGTGCTGACAAAAAATATGAACTCGACCAATGGTCGAGACATGAAAGCGAAGCAAGCATTATTTTTGAGGTAAGTGTTGACCTGGTCAACCAGGTGGACACGAGGTACAAAGGCTATGTGGCGATGACCTGGAAGAACTACAATGGATGACTTGGACCATGGATGCGGGACGATCAACATGAGGTACAAAGGCTATGTGGCAATAACCTGGATAGACTATAATGGACAAACTACCAAATATGGACCGATGACATAGACAGTCAACAATGAAGGACTACAACCATGACACAAGTGCATACACGTATGGACTAAGAAAGGATACTAACCACCATAAGGTGATCATATAGTATTGTGTGGTCTATTGATTTTATACCTCGATGAGTCACTGGGCATCCTAAATGTGGGATATTAGGATAGAGACTCCTTTCGCAGTGCCTTTGAATTTTAAATTTTTTACAACTAAGCCCTATGCTATCATTAAGAGAGACAATGTGTGTAGTCTTTATGGTTTCCAAATGGTGAGCCCTATCAATATTTGTTTGAATTCTAAAGAATTATGTCCAACCGGGGCCAAGTTCTAGGTAACCGTCGTATGATTGTTCTGAGGATTAATTTTGAATGCCTACACTGCGTAGTTTTGAAACTAACCTCATATTGGTGGTGGTCAAAAGGAAGGGATCATGATAGTAGCAAAGCACCAAAATTTAGCCATTGAAATATGATGAAGAGGAGGGAGGCAGTCATTGGAGATATAATTTGTCATTGTCATAATAGAGAGTTTGTTGAGAATATGGAGAGCTAGATTATCTGGAAATTAGTTCAATAAGCAAGATCCTATGTGAAGGCACCGATGGAAAGCTCTAGTGGACAGTTAATATGTTGTCAAATTATGTTGGTAGGGATGGACAAATGGCCTACAGGTTAGGATTTTTCATGAGGGTCGTAAGTGCCTAAAATAATGATGAAGACTTTGGTCAATCGAATTGTAAGGTTGTTACGATGATCATGGTCATTACCGTAGGATGAAGCAACATTACACCGAGAAGAAAAGCATCACCAAAATAATGGTGGGGCAAAAGCATTCATGAGCACGACCAGAGTGTTTTCAAAGGGGTAGAGCTATCGAAGTCTATTGTCTCTACCTGTTTGGCTTAGAGGACTTTGTTGGTAAATTCAGCATCTACCTTGCATAAAGACATGGGAGTCAACATCTCTGCATGATACAATGAATAGAGGCTAGGTAAAAATTAGAATATGCAAAGCATTTGTGTACATGTACTGCAACTGGCCACTGAGGTATGTAAATATCATCAAGTGGTTTTATGCATGTAAAGTTCATCGAGTGGTTTTATGCATGTAAGGCTCATCGTGGATACTTTCAGTAATACATATATATTTATCCTTATCATTTGAATAATTTCAAAACCTTCCACTGTGGTAGTCTATGTTAGGAGCATGATCATGTTCAGTGGGTATCCAGGGTAAATACGATTACAAAGCCTTTAAGGCTAAAGAAAGGAGATCCACGCATCATAAAAAAATAAAGAGAAGTGTTATCATGGAGTGTGATGGTTACATTGCATGGAGAGAGTGTTACCAAAACCAAAAGTTGAAAAATCAAATGAAAAGTTGGAAACGAAACCAAGAGGAAAGGAAATAAAATATTTATTCTAAGAGGTTAAATATGGTATTGAAACCTGAAACCAGGGCTGGTATTTTTTGAAACAAGGAAGCATGAAGAGGATTGGAAGGTCTCCAAGCTATTACAAACCGGTTTTTTTTCCACCTTGTATGCAACAAAAGAAGGTTTTGAATATAAGTTTTATTACACATATTTCTCATGAATGTGTTGAAGTGATTTAATGGTGTTTTATGCATTGATATGGTAGCATCATTTAAATTTTTTAACGTATGCTTTTATTCCTCAGACTCTTGCACTTAATCAGATTTAGATTGTGTGGATGCAGGTTTAACCTAGATTTGTTTACTATTCCTAATCTTCATTTTCTACAGAATAGGAGAATTAGTTTATAGTAGCTCTCTTTGATCATTTTTCTGCATCTTGTTTTAATATTTATTTTATATTTTTATATATTTTTTTAATCCTAGTTTTTGCCATTTATTTTTTGCTTATTTTATTTAAGTTCTATCAAGCACTCAAAGCCCTAAAGGTTACATTATTTTGCACAAAATAAAAATAAAAAAATCATTAATGGGGGTTTTGAAGTAATTAAAACATCCAAATAATTTTGTTGCTCAAGGCTAACTTATTAAATTATTTGGACTCATTTAATTAAGGCAATTTTTTTTTAAGGTGGATGCAGGTCTAACCCGATTTTGTTTACTGTTCATAATCTTCATTTTCTACAGAATAGGAGAATTAGTTTACAGTAGCTCTATTTGGTCATTTTTCCACATCTTGTTTTAATATTTATTTTAAATTTTTAAATTTTTTTCTAACCCTAGCTTTTTTCATTTATTTTTTGCTTATTTTCTTTAAGTTCTATCAAGCACTCAAATCCCTAAAGGTTACATTATTTTTCACAAAATAAAAATAAAAAAATCATTAATGGGGATTTTGAAGTAATTAAAACATCCAAATAATTTTGTTACTCAAGGTTAACTTATTAAATTATTTAAGGCAATTTTTTTTTTAAGGTTCCAAAACAATTATTTTTTTTGCACTCCATAGGTTATATCATTTTCAAATAAGCTTAACAAAGTTCATTTTTTTTTAAGGAAATTTGCAAAATTTAGGTTCTGCACAATTTCAATTTTAAAAGGGAATACTAAATTTAAACTTTGCACTATTAAATACAAGCAAATTAATTTCATTTAATGTGAAAGATGGAAATTTTAATAACTTCCAAAATTTCATTAAAATGAATCATTAAGGTGCTATTCTAAAGCTACTACATTGCAAAGTTAGATTTTAGTTATTTTTCTTTTATGCTCAAATAGAGTTTAACAAAGCAAGATAAAATCCATTCACAAAGCAAGTAAAATGAATTCAATCATCATTCATGATTCAATTTTTAAAGATAGATTCTAGTCTTTTTTTTATGCTCAAAGCAAAGTTTAACAAAGGAAGATAAAATTTGTTAAAATATGCTTAAAAAAAGAAGATAAAATCTACCTAAAAACTTCAAGATAAAATGAATTAAATCACCGTTCCAAGATAGTCATATGAGGACCAATCACATCATATTTTCTTTTCTTTCAAGTTTCATGACCAATGAAGAGCATGGTAAAATCAAAGTAATACCAACACAAACCCCTTGTTAACAGTTACTTGCACCTCTAAGGTATTTCAGCACATATTTGACACATTTTCACAAGCATACAAGCACACATTAAGTAAATAAGAACCTTGGAGAAATTTAAATTTCTTTGCAAGAGAGGGTTTTCTAACAAAATCTTGATTGTGAGTATGATTTTGCAATAGGGTAAAATTATCACTCAACATAATTGGTGCTAGAAGGAGGGCCTGAATTGGTCATTTTAGTTCATTGTTACTTGAAAGGCTATTTCAAAGATATTGGACTAACGAAGTTTTGTTGATAGGTAATCACATTCATTGATTGGATATTGCTGTAATTTATGATGCATTGATACTAACCTTTTACAAATTGAGAATATTTATTGTTGTTATGGTTTAATTGATGCATTGTTAACACTCACTTGTTTTTATCATTGTTAAGCTGGAACCTAAGGGTATCATTAATAGATCTAAAGTTGTGAAAGATACCATTTTCCAAAGCCTATATCCTACTCAAAGACACAAAATATCCAAGAGTGAAGCAATTATTATTCCACCTAGTAGGGTTTCATTTGAACTACCTATTGTTCCCGTTCTTCCTGTTATTCCTTTAGTTATCCCACAAACAAATCCAATGGCTGCAAATGCTACCTAGTATGGGGTGCACATCAATCCTTTGAACATTGCTAGAGTTTCTCACGATCTACCCAAGAACATAGAGAATTTTTTTCCAAGTACAAGCATGATGGCACAAGACTAGTAGAGGAACACATTTGGGCCTATAAGGACACCTTAATTAGATTGCAAGTTGAACATGAAGATGTGGCTTGTAGATTGTTTCCTTTGAGCCTAGATGACCTGGCGTATGACTGGTACATCAGTCTACCCATCAACTCTATTACTTCCTAGGCCCAATTAGAAACCACTTTTGTGAACCAATTTAGGTTGCCCTTAGATCCTGCCATAATTTATCATCAATTCGTAACTTGCAAGAGGGGACCTAGTGAACCAATAAGAATGTTTAACACCAAATTATAAAAGCTCTATGAGAGATTGATTTATCCCTTTATTTTTGCTACCGATGTTGCTCTTCAGATATACTTTGGGGCATTAGATCTATTGATCGCCATGTTTTCTAGGAGAAATCCTTTGGTCATTACCCTTGCCTTAGAATACATGGATGCCATGACTATCGAGCAACAGTTGATGCCACAGAGCTATGGGATAGGATATTTACCTATTATAGGACAACCTGGAGCATACAATTAAATCCCAATGATAAACTAGGTGTTGTCACAATAGACTCTGATGTTGAACACCTTGCCCTACAATCATTTTTACCCTACCATGCCTGTTTATCCTCCCACGCTCACTTATTTGACTACATACATCCATCCAACCACTCTATTACTCTTAGAGAATCAATTGGCCACTCATGGAGTCACAACAATGAATGCTCAAGCCTAGCCTACATGCTTGAACCCAACACCCATACAGAGTTTGAATCCATTTCAAAACCTAAATATTCAAACTCAAGGTACCTTGCAAGATCAAAATTTCAAAATTAAAATGTGGTACCAAATCAAAACATTCTAGGTTTCAGAAACCCAACTAATCCTACCACTACTACTGTTCAACCTCATGAGCCTAATTCAGAGGTGAAAGACCTAAGGAGGTTGGTGCAGAAGCTAAGTAGTGATATGATTCAGTTACAAAAATATGCCCCATAAAACTCACAATAAAATAGGAACTATAGTTTTCAAAGGAAACAATACCAAACAATGGGGGTGTATTGAGTCCGGTTTCTAATTAGAATAATGCATCTACTAGTTCTAGTCAACCTCATTCAATTGTTAATATTTCATATTTGACCATGAAAAACTGGTGTAGGATGCATTCCACTAAAGAGCACAACAAAAATGAATACCTAGAGCTTCAGAAGGCCATAGACATTTTTCAAAAAGAGATGGATGATTTGGAATTAGTACCTAATGAGGAATTTTCTCATCAAGCTAGTTCAAAAAAAGGTAAGGGGGCTACTTTAGTTGTTGAAAAATTTGAACCAAAAACTGAGGAAGATGATGATCCCATAGAAGAAGTTTAGGCCTTTAGGTAGTTTTAAAAGGGAAACCATAACTATCAATTGAGGAGTAAAACTAAAACTCTAAATACTTCTTCTACTCCTCCAAGTAACTCCATTCTTCCACTAGATACTAAGGTAAACAACAACCCTCCACCCCCATCTTGAATTGAGTCACCCAAACCACCTCAAAAGGTGTAAAGTCTTGATAAAATTTCTTATAACATTGTTGATGATTTAAAGAAAACAAAAGCTAATATCACTTTGTTTGAAGTGGCACAACTGACTAATCAACAATATTCTTTGATTAAGGCTTTGGGTGGATAAAAAAAATTGATGCTAGGAAAACTACAGAGTCACATTTTTCCTTGTGAAAGGAGAAAGGAGAGGTTCCTCCTTTCCTCCTAACAATTAGAATTGCAGGAAAGAATTTGTACAATTGTCTAGTAGATTCCAGCGCATTAGGTAATGTAATACCTTATATTACTTGTCAAAAATTGGGTTTGAAACCCAATCCTTCAAACAGAATGGTGGTACAATTAGAAAGATCTAAGGTGAATGTGGTAGGCATGCTTCATAACATCCATATTCAGATTTCATCAAAACCTAGAATTCAAAAATACATTGATATTCATGTTATTGATATTCTTGATAAATATGGTATGTTATTGGTGTTAGAATAAATATTATATCCTATGTTGTTACTAAGATAATTTGTGTGGCTGATATTAGCTCAGTTAGTTATGATCCAATGGATCAGATTGTATGCCTTTTCTATTTAAGCAAGGCTCCTTTCAATCAATAATATCAAGTCTTCTATTTTCTAACATGGTATCAAAGCGGGCTTTCCCTGCCCTGTGAGCCTGAGGAGCTTTTCCTCATGGGGGGATTTCCCTCATGGAAATCCCCCCTCTTTTTCCCTCCCCATTTTTTCCATTTTTTTTAACCGAGGGAGTATGCTCTCCATATTTTTATGGATCAAAAACCAGATGGTGGAAAAATTTTGGGAGGTAATTTTTTAGTTTTTTTTAGGGTTTGTAGTTAGATGTGGGGATGGCTACGTATGCTTCATTTGGTTCTCCATTCTAGATCTATTTGCATAGATTATTCTAGGCTTTTTGGCCAGATCCTATGGCTTTGTGACAAATGTCGAAGAAATCTGCACTGTGGTAGAGATGTATGAGAACAGACAATGGAGTTTTTTCGGTGTTGATGGAGTCTGTGAATCAATAAACTTTCATCCATAGACCAAATGAAGAAGGAGCACCATATGTTTTATATTGCTGCATATTTTTTATGGTGGAGCTGCTCTACGATGTCTGAGTCATTTAAAAATTGTTGCAGCGTGGTGTTTTGTTTAATGACAATGAGTTGTGCAGGAAAACCTGGATGGAGATATTCTGATACATTTTTTGTAAAGTTGTGATGATCATTGCTATCCAAGAATATTTTTTATAGAAGAAACGTGACCTTTTTTTTAAATTGTACACGTTGTGCTGTGTGTAATTTATGATAAGGCGAAGGCTATTTTATCTAAATATTTCTTATGTTTGAAACTTGAGTGCACAATATTGGCTACGTTATGGGAGTTGATATCCTTACCATGATGGAGTTTCAAAATTTTAAATTTTTTTCCCATACCAAGATTTTATTCCATAACACAGACGTATTTGAGCTTTCTATGACATATTTTCATGTGCTCAATCATGTTGGTTGTGCTGGACGGTGGAGTTAATTTATTTTTACACGTCAATGGTGTAGTGCAGTGGAGCGCCCATCCACTAGGAGCGGTATATATGTTATTTTCTATTTGGGATAACATGACGTAAATGCCATTCATTGACGTCCACTCGTTGGAGGACTTGTTGGCATCCACCTATTGAAAAACCATCTGATATTTCACTGAGACTACAGTTGTTTAAAGTTTCCTACCCGTGAATTATGGATCTCGGTCACATCATCAGTCTATCGCTGCACTACTGCGAGATGGTTGTAATAATTAGATATCCACTACGATGAATATTTGGCAACCTAATGACCCCTACATAATTATAATAGAGGTTCGTATGACTATAAAATCGTGGTGATTCGATGCAATGTGCCCACGTCTAGCCCCGAGACCACCAAATATTAAAATCTCTTCTGTTATGAATTATTGTCTTCTTAGTCTACTATGAATTATTGTCTTCCTACTAAGACTGCTATTGTTTTTTCATTTATTGCACAATTCTGTTTCATAAATCCTTGTAGTGTTGTGAATGCGAACACTTGTTGTTTTTTGCTGAAAAATAGTGCACGATCGGATGGAGAACATCATCCTGCAGTTGGACAACTTGTAGTTAGTCACTTCTTATGCATTAATCAACTTGTTCAAGTTCTGTCACATTCTGCGCATCATTCATTTCATTTTTAAGTATCTGATGATGGTGCCTGATGATCAGGTAGAATGTATTGTTAAAAGTATTGTTCCACTTTCAGATTCAGTGTGTTTATGTTGAACTGACTGACGTAGTCATCTGAATATGTACAACATGAAGATCATTTTCTCATCTATGTAGTATATCTGTAGAGAATAAAACATGGTGTCATGGAATGTGAGTCACATAAAAGAAGTTAAGATGTGCCCATTGTTAATTATTATTAATGATTTGTAGTGAATATTTATGCGCATTGTGTTATAGTTTACGGGTAAATCCGTTTCGAGTTATTTGAAATTTTTGGCATTACAGTTTGAATTATTTTCACCTGTGGAGCGGACGTTGGTTTGTTGGTGTTGAGCTGAGTTTTGGTGCTCTAACCACCTACCACCATTCATGGGCATTTTATGGCTATTTGAACATTGGAGCTTGGCGATGAATAGTTTTGGTTCAAGCATGCAGATCAATACTGCTAATTTCCCATCGCAGTGAAAGACATGCATATTGAGCAAAAATATTTCACCCATGATTGCCAGAGTTTTATTTGATGCTCGTGTTTCAATGGTTACAGCAATGTCATACACGAGCTTCTATGATATTTTACACAAGTAATATCTTTATTTTTTTTGAAAGAATTTTTTTTCTAGTGCTGGGGCTGACAGATCTTCCAGTGGACGCAATAAAATCTGGGAGGCTTCCATGCATGTGGCCTCCATGTTTTCTACCATGTAATAGTTGCATTCGAGTTGATCATAGAAGAAAAAATTTTCATCGGCCATATTGATCGCTTGTTAGAAAATAGCCATCATCGTTGCTGTCTCTGGCTCCATCCAAATGTTAGATGCATAGATCCTCAGCGTCCTTGCACGACATGATTATAGCAGTTTCTTAAGATATGGTTGATGACATCAAACACATCATTTTTTTATTTGGTTATAGTGGTTTGGTTTGGTTAACATGTTTTGCACCAGATGACAGAGATACGTAAGCAAAGCGCTATGAAGACAGTTGTAGCACCAGAAGAGATGGAGACGATGCTCGAATCACAATAGTGATTGAGGTTGCTTGCCAAGTTGAAACTGTGGAGTAGCATGTGAACCTGACTTGTAATTACATTTTTAAATGCACCCATTGGATATTACCTGGTGCTTGGTGCGATGGAGTTTTGCTCAGGTTTTGCTGACGTTCAGAGCTGACATCGCATTACGACGATGAGGATTTCAACACCCTCGAACTATGGAGATATATTTTTTATTTATCGCCACTATGAAATTATCTGAACGAGGTCGCGTTGGTAGGTAGCTTCCTATCTCTACATCTTTTGTTGATCGTCACCTATATGAAGCTCAGAATGCTCAAATTTGGTTTGAAATGCTACGTCGATGAATATCTCAATGATAACAACCCTAGAAATGTGGTAGAAAGGCTTTGGCTGTGGAGTTGGACTTCTAAAAAACCTAAAGCTTTTTCCCTTACTTTGAGTGGCATGCGCATTGTGCATCGCCCAAGAGGATATCATGGAGCCCACATCTAAAGCAGTTTGGGATTAAAATTAGTTTGAGAGTGTTTTACCGGAGCTCATTCTCCATTGTGGACCAATCCAATACAAAGATAACCTAAAGTAGTGACCTGCTTCAACTTTTTAAGCCTGGTAGGCTACTGCCTGAGCAATGACGGTGCAAAACTGTTGTTTGTGAAAGAGGAAAACTTTAATTTTTTTACGTATTGTGACTATTAATGGTTTTTTTTTATATATAACCCATGTTTCTATTTTTTAAAATAAGGGATAGCCATTTTTTATTATTCCCCTAATGTTTTAAGGGTATGGATCCATGTGCATGTTTACTTGAACACAAAGGGAAATAACCTTTATTTAAATAGAGGGGGATTTTTATTAAATCTATGACCATTTATATTTAATGTTATTCTCATGTATTTTCTCCAACGAGAGAAATTTTAAAACCTTGCTTTATTTTGAAATATGCCAGGAATATTCCCTTGTGAGGGAAAAAAGAAGATGATTGTTTTTTCTACAATGAAGGACTTTTTTGACACCCGATTGACATCTTTATTCCTATCCATCCTCCATGCAAATATTCCTTCTTGTTCTTCTTATTCTATTATGGCAGGTGGTTTTCTCCCTTGTGGGTTTTTTCATCTCTCTTGCAGAGTTTTCTTATGCACATATTATACATGAGTACCTTATTAGGCCTTGTTGCTAGGACTCATACTTGTGGATATGCCACTTGTATTTGGTTTTGTTATTTTTCACTACCTCCTAGTATCACTTAAGGGGGGTGTTAGTATATCCTAGTACCACTTAAGGGGGGTGTTAGAATAAATATTATATCCTAAGTTGTTATTAGGATAATTTGAGTGGCTGAGATTAGCTCAGTTAGTTATGATCCAATGGATCAGATTGTATGCCTTTGCTATTTAAGAAAGGCTCATTTCAATCAATAATATCAAGTCTTCTATTTTATAATAATTGGCTAGGGATTGGAGTAAAAACTTGAACGACTATATGGCCATGGATTATTCACACATGTGGCTACCTTGGAAAGAGGTAGCCAATCAAATCCGAATTGAAAGAGATCCTAGGCTCAAAGAGGATCACAAAGTATAACAAAATATATGAAACCCTTTATAATGAGTCTGAGTTGGGCGTCTACACATTGGATACCGAGTTGGTTACAAATGAATCTAATGCTGAAATTCTATATTGTGACCCGCTTAATGATGATAATCTTGTTTGAACACTTAAATTTGATGGATCTAAATCCAAAAAGGGTAGTGGAGTTGGGGTTGAACTAATTAGCACTAAAGGTAGGTCTTTCCTCACTATATTTAGATTATAATTCCCTTGTACTTGCAATGTAGTGAAATATGAAGAATTAATTTTTGGATTACAATTAGCCCTAAATAAGAACATTAAATGTATGAAGGTTTTAGGGGATTCAACATTAGTTGTTAGGCAAGTGAAGGGGCAATATACATATCGTGATGAAAAGCTAATTAACTACATAACTAGAGTTAGAGACTTAATAGATGAATTTGAAGCCTTTAACATTTCTTTGATTTCTAGAAAGAGTAATTGTGTTGCAGATTATTTGGTAGTCGTAGTAGGTACGTTAAATCCCATCGATAAAAGAAAATTGAAATTTTTTTCAATAGAATTGGTTCCTTGTCCTTCTATACTTGATAATATTAAAAATTTACAGGTATTTGAAAGTGGTAGACAATCTTTGAATTTGTAACTAACTCAGGTGTTTTTGAAAATCAGGTTATTGACGAAGACCAAAGGTTACAAGAGGACGAAGGTGAATAATATGAGATAATTAAGAGTAATGCTATCCCAAAAGGTATTTTTTCCCTTGAAAAACTTTTTGATATTGACTACCAAAGAAAAAGGTGCGACAAAATATCACCTTCAAATGATGTATATGATGTAGTTAATATTGGAAATAATGAAGATTCACATAATGTACTTATTGGGAAAGCATACACACATCATGAAAAGGAAGGAATAATACATGCACTTAAATATTATATGGATTGTATTACATGGAATTATGATGATTTAAAGACTTAAAATCAAAACATTATCATGCATACCATTCCTTTGAAGCTTGATTCTAAACCATTCAGGAAGAGACAACGTCCACTTAACCCATTGTTAGAACCTCTCATAGAGAAGGAAGTTAAAAAGCTATTAGATGTGAAGATTATATTTCCTATTCAACATTCCACATGGGTTGCAAACATAGTTCCTGTTAGAAAGAAAACTAGAGAGATTCGGTTATGTATTGATTTCAGGAACCTTAATAAATCTTAACTAAAATATAACTACGGTCTTCCTTCTATTGATAATATTTTAAAAATGGCAAATGGATTTGAAATGATGTATTTTATTTATAGATATTCAAGATACAATCATATTCTTATTGACCCAAGAGATGTAATGAATATTGCATTTACTACTAAATGGGGAATATTGACTTACAAGAGAATGCCTTTTGGTTTGCTTAATGCAAGGGCTACATTTTAGCATGCCATGGACTATGCTTTTAGAGGCCTCATTGGTAAATACAAAGTCATTTATGTAGATGATATTCCTATTTTCTCAAAGAATCGAGCAGATCATATTAATGACTTGAGAAAAGTTCTTCAAAGGTGTAGGGAACGTGGAATTTCACTTAATCCTAAAAAGTGCATATTTGGGGTAACTGAGGGAAAATTGTTAGGAAATATAATATCAAAATATGATATTTCTATAGACCTTGCAAGGATAGAGGTAATTCAAAGGATTCATTTTTTGGGTAGTAAGAAAGAGCTTAGGTCATTCTTTGGAAAAATTAATTTTGTTAGGAAATTCATTTATGGATTTTTTGAAATTGTTAAACCATTGAATGATATGTTAAAGAAGGATGTTAATATTAGCTAGACATGTGATACTAGGAATGCTTTTTAGAGTGTTAAATATGCCATTTCTAATGCACCTATTTTGGTAAGTCCTGATTAAAAGAAACCATTCTTTATCTATAATTTTACATCTGATCATTCATTTGCTAGCATGCTAATTAAGAAAAGTTAATATAATTCTGAAAACCCTATTGCTTTTATGAGTTCACCTTTGAAATATGCACACTTAAGATATACCATTTTGGATAAACAAGTGTATGCCTTATTTAAAATTGTCAAAAATTTTAGGTTTGCATAGTAGATTTTTTGCCATTGTACCTGACTCTCCTGCAAAAACCATGTTGATGCAAAAAGAACTAGGTGAAAAATGAGGAAAATGGATGTCTACTTTACAATATTTTGATCTTGAGATCCATCCAATGAAGCTAGTTCGAGGACAAGGCTTGACAAAAGCGCTTGTGGAGATTGACCCTCAGATCTGTTGTCAACAATATAATGTAGAGGATATCATGCAATATGAATGGTATATTGATATTACTTATTTCATTTTGAATGGTAAGTGTCCTTCATATTTTAATTCCACGTAAAGAAGGGATATTCATTTAAAATCCATGAATTTTATGATTAATGTTGGTGTATTATACAGGAAGAATCATGAAGGAATATTTCTTCATTGCTTGAATAAGGAAGAATCCACTCACATCTTACATGAGTTTCATGGTAAGTATGGGATGGGGTATGGTTATGCAAATGCCACAACACATCAGATCTTAAGATCTAGTTACTATTGGCCACACATATCCAAATATGCACATTCCCATGTACGTTCTTGTCATGTCTGTTAGATTACTACCAATAGAGAGAGACAAGCACCTATGCCATTACAACATGTAGTAGAGATGATATATTTTGCTTAGTGGGGATTATATTTTTTAGGGGTCATAAAACCTAATTCTTCAGCTTCTCATAAGTTCATCCTTATCGCTTTTGATTATTGTACTAGATGGACAAAAGCTATCCCCACAAAAAATTGTACTACTGAGGTTGTTATTCAATTTTTGGAAGAACACATTATCACTAGGTTTGGAATGTCATATTCAATTGTCTATGATAATGGTCTTGCTTTTATCTCACTTCGTTTTGTATAATGGACATACGATAACAAGGTGACCATCAAACGTTCTTCTAATTATTGTCCACAAGGTAATGGCTTAGCTCAATCATTTAATAAAAACTTGTCAATTATCAAGAAATTGCTTGAAAATAATCCTCGAGATTGGCAAAATAAATTGAAGTTTGCATTGTGGGTGGATAGAATAAGAATTAAGGAATCCATAGGAACATCACCTTATCATTTAGTGTATGGCCAAGATCTAATTTTTCTTGCTAATCTTAAATTACAAAATTTACAATTTTTGAAAGAATATATCAAAATGGATGATAAAATTGAAGCTTATCTCACTCACCTCATGCATATAGATGAAAAACGAGAGGATGCCTTACTTCACTATATTAAACATCAAGACATTGTTAAAAGATGTTTTGATAAATAGGCTAAAATTAAAGATTTTAGGGTTTTTTATTTGGTTTTGCTTTGGGATAAGGCACATGAGAAGAAAGGTGAACATGATACATTTGACTATCTCTAGCTTGGTCCTTACCAGATTTCTAAAAATTTTGGTGAAAACACTTTTCAACTTAAAATATTGAGTGGGGATGATATTCATTTGCCTATTAATGGGCAGTTTCTCAAGCACTACTTTCACCCATGAAGCAACCAAGTTCTTGTATCATTTGTACCATGCTTGTATATTATTGTATATAGCTTTTGGGTTTTCATGCTTTTTATTTTAGCTTTTTTTGTGTGTGGAATTTTGTGCATAATCTCTTGTTTGCAATTTTTTGCTTTTTATTTTGCTTTCTTGGTAGTTTTCTTTAGGTTGAAGTTTTAGTTTCGAGTGTTGCTTCTCATTTTTGCACTTTTGGGTTTGTCCCTCTAATTGAGGTTGTGTTTTGTGATGGATACTAAATCCTGGTTCCTTTGTTAATAAGTGGTCCTTTTCCATGTAGGATGGATGGTTTAAATTAGAATCATATGGAATGAGGAAAAGGGGGATGAAATTGTTTAGTAATCATTCTTAAATTTTGGACTAAGATGGTGGAACAATGAATTTTTTTTCTAAAGATCCACATGTAACTCACATGTTAAAGGGTATTCCTTGAAATATTGAAGGATAAAGTCATTTTGGTTTGCAAATTAAGGTAAAAATCTAATACACTCCATCTTTAGCCTTAAGTGGTCTCTAACCCAGGTGGTAGGTAAATTTTTTAAAGCAATACAATGCTTAGTAAAAGAAAAGGGAAGGAGATAAAGCCAAATAAATCAAAAGGTTTAGGTCATCTCCACCGGGGCTATAGATGATTGGCTAGCAATTGAGAAATATCCAAAAAAAATAAAAGAAAAGAGGTAAATACAAAATTAATCTATTGCCTGGGTTATTCAGACAATCTCTACCGGGACTATAGATGCCTGGTTGGTAGTAGAGAAAGATCTAGAAGAGATCAAGGTCATATCCACTAGGGATATAGACGCCTGGCTAATAATGGAGCAATGCAAAGGTACATTTTAATGAGTGATTCCCTATAGCCTAAATTCAAAACAAATAATAGAATCTAGATTGTTTCAATAATACAAAATGAATCACCACTAACACATTGAGCATTGGAAAATGATTTATTTGTTTTCATGTGAAGTTGTCTACCTCCAATTTCTCTGGATAGTGCTAAATGATGTATATTTCTCTAATATTCTATTTTCTTGGTTTCATATCAGGTTCTTCATCCGAAATGCTCAAGAGCATTTCCCAGCAGAGTCACCATTTGTTGTGACTTTCGCACAAAATGCCCCAAATTTGGGGACCCACCTTAAATTTTGTTGTTTTTGGGAATCTTGATTTTCTTTGAGTGTTAAATTTGATGGGTCCCTACCCATGAGTGTGCAGTGCAATTTCCAAGGTTCATTTTTGGTTAGTGTATCCTTTAATTTATTAGTGTTTTGGTTAGGTTAATAGGTTTAGTTTCTTGTTTTGAATTTTAAATGTTAGTTTTAATGTTCTCCTTTTTATTTTGAATTACAATAATTCAAAATTTTAAACTTGATTGATTCACAATTTAAAATAAAATAAAACAAAACAAAAAATATAAATTATAATAAAATACTTATATATATATATATATATATATATAATTAAGTTGAAAGGAAGCCATAATTCTTTGTAATGGCTTCTTTAGTTTAAAGGTTTAATTTTCAAAGGTTTAATCCAATTGATTTATTAATGATTGTGTTCTAGGGGTTTAGTTAATGTGTGATTCTTTTGTTTGCAGGTGCTGACAAAAAAATGAACCCAACCAACGATCGAGACATGGAGGTCAAACAAGCATGATTTCCAAGGCAAGTGTTGACCCGCTTAACCAAGCGAACACGAGGTACAAAGGCTATGTGGTGATGATGTGGATGGACTACAGTGGTTTACTTGGACCATGGATGCGGGATGAATCACATGAAGCGCAAAGGCTATGCGGTGATGACCTGGATAGACTACAGTGGATGGACTACTAAAGGTGGACCAATGACATAGATGGCTGACGATGAAGGACTACAATCATGACATGAGTGCATACATGCGTGGACTAAACAAGGATACTAACCACCATAATGTGGTTATATAGTATTGTGTGGTCTATTGATTTTATACCTTGGCGAGTCTTCGAGCATCCTAAATGTGGGATATTAGGATAGGGACTCCTTTCAAGAGAGGCTATGTGTCTAGTCTTGATGGTTTCCATGTGGCCAGCCCTATCAAGATTTGTCTGAATCCTGAAGAATTATGTCCAACCGAGGCCAAGTTCTAGGTAACCATCGTATGATTGTTCTGAGGATTAATTACGAATACCTACCTTATATCAGTGATGGTCAAAAGGAAGGGATCATGATAGTAGTGAAGTGCTAAAATTTAGCCATTGAAATCCGATGAAGAGGAGGGAGGTGGTCATTGGAGATATGATTTGTCATTTTTGAAATACAGAGCCCATCAAGAACCTAGAGAGCCATATTATATGGAAATTATTTTGAGAAGCAAGATCCTATGTGAAGGCACTAGTGAACGGTTAATATGTGGTCAAATTATGTTGGCAAGGACTAAAAAATAGCCCACGATTTAGGATATTTCACGAGGAGGGTCGTTAGTGCCTAGAATAATGATGAAGACTTTGGTCAATTAAATATTGTAAGGTTATCATGATGATCATGGTTGTTACCATAGGATGAAACAATATTACAGTAGGAAGAAAAGCACCACCGAACTAATAGTGGGGTAGAAGCATTACTGGCAAGCACGACCATAGTATTTTTAAAAGGGTAGAACTATCAAAGATTTTTGCCTCTACTTGTCTGGCTTAGAGGAATTCAATAATGAATGCAAATTTTACCCTGCATAAAGACATGGTAGCTAATGTCTCTGCACGATGTAACGATTAGAGGCTAGGTCAAAATTGGAACAAGCAAAGCATTTGCGTACGTGTACTGCAATTGGCCATTGAGGTATGTAAAACTCATCAAGTGGATTTATGCATGTAAAGTTGATTGAGTGGTTTTATGCATGTAAGGTTCATCATGGATGAGTTTAGTAATATAGATATATTCATCCTTATCATTTGAATAATTTTAAAACCTTCCATCGTGGTAGTCAATGTTAGGAGCACGATCATGTTTGGTGGGTATCTAGGGGCATTATGGTTACAAAGCCTTTAAGGCTAAATAAAGGAGATTCAAACATCATAAATAAAATAAAGAGAAGCAATATCATGGAGCGTGACAGTTATGTTGCATAGAGAGAGTGTTACAGAAACCAAAAACTGAAAAATCAAATAAAATTTTGGAAACGAAACCAAGAGGAAATAAAATGAAAGGTTTCTTCTAAGAGGTTAAATATGGCATTGAAACCCAAAACCAGAGCTGGTATTATTTTGAAACATGGAAGTGTGAAGAGGATTGGAAGGTCTTCAAGCTATTGCAAACTGGTTTTTTCCACCTTGTATGCAGAAAAAGAAGGTTCTGAATATAAGTTTTCATTGCACATCTTTCTCATGCATGTATTGAAGTTATTTAATGGTGTTTTATGCATGGATATGGTAGCATCATTTAATTTTTTTAATGCATGCTTTTATTCCTCAAACTCTTGCACTTAATAAGATTTATCTTGTGTGGATGCAAGTCTAACCTGGTCTTGTTTATTGTTCATAATATTTATTTTCTACAGAATAGAAAAATTAGTTTACAGTAGCTCTCTTTGGTCATTTTTCCACATCTTGTTTTAATATTTATTTTAGATTTTTAAATTTTTTTCTAACCCTAGCTTTTGTCATTTATTTTTCACTTATTTTCTTCAAGTTCTATCAAACACACAAAGCCCTAAAGGTTACATTATTTTGCACCAAAAAAAAAAAAATGGGGGTTTTGAAGTAATTAAAACATCCAAATAATTTTGTTACTCAAGTTTAACTTATTAAATTATTTGGACTCATTTAATTCAGGCAATTTTTTTTTAAGGTTCCAAAACATTTTTTTTGGCACTCCACAAGTTATATCATTTTCAAATAAGCTTAACAAAATTCATTTTTTTAAAAGAAAATCTGCAAAATTTTAGTTTTGCACAAATTCACTTTTAAAAGGGAATACTAAATTCAAAATTTGCACTATTAAATACAAGCAAATTAATTTCATTTAATGTGAAAGATGGAAATTTTAATAACTTCCAAAATTTCATTAAAATGAATCATTAAGAGGCTATTCTAAAGCTACTACATTGCAAAGTTAGATTTTAGTTATTTTTCTTTTATGCTCAAATAGAGCTTAACAAAGCAAGATAAAATCCATTCACAAAGCAAGATAAAATGAATCCAATCATCATTCAAGATTCACATTTCAAAGATAGATTTTAGTCTTTTCTTTTATGCTCAAAGCAAAGTTTAACAAAGGAAGATAAAATTTGTTAAAATATGCTTAACAAAAGAAGATAAAATCTACCTAAAACACTTCAATATAAAATGAATTAAATCATCGTTCCAGGATGGTCATATGAGGACCAATCACATCACATTTTCTTTTCTTTCAAATTTCATGAACAATAAAGAGCATGACAAAATCAAAGTAATACCAACACAGGCCCCTTGTTAATAGTTACTTGCACCTCTAAGGTATTTTAGCACATATTTGACATATTTTCACAAGCATACAAGCACACATTAAGTAAATAAGAACCTTGGAGAAATTTGAATTTCTTTGCAAGAGAGGATTTTCTAACAAAATCTTGACTATGAGTATGATTTTACAATAGGGTAAAATTATCACTCAACAATGTTGTCATATCATCTAGATAAATGACTATCACTTTATTCATAAGTTCTCCAAAATCTAGGTCCTTTTCTCTTTGAACAGTAGCCCCTGCATTGGATAGACCAAAAGACATTCACTAATATACAAAAGTTTCCCATTTTGTAGTTAACATAGTTTTATGCTGGTCTTCATCTCTAACCCAAACCTAATTGTAACCAAAGAATCCATATAGCAATAATAATATCTTTGCTCCTACTATAGTATGTAGTATTTGATCTATTTGGGGCAGAGGATAATGATATTTTAATGAGGTCTTATTCAAATTCCTAAAGTCCACACACAACCTGATATTCCCATTATTTTTTCTAACTGGTACTAGGTTAGCAACCCATGTGGAATGTTTGATAGGATAAATTATTTTGGTGTTGAGAAGCTTTAATAGCTCTTGCTTCATTAGGGCTTCTATATTTGGTTTGACTAACCTTTGCTTCTGTTAGAAGGGCTTTGACCCTAGTTCAATTTCAATGGTGTGTTATATCATATCTTTACTATACATCTTGAGGTCATCATACATCCAAGTTATAATAGCAATGAAATATTTACATAATTCCTGGACTTGTTCAACCCCTTCTTCTAAATATTGAACCCCAAACTTAAGCAATTTTCTTGATTTTATTTGTATTTCTTTGTATTTTGCTTATCAACTTTTGTTTTGTGGCTCAATGACCGATCATCACTATCAAACAAAAATTCAAGAGTTATTCGACCTTTTGGTATATGGTTGTTCTTGAGCTAGATTAGTCCTTCATCCTCTTCATATTCCAAGGCACAATCATTTGAATAGTTCATATCATGTATTAAGAAACCTGCCACTTGTTCATCATTTTCAAAGACCTACCAGAAGGTGTCTTTATATAGAACTGAAGGTCTATATATCAATCTTACTATCTTAGATTTTTGTATGACATTGGCTATTGGGTAATAGTTGGCTCCTACAAATGCTAATAAATTAGCATGAGTATTATGTTCCCTAGGAATAGCCTTGATATTCAAAGCCTCAAAAGCTTCAAATAGATCCCACACTTTGTTTCGATAAGCCTTGAGGTAATGTTGCTTACTAATACACTTCTCTATGACCTGGTTCACTATCAATTCTGAATCTCCATATATCTACAGTTGTTTGAACCCTAACTTCTCTATCTTCCTTAGACCTAAAAAAAGTGCCTTATATTTTGCTACATTATTTGTGCAGCTCCATATTAATCTATATGAAAATAATTTCTTAGCCCTAGTTGGTGAGATTAACACTATACCTGCTCCAACCCTATTTTTCCATCTTGAACCATCAAATAATAGTTTCTATATTTGATTTGTGGGAGAATCCTATTTTGATAGAGTGGGTAGGTCAACCTTTTAAGGTTTTATGATTGAATAGGTCCCAATCCCTATTTCAATCATGGCATTAAAATATTTCAAGGAAAATTGATCTTTAGTTTGGAGTTCTTCTAGAACTTCTTCCATCAGATCCAATACTTCAATATCTTTAGTAAGCATACTAACATTATTAGCATGTTTGTCATCTTCTTCAATTTTATCAATATGAAAGGAAGAAGGCTTTTCATTGAATATTTTGATCCTTCTACCTTTGTATGGGATATCCATATGTGAGTAGTCAAGGGATAGGTACCCTCCTATCTTAGCTATGAACTCCCTTGAAAGACACATCCCAAAATAAGGCTCCAAGTCTACTACAACCACCTTTTGTATGACTATAATTTGAGGCAGTATATACAACACTATCAAAATATCCTTGATCACTCCCATGGTCTTTATTGGGGTGCCATCTAGCTATAGTAATCATAGACTAATTTTGGTACATTCCATCCCCATGATATCACATACAAATTTGGGCATCATTGTAGTAGTTGCACCTGAGTCTATCATACAATTATGTACCACCCATCCTTCTATTTGTAGTGATAAATAAAAAATAAGGGGTCTATTCTTTGCTTTTGCTTGTGTTGAGATGGATTGAGCTAGATTCAACCGAGGATGGGATTTATCCTTGTTTTTAATTTATTTGAAGGATGCTTACAGTAAATCAATCTACCCTAGAAGCAACAATGCATTATACATGCTTGCCTTTGATGTCGTCTTCTTCATTTTCTCCATAATATTGAAAATAGGAGCATTAGACAAATATCTTTATCTTTTGAAGGTTGATCATACCTGATACTATATCCTTGGGTTGCTTATATTCTTTGATGCTTAGTCAAAAGAGGTATCTCAATTTATCCCTTGCTTGTTCCTAAATTTCAACCTCCTTCTGTGCAATATTATTTCTTCTTATTTCCACTCTCTACTTCTTAGCTAGATTTTGAGGTGTAGCACCAGGGGAAGTTCCATTCTTAACCCAATCCTTTATTTTTTAAGGTACTATTGTGGCTTAGTTTTTCATGAAGGTGAACTTGAAATGTGATTATCATCTATAATGAATTGAAATGTGAGCACCCGCTAATTGTAGCCCAAACCACACATTGGAAGGGTTAAAATGCCTTAACCTAACTCCAGAGTAGGCTGGTATACCTTGTCAACTTGATAGATGTTGACTCTTTTAAGCTCAAAAAAATAAAAGGTTAGGGATAGAAATGAAAGGGTTAAGAAATGAATGAATTAATGGTGGATGGATAAAGCTAACAACATAGACATCCATAGAGAACCTCTAACAAATTCATTTCCAAAAAATAATACTTGTGACTAACAACATTCAAAACTCAGTAATCTTCATCATTAATAACATTTGCATGCTTCAAGAATTATTCCAAATATCTAGGGTATCAATAATCTAAATTAGAAAAATTAGATTGATACTTTGATTAACAAAAATAGATTCCTTTTCAAGTATACATTCAATCATGAATCATTCCAATTTGCTTTAAGTTAGCAATCCAAATTAGCCGAATACACTAACAATAGCAACAATAATAGAAATGACTTCAAGAGTTTTACAATCCAAAGGAAATAAGATACAATTTTGAGGCAAACATCCAAGTAATGATCCTATTATTTCATAGATATTGTATAGTAGTGGCACAAGCAAACACTTTAGATTCATCCCTTAAAAATGAGGGTTCAACATTTATTTATAATTTTTACATTGATTTTTCTTATGAGCATTATAAGAAGTTTAGCAAAGCATTTGAAACTTTACAACTTGCTTTGGGTTTGGTGGACTCTAGATAGAATTCTTGAAACAATTTCAATGAACTAGAGAGAGATCAATCCTAGCTGCTCTTTGTTCTTGCAACATTGTTATCACTGTAAATTTATAACTAAATTTGGTTGACCAGCTGATTCTAGAAGCTTCCAGATAAAATACTTCATCTTTCCCATTGCTTCAAATTTTATGGCATCTGGTTCACTATTTTTCGCCTTCTATGTTCCACAACCATGGAAAATGGTGTTTAAAATTGGATATTCAGAATAAGGTTTGCATCAACCATTGATTTAAAGATGAATGATTTTGATCAATTAATATACCTTAGCTTGTGGTCGTGGATAAATTTTTATATTTCTTAAAATTGCTCTTAATTTAGCTTTTGGATCCTTTTAATGAGTTCAAATATGAAATTGGGTAAATCCATGATTTTTTGTTACCTTCTATTTATACTGCTTGTCACATGATCACATACCTCTATTTCACCATTGAGCAATTCAGTTGCGATATGAAGAAACCTCAAGAATACAAAAAAAATTACTTGGAGAGCTTAGTTTGACTATGTTGACCATAACATAGAAATCGCTCGTGAATTTGGATCTCATGCTTTGTTTTTGCCCTTTTCTCTCTGGTGCACATCATACAAAGAACTTTCAACTACAAGAGAAATGTGATTTCAACTAATGTTGACCATGTTGATTATGGCAAATAGAAATTCTGTATCTCCAAGCCCCCACTTGCCATTTTACTTTGGTCATGCCTTAACAAAGAAAACCTTGTTACCGCACTCAAAATTAACATCTAGCCCATATTGTCAATTTTGACCGTGATTTTGTGGAAATTCGTAGTTTTTAGCACTTTATTGCCCTCTCTTTTTACCATGTGTTTTGCAAAGGGAGTTGCATGGTCATGCACCAAATAAAAAATTAGTAAAGGTTAACCAAACCAATAATAGCTTTCCAAAAAATGGTAGTTTTTAGCTAACATTAGCTATGGTGCTCGTGATATAGAGGAAAATGGTGATTTTGAGATGAATAACTCGCAGTCATAATTATTTTGATTTTAGTCTCTTTTTAGCTTAAATGATTGTGGTTTCGAAAAAACTTATGGTTTTGGGCTCTTTTCAAAATTTTGACTTTCTTTTGATGTAGCTTCTTTTGTCTGCACTTTCTCTAATTTTTGCAATGTGATCAAAAATTGACCTACATATTTGGTGCCTCTCGAGGAATTTTGCTTGTAAAGTTATAGAACTTAAAAATCCTTATCTTGGAGCCAACACTTTTTAAAGTATGGAATAATTCAAGAAGACACACTAGAGGAGGAAGAAGAGACTATACTAGAGGACATATATATACTAGTGGGCACATAATGAAGGAAAAAACTAAATTAGATGAAACGGAAGTGAACAATTAATTATAGGGAGGTACAAAGGGAAGTACAAAGGGTAGGTATAAAACATACCTCATATTGCACATGAAATGGTGGTGATAGATGATGGATGTGTTAATGATATAAACAATAAAAGGTAACTTTTAAAGGTGGATGTACATAAAATAGATGATGATGCTAGAGATAGAAAAATAAGAAATAAAATAGGAGAACTGGAGATACACAAACTAAGGTAATTTTCAATAAAAACGTACCTCCATATATGTATTCCATTGGAGCGTAGGGTTTCTTCTAGGAAAGATAGATTACCATGAGATAACACCCTTTTGGGGCAATCGTCTGCCTTTCCTGCATGTTCTTTGTTTTATCATACAAGCTAACAGGGACCGTTTGAACTGTATGTATTTTACTATGAGAGTCTCTATTTGCACTTTTAGGTTTATTTCCATACTAATGTTCTTTAAAATTTAATGCCTATCCATACTTTTATAGGATTGAATTAGGTGAGATCCTTTCATCAGCTGATGACCACAAGATTGCACTTCCCATATTTTGAAAATATTTGATTGACTTAATTTGTTTATCCATGTGTTAGTTGAGTCTTTCACTCATTCTATGCTTACATTAAGGTGATGTATTATGACGATTTCCATTTCTTATAAAAATTTTAGTGATTTGGCTCCTGTCACACCAGATTTTTGAGCATAGCTTATGTCATTTTAGAAATAACTTGTATTTTTTCATTGGGCTATAGAGTCTAAAAAAGAAAATGGATGGGAAGGCAAAGGGAGGAAAAGAAGCTTTATAGAGGAGACAAACAATTAGAAGAAGAAGGTATTGTGTAATGTGCTTTTGATGGCTATGGTAAATAAACCATCTAAATCATCATAGGTTTGATCATCTAGAGCATTCTGAGATTCATTGGGCTTTCCCTTTGAATTTTTTTCTTATTTATGTCAAACATATGTACAGGATAAATTAAGGTATAAGCTCTTTACACGAGCTCACCCTACTTCATTCATTATGACTGTAGTTAGCCACTTTATTTAATTATCAACTATGTACACAAAAATGTGGTGTGTGTGCTTATGCTTGGCTTCAAAATATTTTATGAGTATATATTCTATATCTAAAATGCCCAAACCAAATAATACCGAACTTAAGATTTTTCCTATTTTTAGTTTTTGATAGCTCATGATTGCCCCCCAACTTTTTTTGAATCCATCCCACTTCTTTGATCTATTTTGAATATCCTCCATTCTAAAATATTGTCAATCCTACACCATCCAGGTTATCAATGGTTTTTCTATAGCTAAGTATCACAAGTTCTGAAACGTATTGTAAATATTGATTCATGCATAAAGGATGTTGATTTACCTTTTTAACCTTCTTGCTTTTGAAAATTTTTAATGATTGAAACAGAAGCAAATGGAATCAGGCTCTTTCATCTTCCATCAAGAGATACGACTAACTATAGGTATTTTTTGAAACTTCTAATATGAAACCCTCTGACCATACTTAGACTGTTATTCTTGTGGAAAATTATTCACTACCACCGTACCATGATCAACTCCCTTTAGCAAACTATATTGGTGTCGTTCATAATTTTCAATGATGGAAGGATGGGGATCCTGATTAGATATCTTAACTGCATTCTTTGATCCAAATATCTTTATTTCATTTGACTCTAGATAAAGATACATTTTAGACTGTCTAAGGAGACCTTTAGATAGGCATATGCTAAATAATGGAGGACCATCTACAAACATTACGTCTTGTACGATAACTAAATTTGTATGTCCCCATAACATCATTGCAAATTGTTTCAAGATACCCTGATGCAGGAGCATCCAGTGGTGTAAGAGTGATCTTGCATCACCCAAAAAAAAAAAATTGTAATTTTTTTTTTATTTTGTAAAACTAGTTTAACTTGCAGGAGATTTTTGAAGGTCTTAGAGGTCGAATTTGAGGATTTTTGGCCCCACTTAGATCATTTCATGTCGTTTCCGAAAACATGTTGTAATAGTCAATCGGGTCAACGAGTGCGAAGTTATGACCTTGACAAGTTGCCCCCAAAATTCAAATTTGAATTTTAATGGTTTTAGGTGGGAAAAATGGAAAACAGGGTATTTGAGGGAATTTTCGAAATTGTAAAGGGCCCTTTTTCTCTAGTATCCTGATTTTTGGCATGAAAGTAATGAAAGGTTTGATTCTCTGACTTGTTCAAAGGAAAAATACCTGTGTATCATTTGTTTGGTGTTGCTAGTGTAATGTGATCTACATCATGCCCATTGCATTTATAGTATTTCCTTTATATTGCAACCAACTTGTTTCTATATCATTCATAATTAGTCCCAAACTCTTACAAATCCCAAGTGACATTACAAAGTTTTTATTCCTTGGATCAACTACATAGTTGTGTAATATACATTTTTCTAAATAGAGTGATAGATAGAATGGGTAAACATGTTCCATTTTCAAGCTTATAAGTCCACCTCTTGCAATTGTATTGCCCTTTTATACTAATTTTCCCAAAGAAAGATCAACCAAA
Organism: Wollemia nobilis; assembly: GCA_028583015.1. NCBI lineage: Eukaryota > Viridiplantae > Streptophyta > Pinopsida > Araucariales > Araucariaceae > Wollemia > Wollemia nobilis. The sequence goes on from JAQPPZ010016564.1 coordinate 131,539, forward strand.
TTTACTTCTAAAGGTGCTAGCTATTTGTCCCTTAGATCTTGCTTCAATTGAAGAGAATTCTTAAATAAGCTTTTGAAATGCACTATCCTTCCCTTCCTCTCCTCTAGAGTTATAGTTGGGAATTCAAGTTTTTAGAAGCTTCAATCCTTTTTTGATTCAAGGATTTTACTATTAGAAATTGTTCCTAAATATCTGTTTGATTTCCTTTGTCCTTTCATTGGAATTGAGGAATCAAAGAATGATTTCCATAACCTTTTATCTGATGAATAACTATCATGTTGAAAGCTATCATATTCTATGCACTCCTTTGGCATGAATTATTTGTTAGGATATAATTGTGTGGTGAAATTGGAGATGTAACAATTCTACCATTGTTCTCCTCTTTGCAATTTTCTTCCTCTTGTTCTATTTATCCCTGTCTATCAAAACTATTCTTAATGAATTGTGACCCATAATATTGATGGATATTTGACCACTAGAAATAAACACCACTAAAATATTTGCTTTCATCTTGCAAGGAAAGTGACATTTCCTTATTTATGTTTTACACAGTATACTATACCATTATTCTCAACCCTTGGTCTCTCTAAAATTGATTATCATAATTATCATGAGCAAAACCATCTCTAGTTTTTTATAGTGACCATGACCTTTCTTCCCTTGGAGATTTACTATGGTAAGGGCTAGGAGGAATACCAAAGGAGGGGTTAATTTCTCTAGGAGGAAGTTTACCTATTATAATCAACATGTTCTCAACACGAATGACCTCTTGGAATATGTGGGGGAACCTCTTTTCTTTAGACTGTTGAATGAGGATACTTAAATCTAAATGAAATGCATGGATGTAATAAAGGTATGCTTAGGGGTGGGAGGTTTGGTATTCTAGGGAAATATTTTTCCAAATTCTCTTAAATCGAACATTGAAATAAAAAATACTTTCATGAGAATATTTCTTGATGAATGAGAATTGAGTGAGCAACAAAAAGGGATCTCCAAGATCATCAAATTCATCAATAAGGGATCTAACTAGGTCAGTCCAAGTTTGATACTCTTCTCTTCTAGATACTTGTACCACAAAAACACCTTGCATTTGAATTACAAAACCAACAATCTATTCATGACATCTTCAAATATAATTTTATAAACAAAAGACAAGAAAGCAATATCTTGACAATGCTGAGTCACGATTTTCTCCTTCCCTTCATAGTTGGGTAGATATTTTAGAGCAACCTTAGGTATTTCATGAAGGATAGGGATATTAATATGGCCAATATCATACCATGGAGGATAGTGGGAGTGAACCATGAGACCCAGTATTTATGATTTTGGAATAACATATGGTTTTAAGAAACTCAAGGATTATGGCTTTAAAACACAAGAATAAGGGAACCATACATTATCTCTTGAATAATAAACCAAATGAATCTCAGATCTTAGATTGAAATTATTTCCCCTAGTGAACTCAATATATATATAAATAGGGCTTTCAAGATCATAATTTTATAGAGTCACCAAGTGAGTTTACAATTTTTGCATAATTAGGTCAACACAATTCACTAAATCCTGAGTCCTTTAGGTGAGATACGAGAAAATATCGAGTGGGAAAATACCATGTGAAAAATACTCCCACCAAGTATGCAAAAAACTATTGCGGTGAAATAGCTTGTAGAACATTGGGCTTATGCTTTCATGTAATATGATAGTAAAATTGAAAAGGCAACTTATCATAAATCTAAGTTAAACTTACAGGAGAGCTTTCATAGCTGGATTTTGAAGTGTAGTACAAAGGGAAGTTCTATTCTCAACATAATATTTTGCTTTTGAAGGTACTTTTAAGGGGCTTGGCTCATTTGGATCAACTTGAAAGCACTTCTTCCATGATATAGTCAAGATTGCAACCTATTCCACAAATGACATAATAAAATTATGGCCCATTTCTTTAATCATATTTATTTAGCTTTCTAAGCTCTTTCTACTTTCCCAATATCTACCTTCTATACATGTTATTGGTGAATCATACATGAGCTTTCATAATATGGATCATTGCATGTAGAAAACTAGTAATCTAATTTAGATGAGGGTGTGGAAGGTTCATTCTCTTGATTTTCATACACTATGATCGACCTCTCTGGATACTTGATAGTTGAGGCAACTTTATCTCTTGTAACCTATGGGAATATTATTGGCTAGAAGCTTCTTTCAACTTCTATTATATTAATTGAAGTGATTTCATTGGTCAAGTTATTCATAGCAATTTGTATTTCTTGGAGAACCATAAATTGGGGATCAGGAACTGGCAAAGTAAGTACTACATGGACTGGAGGCAAAGCTAGAATTGTAGGAGGGATTGGAAAAGTAGGTATGGTCGATTGTTCAAGCCATTTGGAAAGATTTAATGTCGGTATAGGAGTAAGGTATGTTGTACTTGTATTGAATGCTTGAGTAAAGTCTAGGAATATGGGCATTATTTATTTAGGAGGTAACATCCCAATGGCAATAAGGTCTTTTTATGCTTTTAGGGCTTCTTGGAAAATTTGAGGGAAAGTGAATACATGAGACTACCTTATCATCATACCAGATCTGAGTTAAAAGACCTTAGATAATAACACATTTCTTGTTCATTTGTTGATCTAAGACCATTAGGCACTCTTCTCCAAGTACAGTTGAATCTGATATCAAAATCTACTATCTCTTCTTGGGGATGTTTTTGTATGATGGTAAATTGTGTAAGTAGAGAGAAAGGATCTGCTTGCTCATTGAATTATTCTACAATTTTTCTAGCAAGCTCAACCCATGTAGTTATAGTATGATCTAGAATAGTTCTATGCTAGTACAACATTTTCATTTTTAGTGATATAACTAGCAATCTTATCATTACATCTTCTTTTGAAATATTATGAATAGTAGATAATGATGCAACATCCTACTAATGCTCATAGGTTTTCTTGCCAATACCATCATATTTTGATAAGGCTTTAAGTGTTTCTTGGGGGATAGGATTCTGATTGGCCAAATTTAGGGGACCTATATGGTTCCAATTTGGGTAGTTATGGGTATTTTAATTCTAGTTGACAACCATTGTTGCTACTATGTTGAAAGGGATTGTAGGGGTAAGATTGGTTGTATTAGTTGAGTATTGATTGGTTGTATTAGTCTGTACTCCAGTGAGGATTGAAGATGACATTGATACAAAGGATAAAATTAGACAAGTTCTAAAACTACCCATATGCAGTTTCAAAAAATCTATGGGTTCCTCTAAGTTTTTAGCCTTTTATCTAGTGATTATATAAAGTAGACAAAATTACATATGGATATAAAGCCTTTTTCTATATTTACTCTTTTGAACAGATTCAACAAGTGATTTTGATTTAATTAGGGTAAATACAAATACCAAATATCTAACCCAAACTTGATTATAAGTTATGGGAATTGGTCCCACTAGGCTTGCCAAAAACTATTGGTCCAAAATTTGCCTATGGTACATTGTGTGCCCAAGAATTGACCAACATTGAATAATCAATCAAGCTACAGAGCTCGACAAGGTCAATCTCCAAATAAGGTTGGCTTGTGTAAGGTTATAACTAGCTAAAATCTATAAAAGGGGGGGAAGGTAAAAAAATGAATAAATATAGCTAAAGATAAAACTTAAGAAGATACAGATTAAACAACATCAATTAGTGCACAAAATTCATGAAATAAAACAAACATTCAAATCTCTTAATAGACCAACCAATTTTATCAAATGTAAAATAATATTCTTCAATAAATTTTTGGTCCAAAAGATGCAAATTATATAACCAGAGAAAAAGTATATGCATAAATCCAATAAATACTCTCCACATTCATCTAGATAAAACACAAATTTCATCACTCATACATACATATTCTAAAAAATGGTGAACCAAATGCCAAAAAATGATCTGAGTTGTATTGCTTTCTTCAAAAAATCTTCATACATGCAACTTGTAAACACCTAATAGCCAACCCTTTCACAGGAGGCCATCACTCTTATTTATAACTTTCCTATGGTTCAATATTTTTAAATTACAAAAATATTTCTTATTTGGAAAAACCAATACAACAAAATGTTAGACGACTAGCTTGTTAAGGACACCATGCAGGACCACTGATCTAAATTGGGACAACATGCTTGATTTAAGGATGTTGATAAACTATTTTTTTTGAGTGGTAAAGTAGTGGAGATGAGATTAAATCTAGTCCATTCTTCATTATTGAAACCATCCATCATTTTTGATCTATAATGGATGTTGATAGGCTAAAATTATTTTGAAGATTTAGCTCTCTATAAACTATCGTGGTTGTATCATAGTGACATGTAGTGATGTCACATCCTTTTTCATGTCTTAGGGCTTCTAGATATTTTGTGACCACAACAAAGCAGTAAGCCATGATTTTGTGATGTTTTTCTTCCTTCAAGTCTCTCGAGCCCCAATGACTGACACTAAGATATGTCATGAAATCACACCTTGTTTTGGACTAAGAACTTCCTAGACCTTGGCAACCACAACATCAAAACATGTCGAGAAGCCCTTTCTAGTCTTTGTGACCATGACATGGGGATATATCATGGCATCACACCTTTATTTTGCCCTTATCTCTTTTGAATTTTCTATGGTCATGACATGGAAACATGTTATGATATCATGATACTTTTCACCTGTTGATCTTCCTAGGACTTAGCAACCATGACAAGGAGGCATGGCATGATGTCATACCCTAGTTTTTGTTAGAGATTTTATAGACTTCATGACTGCAACATGGAAACAAGTTGTAGTGTTGTGTTAATTTTTCACCTTAAAGCTTTTCCAAGCCTCTACTACTGCGATGGAGTGACAAGTCATAATTTTGTGACATATTTCTTCCTTCAAGTCTCTCAAGCCTCAATGACCATGGCATTGAGACCTGTCATGATGTCACACCTTGTTTTAGATTTAGAACTTCCCAAGCCTTAGTGACCTATGGCATCAAAACATGTCGAGATGTAATTCCTAATTTCATCCTTATGCAAAACTTTAATATTTTTTAGATTTTATTATCTTATTTCTCTTGATGTATTCATTTTGACCTACACTACCAATAAGTCTTTTCTCAAATCTTCTCGTACTAAAATGGAGTTTTTGAATAGACCTTGAAACTGCTCCACCATTTTTTCCCTTTGTTTCAAATTCATGGCTAAAAAATATAGCTTCTTATATGATTCAACCATTTTTAACTCAAATATTTAACTTTTAGGATTGATAGTTGAGTATATTATTGTGCTTATTCCTTTTCATTTGGTACAAATAGGAATAGAGCATGGTTGCTATCATAAATTTCTTGTTCATTGACTGCCAAAATTATTTCCCCTAGTAATTTTGATTAGGCACTATTGTGAATGCCACCATATTTTCTACTAATGGGATTTTATGTAGACATATAGGGTGTGGAGTATTTACTTTAGTATGTATTTCATTAAATAATGAGGACTTACATGAGATAAGAGTGTCAATCAATTTTTTATTATTATTGTGAAAAAATTGCTTTGTACCCTTTTTTGTGGTACATTTAACCCCAATACAAGGCCAAATATAGATATCCTAATGTGGTTGTTGTAATATAGATCTAAAATTATCATAATAATCCATTATAGGCTGAGATAGTTGATCTTCCATTTTTCTAACATCTTCAGTCAACTTTTGAATCATTGCTCTTAACTCTTTTTTATTTGAAGTTGATTCTCTTGTGTGGTAGAAGTAACACTAATTTTAGGTACTTAAGGTGGGCATGACCCAAATTATTTATGGAATGATGTATTATATGAGCTTATAGAAAATTCAAGCAGATAAATGGTATTCCTAGGAAGAATTTTGTCTATCATGATTAAAATATTCTCAGCACATATGGCTTCTTGGAAGATTTGAGGGAACCTTTTTTCTTTAGACTACTAGATGAGGATATTTAGGTTAGGATGAAATGCATGAATATAGTAGAGATATTCTTGGGTAGGGGAGGGCTGAAATTATTGAGGAATTATCCTCCAAGTTCTTTTGAACTGAACATTAAAGTCAAATATATTCTCATGTGCACTGTTTGAGTGAATTAAAAATGGGTAAGTAACAAGAATGGATTTCCAGGGTAATCAAACTCATTTGTAAGAGCTTTAACTAAATAATTCCACATTTAAATACTATTATATTCCAAATATCTATACCATAGCATCACCTTGCCCTTGAAAGAGAGAATAAATAATCTAATTATAACATCTTCGAGGATAAAAACATAAATAGTAGCCAAGGAGGCTATCTTGATAGTGTTCAAATATAATATTTTCCTTACCTTCATAACTGGGTAGAGATTTTAGGGCAGTTTTAGATACTTCATGAAGAATTTGGATGTTAAGGGGACTGCTACCATACAATGGTGGATAATACTACTGATCCATAAAATCAAAATTACCTAAAGGTAAGATGAGTACACACAAATTGTAGGAACTATTATAGAACTAGTGGTTTTATAATTATGTGATTATAAGCTCTATTCAAAATGGGGGTCACCAAATGAAAATTCATTCTCCACAATCAAGGCCAATACTATTCATCAAATCTTGAAATCTCTAGCCAGGTGATATGATTTACATGTAGTGTCCCACTAGACATGCCAAAAACTTAACTATAGTATTTGACTAAAATATGCCATTAGTGTGGAAAGGAATTGCACTTGTCTATTTTAGCCAAAGTGTAGCTAATTGGATGAAACAAGGTTACCCTATGTTTGAACCTCTGAAGAAGTCTAGATCCTTTAAAATGGTTTTGGAAAAAGTGAGAAAATATTAAGGGTTAGAAAAGGTAAAGGTAGGAAAAGAGATATAAAATGTGGCTACAGTATAATGTAACAATATTGGATCTCATAGAGTAATGAACTATCTAATCATTTACATGGAACTTAATAGATTAGTCATTAATAATTACATTCATAGGTTATTTTAGCTCATTATATTCATTTTAATCATTCCAAATATTTAAACAATTAGCAATCCTATAGGCGATTAAAGATCACTTTAAGAGAATAAACTAAGCATTGAACCTAACAAAAATAACTTTAAATAAATACATAAGGGTTCTAATCATTCCAAGGATTTTAAATGTTAGCAATCCAATAGGTAATCCAAACAATATATTTATTTTTAACAAAATAAACCAACATCAAAGTGTAACAAAAATGAATTAGAAAGATACATTCACATAAAACCTGTAAATGTAAGATAACGAGGACCAAACAACTATAATTTGATTGATCAACAACAATTTACAATGTAATACCAGGAAAAGACTGTAGAGATAACCCCTTGAATGAGGTATTTACTCATACTTATAGGCTAATTATTGAATCTTAGAGCATAATATTTACATTCAATTATGAAAACTATTGCAGACAGTTATACATAATGTTCTAGAAACATACATGGTCAATCTAGATCCTATTCTGCATCTAAATTTGAATTTGGTTTGTTGATTTGCAATGGCTTCCTTCAAGTGGCTACATTATTGAGGTCTTAGTTGAAAATAGTTGGTATGCACCATAGTTGATATAGATGTAAAAATTATATCCAACTGAAATACTCAAAGCTAGGCTCTATGTTCACCTTCAGTGCTAATTTGCTGGGAATTCATAGTTTTGAGTGCTTATAGGGTTAGACACTTTTTATTTCCTTACATTATTTTGTTCATGGATATGGTCTAAGTTTGGATTTCATAATGATGACATCACTTGTTTGGTTGACATGGTCTTGAGCACATTTTCACTTTATAAGTTCATACCTCAATTTTGGGCATCTTTGATTTCCCTATAGGGGCCCAAGCATTTTTTAATTTCATGACATTGTCGTTTAAGATAACTTAACCTCAAACATCATTTTCGAGAGTGATATTAAATAGGTATGGCTCTAATATATTTGATCCTTTTAACAATGTCACCATTTTGCAAGTCCCGAGGTTGGGACTTCACGACATCGAGTGACTTGTTGACAAAGGCTTTTACCTTTAGTCCGGTCCCATGCAATTTCTAAATTTTTTGGATTGTGTGAAAAATTATCATGTTACCCTATGAGTGGTGTATTTTGTGCTAACAATTCTTTGACATAACCAGTAGCCTTTAGTTGCTCCCAATCCTATGCTATTTTAGCAACTTTGTAGCACTTAGTGTTTTTGTAGCTTCAGTAGATGACTTTTCTATTTTTTCAATGTGGTCAAGAATTTGACCCATAGGATAGAGTATGAAGTGTGCTCAAGATCACAATTTAAGAGGATTTTGCCTTTAAAAACCCTGGAGGCACTCGATTGAGCCAAACCAAGCAGTTCTTAAAGTCTCAAATATTTTAAGAACTATAAATTATTCACAAAAATAATATAGAAATATCAATTATATTTAAAGTCAAGCAATAAATTTTGTATAATACCAAATTATAATCCCAATTTAATATTAAATTATTTGATAAAATATTCATAAAATTAAATATTGAATGTGGAAAGGTCTAGCTTCTTATGCACCCATAATTCCATTTCAATAATTGGAAAAATAGAAATTTTGTCCCCTTCAACCTCCAAATTTAGGTTGGATTCCCACTATCCTTGATAAATCTAAACTAGTATAATATAATTGTAGAAATTAAATGTGTGCAAGTATAATTTAGTGAAGAACACAAGCTCATACTGAGAGGGGGGGTGAACAAGTATAAGATAAAACTTTTACTTTTCTTTCCAAAGCAATAACTTCAAATATTATCAATTGCAATAATGAAACAATGCACAAATCACCACACACATAAGAGACACATATTTAACGTGGTTCACCCAATATGGGCTACATCCATGGATAAATATTTCTTATAAATTTCTTCAATAAATCTCGTGGGTACCAACCCACAAGAGACACCAATCCCCTATTACATTGTTCGTGGGCACCAAACCACAGGAGATACCAATCCCCTATTCTCAAGTTCATGGGCACAAACCCACAGGAGATACCAATACCCTTTGATATGGTTAATGAAAACCAATCCATAGGAGACACCAATTCTCTCTACTCTATTTTGTGGACACCAATCCATAGGAGACACCAATCCCCTTTGCTCTGTTTCATAGACACCAATCCACAAGAGACACCAATCCCCTATGCTCTAGTTTGTGGACACCAATCCACAAGAGACACCAATCCCCTCTCACAATACCTACTTAATTATGCTCCAAAACCTACTCACAAAACTTGCTAAAATATACTCCAAACTTGCTCACAAAACCTGCTCAAATATACTCCAAAACCTCCTCAAATCTGGACCTAAACCTACTCACAACTCTACTCAGATATGCTCCAAAACCTGCTCACAACTCTGCTCAAATCTGCTCTAAAATTTGATCATAATTTTGCTCATAATTTTGCTCAAATATTGCATACATACTATGCCCATCTATTACAAAAACCAAATATAACAATCCACTTCACATTCATTAAGTCTATCGCATTCACATGTATCATATAAAAGGTAGCTCTAGTCTAGAACTTGATAATTGACCTTGTAAATACTGATTTACACCTTTCCTTCCTTTTGTAGATAGCTGAAAATGTTCTTCTTTTCATTTGAATCCTTTCACACTATTCTTGCACTAGGTGACACTTTAAATTGAATTCGAAGACAATCATTTCATTTATGTGAGACTATAATCTTGTACTTCAACACAAAAAATTAATTTCTAACACATTTCAACCTTATACCTCCCAATACATAAGATATTTTTCTCAAATAATCAACACCTTCAAATCTGATATACCTTTTCACTTTTTCAAATTACTCAACTCCTTTTATAAAATAAATGATAGTACAATATTTCTTGCACATAGTCATACCTTATAGATCACCATACCTTGTTTGAAATGAATGAACCTTCTTCACTTACATATGGAATCTTTTAATATTTACTTGTCTTTCCTGGTTTCCTGTGTTCACTCTTTCATGAAGTGGTGTATGCCCTAATTCATTGCGCTTCTCTTTCTTCTTTTACAATCACTTTGCATAAATTTTGGGTGTGCATTATCTTCTTGGAGTAATGCCTCAACATCTTTTATCATACGTAGAATTCCCAACAATAATGTGAAACACTCCTTACACTGGAAATCTCCTTAATGCTTCTATGCATCATCTTTTTCTCTTTCATTTTGGTGCACTTGTCTTGAGTGTTATCTTGTCTAAAAAAAATTACTTTCGGCTTCTAGGTTCTAAATGATATCTTATTTGATTATTTAATCAAAAATGTCTATTCAAGAAGACTTTAGACAATCACATCAATTTCTCTATCATGTGCTTCTACATACAGGAATGTAAAGTCTTTCAACACCACAACTAATATAATATCTTCACCCAAAAATATTTCTACCTTACTTTCTCAGCTTTACACCTTACACATTCTTTCAACTGAAAATAGATTAAAAACACATACCCAAAATTTTCTTATTGATATTTTGGACCCCTATCACACTTGTGTGTTGTGTGCCTTCTTCCTATTATGAAGTTGTGTACTGCCATGATGTCTTCCCAGATGCACACTTGATTTCCTTTTGTTGTCTCAAACCTATGTTTGTTGTCAACTATATCCCACATGTTGATATTCTTTGTTATGCAGGTCTTCTCCATTGTCTTTTTTTGTTGGGCATATTTACCACCTTTTTTCATCATGCTCCTTCACTTTATCCATTCACCAAGCGTCTTTGTTCGCTGCACTTCTTCACTGCCTCTATTTTTTGAGGTTCTTCATTGCCTTATTTCATAAGACTTTCTCACTGCCTCCATTTGCAAGACCTATTCACTACATTTGTTTGCTAAAACTTGCTCACTGCATCCATTTGTAATACTTATCCATTCGCAAGGTTTTCATCAACGGATATCTTTTGATGCTCAATATTCAATTTCCCAACATGCCCACTAGATCATGTTTCAACCTTATATTTATATATCACCTTTCATGTGGCACCCTAAAAAGTAGGCCCACTATAATATTTAAATTTATAATTTAAATATTATAATGTTTGAATATTTAATTTTTTATTCAAACTTTTGTCTCATCACCTTAAAATATCCTTTATAATATTTAAATTTGATATTTAAATATTATAATACTTTTCATTGAAATATCTTTGCCTTGCTTTACTTGAAATATATTTGCTTTGCTTCTCATATAGTATTTGTCTTGCTTCTCATATAGTATTTGCCTTGTTTCCCTTAAAATTTTATTTGCCTTGCTTCACTATGTGCTATTCACCAAATTCAACCTTTGACATCAATGATAACTCATTAACTCAATAATTCCAACAATCTCCTCCTTTTTCATTGATGGAAACCCTTTAAGAACCTGTCCATTACTGGAATCGAATCACAAGCTGCTCCCCCTCACTAAAATTCTCCCCATTTGACATCAATGGCAAAGGGATCATTGGGGATAAAAATAAGACACTTAACATAGCCCCCCTTACCACTTCCTTTTTGAGGTGATCAATTTTGAGATGGGAGTAAGAATACTCCCAATTTTTCTCTGAGATGCTCAAAAGTCTCATTTGGTAGTGGCTTGGTAAATATGTCAGCAATCTGTTCCTTTGTAGCAACATATTCCAACTTAAATTTTTGATCAGCCACTTGCTCTCTCAAAAAATAATATTTGATCATAATGTGCTTAGTCCTTGAATGCATCACTGGATTCTTTGAAATATTGATGGCAATTGTATTATCACAAAGTATGGATATAGGATGACCATGCTCGAATTTGAAATTACTTAGTATTTGTTTCATCCATAAAATATATGCAACAAGCAACTACTGTAATGTACTCCACCTCTGCAGTAGATAAGGATACTAATGCTTGTTTCTTACTTAGCCAGGAGACCAAACAATCTCCAAGAAAAAATGCTTCTCCAGTTGTGCTCTTCCTATCATAAATACATGTCTGCCCAATCCGCATCTGTATATGCAATGAGAGTGAAATTGTTACATCTGGGATACCATAGTCCATACTCCATAGTTCCTTTCAAATACCTAAAAATTCTCTTTACTACTAGTACATGTATTTTCTTCAGTGCAGCTTGAAATCTTGCTACCAATCCAACTACCTGCATTATATCTGGCCTTGTAGCTGTGACATATAGTAAAATTCCAATCATAGATCTATACAATATTTGATTTACCTCATGATACTCATAATTTTACTTAACTTACATCTTGTAATCATGGGGGTACTCACAAGATTGCAATCCTCCATCTTAAAATTTTTCAACATTTCTTTTACATACTTGGTCTGAGAGAGAATATACCTTTATCTGATTGTGAAATCCATAAATCGAGAAATAAGGACAACTCACCAAGCATTGGCATATCAAATTCATTTTGCAAAATTTTAACACATCTTGTCATTACTGCCTTCAAAAATTATGTCATCCACATAGACGACTACAATCAACATGTCTTTTCCTTCATTCTTGATATATAGATTACTATCATCTACACCTTTTTTGAAACCCTGTTCTTGGAGATATTTATCCAACCTTGAGTACCAAGCCCTAGGGGCTTGCTTTATTCCATAGAGAGCATTATTCAATTTGCATACATAGTTTGGCTTATCTGTCAAGATGAAACCATCTGGTTGCTCAATGTAGACCTCTTCCTCTAAATAACCATTAAGAAATGCTTATTTTAAATCCATTTGGTACACTTTGAAGTTTTTGAAACTTGAGAAATCCAAGAACATTTTTATGGCCTTAAGACATGCAATAGGAGCAAATGTCTCTTCAAAATAAATCCCTTCAACTTGTGCATAGCCTTTGCACACAAGTCTTGATTTATTTTTGACAACCTGACCATATTCATTCAACTTATTTTTGTAGACCCATTTGGTGCCAATTACATTCTTGTCTTTTGGATGTGGAACAAGTTACCAAGTCTCACTCTTTTATATTTGGTCTAACTCTTCTTCTATTTACTTAATCCAATATTTATCTTCACTTGCTTCCTTGAAATTCTTGGGCTCAACTTTATATAGTAATGAAAAATTTACATGTTCACCTGTTATTATTATCTTCCTCCTTGTTTGTCTCTCATCTAGATTCCCAATAATCAGTTCTCTTGGATGGTTATTTTGCACATACCTAGATGGTGTCTTAGGTGGTGCTTTTCTTAACAGTGTCTCATATTCTTCAATTTCTTCACCTTCTTCTTCTTTGCAACTTTCTCCTTCTTGATACACAATCTCTTGAGCTCATTTTCTTAGATGTATTTCTTCATCAACTCTTACATTTGCACTTTCCACAATTGTATGTGATATTTTATTCTAGCATCTATAGGCTTTGCTCTTAGTGGAGCATCCAAGGAATATACCCTCATCACACCTAGAATCAAACTTACCCAAATTTTACCCAGGTGTTGTAGGTGATTTGGAGAGGAGAGGGAAATCCTCCAAGGGAGGTCCCAGGTTCAAATATCCACCCTACCAAAAATCTGAATTGGGTATCCAAAATCCAATTGATAATGTTGGTGCGAGCAGGGTCGAGTGTGACTCCCGAGTGAATTTGACGGTGTAGAACCCCCTGTTCGTGGTCTCTCAGATCAAGGTGGCCCGCAATGGGGTTTTTGCTTTAAAAAAAAAAACTTACCCAAATTTTTCTCTTCTTGTCTAATGTAGCATTTACTTCCAAAATTTTTGAAGTACTTCACAGTAGCTGGTATTCCCTTCCAAAAATCATACGGGGTTTTATGGTGATTTACTCTTGCTTGAGCTCTATTGATGATATAAACAATTGTATGAATTACCTCGTTCCAAAAATCATAAGAAATCTTAGACTCATTTATCATAGCCCTGGCCATACCTTGAACAATTTTGTTTTTCCTTTCAACTACTCCATTTTGTTTTGGAGTTCATACTGTAGAGTATTATCTCTTGATTACATGTTCACAAAATTCTACAAATTCACCTAAAGTGAATTCACCTCCTCTATCTGATCTTAGATACTTGATATTTTTTCCTGTTTTATTTTCTAGAAGTGCCTTGAATACCTTGAACTTTTCAAATGCTTCTGATTTTTCTTTTAATAATGTTACCCAAGTTATTCTAGAGAAATCATCAATAAATAACATGAAGGAATTCTCACCTTGTAAACTCTTTGTCCTTGTAGGACCACATAGATCAGTGTAAAATAGCTCTAAATGCTTGGATGAAGAAAACTCCTTTTATTTAAAACTTGATCTTTTTTGCTTACCAAACTGACATTGTGCACAAATCGTGCTTGGTGGTTTTGCTATCTTGGGAAAATCTCTGACTGCCTGTTTGTTGCTTATTTTCACTATGTTTTCAAAGTTTAGGTGACCCATTATTCTATGCCATAACCAACTCTCATCTTCTTGTGCTAAAAAGTATTTTTCTCTCTTAATTTTACTCAGCATGTAGAGATTGTTTGTAGTTCTACCAGCATGGGTAATAAGCTTTCCTGTCTTGGATTTCCCTGATATCACATCTATTTGGATGAAATTTGAGTGTGTGCCCTTGATCACATAGTTGAATTACATATAGTAGATTGTTATTCAACATATAAAACTTTTACTATCCTTGATATTCCATTATCTAAACTTAAAGTCCCTTTTCCAACAATTTTGGTAGAAGCATTATCACCAAATTTCACTGTTCCTCCATTTATTACCTTGAGAGAGAAATTTACTTTTGTCACCTATCATATGGCTTGAAAAACCACTATCAATGTACCACTTATTTAATTCAATTTGCACATGAAGATTTCTTTGTACCAACATGGACTTTTCTTTTTCTTGTTCCCTTTCCTTTTTCCAAACTTTTGTGGACATCTCTTTTTGATCTATTTGAACTTCCTCCATATTGCTTGATTTAGGAAGTTTAGGAAACCTTGTTCTACACCATTTAGCTTTGTACCCAAAATTATCTTGTAACAAATGATATTGTAATCCATGAGAGGTACAAATGAATTGAAATTTCTATTGATGAAACCAACACCATTTTTTACATGGACCATGCAATGTACAACTTTATGACCATATTTGTTACATGAAAAACAATAACCATGGAAGAAATATTGAAACTTGTTTGATTGCCTTGGATGATATGGTTGTATGGTTGTTTCATTGTTGTTTCTATTATTGAATTCTATCCATAATGATTCTTTGTTTTCTTCCTCCTTGATGCTTTCACTTTTCAATACATCAAGATACGTCATGGGCTATTCTTTCTTTGATGTCTTTATTCCTTTTGAGATTGACTCCTCTTTCTATTTCTCTTGAACTTCTTCAAAACCAAGTCTAGTCGTAATACCTGAAAGTATTTTTCCTTTGATAATATAATCCAATATTTTTGTACTTTTTCCAAACCTCATATTTTTTTGTAGCTTATCCTTAGATTTTTCCACTTCATTTCTTGGAGAGACAACCTCATGTTCCAATTTTTCACATTCCAGCTCTTTTACCTTTAATTTCTCAACCATAGCTTCTTCAATTCTATTTTTCTCTTCAACCTTCACTTTTCAGTTGATGAGATATTGTAGAAGCTTTGTCTTTGTTTCCTCATCCTCTTGTACTTGAGCCTTCAATCTTGAATTCTTATTTCTAACCATTTTTAATTCTTCAAGAGCAACAATAAGTTCTTCTATGTCAACCATGGATTTCTCTCCATTTTTTGGATCTCTCTCTTTGATTTCAACCATAGGAGCATGTTATTTCACCTTAGTGGGCATGTGTGTTCTTGTAAGATATTCCTTCAAGCAGTTATGCTTTCAGGAAGGAACCTGCTCTGATACCAATTGAATAACATAAGCTTATACTGAGAGGGGGTGGTGAATAGTATAAGATAAAACTTTTACTTTTATTTCCAAAGCAATAACTTTAAATATTTTCAATTGTAATAACAAAACAATGCACAAATTACCACACACATAAGAGACACAGATTTGACATGGTTCACCCAATATGGTCTACATCCATGGAGAAATATTGCTTATAAATTTCTTCAATAAATATCATAGGGACCAACCCACAGGAGACACCAATCCCCTATTCTCAAGTTCATGGGCACTAACCCACAAGAGACACCAATCCCCTCTGCTCTGGTTCATGGACACCAATCCATAGGAGACCAATCTCCTCTGCTCTGGTTCATGGAAACCAACCCACAAGATACACAATCCCATTTGCTATGGTTCATGGACACTAACACACAGGAGACACCAATCCCCTCTACTCTGTTTCATGGACACCAATCCACAGGAGACACCAATCCCCTCTTACAAGACCTGCACAATTTTGATCCAAAAATTTCTCATAAAACCTACTCAAATCTACTCCAAACCTACTCATAAAACCTGCTCAAATATGCTCCAAAACCTGCTTACAACATTGCTCAAATATGCTCCAAAACCTGCTCACAACTTTGCTCAAATATGCTCTAAGAGCTGCTCATAATTCTGCTCAAATTTTGCATACATACAATGCTCATCTATTTCCAAAATCAAACATAACAATCCACTTCACATTCATTAAGTTTGTCGCTTTCACATGTCTCACATAAAAGGTAGCTCTAGTCTAGCACTTGATAACTGACCTTGTAAATGCTGATTTGCACCTTTCCTTCCTTTTTTAGATAGCTAAAAATGTTCTTTTTATTTGAATCCTTTCACACTATTCTTGCACTAGGTGACACTTTGACTTGAATTCAAAGACAATCCTTTCATTTATGTGAGACTCTACTCTTGTACTTCAACACAACAAATTCATTTCTAACACATTTCAATCTTATACCTCCCAATATATAAAATATTTTTCTCAAATAATCAACACCTTCAAATATGATCTACCTTTTCACTTTTTCAACTTACTCAACTCCTTTTCTAAAATAAATGACAACACAATAATTCTTGCATGCAATCATACCTTATAGATCACCATACCTTGTTTGAAATGAATGAACCTTCTTCACTTACATCTGCAATATTTTAATCTTTGCTTGTCTTCCCCGGTAGCTTGTGTTCACTCTTTCATGAAGTGATGTATGCCCTAATTTTTTGCCCTACTCTTTCTTATTTCATAATCACTTTGCATAAATTTTGGGCATGTGTTATCTTCTTGGAGTAATGCCTCAACGTATTTTCTCATACATAGAATTCCCAGCAATAATGTGAAAAAATCCTTACATTGCAAATCTCCTTAATGCTTCCGTGCGTTATATTTTTACTCTTCTATTTTGGTGCACTTGTCTTGAGTGTTATCCTATCTAAAAAAAATGACTTCCGACTTCTGACTTCTAAACGATATCTTGTTTGATGATTTAATGAAAAAAATCTATTAAAGAAGACTTTAGAAAATCACATCAATTTCTCTATCATGTGCTTCTACATATAGGAGTAAAGTCTTTCAACACCACAACTAATATAATATATTCATACAGAAATATTTTTGCCTTACTTTCTCAGCTTTACACCTTAGACATTCTTTCAACTGAAAATAGATTAAAAACACATACCCAAAATTTTCTTATTGAGATTTTGGATCCCTATCACACCTGTGTGTTGTGTGCCTTCTTCCTATGATGAAGTTGTGTACTTTCATGATGTCTTCCCAGCTGTGCACTTGATTTCCTTTTGCTATCTCAAACCTGGGTTTGCTGTTAGCTATATCACATGTGTTGATCTTCTTCGTTATGTAAATATTCTCCACTATATTTGTTTTTTGGGTATCTTTTACCACCTTCTCCTTCACTACCTCTATTCATTGAGCATATTTACCACCTTCGTTCATCATGCTCCTTCATCGCTTCTATTCATTGAGCATATTTACCACCTTCGTTCATCGTGCTCCTTCACTGCCTCCGTTCAACGAGCATATTTTTTTGTCGTGCTTCTTCACTGCCTCCATTCATCGAGGTTCTTCATTGTCTTATTTCATAAGACTTTCTCACTGCCTCCATTTGCAAGACCTCTTCATTGCCTTTGTTCACCAAAACTTCCTCACTACATCCGTTCGCAATACTTCTCCATTCGCAAGGTTTTAGTCAATGGATGTCTTTCAGTGCTCAATATTTAATTTCCCAACATGCCCACTAAATCATGTTTCAACCTTATATTTATATATCAGCTTTCATGTGGTGCCCTAAAAATTCGGCCTACTATAATATTTAAATTTATAATTTAAATATTATATTGTTTGGATTTTTATTCAAAATTTTATCTCATCACCTTAAAATATCCTTTATAATATTTAAATTTGATATTTAAATATTATAATACTTTTCATTGAAATATCTTTGCCTTGCTTCACTTGAAATCTATTTTCTTTGCTTCTCATATAGTATTTGCATTGCTTCTTATATAGTATTTGCCTTGGTTCCCTTGAATTTATATTTTCCTTGTTTCTCAAATATTATTTGCCTTGCTTCACTATGTGCTATTCACCGAAGTAAATATTTGACATCAATGACAACTTATTAACTCAAGAATTCCAACATTTAGAAGATCAAGGTATAAGATATTAAAATAAAATATGATCATAATCATAGTAAGGAAAGTGTGTGATTAGTTAACACATGAGAAAATAAAATAACCATAATGCATCCAATGCATATGAAATGGAATAAAAAATGACAAGAGGAAAAAGGGTATCTCTATAATAATCATCCATTTCATAATCCAAAAGAGCAATACCATAATTGGAAAGCATAAAGCCTTCAAAATCTCTTTTTTTTTTCAAAAATAAGAGCAATTACAATGTGGGACTCACAAAAGTAGCTCTAATTCTCTCAAGGCCAGAAGATATTTATAATAGAGCCCATGGACCCTATTTATAGAAGGAATTCATTTCTAAGTTACTTTAGGTGATAAATTTCTACTCCTAGTGAAAGTAAATATTTGGAGCATCTTTAGAAAAATGATGCACAAATGCTACATGCCTCCAAATACACTCCTAAAATGGATTAAAATCCTTCTAAAATGGTTAGTTGTGCCATTACCTACCAATATATTTCTTCCCAAAGATATTCTTTAGGATCTACATGCTTCTTACTCTTCTTGGCCTATTAATGAGTGAATTCCTCTTAGAGGGAAAGATATTTGCTCCTTTTTTATGAGTTATTCACTCTCAATGTATCAATTGCACCGTTTGTATTGGATCACACCTTTGGAATTGAATTTGAAAAACTAGATCTCTAGAGGCTTTTGTGACCTTTTTCTATAATTTTATGAGTTTCCCAAATATTAGGGACCCCAAGCTAGTAGCTGAGTTACTACACTTTTGATAAGTTCAAGGTGTGCCAAAATTAGTTGGAGGGAGATTCCAACTCATGGCTTTATCCTTGAGTTCCATGTGTAATGACCCAAAAACAAGCAAACAAAAACACACAGAAAAAGAAAAGAATTATTTTTTACTAAGGAGAGGGATTCATGAACCCCTCACCAATCTAAGATATATCTATTAGTTTAATTCTCCTGTGTTTTCCTAAAGAGTTACATCTCATGAGGTATCTTCACACAAGTACCATCTATGTAGGTGTACCATGTGTTATCGTAAATAATCTATCTTTCTCATCATCCTTGATGAGCTAGACTTATCACCTTCAACCAGTTGAAGGTATACATGCATCCCCATACCATACACAAGCTAGTCTATGTAGGTATGCTATAAGTATTGTGAGTTAAGCTATCCATATCATCTCTACGATGAGCTATCTTAACCCAAATGTAGAATTCCCACAACTTATTTTACAATCTCCCTAAGGGGTTTTAATCCCTTAGGTCACCCTATCAGTTCACCCTAGAAATTACTATATATATATACATTTGAAAGCAAGAGCATTTCTAGATACTAAATCTAATAAAATATGTAACCTTAAAAGCATACAAGATATACCAAGGAAGAAGTGATAAATAAAACAATCAATAAATTAAAAGGTATAATCTTCATCACTCCACAATTATTACGTACATCATAGTATGGTAAAACCTCATACTCTTTAAATAATAAGTAATACATCATGATAATTTAGGGATATATCCCTACAAATCTAGTCTATTTGAGCATAAGTAAGTAAATGGTAAGTAGAGAACAAATTGGTGCACTAGTCGCATATGCCTCTTCAGTCCTTCCTCTCTTTCCATAGATCATTTGAGGATAGTAGGGGATCAGGGCACTCATGGTTCAAGATAGGCATGCCTCTAATGCATCTAATATTTACTTTACCAAATTGCAACTATACAAATTCATTCAAGTCTCTATCCATTTAATGCATAGCTAATATCACAAAAGAATCATTACTTTTGTTTTTCCCTCTCAAATACCATTAGAGAGTCATTCAACATGCATATAATATTTACTTTACCAAATTGCAACTATACAAATTTAATCAAGTCTCTAACCATCTAATGCATAGTTAATATCACAAAAGAATCATTACTTTTATTTTTCCCTCTCAAATACCATTAGAGAGTCATTCAACATGCACATCTTAGATCACGATTTTTACTTTAATTAGATTTATCTTTGTTTAATAGATCAAAGTCCCATACCCTTAATCTATAAAAAACAAATTTCATTTATATACTTAATTAAAGCTTACTACTTCAATTTAAAAGAACTCAAAGTGGTTGGAGAGCACTATATGCACTTCAAAACAGGTGTAGGAATGTCGAGTTGTGGGACTGGAAGACCACCAAGGTCTTATTTGGCCTACTTATTACACCGGTTTTGTTGTATGGTTGTGAGGTGTGGGCTAGTGGCACAACAAATACAAAATGGAGGCAAATAGAAAGGATTCAAAAATATCTAATCACAACATTTCTCAAAATTAAGGCCACAACCCCTTATGAAATTATTCTAGCTGAAACTGGAATGTTCCCTTTAGAAGCAATTTCTATGACCAAGTTGTTATGTTACTTGAAAAAAATAGAAAACATGATAAATGATAGATGGCCTAGGGCAGCTAGGGACGAAGAGTTGCATAGGCAAAAGAATACATGGATGAAACAAAATAAAAAATGGATGAAACGTTGGGAAATCAACATAAATGAATGCCCAAATTTCAACAAAGACATAAAAAATTATGTGAATGAAAAGTTCAGAAGTGGAATGTGGAAAAATGCAAGCAGGAAAAAACAATATTATATTGCAAATTTTAATCCAACGTATGACCACAAGGAAAAAGCATATATAGGCGCTGAAATCAAGTGGAAGGAAAAAATACTCATTGCTCAGATAAGGACTAGCTCTCATAGGCTTAGATGTGAAACAGGAAGATGGACAACACCCAAAGAACAATGGGAAGAAAGGATATGTATTCTATGCAGCATAGGGGCAGTAGAGATAGAAGAACACTTCATCTATAAATACCCGTGTTTTTCAGATATCCATGACAAATACAAAGAAACACTTGGGAACAAGTTTATGACAAATTTATTTGAAGACAATAAAATAAAAAAGTTGGGGAATTGCTAACACAAATCAGCAGGAGAAGGAACAACCTTCTCAAAGATATTAAATATCATATGATATGATTTGAGTAATTGTACTTCCATATTTGAGGTCCCATAGACCATATTTGGGTCTCGCAGACGTAATTAAAATCTTTCATTCATTTCATTTCATTCAAAAATAAATCATTTCCTTTCATTTTATAAACCAAAGTCCCATTACTTTAATCTATAAAACAATCCTTTCATTTATTTACTAAATTAAAGCTTACTACTTCAATTTAAAAATAAATCATTTCCTTTCATTTTATAAACCAAAGTCCCATTACTTTAATCTATAAAAAAATCCTTTCATTTATTTAATTAATTTTTGCTTACTAATTCAATTTAAAAATAAATCATTTTCTTTCATTTTATAAACCAAAGTCCCATTACTTTAATCTATAAAACAATCATTTAATTTATTTACTAAATTAAAGCTTACTACTTTAATCTATAAAACAATCATTTAATTTATTTACTAAATTAAAGCTTACTACTTTAATTTAAAAATAAATCATTTCCTTTCATTTTATAAACCAAATTCTCATTGCTTCAATCTATAACACAATCCTTTCATTTATTTACTAAATTAAAGCTTACTACTTCAATTTAAAAATAAATAATTTCCTTTCATTTTATAAACCAAAGTCCCATTACTTTAATCTATAAAACAATACTTTCATTTATTTACTAAATTAAAGCTTACTACTTCAATTTAAAAATAAATCATTTCCTTTCATTTTATAAACCAAAGTCCCATTACTTTAATCTATAAAATAATCCTTTCATTTATTTACTAAATTAAAGCTTACTACTTCAATTTAAAAATAAATCAATTCCTTTTATTTTATAAACCAAAGTCCCATTACTTTAATCTATAAAAAATCCTTTCATTTATTTAATAAATTAAAGCTTACTACTTCAATTTAAAAATAAATCATTTCCTTTAATTTTATAGACCAAATTGGTTCGCCCAAACCCCGTAAAGGTTCAAATCTTAGGTCTTGCCAAACTGAATGCTTGTCCCTTTCCTAGTGCTTTCAGTGGAATAAAAGGTTTAAAATAATTATGGCATGGTGGTTATACGGGTGGAATGTGCAGAGATCTGTGTGGCGACTTCTAGGGCAGACAACGCAGAATACTATGGCAGCCATAAAAGCTAGATAGCCTGCTCGGATTCATGGTGACTACCTATTCCACCATCTAAAAAAAAAAACCAAAGTCCCATTACTTTAATCTATACAACAATTATTTTTAAAAAGTTAAGCCCTCAATTCTTAACTCTTAACAAGCCATTAACTAGCCCTCTAAACAAGCATCACTCACTTCCTTTGGTTATGACCTAGCTAAAAAATTGTAGTTACAAAGGGAAAGACTCCCTAAAGGAACTTCATGGAAACAACCTACCCTATGATCGAACACCTCAAATTTACTACCGTGAGCCAAGGTTCACTCTTAGACAAGGGTAGAGATATTCTATTTAATCTATGTCAACTAAAAGGAGGAGATTCTAATTTAAATGAAGACTACATCAGTTTACACAAAATTCACCTCATGGAGATGAAATACACGACGACCTATGGAACCTATGGATTGCCCACAGTGGGTCCCACCACTGTGGCAACCAACCAACACCACTAGGGTGTGACTAAACAAGGAAATGAGGTTAAGAAGGTTTGCCCCACTGCTATAAAAATTGATAGGCACCACCGTGTCGTGACCAACAAGAAAATACATAGACACCATAGCGTGAAACCATTACCATCACTCTAACTCACCACCCTAACACTAAAAGGGAGGTCCTAAGATGAAGATACTACTTTGGTTTTGCATACAAGACAAAGTATGACTAAGAGTGAACCAACCCTTGGCTAGCTCTCCCCACACCACACCCACATGGTTATCTCAATCGAGCAACAATGATGACCCATTGATGGGGGGTGTTTGAACATAAAATAGAGAATCTCTTGGCCAAGGCATTCTATCGACTAGATGGGAATGCAAACAGTTTTCCCATAGCTCTATGGTCTAGGGTAAAGGGCATCAACTATACAAACCAAACATAGTCCACAACAACATATAAAACTAGAGGAAATAGGCGAACAACAACCCGATCGACAATAGAGATGACAACAAGCAAAAGACCCAATACTTCAAAGCTAAACTTAGTATGATAGCTCAAACCAACCTGGTTATCCATGAGATGTTCACTGCTGTCACTAAATATTGTTTTCACATGGAAGAATCCAAGTTCTCCTTTGTTCACCCTCTGCTGTTTTGTTCATCTCCTCCGTTTGTATCTCCCACTTATCTCTTTTCCTATCATTGTTATCCTCTATTTCAATCGATCCTCTTCTTAAGGAATCGAGTCTCCTACTTTCTGACTATCATCATAATCTCATAAATATTATTACCATCCACCATTATTCTCTGACTCCTTCTTAGGAGATCAAATGAGGTAATGCAATTCTTTATGCTTATATTTCAATCCTTCCCATCATTTTTCATTAAGGTGACCTTACTTTGGTTGGTGATGGAGCTTATTTTTGCTAGCTCGATCAGATCTTCTGGATGGGCAACCTTCCCAGTCCGATTGTACAAGCCTTCACAGAGCAGCCTCATTACTATTTTACCATTTAATAATTTTTCCATTATATAATCCTTTTTTTAAATGGAATTCTATTATCATTACAACATTCATTATTTTGAATTAATCTCTATTGAATTTTCTATTATTTATTTTAAAATAAGACAAATCTTCATTCATAAATGAAACTCTATCATTATTTAAAATAAAACCAAACATTTTATTTATAAATGAAATTTTGTCATCATTTAAAATAAGTCAAACCTTTTATTAATAAATGAAATTCTATCTTCATTTAAAATAAATCAAACCTTTATTTATAAATGAAATTCTATCTTCATTTAAAATAAATCAAACCTTTATTTATAAATGAAATCCTATCATCATTTAAAATAAAATCAAACCTTTTATTTATAAATGAAATCCTATCATCATTTAAAATAAAATCAAACCTTTTATTTATAAATGAAATCCTATCATCATTTAATATAAAATCAAACCTTTTATTTATAAATGAAATCCTATCATCATTTAAAATAAAATCAAACCTTTTATTTATAAATGAAATTCTATCATCATTTAAAATAAATCAAACCTTTATTTATAAATGAAATTCTATCATCATTTAAAATAAATCAAACCTTTATTTATAAATGAAATTCTATCATCATTTAAAATAAAAAATTTCCTCACCCATTACTCACATCAAGTTATTCTTATGAATGGATTTAAGCAAAACAAGGATGTTTTTCATAAGCAACCAAATTACGCCTATTTTTTTTTGTTTCTCAATTCATCAATGCAGATAGTGAAGTAAAATTAAATTAAACATATGCAGTAGATAAAGAGGAAATCTTTACATCAACCTAGTTACTTATCTCAACCTTAAGAATTTATGATAGCTACAAGGCTATCAATCTTGGATCAAAGTTACTAGCTTTCGATGATTATCCCTAACCGAATGCATGCCTATATGAAGGTATCCATATATGTTACCCCTAAGTTGCCTTAATCATTATTTACCCAACCTCAAGTACCCCTGCTTCTGGTGGATGATTATGCTTCTTCCACCTACGAGTGTACCTGATATCACACATCTTGATAATATGTCAAAAATACCATACTCTTTCAAAACAACTAAACATCACATAGTTGATTCAATTGCTCAAGTTAGGTATTAAAGTAACATAGATTAATACATTATTTCTTTGTGCCAAAAATTCCACCAGGGAGGGTCATGACACCATGTCTATAAAATCGAGATCTTTCCAGTACAAAATTATAAAATTATTTGGTTTTTACATTCTTCTCAAAGCAATAGCTTTAGCAACTTCTACCATTCCTTATCTTCCAACAACCTGAACACTATCAAGTTCTTTGCATTTCCTATGATATTCTCAGATGAATTTTTAGATATACCATCCTTCTGCTCCATTAATTTCTTTAGTTGGCCCAAAAATCCCATTATATTTTTTATTTGTTTTTGCCTAGTCTCTACTTTAAGGTCAATATTTTTATCCTCAAATAAATATACAATGTTATATTTGAGAAGTTTATTTGATCATTGAACATGTCAAGTAGGCCAAAATTTATCAACCCTTGCAATTCTACTATCATTTATAAAATTGAGGTTATTATAAAGGCTAGCATATATTTGCAATCCTATTGTCCTCTTTGGATATCAAGTTCCTTTTTTAGTTATTTGGTCATTTTTTCTAGTTTATCCCTAGTTGTTATGCCTAAGATATTATTAAGTCCAATTACTTCAACACTTCTTGGTACCTTTCCTATACAACTAGATCATCCTTATTTTTTGAATAAATTTGACACTTATTTGAGGATGGCTTTAATATTATCTATAAATTTAAAGTATATCTTGGCATTCAAACATTATTTTTAATATCACCCTATAAGGACTTCACTTGTTCTAATTTTGAGGCATGAGTCCTTGTTCTACTTTTGAGGCATGCCCTAGGTCTACTATTACTCCATTTTTTATTCCTCTAATTTCTTCTTGGATCTTATGATTTCATAATATATTATCTACTATGCATCCCACATCTACTCAAATTGTATCTCCAACTCTTTTTTCTCTTGCTTAAGTTGTCACTTGAGCTAGTTTTATCCTTGGATGAGTTGCTCTAAGAAATATTTTGCAACTTCCTCTATTGCTTACTATTAGTAAGCTTTACCTATAACTATTGCACTTGTTGTCATAAATAGGCTCATCATTCCTAAGGGATTCTATCTCTTGATAGAGTTTAATTTTTTCTCCTACAAGTTGAGAAGTTGATAAAGCATTGTCCTATACCATCTTCTTGTTGGTCTTGTTATTTCTAGTTGGCCATGTTCCACGATTGGTCTAAATGATGGTTAGATATCTAAATCATATAATATAGATCTATTTCAGTGGGTTCTAGCTCTAAAAACCTAGTAATAAAGTTAACTAACCTAGTGGAGGGCTTGGATGGATCAACACATAAAGCTTCTACAATTGGGATCTAATTTCTACCCTAAGCCATCTAGGACGACATGATTATCAAAACCATTGGAGTATGTTTCTTTAATCAATTAAAATCCTTCTTGAATTTTCTTTCCTCTTCTTAAATGGATTCCAATGCTTCTTATGCGTCCCTAAATCTTGATGCATTGGTAATCTACCATGCATATGTCTAGCTAGGTTCAACTATTGTCTATTTATTTTGAAGGGAACTTATAGACTCAATCACATAAGTGTGTGCTTCTAACATCATCATATTGAGTAGGTATCAAGATGTTTATATGCTTACTAGACATGGTGGACAACATGAGAAGGTGTATGGTGTGAATTAAGTGGAAATTTTAGTGAATGGTGAGGTGGGTGTTGATAATTTGGTGGCTATATATGTAAACAAAGTATGGTGACACTAGTAGGGATACGGATGATGGATTATCAACATATGATACCAATGGATGTATGGTAGTAACTTTAAATATGGGGGATAGGAATAAAGTGATGGACATAATGCTAATATGTTTATTGGCTATGGGAGTTGGAGTGCCTCCTAAAGAATCAATAATTACACTTATCAAGGGGGATCTCATTCTAAGGTATGTGAGGATCTACCTTCTCATGTATTTAAGTTTTTACAAGGAACTTCTAACTTGTTGATTAAAATTATGATCTATAGTAATGTCATATTTGAAATTGGAATCTATCTAGGAGGTAAGCCATTATAAGTATCCATTGTTGGATTTTGTACTCATACCATGCAACTCTCCAAATTTAACTAGGGCTACCTCCTATGATGGTTTGGATATATTTTCCATTCTATACCTCATATCATGTACATATAAGGTATGTAGTCCTTTATCTTCTAGATCCTTTTGGAAATAGACCTTAAAATCATAAGATAATGTATTTTTTAATTGCTTTAGCCCCATGATTCTCAATTTTTCCTCTACTATGGTGGAGAACCCATATAACTCCATTATGATGGCCAAAATTTATTGTTTGAGGGATAAAATGTTGCCTTATTTTTGTCACACATACTCTAAGTTAAAAATATAATTTGGTATGAAGACATAAAACTTGAAAGGCATAACAAAGAAGCCACAAAAATGGATGAATAATTTCTACTTCTTAAGGTAGTACTTTCCATTTGACCATTTCTTTGATCTCAATAGGTTTTGACCTCCCTTTAACACCCTTAGCATATTTTCTCTTATTTTCAATATAATAGGATGGTACACTATATAATAGAAGCTATAGGATGTCTTACCTCTTCTAGATAGGATATGTCAATACATATTATAATGGATAAAGGCTTATCACCATGTCCTACTTGATTTAGTAACAATGATAAGAGTCATTCTTTCTTATATAAAAAATTATCCAAACTATGTAGAATGCATAAGTAAACTTCCTTACTTCCTTAAAAGATCATATTTTTTTTCATCTGGTCCTACATATATTTAGCATAGTCTATTATTTAAGATCATCCAATTCATATATCTTCTATCCTAGGTCTACAACTATAGCAAATATCACCAACTAGACTTTATCTTTGCATAGGTTTCTTTCCAAAGAGAAATTAAAGTCTAGGGACTTATATGGATCTTAGAGGTAAAGCACAAGGTAGTATCTTCAATAATGATAGTCAAATTAGTATTTGGTTTCTTCTATGATTTTAGGTTACACACAACCCACATGGTTGGGTTGTATTTAACATTTAGCATCCCCCAAATTTTTTTCCCTTGATGAAGAAATATGTGTTTTCCTAATGTAAAGGCCTTATGTTCTTACCCTCAAAATCATATCTTTTGGAATAGACCTCAACTAGATTAATACAATTCTAAATCTAGGGCACTAACTTCATAGTGAGGTCCAAGTTCCATAAAATATAAATGTTCCATGAGTCTATATAAATCCCTAACTTGTATTATCTCAATGCCTCCTTTCTCATCTAAATTAGTGAATGCTTAAAATTCCCCATCCACCCTCCTATAAGGCTCATAAAATACTTATTTTGGTCTCTTAGGCAAATGAAAATCCTTCTTATTACCCTTTCCATTAATTTTACCCTATGATAAGCTTACTTATATTTGTAGGCTCTGAATTTGGACTAGTTTGACATGAATATCAACCATCATTGCAACAATAGTGGAAAGTGTTATTACTAGTTTTGCTTTAGGTATGGAAGGTCTAGCAGAAGTATCTCTAGTATCCATAATCATTTTGAAGGGATTTGGTTGATTTTAAAAAAATTAAAAAATACATTTTCTAATTACTTATGGGGAACAATTTGCTTAACAAGGTGGAGAAAATCACTTGATAGTTAGGATTGAATTACTTAGTATTTTTTACTTTGGAAAATTAATTGATAGCTAGGATTTAATCACCTATCCTTGGAGGAGTGAATCGCTCTTCAAGAACTTAGGAATTTTTCAAATTTAGGTTGATGTGAATCATTCATCATGGAGCAAATCACTTCCCAGTGCAATAATTTATAAAACTTTTACTATTTTTAAAATATCAACATAATGTGCTTGGGATTGAGAGTGGTAGAGGAGTCAAAACAAACAATTGAATAGTGGAGTAAATAAGATAAAAGCATATATTTTTATCCATAGTGTAGGTCACTTTGGTTATGGTTTCTATGGCATGGTCCAAAATAAAATAATACAAATTGGCTAGCTAGGGTACAATATAAGAAGATGGCTTTCTAGAACATAAAGCTTAAAGGCAAGAAGAGAACCTTAATCATAGCAAGGGTAAGCAAAGTGTTGTGGCCAACATGAAATTTAGTATGATCTTCTATAGTGGCTAGAGAATCCAAAAAAAAATCATCAAAAATGGTGTTAAGGGATTTTAATCCCTTCCTTGCCTACATGCCCCATTGTAATAAATATGCTTTTCGAGTGATTGACTCATTTTATGGGTGATTTTCTTGTTCCCTTTTATTTTTATCACTTTTTTTCTTGTGGAATGATTCACTCCTATAGCTTCAATTTTTTAACTTTATAAAAAAATTGCA
Source organism: Wollemia nobilis (assembly GCA_028583015.1). NCBI lineage: Eukaryota > Viridiplantae > Streptophyta > Pinopsida > Araucariales > Araucariaceae > Wollemia > Wollemia nobilis. Next base: position 161,185 of record JAQPPZ010016564.1, read on the forward strand.
AGGAAATTTTTGAGATGTAGGAAGAAAACAAAAGAAGAAAAATGGATGTTTAAGTGCCTTTTCCAAAGTTTTCACTCAAAAAATTTAAATTATTTTTTCTCATTTTTTTTTCAATTTTTATATTTTTAGAAAATGAAGATATAAGTATGAAGTCTAGCCAGAGAAAATATCGAAAAGGTACTATGAACATATTTCTATTTTCTTTTGAATATTTAGATGGGCATTAAATATTTTCCATTGACTGAGATAGGCAGTGACCTTTTATCTAGTATTACAAGCCTCTATGCATTTGGTCCTATGATTTGAAGGATTAGTATGGTCTACTCTATACTGAATAAAACTTCTTATCATTTCTAAGGTTTTCCTTTTCTTCATCACAATTAAACACTAAGTTTCCTTGTATTCTATCTCAATGGCCCTCTTATCAAACCAAATTTTGATTGCCATCAAATGCTACGCAAGCCTTTCAAAGGAATTTGTCCTTTCTTCTTCTAGAGCTAGAAAGTCATTTATTCATGCTTTTAGGAGATGAATATCCATGTATTCAATCTTTATTTGCCAAGACATTTGTAAATAAGAGACTCTAGATTTACAACCAATAAGATTTATTTTCCAAACACAAGTTCTTACAATGATGATCCTACATAAGCTTTAGGCATTACCCTATCCATATATAATTTCCTTTTTAGTTTGGTATGACAATCCCTCTTCAACTTGGCTTTTATACTTTTCAATATCCTCACTATATTTCCATTTATTTATCTTGAGCATGGTAATTAGACATTGTTTTTAACACAAAACCATATTCAAGTGCAAAATTTATTATATTGAGTCCTTAAAGTTTGTGGCATTATCAGTAATTACCATGGTAAGTGACCTAAATTTGGCGATAATATATTCTAATATTTGGATAATGGCCTCTAGTTTTTCTTATCTTACTAGTACTACCTTGACCCATTTGTTGAAGTAGTTGATGGTAGTCAAAATCCATCCATGTCCACCACTTGATAGGGGGCTAATTTTCCCAATGAAGTGAAGGTACCATTTCTAAAAGGGTTCAGTGAAAATGATAGTCTTTAAGGGAATAAATGCTTATCTTCTTTTACCCATGAAAGTGCAAGAATATTTACATTTTTTGATTCACTAAAAGTAGTCAATAAAATTATAGCCTTCTAAAATCTAATTTAATATCATGTCTTCTATTATCTCTAATATATCTTGGTTAATAATCAATTTACTCTTTGCTATCAATGATACTTGATTCTTGGGAGCTGACATAGCAATATTTTCACATAAATATCTGCCTCTAATAAAATTGGTGTATTTTATCTCAATGTCAAATTCCTCAGTTTTATTTATCCAATGTGCTCTCTTTTATCCTATTTCACCATGCAACACAAAAAATCTAACATCATGGTTTACTATAAAGATAGTGGTCCTAATTTGAGATAGGTAAAACCTAAAATTTATTAAGGACTTCATCATGTTAGACACATACTTTCTATGAAAGTATAACAATATTCATAATTTTTTAGCACTTGAAAATGAAAGAGATTGAATGCTCTTCCTTTTGCCATTGTGGTGTCCCTGTTGGGACTTAAAATATAATCTCATATTTTTTCAATGAGTTTACATAGGTTTTTATGAGGGGTCCTTGTCCCCTCATACTGAGTGGGATTTGAACCTTGGACCTCTCAAAGAGAGGGAAAAGCCATTACCACTACAGTAAGCTTGCAACTCTTGAATGCTCTTTCTTTTGATCATCCCTTTGAGTCAAAATTTTTGCGATACTTTCATCAATGACAAACACTTAAAGCCTGAAATATTTAGAAAATTTTGGGTTCAAAAGGATTGAGGCCCTCGTAATCATGTAGTTTATCTACTGGAAAACTTTTTTCCTTATTTATTCCATACAAAGATGGCATCTTTCTTTACCATTTTTGTAATTGGTCAAACTAGTTTCCCAAAATTTATTATGAACTTGGTTGCAAATTGGAATTGTTTGAAGAACAACCTAATATATTGGATGGATGTTGCCAAGGGTAATTTATGAATTAATTTTTTCATATCTTTGTATTTGTCATGATTCTCCCCTAACAATATTTTTTCAGATAACAGGCTTATGAATCTATATGTTATTTTAAATAAAAACCTATTGGATTTTATGATAATTGGTAGTTTTTGAAATATTATATACTACTAATGGATTTGTATGTTTCACAGGAAGAAGTGTTCTCATGAGTGAGTAGATAACTGATGGTTAAGATAGCCAAATTCTTTGACACATGATATCCACATTTAGACCTAATACACAATTGTACAATTTGCATTTATCTTTCTTGCTTTGAATGCTTGGTATTATGTCTAAATCTTCAAGAAAAGTTGAGTTACTTTAAATAGTTTTAAAGTAACATAGAATACTAAGGGTTGCTTATTTATAATGCTTAGTAGTAAAGGAATTACTAAGTTTTCATGGAATAAGCCTTTGTTGCAATAGTATTTGCTTATGAAATTGAAATGATGAGTTTCATTTATTAAAAGATTCCTTATGTTTGAATTAGAAAATAGATTTCTAAGGTCTTATTAATGAAATAATTTATTGATAAGAAACAAAGTGACCAATGTTTTGAACATTAGAATTATTGCAAATAGTAAATCAACTTTTTATCATTTCAAATATGAAGTAATAAAAAATTAATAGGTGCGGGTAGTTATGGAGTTTGTTCCATGAATGAAACTTGCCCTGCCCTCTTTAGAAACCTTCTATGGAAGAAAGGAGGAATTATTTTTTTTCTTCAGGGATGAACATATCGCATAGATAAGGCTTTTGGAAGTTTTGGAAGAGTAGAAGGGTCAAACAATCATTCCTTTGGTGTGCAATAGAGTCATCTCCAAAACATCCACTATATTTATAAGGTACCCTTCTCTATAATTATCTAATATAGTTGCTTCAAACCTATATAAGGAAAGTAAAAACATGGTTTCAAACATATAGACGATTTCCTGAGTAAAAATATGGAAAACCCATGTTGTAATAGCTTCACAGTGGAACCTATGTAGTTTGTGGTGTATGCCTTGAAAAAATATAAGTTTTAGGGTTGGTTTACGTAATGCCTTGCCCATGTTTTCTTCCTAATTTTATACCATTTGTTTGGTTGTGTAGAGCATGCCTATGCACATCGATTCTAGAGGCCACACTGTAAAACAAAATCCAAAGTTTTTTTCTATATCAAACTAGAATCGAATTCCTCACTTTAACCCTATTAATTATAAGGTTTACCATAGGGTAGTGGTGATTGTGTCTGTGTGTCACTCACCATAGGTTTTTCTATGCAATGGAATATACACGAAGGCATAGAGAGACGTGAGGTTTATAATTGTTGTTTTGAATAAAAAGGGTTAAATATAATTTGGGGCACCTTATATTTTAACCATACAAAGTCATTAGATAGAAATGGATAATCTGAGTTATTGCAAAATGATTATGTTGTATTAGTCATCCAAATTGACCCTACAGGTGGCTGCTTATATTGCTCTAGTTGCTTTTTGGTTGGCTACCATGAAATAGCCCTACATCTACATGAATTTAGATGTCCTTATAATCCATGTATTATTAGGATGAATGAATTGCTCTTAGGAGATTAGAATATTTTCATTTATGTAACTGAAATATGTAGGAAATTTTATAATATCAATCTATATTATAAGGATTAAAACATAGATTGATAAATGTGAAATAAATGTTGCTTATTCCTTGAGTAATATGATATTTAGAGAATTGCATGTTCCTTTACTTGGATTATGAAAGATCATGTTAAGTATGGGATAGTTTATAGAGATTTAATCCATTTAGTTGGAGGTAATTTATTTTATTCATAATTTTCAATCTAGAAAGGAATGATCTATGGATTAAATATATATCCATTTTAGGGAAATATGAATTAATAAAATAATCAACCTATATTAAAATTGAAGATAATCTATTATGGAATATTCCCTAGAGTAATGGTTGATTTATTTTTTAAACAAGTTTTCATTATGAATGATTTAATAGTAGATAAATGAAATAACTATTTTGTATCATGCTTTTTCTAATAAAAGTGATATGGAACACAATTAAAAATAGATACACCAAAGGTTTGCATGAATAAAAATTGAATTGTATTACCAGAACATACCTATAAATAGGTATTACAAAGATTCAATTGGATAATGTGGTATTAAATATTGATGACCCTTATCTGTTACAACTAACAAGTAATGGTAATATATTATTCCCTATCATTCCTCCCTTGGTATTAAATATTGATGATCCTTATTTGTTACAACTAACAAGTAATGGTAATATATTATTCCCTATCATTCCTCCCCACTGAGAAAGCATTGGTACCCAATGCATACAAGTGTGGAAGAGAAATATGGGTAGCTAAGGAGTGTCAGGTACAACTAATAATGCACTCCTATTACAAAATAAGAAGACCAAAATGAAAAATTTTAAGGTCTTTGGAAAACCAAAAACTATCATAGATACTGAATTAGGCTAAAAAACGCTCTCCAATAACTGTAAACGCTACTATACCAACAAACAATTGGATGGATCCCTTGATTTAGTAGAAGAAAGCAGCATCGATGGTATAGTAAAGATTCCAAAGAATATTCCTCAAAAAATGTGCCAAATATGCCAAGAAAAAAAAATTAATTTTATCAAGCATTAAATTTTTGGTTTTGAATGTTGGGCTGTGTGCATTAATGAAAGGTGAGAAGCATTAAGTTTTGAGGTTTATTTAATTATGGGTTATTTAATGTATTTATATGTACATTTAAGGATGTGGGCCACACAATATGTGGGAGAAACAGTGAGGCTGATAGCAGGGCACTGATCGAGGGCTAACTAGACTGACATCAATGAAGCTGACGGGGCATGAAAACCCTAAATAATGGATAGACAATACTGCCATGGATTTGAATGATAAGCTAACACGAAGCAAAAAATAAGGTGTCAAAAAGGAACTTGTAAAATGATAGGCACAAAAACTTGGATACACAGGTCAAACAGACTAGTTGATGCAGGTTGACGATATTGATCAAGATGTAGTGGACGCCATATACACAAGCAGAAAAATCGATAAGGTGTAGTGGATGATTGGACACGTGTCAATAGGGGGCAATTTGGGTGATGTCGATGGTGGGTGAAACATAGAGAAAATAGAAGAAGTGTGGATAGGTGGGGAATGATAAACATCACAAATGTGCAAATGGATTGATGCAAGTGAAAGCAGGGTTTGTAATCAAAATAAATTCGAACAGAAAGGAGGATGGGGACAACCAACACTCATTAACAAGCACTGGCTACTTTCATATGGATGAAGCTCCAAATTGATGAAAAAAAATGGTGACAATCATGTACATGTGGGATAATCCCACAGATAAATTTTAAAATGAAGTATGTTCTACCGATTGGGAAAGAAAAATATGATGGTCAAAAAATATTGGAACCTTAGAAAATAGTAAAATTTTGTGTGTCGAAAATTTGAGGTTGGATGAAAAATGTGGATGCAAGCCAAAAAACTAAATATCGCATAAAAAACTTAGAGAGGCCATTAATTTTGGTTGATGTGAAATGTAGGTGTCACTAAAAAATAGAAGCATGCATCATAAAAAATAGGAAACCGTCAGAGGAATGTGCAAAGCGATCAGAAACGTAGATCAACATCGAAAAACATGTTGTTGATTCTAGAAATAATGTGATTGGTTGATATATGTTGGGATCATTGGGATAAAACATTGGGAAATATTGTATGTTTGCTCACCTAAAAATTAATGTTCATCAACAGACTATTGTGATTCACTAAAAATTGCAGGAATGAGTTGGAACGGTTGAGAAAAACAACAATTGGTTTAAATGAGCTTTGATGGTGGCCATGGAGGTGGAGGAAGTACCAGGGGTGGTACTAGGAGCTCAAGGATTGAACGTCATCGAGAAATAGTGGAAGAAACTAGATCAAATCCATAATGGTGCAAAATATCATTAAAAATACAAAATAATACCAAAACTTGGCCCAAGCATATGAAATGATGGATCTCTACTAGAAAATTTTGGATTTGAAGCCAATAAACCAAATAAGCACCGAAGTTCATGAAATGAGATATTTCGCATCGAAACTTAAATATGAGACCAAAAATAAAGGATGTTGCTGAAAATAAATATCACTGTTGAAAACTTTAGAAAATTGAGGTGTAAGGTTTGTTTGTTGTTTGTCGAAGAAGGAGCTAAATTTGCATGTAGGAGATTTGAGGAAGTTGCATGGTTCAAGGAGCGTAGCATGAGATCAGCAAGTGGACCCGAGCAGTAGTATGGAGCAACCACAAATATGGAAATGTAGATCAATAATGGGACCATGCAGTGTGGTGGTAGATCATGTCAAAGGTGATGAACAGACGATGATGGCCATGGTCATGGAGGTGCATGAGTAGGAGGAATGAACGCCAGGTTGTTCTTGGTGGAGGTCTCATCATAGTGACTAATAAACTCTATAGACCAATGATGAAGGTGATCAAAATCATACGGACAAGACTGAAAAATAACCAAAAAACACAAATGAAGGTAGGAAATCTATAGATCATTGCAAAACAAGGGAAAAATGCCAAGAAGTGATGAAAGTCGATGAAAGTCAAATGGTGCCAAAGAAATCATCGTAGGCAAAAGCAATGGATCAACACCTGGAAATAGGAGATTAAAACTCCAAGGCTGCAAAGAGTGCAAGCATGAAACATATGGATCATGGTCGAATGTGAGCAATAGTGGCTATGATCTATAGCTACGATGGGATCTGCATGAATGTGTGAGGTTGAAATTATTGCTAGCAATTGGAAGCGATGGAAAGCTCTAAAAAATGATGAAATTTATCAAAAATTTATGTGATGGTGGTCAAAAATAGAAAACCAGCATCCAAAAGAAGAACCACCAATCAAGAAGATTGCAACAGAGAAATTGTGGATGATATGGTAGGCCACGAGGTACAAAAAGCATAGAAATAATGATAGATAGAGGAAATTCTTCTACCAAAGTGGTAGGAGCTTCAAATGTGCTTGGATTTGCAATGTCTTGATTTACCTAATCTATAAAAGATAAATGTCATCACCATTAGAAACATTGTCTAATGGCAATATGATGGGCTTCTCATCCATATATCCTAGTTTAATTATAGGTGTTGCTTCATAACATTTAGTATCTAGAACAAGTTATTAATAAAGTTAAGTGATGACTTGTAGATTTTGTAAAAAGGATTAAGTCTATTAGAATCTGAATAGCTAGTAGATTTTTTGAATGGAATCATGAATCATTTGTGATATGAGTATTTATATATTTATTTATATTGAAAATGCTATTATTTTATTAAAATATAAATCTATTGTTCTATTTAAAAAAAATAGGGATTGGGCATGGGGCCCAATAAATAGAAAGAAGATTATGGGGGTTCCACATTTACTCTTTTATGACAAAATTACTCAAGGAGAGGACTCTTGAGTATTAGTATATTGATGAATGAATGGGGTTTAATGAGAGGGAATTATGGGGTTCCCTTGCTTTTGTAAAAAGGAATTTACAAATTCTTGTAATGAAAGTACATAAGAATTGTGGAGATTCTTATGCAATAGATTGAAATTATGGTAAAAGGAATAATGGATTCCTTTTTGTAGATTGGCTAATAGACTTGCAATGAAAATAAATATGGACTATTTAAGGCTGGGTTTTTCCCGAAAGGGTTTCCCAAGATACATGATGTGTCATTTGTGTATATTTTGTAGAACTTGTTATGGAATTATAATAAGCATTTATAGATCTATTTCTATGAATTATATATAAATAAGAAATGAATTTTTTTATTTTATTATGCTTTTTATGGAAAGTAACATTGTAAATAAATATAGATGATTAGCTTTCCTTTATTTCTTGCAATAGAATATGGATTATGCAATTGTGGCTTTTAAATTTGAAATGAATGAAATAAAAGGATAAAGTTATTTCTTAGATTCACCTTAGGATTTGGGGATTCTTCCTTAAGAGGATTTATCCATAGAATTCCAACCTAATTAGACCCCTAAGGTTAGGACCAGAACTAAGGGAGATGTGATGTGATAATCCCTTAGGGTTACAATGGGCACTTTAGTAATAGATCACTGAAGTGTGCTCCAAAATATGGCGATCTTAGAATTCCATTGTAACTAAATTCTTGTGATGGATTCTCTAATAGATAGTGAGATACCCATGTGAGAGATGTCATGCAAATGATAGTCATAGGAACTTGAACGAATGTGGAAGAATTCCTATGAGGGATATCATTTGGTGTGGTAGTCATTAGAAACCCCGATTGACTAATGGGTGACCAGATGAGAGATACCACACGAGTGATAGTCACCTCCATTAAGCTATCAAGAGGATAGATTAATGGTGCATAGTAGTTTTATACTAAATGAAGTGTGTGTAAAACTATAGGAAGCTTATGCCTAAGTACTAGTAAGGAATGATTGACACTAGTAAGGGATTTGACATCCCTTTTCTCAAATGAATAGGATAGGGTTAACCCATGCATTGTGGTCAAAAATTCCTTTAAAAGAAAGAAAGGAAATGGGGAGACCACACAGAAGGGATTCTTTAAGTTGTATGGGCAGTGTACAAGGTAAACCCTAGAATAGTTGTGGGAGTTTGGCCACTCCTGTCCATCCAATGGATGTTACAACATTAGGAACTCAGAATGTGGTAGAAGCTTCTATGGACTTTATTAGGATTTTCTTTCATAAAATTGATCCTTAAAAAAAAAGGAAAAAAATTGGGTTAGATTCTAGGGTTTTTACAATATTGTGAGTTCATCCTTAACACTACATATCATAAGATCTTTCCTTATTGCACCATAAATATGATTTTTTTTTAATAAATGAAATCCTATACTCTTTACACCTTTTTAAGAGACTCTCGATGTTCAACATGTTTATTTGTTTGGAATATGACCCCAACAATTGACAAAGTCTACTATGCAAAAGTTTCTCATTTGGATGTGAAAGTCATTTTGTGTTGGTCATTATCTTAAATCTAAATCTAACTATACCCTAAGAATTCATCTAATAGTGACAGTATTTGATATCTTTCCACCTTTTGTAAGGTCTTATCTATGATTGGTAGTAGGTAGTTTTCTTTTAGTGATGACTTATTCAAGTTCTAGAAATTGACATATAACTTGATGTCACCATTTTTCTTGCAAACTTGTACTCAATTGGACACCAAAGTAGAATGTTTGATGGGAAATATAATGTAGGTATGTAAAATATTTAGAAGCTCTTTCTTCATTACTACTTTGATTTTGGGATTAGTATATCTCTAATTTTATCAAAAGGGCTTTGCACTAGGTTCTAGATCTATGGTGTTTCAATGATGCTTATATCATAAACATTTAAATATTCATAATACAAGCAATAATGTCATCATATTTTCCATGGAGTTATTTGAATAAACTTATATTTTATTTAGTATATTCTTTACCCAAAAATTTCTTCCCTTCTATGATTTCAGTTGGATGATAGGAAGATACCTTTACCTTGATATTAGACTTCCTAGAACTATTATCAAGGTTGAATAAACTCTCTAGTGTGAAAAAATCATATAGCATCTAGTTAATATTTAATTGAATGACTTGGTCCTTTATATAATATCCATACTCATTTTTATCTTTAGCATGATGACCTTCTGTAATAAGGAACTTTATGATCTAACTCATTTGGCTTATCCCACATATTTAAAGCAAGATCAAATTTTATTTCCATTGAAGCTATTAATTTGCTTTTGCATTTAGCTATCAAGTGATTGCTTTGATCTCATATATTGAATATTTTCAATAATCCCAATCTCTATGCAATTATATGAAATAAAATTGAATAACAATATCATTAGGTGTTGGCTAGCTGTTCGAAACTAGAGATGCTATGCCTTGGTAATTGATCATACCACTCTAAGGTTGTGCCAAAGAGTGTTGTTAAGAAATATCTCAACAACAAGGTATCATCATATTGTAGCTAGAAGTAAAGGTTCATGAAACTTATTACATGTTCTTGTGCATCATCGTCTCCTTTAAATTTATCCATTTTTCGCATTTCAAAATATTCTAGATAAGGAAGACATGAAACTTACGGGTGAAGGGGCTGATTGAATAGTTGATGCAATTTTGGGTTCTGATAGCCCATCCCTTAATTTTCTAGCAATTTAATTCATTTTTTAAGGAAATTATATGTATGATATGATGTGATCTCATTCTCTTAGATCAATATCCTAGGAGGAGGAGGTGGAATATTTCTGCTAGATCGAGGTGGCTAAATGTAATCATTAGCCACGTCTTCAGAGAGTGACTCAGGACACCCTTGATCCTGATACCCATGTTCTAGCCCTTCATATGTCTCATAGTTTCGATGATCTAGCAATTGACACTATCGCGGATGAGATGATGAATAGACATAGGAGGAGGATGATTTTCCATTGACCTAGGAGGTAACTCATAACGTTGCGTAGTGCACCTTGGGTTAACTTGTTGCCTATATGTACTGGGCATAGGAATTTCATCGTAAGCTACCCTATGTGATTGCTCATCATGCAATATTTGTTCATGAACCCTTTCTTCATGCAATATATGTTCATACAACCTCTAACGATGTAGGATTTGTTGTTTTACATGTTCTTGTTCTATGTGCTCTCTATATTTTTATAACTCATCCAAATATATTTGGAATAGTTAGTCTCATTGAATAGTATTAGGATTAGGTGACTGATTTGTTCGATCATCTGTGTGGGGTCTATGGGTTCTCGTATCAACACAAGAGGATTTGGCTCTTTCTATGAGTGTAGTAGGAGTAGTTATCCTTTTTCCACAATTGAGGGAAGCCACGTTAACTCGATGTTCGATCCTAAGAGAATCAGATTTGTGTAAATATGTTGTGGGAGTATGATGTGTTTGCATGGAACACTCTCTACGTGTGAGGATAGGGCGCACTAGGTCTTTGTATTGCTCATCCTCAAAATGGGTATGAAAGGAAGAGGTCCCTCTATGATTAGAATGTGTATCGTATTTATCTGGGTGATTAAACTTCCTACTAATCTACGGATGATCATGTGGAGTAGCCCGCTCATCTAAGCTAGGCAAAGGCATATATTTTACCCCATGCTAAAATGGGTGTGCAGATCAATTGGGGATAAAAATTCATTCCACTTCCCTACTTGGACCCTCAATGGGTGGATCCTATCTAGAGACATCACGAGACAGGAGTGTTCTAAGAATATCATATTCTCGATCATATGGATGTCCCATAGGTGTCCTCAAAATAGGAGTACCTTGATGGTCAGATCCCCCATGAGTGGAATTATTATCATGATGGCTATTAGGTTATTTTTTTGACATGATCAAGTCTGTTGGACTGTAGCAAAGGCATTTTGGACCTCCTTGTGAATTATCTGTAGCATCAACTTGTGATTGAGCACGATTGCATGTAGTGATCATTATGTGTTGATTAAGAAAACAATAAAGAAAACAAATAAAGTATACAAAATTATTATCTCATTTAAAAATTTCTTTGTGAGTCCTAGAATATTTGGTGTGTTTGATTTATTGTTGCTCTTTCTTTCTTATTCGTATTTTTGCTTTCCTTGATTATATTAACTTAGTTTAAGGGTTTTCACCTATATGCTATCACACATTGACTTGGTTATGAAGTCCAAGTCGTGAAACCCACCAAGGTTTGGTGATGAAATCCAAACCCGATGAGGGAACCTAGGTCCTATTAGTCCTCTTCTTATGAAGGTTCTTGGACCATCCTTGGCCAAAAATAGGGTACAAAATCACAACATACAAGCCAATGAGGTGGAGATGAAAGCCATCATCATTAGTCTTGATCAATGGTTGTATGTGAATTCCAACTTGTTGATGTTTAAAATAGTGTGTGGTTTGTGAGGGTTCATATTATTTTATGCAAAAAGTAAATACAAGCATAGAATTTGATGTATTTTTACTAATGCATAAAAAAAGTATTGTTTGATTTCAGATTCCTAAGTAATAAACATTTAAGTTTCAAAAATATAAAAACATAGAACTCCAAAATGATATCAACCTTTGCATAGGAAACAAGCACACAGTCGACACATCAAGTAGATAGAGGCCATATCTGTGAAGGATGATCTATAGTAGAGGCCATATTATATAGGGACGATCAAAAATAGGGGACCATCTAGGAAAGGTATGACCAGAAACAAAGGTCATATGACCTAAGGACGGTCACAAAAAAACTATTTTAAATTGAAAATTCTTCAAAATTTTCCTATTTAAGCATAAATATTCTTAACTTTCTCTACTGAAAGTAGTAAAATAGGTACATAAAATCTTACAAGTGAAGCCTACATCTGATTAAGGTGTTGTTTTTGCCTTTTTTGAATTCTGATTTGGGGTCGTCTCTAGGTAGGATGACTATGACTATGGGCCATATTAGGGTGAGATGGTTGCACATGCTGACCATATCAGCTAAGGATGGTGGTACCTATAATTCAATAAGATCAATAAAATAGTTAATTAGCAATGATATTGCGAAATGTGGAAAGAGTCCACCATCGTGATTGCCACTGTAGTATGCAAAAATAGTACACCTAATGCAATTATATGAAATCAAATTGAATAACAAAATCATGTAACCATCAAGATAAATACAAGAAATAAATAAATGGTGCCCTTCTCATTAATATTGAATCATGTCCTTGAAAAGGAGGTTACAATGATATCCCTCTAAGGGATTTGATACCAATTTGATACAATTTTACAATCAAGAAATATGGTAGGTGTAACATGCAGAATATTTTCACCCTCAAACTAATTTGGTAGGAGTTTCTTGTGACCTCCACTATGGTATGATGTAGATTTGAAGAATATTTATGTTGATAACTCTTGCCAAGACCTAAAATCCATACACAAGGAAACTCAAAAGACATCTTGAGGTAGGGTGGTCTGTCCTACTGACTATCCCTAGGCTGGATGATGGCACCTATGGGCCATATTAGTATTATATGACCACTAAATTGTAGATGAATTTATTTGTGGCCGATGGGGGAGACATCGATATTAATCTATGAAATTGATGTTCAAGGGTTGCGCTCTTGAAGGATAACTTAACTACAAAAATTGGTATGAAATTAGGATATTGATGATGCAGGAGTGTTGAATTTGGTCTTCAAGCTTTGAGATAGTCCATTGTTACACTTTAAAACTCCATGACTAAAATACAATACTTCATTGCTTATGATAGTAGAATCTCTATGGTATTCAATTCGGTAGCACTTTGTTATCATCAAATTACTATATTTTTCATGAAGGTAAGGTGTATTTGTATATATTTCTCAAATGAGAATATTATCTTGTGAGGGAAGCCAAGAATCAAGAAGCAATTATATTTAGGAAGGGAAACCACCCATTATAGGACCTTCTCACAACTGACATTTGGTGCTTATCTATCCCGTATAACTTATTTTCCTTCGACTTGAGAGCCAAAGTTTGTTACAGGTGCAGCCATATCATGGTAGGGTGGCCATTACTACTGGTCATCTCAAGGTAGAACGATCTCTAGAGGTCATATCTAGGTAGGACGATCCAGGCTACAAAAGGCAATTTGCCCCTATTTGAGTGGTGAAAACCACTGTTAAGCCCTAAATCTGCCCAAGGTGGGTCATATGGCATGAAAAGTATCCATATAGGTAGTCTCCTCAGAATAATGTGTTTTAGGTGTCTATATCTATCAAGTGATTGCTTTGATCTCATATATTGAATATTTCCAATAATCCCAATATTTATGTTTGTATGACTTTTAGGTGCTTGTTTTTTGGTGCATATTTTGGATTAACCTAGTTTACGACTAGCTTAGATGCATCAAATATTATTTTGTTCTTCATAACCATATTTTTGGTTTTTCTTTATTTGTGTAAAGTACCTCATAATAAACCAAATTATTGTCATATTTGAATAGTAATCTATAAAGTAAATTCATATGAGCACCTTGATGATCAATGAATTAAATATTAACACCTATTCCATTTTTTGTTCTTACACCATTGAAATATTGGAACATTGGTAGGTTCCCTAGATATCAAATAATTACTAAGCTTAGTTTCTCTAAAGCTTACTTTTGGGTCTTCATCATTCTAGAGTATGCCTATGATCATGTTGATTTTTTTCATATGATCACTGTCAATTATTTCATCATCTATGAACTTGAGAAACTTGTTCTAATTCACTACCCTATAATCATCTAGTCTATGAAACAAATAATTACATTGAGATCCCATTTTTATCCAAATATTTTTCCATCCTAGTGTACCTTCATACGAGTATGATTTATTACTAGATATTTATCTCCATATAAATTTTGGGTCCATTCTCTTAAGATCAATATTCTAAAATAAAAAGAAAATTTTACCATAATGATTTCTTGAACAACCACCAACTTGGGTTGGTGTTCTACCATCATGGTTAAATATTTTGGAACCCCTACAAAATTCACCATGGTACCTATCCATGTGAATTGAATTTTTTATAGCCTCGATGTATGACATGCTCTTTTATTCACAAATAACCTTTGCAATTACTATAATTATGACCCTAAATCCACTGTGTAACTACTTAATAGATAATCATCAATCTTTTAAGTCACATAAAAATGAAATGGTTTTAGCATATTTGGATTTGGAAAATTTAGAATATCTATTGTATTTACTTTGATGTCCTACAAATCTCTAACCAAATTTTCTTGTTTTATTGGAATGGGCTATGTTTGTTTTAGTTGCCTATTGTTAGTATAACTTATTGTTGTCTATTTGAGGGTCTCTTAGAGTAAATTCCTGTGACCTAGTAGAGCTAAGGCTTTCTACATGCTTACTTTGGTAGGTTTTTTCTTTATCTTTATAGTGATGTTAAACCTAAATTCAATAGTGTTACTTTCACTATGCAATGTGAATTTCCTATATTGCATTGTAGGAATTGCACATCCTTCACTGGGTAGGAATGTGTACTTTAGGCAATTGCAACCTCCTTTTGCAAGTAATTCCTTTATTTTTTACTTATTTTAGCCTTTTGTTTGTCCCTCTCTATTCTTGTGTGCACTCATTTTCTTTCCTATAATCCTTTCTCTTTTTTGTCTACTTTCCCTTTTTAGCTAGAGAATTACTTTATGGTGCTACAAATGACATCTTTTTAGCATTGTACTTCTTCATTTCTTGTTTCCCAATTATTATTGGCCCCCTATCCTTGACATGCAATGGTGATATTCCTCTCTTTAGTACTATGGTGTCTAAACTTACTTCTTGAATGAATCTTGCTCTTTTGTTACCTTTATTTTGCTCCTAGTACTAACTCCTTGTTGGTTAACACATCTGATGTTATCCTTAAAAGAGGAATCCTAATCTTAATTGACCATGCTAAATTTTATTACAATCATATTTTTTGAGTTTGGTAAAGCTAGAATCGCTTCTTCAACTAGAACTAGAGGTTGATAAATTGGTTAATTCATCATAGGAGGATAATAGATCAATTGATTTATTACATGTAGTTTGTTCACTACTAGTATCATTTATCCCATAGTTATAGCCTATTGAGCCTAAAAATGCTTATTATACTATTGATACATACAATGCATTCAATAGGGTTATACCTTATATTGCAAGGGAAGGACCATAAGGCATTGAACTCAAAGTTTACATTCACCATGTTATTTTGTAATGATTGTTAGGTTTTCTAGTGTTTTATCAAGGAACCTAAAATTTTAGGTAAGTGATCATTTTTTGCTACCAATTCTATTGTTACCACTCATTATTTGGTTGCCACTATCTCTTTCCATGTTGCTTTCATTCACCATTGTTATCACCACATATACCATTTCCTTCATGTGGATTTTGCATTTATAATGGTCCTAAGAGTTAATGTTATTACTATTTGGTGGTAGAGTAGGTAAAGCAGACAAATAAGACTAGAAGAAAATGGACAAGGGTATACTTTGACATAGGAAAGTCATGATGTAAGGGGAATTAGTTTGTGGATAAGTAGTAGTATTGGTGGATAGTTGGAAATTTGGAATAGGCACAATAGTAGTGGTAGATTCTAGAGTTTAATGATTTGGGTAGCATGGTGGCATAAGCCATTGTCAAGACAAGGGGTCATTTTTCTAATCTATTGAGAATATCTTCTATGTGGATATCTTATTCAAAAATTACAGTTAAAGTTATATTATTAGCATCATCAACCATATTGCTAGATTATATAGTAGTCATTTTATTAGTAAATTGACTTGTAGTTAAAGTTATATAAAGCATTTGTTTGCTCGAGCAGAGCCTTCTTGTGTTCTTCTAAGTGCTAGTTCGTAAAAATACCAAAAAATATATCATACACCTATGCAATGAAATAAAGAACAAACTAGATAGCACACTATGTAACCATAATGACAAAACAAAATATGAAATAATGTTGCCCTTTTATTAATGTTAATTTTATCCTTCAAGAGGGTTACAATGGAATCCCATTGATGGATTTGATACCAATTTGATACAAATATTTACAATAAGAAAAATTAATCCAGGTGTGTCTCATAGGATCTCTCTTGCATCTCAAAAACTGATTATTGACAGGTTTTTGGTGACTATCGCGATGTATGATGATGAGATGTGAATCTTTATGCCATTTGCTCCATCGTAAAGACCTGTAATTTGCACACAAAAAAATCTAAAGAGCATCAAAAGCATATGAAGAGCCTTCCAAGATAAGACCCATAATGATGATAAAGAAAGCAATAAAGAAGCTAAAATATGAAAAATACATGCATGAAAATTAAATTAATCTATGTTAACCAGTAATTGAAATGTTGCTAATTCTAATGAAATAAATAAAATAGGAAATGGATCTTAGCCCGGGAGGCCATCTCTGTGCAAGATGGTCTTGCATACTGGTTGTATCTTAGAGAGACGATTGTACTTATGGGTTGTCTCTAAGAGGGATGGCCGCTAATCACTTGAGTAATTTCCTTGTGGTTGATGCGAGGTGTCAAAGGGTTTGATCCGTGGATTAATTGATGTTCTTGGTGCACTTGTGAGGAACGACTTAGGGGTGGAATCTAACACTGAGGTAAGGACTTTGGATGGTACAAGAAGTACAAATTTGATATTCAACCTTTAATATGATCCATTGGCATGCTTGGAAGCTCCATGGTTGAATTTTGGCAGCACTTTATTGCTTTGAGAATGAGAGCTCTTCTATTCTTCAATTCGATAGCACTTCGACGGATGAAATTGTGATATATTCAATGAAGTCTAAGTGCCTTTAAATAGACTTCAAAATGGGATTCCAAAGCTTGTAATAGAATTCAAGAAGTAGTTGGTATCAATAAACATAACTGCTTCTTGATAACTATCATGAAACTTAATTTCGTTGTACCGTTGCTCTTAGCTAGCACTTGTAATTGTTCAAACTGTGGCATAGGATTTTGGATCTTGTTACTTCAAGCACGACTATCTCAGGGTGGGACAACCATAAATATTGATCGTATCATGGTGGTATGATCTTTTGAGGTCATCTCTTGGTGGGATGGTCTTGATTGCAAAGGGAAATTCTTCCATTTTTGAGTGGTTAACACCATTGTTAAGACCTAGGACTGCCCAAGGTGGGTCATATGGCTTGAAAATATGTCCATATAGGTAGTCTCCTCAACATGGCATGTTCTAGGTATCTACAGATGCCTATTTTTGGGATGCATTGTGTGAAAGTATAGCATGAAGAAAAAATATATGACCTAAAGTCAAATTGAGGGTTGATGGTGTTCATTGATCTGATCAATGTTAGATGCCCCAATCATGGAAAGAGCATGCATATTTAAAACAATAATTCTGACGAATTAAAATTTTTAATTCAAGTAAAACTTTCAACCGAGGCACACAAGGAGGGGTCTACAGGCTTGAGGTATACTTGATCTTGGTACATTGTTCAGTCATGAGGAGACACACATGGGGTCATGTTCATGCTTTAAGAATACCAAGTATTTTTTTGGTTAAAATTTTTGCTTTTTTTCTGCCCCAAGCAAAAAGGGCATGATTGTCTTTGGTAATGATTCTTGGATGAATGTACTTTGCATGATGGAGTGTCTGATTATTGGTTTTGATTATGAATTTTATGATGTATGACTAGCCCCTGAAGTGACTAGTAGATAGAGGATATGGAAAGTGATGAAAGCGATGTAGGACCTTTGCAAAAGTGGAAGGGGGAAAATCCTATGACAACTACAACTTTGACCATTATTGGTAATTGTACATCTCTATCCCTTGGAAAAGTCCAACAACATGGATTTCTTAGGGAATTGAGATGATAAAAATTCAATTCCTTCTATAGGTAAATCACTGTATATGAGTATCACTTGAGGCTAAGTGGAAAAAGAAATGTACACCTCTATCCTGTGGAGCAGTCTAGCCACATGGATTTTTTTTTTAAGGAATTGAGATGATAGCACTTCGATTCTTTCGCAATCCTATTTTTGAAATTGAATTTAACCAAAGAAATTGGGGTACCTTTGGAGATTTTTGAATTGATCAAAGGGATTAGGCATCTTTAGAGTTATTTGATTTTTTTTAAGTGCAAGTTTTGCATTTTTTGTAATTTTTTGGGTCATCCTTGGGTAGGATAGTCGCACCGAATGCAATCATCTGGCCCTAAGACGGTTCGGAAGTTTTTGAAAATATAAAAGAACATTTTTGTAATTTATAACATCATTTTCATTGTTCTGATTAGAGGAGAGAAGAAACTGAGGAGGAGGGGAATAAAATCTAAAGTGGAGCACTACCAAATTACCAACCCATTGTCATCATGGACCAACCTGGGACTTTGACAGGCGAAGGAGCTAGAGCGAGAAAGGTAGTCACTCAGTTCTCTCCCTTGTTATTTTATAAAATAAAAAAAACCTCACTAATTAATGTGGGAAATGAACCTCACCTAAAATTTAAGGCAAGGAACACACCCTAGACTAGGAAATGTAGTGTAGGTTGTAGATTTTTCTTTAGTGTGCTTATTTTTGTTTGTTTGATTTTTTTTGACATGTACATGCCCCAATTTTAGGACCATATTGTAGAGAGACGGTTCCTCTTGTGAGGGTTGGGGGCCATCTCAGGGTGGGACAACTGCATATGAATGGTTTTTGATTGTTGGAGTGACCATATCACCCCAAGACGACTGATAGGAGAGACCATCTTGCCCTAAGATGACCATAGAAAAGACCTTCTCGGGTCAAGACAACCTTGATGGAAATGTACTATACCTTTATTTTTATTAATTTTTATTTTATTTTTGTATTTTTTTTTAGACCTTATTAACTGATTTTTTACTTGTGTATTCATATTTTGAGGGATTTTCATAGATTTCCCATAGTTTTTGAGATGGCACGAGTATGCCTCTTAAGAAATTATTGGAAATGGCTTAATACCATTGGTCTTAAGTACTTGATGAGACTAGAGGTGGTGATGGTAGACCAGTATTATCTAACTACCTTTATTGACCATTGGGATAACCATACCAAAACCTTCCACCTCTTGACTGGTGAGATGATAGTCACTTTGGAGGACGGTACCAGATTCTCTGCATTCCAATTGAGGGGTGATCCATAACTTCATCCCACATCACCCAGTAGAGCAGGGTAGGGTGCTCCAGAGGATTTTTAGTGAGGATTGGCAGGTGGCTCAATAGGGCTTGAGTAGCAACGATATTCTTGTTGAGGAATGGTATACCACATGGATGTTTACTAGTAGACATGTAGTGATGATGTCCCTCATGTCTAACATGTTGCTATCAAACTCTTCAAGAGTGAGTTTCTCATGGAACCTCCTTGAGGTAGAATAAAATTTGGTAGAGTGTAGTATTGTGGACCCATTGATCATGGTATGGGAGAGAAATCTATTTGTGCATCTATATGATGAGCTATATGAGATCCATTATCAGGGTAGGTTTGAATTAGGTTGTAGCTTCCTACTCTATATTTGAGATTAGGAGCATATTCAAACGGATAGACTAGATGGACTTCCTTGGCTAGGGTGAGCTTATATGGAGGACCAAAAGATAGGGTGTGCAGCTTGGTGGAGGCAGGATCAGGAGGTGGATCGTAGTCATCCCCATTCAGGTAAATTTACACATTACATAGGGTCCTTTGAGGGACTGAGGCCAGATAAGATCATATGGTGACCTTATCAATATTTCTCACTATGGACAAAGGTAGTAGAGTAGCTGAGGCATGTGAGGCACAAATGGTGGTTGATTGAGTGATATGGCATGGAGTGAAAGTAATTTTAGTACTCTCATGTCACTTGATAGTTTGGGATTCATCAAGACATACATGGTGAGCCTATTATCTATCATCATTGAGGAGACAAGACTCGTTTGGAGTGGCCAAAAGTAGAGATAATAGGAGATGAGACGAATCAGCTATTAGTGGATCTAGATGTGGAGGATGCATGCACTATGATAGAGTACAATTTATAGTGGGTGACTCGACTATGGTAGGGATGTGGTTCTATGGATGTTCAAGCTAGAGCAATGAGTGACAAGGGTGAGGATGCAGATGGGCAATGGGTGCATCATCGAATAGAAACATAGTGGGACCAAATCCTATAGGGAGTGGGGGACCCATAGGATGAGGTTGGTGATGATGAGGAGGATCTTTAGGATGGAGATACTCATATCAAAGAGTAGGTGTGGTCCCTACAAGAGTAGTTGATAGAGCAAGATACCACCATATCAGTATTGTAGAGTTAGCAAGCTAGAAAGCAATAGAGGGAGAGGGGCTTCTCTGAGGAGAAAGCCCTTCTAACTACATAGCTACAGAGCTCCTAGGACGTATTGAAGAGGGTGATGGTAGATCAGAATAAGGTGACTATAGAGTGGGATTTTTTGTAGGCACATGTGGTGGCATTGACCATGGCTCAGGGATAGGCAGGGATAGGTAGTCAGACCATAGTTGATGTGGCTACATTACATATATAGGTAGCTTGATACTACTCTCATCATAGGTCAGATAGAGTATACATTATTAGCTTGGAGAATGAGGTAGAGTTATGTGGAGGTATACTACCCACACGATCATCATCAGGGGCCTCACATTAGAGTAGATGTACTAAGTTAGGTTAGCCATCAATGAGGCAAAGAGTACCTAGATTCAAATATACTCCTCATATATCATAGGCTAGTGGTTCTCAGCCTCATCAGGGTGGGGTTGAGGGTGGATGTGAGAGTAGTGGTGCAGTACCAACCTAACTTATCTATGTATACTCCTATTTTTTAGAGTGTGAGGTTTGAGGATCCACTCTATTATAGCATGTGGGTATTTTTGTATCATGATGTATTGGATTTCAAGAATATATATATATATATATATATATATATATATATATATATATATATATATATATATATATATATATATATATATATATATATGATATTTTATTATGGCTCATCATGTGTTTATTGCATGTTTTTATTTTATGTATGGATGCAATGATGGATGTGATGCCTATATTATGTGATGTATGGATGTGATACCTAGATTAGATGCATGATTAGATTTTTTTATTTGATTATGAATGTAAATTCATTGTTTTTGAGATGACAAATCTAATGCACATATGAGATGTACTAATTTTTGTATAGATGTTCTAATGCAAATTGTGGATGTATATTTTAATTGCTTAAAACATAATGAATGAATATAAATGTGTTTAAAAAACTAATGGTAGACACCACAAAATGTATAAAATTTATGAATTAAAATTTTAACCTTGTAACAAAAGTCATACATTTGGATGTGATCGTTTGATATGAGATATGTAGAATGTGGGGGTTTTCCCTATGATATTTTACAAAATAAAAGGTGTGCGTAAAATATTTAGTGGCCATCTAAAAATCATTGTTGATATTCATCCGGTATCTATCCTATCTTATGAGGACCCCTTAATAAGCAAAATCTCATAAGGAAAACTACAAATTATGGTGAGATAGTTAGGTGCTATGAGAGAATTTTAATATTTTCCATGGGAATCAAACACCCTAGTTGATTGATCAAAAGTTGTTTACTGGCTACAAAAGACTCTGAAAGATATAAGTTTGTTATGAAGACCCAAATATTCAATAACCCTATGTGTGCAAAGTGAATATATTGGATGATGCATAAGACTACCTCAATGCTAGGCAAGTTTTATGCAACCCATTGTTATAATGAGGATCACTCTATGGTCATCTTATCCTGAGTTTTGATGTAGTTGGACTAGACTACTAGGCAATACAAGATGCCAAAAGCTAGCTCATCCACAAGATGATATTGGTTTGTACAAAATAAGGTTGCTAATGTGATAGACATATTACCACACGTAAGGCTAATCCATTGCCAAACATATTTCATTCAATCCATTTTTATAATGGATATTGCCCCATAGATTTTGAATAACTAAGGATTCCAAGGATTCAAGCTCATTACCCCCTTATTTTATTTTGATTTCTTGGGATACTTGCTCATTTTTTTTTAGCTTAGTGGTAAAAACCACTATTTCTCCTTTTTTATGGGAACTTGCTCATTTTGTGGAAGAGCAAGGAGATTTCTTGGGTAGGGGCGAGCTTGTCCTTTTGTCAATTCTCAGCATTCTAGACCATGCGCATAATAGGATGAGCAAGGGAAAACTTCCACTTAAGGTGACAAGGACTACGTTGTAGTGTCATCTTTCCTTGTTGAAACTCAATTGTTAAATGTGTGAAATTATGTTGAGATTTTGACATATGCAAGGTACTATCAAAGCAAGACCTTACCTTCTAAAATACAAGATAGATTTCTACAAAATCTAAAAATAAAACTAGGGATGACTAAATTATTGGAAAACCTAATGAATACCCTATAGCAACTTCTTGGTTGTGTTGAAAACCATAGTTACTCACTAAGAGAAATACGGATGGTAGTGATATATGGTATGTGAGGGTTTTTCCTATGATATTTTAAAAACTAAAAGGTGTGCATAAAATAGTCAGTGGTCATCTAAATATCATTGCTGATATTAATATAGTATCTAACTTATCTTACGAGGACCCCTTAATAAGCAAAATCTCATAAGGAAAACTTCCAATGATGATGATGGATAAGGTTGATTCAAGACTCATGACTTGCATACAAACATGGTGTCATTCATAAGAATGCAAACACAACTTGTCCTAATGCAAGTGCAATGGATGAAAATACCTAATGCAACTAAGAAATTATTGTAATGAAATGCATGATGACATAATACAACTAATTTGATATTTTTAATGTTTTGTATTATTTTAATGTTTTTATGTTATTCAGATTTTTTTTGGATTTTTTTATGATTTTTTATTTTTTATTTTTTATTTTTGTAAGGGGGAAGGTGTGATACCTTAAGCACCCCTAAAGTGTGTGGTGATAGACGAATGTGGGAAAGTGTAATACCTTTAAAATCACCAACTTACTTCATCGGTTGTGATGTGGATGGTGGGGAAGGCGTGACACCTTGAGTACCCCTAGTATGCACTGTGCTTGATGTGATGTGATTGTCTTGAGTGGGATGAGTGATGAAAATCGACCCCCCTATTGTGGAAAGGAATTCAGGTCGATGTCGTTGTTCCAATGATATGATATGAGTGACCCATTTTGCTCTATCATGTCATGCATAAGATACTTGAATGAGTAGCATGTTTAGATGTGCTTATTTTGATGATGATAGGGATAATAGAGGTTTTCACTGTGAGACCCAGGCTTATATTTACCTAATCTTAGTTCTAGCAATAGGATTTCTTATGCTTCGTAGATCTTTTGAAATAGGGCTAAATAAGTCATTGAAAATTTGGTGTAATGGTGATTTATCTTGTTGGACTTTCTGGGTTGCATCTAATATTGAGGTCATAGATGAGGTGGTGTGGTCTAAATCATGGCTTATTTAGGTAAGGTGAGTGGGTTGTCTATGGTAAAGGCCTCCCTATCGATAAGATTTTGAACCACATTTTTGAATGTAACATAATCATTAATTTCATGGTCCTTTTGTCTATGATAGACATAATATAAATCCTCCTATACCTCTTTGGTTTAGGTATTTTAAGGTCAAGAAGATGTATGTTTGGTAAAATGATTGCTTTTGCCTCTTGTAACTTGTGAAATATTTTTAGCATAGGCTTAGATAGAAGATTCCAAGTACAGGGCTAGGGTTGTGCATTAGGTGGATAAGGTGGATGAGTTTGAGGTATATTTGAAGGTTGTTGAGGTTGTTGATAAGTAGGTTGATGATGGCTCAACTGTAGCTCAATATTTGTGTGCATGATTTTTGTAGAGCATTATGTTGATGACTCATTTGAAACTCAATATTAGCTAGGCCAACTGAGATATATTGGAGGCTAGGTTGAGGTGGTTGGTAGCAATCAACTGGTAATTGAGGGGATTGTAACATTAGAGAAAATCTATATGGAACCTTAGAATTTTGGTCTTCTATGACCACATTGATCATTCCAACAAACCCTTCGTTTGGACAAGGTATGTATACCTCATTAACCTACCTAGGGTGCTCTTGACAAGAATCATGTCCCCCATGTTTAGGTAATAAATCATGAATGGTACCGATGGGTTAAGACTTAACAAGAGGTTGACCTAGATATTTGACTTACTTGATGATGGGTGTGAACGTGACATTCCACACAAGGTATTCGATGAGACTAGGGTTAGCAAAATGGATCATGGCTTATGGTGAGGATAATGGGGATGATGGAGTTGTGGTTTGAGGTGGTTCATCCATATCGGTAGATGATTCTAATTCCTCCATGAGAGTTGGGATTTTTGCTATAGAAGTAATGGGAAAAGTAAGGAGGGGTTTCCTCCATAGGTACCTTCAACTTTTCTTCACTCAAAAGTCTTGGTGATGAAGAAGGGATGTCAGAAGAAATCAATGGTGATAGAGGATATGGAAGAGGTGGTGATGATTTAGTGGATGGTTGTAATGGTGGAGCTAGACTTTTGATGGTGTCATTTGGTTGGATGTCTAGGTGAGTGGATGGCAAGGTAGACTCTTGCGGATAATTAACCATATTGCAATACTTGAAGGGTTGGGGATCTTCATGGACTACATGGACTTGACCTTCATGTATGTACTTGAGGCACTGATACAATATGGATGGGATGCACTTCATATCTCTCATCCAAGGCCTTCCAAGTAGTATATTGTACTGCCTTGCACCCTCCAAAATGTGGCACAATGTAGGCATAGTATTTAGCCCAACCTAAATAGGGAGGACTATCATGCCAACAATGGAGCATAAAACATCATTGAATGCTCACAAGGTGAATGTGGATGTTGTGATGTGTGAAGGTAGAAGGTTGAGATGTTGTAGTGTAGTCATGGTGATGATACTGATAGATGAACCTATATCAATCAAGACTCACTTATATGGAATTCAATTCACACTAGCGATGATGTGTAGTGGAGGATTGGGTCTATTAGTGGGAGGTAATTATAGGTTCCTTGTAGTTTTGGATAGTATTCAATTATAGTAAGGATTGTGATGTATGAGGAACATTTGTTGGAGCTACATGTGGTGTAGCTCGATCAGGATATCTCTTGTCCCTTGTCACAGTATTGATCATTCCTACAAATCCTTTATTAGGTGGGGTCGTATAGATTTTGTTTTGTCTTATTTGATCCTCCTTAACCTCATGGGTAGGCAAGTCATCTTTGAAGATACCAATTTATTGAGAGAATTTCAATTTGCAATTGATTTTTATCTAGCATATCTTGTACTATATTTTTGAATGCGTAACATGTCTGGATATCATGACCATTTTATCGATGATATAAGAAGTACAAGTCCTCTCTATGTCCCTTAGATTTTGGATGATTTGTATCTAGGATATGAATCTTTGGCAAGGTGATAGCCTTCACCTCGCACAATCGATTAAAGAGCATCACCAAAGAAAAAATAAATGGTGTATAGGTGCAAGTCAGGTGGTGTGGCCAATTTTGTACCAAATTTTGCTAATATTGGTTGTTGTATTGCATAGGGGGGTTGATCCTGATAATTGGGTTTTTGACGCACTGCTTGTTTCTTAGGCTTAGAAACACTTACGAAAACCTGGTTGAACGAGGCTGGTTTTTAATGTGTATTATTACCTTTGGGGTTCTTGTTCCATTTTCTCTTTTGATTTTTTATGTCCCCATCTTGGAATTTAATGTCCTCTATGATATTGGCCTATGTCAAAGCCTCCTCGAATTTCTAATATTGTTGCAGTTGTAGGAAAAGTGATAATTTCTTGGAACAACTTCTGATGAACATTCAAGTTAGTTCTGTTATGGGTAGGATGAAAGGTAACTTTGACATCACCTTCATCCACCTGTTGCCATAGTCTGTGACTAGCTCATCATCAAATTATCGAAGCTTAAACAAGTTAATCAAATTGGCTTTCTTCTTAATGCCAAATGAAAAGCATTCCAAGAAGGCATTTGCAAAGTTGCTCGAAGCTATAGATTCTATGCCTTGATAAATGGTTGTAACACTCTAAGGTGGGGATAGAGAGTGTTATCAAGAAATTCCTAAGCAATAAGGCATCGTCATCTTGAATATGGAAACAAAGGTTCATAAAACTAGTTATGTGTTCTTGTGCATCTTCATATCCTTTGATTTTATCCAATCTAGGCATTTCAAAATGCTCAGGATATGGAGGACATGGTACTAAAGGATGGAGTGGTTGGTTGCATAGTTGATGCAACGTGGGATTTTGATAGCCTATTCCTTGTTTCTCTAATGATTTTATGCACTCTGTGAGCACCTTGTATGCTTGAGACGAGATGATCTCATCTTCTTGTATTGGTTTTCGAGGAGGGAGAGGTCATGGAAAATTCCTAGTGGATCGATGGGTTTAAATATAATCATCTACAACATCCTCATGGAGTGATTTAATATAACCTTGGTCTTGACACTCTGAATCTATATCTTCCTAGGTCTCGTATTTTGATCGATGATTTTACAATTGACACAATTGATACCTATGATGATGGATAGGTATACGAGGAGGGCAATTTTGAGTTGGCCTAGGAGGCACATCATAGTGTTGCACAATGCACCTTTGAGGGTTTTATTGCCTATATGTACTAGGTGTGCGTACCTCCTCTCGTATTTCCCTTTGCAATCATTCTTGATGCAATATTTTTTGGTGTACCCTATGATAATTTGCTCGGCTTCTATCTAGGTGTTATTGATTATTTTTTAACCTATCCAATCATAGCTAGTTTTTGGTTTTCCTAGGTAGTGGCTTAGCTATGTGAGGTTTGGGAGCCCTTGCATCAATCCAAAGGGACTTCGCTTGTTCTATGGGTCCAATAGGGTTGGCTACCCATTTCCCATGATCGAGGGAAGCCATGTTAACTTGGTGTTCAAGCTTGAAGGTGGCCTCCATATATTGGGAGGATGCACAAGCACAACGTAACTACATGGAACACTCTCCACGCTGAAAATATGATGACCTAGGTCTTCCTCTTCTTCATATTCAAAATAAATATGAGTGGATGAGGCTATCTTATTAGTATGACAAGGGTCATACCTATCTAAATGAGTAAATTTTTGGCTCATACATGGATGATCAAGCAGAGTGGCTCACTCATCTAGGCTAGGTGATGGCACATAGTCTTGATTATGCTAATATTGATGGAAATATCAAGTTGGAATGTGAATCTATGGCATCACCCTACTAGGCCCCTTAGTGGGTAGGTTATGTCTACTAGTAGGACGAGAACGTATTCGACCAAGAATTTCATCTTCTTGATCATATGGAGGACCCATAGGTGGCTCTTGGATAGGAGCATCCTAAAGGTTGAATTCCCTTAGAGTGGTGTTAGTGCTACAGTGGATACCAGGATACCATGGTGGAATGACCATGTCCTCAGGGCTAAATCGAAGATGTTGAATACCCCTTTGAAAATTTTTAGTAGCATCAGCTCATGAATGAGATTGATTGCATATGGTTACCATGATATTGATTACATAAATACTAAAGAAACAAATAAAGTATACAGTTGTAGGCCCAAAATGGCCACATACTTAGAAAAATTTTGAAAATTTATTCTAAAGCAGAGAAATATCTATTACACTAAAGATATAGAGTATTTTGGAGTGGATCCGTGCAAGGAGGTTCCATTCTGCTCAGCCCTTGGTGTTTTCTACAAACATATGCTAAGTGCTTCTATTTTTCTCGGTATCTAGTGTATTTGGCAACGGATTCTGATGAGGTTCCTAATCTGTAAATATTTTAAGCTTTGATGATGTCAGCACGTTCCAAAGTGTGAATTGGCAATTCTTCTCTATTTTACATGCTCCAGTGACTAAGTGTTGAGAAGATGCATTTATTTGAGTTCCAAGAGTATTTTTGAGCAGAATGGCGACAAGAAGGTTAGAGGCATTGGAAAGGAAGTAAAGGTATTGGAATGGCGATAAAGGTGATTTGCATTTCTTACAGAGCATATTGGTGATTCCATAGTCAAATTGAGTCAAAGATGACATCAACATGATTTTTGAGTGGATTGCAACTTTCGCTTTATGGTACCAATGTGAGAAAGAAGTTAAAATTTTGAAGGCTAATTGAGCGTATTGATAGTGGACTTGATTTCACTCGCAAATCAGTGCATTTCTCGTCATAACTCGATTCCATTGGTCAAACCCATCAAAGATGATGTCATCATTAATTTTGAGTAGAATGGTGTTTTGTTTCTTCCTCACTAATTTTGCAGAGCATTTTTGAATATTTAATCGTAGTCATCCACTAAGATCATCAACAATAGATATTTTGCTGACATTGTTATAGCAATATAAAGGTAGATTCTTGGTGGATTGAAGAATAGTCATTTCAATGTGGTAAGATGAAGCGTCGAAGGGTTTTCAAGAACCAAGATCTAGAGAACTTGCAGAACAATGAATGATTTAGATCAGTTTTATAACGACTTGAATCTTAACTACCACCATTGAACCAACAAGTTGCAAAGCTGAGCTACCATGGTGGATTACTTCCAATAGATTTCTCATACTCAATGAGAAAATGAGATAATGCCAACGTAGCTCTTTGCTAATCAATAAATTTTTAAATTTTTGTAATGTCTCCTCTCATTCTTTCAATTGTAAACTATAAATAGAGGTTGAACCCTCAGTTTTTAGGGTCGGATATAGTACATTTGCTTTTCCTACTGTGTAAATATTTTTGCAACTAATGGAAGTAGCATTGCTCAAATTTTTTACTTGAGATTTGTTATCTGTGATATCTTTATTTTAAGAGGTTCGAAACTATGAATTGCGTTTATGTAAATATTGCAATGGTTAGTTCATTCCATTTTATTTGGATTACTAGTTTTTAAAGTAATTGAAATATATTCATAGTTAGATTTGTGTTGGTAGGAAGTTTATTTTTGCAAAATCTAAATATTGATATATTCTACTAAATTGGATTATCAATATATTGGATATTGGAATTGCTTCTTGGGACATATATTTGTTTGTGCTCTATTATATGAATATTTCATGTTTTGGGTGCTGCTAATCCTAAGTGTGGGACACTAAAAATAGTTTTTTGGAGGTTTTTACTATGGATGCCTATGTTGTTAGCCTATCCAACCACTATTAATGCATATTTCTCTAACCCTAAACATTTTTCTAACTCTATTCCTCAAAATCTTATAGAGCTTAATTGAGTCAGCATCTTACTAAGTTGACAAGGAACCAACCTACTCTAGAGGTTGGATTGAAGTAGTCTTTGGTCCATCCAATGTTGATTTCTGATATGTGACTATTGGGTGCAAGCCTGGAAAAAGAATTGGAAGATAGATAGTTGCAGTATTAAGTAAAACTTAATGACAATTTAGTGCCCAACAATTTTTGGCACGCTCGATGGGACCTATTTGTAAGAAATACTAAAACCCATTACATGATTTATTATTTTATATTTACTTGAAGGAATCAAGTTTTGGTGAATTGTCTTGACCTTGCTAAGCGGTGATCAGCAAATTCACCTAGCGACTCCCTAGTCTGTTAACCCAAAAAAAAATTATCCCTGTAAACTATAGTTTTTCATGCATACTAGGTCATTCAAGAGGAATAACCTAGACTCCCACTAAGAAGCTACCTTCTAGAGGGTCTACTATTATAAGGAATTTAAATCAAGATTTTCATTCAAAAGAAAATCCTCCTAAGGAGAATCCTTAATTTAATCCAACAACACCTCCAATAGGAGCTACACCTGGAAACATGGCACAAAATAAAATTCCAAATTAGCCCTTGCAAAAGTACCCTAGTTGGAATATAGCTGGTCCCCTGAGACTAGACCAAATGCATGACATTCCCAAAGATGTTTCTAAGGCTATTACAACCTATGATGGATCTGGAAAAACTACATATGAGCACTGCCAAGATATTTTGAATCTGGCAGCAATACACAATATAACAAATGAAGATGTTATTGTTAGGATTCTAGCCTTGTATTTTAGAGGAAATATTCTACATTAGTTTATAACCCTTGAATACAATGCCATTACCTCATGGGAAGCATTGGCTGAGCCCTTTATGGAGGAATTTAATGAGTCTGTTGATTCTTTTTTCCTTCTCAATCAGTTCACATCTATGCAAAAAAATTAGCAAAAAACTATTTTATATTTCAATTTGAGGTTCAGTAGGATCTGGAAGAGAATTCTCCCTACATCTAGACCACCTGTAATCCTAGCTTACATGTATTATATTAGAGCCCATGGATCAGAGTTAGGTCTACAAACCCAAAAATTTGGGGTGAAAACTTTTCCACTGGTTTATAATGTAGTTGTTCATGCAAAAAATATCCTTATTAATGTGGGGAGATTGCCCCTAAAAACTATGTTGCCCTACAATTTGGAAACCACTAATTTCCAAAGTCAAATTATTGCTTCATCTTATATGGACCCTCCTCCTTTATCATCCCCATTTCCACAGATGACTCCCATTTCCCAGTCAAAAGTAGCATCTGCTACAACTCCTTTTCCTCCACTTCCTTCTCAATTTTTTTTTCATCCTTGATATATAGAATACTTTGAAAACTCTTAGCAACAATATGAATTCAATGGAAAAATAGATATGGAGAGGTCTCAACAAAAGAGATTTCCTTATGTGAATAAAGATCAAAGACCTAGTCCTAGCAATAGTACTAGGGTCAAAGTAAATGCAACATATGAAAATCCTGAGTGTTCTTCAGAAACAAGTCTGGTGAATTTATGGTGTTTAGTGTGCAATGATCCTCATGACTCACAATCTTGTGTTATGTATGAACACCATGTACAATAGGCTATGGAGAAAGCATAAAGAAATCATAAAGGAAGAGTGAATATGCTCTGGAATCCAAATAAAATCATGGTTAGAAAATATCTTGATGAGGATGAACCTATTGTTGTCATGACAAGGTCGGGCAAAAAAACACTGTAAGTTGATCCATAGAAGATGGGTTAATTTTAGGTCCAAACTCTAAAGAATTTGAAGGATCCACCTTCCCAAAGCAGTGATACTTTCCCTATTCCCCAAGCCAAAGAAAAATAAGTTAGTCTTCCCAAGATATTTGAGAAAGAAACTTAGGGAGATAGAATGAGATACAAGAATGAAGCCCAAGAAAGGTTTAGGTTCCCTTCCATTACCAATAGGTAGAGAATTAAGGCCACTCAGCAGTATAAAATAAAATATGGTGAGCCAAAAATAATGCCTGAAAGACCTACCTCTTCCAAGTCTGAATACAATATTATGGAGGAAATGAAGAAGATACCATCCAAATCTATCCTATATGATACCCTCTTCATTCCTGGTCAAATTGACCTGCTAAAGGCTTCCTTGAACAAATGTCCACAGGAAAAGCAAGCCACCACAATCCTCAACATACCCTCTAAAAAGAATATCTCCTACCACTTTAAGCATAAACCCCCTCCTTTTTACATCTCTATAAGAATGGAAGGTTGGGTGGTCCACAATTGTATTATTGACTCAGGAGCATCTACTATAGTCATACCTAAAGTAGTTTGCGAGGAAATGGGTATGGAATACACCGGATCCTGCCATGGAGTTTTGAAATTAGATGGGACACCTGTTAAGACAGTAGGAGTGATAAAAGATATCTTAATGAGGCTACATAGAAAACCTGAGGTAACTATAGTAAAATAAATAGTAGTGGTGGATCTAGAGCCCTATTTTGTCTTATGCCTTTCTAGAGAATTTACTGCAAAGTTGGGTGGATGCATGTATATGGACTATTCTAGCACGGTTATTCCTTTCAAAGGAAAGAGGATAAGAATAAAACCTGAGAAGCCTTTGTCTTACCACATTGAAATTTTTGAAGAGGATATGTGTAATATCACCCCTCTAGAAGAATTTGAATTTGTGGAAAACTTTGAAGAGTTATAAATTAAATATGAACTGCATTTCAGGGAGGATTATAGTCAATTTGGGATAGGTATGGGCACATATAGTATTTCTATAAAAATAAATAAAAGAGTTCCCGCTATATCTAACCAATCCCTAAGATAAATATAAGAATGGACCATGCACTTTGATGTTTCAAAATGTATAAATGGTGCTGGTGTTGGTGTATTATTACAGTCCCAATCAGAAGGGACAAAGAGTTTCACCTATAGGCTAACATGGTCATGCACTAACAATGCTACTAAATATGAGGCTCTATGCCTTGGATTGATGTAATCCAAAAGCATGGACATTAATATATTAAACATATATGGTGACTTTGAATTGATTGCAAATCATGTGAAGGAAAGGTGCAGTAGTAAGCACCATTACCTAAAAGCATATAGAAATAGGGTATGGGATTTGATGGAATCCTTTCACACCCTAAACATTAATTTTATTCCTAGAGGAAAGAATACCTTAGAAAATTCCTTAGTATTAAGGGGAGCTAACTTCAACCCTTCTGTAGACATAGGAGTTAAGAAATACAAAGGGATCAAAATAATTTTTAGGCCTGCAGTGCCAGATAAGCAGATTTTCTTGAAGGTCTTTGAAAGTGATGAACAAATCATTGATTTTTTGGTGAGAGAATACTATTTATCCACTATTCAAGAGGAAAAACAATAATATATTGATCAACAAGATGTCATACAACTCAAGAATAATCACATACCTAGAGATTTGGTTACTCTAGAGAGCTTGTTTGACAATGAAGACAGGAAAATGATCAGATCCATGGAAGTCAATGAGAAAATCTATAAATAAGTTGAAATAGAAAAAGAAAATAAGCTCAAGATTGGAATCTGATGTTCCCCGAAATAAGAGGAGGATATCAAAGCTTTATTCTTGAAGTACCAAGACATTGTACCTTGGTCATATGAGGACCTCAAAGGATATACTAGGAAGGTCATCCAACACACAATTGAGCTAGAACCTAATGCAAAACCATTCAGGTAGAAACAGAGGCCTATGAATCCTAGGATCGAATCCATAATGAGAAAATAACTATTGAAGTTGCTAAAGGCTAAGATCATTTATCCAATAAAACATTCAACCTAGGTAGCCAACTTGGTACCTGTAAGGAATAAGAATGGTGACATCTGTCTGTTTTTAGATTTTAGAAATATCAATCAAACATTACTAAAGGACCACTATCCCCTCCCACAGATTGATCAAATATTGCAAATTATGGTAGGAGTAGAAATGTTCTCACTACTAGATGGTTTCTTTGGATATAACCAAATTTGAGTGAAGAATGAAGATCAATTTAAGATAGCATTCACCATAAAATGGGGAACCTTTGCTTATCATAGAATGCCTTTTGGGCTATCCAATGCAGGGGCCACATTCTAGAGAGAAATGGAATATGATTTTGAGGAGCAGATTAACAAGGTCATTATGATCTATTTAGATGAAATGACTGTGTTTTCCCACAATAAGCAAGACCACTTGGCACACCTAGAACAAGTCTTCCAAAAGTGTAGATAATTTGGCATCTCCCTCAATCCTAAGTCATTCTTTGCAGTCCATGAGGGAAAAATTTTCTAGGTCATGTGGTCTCCAAGGAAGGTATGGTCATTGAACCAGATAGAATCAAATCCATTCTTGCTCTTCCACTGCTTGTAAACAAAAAGTCCTTGTAGTATTTCTTTGGTCATATAAAATTTATCAAGAAATTCATCTCTGACTTTGCTCAGAAGGTGAGGCCTATATTTGAACTACTAAAAAAGATGTAGATTTCAAATGGACTGAGGTAAGAAAGCAAGCCTTTAAAATTATCAATCAATCCATTGCTATAGCTCCAATTCTAGTAAATCCATATTTTATCAAATACTTAATTATTTATTCTTATGGAGCTATTGAAAGCTATGCCTCGGTACTCACCAAGAAGAATGATGAAGGAGATGAGCATCCCATTTTATTTTGGAGCCAGACTCTTCATGAATATTAGGTTAAGTATAATTGCATTAAGAAACAAGTATTTGCTATAATGAAATAATTGAAAAAAATTATGTAGTACTTGGTTCAAAGCAAAACCCTAGTTTATGTGGTTCATCCAGATGTAAGAAGATTTATTTTACAAGGAACACTGGGACATAAGAAAGCTAGTTGGATCACTAATATCCATGTATATGATGTGGAAATCCATCCTACCAAGCTGGTAATAGGAAGAGCCCTATGCCAAGGTCTGATAGAAGTAGCAATTTTAGCGGAATAGATAGCTTGTCAGTCAATAGAAGATCATTAGACTAAAGAATTACAGTCAGGTGAATCAGACTGGGTAGATCAGATGACTAAGTACTTTCAAACTAGGGTATGCTCTCCTGATATTAATGTATTATAGAGAAGAATATATAGACTGTAGGATTTGAAGTATGTCTTACTGCTAGAGGGTTTGTACAAAAGAAACCTTGATGGAGTTCTCCTTAGGTTCTCAAAATATGATCAGAAACAAAAGGTCATAGAGGAGTTCCATGGAGAACTATTCAGAGGGCACTTCTCAGGAAGAGTAACAACTTTGAATATTATCAGAGTAGGCTATTAATAGCCTACCATATTTGTTGATACCTTCAAATTCACTAGAGCCTGTGATAAATGCCAGTGACATGTAGGAAGAACAAGGAATGCATCATTTCCCCTTAAGCCGATTCAAGTGGAAGAACCCTTTCAGCAATAAGGGTTGGATTTCATAGGGGTTATCAATCCAAATTACTCAATTGAGC
Source organism: Wollemia nobilis (assembly GCA_028583015.1). Lineage (NCBI taxonomy): Eukaryota > Viridiplantae > Streptophyta > Pinopsida > Araucariales > Araucariaceae > Wollemia > Wollemia nobilis. Next base: position 196,487 of record JAQPPZ010016564.1, read on the forward strand.
ATAAATACATTCTGACTGCTATAGACTACCTCACCATATGGGTAGAAGTTATTCCCACAAAGAAATCAGACCAAGAAGTAGTGATAAATTTCATGGAAAACTTAATTTCAAGGTTTAGTGTTCCAGAAGCCTTGGTGAGTGACAATTGACCAATATTCATAGGATCCAAATATATTGAGTTTACTAGAAAGTATGTCATTACCATAAAGAATACTTCAAACTACTACCCCCAGGGAAATGGACTTACAAAATCAACTAACAAGAATATGTTGAAGATTTTCAGAAGATCATTAAAGGGTAATAAGAGAAGTTGGCACCTATTTTTAGAACAAGCTCTATGGGTAGATAGAATAACTATTAAAAATTCCATCAAGACCTTCCCCTATGCCTTATTTTATGGCAAGGAGGTAGTGCTACCTATTCATTTGGAGATTCCAAAACTCAATATGATAAACACAAAAGAATAATCTGAGCAAAATCCAGTGGAAACAAGGTTGACACACCTACTTATATTATAAGAGAAAAGAACTCAAGAATATGAAAATTTTCAAAAGCATTCATTTGATATCAAGGCATGGTTTGACAAGAAGGTAAGGTTTAGGAAGTTCCAAGTTGGATATTTTGTACTCAGATGGAATGTTGAAAGAGCTAAGCCAGGACATCATCCAAAGTTTGACTCCTTCTGGGATGGCTCTTTCAAGATATCAGAGGTTAAAAAGACCAATGTTTTCCAGCTTGAAGATCTTGAGTGAAACATACAGCCAATTTAGATCAATGGTTTCACCTTAAACATACAGCCGATTGAAATATAGCTCATTGTAACATATGTACATACTTTGTATCATCTTATTTTTGCATTTTATATCAAGTTTTCTTTTGATAAAATATTATAAATATATATATATATATATATATATAATAAAAAGAAAAAAATTGCAAAATAAGCTAATTTTCAACAAAAAAAAGTAGCAAGTTTCCATTCCTCCCTCAAATGGCACTAAGAAATAAGCGGAATGATGAATGAGTTCAAATATGCAATCAAATGAACTGAAGTATCAACATAATGTTGCTTGCATTCTATTTCACTCTTAAAGAGACTAAGGTGGCATTAGAATAATGAATGTTCCAATCCATCGGGGTGTACGACTATTTTTGAGCGAAAACTGATTCCTATGCTGCTTCAAAGGAAAATAAAAAGACAAGTGACATCGCAAGTGCATGGAAAGTGTTTGTGTTTTAGCCAATCGGAAAGCAACATAACATCTCTGAGCTACCAAAATGAATAGTTTCAATTTGAAAAGTGTGCAAATAGACAGTTCGCATAATTGCCGCATTAATGGTAGAGGGTGTGCATGCATGGGCAATTAAAAGTGCTAAAAAGAATAGAATTATTTCATTTAATGAAAGCAACGTCCACAAAGTAGAAGAATAGTTGAGAATTATCTGCAAACTCTATAGTAAACATTTTGAAAATTGCTTGCAAAAATGGCTCCTAAGAAGGCACTAACAGAAATGCAGAAAAGGGAAGCAGAGCTAGATGACCATGTGAATCAGACAAGGTGGTTGGTAGATACGGTGATAACCCAAGTAAGAAGGACCTTCTTGAGAAGTAATTTTGAATTTAGATACTTTTAAGGGAGACCAATTCGACCTCAAGGTATCATTGCTATAAAATCCTTCTTATTTTCTTACATCTATGATTATGTTCACCATTGCCTTGAGTTAGTTTCTACAATGATTAAATTTTATGACCTTGAGAAGAGGACAATGAAAACTCCTAATGGCATACCACTATTCACCATTACCAAATAGATTTTTCATGATTTGTTTGCCATAGGGGTCATCCCATCCTTAGAGTATAAACAATTTTATATAGCAGAACAAGTTAGGGTTTGTGCTTCATTAATGGCTTCAAAAGAAAAAAAGTCATAGAAAGATGGCTTCATTTCTAGTGTAAAAAGATAATAGATGAATATGAAATGCCTAAAGTTCCAATACCCATTGACCAACTTGCTAACCCAAATATCTATTCCATGCTAGCTTTTTTGGAGGGTTTGGATTTTGACCGACTCGTGACCATTTGGAAAATAGCCACTGCATACTGTATTTCCAATGAAAGAATGTATGAGCCCGATGCAAAAAATAAGGGTATTAATGCCATTCACTTTGACTGGTCAGCTTTCCTAGATAAAAGAATACATGAGAAATTAGTGAGAATGAAAAGGAGTTGTGATGCATCCTCTTTCCGACATTGCTAAAGCCTGGTTTGGATGTTCTTTGCTGCTGTAAAGAAAATGATGCCTTGGATTCTAGTCAAGGAGAATAATAGTGGGGTAAACCTTCCCAAAAGTGGTTGGGAGCCCTAATTAACCCCTGAGGGTTTCCCAATGGGGCCATATGATGTCGATAAGAGTGTCGCATTAGCAATCTTATCTGATTTACATGATTTTAGTGTCTACAGATGCCCCTTTTTGAGATGCGTTGTGTGCAACAGAGTGCTGAGCAAAAATAGATGACTAAATCATTAAATTATTGAGGTTATTCAGTAACCTAACCAAATTTAGATGCCTCCATTGTGGAAAGAGCATACATTCTTGGAATCCTTGCTTTTGACATAGTTGAAGGATTGATTTTGGTATACCTTTCAGCCGCACTGTAATGACAGTTGTATGGGCTTAGGGTATACTTGGTCTTGGTTCCTTGTTTCCTTGTAAGCCTTTGTGTGGGTAAATTCCTGAGGCTTCAAGGAGGCCAAGACTTTTTTTTGTTGCATTTGTTGATTGTTTTCCCCAGCATGGGCTTGAAAATTTGTCTTTGGCAATGATTCTTTTGAATGTATGAAAATTGCACTTTTGAGTGTTTAAGTGTTGATTTTGATTGTGAATTCATTATTATGACTACCCCCTCAAGTGATGAGTCGATGAGGGCATGACCAATGATAAAGCAATGAGTCACTTGACCCATATGACTTAATTGGGATAACCATCAGTTTTACCCATTGTAAGATGTATCAATTTTGCTAGGATTTTGATCGTTTTGATGATATTTCATGGAAGCAAAAGACTAAATACCTCATTCCCGTGGAGTGGTCCAGCCATAATGGCCTTCTTGGGGAGTGAAGTAGAGACTTTTTAGAGCATCCATGAACCCTTTGAGTTCAATATTGATCCTTTGTTAATTTTGTCAAATTTGACTTGTTTTTGGTGGGTTTTAGGCCCTTTTTGTGAAATTTTTTAGCTATTTTTGTAAGATTTTTTGGTGGCCATCCTTGGGTGGGATATCTGTATATTTTATGGCCATCCTCATAGGTGGGATAGTTAGCCAATTTTTTGACCATCCCACCTGGTGGTATGGTTGACCATTTAAATTGGTTAAATAACCTTATTAGTGGTTAAATGTAGGAATGTTAGCTTTATTTGTGTTTTAAATGCATTTTTTTCCATTTTTTTGTTGTTTTCTTGCTTTTTTAGAGCTATTTTAGGGGTCAAAATGACCCATTTTTAAGCAATTTTGGGGGTTATCCCTGGGTGGGATGGATTCCAAATTGGGGGCCATCCCTAGGTGGGATGGGTACAAAACTAGGGAAAAAGGGTCCCTTTTTAGTCATTTTTTGATATTTTTATGCATTTTTGATGCATTTTTAGTGTATTTTTAGTGTATTTTTAGTGCATTTTGGTTAACTTGCTTAACTCTGTCAAGTGGTTAAGAGTCGATATCGATGTTTGAATCTCTTTTAGACCACTAGGGATCTAATGATAGAGGAGGACTAGCAATGGCTTGATGCCATCGATCTTAAGCATGTGACACGGTTGGAGCCCATGGTGGGCGATCGAGCTTATTTGATCACCTTGATAGACTTATGGGATCCTCACACCAACACCTTCCACCTACCTACAGGAGAGATTATGGTGACTCTAGAGGATGTCTATCAGATATTGCACATTTTGATAGAGGGGTGACCTATTGTATCCACTCACCGAGATCAGAGAGATGTGGTTATGCAGAGATACTTTGACCGGGACTGGGAGGAGGCAGTACGCGACCTACCTAGCAGAGGTATACTAGTGGAGTTATGGTATGAGGTTGATGTACTGACCACTAGACATGCTTTATTGATGACTTTGATCTCCAACATTCTACTACCAGACTCATCAAGCACTAGGTTCCCCTAGAACCTTTTGGAGTTGGTGTTCACACTTGTGGAGTGCACCGTAGAGCAACCGCTAGTGATGGCTTGGGGTCCTACATTACTAGCACAGTTATATGATGAGTTATATGAGATCCACTCTCATGGGTGGAAGGGCTTAGGGTGTAATTTTCTACTATAGGTTTGGGGATGGCAACATATTGTTATGGATCGACCATGGGGACTGCCATGGATGACACGAGCGTAGCTGATAGATAGGGAGATAGGCTATGGGATTCTATGGTAGAAAGCCTAGGAGATAGGTCAGAGTCATCACTTTGTAGGTGAGGTTGAGCACTACACAGAGTCCTTTGCATGACTCAGGGTAGAGGAGGTGACTTGGAGACCCTACAAGGATTGTCCAGTGTGGCTTGATGTTGAGGCACAACTTCATCGAGTGAGGCGAGGGAGATGGTTAGTTGGGTGACATGGGACTGAGTGGGAGTACTTTCCTTATGCTTGAGTCCTATAGTAGTTTGGGCTATGCCAGGGGTTGCCTAGTGAGCCAGTGGTCTACCGATATCATGAGGATGAGAGGACACTTGGTTGGCCTACGGTTGAGGTATTGGGAGAGGAGTCAGATCCTATAGTGGATATTTTTGATCTAGATGATGTAGGGACTACAATAGAGTATGACTCTTGGTGGGTGACTTGCTAGTGGTGGGGAGAGGGGCCACTAGGGGGTGATGTAGCTATAGTGGTAGGGGAGGTTGATAGGGATGTTATAGATGAGGAGGGTCATGATGAGGCTCTAGATGATGAGGAGCCAGATATAGGTGAGCGACATGTACATCACCGAGTAGTAGATGAGTGGATAGACCTCCTTGATTTAGGGGATCCACGGGATGACTTTGGTGAGGGTGACTTTGATGATCAGGGAGTGTAGGTACAGTTGGCAGCATGAGATGCTACTATTACTAAGCTATGGGGTGATATTATTAGAGGTATATGGGAGCATGTAGAGGAGATAGCTCTCCTAGGACATAGGTGCAGAGTGCACAATATAAGCTTGATAGGCATGTAGTAGAGATAGCTACTCTTTAGGCATAGGTTGGAGTATAGAGCCCTAGCCATGGGGGATCTAGTAGTGGTGATATGGCTAGACTATGAGAGGAGGTGACACAGCTCTAGGCCTTAGTGGGGGACCTCCAGGATCATTGTCATGAGGAGTGAGCATTCACCCAGGTTTTGGAGGATGAGATAGTGCACCTTAGGGGGTGCATACCAGCACATCCTTCTACTAGTGGGTCGCACTAGAGTCGGAGGAGTGGTACAGGATAGTATTCTATGAGGATGGGGGCTCCCAGCACCACATGAAGGGTAGACAGGTCAGGGAGTAGCAGATCTGGGAGTTCTCACTAGACATTGATTGAGGGTGGGGGTGAGAGTCGTAGTGTCGATCCTACGTGACCATGGCTTTTGAGACTCTATGGATCTTTTTGATATTTTGGGATTATGAGGTCTGAGGACCCACTTTATTGTAGCCTACGAGTAGTTTATGGATGATGATGTAGCTTTGGTTCCATATATACATACATATATATATATATATATATATATATATATATATATATATGAGTTTTTTATTATCATCATGTGTTTCCTTACTACTTTATGAGATGTATGCAATGCTTATATTTGCTTTACTGATGTTTTGATGGATGCCTAACATGTATGCATGTATTTGTAATATGATGTGATTTGATGATATGTATATATGTATATGCATAATGAAATGAAATGGATGATTTATTAATTTTGTATGATGGATTATGAATACTATTTGACATACTAGATGCTAGCACCATAGACTGTACAAAATTTATCTCATCATTTTAATGTTATCATGACACTATGTAATGGCTTGTGAAAATGTAAACTAACAAACATGTGATAGCATGATATGAAATGAAATGAATAATATAATGTTATATGATGTGTTTGGGATTTTTAGGAGACTCAAACACTCTAGTTACCTAATCAAAAGTTGTATAGTAACCATGCAAGATTTTTTGGCAAAGTATAAATCTGCTAAGATGACCAAGATATTCAATATCCCTGTGTGTGCATGTGAGTTCATTACTATGATAACGCATAAAGTTACCCTAGTGCCAAACAGGATTGATTCAGCCCATCTGTACTAGAGATCACCCTATGAGTATCATTATCCTAAGTTTTGTACGTAGTTGGATTAGACCACTAGGCAATACAAGCTACCAAAAGCTAGCTCATCCGCATGCAAACATTGGTCTATACAAAAGCAAGTTGCTTATGTGGTAGACATATCATCATGCATAAGGATACCACCATTTCCAGATGAGCTTGATGCCACCCAACCTATAATGAGGATCACCTTATGGTTCTCTAATGTTGAGAATTCTAGGGATTCAAGTTCAATACTCCCTTATTTTATTTTATCTTTGAATTGTTTAAGGGAGTTGCTCATTTTTGTTATGGTGAGCAATGGATTTTGGTAGTGGTGAGAACCACTATTTATTTTGATTTTTGCTAATGGTGAAAACCACTTTTTCTTTTGAATATTGCTAAGTGATAACAATCACTATTTATTTTTCATTTTGGATACTTGCCCCAATTTGGTGTGAAGCAAGGGATTTTGATTATTTTGGGTAAGGAGGAACTTGTCCTTTTGTCAATTCTCAACATCTTTGAACCATTCACACAGGGGGATGAGCGAGATAAAATTTTTCACTTAAGGTAACCTAGACCACTTTGTAGGTTTCATCTTTCCTTGTGCTAAACTTGGATTTATTAATGTGAAAATGTGTTGGGATTTTGACATATACAAGGTATAATCTAAGCAGGATTCTACCTTCTAAAAATCATGATAGCTTTCTACAAAATCTGAAAAGAAAACTAGAGATGGTTGAGTGACCAAAAACCCTAAAGATACCTTTATGAACAATGGCTAAGTGAAGGGAAATAGACACACAATATGGAATGTATATGTAAATGGTAAAGATAATGTAAATAGGTGGTAAACTGACTTTTGACAACATTGATTGTGATAGATGCCTAGTGTACATACTTGGTGCTAGACATGTATGATCAACTTCTAAAAATGCAAAATGCAATGATGAGGATGCCTAATGCAAGTGATGTTGTAATGCAATGATATGAAATATAATGCAATGCAATATTTTTGTGTTTTTGATGTTTTAATGATGTTTTTGGATTTTTGAAATATATATATATATGTATATACAGTTTGACCAATGGGCTTAGTGAATGCCATTGGGGATTTTGGGTGACCAAAGAGTTTATAGATACCTTTGGGGAATTTTAGGGTGACCTAGACAGTCATAGACCACCTAGGAGCATTTTAGGGTGACCTAGATGGTCGTAGACCACCTAGGAGCATTTTAGGGTGACCTAGATGGTTGTAGACCACCTAGGAGAATTTTAGGGTGACCTAGATGGTCGTAGACCACCTAGGAGTATTTTAGGGTGACCTAGATGATCATAGACCACATAGGAGCATTTTAGGGTGACCTAGATGGTTATAGACCACCTAGGAGCATTTTAGGGTGACCTAGATGGTCATAGACCACCTAGGAGTATTTTAGGGTGACCTAGATGGTCGTAGACCACCTAGGAGTATTTTAGGTAGGGCATGGACCCCCTATCTATAGACCCCTATATCTATAATTTATCACTAGACTCGCTAGGGTGGTTATGATGGTCTATGGGGTAGGTGATGAGCTTGCTCTTCAAGTGGCAAAAGCTATCACCAGATAGGATGTTGTAATGGGAACATACGAAGATAGAAATCTTCTTCATCATCCAATGGGATGACTTGCTCATATTCCTCATATAAACTAGGGTAATTTATGGGAGCTATGCCATAGTCTGATTCATCATCTATTGTCCATTCATGAGGAGGACCTTGATCCTCTTCCTCACTATCATATTGAAGGGTGTGTGAACTCTCTCCCACTTCATGAGATTGAGCAACATCATTGGATAACCCTTGATCTATCATGTTTATGGGAAAGTAATCTCCCAATGAGTGGACATGATTTGGATTGGCATAGGGATCACGTGCAAGCTCATCCCTATAATTCAGAACTAGGCATTCCAAACTCTTTATGAGTACATCTAAAGGTATTAGCTTGTTGTGTCCCAACCTAGATTTATCATATGGTAACTGATATTGTGGTTGGCAAGGAACATGAGTACCTTGTTCATATAACCCTAGACCAAAACCATGCCAATGGCAATGATGTAGATATCACATGGCATAGTCAAGATTTGACATGTAATTTATATCCTCAGAGAAAGGTTCATCATCTTCTTCTTGCTGAGGAACTGGCAATGTTCCATACTCGATACCCCCATATATAAAATTTATTTGATTGGGTGGTATACCTAGAGGCACAATGCTACCTATGGGGAGATGAGGTCATCCCATATCTTGCACTATCTCGATGGATGGAACTGTTGTGATGTTCCTGACTAAGTACTCTCCTAACCCTGTACTAGCCATATGGATTGTAACCTGGGATGATGAAGGTGGAGGAGATGGAAGTGAGGCTTGAGATGACTCAATGTGTACCTCCTGAGATGGTTCCTCATCTACTAGACTAGGAATCTCTTCCATAGAGATGGTGGAAATGATGGGAGGGATCTCATCGATTGGCCTCTTTGACATGTTCCTCTATGGAGGATCTGACGATGATGAAGGTGTCTTGAAAGTTGCCAATGATGATGATGGTATGGATGAAGATGGTAATGGTGTAATGGAAGGTGATGGTGATGGAAGTGGACCCTGAATGGATGTGTTCAGTTGGAAGTCCACATGAGTCGATGGTAAGGTCGACTCGAGGATTTGTTGCACCAGGTTGCAATACTTAAAGGGCTCAAGGTCTGTAGAGACTACGTGTACCTACCCTTCATAAGTATACTTTAGGCATTGGTGAGTGATGGAAGGGACACACTTCATATCCCAGATCCAAGGTCTACCCAAAAATATGTTGTAGGCCATTGCACCCTCTAAAACATGACACAATGTCGGTATAGTTTTGTGTCCCACCTGAATGGGTAGGACTATAGTACTGACTATGGAGCATATCATATCATTGAATGCTCGGAGGGTGTAGGTGGATGCAACAACATGAGATGCTGGAAGTCCTAGGTATTTAAGAGCACTAGTGGTTATTATGTTGCTTGATGAACCAATGTCTATTAAAACTCTCTTATACGGTATTTCATTCACACATGCAATGATGTGTAAAGGAGGGTCAACCACATCACTTGCTATGGGTTTGAGTTCATGCTCATGGAACGTGATCACTAGTTCCTTACATTGTTGCACATGCCCCACAAAATTGATAAAGGAGTTAGACTCCTGGGGCTGCAACTCTATCGACTTAAGAATGTCCATTAGAGCTTCTCTATGAGGTGGAGATTGTTGAATGAGCTCGTATATGGATAATCTAGCTGATGTTGTTCTTAAGATTTGTGCAAGCTTACTTTTTATTGTCACTACTGGCCTAGGTGGAAGGCTTTGTACTAGAGGTGGTGGAGGTTATGATGTTGATGGAACATCGCTTGAAGTTATAGGTGGTGCAACTTGACTTGGGTAGCATCTATTCCTAGTCACAATACTAACCATCCTGATGTACCCTTGTAGAGGGGGTGTCATCTTGACCTCATTCATTTGTTTGGTAGGAGCTACCTATACCTCATGAGTAGGTAATGGGTCTTTGAAAACACCCATTTGTTGATTGTTTGGGGTGAGAGGATTATCCACTTGGAGTTCATTCCTCTCTATCATATCCTACACTAGGTTTTTGAAACCATAGCACGTAGGCAAGTCATGGCCATTCTATCGATGATATCTACAAAATAGCTCTTCTCGACATCCCATAGGCTTTTGTTTACCTATATTCGGGTCTATAGGCTTGATTTCTAGTAAATTAATCATTTTGGCAGCCCACAGATGATCGAATAGGGAGTCCATTGACTCAGCGAAGGGTGTATACTATCGCCTAGGGTGACATTGTTGATTTTGGCCCTAATTCACTTGAGTATTATTATTATAACTCGTAGGAGGAGGTTGGGCCTGATAATTTACCTTTTGAGGAGGCATCATTTGTGTAGGCCCTAGGACATTAATGGCCACTTGATTGACCATTGTTGGCTTTGATGGTGCCAGATTGCTCTTTGGATTTTTAGTCCACTCCTTGTGAGGTTTTGATATCTCACCCTCTTGGATTTTGATCTCTTCTATGGTTCTAGCCTATGCTAGAGCATCTTCAAGAGTGGGATATTGTTGGAGTTGCAACAATAAAGATATTGGTTTTAGACAACTCTTTGAAAACATTCGAGTCAACTCGAACACTAGCAATAGGTAGGGTAGCTTAGCTAGGAGTATTCACCACCTATTTCCATAGTCAGTGATAGACTCATCATCATATTGTTTTAACCTCGTAAGGTCGGTTAGGGTCACCTTTCTCTTGGTATTGAAGGTGAAACATTCCAAGAATGCATGTCTACAAATTATTCAAAGGTATAGATGCTATGCCTTGGAAGTTGATTAAACCACTCAATGGTTGGGCCAGAGAGGGTAATTAGAAATGTTCTCAAGAGTAATGCATCATTCTCCTGTATGTTGAAGCACTGGTTCATGAACCTGGTGACGTGCTCTTGAGCATCTTCTTCCCCTTTAAATTTGTCTAATTTGGGCATTTTAAAATGCTCAGGGTATGTAGGGGAAGGTATAGATGGATGCAATGGTTGATTATGCAATTGGTGCAAGGTGGGATTTTGAAGCCCAGTCCTAGCTATCTTACTCTCTATAGTTTCCATGCATTCAAGCAATGCTCGATACACATCAGAGGATTTAATATCCTCTTATTTATTTTGGACCCATGGAGGGGGATGAGGAATGTTAAGCATATGTTGAGGTGGTTGATTGTCATCAACCATACCTCCAAAAGGTGCTTCTAGGTATTCCTCATTTTGTTCCAAATCATCATAAGCCCCATAAGGTGTTTCTAGAATGGGCCTACAAGGAGGAACTAATGCCTGCTGAAGGTGATCTATATTAGGCCTAGTAGGTAAGTTCTGATTAGGCCTAGGAGGTCGAGGTGATAGCATTTGATTAGGCCTAGGAGACCTATTTTGATGGAAAGTGGGTTACCTCTGATGAGCCTCCTGTCTATGTGTGCTTGGAGTAGGAACTCCATCATGCAAAGTCTCTTGAATCTACTATTCAAGTATTTGTCTTTCTAATTTTTGTCACTACTCTAGGAGATCCAAGCATTGTTTATCTGACCGAAGTTGATTAAACTTAGCTTGACGATCAACATACCTCTTGACTAGTTGATTAATTTGATCAACTATGTTAGGCCTATGTGCCTTAGCATTATTGCCCTGATACCTATCATATTCAAGAGGATTTGTGAGGTCTATTATGACTTTCCCTCGATTGAGAGAAGTCACATTTACTTGAGGCTCACTCCTAAACATATGTTCTTGGTATTCTGTTGGCGCAGAGGCACATCGTGCTTGCATGGAATGATGTGACCGAGGATAATCAAGATTTTCCTCAGGTCTTCCTTCATAAATGAGGAAGGGTAGGGTAGAATTGGCTCACCCAATATGATGAGTATCATACTCATATTGATATGTGTATTTTGGAGAAGGGTGATTTGAGAGCATAATATGATCATTTAACCCTACCCTTGGTGTATAGTCTTGATCCTGCACACAAGTGTGTGGAGTAGATCGAGTAGGCATGTGAATGCATGGTATTGCTCTATGTGTAGGTGCCTCATTGCATGGTTGCATTTCTTGAAATAAGGCATTTGAAGTATCCATACTTGGGAAGTAATTTCCCAGAGTGGGACTGTGACCTGTAGGGGTACCCCGTGTAGGGGTTCCTTGTAAGCTAGGTCCCCTCTCTGACACTCTAGGACTTGGGAGAGTAGGTGGCTACCAAGGAGGTATAACCATGTCCTTGGGGTCAAATTGGAGATGATCCATGTCTCCTTGCCTACTCCCCGTAGCGTCAGCCCTTAAGTGGGCTTGGCTATGGGTATATACCATAACTACTTTTTATGAACCTCTATGTGATTATCTCCTTTACAAGTTTTATGGATTCAAACACACAAAAATAGAAACACACAAGAATACAAATGATTATCTCTTTTAAATATTATGTGTTCCTAAACTGTTTGATGTGTTTGTGATTTGTTGCTTTTGTAAAGAATCTCTTTCACATGTTTTGAATGTTTGTTGATGTAACTCTCAATTGTTTAAAGGGATTTCACCTATACACTCATAGCTCAACAATCGATAATGAAATTTTAGTCATGTGAACCAACCAAAGTATGGAGATGAAGCCCATACCCGATCAGGGAGCATAGGTCCTACCAGTCCTCACCCATATTGACCATGGGTAGTGATACACCCTTCGAAGAGGAGTGCATGCAATTTTCCATGGCTAAGATGGTTCTTGGAGCTGACCTTGGCCAAAAATAGGGTTCATAGGATTTGAGCCAATGGATGGAGATGAAACCCACCATCATTGAACTCTATCAGTGGTTGGGGATGAATTCCAACTCACTAACATTTAAAAGAGACATGGTGTGTGTGGTTCCTTTTATGATTAAATGAAAGTAAACAAAATAGCACTCAATGAATTTTCACTAAATGCATAAAAAGTATTTTACTTTCATAATTTGATGCATAAATAAGGAACCTACAAATTTTTAACCTATATGAAAACCTAACCCTTAGGCAGGTCACATGCAGGAAAACCACTCAAATGCATGTCTAAGATTGTTCTTTTTCCTATTTTTCTTCAGTTTGTTACTTAGGAATTTAAGAAAGGGAAATATAGCTTTCAATCACCTAAGAAAAGACATGAAAAACTTCAATTTACCCTTTTCTGAACAACCTACTTGCAAATTGAGGGTTTAGGAACTTACCTTGCCTGTTCTGGAAGTTGCTATTTCTGGAAATTTCTGTAGAAAACCCCTGGTTTTGTGGTCATCCCTGGGTGGGATGGCTACAAATTTGGGGGCCATCCCTAGGTGGGATGGTTGTTGTGGCCATCCCTAGTAGTTCCAATTAGGAATTCAGGGGTCATTTCAGCCCAGAACGGTCAGAACCTGCAACATCCAAAGTGCAAAAACAAGGCAAAAATTAGAAAAAATGAAAAAGGGACAAGGGACAAGGGTCCCACCATGATCACCACTAAAGTAGTGAGAAAAATGGCTATGCCTAGAAAATTGAATTGAAATGCATCTAATGTAATTATTGAATTAAAGCATGCAAAAGAAAGACGATAAAGTAAGCGACTAAAATGACAAATATGTTAAGTAAAAGGGGGGGTTCTCCTTGTATTTATTAATTTATCAAATCAATGGTTACAATACATCCCCTTGAGGGCTTTTCAATGTGATACATTTCAATTTACAAAGCTTGAGGGATCAAATCCCTCCATGAGCTTAATGGTGTGCTTCCAGTGTTCTTCTCGCACTCACAATATAGAGCTATCTTTGGGCTACATTTATTCAGCTCCTTAGCTCCTCCCTCATGCATGGAATACCTGTACCTACACACAAGAGATTGAAATATGTTAATAGCATATGTGTTTTGTAATGAAAACCATGAAAAGTATGCATCTATGAATATAAAAATTATTTGTGACTAATCTAAACTACTCCAAATGACTTGAAAACTTAATATGATGTTTATTATGTGATTTAGTAAAGATCTGAGCAGAAATCAAAGTGATATTGTGAGCATAACCTGTGGCCATTCCTGGGAGGGACAACTAGGATTGTAATCACAAAAACATTAATTGACCTATCAAATCTACTCAAAACTTCACCAAATTTGAATATGATGTTAATATAATGCTATAGAATTGAACTACATAGAAATTAGATCAAAATTGTGGGCCAATTCATGGCCATCCCTAGGAGTTCCAACTAGACCTGCTAACCATCCCAGGGGGATGGCCACAAAACAGGGTGGTTTTTGCCACCAATTCCACTTGGATCTGGTCAATAATCCTCCTAGGGGTATTTTCATCAAATTTGGTAAACTAAATCTCTAAATTGATGGGTTTTGGAACAAATGAATGTATCCTAGAACACCCTAAAAATGCCTTCGATTAAAGAGGTTTCCAAGGTAAATAGGTGGGCAAAGGTTGAGGGCAAATATTGGTAGCACTTCGTGGTCAATAATTGCAAAATACTCTTTTTTTAATTGGGTGAAAACACCTCAATTTATAGCCCAAGAGGGCATAGGGGGCAAAGGGGCAAGTTTGGGCATGCAAGGCAAGTGCCGCCACTTGGCAATGCCTTTGCCATGCATAGGGTGGAAGAGGCTTCCCATTTGGACCTCCAATTTGTAGTCCCTAATGGCCATGACAACCTCCCAATCTATCATGATTGATTGGGTGGGATAAATGGTAGAAATTGATTGCCATTTATCCCACCCTTTGACTTTTGAGGGGTCTAGGTCATGGCCATCCCACCCAGGGATGGTTGCTGGTGGCCATCCCTGGGTGGGATGGTCATGAACTATGACCATCCTAGGGTGGGACGATCATGGCTATATGCCCCAAAACCTTCCAAAAGTGGGGTAAACCTTCCCAAAAGTGGTTGGGAGCCCTAATTAACCCCTGAGGGTTTCCCAATGGGGCCATATGATGTCGATAAGAGTGTCGCATTAGCAGTCTTATCCGATTTACATGATTTTAGTGTCTACATCTTGCATTAATAATCCATAATATATCATATGCATTAATCATCCACATAGACAAAGTATTCCATAAAAAGCATTCACACAAAAATTATAACACAAAATATAAAATCCATGTATATATATTATATCGCATATACAATGAGTGCCAAAAGGCTACATACAATGGAGCACCAAGGCTCATATACAAAAAGTGCATCTAAGCACTAGTTATACCCTCCAAGAGGATCCTTGTGACCTAGTAGGAGTATTAGACCTAGCACTATGCCTAGAATCACTCTACCTAGTAGCCTCAGACATAGATGAGTTTGGAGGATCTGGAAGAGGAATATGATGCTCTATCCACTTATCCTCCAAAGCCTTGATATATCTCTACCAAAATCTAAGGCACGCTATGTCAACATTATGATCATGCTCCCTATATAGAATTTTTGTTAGATCCTCATGCTCCTCTTATCCTGAGCCATCACCATCATGTCTCACTCTAAAACTTGCTTCTATAGCCTTGCCCAATCCTCCTCACTCTGACCTAGAGGCCCATATAGAGTCTCCACATCATCTCTATATCCATCATTGCCTCCACCCCTTGGAGCCTCTTGAGCCACACCCTTAGTCCTCATCCATTGACTGTTAGATCGAAGGTACATCTACCACTTAGGAGCCTCATGGGCCCCATCACCCTCATACTCATCTCCCTCTCTAGTCACTACTAGAATCGGTTCCCATGGTGGCTACGTAGCGAAACATGCATCATACTTTAGAGTAGTCCCCACATCATCTATATCAAATAGGTCTATCTCCTCATCATTATCATACATATCCCTCTATGGCTCCACATATGGTAGTCCTATCTCCTTCTAATACCTCCTATAGAGCATCGAATCATCTAGAACCCCCTACCTCAGCTCGAACTATCAAAGCACTCGTGAGAACTAAAAATATTCAATTTCACTTTGATACCTCCCAACCACCCACCTTGCCTGTCTCACCCACTATAGATGCTTTTCATCACCCATCCACCTGGTATCCTACCATAGCCTCTATATCACTTGGGTGGATGTTAATATAGCCCACAAAGCCCTGTACCACTCACTCATCTACACAGGATGACTTAGTTGCACCTACTCTACCACTAACCATTACCTCGCATAGGGCTACTCTCTACCCAAGCCTGCCACTGGTAAGCCCTCTGGTTGAGCCACACTGAAGTGCTCCCATCCCCAACACTATAGAAATAAATTGCATTCCAATCCCTTCCTCATATGCCTCTTCACCTCATAAAGCTCTCAGTATTCCTGCATAAATAAGGTAGGAGCCCATGCATACACCTTTTGCATAGTGAGCATATCGCTCACAAATCCTATTAGGTTCCAAGGGAATCTACAACTAGTGTTGTTCGAGGCCATGATTTTGGCCAACACAAACATCACTAACACTCGTAGCGCATCTAATTCCTTGTCCACATACATGGACAAGTATGGAATTCTCCCACATTCCACCCTCACACTCTATCAACAATATCTAAACATCTTCGTCTCTGACCCTCGATCATATCCAACCTTAATGCAAATCCCCTCCACTAGCACCTTGAGTATGTGATATACATCCTCAAGTGTGAGGGTCACCTCTCCTATGGGGAGATGAAAGGTGACCCTATCCGTATCCCACCTCTCTACCAAGGTAGAGATATATCCCTCATCCACCCTCACTACACCAACTTGGGCTACCTTCGTTAGCCCTATGTCCTCTAGTAAATCCCACTCATCCTTCACTAGCACCTTTCTCATTTTGAGGATGTAAGGCAAGAACTAGTATCGAGCCTCTAGAATCCCAAGTTGCAGCACAACACAAAAGCATTTGTTAATACATGTTCAAAAAAATCACAAAAATATAAAATGTTTTGCACAAAAATAAGGGACTTACCTCAGTAGCTCACACTCTAGGCCCCATTTTTTCTCCTTCCACTACCATAGCTTCAGTTCCCAAATTGCTTCACATCACTCCACTCCACTTCACTCACCTCTCCCAGACGTAGCTTCTCAAACTCACAAACATACAAATGAGCTTCATTTCTCATCCAACTAGTTATTTATAGCTTCTTTAGGTGCTTAGATATGTCCATAGGCATTCCCTAGTACACCGAGACGTTTGCAAAATGCCCAAACTTTAGTGGGTGTCTATGCATGCCAAAAGCGACAACCGATGTTTGGCACTAGAATCGACAAAAGAAAAAATCATTGCAAAATAGTGGCTTAAATCCATAAAATCTTTCCATATTGCATGCATACATCATTTTCATCACATTAACAGGTTTTGTGAATGTTCCAACTGATTTGGATGCATAATTTTCATTTACGGCCAAAAGTCGTAAAATCACATAACAAGTTACAAAATGCTCCATAATGGTTCAAATTTTTACAAAACAGCCATATTCATCATTCTCATCATCAATAATGCATTTTCATATTATTTTACATCATCAATCATAACATTTTCATACTTGCCAAGTTCAAACAAATATTCAAGTGATATCTCGTGGATTTTTCTACATACTTGGTGATTGCACTGATTTGCATCCATGAAATTTAGTAAGATGAATAGCCTACCATAAGGACACTTGGTCATTTTCATCATTCCATATCTCCTTGTTCAAAATCACAATCACATTTAGTGCTTCATATTTTTACGTGAAACCTTACCAAGAATAATTTGCACAAAAGCAGTCATTGATGACCTAGTTCATGGGGCTTAACACATGGACAAAATCACATTTCATCATTTCACATTTCCTTGATAGTCATCATGGTTACTGGTGTTAGCTAGGATGATTAGTTTCAATCATAGGAATTTTTTTGAAAATCACTAGTTGGCCCTCCGAAGTTGACTAATTTTTATCTTTGCATATTCATCTTTGCATATCAATGAAACCTAAAGGCACATTATTCAGTAGCATCGAATCATACCAAAATTTAGGGAAACCACATTTGGTTTTTATTTTTCCTCAATGGTATACATATTACATGATCATGATATTATACACTTGTCATTAAAGGTCCGAGGTGTAGACAAATTGGTTCATCCAAACCCCATAAGGGGGGCGGAGGTCCAAGGTTCAAATCTCGGGCCTCGTCGGACTGAACGCTTGTCCCTTTCCTGGTGCTTTCAATGGCGTAAAAGGTTTAAAATAATCGTGGCATGGTGGTTATAGGGGAAGGCTATGCGAAGATCTATGTGGCGGCTTTTGGGGCGGACAATGCAGAATACTGTGGCGGCCATAAAATCTGGATAGCCTTCCTGGATTCGTGGTGGCTACCAATTCCACCATGTAAATTAAAAAAAAAAAAAAAGATATTCTACACTTGGAAAAAATCCCTTCATATTTTGGGGCAAAAATAGACACATCATTATATTTTTGCAAAACCCTTCATCTGTTGGGGCAAAAATATACACAATTATTTCACATTATCCACAAATCCCTTTCCAAACATTGGGAAAAAAATGGTATCACATTTACATCATTCATATCATCCACAATCATTTGCACACATTTTTCAATTGGCTCATGAGATTCATCCGCAAACTCATTCACCAATTAAGGGGGTAAGCTATGCAAATCCAAATTCTTTATTATTTTTTCTTCAAGATCATCTATCACATCTCAAGAGAAAGTTGCTTCTGTGCCTAGCCCAAGTAGGTGTCTTATTTTTTTGCACTGCATTATGTTTTACACAATGTAGTACGAAAAGGGGCATCTATAGACACAAAAATCTAGCCACTTGTTGTCCATCCAGGTCTTCCCATCATTTTACCCATTTATTTATATATATTTAGGCATATTTGTTAAATATATGTTTAATATTAATATTTTAATATTATAATTTATATATATAATAAATATAAATATTATATATGTAAATAAATCCTAGCCATCCGATTTGACTTAATCCTATCCATCCATTCATATTGATCCATGCCACACACCTAAAATTAATATCCACCCTCTGATGTGTTTTAATCCGATCCACACAATTCATGTCATTCAAAACCTAACATGCCTTAGTTTGGAATATTAATAGGAGCCATTTTGATGGCTCAACCATTAAGTTTTTCCCGAGTCTTGAGTGCCCTAATTTCCTTAAGCAATTCACACCAGAGTTTTTCCTTGAGTTTCGGAATTCTTCTACCTAAGCACTTTGATTTTGTTCATCCAAGCATCCTCGCTCACCCTCGCTTCCACATCCATCACCTCCATTCTCACTCAACATGATCTGCTTCTGTAGATCTTCACTTCTACTCCCGAATGTCTTTGGGTGCTCCCTATCACCGCTGAGCACCTTCAGGTACTTCATTCCACTACCAAGCATCGCTAGATACTTCCCACCATTTTTCTTGGTGCCCATGGGCATTTCCTACTACTTCCAAGTGCCCGTGGGCATATCATAACCTACTAATGAAGGCTAGAAAGCCCTCAGGAAACACTAGGGCATCGCCGTACTGACTTCCTGCAACAACTATCACAGATCAAAAAGTGGTAAGTTCAACAAGGTAAATATTTTATTGTTATATTTATTTAATATTTTCATATATGCTTACAATTTTTCTATTACACAACTAGGTTTTGTGGTTTTATGTTTGAGGGTCTCACGTAGTGGAGCCTCACAATTGCTACTAATATTTTTTTGTTATTGTATGTGTGCAGGTTTGGGAAGATAGATAAGCATTGTGCAATTGTTTAAGTTGGAATGGTCCAGTAATTGGATAAGCACAAAGCCCACTCACCCCTATTGGGATCAGAAACGATATTGAAGACACCACCAATGTTGTTCACTAGGGTTTTGAAGAACCCTAGTTATTGTAAATATTTGTATCAAAAAAATTTAACAATGGAGATTTGAGGCTCCCCCATATATATAAAAACATATTTTTTTGTGCAATATTGAGTCTTGATTTCAATCTATCTTGTCATATACTTTTGGTGTTTCACTTTTGCATCTACACTTTGCATAACATTTAATTGCAAGAATATTGAATATCCATTACCCATATTTCTAGACCTCCTCATGAAAGGTTCTATATATATATATATATACATATATATATATATATATATATATATATATATACATATATATATATATATATATACATATATATATACATATATATATATATACATATATATATATATATACATATATATATATATATATACATATATATATATATATATATATATACATATATATATATATATATATATACATATATACATATATATATATATACATATATACATATATATATATATATATATATACATATATATATATATATATACATATATATATATATATATATATATATATATATATTGGGCAATTCACTCTAAATGGGGTGATACACTCCTTAGATAAAGACTTTGCAAAAATTCTTCTAACTTGGTAAATAGCTTTCTATCAATGAAAAATATACTTTAATGCCAAAATTTAAGATATCTAGTTATTTCTAGGTATTTCTATTATTGTTTCATGAAATGTTTTAGAAATTTGATGAGGTTCAAAATAGAGTCACCATTCACAAAGCATCTACAAAATCACATGTAAAAAACGAAGGATATCCTAATTTGTTTTTTTTTAAGTACTAGGATTGATTTCATCATGGAAATCAAGTCCTCTAACCCATCAAGCATTCTAGAAACTATTCAATTGTAAAAAGGTATAACTTTCTATGTGCCCATAATTTCATTTTAATAATTGAAAGAAGGAATATTGCGCCCCTATAAAAAATTTTGTTTAGGCTATCTCTCCATTGTTCTATAAATCTAAATTAATCTAATTTAAATTTAAAAATTAAATGAATGAATGTAAAATTTAGAAGGTTAGGGTGCAAGAGATTAAAACAAATATGGTCGTAGTCATAGCAAGAAGAGTTCATGATCAATACACACATGAGAAAATTAAATGACAATAATGCATCCCATGTGTATGAAATGAAATTAACAAGTAATTATAAGAAGAAAAATGATAGTGTCATAATCATCATGCATTCTACAATCTAGAAGAGTAGTTCCACAATTAGAAAGCAAAAAGTCTTACACAATCATTTATTATTCCAAGAATAAGAGCAATTACAATGTGGGATACACAAAGTGTAGCTATGATTCTCTCAAGGCCAAAACATAATTAAAATGGAGCCCATGGCTCCTATTTATAGAATAAATTCACCCCTAAGTTACCTTGTGTGGGAAATTTCTACTTCTAGTAAAAGTAAATATTTGGGGGTATCTTGGGTAAAATGATGCATCTCCAAATGTTATATGTATCCAAATATACTCCTAAATGGCTTAAGTCTTATAAAATGGCTATTGGTTCTATTACATACCAAAATATCACTTTCCAAATATCTTCCTTGGGATCCATATGCTTCTTGCTCCACTTGGCCTATCAATCAACAATTTACTCCTATGTAGGAGTGATTTGTTCTTGTTTGATGAGTGATTTACTCTCATAGGAACAATCATACTTCTTAGAGTGGATTGTACCTCTAGACTTGAACTTGAAATTTTAGTTATTTGGAGGCTCCAATTGCTTTATTTTTTGTTGTGTAAGTTTTTAAATGTTAGGTTCCCTAAGGTAGTAATAAGGTTACTGGAGTAACTCATAAATGACTTATTCCTCCAAAATCAAACATGTATAGTATGACCATAAATATGGTATAAGACTTGGCTTCATAAGTCCAAATTTCCTTTTCATATTTTCAAAGAAAATAAAAATAATAATGTAACTTATAATAAACTATTCTAGGTATAAAGAGCTAACCCAAATCTAATTTATCTTGTCAAAATTCATGTTTTCACTAATAAATTATAGATCTAATAAACAAAGAAAAAATGTTATTAACAATGGAGACATGTACTATTTTCAACTTTTATAAAATATTAAATAAGAAATCCAATATTTTACCCATATGTTTAAAAGAGAAGTCCAAGCACTTCTTAATATGTAAAAAATACCACCTGTTCCATGCAATCAAAACATTAAAATTTTTTAATGTAATCAAAAGGTGATGCATAAATGACAAAGTTCTTTGTAAATAAATCCCAAAATGGATCCAAAGTAAAAATTTTGCTATAGACAATTTCTAGATGTAAATAGAAATCATAAATTAGATAAGATATCCTTTATAACCTCATATTATTTTAAAATGTTAGTTTAAAAACAAGTAAACAAAAAAATTATTGAGAAGGAAAAAATACCTCCAAATAAATGTAAATAGGGTACCTTTATGAAAATATCAATCTAGTTGATATCCACACCAGGTAACTCACTAGCAAGTTCCCCAAATCCTCCAAATAAGGTCTAGGGTTCAAGCATGGTGGTCTGCATTGGATACAAAAAACCCTTTGACTAGCCTGAGGGGTACACCTAGATGGAACATGCCTCGTAGAACAAAAAGTTTTGGTCCCCAAGGGATACAAGGAACGATTTTCCTTAACAAAAGTTTTTAAGAATAGATCAACAACGATTGTGGGTGGGAGCAGGAGATCTCCCACTTTGGGTAGGAGGGATGAGAGGTCACCTTTTCATATTCTTGCTCCCTCCATGGCTCCTTCCAAGGATTTTTGGACGGACTCCTATTTTTTTAGGCTTTTCAAGCCTTTATAGTCTTAGCTTGGTGCTTGGAGTGCTATTCCAAGACCTCTAAAATTTCTTGGGTTGTTTTAGGAAGGGTTTTTTCTTGGTATTCCTACTTTTTCCTTAGGCAATGCTACTTGGTCAGATAATCCTAGTTTTTATTTGATGTGGGTTTTTTGAGGGGCTTCGTTTCTTCCTTGGTTTGGGAAGTGGGCCAACGAAGCTCTCCCTTGTAGTATTTCTTTTGGTCTTAAGAGGGGGCTATGCGCTTTCTAGTCCATAGGGGTGGCTCTTTGTTCTTTCTTGAGCCCTACTTCATTTTGAGGTGGGCTTCTATTAACTCATTCTATTGTTGCCTAAAGGGTATTTCTTTGTGTTTATTTTTGGTCTTTGGGAGGAGACCATGGTTTTATTTCCCACAAACGAGAGGCTCTCATGGTTGAATCTAGTTCAAGGTTTCAGTGGTGGTTTTGGTTCAAGGGTTTATCGATTGTTCCCTTCTCTTCATTCTTTTGGTCTTAGATGGAGGACCCTGTGCTCTATTATGTTGCAGAAGGGTTTTATTGATTTCTTCTTGTTCTGTGGTGAGGTTAGGATTCTTACAATTTTTTTGGTGTTTATTTTGATGGACCTACCTATAATTTTTTTTTCTTGAGGGAAGATCATATGTCGATTGTTTGCTACAATGGAGAGCTTCTTGAAATCTAACACTATGTATGATCTGCTTCTCGGTTTTGCTTCAAGGGTTTCTCGATGGTTCCCTTCTCTTCATTCTTTTGATCTTAGAGGGAGGACCCTGTACTCTATTGTGTTGTAGAAGGGTTATGTTGATTTCTTCTTATTTTATGGTGAGGTTGGGCTTATTTTAGTTCTATTAGTGTTTATGTTGATGTATCTACCTACATTTTTTTTCTATCCTTGAAGGGCTATCATATGCTGATTGTTTGCTATATTGGAGGGCTTCATAAAATGTAACACTATGTTTGATCTTCTTCACAGTTCGAGGGCATCATTTCTTGGCCAAGGTTTTCTGGATCAGGTTACACATCACCTTCTCTACAAGAAGACCTTGTGGCCTATGGATTCTTTCTTGGGATGTTTCATTTCCAAACCTTCAAAAGACCTAGTGTAGGTTATATTTTAGATCCTGTGTTTTTTCTTATTATGATCTGTTGATGTTGGTATTTCTAAGTCCTAGTGGTTAGACCTATGGAGTGTCTGCTCTCTACTCTTTGGTTCTTTCGAGATTGTTTGGTTTTCTTCTGGGTGGGAAAGCCTTTTTCAAATTTTAGTGTATGGGATTATTTGGTTTTCTCCTGGGAGAAAAAATCATTTTCAAATTTTAGTGTATAGGACTATTTGGTTTTCTCCTGGGCGAAAACCTTTTTCAAATTTTAGTGCATGAGATTGTTTGGTTTTGTCCTAGGTGGGAAAATATTTTTTAAATTTCAGTGTACAGGGAATCCTATGTCTTTGGTTGTGAGGTTTTCCTTTGATGGGAATACATGTTTCAATTTGTGTGGGGATGTTTCCTGGTGTGTCAGGAAACCTGCTTTTCATTCCTATCCAGATATGGTTCTGAGGATATCATCTCTGCATTTCATATTTATATATCATCCCCTTATTTATGTTAGGAGGAAAACTGATGAGATGATATTATACAAGAGAAGATTACAATATATAGGCATAAGCCTATATGACAAGTGTCAATGATGATGACAAGTGTCAAAAAGTAGTTAGGCATAGTGCACATTAGAATATATTCTAACATTCCCCCTTAATGTGCACTATCCTAACTATAGAAAATAAACAAGTCAATGATTTGGTCTAGGCTCGTGCTCTTTGTGTTTGGCTCTCCAACTGTGAATAATGCTAGATCAACGGTGTATACATCTCAATTTTTTACCACAGGGTTAGCCACTTCCTTGGATATTTTGCCACTGGTTTAGCCATCTAAGTGCCTCAGGGTCATCATGGGTACCTCAAGGTCAGCCACTTCTGGGTCTGTTGCCTTTGCAGGTCATCCTCAGAGGATGTTGTCGCTCGTAGGTCACTAACTAAATTCACCATGAATATCAAATTCTCTCATGGTGAACTCAATCTATAAGGTGTTGGTTTATGCCAAAAATACACCTTAATAAAAAAGAAATACGAGCCATAAAATACAATAAAATGAGTCATAGAAGCCAAATGTGGAGGAGAAGAAGAAAGAAGAGAGAAGAGAATATTCTGAAGTGTCTTCATCTATAGTCTTTAGAAGTAGATTAAAAAAAAAACCTTGGATAGAGTCTAGGGTGTCTATGTTTGTAGTCCCTAGAGTAAGTGTCCTTATGATGACCTCTCATCCCATCGGAGTGCATGGGTAACCAGCCACTGCATCCGGCAGGTCTATAGAGAATGTGATTGGGTAGAAGGATCACATACAAATTTACCTTGGAGTGTCGGGTACAACCGAGAGTGCACTCCAAGGTACAACAAATTTGAGGCTAAAAAACTCAAATGAAATAGCCTCAAAATTACAAATGGACACCACCAATGTGTCCGTCACAAAAAAACCTTTCCATCAACTATATATACCCCTATATTTCACTTTTTAATAAGACCTTCATTTGTTGAAATACAATAAAAGTACCATGTATACCTTTCCACTTCCCAAGCGGAGAAAACTAAAAACATGTGTAAAAATTCCAAATAAGGCCAAATACTCTACCAATAATCACGGGTAATTCAAATCCTCATACAATAGAAAAAGTCCCTTTTCCGCTCTTGTTGAAGAATGTTGCCCAATCTATAAAATGCAGTACAGAGCTTTGTGTTGCAGATTACAATCTCAATCTCTCCTCTACAGATTATCTGCTTGGCTTTCCCAAATATTAGAATATATGAATCATACCTCTGGGTTATTTCACCACATTTTATCCCTTACATTTTGCATCTTTGCGGGAATCACCATGCGAGAAGGTACCATATATCACCCTAAAAAAAATTTAGTCCTGATCATTACAACGCAAGTATTTCAGCATGCACAAACAAGGGTTTTTGGTCACCACCACTGAGGAATCTGATGGCTATATGCGGTGATTGAGGCATCCAATTTAGCACATGTGGGATCATCCTCAAGCTCCCCCAACGTTCCACAAGAAGCTGGTCACTAATACAAGCAAAAAAAACTTGCCCTGACCCAAATTGCAGCGATAATTTAGGCCCTGATGACCCTGGATAATTGGCATAGGATCTAAGTGAATACAACAACACCATACGAGCATCACAACCTCAGACCACAGGGCTAAAAAAAATAAAAAAATTGTTCGCTATCTCAAGAGCCAGCAACACTCCTTAACATATATGACCTAGATCTGAAATAAAACTTTAATTAAAACAACACACCAATCAGATCTCAAACTTCAAAAGATATACTCATTGTAAAATAGACATACTGGTCTACACTCATGAACAAAACATAACCAGTAATATCAAAGATGAAATCATATTAGGGGAAGATTTTTCATTTCCCATTTGAACCAAAAAATGGCTTGGGGAAAGAGGATAATCTCTTCCGACTAAAAATGAAAGCAAAATTATTAATGAAGAGGGAAAATGAGGTAGCAAAAAAAATGAGGGAGGGATTGCCATAAGGGAAATCCCCCATCAAGGGGTTACACAAGGCAGGAGAGTGACTGCGTTTTGATACCAAGTGTTAGGAGGAAAATTGATGAGATGATATTATACAAGAGAATATTACAATATATAGGCATAAGCCTATATAAAAAGTGTCAATGATCATGACAAGTATCAAAAATAGCTAGGCATAGTGCAAATTAGAATATATTCTAACAATTTCTAGGAGGTTGTTTTTTTGTTTTTCCTTATTGTAAAAGGTTACGAGACCCTTTCAAAACCCCTTTTACCAATCAAAAAAATCTAGCTAAAAACCACTTGGAAGAAGGATTACCAAACATCAATTTTTTTTTGCCCCATCCCTAATTATTTCTAAATTGTAATAGTGGATCCAAGAGCATACCAAAATAATATTGACAAGAGCAACAAGGTACCTTATTCTTCAAACTCAATTAGCACATTCATAAATAACATGAACATATAAAAATCACAAGATATATACCTTATTTATAACAACATGTAGAGGAGAAAATGATCAAAATTTATGTTATGCATAGCCAAGGCAAACAGAATAGACATCATTTTTCATATCATACAACCATCAAAACTAGGTAATAAATTAGCCTTAAATAAGACATGTGCATTATCGTAACTATTAACAATATAATGTTATGTTGACATGTTAAACAATTTCTAGGATCATATAATAAACAATATCATCAATATCATGCATATAAATCATATTTCAATAATGAACAAGAATCTCACATAAATCTCACTAGAAACTTTATTGAAAAACTTCTAAAACAATGCATAAATGCAAAGCTTCTTCATGTTACATATTACATGACTTTATCTTCAATATAAAGATACATGAGACTCTTCACATTAAATGACTCTTAATATTTGCTCTCCTCAAACTCATAGGAGAACCGACTCTTCATATTTCTCTCTTACATAATAAATATCACATATTACATAAAGATAAAGTCTCTCATGATTGCACATAAATCCCTACTTCTAAACTTGACACATCACTCAAACAACTCACACTTACTAACAAGATACCTCACACTCATAACTCACTTATTTACATGATACATACTCACACCTAAGAACTTGACACATACTATAGACACAAATATTAAATACACGTACTAATATAAATATTTACAAAGGGATCAAATAATGTAATACCTCCAACATCCCTCATATTACATTATTTAATTTGAAGAAATTTTGCCTTCAATATCTAATTATTATCATCGTTCTCTGGTTTTGGATTTGGTACTATTGCTAGTGCTGAATTTGATTTTGAATTTTCCAATTTGTCTTTGGTACTGGTTGTAATTTTGACCATTTCTAAGGCGTATTTTGAAATGATTTGCTAAATAAGTTCATACCCTTTCTCTAGCCATATCTAGAATTAGAAAAGCATTCCTAAAGAAATCCATTTAGTGTTATCCTTGTTATCATTTTTTATGTTTATCCATCCAAAATTCATATTCACATTATTATTTCCTTTGTACCAACAATATTTTTGAGTGATTGTTACCTCCACAAATTTCACAACAATGAATATCCCAACATCTTTCTATCTTGTGTCCATGCCTACCATAATGTTCACATTTGTTACCTGATTGTTTGAGGTCTTCATTATTTTGCTTTACAATATTCTCTATCATTGTTATTGATATTATAATGTATTTTGTCACATATATTGTCTGCACACTCTTTGTCTTCATGAACCACATTCAAATCCTTTGTTTCACATGCAATGTTTATTCTTGGAACAAGTTCTCATGTATTCATCATGGGTTCCATATAACAAGTATCACAATTCTCATTTAACTTTTGATAAAGATAACTAGTGTCACAACATGCATCTATCATAGGCCTTAAATCATTTGTGTCATAGGTGACATCTTTCATCATAGGCTTGTTCTTCAAATTTTTAATTATTTCTTCTTGTCTTTTATTCTTATCTTCCATAGAGTAATGTTATATATAGTAACTTTCCTATGCTAGCAGACAATGTGATAATAGAGCGAAGTATTTTTTAAGTGTTGAAAAACCTTCATCTTTAGCTTCAATAATTCTTTGTGAATAAAATATCAATTTTGGTGACATATAATGATCATTTAAGAAATTTTCAACTTCTTGAAAATATAAAATTTTAACTTGTTTCTCTTTTTCATTTGTTTCTGATAATTTATATTCTTGTCTTTGATTTTTTAATTTTTGTATACCTATATGTTTGCTTTCTTCTTTTAAATGCAGTGATAGTATATCAACCTTATCACTCTAAAACAAATCTCTTCAATTTTATTTTCTCCTCTTTAATTTTAGTCAATTAATGCTTATTCTTCTTCTTCAATCTTAAATTAGATTTCAATTTTCAATTTTAAATATCAAATCAATTTCAAATCTTCTTATATTTTCCAATTCAATTTCTCAATCATTCAATTCTTTAATCAAATTCAAATTTTAAATCTTCTTATATCTTCCTTTTAATTGATTGAATTTCTCAATAATTAAATTCTTCAAATATTTAATCAAATCAATTTCATTTCCTTCATTCATCAAATCAAATTTTCAATCATCAATTTAATTTCACTTTTCAATTATCAATTACATTTCCTTTCTTACTATATCCCCTTCAATTTAATCATTTCCTTCAAATTTAAATAATTTCTCCAAAATTTTAATTAACTTTCTTATATCTCCCAATAATTTCATTTTCCAAATTATTTATTCTCTAACTTCTTATATCTCCTAAAATAAAATGAATTCAAATTGTTCAATTTCAACTCTAATCTATGCCTGACTTATTCAATAGAATAAAGGTTAAATATTACCTTTAAATTAGGCACTTATCCCGTGCATTCAAAGATCCCATCAGTATACATTTTTCCTTCATGTTAGGATTGTGCGCTCAAACTTAAAAATACTTATGTTCCTAAGTGTTTCTTGTCCAACGATGCTTCAACATTAATCAACCACATATTGCACTCTATCAAACATACCCAGACATTTCTAGAATGCTCATAAAGAATGTGTCTCTAGTGTTATAAATTTTTCTTCCTTTGTCTCATAGCATTCAATGGTGACATTTTGAGCATGCTTACTCCTCTTATTTCAACTATTCATGGTATGCTTTCTCCTCTAAATCTCTCTTCTAGACGTTCCAACTTATTGACAATCTCTAGAATGCAACAACACCTACGAATATTCATAGATAGCTCAAAATTTTTCCTCCATGGCATTTCTCTCTAGTCTTTCATGGTGGATGTATCTCCACTAGGATATCTCCTCTTCCTCAAAGTACTCAGTCTCTATTTTATATAGCACTTCTAGACTTGCACTCACCTATTTACAACAATCTCTTCAACCTTCATCCTTTCTTTCTTTTCCATGCTTGTTCACTAAACAAACATTTATTTAGAGGTGCTTGTTATCAATTCAAAACTTGCACATAACTCCTTCAATGCATCTCCCTTCCATTTCGTTCTTCGCCTTGCTATTCTCCTTTTCTTCCACTACTATTCTCCTCTTCTCTTTCAACTTTGTTTTTTTCTTCATGGACATCTAACGTGGATCTCATCAATGAGGCTCTAATACCACTATTATAAATATAATTCTATGCTCATAGGTTAAACAATTTTTAGTGATATTTCAATAATGAACAATAATCTCACATAAATCTCACAAAATATTTATTGAAAAACTTCTAAAGCAATGCATAAATGTAAAGCTTATTCAAGTTACATATTACATGATTTTGTATTCAATATAAAGATACATGAGACTCTTCACATTACATGAATCTTAACCTTTGCTCTCCTCAAACTCACAAGAGAACCAACTCTTCACATTCCTCTCTTACATAATAAATCTCACATATTACATAAATATAAAGTCTCTCATGATTGCACATAAATCTCTATTTCTAAACTTGACACATCATTCAAACAACTTACAGTTACTAACAAGACACCCCACACTCATAACTCACACTTATTTACATGACACATACTCACACTTAAAAACTTGACACATACTCTAGACACGCATATTAAACACACATCCTATTCTTACAAACGGACCAATAAATGTAATACTCCCAATAGTAACATTGTATAATAGATGGTTTAAAGTCATGATCATGTTTAAAGTAAGAAAAATAAATAACATATCATCTTTTTAATTCCTTCATAACTAAATATAATTGAAAAGGAAAAATAACCAAAATTACCTTACATTGGGAGGAATTATTCAAATGCTACATATATAATTGTCAAACTAGTATTCTATCCAACTTTTCATTTTCTATGGCTTCCAAGGTAAAATTTAATATTTTATAGTAATTTTAAGAATAAAAATTTTTAATTTTTCAGTTCAAGCAATGCTAATTAATCTCTATATGAATTTAGCACTTACTATATTGTGTGAAAGTCTATGTATCCCAAACAACACCAATATAGTGAAGAAAAAATATACCAAAAAAGAAAAATATAAGTTATAACTTTAAATGCTTTTTACATTGTTAGCATCTCCTTATCACTTGGAAGATATTTTACTAAATTTGAAATATTTAAAATAATGATATACAAGTTAAATATTTTGAAAAGGGATTTAATGTTATCATGGAAGGTGTTATCACTTACTACTTCCATCATAACCTCTATAACAACTGGTAGTATATTCTTATATTGAAATTACTTTCCACTTTAATACCACTTCTTTTTTCTATTTGAGTATGCATAATCCATTAATTGCTCACACTTGTCTCCTACATCAATCCAACAAGGTACCTCAAAAAAAGAATATGATTAATATATCATTACAAATAGTTATGGCTAATGAATTTTAAATCATAATTATCAATATCACAATTATTTATCACCATAACTTATATCCACATTTAAACAATAATTTAAATCATTATCTCTAAATCTATAGAGCAAATTAAATTACATTAGGTATAAATTATTTGATACTTTTTAAGTTTATAAAAGTTAATGTTAAAATTATGGCCCATCCATTGATAATGATAGCTCATGGGTTTTTTTGTTCTCAATCCGCTCATAAAATTGGAGAACGCGCTAGATCATGGGTTGCGATGGTATAATTGTTAATTGTACCCAATGTAAGAAGGCCCTGTTCACATTGTTGGATATCCAACGTAAATTACAGTCATGAAATAACCCCATCTGTGATGCCCGGTGCAACTTTGAGGCAGTTTACCATTTGATATTATAGAAGGTCTTCTTAAAACTATTTTGTGGTCTTGTAGGTCTCCTTCTCATTTTTGTATGTGGCCTGCTATGCCAAATCCTCCATTTCATCTCGAAGTTCTCCGTCATCTAATGCGGGGAACGTATCTTGGGTTGTTGTTAAAGGCAATGAGAGATTTGTTGTGATTGTTCTTATTGAGCTCGATCTCATTTCCTCGTTGCCTATAATAAAAGACAAGAGGAATTCCTGTTATTACTACTGCTGAGCCGGGTGAAACAAGAAGGTTGAAAATCGATGATGCCAGAGGAAGTGGATTAAAATAAAATCACAATCCATAATGGCCTCCATTGCCACCTGAAGTAGTGCCTCCCCAATCGATTTCACTTATTTTTCTAAATAACACCAAGAAACAGCTCACAATTTCCTTGTCTTCAGCAGAAGTAAAGTATAAGGAAGTAGTTGAGGCAACTAAGGAAACAATTTGGTTAAGGCAGCTATGTGAATATATTGGGCTACTCATAAATGGTCCAACACATATATAATGTAACAATAAAATTGAAATTACCATTAAGATGATCAAGAATCCAGTTTTGTAAGTTGGAACCTGGAACAAAGCACATTGAATCTATCGTCATTTCATCATAGAAATGGTTTAAAAGAACATCATACACAGTTGGAGTATGCACCAAGTGGCGGATATCTTTACTTTACCAAGTCAGTTGGAGTTGACAAATTCTCTAGTTTACCAAAATGCTCTATGTTATAATGGAAGTCAACATTAAGGGGAAATGATCTAATGTTGACTTTTTTTTAATGGAAAGTACATATTAAAGAGGATGTTAAAATCATAATTTGTGTTTCCCTGATTTTAATGTGTTTCCCTTCTTCCTGCACTTGACATGTGTGTTTTTTTTCTCCTGACGCATGTTATTGATTTTAATGAGTTTTCCTTCTTCCTGCACTTGACATGTGTGTTTTTTTTTCTCCTGACACATGTTATTTATATGGTGACATAATACATGTTATTTATATGGCGACATGTGTCACCAGCCTTTAAAGGTATTGTAATCTACGAAATTCTTTGGAGGCTTAAGTTTATTTCATTGTTTGTGTGTTACTTTCATTGTTAGTTGTATTATCTTAAAATAAAGTTTTGACCTTTCAGATAAAGAGTTTGGCATGGATAATTTTAAATGATAGTGGTGTTGAGTTGTATTATTTTAGAATAGGGTTTTCACCCTTCAGATAAAGGGTTTGGCATGGATAATTTTAAATAATAGTGATGACAGTGACTCACTGATCTTATAGGTGTATATATATATATATATATATATATATATATATATATATATATATATATATATATATATATATATATAATTAATTTTAGGATCTTAATATCCATATGTTAAACATTGCCTTTTATTTTGGTGTGTTATTTTTCCCAATAATAAATGGTTTTAAATTTTTTTTTATTAAGTTTGAAAATGGTGTGATTTTGGGTTTGCTTTTATATCATAGTTTTTAGGATCATAAATTTTTGGTAACCACAATGTTTAATGTTTGCAGTATATTTTGTTAGATTGCATTTAGAAATAGTCCAAGAGTTTATTTTGACAAATATTTAAAATATTATAAATTAAATATAATTTTTTTTTTAGATTTTTGTTTCACTCCATACATTGTTAAGAGCGAAAACACTTGAAATTATTTTTACTATTCATTTTCCAAATTTGTTATCTTCATAATTGCCTCAAATATTATATTTTTTATAATTTTTTTTTTTTGGATGAAAAAGTCATTATATTAATAAAATAATGTTTAATCATACAAAAAAGGGTGGGTGGGATTAGCATACCCCGTAAATCAATACATTAACCATTGTGGTTAAGAGTATACAAGAGTGTCAGAAACAGCCCACAAACGGCCAATAACAACTGCCAAAACAGTATTAAATATGCATTTGAAAAGAAAGAAGCCGAGAAATTACTGCCACCTGGAAGGGGAAAGAAGATGCACATGACTCATAATGCAGGGTGCATTCCCCCAATGATCCATGAGGGTATGCAAGTACTGCAGCTCCACCTCCACCTGTACTTTTTTAACCTGTACTTGAATCTGTAACTAGCAATCAAAGAATATATCATATTTATCAGCAACAGAGAAGACATGTCCGACATCTTGCTGAGAAAAAATAGCTCTATTCTGGGACTTCCACAGATAAAATAATGTACCAATTCTAAAAATATTCCAAACAACATCCAAGTTGAAGGAAAAAGTAATAGGGTCACCCAAAATAGCATGCACCCAAGTAAAATCCTCCTGCATAAAAGGTCTAAAAAATTCAAGAAGCCACTCCCAAGCTGATTGAGCCCGATCACAAGACCAAAAAACATGCAGTAAATCTTTTGCTTGTCCACAAACCGGACAAATGAGATTATGAACACCCATATGCTTGAGCCTATTGCCAATAGGTAACCCTTGATGTAAGAGACTCTAAGCAAAAAAATTATGTTTAGGTTCAATATAAGTAGCCCAAGCAATCCGAAACCTCTTATTCCATTGGAAGGGAAGAGAGACTAAATTCCATCTCAGAGTGAGCTTATCAACCATTGGAACTTGTGGGGTGAGCCATTTGTAACCAAGATGAGCTTTATATTGCAAAACAGGAAGCTCCCCAGGCCAACAATTTAGTACTATGTAATAAGAATAATTGTTGATAGAGATGTGTATGTCATGTAGTGTATACTTGAAAACATATTTTAGAGTATTAGAAAAAGCCATAAATGTTATGTTTACAATTTTTTAGTCTATCATCAAACACTTCTCATTAGTTACTTCTAATTTGAAGTAGCAAAGGTAATTCTGGAGAGATTGTAAGTATTTTATGTATATTAGTTGATTTTATGATGTAATTCATTCATATAAGGGACTTTAAAGTGATATTCATCAAGGCTTGAATGAAATTGAATTGAAAATAGATTAAATATCATATATAGGGTTTGAAGAGAATCATAAAAACTTTGTTGTATTATTTATAAATATAGTTGAAGAATAAGTGATATCTTAATTACAATGTCCAAATGATTATTTTTCTATATTCCATGAAATTAAAGGACGAAAACTTGGGATATCTTTTAGGGTCAAGAAATGCTTTGGGATAGAGGAATGTTTTTTTTGGGGATGTTAGAACATGTCTTCCAGACAACCCCTAAATCCAAGCTCAAGTCCCTATGGAACATAATATTAAGCTCAATTCTCAATTTTGCTTATTTATTTAAAACTAGTTTGTACAAGTAATTAACTTATATTTTCCTTTACCAATTGAGTTTCAAGAAATGACTTGTTATATATTGGTAATATTAAAGGATATGATTTAATTAAATCAAGTCTAATTGCTTTTATAATGATATATTGATTGAGAAGTGAAAATTGATAAGTTTTATACTCTATTTCAAGTTGTGATATTACTTTTCCTATTTTAAATGCCAACTATATTAAAAATAAATAAACTAAATCCTAAGCAAGTGTAATCATATATTTGCATTGTGATAGATATTTCATTATCTTCTTGTGATTTATTGGTTTAATTATATAAAATTTATCATATTACAAAATTTATCTTCTCATTATATTTTATTAGTAAAATTCAAAGAAATTTGCAATTCATTATGTCCATTTATACAAAATTTTAAAACTCTTTTGTATTCTTCATCTCATTGTAATTAGCTCAATTTTATAAATATCATCATTTTTTTATGATTGACCATCTTGTTTGGTCATTCAATTTTGTTAACTTCATTTTGATGGATTCATTATATATTTAATTATATAAAATTTAATATCCTATTATGATTACTTCAATAAAATGATATTTATCAAATTATTATGATTCATTAGGTCATTTTGATTAGTTTAGTTCTATAAAATTAGTCAATTCATTTTAATTCACCAACGCGTTGTGATGACTTTAATTCTTACAAAAAATTTAATTCATTGTGACTCATCACTAATTATTGTGTGCAAATTTGATTATGTGAAGTTTATTAAATCTTCATGACTTATCATTAATTAGATCAACATAAATATATCATGCACATTTTTCACTTATTTAAAAATTCGATACAATAATATGATGAATTAATTGAATGTTATAGTATTTTTTATAATATTGGTAAAAAGGAGATTTTGAAAGGACTCCCAAACATTTAATAAAGAGCAAGGGAACAAATACAATATAAATCTAAGGAAAAAACCAAGAAAAACTACCCCTAAGAGATGAGGCTAAGACTGCCACATGTAGAACAACACCAAAGAAGAAATCTAAAGAAGGGAGTCAAAATTCAATAGATCTTGATTCCAAAAGGAAGTTGGAAATGCAAGAGGACATGAAACATAAAGGGGTGGGAAAGACCCAACCACCCAAGCAAAATAACTACCAAGAAGGTTGAACTTTACTGGGTTTAGGGTTCACCACATTTTTTTTTGGAATTCATCCAAGTGGTTAGCCACCCCCTCCAAGAGCATAGTCGTCATTTGATTCATCCTACGTGGAGATTTCATAAGGTATTGGAGGATGACAAAGTTGCTACTTGGTACGATCATGAAGGGGTACTCCAAGGGGAAATCTTAGAATTCTTCTTCATTGAATATTTACCTCTCTTACATTCAAAAAATAAAATTTTATTTCCACTAGCACGAGAGGAGACTTTCACCTGAGTCACTAGAATCGGGTGCGAAGAAGACTTCGAATCTAGATCAGATAAAACGTGTATGGGAGGAGCAGGGGACTTCCCTTTCTTCAACAAATTCTTCATGCAGGTTGAGCATCTGGTTTCCTTTGTCTAAGCTATCAAGCTTTCCTTTTTGAATGGAATTTTTTTATGCTAACCCAAGGAACTAATCTTACCCCTTTTAGAACCCACTAAAATAGTATATGACGGCAAGCCAACTTTCTTCCCCTCTTCGAGAGAAATGGGAGGATTTTCATTTCCCCCAATTCTTTCAAAAATTTGGATTACCATTGTCAAGGCCCAAATTTAGGGTTTTTTACTAATCCATTTTCTCCACAACATGGTAGAAAAGGATTTTAAAGGGACATTGGTGTAATGGAATGTTGGATTTCCCACATTGAACATCATCAATCATCTTCTCAATGGAACACAATAAGAAGGCCAAAACATTGATCTTATTTCCCCTTTGAAGGTAATTTAGAAAATCCAAATGGAAAATTTGCATGACATTGAATTTACCATGCAAAGTAAAATATCTTATGATTGGAAAAAACACTCTATCACATAGGTTGGGAGGGAATCCCTAAGAATGTTGTTTTCCAACTTCTACATACTTTTATTTTTCTCAAGAAATCTATCCAACTCTCTATCAAGAGAGTGTTTTTATCTATTAATGCTCTCTCCTTCAATGACCAAGGAGGTCACTTTAGCAATTAGGGACATGTTGATGGTAAATTCAATCCCTTTCACTTTCACTCTTCCTTCAGACCATGAGTGCACAATTTGCATAGAAATCAGGTTGTCATGACCATAAAACTTTTAGATGCATTTCAAAAATCCCCATTAATATAATATATCACTAACATCACTATTAAGAACCAACTTCAAGAGCTCCAATTTTAGTGATCCATTCCCTATAGCCAACTTTGAGAGCAATATAGCATCGTTGAGGATGTATCTACTATCTATCTCCATGAGAAAAGTGTAGTGCCAAATTGGGGGTGAAGAAAAAATGGTAACAGAGCAAGTAAACTTCATGTGATGGAAGACCTTGGAACTAACAAATATAACAAGAGCTTTGAAAATGTGAAGAAATGATAATCTACATCTAAAAATTGAGTTAATTTTAAAGTTGGCATAGGGAAAGTAATCATACATAGAAGATATCAAATCCAAATAGTGATTCATCCGCCACCTAAGCTCAAGGAGGGAGGTGGACCTAGGGTGATACAAAAATGGCAAAGGAGACAAGGTATTATGAGAGAACATGTAGTTGGTAAGCATATTAAAATTTGTAAGATTAAGATTCAAAGCCCACATGAACACGAGACCATGGGTCTTGGAAAGGTAACTTGGCATGACAACAATATTTTCCACAACCCCAAAAAACAAGTCAAGGCCAATGAAATGATGCCAAAAACTATAGTTTGGGTCTCCTTGCTAATAAATGACACGTCACCAGAGCCACGAAGGAAAAGGTAAGAGACAAAAGTAATAAAACAAGGAATATTATAAGATTTGATATAATTAAAATAATTCATAATTTAACAAAACTAACAAGAAAAAATATTTTTTATCTCTTATCAATCAAAAAAATTATGAATCAATAATAATTTTTAATTTTCTATATAGGAGATCCTATAGGATCTATGGGAAAAAAGAGAAAAGATAAAAATATAATAAAATATTAATTTCTTTTTTTCCTAGATCTCAATCATGATTCTATTTAATATTGTCATTATATTAATGCACAACATCTTGTCTATGCATCCTTAATATATCCACCCACTCTTGTAGATAGTAAACTTAATAACTTATAGAAGCTACCCCAGGATTCAGAATGTAATAACTACTTTTTCCTTAGATGTTGGTATATAAAATAATGTAACATTACATGTTTCTCATCCTTGACTTCTTCATGCTTATAGAGTAGATAAAATAATTCTTCTCAATTAAAGTTTTCATATTACTGTTTTAATTACAATATGGTGAATACATAATCTAAATTTATTCCCAATATGTTTTCTATTGATATATTCTCTAGGAGGTGATTTTGTTCTTTGTAGATGACCATTAAGTTGATATTACATTAAAAAAATCTCATCTTCTCACCAGGATATTTCTAAAGAACATTATATTTTTGTATTAAATCTTGAATTCTTGATGAAACTTTTGGTAAGTTGCTTTTATCAATTCGCCTTTCTGTAATCAATATCAAGTTGTCTTACTACCAACCCTTCTCTTCAACTGTAACTATTGCTTGATGTGGTAATTTGATTTTTTATATGCTTTATTTTGATTATATACAAAATGAATATAATTATTCTCCATCTAATTGTAACATTCTTATTTCTATTAATATCATGGAATAAGGAGTTTGAATCTTAACCCCTAGCTCTTCTAGCAAAAAATATTTATTGACTCTTTTCATTTTCTTCAAGATTTGTTTTAATAGGTTAATATTTTAAACAAGACATCCACATAAAACTAATGCTCTCATTACTATTTTTCAATAACCTAAATGTGGACTCTACTAGGAATGCTTCCATCAAAATATCAAAACATAATATCTACTATGAGGTAAATTAGAGCATATCTATATTGCCTTTCTATCAAATAGTTTTTCCATATCCTTGAATCATTACTTTTGCTCTATCAAATCCTTGATATTATTTTCCTTAATAGATAGAATCTCCCTCATCCATTTACCTTCTATAATTTAAATTTCATCAAAATGAATATCAACATAATGATTACCTATATTATTCATTTTTCTATTTTCTTCTCTATATATATGTTGGCATTTTCAAGAGCATACCTTCATCACTAATTGAGACAGAAAATAATGTTGATGTTGATCCAATGTCCACGTGTATTTCTTGATGGCATTAATAATAATCTATGTTAATTAAAATATACCTCCATCATTTTCCCTAGATATAATAATACTTGTAAGAAGTGCCCTAGCCTTTGGATATTGTTGAAGTTCCACATTTTTGTAAGTAGATGACAAGAATTTCTCTTCATTATCCCAAAAAATATCACTCTACCATCTTTTCTTGAATCCACTATGGAAGCCCCATCAAGATTGATTATAATGAACCTAACTTCTAGATATTTTTATTTTACCTTGGATTGATATAAACCCTTTGTACTAACTCTATTATTAAAATAACCCTTATGTATATATACATATTCAAATATTATAACCAAGAGGCTAGTACATCTTTCTCACACCTGAGACTTCACATGATGAGCACCATGCTTGTAAACATTTTTCAAGAGAAGCAATGATAGTAATTTAAACTT
Organism: Wollemia nobilis; assembly: GCA_028583015.1. NCBI lineage: Eukaryota > Viridiplantae > Streptophyta > Pinopsida > Araucariales > Araucariaceae > Wollemia > Wollemia nobilis. The sequence continues at coordinate 235,945 of JAQPPZ010016564.1, forward strand.
AAATATGATTCTAAAAATTATTTTTGAAAATTTTATTATTCTTTTTTAGTCATAGATACTAAAAATATTGGAAGGAACAATCCTCCTTAAAAATATCAATGCACAAGCTTTGAAATAATCTATCTAGCATTTCATCATCTCTTCAAATATCAATTAGGCGACCAAAGAGTTTCTTCTATTTTTAGAAAAAAATCCACAAATGGTGGAATCAAAGCAATAATGAATAATTAAAAGACTTGACATTTATAGCTTATCCTACTATAAGGCACATTTAAAAAATATATTATTATCTTCAACTACAGTAAAGAAGCTAAGTCGGTGTGGGATTCTATCTTTAAGACTCTTAAGCTTTAGATTTTAAAGACTTAGGATTCATAAGATGTTATTGTTTGGACAGGGGAGAGTCACAAATCATTTTTGGCTAAGTCGACGTATGCTCTTCTCGACTCAAGCCCTCCATTTTGGCTCCCTTAATTTAATGTATGGTTTAAGCACCTGACTCCTAAAGTCAATATCTTCTTTTTGTTGGCCATCTAGAATAAGACTCTAACAATTAATAATCTATTAAAATGAGGGATGATATTACCTAATAGATGTTATCTTTTTGAAACTTGTGATGAAACTACAATGCACCTATTCTTTCAATACCCCTTATCTTATGATATATTGAAAAGAATTATCTAATATTTGGGAGTTTGTTGGGTTTTTTCTAATGCTCTGGTCAACATTTGGACTCAATGGGTACCTCCATTTAAATCTCAGAAACTTATTTGCTTCTGGAGGTTCATTTTACCCCATCTCTTTTGGGGTCTCTAAAGGGAGAGAAATAAAATGGCTTTCAAGAACACTAAGAGGGATTCTGATGTAGTCTACTCTAAGGTGATTTGGAGTGTTGTTGAAAATGTGTCCTCTTGTCTGCCAAATTTGAGTGAAGGTTTTTTTTTTGAAGCAAATATGGATCTGAACCTTGGATTTTCTTAGAGCTTTATACTGGCTAGACCTTCCCCCCCAAAATTGGAGAGATTTAGTTCAATGGTATTCACTCCAATTCGTTGGGTCAAACTAAAAATTGATGGAGTCTCAAAAGGTAATCCTGGTTTAGTAGGGACTATCAGTGTGATTAGAAATAAAAGAGGTGATTTTATTTTGGCATATGCAGAGTTCCTTTCTTCCAAAACCTACCATTTTATTGAGGCCAGGGCCTTGCTCCTAGAATCTATGGGATTCAATAAGATTATTATAGAATGAGATTCTCAAATATAGTTAATTTAATTAATTTTTCTAAAATACCAGGCTAGAGCATTACAAAGTTGGTTTCTAAAGCTTTGATAATTCTATAGTTCAGAGAGAAAGTCTTGATCCAGCACATTTTTATAGAGGGAAACAAGTTGGTGGACTTAATGGAAAATATAGGTCTAACTCAATAAGGTCTCTCTATTTGGAGATCAAATTATCCTCAAGGCCTAATAAGGTTGATGGATGGGACAAATTTTTTATTCCTTTTATTTAATGGTAAAATGGGTAGGTTGTGATCCTTTGGGTTTAGTGTTTCCCCCCTTTGAATTCAAATTTTGGGGGTTTATCATTATTTTCTTTGGTAAAGGTTTTTTCTCAGTGGAAGACCTTCCAAAGGATATGTAATGGTTTGGTAGGACCATATGGAGACATTGCATGTATGTTAGCACATTTTTTGTTGCTCACATCATCATTTGTAAACCTTCTAAAAATGAGGATTGGTTCGATAGGTCCAAATGGATAAACTGATGATATGTTACCACACATTGCAATAAGGTGGTTGACCACATTATAAATCACCTCCTATGTTGGAGAATCCTTTCTAAGAACATGTATTTTTTTGGTAGGACCAGATAGAGTAGTCAAATTTTGGCTACCAAGCTTTATGGTGAGATGGTTGGCCACATCAACAGTTGCACCCAGTGCTAGAGCCTTTTTGATTGGATTACATCCACATGTTTTTTGATAATATATGTTACTTCCAATCATCATGATTATTCATGGAAATAGTAATTTTTTTGTTGGGTTTTAAGGGTGCTTAATTTGAAGTGGTAGGGTGATATCTTTGCTTCATATTCTTGGGAGATGAACCATCATTTTATCAATAATTTTTGGAAAGAGTGCAAATATGAAAAGCTCGAGATATCAGGTTTGAACAGTGAGATCCACCATTGGCATCATTAGCAACATGTGTATGGAAGTGTGATCTCCCTCTATGGTTGTCCTCTTAATTCGTGGCACCATGTAATCTAACATGGTTTTCAAACTCCCATTGAAAGTACCTATCAAGGCCCAAACAGATCCTTTTACTCGCTAAATTAATTAAGGGAGATTTTTTGTAGTGTTGCTAGTCATAAGTTTGAAGGAATTGAAGCCAAGTCCTTCTATGTTTGGACATTGAAGATGAGCCATCATTTTTTGTAGAAAGATCAAAACATTCCTCTGGAGCCAAATTCCATCGAAGTGGATGATGAGATCAAAAAGATCTTATGCAAAGGAAGTCTTCTTGATTGTATCCAATCCTTCCATGATCATCATAGAGGTCTTTCCAAACAAATGGCACACTCATGGAGGAAAGGTTAGGTTTATATTGGTGGTTTGGATTTTGAAGTCTCTATTACCTTGGTTGGGGAGGTGACGAGTCTTCTGGTGGATGGTGCCTACCACAATAAGAAGAAGCACTCCCTGATTAGAGAATTGATCTTATTTATTTATGAAGATGTGTACTTGCTAAAATTGTAGAATTGATACAACACCAAGGCCCTCAAAGCTCATTAGGACTGAGTAATCTTAGTTATCATGGATTATTTCATGTTGGATTCCAATAGGAAGTTGTTGTGTAGTTTCCATGTAATGTTTCTAAATTAGTTGAGGTGTAAATTATTTATGAATGTTTTGTATTTCCTATTTCATTCCCTAGCTAAGGCAATGATAAACATGAGGTGAGGAAAAGGGTCAGACACTATTCATCAAGGTCTGGTCTTACTAAATTTTTAGTATGTGGCTAAGGCCAAAGGGATGGAGGTGGACGAGGCCCTATCATAAATTAAATATCAAAAACTTCCTCTAGTTTTTTATTGACCCTTGGTCTCATCCAACTCTTCATCCAATGACTCCTTGGAGTCTGATTTAGAATACCTTAAGATCCCCATTATCTCTACCAAAGAGAAGGTCAAGATTTCAGGTGTGTGGTAATTTCACCTAGATGAATCATAGGTGGGAGGGGTAGACATTTCAAATGCCTATCCAAAAAATTAGTTCAATTTGAAACCTCCCTTGTTAAGGTGGAGATGTTATAGTATGAGGATCAATCTCCAAAAAAAAATAAAGGAAAGTTGGCAAAGGAGTCGACTGAAGCTAGAGAGGATTCTCCCACACTAGGGCCTGAGTCTCCCAATATCATGTCCTCCCTTAGTAAGTTGGAAGAGAAACACCAAGCCCTAATAGGGTATATTCATGTGGATATCTTGTTTATTAAGGATATCAAATATATGACTCAATTACAGTGTGGTGAATTGAGAACCCCCAAAAAGGACATGAGGAACTTAAGAAAATTATCTCCCAAGGTGTAATTGTGTTTACTCTAGTAGCTCTCTGGATCCTGTCTGTGTTTTACATTGGTCTTATTGTTTTGTTCCCCTATGAGATTCGGTGTTCCAGTTCGGTGGTGGTTTTGTTTGGCCAACTGGTTTGTAATGGTAGTTTGTTGTTTTAGTTGGGTTGGATCTTTTAGTTAGAGTCTCTTAGGTTGGGCCTTGAGCTCTTTCAATTTTTTTTGTAAAAATATTTGGGGATCCTTTAAAAACCCCTTCTTTTATCAAATCAAATATATATATATATATATATATATATATATATATATATATATATATATATATATATATATATATATAATCCTCTTCTTTGTAAACTAGCACTCTTGAGACATTTTATTTGGACATCTAACCAAATAAATGTTGGAGCCTTAGGGAAGGCCTCAAGTGACCAAAAACCTTTCAATGAAAATCCTTGAGAGTAGGGCATTTTGATTGTTCCACAACCTTATATTGCAACTTGATGGAGTATATATCATTTTTTAATAGATTCTTAAACCAAGTCATCTTTCTACAAATAATAGGAAAATATAAATTTTAAAACATCTTTTAGAGCTCAAATGTTTCTTGGTTGAGTTTCTCTCCTCAACCATATTGCTAATAAAAAATCAAGATTAAGAATTGTTGCTCGCTTTAATAAAATTATGACTTTTGAAACTCTACAAGCCAAATGGATCCTAGTTAATGGTTTCCATTTTCTATAAAAATTAAAAGGACAAGGCTTCAATATTGAAGCCTCAGAGCAAAAAATTATAAAATCCCATTATTTATCGACCATTTAATGTGTTTCTTAATTGATTATAAAATCTTGAATATGAAGTCTCCTATAGTTGAAGCCCTAGATAGGGTTCATTTTCTTAACAATTGTAGTATCCATATAATCTAATATATTTTTGAAGTAATAATTTTTCCCAACTCTTTCCTTTATTTTTGAGTAATTTACAACTAACATTTCCCCTAATGCTCAAATGATAAATATGTAATTTTATAACCCTACCCATCCAATATTCTCTCCTTTATATGTTATGTTATAAGAGGAAATCTAGATCTCTCCTCATATCCTTTCCAAACAAAATATCTGTACATTTTGTTAAATCTAGATGCTATACTTATTGGTAATCTTGAAACCAACATTATATATAGGGGTAAATTGCAATGTAATCCTTTATAAATTGTAATCTTCCATCTATGATTAAAAAACATACCTTTCTAACTAGTTGGATGAATTTTTTTTCTATCCAAAAATTAAGTCTCATAGATATTTCTTATTTTTGTTATCAAAAAACGAATACCTAGATGCATTGATGGCAATTTTCTAACACTAAAATATTTGTATTATTTCATGATAAATCAAAGTAAATGTTGATTAAATAAATCCTATATTTTATTGTATTAACCAACCATCTAGCAACCTTCTCATAGCATGATACTATTGATTTAAAATTGCATTATTTTACTAATTAAGAATTATGTAACAAACCTCTTTCTTGAGTTTCCAAATTTAGCATATTTTTAATATTTCTAATAATAGATATCCAACTCAGTTGTTAAATAACTTAATTTATGATATAACAAAGCATGTTGGTGTAGAGGGGGACATAATCATAGGAGATCATAACAACCAATTAACCATGATTGAGTGTTAATATTTAAATTTGACAACTCAAGGATGAGGTAAGTCATTAAGATTTTCTCTACTTTTTTAATTTATTTCTTTAGTTAAGGATTTAAAAAAAGATATAGTATTGTTGTTCTTTATTTGAGGTAATCTAACTAATAATGATAAGTATAGGTAATTTAGTATATTTTGGGAAACAATGATATGTTATCTAGTGGAACCCATTATGGATTTAGGCAAACAACATGCTTTTGTTATATTTTACGACCATTTGCATGCTCAGTCTTTTGTTCAATTAGATATATATCTTTATGTGAAAATAATATATATGTAAAGTTGGATGCTCAATTTCCATCTAGAAGGATTTTCTAAGTCATGATACCTAGTTTGTATAAAGCTCCCCTTCCTAAATAAATTATTTTGTTTGTTCTTAACATTAATTATTACATAGTTAAAGTGAGTCAATTGATATTGATCTCATAGGTAAAATGTTTATCTTAATATGCATCCAAGAGTCTATGTGGAAATATGAAAAGGATTAAAATCTAGATCATTTTTTATTCATAAAATAAAACTTAAATAGGCATTAGAAATACCCATATTACAAGAAGATGATCAAACAGCTAAGCAATCCCAACGAATTGCTATAATAGCCTAACAACTAACAAGATGAAATCTAGATGCGAACAACATAGTAATATAGATACCCACATGAGAGATAGAATCTCACATGATAATGTCAAAAATAAACCTAATGCTATCCTTATCATTCCTTCCCACAATAGAAGCATTGGACTTCAATGCTTTTACAATAAAATGGGATAGATCAAGTGCAAGTGTCATGACCCTCCCTTGGTAAGCTTTTTTATATGATGGAATTATGAATTGTTATGTTATTTTGAAGATATATTAAATGGTATTATGTTGATTATTTGCAATGTATGATTGATTTATTTAATAATATGGTATTTTTGATAGTCTGCATAGTTGTAGGAACAGGAAACCTTCGAATAGAGTGGACGAGGGAGTCACCACTAAGGACGAGAAAGAAGGAAAATATAGATGAAGATCAATAATGGTCTTAATGATGGTTTAATATTAATTACAAGTTTAATTAATTAATTTTGATTAGCTTTAATTAAATGATTTGATTATTTAGCCTCTTTTTGTAAAATAGGAAATTCAGTTGGAATTGAGTCACAAAGACCCCTTTTAAATCAAGGGAGGAGAAAGAGCATCTTTCCCTTGGTATAAAATAATATTTTACCAAATTGACCCCTAAAGGAGGAGGATAGGTATCTTTGCTAATGGGAATTTAATATTGATTAAATTAAGGCATCTTACTATTTCAATAGTAGACCTTTTGAATTAGAAAAAAGGCCAAAAAAAAAGGGGCTAATGGATTAGGACTCCCCTCCAAATGGATAGAGGAGGAAGGCCTAAATGGTGGCTAGGAAAGGACCAAATTTAAAAAATATAATATAATAAAGGAAATATCATTTCTTAAAACACCTTTCAATAAAGGTTCGAGGTGTAGACCAATTGATTCAACCAAACCTCGTAAGGGGGCGAAGGTCCAAGGATTAGATCTCGAGTCTCATCGGACTGAACGCTTATACCTTTCCTGGTGCTTTCAATGGCATAAAAGGTTTAAAATGATTGTGGTATGGTGGTTATAGGGGTAGACTATGCAAATAATTGTGTGGTGGCTTTTGAGGCAGATAGTACAGAATACTATGGCAGCCATAAAAAGCTAGATAGCCTGCCTAGATTCATGGTGGCTACCGATTCCACCATGTAAATTAAAAAAACAAAAAAACAACAAAAAAACCTTTCAATAAAGGAAATAAAATATTATATTATATTAATAATATTATAATAATAATATTATATTAATAATATTATAATAATATATATTATATTATATTATTAATATTATAATATTGAGCCACCTTCATGACTCATAAAGGAGGAGAAAACCTTTTTGACAACCTTCTCCAAATCAAGGGAGGAGAGAAAAAGGGGGTCATAAAAGAGGATCTTTCTATCATTTAAAATTGTTTCACCTTTATGACTCATAAAGGGAGAAATTAATAGTTTAATTAAGTGGTTCCTTTGGATTAGGACTCTACCTCCCAAGGTGGAAGTGTTTGAATCAAATTGAAACTCTAGGAGGAGTTTCACTATAAATGAGCATAGAAGGGCTTAGTTGGGAGTTAATTAAGCACAAGGAGAAGACTAGGCTAAGTAGAGCATGAGGAGGACTTGGAGGCTAGCATGAGAGGGCAAGCATGAGGAGGCAATCTTGGAAGGCAACCTTGGGAGTATTAGAAGGATTCATGGAGGCTAGCATGAGAAGGCTAGGAGGAGGACTTGGAGGCTAGAAAGGGGAGAAGGAGGCCTATCAGAGGAGAAGGAGAATTCAGGTGGACTCCTTTCATGATTTTAATTTCCTCCTAATTGCTTTCATATCTAAAGGATTGTCTTTCCTTCTATATATAATATTTTCTCCTTAAATACATGCTTTGTATGTGATTACTTTCAAAAGCTTAGTAATGAATTATTTCTTTAGAGGATAGATAGACTCCATTAATGGTGGCTTTTATGCTTTGTTTATGCAATATGGGGTTATAGGAAAATATATTGGTAAATCCCCATTAATGTCAGCCAGCATGTAGTTGGTATCTATTTTAAATTAAAAAAGTGAGTTTTTAAATTCTAGGAACCCCTAGTAAGGCCAACTATACTTAAGGTTGGTATAGTTATTATTATAATAGATATATTTATTTCATAATAGATATTATCATTCTACTTTTGGAATAAATGAGGACTATGACTATAAGCCCACCTTTGATCAATTGATGGGAGTATAAATGAATGTTTTAGAAAATATAATATACTTGGTAATCCATGATTTAAAGAAAGGTCTCATGTATTTAAGTATGGATAAATGAGGGCTTTCGATGAATGTTCCTTAGGGAAAAGCTTTATATGTCCTTAATAGAGTCAAAATTATGGATGTCTTAGATGAATGTATTTATATTTCCAAATGATACGATTAAGTGCTTGAATATATGCTTAACTTTTGGTTAAGGAAAGATAGATTATCTAAGAAAATTATGGGTTTCTCTTAGAGTGTTCCTTAGATATTAAATAAATGTTTAAGAGAAGTAAGGGCTTATCTTAGTATGCCATTTAATCATGGTTTGCTTATTGAATGGATGTAACCATTCATAGCTGGGGAAGTTCTAAGTTATGATAGAATTGTGGAAGTTCTAAACTAATGATAGAACTGTGGAAGTTCTAAGATGATGATAGAACTATGGAAGTTCTAGGTTTTTGATAAAACAATATTTGGGAAAGAATGAACGTGGAGTTCATTCTTGAAGGTATTATGGGATCCCTTCTTGAAATTTATTTTATACAATATGATATGAATGTAGAATTCATTCTTGAAGGGATTATAGGGTCCCTTCTTGAAATTTATTGTATATAAAATAATTATTGAAAACATGATACCTTGTTTGATGAATATATGTTGTTACTAAATATATTTGGAAATAATGGTGTTCTTTCATAATATAAAGAATTATGGAAATTATTATGTAATATATGGATGCTTTTGGAAAAGGGAATTGTGGAAATTCCTTAAATTGATTGTATTGGAGAAAAATATGATTATATATTAAAAATATATCTTTTGAGGCTGGGTTTTTCCCTTAGGGGATTTCCCATGATAAATCTTGTGTTATCTTTGATACTTGCACCTATTGTTTTAGTTTATTGTATGCTCTTTAATGAAAGGTTATTAATATGAAATATGCATAGTATTTTGCTAATATGGAATATGAATGAATTCATGTCTTGTTTATATGATGTAAATATTATTGCTCCTTAAAGGTGAAGATGGATATCTAATGTAAGGATTTGGAATTATGAAATATTTACTTTGAGATATTTTTAAAAGTGTAGTTATGTAATGGAATTGGTATATTATTTATATTGCTTAGATGGAGAGCCTTTTGGGCATGATGCAATATTAGTATTACAAGCATTGATTAATAATTTAAGAAATTGATAGACTTCTCATAAGTTATGTAATTTTCTTGTTCATAATTAGAGATGTTCCTTGAAGGTTCTTATTTAAGAATAGATATTGTGGGTAGATCTCTTAGAGGTTAAAAATGAGAGTAGAGATCTTAATACATTATAAAACCTAAAATATGATGTTTCCAATACTTGAGGGGAGTTGTGGTAGGCAACACTCAAGTTTCCTTGTGTTTGATTACTTTGGGTGGCGTAGCCCAGGGCGTTTCCAAATGTGGGTTAGCTTTGAAAAGGTCCTAAGCAGGAAAATCTTGGACAAGATATCCTTCCATGGAGGTATGGAGTAACATCACAGTTTTGGTGTTGGCACCTTGAATGGGGAGGATTGAGTGGCTAAGCTATTTATCATGGGGAATGATAAATACCTTAATTAGCTAGTTTAGTAATTAAACACTTAGCATTAGATAGCTCATCGTGGAGGTTTAGGTATCTATGCTTCAATAAATTATGCTTAGATTCATAAATTAATAAAGGATGTAGCCACATCCTAAGCACTTGAGTGTTGTCTATAGCGACTAGTCTCGGTTGTTGTATTCCTAGGAATGAAAAAGAAATTTGGAATACATCTAACAATACTCTAGGTGGTGTAGCCTAGGGTGGGTATTTTATACATCTATGTGAACTTTATCTAATGAAATTAACATGTGTTGTTAAATAAAATTATTAGTCTATCAATGGGGTTTAGTTAACATTGGATTTGTTGTAGTTGGTATCGGATCCCAGGCTAGAAAATGAATGCTAGTATAAGGTCCAGGCTAGTAAAAGGATTTTGGTAAAAGAACCAAAGGTTTTTTCAAGACTAAAGGTTGCTTAATTAGATTTTAAGGTTGTTTTAACCATTTATAACAATGTTTTAGTTGTTAAATATCTTGTCGTAGGACTAGAAGCTTCTATGAATAAGCTAAATATTGCTTAAAATTTTATCCTAGGAAATGTAGCTTTACTTTGATATGGTACCTTGCATGAAGCAGGAGTGATCATCATTATCAGGTGAGTGATAATGTATAAGATTACCTAGGAGTAGTATCTTGCATGGGGCAAGAATAATCATAGCCATTATCATATGAATGATGATGAGAAAAGTTAGTTTGTAGGGATAAATAACTAACTATAAATAACTAAACTCAACTTTTTGTAACCCTAATCATTATAGAATGAATGATAAAGTGCAAAAATTTTGATATGGCACCTTGCGGGTAGGCAAGTGTGACCTAGATCATTGTTAGTGGAGTGATAATGGTCAGAATTAAAATGGCACCCAAGGATAAGGTGTATAAATAGATTTATATGGGATGGATTGATGGAATTATATGATGAGACATCAAATGGGTTAAAATACCATAAATATGGTACACACATGAAGAAATAATAGGATTTCAATCATGTTGGAAAATGTTGTAGCCTCAAGAAGCTTAGAGGAATGATATGTCCCTAGTTAATTAAGACGAGAATGGTGATGGGTGGAATAAGAGGAATAGAGTGACCTGAGATGATTGAGACATGATCCACGGAGGATGAATATGGAGACTTGAGATGATCAAGATGTGATTGGCTAGACGACTGAGGAGGATCGATGTGTCATAAACCAATGATTGATTATACACTTTCTATTGATTGAAGGAGTAATGCTAACTTTTCAGCATCAATAAAATGGTTTGAATATACAAAAAAATCTAGGGGGATTTTTATTCAACATCAAGGAAAGAATTAACCAATAAACTACTCAAAAACTTTTTGTCAACGAGCAAGAGTCTTCCAAAGACTCCCCTACCAAGCTCAAAATTCTAAAGTTAGAAGTAGAATTATCTAAAGCACTATCTTTGAAGGAGGATGGTCATCCAAAGGACAACATTGACCCCTATGTCATATTTATTGAAATGCTTGAAAATGCTTCCACAACTTATAACAAAAATTGGACCATTTTACAACAAGTGATTAAAAGGGCCAAAGATATCAATTCGAACAAGATTGAAGGTGGTAATGCAGTTAAGGACATCCCTACTAGTGACAACAAGTAGAAGACATCCAAGTAGCTAATGCCACGAGAATTTTTGATGATGTTTTGACCTTGGGGTATCCTTGACACCTATTGTTGTTGTTGTTAGTTTTCCAACTATATTTTGTTTTGGTTTGTTGTTATTTATTTTGGTTGTTCATTTTCACCCAAATTGAGGTCTTTGGGGTTGGTCTCATTCCCTCATTTTGTGCTCTTTGAGTTTGGTCCTTTCAGCTAGGCTATCTCCTTTTGGTTTCTTTTTTTGGTAACCTCATGAAGGTTACCTTCTTGTTCTCTTTGTAAAAGGTTTAGGATCCCTTTCAAAACCCTTTCTATCAATAAAAAAAAATATCAATACTCATGGTGTTTAACATGATTATACTCATATTGGGATTTTCATTATTGATATTGATTATATTCAGAGCAAATCCCATAGTATGCTTCATGATTCTTCTGATTTTGAATTTTGATCTACTAGTGCATATACTTGAGAAGAGAATATGGATTCTAGAGATGCTAGAACAAGCTAAGGAGGCAATTCAAAGCCAGAAGAAATAAGACCACTTAATATTGTTAGACCATGCAACACATTTAAAGTAATCTTTTGGGATGTGAAAAAAATATTCAATGTTGATGACTGGAAGTGGTTGAGAGAAATAGGATTAGAAGGAGCAACGCATCTAGAGCCAATGCATGTATATAGATGTTATCTATCAACCTTGATCAAAAGGTGGGATCTTGATAAGGGGACATTCTAGTTACCCACTAGGGAGATGACCATCACTTTGGAAGATGTATACCAAATATATCGATTACTAGTAGAGGGATGTATAGTGATCATTGCAGATAAAGCAAAGAAGAAGTGGATTTTGCGAAGAATGTTCGGATCAGAGTGGAGAGATGTGAACATTGAGAAAGGAAGTATAATATATGATTTGTATTATGTTTTTGGCATATTGACGCATAGATAGGCTATGATGATGGCATTTATATCAAGCATTATTTTGCCTAATTCACTAGGTGCACGATTTCCATGGAACATGCTAGGAGTGGTGCAATACCTTGTGGAGAGTTTAATCGTGTTTGCATGAGCACCAACCTTGTTGGTCCATAATTATAAAGAGTTATTCAATGTGTGAATAATGAAGCAAGAAGGGATGAATTGTTACCTCTTACTGCAAGTATATACCTAGGAACATGTGGTTGTATAAATACCAAAAAGGTTAACTTATGATGCACATAGTTTGGTAGGTCCAAAGGTACCTTATGCATTAAGGTGATAGAGGGGGAAAGAGTTAAATATTAACATACCACCTGAAGGCAATAGAGAGTGGCATCACTCTATTTAGGAAAATTTGCAACACCAAGATGTGATCTAGAGACAATGGAGGAAAGGCTCAATATGGGTAGAAGATGGAATGCAACTAGCTCATGTACGATGAGAAAGGTGGATGATTAGGAAAGTGAGAATGCAATATGATTATTTGAAATATACTCAAGTATTGCAATAGTTTAATATTAGACAAATAATACTGGATCCACCTGTGATCTACATAAGAAAAGGAAGGAATAAAGTAGTACCACCACAAATGGAACCATTGACCTTAGAGACATATGAAATCATATGGGTACTATATGAGGACAATGTTGGTACAAATACAAAGTATGATAGATGGTAGGCCACATAGCCATGGCAAAAAGAGGAAAGTATGGAAGAAAGTAGTATAGGAGCGAGAGAGATAGTTGAGACTGTTTGTGAAGAAGAGTTTATACTTGAGGGTATATAAAAGGAAGTAGAAGAGGAACTTCCTAGACGGTGTGTATGTCCTCAAGTAGAGTGTTAGGATCCTCTATCCTAACATTAATAGTTAATATTATTAATTCATTAATTATTATATTATTAATTACTAACGTGAATAGTCACGTCCCTTCATCCATGTAGCTCTAGGGTAGATATAAATATTAGGGTTTGACATTATCATAAGGCATCCATGAAAAAGAATATATTTGTTTATTGAATACATTGGAGGGACCTTCCTACTAGTGAAACCGTGATTCTTTTAAATAGTGATTCATTTTATCTAAATTCTAACATCGTCCACTATTTTCATTGTAAAACCACAAGTTAGAATCAAGGATCCTAACATCTGGTATCAAAGCCAAGTCTTCATCGAGAAGAATTAATTTTTTGTAGTTAAAATTTCCAAGGTATCACTCCAGTTCATTTCTACGCATTAAAGCTCCTCAAAAATCTAGATCGTGCCATCATATTTCCAACACATCTAAAGTATGATAACGTTGGTAAAAACTTGGATGAAATTAAGTTTAGCACAGACAACATCGCATGAGAAGTAAGTTCCAGCAAAATAAATATTCGTAGCACTTACCATACCAACAAAGGTGTACAATACCTGGTCTAATTATCATAGAAGAATTTGCATTTATTTTAATTGTTTGGCGTTAAATATTTGTAGACTAATATTTTCACCTGCATTCTCAGTGAATTACCATATCAATATTAATTTTATCCATTGCATCAAGTGCATCTAGTACTGTTCACAACATTTGGAAGAAATGAGTAAAAAAAAATAAATCTTACGGATATACTTGTACTCTAGAATTGGTGTCGTCAATTGAAACCAAATCCTCGCAATACAGTGACGAGTTGTAGCCAACAACAATATGCTTTAAACCAGCCAAACCATTAACCTAGATTATGTCTGTTCGATACTTGCCACGTGATAAAAATAGGTTTTCTCAATGAAATTTAGCATCCACATTGCGATTAGGGTTTAAGGGTAGTATCATGTTCTACAAATGATGGTTTTAGATGATAATGAGTGTTACAGTGTGGGTTCTAGTGATAAGAAGTTTTTTGGCACAAAAAAGAAAATAGGTACGCATAGTTTAATCAATTTTGGGACTTTAGTCCCAAATAGACTATGTGGGAGAATTAAGGTAATTTAAATATAGCATTACTCCTTATGAATATTTTCACCACCCTTTATGTCCACACTGATCCTCACATTCATGCAATCCCAATCATACGCTCCAACCATCCATCTAGCACCAAGTGTCCCTTTCCTTGAGTTTGCACGTCTTTATTCACCTCCATGTGTGCTCTTTTGTTAGGTTTTATTTCATTTCCATGTGTTCTGATTACCTATTTTTCCATTCATCTCCATGTATACTCTATTTTCAAGGTCCAATTCCCTCGCTAATAGTCTGCTATTCAGTATCCAATTTCCCTTACTGATAGTCTGTTGTTCGGGTTTTCTCGTTTGTTGACCAAATCAATTCCCTCGTTGCTTATCCACTCCTCTACTATTAGGTTTCCTCGTGCTAACCGAATCATAGCCATTTCCTCATGTTAATCAAATCATAGCCATTGTAGAGACCATACTACATATAGTAGTCATTGTGGAGACCACACTACATATAGTAGCTATTGGAAGCAACGTTGAGCAAAGTAGATTTGACCGCTGTGAAATTACAAAGTGACCATTGATATTGAAGGATAGTGTTGTGAGGTTTGAGATTTTGTTTGACCATTGAAGAATTTAAAGAATTAAAATTAACCATTGGATATTTAAATTAAACCAAATTTTTGAAAAAATGGCAACAAATGTTTTGGTGGTAATTTTTTGACAAATTGCAATAAATTGTCAATGACTTTTTATGATAATTTTGTGATGATTTTTAGTACTTTTTTGCAACACCTTTTCACCAAAATGACTATGCAAATGGCCAATGGAATAATATCTCATGACCCCAAACTACTTTTGATGCTTAATCTCTCCCACCTATGTCAAATCACATCAGTGTGTGCATATAAAATTTAGTTCAAGGATATCTCCAATCACATCATAAGGTTGGATGAATCATTTCTCATAAGTTGCTTCATCAGTGGATTGAAAGAAGAAATTAGAGTGGAGGTCATGATGTACACTCCCTACACCCTATAGGAAGCCATTCGATTAGCTTTGTTAGCCGAAGATAAATTTAATGTTCAATGTCAACACAGGGAGCAACCTATTAACAAATTACCGTTCACACACACTATCCCAAAACCTAAACACTTGCAATTTAAGTGCCTTAGCCTAAAATAAATGGAGGAACTATGAGCAAAAGATGTCTGCTATAATTGTGATGAGCAATTTGGGCCCCATCATAGTTGTGCTACATAGATATTGTATTTATTAAATATCGATGATTCCATAGGGGGTAAAAATGAGGTGGATGTACAATTTTTGAATGTAGTTGATCCATGTCACTCCATAGAGGGAGAAGGTGAGGTAGATGTGCAAAACATGACCAAAGCACCTGATCACAACAATGAAGGCAATGAGGTCGATGTACAAGAAGTGATTGATACCCCAATAAAATATGAGGTAGACATACAAGAAGTGACCAATGAATACCAAACATACACTCTAAAAATACTACACACAAGTTCCTCACAAATAGTGAGTTCTCACCACATGGTAAAACCTATCCTAAAACAAGGTAGAAAGGTGAAGACATGCTCATTTTCCATTGACTATCCCATAAAACAACAAAAATATGTAGAAGTGTTACCACCACTTTTAATGCATAATTTTGAAGTGTTTTAGGAATCCTAGGGGTTGCCCCCCCACCGTCATCACGATCCTACTATTCTTTCTGGAAACCCCTCATTAATGCTTTGACCCTCAAGATATCCCTACCTCCAAAAAAGTGACATTAAACTTGTGCAAATACTAGTTGGAAAGTGCCTCATCAATCAACAACAATTTCCTTAGTCTCAGCTTTGAGGACAAAGCTTCTTCCAATAGGGATGGCATGTTAGGATCCTATATCCTAACATTAATAGTTAATATTATTAATTCACTAATTATTATATTATTAATTACTAACATGAATAGTCACATACCTTCATCCACATAGCTCTAGGGTAGATATAAAATATTAGGGTTTGATATTATCATAAGGTATCCATGAAAAAGAATATATATTTTTTATTGAATACATTGGAGGGACCTTCCTACCAATGAAATCACGATTCTTTTAAAACAGTGATTCATTTTATCTAAATTCTAACATCGTCCACTATTTTCATTGTAAAACCACAAGTTAGAATCAAGGATCCTAACATAGAGATAAAAGTAGATCCATAAAAAATTTAAGAATATGATAGTTGTCATTTCGTGATGGATGGACTACGTAAAGTGAAATATTTGAGGTAGCAAATTCAGTAGCTATAATCACAATAGATTTAGTGAGAAAGTTTTTAGAAATATGAAAATATGAGATTGGATTCTAAAAGAAATGTTGCCATTACATATTAGGATAGACTCCAATAGGAGGTAGCACAAATAAGTGGTTGGGAAGCATCAACAACCATACAGGTTGAGAATGCACAACTATGACAAGCCAAGGAAGAGTATAGAACTGCATATTTGACTTTGTGTTTAGATGCTTTAGTGAGCCATGGCCTACTCACTCCATCATAGCCTACTACTAGAGCACAACATGGGCATAGAAGGATAACAGAAGTAATATGAGCAAGGTCACAAGGTAGAGCTCGAACAACTTATTTGAGAGAACTAAGTCTAGCATAGAGTAGTGAATGGACCAAGAGACAGCAGTAGTGAGGCTTGTTTTATGGTGTGGCTAAAAATCCACTATTTGTGTGCTATAATGATGTGTGATGTGTATTCTAATGGACTTTGCAAATGTAACCTATAAACATGTATTTTTTTATATATAAAGGAATGTTTATCCAATGCTTGATATAGATGATTGTGGTATATGTAGTCTATTTAAGCATGAACACACCTCTTTGGAAAATATATTCTTAGTTAAGTTGACTATACTTAATGAGAAGGAATAGATGATGAATCTATTGAACATTCTTAATGGAAAAAAAAAGTGAGGAACCTATTCTAGAGAGTAGGGGATCCTCTCTTTAAGTTGATAAAATCAAACCCAAAATATGAGGCTTATAATAAATGGGTGGTACATAAGTCTATACTAAGATTAAAAATAGGAAAAACTTGTTCAAGTCCTTGAAAAATTCTTATAAATAATTTTACCCGTAGTCATGTTGACTTAATGGACTAAATTAAGAAAATACAATCTCAAGATGGATATTGCAGTGAAATTCGGGCTAAAATAGAAGAAAGCCTAGAAAGGACAAGGATTTCAGCATAAGGATGGACTCTTATGATTTAAAGATCACGTAGTGATACCCAAAATTAGAAATCTAAGGAGTTTGAGCTTGCGAGAAGTGCATAGTTCCCCTTATTTTACTCATCTTAGAGGGGCTAAGATGAGTGTAGCACCCTAAAATTGGTGCAGTTAAACCCTCAGTAAAAGATAAAAAATTTGAATTTTAACCCCGAAACCGCCCGTTAACCGCTCACCTCATTTTTTGTGCCATTTTTAGAAGTTGTTTTGACCGTTGGACGATATCGTCGCCGATCTGACGATATCGTCCCAAATCGGATGAATTCATCTGGAACAGAACGTCCAGACGATTTCATCCCAAAACCAAATTTTCATAATTAGCTTCTATTTCAACAACCTCTCCAACTCGGGCAGAAGCGTGTCTGCGTGGTTGGAGATTCCTACGTTGGAGATCTCCCAGATTGGGATGATCCCCAACCTCCTAACCTCCCCCTAATCCTATATAAACTTGGGATTTTCCTAGTTTATCCCCCTGGCTGATCATTTCCCTGCAACTTTAGTTTTTGTTGTGTTAGAACATCCTATCCCCCATCATTTGCATTTGTGTTTTCAAGTTTTATTGCAGGATCTCACTATGTTTCAGTCGGAGGAAGCTCGGATCATCGCAAGTGATTCAACCACAATTTTGGATGATCCTATCGAGATCGACGATGATCTCGTACGATTGTAGATGATTTTGACTGTAGTTCAGATTGGGGGCAATCAGAGCCCTGAGTTTGCATTCTCTATCTCTTTTCTTATTTAATTGTGCATTAGATTAATTCACTTCTATTCTGCATCTTGGAGTTCACCTCATTTAGCATATTTGCATGATAAAATTCAAAATAAATTATTAAAACATTGCATCCCATTTGATTTGATATCTGGATTTATCATTTAAAGCATTTATATTCTTATTTCTATCATTTTGTATCATTCTTGCAATTGTATTTTTGGTTTTTGGTGTCTGTTTTCATGATTGCAGGTTTTTGATGAATTCGTCTGACGAATTCATTAGGTCGTTGATGATCTTGGCTGATCTCAGATGATCTCCTATGATCTGGATGATTCTGTACAATTACAGATGATCCTGTCATATCCGGGATGATCTGGACTCCTACAAGCTTCAGAATCTTCATCAGACATCAGAAATCAGGTGCACTCTTCTCCATTTTAGATATTTTCTGTATTTAGGATTCATTTATGTTTGTTGTCTTCATATAAACCAAAAATTTCATATAGAATAGCTTAGATTCATTTTGGCCAACCTAGGAATCTGAATGATTGAATATAAAATGAACACATCAAACCCATTCTCAACCTAGGCATGGAAACTGCCACTCAAAGTTTCCTGGTGAACCCCACCATCCATCAAAAATTCACCCTTATACCCCTCCCCCGAGAGGCGTGACCTTCAAAGGGCCTCTCCATCCGAGGTATTGTCCCATCCTTCTCGCATCCCCCTTCCGGGCATGGATCCTTTAGCTTGAAGGTAAGGGTGCAAAAAATTTGGGCGATACATTTTGGTGAACCCGACGTGAAACTAAAACACCTTTTGAAAACAATCCAAAAAAAAAACACATTATTAAGAACATCTAGAATCATTAGACAATCGTTAAATTTGCATATCATACTTAGATGGTAGATTATAATAGAAGATGAGTCGTCACCATAAATGTTGAAAATCAATTAACGGCCATAGAGATTACTTCTGTGCTTAGAGTACCTCAAACAAATAGAGCCCAATATTTGTGGGATGAACTTGATAGGAGATTAGGTATTATTGAATCCAGATCTGTAGAACTTAGGCAAATTAAGAGGTTTGTCCTAGATAGAATCCTGGATCCTGATCAGGTGACTTTGTATCATGAACTTCAGAGAGCTTGCCATAGGTGGTTAGCAGATAAAAGAGCACTTGTGTCTTCTGAATTATACACCTTTGAGGAATACCTTGAGAACGCAGTTGTAGTGCATAAATTTCTATCTCGTATAGAGGATCAAGAAGTCATTCTTACGGATAGAAAGAGATGGAATAGAGTTCCTAGAGCTGTGTTGTATCGAGAGTATTGCCATGAACTTTATTTTTACATGTCAAGGTCTGAAGTAGATCATATTACCATAGCACACTTTGTCAAATTCTTGAAAAACCACTTCCAATTTGAAGAGGAGCATTTCATGACTCCTGATGAACTTGACCCTATCAATGATATCCATAAACTATTCATAGAAAACTAAGTCATTCTTTTTACTATTGTTATTTCTTGCAACTAGCATGTTGTTTGTTATTTTTATTCTCGTAAAATAATAATATAATCACACAAAACAAAAAACAAAACAAAAAAACAAAACATTTTCCTTTTAAAGTATTATAGTAGGTATATAGTTAAAATATATACCTCTCAACCCTACCGCATATATATATAAGTATATATATTTGCTAAAACCTAAGTTTAGCACAATGCCTAGACTTAGGAATGGAAAACAAACCGAAGAAGATGAAGATTGGTTAGGAAGACCATTAACTGACCAAAATGTCCCTCCTGAGGACCAAGTTCGGGAAGAAGGAACCCTAGACCAGCAAGAAGAAGAGCTTGTTGTAGGAAATGAACAAGAAGAAACTGTTAGAGAGGAAGGATCCTCATCCCCTAAAATGTCTCCGGGAGGAGCTATCACTTTTGAAAACATGGAACAATTTTGGAAGTTCATTAACACTAATATTGGTGTTTTTAATAAAGCAGCCCATATGGACAAGGATCGAATTAGTGACACTCAAGCAACTCTAGAAGAAGTATTTCACACACGCACTAATCCCTTGTCCTTTATTGAACAAGAGAGTGATCAAGCTGGACCATCCAATTTGGATATAGTAGTTGCGATCCGAAACATGCAACAACAACAGGTTACCCAACCACCTAAAGTGCCTGTTAACAAGCCTAGGGTCATTCCCGCACAAAAGAAACCATCATTTACTACTCTATTTCACCAAGCTCTTGATCAACATACCTCAAATCAACAAAAACCCAAAACAAAACCAAACACCAATTACCAACAATCTGGGGTACAACATAATACTATTACAAATCCCCTTCATAATACTCTTCCTACCAACACTTTGCATAATAGCAATATAGCATCTAATCCTTATGTCACACCATCATACACTCATAGATCCCATACCTATGTCCCACCGAACCAATATGGTGGACAAACTAGTAATCTTGAAACCATGGTGAAACAACTAGTTTCCCGCATGGACCAGATAGATCCCTACCGTCCCTCGTACAACTATCGAGAGATGTGTAGTCAGCCTTTAGATCCTATAGTCATAGCACAGCCGTATCCTAAACATTTTCCTATGCCTGTTCTTCCCATATATAAAGGAACCAAAGATCCCATAGAGCATCTTCGTATGTTTAGGATAGCATGTCATGATATATCACATGATGACTTGTTATTACTAAAAATGTTCTCGAAAATCTTGGGAGGAATGGCATTAGAGTGGTATTATCAATTACCCACTAATTCTTTGAGGAATTTCGAAGAAACTACCGAGTCTTTTGTTCATCAATTTAGTGCCTACATCGAAAGACATGTGACCATTAAAGATTTGTATAACTTAAAACAGGACAAAGATGAATGCTTTGCTGATTTCCTAGCTAGGTGGAGACAGTTGATAGGAAAATTGCACTTTGTGTTACCTTATAGGGAGATGTTGGACATCTTTATTAATAATTTGCAAGAGCAACTATCTTACGAATTATCAATTGCTACCTTGACCACCTTCGATCAGGCTATAGACTTAGCCCGAAGAGTGGAAGATGCTCTCATTAGGAGAGGCCAGCTTAAAAAGAAAGACGATGAGAAAACATCCAAAAATCAATATAAGAATAAACAAGTTGTGGGTGATGGAGTCACCGATAGCAAAAATATTGCTAATGTTAATGCTGCAAAGACAACGGAGAAGTTTGTACTGAAACCTCTTGATAGACCTCCTCGAGAATTTACTAGGTTAAATCAACCTTTATCAACTATCCTACCACAATTATTAGAATGAGGTTTGATTCAATTACCAAATATCCGGGAACCTGATCCAACTATACCCGGATACAGAGCAGATTTACACTGTGACTTCCATAGAGGACCGGGACACACTACCAACTCTTGTAAAAGATTAAAACATAAAATACAGGACTTGATTGATAACAATGAGATGGAGGTGCAAGCCTTTCAACCTAAGCAGAATCCTCCTAATAATGTTCAAAAGAACACCCCACAAAACCAGAATCAGAATGCCAATCAGTCATTAGACATCTTTCAACATCCCTTACCAAAACATGGTAAGGAGGTGGCTAATCAAATTGAACATCATAATGTCCCTCCTCCTGCCCGATATGTAGGAACTATTAGTGGGCATTTACCTGCTCATGATCCGAAAATATTTGACACAACTTTATCCGTGGTTACAACCAGGCCTCTATATAATATTCAGATACCCGATCTTAGTGATACAGAATACGAGACTGAGAGTGATATGGAAATCACATCAAATCAATCGAATAGTTCTGAAGATGAATCGGATACTATTCACCCTATCACAAGTTATATGGTTCCAGAAGAACCATTTCCAAGAAGAGTCACTACTAGACCATCGTCTCACCGATTACTTTCTAATGAGCTAGCTATAAACGCTAGACCAAGACCCATTCATCATCCGCAGAATAATATTGTGGGTACCATCGGAGCTGTTACTAGACAACAGGCTCAAAATTATCAACAAGATCAAATTCAGAATGGTGGATCAACTCCATTTGTTTTGAAGGTTCCTAATAAAGGGAATCATGCACCTAATGTTCAACCTAAACCTCCTTATAATATTAATGAACAATTATCAAATATTACAGCCTAGAATTTCCCTCTTGGACCTTTTAAGATCTTCTCCTACACATAGAGATGAATTAATGCTCACATTAAGCCGGATGATGGTACCACAAGACATTCAACCTCGAAGCCATGGCCAATACTATAATAACTCATGAAGTTGATTGTATTGACTTTCGGGATAGAGACATACCTCAACATAGTTTACATAAAGATAACCCCTTGTATATTACTGCTTTAATTGGAGATGTAGCAGTCAAACGAGTTTTGATTGATAATGGTTCATCTTTAAATATCTGCACTTTTGACTTCTACCAAAGATTCGGGTTTAGAAGTGAGGAAATGAAAAGAACTGATATGATCATAAAATCTTTCAATGACGAAACACAAGAAACATGTGGAGTTATTACCATTCCATTGCAGGTTGGTCCAAGAACCTTGGATACGACCGTGTTTATTGTACATTGCCCTGCATCGTACAATATACTCTTGGGTCATCCTTGGATCAACGCGATGCGAGTTGTTCCCTCAACCTTACATCAATGTGTTAAGTTCAAATTTAAGAATCAGTTGGTTACCATTCATGGTGATCCAAGACCCTTTGATATGTGTGCTTTGGCAGAACCTATTGGAGTTCAATTTTGCCCTGCTCTGTCATCCACACATCCTAATTCTCATTATCCATCTAAACGTGTGAAACTTACACCCACAAAGTCATCTACTTCTTCTCCATCAGTTGCACCTTCACATATAGCTCAACCATCTTCTGAACAAACCGCATTAGGACCTAAGAAAGATCCTAATCTCACAACCAATGTCTCTTGTTCTACTCCTATAACTTCCATACCTTTAATAGACCCATCTATCGACTCCTCTACACCGTCTACATCCACCAAAGTCATATTTTCTGCATCAGAAGACGTAGGGAATGTTCCTTCTACCTCTTATGCTCTTACTGACGAACTCTTACCCGATCTATCTAAAATTCTTATATCAGAAGAAACGAATGCTTCTATGCAAGATTCCCTTATTTTAAATAATTTACCACCATCTCCTCATACCTTGGGCCTCCCACAGCCTATGGGAAGTATTTACCAAGTCGGGAGCTGTGCCTTTATTTATAAGGGATATGACTGGGGTAGAATACCCAGAAACATCAGAACTCATTATGATGGATATGCTCGATGTTATTTTACTAATGAATATATTAAAGCCAAACCTATAATGCTGAAATTGGGATATAAAGGGAAAGGTTTGGGACCTTTCCAGAATGGTATGAAAGAACCTTTTGAGGTAGAAGCGTGGCCCGCCCGATGTGGTGTGGGCCTATTTTCTAGTAAGGGTCAGCCATTCCCATTTGAGGATGATGACCATCTTATATGTTACCAAGATTTTTTAGATGAACGTGATGCCTTGCGTTTAATAAATAAGACATTCACATGTAATATGCTATCTATAGCTTATCCTGAGATGATCGCTGAATCCGACGATGAGTTGGAGGGAGATATCTTTCATGATGTCTCCATTGAGGAATTATTACATAATGGATTTTATTTTGATGGCTCTATACCTAGTATAGCCCAGCTTGAGGCCATGACTCCTCAAAATGAATTATCCAAGCTAACCTTGGAAGAATTACAAGAATTGGGCGTTTCACCCGCCCCACCTAATTTTGAGAGAGATCTACACATGGAAGTAGAAAATGTCATAAAAATTAACATTGGAACCGAGGATAACCCCCACATAATCAACATTGGATCAGAATTGAGTCAAGAAAAATAGGATAAATACATTGCATTTCTTAAAGAATATGAAGATGTCTTTGCTTGGACATATGAAGATATGCCAGGATTAGACCCTTCTGTAGTTATGCATCACCTAGTAGTGCACCCGGATGCTAAACCTGTTAAGCAGAAGCTTAGAAAAATGCATCCTAAAGTGGCCTTACTAGTCAAAGGGGAGTTAGAAAAACTCCTGAATGTTATTTTCATACAAGCCATTGATTATGTTGAATGGATCTCGAATGTAGTTCCAGTAACTAAGAAAGAAACTACTAAGGTTAGGGTTTGTACAGACTTTAGAGATATTAATGTTGCATGCCCTAAAGATGATTTTCCCCTTCCCAATATGGATCAGATCATTGATTTTACTATTGGGAGTGGAATGATATCTTTAATGGATGGATTTTTTGGTTATAATCAGATCAGGATAGCTCCTGAAGATCAGGCTAAAACAACCTTTATTACCCCTTGGGGGACTTTCTATTGGAAAGTGATGCCATTCGGGTTGAAGAATGCAGGTGCAACCTATCAACGAGCCATGACTTATATCTTTCATGATATGATGCATGATATACTACACGATTATGTAGATGACATTATAGCTCGTTCTACTGAAGAAGATGACCATTTAGATGACTTGAGAAAAGTATTTGATCGGTTAAGGGAATATCTTATCCGATTGAATCCAGCCAAATGTATATTCGGAGTTAAGTCAGGTAAATTATTGGGGGTTATAGTTTCTTTACGTGGCATCAAAATTGACCCTCTCAAGATTACGGCTATCACTGATATGCCCGCACCTACAAATATATCTGAATTATGGAGTCTACAAGGTAAGCTTCAAGCTATCCGTCGCTTCATCGATAAGCTGGCGGATAAAACTGGACCCTTTCTTAAGCTTCTTAAGAAGGATGTCTCTTTCCATTGGGACGACGAATGTCAGGAAGCATTTGAACTCCTCAAACAATATCTTCTTAACCCACCTATACTTTCACCACCTAAACCTGATCGCCCATTTATCTTGTATATTTTTGCTTCAGATTTTGCTTTAGGAGCTATGTTAGCTCAACTTGATGATGAGAAAAGAGAGCGTGCTAATTATTACATTAGCAGAACATTAATTAGTTATGAAACCCGCTACACAACATTAGAGAAGTTATGTCTAGCAGTCATATTTTCTACACAGAAACTACGCCATTATATGCTCAGTCAGAAAACATACGTTATTGCTAAATCCGATCCCTTGCGGTATCTCATGAGTCGACCTTATTTATCTAGTCGCACAACAAAGTGGGTTCTTGCGCTAAGCGAGTTTGAACTCATGTTTATAGGATAGAAGTCTGTTAAGGGTCAAATCATAGCAGATCAATTAGCTGCTGCACCCTTAGAATCCACCCATCCCCTCGTCATTGAGTTTCCTGACGAATGCCTTAAACTAGAGGCAGATCATTCAGAGCAATGGTCCTTATACTTTGATGGAGCCCGATGTATGAGTGGGGCTGGTGCAGGTATTATTTTGATATCTCCACAGAAACATCTCATACCTCTATCCTTTAAATTAACGTTTGCCTGTACTAATAACACTGCTGAATATGAGGCTCTAATCCTTGGATTACGAGCAGCCCTGGCACTAAAAATTAAAAATCTATTAGTTTTCGATGATTCTCAACTTGTTATAAATCAAATTAATGATGTTTATCAGACCAGAGATGATAAATTGTGCCCATATAAAGCATATGTATTACAATTAATATCTTTATTTGATCAAGTTACCTTGGAAGCTATTCCTAGAACTAGCAATCGTGCGGTTGATGCCATGGTCGCAACTGCATCTCTTTTACCCTTGGAGTTAGATGACGAATATGCTACCATCATTATTCATCGACTCCAAGAACCCGCTTCAATTAAATCATGCTTGGAACCTTTGGACGTGTTTCTAATCAATGAAACTACTCCTAAACTTTGGTACACTGATATCCTCAATTTTCTTCAAAATGGGACCTTCCTTGAAGGTTTTAATAGAAACCAAGCATCGGTTATTACGTAGACGAGCAAGTCGCTTCATCATAATTGGCAATACCTTATATAGGAGATCCTTTGAAGGTATCCTACTGAGATGTTTGAATCTAGAAGAGTCTAGATCAGCTTTGAGTGAAGCCCACGATGGATCTTGTGGGGGACACTTTAGTGGTAGCGCCATTGCTAAGAAGCTCCTTAGGATAGGATATTTTTGGCCTACCATGGAGAATGATGCACATGATTACGTGCGCCATTGCGACAAGTGCCAGAAACACGTTGACCTTGTCCATGCGCCTGCACAAGAACTGCAGGCTATTTCATCTCCTTGGCCCTTCTCAAAATGGGGCTTAGACATCATCAAAAAAATCAATCCTGTGTCATCTGATGGACACAAATTCATCATAACCGCCATCGAGTATTTTACGAAGTGGGTTGAAGCTATGCCCTTAGCTTCTTGCACTGGAACTCAAGTTTCCAAATTTATTTTTAATCAAATTATTTGTAGGTTCGGAATTCCTGCAAATCTCATCTCGGATAATGGAACTTGTTTCAAAAATAAAGATGTAAAGAAACTATGTCACAAATATAAAATTCAACATCGTTGGTCCACTCCCTATTATCCTCAGGGTAATGGCCAAGCAGAAGCATCTAATAAAACATTAATTAAAATCCTCAAAATACTGGTCAATAAATCGGCCGTGATTGGCACATTCAATTATATCCTGCTTTGTGGGCTTATCGAACTAGCATTCGTACTCCCACGGGCACTTCACCTTTTGTTTTGGTTTATGGCGCTAAAGTTGTTTTTCCCTTTGAATTAGAAGTTCCTTCTTTGGCTCTGCTACTTCAAGATACTGAAGTAGGAGATGAATATCATGCTGGCAGATTTAGTCAACTAGAACTCCTAGATGAGAAGCGCATTAATGCTTTGGAGCATCTTCGTGCCTACCAGAACAAGCTCAAACGAGCATATCTCAAGAAAGTCCATAATCGATCCTTTGAGATCGGCGACCTCGTCTTAAAAGAAAATAAAAAAAATACTAATGCAACTAAAGACCTTAAAGGCAAATTCGAGCCTAACTGGCTTGGGCCATATATTATCACTGCTAAATTTGGATCGGGAGCATACAGATTAGCTACCTTAGATGGTAAAGATCTTAAAGAACCTATGAACATTATGCACCTTAAGCGCTATTATGCATAAATCTGGTAATTTCATCACTGTATATATTATACATATTGTCTTCTTTTAGTAATTCATATAAAAATTTCAAAAACAGTAATATTATGTAATTAAAATCAAAATATAAAAAAATCAAAATCATCAAAATCCTCAAAAACATCTTCTATTTTTGCACCTGTCAATTCTTGAAGTATTGCAGTTATATTTTTAGTTATTTTGGATAAATTAGCATTTATTTGGAATCCCTCACTTTCACACTCACATGAATAAATATCTTGATCTTATTTGGTATGATTATTAATCTCTCTTATATCGAAGTCCACAGTTGAATTAAATAAAGTTTTGAGCATAGAGAACTGATCTTGTTATTTACTTGAACCAAGTACACCTTTTCACATTAAAATGATTTCATTGCAAATTCAAAATGATGCTACATAGTAGAAGTGGTCTCTTGAGCGAAAAGTTTCCCCTGCTATCCTATCATGCACATGGTCTAGAATCTTTGAGAATTGACAAAAGGACAAGCTCACCCCTGCCTAGAATAAAAATCCCTTGCTCTACAACCAATCCGAGCAAGTATCCCTAGTATAGGAAGAAAAAGAAAAAGAAAAAAAAAGAAAGTCAAGAAAAATCATGAGAAAAAGAAGCATTGTTTCAGTATCATTTTGTACCATCTCAACAATATTTCAGCATTATCTCAGTGTCAAGCAAAAATACAAAAAAAAAAAGAGAACAAGAAAAGAAAAAGCAAAAAGCAATAAATCCCTTCCCCTACCCTTTGAAAGAAAAGAAGGGTGAATGAGCTTGAATCCCTGGAATTCTCAATTATTCGAAAATTGTGAGGTAAGCCCCATAACAGGTGGTTTGTGCCCAACCCGCTTGGCCTTGGGTAACTCCTAGCGTGGTGATATGTCTGTCACATTAGCGACCTTCTTTTGTATAGACCTATGTCCGCTCATGGATCAGCTAGCTCTTGATGACCCGACTTACACAGTAGTCTGGTACGGTTACATGCATATAAATCATGGTCAACGAACACTCATTTGGTTAATTCAAATTACTTGTATCAAATTATCTTGCTCAAAATTGGTAAATGAACAATACAATTGCACACACATTTGTGTTTGAGAGATTTTGTATCATTATGATAGATCAAGATCGGCAATGAACTCACATATGCACATGGGGTTCCTTATAAATCTAAATTTTGTCTTTGAGATAATTTAAAATATTTATGCAAATCTTCTGGAATAATTTGATTTTCTTACTTGAGAATATTGGCTTAGCATAAAAACAATTAAATACATTTTTTTCAAAAATCCAAAATTTCTTTCAAAGCATGTTCAAAAATCTAGCAATAAAGTCACATTTATATATTTTTGACTTTCGCAACGATGGTATAGTTCCTAAACCTAAATTGGAATTTATGCCTAGTGCAAGTCCTCATTTTTTATCTCAAAATCAAAAATCAACTATGCAATAAAACTATTACATCAATTTCTTCTTTGGATTTCGTGATGATGGTATAAGTCTATACCTAAAATTCTATGCCTAGCGCAAGCCATCGTTCTAATTTTATCTCCCATTTATTTAATCCATAAAAAGCATATGGCTTAAATCATTATGTTACACAATTGTGCTTTAAAAAAAGAATGAAAACTTTTCTATTTCATTTCATTATGTCGACATTCAGTTTTGCGACGATGGTATAATTCCTAGGCAATTGTTCAAATTTCTATCACACTTAGGAATTTTATGCCTAGAAAAAATCATATTTTTAATATTTCATGCATAATATTTTTATGGAAATCTGAAAACAAATCATCACCATCATCATTTTTCATCATCACAACACAAAGTCTTAAGAAAGTCTCTTAAGCACCCTTTTACTTTTAGCAATATTTCTCTCATAACGGGATTAGCTTGATGACCTAGCGAGCGGCGACTCCATGAAATGGTCATGTAACAACGACAATGTCCTTTGAAATTATTGTTAGAAGTCACTTTATTTTTCATCAAATCATACCACAACAACCAATTTGTTTACATCAGATTATTTCATTTAATTTTATAGCATGACATAAAATTATAATATTTTCAACGACATAATTACATGAATAGTCAAACAACAAATATTAAAGCATCATAAAACATATGCACAAGTCATATCACAAAAAATAATATATATATATATAATATATATATATATATATATATATATCAAGAAGTCTATACATCATATCAAAATGGATTGGTATGCCACAATCTATACCCTGGCATACTCAATCCTCTCAAAAATATATGGTCTATGTACAATGAGCAGCTAGTCTCGAGAAGCCCTCGAGCTCTCAGCCTCATCTCCTCTCCCGCCCTGAGGTGGAGGAGGTGGTCCCATCGAGGTCCGTGTTGTATCATGGGTCCTCGACGTCGATCATGATGATGTCCTCGATGACCCCATCCTGATCGGCTCCATAATGCTGGCTGGCAGCGGTATCCTCTGCTCCTCTAGAACCACATGATAGTACAACCCCTGGTAGAATGCGGTCTATGCAACAGCCCATGCCAGCTCCAGAATGCTCGCCCCTCCACTCCGAGCCCTGAGCCATGTAGCCTCATCCTGAAGAGTCTGCACCTGAGCTCGTAGGTGGGCATTCTCCACCTGGAGAGCCACCATCTCACTGCTCTCCCCCACCTCGACACCCTTGCCCTTATCGGGTGATGGTGGCCTATCCCTCTACTGAGAAGGGAGTCTCTCCCTCCTCTCTCGACTACTGCTGTCTCTCCGAAGCCTGTGGTACTCTCTGGCATCTCTCCTGAGGAGGTCATCGTTGATCCCTCCCTCCGTGACCCCTCGCTGCATCGATGGCAGCCTAGCGCCACCTCTCCATCCATTGCACTACAGCATGCATCAAACCCTATGCCCTCATCATCCGAGGAGGGTGGATGCCTGCATACCAGGCATCATACCCATCTGCTACCCCCACATTATCCCCATCCACTGGCTGAATGGGGGCATCATCAACATCCTGACTCCAGAACCGTTGCATGTCTGGAGCCCCGCTCAATGTGGTATTATCCCGCATAGTCCAGGAGTACTCATAATCCCTAAGAGAAGGGATCCCCTACTGTAGACCGAACTACCTCAAAACTCGGTCATAGCAGTGGAGCTCTACCTCTCCCCGCTCTGTCCTCAACCAGATGACTCGCCTGATGTGAGCCAACTCCTATCCATCCTCTGCCCACCCTGGATGCTCTCTCCATGGTCTCCAGGTGATCCGATCTGGGGTGAGGTCATCTAGTAACCTTCGGGACATCGGTAGATCTATCCGCCGCTATGACCCTCTCTGGAGCCACCAATAGAAAACCTGGGGTCTCTCCCGATCAACTCCTATCAGTGGAAGCCCTATCGGCCTCTGCACCGTAATGTGCTCCTAGCACCAAACCTGTAGCAGTGATGTCAGCACCAAACATCGACCTCCCTTGTATACGACCCCATAAAGGATCCTATACAAGCGGCATAATACAAAGCTACCCCAAGCAAACCTGTATCCGTGGTCTCTCATGTCACAGACCACATCTGAGAGGAGCCACGGTAACCTGCATCCGCTCTGGTGGCATAGAAGAAGGCCACCCACCACCCCTACCAAAACTTGGGTCAACCGAGATGCCCCAGGCATCTACCTCAAAGCCTCGATGTTCACTTTGCCCTTCTCCAGGGTGAAGCTTGGGTCACTGCACAATCTCATCATGGCATGGCCCTGATTGGCCGAAGGAGTCATGAACCACCCATGTATGGGGATCCTCAAGATCCTCCATACATCCTCTAGAGTGGGAGTCATCTCCCCTATCGGTAGCCAAAAGCAGGATGACTCCGGATACCATCTCTCTGCTAGGGCTGTCAGTAGCCCCATGTCTGTAGGAATTTGTGGCATCTCTGCCACATGCTACAACCCGACCTCTGCTAGTCTGTCTCGCTCGGCCTGATCGAGCATGGCTAAGTCATCCCTGAGACCCCCGTATTTCCACTCTCGACTCTTTAGCAATCCCCTCTACAAAATAAACAATAAAACAACAAAAATCATTAATACATAATCATTAAAATCAATTAAACTCAATTTCATCTCATAAAAAAATGATATCGCCCATTATTGGATGATATCGTACCAAATTTAGCAAAATCATCCTTAATAGGATGAAATCGTCTCCGATTCTTCAATTTGGGGATCGCCCCTTATTGGACGGGATCGCCCCTATTTCTTCGATTTCGTCCTCAGACGAAATCGGTGATATAGGGACGATTTCGACGAAATTGGGACGATTTCGTCCCGACGTCGTCGACGGCCTAAAAACGGCCGCGATGCCCAAAAATAATTAAAATTCAAGTAAAAAATTAAACAAATCAAGCTAAAAACATAGTACACTAGGTTTAGATCCTTACCCGCAACCCACGCTCGGACCTCTGTCGATCTGTGTGTCGCTCTAAAACAGCGAAAGTGAACAGTAAAAATGAATTAGGGTTTTACCCTATTTTTCTTATTTTTATTTAAAAACAACTTTTTTTTAATTTTTTCTTTTCCGCGCTTTTACCTCAAACGTTCGATTTGGGTAAAAACTCGGAGGGGGCACCATAGCAAACAATTGTACGATTCGACCTAGAATCGTCGTCTAAAAAATGGAATAAATTCTTGCTTTCTCGTAAAGCATGAAGAACTCGTCTTTAACGCATTTTCTTCAAAAAATTTGCTAAAGAGGGGGCAAAATGTAGCACCCTAAAATTGGCATAGTTAAACCATCAGTAAAAGATAAAAAAATTGAATTTTAACCCCGAAACCGCTCGTTAACCGCTCACCTCATTTTTTGCACCATTTTTAGAAGTTGTTTTGACCGTTGGACGATATCGTCCCAAATCGGACGAATTCGTCTAGAATAGAACGTCCAGACGATTTCATCCCAAAACCAAATTTTCATAATTAGCTTCTGTTTCAACAACCTCTCCAACTCGGGCAGAAGCGTGTCTGCACGGTTGGAGATTCCTACGTTGGAGATCTCCCAGATTGGGATGATCCCCAACCTCCTAACCTCCCCCTAATCCTATATAAACTTGGGATTTTCCCAGTTTATCCCCCTGGCTGATCATTTCCCTGCAACTTTGGTTTTTGTTGTGTTAGAACATCCTATCCCCCATCATTTGCACTTGTGTTTTCAAGTTTTATTGCAGGATCTCATTGTGTTTCAATCGGAGGAAGCTCGGATCGTCGTAGGTGATTCAACCACAATTTTGGATGATCCTGTCGAGATCGGCGATGATCTCGTACGATTTTAGATGATTTTGACTGCAGTTCAGATTGGGGGCAATCAGAGCCCTGAGTTTGCATTTTCTATCTCTTTTCTTATTTAATTGTGCATTAGATTAATTCACTTTTGTTCTGCATCTTGGAGTTCACCTCATTTAGCATATTTGCATGATAAAATTCAAAATAAATTATTAAAACATTGCATCCCATTTGATTTGATATCTGGATTTATCATTTAAAGCATTTATATTCTTATTTCTATCATTTTGTATCATTCTTGCAATTGTATTTTTGGTTTTTGGTGTCTATTTTCATGATTGCAGGTTTTTGATGAATTCGTCAGGTCGTTGACGATCTTGGCTGATCTCAGATGATCTCCTATGATCTGGATGATTCTGTACAATTACAGATGATCCTGTCATATCCGGGATGATCTCGGACTCCTACAAGCTTCAGAATCTTCATCAGACATCGAAATCAGGTGCACTCTTCTCCATTTTAGATATTTTCTGTATTTAGGATTCATTTATGTTTGTTGTCTTCATATAAACCAGAAATTTCATATAGAATAGCTTAGATTCATTTTGGCCAACCTAGGAATCTGAATGATTGAACATAAAATGAACACATCAAACCCATTCTCAACCTAGGCGTGGAAACTGCCACTCAAAGTTTCTTGGTGAACCCCACCATCCATCAAAAATTCACCCTTATACCCCTCCCCCGAGAGGCACGACCTTCAAAGGGCCTCTCCGTCCGAGGTATTGTCCCATCCTTCTCGCATCCCCCTTTCGGGCATGGATCCTTTAGCCTGAAGGTAAGGGTGCAAAAAATTTGGGTGATACAATGAGTGAGAGCATGAAAAATATCTTCTTCTAGGAATTTATGAAGAATAATATCATTGATTTTGATATTCAATGTTTGGAATGACACCTTATGTGGAGTAAGTGTAGTCATAGATATTATCAATGGATGATAATACTTATGGAACAACACCTTATGTGGTGTAAGTGTGACCCTTGATACTGTTGACAAATGGTTAAGAAGAATATCTTCTTAGAATTCATGGTTGGTTAGTTAGGATGAAGCTAAAGTTAGACCTCAATGGGATAGTTTGAGGAATCCCAATTGAGAGATAGAAAGTCTCACCACCATAGTTTATGGATTATAAGAACAAGTGAACAACAAAAAGAATGTTTTATTTTATTATTTTATTTGCTTAGAAAGACTAAGCAACCTCTGACTACAAATATAGCCTTTGGCCAAAGAAATAAGTTGAATATTTTAGCCATGGTGAAAGAGCCAACATGAACCTTAACCACGATAAGAAATCCATCACATCTGAGATGCCACCAAACAATGGAGTAGAGTAATATGCCACCCGACCACTGGGTGGTGGTCAAGTTTAATAATGTGTTGTGTGCTATTTAAACAATGGTTTATACCACAACATAGTGCATGTGGTATTATTAATATCTGCATATGAGATCTAATATGAAAGCATTTAATGGTTCAAGACATAATAAGAATAGATTGTAGGGGATCTTGTGAAGACAAATGGTTGAGAAAATATCTGCAGAAGTAATAACAAAGATTATGGTTCTAAATCTAAAACATAATCATTGATTTTGGCTTTATCATAGTCATTAACTACTCCATACCGTTAACTATTTATCATAGTTGGGTGAATAGTAGTACATTTTCATGGTAAATATATTTAGAAAATATTGATACAATGGTATTCTGATCTAATTTGTTGTATGCAATACTTTGTGGCCTTATTTTAGGGAGTGCATTCATTGAGCATATTATAGCCTTGGTAATCATTTTTCTATTACTGGTATATTTGTTGATATATACTTTGTAAGGAAGAAGTAAGTACTTGGATATTACTTATGTTTAAGTCTTTTCCTCCCACTATTGGAACCATTGGTGAATCAAGTGGAAGAGCTAAGTGAACCCTCCACATTTTGTGGATCTTAAGCAATGTACCTTAGACTCTTTTGAGGACTTCACTTGGCATCTATGTCTCTTGAAGTATGAACCTAACATAATTCAAGCAATAGTCAATAAGTTGACTAAGGATGTATACCAGGGGATATCAAGGATGATGCACTGGTGGTGGAAAATATGTTTTCCAAAGAGAATTTTAGGATATATGGGTATCCTGAAGTGAGATTTATGACATTATGTTTTTGTCTTTGATGACACCTATTTTCTATGAGGTTAACTCATGATAAGGGCCATCAAGTCATAGGTTGGAACTCCTTTGTGAGATTTTGATAAACCTAGTTGCATTTAGACTTATGTCTAAACTATTATGGAAATATGATTTTATATCATCTCTATGAAAATAAAATAAAATAATGTTGAACAATGTGCCACTTTTGGAAAAATGAGGTTATGAAAATATATGTTCTTCTATGCTTTGTATTGTAGGTAAACACAGAGGGTTGTGTTTATTTTAAGGGGGATATTATGTCATAACCCTCCCTTGGCAAGCTTTTTCATATGATGGAATTATGAATTGTTATGTTTTTTTGAAGATATATTAAATGGCATTATGTTGATTATTTTCAATGTATGATTGGTTTATTTCATAATATTGTACCTATTGATAGTCTGCATTAGTTTACATGGTTACAGGAACAGGAATACTTCATATAGAGTGGACGAAGGAGTCACCACTGAGGACGAGAAAGAAGGGAAATATGGATGAAGATACATAATGGTCTTAATGATGATTTAATATTAATTATAAGTTTAATTAATTAATTATGATTAGCTTTAATTAGATGATTTGATTATTTAACCTATTTTTATAAAATAGGAAATTGAGTTGGAATTGACAAAGACCCCTTCTAAACCAAGGGAATAGAAAGAGCATCTTCCCCTTGGACTAAAATAATAGTTTACCAAATTGACCACTCCTCAAAATGAAGGGAAGAGGATTGGTATATTTTTTTTTTAAGCAAAAAACCCCTTGCGGGGCCGCCTTGGTCTGAGATACCATGACCAGGAGGTTCTACACCGTCAAAGTCACCCAGGAGTCGCGCCCGACCCTTCCCGCACCAATATTATCAATTGGATTTTGGGTACCCAATTCAAATTTTTGGTAGGGTGGATATTTGAACATGGGATCTCCCTTGGAGGATTGCCCTCTCCTCTCCAACTCACCTACAACACCTGGGTAGAGGATTGGTATCTTTGCTAATGGGAATTTAATATTTATTAAATTAAGGCATCTTACTATTTCAATAATAGACCTTTTGAATTAGAAAAAAAGGCCAAAAAGAGAAAGGGTTAATGGATTAGTTCTCCCCTCCAAATGGATGGAGGAGGAAGGCCTAAATGGTGGCTAGGAAAGGGCCAAATTTAAAAAATATATAATAATAAAGGAAATCTCATTTCTTAAAACACCTTTCAATGAAGGAAATCTCATTTCTTAAAACACCTTTCAATAAAGGAAATAAAATATTATAATAATATTAATATTATTAATATAATAATATTATATTAATAATGGCATAATAATATATAATATAATATAATATTAATATTATAATATTAAGCCACCTTTATGATTCATAAAGAGATAAATTAATAGTTTAATTAGGTGGCTCCTTTGGATTAGGACTCTACCTCTCAAGGTGGAAGTGTTTGAATCAAATTGAAACTCTAGGAGGAGTTTCACTATAAATTAGCATAGAATGGCGTAGATGGAAGTTAATTAAGCACAAGGAGAAGACTAGGCTAAGTAGATCATGAGGAGGACTTGGATGCTAGCATGAGAGGGCAAGCATGAGGAGGCAATATTGGAAGGCAACCTTGAGAGTATTAGAAGGATTCATGGAGGCTAGCATGAGAATGCTAGAAAGAGGACTTGGAGGCTATAAAAGCGAGAAGGAGACCTATCAGAGGAGAAGGAAAATTTAGGTGGACTCCTTTCATGATTTTAATTTCCTTCTAATTGCTTTCATATCTAAATAATTGGCTTTCCTTCTATATAGAATATCTTCTCCTTTAATACATGCTTTGTATGTGATTACTTTCAAAAGCTTAGTAAAGAATGATTTATTTAGAGGATGGATAGACTCCATTAATGGTGGATTTTATGCTCTATTTATGCAATATGGGGTTATAGAAAACTATATTGGTAAATCCCCATTAATGGCAACCAACATGTAGTTGGTATTTATTTTAAATTTAAAAAATGGAGTTTTTTAAATTCTAGGAGCCCCTTGTAAGGCCAACTATATTTAAGGTTGGTATAGTTTTTCTTATAATATATATGTTTATTTCATAATAGATATTATCATTCTACTTTTGTAATAAATGGGGACTATGACTATAAGCCCACCTTTGATCAATTTATGGGAGTATAAATGAATATTTTAGAAAACATAATATACTAGGTAATCCATGATTTAAAGAAAGGTCTCATGTATTTAAGTATGGATAAATGAGGGCTTTCGATGAATGTTCCTTAGGGAAAAGCTTTATATGTCCTTAATAGATTCAAACTTATGGATGACTTGGATGAATGTATTTATGTTTCCAAATGATACGATTAAGTTCTTGAATATATGCTTAATTTTTAGTTAAGGAAAGATAGATTGTCTAGGAAAATTATGGATTTCTCTTAGAGTGTCCCTTAGAAATTAAATGAGTGTCTACGAGAAGCAGGGGCTTCTCTTAGTATTCCATTTAATCATGGTTTGTTTATTGAATGGATGTAAGCATTCATATATAGGAACTTGAAAATTTCTAAGTTATGATAGAACAATGGAAGTTCTAAACTAATGATAGAACTATGAAAGTTCTAATATGATGATAGAACTGTGGAAGTTTTAGGTTTTTGATTAAACAAACTTTGGGAAAGAATGAATGTGGAGTTCATTATTTAAGGGATTAGGGGTTCCTTCTTGAAATTTTTTTAATACAATATGATATGAATGTGGAGTTCATTCTTGAAGGGATTATAGGGTCCCTTCTTGAAATTTATTGTATACAATATGATTGTTGCAAGCATGATACCTTGTTTGATGAAAACAGGTTGTTACTGAATATATTTGGAAAGAATGTTGTTCTTTTGTAACATAAAGAATTATGAAAATTATTATTTAATATATAGATGCTTTTATAAATTGAAATTGTGGAAATTTCTTAATTTGATTATATTGGAAAAAATTATGATTTTTTAATGAAAAGATATCTTTGAGGCTGGGTTTTTCTCTTAGGGGTTTTCCCATGATAAATGTGGTGTTATATTTGATACTTGCATCTACTATTTTATTTTATTGTATGCTCTTTAATAAAATGTTATTGATATGAAATATACAGAGTCTTTTGATAATATGGAATATGAATGAATTCATGTATTGTTTATATGATGTAAATATTGTTGCTCCTTAAAGGTGAAGATGGATATCTAATATAAGGATTTGGAATATTTACTTTGAGATATTTTTAAATGTGTACTTATGTAATGGAATCGGTATATTCTTTATATTGCTTAGATCGAGAGTCTTTTGGGCTTGTGTATATCTATATGATGCAATATTAGTACTATAGGCATTGATTAATAATTTAATAAATTGATAGACTTCTCATAAGTTATGTAATTTTCTTGTTCATAATTAGAGATGTTCCTTGAAGGTTCTTATTTAAATAAAAAAAATTGGGTAGATATCTTAGAGATTAATAATGAGAGTAGATACTCTTAATATATTATAAAACCTAAAACATGATGTTTCCAATACTTGAGATAAGTTGCAATAGGCAACACTCAAGTCTCCTTGCATTTGATTACTCTAGGTGGCATAGCCCAGAGGGTTCCCAAAAGTAGGTTAGCTTTGGGAAGGTCCTAAGTGAGAAATCTTGGACAAGATATCCTATCATGGAGGTATGGAGTAACATCGTAGGTTTGGTGTTGGCACCTTGAATGGGGAGGATCAGGTGGCCAAGCTATTTATCACAGGGAGTGGTAAATACCTTAATTAGATAGTTTAATAATTAAGCACTAAGCACTAAATAGCTCAATGTGTAGGTTTAGGTATCTAGGCTTCAAGGCATTATGCTTAGATCCATAATTTAATCTAGGATGTGTC
Source organism: Wollemia nobilis (assembly GCA_028583015.1). NCBI lineage: Eukaryota > Viridiplantae > Streptophyta > Pinopsida > Araucariales > Araucariaceae > Wollemia > Wollemia nobilis. The sequence goes on from JAQPPZ010016564.1 coordinate 274,746, forward strand.
CATATCCTAGCCACTTGAGTGTTATATGTAGCGACTAGTCTCAATTGTGGTATACCTAGGAATGAAAAAGAAATTTGGAATACATCTAACAATACTCTGGGTGGTGTAGCCTAGGGTGGGTATTTTATACATCTATGTGAATTTTATCTAATGAACTTAACATGTGTTGTTTAAAAAAATTATTAGTCTATCAATGGGGTTTAATTAATATTAGGGTTGTTATGATAAGTGCCCAAAAAGGTAACCCTCGAATGGGAAGAAAAATATATAGATCTTTAGGGAAATATCTGCTAAAAAATAAGCAGCATACAATTATCTCAAAGCTATGCTCAGTCATAAAGAGCATAGAATTTTTGAAGACTCTTCTCAAGAACAAAGAATCACACCAATAGAAAGGTTAATAGCTACCACTCGTGCAATGAAAACACCCATAAGAAACAAGGCTAAAAGGCCATGGTAGCAAGTATGCAATCATCTTCACCAAATGTTGTTTTTTGCAATAAAGAGGACAAAATAACAAGGGCACAAATCCTCCAATTGTCCCTATGGTAATTACTCATCTTATCAGATTGCATGTATAACTAGTCGCTACAACTGCCAAGTGTGATAGAGGATATTACTAGTTACAAGGTTCACTTGTATTGAGACAAAAGCACAATAGCAAGATGAAAGAAGGCATGAATGGGAGGAATACCTTCAAAAAGTCACAATGGTGACTTCAACTCCTACTAAGAAAGTATAAAAATGCCCAATTGACATATAAGTGGATGTAAACAAGAGGATGGAGTGTCGGGTACCACCGAGCTTGCACTCCATATTACAAATCCATAAACACTTTCAAATAAGTGTACAAATAAGGTTATCAAAACCCAAATGGGAGGAGTGAGAAGCCAACTCAAATCCTCAAAACCTTCAAATGATCCCATAGATCGTATTACAAAATCCACAATGACAAGTGGATAAATATGCATAAAAGCATACAAATGGCTTGTAGCCAAAATAAAGTCCAACATAGGACTTGATACAAAGTTGTCAAAAGCCCCAAATAAGAGGATGAAAAGAGAACTCATTCCTCCAAATCCATAATTCCTCCAAGTGGATAGAAATACTGAAAGTATACAAAAGGGCTTGACTATGCACAATACAAAGTTGCGGAAGAAATTAATTATTGCAAAATAATTAATTAAGTTTAAGGTGCAACAAATAAAATTAATTAATTAGTTATAATTTTTAATTAATTTATTTTTTAAGTGATTTGATTAATTATTTAAATTAATCAAATAAAAAGTATCTTGTATGCAAAATATTATGCACCAAGTGTGAACCCAATGCAATTTGGGTGAATATGGCCCAATGATCAACATGAAGTTGATCATCAACACAAAGTTACCTATAACCCAAACGATTGGTGCCTTGTGCCACGTGCCATGATGTGCAAGCATTAGTTCTCAAAGCAAGAAGCAAAATTTGAACAACAAGTCATGGACAAAGGCCAAAAGGAAAGAAGGAAGTGTGTCATAGACCATTATCCGGATCCTCGATCATTGCTTGAATAAAAAAAACTATAATGAGATCCATCATGCTAGTGTAGATGACATCAAAAAAGGGATACATATCCACAAGTGCATGTAACACCTACATTGGAACTAAAAGGGCATATAATGTTTGTCAAATGTGATCACTACATGGAACATAGACATGGCTATTTTGCAGAAGGGCATCCATGCACCAACGATCACCTGTTGACTGGCAATCATGCATGAATCATAGATCAAGCAAACTGGGTACTAGTGCCACTTAGCACTAACGTGCATTATTGCACAAGTTGTAAACCATAGATAAATAGGTATACATGAGTTGATCAATAGTAGCTAGCATTATCTAGCTAATTATGCCTCTATCCATTAAAATTTTAAAGTGAAGGATTTTTCTTATCCCATGCATGTGGGACTAAGCTTTGACTCCATCAATGATTGTAGCCATGCATTTATCAATCTAATGTGCATAGGATCTTTTAAAAAATATGTTTGCTTGTTCATCCACCATAGATATAGCAATGAAATGTGGCCATTGAGATATGCCATGTATCCCGATAGGAAGTAAAGTGGGAAAATTTGTAGATGCATGTCGTGAATGTAGCATAGTGGAGGTTTATTCAGATCTTCAATATCATTAGCCCAAATAGGAACACGAAGTGGTAATATATCTTCCCAACAAACTCTAAACCAAATAATAAAAGTAGTGAAAAAATATTTAGGCCACTCAAATCAATGCCAACAATAACCTATTGAGGTGAAGACATTTGATGATGTTAGCACAAGCACGATCTACATCAAATCTCCTATGGATTCATTGATATAATGTTCCCAAGAGATTTTTCTTTGATCCATGTCATGTTACAAAATAGATGGAGCTTGTAGCCATGCATAGCTCCCAATTTCTCTAGAGATTGATAGGTGCACCATGATCTCTTATATTTTCTACAATGATTGTGTTGTGGCTCTTTCTTGTGATGAGGCATGCAGCAGGCCATGAATGAATTGCCCATCTCATATTTAGAACCCTATGAGGATGTTCGATTGATGTAACAGTGGCAAAAGAGACAAAATAAGGTGCACCCAATTTTAGGATGGCGTGATCTACCAAATAAGTGCTAGTGTAGATGATGACATGGAATATAGGTAGAATAATCAATTAGGGGTAAAATCTAGTTGAAATGTTTGCTAGAGGTGGCTTGCTCTTGATGATGTAGTGTAGAGCAATAATTCCAAACATACTTAGAAGCTCACTCTACACCTGACATCTTCACCCCACTTGACGATGTTCCTTAATATACAGAGCTCCATGTCATCCAAATAATCCATAGGCATATGTGGAATCACAATGAAAATAGGTAATACACAGCCGGATCCATAATTATTAATTACGATGAACAATGACCTACTATAAAGAAGAAGTGAGCATCTTTTCTTATGACTTCATATAGAACTCAAACATAGGATGGCAATGAGAACAGTATAACGAGCAATCCAAGCTCGTAGCTAGCATTCCAAATCACATGTAAAGCAAAAGCTAAATTGCATAGAGGGATCAAATTTTTGCTGAAGAGGAGAGGGGGAGGGACAATTTCCACAAGGCAAATTCTCCCTCACAAGCAATTTACCCCTTGCTCTGATACCAATGAAAAGTATTAAAATCCATATACTTTTTTATTCATAAAATCAAACTTAAATAGGAATTCAAAATGCCTAGATTACAAGAAGATGATCAAATAGCTAAGCAATCCCAACAAATTGCTAAAATAGCCTAACTAACAAGATATAATCTAGATGCTAAAAACCTAGCAGTGTAGATACCCATGTGAGAGATAGAATCTCATATAATAATGTTAAAAATAAACCTAAGGCTATCCATATCAAAATAGACATATAACTCACCCTTCCCATAACCATTAACATTATTATTTTAATTTTTACTATGTCTCAGCCCATTATGCATTTTAACTTGTTAAATGTGTGTTTCTATTGTCGATAGGTGGGTCAATCCATTAGGGATTTTCCAAAAATAATTGCTAAGAAAAAATATATGGAAGAAACTATACAAAATACTATGGCTAAAATGTTGATCCCTATAAATCCACCCATGTAATAGTCAATTGAGCCTCCATTTTAGATCCTCCCAAGTTAGCTAACTATGATTTCAATAATAAGAGAATCATCCATAGGGATCCACTAGTAAAAAAATTCTCTCAAACTTTGAAATGGTAGATAGATGGTGCATGGCATAAAATATGGGTGCTCTTCACCCACCAATAGGGTGGAGAGAATAATAACCTAAGGTAAATACCCTTTGGTGAAATAAATTCCTTTACTTCTTCCATTCACTTGCCTCTTCCTCTTTTCAAATTCCCACCCTGCTCAATATTCCCAATACACTTCCCCCACACCATCCTTCATGCATCTCATATTCCTATGGTTATTCTCCTTGATAGGGTGCTATGCTAATAACTAGTTTGTTATTTACTATGGGTTGATTATCCCTTTTCCATTAGTTATTTATGTAGTGTAAACATATCTCCTATAATGCATGTGTTTATCCTACATATGCATAAAACACATGTATTAAGGGTTACCCATCATAATAAAATTATAATTCTCTTTTTTTAATATGATAAAATAACAAGCATATAACTCAAATATTGTATCTCCTATCTACAACCTGTTGAGGTATATTACATTGTTTGGTACATGCTAATGTACCCACATGGTACCTTCATGGTACAAATATATATATATAATAGATTAGGGTTGAGTCTTTAGTTTATGTGAGTGATTTAAATTTCCATTTTATGTAAGTATCAATGTGTAGGAAATGCGCAAGTGTCATGTAAAGATGTAATGTACAAGAAATGTACAAGTGTCATGTAAGAGTGCAATGTGTAGAAAATGCACAAATTTCATGTAAGTCAAAGTGCAAATGTATATTGAGAGAATGTGCACAAGTTTCATGTATGTAAGTGTATTAAATGTAATGTTAGGATGTGCACAAGTTTCTTAGATTAGGAGTGCATGTAGAAGCATGCAAGTCTCATAAATTCAAGTGTGTATGTAAAAAGAAAGTGAAGAGTCTAGTATGCAAGTGGCAAGATGATAAGCCAAATGTCATGGGACTTGTCATATGGAGATCAATATTCAAGTACATGAAGAGTCATCTTTTATTTCTATATTATAGAGACAAAGCTCTATGAAGAGATAATCTAATTATCTGATTGTAAGAGGAAGAAAAGGAATAAATCTTGTATACAAATTTTGAGCAATTAATATTATAAGTTTTCTTTATGCATAGTTCATGAATGATTTAGGCCATTTACATTCATATTTGATTATATAAGTGAATGTTATTTTTATTATTATATAGGCCTTGATATACATATTAAATTTCTCATATATAATTATGATCTACATTATTGATATTTTAGAATTTAATAGTGTGGCTCCTTTATATTGGATCCTATGGTATTTTGTGGTAGTAAGCCTTAAAATACAATAGTGGTATCAGAGCTACCACCTAAATCTATCCATTTTTTACAGAGTTATTTTATTAGCCACCATTATCAATATTTGACTCTATCCATTCTTAATAGAGTTAATTTAGAGTCTTTCCACTTTGAAAGTAGTGAAGACTTAGACTCTATTTTTTAAAGGTTTGATTAAATAGAAATTGAGGGGACAAGGAATAGTCACCATGATTTGGATGCTAGGGTATTTCCACTTGGTTTAAGGAAAACCAATGAAGACTAGGACTAAGTTATTTTGTTAGAAATGGCCAACTTAGGAGAAAATTTAAACATTTGATAGAGAAATACAACTCAAAATAAAATTGGATATTGATTGATTGAAAGCTAACTAAAAAAAAAGTTGGTCATTTGAGGGCATTCATAGTCACCCTGACATTGATATTGGGTTCTCTAACAATGAGGAGAATCATATTGAGTTCTTAGGTGCAACTTAGGATATTGCAAAAAAAATTATTCATTGAAGATAAAGAAGCATTCAAGATTCTAGAGAGAGAAGCATTCTAGCTACCTACAAGGACTAAGCAATATTCAATCTTCATGTATACAAAGATATGAAGCAGCAGAAAGCAGTGAGCATAGAGAAAATAAGAAAAAGAAAGCATTGTAAGCTTTCTAAGATAAAGGAACATTGAATAACAAGGCCAAGACTGAATTGACCTTGACATATTTGAAAAAAAATTCTCATTCTACAACCAGCAAAAATTAGTTCAAGAAAGCAAAAAATAGCATTGTATAAGCATCTTAGGATATAGCAAGCAAAGGATATTGAGGCATATTGAATGTCTAACTTGTGGAGTCATTATCCACACAAAGAGGAAGTAGCCAACACTCAAGTATCCAAGAATTGAAGGAGTGGCCTAAGTGACTAGCATAAAAATACAAATCTTGAGACAAGGCTCTATCGGCTAGCATAGAAGGTAGAGACCAAAAAGAAAGGAAATTTTGTCAAAGTGTCCAAACCAGCATAAGAAACAAACAAAACCAACATAAAAAATAAATCAACCAATATAGCATAAGGATCAAAGTGGATAGACTAGAAGGAGCAAATATTAGAGTGTTAGATGAACCATAAACAGTCGAGTAGTGATTAGCATGCTACTAGAGCACTAGTACATAAGCACTATATGGATTTATACCATCTAAGGTAGACGTGTAGCCATACAAGCATCATTTTGCATTAGCATTATAATGGTAAAGGCATCAAGGCCAAGTGTGGTTGCCTAAGGAACGAGAGCATTACTACCTAAGAATCTGAAGCATTGTTGCCTAAGGAATCAAAGCATTATTGCCTAAGGAACTAGAGCATTTTTGCCTAAGGAACTGAATCATTTTTACCTAGGATGAAGGAACCAAAGTGTTACTGTCTGGTTTAGAGTCCATTGGGAAGATATTTTGCCACTTTGTGTTCCTGTTTGGGCTGATGATATTGGAGATCCAAATTAACCTCCACTATGCTATGTTCTCTAAAGACAAAGGAATTGATGTCTAATATGTCTCCATTGGAAGAAGCCTAAGTGTTGCACTTGTGAATGTAGAGTAGTTACAAAAAAATAATATTGAATAAACAAGCAAGCAACATCAAAGGAAGGATAGAGCATAAAGTATTTAAAATGCTTGACCTAACACATCAAGGCTTGCATGCGAAATTCAATGAGTAACGACAAAAATTGTGTGAACATTGGACAAGTAACGTCTTGAACATTACTTTTATGTGCCATTTACTTTTGGAGGGAAAAGAAGGTTAAATAAATTTGAAAATATATTGAGTTATAATTTTAAATTAAGTTTTTAATTTGAAATTTGAATATAAGGTATGGAGAGATAAGGAGTGGTACAAGGGTTTAGAAGTTTATTAAAAATTAAACATTTGAAATTCTTGAAGACTTAGATTTAAAGCATTAGAGTGTTTTTAATTTTTTGAAGAGTGTGAAGATTTTAAAGTAGGGGTTTAAAAGGTTTTAAAGTGTTTTAAAGTTTTTTGAAAATTGAAGTTTTTTTAATTATTTCAAATTTTAGAAAATTTTAAAATTCATGAAATTTGAAATTTGAAATTTTGCACATTTAATATACTAGGGAGTTAAAAGGATTTCTACATCAGAGATTTAGAAAACTTTAAATTTTACAAAATTCTTATTTCTTTAAAATTACAATTAATTAAACTTGGGAGATATAAGGTTTACTACTTTAGAAGTATTGAATTGCAAACTTTGATCATTATGGAAGGAAATATGAAGTCCATAATTAGAAAGGAAATATTAGAAGTTATAAAATATAGCATTGGAAAATTGATTGAAAAATCTAAGGGTAAGCTAGATATGGCAATACAATTCATCTATAGAGAAGCTATGGATGAAAGTTTTGAGACATTTGAATATTATTTACATTCAAAACTTGTTGAAGCAATTGATAACATTGAGAATGATATTATGATACCTATTGACATAGGTAGTATAATGTATATGGTATTGCTTTCAGTTAAACTTCATAAATATGAAAATCTAAAACAAAAGGAGTTGATTGAAACTCTAAAAAGAAAAGTAGAGATTGATACAAGATAATCAAGTGAATCATATCTAAAAATAGTGTTTCATTCTACATGTAATATTGACATTTCAAGTTCATCTAATTCAGGAAATTATTATGATGATCTAAGTGAATGTTAAAAACATACAAATTATAAGAAAACTATATAAAATGAAGAACATAATCTAGAATTCAAACACAAAGAAAAACTTCAAGCTATTTATGCACATGAACCTAAAGTCAAATAAGAAGCTCAAACATTTCATGATCCAAATCATGAAAATACAAAGACTAAGAACCTATAGAATGAATAACTAATAGCATAACTCAAATAATATGGAGATAAATCACAAACAGAGGTTCATGATCAATGCAAGGTCACTTGAATATTGAATATTGAAGACAAATATCAAGAATGAAGACTAAAGTCTTCAATAACCAAATAATGTATTACAAGGTGTGTTGAGGTAAATTACATTATTTGATACATGCTAATGTACCCCCATGGTACCTTCATTATAAAAATATAAATATGTAATAGATTAGGGGTTGAGTCTTTATTTTAGTTGAGTGATTTATTATTCCCTTTTATGTAAGTATCAATGTGTAGGAAATACACAAGTGTCATTTTAGAGTGAAAGTGTGTATTGAGAGAATGTGCATGTGTCATGTATATAAGTATATTATATGTAATGTGAGGATGTGCACAAGTCTCTTAGATTAGGAGTACATGTAGAAGTGTGCAAGTGTCATAGATTCAAGTGTGCATGTAAAAAGAAAGTGAAGAGTTTAGTATGCAAGTGGCAAGATGATAATCCAAAGGTCATGGGACTTGTCATATGGAGAGCAATAGTCAAGTACATGAAGAGTTATCTTTTGTGTCTATATTATGGATACAAAGCCCCATGAAGAGATAATCTAATTATTCGAATATCCAATTATTTGATTGTAATAGGAAGAAAAGGAATAAAGCTTGTGTATATATTTTTAGAAATTAATATTGTAAGTTTTCTTCATGCATAGTTCATGAATGATTTAGGCCATTTACATTCATATTTGATTATATAAATGAATGTTATTTTTAGTATTATATTGGCCTTGATATACATATTAGATTTCTCATATATAATTATACTCTACATTATTGATATTTTGACCTTTAATATTATGGATTCTTTATATTGGATCTTGTGATATTTTGTGGTAGTAAGGCCTAAAAGCCAACACAACCTTAGGGCTAGTCCTTTATTAAGCATTAATCTAGAAATGGAGTCTACTCTTATACTTCATCCCTCTATTTCTTTTGTTATCATGGATTTTGTACATGATCCACTTAAAATATGTATCTTGATCCATGTATTAGGGGCCTAGGATGATTGGTGTAGAAGACAAATTACAAGACAAACTAGTGGAACCTATAAGTTTTAGTCAAAGTGACTTTATAGAGTAATAAGAGAACATTGGATTACTCAGGATGGTTCTTAAGGAACTAACAAAACTATAGCTAAGTTTCTAATATGGAATGTATAAAGCACCATATAAACATGATAAAATATACAAAATATATTAAACACAATATAAATAGAATATATACACATAAAAGCAAACACAAAAGATGTCTATGAAATGCAATAATCTTACATTATAAAATAATGTTATGATGGATCTCCATGTGTGTATGTGAGAGATATAGAGACACTTTTAGCTATAAGCTAGAATCTTAAGGTATATGAGAGGACATGGGCTATATATCTATATTAAGAAGTCATGGCACTAGTTGTATCTATGGATATAACCTTTATCTTAGTTGGCATGATGTGATATGATGTTGCTTCATTGATATCAACTAGTGAGATATGAGATGATGCATGCCATATTCTTTAGGAGGAATATGTTAGTTCAGGTCATGAATTTAGGTTGGGAATGTAGTTAGTGATATAACTAGGGAAATATATATTATGACTTCCATATTGATGCAGGAGCATCCAGTGGTCAAGGAGCAATCTTGCATCCTCCAAATCATTTAATTGTTCGCTTTTATTTTCTAAGTATTTGTGTTGGGTTTGTTTCAAATCTTGGCCCAAGAGGGAGTTTTCGTAAGAAAAGAAAAAGAAGGAGAAGTTTTAGAGTAAAGGGCTCAAGTTGCGTTGGGGTCGCGAAATCGCGACCCCAAGGCTTCGAAGGGCAATGGTCGGTTTGAGTCGCGATATCGCGGCTCTTTTGCCTTGGTGAAGGCAAAGGGGGCGATATCGCGACTTTCCCCAAGGTGAAGGCGAAGGAGGTCGCGATATCGGCGACTTTCCGCCAAGGTGAAGGCGAAGGACCGGGTCGCGATATCACGACAAGTTTGAAGGCAAGCTTGTGACACGCGTCAAAGCAGAAATGGAAGTTAATTAAATGCAGACACGCGTCCTCCACGTGTATTAAAGTGACACGGTCAGCCGAAGACAAAGCAGAAAAGGAAATTAATTAAACGCGCGGGCTGCCACGAAGATTGAAATTGAATTTCGCGACCGCGTGTATTAAAGATGGGGATGGTCTTCACAACAGTACAGAGCATGGACGTTATGGGCGAAACAGAGGCGCGGAAGGACGATCTGACCAAGGCGGCGTTTGCAGGTCAGAGAAGAGCTTTAATGAGGGTTTCATGGTGGGTAAGGCAGGGGCATTTATTGTGAGAAAATTTGAGGAGTTCGACCGAGGGAGGGAAAAAAAATTAGAATTTGAATTTGTTAGGCAGGGCATTGATGGCCGAGAGGATCGGGGCCTCGTTAAAAACCCGAAATGCTGTAAGGATGGGGATGGTGAAGTTCGGGATTGGGGGGAGAAGTGGTATACTGGAGAGAATACTGTAACCCGTATCATGCTATTTTTTTTTTTAATGAAATTACCATGAAATTACTGTGAATGTGTTTGTGTGAATCCCGGCTTGCCATCAAGTGGTATCAGAGCGGGAGCTCCTGAGCGTGTAACAGATCGCCGGAGAGAGGCAGTTGCACCAGGATCTGTGGAAGAATTCTTGAAAAAAAAAAAATAAATAAATAATAAATAATACAGAGAAAAAAAAATATATATATATATCATGCCTCCACGAAGGAACCGTGGCGGAGCAGGAAATGTGGTACCGGCCGAAGACTTTCGGGCCTTGCAAAGACAAGTTCAAGCCTTGCAAGCAGAGTTACGCAGAAGGCGCGAACCCGGAGGGGAAGAGGAAAGTGAAGATGAAGTTGAAGAGGAAGAACAGTCTGAGGAAGAAGCAGAAGCTGTGGATCCCGCTCAGGCCCGGTTGTATAAGGCCATCTCTCAGATTGGAAAACAGCCAAAAATGGAGGTGTCTACCTACTCGGGAAATCTGAATCCAGAAGTGATTGACTCGGATAAATGATTTAGAGGAATATTTCGAGTATGAGGAGATTGAAGACCCTAACCGGGTCAGATTTGCTAAGACCAAGTTAAAGGGTCATGCCAGCATTTGGTGGAGGGGAATGCAGTTGGAGAGAAACAGAAGGGGGAAAGAAAGAATAACAAGATGGGATAAAATGGTGGAGAAGCTTAAAAGACAGTTCATCCCGACAGATTACGAGTTGGATCTGCTAAGAAAAATGCAGAGCTTGAGACAGACAAACAAAACTGTCCAAGAGTACACTGAAGAATTTTACAAAATTTCTATTAGAACAGGGCATTTAGAGGCAAATAAAGAGAAAGTAGCCCGTTACATTAATGGGTTGAGGCTTGGTATCCAGGAAGAACTGAGCCTGGTTCGAGTAAACACCATTGAGGATGCCTATCAATTTGCCTTGAAGGTAGAAGAAAAGTTAAACAGCGGTTTGAAGGCAAGCAAAGAGGAAGAGGCCGAGGTGGAAGGACCGGTGGGAGGACCAGTGGAGAAAAGTACAAGGATCCGAAGAAGACTGGGGAAGCCAGTAGTAACCAGGACCAAAAAGACGAAGATGTTTATCAGCCCCGAGATCATAACAGCTACCCAAGAGGACGGGGTGGATCTGGACGAGGGTTTGGAAGGGGAGTATTTCGTGGAACATGTTTCCACTGTGGTGAAGAAGGACACAGGGCATTTGAATGTCCACAACACCGAGAAAGAACAAACAAGAGGCCCGAGGGCCCAGCCGTAGCCGCCGTGGCAGAGGAGGATGCCGAATCCGAGCATTCCGAAGAAGCGGAGAGAGGAGAAACAATGGTTGTAAGAAGAGTCCCGTTGAACGAGGAGAAGGACACAGCACCGTAGGAAAAGTTTATTCCGCACTAGATGTAAATGTGCGGGCAAGGTTTGCAATATCATTATTGATAATGGTAGCACGGATAACCTGGTTTCAGAGGAAATGGTTACGAAGTTACAGTTAGAGAGGAAGAAACACCCACACCCATACCGGGTCGCATGGTTACAAAAGGACCACGGAGCCTTGGTCAATGAGCAGTGTTCTGTTAAATTTAACGTTGGGAAGTATTGTGATGAGGTCCTGTGTGACATCTTACCCATGGATGTTTGCCACATGTTGCTGGGGAGACCCTGGCAGCTTGACCGGAGTGCAAGACATGATGACCGTGCCAACACCTACTCATTGACAAAGAATGGCATACACCATAAGCTGAAACCCGTGAAGGAGGCAGATAAAAATGTGTGTAATATTTCCAAAGTCTGTTTAGTTGAGGGGAGAGAGTTTCTGAATGGGTTAAAGCATGAACATTTATGTTATGCAATAATTCCAAGAGTTAGGGGGAAGGAATGCCGGGATACCCCAACAGAAGTTCTAAATCTGCTGGAGGAATTTCCAGACATTGTGTCTGACAATGTGCCTGAGGGCTTACCCCCTGTGAGAAAAATTAGCCACCATATAGACTTAGTACCAGGATCAAGCCTGGCCAAATAAAGCTGCACACAGGATGACACCCGTAGAGACCGAGGAGTTAAATAGACAGTCCAAGAATTATTAGAAAAGGGATTAATTCGGGAAAGTTTGAGTCCATGCGCAGTACTCGCAGTGGCCGGCGCCAAAGAAGGATGGAGAATGGAGGATGTGTACAGTATTCACGGGCCATCAACAAAATTACTATTAAGTACGATTCCCGTTACCAAGAATGGATGATATCATGGACTGTTTAAGTGGAGCCGAGTACTTCACAAAGATTGACCCGAAAAGTGGGTATCATCAGATCCGTATCCGAGAGGGGGATGAATGGAAGACAGCCTTCAAGACAAGAGAAGGCCTGTTTGAGTGGTTAGTCATGCCCTTTGGACTGTCCAATGCACCAAGTACCTTCATGCGGCTGATGAATGAAGTACTGAAAGAATTTCTGGGAAAGTTTGTTATTGTTTATTTAGATGATATATTGATATTTAGCCGGACCTCGGAGGAACACCCGATGCATATCGAGAGAGTCTTTGAAAAGCCGCAAGAAGAACAGCTTATTAATAAATTTGAAAAAGTGTAATTTTGTCAAGAAGGAATTGGTATACTTGGGGTTTGTAATCTTCAGCAGAAGGCCTGAAGATGGACCCCGAAAAGGTGAGAGCCATCATTGAATGGCCTACTCCAAGGAGCACAACAGAAGTGAGGTCATTCCATGGTCTGGCCAGTTTTTATAGGAAGTTCATAAAGAACTTCAACAGTATTTGTGCACCTCTCACCGAGACAATGAGGGGAGATAAAAAGGAGTTCAAATGGACATCAGGGGCTGAAAGGAGCTTTGACACATTGAAGAGAAAAGTTACAGAACAGCCTGTTTTGGCACTTCCAGACTTCAACAAGGTATTTCAGGTGGACTGTGATGCCAGTGGCAATGCAATAGGGGCGGTACTGAGTCAAGGAGGCAAGCCAGTTGCTTATTTCAGTGAAAAGTTAAATGATGCTCGGAAGAAGTATTCTGTCTATGATCAAGAATTTTATGCTATAGTTCAGGCCCTGAAAAAGTGGAGACATTATTTATTACCAAAGGAGTTTGTGTCATGTTATCGACCATCGAGCTTTGCAATACATTAACAATCGACAAAACCGAACCAAAGGCACATGAAATGGGTGGAGTTCCTCCAAAGTTATACCTTTGTACTAAAGCACGTAGTGGGAAGTCAAACAGGGCTGCAGATGCCTTAAGCGTATGCGCACTCACGACCGCATTGACAATGGAAGTAGTGGGGTTTGAAGAATCGAAGGATCTATACCCCGCAGATCCGGATTTTGCGTAAGCCTCGGAAGGCTTGCTCAATACCTCTTACCATAGATAGAACAAAATGGTTGGATTTCTTAATCCAAGACGGGATGCCGTTCAAGGGCAGTAAGTTGTGCATTCCCGTAAGTTCCATGCGGGAGAATTTAATCAAAGAAAAGCACAACGGAGGATTGGCCCGGGCATTTTGGTAGGGATAAGACCACTGCCTTGGTTGAGGAAAATTACTACTGGCCACAACTTCGGCAAGATGTACGGAAGTTTGTGCAAAGTTGCAGAATATGCCAGATGGCAAAGGGTGTGAAACAAAATACGGGACTGTACCAGCCATTACCTGTGCCTGAGAGACCATGGGAGGACATAAGCATGGATTTTGTTCTTGGATTGCCGAGAACACAGAGAGGAAATGATTCAATATTTGTGGTGGTGGACCGGTTCTCCAAAATGGCACATTTTATTCCCTGCCAAAAGACAAGTGATGCAGTTCACATTGCTGGGTTGTTCTTCAAAGAAGTGGTACGACTTCACGGTTTGCCGAGAAGTATAGTTTCAGACAGAGATACAAAGTTTGTTGGGTATTTCTGGAGAACTCTGTGGAAGAAATTGAAGACAGACTTGAAATTCAGTTCAGCATACCATCCACAGACAGATGGACAGACGGAGGTGGTCAATAGAAGCCTGGGCAATTTACTGCGGTGTTTGATAGTGGATCAACCCAAGGGATGGGATTTAGTCTTACCACAGGCAGAGTTTGCATATAACAGTTCAGTTAATAAAAGCACAAATAAATCACCGTTCCAGATAATATATGGAAACAGCCCGAGGAATGTGTCTGAGCTAAGAAAGTTGGACAGAAGAGAAAATTGTAGTGCCGAGGCAGAAGAATTTGTAGAGCATATAAAAAGTCCGCATGAGGAAGTAAAAAGACAGATTACAAAAATGAACAAATCAATATAAGACAAGGGCAGACTGTAAGCGGCGGTTCAAGGAGTTCGAGATTGGAGATGAGGTTATGGTGTATCTCAGAAGGAGAGATTTCCCGCCAAGACTTACAATAAATTGAAGATGAAAAAGTTTGGGCCATGCAAAATACTCGGGAAAGCGGGAGTCAAGAAATGCGTATGAAGTGAAATTGCCGAGTTGGCTTGATATTTCACCTATTTTTAATATTTCAGATCTCGTGGAATATCATGAGGGAGAAAGTACAGACATGCAAAGTCCAAAACCATGGCAATTTCCAGCCTCTACTCCAAGCACAGATGAGGCCGAGGAAATATTAGATACCCGTGAAGGCCGGAGCACCCGAAACAGGCAGTATACTGAGTACTTGATCAAGTGGAGGGGCAGACCAACTGAAGATGCGACTTGGTTGTCGAAGGCGGAGGTTGACCGCTTGGGTCTCCCCTTAGCCGAACAAAAGTGAGGGTCACTTTTTTTATTCTACCCCGGTGTCTGATGCAGGAGCATCCGGTGGTCAAGGAGCAATCTTGCATCCTCCAAATCATTTAATTGTTCGCTTTTATTTTCTAAGTATTTGTGTTGGGTTTGTTTCAAATCTTGGCCCAAGAGGGAGTTTTCGTAAGAAAAGAAAAAGAAGGAGAAGTTTTAGAGTAAAGGGCTCAAGTTGCGTTGGGGTCGCGAAATCGCGACCCCAAGGCTTCGGAAGGGCAATGGCCGGTTTGAGTCGCGATATCGCGACATGTCGCGATATCGCGGCTTCTTTTTGCCTTGGTGAAGGCAAAGGGGCAGTGGGTCGCGATATCGCGACATGTCGCGATATCGCGACTTGTTCTGCCAAGGTGAAGGCAAAGGGACAGTGGGTCGCGATATCGCGACATGTCGCGATATCGCGACTGTTTCCGCCAAGGTGGAGGCGAAGGGACGTGGGTCGCGATATCGCGACATGTCGCGATATCGCGACAAGTTTGAAGGCAAGCTTGTGACACGCGTCAAAGCAGAAACGGAAGTTAATTAAATGCAGACACGCGTCCTCCACGTGTATTAAAGTGACACGGTCAGCCGAAGACAAAGCAGAAAAGGAAATTAATTAAACGCGCGGGCTGCCACGAAGATTGAAATTGAATTTCGCGACCGCGTGTATTAAAGATGGGGATGGTCTTCACAACAGTACAGAGCATGGACGTTATGGGCGAAACAGAGGCGCGGAAGGACGATCTGACCAAGGCGGCGTTTGCAGGTCAGAGAAGAGCTTTAATGAGGGTTTCATGGTGGGTAAGGCAGGGGCATTTATTGTGAGAAAATTTGAGGAGTTCGACCGAGGGAGGGAAAAAAAAATTAGAATTTGAATTTGTTAGGCAGGGCATTGATGGCCGAGAGGATCGGGAGCCTCGTTAAAAACCCGAAATGCTGTAAGGATGGGGATGGTGAAGTTCGGGATTGGGGGGGAGAAGTGGTATACTGGAGAGAATACTGTAACCCGTATCATGCTATTTTCTTTTTTTAATGAAATTACCATGAAATTACTGTGAATGTGTTTGTGTGAATCCCGGCTTGCCATCACATATGCTTACTCACTCTTGGATACCTTGTATAGATTACCCTCGAGATCATTTGAAGAGAAAATCCTAAAATTTATAGCATGTGAATGGTTATGTAGGAGATAAAACATGAGATGTTAGCTTTTAATGATTCTTGATGGAATGAAGAAATAATCAAAGAATTTGTTGCTTGCATACTATAAAAACTAGGTGTTAGGTCTTGGAGTGCACAAGTATTTAAATTGGTATAGAACATTCAAATTGGGTATTGTAATGGTTGTTGAATGATGATACACAATATTAACATTATCTTTGTCATATTTATATGAATTCCAATAATGTTTATCATTTCCAAATTAGTACTAACTAAATGGGTGCTAAAGGTTTGGAACTAAAGCAATATTGGAACCAAAGTATGGTTTTGGCACTAACATGGTCTTGGCTCCAAATCAATGGTTGGTATTAAGGACTAACATGATCTAGGTATCAAAGAAAAAGTGTGAACCAACCTATGTAGTGAAGATTCTAGATGGGTACCAAGGCTAGTACTAAGTTCGAAATAGTGCCTAGTCTATTGGTATTGTTATCGATGCTAAATGATAACATCAATGGTACTAGCTAGTGGTAGTTATTGGAATTTACACCTATTTATAATAATGAATAGAAGCAATCCATTCGTTCAAATATTATACAAAAAGTGTAAAAAGGAGAAAAGAGATAAATATATAGTACACACATGTAGACACCATTAATAATCATTAAATTATTGATAGATAAAAATCATAACACTCTAATGCAATGGATGGAGTGGAGAGGTATTTAAACCAATATCAAAACCCCAATTACATTAATGAGTTTAACCTAATAAAACATAACAAAAGATATTAAGGCTAATTACAACTTATGAAGTGGATTTAACCATAACAAGGTTAACTATGGCCCATAGGGCTTATATAAAAAAATAATACAATAAATCAATTACATTTGTACAAGGTCTGAGATGTAGACCAATTGGTTTTATCAAACCCTGTATGGTGGGCGAAGGTCCAAGATTCAAATCTCGGGCCTTGTCGAACTTAATGCTTGTCCCTTCCCTGGTGCTTTCAATGGCATAAAAGGTTTTAAATTATTGTGGCATGGTGGTTATAGGGGTGGACTGTGTGAAGAATCGTGTGGCAACTTTCAGGGCGGATAGCGCATACTTATGGTAGCCATAAAAATTGAACATCCTACCTGGATTCATGGTGACTACCGATTCCACCATGTAAATTCAAAAAAAAATCATTTGTACAATGATTACTCGTAGGCCTATACAATATTACATCATACAATGTTGGCCTTCACTATAAGTCATCACTACCACTATCAAATACTTGTGTATGTTTCCAAATAACTCGGTCTTAAAACCGCCTAGTCGATAAAGTTTACCCTGAAATTTAGCCAAGATTTGATGACTGGGATTTCTCCCAAGTTCAACCTCTGTCTTGACTCCTTGTAATGTTTTTAAAATTGAAACAGGGGTTTGAGATAAAAGAAATAAATGGAGAGGTTATAAATGTATAATGGTATAGAGAATTGCTTGAAAATGAATGGAATATAGCATAACAAAAATGAATATATAGAGCACAATATTCTTAAAAAATCAACTCTAAATGAAACGTAACAAACTATCCATCCATAAAATATTACTAGGTTCATTAAGCATTACTTATACATTCTAATAATTCCAAATACTGTAAGAAAAGTAATCCAAGTAGCAATCCAATTTAGTAGAATCCATTATAGTAGAATTAACTAGACATATAATGTAACAAAAATACATTAAAACATAAATTTAATTCATAAAAAAAATAATAATGCAATCACAATGGAGGCCAAACAACTTCAATTTTCATTAATTGGCAATAATCATACACAACATGTATTCAAGAAAATTCTCTAGATTTGACCCTCACTATGAGGTGCATTGAGTTATTTATAAGCTACTTACGAATCTTGCAACATAAGATTTAAAAAATTGGTTATAGGTCTATTGGAAAATAGCATGGTAGGGATTGCTCTTGGGAGAGTATGTCATTTTCATGTTTCATCAATCAACTACTTGTATTTCTAATGTGGTCGATTTATATTTTACCTTGCATCTTTGGTTCATGTAAATTCACAATCTAGTCCATAGATCTCGAACTATCTTCTTATACAAATTTCTTAGTCACTACAATTGTTTGTTAGAAACATCATTTTCAAACTCAATGGCTTCAACCTAGATAGCTGACAAGCATTGGAGAGGTTACAACCTTTGATAGGAATAATCCAAGTGAAAGAGACATCCTCGAGGGACTGTGTCAAAGCTAAACTTTGTAGCATTTTCAGGATCTTGTGCTTGCCTAAAGAGTCCTTTGAATCAAATTTAGTCTTTAGGGATAGTGTTACTAATGTCATTACTTGAAAAATACCAAAAATCATTCAATTTTGGGTTTGTATTTTGGAATTTCATGGAGCTTAACTTTGAAAACCTAACTTTGCTCCACTTTAGCATATTTTATGCACTTTTTAGACTTATAGCATAAGTGTTGATATCATCACTTAGTGAAGTCTAAATTACCATTTTGTTCCAACTTTAAGATAAATAAAAGCTTCTTTTTATTGATGTTAAAGGTGTGCCATTCGGGTCTTATGCTTTGAAACATGACTTTATTTCACTTCAGAATCTTGGTGTGCTTTCAAAATTTCATATCACTTTGTTAATGTCATTACTTTGAAAAATCTTAGATTGTTCAATTCTGAATTTACACATAATTAAAATCTTCTTTGGTTTTCAACCATTTTTTTGAAAAATGCTTACCTACCTTGGAACTTAGCTCTAGACTAAAGAGTTGGAGCTTTTGCTAGATGTGTTGCTTGATTACTTAGACCAATTTTAGGGTATTTTTCCTTGGTAATATTTGAGTAATATTTTAGCAAAAGGGTTTGTGAATAAGGGCATGAATTTGACCTGCAGTCTTCGAACCTCCTGGGGGTTTTTGCTTGTATTGTTGAAGCCTTTCAAAGATCCATGATATTCTCAATTGATGGAGCGACCAAGAAGATCATCCACATAGTATTAAATAATATCATGCATCAAGTCATGAAAGATATATGTCATGAAACTTTGGTATGTGGCACCAATGTTATTCAGGCCAAAATGCATGACTCTATAATATAAGGTGTCCCATGGAGTTATGAAAGTTGTCTTTACTTGGTACTTAGGGTAATATTGATTTGATTGTATCTTGAAAAATCATCCATGAGTGATAGCCTTCCACATCCAGTAGTGAAGTCCACTATCATGTCTATGTTAGGTAGGGGAAAGTCATCCTTAGGACAAGCTAAGTTTATGTCCCTAAAGTTGGTACATACTCTAATCGTACCTTCCTTCTTATCCATAGGAACTATGGTGGAGATCCAATTAGAATACTCGATAGCTTTGATCAAACTGACATCAAGGAGATTTTGGATCTCCTCCTTGACTAAAAGGGTGACTTTGGGGAGCTCTTCCTAAGCTTATGCTTAACATGTTTAACATTGGGTTTGACTACTAAGTGGTGCATGACCAAGGATAGGTCAATCCTTGGCATGTCAGCATATGACCAAGAAAATATGTCTTGAAATTCCTTTAACAACTTGGTCAGTTTCTCTTACTCATCCATGGACAAGATTTTTCCTAACTTAAGGAGTATATGATTTTCTTCAGTTCCTATGTTAATGTCGATGGTCTCCTTAATGAATATGTGCAAGTCATCATCATAGTGAAGAGGGGTAGGGATAACTCCTAGTTGCTCGAGGTCTTTGGTAGACATGGATTAAATCCTCTTGAGACTTAGAAGTTTGAACATGAGCAACAGAAGGGACTGACCCATCAAAGAAAAAGCTATTTTGAAGGATATCTTCATGAGCCATGTCATAAAGAACTTCCCTTTTATAATATTCTTTGGGAGTCATTATTAACTTGGGATGAACTAGGGTTATCATATTGTAAAATGATATGGTTGAGGGAGAAGGGGTCCCCTCATCCTCATTATTCTACTCTAAGTCATGATGATCTATGAATTCAGTATAATTAATGACTTGATCATCATCGGTTTATAAACATTGATTTTTATTGAGTATGTAGCCTATGCCACATCTCCTAGGCCATAGATCAACTTCCAAAGGCTCTTGAATGCCTTATTTTTGTGGCCCTAAACCTTTACCTTCATATCCTATACAAGATAGGATCTACTTAGGGAGTGGGTAGTCATTGGATAAGTAGCAATGAGAGAAGGCTCTTTCTATCGAGGTGGGATTATTACCATAAATATTTTCATCACAAGACATACCCACATATAAAAATGTAAACATGTCAATGTGCACTACTTCACCCTTTTTAGGGGTGAACCCATGGTTTGGGTTGAAGGTGGTAACCTAGCTAGATCAAGAAGAGGAATTTGGACTAAGTGATTAACTTGATCCTTTGATGGAACAATGGTTGGTGGTTCCTTAGTAATTCAAAGAAAATTGACCTTTTTGGTTATTTTTGGAGATGGATAAGATCTAGAAGAAGAAGAATTAGAATAAATAGAAGTAGATATGTTATGAAGAGAAATGGTTGGATGGAAATTGATGTTAGATTGGGATTGCTTAACCATTGAATAGTATTGGAATGGGTGAGGGTCCCTTGGGATGGTGATAAGTTGATTTTAAATTCAGTCTTCAAACATTGGTGAATATTAGAAGGGAAATCCCTCATTGCATTCATTCAAGGGTATCCAAGAAGAATATTTAAGGATGTTGACAATATACTACATAAAATAAGGTATCTAAAATATTGGATCCTACCCTAATGGGAAGGGATATAATGTCACAGGATTATTGGGACTCATTATTAAAAGCCTTTATGATGACATTTGATTTGGTTAAATCTTCCACCCTTAGTCCAAAATTTTAGAAAAATTTATAAGTGCATATATTAAGGAAGGAACCGTTGTCCACCAAGACCCTCTTTATGAACTTTTCCTCAATATATCTAGTGATATAAATGGGAGAATCCCCTTGTAAGGTTGAAGAAGGAATATCATCATCATAGAAAGATATGTGATTTATCCCAAGAGTACCTACGATGTTGTCTATATTAGTAGAGGGAAGGTCTTGTAGGATAGATTGTTGACTTAGAAGCTTCAACAAGGCTTCCCTATGAATAGGAGAAGTCTGTAAAATTTTTAAGAGGGAAATCTTGGCAAGTGTTTTAATTATTTTTGGAGGTTGAATGAGACTTATGGTTGTGACTTCAACACTAAGGTTGGTTTTTCTACACTTGTGCTCCTTTTTTGGGTACTCTTAAGAACTAAGGGTTGTCTAGAGGGTTGGTTGGAGGTAGAACTTGTCTACTCTTGAGTTTTTTTATTTGGTTGAGCTTGAGATTTTTTCATTGTGGTAGCTACTATCATACCAACCATATTTTTTTAGGGAGCTAGCACATTATTATGATGCTTGGTTGGTTGGTTGTTGCCCATGATTGGGTAGAAGATTTTGGAAGATCTCCATATCTTGATTAGTTGTGGGTTTTTGTTGATTAGGAGGTTGATCAGTTGAGGATTTGTGGTTTCGATTGGTTTGGTAGTAATCCACAACAAGGCAACCCTCATATATTAGATCTTTAACCATGTGTTTCAACCTCTTACATGAACTAGTCATGTGCCCATCCACCCTATGATACCCACAATGTTGATCAAGATTATACCAAATTACCATAGTGTTTGGTTATACCAAATTACCATAGTGTTTGGTTATCTTATGAGAGGCAGTTCGATCATCTTAGCTTCCAAATTTTTCTTAAGGATCAATGAAAGAGGTTGGTTGAGTCTGGTGAAATTCTTTGGTGGGGATCATTGGAGTCTATTGAGTACCAACTTTTGCACATACTAGTGGTATTGATATCGTTGGTTTATCTAAATTTGTTACCCCATCACCAACTACATGCTTATTCTTATATTGGGTTTTCATGGTCCTTTCCTATTTTTCCTTGGTTTAAGTTGACCTCTTCAAATAAGATCCTTCTCCACTCTTCTTTCCAAATCTATTGTCTATTTGAAATAGGTAATGGTTGTTGTTTCCAACTCATATAAGATATACTCTTGCAACTTTCCAATAAAGATATCTAACATGTCTCAAGGAGGTAAGGTATATATTAACCGTCCAACTAAACTCCTCCACTAAGATAGAAAATCTAAGAAACTTTAATCTTTACCTTGTTTCAAGAGGTATAAATCTTGGAGGGTTACTCCTTTCTCCACATAAGCTCCAAATTGTTGAACAAATAACTCGGTTGTTTTCTCAAAATTTCTTAAGGAATGGTGGGGTAGTTGATAATACCATTCCAATGCCATACCTCCAAGGATTTTTGGAAACATATTTAGCAACAACATATCATCATATATAATATCATGACATGTCATTCTAAACATCCTTAAATGTTCTATAGGGTCCTTTGTTCCCTTATAAATAGGTAAAATAGATGTTGTAAAATGCTTGGGGTAGGGCCTAGAGGCTACTATAGGGTCTAAAGGTTGATTGCACATTTTCTTATAGTTATAAGTGAAACTTGGAGCTTGAAGTGTATCCATTCTCAATGCCAATTGTTTCACTATGGTTGTCAGACTTTGCATGTCTAGATTGTTGTTGTGCAATACCCCTAGATTCCCTAAATGTGGGTTATAACTATTATAGGTGGTTTGTTGAAATAGAACTTCGTTAATTTTGGAGACATTAACACTGCTATGATATGGGTTATGATATGGGATGTTTTGTGTAGTATCTTGTTGTGGGATGAAATTTGTATTTGATGGAACATAATAAAGAATGTGAAAAGGAGGAATGTTGGAAGAAGAAGGAAATTGAACATTATTTTGGGATGCACTACTAATTAGAGGAGGTTGCAAAATTCCCTCAATGTTGGTGGTTGTTGTAGTAGCATATGTGGGTTTATGAAATGGATTAACATTAGGAGAATATTGAAACAAAGGATTTATGCAAATATTTTTAGGAGAATTGACTTGATGATGAGATGTTCTAGCTTCATCAAAGTGGGTGTCTCTTTCCAAGGCTTAATTTAGGGCTTGTTTGTGTTACCTAAACAAAATCAAGATATGATTATGTGATTTGAAAGTGATCTGACCATGAGGTCCTTTAATAGGATTAGAGTCATCCCTAGTCTCTAAGTTCTCTTCTTTCTCTAGATTGGGATTCTCCCTATCAAGCTAATCATCCTCATGGCATATAGGATTCTCTCTTGGCTCTATCATATTTTTCTTACTCCTAAGGTTTGGGGTCATAGGATTAATAGAAAGAGAAAGGGAAAAAAGGGGGATGAAAAACTAACACAAAAATGCAAAAGATACAAAAGATACAAAAGGAATTTTTTTAAGTTTTTATTTTTAATTTTTCTAATCTATGCAAACAAATTTAAATGATCTTTTTTTATGGTTTTAAAAAATGACAATAGGAGAAAAGGAAAAATACTTCCTAGATGGCCACTAAGGATGTACTTCAGATCGAGTTCACCAAAGATGTAGAAGGGGAAAATAATCCTTGTGCATGATTCTCGATGGATCTGTTATGAGCCAACGTAACCGTGGGGCTATTATTCTCTACACTCAAGGGCTAGAAGATCGAAGGGTTCACTAGGAGCATCTTAAGGACTAACTCAAAGTCTAGGATCAAAATTTTGACGTGTTTATTGAGCAAAGCACCTAATTTTGGCCTTGAATAAGATCTAAGCTATAAATAACTAAAGAATAATACTATAAAAAATAATGCAGGGCAAATAGTAATGCAATCAAACAAAGCACTATCCTAGAATAATTCTTGATTTTTAATGAAGACCACTCCTAACTTTGCAAAAATGTAAAATATTTTCTTTTTAGCAAGGGTCCAAGAGAATGCACAAACAAAATTAGCCTAAATGCAAACTATATGTTTTTCTTCCCTAAATATGAAACACTTTCCTTTTCTTACGATCTGAAACTAAAATTTAATTTTCTCTTGACTAATTTATCAAATTTATGTTATTCTTTGAACCATAGAAAGTATAAATGATCATAGACACTCAGAAAATAGCCTAAAATATATATCAAAGCACTTACTTGATTTGGTGATTTATCCTAGCTAAATTCATCCCTCGAAAGTCCCAATCGTAAATTTGATCAAATTTGAAAATCAATGACAAAAAACTTGGAAAAATTGATCAGTTTTTGGGAGCCTACTTAGGCCATTATGTGACTAAGCTTGGAGGTGCAACAGTCAATCCTCCTTGGTACTTTTAGTTGACCATTCAAAAATAAAAGTGATTTGTGACCTTTGGGAAATAAGCAAAACAAGATGCAACAACATAGAACAATGAAACATAGTGCAAATAGAGATGTAACAAAAATCAAATATGTAAGAAATAAACTAGGGTTTTGGGAGAAAAATTTTACCCCCAAACTATTGTAACTGAATTTGTGCCTTGTAATTAGTAGTCATGAATTTGAAAATAAAATTAGAAGTGGAAAATCAATGGTTTTGTCGAATTCATGCCCAATAAGGGTAGGGCACGAATTTGTAGAAGAGCTTTTAACTAATCTACCAATGTAGAGAATGCAATGAAAATAGAAGATTAATTTTCTAAAGCTAATGATGCACAAAAGAAACCTGATAAACCTATGGGGGAAGCAAGGAGCAATGAAAGAGTGAAGGTAGCAACTAGAATGGTAGACCTCTCCTCCTTCTCTAGAAGACAAATGATGCACATTATTTGTCATCAAGGATCCTCCACTTGCTCACCAAAAGCAGTTAAACACAAGAATCATAAAAAGTAGAACAAAAGAGCATATATTGATAACTATAATGAGAATGAATACCATGGATGATAGATGATGGAAAAGAGAGTCTAATCCTTCTATTTATAGGAGGTTTGGAGGGCTTTAGGTGGGAAAACCAAAAATATAAACTTGGGTTAGGGTTGGCATCACAAGAGTCAACTCAAGACCAAGGTTTTTGAGAGGAAAAACTCAAAATTATCAAATTTGTGCTCCATATTGGATTATCAAAAATTTGGCAAGGCTAGGAAAAAAATCCAAACAAAAGGGGAAAAAAGAAGCTCAAATTTACACTTAGAAATTTTGAGTGGATTATTAGGGATCTAAAGGAAAAATGACACATTTTAATGGATCAATTTTTCATGTCTACAGGTATCAATATTTCCCCAAAATACATGTGGGAATGTTGAATTTGTATTCTGATTCATGACCAAGGCCAGCATTGTATGATATATTGAATAGGCCTAAGGGCACTTCATTGTACAATGTATTAATTAATTGTAATATTTTACTATGTAATCCCTATGGGTCATAGTTAATATTATTATGGTTAAACCCTCTTTACAACTTATAATTAACCTAAATCCATTTTTTTATGTAATCTTAGGTTAAACTTTATTATGTAATTGGAATTTTGGTATTGGTATAAATACCCCCTCCCACTCATTTGATTATTGGAGTGTTATGTAATCTAATATATAGATTGTACAATGATATTTATGGTGCATATAGGTACCTCCTAAATATTTGTCTCTTCTTCCCTTTTTATGTTTTTATTCTTTTTGTATAATATTTGGGTGAATGGTTTTCTTCTATTCATTTATGGAAAATATTGTGAATTTCGACTTGGTATTAGAGCAGGTATGAATCTACCTCACTTGGTCATGTAGAAATGCAGTTTGGTGCCTTTGATATTTCTTCTAAATCCTTAGATGTCTCTTCCTTCTATGTCTCATAAGATTTTTTATAAAAGAAGTAAAGAATATTTTTTATATTTTTTTTTGAAATATTTAAAGAAAAAAAATATTTTGCTTCTTCAAAGAATTGCTTTACATCTCTAGATTGTTGGATAATACTTTGTAGAAATAGATAGATTTTTTAAATTTGAATTTCAAATTCCATTCATGTGTGCATCCCACTTTGGATCAGCTCTATTATGGGTGTATTAATCCCTTCTTCACAAGGAAGGAGCATGCCTCCATCCATGTGGGACAGATGCCACTGCTAGTAGAGCATAGTGTGCAAGTGCATGGCACATAATGTAAGGTGGGTTTGATCTACCATTTACCCTTTTTTATTGTTGAAAAGAGCCCTCTACTATGCATTTTAGGTCTCCATGAGTATGAAGCTCCCCTACCTTTCTTGAATGCTATTCTAGCTAATGGTTGATATTTGGAGGTCACTTGTTTGAATTGAGTCAACACCATTTTTATTGTCATGGGAGGTTTACAAGTCAATCCATAGAGGCATATTGTTATAATATCATGTTGTAGTGGATTAGAAATTTTTGGGATGGTTCTTCAAGATCAAGATCCCATGTTTGAACCCTTAGTTATTTTATTTTCTCTTTGCAATGAAGAGAAATAATGGAAAGCAAGTTGTGGTTGCTCATTCCCATCTATTGCCTTGATAGTTGGCTAATGCATCATGTTTGATGTAAGAGAGACAAGGGTTTGATTTATTTTGGCATATTTTAGAATTGGTAATGGGCATGAGGCCAACATGGACCCCATTGATGCCACATCATACCACATTTTTATATTAAAAGGGTTTCAAAAAATATTTTTATGCAATCGTTGCATATTTATTAGAAAAGTATAGCTAAAATGGTAGAATAAGTGGTGTGCACCAATGAACTAGAGCATGAAATATAGAAACAAACGATTAGATATCACAGTTATATGGTTAAAGGCTTTTGGGGGGGTCCATTAGGGAAAAATTTCCAAAGGCCATTTCTTTTGCATAAAGAAGCAATTTGAGCCCCTTTTTTAAAATTGCATGATCTTTTAAGATCTATGTGCTAGTGTCATTAGTTCATAGACCTGTTATGGTGTTAGGGGTCGTATTGTGTAATATGGATTGCAAAGTCCTAGTTACTAATATTAATGGGTGAAATTATAGTATTTGGCCAAATTAAAATATTTTACCAAATTTTTTGGGAATTAAATATGGATTTGTGATAGTTACAGTAGATTTTGAATCTTTTAGAGACTTGCAAGAAAAGGATTAAGGATTACATTAGTCAATACATCTTCCTCTTGTAGGCAATTGATTTAGCTTATTCATGAAGACCTAATTTCTCATACTCTCTTTCTTATTCTATTTCTTGTCTAGGTACTCTTGGAAGTTTGTCACAACTCTACTTTTAAGTAGGTTCATGCAAAGCATCTTTTGGTGATTGAAATAAAGTGGCCCAAGGGAAAGAGAAAGTCTTTAAATAGGATGATGTATGTTGTAAGAGAAAAATATGTGCCTTTAAGACATAACTTATGCGACAATGAAAGACTAAAAGATCTTATCTTTAAAGGAGGTGGTGATTTTGACTTCTCTTCTTCATTTGAAGTCCTAGTAGAAGTGTTTTTTGGATGTGTGTGGGAGTGTCTAATAGTGGCAGTGGTGACTATGGTCTAGCCTAAGGGGACTCTTGTGTAGGAAATATTTTTGTAGCAATAGATTTTAGATGATGGGGGGATCTAGATGAGTCTACCTCCAAATGTAGAGGTCCACAAGAAAATTCATTATCAAAGGGTTGATATTATTTTTACTAATGTCTCATCTCCTTGGTCCCTCAATTCAACTTATGGGGTGTGATGAAATTGTAATTTGATTCATGATCAAGGCCAATATTGTATGATGTATTGGATAGGCCTAAGGGAATTTCATTGTATAATGTATTAATTAATTGTAATATTTTATTATGTAATCCTTATGGGTTGTGGTTAACCTTGTTATGGTTAAACCTTATTTATAACTTGTAATTAACCTAAAGCCCTCTTGTTACATTCGCTTAGGTTAAAATTTATTATGTAATTGGGGCTTTTATATTAGTATAAATGTCCTATCCCACTTTTCATTTTATTATTGGAGTGTTATGTAATCTAATCTATGGATTGTATAGTGATATTTATGGTTCCTACAAGTGCCTCCAAGATCTATTTGTCTCTCTTATTCTTTTTTCATTTTATTCTTTATACAAATGAATGGTTTACTTCTTTTTATTTATAGAAAATATTCTAAATTCCAATATGGAGTTGGTATTAGGTAAGTTTCAAAATAAGTCTTTAGTTTGGCCTTTTAGATTCCTTCCCCTAACTACTAAACTTCAATAGTTAGCATTCAACAACTCAAAATATAGAGTTTTCAAAAATAGCATAATTTTTTATTTTTATAATGCTATTTAAAGTAACATTTGTAAACTATTAAATTATAGATCCAAAATTAATTTTAAAAACTATGTACATAATTCCATGCTTAGAAATTCTACATATGTTAAAGAACTTCCATAAATTAGTTTTCCCTTTTATCTCCTTTTTTATACCTTAGTCAAGACACAAGATACAATCATGTTTCCCCTTTCCATATCTCTATTGAGACCAATAAGATTTGTAACTCCCTCCAATATCCTAACAAAAGTAGATGAGTTAATTGCATTAACTCCCTTTAATGCTTTGTATAAGACTATCAATATTGTTTATTTTTAACCCCCTTCTATGTCCAACTATGGATGAATAAATTATAGTTTGGTCAACCACAATCAATTTCTAATTCCAAACTAGTGATCTTATATCCATCCATAGACTACTGAGTTAAAGTATGGATCATCTACCATTAATGTCTAATTTTATACAAGGGATTATAATAATTTTACTCCCTTAGATGTTCTTACATAGAAAAATGAGCTATAGTTTTGGTTCAACTACCATTAGGGTATATTCTTCAAATAGTAGTTATATTGATTCAACTCCCTTCAATGTCCTTATATAACCAATGAGTAAAATTTTGATTCAAACCACCATCACTATTCATTTTTCAAACTAGTGGTTATAACTCCTAATATTTATACATTAACCAAAAAGTTTAAGTTTGATTCAACCACCATCAATGTCTATTTTCCTTACTACTAGTTGTAAGTCCTTTCAATGTTCATTAATATACAAATGAACAAAATTTTGATTCAACCACCATCGATGTATTTTTTCCAAGAGTAGTGATTTTGCCCTTTTAACTTCCTTGGGTATCCAATTGAGGTTTAGTGAAATTTAAAGAGTTTTTATGTTAGACTATTTATAGAATGCTATAGCAAAAGGTACTTCTCTTGTTCTTTATTTACTTTCCTAAAAGAATTCATCCATATACAATAATTATTATCAATACAAATTTTACTTTTACAAATGTATACCCATGCTAACACATCATTTGTCTTAAGTCCTTTTCAACCTCCTTACCAATCACATGATTGAATTCTTCATTTTGATTACAATTAAAAAAATTTGGTAGAATTTTTATATGAAAACAAGGCATTATTTGTACATACTAGCCTTCAATACTAATCTTTTATTTCTATGCCACGTAGAGTGGGAATAATATAGTATAAGACTATATCAATGAAATTATTTCTCTTACACTATAGAAAGAATTTCACCCAAATATTCAGTGTAATATTCATTATACTTAACATTAGATTGCCATATTCAACATACAATAAGGCTTTGACAAGCATTTAAACTCTTTTTCTTTATCATAATTTTAATTTAATAGGACTCAACCTTGAGACAATTTGGAAATAATTATAAATTTTATTTTTATAGTAATTGTATAACTTTTGGAAAATTAGCAATGACTATACTGGTCTTTTAAGCACTCATTATCAAATGGCTTCATGCCCTTTTATAAACTTAGTAAGAAAAATATGATTTCACAAGTTATAACATGATTACCATACATAAATATAACGAATACCTTAGCAAGACATCTCACCATTAAAAATACATGGCATTCAACACTTTTGTTGAGTTGCAACATAAACAGGACATCATTAAAAGCATTAGTTCATTCATTCCATATCTAATTCAATTACCATAGACAAAAAATATTTTATGAAAAGAATAAATATTTTTTGTCACTCGCTATAAACATAGAATGTGATTTTATGCTTTACACCAACAACAAAAATATCATAATAAAGTCACCCAAGGGTGGAAATCTTTTACAATAGCTTACATATTTTGTATTAGAACTTCCAATACCATATTTCTAAATTGAATAGAATGAAATTATAAAATAAGTCATTCATGGTGGACAAGGTGATCTCTAATAAAACCTTTATATATTCCATATCAAAGACATAACATATTTTCAAGAATCACAAATTATTTTCAATGCTACTAGAAGTAAAAACTTACAATATGCTTCTATATATATCAAAACAACCCTTTCAAAGCAGTTCCTTTGTATATATAATTATATACTTTCAAAATTTGATATAAAATCCATGTTGTGAGTCAACTCCATGATGATACTAAATACAATTATGCAAAATAATATGACTCTAAAGTCTTTATAAGTGTACTTGAATCCAACCTATCTTAAAATTGGAACAAAGAAGGGAAGGCATCACATGAGTACTTTATTACCCAACCTAGTGGTATTTTTGCTTGAATACTCTTGTCTCAACTTCTTTTGATGTTTTGATCCTTCACAAGGGAATAGATACATATAGCCAATAAGTTAGAGAGGTTTTGTGTGTGTAAAATGTACTCATGCTCAGTTATGCATGCAATAAAGATAAATAAACTTATGAGTATCCAAATCTATACTTTTCGTGCAATAATCAACTTATACATGGGTGAATACAACTACCATGTATTGTTATAATACCCATAATAATTTGTACAACCAATATACAATCATACTATCCATAATTAATGGACAAACATATGTATGTACAAATCAAAATATTATCCCCAAATTCATCATATTAGACCTTCTTTCTTGGCATCATCAACTCATTCAACTATAAAGGTAAACCTTCATAATGTACTTTTTTTTATAGTGGGAATGATATCATCCTTATAATTATGCATTTTTTATGAATCCCAAAATGGTATACATAAGCTTACCATGTTATCAAAACCAATGATATAAAAACAACCAACTCATGTATTTTAAGTCACTCTAGCACATAGACTTAGTAGATAAAAGTATAACAAGCTCAAGTTTTATTTCCACATGGTAAAACAATAATATAAACTCATGAAATCCATACATGAAAGATAAATGACCATACCCACTTAGCAATTCATGCTAATTCCCTACAACAATCTCATATTGCTTTGGTGGTAACTCGGTCCACTTATAGTAATCACATCGTCTATAAAAAAATTATTCTCCTTATAGAAGAAGAAGTAATCCCAAACCCTCTTACAATTAACATTCACAATTAACCCTTGAAATACCTGGTTTAATAAATAAGATTGATTATTTATCCCTTGGGAGCTAAAGGAATGTAACCCCAACTTCTTTTGCAAAAAGGCAACAATTTCCATAAAATATGTAGAACAAAGTTCATAATTGTTTTCTTATGGAAGAAAGAACCAACACAACCTTTCTATAATTCCATGAAATACCCATCTCCAAATTTTCTAAGAAAACACTAATTAGGGTTTTATAATGCCAAAACAAAAACATTCCATACATTTTACAAGGAATGATTTCTCACATAGTTTGTTCATAGATACTTGTGTATGCATTACAACAAAATTAAAGCAATGTTCAAAAGTCAAAAGACATTGGTTTGTAGTTAGACCATATCCATATCAAGGAAATAAAAATAATCTAAATATTATAAGAGCAAATTAAAAAAAAAACTCTTTTATTTTTTCATTTCCCTTCCAAAGAACAACATCACTTTGAACCAATAAAAAAACAAACATAACCTAATGTATTCTCCATGAAAATCTAGCTAAATTTTGAGCTCTTTTTCTTCCTCTATTTTGGCTTACTTTGATTGTAGCTATGAGTTCTCTTAGATTTCATTCCATTAGGAACCCCAAATGTCTCAACCCTCTCTCCAACAAGGTTCCAACAAAAGATAATTTGGGAAACCATAATATTTTTTCAAGATCATGCATGGTCTTCCCTTAGATTCCTCTTTTCCCAAGTGGATAAATGTAGGAACATGACACTACCACTCAACTCCATTCCTTCTCCAAACCCTAATATCCCTCTCACTCAATAAGGAAACCAAAATGGAATGTTTTCTCAAAAGTGAACTTTCATATAAGGTTAGAGAAGGGGGTTCCCCAAACACTAAAAGAAGGCACCTTGGAACATTATTTTTTTTAAGGTTTGATTTTATACCATATGGAAATGAGGATAAAACTCAACCAAAAGAACTCCTTTCCTAACACAAAAATATCCTTGCATGCCCTTGACTCCCTACTTAGCATAAGGAGGTAAAGCAAGGTAACATAATATTTAAAATCAGCTTTTTTGGATTAATTCCAGAAGCAATGTTGATCAACATTTAAATGCAAAAATTTACACTATAGACACATGTGCATCACTATCAAAAAATATGCAACCATGCAATTTTAAATTCAATTATGTTGTAACATGAGTGAGTGTAAATTTTAGCTCTTTGAATTATTTGCTCTTGTGCATCTATCTCTTTAAAGTGTAATTTGACTTATGGCCAAGGCCAACATTATATAATATTATATTATGTAGTTTTACATAGGCCTACAAGAACTCATTGTACAATTAATTTAATTATTCCTTTGCTTAATCCCTATGAGTCATGGATAACCTTGTTATAGTTAAACCCATCTTATATTTTGTAATTAATCCCTCTTATAATGTTATCTTAGGTTAATTACATAATCAAGGTTTTTGGTATATGTATAAATACCCCTGACTACTCCATCCATTGTATCAGAGTGTTGTAATCCTTATTCATAGATAATAAAGTAATTATTTATGGTGCCTAAGTGATGTGGGTGTAAGAGTGAATTTGTAGATTGCATAAATGAGGATGCTTAAATAGGCATCCAAAAGCCTCAAAGTGGTTACAACCATAGTAGGGACCATGAGGGGCTTTCAAATGATCCTTGACCCAAGTTGGTCAACATGGTCCCTGAGGTGCTTCATAAGTAGCATGCTAACTAATAGCCTAATATGCCAAATATTAACTTAACCACTAACTAATTATGAGCCATGAATGGCAACACAATTACATACCATAATTCTACATGATCCAAGAAAGCTTCATGTAAAATACATAGAATATTACAAGTGTTCTTCATCATTTGTTGGCAATTTTGGGTACATTGGGTACATTGCCTTTGCTCAAGTGTTGATGTTGTCATTGATGTCAAGAAGCGGAAGGGTTTTTGTGAAAACCAAGGCAATCAAAATAAAAGGTTTTATTTAAAACCATGGACAACAGATTTGAAATGGGTTTTTCTTAAAACCCAAGTTGGCTCTTCGTTTCGTTGAAAAAGGTGCCCCGGTGATGAAGATATTTAATTTTAAATATTTAGTTTAAATTTTATTTAATTAAAATTTAAATTAATATTTTAAAATTAATTAAAAGTGCCGACGTGTTAATCATTGCATCATAGTGCATATAAAATAAGGCAAGGGATAATAAAAAAAATGAGACAATATTTTTGCATCCACCCAAGCACGTGAATAAAAAGGAAGAAGAATTCGTGCGCATTCCAAGGGCAACGAAAGACAAAAGTTGAAGTGCGCCATTTTTGTCTTACATGGGTGCGGAGGACTCTAGTTCAATTTGCGTAAGAAGCACGCACAAATTGTGGCTAAGGTGTGCTTTAAATTATTCTTAAATTTTATTCTATTTTGGATGATTATGGAAGGATGGGAAGTAATACGTGTTGTTAGGTAAGCCTACGAGTTATAAGGGTTTTTGGCTGTAATATAAAGAAGGGAAGTTAGATATTGGAGGTATAAAAAATAATATATATTTTTTTGTAATATTAAATTGTTTGGGATCTTTCTTTTTGAGTATTTAGAAAAAGAGTTAAGGTTTGGAGTGATAAGGGTGTAAGGTATTTGTTTTGTTATAGAAGTATGAAAAATTAATTTTTAGAAAAGGAAGAAAGAGTTATAAGGTTATGCATTGTTGTGATTTATTTTATTTTATAGTATAAGTGGTTTTGGGAGTTATAAGGTTATGCAATGTTATGATTTATTTTATTTTATGGTACAAGTGGTTTTAGGAGAGATAAAGGGAGTTGTGCAATTAAAGGGTTTGGTGATGATTATTGAAAGGTGGAATAATGTTGATTATTTTGTAATCTACTAACCCTTGTGAAGATTGGCAAAAGAAAGTTGTGATGGTGGCAGATTTCCAAAGGGGTTCCTTCACTTCAATAAGGTATGGGCACATTCTTGTTATGAGTATGATTGGTGTATGTTATTCCTGAAATAAGATTGGAGTGAAAAGGTTTTCAACAAGGTTTCCTTTGGTTGAGTGTAAGTCCTAATTTTTGGTTTGTTGAAGACTACTTATGCATTGTTATCATTGATGAGAGTTTTGGTGAATGCATAATTCTGGTTTGAGGTAGTGGAAGCATTGTGCACTATGGTTTATGATTGTGAGTCTTGCTACTTGCTTTGAGTTGGTGAAACCCTTAGTTAGTTGTTTTGATATTGATGGATGAGTGCTTCCATAGTGGTTGTGTTGATCAAGTTAATGTTTTACTTGATACATGATATTGGGCTTACTCCATTGAGTTGATTTGAACAAGTTATTCTATGCATTTGGTGATATTGTGTTGGTGGCTGTTTTGTTCAAATATATTTGGAGGGAAAAGGATTTCTACTTGTTTCCTTTTCTTGTGATGATTGGTTGAATGCTTCAAGGTTAATGTTGAGTTGAATGATGTTGGTTAAACCTTGTCTTTAAGCATTGTTGTTGAATCCCTAATTGGTTGAGAAAATATATTGGTTGTTGGAAAGAACATGAGCATCATTGTTATATGAGATATTGCATGGTTGGCAATTGTTGGGTTGTTTTTCATGTTCTTGAGAAAAGCATACTACATCTATCTTATTCTTTTGAGATTTGAGATTGAGTTGAGATTGAGATTGGGAGTTAAGTATAGAACATATTGAGTCTCTAACAATTCTCTTTATGCTTCTATGAGGTTGATGAATCATATTGAGTCTCTAACAATTCTCTTTATGCTTCTATGAGGTGGATGAATCACATTGGGTCTCTAACCATTCTCTTTGTGGGTTCATGCCAAGAAAGTGTTCTTGATAAACTTGTGAGCAGGTTTTGGACAGGTTCCATTGGGGACTTGTGAGCAGGTTTTGGACAGGTTCCATTGAGGACTTGTGAGTAGGTTTTGGACAGGTTCCTGTGGGGACTTGTGAGCAAATTTGGACAGGTCTTAGCAGAGGACTTGTGAAGCTGAGGTTGATAGTTCTATCAGAGAAATTGAGGACAGAGGTGCATTGGTTCTAAGAGAAGAACCTGAGGATAGATTTGTGCCAGACCAAAGGACTGTGTTTGGTGCTGATCAAAGATAGAGGACGAGGACATTTGTGCTAGACCGAAGGACTATGTTTAGTGCAAATTCGAGGACCAGCTTTGAGGTGATAGAGTTGAGGACAGAGGTCTCCAGCCAGAGTAGGGAAGACAGGTGTCTTATGTGGATAGAGTTCCATTTGCTAAGGGCAGCGGAGGCAGAGGTCTTCTAGAGGATCACCAGCTAGAGCAGAGGTAGGGGAAAGTATCTCCTTTGAGCAGAGGCTCATAAATTCAGATTAGGGGAAGGTTTCTCCTTTGATCCGAGGCTCATAAACATTGTAATTGGGAAGGTTTCCCAAAGAACTTTGAGATAAATTTTAGAGAAAATTTTTGTGGACATAAATTGTTGTGTCACTTTGTGGATGGTTTTGTGCATTGCTTTGATATTGCTTTGGGTATATTTCTTTACTATTTTGAAGTATAAAGGAAAAAGTAAAAAGCGGTCTTATACTGTTCACCCCCCCTCTCAGTATAAGCTTGTGTTCTTCATCATTCCTCTCCACCATAGAAGCATTGGACCCCAATGCTTTCAAAAGAGAAGGAAAGTCATGGGTCATCTAGTTATGTGATATCCATTAAGCCTAGTGTAAAAGTTGATATCAATGGATGATAAGGTATAAATTAGAAGAACCTTGTTGAGTCTAATGAGTCTTCATGTCAAATACTTTGTTTGTGAAAGTTGGAATTCAAGTTCCACATCTACTAAATGGTTGATGACAGGTTCAGTCTCCAAAGTAGAACTGTGGCTTGAGAACATCCACATTGATGACATAATGAATGCCAAGATTTTCTAGAATATATAAGCAAAAGGTATTCTCATATGAGTAATATGATGATGATACCTTGCTCACTTATGATGTTATTGAGTCTTCTACAAAATTTATCCATCTTTGGCTAAAGGCTCTATAAATGTTGCATGAAAGAGGTTGTCTTTTCTTGCTCCTTCTACACATGTGTAGTGACTAGAGAGGTCAACTCATAAGCACCTAGGACAATATTGATGTTGTGATTGATATCCCACATAGGAGGAATAATGGTGGGTTCCTTGAACACATATTCATATAATTGTAAAACTTTGTTAGGTGAAGTGTGCTTGATGAACTTATGATATCTGCAGCTTAAAAAAAAATGGTGGTTTATTGTGTTCCTTTAATTAGATATGACTTATTATTTCTTTGAAAAGTGTAATTATTTATGTATGCATCATAAGTGGTCTTCATATCATACTGATAGGGTTTTCCATGTAGCAAACCACAACAATCCATAGTCATGATATCACATGTTACTCTATCTACAAATTTAGTGCCAAAAGTAAAATATACCTTATATGTGTGTGTGATATGAGAAGTGGCCCTATTATCCTTGAATATGAACAAGGATGTGGGATCATAGGAAGATTCAATTTTTCAACAATAGACCTTGCAATTATATTTTTCTATGAGACATTTTCAATTACACAATTGACTAAATACTCATGTGTTAGGTGTGCCCTCGTAACAAATAAGGAGTCACAGCCACCAATTAAGGAGCTATGATTCATTAGGGTGACATTGTTTAGTCTACCCTTTAATTCTTGGTATACTACATATTCCCTTATAGTCTCAATGGGACCATATTTTAGGTCATCATTTGTAGAATGTACAAACAATAATTTCTTCTTCATATTTTTGAATTTATAGCATTGGGATTTGCTATGTCCCATGTTCTTATAAAATTTATAAACATTTGAAGATTTTGAGTGATAAGAAGTGTTGGAAATTTGAGTTAATTTGAGGCATTTTATGTTGTCATTGATGTCACATGGATCATTGATGTCACATGGATCACATTTGGTTTTGGTGGCCAAAATATTTCATAAATAAGCATTTATGATATTTTGGAAAGCATGGCTATTTACAGGGTTTTTATGAAAACCAAGGCAGGCAAAATAAAAGGTTTTATTTAAAACCATGGTGGGCTTATGTGGAAAGGGCTTTTCTTAAAAGCCAAGGTGGAATTTTGTTTCATCGAAAAAGGACCTCCGGTGATGAAGATATTAAAGTTTAAAGTTTAAGTTTAAATTAATGGAGGGCCGACCTATGTGCAATTAATGGAGGTTGGCATATATATATATGTAAAGGTTTCAATTTATTTTGGAAAGGGGGCATATTATATATCATCGAAAAGCTTATTTCGAGGGCTATTTGAATAACTTATTTAGAAGGAGAAATAAGGTGTGTGTAAAGAGATATTTCTGATTTTGCAAAGGGGTTCCAAAAGTGAAGTTTGCCTTGTTCTTTTTCAAGAGGATTAATTCTTTCATGAGGTGACAAGGTATGCAATATTGTGATTTATTTTATTTTATGGTATAAGTGGTTTTGGGAGTGAAAAGGTTATGCAATGTTTTGATTTATTTTATTTTATGGTACAAGTGGTTTTAGGAGAGATAAGGAAGTTGTGCAATTAAAGGCCTTGGTGATGATTATTGAAAAGTGGAGTAATGTTGATTATTTTGTGATCTACTAACCCTTGTGAAGATTGGCAAAAGAATTTTGTGATTGTGGCAGATTTACAAAGAGGTTTTTTCATCTTCATAAAAGGTATGGGCACATTCTCCTATTGATTGTTTATGGTGGTTGATTTCTGAAATATCATTGGAGGGAAAAGGATTGTTTGTGGTTTCCTTTTCGAAAGTGGTTGGTTGAATGCTTCAAGGTTTTCTGAATTGAGAGTTGTGTCTAAACCTTGTTTTATAAGCATAGTTGTTGAAGCCCATTGGTTGTGAAAGAACTTGAGTTAGAAAATAACATGAGTATCATTGTTATGTGAGATTTGTGGTTGAGCATTGTTGGAAACATTTGAGTTGGTTGATACATACTTGGACTAGGGTTGTGTGAGAAAGAGTTGTCCCTTGTGATGATTGGTTGAGTTGAGTTGATTGAGCCTAGTCAAGTGATGTGTGAAGTGATTGTTCAAGTTCTATGAAATAAACTATTCC
Organism: Wollemia nobilis; assembly: GCA_028583015.1. Lineage (NCBI taxonomy): Eukaryota > Viridiplantae > Streptophyta > Pinopsida > Araucariales > Araucariaceae > Wollemia > Wollemia nobilis. The sequence goes on from JAQPPZ010016564.1 coordinate 313,432, forward strand.
ATCATTCTATGTTGAGTTGAGATTAAGGTTAGAACATATTGAGTCTCTAACAATTCTCTTTATGGTTCTATAAGACTTATTATTGATTGACTTGAATTGAGTTGAGGTTGATTTGAGTTGAGAGTGAGATTAGAACATATTGAGTCTCTAACAATTCTCTTTATGCTTCTATGAGTTGATTTGAGTTGAGTTGAGATTGATTTGGGTTGAGAGTGAGTTTAGAACATATTGAGTCTCTAACAATTCTCTTTATGCTTCTATGAGTTGAGTTGAGATTGATTTGGGTTGAGAGTGAGATTAGAACATATTGAGTCTCTAACAATTCTCTTTATGCTTCTATGAAGTTAATTTGAGTTGAGATTGCCATTCATTGTTGAGTTCATTTTGAGTACTACTTGAGCATGATTGATTGAGCCTTTGAGAAGGCCTTTGGGACAGATTTGAGGATAGTTTTGGGATAGATTTGAGAATTTTGGGCAAGTTCTTAGTGAGCTTGCTAGAGCAGATTTGGGCAAGTTCTTGGTGAGCTTGCTAGAGCATATTTGGGCAAGTTCTTGGTGAGCTTTCTAGAGCAGATTTGGGCAAGTTCTTGGTGAGCTTGCTAGAGCAGATTTGGGCAAGTTCTTGGTGAGCTTGTTAGAGATTTGACAAGTTCTATGTGAGCTTGTTAAGCAGGTTCTATGTGAGCCTATTGAGCAGGTTCTTAGTGAGCCTATTGATAGAGCTTTGGAGGTGATAGAGTACAGAGGATAGAGTCTCAGTGGATAGAGATCCATAGCCAACATAGTTGAAGATAGATCTGAGTGAGGAGTCTTCAAGTGGAGAGAGGTCCACCAGTTAGTGCAGAGAGAGACAGAGTCTTCTAGAAGATCACATAGCCAGAGCAGAAGGGGAAAGAGTTCTCCTATGGAAGAGATCCATGAACTTGAGATTAGGGGATCAACATCTCCTTTGGACAGAGATCCATAAACATTGTAATTGGGAGTGATTCCCAAAGAGATTGATTGAGAAAGTTTTAGTAAAATATTTTCTCCATGGAGTAGCCCACATTGGGTGAACCACGTAAATTATGGTGTCTCTATTGTGTATGGTTTTTATGCATTGCTTTGATTACTACTATTGATACTACTATATTTACACAACATAATATTGAATTGGAAGAAAAAGTAAAAAGTGGTCTTATACTTTTCACCCCCCTCTCAGTATAAGCTTGTGTTCTTCAATTGGTATCAGAGTGGGTTCCTTCGAAAAGGCTAACAACTTGAGGGCAGATTCTACAAAGAACACAGATGGCTTCATAGAAAGGATTATCTTCAAATAAGGCTCCATTGTTTGATGGTAACAATTATGCTTTCTAGAGCATGAGAATGAAGAACTACTTGATATCACAAGGATATGAGGTATGGCAGATGGTTGAAAAAGAGTATAAGGTTGAAGGTGATCCCGAGGAAGATAAGACTACCAGGAAATTGGTTGAGATCAATGCAAGAGCAATGAATTGTATTTTGAGTGGGCTACGTGAGATAGATTTTGCAAAGGTCATGGTATGTACTTCAGCTAATGAGATGTGGACCAAGTTGAGGAATACTTATGAAGGAGATTCCAAGGTAAAGTTGGCAAAACTACAAACTCATAGAAAAATATTTGAGGAATTGAAAATGGAAGATTCTGAAGATATTGCAAAGTTCTTACTTCGAGTTGATGAGATTACTAACACTATGAGAGGCCTAGGTTTTGAGATGAAAGAATCAAAAGTTACTCAAAAGGTTTTGAGATCACTTCCCATGAAATATGATGCAAAGGTTTCAACAATAGAAGAAACAATGGATATCAACAAGTTAACAATGGAAGAATTGCAAGGTACTCTCACAACTTATGAGATGAGGGTAAGTAAGCATCAAGCTCCAATAAAAGAGATTGCATTCAAGGCTTCAAAAAAAGAGAAAGGGAAAGTTTCAGAAATAGATAGAGTTTTAGAAAATGATGAGGAAGCTAACTTCATCAAAAGGAATAAGGACTCAAGGAATTTTAGAGATATAAGGAAAGTCAGGTGCTACAAGTGTGGTGATCTTGGTCACTATGCATACAAGTGTCCACATGAAGAAATCAGTGATGATGAAAAATAGGGTCAAAGAAGAAAAGAAGATGGAAAGCATAAGCATGACAAAGATGACAGATTCAAGCAAAACAGGTATGAGAAGAAGAAAATTTTTTGTAAGGCAAAGAAATATTACTACATTGTAGAAGCAAGTGATAGTTCAGATTACAGTGATAAAGATCAGTCAGATGAAGAAGAATGTACATTCTTTGGAATAAGTGAAGAAAAGCAAGAACACCTATTCCTAGGTATTGAAGTTAAAGAAGAAGATGTGCCTATTGAAGAAAGACATGAAGAGCTTGCCATAGCCATTGAGCAAGCAGATAGGTACAAGAAAGGTCTAAGGATACTAAAATGCTTCATATGTGGAGATTTTGGGCATATAGATGATGATTGCACATACTACAACAATTACAACAAGGAAAGTGTATTTGAAAAAGAAAGCAACAGTTCTAGTGACAATTCCAAGCAGTAGTGAAAACAAAGAAGTCTCATTTTTGGTAATAGAAAAGGAAGAGGATGAGCCAAGTAAACAAAAATCAGAAATCAAAAGGTTAAAAGAAGAATACAGGAATCTTGAAAACAAGATTCGAACAGATGTCAAAATCAGAGAAGAACTACTTCAAACAATCAGTAATCTCAGAGAAGAGCTTCAAAATGCAAAAAGGATAGAAGAGAGGATGAATGAAGAACTAAGGGTAACAATGACAAGACATGATACATTAGATGAAAATATTCAAAAAGGAGTGGAAACTTATTTTAAGGTTGTATCTTACTTCCAAGAAAAGTCACACTCAAAAGGAAAGGAAGTTCTAAAAGATGAAAGCAAGGAAGCACCTAAGATTTGTGAGGAAAGTTCCAAAGTTCCTATGGCTCCAAATATTCAGTTTGGTTCTTGTTTTGAGATAGGTGAATCAAGTTCAAAGGGAAAATAAATTCTTGAAGAGAAAGGCAAGGAAGAGGTTTTAGATGCTACAAAGAAGGTTCAAGAATGCAATGCACAAGTTGAAGATGATCATAAGGATAATGGTCAAGAAAGGTATGAGGAACCAAGGCATGAACAAAGGGCTTTTCAAGGATATTGTTTTTCTTGTAATGGATTTGGACACAGGGCTATACATTGCAGGATCCATGGATCAAAGAAGTTTGATTTTGCTAGAAGAAACTTCAAGGGAAGAAGGTATGGTTTTCAGGGACATTGCTTCTCATGTAATAGGATTGGTCATAGAGATTTTTAGTGCAAAGGAAATGAGCAACATGGTTTTGGTTTTAGAGCTACACAATTCAGAAGTCATGGTTATAATGGTCATGAAAATAGAGCTTCACAATACAGGGTTCAGGAAAGGAATGGATATGGAAATTATTTTAAGAATAATTTCAGGACATGGGCACCATCCAAAGGCTACAATATCAAGTGTTTTAATTGCAATAACTTTGGGCATATTGCAAGATGGTGTAGGACTCAATTCCAAACAGGTTCAAGGCAAGAAGGTCAAAAAGGTTCAAGACAAGAAGATCAAGTAATTCATCAAGAGAAGGATATCAGAAAAACATGGAAGGAAGTTGATAGAGGAAAGAATCAATGTAATATGGGAGTAAAGGTACTCCCACCCCAAAATTAATCACCTCAAGAGAGAAGGTGGTGAGGGGGCTAAGCTTAAGAGTCATATATTTTAGCCCCATAGGTGTCCCTTTTGCCATTGATGTCAAAGGGGGAGAGATTTGAGTTAGGGGGAGATCAAAGAGAGCATTGAGTTAGGGGGAGCAGCCTCCAAAGAGAGTATTGAGTTAGGGGGAGCAGCCTCCATAGAGAGTATTGAGTCAGGGGGAGCAGCTTTGATTCTCAGAGATGGTTTTTGTAGTGATTGTGGTGTTTGCATTAGAGGTGTTGCCATCAATGACAAAGGGGGAGATTGTTGGAAATTTGAGTTAATTTGAGGTATTTTATGTTGTCATTGATGTCACATGGATCATTGATGTTACATGGATCACATTTGGTTTTGGTGGCCAAAATATTTCATAAATAAGCATTTATGATATTTTGGAAAGCATGGCTATTTACAGGGTTTTTATGAAAACCAAGGCAGGCAAAATAAAAGGTTTTATTTAAAACCATGGTGGGCTTATGTGGAAAGGGCTTTTCTTAAAAGCCAAGGTGGAATTTTGTTTCATCGAAAAAGGACCTCCGGTGATGAAGATATTAAAGTTTAAAGTTTAAGTTTAAATTAATGGAGGGCCGACCTATGTGCAATTAATGGAGGTTGGAATATATATATGTAAAGGTTTCAATTTATTTTGGAAAGGGGGCATATTATATATCGTCGGAAAGCTTATTTCGAGGGCTATTTGACTAACTTATTTAGAAGGAGAAATAAGGTGTGTGTAAAGAGATATTTCTGATTTTGCAAAGGGGTTCCAAAAGTGAAGTTTGCCTTGTTCTTTTTCAAGAGGATTAATTCTTTCATGAGGTGACAAGGTATGCAATATTGTGATTTATTTTATTTTATGGTATAAGTGGTTTTGGGAGTGAAAAGGTTATGCAATGTTTTGATTTATTTTATTTTATGGTACAAGTGGTTTTAGGAGAGATAAGGAAGTTGTGCAATTAAAGGCCTTGGTGATGATTATTGAAAAGTGGAGTAATGTTGATTATTTTGTGATCTACTAACCCTTGTGAAGATTGGCAAAAGAATTTTGTGATTGTGGCAGATTTACAAAGAGGTTTTTTCATCTTCATAAAAGGTATGGGCACATTCTCCTATTGATTGTTTATGGTGGTTGATTTCTGAAATATCATTGGAGGGAAAAGGATTGTTTGTGGTTTCCTTTTCGAAAGTGGTTGGTTGAATGCTTCAAGGTTTTCTGAATTGAGAGTTGTGTCTAAACCTTGTTTTATAAGCATAGTTGTTGAAGCCCATTGGTTGTGAAAGAACTTGAGTTAGAAAAGAACATGAGTATCATTGTTATGTGAGATTTGTGGTTGAGCATTGTTGGAAACATTTGAGTTGGTTGATACATACTTGGACTAGGGTTGTGTGAGAAAGAGTTGTCCCTTGTGATGATTGGTTGAGTTGAGTTGATTGAGCCTAGTCAAGTGATGTGTGAAGTGATTGTTCAAGTTCTATGAAACAAACTATTCCATCATTCTATGTTGAGTTGAGATTAAGGTTAGAACATATTGAGTCTCTAACAATTCTCTTTATGGTTCTATATGGTTGTTGTTGTGAATTGAGTTGAGGTTGATTTGAGTTGAGAGTGAGATTAGAACATATTGAGTCTCTAACAATTCTCTTTATGCTTCTATGAGTTGATTTGAGTTGAGTTGAGATTGATTTGGGTTGAGAGTGAGTTTAGAACATATTGAGTCTCTAACAATTCTCTTTATGCTTCTATGAGTTGAGTTGAGATTGATTTGGGTTGAGAGTGAGATTAGAACATATTGAGTCTCTAACAATTCTCTTTATGCTTCTATGAAGTTAATTTGAGTTGAGATTGCCATTCATTGTTGAGTTCATTTTGAGTACTACTTGAGCATGATTGATTGAGCCTTTGAGAAGGCCTTTGGGACAGATTTGAGGACAGTGTTGGGATAGATTTGAGGAATAGTTTGGGCAAGTTCTTGGTGAGCTTTAGAGCAGATTTGGGCAAGTTCTTGGTGAGCTTGCTAGAGCAGATTTGGGCAAGTTCTTGGTGAGCTTGCTAGAGCAGATTTGGGCAAGTTCTTGGTGAGCTTGCTAAAGCAGATTTGACAAGTTCTATGTGAGCTTGTTAAGCAGGTTCTATGTGAGCCTATTGAGCAGGTTCTTAGTGAGCCTATTGATAGAGCTTTGGAGGTGATAGAGTACAGAGGATAGAGTCTCAGTGGATAGAGATCCAATAGCTAGCACAGTTGAAGATAGATCTGAGTGAGGAGTCTTCAAGTGGAGAGAGGTCCACCAGTTAGTGCAGTAGAGAGACAGAGTCTTCTAGAAGATCACATAGCCAGAGCAGAAGGGGAAAGAGTTCTCCTATGGAAGAGATCCACGAACTTGAGATTAGGGGATCAACATCTCCTTTGGACAGAGATCCATAAACATTGTAATTGGGAGTGATTCCCAAAGAGATTGATTGAGAAAGTTTTAGTAAAATATTTTCTCCGTGGAGTAGCCCACATTGGGTGAACCACGTAAATTGTGGTGTCTCTATTGTGTATGGTTTTTGTGCATTGCTTTGATTACTGCTATTGATACTACTATCTTTACACAACATAATATTGAATTGGAAGAAAAAGTAAAAAGTGGTCTTATACTGTTCACCCCCCTCTCAGTATAAGCTTGTGTTCTTAAAGAAGTTTTAAAATAAGAAAATAAGAAGAGGAAGACAAGAAATTGGATGAGGATGGATGAGTAGAAGAAGGAGAGAGAGCAAACTTATTTGCCTTCTATTGGATTCATCTCCTTGGAAATACCTGCATATAAAGAAAATTGAGATCTGAATTGAGCAAAACTTTCTCCTTTGCAAGAAGTAGATGGTTGAATGTCACATCCAATGTGTCTAAGGGAGTTAATTTCAACTCCCTATACACATGTTCTTGCAAACCACTTGTAAACTTGGTGATGAGTGCCTCTACTAGATCTTTCACTCTAAGAAGAATCCTCAACCTATTAAACTAAAAAAGTGTAATCTTGGAAAAACATATTGTTATTTTGTCTTAATATACATCATTTACATTGATATCATGCTCATAATTCGATGGATAGAAGGTATTCTTCAAAGCCTTGAAAAGGTCATCCCATTTCTCAATTGGATTTTGGCCTTGTTGCCTTTCCATAATCAAGATTTTTTCCAAACCTAAAAGCTTAAGTTTAGCAAAGGGGACCTTCTCTTCAGTAGGATTTTCTATGTAGGAGAACCAAGTCTCCATGTCTAAGATCCAACTTGCCAAGACATCAGGGTTCCTAGACCCATCATAAGGCTTAACCTCACATTTAGCCTTATTATGAAGATCATTATTGTAAATCTTCATATTTCTCAAAGTTCTTTGAATTGTTATTTACTAAAATTTATTAGCCAACAAACCAAATATTTGGGCTAATGTGTTCATCTGATATGCCAAATAAGAAACCATTGCCAACAAAGTATAAGCCAAGATATCAAAACATTCAAAAGGTTTGCAAAAGTTTACCCCTTTTCTAGCAACTTATAAGGAACAAATTTTGAGGGTTCCTACAAATAGAAAAGTGTTTAAATTTAAATTAAGGGTTACAAAAACTTGTCCACCTTGAATGTTACAATTTTGACTCCAAAAGTTCACAATAGGGGGTTACATCTTGTGCTTTTTCCCAAGTGATCTTACAACAGTGTTTAGTACAAATTACAAGGGGCTTCACCAATTCAATAATGTTGTATTTTAATGAAAAGGGAAAATATAAAAGCACCATGTATTAATTAATTAAGTACATTTACTTAATTAATTTAAAATTATTTTAGAAAATAATATACCCTTCCTTTAAAAGGTTCAACTTGTACCTTTAAAATTGGTGCAAATGGACCAATTTAAATCTTCCTTTTCAAATTAGTGCCAGTGAACTGTTTTTGAATCTTCAACAATCACTGGTTGACTGGTTTGAAAAGTGCAATGGTTCCATCCAATTGGTGGGTTTTTTTGCTCGTGATTAGTCCAAATTTCCTCAAAGGTTTAAAAGAATATTATTTTTCCAAGGGATCATGCACCTTGTAGATTTTTATCATGGGCTTATTTGTGACTTGAACCTCGTGAAGACAAATTGAACTTAAAAAATGAATCCAACCTACAAAATGAACCAACCTTACCATGTGGTAAAATATTTCATAACTCTTCTTTTGCCTAATGATATTTGTTGTTGTTTTGAGCTCGTTGAAGTGACTTCGTGTCATAATGGAGTTATGGTTTTATATTTTATGGTTGGATGATTCACAAATCAATGTTTGTTAGTTTGCAAAGGATGGAAGAAAGGCTTCCCACAACCTTTTTCTCTCAACAACTCTACATACATCATTGTCAATCATTTTCATTGTTAAGACACTATGCTTCCTTCTACCGCACAATATAGATTTTGGTTATTGATCTTACTGTCATGTGAAATATCATGGTACTATGAGATCTCTTTTTTTATCTCACACTATTATGCTAGTGTAATAAAAACATAGACCACATCCTCCTCTCATTGTAACTTGATTGCATTGGTGTGAGGAAAATCTCTACTACTAAGTGTCCACCCAAAGTTATTTGTGGTAATGTCCTGATTTGGGCAACCCACACTACTCCGTCTACAACAACAATATTGTTTATCTTGACCAAGTCATGATCAATTGAGCATGAATCTTGGAATTTGAGACCTTTGAAGGTTTCACCCCAAAATTCAATATCTTAGGAGGTTCCAAGATGAAGTTTGTTTTATAAAAAAATATGAAACACTATTTTCCATCCTACAATGCTTTTCCAAATATGTTCAATGGATTACTGGTTTGCCATGAGGGCTTCCAATTCAGTAGCAAAGTTTTTTAATGCTTGGTCCAAAAGTTATTTTTTGGTTGGTTGATGGGTTTGGCATCTGAGGGTGTTTCTACAATAAATTATCCTCAAATGATGAAGGGTTTTATTGTATTTAGGACAAACCCTTATAGTAATAGGTGCATGTACCAATTCTCTAGCCTTATACACTTTAGAGATTCAATCATGATATAAAAATATCCAAGATTTACCCAAGACCAACCACATCAGTGAGCTAAGGAAAGATCACTAGTCAAAAATTATCCAAAGCTTAGTACAAGCAACACAAGGTTAGCAATTTTCCTAAACTATCTTGCTAGCCTTTACTTTGATAACACAAATATTTGTGTAAGAATGAAGTTATATGTTGCATAGAGGAGGATGCTTAAATAGGCACCCAAAAGCCTCAAAGTGGTTACAACCATAGCAAGAGATGAAATATGAGCGGTTTTCACATGAGCCATACCCCAAATTGGTCAACGTGGGCCTGATGTGCTTCACAAAAATCATGCTAACTGATAGCCTAGTATGCTAAATATTATCCTAACCATGAACAAATCATGAACCATGAATGGAAACACGAATTACATGGATTGTTTCTATTCATTTCTAGAAATAGGTTTAAATTCCAACATGGTATTAGAGCACGTATGGAGCAACACCACTTAGTCACATAGAAAGTTTTTTAGGTTCTCCAATCCTTCTTCCAAATTCTAGGTTGAATTACTTCTCAAATATTCATGAGCAATTATTCCATAACAATCAAAGAGGAGATTCTATTTTATTCTTCATCCATTCTTCTAAATTTTTTGGAGATTATGTGCTCAATTTACTCGAAAAACACCCTCTAGGTTCTACAAATAAAGAGTTAGTTTTTATCACTACCTCAACCTTTCAATATTGAAGAGCAGGACTTGTTTAATGCCTTGGTGATAGAAAATTTGAAGCACATTTGGTGCTTTTCATCTGCTTAAAATTTGGTACCTCTGTAGACACCTAAAATGTGTCATCTTTAAGAAACTACTCATATGGGCACATCCAAAGACCATATGATTGATCTTGGATCTTTCTAAGAGCTAGAAAAGGTCCTAACCACTCAAAAGGGGTAATTCTAGCCCATTCAATATCATTCGCTATCAATCATAGCGGTCGCTAACACAAGCCACTGAAACTGAGAGCGACCACTTCTAACCACTGCTCTGGACAATGGCTATCACTAAAACATAATCTGGCCATGAATATAGGTCCAAATCATGCAGCCTGACTACACTTGCATTTTTTGTGAGTGGTTTTTAGTGTGGATCTCCTAGAGTTCCTCCTAACTACCCCTTCAATGCAAATTTGTTATTGATCCTTCCCCCTTGGACGGTTAGTTGCATGCAGATCTAGATCCTGGCTTCTCTAAGAAGTCAAGATCTAGATCTAGATCTGAATCTAGGAGGTCTACATATGCATCCTCCCAAGAAAAATTAAATATCTGGAATATCATAATTTGTGTGTAGCAGAGCCCTAGCAAATTAGAGAGTTATTCCATACCCCTTTGAGTAGCGAAGCACTGTCTAATTGAGCGATGACTACAAGTCATCCAAGCATTCATATCAAGATGTTCTTCACCACCAATCAATGTACAGATATAGAGGTGACCCTTGGACATCAATTTAGATGAGTAATCTAGTGCCACAACCCCTGGTTCACGAGAAAACATGTTTTATTTTATGGTCGTTGTCCTTGATAGCAGCTTGCAGGCACAGCCTAGAGTTTTAGACACTATTTCTCGAGTTTTAGCATAGACCTTTCATTATTTTCTATTTTATCAATTAATGTTAGCATAGATTTGTTTTCCTTAATGCACATCCATGGTGATTTATGAGTTATCAATGCATTCTTGCTAAGTTTTGTTTCATTATGTTGTTATTATGCTTTTACATCATTCTTTGCATATATATTGATAACGCCTCATCCTAAGAGGCAGCAGGTGCTACTGATCATTTTATGTTGTTTCTTGTATGTAGGTTACAGGTTCCAGGACCAAGTCAAAGCATTCAAAGCATCATATCCCTCTAGTCAAGTGAAGGAGAAGAAGGCATTAGTAAGACCTTATACAAGTTTGTGTACGAGATTGGGAGACCTACGGAGGGCACCATCCCCTTGTGAGGGACCTTTATCTCTGCTCGTATTCATTGTATCAAATGGAGTATCCCTAAGAGGGACCAATATGTAATTAAATTTTTATATAAATTAATAAAATATATCCCTTGATTTTGTTACTTTCATGCCCTTTACGCATTTGTGGTATTTTCTTTTAATATTATGTTGCAAGTAGACTAGGTGCCTGCTTCCCAAGGTCGTACATATGGTGATCATGATGGGACTCCCACCTGGTTTTCTATTTTTAGTTGTTTTATTGATGTTTTTTATGTTTTTTCTATGTGCAGGTCTAGCCACTCTAGTCGATAGTGACTAGCAGATAGAGTCCACTTTTGAAGACAACGGCCAGAATCAGTCACTCTGGTCGACAATGACCAACAAAAAAATAGTAATAGAGGTCATTTTGTGCTTCATCAGATGTGTATTTTAGGTTGGGGTAACTCTCTACTATTTTTCCTTTCTTTATCTGTAATCTATTTCCAAAATATAGTAGGGAAAATATCATATTAATTAAGAAAACATAAAAAAATATTAAAGGAGAATGCATAGATCTTCTTAGTTTTCTTAGTTTTCTTCTAGTCATTGCTTTTAGTGTATCTTTGGTTTCAAATCTTCCCTAGTATCTAACATTCTAGGTTTTATTTGTAGAGATTGTTTGCATGGGGCCCAGCTAGAGGCCATCGTTTCATGAAATAAAATGCATTCTCTGAAAGGCATGGAATCAATTAGACATGCATTTTTTTGAAAATAAAATGTTTTTTTTTAGGCATGTAGGAAAAAATATGAGTGCTTCATGATGCATTGTTTTTCTTTATGCAAAAATCTAAAAGGAACACTCACACACCATGATTCATTTAAACGCTAGTGAGGTGGACTTCATCACCATCCACTAGTAGAGTTCAACAACGATGGCATTCATCTCCACCCGTTGTCTCAAATCCCACAAACCTTTTTATATTGGCCAATATCGATTTCCAAGATCTATCATAACCCGTGGGATATAGCATGTATCTCTCTTTGGAGAGGTATATCACCAACTATGGTGAACTGGGTGAGGATCGAGAGGACCTGTGCTCCATGATCGGGTGTGGACTTCATCATCACACCTTTTGGTTGGAGAAATCCACTTGAAAAATTTGAGTATATCATCAATGAAATGCAAAACACGATGAGAGTTAGATTGTAGCTATCAACAAATCTGAAAACACACCAAACCAGTCTAGGAACACCAAGAAAAATTAAAAGAGATAAACACTTGTTTACTTTGTTTGTGTGTTCTAAAATCTACCTAAAAAGATAATTTAAAATTTTCATGGTCTACATGCATAGAAACCACCCTCAGTCCAACACCAAGGCAAAAATTGATGCTCCACACACTCACAATCATAATGATGTTGAGCTACCCACAAAAAATATCGTTGGACGAAGTTCAACGAGCCTTAGGGGCGATACCTCAACTCGTGGGGGGACTCCTCGAGAAACCCTAGCTAGAAATCCATATCCTGGTTCCTCTCGTAGTAGGCATGAGGGGGCTTCAAGACCCCAATATTCACATAGACATGAGGAGGCCTCAAGACCTCCCTCATCACATATACATGAGGAGGCCTCAAGGCCTCCATCATCACATAGACATGAGGGGGCTTCAAGACCCTAATATTCATGTATACATGAGGAGGCACCTCCTAGAATCCCTAAATATGGGAGGATACCCATAGATCATGACATCATTGGGGCTAATGGGACTCCCGAGATCAATCGTGGAAGTCCAAATAGCTTTATGAGTTGGATCGAGTTATCTCAAGACCATCTCAAAGAAGCATTGCTACTGCACATTCTATTTTAGGAAGTTCACATAGCCATAAAACTACAAGGTACACCAATGAGCCAGGGGAAGCTTCAAAGCATCATCATAGTATGTGCATTACCTCTAACCATGGGGGTACAAAACATAGATCACTATCAAGATAGTAGGTCACCCTGATAGACAAGAGCAATATCATAGCAGGAGCCTCTACAAGAGGCCTATCCATTAGGACTCAGTGCACAGATTTGCAAGATTATGAACCTTCAGTGGTAGATTAGTCTGACCATGTACATAGGTTTGTAGAAGCATTGCACGCAGAGCAAGAATGATTAGAAACTCTCAAGCAAGAAGCACAAATAAAAAGGTATTTGTGCCTACACAAGCAACGCTTGAGGGAGGAACAAATAGAGCACAAATAACAAGCAGATAGGTTGGCTTGATCCAACTTACACATAGGTGGTGAGCATTACCAACCTAATAGATGTACCAATTCTCATCATGAGAGATGCACTAGAAAAGAAGATGAGCTCACTCACCATGTTGTAAAGTATCAACTATGCCTGGATCCAAAATAGATACAATATAATCAAGAACAAGAAGGTATGGAAGATCAAGAGCTGACATATCCTAAAACTCCATTCGTAGTTATGGGGGATGAATATAGATGCCCAAATCAGGCAAACATAGGATTACCTCCTCGACCACTGTGAGTAGACCTTCGAGAACAAGAGATCATTTCTTATAAGGCATACAAAATGCTCGCTAAGAGAGTCAAATATCTCAAGAAATAGGATGTGGTTGGCAGAAGCCAACCCTAAGTAAAATACACAACCAACCATTGTGCCCTTTAGTACCAAGTCATGCGTATCCTAGGTAATTTGAGATGCCTAGGCTAGACAAGTTCAAATGAGAGGAAGACATAGAGGAACATGTCATGAATTTTATGAATACGTGCTTTCAAATTGAACATAATGATGCTCTAATTCTGAGAATGTTCATCATGACATTATCGAGCGTAGAAACTGAATGGTTCAACCAAATACCTAAGCACAACATCATCAGCTTTGAGCAACTGGTGAATGCATTTCTTGAACGCTTTTCTTTTGGCATCAAGAAGAAAGCAAACTTGTCTAATCTGGAAAACCTAAAGCAATATGATGATGATCTAGTTATGGACTATGGGAATAGATGGAGGAAAATAATGGTAAAATTACCATTTGTTATTCCCACTGCAGAGCTCACCTGGATGTTTACCAAGAGTTGCACAAAGCACATCTCATTGCTACTACAATTACAATAGTATGAAACATTTGAGGAAGCCTTGGCTCAAGCTAAGCTAATAGAAGACATCAAGGTTGAAGAAGGAGACCTTAAGCTCTAAAACAAAAAGGAATGGAACAATAACAACCACAACAACAAGAATAAAAAAAAGTAGGCCAAGCCTGCTCAAGTCAATTAGGTTGTGTTAAATACACCGAAAGGAGGTAATAGCCAACAATCATAGAACTATCAGGCTCAGCCCCCATCAACCAATTACAACCCAAAGAACAACCAAGTTCAAAATAAGGAACGTCGATCACCTCGCTATTTCATGCCTTTATCTAAATTGATGCAATTGATATTCAATCATCTAAGCGATGCATAAAAAATCATATTTCCTAAGGTACAACTTTAGGATCTTAATTATCCCAAGCCCAAGGGATATAGGGAATATTATTTTACCCATATCATATATAGCAAGGGCATGATATAAAGGTGTGCATTGATTTTAGACATGTTCGAAACATGATTGATAAGGGTGAATTAAAATTTGATAATCCATTAGCACCTAACAATAGATACATGGGAATATTCAAAAACTCGTTGCCTAATCATGAGGTCCCCAGAGATCAGGGTGCTCAAGTAAACCAATTTTGAGTTGAACTGCCCACTCAGGGATTTGTTGGAATGGTTAAAATAATCAACATGGTGATAAGAAGTCGATGATACGACCAACCATAGTCACCAAAAACTCCTATTCGTATCCTAGATACACCTTGTTAGAGGCAGGTGTAGAATAATCCTCCAGGTCCACCAACGCGACCTGTGGTAACTGTCTAAAACGGACTTGTACAAAATCTCAAAATGACACCAACTAAGTTATCAATCTATGAGCTCATTCAATAGTCCCGCAGACATGTGGATACTTTAATGGAAATACTAAGATCGAATGAGTTGTAGCCCCAAAACCCTGCTATGTTCACAAACTTCATGGGGCAGGTCCAACAGTGTCAAGAGTCTGTGATCCATTTCTACGATCACAAAATCAAGGTAGTGTCTACTACTATAGCAAACCCACCTCTTCATATCATTGTGTCCATCAATGACATACCCTTCAAGTAGGTTTTAATCGACATAGGCTCATCAATTAATATAATCACGACAAAAGCTATAGGGCACCTAAAAATCCCTAGGTCAAACATTGTCCCAACCTCCTATACATTGAGAGCTTTCAATGATGCATTATGCTCCACAGTGGGTATAATTTTTTTGCCTATAAAGGCAGGGCATAATACCATCCCCGTGATGTGTCATGTATTGGAGGGGCTAATGCAGTACAACATCCTCCCAGGGAAACCCTGGATAAGGGACATGCAGTGCGTTCCCTCAATCTTGCACCAATACATCAAGTATGTGTACGAGGGACAATTTCATGTGGTTTTTTCAGATGAAGAGCCATTTAAATACATGCATCAGGTCGATTTGTCGAGGGATTTTTTCCTTCCATAAACATGCTTGTACATAAGGTCTTCATCCCCTATCACACAACCATAAAGTAAGTCTAAATCAGTGTGAGGTGACCCGTCAACATAGGCACCACCTCCTGCATCCAAAGAAAAATACTCTCAGAAGCTAAAAGCACCCTTAGTGGAGGAAGGACCTAAAGAACTTCTGACTATAGCAGCTGCAAAAATTTTGAATCCTATGGAAGAGGAAGATTCCCAAGACATAGTCGAGGATGTACCTCAACCTGCCTCATTTGCTTCATCAACAACATCATCTGCACCACAAGTGATAGTTCACTTAGCCAACATAGGGTTAGGTAAATATCTTATGTAGAACATGACT
Organism: Wollemia nobilis; assembly: GCA_028583015.1. Lineage (NCBI taxonomy): Eukaryota > Viridiplantae > Streptophyta > Pinopsida > Araucariales > Araucariaceae > Wollemia > Wollemia nobilis. Next base: position 329,101 of record JAQPPZ010016564.1, read on the forward strand.
TTCACACCTATTATCAAGTCTGTGCAAGACATGAGATGGCCAAAAATCCCAAACTTGTCAATAGGGATAGTGGTTCCATTGGGGATCCCCCTAACCAAACCAATTTTATCTATACTGGTTTGGATTATGCCCATAATGCTTCTAATATTGAAGAGGATGAGGATGAACCATTCACCATGAATGTTCATTACTTGTCCAATCCTGAGTTTTCTCTAAGGTACTTTGAATGATGTCATTGGCATGGCTATGGTCTAAGTCTATACGAGCAATGATGTCGGATCCCATTCTAGCCATAATACTAGCTTCCTACTGATAGGTTTGATCTAGTATATCATATCTAGAGCCATGATAACTCATTGGTAGCATCTCTAGATAGGCTAAGTTTAGGGCTTGGGGAAGACATTGAATGGAATCCCTATCGACCCCTGAACAGAAGCCACTTGAGTAACAGATGGGGGCTATGGTTAACATAGGGTCAACCAATTAGTATCATCTAGATTTCTCTCTCGAAGCAAGCCCATCAAGAATTATCCTATGGGAGGACAAACCAAGTCATGGTTATGAGCAAGAAGAGAATGAGTATATCACAAGTGAGTCCAAGGATGAAACCAGACTGGCCTATCACGGGCCTCGATATTTTTAACACCTCGCTTGGTTAGGTAACATAGAAGATGGGTACTGTTGAGTGAATATTTTATCTCACAACAAAATGACCACACAACTAGAGTTTCTGACAGGAAACTCTTTCTTGCAAAGAAAATCTATTATTCTAATTTCTCCAAGTTTCTTGTGAACAAACCTTTATATGCATATAACCAATTAAAACTTAATGCACATAAAAGGATATAATCTGGAATAACTTATTTCTGCAAGTAATTGTTAACAAGGGGCCTTTAATGATTCACAGCAAACTTTGTAACCCTAATCTGTTAAAATAACCTAACCGTGTACAGCAAAAGAAAGAACAAAGTCCCTTTCTTCTTTTATACTCTTGACATTAATGAAACCCTCCCGAGAATAAATTAGCAACACTTTTATCTTTGGCTTAAAGAAATATTATAAATGAGAAAATGCATGGTATAGGCCACTTCATTTTAAATTTTGCGCCTTTAGCATGAAGTTCATTTTACATTTAGTTGGTTCATTTTATCTTTACTTTAATTATTCTGCTATTTCTAAGTTAGCTTTTGGAGTTAGAACATGTATTCTGGAATGCACCAGAATGCGTGTGTGCCAAACTTTGAATGAAACAAATGTGAAAATAAAATTAAACCCTAACAAAAGATTCTTTATGAGAATTAGCTGGAAAACAAAAACAGGACGTTAATCTGGTTAACAATTACTTGCAGAAATAAGTTATTCCAGATTATATCCTTTTATGTGCATTAAGTCTTAATTGGTTATATGCATATAAAGGTTTGTTCACAAGAAACTTGGAGAAATTAGAATAATAGATTTTCTTTGCAAGAAAGAGTTTCCTGTCAGAAACTCTAGTTGTGTGGTCATTTTGTTGTGAGACAAAATATTCACTCAACATTTTGGCGCTAGAAGGAGGGCCTTCTTTATTGCTTTGTAATTTTGATTTGTTCTAACAATTAACGTGGGTAGTTTTGTTTCCACCTATTGTGCTTGCAGGTATAACATTTAGACATTTTATTTGGCAAGTGAGTTGAGAGAAATCTTTTAGAGTTCTAGAGTTTCCAAGCTGGCCCAACCTGAGTACATAGCTACAAGGTCCAAAACCACAGGGGAAACTATCTTCCAAAGCCTTTCTCCCTCTGCTAGGAGGCCAAAAAACAAAACATTAGAGATCGAAATACCACCCAGTATACTTGAGTTAGGGATTTCTTTAGACTCAAGTACGTCTAGCGGGCCTGAGCCCTTAATTTCAAGTGTGACAGTAACACCAGTTGTATCTGTCTCCACAGTTCCAAGCGGTTCCATTGTTCCCATAGGGTTAACACCTTTGAATTACATGGCCCAACAACAACAACAACAACCTGCCCTTTGGTATGGTGCTCAAAGTTCCCCTTTAGATATTCCCGGGGCAGTCCACGACTTGCCTAGAAACATTGAAAGGGGATTACCCAAATTCATTCACGATGGTCCCACAACAGTAGAAGATCATGTCCAAATCTACAAAGATTACATGTTTAGGCAAGGGGTTACTCACGAGGATGTTGCTTGCCGAGTTTTCCCTGCTAGTCTAGACCCCACGGCCAATGAATGGTATCGAAATCTGCCAGCAGGGTCCATCACTTCATGGGCCCAATTAGAAACCGCCTTCATAAGCCAATTCAGAATGTTATTGGATCCCTCCATAATCTACAATTTGTTCGTATCATGCAAAATATTACCCAATGAACCCATACGAACATTCAATCAGAGGTTCCAAAAACTATACACGAATGTGACTCGTCACTTTGCGATAGATCCTACGGTCGCCTTGCAATTATATTTTGGAGCCTTAGATCCTTTAACGTCTTTGTTGACTAGAAGGAACCCTCAGGTTACGACGCTTCCTTTGGCCTATGCAGAAACAATGACTCTCGAACAGCAGATGAACCTGCCAGGGGCAGGATTGTCTCAATTGACTGGGATGGGACAATATGGTCCATACAGTCAATTTGCCATGATGAACCAGTTAATGGCACCACAGGTCCCTATGATGAATAATTTTCAAACACCCGCTCAAGTGGCGCCATTTCCAAGTTATCCGAATGCCTCAGTCCAAATGCAGGGATTAATTCAAAATAGCCCGATGGGTTTGCCTGGGTTCGGCATGGGCAGTAATTTGCTGACCATGCCGGGGTTTGCTTCGATTAGCATGCCAAGCCCAACGACTTATCCAACAATCACTCCCATTCAAAGTGTGAACCCAGGGTGGAATCCACCTGCCCAGACCCAAGCCATTGTACCTAGTCCAGAGGTGGCTAATGCAGCAAACACAACTGGACCCGCAATTACAGTGTCTCAACCACAAGGGTCTGAATCCGCCATAGAAAACATGAAGGAAACCTTGGCCAAAGTTTTGGTCACGGTGGGAAATGTCAATAAAAAAGTGGACCAAGCCATGGGTCATAACCGGCCTCATAACCATAGAGGAAAAGGAACATACAACACGCAGCCGAATAATGGGCGAGTACCCAACCCCGTAGCCAATCAGGCAGATGTCTCGGAAGATTTTGGAGAATCGGGACCTTGTGACAATGATTGTATGCACTGTGGCCATGGGAAGCATGAGTCTATATTGACTGAGGTTATACATTCCCAAGAAAGTGAAGAAGAGGAGGATGTGGAATTTTTTGGAAACGAAGATGAAGAAACATTGGAAGTTCATGCCAACAAACGTTTTGGGAAAGGAAATCACAAGTATTACACTAGGAGTTCTAAGGAGCCCAAAACTTCCTCTACTCCTCCAAACAACCAATTACTTCCTCCTGATTTCAAAGGAGATGTCAATCCCCCTCCTCCATCCATGGTGGAAAAGTCTAAGATGGTGCAAAATATGTCAAATTCAGAAAAACCCACTTATGACTTGGTGGAAGATATGAAGAAAACTAAGGCCAATGTCTCAATGTATGACATGTCCCGATTATTAGGCCAAGAAGTAAGTCCACCAAAAATATTAGATCCATCTGCCCAAGTTCATGAAGCTAAAAGTGTTGAGTCCCGATTGGTTTTACAAAAGGAAAAATGAGATATACCTCCTTTTTTGATAACCATTAGAATTGCAGGTAAAAACCTGCACAATTGTTTAATAGATTCAGGGGCCTCGGCTACCATCATGCCCCTAGAAATCTATAAAAAATTGGGATTTACACCAAAACCTTCTAGAAGCAGGGTGGTGCAGCTGGATAGATCAACCATGGAGGCAGTGGGGGAGTTGGGTGATGTTCTTATTCAAGTCAATTCAGAACCTAGGGTTCAACAGCGCATAGACATATTGGTGCTCGACATTCCTATCAAATATGGCATGGTTTTGGGAAGAGATTGGAGTAAAAACCTAAACGGTTACATTGTGATAGATTCTTCACATATGTGGTTGCCTTGGAGGGGAGTGGCCAATCAAATTCGGATTGATAGTGAACCCAGGCTCAAAGAGATGATCACAGATTACAACAAACCGAATGAGATCCAGTACATTGAAACGGAGTTGGGAGCATATTGTTTGGACATAGAAACACCTGAAAATACCCAAGATGAAAGGATTGGGTGCAACGTTACTGAAGGACATCAGGACATTTGGACTTTAAGATTTGATGGATCCAAGTCCAGGCAAGGAGCAGGAGCCGGTATTGAATTATCATGTTCAGACAGAGAGCCTATGTTCGTTGCATACAGACTACAGTTCCCTGCCACCAACAATATGGCAGAATATGAGGCCTTGATTCTCGGATTGCAATTGGCCCTTCGAAAGAAAATTAAATGTATCAAGGTCCTTGGTGATTCGGAACTAGTGGTGAAACAAGTAAAGGGACAATACGTATGTAAGGATAGGTGGCTCAGACTTTACCGAACTAGGGTTAGAGATTTGATAGACGAGTTTGATGCTTTTAACATATCTCTGATTTCTAGAAAAGGCAATCGTCTGGCAGACTCCCTAGCCGTAGCTGCGAGTATGTTGAAACCAGTGGACCATAAGAAATGCAAGAAATTCTCCATAGAACTGGTCCCTTGTCCCTCAATACCAGACAATGTCACGAATTTCCAAGTGTTCGATAGTGACAGGCACATATTCCATTTTGTCACTAATTCGGTATATTTGAAAAGCAGGTTATAGATGAAGATGAGAGGGATTCAAAGGAGGCAGATCTGGAAGAAAGAATTATTGGAAAAAACAATAAGATGCCAGATGAGATGGCTTCGTTAGAAAAAACCTTCGATATCGGATACCAACCAAGAGAAGGTAAAAGGGTTCCACCTCCCAGAGAAGCCTGTGATTTGGTTAACATTGGATGTGCAGAAAACCCTCGAGAGGTATTCATAGCAAAAGCATGTACCAAGCAGGAGAAGGATTCCATTGCCAATGCATTAAAAGAATACATAGACTGCATAGCTTGGAGTTATAAGGAGTTGAAAACCTATGATCAGAATGTCATAATGCACACGATTCCATTGAAGCCAGATTCCAAACCCTTCAGGCAAAGACAAAGGCGAGTTAATCCATTATTAGAACCCTTGATAGAGAAAGAGGTGAAGTGACTGTTAGAAGCTAAGATCATCTTTCCTGTTAGGCATTCCACATGGGTTGCTAACCTGGTCCCCATGAGGAAAAAGAGTGGAGAAATAAGGTTGTGTATCGATTTTAGAAATCTTAATAAAGCCTCCCAAAAGGACAACTACCCGTTACCCACCATTGATGAAATACTCCAAAAGGTAAACGGGTCGGAGATGATGTCATTCCTGGATGGTTATTCGGGATATAATCAGGTTCTTATCCATCCTAGTGATAGGATGAAAACTACTTTTACCACAAAGTGGGGCACCTTTGCATACAGGAGAATGCCCTTCGGACTGTTGAACGCAGGTGCCACTTTCCAGCGAGCTATGGACTTTTCTTTTAAAGGGCTCATAGGTAAGTGCATCATTGTCTATGTAGATGACATTCCTGTCTTTTCTAAGAACAGGGAAAACCACGTCAGGGATCTTAAGAAAGTCTTTCAAAGATGCAGGGAACATGGCATTTCTCTCAACCCAAAGAAGTGTATTTTCGGGGTGACGAAAGGAAAGCTGTTGGGACATATAATATCTAAGGATGGAATTTCCATTGACCCTGAGAGAATAGAGGCCATACAGCAGATTCCTTGTCCCAATAGCAAGAAGGGGTTGAGATCATTTTTCGGGAAGATCAATTTCGTCAAAAAATTTATTGCAGATTTTGCAGAAATAGCAAAACCTTTGAACGACATGTTAAAGAAAGAGGTCCAGATCAAGTGGACAGATGAAAATATAGATGCTTTTAAAAATATCAAGGACGCGATTTCTAAAGCCCCCGTTTTAGTGAGTCCCGATTATACGAAGCCTTTCTATATCTACACATTTGCTTCAGATCACTCCTTTGCGAGTGTTTTAACTCAGAAGAGTGAAGGCAGCATTGAAAATCCCATTGCCTTCCTGAGTAGTCCTCTCAAAGATGCGAAACTGAGATACTCTATCTTGGATAAGCAAATGTATGCTCTGGTTAAGACTGTAAAAAAATTCAGGCATTACATAGTCCACAGTAGGGTCTTTGCTATCATCCCAGATCCTGCAGTCAAAGCCATGTTCATACAGAATGAATTAGGTGAAAGACGTGGTAAATGGGTTTCAACTTTGTAGGAGTTTGATCTTGAGATTCAGTCGATGAAGATAGTGCGGGGACAAGGGTTGGTTAAGGCAATAGCAGAAAAGGATCTCACAATTTCATGTCAACATTATGAAGTCGCAGATATAACCAAAGATGAGTGGTATACAGATGTGGTGTATTTTCTACTAAATGGTAAATGTCCACCGCACTTGAATTCTACTCAACGAAGAGCCTTGCGCTTGAAGTCTGCTAATTTCCTAATTAGATCCGGCACGTTATACAAAAAAAACCATGAAGGTATTTACCTTCGTTGTGTTGACCAAAAAGAGGCAGTACAGATTCTCGAGGAATTTCATGGTAAACATGGGACAGGGCATGGGTCCGCTAATGCCACAGCCCATCAAATCCTTAGAGCCGGTTATTATTGGCCTCGACTGTTCAAATATGCCCATACTCATGTGAGGTCATGTCATACATGTCAAACTACAGCCAATAGAGACAGGAACGCTTCCATGCCTTTACAGTCCGTAATTGAGTCTCGACCTTTTGCGCAATGGGGCCTGGATTTCGTTGGGATTATCAGTCCCAATTCATCTGATTCCCACAAATACATTCTGATAGCTACGGATTATTGCACAAGGTGGACCGAAGCTATCCCCACAAAGAATGCTACTTCGGAGGTTGTTATTAAATTTTTAGAGGATAACATTGTCACTCGGTTCGGGATGCCTAACTCCATTGTAAGTGATAATGGTTCAGCTTTTTCCTCTCTAGAGTTTGCTAATTGGGCCTTTGATAATAGCGTGAGTCTAAAATTCTCTTCTAATTATTATCCGCAAGGCAATGGATTGGCAGAATCATCTAACAAGAATTTGTTAAATGTTATAAAAAAGTTGTTGGAAAGAAATCCGCGGGACTGGCATAACAAGCTTAAGTTGGCTCTTTGGGCCGACAGAATCAGAATCAAAGAAGCAATAGGAACATCTCCTTACCATCTGGTTTATGGACAAGATCCCATTTTTCCTACAAATCTCAGATTACAAACGCTGCATTTCATGAAAGATTATTTCGGAACTAATGATAAACTTGAGTCTAGACTAACACAATTAATGCATCTGGATGAAAAAAGGGATGAAGCTATGCTTCATTTTAGTAAACACCAGGATGTAGTAAAAATATGGTTTGACAAAAAGTCTAGAGCCAAGGCTTTTAAAATATCAGATCTAGTGCTGTTATGGGACAAAAGACATGAGAAGAAAGGGGATCATGATAAGTTTGACTACTTATGGTTGGGTCCGTACCAAGTTTCAGAAGTCCTAGGGGAAAACAGTTTTAGACTAAGAACCTTGGATGGAAAGGATTTGGCATTACCTGTCAATGGGTTGCACTTGAAACACTACTTCCAGGCTTGAGGCAGTTGGGTTTTGTATTATATGTAATTATGCCATGCTTTGTTTCTTTTGTGTGCAGATTTGATATTTAAGTTGTGTGTTCTTGACATGTTTAGGTTTGTATTAATGTTGTGCTTTGTTTCTTTTGTGTGTGCAGGTTGGACGTTTAGGTGGTGTGTTTGTTTGACATGTTTCATTGTCTTATAGTTAAAAAAAAAAAAAATGGAATAAAGGTTTGAAACGGTAACACATGCCTAAGATCGGGAGAGCATGAAACATTGGAATTATGTTGTAAAAGCTCCACATATAGCACAAACAGTTAAATAATATCGTTTGAGGCTTGTGATACATGAAGTAGTCAGTTTTATAATGATGGCAATACTTCATTTGCAATTCAAAGAGCAATGCATTCATCTTACATCTCACTTTGCATATACATGCCATCTTAGTTGCATATGCATTTCAGATACAAATCATTAAAGTGTGTTAAATCCTCTTAGGGTTATACTATAACATAAATAAAGAAAAATCCTAAGGTTGGAAACTGAGCCCCAAGATATCTAGAACCAAGCACAGTTTGTACACATTAAAAAAGATCTTGGGCAAAATGATCAAAACCTTGCTTGGAGGAAAAGGGTCAAGCGAAAGGAATATTTCATGTCTATCCTATTATGCAACATGATCCTTAAAACAGTGGTTTTCACCACTTCCATTAAGCTTAAAGCCTAAAATCAGAGTAGTAAGGATAGGGTTAAGTCCTCATCGAACTTAGGTTGAGGATCCAACTCCCCAAAGCTTTGATTTGACCTACATGGAGTAGTAAGGATAGGGCATAATTCTCATCTCGCCTAGGTTGAGAATCTGATTCCCCAAAGCTCCTATGTCTCATATCAAGATAAAACTTGGATTGGAAGGATCGTACTACTTGTCCTCTGCAAAGGATGGGTAGTCATCCCCAAGGTCTAAGTAATAAAAATAATATTCTTCATTTTCATCTAAGACTTGGATTGGAAGGATCGTACTACATGTCCCTAGCAAGGATGGGTAGTCATCCCTAAGATCCAAGAAGTAAAATTAACTTTTTCCCATCTCATATTTATATTGGATTGAAAGGATCGTACTACTTGTCCTCTGCAAAGGATGGGTAGTCATCCCCAAAGTCCAAAGAAATGAAGTTAAGTCATGGATTATGGGGTTAGGTATGCCCATGCATGACAACATGTCTTGTCTAAAAAACAAGACCACTAACTGTTCAAAGGGTTAGACTAGCATGACCATTTCTTCCATAATTGGTTAAATCATTTTGCTCAAAGTGAGGTAATGAATTCCAAATCAGAGTAGTAAGAATAGGGTTAAACTCCCATCTAGATTAAGTTGGGAGTCTGATTTCCCAAAGCTCTGATTTCACTTTCACTTACACATAGGTTCAAGATAATAGTGACTCATAACCAACTTTGGGATCTAATAAAACAATTCATTATACACATGGTTGATCCTAAGAGGGTTTGACAATCTTGAATATTTGTGTAGCACCCTAAAATTGGCGCAATAAAATTGGAATAATTACATTCACCTTAGTAAATAGATTTAAATTCAAATTTAACCTCCCAAACCGCCCGTTAACCGCCAAGAAACCCGTTTCCTCCTTTTTCGCGCCATTTTTAGCAGTTGTTTTGACCGTTTGACGATATCGTCTCCGATCAGACGATATCGCCCCAGATTTGACGATTTCGTCTGGACTAGAACGTCCAGACGATTTTGTCGCAAAACTAAATTTGCATAGTTGGAATCCGTTCCAACGGGTCTCCAATCCGGGCAAAAGCGTGTCTGCATCATTGGGACCCTTCCCCATTGGAGATCTCCCAAATTGGGATGATCTCCAACCTCCCAACAACTATCCTATGCCTATTTAACTCTAAGGCTTTTCCCTCCCCAACCCCTGGCTGAATTTTTATGCAAATTGAACCCTTATGCTCTAAAACATCGTAATTCATATTTTGCATTAGTCCTATAGTCATTTCATTGTAGGTACACCACTGGTTTTCAGTCGGAGCCAACACCTATCGCAACCGACGAACCTGTCAAGATCGGAGGCGATCTCGTCAAATTCGGGACGATCTCGTACTGATGCGAGATGATTTCGACTACAGCGCACATCGAGGCAATCAGTGCCTGGAGTTTGTTCTTCTGTCTCTTTTCTCTGTCATTTTATGTTATAAATTAGATTGTTTATTCAGTTTTTATATTATATTGCATTTGGAGTTCACCCATTTTGTCTAGTTTACATATTAAGATCATATTCTGCTATCTAAACACAGTTATTTGCATTTACTTATGTTCTTGTATATTTTTCAACACTCATATTACTGTTTTACATAGTTTGCCCCTGTTTACAAAATAGAATTTCTCGTATTTTGCATTTGTTTGCTATTTTGCAGGTCTCTGATGAATTCGTCTGACGAATTCGTCAGATTTCAGATGATCTTGTCAGTTCAGACGATTTTATCAAATTGAAGGTGATTTTGTTGAATTGCGGACGATCCAGACTGCTTCAAGCTTCAGAAACTCCATCAGACTTTCGGATCAGGTAATCTTCATTGGCCTCCTGCAAATTCTCTGTTTTTGTTTTCCTTTTTGTTTGTTGTATGCATTTAAATTGCATTTTCATGTAGTTTAAGTTAGAATCATTCGGCCAAACCTAGGATGAATGTTTAAAAATAAAATGAACTCATCAAAACTCATTCCCAAAACCTAGGCGTGGAAACTGCCATCAAATGTTTCCTGGTGAACCCACCATCCATCGAAAAATCACCAAAATGCACCTCCCTTGAGAGGCGGGACCTTCGCAAAGTCCTCTCGTCCGAGGTACCGCACCATCCTTTTCCCATCCTCCTTCCGGGCGTGGATCCAATAGCCTGAAGGTAGGGGTGCGAAAAATTTGGAGCGATACATTTTGGTGAACCCGACGTGAATGCATCATAAACCTTTTGAAAACAAAAACAAAAATATATATATGTATACAAGAAAAACACAAACAAAATCATCATTTCATGTTTTAGATTCAATTCTAAATAGTAGATGCTAAATATTACTTTTAGAAGTACTAAAGAAACCATGAGTTTTTACTCAAATCAATATGAGTCCATCAGTAATGTTGGAAGAATTCAGCTAAATACATTTTTTGATTATGACCAACCTCATCCCTATTCAACACCACCTCCATCACACTCTTCTTATTTTTCATCCATAACCCAACAAAACAATCCCTTTGCCAATCCTCTTCATAATGATATTATCTATTCTCCCATATATCCATATTATGTCTATCAATCCACATATAATCCTCCACCACCTTTTCAAAACTCTTCTTTCAATACAACACATCCATTTCAACAAGAAAATACTTATTCTTCCAATTCTACCATGCACTCACCTCCTACATCGCAATCTTCCTGTCATCATTCTACCCATAATAAAGAAAGTAGAGGTGAGAAACCATTAGGTCCTTTTATGACGAAATTCCTAAGGCATTTATCAAAAACCTCTCAAAAACCTTCATCACGTAAATTTACTAGGCTTAATCAACCAATGGATATAATTCTCAAGCATTTACTTGATACAAATAGGATTGAACTGCCTTCCATAAGACAACTTGATACCACATCAGATTGGTTTAAACTTGAGCTACATTGTGAATATCATAGAGTAGATGGACATATGACACAAAATTGTAAAGATTTAAGATGTGCAATTCAAGATTTGATTGATAAGGGTCTTTTTAATATAAAGGAATTACAATCTACAACTGACTATAAATCTTCAGTAAACAATCAAACCCCTACACAACAAATGCCAATAATCAATCAAGACATGGGGATATCCCAAGAACCCCTATTCAATTATCAACAACAAGAAACCAATCAAATATTGCATGTTAATGTGTGCCATCATGATGATATTATTAATATTGTAACAAAAAATACAAATGAGCAACCTCAAGTTCAATCAACTCAATCCGATATTCAAGAGATGGATTCCTCATTTGACCAACCTTCAAAACTATCTTTGGCTATAGAGAATGATCCAAAATGGAATGTAAACATAGAAAGCTCATCTTTAGAATCAAAATCTCAATCTGAAATCCACTTTGATAACCAACAACAAGTGATTAATCCTCAAGCAAAGATATCCCTTTTAGAAGTATTACAAATTGCTCATAAGGAAATTTTGTTCAAAATACCTAGCCAACAATTTGTTCCTCATCATATTTTCTCTAAGAACATAATTAATGGTATAAACCCTCTTGAGGTTAACCATATTTCATTCTATGATGAGGATATTCCTTCCTCTACTCCACAAGAAGACCCCTATATTTACATTATCGGAGCTAGTAAAGAAACACTTGTTAAAGCTATCATGGTAGATAATGACTCCTCTCTTAATTTATGCACTTATCAATTATTCCAAAAGCTCAAAACAAAGGAAGAAGATCTTAATGAATCAAATGTTATTATAAAATATTTTAACAATGAAATTCAAGAAGCTCAAGGTACTATAATTCTTCCCTTTAATATTGGATCCAAGATCCTGGATACTCTATTTCTTGTGGCATATTGCCCTTCATATTACAACCTACTTCTCCAGAGTCCTTGGATTCATACGATCAGGGTTTTCCCTTCCACTCTTTACCAATGTTTGGAGTTTGAAATTACAAATAAACTTGTCACCATACATAATGATCCAACACCATTTGAAGAATATTTAACGGTTGAAACATCAAGTTCTATACATTCTCTATTATCACAATTATCTTCTATCCATCACTTTTCTTCATCCATATATGATCATCCTTGTTTATCAAATAACATCCATGCATGTCTTTCACATATACTTTCTCCATCTTATCAAGACTTGGAAGATAATAATAAGAATGAAGAACCTTCTTATCCTTCTGACATTTTATTTTGTAACATGATCAATTTTCCACATATAAAAGTCAAATCTTTTTCTACATTATTCTACATTATAACAAAGCTTTTGTTATCACTACCTTTTATTCATCACCTTATATTCTTACCTTCACCTCAACCGGATTATCCTTCAAAACCTCCTTTGATTTTGAAGCAACCTTAGACATGCTATACTCAAATAAACCTTGTATAGTGTATATAGATCATCTTGTATATACCATCAATTTCAATTCATAAATTAAAATCAAAATACAAAAAAAATCAAAATCCTCAAAATAAAAAAAAATACAAATGCAACCAAAGAACTGAAAGGTAAATTTGAGCCCAACTGGCTTGGACCATACATCATTACTGCAAAATTTGAATCGGGAGCATATAAATTATCTACCTTAGATGGTAAAGAACTTAAAGAACCCATGAATATTTTACATCTCAAACGTTATTATGCATAAATTTGATTATTTCATCCATGTATATATTTGTTCAAAATCATTATCTTGTATTTCTTTCAATTTATTCAAAAACCTCAAAAACATTCATAAAATCTTCAAAAATCTTCAAAAATATTTATTGCATTTATTTTGTAAAGTTCCTTTTGCTTTAAAACAAAAATCAACATAAAAATCCAAAAACAGATATATGCTTGACTCTTTCGAAACCAAAACAATATACAGAATAAAGAGAGAGTCAACATTCTCAAAACTTTCTCAAAATCATTATTTTCTTACAATTATTGCAATTATATGTTTCAACTTATTTTGGATAAAACTAGCATTTATTTGGCATCCCTCACTTGCACACTCACATAATAAATATCTTGATTTTATCTGGCATGATTACTAATCTCTCTTATATATCAAAGTTCACAAAAATCAATTAAATAAAGTTTGAGCATAGAGAATTGATCTTGGTATTTACTTAAACCAAGCACATATTTTCACAATAAAATGATTATATTTGTAATTTCCATGTTTTGCTACATAGTAGAACCGATTTCTTGAGTGAAAAGTTTCCCCTGCTATCCTATCATGCACATGGTCTAGAATCTTTGAGAATTGGCAAAAGGACAAGCTCACCCCTACCCAGAATAAAAATCCCTTGCTCTACAGCTAATCCGAGCAAGTATCCCTAGAAAAAGAAAAAGAAAAGAAAAATTCAAGAAAAAGAGAGAAAAGAAAAATGTTATGACAACAATGTTACAAGCATTATCAAGCAAAAGAAAAAATAAGCAAAGTTCAAAAGAAAGCAAAAAAAAAAAGCAATAAAATCCCTTTCCCTACCCTTTGAAAAGAAAAGAAGGGTGAATGAGCTTGAATCCCTGGAATTCTCAATTATTCGAAAACTGTGAGGTAAGCCCCATAACAGGTGGTTTGTGCCCAACCTGCTTGGCCTTGGGTAACTCCTAGCGTGGCGATATGTCCGTCACATTAGCGACCTTCTTTTGTACAGACCTATGTCTGCTTATGGATTAGCTAGCTCTTGATAATCCGATCTACATAGTAGCCTAGTATGGTTATATGCATCTACATCATGGTTAATGAACACTTAGTTGGTTTATTCAAATCACTTGTATCATAGTATCTTGCTCAAAACTAGTAACTGAACCATACAATTGCACACACATTTGTATTTGAGAGATTTTGTCTATCATTATGATAAATCAAGATTGGCAATGAATTCACTTATGCACATGGGATTCCTTATAAATCTAATTTTTTTCAAAATACTTTGAAATATTATTTTGCAACTTGTTTGGAATAATCAAGTACAATTATTTAACAACATATCATATATATCTTATCGACTTTCGCGACGATGGTATAATTCCAAAACCAAAATTGGAATTTTATGCTTAGCGCAAGTCATCATTTTCATCTTTTCTGTTCATAAAAAATCAATCATGTAATAAAACTATCTATTTTCTTTGATCTTCGCGATGATGGTATAAGTCTATACCTACATATTCTATGCCTAGCGAAAACCATTGTAACAATATTTTCTCCAATTTATCAAAATTCATAAAAACCATATGACTTAAATCATTCTATTACACAAATTATGCTTTTCAAAAAGCAAACACATTTTATTATTATTTCATATCATTATGTCAACCTTTGCATTTTGCAATGATGGTATAATTCTTAAGGAATTATTCAACAATTTTTATCACACTTAGGAATTTATGCCTAGCAAAAATCATTTTACAATATTTCATGCATAATATGTTCATGGAAATCTGAAAGCAAACCATTATCATCATCATCATTTGCATTATCACAACAAAGTCTTAAGACAGTCTCTTAAGCACTCTTTTCTTTTAACAATATTTCTATCCTGGGACTAGCTTGACGACCGAGTGAGCAACGACTCCATGAAATGGTCTATAATAGCGACAATGTCCTTTGAAATTATTGTTAGAAATCTCTTTTTATTTTTATCACATTTCATTACAACCAATCAATTTGTTACATCAGATTATTTCATTTAAAATATTTATAGCATGACATCCAAGTTATATTATTTTCCAAAACGACATAATTACATGAATCATCAATAAAATCATTACATCATTCAACTCAATCAATCAATCAAACATAAAAAGCATCATAAGCATCACATAAGACAAGTCATATGATCAAAAAATATCTCATCTATATATATCAACAGAATATATACATCATCAAAACTAGATTGGTATGCCACAATCTGTACCTCGGCATACTCAATCCTCTATCAATACAAGTATAATACAATATCAGTGGCAGTATCCCGCCCTCTAGCCTCGAGAGCCTCTAGAGCTCTCGGCCTCATCTCCTCCCCCGCCCTGCGGAGGACGAGGTGGTCCCATCACAGTATGTGTGGTACTGCGAGTCCTCGTCATCGACCGGGATGAGCTCCTCGTCGACCCTGTCCTGATAGGATCTGCTATGGCAGGTGGCAGCTATACCCTCTGGCCCTCTGGCACCGCCTGGTAGTATAGCGCCTGATAGAATGCGGTCTGAGAAACCGACCGCAGCAGCTCCTGAGTGCTTACCCCTCCGCCTCGTGCCCTGAGACGAGCATTCTCGTCTCGTAGCTGCGACACCTTAGCCTGGTGCTGTGCAGCTGCATCCTGTAACGTCTGCACCTGAGCTCGCAGACGATCTCCCTCTGCCCAAAGAGTAGCCATCTCGCTACTCTCTCCAATGTCCACACCCTTGCCCTTATCAGGCGATGGTGGCCTCTGTGGAGATGAGGGTCTCGCCTCCCTCCTCTCCCTCTCCCTCTGTCGCGGCCTCTCCCTCTGTCGCAGCCTCTCCTGTGCCTGTGGCCTCCTCTGCTCTCCTCTGCCGTGACCCCGGGCTACCTCTACCGCCGCCTGGCGTCGCCTCCCTATCTGACGCACAACTGCGTGGATCGGTCCCCTGTGCCCTTGTCATCCGAGGAGGGCGGATGCCTGCATACCAGGCATCGTAGCCATCAGCTACCCCTGCGTCGTCCCCATCCACTAGCTAAATGGGGGCATCGTCCGCGTCTTGACTCCAGAATCGCTGCATAGCTGGAGCCCCGCTAACTGTGGTGTTATCCCAAACAGTCCAGGAAAACTCGTAATCCCTAAGATATGGGATCCCCTGCTATAGACCGAACTATCACAAAACTCGATCGTATCGGCCTCCGCACCGTAATGTGCTCCCAGCACCAAACCTGTAGGAGCGATGTCATAACCAGACATCGACCGCCCTTGTATACGACCCCATGTAGGATCCTATACAATCGACATAGAACAAAGCTGCCCCAAGCAAATTTGTAGCCATGATCGTGCATGTCGTAAATCACATCGGCCAGCATCCATGGTACCCTGTAGCCGCTCTGGTGGCACAGCAGAAGTCCACCAACCACCCCAGCCAAAACTCGTGTCAGTGTAGATGCCCCAGGCATCTGGCGTAGTGCCTCGATGTTCACTTCGCCCTTCTCCAGGGCGAAGCTCGGGTCACCGCAGAGTCGTCCCATCGCATGGCCCTGATTGGCCACAGGTGTGATCATCCTCCCTTGTATGGGGATTCTAAGAATCCTCCATACATCCTCTAGTGTGGGAGTCATCTCCCCTATCGGTAACCGAAAACATGAAGAGCCCGGGTACCACCTCTCTGCTAGGGTCGTCAGTAGCCCCATGTCTGTAGATACTTGTGGCATCTCTGCCACATGTAGTAAGCCGGCCTGTGCCAGCTGATCTCACTTTGCCCGTGTCAGAGCGGCCAAGTCATCTCTTAATCCTCCATACTTCCACTCCCTGCTCTTTAGTAATCCTCTCTCGCAAGCATAAACATCAAAACAACAAACAATCATTAATAACAATTTTAGCAATCAATAATGCAACTTAAAGATCAAAATTTTGCAATTGATGATATCGCCCACTATTGGCCTATATCATCCGAAATTTGAGCAAAATTGTCTCCAATTTTGCGTGTCGAAATCGTCTTTAATTTGACGAAATCGTCCCTTTTTCGCCGATTTCGCCCTTGGGCGAAATTGACGAACTTGAGATGATTTCGTCGAACTAAGGACGATTTCATCCGGACAACGTCGATGGCCAAAAATGGCCTCGATGCTCAAAATTCACCTAAAATCCATCTAAAAAGCATGTAAAATCAAATTAAATCAATTCTAGATCAGTTTAAACCCTTACCCGTAGACCGCGGCGGACCTCTGCAGATCTATGCACTGTCTCTACCATTTTTTCTCCAGAGCTCTCAAAACAGTAAAATGAACAGTAACAAATGAATTAGGGTTTTACCCTATTTTTCTTCATTTTATTCAAAATAATTCAACAAATAATTTTTGTTTTTTCGCGTTTTTACCTCAAACGTTCGATTTGGGTAAAAACACGGAGGGGGCACCATAGTAAGCTGTCGTACGATTCGACCAAGAATCATTGCCTAAAAATGGGAATAATTTTTTACTTTCTCGTAGATCGAGAAGAACTCATCTTTAACGCATTTTCTTCGGAAAACTCGCTAAAGAGGGGGCAAAATGTAGCACCCTAAAATTGGCGCAGTAAAATTGGAATAATTACATTCACCTTAGTAAATAGATTTAAATTCAAATTTAACCGCCCAAACCGCCCATTAACCATCGAGAAACCCGTTTCCTCCTTTTTCGTGTCATTTTTAGTAGTTGTTTTGACCGTTTGACGATATCGTCTCCGATCAGACGATATCGCCCCAGATTTGACGATTTCGTCTGGACTAGAATGTCCAGACGATTTCGTCGCAAAACTGAATTTGCATAGTTGGAATCCGTTCCAACGGGTCTCCAATCCGGGCGAAGCGTGTCCGCAGCCGTTGGGACCCTTCCCCCGTTGGAGATCTCCCAAATTGGGATGATCTCCAACCTCCCAACAACTATCCTATGCCTATTTAACTCTAAGGCTTTTCCCTCCCCAACCCCTGGCTGAATTTTTATGCAAATTGAACCCTTATGCTCTAAAAACATCGTAATTCATATTTTGCATTAGTCCTATAGTCATTTCATTGCAGGTACACCATTGGTTTTCAGTCGAAGCCAGTACCTATCGCAGCCGACGAACCTGTCAAGATCGGAGGCGATCTCGTCAAATTCGAGACGATCTCGTACTGATGCGAGATGATTTCGACTGCAACGCACATCGAGGCAATCAGTGCCTGGAGTTTGTTCTTCTGTCTCTTTTCTCTATCATTTTATGTTATAAATTAGATTGTTTATTCAGTTTTTATATTATATTGCATTTGGAGTTCACCCATTTTGTCTAGTTTACAGATTAAGATCATATTCTGCTATCTAAACACAGTTATTTGCATTTACTTCTGTTCTTGTATATTGTTCAACACTCATATTACTTGTTTTACATAGTTTGCCCCTGTTTGCAAAATAGAATTTCTCGTATTTCGCATCTGTTTGCTGTTTTGCAGGTCTCTGATGAATTCGTCTGACGAATTCGTCAGATTTTAGACGAGCTTGTCAGTTCAGACGATTTTATCAAATTGAAGGCGATTCTGTTGAATTGCGGACGATCCATACTGCTTCAAGCTTCAGAAACTCCATCAGACTTCCGGATCAGGTAATCTTCATTGGCCTCTTGCAAATTCTCTGTTTCTGTTTTCCTTTTTGTTTGTTGTATGCATTTAAATTGCATTTTCATGTAGTTTAAGTTAGAATCATTCGGCAAAACCTATGATGAATGTTTAAAAATAAAATGAACTTAACAAAACTCATTCCCAAAACCTAGGCGTGGAAACTGTCGTCAAATTTTTCCTGGTGAACCCACCATCCGTCGAAAAATCACCAAAATGCACCTCCCTTGAGAGGCGGGACCTTCGCAAAGTCCTCTCATCCGAGGTACCGCACCATCCTTTTCCCATCCTCCTTTCGGGTGCGGATCCAATAGCCTGAAGGTAGGGGTGCGAAAAATTTGGAGCGATACAATTTGTATATGATGTTAGAAGGTCTATGCATTTGTAAAAGCAAAATCTCTAAGCATATTCATTAGGTTTCACAAATCATTTACAATCTCACACATACATGCATGTAAAACTGACAATGGAATGTTGATCAAGTCCAAGCGATAGGGAATGAAAACAAATAGCACACACCGAGCTAATACTAATGATTTTGATGTTTCATGTACTTCTGATCTATCGGTATTTGTTTATCTTTTATGTGCTAACGCCTATATCTAAGCTCATATATTTCAGGTTGGGTTCTCACAAAATGCTCTGGAGCATTTGACAGCAGAGTCGCCATTTGTTGTGGTTAATCCACAACACACCCCAAAATTGGGGACCCACCTTTTTTGCAGGTTTTTCAGAGAAAATCTCAGTGACCCAGATGCTAAAAATGAAGAAAGGGGGCAAAATGCGCAAGTGTAGAAAGTGTCGCGAAATTGCGACACGTCGCTCCGTCGCCGCTGAAAAAAGAAAAGTGTCGCAATATCGCGACATGTCGCTCCGATGCTGAGAAAATGGTCACGATTTTGCGACGTGTTTTGGCAAAGTGTACGAACAGAGAAAATGGTCGTGATTTTGCGACATGTTTTGGCAAAGTGTACGGACGAAGAAAATGGTCGCGATTTTGTGACGTGTTTTGGCAAAGTGTACGAAGGAGAAAATGGTCACGATTTTGCGACGTGTTTCGGCAAAGTGTACGACGGAGAAAATGGTCGTGATTTCGCGACGTGTTTCGGCAAAGTGTACGGACGGAGAAAATGGTCGCGATTTCGCGACGTGTTTCGGCAAAGTGTACGGACGGAGAAAATGGTTGCGATTTCGCGACGTGTTTCGGCAAAGTGTACGGACGGAGAAAATGGTCGCGATTTCGTGACAGGTTGTGGCGAGATGGCCCGAAGGAGAAAATGGTCTCGATTTCGCGACGTGTTTTGGCAAAGTGTACGGACGGAGAAAATGGTCACGATTTCATGACGTATTTTGGCAAAGTGTAAGGACGGAGAAAATGGTCGTGATTTTGCGACGTGTTCTGGCGAAGTGTACGGATGATGAAAATGGTAGCGATTTCGCGACAGGTTGTGACGAGATGGCCCGAAGGAGAAAATGGTCGCAATTTCATGACAGGGTGTGGCCGAAGCGTACGGAGAGCAAAAGTGTCACGATTTCGTGACATGTCACGTTTTCGCTTTGAAACCAAAGGAGCAAGGCTGCATACTATTTTTGGTCATGATTTTCGAGGAACCGTTACGAAATTACAGGAAACGCTGAACACATGGCGCAAAGGCAGGAGGATCATTGTAACGCTGCGGATCGACAGTTACAACAGCCGAGAAGATTAAACGTTACAAATTCAAGCGAAAGGTAAAAACACCCAAAGGCGGGAAATGAAACGAAGCGTTCGGGGCATTGAAACGAAGCGTCGCAGAGCAACCAAGGGTCGCAGCAGAAGGTTTAAAAGCCGAAGTGAATGTGGATACAGAGGCTGGAAATTGTAGCAAAAAAAAGCATTATTTGTTGAAATAAAGGAGTTATTTGGCAGGAGTGACTTTTGTGTGTAAAACCAAAAGGAGATTGAAGCTAAGACTACTGTTTTCTTTGTTAATATTTCCTTTGTATCATTTTCTCTTGTATCTACTCGTTTACGCCATGAGATGGGTTACGATAGGTGAATGACAGAATGATGCAGTTATTTTCTTCCTTAGAGTCTTGCATCTGATCTGATTGGACTGTGTGTTAGTGCAGGTCTGCTCGGTCGGGTTGTTTTAGAACTTCATCTCTTAACTTGGGGTTTTGCAGGGAGGAGATTGCTAACCAGATTAACGTCCTGTTTCTATTTTCCAGCTGATTCTCATAAAGAATCTTTTGTTAGGGTTTAATTTTATTTTCACATTTGTTTCATTCAAAGTTTGGCACACACGCATTCTGGTGCATTCCAGAATACATGTTCTAACTCCAAAAGCTAACTTAGAAATAGCAGAATAATTAAAGTAAAGATAAAATGAACCAACTAACTGTAAAATGAACCTCATGCTAAAGGCGCAGAATTTAAAATGAAGTGGCCTATACCACGCATTTTCTCATTTATAATCTTTCTTTAAGCCAAAGATAAAAGTGTTGCTAATTTATTCTCGGGAGGGTTTCATTAATGTCAAGAGTATAAAAGAAGAAAGGGACTTTGTTCTTTCTTTTGATGTACATGGTTAGGTTATTTTAACAGATTAGGGTTACAAAGTTTGCTTGTGAATCATTAAAGGCCCCTTGTTAACAATTACTTGCAGAAATAAGTTATTCCAGATTATATCCTTTTATGTGCATTAAGTCTTAATTGGTTATATGCATATAAAGGTTTGTTCACAAGAAACTTGGAGAAATTAGAATAATAGATTTTCTTTGCAAGAAAGAGTTTCCTGTCAGAAACTCTAGTTGTGTGGTCATTTTGTTGTGAGACAAAATATTCACTCAACAGTACATTATAGATGAGAGTGGCTATGAGTCAGAGGACTCAACTAAGATAGCCTACCTTGGGCCTAGACATGCATGCCACATCGCAAGGCTAGTGGAAATAAATAATAGATTCTTCATAAATGACAACTATGAAGATGAGATCGAAATGGCCTATCTTGGGCCTCAACATTCAGGTCACCACCCAATTCCAATGGGTAGGAATGAGGGGTTCTTCATAGATGACAACAACTATGAATATGATACCAAGATGGCTTATCTTGGGCCTCATCACTTATGTCAAGTCAATCGTCTTGTTGAAATAGAGGAAATACTTCGCACAATATATCCTAACCCTGGCTTCAGGGGAAGACCACTCAATTCATATACGATCTATCGCATGGTTTTCCCTGATATACCAATATTTAGAGAGCTACTTTAGCCTAATAATCATATCATCTCATCTATCCATAGACCAGATCTTGAGATCCCCATACCCCTAGAGCCTCATCTTGGGTATGGAAGGTAAATCATTAATACATAGTTTCACCCACGTGGTACTAGAGATTTCATCCCATCCATCAAAATGATCTCCATTTATTTGACCACTCCACTTCATAACTCATCAGATCCTTCGAAACCATTGTGTCTTAACTTAGATGCTATTGATTGGGATGGCGCTGATTCACCCCTCGAGCCTGAATATTTCTTCCCTAATGAAGAACTGCTACAACCATTCCATTTTGCACAAGGCTATGCATATGATGTCCATCACACTGGTCTTGATCCTGATTTAGTTGGACCTTTAAATTTAGCAGATGACATCCACTTAATCCCCACTCCTCACCAACTTGAGGATGGATCGCCTATGGCAATAGATGATACTTTCAAAGTGGACATCAGTGATGATTCATCTAATCTAAAGAAATTCAAGTTCAGAGAAAGCTTATCTCCAGAAGAACATGCCATCATTATTCCTCTATTGAAAGAGAGACCTAATTTCTTTGCTTGGACCTACAAGGATATGCTGGGTCTAGATCCAAAATTGCTTGTCCACAACCTTTAACTAGATCCCACAAAGAAACTGGTCAAGCAAAAGCTCTAAAATATGCATCCAACTATCTCCTTGATGGTAAAGAACAAGTTGTAGAAACTGTTGGATGTAGTCTTTATTTTTCCCATCGACTATCTAGGATGGGTATCAAATATGGTGCCCATAGGAAAACCTGATGGAAGAATCCATATTTGCACAGATTTTAGGGATCTCAATAAGGCAACACAAAAGGATTCATTCATGTCGCCTAACATAGATGCTCTTCTAGACGCAACTGCAGGTCATGAGATGCTCTCCCTCATGGATGGTTTTTTTGGTTATAATATGTTTTGAATTAAACTCGAAGACCAACATAAAACCGCATTCACCACTCCATGGGGGACATTTTGCTACAAAGTAATGCCATTTGGTCTTAAAAATATTGGTGCCACATATCAGTGGGTTATGACATACATTTTCCATGACTACATGCATAATATATTAGAATACTATATCGATGACTTACTAGTCAAGTCATTGTTGCATGAAGAGCATGTTGAGACCCTCAAAAAGGTCTTTGATCACCTGATAGAGCACAACATCAGGTTGAATCCCAAGAAATACGTCTTTGATGTAACTTCTAAAAAACTCTTGGGATTCATCATTTCTAAATGATGCATCGAAATATATCTAGCAAAGGTAAAGGCTATCATAGAAATGGCCCCACACACTAACATCAAATATTTGAGAAGCTTACAGGGCAAAGTAGCATCCATAAAGTGGTTCATTGCACAACTATCGAATAAATATCGGCCCATGAATATCGACTGCTACACAAGGGGTCCAATTCCATTGGGACAAAGAATGTTAGTATGTCTTTTCTAAAATCAAGAAGTATCTGGCAACGTTGCCAATATTAGCTCCACTAAGGTCATACATGCCATTCCTGCTATATATATATGCTACCAATTTTGCTTTGGGCACCATGTTGGCTCAAAAGAACATGCAATATAAAGAACAAGCGATATATTACATCAGCCACACCTTAGTGAGCTACGATATAGGGTACACATATGTATAAAAGCTATGCTTAGTAGTGGTCTTTGCAACTAAGAAATTGTGCCACTACATGTTGAGCCATACCACGTATGTGATATCAAAATAAAATCCTTTGCAGTATATGATGAGCAAGACATATCATAATACATGTACTACAAATTAGATCATGCTTATGATAGAATTTGACTTGGAATTCATAAGCTAAAATTCCATCAAGGGATAAGTCATAGCTGATCAACTTGTATAGGTGCCTCTTTAGAATAGTAGACCTCTCACCATAGAACTTCCTAATGATGCAGTCTTTTCATTATCAAAAGCACCCAAACTCGAAGAGCCTAAAAATATAGCTGACATGACTTTTTTCTTCGATGGTTTGAAGTGTGAGCAAGGGGGTGGTGTGGGGATTGTGTTTTTCATGTTGTAAGGTGCTCCAATGCCCTTATCATTTAAGCTAGACTTCCCTTTCATGACTAACAACACCGAATATAAGGCCCTAATCTTGGGTCTCCAAACATCCATCGCTATGAATATCAAAAGGCTAAATATATTTGGTGACTCCCTTCTCATAGTCAACCAAGTTAAAGGACTATTTCAATGCAGGGATCCAATCCTAAAATATTACAAAGAGCTTGTTGACACTTATCTAGCCCAACTAGAATGGTACAACATCGATGTAATACCTCGCACATCAAATAGATTTGCAGATACTATGGCATTTTTGGGATCCTTAATCCCTTAGAATCTGTCTGTTGACTTCACTACCATTCATGTGAAAATGCTCTTACAATAAATGTTGTAGTGTGAGGATTTTGATAACAACGAATTAGTCAACATGATTCATATAGAACCAGACCATGAGTGGTTCTATAAAGTTATAGAATTTCTAAAGAAGATGCATTAGGGGTCCTTGATCTTACAGGGTCCTACAGGGAATGGTACCATCATTCACCACAAAGTCATTTCTCAATCTACATTTGTGCATATCAAATCACAGGAGAAACAAGTCGTCTTATCTGTTGAGGTTGTAGCTTATCAATATTGGCTATCCTAATTACAAGATTTTCTAAAACTTGGAATCATCCCACAGGGACTATCGCATGCCAAAAAATGAGTATTCAAACAAAGAACAAAAATATGTCTTTCTAGGAGGCATATTGTATCGTTGAAGCTATGATGGAGTCATCCTTCATTGCCTAGAGCCCCAAGAATCAGCTTGGGCAATTTTGCAAGCTCATGATGGTACATGCAGTGGCCACTTTAGAAGCATGGTCATCATCAAGCACATCCTTTGAATGGGCTATTACTGGCCCACCATGGAGAAGGATTATTGTGAGTATGTTAGGAAATGAATTAAGTTTCAACATCATGTAAATCTTACACACCTGCCATCACAGGCCTTACAACCCATTCAAGTAGCTTGACCATTTTCTTAGTGGGGTTTCGATCTAATTGGAAAGATCTCTCCCCCATATTCAGGCCTGAAACATATTTATCTTAATGGCCACTAAGTAATTCACCAAATGGGTGGAAGCGGTCCCCTTAACATCGACGATTGGACCTTGAATTGTGGAGTTCATACTTCACAATATCATTTGTCTCTTTGGGGTCCCATCCAAAATAATTTTGGATAATGGTTTGTCATTTAAGAACAAAAATATGCGGGCTTTAACGTCTAAATATAACATTCATCACAGTTTTACGACACCATATTATCTACAAGAAAATGGGCAAGCAGAAGCCTAAAAAAAATAATAGTAGCCATATTAATGAAGACGATGAAAGAAAATCATAAAGATTGGCATCTGTAATTACCTCTTGCATTATGGGCTTACAGGTCTAGCATGCGGACGTCTACTGGGGCAACATCATTTTTTTGTATATGGCATTGAGGCCATCATGCCCTTAGAGTTGGATATTCCAATATTGTGAATCGCATTGAAAGAGTTCATCAATGATGATACTGCACGACAAGCTCACCTTGATCAATTGACCCTTCTTGATGAATGTTGCATCAATACTCTTGAGCATCTTTGTGTTTACCAAGATTGTTTAAAATTAGCTTATAACAATAAAGTCCACCTAAGAGACTTTAAGGTTGGGGATCTTGTACTTAAAGAGAACCAATAGAACTCAAATCTATCGTTGCATCTACGAGACAAATTTGTGACCAATTGGATAGGTTCTTATATCATCTTTGAGAATATTGGACCTGGGACATATCACCTAACATCATTAGAAGGTGTTGAGGATCCAGAGCCTCTCAACATTATTCATCTAAAGGCATTTTACACATAAGCACAACAAAACACAAAAACATTCAAATAAATGTCAAAAATATCAAAAACATTCAAAATTTTCAAAATTACAAAAACAATAGAAAACTTCAAAATCAAAAGGCTCCAAAGGCATCTTAAAGCCCTTTGGTCAAATCACAAAATGCTCCAAAGGCATCTCAAAGCCCTTTGGTCAAATCACAAAAGGATCCAAAGGCATCTTAAAGCCCTTTGGTCAAATCACAAAAGGCTCCAAAGGCATCTTGAAGCCCTTTGATCAAATCACAAAAAGCCCTAGAGGCATCTTAAAGCCCTTTGGTCAAAATCAAAAAGCCCCAAAGGCATCTTGAAGCCCTTTGGTCAAATCACAAAAGGCCCCAAAGGCAGCATTACACCTTTGGTCAACTCACAAAAGGCTCCAAAGGCATCTTAAAGCCCTTTGGTAAAATCACAAAAGGCCCCAAAGGCATCTTAAAGCCCTTTGGTCACTTCACAAAAAGCCCCAAAGGCATATTAAAGCCCTTTGGTCACTTCACAAAAAGTCCCAAAGGCATCTTAAATCCCTTTGGTCACATTACAAAAAGTCCCAAAGGCATCTTAAAGTCCTTTGGTCACATCACAAAAAGCCCCAAAGGCATCTTAAAGCCCTTTGGTCACTGCACAAAAATCCCCAAAGGCACCTTAAGCCCTTTGGTCAAAAACAAAACACAAAAGCACAAAAATAGTTTAAAATCAAAAAGTTCAAAAAAATATTCAAAATAATCAAAACTCAAAAACAATTGAAAAAATTAAGGCATTTGCATCCATTAGTTGCATCGCATTAGGCATGATGCATCCATTGCACTTGCATTAGGATAGGTCATGTTTGCAATTTTACAAATGACACCACGTTTGTACCTCAATCATGCATCAGCAAATTCATCATCATCCATCACCCATGTGTGTAACTATTTTTTTCAACACAACCCCTCCTGTTGCTATAAGGAATATACTAGGATTTTCGATCACTCAGTGTTACCTAGTGATTTTCTCAAATTTTGTAGAAAGTTATCTTTAATTTTGATAGATGGATTTGGTTTTGATAGCACCTGGTATATTTAAGAATCTCATCACTAATCAAAACACTAAAATCCTAGTTGGAACAAGGAAAATATGAATGCTACAAAGTGGTACTAGGCATCCTAAATGAAAGGTTTTCACCTGCTCATTTTGTGGTGTGCATGGTCTAGGGTTTGATCATTGGCAAAAGGACAAGTTCCCCCTACTCAAAGAAATCCCTTGCTTTCATCAAAAAGCAAAAATCCCAAACAAAGCAAAATTCAAAAGCAAAATAAACAGTGATTATCATCACTACATAAATCCCTTGCTCAAAGAAAAACAAAAATTTAAAATAAACAATGATTTTCATCACTAAGCATGAGCAAGTATCCCAAATAAATGTGAAGAAAATAAGGGGGTGAAGAGCTTGAATCCCTGGAATGGTCAATCTCCACAAACCATTGAGTGATCCCTAATACAATAATGGGTTGCATTAATCTCGCCTGGCATTAGGGTAGCTCTAATTAAATTGTAAAAAGAGCTCGCTTTAGGTGTCCTGTATTGCCTAATGGTCTAATCCAACTGAGTCTAACTTAGCATCAATATGGGCATTTGGTGATCCCCAGTACAGTAATGGGCTACATGAATCCCGCTTGGCATTGGGGTAGGCTTATGTCTTATCTAATTTATTCATTTGCACACACTGGGATAATGAATATTTGGGTCTTCATAACAAAACTTTATCTTTTAGGAGTCTTGTATGGTCAATATATAGCTTTTGATGAAGTAACTAGGGTGTTTGAGTCTCATGGAAAACCTCAAAGATTCCTAAATAGCAACAAATCACATCATCAATCAGATCAATAACTTTCTTTATGAGGTTTATTCATTAAAAGGTGTCCATGAATAGGACAAATATCGAATAAATACCAGCAGTGATATTTAGATGACCACTGACTATTTTATACATATCTTTTAATTTACAAAATATTATAAAAAATGGAAAAACATATCACATCATCTCATATGGATGCTAAAATGATTAATTCTTATGATAAGAGTTATCATTTACATTTATGATTGTGTTACATTCCGTGGTGTCGTCCATTAGAGTGTTAAAACCATATCACATGCATTCCTTATGTTTTAAGTGATTAAAGCATACATGTTCATTTGCATTAGATTATCCCCATATAATTAATGCATCACATTTTACATACATCATCTATCATATCATAGCACATAGATTAAATGCATAAAGAATTAAAACAAATTAAACATGCATTTAACATCCATCAGTACATCCATATAAGCATGCATAATAGTGCATCCACATATCTAAATCATAACATCTAAGAATACATCTATCATCTAGCTAATGCATGCATATCACATCATATAGCATTGCATCCATGTGCATATCATAAATATCATTATAAAACTAATCACATAATACAAGGCATAAGTATAAAACAGATAACATCATATATATATATATGAGTGCGTAATGTGTCAAATAAGTACATGAAGGTACAAAAATGCTCGCAAGATATAATAGTGTAGGCCCATCGACTTTACACTCAAAAATAAAACTAGAGCCATCATAATCATCATATTGGGCCTGCGCCCCCAGGCTTGCCTCCACCCTCGGCTCCATCCCTATGAGTATGATGAGAGCTAGTCCCTATGGTTCGCTCTGTTTGGGTCCTAGTCCTCTAGCTAGGCCGAATCAACGATTGCCCTGACGTACTCCGCAAGCTCCGCTGCGAGCCCCCTATTTAAGGTCTCTCACGAGGAGTAGCGCCTAGCATCCAAATATGCATCTGTAGAGAGGCAATGTATCCAAAATCTCCTATAATATGGATATCATAGTCCTCCAAAAGACCCCATAGGTGCAGGATCTCTGCACCTAGATCCAAACCTGTTGGCCCCTATACAGCTGGAGCAGCTAGTGCAACCTGTAGCGCAGTATCCCTCTCAATAGTGAGTTGCTCTATCTTGAGTTGCATTGAGTCAATATTTGCCTAAAAAGTGGTCCTCTCCTCATTGAAGACCATAACTCGAGATTGGAGCATAGAAATAGTAGAGTCCCACTACAAAATTTGAATGCGAGTTGCCTAAAGCTCGACCTATAAAATGTGCAACTGAGCTCAAAGAGGAGAACCCTACTCCTCTTGAGCTAACTCCTCCTCTGGATATACCTGATCCTCTATTGCCTACTCCACTCTAGCCTACCCCCAGTCCTTTATTAGGGCCCATACTCGGTGCCCCTCTGGATCCTCGATAGCAACCTTATCCTCAATTCACCCTAGGCAACCACCACCAGGCCACAACCATGTAACCCACCTCTAGGTATATGCCTTAGTCACCCCAGTATCAGCTATACCTACATCGACTACAGGAGGGTCATCATCCTCTACAACTGCTGTAACTTGAGGTAGTGGAAGATACCTCTCTGTAGTGATCCACTTGTACAATACTGGCTCGAAGGGGACATCATATTGGATACCAAATTGGTGGAGCACTCAACAGTAATGAAAGAACTCTCTGATGCCTCCCTTACGATCGATCACCCATCGATCGTGCCTGGTCCAAGCCATAAATATGTCTACCTTTGGCCATGCAGAGCACTCAAAATAAGGCCTTCAGATAATGTCACTCGCCTACAGGCCAGTCAAATATGTTGTATAATGTGAAATATTCCCTGCATGACATTGACTCTGATGCTCCTCTCACTCCCGAGGCCACCTGCATTCATAATAATGGGCCACCTTTGCAATGGCAATAATATTAATAGGAAATCCTCTTGGGCGGTCCACCCTGATGTGCTCCCAGCCCTAGATCTGAATAAGCAGGCTGCAAGAGACACTAGCTCATCCACACCACTGAATCTTATAGAGCTCATCATAGCACTGAGATAGAAACACACTCCTCCAAGTTATAATAATGGGTTCCTTGTTGTCCACAAGGTTCTAAGCCATAGCCAAGAGGTTCCATGGGAACCTCACTCCAGAGCAATTGGGCAAAAGCATGCTACATATAACATGCATCAAGACGACCTACCATCGTGTGAAGACATCCTACCAATACCATTGAGCCACAGAGACTCTGCCATACCGAGTGTCACCAAATGTTGTAGTTGCATGAGCTCCAAAGACCCTTTGAAAGATAGTGTCTCTATCATCGGTGGGAGAGGACATGATAGAGACTCCATCGAAAGATATCCTAAATATTTTGTACCCTTCCTTCAGAGTGATAGTCATCTCACTAGTAGAGAGATGAAAGGTGTTCGTCTGAGAATCCCACCTATGTGCCAAGGCAATAAGATAAGCCAGGTCTGACATAATCGTCGATAGCCTCGCAATATACATGAGTCCTCGAACATCAAACCAATCCCAATCCGCATCATCCATCAGAGGTAGAATTTGTACAAGTAAACTAGGGTCTCAAGCCTACGTAGAAAGAAGCTAAAAGTATAAAATAAATACCTAATTAAATACACTTAACAGCTAAAAAGAGTAATAAAATGCAAAACGGTGCAAAATTAACCTAAGATAGCCTAAGGCTACTAAATCAATGAGCAAATGCAACTAAACAAACAAACAAAAATCAAAACTCACACTTCAAAAATCCAAAAAAATCAATTAATTTCATTAAAAATCAATAAAATTTTACTAAATTTTGTAAAGTTGTGTGGTCGCTCATGCTGACAGCGGCTAGCCACCAACGGTCAAATTTTCAACTGTTAGAATTCAAACTAGCCTCTTACGGCAACGACGACCCCTCTTTGCCAATTAGAGGCCACTCTGAGCATTAGCGGCCACGAGGCGTCACACCAACGACGTCCGTCCTCGCCCAAAAAAAATTAAAAAAATTTGACAAAAAGCAAAAATGAATAAAAACCACCAAAAAAAAAGCTAATCCTAGACCTATTGACCGGTTCGGTTCATTTCAAATAGGTTTAATGTGATTTATTTTCCAATTAATTAGTGGGGTTCATTTTACCACTTAGTAAAATAAACAAAGCTAGGGTTTGAGAGATACCCGTGAGTCGTCGACTCCTCCATTCATGGACGCTTCGCCCTATCCAACCATGGTGTTGAGTAGTCAATTAGCGAATCAGGTCACTTTTTTGCTTTCTCCCTCAGAGCTCAAAAGCAAATTGGACAACTAGCAAATAATAAAAGTCAAAACCCTAAAAATTTCTTTTATATATTCTATTTCTGCCTCAACTGCTGCTTGCATCAGCGACCCGCACTTTCTAGTCGTTGACACTGATAACGGCCACGAAATTGCAAAATAGGGTCGCTCATGCTGATAGTGGCTTCAAAGCATAAATAAAAAACACTAAATTTCTCACCATGAGGAATCTAGAAATGGGTTATTAAGCATATCTATCGGTCCAGAATCATCAAAAATTGTAAAATAATCAAAAAATTACATAAACCAAAAGCCAAAATCATTATAAACACAAAATAAATAAAAAATCAAAAAGCAATAAAATTCAAATGCACCTCGTATCTAGTTATTTATTCTATACACTTGGCGGTTGCAGTGATTGGCGCTCCATGTAATCTGACAAGATGATAAATTACCATAAGGTCATTTGGAGTAAATTAGTCATCGCTTGAATTAAGATGCTAAATGGTGTTAAAAGGACGTCACACGCCATGGTGGAGTACCAACGATTCTCTCTTTAACACCACAATTATTAGCATTAAAACTTCAATCCTAAAGAAGGCCATCGCGGACGGACTGCCCCAAGGGAACGAGGATTTATCTCAATTCTTCTATTGACATTTTTAGCAAATCATCAAACATAGTGATTCAACACAAGCTTGAATGGAATTGCTATCATCTTGATTTCCTAAGAAGGCCATTGCGGTCGGACCGCTCTGTGGGATAGAGATGTACAATTACTAAAAATGGTTGAAATCACACCTGAAATGGGACTTGCCCTATAACAACAAAGTAAACCTCTAAAAGGATCCAAGTCATTCACATTAGTCAAATGACTCGTTTCTTTATTCATAGTCCTTTCCTCATCGACTCGTCGTTTGAGGGGGTAGTCACAATATCAATAATCATAATCAAAATCAAGAAAGGATTACTTTATAATATCAAATTGCATTCGTCTTATGAATCATTACCAACAACTATCATAAGCTTACCCTTTTTGGGGCAAAAAGCAAATATGACAGTTAATCTTGATGACCTTTCCTTCTTTCGAACCAATCATAGCACTAAGGCTACCCGATCGACGATAGAACTCGTGACAGTTTTTACAAATTTAAGCCTTCCATCCTGTTGGAAGCAATGATTATAGGATGCACATCTTTCTCATGGCTGGGGCATCTAATGTTGATCATATCAATGATCATCACACACCCTACAATGTGGCCCTAGGTGGTCTATTTTTTTGCTTTGCACTATGTTTTCCCACAACACATCACAAAAAGGGGCATCTATAGACACCTAAAATATGTCATGTTTAGGAGACTACTCATATGGGCATATCCAAAGACCATATGACTGATCTTGAACCTTTCCAAGAGCTAGCAGTGGTCCTAACCACTCAAAAGGGGCAGTTTTGGCCCATTCAAGCTCGTTCGCTATCAATCAGAGCAACCGCCAAAACAAGTTGCTGAAGCTGAGAGCGGCCACATCTAGCTACTGCTCTGGACAGTGACTAGCACTGAAATGTAGTATGGCTATGAATACGGGTCCAGATCACATAATCTGACTACACTTGCATTTTTGGCTAGCAATTTTTGGCGTGGATCTCCCAGAGTTCCTCTTGACTGCCCCTTCAATGCAAATCTATGACTGATCCTTCCCCCTTAGATGGTCAGTTGCATGAAAATATAGATCTTGGCTTCTCCAAGAAGCCAAGATCTGGATCTAGATCTGAATTTGGGAGGTCTACATATGCATCCTCCCAAGAAAAAGTAAAATTCTGAAATATCATAATTTGTGTGTAGCAAAGCTCTAGAAAATTGGAGAGTGATTCCATACCCCTTTGAGGAGTAGCAAAGCACTGTCTGATTGAGCAATGACTACAAGCCATCCAAGCTTTCAGATCAAGATGTTCTTCATCGCCAATCAGTGTATAGACACATAGGCGGACCTTAGATATCAATTTAGACAAGGAATCTAGTGCCACAGCCCTTGGTTTACGAGAAAAAAGGTTTTATTTCGTGGTCATTGTCCTTGACAGTGGCCTGTAGGCACAACCTAGGGTTTTAGACACTATTTCGCAAGTTTTATCATAGATATTTAATTGTTTTCTATTTTATCAATTAATGTTAGCATAGATCTGTTTCCCTTAATGTACATCCACGATGATTTCTGAGTTATCAACGCATTCTTGCTAAGTTTTGTTTTATTATGTTGTTATTATAATTTTACATCATTCTTTGTAGATCTATTGATAATGCCTCATCCTGAGAGGCAGCAGGTGCTACTGATCGTTTGCTATTGTTTCTTGTACGCAGGTTACAGGTTCCAGGACCAAGTCAAATCATTCAAAGCGTCAGATCTCTCCAGTCAAGTGAAGGAGAAGAAGGCATAAGTAAGCCCTTATACAAGTTCGTATATGATATCGGGAGGCTCGCGGAGTGTACCATCCCCTTGCGAGGGGCCTTTATCTCTGCTTGTATTCATTGTATCAAACGGGGTATCCCTAAGAGAGACCAATTTGTAACCGAAGTTTCAAACAAATTAATAAAAGAGATCCCTTGATTTTGTTACTTTCATGCCCTTTACGCATTTGTGGTTTTTCTTTTGATATTATGCTGCAAGTAGACTAGGTGCCTACTTTTCGAGGTTGTACAACCTCTTCATTATAGAAGGTACACTTCCCATATTCAAAGAGAGGGTGCATGCTTCCACTCATTGGTGAAGGGTAACAAATTACATAGATAGGTACACATAATATACTATACCTCGCCTTAGCATGAGTTCAAACCTCCTTTTATCATCTTCAAAAGGGAACTTCATAGGCATCAAAATTTAAGGTTGTTTTTTAAATTTCTCTTTAGTATGATGTTGTGGCAAGCTAGTTAGTAGATTCGATGCTTGGCACTACTTGAGAGGAGGTTAGGGTTTTGAATCATCTTTTTCCTCTTTTTGCAAACTATAATCCAATTGCAAATATTTTGTGTGGAAGTGTCTATTCATATTTCCATAGGAGTTGCGAACATACTAATGAAGATAATTTGTGTAGGGATGATCTGGAAGAAGGTCAAATCTTGCCAAGGTTTTGTTGAAGTTCTTTATTGAAGTCTTTGTGTAGTTTAATGTATAACATACAAATCTTAATATTTTCATTCTATATCCAAAGGCTTAGCACCTTAGTTATTACAAGTGTCTTGGTATCTATAAGACTTGGGTTTGATTATCTTTAATGTTATTTTTTACACAATAAGAAGGAATGTTTACATATTTAGCCAATGTGGTGGCTGACGTAGTCGTGTTCAACACCTCTAAAAGCCATCTTTTTATATTTATATGCCTCCAACCAATGAGATTTAAGCAAGTGTCAAATCCACAACATTCTCACCAGTCCACTGATGACCAGGTAATATAGAATAAGTGGAAGTCAATAGTAAATCAACGAATGCCAAATAGTAATTATGATTACAAACTATATTTCTAAGGTCTAGAGTGTTGATTTTTTTTTATTTTTGAGGTTGATTAGGCCAAAAAGTTTAGAGACAAAAATTGTTGTATATGAAAACCTTTTGAGCCTATTTTTTTCTAATCACATGTTTTTTAAGCTATTCACATTAGTGATATTAGTTAAAGGACTTATTATAGTAATTGGGTTCAAGTTGTGTAGGATGGATCCTCGAGCCTATGTTCCTCATATCAATGGGTAAAATTATAGCACATGGTAAAAATAAAATGACAACTTTACTATATAGTAAGAAACTATGGTGCATATTTCAAGAGGAGAAAGTAACAACCCTTTAAAAAAACTCTTCAATATAAACAAGAAGTCCCCAAGGACTAGGTGTATTGGTAAGACTTTGGGCACTTACCAAGAGGAGACCTAGGTTCAAACCTTGGGGGCATGCCCAATAAGGGCAAAGGTAGTAGTTTGACTTGAGTTCGCTGAGTGCACATCAACTTGACAATGGTGGTACCAACCCTGAGCCACCAAGGGTCTCCCTCACTTTCGGGCCATGTTTACCAAGGAGAGACAGGGGATATAGAGGTAACTTCAATGATTTGACATGTGTTCGAAGGCAGAAACCTCGGGGAGAATGTCTGACCCCCATGCCCAGTTGTTAAAGATGAAAGGATGTTACCAATTCCCTTGATATCATATTCATATATATATATATATATATACAAGAATATCTTTGCTTATTCTCCTTGTTGATTGAACCAAAATTGTTTTTTCATATCAAAGGAGAGAATGAACCCATTAAAATATAGTTAAAATGACATGAGTTATTTGAAAAAGTAAATACAATTGATGTAACTCACTTGGAATTAAAGCTCTCTTCTTTCAAACTAGTTTCTATTTTTTTAAAATAAAAGGGTAAAAATTGATTGATAAGAAAATATTACAAAGTACAGCGAAGCCCCTAACCAAGACTCAAATAAACAACAAAATAGACTAAAACCACTCGACATGGTCGAAACCCGAAGAAAACAACAAGAATAAACCACATTAAGTTTGGACATCCTTATGGATCAACTCCCAAAGGCGCTGAGAGTCCCCAATCGAGACTCTCTCAGTTATCCATAATCCAAGGACCCGAAAGCTCAAAAGCCCTTTTGGCCAAATAATCAGCAACCCCATTCCATTCCCTTGGTATGTGCACAAAGGAGATAAATTCGAACTCTTCACTAATTTTGAGAATCTGAAAGGTCATAGAGGCCAACTGCCAATAATTATCCTCCAACCTTTTGTTGTTTAAAATATTAACCAAAATTTGAGAGTCGGACTCACAGATGCTCCTGCGCTAGCCAATAGAAAACCCCCTCTGCAAGGCCTCGAGAATTGTAAGAGCTCCCATAAAATTGTTGGAGTGAACACCTTTATAAATGGAAAAGAAAAATCTGACCATGCCAGCAGAGTCTCTCCCAACATCGCCAATTCTAGCATGTCTAGGATTGCCCATGGACGACCCATCAATATTAATTTTTAAAACTCCTCCAGGAGGCGGCCTCCACCTACCATCTCTCCGAACTTTCTTGCTGAGCTGGGGAACCCTGCTAGAGTGAGAAGAGTCTGCACCAACCCTAAAGAGACCAAGGGCATGTCGTACCTTCTCCTCCATAGAGTCCAAAAGAGGATCCACATCACATTTGCTATGGACAGTTTCCTGAACTTTGGATAGTTTCAAACTAGTTTCTATTATTGGTATGTAATTATATTAATATATTTGGTGGTTCTTCTATAAAACTTTTTTTTTAATCAACTAATTATTTTCTTTTAACAAGACCAAATTTATATCTTATCATACAAAATATTCATAGTAATAAAAATATTTAATACCACACTTTTCAAGAAGAGACCTAGGTTCAAAACTTGGGAGAAGTCAACCCTTTGCAAAGGTAGTAGTTCGATCCGAATCCTCTCAATGTACGCCAGACCAACGACGACCAATACAAATCTCGAACACCTGGTGGTCCATTTTACCTCAAGTTAAATAATAACAAGATGGAATATGAATTAAAGGAGGTGTAACCAATTCCTTTATATAT
Source organism: Wollemia nobilis (assembly GCA_028583015.1). Lineage (NCBI taxonomy): Eukaryota > Viridiplantae > Streptophyta > Pinopsida > Araucariales > Araucariaceae > Wollemia > Wollemia nobilis. The sequence continues at coordinate 365,774 of JAQPPZ010016564.1, forward strand.
TCCAAAAAAATATATTTAATACAAAAATATTTAATATTATTATATATTTTAATCTAATACATTCAATTAAAAAATATAGTAATAATTACACTTCTTGCAAAGTTTCCTCTTTTTACATTATTATAATATATATAAACCTATTGCATCTTCCTATATATTTCCTCTTTACTATAAATTACCAAGCAAAGGTGCAGCCTTTAGAAGTCTTCAAAAACTTCTGTCTTTTTCTGGCAGGAAATTAATCATACAAAATTCAAAGGAAAAAAAAGAAGAAGTTATAAACCTAATATTGACCCTAAATGTGGATATTGGTTAAATAATTTAAAGAAGAAAAGAGAGTAAAAAACTTCTGCTCTTTTTCTGGCAGGAAATTAATCATACAAAATTCAAAGGAAAAAAAAGAAGTTATAAACCTAACATTGACCCTAAATGTGGATATTGATTAAATAATTTAAAGAAGAAAAGAGAGTAAAAACTAAATGTGGATATTGATTAAATAATTTAACGAAAAAAAAGAGAGTAAATTAGTTTTAACCTATTAGAAGTATATGTTATATGAGAAAGCTATTATTTATTTAATATATTGTCATTTTTAGCAATATTTTAGTTATAGAGATATATTATATATTTTGGTTATATAGTTATGGTACTGCTACTAAAACATGATTCACAACCTTACTTTAACTTTTATTTAAAGCTTTAAATTATTTACATTGAAATTAAACACCTCTTCTTAAGGTGGGTAGGGGTCTTTCCAAATTCGAAACGCGCCCACACGATGAAATGGTGTAAACTAAAAAAAAATAAAAATAAATGATTTATATTGCTTTTTATTATATATATATATAATTTTTTTTTTTTTTTTTTTGGTTACAGACGCGGCTGACAGGGTTTAAACTATCAGCTATAGCGGATTCGTAAGTGGAGGTGTGACTGGGCAACCAAGAAGAGACCTAGGTTCAAACCTTAGGGCGAAGCCAGTCCTTTGCAAAGGTAGTAGTGCATGAGCCCCGAACTGACTGATGACAACAGTATGAATCCCGAGCCACTCCTTTGCAAAGGTAGTAGTTTGATCTGAATCTTCTACATGCACCCCGGACTGACAACAACAGTATGAATCCAGAGCGACCGGCGGTCTCCATCTCATGTGGGATCAACAACAACGAGATGAATAGAAAATATAAAATGCAGCCCCAAAATTTGAACCCTGTTTGATAATAGAAAATGACTATATATATAATCGATTCCTCTCTATATTAAAAAAAAAAAACAAGTAGGGGAGATTAAAGCACGTCGATGTGACAATCAATCTAAGAAGACATTCTACACCGACTGTAAGTGTACCAATAACTATTTGCCACGTGGCACACGGAAGGATATTCGGACGCTTCGTATACATAGACTGCGGATTTAATAGGTCATCTGCATCCAACGAACCCGAGGTTAGACCCTTGAAATGGCAGGATAAAAACGGCACGGGAAGTTACGCGATTAAGACCAATAAAATAATGGATGGAAGTGACGTAAGCGTAAAGGCATTTAAGGCGGGCTATACGAAGGCCCCCTCTATATCGGTACTAACGCTGTTTCCCCTTCTTTTAAGCGTTCCCCACCACCATAGATCAGAAATCCTTTTCTTCTGCATTTTTTTTGGATCCGGACACAACCACACGGATTTGATCGCGCGACCTTCATTGTTCCCGCGTATATATCATATTTTCTCTGTATAGATCTTCATTTGTTTTTCGCTTTTTCTTGTGGGCAAGAGAGCGCAGCATATGATGTTGATGCAATGGGTAACAACGGACGCCGCCTGTGGTGGATTCAGCTCCTCCTCGTAGTCATCGTGGCCTCAGCAGGGAGCAACGATAATGTGCACTCCATGGTTTACCGTGGCTGCTCCGACGCGGAGTATACCCAGGGGAGCGCCTACGAGAACAATCTGAACGCGTTTCTGGAGTACGTCATATCGGAGGCGCCGCCAACGGCCTACTTTTACAATCGTAGCGTGGGCGAGGGGGGCGCCGACGCGGTCTACGGGCTGTTCCAGTGCCGGGGCGACCTGAGCAACGCGGATTGCCTCAAGTGCCGGAGCCGGATCGTGGCGCAGGCGCCGTCGCTGTGCGGGAACACCGTGGGCGCCCGCGTGCAGCTCCAGGGGTGCTACCTGCGCTACGAGAATGCCAAATTCTTCGGCGCGCCGGACCAGCATTTGGTATACAAGGCATGCTCCGCCGAGACCACGGCCGACCCGGCGTTCTTATACCACCGTGACAGCGTGCTGGAGGGGCTCGACAAAGGCAGCTTCTCGAGCAACGATTTCCGCGTCACGAGCTCCGGGGAGTCCAAGGAGGGCCCGCCCGTCTACGGCTACGCCCAGTGCGAGGGCGACCTATCGTGGCCCGAGTGCGCCGACTGCGTTCAGGCCGCCACGGTGGACGTCAAGCAGATCTGCGGAAGCTCCGTGGCCGGGCAGGTCTACCTACAAAAATGCTATGTCAGTTACGCTCTGCAGGACGGCGGACACCCAAGTCACGGTATATGCACCCCCACGACGACGTATACTCATTGTGTATACTGCATGACCAACGTATATTCACTGTGTATATAACGTAACGTAACGTTTGCGACTTTTTGTGGTTTGTAATTTTGGGTTTCGTGTGGTGCAGATACGGAGGGGAACCACGTGACGGCGAAGACTGTGGCCATTGCCGTGGGAGGTTGTGCAGCTGCCATATTCGCCTTTATTTTTCTGCTGTTTCTGAAGTCTCTGTGCAAAAGCGACGACGGTCGGTACTCGTGTTTTGCCTAATTAGGTCTGTGGTTTTCCTTTTGAATTTTTGAACGGAAAGTTTTATGATTTTTCTATGTGTTGCGGTGCAGATTGAAGGGTTGGTGGTGGCGTATGATTAGCAAGTTTACAGTGGCTTGTTTTGGGAAATGAAATGGTGACCCACTCAAATGGCAGTGATGATTCTCAAAGCGAATCTTGCCAAGACAAAGCAAATGTAATTTTTTTTTTTTTTTTATATGGGGAGGGGGGAATACCAGGGAGAATTTTAAGTTGGCATCCTATGTAAACATCCTTTTAAATAATATTTATTATTATTTTTTAAAAATGGTTTTCTTACCGAGGGTTTCTTGGCTCGAGCCATATTCTTGGCATGGATGATAGCTGTGGAATTTGTATTTTAATTTTAAAAGACTTTCTAATAAGAAGTTCCAAACGAATAGGGCTCTGATAGTACTGGTTACAATGGAAAAAATATTTAAGAGGTTTTTATAATAAATTAGATTAAATCTTTTTATTTGTTAACTTTATTAGATCTCTATAACAAATTAATTTTTTTATTAAAACACAATTTCACATGACATCCTCCACCTTAAAACAAATTGTTCTAAGGAAATTCAAATAATGGGTATATGTGAGAATTTGTAGCACTAGATTAAGGGTGGTCCTTAAAAATTGTTCTAGTGAGGAAATGCAAATAATGGGCATGTGTGAGAATTTGTAGCAATAGATAAAGGACTTGTTCTATTAAGGAAATTCAAATAATGGGTATATGTGAGAATTTGTAGCACTAGATTAGGGGTAGTCTTTAAAAATGTGAAGAAATGCAAATAATGGGCATATGTGAGAATTTGTAGCACTAGATTAAGGGTGGTCCTTAAAATTGTTCTATTGAGAAAATGCAAATAATGGGCATATGTGAGAATTTGTAGCACTAGATTAAAGGTGGTGGAAGTTGTTCCATTGAAGAAATGCAAATAATGGGCATATCTAAGAATTTGTAGCACTAAATTAAGGGTGGTGGGCTTCTTAACCAGAAGTCATAATTTTAATGTTTTATTGAAAGCAAACAATATTTTCCTTTCTGTTTTGATGGCTTTTTAAGGGTATATCTGTCCTTCAACCAAATAGGACTTTGATTTAAAGTTATAAGGAGTACTGGTCTTAATGTTTTAAAAAATGACAAAGTTGTTATATTTGAGAATTTGTATTGCTAGATTGGCAGAGCTTCTTAATCAGTCATAATTTTAATTCCATTAAAATAATAAAGAAAAAAATTAAAATAATAAAGAAAAAATTTAAGATGGGGTGGAGGTTTCTTCATAACAAATTAATTTTTTTTTTTAATTTAAAATAACATCCTCTACCTTAAAAGTTGTTACGTTAATGAAATGCAAACCAACCGTGGACATATCTGAGGTTTCTTCATAACAAATTAATTTTTTTTTTAAATTTAAAATAACATCCTCTACCTTAAAAGTTGTTACGTTAATGAAATGCAAACCAACCGTGGACATATCTGAGATTTTGTATCGCTAGATTAGATTGGTGGGACTTCTTAACCAGAAGTCATAATTTTAATGGTTTATTGAAAGCAAACAAATGTTTCCTTTGTCTGCTTTGATGGGCCTAGATTGGTGGGGCTTCTTAATCAGAAGTCATCATTTTAATGGTTTATTGAAAGCAAACAATTGTTTCCTTTTTCTGCTATGATGGCTCTTGGTTTCTGCCAGAAAGAAAACAAATTTTAAAGCTGATGCTAACTTTTTGTTCCAATTTGAAAATCATCATTAGACCACCTTTTTAAAAAAACAAAAGTGAAGTTAGTGTATTAAAATGTATTAATTTATTTTAAACTTGTTTAAATAAAAATATAAAAATATTAATAAAATTTTAATCATCTAAATTTGCATCATCACATTAATCAGTTAGAAAACAAAAGGGTCAGCCTTCGACAGATACATGCTCAAACTCATGTTAATATGACTGAGGAGAGAAAAACTAAAACCCTTACCATTACAATTTAAAATTAAAATCATTAATTTTTGTTTGTTTTTTAATAATATATTTTATTATTTTTGTTTTTTTAGGCAACTTTTATAAACTTTAACTTGTGAATGATTGAAGATCAAAACAACTCTTAACATTCAACTATTATCAACTAATCTATCTCTTTTAAGTTATATATTTTATTATTTCCTAATAAATTTATTCTTACGAATTCCTCTTAAAGTCAATACGATCTGCTGATCATAAGCTTTGGACATTCATGCTGCCATGACTTTTCTGCAAAAAGATTTTGCAGTGGTAGCTCTCATTTGGTGGTATTGCTTTGGTTTTCGTCCAGTTAGGTGGTTGAACTTCTTGTACAAAACATACGTTTTGTTAGGTAAATATGTTTGTATGCGCGCGAGGAGTGTGATTCAAAATCAAGTGCGTCAGGAATTGTAAGACTTTCGTAGTCCTCTAAAAACTATAAGGAATCTCAGAATTGTCTCGAAATAATGGACTAATTTATTGGGAGATGTACTACTTTTCCATAAATGGACTAATTTATTGGGGGTAGTAATACTTTTCCATGGTTAGATGTTTTATGTAGTCGTCACAAAAGCCCTTGCCCTAAGAGTTCCATTCTCAAAAGCAACCTAGAGAAGGCCTAAACTGTGAAAAAACTAACCATTAGGTTTTTGGAGCCCTTGCCTTACGAGTTCCATTCTCAAAAGCAACCTAGAGAAGGCGTAACCTGTGAAAAAACTAACCATTAGGTTTCACATCATTGGAAAATGTTTAATTAATGAAAAATGGCAAATAATCATACACTATGTGAATTTTGATAAAAAAAATTAAGGAATCAAGTAAATTTATTAAATAAAACGAAGTCAAACGGATCAGACTTTCTAGAGGGTCAATGGGACCCTAATCTTCTAGGGAATCAAATTGGAGAAGTCAACCAACAAACATTTGGTTGCTACTATCCAACCTATTTTTTCCTGGGCACCTTGTGGTTTGAACTTAAGTTTTCAAAAAGAAATCCTAGAGTCCAAACCATTGTGTTGTCCTTGAACTTAAGTTGTTTGAAAGAGATCCTAGAGCCCAAACCATTGTACTATCCTGGCTGACATATGTTTTGATAGAGTTATTAGAGTCTTAATATTTATCATAATTGTTATAATATTTAATCATTAAATGTCGTGGTTATCACTATGTAGTCACTATGATTTTTTTTTTTGTTCGGTTACATAGGAGAGTTGACCACACTATTTTTAGTAACTAACATGTGCAGGGTTCAAATTACAGGGGTTGTTTTCACCAAACCTATTTTGCTTTGTTATTGTTGATCTAACGCACACTCAGAAAATTCAGATCAGAATACTATTTTTACAAACAAGTTGCCCCCGAGATTTGAACCTGGGTGTCTTCTTGGTAGATGCCTGGTCAAACAAGCACTTACCAATCCACCTAACCCTCAAGGGCCAGTCACTATGAAATATGAATGAAGAAGTGATAGAGGTGGCCTCAATTCAATCCCGCATAATTAAGTTAAAAGACCAAAATTTAAATGTGACCAAATGATATATGCAGAATTGCCAAGATGTTATAATACCAATTAACTCGGTATGATGTTATATAGGTGGGATAACTTTAATTCCATATAACCAGTTAAGACAAAGTTACAATGCAATACAATGACACCTATTGAATCTCATAATCAAGGTTTAAATCTTATCAAAGCTCTATATACATAATTGTCAACATATTATAATATTATCTTAGATGTTAACATGACAAAGATGCCACACATGTAAGACAAGATTTTTTTTTTTTAATTGAGTAAATACTTCTTATACATATACATATTCGCAGTAGGGATTGAACCTGGGTCACATCACCAAAAATGCAAGTGGCATCCTTACCAATAGACCACATCAAGCAATACATGCATAATTATTAATATTGTTATAATCCTATCTTACTATGGTAATAATGTGATGCCAGTAATATCTTACTATTGTAATAATGTGATGCCAGTAATATCTTACTATTGTAATAATGTGATGCCAGTAAGACCCCGCATAAATCCATTCATATCAATCCCATAATCTCATTAATTTTATATATAACTTTTTATATGGTTATTATTATTTAGAAGATTGAATAAGATGAATAAATTAATAATTATTTAACATTTCAAAAAAAATTATATGATTACAAACTAAACATATTATAATATGTTTAGTTTTACAAAAACAATTTTTTATATAATTATTTTTGTTTAGAAATAAATTAATAATTATTTATAATATTTAAAAAAAATCATACAGACATATTAAATAGTTATTATAATATATAAGGATTATAAAGAAATAGTTATTTTTTTAAATTTACTTTTTATATAATTATTATTGTTTAGAAGATCGAATATAATGAATAAATTAATAATGATTTATAACATTTTAAAAAAATCATATGAACATATTAAATAGTTACAAACTAAACATAACTATCAATCAAGATTTAAATTCTATCAAGCAATATGTATATAATTATCAATATGTTATAATACTATCTTACACTATAAAAATGTTAACATGATAAAAGATGCGACACTTATAAGATCAAGATTTAAATTCTATCAAGCAATATATGCATAATTATCAATATGTTATAATACTAACTTACACTATAAAGATGCTAACATGATAAAAGATGCGATACATATAAGATCAAGATTAAAATTCTATCAAGCAATATATGCATAATTATCAATATGTTATAATACTATCTTAATATGGTAAATATGTAACTTTGTTATCTTAATACTATCAGAGCTGGCCCTAAAATTTCATGTTGAATCTGTAGTATGACTTTGTGCTCCTCAAATGACCGTTACATTGATAGACTGGTATAGGGTCTCCATTGGTATTCTTATCCGCCACTAGAATCTAGGGCATCATGTGTCTTATGACACTATAGAACATCCATATTAGATTTGAATGATGCTAGAAGGAGGGGTTTGCTGAGTGTCTTTTCATACTGACCATCTGTTCATGCATCCTCTTAGAGAGATAGGCTAGCCAATCAAAATAAATTAGTTTGATGCCCTCATATCCTGTCGAAGATTTATATATTTTCTCATTGGATATGTAGTAAACAGTGGCTATTTTCCAATCCCTTACATACCGATCAGAATCTAAACCCTCCAAGTAGGCTAACATAGTGAAAAGATCCGGATAAGCAAACTATTCAGTGGCAATTGGGATTTTTGGCAAAGTGCTCCTAGACTTGATTGTTTTAAATTAGTTGTAAACCCACTTTCTAAGAGGTTCATCATCATGATCACATCCTTGCAATGAGTAATACCTGGATTGAGCTAATGGATCAAACGAATTATGGATCACAGGAGAGTCTACGCTTATGGCAAACAGATCTCGGTAGACTTTAGTGGTTATACTGAACAGGGTTTTGCCCTTAGCCATTTTTACTACTTTTGTTTCAGGATCATAATATTTTGCTATTGCATAAATTAATTCAGGGTAATGGTGAACTGAATCACAAATATAAAATGACAAGAAAGAATTTGTAGCTATAATACCTTGAAATAAAATTAGAAGCCCTTCAAAGTACTTGTAGTCGATTTCTATTTTGAGCTTAGTCATTCTCACCCACGTCATTTGCCACTGCTTGCACTTTATCCACAGAGCATTCTAGCTCAACAGTCACCTACTGGACTATTTCCTAAGCTACTTTTTGATGCCATTTCTAAGAAAACTCACTAGAAATTTACTCTTCTTCATTTCTTGGTAGCTTTGTCTCACTACTTCTTTAGCTCTTCCTGGTAATTTTGCACTGCTTGCAAAATGAATGGTAATTGAATTTTGAGTTTAAATATCCTGCATGCACACCTTCCACCATTAATGCGGTTGGTGGACAACTACCCATTGCATGCTTTACAATTTAAAAGATGTGCGGCTTGGCAACAAAAACATCATGTGATCTATTGATTGTGTTAGAATATATTTCAATATTTCATTTGTTAATTAATTCAATCATAACAATCTTATATTTTTAGATTGATTAATATTATGTTAGTTGTTATTTGTTACAACTCCGCCTATATTTGTCTCGGGTGGTTCCACAACCTCCGGGCTAATCTTGGCCTATTGTTTGTATTTATACTTCGTCAAATTAATCAAATGTGTTCCGCTTCTCACATGGTATCAGAGCAAACGCCACTCTCTCCGCCACTCTCATTTTTTTAAATGATCTCATAGTAGCGTTGAGAATCGCCGCTCTAGAGGCACGGCTTGGGAGTTTGAGAAAAAAAAATTCTCAGAATTTGATAGGCTAGGGAGGTTGAGATTTTTTTTTTTAATTTCTCATTTTTTTTAATTGAAATTTTTTTTCGACCATTTGGTCAAAGAGGTGAAGCATTCGACCGAAGTCGAAAGAGGATCAAAGGTCAAAAGAGGAGAAATATCGACCGCACAGTCGACAATAGAAAGGGCCTACATGTCGTGTGAGCCAACACCGTGGCTACCCCATGACCCTCTCGGGTGAGAGCCTCTCCTCAAGAAGAGATACTCCATTGTGGAGTAAAGGGTCTAATAAACCCTTCTAAGATTGCCCTTCCCATCCGTGTGGGATAAAATACATTGAAGCCTTCGAAAAAATGAAATCAAACCAACACAACACGTCATTTTCTTCTCTGTCACCTGCGAACGACGTCAAACCGGTATTGCACCTCCTATTTTTTGTTAACTGTGGTCACAGTGCCTTTGAAGGAGTGTTTTTTGGAAGGTAGAGGCCAATCGGAGAACATTGGCTGGATCAAAATTTGATCTTAGTCCTCCAAAACCCTCCAATACCGATTTTCTTCACACATCGGGCATCAAAGGCAGACATCGAGCTGGTTTGTTCTCCCCTGTTATGCATTTTTTAAAGATTTTGATTGGTCTAAATGTTATTGCACAGGAGAAACGAGCTCAGAGAGCTTTGAGTTGAGTTATTTAGCTGGGTTTTTTGGCTCACTATGAGCCCACCACCTCTTAGCCACCCGCACGCCACCATAGTGCCTCCTCTGCACCACCCTCGAGCTGCCGGTGGATCCGCCCGAGCAGCGCCACCTGTGCTCCGCCTAAGCGGTGGTGGAGGAGGGAGCGTCGTCGCGAAAGGCTTTACACCTTCGAACGCAGTTTAAGGCGGAGGACGCCGAGGATTACTCCCGGATCAGCCCACTGGATCACCGGTTGTGAGCCAAGTGGTAGGGGCTCCGGGAGCCCTCAAGTCGCGGGTTCGAGTCTCGTCGACCCCCCCTGCACAAAGGTATAAAAAATATATATATATTTTTTAATGTTTTTTTTCTTAATTCTTTAATCTTTTTTTTACTATGAAAATTAAAAGTTATTTTTTTTAACTATTAATTATAAAAGAATATTTGAAAAAATCTTTATAAAAGAAAATTTTAAAGGGGGGAGTGTTTTTTTTTTGACAAATCAAGGGGGGATTGGGAGTGATTTTTTCTCAAAAGATTGAAGGGAAAATAGTGAGCAATTTGTTTTCAAGCATTTCTACAAGAAACTTAGCAAAACTTGTAATAGGTGCATTCTCGGTGGTAACCAACACCTAGGGTCATTTTTTATGCTTTAATGTTGTATGGATGCTTTCATTTTTCAACATTTACTTCTAAAGCATAAATCATAAAAAAAAAATTCAAAAATAAACCCATTTTTTTTTGCAAATTCACATTCAGCAAAGAGATACAGAAAGTGCCAGTTTCTTTTGCTATTGTTTCACTCCATCCACTACCCCAATCACTCTTGTGTTTAGGCTTAAATCCAGACGAAAGTTTGGATATCCAAAGTGTTTAGGGGAATTTACGCCCCACGCATGCAGATTGAAGGCTTTCTAAGGTCGGTGCCATCAACGAGGTGATTCCATTTCAGTACCGCCTAAGTACCACATATCGTATAATCATTAAAATTACCTATAGTCTCCCTCACGTAAGGGCGGGTAATTTTTTTGGTTTTTCAAAATACCTATAGTCTCCCTCACGTAAGGGCGGGTATTTTATATGGTATAACGGCCTGGCATTAAGGTATATCGAAGACTTTGACAAGAAATATAGCAAAGCAAAGGTGCTCATTTTGCTTGTTGTTTTTGATGAAGTTCAACCTTATATTTTTTACTGTCCAAATAGTAAAGCGGCATGGGATGCCCTTAAAACTATATATGAAGGGAAGAATGACTCCACCATTCTATTCCTTCAGTCTCAATTACACAATCTAAGCATGAAACAAGGAGATACGGTTGAAAAATTTCTTTGCAGAGTGTTTGAGTTGAAAGGAAAATTGAATTCCTTAGCAGCACCAGTTGATGATAAGCTCCTTACCTCAATGGTAATGAGAGCTCTTTCGAATTCTTTTAGGGTGTTGATTACCTCTATTCATATATCACAGAGACAAGTTACCTATGTTGAGTTGGTAAATATACTTGAAGAAGAGTAGGCATGCCAACTACAGTGAGATGATTCTTCTAACCCTGCCCTATACACCAACAAGAAAGGGTAAAACAAGAAGGGTAATTTTCAAAAGGGAGGTAGTTCTCAAAAGGATTCAAAAGGGAAACAGACTCAACCTCAACAGAAAAAGAGATATTGCAAGATCTGTGACAAAGAAGATCATGATAAAAATAGATGTTGGCATAAGAATAAACAATCAAAATAAAAAGGCTAGAACAAACCACAAAAGAACAAACAACAACAAGTGAATGTTGTTGTTGAAGAATCTGACACGAAATCTGAGAGAGCACACAAAATGCTCATGACTACCACAGTATCCAAGCAGACGGATCCTATTTGGTATGTCAATTCTAGAGCCAGTAAGCACATGGATGGTGAGAAATCGTGGTTTGAGTCTTTTGAGGCCAAAGAGGGCAAACCTGTCACTATTGCCAATGATAAAACCTACAAGGTTCAGGGAGAAGGAACGGTATTTGTTACTCTTCCTGATGGCAAGTGCCAGATTGAGAAGGTTCTCTATGTTCTAGGATTGGCAAACAACTTGTTGTCAGTCACACAAATTCTGGACAAAAATATGGTTGTAAACTTTAGTTTTGAGGGGGGCAAGAAGTGTTGTTCTATCACTAGGAGGGGTAAGAACATTGCAACCACTTCATATAAGCATGGCTTATTTGCCCTAGATACTATCTCTTCTCCAGATGTAGCCATGATTGTCTCTACAAAGGAGGCAACTTCCCTATGGCACAAGAGATATGGACATATGAGTTCAGTTACTTACTTGAGTTAAGTAAGTATGAAATGGTAAAGGGTCTTCCTTCCCTTTCTACCACATTGCCCGTTTGCTCTGACTTCTTGGCAGGAAAGCATCATAGAGTACCTTTTGAAAGGAGCTCTACATGAGCAAAGAAACCTCTGGAGTTGGTTCACATTGATCTGTGTGGTCCTTTAAGTCCCAAAAGTTGTGGGGGTAAGAGGTATTTTTAGTTATTCGTGGATGATTACTCACAAAATATGTGGGTATTATTTCTTCAACTAAAATCTGAAGCATTTGGATTTTTTTAGCAATTCAAGAAATCTATTGAAAAGGAGTCAGGGACTTCTATCAAGACCCTCCGCTTAGATCGAGGGGGGGAGTTCACCTCTAAAGAATTTTCTAAGTTCTTGATTGAAAATGGGATCACATGACAATTGACTACTGCTTATACTCCTCAGCAAAATGGTGCTGCTGAAAGGAGGAATCGTTCCATCATGGAAATGGTTCATTGCATGCTCACAAGAGCTAGAATTAAGCAACAATATTGGTAGAAGCAGTCACCACAATAGTATATCTGTTGAATAGGACACCCACTAAGGCCCTACAAGGAATGACTCCACAGGAAGCATGGAGTGGCATAAAACCCTCCATCTCTCATCTACGCATTTTTGGTTGTAAAGCATTCATCCACATACCAAAATAAAAGAGGAAGAAACTAGATGATAAGACACTAAAGTGCATTCTTCTTAGGTATGATGAGCACTCCAAGGGTTATCGATTGATTGATCCCTTAACCAAGAAGATACACATTAGTAGATATGTAGTTTTTGATGAGGCTTTCACATCAGAAAACACATCAGATGTATACCTAGACCTTGTGGAAACTAAGGTTGAGAAGTCTCCTTCATCCAAGGTTGGAGGTCCTTCTTCATATTCTTCATCTCCATAGAAGAAGAATCCAAAGTGGTATACAAGTACGATTAGAGACTCTAATCTATCCACTCCACCAGATTTGACATTGGATAGGCCTCGTACTTGCAGCATGGCTCGATAGGATAAAACTGCAACAAATATTACTGGGGTTGATGATTTGTGTCAGTCTTTTGAGGAAATTTCTATAGATCCATAGAGAGTGAAAACACGAGATTCCGGAAACAAAAAGGATTAACTAAAATTGCAATGTAAATGAAACTAAAATAACGCTTAAACCCTATGTTATTGAAAATTGCATAAAAAGGAAGAACATGAACACAAGATATTAAAGCAATATAAAAATCGGCCCTTTTATTGATATGCTTTGCGAATTCGTGTTACAATGCGTCTCCTTCCTTTTTATGGGATAGGAGCGTTAAATATTGCTCTTTTACAACTTGTTTCAGAATTCCTTCTTCCGCGTGCCCACATATAAGATGGGCGAACCAAAACGTCGTCGCCGCTTGCGTTGATAAAGGTCGATTCCTCGCTGCTCCTCCAATGCTGCAAATCTGCGTTCAAAGAAACAAACAAAGAATCAGTAGCACCTGTGTATGAAAAATAAAAGATAAATCTAACTATGATTAAAATGAATCTAAATGAAATGAAGACTTGACAAAAGCATAAACATGAAACTAGCTAAATACTATAAAAGAAATAAAGCGGGGGGTGCCCGAAGGCAAACCACCCGCGGGTGAAACTTTGCTTCGACACCAATCCGCTTAGGATGGGTCCGAAACCTGATGTGATGTGTTGTCGGCAAATTGGTAGAATATTGTGGTCAGAAAATCGGTGTTGGTTCTTGATTCGTGCCTTCAAAAGTCACCCAATAACCTCTCTTTCGATTAAGAGATTATGGATGTTGAAAACACAAATCGCAAGTAAATGAATTAGCAGCACTTCGTCGCTCAAAATGCTCCTGCTCGGTATATCTTTTGGGTGAGGAAACTCACCATTTTATAGACCCAAGGGGTCTCTTTGAATTAACATGCAAAAGTGTTTCTTTGCATGAATGTTTTTTTCCTGAAAGAAAGACTTCTTCTTGATCAAGGGATTCTTAACTGTCTCTGTGCATGTCTTTGTATGTTTTAGAAAAGCTCACTTGCACTCCCATGCAATGAAGGAATAGCTAAGTGGCAAATCTGAGTTGTCTTAAAAAGCTCACTCTTATTCCCATGCGGTGAAGGGAACGTCAATTGGCAGATATGAGTTGTCAAAAGAACTCACTCGCACTCCTATGTCATGCAGGAAAAGCTAAGTGGCAGTTCTGAGTTGTTACATGCCGAGATTTGACTTTTTGCCGGTCAAACTTGACATTCGTCCCACCCCGAAGCGAGCGCTGGTAATCGTCCCTGGGTGAGACGAGTATCAGTCCGCACTCGTCCCTGGGTAGGACGAGTAAAAACCCGCACTCGTCCCTGGGTGGGACGAATAAGAAGCTGAGTGTCTAAAAGATGCCAAACTGATTTCTGACTTGCAAAATTGCTGTGTGAGTGGTTAGAACCACTGTTTAACCTCTGAGGGCTGCCCTGGGGGCTGTGTGTTAGTTTGATCAGTGCTCGTTGTCACATAATCGGATTGGTGCTGTTTTGGTGTCTACAGATGCCCCTTTTTGGGAAGCGTTGCACATGGTGCAGTGCTGAGCAAAAATATAACCAAAGCACTAATGATTAGGGTTTCTCAGTAACCTAACCAACTCTTGATGCCCCAAGTATGGAAAGGGCACGCATTCTTGAATCCTTGCTTCTGACGAGCTAAGGAACTCAAATCAAGTATTAACCCGGTTCGGTGAGGTATTACTTGAACTTAGACATTGATCAGTCATGAATAGGCAAAGGGCGCAACCTTTTGTTGTGGGAACCTTGAGTTCATGATTCACGAATGCCAAGTATATGATCAGTTAATGATAATTTGCTTGTTTGCTGCCCCAAGCAGGGGCACGATTGTCTTTTGCAATGATCCTTTGAATGCGTGTCATTTCCAAGACTGGGTATATTGGTGTTGATTGGCAACTAAGTGTGACTACCCCCTCAAGCGACGAATCGATGAGGGAATGACCGACATGAGAAAAGCGACGAGTCGCTTGACCCAAGATGACTTGTGCAAGGGTGCCTTTAGATGGTTTACCGCTAAGCATGCTCGAGCAATTTCTCGACTGTTTTGACCTATTTTTGGTGGGTGTGAACCCATTTTGAGATGCCATTTGGGGTTAACATTGGCGAAAATCCGTCTGCCCATGGAGCGGTCCGGCTATGATAGCCTTCTTAGGGAGTAGGATAACGACAAGGTATACCCCGACATCAGTTTTCTTATGCCAAGAGGTTAAGTGCAAGAGCACTTTTGTCCGGCAATTTTTAGTGGTTTTGTTGGCATTTGTCATTTTTATGTGTTGGTTATTTTTGATTGATTTTTTTTGTTTTTGTTTTTTTTGTTTTTTATTCGTCCCGGGGGGGACGAGTGCGATGATGGTACTCGTCCCGGGGTGAGACGAGTGCGCCACCATGGTACTCGTCTCGGGGTGGGACGAGCGCGCCGAAAAGCGCTCGTCCCGGTCAGGGACGATTACCAGCTGGCAAAAAGTATAAATATGCGAAAATGACGGTTTTGGCTC
Source organism: Wollemia nobilis (assembly GCA_028583015.1). Taxonomy (NCBI): domain Eukaryota; kingdom Viridiplantae; phylum Streptophyta; class Pinopsida; order Araucariales; family Araucariaceae; genus Wollemia; species Wollemia nobilis. The sequence continues at coordinate 381,420 of JAQPPZ010016564.1, forward strand.
ATTTGCACTGTTCATCGATTACGATTTGGAGCTCTGGGGAGGAGGAGGTAGATTTTCTGACGCGAAGCGCTGCCGAAATTTCCAGCTACCATGAGTGCACAGACCGGGTCGTCGAGCGGCGGAGCCGAGGCGAGACCAGTAAGTGCACTAGCTCCTCGATTGTGAATTTGAAAAATGCAAATGTGTTTTTATTGTTTTTTCGTTTGTTTAAAGCATGAAACCTTAATTAATTAAATTAAAAGGTAAATGAATGAAACCGAATGAAACATGGATGCAAACCGATGGAAACTTAGATGGAAAACCATAGGATAAACCCAAAATGAAACTTAGAGTAACACTTTTAGGGTAACCATGGTTAAAAATGTTTTTCTATGTGAATGGTAAAACTTAGGTCGAAACCGTAGGTAAACCATGCCCATATATTTTTTTTTTGTAATTTTTATGGAATTAAAAATGGAAAATGGAAAAAAAAATTTTGTTTGAAATGGTAAACTTAGGTCGAAACCGTAGGTAAACCATGTTGATTTTTTTTTTGTTTTTGATGAAATTAAAAAAAAAAATGAAAAATGGATGAATTTTTTTGGTTTGAAATGGTAAACTTAGGTAAAACCGTAGGTAAACCATGTCAAATTTTTGTCGTTTTGTGATGAAATTAAAAAATAAAAAATAAAAAATGGATGAATTTTTTTTTATTGAAATGGTAAACTTAGGTAAAACCGTAGGTAAACCATGTCAAATTTTTGTCGTTTTTTTTTTTTGATGAAATGAAAAATGGATGAATTTTTTTGTTTGAAATGGTAAACTTAGGTAAAACCGTAGGTAAACCATGTCAAATTTTTGTCGTTTTTTTTGATGAAATTAAAAAAATTGATGAATTTTTTTTGTTTGAAATGGTAAACTTAGGTAAAACCGTAGGTAAACCATGTCAAATTTTTGTCCTTTTGTGATGAAATTAAAAAATGAAAAATAGATGAATTTTTTTGGTTTGAAATGGTAAACTTAGGTAAAACCGTAGGTAAACCATGTCAAATTTTTGTCGTTTGATGAAATTAGAAATGAAAAATGGATGAATTTTTTTGTTTGAAATGGTAAACTTAGGTAAAACCGTAGGTAAACCATGTCAAATTTTTGTCCTTTTTTGATGAAATTAAAGATGAAAAATTGATGAATTTTTTTGTTGAAATGGTAAACTTAGGTAAAACCGTAGGTAAACCATGTCAAAATTTTGTCTTTTTTTGATGAAATTAAAAACTGAAAAATGGATGAATTTTTTTTTTTTTGTTTTTTTTTTGTATGTACATGTGAATGAAAGATGTTACTGTATAGTTATGCATTTTTGTACATGTGATGGTAATTTGATGCATGTTTTTGATGTTTGTTGTTTTTTGTGATGTGCAGGTGGTGAAGAGTCGACATCGGGTGCCGACTATTTTTTCTAATGCCCGCGAGGCATTGACGTTGAGGACTGGGATTGGCTTGATGCCCTAGGGCTCAAGCATGTGGCTCGGTTGGATGCAGTTGTGGCGGATCGGGCGTACCTTACAGCACTGATCGGCCTATGGGATGTTCGGACGAACACCTTCCATCTTTCGACAGGGGAGATGACTGTCACTTTAGAGGACGTGTATCGGATTCTCCGGATTTCGATAGACGGGGTCCCCATCCGGACGACGCCACGGGGCCAGAGGACGGCTGTACTGACGCGGTATTTTGGATATGGAGAGGATGATGATGGGATGACCTCGCTGGAGAGGGCAGAGCTGGATTGTCATATTGGGGGGATTTTGGTGCGATATTGGTACGCGAGGGGAATGTTGGGAGTGAGGCATGCACTACTCATGAGCCTCATTTCCAACATGCTCCTGCCAGACTCGTCAGGAGCGAGGTTCCCATGGAACCTATTGGAGGTAGTATGGCAGTTGGTGGATTGCCCGATGATAGAGCCGATTATTATGAGATGGGGTCAGACACTTTTGGCTCAGTTGTATGATGAGTTGTATGAGGTCCGCTATCGGAGGCGAAAGGGGATTGGGTGCAGTTTCTTGTTGCGATCGTTGGGCCCGGCAAACACATAGCCGTAGAGCGACCACGAGGGTTGCCTTGGACTACCCGAGCTGACATGGTGGATAGGGATATTGGGTATGGTGCTCTATGGTATCGGTCGGAGGAGCGAGGGCAGAGTCGACGGTTCGCGGGAGACGTGGACCATTACAGAGATGCCTTTGCACGACTGACTCCCGGGGATGTGGTATGGAGGCCATATCGGGATTGTCCCGCATGGCCAGAGGCGGATGATTGGCTTCGATGGGTCCGAAGGGGGAGATGGGTGATTGGGCGGCACGGGACAGAGCAGGAGTACTTCCACTACCTCCGAGTGACGTGACAGTTTGGGGTACGCCAGGGGTTTCCAGGGAACCCATGGTCTATCGACGTCGGAGTGATGAGAGGACCCTAGCTGCGTCGATCCTCGAGCCATTGGGGGAGGAGTCTGATACAGTTTTGGACATTCCGGACGTAGATGACGTCGGAGTGACGACCGAGTATCAGGAGTGGTGGACGCTGCGGCAGTGGCGAGGTGAGGGGCCATTGGGAGGAGCTGAGGCAGCAGGGAGGCGAGAGAGGGTGCAGAGGCACCAGGAGAGGGTTGGGGAGCTCCTGCGGATGTGGAGATGGTGGAGGTGGCAGATGCAGGAGATGATGTTGAGGAGGAGGAGCAGCCGAAGATGCAGGATGCTCCAGAGCAGGCTGGCTCAGGGGAGACAGAGGCGGGGTTGCGCGCGGAGGTAGCACGTCTGACGGGGTTGCTACGGAGGCGGGATGGAGAGCTTGCAGAGATGACGCAAGAGAGGGATCTCCTACGGACACAGTTGGCAGGGCGGGGGAGCGTAGGGGCTGCGGCTCACCAGCAGGGGGGTGATACGGATGCTGCACGGGAGAGGGATCTCCTACGGGTGCAGCTAGCACAACGTGATGATGCCATCGCGTACTACCATAGGCGAGAGGTCGAGTGGAGGCGACGAGAGGCAGATTGGGGGCGACGGGAGGTAGATTGGGGGCGACATCGATCAGAGATGGAGGGTGAGATCATCCGCCTGGGTGGGCGAATACCAGAGCCTCCGGCCAGTGGCTCGTCATACAGGACGAGAGATAGCGGGACGGAGCAGTCGGCATCATCTCGACGCAGGCGACGAGAGGAGGGCGGTGCGAGTGGTCGGGATGCAGGGGCGAGCAGTCGCCCTGAGAGGTCTCAGAGGACGGATACCGCAGGGGGTAGCTCTCGTCGCACCGATCCTGCGTGATCATGGTGGCCGACGCCCTAGGCTGGGGGTTTTGGGATTTTGGATGATGGGAGGGAGGTCTGAGGACCAGCACATTGTAGCCTGCGGGCAATTTTTGTTATGATATATATATACAGATGATTCTTTTTGGTGTTTATCTTTTTTCGTGATTTATTTTTATGTGCATGTTTTTACATTGATGTATGCATATGCAATTATGAATGCGATGGTTCTAATTTGTATGATGTATGCATATGGAATGAATGAAATGAATTGTTGATGATTTGTCGATGCACCATAGACTGTACAAGATTTGGATTGGACTTGCTAATAATGGGATAACTTTGTGGAATGCTTGTGCATGTGGAAACTTTGTTTTTGTATTTTGTCTATTTGTTTTTTTTTTTGATGATGATGTATGGAATGAAATGTATCGGTTGTTTGAAAATGTAGTTAAGCTTTTTTGAGATGCAGATATTGTTAACTAACTAGCCAAGACTGTACATTTATCTCGCAAGACTTTTTGAACAAGGTATAAATCCGACTTGAATTTAACCAAGTTATTTCACATCCCTGTGTGTGCAATTGAGTTCATTTATGTGTTATTCATCAGGATACCGCCAGTGCCAGATGGGCTTTCAACCGAACCTGTACTGAGGATCACCTAATTAGCTCCACTAACTCCTTTATTGTATTTAGTCAGATTTGTCTGCGATGTTATCTAGGATACCATAAGCTAGCTCATCCACATGCAAACATTGATCTGCACACAAGTTAATGTGACAGATATATCGTCATGCGGGAGGTTTACCGCCAGTGACCAATAGGCTATCAACCAAACCGGTACTGAAGCTTGCCTCATGACCTGTCGAAATACTGAGAGTTCCAGGGATTCAAGTTCGACTCCCTTCTTTTCTTCAAGGGTATTGGGATACTTGCTCTTTGTAGTGATAAAATCACTGTTTATTTTTATGATAGTACTCGTCTTTTTTTTTTTTTTTTTTTTGAGCAAGGGATTTGAATATGGAGTGACGAGAATCACTATTGTTTGTGCCTTTTGATGTGTGCACTGTAGGATGTCAAATTTTAGTGTTTTGACGTTTTGCAAATTTTTGATGTTTTTGCAACTTTTGAGAACTTGGGATTCATGGGGAATTGGGTAGGGAGGATGCTTGTCCTTTTGCCAACTCTCAACATTCCTAGGGTCAATTGCACAGGGGATAAGCAAGATAGTCGTTTCGCTTATGGTAACCGGGATTACGGTGCAGGTTTCATCTTTCGTTCACACAACTTAGGAATTATTTTATGTGTGTTAATTTGTGTTGGGATGCTACGTACCAAGGTGGGATCCAAGTAAAACTTTCCCGTGTAAAATCTGCTTAACTGTGTACAGTTATTGGCTAGAAATTTAAAGACATCTGAATGACGAAAACCCTATATACATTAGACTACAACTGACGATGCTAAAATAAAAGGGTGATATGCGGGATGTATGCGTTTATGAAAATGGATCTGAGGTGGAAATGATGGAATTGCCAAATAATGACAGCCTATGGTGCTTTTGACTTGTATGACCTAGCGAAATATGCAATGTATGGATGCAATGCTTAATGCAACCTATATTTTTGTATTTTGATTTTTATGAGAATGCATGGAATTGAAATGCAAATGTTTTTGTGATTTTGATTTTTATGAGAATGCATGGAATTGAAATGCAAATGTTTTTGTGATTTTGATTGTTTTTTTTTTTTTGAGAATGCATGGAATTGAAATGCAATTGTTTTTGTGATTTTGATTTTAATAATTAAATTTTTATTTTTATGAGAATGCATGGAATTGAAATGCAATTGTTTTTGGGATTTTGATTTTTTTGTGTTGTTTTTGTTGATTTTTGAATATTTATGTTGACCAAGCAGTAATGGTAATGCTTGGAGCTTTTGGTGTTGACCAAAGGGTTTATAGATACCTTTGGGGCTTTTAGGGTTGACCAAGCGATTAGTAATCCTTGGAGCTTTTGGGTTGACCAAGCGATTGTGATAATCCTTGGAGCTTTTGGGTTGACCAAGCGATTATGATAATCCTTGGAGCTTTTGGGTTGACCAAGCGATTGTGGTAATCCTTGGAGCTTTTTGGGTTGACCAAGCGATTGTGATAATCCTTGGAGCTTTTGGGTTGACCAAGCAAAGTGGGGAGACTGGAGCTTTTGGGTTGACCAAGCGATTGTGGTAATCCTTGGAGCTTTTGGGTTGACCAAGCGATTGTGGTAATCCTTGGAGCTTTTTGGGTTGACCAAGCGATTGTGGTAATCCTTGGAGCTTTTTGTTGGACTATGGCTCTCTAGCTGTGGAATGGCCTCAAATGAATGATGTTCAAGGGTTCTGTTTCCTTGATTCCTTCAAGAGAGGCAAGCCGGTATGTTTCGGGTCCTATTTTATTGTCAATGATGTAAGGACCTAACCAGTTTGCTGCGAACTTGTCCCGTAGATGGGACGGCAAATTAGAATTCTGCTGGTTCTCTTTTAAGACCAAGTCACCAACCTGAAATTCCCTAAGATGGACTTTCATGTTGTATGCTTTCTTAAGTCGCTCTTGATAGATACGTAAATGCTCGAGAGCATTAACGCGTCGTTCGTCGAGCAACGTCAGTTGATCTAACCGGGCCTGTCGCGCAGTGTCATCATCGATGAACTCTTGCATTGAAATGCGTAGGGAAGGAATTTCCAACTCAAAAGGCATGACCGCCTCGGAGCCATACACCAACGAAAATGGAGTTGCCCCAGTGGGCGTCCGAATGCTGGTGCGATAAGCCCATAGGGCAAGCGGGATCTGAATGTGCCGCTCTTTATGATTGTCTGCAACTGTCTTTTTGAGAATGGCGACTAGCATTTTGTTTGACGCCTCTGCTTGCCCATTTGCCTGCGGATAATAGGGTGTTGAAAAGCTATGCTTGAATCTTGTACTTTGTGGTCAAAGCACGCACATCTTTATTCTTGAATGGTGTCCCATTATCCGAGACTATTTTGGATGGAATACCAAAACGACATATGATGTTATGCAAAATAAACTCCGCAATGCGGGCTCCAGTCGTAGTGGTCAGCGGAATTGCTTCCACCCATTTGGTAAAGTACTCTATGGCCGTTAAAATAAACGTGTGACGACCAGACGACGTAGGGGAGATCTTTCCAATTAGATCAAAGCCCCACTATGAAAAAGGCCAAACCGATTGAATCGGCTGCAAGGCCTGAGAAGGTACGTGTGTCAAATTAGCATGGTGCTGACACTTCACGCACTTCTTCACATATGCGCAACAATCTCGCTCTAAAGATGGCCAATAATAACCCATGCGAAGAATGCGCTTTGCGATGGCCATACCGCTGAAGTGGCCACCACATGTACCATCGTGAGCTTGGGTGATCGCCCAAGCGGACTCTTGTTGGTCCAAACAACGAAGAAGAATTCCTTCATAATTTCGACGATACAAAATGTCTCCTAACAAGACATGCTTTGCCGCTTTCTGTTTGAATGATCTTTTCGTGGCTTGTGTCAATCCAAGTGGGAGATTACCTAGCTTGAGGTAATCCCGAATGGGTGTGTACCAATCTTGCTGATCAGAAACCTCGATAGTATGAACGGCCAATCCCTCTTGAAGTCTATCCCGAACAAAAGCTGAGTAGGAAAGAACTTGTAAAAACAACGTGGTGTTGCTAGTAAGAGGGGTCGGGGAGAACAAGGACCCCCAATTGGCTTGAATCAAACAATCTCGAATTCGAGAGAACTTATCCGGAGATGGTTCAATCTGGATCATGTGGATTCCTGGCGTCGGATCAGAGCTTGCACGCTCCATCGCAGATTGCGATAATGTTGTAACCTGAATGGTTGTCATTTCACCAGAAGGGTCTTGCGGGATGAGTGACCCCAAGGAGGCCATAGTATCCGCAAAACGATTTGATGATCGAGGGAGTGCCTCGATGTCATACCATTCAAGTTGTGCCAGGAATTTGTCCACAAGGACTTTATAAGACCGCAAAACTGGACATTTACATTGGTATATCCCCTTTACTTGATTGACAATTAACAGCGAATCACCAAAGATGTTCAATCGTTTAATGTTCATGGTGATTGTTGTCTGAAGACCTATGAGCAAGGCTTCGTATTCTGCATTGTTGTTGGTGCACGGGAAGTCTAATTTAAATGACAAGGGCATTGGAGCACCTTGTGGAGTGAAGAATACAATTCCCGCACCACCCCCTTGCTCACATTTAGAACCATCGAAGAATAGGGTTATGTCGACCGTGACTCGAGCTCATCGAAATCTGGCGACTCTGAAACATGGAAGACCCCATCATCAGGTAGTTCAAAAGTCAGAGGCTGATCGTCTTCAAGAGGAGCCTCGACTAGTTGATCGGCGATGACTTGACCTTTTATAGATTTCTGTCCAATGAACTCTATGTCAAACTCCGTCAACAACATGATCCATTTCGTCGTGCGGCTACTATGATAAGTACGACTCATCATGTATCGCAATGGATTCTCCTTAGACACAACATACGTCTTATTACTAAGCATGTAGTGGCGTAGCTTTTTGGTAGCAAACACCACTGCCAAGCGAGTCTTTTCAACATATGCATAGTTAAGTTCATAACTGACCAGGGTGCGGCTAAGATAGTATGTAGCCTGTTCTCTGTGAAGTTCATTTTTCTGGGACAGCATGGCGCCCAGTGCCACCTCAGTGGCTGAGATGTATAAATAGAACGACACTCCTGGTCTGGGTGGTGCCAATACTGGCGGTGAAGCCAAGTACTGTTTAATGTCGTCAAAGGCTGACTGGCACTCGTCATCCCAATGAAATGTGACCCCCTTATGCAATAATTTATTCATGGGTCGGCATTTGTCAGATAACTGCGCTATGAAGCGCTTGATCGACGCAACCTTTCCCTGCAGACTCTTGAGCCGCTTGATGGTGGTTGGGGGACGCATTTCAAGGATTGCCTTGACTTTGTTTGGATCAACCTCAATTCCTCGTTTGGAGACTATGAAACCCAAGAGCTTTCCAGAGGTGACGCCAAAGACGCACTTCTTGGGGTTTAGTCTGACTTTATGCTCAATGAGGCGATCAAGGACCTTACTCAAGTCACCGATGTGATCTGGGCGCAAAAGAGATTTGGCCAACAAATCATCCATGTAATCTTCCAAAGTTTTGTGCATGTAATCATGAAAGATGTACGTCATGGCACGTTGGTAGGTGGCTCCGACATTTTTAAGGCCAAAAGGCATGACCTTATAGCAAAATGTCCCCCAAGGCGTTGTGAATGCCGTTTTTAGTTGGTCCTCAGGATTGATACGAATCTGATTGTATCCTGAGAAACCATCCATAAGGGAAAGCATTTCGTGGCCCGCTGTAGCGTCTACCAACGCGTCGATGCTCGGCAAGGGAAAATCATCCTTAGGACTCGCTTTGTTAAGATCTCAAAAATCAGTGCATATGCGAATCCTCCCATCGGGCTTCTTGACAGGAACCATGTTAGACAACCATGGCGGATAATCCACACAGATGACAAACTGGGCATCCAACAACTTTTGTAACTCATATTTTACCATTAAGGCCACTGTTGGATGCATCTTGCGTAGTTTTTGCTTGACTGGCTTGATTGTCGGATCAAGCGTTAAATTGTGCGTGACTAGTCTGTGGGTCTAGTCCCGGCATATCTTTGTATGACCATGCAAAAACCTCCTTCTTTTCCTTAAGAAGGGCAACATAATCGGCTCGCTCTTCGGGGAAAAGACTTACCCCCAACTTGAGAATTCGTGGATTCATTGGATCTGTGCCGATGTCTACATTAGTCGTTGCTTCAACCGACATATGGGATCCGTCTTCCAACTGGTGTGGAATTGGGATTAGATGGATATCGTTTGCTGAATTAAGATCATCATTAGGAACGTCAAGTTCCTCTTCAGCATGGAAGACATCCTGAGTCTGTCCTGGAGTGAAATGAAACATCCCACCGCAAGGCCAATACTCTGATGGAGATGGTGGTGTGTCAGCGCGATCCCAATCAATAGCTTCTATGTCTAGATGCAATAATCGTGTTGGATTGGCTGGATCATGGATGGGGGCGGTCAAGTCAATGGAGACCATGTTGATGAAATGATTGTAATCTCCATTACCGCAAATGTGACAACTTTGACATTCTAGATGTTCTTGGTGCTTTGGATCTGGCTCTGTAGGCACTGGCACAAAGGGATCAGCCCTATGCGCGGACCTGCAAACAGGGTCTGCCCTAGGTACTGATGGTTTGATAAGGTCTCCAGGCGAAAGATGCTCACTGTATGCCTGGAGTGGCGGGTGCAGTAATTGCTATAACTGCGCCAAGTTGAAATGCCTCCTAGGTCTTGGATCTATGTGTAAGTGTTCAAACATGTCATCTATGTCCAAAGGATTTTGTTGTTGTTGAGGTAGCCTATGCTCACTGGGATCATTCAATGGGAACATCATCAAGAAGTCCTCCTGATCGTTATTCATTGGATATTCATGCGAATGATCGTACTTCGACTCATCTTCAGAAGACCCTTCGTGGTCTTGTCCATCTTCCCCTTGTGGGTGAGTCCATGAGGTTTCTCCTTGTTCAGCCATAGGGAAAGGGTTGTTGAGGTCAACAAGGTTATTTGTTTGTAATGGGAAATAATCCCCCAATGTATAAGTTGTATTTGGATTGGCATATGGATCCGATGCCAACCCATCCTTGTTGCCTATCCCTAGGCCTTGCATGTTTTCGACCAAGATGTCGAGGGGCAAAGGGTGATTAAACCCTACTCCTGATTTATCATAAGGCATTTGGTATCTTGGTTGACACAAAACACGCATTCCTTGTTCATACCGGCCTAACCCGTATCCATGCCAATTGCATTGGCTAAGATATCGTAATGCGAAGTCTGGGTTAGCCAGATAGTTGACATCTTCCACAAAGGGATCTTCATCTTCCTCTTCTTTTCGGGAAGGTTCAACACCATGATCCAGGCCCCCAAAAATAAAGTTTGTCTGATTAGGTGGGTAGCCTAAAGGAACCACGGAGCCTATGGGGAGTCGAGGTCTTCCCATGTCTTGCATAGATTGAAGTGTGGGCGTTGCAACAACATTGCGCACTATGTACTCCCCCATGCCCGTGTTAGACATCTCAACAATAATCGTTGGCGATTGAGGAGAAGCGAATGGGAGTTCTCCTTGAGTCCACTCCATGTGGGGTGAACTAGGCGTCTCAACTTCCATTCTATTAGGCGTCTCTTCTGTAGAGATGTTGGAGACTAAAGGTGGTTCCGTTTCCAGGGGCTTCTTTCCTTTGTCCGTTGGTGTGGCCACCGTAGGTGGCATCGTTGTGGGAGGACTGGATGAAGAAGATGATCCCGCCTGAGAATTTGATTGACTTGGTGATGGAGATTCTTGCTTAGTCGGACCCCGTTTAGATGGATTTAACTGGAAATCCACATGCGTTGAAGGGAGGGTCGACTGCGGCATGATTTGCACTGAGTTGCAATACTTAAAAGGTTCCAAATCTGCGGGGACCACATGCACTTGTCCTTCAAATGTATACTTCAAACATTGATGAGCAATTGAAGGGACACACTTCATATCTCGGATCCAAGGCCGCCCAAGCAAGATATTGTAAGCCATCTCACCTTCTAAAATGTGGCACAACGTATGAATGGTCTTTTGTCCCACTTGGATGGGCAGGACAATTGTGCCAACTGTCGAGCATATCGCATCATTAAATGCTCGAAGGGTATAAGTGGAAGGTGCAATGTGAGAGGCTGGTAGTTTCAAATGTTTCAGTGCAGCGGTTGTAATAAGGTTACTGGACGAACCAATGTCTATCAACACCCGTTTGTATGGAGTCCCGTTGACCCGCGCAATAACGTGCAGGGGTGGATCCGCTACATCTCCAATCACCGTTTTTAGCTCATCTTCCCTGAAGGTAATGACTGGTTCAGTACACTGTTTGACATGCCCCACAAAATTGTTGAACGAATCCGCTTCGTGGGGTTGCAATTCAATTGCCTTTAATATCTCCATAAGAGCTTCCCGATGGGGCGTCGATTGTTGAATAAGCTCATAAATGGAGAGCCTAGCCGATGTGGTCCGTAGACTTTGAGTAAGTCTAGTTCGAATCGTGGCCACTGGTCTAGGCGGGGGCAACTGTGTAGGATTCGGTTGATGTTGTGACGTGGATGAAGCTTCCCTAGTGGCTGTCGTGGGGACAACTCCTGGGTGTCTCTTGTTTCTTGTCACAATGCTAATCATTCCAACATACCCCTCCATGGGGCAACTCTGTTGCACTTCATTGACATGCAGAGGTTTTGTTTGTGCATCATGTGTGGGTAAAGGATCTTTGAAAACACCCATTTGTTGGTTGTTGGGTGCGATGGGGTTATCCACTACCAATGTGTGATTATCAATGAGATCTTGCACTAAACCTTTAAACGTCCAACAGACATTAAGGTCATGCCCTTTCCTTCTATGGAATCTATAGAAAATATCCTCTCTGTAGCCCTTAGGCTTTGGCGCATTAGGATCAATTGTTGGAATATCTGGCAGATTAATCAAGTTTGCCGCTGACAAACGGTCAAACAAGGAATCCCTAGACTCAGTGTATGGTGTAAATTGTCGCTTAGGGCGACGCTGCTGATTTTGATCCTGCTTCTTGTTATCTTTCTCATAATTATTGTGAGGCACCGCCTGATAATTAGCCTTTGGAGGCTGTGTTGCTTGGGCAAGCGTAGGGGCATTAATAGCAACTTGATTGACCGCGACGGGTTTCTGTTGCGTATTCCCTATTTTGGTGCTCTTGTTCCACTCTTTTTTCTTAGGCTTGGCAATTTTGCCATCCTGTATCTTGATCTCTTCGATACGTCTAGCTTGCGCTAGAGCTTCTTCTAAAGTGGCGTATTGTTGCAGCTGCAATAGCACAGAGATCGATCGCAAACAGCTCTTTGCGAACATTTGAGTTAGGTCGGACATAGGAGGGAGGTAGGACAACTTTGAAAGTACCGTCCTCCATCGATTCCCATATGCTACCATAGACTCCTCCTCATACTGTTTGAGGCTAGCTAGATCACTGAGTGACGCCTTTTTCTTTGTATTGAAAGCAAAACGTTCTAGGAACGCGTCCACTAGTTGATCCAAGTTGTAGATGCTATGCTTCGGTAGATGGGTAAACCAATCCGAGGCAGATCCTGCGAATGTGGTTATGAATGTTCTCAATAGCAATGCATCATTGTCTTGTATACCAAAGCATTGGCTCAAAAATCGCGTCACATGCTCTTGAGCATCCTCATCCCCTTTAAAGAGTGCCAACTGGGGCAACTTGAAATGTTCGGGGTATGGAGGTGTTGGCACTGATGGATGTATCGGATGACTACGAAGTTGGCGTAAGGTAGGCTTTTGAGGCCCACCAGTCTTGAGTTCCATAGTCTCTAAGCATTCTAACAACACTTTGTAGGCATCGGAGGATATAATTTCCTCCTCCTTGGTTTGTTCCCGCTGTGGGTTGCGGGGAACTTGAGGCCTTTGAATGGATAAATGGGTAGCATCCCTTCTGCCTTGATAGGGCATTTCAGCCCGCTCTTCTTCTTGGTAATAATCCTCATAATCTTCTTGAGGAGTGTTTGGCCTAGGCCTGTAAACATGGACGGGTGCCCGCGGAGGATGCCCATCATGGTCACGGGGAATGGCCTCCCGCTCAGGTCTAAGAGGTCTTGGAGGCAGTGCTTGCTGAAGTCGCGGAGACCTGTCTCGCACTAAGGGGTTGTGCCTCACATACATCTCAGATTGTTGTGCGCGAGGGACTGGGGCCCTCTCAGGCGCATGGTTGTGAAATCTTTCAGCAGTCTGACGCTGAATGCGCTCTTGATCAAGGCGACACAAATGTTCTAATTCCTGTTGTTCTTGCCTAAGCCACGTGATTTGTGCTTGGCGGGCGGCTAGTTGTGTAAATGCCAAGTCATTTTGTTCTGTTGTCTCTTGTTTAATAGGCCTAGATGTCTCTCCTACATATCTATTTTGATCATGGTGCTCTGAGACCCCTATATGTTGCTTCCCTCTGTCGAGGTTGGCCGCATTAACTTGAAACTCTGGTCTCAATAAGCGATCTGGATATAAAGCAGGTGCAGACGTGCATCGTTTCGACACTGGATACTGTTCTGGAGGAATGTAGTGATCTTCCTCTCTCTCTCTATGATATGCATAAAAAGTGCGGGCATAATTGTCTTGCCCTGTAGGGAGAACCTGATGTTCTGGATATGGTCTACTATGTCTGACATTAATTGGGGGTAAATTAGGAACCACAAAATCATATGGTTCTTCCTTTTGGACCCTTTGTTGTTCCATAGCAGTACACAATGCTTCATCACTAGGCCATCCAAAATGAACTTCCAAAGGAGGCCTCGTGCTTAGACCAGGTGGTATATATATGTTATTGTCTTGAAAAGATTCTTGTTGCTCATGAGTTTCCCTTAGGGAAGGGGTTCTAAATTCTCGTCTATTGAAGGCCTGACTTGGAGAGCCCCTCAAGGAGGGGCCTCTAGAACCATGTTCTATAACTGTATGGGTTGGAGTGCCCCTCAAGGAGGGGCCTCTAGAGCCATGTTCTACATGGTGTGAACTAACTTGTGAACTCAGCCGTCGAGGCGGGATGAACAAGTCTTCAGAGCTATATCGGAGACGATTTGTCTCTCTTGGTGCATTTTCTGCAGCTTCGCCCGTGATTGGGCTTGGCTACGAGTATTCACCATGGTAATGCTAACCTAAAAATGCAAAAATTCTTTTTATGATTTTTTTTTGTCTAAACAAAAAATAGCATACACACACACAAGCAATGATTATCTCTTTTAAAGATTAATAGTGTGCCCTAAATCTGGTTTAGTGTGTTTTTGTTGTTTGTTTTGTTTTTGAAAATTTTGTGAAACGTTTAAATGCAATTATGAAGGCTCTTATGACTCCCAAAATGGTCGCCCCTTCAATATACCATTGCTGGACCGATATACCAACCTCTCTATATACCCGCCCTTACGTGAGGGAGACTATAGGTACGTGAGAGCAGATGATACGTGGAACATAGGCGGTACGGAAGGGGAATCGCTCTGTTTATGACACCTACCATAGAAGACTTATCCTCGCGTGTCGGGAATCACCCCAAGCTACACTCGGTCAGCTTTCGTCAGGATTTACGTCTAGCAACAGTCGCGATCGAGGTAATGGATGCAATATCTCAAGCCAAAGTGATAATGGAATCCACCTTTGGTCTTGCTCAAGGGTTGGGGTTTTACGACCAACGCCTTGGTTTAAAATACCACGTGATGTGTGGGGTTCGTTTTAATTTTGCAAAATTGAAACAGGCAAACGAAAAGAAATCTTTCCCTAAGCCATACAAACTGAAAACCAAAAAACAAAAAAACAAAAATTTGACAGAAGCTGTAAAAAACCCCTACCTCTTCTCTGCCTAATCGGATGTTTCTGATTTGCTCTGAAAATTTGCATAGATCTATACTCGTCCCTGGGTGAGGCGAATAACGGAACCGTAATCGTCACAGGGTGGAACGAATAGTTTATTCGTCCCGGGGTGGAACGAATACCAATTCCGTAATCGTCACTTGCAGAGACGAATAACAGTCCGATGTTGAAAAATAGGTACCTGTAAAAAAACAAGCAATTTTAGATCAGTAATTTAACCTAAAAAAAATAGAGGACAGAGGTCCCACCGTGATCGCCATTGAAAACACGAGATTCCGGAAACAAAAAGGATAAACTAAAATTGCAATGTAAATGAAACTAAAATAACGCTTAAACCCTATGTTATTGAAAATTGCATAAAAAGGAAGAACATGAACACAAGATATTAAAGCAATATAAAAATCGGCCCTTTTATTGATATGCTTTGCGAATTCGTGTTACAATGCGTCTCCTTCCTTTTTATGGGATAGGAGCGTTAAATATTGCTCTTTTACAACTTGTTTCAGAATTCCTTCTTCCGCGTGCCCACATATAAGATGGGCGAACCAAAACGTCGTCGTCGCTTGCGTTGGTAAAGGTAGATTCCTCGCTGCTCCTCTAATGCTGCAAATCTGCGTTCAAAGAAACAAACAAAGAATCAGTAGCACCTGTGTATGAAAAATAAAAGATAAATCTAACTATGATTAAAATGAATCTAAATGAAATGAAGACTTGACAAAAGCATAAACATGAAACTAGCTAAATACTATAAAAGAAATAAAGCGGGGGGTGCCCGAAGGCAAACCACCCGCGGGTGAAACTTTGCTTCGACACCAATCCGCTTAGGATGGGTCCGAAACCTGATGTGATGTGTTGTCGACAAATTGGTAGAATATTGTGGTCAAAAAATCGGTGTTGGTTCTTGATTCGTGCCTTCAAAAGTCACCCAATAACCTCTCTTTCGATTAAGAGATTATGGATGTTGAAAACACAAATCGCAAGTAAATGAATTAGCAGCACTTCGTCGCTCAAAATGCTCCTGCTCGGTATATCTTTTGGGTGAGGAAACTCACCATTTTATAGACCCAAGGGGTCTCTTTGAATTAACATGCAAAAGTGTTTCTTTGCATGAATGCTTTTTGCCTGAAAGAAAGACTTCTTCTTGATCAAGGGATTCTTAACTGTCTCTGTGCATGTCTTTGTATGTTTTAGAAAAGCTCACTTGCACTCCCATGCAATGAAGGGATAGCTAAGTGGCAAATCTGAGTTGTCTTAAAAAGCTCACTCTTATTCCCATGCAGTGAAGGGAACGTCAATTGGCAGATATGAGTTGTCAAAAGAACTCACTCGCACTCCTATGTCATGCAAGAAAAGCTAAGTGGCAGTTCTGAGTTGTTACATGCCGAGATTTGACTTTTTGTCGGTCAAACTTGACATTCGTCCCACCCCAAAGCGAGCGCTGGTAATCGTCCCTGGGTGAGACGAGTATCAGTCCGCACTCGTCCCCGGGTAAGACGAGTATAAACCGCACTCGTCCCTGGGTGGGACGAATAAGAAGTTGAGTGTCTAAAAGATGCCAAATTGATTTTTGACTTGCAAAACTATTGTGTGAGTGGTTAGAACCACTGTTTAACCTCTGAGGGCTGCCCTGGGGGCTGTGTGTTAGTTTGATCAGTGCTCGTTGTCACATAATCGGATTGGTGCTGTTTTGGTGTCTCTGAGAGAGATATAGAAGATATGGATATTGATGATGACAGGGTTTTTATGTCCTCAATAGATAAACTTGAACCTGCATCAGTGCGAGATGCTCTTGGTGAGCCTCAATGGAAGGCTGCTATGGATGTTGAGTATAAGTCTGATGAAAAACAAAACTTGGAAGCTTGTCGATCTGCCATATGAAAAGAAGCCCATAGGCTGCAAATGGGTGTATAAATTCAAGTATAAGGTATATGGGCCAATAGATAAGCATATGGCCTGACTTGTTGTAAAGTGCTATGCTCAAAGAGAAGTCATTGACTACGAGGAAAATTTTGCACCTACTGCTCGGATGACAACCATTCGAGTTCTTTATGCTATGGTAGCACAGTATGGGTGGAAAGTGCACCAAATGTATGTCAAGAGTGCCTTTATAAATGGTGATCTCCAAGAGGAATTCTACATGACTCAACCGAAAGGATTTGAAGTGGAAGGCCAACAACAAAAAGTTTGCAAATTGGTCAAATCCTTATATGGTTTGAAACAGGCCCCTCGGGCTTGGTACATAAAAATGGATAATCACCTACTACAGACATGGATTTAAGAGATGTTCAGTCAGATGCAAACCTCTTTTTCAAGAAGCAAGGCTCTGAAATAGTGTTGCTTGTACTCTATGTTGATGATCTGCTCATAACAGGGAGTTCAAAAACAATGATCTCTTCTGTCAAACAAGATTTGAGTGAATCTTTTGAAATGACAGATCTCGAACTTCTCCATTACTATCTTGGCTTGGAATTGAACCAGAGGGATCATTACATCAAAGTGTCCCAAAAAAAATATGCCAAGACACTACTATAAAAATATTGCATGATTGACTGCAATTCAATGGCAACACCAATGGAAATAGGTCTTCAGTTATCGTGATATGACAAATCACCTCAGGTAGATGCTACTCTCTATCGTCAGCTGATTAGGAGTCTCATATATCTGACCAACACTAGGCCATATATCGTATTTACTGTCAATTATCTTTTGAGGTTCATGCAAGAACCTAATACTACACATTGGAAAGTAGCAAAGAGAGTTCTTCACTATGTCCGTGGCACAATGGAATATGGCCTAGAATATAAGAAGAACAACAAATTCTTCTTACAGGGATACATGGACTCCAACTATGCTGGATCATTTAATGATCGTAAATCAAATTTAGGATATTTGTTTCATCTTGGATCTAGTCCTATCTTTTGGCAGAGCAAGAAGCAACAGGTGGTTGCTATCTCATCAACAAAGGCAGAATACCACATCGCACCTAAAGCTATGTGTGAAGTGATATGGTTGTGTCGCATCTTGACAAGTATGGGTCTTCCATCAAAATTTCCAATACACTTGTTCTGTGACAACATGGGTGTTTTAAACCTTGTTAAGAATCCAGTGCAATTCACATTGATACACAATGTCACTTTATTCGAGATGAAGTACCAAAGCACCACACTCAACTTCAACACATCTCCACCAATGCTCAAGTTGCAGACATATTCACTAAGGCACTTGCACGTGTCAAATTTGAATTGTTTCGCAATTCTCTATGTATTTCAAAATAATGGGGGGATGCTAGTATAGCTAGTAGTTACATGTTTCTTAAAATATTGTAATAAGGGGGGATGTTAGAATATATTTCAATATTTCATCTGTTAATTAATTCAATTGTAACAATATTATATTGTTAGATTGATTAATATTAGGCTAGTTATTATTTGTTACAACTCCACCTATATTTGTCTCCAGTGGTTCCACAACCTTCGGGCTAATCCTGGCCCTATTGTTTGTATT
Organism: Wollemia nobilis; assembly: GCA_028583015.1. Taxonomy (NCBI): domain Eukaryota; kingdom Viridiplantae; phylum Streptophyta; class Pinopsida; order Araucariales; family Araucariaceae; genus Wollemia; species Wollemia nobilis. The sequence goes on from JAQPPZ010016564.1 coordinate 399,702, forward strand.
TATACTTCATCAAATTAATCAAATGTGTTTCGCTTCTCACATATTGGTCATAATGTAGTAGATGTTATAGCCTGTGATTGTCTTTATCTTATTCTCTTTTAGCACAACATGGAGTACAACGCGAGAGAGAGCACATTCCTAACTTTGACCATCTTGAATCTTGATTAACGACATGTTGTGAGTTGTTATACTGCCTTTTTCTCTTTTATGTATAGAAAACTTTAAAAGAAACAATAGGCATAGTACAAATATATACATATGTTACATGAAAGGAGTTCTTACTCAAAATAGAGCTTTAGATGGAATCCATTAACCAAAATTGGTTGAATGTTTCCTTCTAGATCTTGGAGCTGAAAAGAATTGTTCTCTTTAACCTCAACCACTTTGAAAGGACCATCCCAGAAAGAGTCAAATTTTTGGTGGTTTCCTGGTTTGGCTCTCTCTACATTCCACCTTAGAATAGAGTCACCCACTTTGAACTTTCTGAATTTGGATTTCTTGTCAAACCATCCTTTAGTGTCAACTGAGTGCTTCTGGAAATCCTCATATGCTTGAGTCCTTTTTTCTTCTAATTGTAGGAGATGCATCAACCTAGTTTTAGTTGGATTCTGATCAGACTCTTCCTCTTGGTTTGCCAACCTTAAAGCTGGTATCTCCAGATGAGTAGGCAAGACTGCTTCTTTACCATACACCAATGCATAAGGGGTAGTCTTGATAGATTTTTTAATAGTGATCTTGTCTACCCATAGAGCTTGCTCTAAAAGGAGATGCCAACTTCTTTTGTTATCCTCCAATGATCTCTTCAGAATTCTAAGCAGATTTTTGTTAGTTGACTCAGCTAATCCATTCCCCTGAGGGTAGTAGTTAGAGGAGTTTTTTAAACTTATACCATATTTTCTTGCAAACTCAATATATTTAGCTCCTATAAAAGCTGGACCATTGTCACTTACTATAGCTTCAGGGATACCAAACCTTGTGATCAAGCTTTCCATGAATTCAATTACCACTTCTTGATCTGATTTCTTGGTGGGAATGGCTTCAACCCATCTGGTAAGATAATATGTAGCAGTCAGGATATACTTATGTCCTACTGAGGAATTGGGGTTTATCACTCCAATGAAGTCCAGTCCCCACTATTGAAAAGGCTCTTCTACTTGAATAGGTTTGAGGGGGAATGATGCATTTCTATTCCTTCCCACATACCTCTGGCATTCATCACATGTCCTTGTTATCTTGAAGGTGTCAGCAAAAATTGTAGGCCAATAATAGCCTGCCTTGATAATTTTCATAGTTATGATCCTTCCTGAAAAATGTCCTCCAGATAATCCTCCATGGAATTCCTTAATGACCTTTTGCTTTTGATCATATTTCAAGCATCTTAGGAGGACTCCATCAAGATTTTTTCTATATAATCCCTCTAGTAATAGGACATACTTCAAGGCTTGAAGCCTATATCTCCTCCTCTGTGATGGGTTAAGACCTTGAGGATAGGTTCCTATTTGGAAATAGCTTGTCATATGATCAACCCAATCTGAACCTTCTGATGAAAACTCTTCACTCTGATCTACTGTTGGTGGTTGACAAGCTGACATCTATTCTGCAACTACCTTTTCTATCAACCCTTGGCATAGTGCTCTACCTCTGACTAGTTTGGTAGGATGGATTTCCACATCATACTCCTAGATTTTGGTAATCCAACCAACTCTTTTATCTCCCAGTTCTCCTTGTAAAATAAATCTTCTTACATCTGGGTGGACCACATAAACAAGGGTTTTACTTTGAGCCAAGTATTATCTAAACTTCTTCAATGACTTCATTACTACAAACACTTGTCTCTCAATAAAGTTGTATTTGATCTGATACTCATGAAGGGTTTGGCTCCAAAAAAATATGGGATGTTCTTCTCCATCATCATTCTTCTAAGTAAGCATAGTTGCATAGCTCTCTTCAGCTCCATAAGCATACAAAATGAAATTCTTACTAAAATCAGGGTTCACTAGGATTGGGGTAGTGGCAATAGCTTGTTTAATGGCTTCAAAAGCTTATTTCCTTACTTCTATCCACTTGAAATCTGCATTCTTCTTTAGAAACTCTGAGATAGGCTTTACTATTTGAGCAAAGTCTGAGATGAACTTCCTTACAAAGTTGATCTACCCAAAGAAATATTGCAAGGCCTTCTTGTTCATAGGCAAGGGGAGGGCTAGAATTGACTTTACCCTATCTAGGTCTATAGACATTCCTTCCTTAGAAACCACATGTCCTAATAGCTTCCCTTCATGGACTACAAAAAATGACTTCTTTGGGTTTAGAGAGATACCAAATTCTCTATATTTCTCAAATACTTGCTCTAGGTGCTCCAAATGAGCTTGTTTCTTATGAGAGAACATAATCATATCATCTAAGTAGATGAGAATGACCTTATTGATTAGCTCTCCAAAAGCATAATCCATAGCTCTCTAGAAGGTGGCCCTGCATTAGATAGGCCGAAAGGCATCCTTTGGTAAGTGAAAGTTCCCCATTTGGTGGTAAATGTTATCTTGAATTGATCCTCATCCTTTACCCAGATCTAGTTATATCCAGAGAAACCATCTAATAATGAGAACCTCTCTGCTCCTGCAACAATCTATAAAATTTGATCAATCTGAGGGAGAGGGTAGTGGTCCTTCAATGATGCCTGGTTGAGGTTCCTAAAATCTACACATAGATGGATGTCTCCATTCTTATTTCTGATGGGAACCAAATTAGCCACCCATGTGGAGTGCTTGATTGGGTATATAATCTTAGCCTTCAACAATTTGAGTAACTCCTCTCTCATTATGGATTCAATCCTAGGATTTATAGGTCTCTACTTCTGTCTAAAGGCTTTGCATCAGGCTCTAGCTCAATAGTATGTTGGATCACCTTTTTATCATACACCTTTAGATCTTCATATGACCAGGCCATAATATCTTGGTACTTAAAGCACAGGGCTTTGATCTCCTCTACCTCTTCTGGAGAACAATGGATACCAACTTTGAGCTTCTTTTCCTTTTCGATTTCGATCTCTTTATAGATTTTTTCATTGATCTCCATGGCTCTAGCTTTTCTCCCATATTCATTATCAAAGAGGCTTTCTAGGGTGACCAAACCCCTAGGGATATGATTGTTCTTTAATTGGATAACATCTTGTTGATCTATCTCATGAGGAAGTTCCTCTTGTATACTAGATAAGCAAGCCTCCCTTACCAAAAAATCAATAATCTGGTCATCACTTTCAAAAACCTGCCAGAAAATTTGTTTATCTAGTACTATAGGCTTGAAAACTAGTTTGACTCTTCTATCTCTAGATGATCCCATATCTGAAGAAGGACTAAAATTGGAACCTTTAATAGCCAAGGAGTCAGCCAACATGTTCTATTTTCTGGGGATAAAATGAATATTTAGGGCATCAAAATATTCCATCAAATCCCATACCCTATTTCTATATGATCTCAGGTAATGGTGCTTACTACTGCATCTCTCTCTTACCTGATTGACTATCAACTCAGAGTCACCATATATGTTAAGCATTTTGATCCCCATGCTCTCTGCTTGCATTAATCCCAAGCATAAAGCTTCATACTCTGCAACATTGTTAGTACAAGACCATGTTAATCTATATGCAAAATTTTTTACACCCTCTGAGGGGGACTATAAAACTACACTAGCACTAGCTCCATTTTTGCATCTTGCACCATCAAAATGCATAGTCCAGATCTTTGTCTCTCTCAAGGATTGATTGGATATAGTAAGGATCTTTTTCTCTACTTCTAAAGAAATGTTGTAAGTGCCCATACCTATCCCAAACTAGTTGTAATCTTCTCTAAATGGTAATTCATCCTCCACCTCTAACTCTTCAAAGCTTTCTACTAGCTCAAATTTGTCTAGAGGTGTGAGGTTGCACATATCCTCTTCTATCTTCTCAATGTGATAGGACACAAGATTTTTAGGTGTTATCCTTATCCTCTTTCCTTTGAAAGGGATTATCATGCCAGAGTAATCCAAGTACATATAACCTCCTAGCTTAGTAGTGAACTCTCTAGAAAGGCATAGGCCAAAATAAGGCTCTAGGTCTACCACCACAATTTCTTGCATAATGGTCACTTTTGGGGCTCTATGCAGTCTCATTAGCACATATTTTATTACCCCAACTATCTTAACTAGTGTCCCATCCAACTACAAAACTTTGGGACAAGATCGGGTATATTCCATACCCATATCTTCATAGACTACTTTGGGCATGACTGTGGTAGAAGCCCCTGAATCAATCATACAATTATAGACTATCCAACCCTCCATTCTCAAGGATATATAAAAAGGAGGGGGTTTGTTCTTCAGAGTAGTAGGAGACATTTTCTCCTTACCAGAAGGTATGCTAAGGATGGTAGTAGTCTACTTTTCTTGAGAATTTCTACTCAAAGAAGCCTTGAGTAGATCTATCTAACCAGGGATGAAGAGAGTATCATAGAGACTTGCCTTGGAGGGGATTCTTTTCATCTCTTCCACAATGTTATACTCTAATTTTTTTGAAGGGGGTTTCTCATACTTCTTTTTTGGTTCACCATATTTCCTCTTATACTATTGTGTAGCTTCAATCCTTTATATTTTAGTGATGGAAGGGAATCTCAACTTTTCTTGTGCTTCATTTTTGGATCTCATTCTTTCTTTGTCATTCTCTTTCTCATACCTCTTAGGAAAATTGATTTCTCTCTCTTGGCTCTTAGGAACTGAGTCCCTCTTTTTAGTTGCTTGGGGAATAGGAAATTGATCATTACTTTGCAAGGGGGTCTTTCTTCTTTTGAGAAGGGACCTAAAACTGACCCATATTCTATGGATCAACCTGCAATGTCTTTTTACCTGATCTTGTCATGACAGAGATAGGTTCTTCTTCATCAAGATCTTGCCCAACCATGATCTGATCTGGTTGCCATAGCATGTTAACTCTACCCTTTTGATTTCTTTCCACATTTTCCATGGCCTATTGCACATGGTGTTGGTACATAATGCATGATTCTGAATCATGAGGATCATTACACACAAGGCACCATACATTCACAAGACTGGTCTCAGGGGCATATTCTTGATCTTCTTGATTTGCATTAACTTTGATCCCTGCACTATTGTTGGTACCAGGATTTTGATCTCTATTGATGTAGGGGTATCTCCTTTGTTGAGACCTCTCTATCTCTCTTTTCTCCATCACATTCATCTTATTATTGAGTGTTTTCAAAGTACTCTGAATATCAAGCAACATGATGGATTCTTGAGGTGTTTGAGATGGAAGTGGTGGAAAGGAAACTGAAGTAGATGGTATTTTAGGGGGTGGAATTGGAGCCATCTGAGGAAGTGGTGATGACAAAGGAGGGGGGTCCATATAAGAAGATGTAGCTACCTAAATTTGGGTATGAGGAATATCAGAATAGTAGGGCATAACAATTTTTGGAGGTAACCTTCCTACATTAATGAGGATATTCTCAGCCTACACAACTACATTATAAACCTAGGGGAAGGTGTATACTCCTGACTATTGAGTTTGTAACCCAAGTTTTGACCCAAGGGCTCTGATATAGTACATAAAAGCAAGGGGGTAGCTGGCCTAGCTTCAGGTGGAATCCTTTTCCAGGTTCTACTAAATCTTAGATTAAAATCTGAAATTGACTCTTGTTGATGCTTTTGCATGGATGTGAACTAGTTTAGGAGAGAAAAGGGATCAATAGATTCATTGAATTCTTCTACAAAAGGCTCTGCTAATGCAGCCCATGAAGTAATGTTATTGTCCTCTAAGGTCCTGAACCAATGTAGGATTTTCCCTCTAAAAGATAGGGCTAAAATTCTGATAATCACATCTTCATTTTTGATGTTATGTATGGCTGCTAGATTTAGGATATCTTGGCAATGCTCGTAAGTAGTTTTTCCTGATCCATCATAAGTAGGTATAGCTTTGGATACAACTTGAGGAATATCATGCATTTGGGCAAGTCTCAGGGGACCAGTTGTATCCCAATTAGGGTATTTCTGTAGAGGCTGATTTGGATTCACATTCTGTTGTCCAACCATATTTACTAGCATTGTTCTTGATGGAGGTGGTCTTGGAGGTATTTCAAGGGCTAACTCAACTGGAACCTCTCTTGACTAAAAATCTGAGGATAAATTTCTTATAATATTGGATCCTCTTAAAGGGAGCTCATAAAAGATAATAGGATCTTGATTGTTTTTTATAGATGACCTAGTATTCATGAAAAAATATGAGCTATTGGAATGGCTTTTCTGGTTTCTTGCATTCAAGGAGTCACCAAGTGAATTTATTTTCACCGCTTAATAAGGTCAAGACAATCCACTAAATCTTGATTCCTCCAAGAAAGGTAAAAATGAAAATGCGTGGGTTAGCTAGTGTTCTTGTAAACAGGGTCCCACCGGGCGTGCCAAAACTATTGGGATCTGAATTGACATCAAGGAAATCTCAAAACTATGACTATTATCTTCAGCGTTCTGATTAGGCGTGCACCTACTAATCATAGTCCAAACCCCAACATTGGATGGATTAAATATTACTTTAACCCAACCTCTAGAGTAGGTTGGTATACCTTGTCAACTGACTTGGGTGTTGACTCATTTAAGCTCAGTTAAATGTTTAAAATATAGGGATAGAAATGGGTTTAGGGTTAGAAAGGTAATGGTTAAATAGTGGCCGGATAAAGCTAACAACATAGGCATCTACAGGAAAACCCTTGCCAATCAATTTCTAGTGTCCCACACTTGTGATTAACAACACTCAAAACAAGTAATCTTCATCAATTAAAGAACAAGAGACATGCTTCAAGAAATTATTTCAAACATCTAAAATACTAATAATCCAAATAGCAAAATTAGATCAGTATTTAGACTAATAGAAAATAATTCCTTCCAAGCATATATTCAAACATGAAATATTTCAAGGTGCTCTAAGTTAGCAATCCAATATCAACAGAATAGACTAACCATAGCAGTAGTAGCAAAAATGCATTCATAGTTCAAATCTCCAAAAGATATAGAAGACACCAACCTGAGGCAAACATCCAAGTAATGTTCCTTCTATTGATTTGCAAAAAGTATTTACATAGTAGGGCAAGCAAACACTCTAGAGCCAACCCCAAAAAATGAGGGTTCGACCTCTATTTATAGTTTTACATGTTGAAATATTAAAGAAAAATGGAACATTACAAGGAATGGAAATGCTAGATCAGCCAGGTGTTGAGGTGGTAGCCTCTTATTTATTTTTGGAGGAAGAAGTAATCACATGATCTTGCGCTCCTCTACAACTCAGCCTCTGCAAGTTGCTTGACTTTCATGGCGTTCGACTCTAGACTGTGCCAAACCATCATCTAGACCATTCATTGTTCTTGTAGATAATATCTAGCCATAGATCTACAACTGTCTTTACTTCTTGGTTCTTGATCCATTCATTGCTTTACCTTCTAGTTCACTTTGATCAACCAAGTCATATTAACCAAACTTCTTGCTTTTATGTGTTTTGGAGAGCATTAGAACAAATAGACCGTTGATCTCCCCATGAATGACTGAGATCGATGTTTCACTTTATTGTCAACTTTGCAGCATAGAACCATGTTGTAGCCCACTCTTTTTAAAAAAAATTCAGACAAGTTGACCACTTTGATCATGGGTTGGAGCAAAGGAATGTTTCATTGCAAAAAAATGTTTTAAGTCGCATGAGGTAGAACCATATGCTGGCCCGCTCTCTTCATATTTGAATTAGCTTCTTCCTATTTTGAGCCATGGTGTAGAACAACATCCTAGCTGTGTCATAGCCCATAATTTGAAACTTCCATCCATGCATTTGACCAATGTTGATAATGGAGTAGAGTATTGCATTGAGACACGTGGAATAGAACCTTTGCATTAAGTCGTGTGGAGTAGAACCTTTGTGCTAAGCTGCATGGGGTAGAACCTTGCTCTGGCCCATGATTTGAAATACTCATTTGTGAACTTTGATCCCTTTGACTATGGGTTGGAGCATTACGCTAAGTCACACGGTATAGAACATGATATGATCCATGTGGGGTAGAGTGGTGTTGTGAACCATGATACAGAGAGGAGATATGTCAAGTTTGACCTCTTTAATCGAAGGCTGGAACATTGATCTATGCCACGTGGGATATAACATTGCTATGAACCACCGCATATTGACAGTTTTGTGGCTTGTAATTTTAAAATTATTAAGTGTAAACTTTACTGCTTTGACCACAGGGTATAGCATCATGTGCTACACCACTGCTATGAGGTGGAACAACCTTATTCATAACTTAAAAAAAATTATGAAAAATTTCTAAGTATGTGGCCATTTTGGGCCTACACTACTGACAAAGCAAAATTTTGGACAATTATCTCCATCCAACAACAAGCCCAAAAGAAGAAAATGCCAAATTTTGGAGGAAATTGTTGAAGACCTCAAGACATTTAGATTCTTGAGAAGAGGGCCAAGATTAAAGTTAAATTTTGACAAGTTGAAGGATATAGGAGCCTATATTTAATACCAAACCTAAAAGGTTTGAAGATTATCATTAAAGGCTTGGAGGCTCATTCAAAGACAGGGGTTTGTTGAATATTTAGAAAAATACTGAAGGGTTCTTGAAGAAAAACTCAGTTGTGATTTGGAGGAAGTCCCTACCAAATTTTTGAGTTTCAAGATCAGCACTTCAGTGCAAAAATTGATTGTGAGAGAGCAACAATCAAGACAACATTACTAGTTGTAGAACTTCAGATCTACATAAAGTATTCTGAATGAGAATCAAAACCACCATACTATAGTTTCAAGAAGCAATATAGAGGAGTTACTAAGATGTGAATTGGTAAGTTAAGGAGCTATTACGAATAGCCAAGAAGAGCTACAAGATAATCAAGTCAACGGTAGTAATTTCGTGAATCAACTCACCAAGACATCCACAATTCTTAGGAGTTATTAAAGGTAAGAAACTTGGGTGTAAAATATTCCTTAGTTGAGCTTTAAAACTATGATTTATTTAGATTCATTAAGCACCATATTAAAATAAAAGTTGCAAGGAGTGGATTAATTTTAAAGTCTTCAAAAAGAATTGCATAAGGCATTTTTTTTAAGGTTTATACCTGCACATTAAAATATGAGTTAGATCATCTTCCTATTATTCAGTTATTGTAAACAAGACTATATTAAGTTACAAAAATTACAATATATTTAGGAGCAATTACTAGTGCATGATTTAAGGTTCATTTGAAGGAGTAATAAGGTGAAATCAATATTGCACTATACTAGTTGTTCTTAAAAGGTTTTTTAAGATGCACTAATACATCAAGTTATAGAGATTCAAGGTACACTAAGTATTTTAAGTTATTAGTGCATACTTCGAGTTACCTTGAGAGTTTATTATTAATGCACTATACTTTAGTTAAAGTAAACAATAGTGGAAAGTTAAACCTCTTGAATAAGCACATTAGTTACATACATGGATTCATTCTTACTAAGTTATCTAAGTGCAAAAATTAGAGATTAGTGTTTTCTAGTAAGGAGGAAACATAATTTTCTCTCAAGAAGTTATCTTATCAAAGAAGTTAGAGAGCTTTTAAAAGAGACTTTCAGTCCAAAAACTTGGTGCAAGTTAAGGTACACTATCTTAACTATTACAATTATATTTACAGTGAAAAAGGAGCACCATTCTTGTCCTTTAAACAACATTAGAAGGACAAAGTTAAATTCCACTAAAATGTATTACAATCGCCAATATTATACAATCATCAAGCAACCACAACATCGACATCAAGGGGGGTAGATATCAAGGCAGTGAGATCAAGCCATCAAAATGACTCATAAGTTGATTTCCAAAGGTGTAGAGAAACACCAAATCAGTGCCTATGTAATAAGATCCTACAACACATAAAAGGAGGTATAGAACTCATTGTAAGGTAGATAGCTCTAAGGATAACCAAGCATAGAATACAAGAGGTGGTTAAGGGATACATTACCCAATTGATCACTTAGATAAAATACCAGCTAAAGCTATCAATGATTGGAGATGAATCACCAGCTAGGAAAAGAGCAATCAAAGCAAAGCCGTATCATCTACCAAACAAGCATTATTGGAACATCCTAGAAATACCATAGCTAGATCCAAGCCTAAGGAGAATACAATCATCGTTCTCTAGAAAATGCACAAGCTAGCACTCACTAAAAAGAAGGAGAAAAACATTGAAGCCAAGATTGAACAACTTGCACCTGCTAGAGAAGAAATACTGGAGGAAAGGAGACATTGAAGATGTCCTGACATGCAAGTGCCACTTGGTAAAACAAAAGAGGGTGTTACATAATACCTACATAAGGAGAGAGAGCATCTGAAACATAATGCTCATCTTGGAAGTGTTAAAGGCATATTTCAAAGGAGTGAAAGGTGTAATAATCATTTCAGCAAGTCAAGAGCATTGAAAAATCCTTAAACCAACTCCTTAAACCAATGCTTAAATATATTTTAACATCTATCTACCAATTGAGCAATGAATACACCAAGTGTCAAAGCATCAATGTATTACAAGGAGGATTAAGCATTGAAGAAACCTAATGTAACTCCTGAGCAACACTTATCCTACGTCAAGAGATGTATGTGCTATTTAAATTACCTAAACTCAAGGACGAGAATAGTGTATCCACAGTGAGCTGGAAAGAGTATCCATATGTAGTGAAAGAGGAGAAAATTGTATTAAAGGACAAATGTCAAGGTTACCAAAAGGGTCAAAGCAACATTAAAAATAATTGTCATTGTCATACGTCTGCCATCAAAGAAGAGCAGCACATAGTAAGACAACATCCAACATTCATTACTTAGGATTTGGAGCATTATAAAGGTAAGGGTTTTAACTTAATCAAATTGCTTTCATTAAGGAGGTATAAGGAGTATAATATAAGGTTGAAACTGTTCTATTATTACCTTGGAAATAATAGCAAAATCAACAATACATTTGAAATCAAAAGTAAAGGAGATTTATATACTTAATAGTTTATTATTTGTAATTAAAAACCATAGGATTTATAAGGGTTTCTACTTGGAAAATTAAATTCTATTATTGCAAATATTATTATTTTCTAATATTCCAAATTAGGGAGTTATAAGGTATACTACACCAAAAATATATTATTGGAATTTAGAAACATTAAACTATTAATATCAAGGGCTATAAAAGAAGTTCATCATTTACTTAAAGGAGTTGGAATTATATACTTAAACTTGTCTCATACTCATACTAAAGAGATAAAAGAAATCCAACCATAGAGAACTTCAAAACTAAGTGCATAGTTCATTAGGAGAGATAAGGTGAAATAAAAGTTGATTATTGTTATTTACAAAACATTACAAAATCAACTCAAAAGGTGAACTATTATTTACTAAGCACTTTATTAAGCTTATAGCTTACTCTAAACTAGGGAGCTATAAGTATGTCTACTCCAAAGAACACATAAAATTTTGTAATAAGAAAAGGAGCATGGAAATTACCAATATGACTTAAAAACATGATTGATGATTCAAGAAACTCAATGGAAGATGCAAATGAAAGAGAAGAATCAATAGAATGTAAAATAATTTCTAAAAACTCACAAACTAATAGTTTTGTGAAAGTAGATTCTTCAGGCACATCTTCTAATAAGATAGTAAAGAGAGGTGATGATAATAAAGATCATATTCAAAAGGTAGAAAATAATATTGATCAAGAAGATCTCATACAGATCTATGAAAAAGGTAAAGTTAGAATAGCTTCAATTGTACACACTTGGTTCAACTATTTCATCAAAGAATTAGATAAACATGATATTCCTAAAACAGATAACAAAGATATTGGGATATCTTTACTATGCACCTACTACGAGAAATATGGTCATGAGAAGGTTAACTATTGGAGTTTCCATCCATGTAAATATTGTGGAGGAAAATATCATCCTTATTACTGTTGTTACAACAAAGACAAATACTATATTCGAGGAGAAATTAATATTCAAATTAGATTGTTTCTTCCAAGCTATTATTTTAGAAGCATCCACTAACAATGAGCTCAAGCTTGACTTTTGTGAAGATCAAGAAAATAGGTCATATAGGAAACCACTAAATAGGAAAGGAAGCAGTTATGATCCAGTTATGACTTGTAAAATTATGAGATCACTAGTCCATCAAGGATACTTAGAAGACTACATGGTCAAAGATTCTTCCAAACACTTAGAAACCAAAAAAAGCAGTGGAATAAAAATGACAAGAAGAAACAACATGAAATTCGAAGCAGAAGAAGAAGAAGAAGAAGAACCAAACCAAGTTGAAGATTATTCTAAAGACAAATATCCATATTGAATACTAAATTCTTCAATACCCAAATAATGTAATACAAGGGAGTGTTAGAGTATATTACATCATTTGGGTTATGTAAATGTACCACCTTTGGTACATAGCTAGAGTAGGAGTTTACTTTAGAGTGAAGTTACTTAGTTGCTCCAAGTATTGTAATAAATGCACAAGTGTCAATGTGCAAGTTGTAAATGTGCATGTAGTCCACATGTACATAAGTCCTAGGTAGAGTAAGGGCCAAGGAATATATCTTCCTATATAAAGACCTTATAGTGAGTGTTTTAGGAGAGGAATTGATTATAGGGAGTGTGTGTTATAGTTTAGGAGTATGGTACAATGTAGTCCTTTCATATTCGTACATGGAGTGTTCATGTCCTCCATTATATAGCATTGTACTATTTTTTCACTTTCATTAATGGAATATTTTTGAGTTATTTATAGATGTTCATCTTATTAATTTCTTACATATTATTGTGCCATTAGTTTACATTCATCTTAGATTAGTTCTTTTACATATTGTGGTCATACTACCTCCAATCAAAAGCTAACAAAATCTATTTATTTAGTTAAGACACATTAAATCTAGTTAAAAAGAATCTAACCAAATACTATTCCTATTGGAGATCTTTGTGGTCCTTTGAGCAATTGTCATACAAGTTACTAGGCTATATTATATATTGAGTCTGGACTGCCAACTACCCACAAAGGGTCATGCACATACTTATGCCTAGTGAGGAGTATATTATAGTGGGCTAGTAGGAGTCATACTATTATCCCTCATGTACCACCTTGGCCATGTATCCAAGTGGTCACTTCCATGCATTTTTACAATCCTAGATATCGACTTTATCTCACATATTGATGGTATATAAATAAGGGTTAGGTATTTTGGGACCTTTGATATATAGTGTCCCCTAGGGTATAAAGGTCAAATCATGTATATCAAGGGAAGGAGATATAAGGCTGCTAAAACATCTTCTCTTTATTATTTCATCAATGTTATAAAAAATTAAAAACTTAAATAATATTTTCTTTTCTCCTAAAACCTAAGGCTAAAAAAACCTAAATTGTAGCATCACTCACTAGTTGGCCACTAATATTGATCTCCTTGTAGAGGGTCATGATGAGAAACCTACATTGGGAACTACACCTTCAATCAAGAAGATAAGGTTTTCACATCTCAAGGTTCTTTAGGTCCTACCCATGAGAAATATGGGATATTGGTACCCATATGGTCTATTTCTTATGAAAATTATAGGGAATCCATAGAAGCCTTCCTTGGGGAAGTCCATGAAATCTTAGGCACATATTTAGGAGGCAATTTGTTATTGTATCACCCCCGTTAACCTAATTCAAAATATTTTCCAAAAATTTGAAAAGACCCATCCTTTGGATCCTTAAAAGCAATGCATCTCCCTTCATTTATTCAACCTCCCTATTATCATCACATCAATATATTCCAAAAAAAAAGTCCTCCCACCTTAGTGCATCATTCATCTCTTCCTACCCTTGACAAATTACTATAGGTTAATGTTAGTTTCCCTGAATATCAATAGGTAGGCACAAGTGACATTCTCAATCATAGTGTACCATTGAGTGCCCCAATATCCAATCCTTATTTGAATTTGTCTTATGGTCTTCATTCTAAACCCATAAGAATAGGGATAAATTTTGAGCAAAACTCTAACCTCATAATCTTTCATCATCAATATTCTAGTCTTTTTGCCCTATCTATCCTAGGGATAAATCAAATGATGCCAACATGCTTAGGTATACCAACCTCCTCCTTATATCAATCATCAATAGATTCCCTTATCTCTCAACATATACCTTTTATTTCATCAAATCCTATTTCTCATAAACTTCAAGCCTTAACCACTCAGTTAGAACAATTGAAACAACAAATGGCCATTATCCAAGGGTCACGTCTAACCATTAGTACTTGTATGATGACTTGTGCAACTAGCCTCTAGATACCTTTATAGTTATCTACCCCTTTCATCCTAATTTTGAAACACATAAGTTTCAAATGTAGAAGGGGAAAGAGTATATCATTAATCACCTTATGTTGTTTAGGAATGTTTGTAGTGATATTTCATATGATGAACCATTGCTATTGAAAATATTTCCTAATGTTCTTAGTTTTCATACCTTACAATGGTATTACTAGATCCTAAGGTATCTTCTAAAGATATTTAGGGGCCTCACCAAGATGTGTGTTAAGCAATTATCCATGTACATTGAGGAAAATATCACCATAAGTGACTTATACCAACTTAAACAATCCATATATGATAACTTCACCAATTTCTTAGCAAGATGGTGAGCTCTAGTGGGGATATTGTAATATGATACCCAACCAAGGGATATGGTAGAATTTTTGGTAAAATATCAATGAGCAATTGAACTTATTCTTAGATATGATTAGTGCATCTTCTTTTGAAGACACAAATGACATGGCCAAGAGAGTATAGACGTCCCTTGTTAAAAGATGGCAACTAAAGCCTAAGTCCTATAAAGAGGAAGATAAATATTTTTATAACCCAAAGGGGTAATATAAAATCAAACACACTATAGGCAATGGAACCAAGAACTCATGACATACCAATAATGTTAGTCTTGCCACAACAATCCTTGAAAAGCTTGTCTTAGGAAATCCTCGACAATAGAAACCCAAAAGGGAGTAATATTGACTGGAGGAACCAATTCAACCATCTTAAACTAGTTCCTAAAATCCAAAATGATAGAGCCTCTTCCCATTAAGCCTATAGAATCTATAAGGTAGAATAATTATTGGTTTTGTACCAATGAGTAATGTTCCTTCCATCATCAATAGTCATGCAACCAATAATGCATGAGCATTAGGCATGTGGTCCAATATCTAATCAACAAAGACCAAATCATTATTAATGGCTTTTAATCTCAACCTTCTTTCTACCAAGATCTAAGAATATTCTAAAATCCACTACCTAATCATAATCACAACCAAAATGTAATAAACAACATTAACTAGAATAATTTGCCACCTTCAAACCAAAGTATGGTAAGGAGACTCTATTATTCTAATCATATATATCATATTTATGTTGTAATTAGACAACATAAAAATCAATCACCTAAAAAACCTTCAAGATCTCCTTTGGTTCTTTGTACAAAAAGAACTTCTCCATGCAAAGTACCTCATTTAGTCATCCAATCAAGGACCAAGGCTAAGGGTGTTTTTTATTTATTCCAACAACTTGAGAATACCTTGGCCAAAATATCCCTCCTTGAAATTCTTAGGTATTCTTATGATGGATTTATAGCTAGATTAAATCATAGGTCCCAATGTATAGGATCTTAAACAAAATCAATATTAAAGCATTCAACTATTTAACCAATATCAATGAATATAACACTCATGAAATAAAAATACTTCAATAATAAAACTCACAATTTTATTGATCAAATATACAAGATTCTTGTTACAATATTGCTTGAATACAATGCTTCATTCTATGTTCTTCAATAATCTAATGCTATACATAGATCTTTATCTCCATAATATAACCTTAGAAGGTGACTCTTCAATACTTGACTATTGCTCTTCTTACATATCTAAGAGATACATCATTTCCTATTCCTCAAATATTGCATGACTCTTGACTTTCCATCTTACCACATACTATGTGATTCTTCACTTGTATACTTGACACCTAACTCTATGACTCTTGAATTACATGATACATTGCACACTCTCACACTTTATACACTTATGCACTTTATGACATAACTCATGGAAGACAAATGCAAAGATTAAAATGATGTTCTATTAGGAATAGATACAAGAAAAATCTCAAAAGAACCAATTAAATCAAAGTGTGATGTAGGGAATATTACAAAAGTCATCTGACATATCGAATCCATGGTGTCTCACCTCAAGGATAGAGGTAATTGTGAGCCTAAATATTTAATGGATTTGAGTCAAAGAACAACTAGATTTATCCCTAGGATTTTTCTTTGACAACCCAACCCTAATCTATTTCTATATTAACTACAAATGCATCAATCAATGTAATAGATAGGTTATATCTACTACATCATTTTGAGTTTTTGATGATAAATATAAAAGATGATTTACTTTAAAGATAAGGGTTCAATAAGGTAATGAAATTGAACAATTTCTAGCATAACTATATGTGATTCCATTTTTATGAGATGCATGGCTATGGATAGTCCCCTAATACTATTAAAGATAATGACTTATTTACTTTTTTCTTTTATCCTTTCATAAATAAAAATAGTAAATACATAACGAAATATGTAGACAAAACAAAAATATAACAATCCTAATTTGAAATGATAAAAATAGTTATTGAAACTTAAACTTGATCTGTCCTTTTGATTTAGAATCACTGGCAGGATGTAGAAGCACCACTGATCCTATCACTATCTAGTGGTGCTTTCACTTATGACTCCTTTCTAAAACTCATGTAAAACAATAAAAAATTAACAAAGTTAGAAGTAGAGGATTTGCCTAGACCACTGGAGAATGTATGGATCCATTTATTAGCATTAGAACCCTATCAAATAGATAAAATAGATAGATGTTGATATAATCATGATTATAATATTTTGAAAAAACCCACGTGAAAGCAATAGCGTTGATGACACTTTTGCTAACTAGTGGTTATTTTGCTTTTAGTGGTAAACTATGACTATGAAACCATAGTCTCTATTGTGACAAAAATAGAGCATAGTAGTATCACTACGATTACAATTGGTTACTATTTTCCTGTAGATACAATAGAATGAGTCTTTAGACTCCAAATTATTCAATGAGGATTCTTTATTAGAGAGAATAGGAGTCTTGGTGGAGACAGTAGGATAATCTAGTTGATAATAAAGCATGCAACTACAATGAAATAAGAACAAAGTGATATGTGGATAAACCATTTGGTAGGAAAATAAGGTTAGTGTACGATGATAAAATGATTACAAAATGATAAAACAAAGACAATGATAAGCTAAGATATGAAAGGGCATAACCAATTGGGTGTAAGCACGCATGTAACTTTAAGAGCTTTGGTTGATATCCCCTTTTTGTGATAAGAAGATAAGAGCTTGCTATTGCTTGAGATGATTAAGAATTTGGAAGATATTTGCTATTGTGCGACATCCATGGCTTGGTCTCTCCCAAGGGTTGCTTTTATAGGAAGCCATGGCCTCTTGGAGGATGATTCCATGGAGTTGATAGGGTTAATTGAAGGCAATTTTTTCAAATTTCAAAATATGAAATTAAATATGAAAACATAAGAAGGGGTATTTTTGGGACTTTGGATTTTTAGCCAAGGTGTAGTTGTAGTGCATTATATTGGCATGATTAGATCCATATTTAGTAGGCAATTTTGGCAATGGATACATACTTGTCTTTTTTTTGCATCTGATAGTAAATATCATTAGGGGCACTAATGTCCTAGCACTAGTACTAAAATTAGTATTATAGGGAATATTGAGATGGAAATGATAAAAATTTGAAATTTTGGCAAAATACTTTCGAAGTGAGCAATAACCACTAACACTATTGCTTTAGTCTAAGTGTTTTTTCTTTTGGAGCAATAAATGCTCTTAGATTAATCTTTGGGATAGTTGATTTGGTTTGGATGTTTGATTATCTAAGTGTTGTAGATATTAGTAATTTTTGAAAACTTGACAATGCACTCAAAATTGGGTGTCTATATTTTCCTCTTTCTGACGCATTTATCACATGATGAATGCATTAAAAAAAGACCTTTATACCCCAATTTTGAGATAGACAGATTTTATGTTACTCAATATTTGTGATATACTATGACTAATATTTTTGATTTATTGATTGTAAATGGTGTTAAATTTTTACTTTGTGATAGCTTTTAAATATTGTCATGCCTCAATGTGCACACTTGATTTTTGGAGGAAAAATCATGTTTGCCCAAGGAAACTCAACTTGACCATGATATACATTGGTGCGATGATGAGAGATTGGGATAGTTGTTTTATTTTGGATGTTGTTTTTTAATTATGTGTATGTTAATTTATAATAATGATATATTTTTTTTGATGAGGATAATTTGTTGATGATGTGATATGAGAAAATAATTTTAGATTTGAAGATGTATGCATGATCAGATTGTTGATTTTGGATACAAATGATATAAGTATGATACAAGTATAGTACAACTATATATAAAAATGGTGTACCCATGGGGACTTTAAATAATTCCATAAGGTATTTATATGGTACAAAAGAAGATATTTAATAGGGTAATTTAAATAGTGTCATGAGGCATTGCTATGATACAAGATATGATACAAAAAAAAAGTGCTTAGGGGACTTTAGATAATTCTATAATACATTGCTATGATATAAGCTATTATACAAAAAGAGATTACGTAGGTAGACTCTAGATAATGTCATAAGGTATTTCTATGGTACAAGATATAATACAAAAAGTGATGCACCTAGGGGACTTTAGATAATGTCATGAGGCATTGCTATGATACAAGTTATGATACAAAAGAGATATATCTAGGGGGACTTTAGATAACACCATAAGGTATTGTTGTGATATACGATGTGATATAAAAAAGGCATGCCCATAGGACTTTAGATAACATCGTAAGGCATTGCTATGATATAAGATATAATACAAAACAATACATGCCTAGGGGACTTTAGATAATGCCATAAGCCATTATTATAAAAAAAGATATGTAAAAATAGATGTGCATAGGGGAATTTATATAATGTCATAAGGCATTTTATATGATATAGTATATGATACAAAAAAGACGTGTCTAGGGGGACTTTAGATAATGTCTTAAGGCATTTATATGATAAAAGATATGATACAAAAATAGACATGCCTATGGGGACTCTAGATAATGTCATGAGTAATTTCTATGATACAAGACATGTACAAAAAAAGAGATGTGTCCATGGGGACTTGAGATAATGTCATAAATCATTACGATGATACAAGCTATAATACATACAAACATGTGTCCAAGGGGATTTAGATAATGTCATAAGTAATGGTTATAATACAAGATATATACAAAATATATGTGCCCAAGGAGACTTTACATAATTTCATAGTGAAATGCTATGATACAAGATAAATATATTACTTTTGGTGCCCCCAAAAAAATATCTAAGAAGAATTTTAAAATTAATTTGAAATGTTTAAATAGATTTACCTCAAAATAAATGTTTGTAAGGACTTTTACATATGTAATAAATGATAATCAACTTACCTCTAGAAAAATTTCATCGAGGATTTTTGTTGATGGATTTATCTTTAGATAAATATATAAAGGATTTTTTCTTTACCTATAGACAAATGTCACACAAGAATTTTGTTGATAGACTTGCCTTTAAAACAAATGTCTAAAGAATTTCTCATTGAAGGATTTATCTTTAAACAAATGTATAAAGGACTTTTGGTTTGTATATACACTAATGTTACACAAGACTTTTGCTAATAGATTTATTTATAGACAAATGTCACACAATAATTATTGTTATAGGATTTGATTTTAAAAAACATCTAATGGACTTTTGATTTTCTCATAGACAAATATTATATAGGACTTCTACTGATGGAATTACCTTTAGATAAATATCTAAAGGAATTTTTCCTCTTTTGTAGATAAATGTTGCACAAGATTTCTACTAATGGATTTGCCTTTAGACAAATGTCTAAAGGGATTCTACTTTGCCTAGATACAAAAGTCACACAAGGATTATGATTGAAGGGTTTTACTTTAAACAAATATCTCAAGTACTTTTATTTTTCCTATAGACAAATGTGATTAAGGACTTATGATGATGGATTTACCTTTAAAATAAATGTCTAAATGATTTCTACTCTACCTATAAAAAAAATTCATATAGCATTTACGTTGATATTTTTACCTTTAAACAAATGTCTAAAGGAATTTTGCTTTTTCTATAGGTAAATGTCATACAGGATTTGTTGAAAGATTTACCCTTAAACAAATGTCTAAAGGGATTCTACTTTACGTATAGAAAAATGTCACATAGGAATTTTGTTGATAGATTTACCTTTAAATAAATATTTGAAGGATTTTTTATTTACCTATATAAAAAACTTTAGATTATAGACTAGCCTCTAGAACAAATACTAATGAGTACTTTTGAGATATGCCAGAAAATGATGACTTGCCTCTAGACAAATGTCATAGAAGATTTTTTTATTTTAATGAGGTGACAATGGATTTACCACTATTTAAAGGAGAAATATATTATGAAAATAAGATATATTTCCTCCATGTTTGTATGTGATCAAGGTTTTTGTGATGTTTCTACATAGATAATGGAACTTTTTATTGAGGACATTTAATATTTTGCATGTCTAAAAGTGATATGCTCATGAATGGGATAGGATTGAAGAAGTGATATTTTTCCATCAACACTTGTGAATCTCATAGTTTTCATCATGTGATAAGATGGAGATCAATGGATAAAGGGATAAAAGTTATAGATAAAGAAGATGAAGATGTATAGTTTATCAACACCACCCATGAAAAACTTGTATTATTTTTCACATGGAAGGACGGAGGTGTGAGAAATTAAAAATAAATATGAAATATTATGGGATGAAGATAAGAGACTTCATGATAGAAGAAATATATCTAAGTTGTGCAGACTATGATAGGAATGGTTATTCTACAAGATGTAACAATGGAGGATTTACTTGCATCAGTAACCTAGCAAAGGAAAACAAACTATCATATCTAGGATTATCATTTACACATCATCACAAAGTCTTGACTCTATATACACTAGATAATCCAAGTAGAAACAAGCACATGCATGTAAGCTGATATAAAGTCAACCAAATACAAGCAACTACAAATAAATAAGCATCCAATGCAGACTTAAATATAATATATTTTAAGATGCATTATATTCATTAGTTCTTTAAGTTTTTTTCCATCAAGCATGGTGAGACAATAAGCATCAAAACCATACTTGGTGATTATTATGTATGGACCTATCCAATTCAGCTGAAATTTTCCTTTGATCTTGATCTTGGAATTGGCATTCGTTTGATTCTCTTTGAGAACAAGATTATCAACTTCAAAGGATTAGTATCATATACTCTTATTATAGACACATTTAACCCTTTTTTGGTAAAACTTTAGGTGTTCTAATCCAACAGTTCTAGTTGTTTGAGATGGGTGAGATAATATTCATATTTGATAGAGGTATCTTGCAACAAAATGTGCAAAGAAGGAACCTCAAGCTCAAAAGAGAATACTGTTTAAGTTCCATAAACTAAATCATAGGGTGTAATGTCAGTGGGAGTTATAACATTAGTGTGATAGGCTCATAAAGCTAGATACAATTAGAGATGTCAATCTCTACCAATTTTGCTAACAAGATTCTTGAGGATTTTGACTAGAGTTTTATTAGAGGCTTCAACTTGACCATTACATTGGTGATAGTAAGGGGTGAACATTTGTGCTAAATATTGTACATGGCACAAATGTTTTGAATTCCTTTGTTCTTAAAAGGTAATCCATTATATGATATTAGCCTAGAAGGGATGCCATAATAATTGAGAATCTAGTTAAGGATAAAACTTGGAGATTTGGAATCTTGTAGTTAAGGCTAAGGATATAGATTTGACCTATTTGTTGAAGTACTTAATAGCTATGGTAATATATTTATGTCCATCAAATAATATGATTTTTCTTTTCTTGATGATATCCAATCCACAAATGGAGAAAGGCCATGGTGAGGTCAAGGATCAAAGGCATTGAGAAGGAGCATGGATAAAGTTTTCATGCTTCTTACACTTATCACATCCCTTGACATAGTTACAAGAGTCTTTTTCCATGGATATCCAATAATAACCCATCCATAGGAGTTTCTTGGCAATGGTAACAGTGCTAAAGTAGTCACTACATATCCATCATGGGCCTTTTTGATGATTTTTTGGGCTTTGATAGAGTCTGAGAACCTAATAAAAATACCATCAAGGGTATGATATAATAAAATATCACCAGTGATAATATTCCTATAGTCTTATTGCTTGAGGTTCTTATATTTTTTGTAGTTCAAACTGTTAGGTAAATTTTATCCTTAAGGTAGATGAAGATCTCCTTGTACCAAGGACCAGGGGATCAAGTTGCTTCTAACAAAAAACCTCTAAGTAAATTTGACTAGACTTTAAGTTTGAATATTGTATAATTTGTTGAATGAATATCATAGCTTATTTAACTTGAAGCTCTAAGTGTATCATGGATGTAACCAAGACCATAACATAAACATGGGGGTTACTATTAAAACTTAAGCTTTGAATGATTTGTATTATATAATGATAGTTATTTAAATTACATAGGATGCCTTACTTAGGCATAACAAACTTACAACTAATTTTATCTAATTCTACATGCATGGACCTTGTGAAGGGTGGTTAGCTCACATGCCTTATCACATGGACTATGATGGTGGTTATACCTTTATCCTATAGTAGACCATACAAACCATGTGTTGAGTGGTTACTCAACCTATATAAATACCTACTATGATGTAATAATTCCTACATCATATTAAAAATCTTGACTTTGTTTATGACTAAGAACAATGTCTAGGGTGATGTAGGATTTTTTAGAGAGAAATCCCCCCTAATGTAGACATACTACTTTGACTACTTAGGAGTGTCAGATTCTATCAATAATGCACTCCAAATAAATTTATTACAAAATACTTATTCAATGCATGAAGTATGTTTCTTCAATTGAAACAAGTGTTTTCTCAATGTGGAGGATCTTTATTGAATATGTTAGGTGTTTATGAGATCAAGTGTTCTACTGTGTATACTTGTTCTCAACTATTGTCTTGATCAATATCTTCTATTGAGGTGAGATCAATTACTTATTTCCTCTTTTACATGTCTTCACTTATTTGATTAACTTTTTGTTTATGATATCCCTACTTCCTTTGATATTCAATGTGATGTGTTACCATGCGACCAATATCTATCACATAATTTACTAGTTTCCAATATTTCTTATGTGTTGTCATATTCTATGTTCTAAATAATTTCCATTTCAAGCTTTGATTACCACTTGACGGAGTTGGATCAATATTATTTTGCTTTTTCTTAAAATTTTATATATAAAAGGTTTTTTTTGTGGTATTCAATGTAATCTTGCTTTATTTGATGTGCTATTGATGGTTGAATCTTCAATGCACATTGTATTGATTTCTCATTCTCTTCGCTATATTCAAAAGCCTTTATTGATGGTGAAGAATCTCATTTCAAGTGTACTTCTTCACTCTTGAGTCCTTGACCCTCGAAGTTCCTAGTTGATTTATATCAATAATAATTTGAATAATCTGAATGCATCTAAGTTTTTTGACATGTTATATGTTTGGAATCATACCAAACATTTTTGTACTGGCTTATCTCTGCTTGTGGAACAAACACATATTCTTCTTCTTTATTTTCTTCATTCGTTTCTACTTCTTGTTCTTTAAATTGATTCTCTTTAGCTACATTACTTTGATATACCTTTCTCCAACTTTGATTTTGCCATTATGAAGATGATACATTTTGCTTTGTTAGTTCATCTCTCATGAAGTGGATCCATTCTTGAATGGAATGTGGTAACAACCCTTCATAGTGTGTCCATTTCTTCCATAATAATCACACATATTTTACATGTCTTTGAGAATCACTCCTTTCATTCTAATGTTTTTGAAAATTATCTCATTGTTGGAAGAGTTGCGGAGGTCTCATACCTCTTTTGAAAGGTTGCTTCTCTCTTTGACTTGTAACTAGTAATTGTTCTTCTTCTTCTATAGTATGCAAGGCCTCTACTTTCTAAAGTAGGTTCACCAAATTCTCAATGATTGGTGTTTGCTCAGTAACACTTAGTGTAGTCACAAAAATATTATACTTTGATGGAAATAATTTCAAAATAGTAGAAACTAACATTTCATCGGATACTTGAGTTCCTAGAGATTGCAGTGATGCTCATAATTTGCTATTCTTCTCATGAACCCTTTCAACTTTTCTCTATTCTTCATATTTGGACAATGTAGTTTACTTTGGAGGAATAAAATCTAATTTTGATTCTTGGCTTCAAATACTATATTCAAATTCTCCCATGCATCTTTGGTTGTGGTTATATCTCTAATGTATTCTTGGACCTCATTTGCTACTTTGAACATCATGATGAGTCTTGCCTTTCTGTCTGCCTTGTCAAAATTTTCTTGATCTTCTCCTTATTTAGGAGGACATATAATGCTTCCATATACTACTTTTCGAAACTCCTCAAAATCAAGTTGTGTCATGAGTTTGGTCTTCCAAGAAGCATAATTGTTTCCCCTCAACAATTGGAAATACAATAACAAGAATTTTGGTGCTCCACTAGCCATTGTAAACTTTTAATTTTTTTTTTTTTTCTCTTTTACTAAGTTCTCAAAATGCTCTTTCCAATGAGTATGTATATGCTTATACTCGATTTTCAACTGATGCTTTCAAAACCATGAGAAACAATGTATCTCACCACATGAGGTAGAGATAATGCTTCTTCCTCTACAAAATATTCCCTTCCTTTAAAATTTTCTTTTTTCAAATAACTTTTTCTTCTCTTTTTTCAAAAAGGAATTTATACATTTTGTTCCCTTCTTTCTTCTTCTTATCACAATGGATGTGAGATACAACATTTTGAATAATATATTCTTCTTCAAAAATAATAATCAATTATTTTGTAAAAAATACCTTTAATAACAAAAATATTTCAATACTTAATACCTTAGTTCACTTTTCCTTTCTTTAAATATTTATTTTCTCCTTGCTTGAAGAAAATACATGAGTCCAATTGTTTATTTTTCATGTGTTGCTTTCTTATTTTATTTTCTTTAAACCTTTGAATGATGAAAAACTAAATCATACCTTGATATAAAGTTGCACTACTTAAAATATTATTTGGAGGTTGGCTTTTTCTTCAATCTGAGATGTTGCTTTGATGGTCTCTCTTAAATAGGGAGTGTTTATATTCAACACTTTAAGCACCGAGTCTTCCTTTTGATTTCTCACATCCAATCAGGACTTTTATGAGTACTATGTCTAGGAGCTTTCAAACACAACTTCCTTATGCAATTTTAAGACATTTGAAGATAGCTCCTTTAGGAGGCTTTAAATAAAAAACACTATTCAGTTTGCATTAAAAAATGGCTTCCTTTATAGTGTCTTGAAGCACTCATAATACTTTCAAAAAATGCTTTTCAAAAAATTTTAAATTAACTTTGTGATGCACTAACTGAGCCCTTTTTATTTTGACAATCTTTTAACTAGATTTTTCTTTTTTGTTCATCAAGGTTGTGTTCTTTCATTGAGGGTGAAATATTCCTTTGCTATGTTCTTTCTCTAGAATTTTGTTCTACATTCGCTGAAGTTGCAATTTCCTTCTTTTAATCTTCTAAAGGCTTAACTTCTCTTTTGTGTTCACTGAGGCTATGATCTCCTTCTTCTAATATTCTAAAGGCTTGGGTTGTTGGGTAAATAAAATACTCATGATCTTTCTTGATTCACTTCAAACTCATGTTTGAAGGCTTATAACATCTGATTGCTATATTTATCTTATACAAGGTACTTGTAAGCATGTTTAAGTGCTAACTAAATATTTTGTCTTCACTTTGTTCAAACTATCTTGATGCATGATTTTGTTCATGCAAATTTCTATTTTGTTCTACTTTTAGAATATTCATTCATCTACCAGGAAGGGACAAAGTGACTTGTTGCTTTATCATTACCATGGACCTTCAGGCATTTTCCTTGCTTTTGAAATTTCTTTGTGAATACTTGTTCTTGCTTGTAAGAACTATTTGGGATATTTATTTTTCAATTGACACTTTGAATACCTTGAACTAGGTTGTTGCTTTGAATACTTCTCTATGAGATATTTTGAGCTTATAATTTTTATGTAATAATTTTCTTCAGTCTTCTTTTTTGATGCTTTTCAAATGTCTTTAAATGGGTTGTATTTTTAGCCTTTTTTCAACTATCTTTTCAAAATTTCAATTGGCTTTATGAGCCTTTAATTTTAAATTTTTTTCAAAATTATTTTAATACCTTTTCAAAAGGCTATTTAAATTTTTTATTTAAACCTATTTGTAAATTTAAAAAATAGCTTCAAAAGGCTTGTTTTAATATTTTATGGAGCTTTCAATAGCTTCCTTTAATCCCTTATGGATATTTCAATAACTTTATTTTTCTTGATTAAATATACATTTGACAAGGATTTTCCACCTTGAAATTTTTAAATTCAACCATGAAATTTCTCTTCATGGTGACGAATTAACACAAGGCAATTTTACCCTTGAAACCTCTTATCTTAATCTTGATTTTTCTCAAATAGTGTGCACCTTGGATTTCTCTATGTCGAATCTAAAGGAGTATCAAAAGGAGAAAATTTATTTCTTCTACCTAATTTGATAACATATATTATAACTTATTCTTTGAATGCTTTGCATTATATAATGACAGGTATTTAAAGTACATAATATACCTTATTTAGGCATAACAAACTTACTACTTTTATCCTATACCACATGCATGGACATTATGATAGGTAGTTAGCTCACATGCCCTATCATATGGACTATTATTATGGTTATACATTTGTCCTATAGCAAGTCATACAAAACCTATGTTGAGGAGTTACTCAACCTATATGAATACCTACTATGTTATAGTAATTCCTAATAGTTATTAGACCTAGGGATAGCACCAATGGTGATTTTATAAAAAGCCAAAAATAATTTTTCGATAGTGTCTTTGTATGGATTTAGCTTCTTTTTTTATAAACATCATTGAATTGGTTGACTAATAGTTGGGAGTCCCCAAATATTAAAAGGGTTATGACTTGGAGAGCTAATACCACACACAACCCTAAGATAAGAGCTTCATATTCGATGGTGTTGTTGGTATAAGAAAAATGAGCTTGAAGGACAAAGGGATTAGGTGTTATTGATGAGTGATGAAGATGAATCTTATATCCACTCCTTTGACACATATAGTACCATTGAAATACAAGATCCAAGAGCCAAGTTATTCTACTTTGAGGTTGAAGACTAACTTATTAAGGAAGTCTACCACTAAGGGTTGGCTAGATTCTAAGGGTGAAGTTGTGAATTGTTTAGCAACAAGTAGACCTTTGACCAAATTTTTATTGATAATCTCAAGATAAAATTTATTAAGCATAATGACCCATTTAGTGGCTTTTCCCAAGAGGCGAGTCTTGGACATGAGATATTAACTTTGGTGATGACAAAAGTTTTATGGCTAAGGAGATAGTATCTAATATTATGGGAAACAAACATGGTAGTTAGGTAAATATTATCTAAGGTTGTATATCTAACTTCATAATTAAATCAAACTATGACTAATTTAGAAGATATCCATTTCCCTATTCTGATAATTATACTATGCCAACATATCTCCTAAGGCATAGAGTGTGGAATAGCAACAAGGGCATAAGGGCATTAAGTGGGACAAGATTGGTAGGGTACAAAAGATAAGACTTGAGAGCATAAAATTCAACTTAAAAATCAAAATCCCATTTGAAGACAACATCCTTCCTCAAACACCTGTTGAAATATTAACACTTGTCATCTAACTATGAGATGAACCTTTGAATGGTCTAGATTTTGTCTTGGAGACTGCTAAGTTGGGATAGAGTTCAAGGGGTTGGTATATTGATAATAGTTAATATTTTATAAGGATCAACTTTGATGTTGCATTTAGATACAATAAATTTTGATATACCAAATATGCATTTGTGAGGCTTGAGGTGTACCTTATACTCTCTTAACCACTCAAAGATGCATTTTTTTTTATTATATTGAAAAAGAGGGATTTTGAAATGATCCCCTAAAACCTTTTACATTAGGAACCAAACTAAAATAACATGATACTTAAATCCTAAACACAATTTTTAATTAAATATGGACTAAGAATATCATTGATATAGTCTTCTATGATGTCATGCATTATGTTGTAATAGATGTATATCATGGCTCTCTGGTAGGTAGGTATTACATTTTTAGTCCAAAGGGTATGACTTGATAGCATAAGGTTTTCCATGGGGTGGTGAAAGCTATTTTTGATTATTCCCCAAGGGTAATTTTGATCTATGTACCTTGAGAATCCATCCACTAAAGACAACATTCCACATCCTACAAATTGACAATCATATCAATATTGGGTAGAAGGAAATTGTCTTTGGGGCATGTTTTATTGATGTCCCAAAATTCAATGCATACTCAAATGCTAATTGTTTTATTAGTGATAGGAAAAACACTAGAGATATAGTGATAATAGCCAATAGCTTTGATGAAACCAATATCAAGGAGTTTTTGAAGCTCCTCTTTAACTAGAAGTGCAACTTTTCGGTGCATTTTCCATAATTTGTTTTCTATAGGGTTTGCACTAGGTGGTGGAAAACTAAGGAAGGATCTAAACCAAGAATTCCAATTTAGGACTAAGGAAAAATATATTTGAACTCATTTAATATATTGGTGTATTATTCATGTTCAATTAGATTTAAGACTTTTACTAGTTTGAGGATCTTGGGGTTATCTAAGGATCTAATAATGATGGCCATAGTTTCCTCAATTAGAATATGATATTTATCTTCCAATTGATGGGAGCTAGAAGTATGCCTAGGCTCTCTAGGCCTACAATATCTAAGTATGGCTAAGTACTATCATTTGGATATGAGATTACTACATTTGCAATTTGGGAAAGGACCCACTAAAATAAAATTAATTTTGTTGTAAATGATATGAAGGACCATTTAGGGGAGGAACGCTTTTGATGTCCTCTTCCTCATAGTTATCTTCATTAGCAATGACCTTGGTATAAGCTATGGTTAAGAAAAATTATTCCAACACATAAGGTAAATCTAGAAATACTAGGATATATTAGTGATGACCTATCATCATCACCCTCATACCAATCTAGTTTGTTTAAAGTAAAGGTGCTATCATGGGATACTCTATCCCATTGATCAAGATGATCCAATTTTCCTTAATTATTAGAAAGGGAAGAAGGAAAAGGTTCATTATGGATGGCGATATAACCTATCAAATATCTTGACTAAGCTTCAGTATATAGTGGTTCTTTGATGCCCTACTCATATAGGCCTACTTCTCTACCTTGATATCCCATGTTGGAAAGCATTTTTTTTGGGATTAGGTATTAGTTAAATAGAAAACATGAAGCATATTGTAATTAAATTGGGTAAGGGTTATAACAATTCTTCTTATTTGCAATACTAGTACAAGTAAAGGAGCACCTTCCTACTTGCACCATTTTACCCTTATTGCTAGAGGGTAAGCCTAAAGTTTGGGGAGATGGAGAGAGCTTGGCTATGTTAAAAAAAAATTGGTTATTATATACTTTTTTATTATTAATTATGATTGGATTAGCACTTTGAATTTTAATTTTATTATTATTTAGATTGAAAGACTATGCATCAATGATAGGATACATAGAAAAATATAATATTTATAGAAAAATTTAGAGAATGGAAAAGAATCTCAACCTCAATTGTCTGACAATAGGTGAAAGGTTTAAGGTTAGATGGAATATGACTAGTCTTGACCTTGTATTTATATTTGAGGAACTAATAGAGTTTTGAATAAATAACTTGCATCTCATGGATCTATGGCCTTCCTAGAATAATGTTGTATGTCAAGTCAAAACGCATGACATAGAAGAGAGTGTTAATGTTGTGACATACAACTCGGAGGGGTAAGACTAAAGTGCCACTAGCCTTATATTTCCCACTGTCAAAATCTTGATAAAAATATTATATCTCTCTAAAATTTGCTTGGTTAGCCCAAAATGACTGATCAACTTCAAGTTGTAGACATTGAGACCAAAACCATTGTTGACTAAAGTTTATTTGATGGACTTATTAGCATTATAACCTATAATATACAATGGAATATATTCATCCAAATAGGAGTGAGGAATATCATCATCATGAAATAATATGATGATGTGATAAGTCCCAATGGACCTAACCATAGAAGTAAGGTCATCAGAATTGAGATATTGGGGAATGACTTGTTCACTCAATATTTTGATTAAGATATCTCTATCGAAAGATGTTGGAGATATTATATTATTTGGTAATGTGTTAGAGTATCCCCATGGTACATTTGTATATTTTTAAATATTATATTATTGAGTGTGATTGATATTTCCCCTAAAGTATGTTTCAATGTGTGAATAGAGTCCATGTGTTATGTCATAAAGTGCGCAAGTTTATAAAGTGTGAGAGTGTGCAATGTGTCATGTAAGTCAAGAGTCATATAGTTAGGTGTCAATTATACAAGTGAAGAATCATATAGTATGTGGTAATATGGAAAGTCAAGAGTCATGATATATTTGAGGAATAGGAAATGATGCATCTCTTAGATATGTGAGGAGAGCAATAGTCAAGTATTGAAGAGTCACCTTCTAAGGTTATATTATGGAGATAAATCTCTATGTATAGCATTAGAGTATTGAATAACAAAGAATGAAGCATTCTATTCAAGCAAGATTGTAACAAGAATATTGTATATTTGATCAATAATATTGTGAGTTTTATTATTGAAATATTTTTATATCATGAGTGTTATATTCATTGATATTGGTTAGATAGTTGAATGCTTTAATATTGATTTTGTTTAAGATCTTGATATTGGTACCTATGATTTAATCTAGCTATAAAACCATCATAAGAATACCTGAGAAGTTCAAGGAGGGATATTTTGGCCAGGGTATTCTCAAGTTGTTGGAATAAATAAAAAAAACCCTTAGCCTTGGTCCTTGATTGGATGACTAAATGAAATAATTTGCATGGAGAAGTTATTTTTGTATAAAGGACCAAAGGAGGTCTTGAAGGTTGATTAGGTGATTGATTTTTATGTTGTTTAATTACAACATAAATATGAGATATATGATTAGAATAATAGAGTGTCCTTACCATTCTTTGGTTTGGAGGTGGAAAATTCTTCTAGTTAATGTTGTTTATTACATTTTGGTTGTGATTATGATTAGGTAGTGTATTTTAGAATATTCTTAGATATTTATATAAATAAGGTTGAGATTCAAAGCCATTGAGAATAATTTGGTCTTTGTTGATTAGATCTTGGACCACATGCCTAATGCTCATGCATTATTGGTTGTATGACTATTGATGCAATGGAAGCCACATTGCTTATTGGTAGAAAAACCAATAATTATTTTACCTTATAGATTATATAGGCTTAATGGGAAGAGGATCTATAATTTTGGCTTTTAGGCACTAGTCTAAGATGGTTTAATTGGTTCCTCCAGTCAGGATTACTCCATTTTGGGTTTCTTTTCGAGGCTTTCTTAAGACAAGCTTTTGAAGGATTGTTGTGGGAGGACTAACATTATTGGTATGTCATGAATTCTTGGCTCCATTACCTATAGTGTGTATGATTTTTTATTACCCCTTTGGGTTAGAAATATATGTATCTTCCTCTTTATAGGACTTAGGCTTTAGTTGCCATCTTTTAACAAGGGAGGTCTATACTCTCTTGGCCATGTCATTTGTGTCTTCAAAATAAGATACACTAATCATCTCTAAGAAGAAGTTCAATTGCTCATTTAGGTTTTCTACCAAAAAGTCTACCATATCCCTTGGTTGGGTATAATATTGTAATCTCCCCACTAGAGCTCACCACCTTGCTAAAAAATTGGTGAAGTTCTCATCTATGGATTGTTTAAGTTGGTATAAGTCACTTATGGTGATCTTTTCCTCAATGTACATGGATAATTGCTTAACAAACATCTTGATGAGGCCCATAAAGCTCTTTATAAAATGCCTTAGGATCTTGTAATACCATTCTAAGGTAGGAAAACGAAGAATATTAGGATATATTTTCAATAGCAATGTTTCATCATATGAAATATCACTACAAGCATTCCTAAATAACATAAGGTGATTAATGAGATACTCTTTCCCCTTCTACATTTTAAACTTAGGTGTTTCAAAATTATGATGAAAGGAGTAGATAACTATAAAGGGATCTAGAGGCTAGTTGCACAAGTCATCATACAAGTACTAATTACTAGATGCAACCCTTGGATAGTGGCCATTTGTTTTTCAATTGTTCTAACTAAGTGGTTAAGGCTTGAAGTTTAGGAGAAATAGGATTTGATGAAACAAAATGCATATGTTGAGAGATGGGGAATCTATTGATGATTGATATAAGGAGAAGGTTGGTATACCTAAACATGTTTGCATCATATGATTTATACCTAGTATAGATAGGACAAAAATATTAGAATATTGATGATGAAATATTATGAGGTTAGAGTTTTGCTCAAACTTTATCCCTATTCTTATGGATTTAGAATGAAGACAATAAGATAAATTCAAATAATGATTGGATATTGGGGCACTCAATGGTACACTATGATTGAAAATGTCACTTGTGCCTACCTATTGATATGTGGGGGAACTAAAATTACCCTATAATAATTTCTCAAGGATAGTAAGAGATGAATTATGTACTAACTAAGGTGGGAGGACTTATTTTTTGTAATTTATTGATGTGATGATAATAGGGGGTTGAATAAATGAAGGGAGATGAATTTATTTTATGGACCTGAAGGATGGGTCTTGTCAAATTTTTGGCAAATATTTTGAATTAGGTTAATGGGGGTGATACAATAACAAATTGACTCCTAAATATGTGTATAAGATTTCATGGACTTCCCCAAGGAAGGATTCTATGGATTCTCTATCATTTCATAAGAAATAGACCATATGGGTACCAATATCACATCTTTCTCATGGGTAGGACCTTAAGAAACTTGAGGTGTGGAAACCTTATCTTCTTGATTGAAGGTGTAGTTCCCAATGTAGGTTTCTCATCATGACCCTCTACAAGGAGATCAAGATTAGTGGCCAACTAGTGAGTGATGCTACAATTTATATATTTTTTTTAGCCATAGGTTTTAGGAGAAAAGAAAATATTATTTAAGTTTTTAATGTTTTATAACATTGATGAAAGAAGAAAGAGAAGATGTTTTAGCAACCTTATATCTCCTTCCCTTGGTATACATAATTTGACCTTTATACCCTAGGGGACCCTATATATCAAAGGTCCTAAAATACCTAACCCTTATTTATATACCATCAATATGTGAGAGAAAGTTGATATCTAGGATCATAACAATTCATGGAATTGATCACTTGGATATATGGCCAAGGTCGCACATGAGAGGGATAATAGTATGACTCCTACTAGCCCACTATAATATACTCCTCACTAGGCATGAGTATATGCATGACCCTATGTGGGTAGTTGGTAGTCCAGACTCACTATATACCCAATATAGCCTAGTAACTTGTATGAAAATTGTTCAAAGGACCACAAATATATCCAATAGGACTAGTATTTGGCTAGATTCTTGTTAACTAGATTTAATGTGTCTTAACTAAATAAATAGATTTTGTTAGCTTTTTATGGGAGGTAGTATGACCACAAGATGTAAAATAACTAATCTAATATGAATGTAAACTAATGGTAGAATAATATGTAAGATAGCAATAAGATGAACATATGCAAATAATTCAAAAATATTCCATTAATGAAAGTGATGAAAATAGTACAATGCTATATAATGGAGGACATGAACACTCCATGTACGAATATGAAAGGACTACATTTTACCATACTTCTAAACTATAACACACACTCTCTATAATCACTTCCTCTCCTAAAAAACTCACTATGAGGTCTTTATATAGAAAGATATATTCCTTGGCCCTTACTCTACCTAGGACTTATGTACATGTGGACTACATGCACATTTACAACTTGCACATTGATACTTGTGCATTTATTACAATACTTGGAGCAACTAAGTAACTTCACTCTAAAGTAAACTCCTACTCTAGCTATGTACCAAAGGTGGTACATTTACATAACCCAAATGAGGTAATATACTCTAACACTCCCTTGTATTATATTATTTGGGTATTGAAGACTTTAGTCTTCAATATGGATCTTTGTCTTTAGAATAATATTCAACTTGGTTTGGTTCTTCTTCTTCTGCTTCGAATTTCATGTTGTTTCTTCTTGTCATTTTTATTCCACTGCCTTTTGTTGTTTCTAAGTGTTTGGAAGAATATTTGACCATGTAGTCTTCTAAGTATCCTTGATGGACTAGTGATCTCATAATTTTGCAAGTCATAACTGGATCATAATTGTTTCCTTTCCTATTCAGTGGTTTCCTGTATGACCTGTTTTCTTTATCTTCGCAAAAGTCAAGCTTGAGCTCACTGTTAGTGGATGCTTCTAAAATAATATCTTGGAAGAAATAGTCTAATTTGAATATCAATTTCTCCTCAAATATTTTATAGTATTTGTCCTTGTTGTAACAGCAAATAGAAGGATGATATTTTCCTCCACAATATTTACATGGATGGAATCTAGTATTTTTCTTTGTTGTAACAGCAGTAATAAGTATGATATTTTCCTCCACAATATTTACATGGATTTAATCTCCAATAGTTAACCTTCTCATGACCATATTTCCTGCAGTAGGTGCATAGTAAATATATCCCAACGTCTTTGTAATATGTTTTAAGAATATCATGTTTATTTAATTCTTTGATGAAATAGCTGAACCAAGTGTATACAATTGAAGCTATTCTAACTTTACCTTTTTCATAGATCTGTATGAGATCTTCTTGATCAATATTCTTTTCTACCTTTTGAATATGATATTTATTATCATCACCTCTCTTTACTATCTTATTAGAAGATGTGCCTGAAGAATCTACTTTCACAAAACTATTAGTTTGTGAGTTTTTAGAAATTCTTTTACATTCTATTGATTCTTCTCTTTCATTTGCATCTTCCATTTTGTTTCTTTAATCATCAATCATGATTTTAAGCCATATTGGTATTTTCCTTGCTCCTTTTCTTATTACATTATTTAATGTGTTCTTTGGAGTAGACATCCTTATAGCTCCCTAGTTTAGAGTAAGTTATAAGCTTAATAAAGTGCTTAGTAAATAATAGTTCACCTTTTGAGTTGATTTTGTAATGTTTTGTAATAACAATAATCAACTTTTATTTCACCTTATCTCTCCTAATGAACTATGCACTTAGATTTGAATTTCTCTATGGTTGGATTTCTTTTGTCTCTTTAGTATGAGTATGAGACAAGTTTAAGTATATAATTCCAACTCCTTTAAATAAATGATGAACTTCTTTCATATCCCTTGATATTAATAGTTTAATGTTTCTGAATTCCAATAATATATTTTTGGTGTAGTATACCTTATAACTCCCTAATTTGGAATATTAGAAAACAATAATATTTTCAATAATAGAATTTAATTTTCCAAGTAGAAACCCTTATAAATCCTATGGTTTTTAATTGCAAATATTAAACTATTAAGTATATAAATATCCTTTACTTTTACTTTCAAATGTATGGTTTATTTTGCTATTATTTCCAAGGTAATAATAGAATAGTTTCAACCTTATATTATACTCATAACTCCTTAATGAAAGCAATTTGATTAAGGTAAAACCCTTACCTTTAGAATGCTCCAACTCCTAAGTAATGAACGTTGGATATTATCTACTATGTGCTGCTCTTCTTTGATGGCAAATGTATGACAATAGCAGTTATTATTTAATGTTTCTTTTACCCTTTTGGTAACCTTGACCTTGGTCCTTTAATATAGTCCACTCCTATTTCACTATGTATGGATACTCTTTCCAGATCACTGTGGATACACGGTTCTCCTCCTTGAGTTTAGACACTTTAAATAGCACAGACATCTCTTGACATTGGATAAGTGTTGCTCAGGAGTTACATTAGGTTTATTCAATGCTTAATCCTTCTTGTAATACATTAATTCTTTGATACTTGGTGTATTCATTGCTCATATGGTAGATAGATGTTAAAGTCTCTTTGAGCATTGGTTTAATGAGTTTTCAATGCTCTTGGCTGGCTGAAATGATTATTACACCTTTCACTCCTTTGAAAGATGCCTTTAACACTTCCAAGATGAGCGTTATGTTCTAGATGCTTTCTCTCCCTATGTAGGCATTATGTAACACCCTCTTTTGTTTTTCCAAGTGGCACTTACATGTGAGGACGTCGTCAAGGTCTCCTTTCCTCCAGTATTTCTTCTCTAGTGGGTGTAAGCTATTCAATCTTAGCTTCAATGTTTTTCTCCTTCTTGTTAGTGAGTGCTAGCTTGTGCATTTTCTAGAGAACAATGAATGTATTCTCCTTAGTATTAGCTCCAGCTATGGTATTTCTAGGATGCTCCAACACTGCTTTTTTGGCAAATGATATGGCTTTGCCTTTATTTATCTTTTCCTCGCTAGTGATTCATCTCCAATCAATGATAGCTTTAGCTGGTAGTTTATCCAAGTGATCAGTTGGGTAATGTATCTCTTATCCATATCTTGTATTATATGCTTGGTTATCCTTAGAGCTATCTACCTTACAATAAGTTTTATGCCTCCTTTTATGTATTGCAGGCTCTTATTACATAAGCACTGATCTAGCATTTCTCTACACCTTTGTAAAATCAACTTATGAGTTATTTTGATGGCTTGATCTCACTGCCTTGATATCTACCTCCCTTGATGTCGATGTTGTGGCCGCTTGATGACTATATAATGTTGGCCGATTGTAATACCTTTTAGTGGTATTTAACTTTGTCCTTATATTGTTTCTTAAAGGACAAGAATGGTGCTCCTTTTTATTGTAAATACAACTGTAATAGTTAATATAGTGTACCTTAACTTGCACCAAGTTTTTAAACTGAAAGTCTCTTTTACAAGCTATCTAACTTCTCTGATAAGATAACTTCTTGAGAGAAAATTATGTTGCCTTCCTTACAAAACAACACTAATCTCTAATTTTTGCACTTGGATAACTTAGTAAGAATGAATCTATGTATGCAACTAATGTGCTTATTCAAGAACTTTGCACATTGTTTACTTTAACTAAAGTATACTGCAGTAATAATAAACTCTCAAGGTAACTCGAAGTATGCACTAACAACTTAAAATACTTAGTGCACCTTGAATCTTTGTAGCTTGATGTATTCTGTGCATCTTAAAAAACCTTTTAAGAACTAGTATAGTGCAATATTGATTTCACCTTATTACTCCTTCAAATGAACCTTAAATCATGCACTAGTAATTGCTCCTAAATGTACTATAATTTTTGTAACTTAATATAGTGTTGTTTACAATAAATGAATAATAGGAAGATGATCTAACTCCTATTTTAATGTGTAGGTATAAACCTTAAAAGAACTTCCTTTTGCACTTCTTTTTTAAGACTTTAAAATTAATCCACTCCTTTCAACTTTCATTTTAATATGGTACCTAATGAATCTCTAAATAAACCATAGTTCTAAAGCTCAACTAAGGAATATTTTACATCCAAGTTGCTTACCTTTAATAACTCTTGAGGATGGTGGATGTCTTGGTGATTTGATTCACCAAATTGTTACCCTTGACTTGATGATCTTGTAGCTCTTCTTGGCTATCCGTAACAACTCCTTAACTCACCAATTCACATCTTAGTAACTCCTCTATATTGCTTCTTGAAACTATAGTATGGTGGTTTTGATTCTCCTTTAAAATACTTTCTATATATCTGAAGTTCTACAACTAGTAATGTTGTCTTGATTGTTGCTCTCACAATCAATTTTTGCACTGAAGTGCTGATCTTGAAACTCAAAAATTTGGTAGGGACTTCCTCCAAATTGCAACTAAGTTTTTCTTCAATAACCCTTCAATATTTTTTTGAAGATTAAAAAAAACCCCTATATTTGAATGAGACTCCAAGCCTTTAATGACAATATTCAACAACCAAATAATATAATACAGGGGAGTGTTGGAGAATTTTACATTATTTGGTACATGCCAATGTACCACCTTGGTATATTATTGTAAATATTATATTAGGGTTGTGTCCTAGATTAGAGTGTGAGTAAATATTTTATGTAATGTAATAATGTGCAAGAAATGCACAAGTGTCATGTAAATATGTGTGCAAGTGTTGTGAGTGTAAATGTGCACAAGTGTCCCATATGTAAGTGTGCACATGTGTTCTTAGATTAGGAAGAGTTATATGAAGAGTCATGTCCAAGTGTGCATACAAGATAGTGTCATGTGTATGCAAGTGTCAAGTACATAAGCCAAGAGTCATAAGGCTTGGCATATGGAAAGGAAGAGTCATGGTAACCAAAGAGTCATCATAGAAAGGTTATATATTACTCCATAGAGTGAAGAAAAGATATAGTGATCTACATCATCAATATAGTTATCTACATTTTTCATAGCTAGATATTTGTAATAGAAAGTAGAGTAATAAAATTTTACATACATTTGAGCAATTGATATTGTAAGTCTTATTATTGTGTATGATTCAGGCTATTACATTCATATTTCAGTATATTATTGAATGTTATGGTATATTATTAAGCCTTGATAAATACATATTAGTTGTCTCATATTATCTTTGTTACAATATTATTATTTGGATTCATTATATTGCAACTTCATTATATTAGATCATGTGATTATTTTCCTATGGTGATTTATATTAAGTATTAAAGCTTCAAAAGCTAACAAAATGTAGAAAGATACATAGGAATATAAACTATTCCATTATGTTATTTGGAACAAGGGCAGTGACGATTTTTCAAACTAAAAAAAATAAAATTGCAAAGTGCGAAGGATTAGGGTATTTTCCTGAAAAATATCTCATCTTTTAGGAGCCATATATTCGCAAAGAGTTATCCGATTCAGTTGATTCTTGGACCAAATTGTGCAGAATTTGAATAGATTTAAAGTTAGTGGTCATATGCAAAACTATGAAAAATATTGAGGGAGATACTACCCTATGAAGTAAACCATTTGGAATAAGGGCAGTGACAATTTTTCAAATCACGAAAAACAAAATTGCAAAGTGCGAAGGATTAGGGTTTTTTCCTGAAAAATATCTCATCTTTTAGGAGCCATATCTTTGTGAAGATTTATTCAATTCAACTGATTCTTGGACCAACTTGTGTGGAATTTAAATAGCTTTAAAATGAGTGGTCATATGAAAAAATATAAGCAATATTGATGGAGATACAATCCTATGAAGTCAACCATTCGAAACAAGGGCAATGACGATTTTTCAAGTCGGGAAAATGAAATTGCAAATATTTGCCAACCAGGGTTCGAATGATGGGAAGAGCAATGAAGGGATAGGACTTTAGTGAGGTAAGACATTCTATCTAGATAAATAATTTTTTAGCTAAGTTCTTTTTTCCCTTTCTTTATCTTAGAAATTGTGCATGAAAAATTTATAATTTTTTTATCAAATATTATATTTGTTATAGAACTTTTAGATAAATTTAATTAGATTTTGAGTTTTAGTTTCCTTTCCATGGATCAATTTATATTTAAATCCTTATAATAATCCCTAGTATTAAAGGTTAGTGAGCGCACCTTAGAGATATCCTCATTGCTCCAAGATAGGACATATTTTGGTAAATTTAATGGGCATTGGTCAGGGGCTTCAGCCTTGAGCAAATGGATTGATACAAGTTGGAAGTCTCTAGGAGTGATTCTATAATTTATTCCCAAAGGTTTCTTCCTAGACATTTTTTTTTCTAGGGAATAAAGATAAATAATTCTAAAAGGGGTCCTTTGTTTATGGGAAGAACAGGGCTCTTCCTTACCCATTTGTATGAAGGCTTTTCACCTAAAAATGTAAATCTATTCCTAGTACCAGTCTGGGTTAGGATGTTTGTATTTACCATTAAATTTTGGGAAATAGATACCTTCAAGGCAATAGGAAACACTCTAGGAGAATTCCTTGAGATTTCATATATAACAAAAGATGGATTTTTGGCTATTTATTCTCGAATATTGGTTATGATTGATATAAGTAAAGCTTTATCAAAATCAATCATTATTAAGTATGGGGATAAGATGTGGATCTAAACTATAGATTATGAAAACATATCTTTTATATGTATAATATGTCATGAGATGGGGCATATTGAGAGATCATGCCCTAAGAAGAGCCCAACATAATCATTTGTAGAAAATTGTAAGAGAAATTTACAAATGGTTATGGATAAATATGGTTTTCAACTTCCAAAAAATAGATCTAGAAAAATAAAATAAAATGAACAGTGGAGACCAATAAGAAAGGATTATAGAATAAATTCCAATTCTTTTGAGGCTTTAGCCTATGAAGAAAAAGTAGATCAAAACTTAGAGGACACAAGACAACAATTTCAACATATTAGCAAGGAATCATCTATTCAATATAATCCTAATGTAAGGAAGAACATTCTTGATGAATCCAAGAAATGGGTTTCATCATATTTTGAAGACTCTCTTGAAGTACCATGCACTATTCAGGAGAAAATAATTGGTAAATAAAATGCAGGTTTAGAAGTTAATACCTCTACCATTACTAAGGAAATACCAAAAAAAGAACAGGATGATTCAAAAGCTTATATAATAGAGCCAGGAGAGGATAAATATGTTGAAAAACAAAATGGTGAAATAATATTGAGGAATAGAATAATAAGACCTACTCCTGATATAGGCAAGGCAAAAAAAGGAAAACCCTCAAATTATCAACCAAGATCCAGGGAAGCAAGATCTAACATAGAGAAAGGAAGACAAACTAATTTGGTTGAACTTCTCTTTACCAAACAACAAAATGATATTGGTAATACGCAATAGGGGTCAAAATCTGCTAATGAGATATGATTATCATCTCATGGAATATAAGGGGTGCTAATGCACCCTTAAAGCATAGGTGTATTAGGAACCTATGTTTAAGTAATAAACCTAATATTCTCTGTATCTAGGAAACTAAAATGACAATGGAAGAATTTTCAAAAACTATGAAAGTATTTTGGACAAGATGTGAATGGGATGCTATAGATTTTGAAGGAGCAACAAGGGGATTCTAACTTGTTGAAATACTTCTAGAACCTCTTGTGTAACCATTCATAAAACTAGGCATTGTATAACCTCTTTAGTCACTTGCTACTTTGTTGATATTTGATTCATCCTTATCAATGTATATGGTCCTACAACTTAGTCAGATAGATTAGAATTTTGGAGTGGGATTGAGGCCTTTATGAGATGTAAAGACCAAGAAACCCATTTCATGATCATTGGAGATTTTAATGCCATTACCAAGATGAACAAAATTTTGGGGGGAATTATGAAATTAACCCAAAGTATGAAATATTTCTTAGCTTTTATTCAAAACAACAATCTATGGGAAGTTGAGTTTGAATAAGACAACTATACTTGGACCAACAATAGGAGAGGCTAGAACCTAATAGCAAAAAAAATAGATAGATGCATTCTCTCATATCATTGGCTAGATGAAGGAACTTGTACTAAAATTAATATCTTAACAAGGATTGGTTCAAATCACTGGCTAATAAGAGTTAAAATGGTGGTTAGTGAATGAAAAAAATATCATATTTTAAATATGAGCATCTGTGGGAAGACTATCCTCAATTTTTTGATATGATAGCTTAAACATGGAATTATTTAGGTAATAGTGGGTTGTATGCTCTTCCAAACCAAATTAAAGCTATGACATATAGATTAAAAGAATGGAACAAGAACACCTTTAGAAATATTTTTTAGAAGGAACTAAAAGATAAACTTTCAAAATTCCAAAAAGGTGATGAAAATAATACAAACTTAGAGGAAATGGAGTTTCTTAGTGAATATCATAATATTTTGAGTAAGGAAGAGAAATTATGGAGATTAAAATCAAGACAGACTTGGTTAAAATGAGATAAAAATACAAACTTTTTAATAGGATGGCTATAGTAAAAAGATCTTCTAGAATTGGTAGATTTAAATCAATATAAGGGGTTTGGATTGAAGATCAGAGTGAAATTATAGAAGAGGCTAAGTCATTTTATCAGATGATTCTAGGTTCAGAGGAGATCGAATTTCTTAATGATAAACTTCTTCAAGATGTTCCTTCAATTATAACAAATAATACAATAGTAAACTGATGGAGCCTATTACTCTAGAAGAAGTTAATTTAGCTATTTTATATTTTAATAAGGATAAATACCCTGGTCTATATGGGATCTCTACAACTTTTTACCAACATAATTACGATACAGTGAAGCATTCTTTATTGGTGGCAGTGGAACAGTCTATGATAAAACAATACATTTCTTATAAAAATAAATGCAACTTATCTTACCCTCATTCCAAAAAATAAGGATGTTGAATTGTTTGATTCTTTTAGACCCATAAGCCTATGTAATATGGCTTATAATATTATTCCAAAGTGATTATGAATAGATTAAGGCCATTGTTAGACAAAATCGTTTCAGAAGAGCAAGGAGGTTTTGTGAAAGGGAGACAAATTTTGGATGGGATCATAGTAGCTCATGAAGTTATACATTTAGTAGCTTTAGGAAAAGAGAAAGCTATGATATTTAAACTTGATATGAGTAAAGCCTATGATAGGGTTAAATGGAATTTTCTTTTTGCATTTTTAGAGTATTTTGATTTTGGGAACAATTGGATTAGATGGATTAAAGCCTGTTTCTCTACAATTTCTTATTTAGTTTGGGTCAATGGGTTAATGAAAAAATCTTTTAAAGCCAAGAGAGGCCTTAGACAAGGAGATCCTCTATCTCTTTATTTGTTCATTATTATGGCAAATTTTTTGAGTAGGAACTTAAAGAAGGCTTACAAAGATGGGTTTATAAGTGGACTTAAGGTTAGTAATAACATCAATAACATCACCCATCAATAGTTTGTAGATGATACAATTATTTTTGGAAGGGCATGGATAAATAAGGCTAGAGCTTTGAATAACTTTTTAAAAGAGTATGAAAGAGATTTAGGAAAAAAAATTAATAGGACTAAATCTAAAATTTACTTTCTTAACACTCCTGCTAATATCAAAGAAAGAATTTACAGGTTGCTTCAAATGGAGGAGGTAAATTTACCAAAAAATTATCTAGGGATGCCTTTATTTGAGGGGAGAATGAGGATAGATTTATGGAATTCAATTATTAGTAAAGTTTAAAATAAACTTCCAACTTGGAAAGGTAGATGGTTATCATTAGCAGGAAGAGTGCAGTTAATTAAGTCAGTCTTACAAGCCATTCCAACATATTATATGTCTTTGTATTCTATGCCAAAATAAGTTGAAAAAATTTTAATCTTTATTATATGATCCTTTGTATGGTCAGGTTTACATGATAAAAGAAAATTTTCCTTGGTGAAATGGAGCAAGTTGTGTGATGAAAAAAATAGGGGAGGTCTTGGTTTAAGAGCTCTTACAGATGCTAACTTATCTCTTAGGTGAAAATTTATCTGGAGATTGTACAAAGAGATTCAAAGACAATGGGCAAGAATTCTTCTAAGTAAGTATTTTGATCCCAATGACCCAAGTTAAATATTTACTACATTTTCTCTTCCAAATGGTTCTACTCTTTGGAATGGTTTAAAAAATCTATTGATCTTATGATTAGAGGTTTAATATGGGTGGTGGGAACTGGAGAAAAAATTTCTATTTGGATGGATACTTGGTGAGATAAAAACCCAATCAATTTAGATCCAGTTTTGGAACCTTGGATGAGATTACTTTAAGACAAATACAGTGATAGAGTTTCAAACATTTT
The DNA here is from genome assembly GCA_028583015.1 of Wollemia nobilis. Taxonomy (NCBI): domain Eukaryota; kingdom Viridiplantae; phylum Streptophyta; class Pinopsida; order Araucariales; family Araucariaceae; genus Wollemia; species Wollemia nobilis. The sequence goes on from JAQPPZ010016564.1 coordinate 443,846, forward strand.
GTACAAGGATCAAGAAGGAAGATACAAATGGAAAGAATATTTCTTACAAGTATACAAGACATTGATGCTAGGAAGCAATTGAGTAGAAAGATAACAACTAAAATTATTCCAAGGGGTGCCAAGGATAAATGATTTGGGATTTGAATAGCTCAGGAGAATACACAACAAGAAGTGGATATAATGTTCAACGCCAACATAATAATAATATCACTAGAATTTTAAGAGATATTTGGAATATTTCAAGCATTCCTAAAGTCAAAATGTTTGTTTGGCTAGTAGGTCATAGAAGAATTTTATCCTGGGATAACCTTATGAAAATGGGTTTTTGTGGCCCCTCTAAATGTGTTTTCTATAATAAGTAGGAGGAGAGTATTGACCATATCTTGGGACATTGCTCAATAATTCTGGAATCTATGGCACTGGATTCTTACTATGTTTGGTAAATGCATGGTGATGAATAGTAGAATTGAAGATTGGTTAAAGCAATGGCATAACACTTATAAAAGTGAGGCTTTATAGACAATATGGGATATCTCAAAAGATACAATACTTTGGACTATATATCTATAAATTAATAGAAGAATATTTAAAGGAAAGGAAAGTAGTTTAGAGGTAATGAAAAAAATATATGTTTAGCCATAGATGAGTCTAAACCAACCCTATCAACTCACCCAATCCCTAATTTGGAAGAAAAGAGTCTTGATAGATGGAGTCAAGTCATTAAATGGAATTATGATGTTGGGTACAAGAGAAGCAAAAATAAGGTAAATAATATAAAGTGGAAACCACCAAATGTAGAGTGGTTTAGATTGAATTTTTATGGAGCATCTAAAGGAAACCTAGGACCAGTAGGATGAGGAGGAATAATTAGAAATAATAGAGGAGATATTTTGTCTCATTATGCTTTCAATTGTGGATTTAAGAAAATTAATGAAGATGGAGCTTGGGCAGATTTAGAAGGGTTAAAATTATGTAAACAAATGAAATGGAATAGATTTTGGATGGAAGGTGATTGTCTTATAGTAATAAATGCAATTTTGAGGAAAGCAAAGGCTCCATGGAACATACAAGAGATAATTATGGAAATTCAAGATATTGCTAAAGAGTTTGACAAAAACATGTTTACACATATATTAAGGGAAGGAAACAAATATGCAGATAAGCTAGCTAATAGAGGAATTTTTATTGAGTATAGTGAAGTTAACATATCCTTTCCATGGTTAAAGGAAGTAGAAAGTTTAGTTGAAGTTGACAAAAATTGTTGATTGCCTAAATAAATTAATTATTAAGATTTAATTTAATGTTTTCCATTGGTAATATATGTTTTATTTTGTAACAATAATGTGTGCTCATTAGGCTATTTATTATAATTTTTGTGGTTGCACTTGTGTTTCAAGAAGGAAACTAGCAATCTAGATTTGGTAAAGCATACTATGTTAGTGCGATGTTTTGGAAATATTACTCTACTAAGATGCATAGATAGTAGAGGTGAATTTTTGGCATTGTGAAGGCTGCTATAGGAAAATATCAAGAAATATACTAAATTTCAAAGTAATTGTATTCATACATAGATTTGAAAAGATCCAAAAAATGAAAATCAAGAATTCATACATTTTATGTAAAATGATGTAGGTTTTTAACTATAGCATCTCAATTGAGATAAGAAGTGTGTCTATTTGTAAAATATCAAACTCTAAAGAAGAGAGAAGTAATTTTTTAAGGGTGGGATACCCGAGTACAACCCCTTTTTATCAAGCAAAAAAATAGAAAATAAACTATTCCATTATCCTTATTGCTATTATTGTTGTTGCTTGTTGGGAGGTTTGTAACCTTTTCTCATTTGTATTAGGTTCTTTCCTTTTTTATGCATGACTAGAACATATTCATTTTTAGTCTTTGTATCCTTAATTAATTTTTCTCATTGAAGCAAATTTATGAGAATCTTTAAAGTCAAATTGTGGTTGGTATCATTCAAAATTACTACAAAAGTACTAAATGTTGAGAGCAAAGCCTACAAAAAATTTGATATGAGCACATCATTAGTCACAATTTCTACTAATAGTTGAAGGGAAGTACATACATCTATAACCCTCCTTAGAAAATATTTTGATTTCTCACTAATCTTTATCTTTAGACAATGTAATTGGCTCTATAGGTTTAGAATATGGTTCTTGTTTTGGGATGCAAACACCATATGGAGTTTATCACTTGTACCTTTGGTTGTCAAAGTATCATAAATATATGGATATCTCATCAAACATGCCAAACATTATGATTAATTAGAAATTCTAATTGACCTTTTCAAATATCCTCTATTCATTAAGATTGGCGGCATGTCTTTGTATGGTTTGTGAGACCATACACCATAAATCCTTAAACTTAAGGTGAATTTTCAAGTTCATATTATTTGTCTCTTTTCAACAACTATGAATCAATCAATAATCCCTTATGGGAATTAATAACCATGATAAAATTCAAAAATATCCATGATAAAACTTCAAAAATCTCTAAAATAATTATTCTTCAAATTAGCCTTGAAAAGAGTAATACGTCGTTAAAAAAAATTTGAAAAAATGTTACTCTTCAAGTTATTCTCAATACTTCAATAAAATGATCTAAATTAAATTCATTTTATTCACCTTTGATATTATGGTATTTAAACAACAAAATATCCTTACAAATTGTATGTGGGAAAATAATTATTTTGTTTTTGAATAAAAAATAAAACAATGTTTATGATTTAATGATTTTATGGCTTCCTTTCAATTATAGATGATGAAACGATCTCTTTTAGGGTTGAAAATGAAAAAGAAACATTAATACAATAATAACATCCATTATTGTTTTTTAGGACCTAGAAACTCTTATACACATCTCATTAGGGTTCATTAACATGTCCCATTGTCTCACAATGCTTCTTATGCAGAAGGAGGAGCTGAAGAAGAAAGCCAAGGCCATGGGGAGCCTCTACAAGGGGAGACACCGAAGCAGCAAGCTATGATTGTTTTTTGTTTTTTAATAGTAAGCTTTTAACCTTGGTATTTCGTGGTCAGTTCCAGCACAATGTAGCTCGTCCCCATGGTGATTCGCATAACGCCCGCCCACCACAGCTGATCCGCACCGCCAATGGCACTTTTGGATCTCACCAATAAGAGCAGGTGACGCCACGCCAGAAGTAGGGATCAGTCGTCACGTCGTCCCATCCCTACAGACAGCAGTCGAGATCTTTGTCGACAGATTTCTTCAAACTCAGTAGAGCCGCGACATTCTTTGGTTTGGTTTCAGCATGTCTATTTCCTGGCATGAAACTGTGTTGATTCTGTACTCCCCTGTTGATTGAGCTTGAGAATTTTTGTTCTTCATATGTTGGGAACGTTGAATTTGGCATTATTGGTTGCTATGGTCTGTCAGCTCTATCTGAATGGAGTCTCTATTGGACTTCTCAATCTTTGCTTGGGTTTCAATTAAAGTGGATTGGGCCACTTTATTTAATATATGGGAACTTGATTTTTTACTAAGTCAACAGTATGGCCTCAGGCCATTTTTTTTAATTTTTCCACATGGAGAGTGGAACTGGAAGGCCTAGAGGCAATGTATTTCCCCTGCGAGGGAAAAATTGATGATGTTTTTTATTCCGCCAGAGAGCGATGCCGCCACAGTGCGAGGTTTTAGTTGTTGTCTTGGAGAGGCATGTTGTTTTTCATTATGATGAAGGCCCCTTTGATAATGGAATATAGGGGTATTTATAGTCGTTGGAAACGTTTTTCTGCGACGGACACAATGGTGGTGTCATATTGTAATTTTGAGGCTGTTTCAATTGTCTTTTAGCCTCAAAATGTTTCTACCTTGGAGTGCACTTTCGATTGTACCCGACACTCCCAAGGTACTTTCATATGTGATCCTTGTAACTAGTGATCTTTTCTATACACTTGGCAAATGCAACGGCTGGTTACCCATGCATTTCGATGGGATGACATGGTCACCATCAGGACACTTATACTAGGGACTACAGACAAAGACACCCTAGACTCTATCCGAGGATTTTTCTGGATCTACTTCTGAAGACTACAGATGAAGACACTTTAGAAGATTCTCTTCTTTTCTTCTTCTCTCCTATTTTTATCTATGGCTCATTTTATTGTATTGAGTGCATTTTCGACAGAGACTAACACTCTTATATGGCAATCTCTAACAACACTTCTGCCTTAGTGTTTCACTATTTGCTCATAACAAATCTCACGATAGAGGATTTTTCTAGTAGTTTTATGGAGGGTGCATTCATCTCATTTCACAAAATAGACTTATTCATTCAAAAACATAATATCTTCAAAAAAATATCTAGTTTGATGGGCCTTTCTAGTGTGTTTGTTCTTGTGGTTATCTCCTTAGATAATGTATTCAAAATTTATTTATATACTTCTTCATGTGTCTGCTATGACTATCTTCAAATGCACAGAAAATTTGATATATCACACCTTGTGCCTTCAAGAATGGTTGTAGAACAATAATAATATAATGTCTTTAGGCCTTCAATCAACAAAAATTGTGATTTTTTCTATGGGACTAGTTTTCTCACTACCTCATGCATTTGAGCAATGTTTTTCAAGATTAAGAAACTCCTATTTGTTATCCCTCCTCGTATTCATATCAATACTTCATGTCTTGATGGTATTAACAAGACAATGGATATCCCATTTTAGCACTTCTTATCAACACTCAATGTCAGGTATTTGTCTCTTCATCCAATGTTGAATGCTACAACCTACTCACTTCTAATAACACCATTTGTTGCCTTCTTTATTCAATAAACATTCAAATAAATATTTAAATATCTTCAAATTTGGCTACATAATATCTTATAATGCTTCAATCATGCCTAGATATAAAATTTGCATTCAATATCATTACCTTAAACATGTAAACTTTGAATGAATTAAACTTAATTAGATTAAATTGTAATAGGTTTTCAATTTAACAATTTCTTCATAGTAAATCTTAAATTGCATCTATCAAAAACAAAATAAAAAATAAAAAATATAGAAATTGTCCATCTACATCTACCTTCACTTGGACGTTGTACATCCTCATTTTCCTCATGATTACAAACTCAAGGTTTAATAATGAATATCAGAATTATGATCGTTAAACCATCACACAACAAGTACTTCTCACATAGCACAATCATCAAATATTCTTCCTAGGTTTTCTAGGGCCTTATTCACATTCAAGGGTTATTTTTAACATCTTTAAATCTCCATCTACAACTCTAGTCTCACCTTTGAAATAGAGCATCACTCTAATACCAAATGGTGAATGCAAATTGACATGAATAAGCATTTATTAATGTAATAAATAAATTATATACAAAGATGATCAATTATAAACATAAATAAAAAATGCATAACTACCATCTAATTACTTTTAGTAAGGGTTATTCATAACAATTTTTGCATATATCAAGTTGTGTTGTCCCCCGATATTCTTATCAATGTATATCTATTTCTCAATTTCTCCTTATGTCCCAATGACATATCAACTAGCTATATTTGCTCTATTCTTATTTTTATTCCTTTATCAAATTCTTCTTGTCCTATTGATTTCACCAATTATCACTTCATTTTGAAGAATTTAGTTGTAATTTTTTCACTATGAATCCATTGGTTAACTAAATTTAGCCTCTTTTTAACAACCTGTAGACATCAAAACATAGCCACTTGTCATCCATCCATATTTTCTTGACACTTTTACCCATTATTTATATAAATATTTGTTTAATATATATTTAAATAATAATATTTTATATATTTTATTTATATATATTTAATAAATATATGTATATTTATATGAATAAATCCCAGCCATCCATCATAATTAATCCTACCCATTCATCCGCCTTAATCCATGCCACCTGCCCAGAATTAATATCCACCCTCCGTCACATTTTAATCTTGACCACACAAATTGTGTTGTTGAAACTCTAATGTGCCCTAGGAGAGATTATAAAAAGGAGTCATTTTGATGACTCAAACCCTAATAAGTTCTCCCTAAGTCTTGATTTCTTTGATCCCTTATTCCCTAAGTCCTCAAGTATCCAAGCCTCCTTGCCATCGTCATCTTCCATCGCTCACTATCACTTTCGCATCTATCGTTGCCCACCTCGCACGAACCAAATCTACTTCTACATATTTTGTTTCACTCCTAGAACATCCCTTTGAGTTCCTAAAGCACATCTGGGTGCCTCCTATCATCCTTAGGTGCATCTTGTCATCATTGAGAACCTCTAGGCACCTTATGCCATCATCGAGTGCCTCTAGGTGTCTTATGCCATCACCAAGTGCCCACAGTCGTTCATAGTCCTAGTTCTACAATCTTATAATCCCTCGGGTGTCGCTAGGACATCTGCCACCAAACCCTATAACAACGATGAAGAACAAAGAACAGGAATTTAGTGTCATAAGGTAATTAATTTATTGCAAGTATTTTTATTCTTAAATCTATTTATAACTTCATTTATGCAACTAGGGTTAGTAACTTTCTTATTGAGGGCCTCATATAGTGGAGCCCTCATAGATATTATTGAAGTTTTATTGTTGTTTGTTGTTTGCAGATTTAGGGATCAAGTTCATGGTAGCTACTGAAGCTCAAGTGGTCCTTCATAGGAAACTAAAGCCCACTCACCACACTGTTGGGATCATATTGAATGTGAAGACACCACCAATATTTGTTTACTAGGTTTTCAAAGAACCCTAGTGTCTTGTAATCATTGTATCAAGCATAATAAGCTTTATAACCACACATTTGGGGCACATATTATTGTAACATTGAAGATCCATAAACATTATAATAAAAAATGATTTCATTGTGCAATTTTATGTGTCGCATTGTTTATTAAATTTTATAGTTCATTGTTTGGTGTTGTTTGATTTTTCATTCACAAATGGCGATCACACTAGGACCCACAATCGATTCTTTATGTTGATTATCTTGTCATTAATTCACTGCTTTTTATCTTCTGTCTTGTATGAGTCTTATTGATATAGACTAGATCTCCTCACCACCATCCTTTTCTGAGTTTGTCCTATCTAAGTAATTGTTAAGGTCTTCTACCAACTACATTCTTATGTCTCCATCACCTCCACCTTCACCTTCACATTCAGAACCCGAGGTTTTCCAAGCAGACATAGATGAGGATAAATTAAAAGAGTTTGATGACATCATAGATGACATTCATCTAATCTCTACGCCCCATCAACTTGAGGAAGGTTCCCACATGTCCATTGAAGATACCATCGATGTGGACCTTAGTTCAGACAAAAACAACCCTCAAATTGTCAATCTTGGCAAAATCTTATCCAATGATGAACAAGAGAAATTAATTGCTCTCCTCAAGAGGAAGAAGGGAATTTTTGCATGGTCCTATAAAGATATGCTTGGTCTTGACCCTAGCTTGGTTGTCCATAATCTCACCTTACATCTTGATGCTAAGCCGGTCAAACAAAAACTTAGAAGGATGCATCCTACCATTGCCCTAATGGTCAAAGAAGAGCTCCAAAGCTAATAGATGTGGGTTTCATTGTACCCATTTATTATCCTAAGTGGCTCTCAAACATGGTTCCCGTTCGTAAACCTAACGAGGTGATACCCATTTGCACTGATTTTTGAGATCTTAATAAAGCATGTCCTAAGGATTATTTTTATCTCCCAAATATTGATACTCTTATTGACACTTGCATTGGCTATGAAATACTTTCTCTCATGGATGGTTTTTCAAGATACAACCAAATTTGAATAAATCCTGATGACCAACACAAAATAACATTCACTACACCTTGGGGGACATTTTGTTACAAGGTGATGCCCTTTGGCCTTAAAATGTAGGTGCCACTTATCAACATGCCATGACATACATCTTCCATGATTATATGCATAATATTATCAAAGATTATGTGGATGATCTCTTGGAAAAATCTAAAACTCAACAAGAGCACATTGGTGTGTTGGAGAAAGTTTTTGATCGACTACTAGAGCATAATGTAAGGTTGAACCCCAAGAAATATATCTTTGGTGTTACCTCTGGCAAACTATTAGGGTTCATTGTCTCCAAAAGAGGCATTGAGGTGGATCCAAACAAGGTCAAGGCCATCTTAGAGATGCCTCCCCCAACTAATTTAAAGGAATTGCATAGTTTACAAGGAAATATTAAATCAATCCATCATTTCATTGTGCAAATTTCTGATAAATGTAGGCCATTCAATCACCTGCTACAAAAGGGGGTGCCATTTTCTTAGATAGATGAGTGTCAAAAAGCCTTTGATGATATTAAGCAATACCTAGCTTCTCCGTCGGTCTTAGCTCCTCCTCGTCTAGGGATCCCCTTCTATATTTATGTTTCAACAACAGACTTTGCATTAGGGACAATGCTTGCACAAAAGAATAAAAACAATCGAGAGCAAGCTATCTATTATATTAGTCAAACATTGGTAAGCTATGAAACCAGATATGCTTATGTAGAAAAATTGTGCTTAGTAGTGGTCTTTTCCACTAAGAAACTTCAACATTACATGCTTAGCCACACAACATATGTCATAGCTAGAGAAAATACTCTGTGTCATATGATGTCTCGCACTTACAATAACACTTGCACTACTAAATGGATAATGCTTCTCACTGAATTTGACTTGGAATTCATTAGCCAAAAATCCATTAAAGGTCAGGTCATAGCCGATCAACTTGTGGAAGCTCCACTACCTAGTGATCATCCCTTGATTATTGAGCTCCCAGATGATTCGGTATTTGTTATCACTGAACAAAAATGAGATGTCATTCCGGAGGAAGATGTTGATATCACACTATTCTTTGATGGCTCTAAGTGCGAGAAAGGTCAAGGTGTTGGAGTCGTATTTCACCCACCCCAAGGGGATACCTATCCCCTTATCATTCAAACTTGACTTCCAATGCATAAACAACACTGCAGAGTACAAAGCCTTAATATTAGGCCTTCAATCAGCTATAGCTATGGGCATTAAGCATATCTAGGATATTTGATGATTCTCAACTTATTGTCAAATAGGTAACTGGAGAATACCAATGCAAAGAACCTACCATTAAAATTTACCATGAAGTAGCAATGAAATTGCTCTCTACATTTGAATGGTATGAAATTGATAGTTTTCCACATTCGACTAATAGATTTGTAGATGTGATGGCCTCCCTTGGATCATTGATTTCAAAATACTCCTTAGGAGAGGTATAACCCCTTATTATCTCAATGATCTCTAAATCTACAATTGTTCATGCTAAATCTAAGGATGAAAAGGACGTTTGCTTTATTTAGTTAGATCCATATGAGCCTTGATCAAGCCAAATAGTAGCCTTTCCCAATTTGAAACACCTTCGGGTTGTCCGAATTGCTAAATGCACTTTCAAGAAAAAGGTAGCTCGTTTTGTTCTCTTGGGGAACGTGTTGTATAAAAGTGGTTATGATGGTATCCTCCTTCGATGTCTTGAGTTTGCTGAGGCACAAAGAGCCATAGTTGAAGCTCATGATGATACTTATGGTGGTTATTTTAGTGGAATGGCCATTACAAAGCGTATTCTATACATGGGTTATTATTGGCCCACCATGGAATGTGACTGTTGCACTTATGTTAAACATTGTAATAAATATCAAGAACATGCTAATCTAACTCATGTTCCATCACAAGCATTACAGCCTATTCAAAGCCTTTGGCCCTTTTCATAATGGGGTCTTGATTTGATTGGAAAAATCTCACCTCCTTCCTTGGGATAACATACATTCATCATCACAACCACTGAATACTTCACAAAGTGGATTGAGGAAATTCCTCTAACCAATACTTACAGGACCTAGAATTGTGGAGTTTATATTTCACCACATCATTTGTTGTTTTGGTATCCCCTCTAAAATCATCTCTTACAATGGTAAGTCTTTCAAGAACAAGGATTTTCGAGCACTTTGTGAGAAATATAACATTCAACATAGTTTCTCAACTCCTTATTACCCACAAGCAAATGGATAAGCTGAGGCTACCAATAAGACCTTAATTGCTATTCTCAAGAAACTTGTTAACAAAAATCATAGATATTGGCATACAAAAATTCCCTTGGCATTATGGTCTTATCAAACAAGCATCTGCATGCCTATTGGGGCAACACCATTTTCATTGGTCTATGGAGCTGAAGCAATCATGCCTCTTGAGCTTGAGATCCCCTCATTGTGAATTTCTTTGTAGGAATTCATAGATGATGATACTTCTAGACAAGCACGTCTTGACCAACTCACACTTCTTGATGAGAGGTGAGTCAATGCTTTAGAGCATTTACGAGTTTATCAAGATCGCCTAAAGCGTGCTTACAATACCAAAGTTCATCTACGTAAATTCCAAGTAGGAGATCTTGTCCTTAAAGAGAATCAACAAAACACCAATGCATTACCGCATCTTCGTGATAAATTCATGGCTAATTGGTTGGGTCCATACATCATCACTCAAAGAGTGGGTAATGGTACTTATAGGCTTTCTAGTCTAGAGGGAGAGGAAGAACCTAAACCACTTAATGTTATACACTTGAGAGCATTCTATGCTTAATGTGATTTATATATATACATATACATGGCTTGTGTAGAGACAAAAATGCAACACCAAATAACAAGATATAAATTGAACTCAAAAGACAATATTGCACAATGAATGATTTTATATTAATGGGGGGAGCCTCAAAACTCCATTGTTACAATAAGAATCTTTGAATTCTTTGATACAAATATATACAATAGCTAGGGTTCTCCGAAACCCTAGCAAACAACGTTGGTGGTGTCTTCAGAATGCATCCTTGCTCCCAATAGAAGTGAGTGGGCTTCTAGTTATCCGATGTCGAGCCACTCCAGCTTAAGCAACTACACAATGCTAATGTAACACTTCCAGATCTACACACAAGAAAATAGCAAATAGGTTAGTAGCAACTATGAGGGCTCCACAATGTGAGGCCCTCTATAATCAATACAAAAACCCTAGCTATATGATGTAAATAACATGAACAGAAACTAAAAATGCATAGAATGAAATAACAAATAAAATATTTACCTTGTTATGCTTGTTGTTCTTTGATCTATGATATATATTGTAGGAAATTGGTGCGATGATGCCCTAGCATCACCCGAGGGCTAGGAGGGTTATAGAGCTCTAGTGTAAAATACTCGCGGGTGCTCGACGATAGCAAAAAATACTTGTGGGTACTCGAGAATGGTGGAGGGAACCCAGAGGTGCTTGGCGGTAGAGGAGAAGCACCCAGAGGTGCTCAGAATGATAGGGAGCACCCGAAGGCATTCAATGGTTGAAGGGAAAGTCTATAGAAGCAGATCTGGTTGAGTGAGAGGGGCAACGATGGATGCGAGGGCTATGGCAAGTGAGGATGGAGGAGAGGCTAGACTTGGATGCTTAGGGAACTTTAGGAAAATAACTTAGAACTAGGGTTGAGCCATCAAAATGGCTCCTATTAATAATCCACACTAGGGTATGTTAGGGTTTGAATGACACGAATTATGTGGCTCAGATTAAAACATAACAGAGGGTGGATATTAATTTCGGGTGTGGCATGGATTGATATAGATGGATGGATAGGATTAAGTGAAATCGGATAGTTGGGATTTATTCACATATATAATATTATATATTTATTAAATATATTAAAATATTAATATTAAACATATATTTAACAAATATATAAATATATAAATAAATGGGTAAAATGGTGGGAAGACCAGGATGGATGACAAGTGGCTAGGTTTTGGTGTCTACAGATACCCCTTTTTATATTACATTGCATGAAACACAATGCAGTGCAAAAACACAAGACACCTATTTTGGCTAGGTGCAGAAGCAACTTTCTCTTGAGATGTGAAACATGAGCTTGAAGACAAAAGAATGAAAGAATTTGGATTTTTGCGTAGCTTACCCCCTCAATTGGTGAATGAGTTTATGGATGAATCTCATGAGCCAATTGAAAAATATATGCAAATGAATGTGACGATATGAATGATGTAAATGTGATACCATTTTTACCCCAACGGTATGAAGGGGATTGGTGAAAAATGTGAAATGATGCATCTATTTTTGCCCCAACAGATGAAGGGTTTTGTGAAAAATATGATGAAAAATGTGTCTATTTTTGCCCCAACAGATGAAGGGATTTTTGCCAAGTATAGATGTCATGATCATGTAAGATGTATCCCATTGTGGGAAAGTCAAAACCAAATGTGGTTACCCCAAATTTGGGGTGATTCAATGTTGTTGAAGAATGTGCCTTCCGACATCATTGATATGCAAAGATGAAGATGCAAAAATAAAAAGAGTCAACTTTGGAGGGCCAACTAGTGACTATTGAATAATTCCTATGATTGGAACCAATCACCCTAGCTAGTGCCTATCTCATGATGACTGTCAAGGAAATGTGAAATGATGAAATGTGATTTTGTCCATGTTTTAAGCCCCACGAACTAGGCCATCAATGATAACTTTTGTGCAAATTGGTCTTGGCATAGTTTCACCCAAAAAGTGAAGTACCAAATGTGATTGTGATTTCGAACAAGGAGATATGGAATGATGAAAATGACCAAGTGTCCTTATGGTAGGTTATTCATCTTACCGAATTGCATGGATGCAAATCGTTGCAATCACCAAGTATATAGAATAACCCACTAGATACAAGGTTCACTTGAATGTTGTTTGAACTTGGAAAATATGCAAATGATGATATGGAATGATGTGAAAATGATGTATTAATGATGAGAATGATGATTATGGTCATTTTGTGAAGATTTGGACCATTTTGGAGTGCTTTTGTAACTTGTTAAGGGGATTTGCAATTTGTGGTCGCAAACGAGAATTATGCATCCAAATCAGTTGGAACCTTCACAAAACTTGTTAATATGATGAAATAGATGCATGAATGCAATATGAAGTGATTTGGTGGGGATAAGCCACTATTTTGTAAAAATTTTTCTTTTGTCAAAATTGATGCCAAACGTCAATTGGTGCTTTTGGCATGCAGAGATGCTCACCGATGTTTGGGCATTTTGCAAATGCCCTGGTGTACTTCAGTGCACCAAGAAATGCCCATGGGCATCTCAAGGTACCTGAAGTAGCTATAAATAGCTGGTAGGATGAGAAATGAAGCTCATTTGTGCATTTGTGAGTTTGAGAAGCTACATCTAGGAGAGTTGGGTGAAGTGGAGTGGAGTGAGGTGAAGTGAATTGGGTGCAAAAGCTATGGTAGTAGAAGGAGCAAAGGTGGAGGCTAGAGCTAGAGTGTGAGTGATTGAGGTAATGTCCTTTTAGTGCAAAATTTTATTTTTTTTTAACATGTGTAAATGACAAATGTTTTGTGTTGTGTTGCAGCTTAGGATTTTGGAGGCTCGACATCGGTTCTCATCTTACATTCCTGGGATGAGGAAGGTACTAGTGGAGGAGGAGTGGGAGTTATTAGAGGTTATGGGGCTAGCGGAGGTAGCCTAGGTTGATGTGATGAGGGTGGATGAGGGGTACCTCTCTACATTGGTGGAGAGGTGGGATCCAGATAGGGGAACATTTTAGCTCCCCATAGGAGAGGTGACCTCTACACTTGGAGGATGTATACCACATCCTCAAGGTGCCAATGGAGGGGATTCACATCGAGGTTGGATACGATCAAGGTACAAAGATGAAGAAGATGTTCGATGATGGTAAGAGTGTGAGGGTGGAGAGTGGGGGTATTCCCTACTTGTCCATGTATGTGGACAAGGAGTTGGATGCCCTCCATGCCTTGGTGATGTTCATGTTGGCCAACATCATGGCCCCAAATAATACTAGGTGTAGGTTCCCTTGGAACCTGATAGGGTTAGTGAGTGATATGCTCACTATGTAATAGGTGTATGCATGGGCTCCTACCTTATTAGTGTAGGTATACTAAGAGCTCTATGAGGTGAGGAGGCAGGGGAGGAAGGGATTAGGATGCAGCTTATTATTATAGTGTTGGGGATGGGAGCACTTTAACATGGCTCGATCGAAGGGCTTACCAGTGGTAGGCTTGGGTAGGGAGGAGCCCTACACGAGGAGATGGGTAGTGGTCAAGGAGGTACAATCGAGTTAACCTATGTGGATGAGCTAATGGTACCAAGATTTATGGGTTGGATTAACATCCACCCAAGTGATATGGAGGCCATGGTGGGGTAGCAGGTGGACCAGATATGGAGAGCATCTATGATAGGTATGATAGGCTAGGTGGGTGGTTGGGAGATATCAAAGTGAGGCTGAGTATTTTTAGTTCTCATAAGTACTCCGATAGTTTAACTTGAGGTAAGGGATTCTAGAGGATTCGATGCTCTATAGGAGGCATCGAGAGGAGATAGGGCTACCATGTGTAGAGCCATGGAGGGAGGTGTATGAGGATGATGAGGAGATAGATCTCCCAAATATAGATGATGTGAGGACTACTCTAGAGTATGATGTATGGTTCGCTACATAACCACCATGGGCACCAACTCTAGTAGCAATTAGTGGAGATGGGGATGAGGTGAGGATGAGGGGACCCATGAGGCCCCTAAATGGTAGGAATGCCTTCAATCAGATAGTCAAAGGAGGAGGACTAAGGGTGCATGAGGTAGGCTCCTGAGAGTGGAGGAGATGGTGAAGATGGGGATGATGTGGAGGAGACTCTAGATGGGCCTCTAGATCGGAGTGAGGAGGATTGGGTGAGGTTGGAGTAGTAGGTAGCAGAGTGGGATGAGAGGATCATGAGGCTCTAAGTAGAGCTACTAGAGAGGGAGCATCGACATAATATCGACATAGCACACCTTCGATCTCAACATAGGTATATCGAGGCATTGGAGGATAGGTTGATGGAGCATCATATTCCACTTCCTGATCCTCCAACCTCATTATATATCCGAGGCTGCTAGGCATAGTGAGTCTAGGCATAGCTCTAGGTCTAGGGCTCCTTCTAGGTCATAGGGGTCCTCTTGGAGGGTGTAGCTAGTGCTTAGATGCACTTTTTGTATATGAGCCTTGGTGCTCCATTGTATATAGCCTTTTGGCACTCATTGTACATGTAATATTTATACATATATATACATGGATTTTACCTTTTGTGTTATATGTTTTTGTGAATGCTTTTTGTGCAATGCTTTTGTGGAATGCATGTTTATATGGATGATTAATGCATATGATATGTTATGGATGATTAATGCAAGGTATGGAATGCAAATGTTCTAATGATCATTCATAGTTTAGATCTTGCTTGGCCATGTTTCTAGCATTGTTGTTTAATCAGGGGCACCAAACTTGGTGGTATATGGGGTGAATGACTCATGAAGTGACATGGATGTTGACATGGAAGAAGATATGGATGTTGATATGGAAGAAGATATGGATGTTGATATGGAAAATGACTATTTTGTAGAGACTCAGACATACTAGTGGTATCAAACAAACTCACTAAAACTACCTAATCCCTCTAGGACCAAATGTGTGTGCAGTGAATTCATTTACCAAATCAAGAGCATGGTAATGACTCGAGGTAATCAAGAACCAATGTGTGTGCAAGTGAGTTCATTAACTCATCTTGAGTAAATTGGGTAAACCTATTATGGATGAATCCAAGAAGCTAGCTTGTCCTTATGTGTGGTCAGAGGTCTCTTTAAAAGAGATGTGTCACCATGCATGAGCATACTCCACTACTAGTCAAGCATCTATAGCTCCGATGGAGGCTAACTCCATAGTCCATGATTTTGGATTTGATCTCTTAAGTTTTGGGGATGACTACTTAACCATCTGACTAGAAATGTAGTATGATCCTTACAACCCAATGATCAGTGGTGTGTGATGTAAAATATTTAGAGCTTTGGGAAATCAGATTCTCAACCTAAGTGTGATGAGAATTGTACCCTATCCTTACTACTCTATATTTTGAATTTGGAAGCAACTGTGATAGTGGTGAAAACCACTATTTTTGTGGACTATGTTGCATGATGGGACTAGCAAGGATGACCCTTTTCACTTCGAGGTTCATACCAAGTATGGTGTTATCCCTCTTTGACACAAGATGTTTTTAAGATGTGAAATTGTGTTTGGTTCAAGAATGTTTTGGAGTCAATTCCCAAAACTCAAGATTTTCTTAGTGTATATGTGTGATGGTCCTAAAAGGAACTTGACATGTATTTTGGAGGTTGCTTAAAACACTAGGAGTGGTTGAGTGACCAAAAACACCTAGGAATTATGGAATGTGTTTTGCTAATGATAATTTGACTTTGTGGAAAAATGGATGATGATGTGAAGGTGCCCCTGATTAAGGCAACATAATTTTATTGGACCAATTAAAATATTGAACTTAATAAATGATCCCTAATATGAAATTTGAAATGACATGTATGATGTATAATTTGTGAAATGAAATGTGTATAATGCAATGTGAAATGTAAGGTGTAAAATGCAATATGTAAAATGAAATGTATATATATATATATATCATTATGCATAGAATGCTCTCAAGTGTATAACATTAAGTGGTTCAGGTTCTTCCTCTCCCTCTAGATTGGCAAGCCTATAAGTACCATTACCCACTCTTTGAGTAACAATGTATGGACCTAACCAATTAGCCATGAATTTATCATGAAGATGCGATAATGCATTGGTGTTTTGTTGATTCTCTTTAAGGACAAGATATCCTACTTGGAATTCATATAGATGAACTTTGGCATTGTAAGCATGCTTTAGGTGGTCTTGATAAACTCGTAAATGCTCTAAAGCATTGACTCACCTCTCATCAAGAAGTGTGAGTTGGTCAAGATGTGCTTGTCTAGCAGTGTCATCATCTATGAATTCCTACAAAGAAATTCGCAAGGGGATCTCAAGCTCAAGAGGCATGATTGCTTCAGCTCCATAGACCAATGAAAATGGTGTTGCCCCTATAGGCATGTAGATGCTTGTTCGATAAGCCCATAATGCCAAGGGAATTTGTGTATGCCAATCTCTATGATTTTCTTTAACAAGTTT
Source organism: Wollemia nobilis (assembly GCA_028583015.1). Classification (NCBI taxonomy): domain Eukaryota; kingdom Viridiplantae; phylum Streptophyta; class Pinopsida; order Araucariales; family Araucariaceae; genus Wollemia; species Wollemia nobilis. Next base: position 460,891 of record JAQPPZ010016564.1, read on the forward strand.
CTTGAGAATAGCAATTAAGGTCTTGTTGGAAGCTTCAACTTGTCCATTTGCTTGTGGGTAATAAGGAGTCGAGAAACTATGTTGAATGTTATATTTCTCGCAAAGTGCTCGAACATCCTTGTTCTTGAAAGACTTACCATTATCGAAGATGATTTTTGAGGGGATACCAAAATGACAAATGATATGATGAAGTATAAACTCCACAATTCTAGGTCCTATCATACTGGTTAGAGGAATTGCCTCAACCCACTTTGTGAAGTATTCAGTGGTTGTGATGATGAATGTATGTTGTCCCAAGGAAGGAGGTAAAATTTTGCCAATTAGATCTAGACCCCATTGTGAAAAGGGCCAAAGGCTTTGAATAGGTTGTAAATCTTGTGATGGTACATGAGTTAAATTAGCATGTTCTTGATATTTCTTACAATGTTTAACATAAGTGCAACAATCACGTTCCATTGTGGGCCAATAATAACCCATGCATAAGATACACTTTGCAATGGCCATTCCACTAAAATGACCACCACAAGTACCATCATGGGCTTCAGCTATGGCTCTTTGTGCCTCACTAGACTCGAGACAATGAAGGAGGACTCCATCATAACCATGTTTATACAACATATCCCCAAGAGAATGAAATGAGCTACCTTTTGCTTGAAAGTGTATTTAGAAGTTCGAGACATGTCAGATGGGAGTGTTCCAAACTTGAGAAAGGCTACTATTTGGCTTGACCAAGGCTCATATGGATCCGAATGGATAAAGCAAACATCCTTTTCATCTTTAGATTCAGCATGAACAATTGCAGATTTAGAGACCATTGAAATTATAAGGGGTTGTACCTCTCCAAAGGAGTCTTTTGGAATCAATGATCCAAGGGAGGCCATCACATCTACAAATCTATTAGTCAAACATGGCAAACTATTGATTTCATACCAATCAAACTTAGAGAGCAATTTCATTGCTACTTCATGATAAAGCTTAATGGTAGGTTCTTTGCATTGGTATTCTCCATTGATTTGCTTAACGACAAGTTGAGAATCACAAAATATCCTGATACGCTTAATGCTCATAGCTATAGCTGATTGAAGACCTAAGATTAAGGCTTCATACTCTATAATGTTGTTTGTGCATTGGAAGTCAAGTTTGAATGATAAGGGGATAGGTACCCCCTAGGGTGTATGAAACATGACTCCAGCACCTTGACCTTTCATGCACTTAGAGCCATCAAAGAATAGTGTGATATCGATGTCTTCCTCGGAATGACATCTTCTTCTTGTTCAGTGACAGAAAATACCGAATCATCTAGGAGCTCAATAATCAAAGGATGATCACTAGGTAGTGGAGCTTCCACAAGTTGATCGGCTATTACCTGACCTTTAATGGATTTTTGGCTAATGAATTCAAGGTCAAATTTAGTAAGGAGCATTATCCATTTAGCGGTGTGGGTGTTATTGTAAGTGTGAGACATCATATAACGCAGAGGATTTTCTCTAGCTATGACATATGTTGTGTGACTAAGCATGTAATGTCAAAGTTTCTTAGTGGTAAAAACCACTGCTAAGCACAATTTTTCTACATAAGCGTATCTAGTTTCATAGCTTACCAATGTTCGACTAATGTAGTAGACAACTTGCTCTCGATTTTCTTCATTCTTTTGTGCAAGCATTGTCCCTAATGCAAAGTCCATTGCTGAAATATAAAGATAGAATGGGACCCCGGACGAGGAGGAGCTAAGACTGGTGGAGAAGCTAGGTATTGCTTAATGTCATCAAAGGCTTTTTGACATTCATCTATCCAAGAAAATGGCACCCCTTTTGTAGTAGGTGATTGAATGGCCTACATTTATTAGAAAGTTGCGCAATGAAATGATGGATCGATTGAATATTTCCTTGTAAACTATACAATTCCTTTAAGTTAGTTGGGGGAGGCATCTCCATGATGGCCTTGACCTTGTTTGGGTCCACCTCAATGCCTCTTTTGGAGATAATGAATCCTAGAAGTTTTCCCGAGGTAACACCAAAGACACATTTCTTGGGGTTCAACCTTACATTATGTTCTAGAAGTCGATCAAAAACTTTCTCCAATACACCAATGTGCTCTTGTCGAGTTTTAGATTTAGCCAAGAGATCATCCACATAATATTCGATAATATTATGCATGTAGTCATGGAAAATGTATGTCATGGCACGTTGATAAGTGGCACCTACATTTTTGAGGCCAAAGGGCATCACCTTGTAACAAAAAGTTCCCCAAGGTGTAGTGAATGTTGTTTTGTGTTGGTCATCAAGATTTATTCGAATTTGGTTGTATCCTGAAAAACCATCCATGAGAGAAAGCATTTCATGGCCAGCATAAGTGTCGACAAGAGTATCGATGTTTGGGAGAGGAAAGTCATCCTTAGGACATGCTTTGTTAAGATCTCGAAAGTTAGTGCAAATATGTATCACCCCGTTAGGCTTACGAATGGGTACCATATTTGAGAGCCACTCAGGATAATCAATGGGTACGATGAAATCCACATCTAAAAGCTTTTGGAGCTCTTATTTGACCAAGAGGGCAATGGTAGGATGCATCCTTCTAAGTTTTTGTTTGATCGACTTAGCATCAAGATGTAAGGTGAGATTATGGACAACCAAACTAGAGTCAAGACCAGGCATGTCCTTATAGGACCATGCAAATATGCCCTTTTTCCTCTTGAGGAGAGCAATTAATTGCTCTTGTTCATCGTTAGATAAGCTTTTTCCAAGCTTGACAATTTGGGGATTGTCTTTGTTTGAACTAAGGTCCACATCGATGGTATCTTCAATGGACATATGGGAACCTTCCTCAAGTTGATGGGGTGTAGGGATCAGATGAATGTCATCTAAGATGTCATCAAACTCTTCTGACTTATCCTCATCTATATCTGCCTAGAAAACCTTAGGATTCGAAGGTGAAGGTGAAGGTGAAGGTGGAGGGGATGGAGGAATGTAGTTGGTTGAAGCCCTTAACAATTCCTCGGACAAGACAAACTCGGAAAAGGATGGAGGTGAGGAAATCTGATCCATATCAATAAGGCTTATGTCAATTGGAATTGGTTTAGCCGGATCATATGGATTATGGAGTGGGGTGAATAAATCAACAGGATTCATGTTGATTTATGGGAAAAGTGGATAAGGTTGGATGGAATGGATGGAACCTAAGAACCGGTGCTAGGAGCTTGGTAAACCTGGACAATAACAAGCAACATAAATAAATGCATTTAACTAAATGATATATACATGCAATGCTAAAAAGAAAACATGTTTTTGTTTGATTTTTTTTTTTTTTTTTGTAGTGGTGAAAACCACTATTTTTGTGTTATGTACATATGTTACAAGTTTGGCTTATGAAATGGATTAATGAAGTGGAGGTGGTGGTTCACCAGTAGGGTAGACTCACTCTTATGGAAGAAGCAAGTGAAATATGGGCTCATGGATGGGGAACATTTTGAGATAAAACTCATCTTGTTCAGTATGGGGAATAATGGGCTCTGATTCTTCTTTAGATTCATCCAAAATTATCGACATAAGTTTAAATTCTTCATAGATTTCATCATCAGAATCATCGAGATGGAGGGCTTCTTCTCCTAAATTTAGATTAAGCCTTTGGAAGGCTTGTTCAAGAGAAGAGGTGGTGGAAAGTGGGTGGTAACCTAGACCTGAATGGTCATGCACTTCTTGATATGGAACATCAATAGGCTGAAGCACTCCCTATTCATGCAATCCTAGGCCATGACCTTGCCAATTAACTATGTGAAAATAGTGAGATGGAAATCCTGACATGTTTGGAATATTGGCAAGTGTTGGTTCCTTGGGTTCCTCTAGGGGAGCTAGATTTGATGAAGAATCAATCCCCCATACACAAAATTTATGCTATTTGGAGTTGAACCCATGTTATATACTACTCCTATGGATAAAGGTGGGTCACATGGGTGACCAAAATCCTTAGCATTAGGAATGGTGAGTGGTGTGATGGTGATGTCTTGGACCACATATTCACCAATACCAGGATTAGTGAGGTGGACCTCGACTTGGGATGATGTGGAAGGACCATGATTGGATGATGGCTCAGGGAATGGTGAAGATGAAGATGTCTCACAATCTATCAACTCGACTTGTGAAACATTAGGTGATGGGGATGGATTGGATTGGGAAGGGTCTAGATGGATGATGATGATGAAGTGGAAGGCAAAGATGTGGATTGACTTTGACCACATGTGCATGTAGTCAATGATGAAGATGATGAAGGATTGGTGATAAGGGAGTCCTCAAGAATGGGAGCCTTTGATGAAGAAATTGGTGGAGTGGTAGATGGATTGGTTGATGGTGATAGGAAAAGGTGGGTGGAAGGAAGCATGGATTCATAAGGATTTGAAATGAAATTGCAATACTTGAATGGTTCGACATCCATTGGTATGCAATGTACTTGTCCCTCATGAACATATTTCAAGCATTGATGTAAAATTGAAGGGACACATCTCATTTCCCTCATCCAAGGTCTTCCAAGGAGTACATTGTATGCCATGGATCCTTCCAAGATGTGGAACATAGTGTGCAATATTTTGACCCCTACTTCAATGGGCAAAACAATAGTGCCAACTATGGAACACAAAGCATCATTGAATGCTTTTAGGGTGAATGATGACTTGGTGATATGAGATGGAGGAAGATTCAAATGATGAAGGGTAGATGTGGTGATGATATTGATGGAGGAACCAGTATCAATTAGAACTCTTTTAAATGACTTCTTGTCAATTAGAGCCATGATATGCAATGGAGGATCTACTGATTCCGATGAGATTGGCTTAATCTCAAAGTCATAAAATGTAATGGAAGGCTCCATGCATGTTTGAATGCTCCCTAAAAAGTTGTTGAAGGCATTAGAATCTTGAGATTGTAATTCAATGGATTTGAGAATATCCATTAATACCTCACGATGTGGGGGAGATTGTTGAATTAACTCATAAATTGACAATTTGGTGGAAGCCATCTTTAGACTTGTGGTTAACCAACTACTCAATGAGATGACTGGTCATGGTGGATGATTGATGGGTGGAATTGGGGGATTTGATTGGCTAGGAATGTGGATTGGTGATGAAGGATTGGGGGAAATTTGGATGGGAGGTGATGTGGGAGGTTGTGACACACTTGCTTGAGGTTGTTGCCTTGCATTTTGTTGATTATTTCTTTGACCTCTAGTGACCACATGGATGGCCCCTACAAACCCTTGGTATTGTTGGACGTGATTAACTTGATTAGGAGGAGTTTTGGTATTAGCTCCTCCCATATTTGGTTGCACCTCCTCATGATGAGGAAGTGGTGTTTGAAAAATACCAAGGTTTTGGTTTTGTTGAGCAAGGGGGTTGTCAAGCTTGATGGCCCCCAAGTCAATTAGGTCTTGAACGATGTCTTTGAATGTATGGCAATTATTAATATCATGCCCATTTTGCCTATGATAAGGACAAAATAAATATTCTCGATAATGTTTTCCATGTTTAGCGGGATCATCTGGTCTAATTTTGGGTAAAGCAAGTTTGTTTGTGTCATACAACCTTTAGAAAAGGGAAGCATATGACTCGGCCAAGGGGGTGTATTGGTGATTTTATCAGATAGACTATCATCGAGGATGGTTTTCTATAGTTGGCACTATGTTTTGCATGGCTTGAGTTACCGAGGGTACCGCATGATAAGCAATTTATTATGGTGATTGTTGCACTGATTGTTGTTGAGCCATTATCGATTGGCTCATGACCACTTGATTAACATGATTAGGTTGATTGGTTGGAGTGGCCTATGTTGATTTTGATTGGCCAGAATAATTGCTTTTATATTGGCCCTTATTTTGCCATTCCTTTTTCTTAGGCTTAAGTATGCCCTCTTGGATTTTTATTTCCTCAATGACACTAGCCTATGCTAGAGCTTCTTCAAATGAATGATAAGTCTATAATTGAAGCATCCAAGAGATAGGTTTTAAACAACTCTTGGTGAATAATTTGATAAGCTCTTCCATTGGTAGGGTGAATGGCAACTTGGTAATGACGACCCTCCAATGGTTTCCAAAATCATAGATAGACTCATCATCATGTTGTCTTAAAGCATAGACATCAGACAATGAGACTTTCTTTCTAACATTTAGGATAAAATGCTCAAAGAATTGGTCAATCAATTGTTCAAAAGTATAAATACTATGACTGGGCAATTGATTATACCACTCTATGGCATCTCCTCCTAATGTTTGAGGAAATATTCTGAGCATGAGAGCATTGTCATTTTGGATTCTAAAACATGAGTGTACAAACGTGCTCACATGCTCTTTGGGATCCTCAGTTCCCTTGAATTTGTCAAACTTAGGCACCATGAAATCTATCGGATATGGTGATGATGGTACCAAAGGATGAATAGGTTGGTTGATCAATTGATGTAAGGTTGGCTTCTGATTTGTCAAACCAGGAGTATATTGTATCAATTGATCTATTTATTGTTGCATGGCCTTAATTCGAGGGTCTTCCCTAAGAATGTGGAAGCCCTAAATTACCTGATGATTTTGAGGTGAGGTGGAAAAATGTTGTGGGGTGACCAAATGATGATGAGATTGGTGATGATGACTAGGTGAATTTGATGGAAATTGATGAATGGGAGATTGATGATGAAAATATGGAGAATTTTGGAATGGGGTCGATGCATGAGGGTTATGGTTAGGTTGGCCAATGGGAATAGGATGGGTATTGGTATGACTTGGTGGAGGAACAGGGATAGAAACCATAGAATACTATGGTGTCCATGATGGACCCTAGTTAATGAGGATAGTCTGAGTAGAGTTTGGTAGAGGCTTAGGGTTCACTTGTACTTGTTATTGAGCATTTTGATGTTGCTTAAGCAATTTGTTCAAATGTTCCCATGCTTCATTAATATCTCTATCAAAAATGGAGGGTATGGAAGTAGATGGTATGGAAGATGTGGCTAGGGGACAAGTTACACTTGGTATGGTAACTTGGGAGGCTAAAACTTGTGAAGCAACATTTACATGTGCTTCATACAAGGGGTTAGTGTATGTGGATGTGTATGAAGTGCTAGGAGCACATGAGGGTTGGGGAATGGACATATGAGAGGAAGGTGCAACTGATGCCTCAAAAAGAGGGTTAGTGTACACTTGGGTAAAGTTGGATGGTGGTTAGGAATAAACAAGTTCCTATTATAAAGTAGGATCTTGTCTAGGTGAGTTGGGGACTGACTCTAAGACATAGTTAGAAGACTTCATAAGAGCTTCTACTCGTGCCATATCTATGTGGGTAATGTGGTGATCAATGGTTGGTGAGGTTGACTCTACTTGGGGAACAACCATATGAAAGGTTATGGGTGATAAGGAATGTGAGGGACCTACAGATAAATATACCTATGTCACATTTAGGGAATCTACCATAGAAGTGGTGGGGAAGGTGGATGAAGGTTCCATTGAATTATCTTGATTTAATGCTTTCTTTTATTTTCTTGTTAATACCATAAGCAATTAAACCAAAATCTCCAAAAACTCTTATCTATCGAAAAACTATGAATTCTACACTTCTAGAAACCCTGCAAGATGACACAGAAAACAATAAATTAGTAAACAAGGTAAATCAAATTAATAAACCCTTAGGGGGTCCCACCATGATCACCATTTGTAGAGACAAAAACACAACACCAAATAACAAGATATAAATTGAACTCAAAAAGACAATATTGCATAATGAATGATTTTATATTAATGGGGGGAGCCTCAAAACTCCATTGTTACAATAAGAATCCTTGAATCCTTTGATATAAATATACACAATTCTAGGGTTCCTTGAAACCCTAGCTACAATGCTAGTGGTGTCTTCAAAACACGTCCTTGCTTCCAAAAAAATGAGTGGGCTTCTGGTTATCCGATGTCAGACCACTCCAGCTTAAGCAGTTACACAACACTAATGTAACACTTCTAGATCTGCACACAAAGAAATAGCAAATAGGTTAGTAGCAACTGTGAGGGCTCCACAATGTGAGACCCTCTATAATCAATATAAAAACCCTAGCTATATGATGTAAATAGAATGAACAAAATTTGAAAATTCATGGAATGAAATAACAAATGAAATATTTACCTTGTGATGCTTGCTATTTTTTTATCTCTAATATTTGTTGTAGGAAATTAGTGCGACGATGTCCTAGCATCGCCCGAGGGCTAGTAGGGTTGTAGAGCTCTAGTGTAAGATGCCTACGGGCGCTCGACAGTAGCTAAAAATGCCCGTGGATTCTTGGGAATGGCAAAGGGCATCTAGAGGTGCTTGGTGATGGAGGAGAAGCACCCAAATGCACTCGACAGTGATAGGAAGCGCTTGAATGTGTTCGATGATTGAAGGGAAAGTTTGCAGAAGTGGATCTAGCTAAGCAAAAGAGGCGACAACAATTGAGGGGGGGATATGGCGAGCGAGAACAGATGGAGAATGCAAAGGATACTTGGATTGCTTAGGAAAATTTAGGAAAACTTCAACTCTGGAAAACTCAGGGGTTGAGCCATTAAAATGGCTCCTATTAATAATCCACACTAGGGTTTGTTAGGGTTTGAGCAACATGAATTGTGTGGCTCGGATTAAAACATAACAAAGTGTGGATATTAATTTTGGGTTTGTGGCATGGATTGATGTAGATGGATGGCTAGGATTAAGTTAAATTATATGGCTGGGATTTATTCATATATATAATATTTATATTTATTAAATATATATATATATATATATAATATAATATTAAAATATTAATATTAAACATATATTTAACAAATATGCCTAAATATATAAATAAATGGGTAAAATGGTGGGAAGACCAGGATGGATGACAAGTGGCTAGGTTTTGGTGTCTACACATTGCACACATCTCATCTCACATATTGCATTCCATAAATGGCATTTTTCATCTTACATTTCACACATTTGCATAAAACTCATTTCATTTCATAAAATTACATTTCATACATTGCATTTGTACCATCATTTTCACACATTTCATATTTCATATTAGGGATCATTCATTTAGTTCAGATATAAATTGGTCAAATCAAGTCATGTTGCCTTAATCAAGGACACATTCAAAATCATTTCATTACGACATTCCAAAAAAACCAAGTTGTCATTTGCAAAGCCACATTTCCTTAATTCCTAGGTGTTTTTGCTCACTCAACCAATCCTAGTATTTTAAGCAAACCATAAATACATGTCGAGTTTTCTTTAGGACCAAGACATAATTTTCACTAAGAAAATAATATGTTCTTGGAATCGAATCTAAACATTTTTGAACCAAACACAAATCACACATCTTAAAAACATCTTGTGTCAAAGAGAGATAACACCATACTTGGTTTGAATATCAAAGTGAAAATGGTAATCCTTGCTTGTCCCATCATGCAACATAGTCCACAAAAATAGTGGTTTTCACCACTATCACAATTTCAAAAATAAAATAGAGTAGGGAAAAAATCCTAAAAACTCTAAATCTATTGCATCACACACCACTGATCCTAAAGTTGTATGGATAGTACTACATTTCCAGTCAGAAGGTTAGGTAGTCATCCTCAAAGCCTAAAAGTCAAATCTTTGGACTATGGAGCTAGTCTCCATAGGAGCTATAAACTCTTGACTAGCAGTGGTGTGCGCTCATGCGTGGCAACATGTTTCTTTTAAAGAGACCTCTAACCACACACAAGGACAAGCTAGCTTCTTGGTCTCATCCATAATAGGTTAAACCTAATTTACTCAAGATGAGTTAATGAACTCACTTGCACACACATTGGTTCTTGATTGCCTTAAGTCATTACCATGCTCTTGATTTGGTAAATGAATTTATTGCACACACATTTGGTCTTAGTGAAATTAGGCAGTATTTAGTGAGTTTGTTTGATATCACTAGTATGTTTGGGTTTCTGTAAAATATTCATTTTTCCATATCAACATCCATATCTTCTTTCATATCAACATCCATATCAAAATCCATATCTGCCTCCATTTCATAAGTTCTTTCATCCCACCTTCCACCAGATTGGTGCCCCTAATTAAACAAAAATGCTAAAACATGGCCAAGAAAAATCTAAACTATGAATGATCAATAGAACATTTGCATTCATACACTTGCATTAATCATCCATATACACTTACATTCATACACATTCCACTTGCATTAATCATCCATATACACATGCATTCACACAACAACATTCACACAAAAGCATAACATAAAAGTAAAAGCCATGTGTATATATATATATATATATATATCACATGCACAATGAAATCCCAAAGACTATATACAATGGAGCACCAAGGTTCATCTACAAAAAGTGCATCTAAGCACTAGCTAATGCCTATAAGAGGACCCCTACGACCCTGAAGGAGCCCTAGACTTAGAACTATACCTAGACTCACTAGGCCTAGCTAAACCATATATGGATTAGGAGGGTAGTTTTGGAAGCCCAATATCATGCTCTATCAACTGATCCTCCAAATCCCGGACATATCCCTTCCAAGCACGAATGCAATGTACATCATATCTCTACCTACAACACCCCTCTACCAGCTCTTCTTGGAGCCTCGCTATCCTATCCTCATCTCCACCTACTATTGGTCGTACCTCCATCTCCATCTGTAACTAAGATATCTCCACCTCTAGAGCCACCTCCCTATCTCGTAGTTATGCTATCTTTGTATCTCGAATTGCTATTATAGCATCTCGCTCTATCATCAACTACTCTAGCCTTGCTCGATCATCCCCACTCTGGCCAAGATGTTCATCTAGAACCTCCTCCCTATCCTCCATATCCCCTCCATCTCCTTCAAACGCTATAGCCATCTCTACTACCCTCCTAGTCCATCTTCATCGACTACTAGCTCGAAGGTGTCATCGATGTTTAGGAGCCTCATCAGTATCCTTGACCACATCCCCAATCTCATTTCCCCCATTCACTAATGAAATCGATATCCATGGCAACTAAGTCACGAACCATGCATCATAGTCCTTCATAGTCCTTGCATCATAAACATCAGGGAGATCCATCTCCTCATCATCCTCAAGTGTGGTCCTCCATGCCTTAGTACATGGCAGACCTATCTCATCTTGATGATGCATGTGGAGTTTTGGTACCTTAGGGACTCTTTGAATCAGTATGAATTACCGTAGCACCCATGAGAACTAGATCAAATCCACCTCCTTCATGTGTCTCCCAACCACCCATATAGCCTATCGCACCCACCGTAGATGCTTCCCATCACTTGTCCACATGGCACCTCACCATGGCCTTCATACCACCTGAGTCACTGTCAATCTAGTCCATAAATCCTTGTACCACTAACCTAACCTAACAGGATGACTCGGTTGCACCTCCTCTTCCACTGGTCACCTCATCTCATAGGGCTGCTCTCTATTCCATCCTCTAGTAGGTAAACCCATAGGTCAAGCCACACTGAAGTGCTTCCAACTCTAGCATTGTAGTAACAAACTGCATCCTAGTCCCTGGTGCTTCTACCTCTTCACCTCATATAACTCTCAATACACCTATGCCAATAAAGTAGGAGCCTATGCATACACCTATGGTGTAGCAATCATGTCACACACCAACCTGATAAGGTTCCATGGGAATCGATAGCTAGTACTATTCAGGGCCACTATGTTAGCCAACATGAACATCACCAATGTGGGTAGGGCATCCTCCCATGAACTTCTTGTTAGCCAACATGAACATCACCAATAGTGCCTCCATCTGGCACTTCCTAGTGGACTTAAGTGCCTCCCTATGTTTGGTAAAGCACCAAACTTTGGTAGGCATTTGCGCAAGCAATAGGTGCCCACTGGCATTTGGTGTCTACATTGACAAAAGACCAAAATCGATTCAAAAATATAGCTTACCCCCACTAAATCATTCCAAATTGTATCCATGCATCACTTTCATCATAATAACATGTTTTATGAAGGTTCAAACTTATTTGGGCACATAATTTTTGTTTGCACCCAAAAGGCGCAAAATTGCTTATTAATCTTCAAAATGCTTCAAAACAGTTCAAATTTTCACAAAATGACCATAACCATAATTCTCATCATCACTTCTTCATTTTCAAACCATTTTCATTCACTAATAATTGCATCTACACATTTTTCCAAATTCACAAATTTCAAGTGAACCTCGTATCTAGTGGTCTATTCTATCTCCTTGGCAATTGCAATGATTTGCATCCATGTTATTCGATAAGATGAATAAATCACCATAAGGATACTTGGCCATATTCATCATACAATATCTCATTGATCGAAAAATAATCAATTTTGGCACTTTACCTTTCAAGTGAAACTATGCCAAGACCAATTTGTTCTATAATTGTCACTGATGGTCTTGTTTGTGGGGTTTGAAACACAAACAACATCATATATCATCATTTATTTTTACATTGATAGTCATCATGGCGACTTGCCCTAGCTAGGGTGATTGGTTCCAATTGCAAGAATTTATTGATAGTCACTAGTTGAAACTTGAAGTTGACTCCTTTTCTTATTGCATCTTCATTATTTTGCATTTCAATGATGCCATACGACAAATTATTCAATAGCATGGAATCACCCCAAACTTGGGAAAACTACATTTGACTTTGATTTTCCCACAACGAGATACATCTTACATGATCATGGCATCTTACACTTTGCAAAAACCCTTTTCTCTATTAGGGCAAAAATAGATTCAATAAATTGCATTTTCAACAATCCCCTTCCATCATTGGGGAAAAAACAACATCACACTTACATCATCCATATCATCCATAATTCACACAATCATTTGCACAAATCTGTCAATTGGCTCATGAGATGCATATGTCACTCATTCACCAATTGAGGGGGTAAGCTACACAATCAAAAATCTTTTGTCTTCAAATTCATCTTTGCATTCAAACAAAAAAAAGCTACTTCTAAATTAGGCCAAAACTAGGTGTCTTGTATTTTTGCACCACATTGTGTTTCACGCAACATGGTACAAAAAGGGGTATCTGTAGACACCAAAACATAACCACTTGTCATCCATCCATAGTTTCTTGTCACTTTTACCCATTATTTATATATATTTATATATATTTGTTTAATATATATTTAAATAATAATATTTTATATATTTTATTTATATATATTTAATAAATATATGTATATTTATATGAATTAATCCTAGCCATCCATCATGATTTAATCCTAGCCATTCATTCACCTTAATCCATGCCACCTACCCAGATTTAATCTCCACCCTCCATCACGTTTTAATCTTGACCACACAAATTGTGTCGTTGAAACCCTAACGTGCCCTAGGAGAGATTATAAAGAGGAGTCATTTTGATGACTCAACCCTTAACAAGTTCTCCCTAAGTCTTGAGTTCTCTAAGCCCTTGTGCCCTAAGTCCTCAAGTATCCAAGCCTCCTCACCATCGTCATCTTCCATCGATCATCGTCACTTCCACATCTATCATCACCCACCTCACACAAACTATATCTACTTCTATATATTTGTTTTCACTCCCAAAATGACCCTTCGAGTTCCCTGAGCACCTTTGGGTGCCTCCTATCATCCTCAAGCGCCTCTAGGTGCCTCTTGTCATCATTGAGTACCTTTGGGTGTCTTATACCATCACCGAGCACCCACGAGCATTCACAGTCCTACAACCCCTTTGGATGTCGCTAGGGCATCTACGCACCAAACCCTGTAACAATGAAAAATAATAGAGAATAGTGATTTAGTGTGACAAGGTAATTTATTTATTGCACGTATTTTTATTCTTAAATCTATTTATAGCTTCATTTCTACTAGGGTTAGTAACTTTATTGAGGGCCTCACATAGTGGAGCCCTCATAGATATTATTGACCTTTTGTTGTTTGTTGTTTGCAGGTTTAGGGATCAAGTTCAATGGTAGTTGTTGAAGATCAAGTGGTCCTGCATAGGATACTAAAGCCCACTCACCACATTGTTGGGATCAGATCGAACGCAAAGACACCATCAATATTTTTTTACTAGGGTTTTTGAGAACCCTAGTGTCTTGTAATCATTGTATCAAGCATAATAAGATTTGTAACCCCACATTTGGGGCACATGTTATTGTAACATTGAAGATCCACCAATGTTATAATAAAAGTTTATTTCATTGTGCAATTTTATGTGTCGCATTACTTATTTAATTTTATAGTTCATTATTTGGTGTTGTTCAATTTTGCATTCATAAATGGTGATCACGGTGGGACCCACAATGGGTTCTTTATGTTGATTATCTTGTCATTAATTCACTACTTTTTGTCTTTTGTCTTGCAAGTTTTTCAAAAAAATGGGTCACACGAATTTCGCAGAACCAATTTTTGAGGAGTTGCAGAAGGTGCGCAAATACCCTGTAGTGCTCATGGGACATTCAGGAAGTGCCCATGTGTGTTTTATAGGCACCCAGGTGCATTTCACATAGAAGAGGAACAATACGTAGGCTTATCTATAAGTCTACCTTAAAACCCTAACTTCTCTATTTTACGTATTTTTATGTTTTTACAAATTTGGCTAAAAAGAACATCATTAATAATCTGTCAAAAGAAAGCATTTTAATCTGCATTTCTAGGCATTATAATAATTCTTTGCATCCATTTTTGCATCCACATTTAATCATAAATTTTACATTTCCAATTAAAATTCCATTGTTTTCTTGTGTGTTGCAATTAAAACTCTACATTTTTATTTTCATATGAACTGTTAATTGCATGAATTAGTTTGCATTCTAGGGTTAGGAATTTCTCCTTTTGCTGGTCTAAGTAGGAACAACATTAGAATATTGAAAGTACCCTCGTATTTTGTGATTCAAAACGAAAGAGTAGACAAACCCTCCTCTGTTTAGAGAGCGGTCTTAAGCGGTGTACTCTACTTATTTTGGGAAAATCAGTATTTCTTGTGTTGGCTTCTAATTTAGACTAGTGAAATCAGTTATTTTTGACATTGTATGTACACCATAATAAACTAGAAATATTAAAAGGAATCACACACTGTATGTATCACTTTTAACAGTAATGTGTTGAATTTCATCACCAACCATTGCTTGAGATCTAGTGGCAGTGGGTTTCATCTCCATCTGCCAATCTCTACCCTTAGGCACCTTAGAACACCCCTAAGCAAACTTACTAGATTTCATCACCAGTAAGAATCGCATTGCCCATCCAAGCCATAGTGTTTACCCATTTTAATTCAGATTAGTGTTTTGAAACACACAAGACCAAAAAAACATTAACACGAAATAATCAAAGAACCAGGTAAGACACATTTTTGTTGCATAAACATAGGATTGGATTGCCTATTTGATTTTATGAGTTTTTCATTCCACATTTCATTTTCAGCACATTTCATATTTGGTTAATTAGTTGATGATATTAACAAGAAATCAAGCTAAAATAATGAATCAAATGTCCAACAAACAAATCACTTCATTAATGGAGTGTTCATCATCACCTTCCACTACCACTTCCATGATCAATCCCCCTAGTGTGATACAGGTAAGTCATTCAATTTTTTCTACAAGTGCCTCACACACTGTGTCATCCACATCATTTCATATGGCCATGCCCCAAATAGAATCATCTTCACCAACTATTGATTACCATATTACCCACATAGACATGGCATGAGTGGAAGATCTTTTGAAATCCACTATGTCTTAGAGTCAGTCTTGAACTCACCTAGACATGATCCTTCTTTACAACAGGAACTTGTCTCCTCCCAACCTTCAATCTTTACCTAGGTGTATAATAACACTCTTTTTGACTTATTCGCTACACCTTCCCAAAATTTATTCATTCCCCAATCATCATGTGCCCAAAGCACATCCATCCCATCCTCATATACCTCAGTCTTGTATGAAGCACATGTTAATGTTTCTTCACAAGTACCCACGTCCATGCCATCTAGTGTCTCCCATCAAGTTGCAAATCCCATTGCAATGTATCCCCCACCTACCTCATCAATCTCATTCACATTCATTCCATTAACCACTGATATGGAAATACATGAGACATGGGAACATCTCAACAAATTGCTTAAGAAATAACCTAATGTTCAACAACAAGTTCAAGTGATTAATCCTAAGCCTCAACCGGTTTCCATTCAACCCATTTTTGTTAGCCAAGGTCCATTTTGGGTACCAAAAACTTTTGTGGTTTCCATTCCAACACCACCGCCAGCCCATAATCATCCTATTCCCATTGGCCAACCTATCCAAATCCCCAATACATCATCTTCATATCTTCATTCACCATAATTACTTCATCAACCACATCATCATCAACATAAATATACTCCATCGAGTCATCATCGCCTCATCACACCTCAACATCTTTCCACATCGCTATCACAAAATCATCAAGTGATTTAGGGCTTTCACATTCCTAGGGAGGATCCCTAAATCCAAGATATGCAACAATAGATTGATAGTTTGATGTAACATACTCCTGGTATGATAAACCATAAGCCTATCCTACATCAACTGATCAATCAACCAATTCATCCTTCGATACCATCACGACCATATCCGAAATATTTCACAATATCAAAGTTTGATAAATTTAAAGGGATAGAAAACTCTAAAGAGCACGTGAGTTCATTTGTTCATTCTTATTTTAGAATTCAAATCAATGATGCTTTAATGCTTAAAACCTTCCCTCAAAAATTATGGGGATATTTTGTAGAATGGTATAACCATTTGCCCAATCATAGTATTTATACTTTTGAGCAATTGGTTGACCAATTTCTTGAAATATTCTCCCTCAATATAAGAAAGAAAGTCTCATTATCTGATATCTATAATCTAAAACAATATGATGATGAGTATGTCTATGACTTTGGCAATCGTTGGAGGGTCATTATCACCAAATTGCCATTTATCCTGCCAACGAAAAATCTAACTTGATTGTTCGCTAAGAGTTGCTTAAAACCCATCTCTTGGTTATTGCAATTACAACATAGATCATTTTATGAAGCTCTTGCCCAGGATAGCACAATTGAGGAGATAAAAATCCAAGAAGTGCTTAAGCCTAAGAAGAAAGAATGTCAAAACAAGGGCCAATATAGAGGAAATTATTCTGACTAAACAAAATCCAATCAAGCCAATCTGACCAACTCATCCAATCAAGTAAATCAAGTGGTCATGAGCCATCTAGTAATGGCTCAACAACCCATGCAACAACAACCGTGATAAATTGAATATCATGTGGTTACCTCAACTACTCAATCAATTCAAAACATAGTGCCAATTGTGGACAACCGACCTCATCAACAATCTATTCGACAACCCCATCTATATACCCCATTTACTAAATCTTATACCTCCATTTTTTGTAGGTTAAATGACATATATCAGCTTTTCTTGCCTGAGGTCAGACCTGATGATTATGCCATGCCATCGGATGCAATTTTGGTTCTATTTTTAGTAATATCTTCCCAAAACCATCTATTTTACATACCTCTACAATTTCAAGTCATTTGGAGTTGATTTAGATAGGCATATTTCATATTCATGTTTTCTAGTCTTTTAGTGCCTGTGGGGATTGCATGTTTTCACCATACACACTTGCTATTTAACGATTCTGATTTCCTTGTGTGTAGGTGCAGGTTTTTAAAATGCATAAGGAAGGAGCACAAGATCATAGAACAAAGCGGTGGCATCATAGGTTCACCCACCTCAATTGTGGGTACGAGGAAAGACATTGGAAGTGCACACGAGCTTCTTTGAAAGGACTTGATCCTTTGGGCACCCATAATTTTGTAAACAATTGTATCAATATTGAGCCCTCAAGGGGACATCTATGTAACCGTGGTTTTGAACCATCAAATTAATAGAAAGAAACTTCCTTTTATTTCATTTCTTGCAATTTGGTGTCTCTTCCACTTTTACTTGCATGCTTCCATTTTGATGCTCATAACACATTAGCGATAGATGCATATTGTTTAGATTCATTAGGTGCACCATTTTTCCCTAATTCAGTGGTGATCATGGTGGGACCCTATCCCTATTGATTTTTTGAAGGTTTAACCTTGGTTTTTGCTTGGTTTCTATTGTAGGTACTGGTCGTTCTGGCCTGAAACGGCCCTTGGACTGCTCCTTAGCTCACCCTGGGATGGCCACACAACCATCCCACCCTGGGATGGCCATAAAACTGGCAGCCATCCCACCCTGGTATGGCCACAAAATAGAGCCTTTTCTGCTCAGATGCCAGAAATAATAGGTTCCTCGGGTGATAAGGTAGGTGCCTAAACTTTCTGTTTTCTGCTACACAATCAAAATTTGCTGAAATTTGATTTTTCTTGCATGCTTTGTTTGCTAGAAAGGTAGAAAGATAGTTTCCTTTTCTTATAAATGCAAAAATAACAAAAAATAAGAAAAATAAAAAATAAGTTAAGTTATGATGTCCTTGTATGGTTTGCTTGCATGTAGGCTACCTAATGGGTAGGCCATCATTTAGGGTTTGCATCTTGTAGGTCTCTTTTTATCTAGCTTTTCTGAAAGTAAAATGTACCTTTTGCATGCATTTAGTGAATGATCATCGAATGCTTCATTGTTTACTTTCTTTGGCTTAAAAATAACCACACACACCATGCTTCACTTAAACGCTAGTGAGTTGGATTTCATCACCAACCACTAGTAGAGGTCAACGACGGTGGCTTTCATCTCCACCCATTGCCTCAAATCCCATGAACCCTTGTTCTTTGCCAAGGCCGATTCCAAGATCCATCATAGCCCATGGGTTATAGCACGTATCTCTCTTCGAAGAGGTATATCACAGACTACGGGTGAACTGGGTGAGGAACTGGTAGGACCTGTGCTCCCTGACCGTGTGTGGACTTCATCACCACACATTATAGGTTGGATTACGTGACCGTGACTTTCATTACCGGTTGTTGAGCTATGAGTATATAGGTGAAATCCAATTAAACACAATATTATCATCCAACAAGATTTCAAACATGTGACACAAGGTCATCTTTACAAACAACACATCTAAAACACACAAAATAGTTTAGGGATTCACATCTAAAACTTAAAAGAGATAATCACTTGTTTTTATTGAGTGTTTCCTTTCTTGTGTGTTATTTCATTAAGAATTTGTAAAGGAGATAATCATCTAGGGTTTGGTAGAGAGTAACAATGGTGTGCACCCACAGCCAAGCCCAATCATGGGTGGAAGCTATGGAGAGTGGACTAGGAGACATGAGTCATCTCCGCTTTAGCCCCAGGGACTTGGTCATACCTCCCTAGTGAGCCTCTACTCACCCAAGTCCCAAAATAGTGGGGCATGAACAACACCTACAAGGGAGCCCTATGTGGGACACCCCTATGGGTGATGGACCTTACCTAGGAGAGTGTTCCTGATATGTAGACACATCACATGCCTTCCTTGATGAAAGGCAACAGCACACTGAGGTGCAAGTAGATAGAGTGGTGCCATGCATCCATGTACCTGATAGGTCTGACATGCCTATTCATAGGCTAGAGCATGACTTCACACATTGGGTAGAGCAGGTTGATCCCACCTTACCTCTACATCACCCTGATAGGGTCCAGCAGCTTAGGCAACCGGATGAGTATGATACTCATCGCTCAGGGTGAGCAAACTCTACCCTTCCCTTCCTCATCCATGAAGGAAGGCATGAGGAAATCCTTGATTATCCTCAAGAGTAGTATACCATGCAAGCACGATGTGCCTCTATGCCCACTGAGTACAATGAGCATATGCTCAGGCCCAAACCTCAAGTAAATGTGACTACCCTCGATCGAGGGAAGCGCATGATAGATATCATAGATTATCTTGAATGAGGTCAGCCTCAGGGTGAGACTCCTAGGCCTCCTAGGCCCCACATAATGGAATAGATCAATCAAGTGGTTGCAAGATATGTGGAATGCCAAGCATAGTTCAAGTAGCTTCGATGAGACAAAGAGCAACTAGACCACTTGCATCAACTTGAGAAAGAAAGAATTGAATGGTAGACCAACGAGCTATTCCAGAAAACTTTACATGAGAGGGTCCCTACCCCTAAAACATATAGATAGGAAGTCCACCCAAGGCAACCCATGCTCATTCGAGATAGGTCTCCTAGGCCTTATCCAATGTTGCCTCCATGACCTCCTAGGCTAGATCGAGACTTGCCTCCCAGGCCAAACATAGGGTACCCATAGTAGGCAGATACCCCTCTTTATAGACCAGCTCGAGAGATGCCCTATGGGGCTTACACTGAGCATGAGCCAGAGGTAGAATATTTGGAAATACCTTACCAAGGTAGGGGGTGACATGCCACCACCCCAAAATAGGCCTGAGGATCCTCGACCTCCACCATAGGATAGGAGCAAGGATGAGGAGATCAAATCCTCAGATGCATATAAGGCATTGCTAGAGCACCTAGAGTTAGTAGAGAACAAGACCTCTGGGTCTGGATCTCAAAAGCCCACTTTGCACTAGCTACATAGTCAACCCCTTCATCCTTCGGTGCCTACCCCTCCCTATCCAGAACAATTTAAGATGCCTCATTTGGCTACCTTTAAGGGAGAGGAAGATGTGCAGGAACATGTTACCAAATTCCTTGAGTCAATGCTTTGGCATCCAAGATAATGATGCTTTGCTTTTATAGACATTCGTGACTACCCTCTCTAGCCTAACCATAGAGTGGTTTACCCAACTCCTAAAGCATAGCATCCATAATTTGGATCAACTTGTAGATGATTCCTAGAATGCTTCACCTTCAATACCAAGAGGAAGGTGATGCTGGCTGATCTCGCTAGGTTGAAACAATATGATGATGAGTCAATAGAAAATTATGGCAATAGGTGGTGAGCATTGCTTGCCAAGCTACCATATCTACTCCCCATGTCGGAGTTGACTCAGATGTTTTCCAAGAGCTACCTAAAGCCGATCTCCTTGTTGTTGCAGTTGCAACAATATCTGACTCTTGAAGATGCCCTAGCATAAGCTAGGACCATTGAAGACATCAAGATTCAAGAGGGAGAGATTGTGAAGCCTCACAAGAAGGAGTGGAACAAGAATTCTAAGAATACCCCAGTGCAGCCTAAGCCAATAGTAGTGAATCAGGTTGCCATTAGTATCCTAGGGCCAGTACAAGCAGTGCCACCTCAAAAGCCTAATTATCAGGCCACACCTAGGAACTATAACAAGGACAACCAGAATAGTCAAGGGAAAAATCAATAGCATCACCCCAAGTGATAGTTCACGCCCATTGCAGAGTCTATGGACTCATTGTTTGAGCACCTCTTAGTGGCTAATTCGATCAATCTGCTTGAGAGTCGACCTATCGACCCAAATGCACCGAAGCCCAAAGGGTACAGAGAAGACCTATATTGCAAATTTCATAGGCAAAATGGGCATGACATGCAAATGTGCTATAAGTTCAAGCATTTGGTGCAAGACATGATCGATAGGAATGCCCTTCAGGTAGACAACCCTATCATGCCAAACAACCAATAGATGGAGGTGTTTAAAGACCCCTTGCCTGCCCATGCGGAGCAAGCCAAGCTAGTGCCCTAGGTAAATGAGGTTCATCATGCACCCCCTCAGCAAGGGTATGTCGGCATGATCAACATTGTAATGAGGAATAGGTGGTACCCAAGTCCAATCGCACCACCTATGGCTCAGAGTGATGTTCCTTCGATATCGTAGCCTTTACCACCTCCTGTGTCGAGCCTCCCACCTAGGCCTATGGTCACAATCAAGAGCAAGCTCACTCAGAGCCTGAGAATGACATCTACCCGACTCTCCATCTATGAGCTCATTCAACAATCACCACCTCATAGAGAAGATTTAATGGAGATCCTTAAGGTGATAGAGCTTCAGCCCCAAGAGTCTAACTCCTTCAACAATTTTGTGGGGCATGTGCGACAATGCATGAAACCGATGATTACCTTTCGAGAAGATGAACTTAAACTAGTTCCAAATGATATGGTGGATCCTCCCTTGCACATCGTCACATGTGTAAATAGAACACCTTACAAGAGAGTGTTGATAGACATTAGGTCTTCTAGAAACATCATCACTACAATAGCTCTCAAGCATCTGAAGCTCCCAACATCCCATATTGTCACGTCTACCTACACCCTTCGAGCATTTAATGATGCCATATGCTCGATAGTCGGCACAATAGTCCTACCCATTCAGGTAGGACAAAAGACCATACCGACACTGTGCCACATCTTGGAGGGTGAGATGGCATACAATATCTTGCTAGGTAGACCTTGGATCAAGGACATGAAGTGTGTCCCTTCCATTGCTCACCAATGCCTGAAATACACCTATGAAGGGCAAGTTCATGTCATCCCCATAGACCTAGAACCCTTCAAGTACTACAACATGGTGCAGCAGATCCCTGAGTCTACCTTACCATCCACCCACCTAGATTTTCAACCGAATGAATCCAGCCAAGGTCTGACTCCATCACCATCACCTTCATTCAATCCATCATCATCTCATGCCACACCATCCTCATATTCAGCACCCCCAGATATGCCTTCATCATCGATGAATCCTCCATCGAGAGACATGAGGAAGAGGCCTATTGATGAGAGCCCTCCGACCATATCCACCATCTCCACCAGTGAGACTCCTAGCCCAGTAGATGAGGAGCTACCTCATGAGGTAAACATTGAATCAATTCAAGCCTCACTCCCATCTCCTCCTTCTCCATAGCCATAGGTCACAGTGCATCTAGCTTCTACCGGTTTAGGAGAGTACATGGTTAGGAATGTCACAGCCACTCCTACCATCGAGTCAGTGCAAGACATGGGTCGACCTCATCTTCCCATAGGTACTATCATACCTCTTGGTCTTCCCCCTAATCAAATGAATTTCATCTATGGGGGTCTCGACTATGGCATTGAGCCTTACCAATAGTAGGAGGAGGATGAAGAGCCCTTTTTGAGGACATCAACTACATGTCCAACCCTGAATTTGCCATGAAGTATCTTCATCTCTGTAATTGGCATGGTTATGGGTTGGGCTTGTATGAGCAAGGCACCCGAGTTCCTTATCAACCATAGTATCAAATGCCTTATGACAAGTCTAGTTTGGGACACAACAAGCCTGTGCCCCTAGATGTCCTCATAGATAGCTTAGAGTGCATGACTCTAGACTTTAGGGATGAGCTTGCATGAGATCCTTATGCCAACCCCAATCGCGTCTACTCACTAGGGGACTACTTCCCTATACCCTTGGGAGATGATGACCCACCTCATGATGTCATCCAATATTACGAGAGAGGTGAAGGTTCACACACTCTTCCCCATGATAGTGAGGAAGAGGATCTAGGGTCCCCTTATGAGTGGACATCCGATGATGAGTCGGACTATGGAGTGCATCGATTGAATCTGCTAGCTCTGATGGAGAATACGCATGGATCATCCCTCTAGATGATGAGGATGAGTTCTATTTATGCATGTTCCCATTACATGATCCCATATAGTGACAAATTCTACCTTTAGAGGAGCAAGCTCACCCGTAGCCACATCGACCACCTTCGATCATTCAGCCTCCACCGCAACCACCTCTAGAAGTCTTGTGACATCCTGATGTCCATGGACACCATCAACCACCTAGGGGAAATCATCCATCCATAAACATGATTTCCATAGACCTGTTTGAGCCCCTACGAGATCTAAATAACCCATTGAAGCCATTGCACCTCGACTTGGGGGTAATTGACTTTGATCAGGGAGATTCCCCCCATCACCTTCTGAGTACTAGCCTTGCGATGAGATGTTATAACCATTTCATTTCTCTCCAAGGCCTACTCATGATGTCTTCCATGCTGAGGAGGAACCTGAGGTTCCAATTGATGATCTAAACCTAGTAGATGACATTCACCTGATCCCTACTCCTCACCAATTGGAGGAGGGATCACATATGTCAATCGAGCCAATGATTGATAAAGATATCAGCTCAGATCCCGAGAATCCATAATATATCAAGTTAGGGGAAAGCCTATCCCCTAAAGAGCAAGTCGATTACATAGCCCTTCTCATAGAGAAGAAGGAGGCTTTTGCATGGTCCTACAAAGACATGCTAGGACTGGATCCAAATCTAGTCACCCATAATCTGACGCTTGACCCCAAGGCCAAGCCGATTAAGCAAAAGCTAAGAAAGATGCATCCGAAAGTAGCCCTAATGGTCAAATATGAGCTACAGAAGTTGTTGGATGCTAGGTTTGTCATTTCTGTAGACTATCCACCATGGTTGTCCAACATGGTTCCCATCAAGAAGCCTGATGGGAGGATTCACATTTGCACCGACTTTCGAGACCTAAACAAAGTGAGTCCTAAGGATGATTTTCCTTTGTCGAGCATCGATGCCCTGGTAGATGCCATAAT
The DNA here is from genome assembly GCA_028583015.1 of Wollemia nobilis. Classification (NCBI taxonomy): domain Eukaryota; kingdom Viridiplantae; phylum Streptophyta; class Pinopsida; order Araucariales; family Araucariaceae; genus Wollemia; species Wollemia nobilis. Next base: position 485,325 of record JAQPPZ010016564.1, read on the forward strand.
GGGCCATAAAATGTTATCCCTCATGGATGGTTTCTCTGGGTACAATCAGATTCATATCAATCTAGAAGACCAACTCAAAATGACATTCACAATACCTTGGGGAACATTTTGCTATAAGGTCATGCCTTTTGGCCTTAAAAATATTAGTGCTACCTACCAACGTGCCATGACATACATCTTCCATGACTACATGCATAATATTTTGGAAGATTACATGGATGACTTACTGGCCAAATCCTTATTATGCCATGAGCATCTCGATGTCTTGCGCAAAGTCCTCGATCACCTTATTGAGCATAACGTGAGATTGAACCCCAAGAAGTGCATCTTTGGCATCACATCTGGAAAGCTCTTGGGATTTATAGTCTCTAAATGAGGCATCGAAGTGGACCCCAACAAGGTCAAGGTAATCCTCGAGATGCCTCCCCCAACTACCATTAAGCAGCTCCAAAGCCTGTAGGGTAAGGTCGCATCCATCAAATGCTTCATAGCGCAATTGTCGGACAAGTGTCGACCCATGAACAAGTTATTGCACAAGGGGGTCGCATTCCATTGGGATGATGAGTGTCAGGCTACCTTTGATGCAATCAAACAATACCTAGCTTCACCACTAGTATTGGCTCCACCTAGACCAAGAGTGTCATTCCGCTTATACATCTCAGCCACTGAGATTGCATTGGGTGCCATGTTAGCCCAGAACAATGAATTGCATAAGGAACAGGCTACTTACTATCTTAGCCGCACCTTGGTCAGCTATGAAATCAAGTATGCATACATTGAGAAGTTATGCCTAGTGGTGGTCTTTGCCACCAAGAAGCTATGCCATTACATGCTTAGTCATACCACGTATGTTGTATCAAAAGAGAATCCATTGTGATACATGATGAGTCATACTTATCACAATAGTCGCACGATGAAATGGATCATGTTGTTGATGGAGTTTGACCTAGAATTTATCGGACAAAAATCAATTAAGGGTCAGGTCATCATCGATCAACTCGTAGAGGCTCCTCTCTAGGATGATCAACCTCTTAGCATGGAGCTTCCCGATGATGGAGTCTTCCAAATATCAGAATCACCTGATTCTGATGAGCCTGAGTCACAGGCTGATATGACTCTATTCTTTGATGGCTCCAAGTGCGAGCAAGGGGGTGGCATAGGGATCATGTTTTTCACACCTCAAGGGGCTCCCATACCCCTATCATTCAAACTTGATTTCCCATGCACCAACAACAATGTCGAGTATGAAGCCTTGCTCATAGGTCTTCAAATGGTTATCGCCATGAGAATAACCAAGCTCAACATTTTTGGTGACTCCTTGCTCATTGTCAACCAGGTCAAAGGGATTTTTCAATGCAAGTGTCCAGTTCTGCAAGCCTATAAAGCCCTTGTGGATAAACTCCTAGTAAATTTTGAATGGTATGACATCGAGGCACTCCCTCGATCATCTAATCATTTTGTGGATACAATGGCCTCCCTAGGGTCCTTGATCCCGTAGAACCCTACTGATGAGATGACAACCATTCAAGTCAAAATGCTATCACAATCTATGGTTGAGCATGAGAGCACTCAAGCCATGCCAGAGGTCCACTTGATTCAAATTGAACCTCATCAAGAGAGATTCTTGCACATTCATGAGTACTTGAATCATGCCGCTTGGGGGACTTTGTTCCCTCAAACCCCTTTTGATAGTAGTACAATGCTATTCTTACAAGTTCTTTCCCAATCAACATTCGCTCAGGATGAACTTCAAGAGGGGTAGGCAATTCATGCAATCGAGGCTTCCTCACAATAGGACTGGTCCACACAAATCAAGGAGTACCTAAAGCTTGGTAATCTCCCTCCTAGATTGTCACATACCACCAAAAGGACATTTAAATGGAAGGTGGCAAAATATGTCTTGCTCGGAGATATTTTGTATCATCGAGGCTATGAAGGTATCCTCCTTCACTACTTAGAGCATCAAGAGTCAGTTTGGGCAATGGCCCAAGCACACGATGGTACATGTGGTGGCCATTTTAGTGGCATGGCCATCGCTAAGTGCATTCTTTGCATGGGCTATTATTGGCCAATTTTAGAGTGATATTGTTGTACATATGTTAAGAAGTGCATGAAGTGTCAACACCATGCTAACTTGACACACGTACCTTCTCAGGCCTTACAACCGATTCAATCGGCTTGGTCATTCTCGCAATGGGGGTTGGATTTAATCGAGAAAATCTCACCTACCTCCTTAGGCCATCACACATTTATCATTATGGCTACCGAGTATTTCACAAAATGGGTGGAAGCAATTCCCCTTACCACTACGATAGGACCCCGCATAGCGGAGTTCATATTGCATAATATCATTTGTCATTTTGGTATTCCATCCAAGATCATTTTTGATAATGGGACATCATTCAAGAATAAATATGTGCATGCTTTGATAGCAAAGTATAATATCCAACATAACTTTTTGATGCCCTATTATCCACAAGAAAATGGGCAAGCAGAGGCATCAAACAAAATATTGATTGCCATTCTAAAGAAAATAGTTAAAGAAAATCACACCGATTGGCACATGCAAATACCCCTTGCTCTATGGGCCTACCGCACTAGCATTCGGATGCCCACTAGGGCAACTCCATTTTCACTAGTGTATGGCACCGAGGTAGTCATACCTCTAGAGCTAGAAATCCCATCACTATGCATATCCATGCAGGAGTTCATCGATGATGACACCGCATGGTAGGCTCACCTAGATCAACTTACATTGCTTGATGAACATCGCATCAATGCTCTTGAGCACCTATGCATTTATCAAGAGTGACTTAAGAGAGCCTACAATATGAAAGTCCATCCTAGAGACTTTCAAGTTGGTGACCTCATTCTGAAAGAGAACCAACAAAATTCTAATTTTCCACCCCATCTATGAGACAAGTTTATGGTAAACTGGTTAGGTCCCTTTGTCATCACTAGTCAGATCGGACCCAAAACTTATCGCCTAGCCTCCCTTGAAGGAATCAAGGATCCTAAACCCTTGAACATCCTTCATTTATGGCCTTTCCATGCCTAGAGTGTTGTGGCCCACCCCAAAATGCTCCAAGGGTGTCTACAACCCACTTGGTCAACCCAAAATGCTCCTAGGTGGTCTATGACCATCTAGGTCACCCCAAAATGCTCCAAGGGTGTCTACAACCCACTTGGTCAACCCAAAATACTCCTAGGTGGTCTATGACCATCTAGGTCACCCCAAAATGCTCCAAGGGTGTCTACAACCCACTTGGTCAACCCAAAATGCTCCTAGGTAATCTATGACCATCTAGGTCACCCCAAAATGCTCCAAGGGTATCTACAACCCACTTGGTCAACCCAAAATACTCCTAGGTAATCTATGACCATCTAGGTCACCCCAAAATGCTCCAAGGGTATCTACAACCCACTTGGTCAACCCAAAATGCTCCTAGGTGGTCTATGACCATCTAGGTCACCCCAAAATGCTCCAAGGGTATCTACAACCCACTTGGTCAACCCAAAATACTCCTAGGTAATCTATGACCATCTAGGTCACCCCAAAATGCTCCAAGGGTGTCTACAACCCACTTGGTCAACCCAAAATACTCCTAGGTGGTCTATGACCATCTAGGTCACCCCAAAATGCTCCAAGGGTATCTACAACCCACTTGGTCAACCCAAAAATCCCCAAAGGCATCCATAAGCCCTTTGGTCACCCCAAATGCCCCAATGGCCCCTAATAAGCCCATTGGTCACATGTACATACATATATCAATCAAAAATTCAAAAACATCATCAAAATATCAAAAATACAAAAATATTGCATTTCATAACATTGCATACCATTGCATTATACAATCAATTGCATTAGGCATACTCATCATTGCACTTTGCATTTTAGAGTTGCTCATACATGTCTAGCACTAAGACTGTACACTAGTCATCATTCAAAATCAATGTTGTTCAAGTCATCATTCACATCATTTCATATTTCACCTATCATTTCCACCTACATTTCCCACTTTTCATATTTGTGTCCATTCCCTTCACCTAGCCATTTGTTCTAGAATGTCATTAGGGTTTTCGGTCACTCAACCATCTCTAGTTTTCTTTTCAGATTTTGTAGAAAGCTATCCTGATTTTTAGGAGGTAGAGTCTTGCTTAGATTGTACCTTGTATACTTCAAAATCCCAACACATATTTCACTAATAAATCCAAGTTTTGCACAAGGAAATATGAAACCTACGAAGTGGTCTAGGTTACCTTAAGTGAAAATTTTATCCTGCTCATCCCCCTATGTGGATGGTTCAAGAATGTTGAGAATTGGCAAAAGGACAAGCTCCTCCTTACCCAATTCCCCAAAATAAATAGTGGTTTTCACCACTATCAAAATCAAAATCCCAAAAAGCAAAAATCAAAAGAAAAATAAATAGTGGTTATCACCACTCCCCAAATCCCTTGCTCAAAGAAAACAAAATACAAAAATAAATAGTGATTTTCATCACTACATATGAGCAAATATCCCTAAAATCAAATAAAAGAAAAGAAGGGAGTATTGAACTTGAATCCCTAGAATTCTCAGCATTCGACAAACCATTAGGTGATCCTCATTACAGGTTTGGTGGCATCAAGCCTTCCTAGCAATGGTGGTATCCTTACGCATGATGATATGTCTATCACATTAGCTTTTTGCATGTGTGCAGACCAATGTTTGCATGTGGATGAGCTAGCTTTTGGTAGCCTATACTACCTAGTGGTCTAATCCAACTAAGTACAAAACCTAGGATCATGCTACTCATAGGGTGATCTTTAGTACATATGGGCTAATCCCATTTGGCACTAGGGTAATCTTATGCTTATCACAAAATGAACTCACTTGCACACACAGGGATATTGAGTATCTTGGTCATCCTAGTAGATTCATACCTCATCAAAAAGTCTTGCATGGTTAGTATATAATTTTTGACCAGTTGACTAGAGTGTTTGAGTCTCATGAAAACCTCAAAGACATCCTATAACATCCTATCATTCATTCCATTTTATCACATATATGTCAGTTTACATTATTCACAAATCCATTACATAGTCTCATGACAACATTACACATGAATTGATGAATTCTATACAGTCTATGGTGCTAACATAGTATGTCATATAGTATATACATTTCATCATCTAGATCAATACATCATCCATCTCAATATGCATCCATGCAAATACATATCATCAAATCAAATCAAATTACCACATATGCATACATGATAGACATCCATCATCATATCATAAAGCAAATAAACACATTGCATACATCTCATAAAGCAATAAACACATGATGATAAACCACAAAAAATCTCATATATATATGTGTGTATATGTATGGGGTAAAAAGATACATCATACTACCCGTAGGCTACAATAAAGTGAGTCCTCAGACTTCACACTACTAAACATCCAAAAATCCAAAAAGAGTCACAAGAGCCTCAATCACCATGGTCACGTAGAACCGGTGCTACGGCTCACACTCCCACCCATAGTCAGAGTCTAATGCGAACTCCCATACCTACTACCACCTACCCTATCAGCCCACCATCTAGATCCAGGTACCTCCATCCTAGCTGAAGACTACCCTATCTCACTCCATCGACTCTAGTGTGATCCACTCATAGCTAAATCATCTAGTAGGTGCCCTCCAAGGTGCACTACCTCATTCTCTAGCTCATCCATGTAGGTCCACCCCCATTGGTACCACACCTAGTAGGTCTCCACTATAGAATGGAGTCATGTCACCTCCACCTATAGCCTAGCCACATCCTCACTACTAGATCCCTCCCACCTAGGACTCCAAGATCACAACTATACCTAAAGCTACTATCTCTACCTATACCTATGCTTGTTGAGCTGCTATCTCTACCTGAGCATCCTATACCTATGTCCGAAGGAGATCTCTCTCCTACCTAACCCTGATCAGCTCATCCCATAGCTCAATCTCTATGTCACCCTATACCACCTATTATACCTGCACCCCTGATCCCCAGTATCATCATCCCCAAAGTCACCCTGATCTCCTAAGTCTAAGAGGTCTACCTACTCATATACCATGTGCCCATGCCCATGCCACTCACCTACCTTAACCTAGTCCTCATCAGGAGCCTCCTGATGAGCCTCCTCTACCACCCCTACTGCACCACCCCCTAGTGGCCCCTCTCCTCACCACTTAGCATCACCCACTAGGAGTCATACTCCTCTATAGTCCCAACATCATCCAAATCTAGAATGTCTACTACAGGATCTACATCCCTACAACCACCTCCACCATCGACCACCTCAGTGTCCTCTCATCCCCAGGAATTGATAAACCACTAGCTCACTAGGCAACCCCTATCATAGCCCAAACTACCACATAACCTAAGCATATGGAAAGAACTCCTACTCTATCCCATGTCAACCAACCAACCATCTCCCTCACCTCACTCGATGAAGTTGCACCTTAGCATCAGCCCATGTTGGGCAATCCCTATAGGGTCTCCAGAACACATCAGCTACTCTGAGTCCTACAAAATACTAGGTATAATGACCCACATCACCTACCCAACATCAACTCTATCCTACCTCCTAAGCCCCCTACCATAGGATCTCATAGCCAATCTCTCGATCCTCTAACTTTGCCCATGTCATCCATGGTAGTCCCTATGACCTATCCACCACTATATGCTACCATCCCCAAACCTATAGTAGAAAGCTACACCCCAAGCCCTTCCACCCTCAGGAGTAGATCTCATACAACTCATCATACAACTATGCCAGTAGTGTCATCCCCCATACCATCACTAGTGGCTGCTCCACAGTGCACCCTACCAGAGTAAACACTAACTCCAAAAGGTTCCAAGGAAACCTGACACGATGAGTCTAGTAGAAGCATATTAGAGATCAATATCATCAGTAGAATATGCCTCATGCCTAGTACCCTAGCCTCATACCAATACACCACCAGTATACCTCCATTAGAAGAGTCCCCTATCACCTCCTCCATGACCCTACCAAAGTACCTCTCCATAACTACCTCTCTTCGATCATGGTGAGTAGACTCAATTGACCATCCCTCTATCAAAATGTGTAATATCTGGTAGATATCCTCTAACATCACCATCATCTCCCCTATCAATAGGTGGAAGGTGTTGGTGCATGGGTCCCATAGATCAATAAGAGTCGTCAAGTAAGCGTGGTCGCCCAACATAGGCTCTAACCATGTCACCTGCTTGAGGCCAATGGCATCAAGCCACTCCTAGTTAGCATCAGTCAATAAGTATCTCATGGTATCAAAGAGGGTTAGAACTTGACACTGACTCTTCACCACCTGGCAGAGACAAGTCGGTCAATAACAAGCTCCAAATAGGCTTCAAAATGCCTCAAAAACACTCAAAAAAGACCAAAAAAGGGCCCTTTTTCAGGCCAGTTTGTGGTCGTCCCACCCTAGGATGACCCCCAAATATATGACCATCCCACCTAAGGATGACCCCTAAATAGCTCAGGTTAGCCATCCCACCCAGGGATGACCCCCAAATTGGGCAAAATTGGGCCTTCCAGGCCATCAAAAATAGGCAAATAATGGCAAAATAAAGCCCTAAAAAGCAATAAAATCATACAAAAATAAGCATAAAAAATTATAGGGCATCCCTAATTAGGTTCAATTACCAATAATTTAGTGTGCTCTATCAAAAAGCAAAAATAAGCAATAATTCCAATTTTAAAACTAGCATAGTGCAGTAAGAAATTCAATTCTTACCCATCTCGCATCGGCTCCGCCATTGGATGAGTCTACACACTGGCTCATGGTGACTATAGGATGATTTTAGTAGCACTCCACTACTTATAATCTTTCTTCTCCTCCTCACCTCTCAAGCTACAAAGTTCCAAATGCAAAAATGAGCCCAAATGACCCATTTTTGGCTTAAATAACCCTCCTAGGGCCATGACCATCCTAGGGTGGGATGAGTGGCTAATTGGCTGGCTATCCCACCCTAGGATGGCCATAAAATATGCCACCATCCCACCCTAGGATGGCCACAAAAAAATTGCACAAAAATAGCTTAAAATGCACCAAAAAGGGTCCAAAACCCACCAAAAATAGCTCAAATTTGGTCAAATTTCACATAGGATCAAAAGGAATCTAAATTGCTCATGGAGAAGTGGAAAAATATTTACTTCACACCCTAATAAGGCCATTGTGGCTAGACCACCCCACGGGAATGAAGTTTTTAGCTCCTTTCTTCCATACAACATCAACAAAATCATCAAAATCCTCTAAAAAATGCTCCATTTTTCAATGAGTAAAATCGGAGGAAACCCTAACAAAGTCATATGTGTCAAGTGACTCATCACTTTTATCACTGGTCATTCCCTCATCGACTCATCACTTGAGGGGGTAGTCATACTTAGCAAATTCATAATCACAATCAACAATCACACACTCAATCATGCAAATTGCGTTCGTTCAATGAATCTTTGACAAAGACAATCACGCCCCTGCTTGGGGCAGCAAACAAGCACAAATTAAACAAATTCTTGGCATTATAGAATCATGAAGGATAAGGCCTCACTACTTCATGAATGAATAATGTCCAAGATCAAGTCAACCTGAAATACAAGGTTGTACTTGAAGCAAGTTCCTTAGCTCATCAGAAGCAAGGATTCAAGAACGCATGCTCTTTCCATGATTGGGGCATCTAAAGTTGGTTAGGTTATTGAATAACCCTAATAATTTAGCATTTTAGTCATCTATTTTTGCTCAGCATTGTGCTGCACACAATGCATCTCAAAAAGGGGCATCTATAGACACTAAAATCTGGTCAATCCGATTAGGCAATCAAAAGCACTAGTTAATTGACACCATATGGCCCCCTTGGGCAACCCTCAGAGGTTTTATAGTGGTCCTAACCACTCTTGGAAGGCTCTACCCCACTTTTGGGAGCTTTTGGGCCATATAGGCATGATCGTCCCACCCCGGGATGATCATAGTTTATGGTCATCCCACCCTAGGATGGTGGCAAACTGGTCATCCTAGGGTGGGATGACCACAAGGTTTGACTCCCAAAAAGTCAAATTTGGATAAATGGCACCCATAAATTGCCATTTTCCCTACCTATTCAAGCATGCAAGTCAGAGGATGCAACATCCTTATGACATACTGCATGTAAGAGGCCAAATAGGGAGATTCTCTTCCCCCTCCAATGCATGCCACCCTGTTGGCCAAATGGCGCCTCTTGCCCTGCATGCCCTCGCATGCCTTCTTGCCCAAAGGCTTCCTTTGGCTATAAAGTGGATCATTTTTCCACACAAAATATAGAGAGGAGTTTTGAGACATAGCAATGGAGTGCTGCCAAGATTTCCCCTCACCATTTTTGTGCCCTTTTCCCTCGAAATCTCTACCTAGCGAAGGAGGTTTGCGAGTGATCTAGGAGGTGCAATTTGATTACAAAACCAAACCATATGAGTGAATTTCACCACCAAAATTCAATGAAAACACTATTTAGGAGGTCCCTAACCAATTCATAGAGGAATTGGTGATAAAATAAGTGCAGAACTGGTGGTCGTCCCACCCCAGGACGGTCCCCATTCTGTGATAGTCCCAACCGTCCCACCCCAGGTATGAGGATATATCTGTGCATTATTTCTTTACTATTTTTATTTAGTTATATTCTATATTATTATATGATGCTACTGTCCAAATTTCATGCATTTTGGAGCTATATTGAGTGAGATATCACATTTTTAGTGTTTTGCAGGGTCTTATGTAGGTCTACGGAGCTCATCTGGAGATGCACATGAAACTGTTATTTATTTTGCAAATATGACCACATGGGTTGTCTTGAAATGTCATTTTATGTATTCTTTCCAAGTTTCATGCATTTTGGATATGTTTAGGGGTAGAAATTGCTTGCTTTGGGTTTTGCAGGCTTGGAAGGTCTACTATGATTACGCCATGCCATCAGATGCAATTTCGGTTCTTTTTTTAGTAATATCTTCCCAAAACCATCTATTTTACATACCTCTACAATTTCAAGTCATTTGGAGTTGATTTAGATAGGCGTATTTCATATTCATGTTTTCTAGTCTTTTAGTGCCTGTGGGGATTGCATATTTTCACCATACACACTTGCTATTTAACGATTCTGATTTCCTTGTGTGTAGGTGCAGGTTTCTACAGTACATAAGGAAGGAGCACAAGATCATAGAACAAAGCGGCGGCATCATAGGTTCACCCACCTCAATTGTGGGTACGAGGAAAGACATTGGAAGTGCACACGAGCTTCTTTGAAAGGACTTGATCCTTGGGCACCCCATCATTTTGTAAACAATTGTATCAATATTGAGCCCTCAAGGGGACATCTATGTAACCATGGTTTTGAACCATCAAATTAATAGAAATAAACTTCCTTTTATTTCATTTCTTGCAATTTGGTGTCTTTCCACTGTTACTTGCATGCTTCCATTTTGATGCTCATAACACACTAGCGATAGATGCATATTGTTTATCTTCATTAGGTGCACCATTTTTCCCCTACTTCACAACTTTATCTCAAACTCCTATGAGTCCATGCTTCCTTCCACTCATCTATTCCTTACATCATCAGCCACTTCGTCATCCACATCATCATCTAAAACCCCTATTCTTGAGGAGTTTCTAATCACCAATTCTCATTAAACATTCACTTCCATACCCCTATATTCATCACCATTGACTACATGCATATGTGGTCAAACTCAATATAAATTAGCCACATCATCAACATCATCACATTCCATAATCACTCCTTCCAAATCATCATCACCCACTCAACCAAATCCATCTTCATCCACATCAACCAATGTCTCACAAGTCGAAATGATGGATTGTGTGATAACATCGGCCAACCATGAGTCAGTTCCATTCACATCCAATCCATCCACATCATCCCAATTCAAGGTCCACCTCACTAATATAGGTATTTGTGAATATATGATCCAAGATATTAGAGTCACACCACTCAACATTCAAAGTGTTAAGGACTACGGTTGCCCACGTGATCCACCCCTATCTATAGGAGTGGTATATAACATGGGTTCAATTTCAAATAGCATTAATTTTTTGTATGGGGAACTTGATTCATCATCCAATTTAGTTACCCCAGATGAACCCAAAACGCCTACACTGACCAATATACAATAGATGTCGGGTTTTCCATCCTGGTATTTCCACATTGTTAATTGGCAAGGACATGGCTTAGGATGACATGAACAGGGAATGTATGATATCATCGATGTTTCACATCAAGAAACGCATGACTATTTAGGTTTAGGTTATCGTCCACTTTCATTCACCTCTTCTCTTGAACAAGCTTTTCAAAGTTTAAATTTAAATTTAGGAGAAGATATCCATCACACATATGACTCCAAAGATGAATTCTATGAATAATTCGACCTCATGTCAATTATCTCTGATGAATCTGAAGAGGAATCATACCCCATCATTCCACATACTGAACAGGATGAGTTTTACCTTAGAATATTCTCCATCCATCAGACCATCTTTCACTTGCTTCTTCCACAAGAGCGAGTTGACCCAACCGGTGAACCACCACCTCCATCTCATTAATCCATATCATCGGCCATGTTGTTTGTAATATATGTACATAAAAAAAATCAAAAGAAAAATCAAAAACAAATTTCAAAAAAATAAAAATAAAAACATTTTGCTTGTACATTGCAATTATTTGTGTTGCTTACCTGAGGCCAACAACACAACCCATCCAAACCAACCCAAGGGAGAGATTTTTTATTTTTTTACATAAGGAATAACTCTCAAAGAAGACCCAATATTTCCCAACATTATAAGGCATAACCACATTTTGAGTTCATTGTCGCTACAGATGACACTCAAGTGGATAGGAGTGGCCAACATCCCGTACTTATGGGGTTCACTTTCTAAACCTCACCATGTAGAAAAGATGTCTATAGTGGACCCCCACTTTTCCTATAGCCTCATCGGTATAGGACAACTTGACCATGACATAAGGATTATCCTTTAAGGCCCATAACACTTAAAGGAATATGCCTTTTTTCTTAACCCTACATAATTTTATCTATGTAGGATTATTCTGGTGTAATACCTTAGTGCTTAGTTACCACACCTCCATAGGCTAAGGCCATTATCACTCACTTGGTAATGAGCATGGTCCCCTGATCCTCATCATTCAAGGTGCCACCACTATACTATCTTGTGAATGATTCCAAAATACTCACCACTTTATAACACTTGAGCCTCATTTTTCAAGGTGTATCATTCATAATTATTTGGTTATTGCATCATCGCAACTCCTTCCAAACTTGCAAATACCTAGTTATTGCATCACCACAACTCCTTTTAGAATTTACAACTACCTGGTTATTGCATCACCGCAACTCCTCCCAGGATTGGGTTATCTTCTTGAATCAAGGGTTTCTCTAATATGGCTCTAGATTCATGCCCAAAAACCCCTATACAAAGCCCAAGAGACATATATATTAATAAAACAATAACATCTCTCCCAAAAGGAAATAAAGTGCTAAAAGTAAAACATAATCAATGCATCTTAACACTTTTCTAAGGACTAATATTTCCAATTCACAATATTAGTGTTTAGCATTTCCTTTATGAATAATAAAAGAATAAAACAACATCTAAAGGAAATATAACCATATCTATGAATTAGATTCTATCCTTTCTTTCAACAACATATTCTTTTCATTATTTACATAACCAACTATTTCAAGAACTTACATAACATAATATCAACATATAATCTTTCATTCTAGAACAAATCTTGAAATAGTGCAAGGAGTAAATTTACAAAACATCCTTTCTTTCCTCATAATTTCAATACAAATACTTTTCAAGTTTAAGCTCTTCTTCAATAACATTATTACATAACAAAAATCAATGGTCCATAGTTCCATCTTTTCTTCAAGGTCCTTTGTTTGAAAGATTCTTCCCACGAACTTGAATAGAAGTTTAGGGATCAAGACAACTCATGAATTGCTTATGCAAGCCTAACATGCACTAAGCAAGAAAAGAAACACAATAATGCATAGCATGCATATCACAAGCATATTCCATGCAAAACATTGAGAGAATCCCATACTTCTCTCAAATATGAATTCAACCCTCATCCATATTAACAAACTTATCCATTGATTCTTCATAATAATTTTCTTAATTCCCACATATAAATCTAATCCAAATATTACTAAACTACCAACTTCAACATCCATCAATAACAAACAATAGTTCCATTTTCTACTATTGAATTAAAATTGAAAGAATCAACAACTTGTCTAAGTAGTTGTTGGTGCAAAAAACAACACCGAACGAGCAAGAGGTGCACCTGGAGGTTCCCAACCAACATTGAACTACCGCTCAACCCAGGATGGGTAGAATCATTTGATCTCTAGAGAAGGCCAGCTCTTGATGTCCCAGCTAACTATGTTGTAAAGAGGAAAAGGGAGAAAAGGAAGCGAGAAAGAAAACAAATAAGGTCATAGCCAGAACTGACAAGGAGGGAATGCGGCCACATAAAGACACACTTCCTCCATCTTCATAGATGCAAACAGTAGCAAACACCTAACAGATCAACTCGCATCACCTATCACCTCTCCTTAGGCTTAACATGTAGGGGTGAATTCCAAAACCAATAGGAAGGTGCATGAAATCCAGGCAACAGAATTAGAGTGCTCCCACCCAATTGGCTTTAGCAAAAATAAACCCCAATGCCCAATGGCAAACATGAATTTTAGAACCATCCATTTGAACCCATGAAATCCAGATAGCAGAATTAAGTAGACCAACTTAGATAGCCATAGGAAAAATAAATGCTTATGCAAAGGCAAAAAGAGGAAGACAGACAAAATGAGAGATCAAACAGTGATTGCTATTATTTACAAGTAACAGAGGAGTACATATGAATTGTAAAGGCCATAGAGACACCCTTTGGAATGGCAAATATTCCACTATTTATAGAAGATTTTTCAATACATTCGAATTACAAGCATTAATGGTGAACAATGGGAAAATCCTATTGGATCAGTTGGAGGATCTGTTGACACTCTCACTTGAAGGAGATGGTAGTTGTTCAAAAGGATTTAGGTGCAACTGCATAAATTTAGGCCCTTGATTACCCCTACAAGACCTATTTGATCAATAAATTTCATCTACTTCATTCTTTTGGGCTCCTGAGAAGCCTAACTAATTGTTGTAGGCTTTGATTACTTCCACTTGCTCCTTGTTAGCTCGTACCAGGGTAGTTGCTATCATTAATGGCTCATTTTGAAGCCTCCTTTCCTTTGTCGTCAACTCCCCATCATGGAGGTATCATCCTCTTAGTCTTGCGCTTATCATGTTAAAGGAACAAAATATTAGGATTGAACATTTGATGCTACTTTCCCAAATTTTCATCCAACTTCAGGATGGGCAACTAGAACTTGCCACCCTTTGAGCCATAGTCTATTTCTTCCATTCGAGAATTTGGGATTCTTTTATTTTGTCTGATGGTCAAGGTAGGGATTTCAAATATGTCTTTTAGGATGCTCCTTCCCATTCTTCTATACAATCCACTCAGGAAGATTTATCTTGTTGCTTATCTACCTGATTTCGGAAATCCGCCTCCTCCATTAACGCCTCAAAATCGGCTAACTCTAAGACGTCATCATTCTCACAAAGGAGAGTGGGTGAATAGGCACAAAATTTCATCCACATTCTTGGTGACTCGCAAGGTTTTTTCAACTCATGAAAAATAAAGAACCTAGAAGGATTAGGAAATATAACACTTGAACAAAGATGGAAGGATGAGGGGAAACAAATACAGAAGAAAGGAATATGCAGAGACAAGGACAAGACAGGGGGAAACTGGGCAAAAACAACATGCACATAGGGCTAAAAATAGGGTGGAACAAAGGAAACAGGGATACAACTAATCGAGGGTAGAATTGGAAAACAAGGAAAAGAAGGCCAAAGGGACGTGGTCAAGGCGACCAACATATAGAGAACTACTGCAGATAAAAGCAGCAGAAAGACAAGCAGTAGAAATAAGAAAATATTTGGAGAGCTTGTTGTACACATAGAAGAAAAAGGAAGCAAGAAAAGAAGAGCCAATAAAACCTTTGTTACCAATTGAAAGAGTTACAGGTAACAAAGGGGAGAATATGGTGGGGGGAAGGATAGAAATGGGAAATGTGGAGATACGAAGGGAAAAGAAATCCAAAGTCTTTCAAGTGAAAGCAACAGAGCATTTTTACGGATTGGATCTCCTTAAACGTAATCCACCAAGGACCTTAGATATTCCAAGAGCAGATAGATTACCAATGTTTCTTATCTCTCTTGTCTCAGACCTTCTTCCTCACACAATCTAGCAACGATCCTCTTTTAATAACTATTATCAACCAAGACGCCATTTCGCTTCAACCACGATTTGTGGTTTATACTTTGTGGTTTTAATTTACATCTAATCATAGGGGCTATTTATAGCATACTCGCCTTACCTTGTGCTTGCATCTATGAGTTCCAAGGCTTGCTGCAACTCCCGAGGATGAGTTAAGAGGCCTTGAAAATTATTGAATGTATCCATTGGGTTATGGGGTCACGACAACAATAGACAGAGGAGCAGAAATCTAGGAAGACAATACAGGTATGAAAATGGAATGTTACATTTCCAATAATTTATTTTGGAGAATCATTTCCTAAAGCCAAATCCCTACAAGTTTTGAAGAGCGTGATGACACCTAACCAATGGCTATGCATAGGGCACAAATTTATTTACTTACTGCAAAAATAAGGTGTTCTAGGCACACCTGGTCCTAAGCCACCTATTCCATTCATCCTCTATATCTGCAATGGCTAGACCAAATTACATCGAATCTGAGCCTTTGCTTGTATGGATATTGTTTGCTTGGGCTCAGAATTATGAAAAATTCTTAATTCTTCTTACTTCGCCTGAGCTCTTTTGTGCTCAGGCCCTCAAAATTTAAGATGACAATAACTTTTGCCATCTCAATCCACCTTTTGGGTGATAACCTGTTAGTGGACAGGCTTTCAAGGTTGACTTGTTGTACCAGTCGTACAAATGACTCCTCTGGTGGTTCCCCCATTTTTTGATTCAACACGAGCTCTAAAGAGTAGTACTCGTGAAGGGTTTTGATGGTTGTTGCTTTCCTACTAATATTTGTTTAGCTTTGATAACTTCCTCATAGATTTGGGTAAATATTTTCTCCCTAGATTAATACAGGAGGATTTTCATATCAGAGCTAAAGGTCCGAATGTAGAACAAGTACATTTGGACTGAGGACAGGAGAAGTAAGCTTGGAAATTTTTTTTGACTACTATTGAATCGAACGTTAAATTTTGTCACACTTTTAGGAGGGCTCCTCTTGATAATTGTGAACTGAGTTAGTAGCTAGAAGATGTCCTCAAGTTCACCAAACGCATCCAGGAGAGCCTTAGCCAAATATACCCATGTAAAGAGGCTTCTATGCTGCAGGGTTTTATACTAGAGCCATGCTCTGCCTTGAAGAGAAGCGACCAACAACCTGATCATCACATCCTCATGCATGATATTGTGAAAGGTGGCCAGAGAAGCCATATTTTCTAGGTGCACCTTCACACATCCACTGACACCATCATAATTTGGTAAAAATTCTAGCTCAACTTCAAGAATATCATGCAATTGGGAAAGGCAAAGAGGACCTTAATCATTCCAGCTAGGGCATCTTGGCTAGGCCATTATAGCATCAGTCCCTTAAAGCCTCTGGGTTGCACTGCTAGGTAGGAATCACAAGATGAACATATTGTCATCGCTTGCAAGGTCAGGGTTGCTCATCAGACCCTAGGTCCTTCGAGGGATGGGAAATATTCAGCATAAAAAGGTAACTAATCTCATGATATGGCAATGCTGCACAGTCAGATTGACCAGGTGATTTGCCAAGATCTAGGTAAACCAGAGAATCATCAGACTCTGGTTTCCTTAAACACAAAAACTCATAGAGTTCCCCAAAAGAGTCGCAAAAAACTATTGGTGCAAAAAATGACACCGAATGAGCAAGAGGTGCGCCTAAAGGTTCTCGACCAGCATTGAACGGTCGCTCGGCCTAGGATGGGTAGAATCGATCGATCTCCAGAGAAGGTCGACTCTTGATGTCCTAGCTAACTATGTTGTAAAGGGGAAAAGGAGTAAAAAAAAATGAGAAAGAAAGTAAATAAGGTTGTAGCCAAAACTAACAAGGATGGAATACAATCGCATCAAGACACACTTCCTCCACCATCACTGATGCAAACAATAGCACACACCTAACAAATCAACCTACCCTACCTATCACCTCTCCTTTGGCTCAACATGCAGGGGTGAATTCCAGAACCAACAAGAGGGTGCATGAAATCTAGGCAACAAAATTAGAGTGCTCCCACCCGATTGGATTTAGCAAAAATAAACCTCAATGCCCAATGGTGAACGCAAATTTCAAAACCACCCAATTGAACCCATGAAATCCAAATATCAAAATTAAGCAGACCAACTTAGATAGCCATAGTAGAAATAAATTCTCACACAAAGGCAAAAAGAGAAAGACAGATAGATTGAGAGACCAAACAATGATTGCTATTATTTATAAGTAACATAGGAGTACATATGAATTGTAAAGGCCATAGAGCCACCCTTTGGAATGGCAAACATTCCACTATTTATAGAAGAATTTTCAATACATTCGAATTACAAGCATTAATGGCGAACGATGAGAAAATCCTATGGATCAGTCAGAGGATCTACTGATGCTCTCGCTTGAAGGATATGGCAATCATCCAGAAGGAATTAGGTGCTTCTGCATAAATCTGGGCCCTTGATTGCCCCTATAGGACCTGTTCGAGCAATAAATTTCATCTACTTCATTCTTTCAAGCTCTTGAGAAGCCTGACTGATTTTTGTAAGCTTTGAGTACTTCCACTTGCTCCTTGTCAGCTCATACCAGGGCATCTACAATCATTAATGGCTCAGTTTGAAGGTTTCTTTCCTTTGTCATCAACTCCCCATCAGGGAGGTGTCATTATCTCGGTCTTTCACTTACCATATTTTAGGGACGAAAGATCAGGATTGAACATTTGATGCTACTTTCCCAAATTTTCGTCTAGCTTCAGGACAGGCAACTAGGACTTTCCACCCTTTGAGCCATAGTCCATTTCTTTAGTCTGGGAATTTGGGATCCATTTCTTTCGTTCTATGGTTAGGATAGGGATTTTAGATCTATCTTTGAGTATGCTCCTTCCCATTCTTTCATCCAATCTGCTCGGGAAGATTTGTCTTATTGCTTGTCTACCTGATTTTAAAAATTTGCCTTCTCCATTAGTGCCTCAAAATCAGTTAACTCTAAGACATCATCATTCTCACAAAGGGTAGTGGGTGAATAGGCACAAAATTTTACCCATAGTAATATTAATAATAGAGGAATAATAATATTCTAATGACCATTTTCATACTACTTTTAATAATATAATCCAAAGTCTTATCAATCAACTTAGCCAACCTAGTTAAAATATTCTTTCAATTAACCAACATATTCTATTACCATATAACATTCACATTAATTAGAATGATGGTTTATCATAGCTGAGGAATATATAAGTGCCTTCCCGATTCAATGTCGACCGATGAAACGCTGTATTGGATCAAATGCTCTGACTGGATATGCTACTACCCCTCCCCTCGAATTTTAAAAGCTAAAAACCGGTTTTCTAAAGAATAACAATGAAAGAATGGCCACCCAGTATCCGAGCCTGCTCTCGATTTCTTATTGATGGGTGAGATCGAGAAACCCCACATAGGACCTCATGTTCAACCCCTCTACGGTCGCCCTTTCTCCCGACCAGAGTTATAGGGTAGCTGAAACCAACATTATTAACCACATGCTTTATAATAATTAAACAAATAAAAGAAAAATGACCAAACTTCCATAGCTTTGAAACTAAATAATAGCACCAAAGCAACATAACAACACCAATTTATTGCACTAAACTAAACAAGGAGAGCAAGCAAAATATAGATTGCCCTATGAACACCTCAAAATAGTTGGATAATAATATGACAATTAGACCTTTAATCCAATTATGGGAGGCACAAAAAAAAAAATCTAACCTATAATCTTTATCCAACATGCAACCCTAAAACTCATGTAGTAGCAACTCGAGTTTTGGATGGCTTAAGCTCTCACTACGGGTGATGCTCTCCATATAATGTGTAAGGTTACCTTAATATTAGGTGACCAAACTTCCAGAGAATAACTTACATCAGATAATGAAAGTAAAGATGCTCCATAGGCAACAAACTATTCTCACATCTAAAACCAAGAAGAAAGACAACACTGACAGCAACAAAAACATGGATGGCGATAAAAAATATTCAATTATTCCAACTTGTTTCAACAGTGGTAACGAGAACCATCAACACAAAAAAGAATAAATCGATTTCCCCTTTGACCATTCAAAACACAAACTCAAAATGAAATCCAAAAGGTATTAACCTTGCTTAGTTTTCTCAAGCTGATAGAGCTCAAACTCCAAAAGATCGGACTCTAGATCTTCTAGAAATTTTTGTCTTACCAACTTAAAACAAAACCTCAAACTTCATAACTCAATAAGGACATGAGAACACTGCTAAAAAAGAAACTAAAGGAGTGATGCATAGAAACAAGAGAAGAAACCATAAAATTTTACCTCAATCACTATCACCAACTCCTTCCTTTCTCATGTTCCACCTCACTGCATTCCTCTCCAGCCCATCTACGTCATTTCTTCCTTCTTTATTTCCTGTTAAATTGCCAAAACTTAGCAATCATCATGCACATATAATTTTCTCAAGAACCATCAAGGAATAGTCGTCCTTTTCATGCTAGCTCACCATGCTCAATAGTAACACTTCTTTCTAGGATTTACATTGAAGAATAACCAAGATGCCAACTCTTCTAACATTGTCATTTTTCCAACTTTCCAAAATCAAATATAAGCTCTATATTTTATCAAATATACTCAAAGTTTATTATTGCTTGCATTACTTTAATTAATGCCCTTTGATCTATTATTTAAATCACTTTCTTAACATTTATTTCTTTCTAATGTTACCCACATTATAACAATTAAATTAACTACTCCTAGTTAATTTAAATACTATTGAATGCTAATATTAACCATTAGCATCAATATCAAATAATTTCACATACAACAACTCAAGGGCTCTTGCTAAGCCATCCATATCCAACTAGGATGCAATCAATAATATGCACAACAAAGTTTTTCCTTGAGTAGAAGGCTTTATGATAACTGCAACATTATCACCCTTCTACAAAGGATGGCTCTTTTGCTCAAATAGCAACCTCCTAGCCCAATGGTGCATTCAATCAAACATACATAGATTCAATGCACCTACATGAAGGGTTTTCTTTTACCCTTGAGATGTCGATGAGAATGTCATCCATCATTTCCCTTTTTCTCTCAACTCTAGTGGTTGTCCCATACCAATCCACCCATGAGAGTACCTAGTCTTGCAACCATAAATTTCATCAGTAGTACCATATTCCAAAAGTAGTATAAATAAAGCATAAAGTGCAACTATCAACACATATTGATAACATAAAATGAGATTATGCATTTGATATCCGTACATTAATACATAAGTCAAGTATCAAGAACAAGTCCTTCCAAGAAAGGTCATTACACTCTTAAAGATCTCTAAGTTAATATGTTTATCATATAAGGTTATCATGTCTCCTAACCATTATCCTCTCTAATGAGGCAATATGAAAATTTGATCTCTATATTATGAGGTAGATTATTGGTAATTTCTCCCAAAAAATACTTCATAAATATATTTATCATAGAGAGTATTTGCTTTCTTTCTGTACCTTCATGTTCTACTTAGGTTTCATGTACTATAGAGCTTTATTATCATCATCTCTATCCTACTTATTATAATGTTTGGATTTCTTATAATCATTTGAACTATTTATGGTCGTAATTAATCTATTATTGCTTTATCATTATATCTAGCGTTGGTTCCATTTTATGTTGGAATATTTGGTATTAATATTCACTTGAGTCCATGACTAAATTTTGTATTATATTTATCGTATAACCTTTTGGACCCTTGTACACCTTGTATAGGTGGTTTTATTGTAACATTTTATTATTTAACCTAAATATTGATTCTTTAATCTTGTCCTAAAGGTCTCTTATAATTTGGTATTTATACCTATTCCTACAAATAATTACAATTAATTTCTTTAATGAGACTATTTTGGTGTCTAGAGACACCCTTCATATTATGTGCATGCTTTTGTGAGCTATTGTTGTCTAAGTATAATGTTGTTCCCCTCATTTCTAAAAAGTATTGTGAAGTATGGCATGGTATCAAAATGGGTGTGAATGATCATTACTTGATTGTTTACCTTTAGAAAATTTTATTCTATGGAAATTCTAAGGACCAATATGCTTTTGGAAGAAATTTGTGAAAGCCTTGTAAATTATTGATGATCTCTTTTAGGGTTTGCTTGCCAAAACATGAGGTGGACTTAGATTCTAAGGATCTCACTAGGTTGCAATATATTTGTTCTAAGATAAATATAAATCAATAGCATCCTCTTGCCTCTTGATATTCAATCCATTTTTTGTGTTTCTTGACTAGATGGGTGTCCTAATCATCAAATTAAATTTTTTAAGATTGTTTGGAAACCTCATTTGTCCTTTATAGGTTTTTCAAAAAAAATGTATTTCATTTTCTCTTTTAATGTTTTGTTTAGATACAACACATATGAGAAGACAATATGCATTATTGTCGAAGAAGGAAATGAGAGGTTGAACAATTATTGGCAACCCTTATATTCTAGATAAGTCATGGGTAGACATCCATGTAGGAAAAATACCTTTAAACTACTTGACAAAGTTATTAAGATGGTCTAACAACATTTTTGTTGTATTGGCAAGAGAGGATGACTTGATTGGTTATGTTCAACAAATTATGTAGGGAAAATTGTGGTAGATATAGATGAACCACCAATTGTTTTGGATTCATTGTAGAAAATTTTATGGGGGTCCTAGTTTGACACATTTCATCATTTTACCTCTGCATACTTTTTTCATTATGTACAAAAAAATATTTTTCCTCCCTTTTTTTAATATTTGAATTTTAAATATAGAATATTACCTCAAACATTGTAATTAGAGGTGGGAAAAATTCATGGCATATTTTTTTAAAGTATTTTCATTTTGATTTACCACATAGGAGGATTTTTCCCATTGGTCCTTGGTCTCTTTGTTAAAACATAATGGATGCCTAGTTTGAAGTTTGAACCTCCCCATGAGCATAATGGTGTGTTACAAAAATTGGGAATATGCTCTATTTTATGTTAGAGGGACCAAGTGATAGAAGACATGTTAGAGGGTCTATTGTGTATGCCATACCATAAGGTGCTTCCTCCTTTTCTTGTTTGTGGGTTTAAATCCCCTCATGGCATGTTAAGAGACAAGCAACCTTTGTATGGATATGGATGTGTCCTTAAGGGGCACATGCTTCTGCTTGTTGTTTGTAAGTGCACCCTTGGTACCTTGACTAGAGAAGAGGATGTTAGTACTTGGGCTCTAGGAGGTCCAAGTTTCAAACCCCATGCCCAAATTTTTAATGGATGGCTTGATGACATGACACCCAATGATATGGCACCTAATGACATATTACTTAATGAGTGGTTGAGATTGGATGATGACATGTTAGTGACCTATGTGGTAGTGGTTTGTGGTAAATTTGGTGAGGTGGACACCAAATATGTATATAAAAAGAGGCTCAACCAATAAGATTGACCCAAATCATAAAATTGTTTGTTCTAGTCCTCACATAGTCAAAAAAACATGGAAAACTATAGATTCCTCTCAGCTCTAGAAGGTGACACATGGTAGATTCTAGTTTGCTAGTACCATATCTAGTGGCATGGATAATCAACATCCTAGTGGCACCCTCTTAGTCACCCAATCATTGACATATGACACTCTCCCATATGCTAAAGGTATAATATTTTTTTATTATTCTTGAAAGGTTTTAGTGGCATTTTTTATGATTTTAGGATAAATTATTTTGGGGTACATAATTATTTGATATGAAAGAATTTTGAGCATTTTTCAAAGCATATTTTTTGAACTCTTTGAATTAGTAGTATCATTTCTAGTCACAGCTACATAGAAGAGACTATATTTTGGTAGGGATTCCATTGATCAACATGTTCCCATACTCAATGGGATAAATTATGCCACTTAGAAAATTAATAAGCAAGGGATTGCTCAAGTATATTAATGATATTCCATAAGATACTAATTTTGCTAAGAGAAAGTAGATACCCAAGGATTAGAAGGATGAGGCTCTTGCTATAATTTCTCTTCGTGTTGATAATATCTATGACACCCATATCAATAGCACCTTGGATCATAAGAAACTACTAGATAAGTTTTAGAACCTATGTGATCCTAGTGACTCTACACAATTTAGTAGATTGGAGGTGGAGCTTGTTACTTTGAACGTGGATAACTTTGAGGAACACATATGTCACTTATTTTAATAAGTGTGAAGATGATACCATCATTGTCGAAGTATTGATAATAGAAAGAAGAGTATTAATGACAATGAAGAGGACATTGATCTTCTCAATATTGTGTTCAACAATATTTATAAAACATATGAGTCAATTACCATTGTGTTTGAGATGCTTTGATCTACTTCTTAATAAGGTATTCTCCTTCCATTGATAACATATTCATCTAATTCTCCTTCCATTCATGATTTATTTGATAGGAAATGACACAAAATTTTATTATGCTCTAATACAAATTCTTAGATTTGTACATACATATAATAATACATACAATGCATGTCTCTTGGTTGTCATAAGAGACTCTTGGTGCTTCATCTTCATATCTAGCTATTTAGCTTTACTCAACCTCCCATGAGGTGTAATTGCTCAACTTCTCTCAACCTCTCATGAGGTGTCACAAATATTGTAATAGGCATATAACATTCCCCCCTTAAACTATTTGGTAGGACAAATATTTGAAGGTGTTGATCACAACTAAAAATGCACCTATTACAAAAATTCACTACCCCCCCTTAATTTTGACTTTATAAGGTAGTAAAATGAAATTGTAGTCTAGCTTTATCTCTGGTTTTGTCTCTTGATATAGCTCTAGCATTGGATCTCACTCTGGATTTAGCTCTAGCTTAGGCTTTGGATCTATCTTTAGCTTGGAGTAATCACCTCTATATTTACCTTTGGATCTACCTCCAGATTATCGTCTATGGATCATTGCATATAGGTACGTCTCTAGGTCATCACCTTTGGATATGCCTTTGGGTTTACCTCTAGGTTAGCCTTTGGGTCAACCTTTGGGTCTGCCTTTGAGTCATTAGCTTTGGGTCATCACCACTAGGCTATCCTCCATCACTTTCTACCACACATTTAGAATATTCCATGTGATATTTCATTACATGCTCTATCATTATAGGCTTTTGATGCAAAAGTCATGCATCTCTAAATATTACCAATATTGCATTTATCTATGGGAAAAATTACATTGTGATCTCTCTCAACCACCAAAATCTATTTTATCCTTAGTCTCTTTTGAGGATAAAATCTTTTTTTTGTAAAAATAGTTAATATTTCTTTTATTCTATCACATTCCTTGTGATAATAATTTATTTAAGAATGATTATTACCTCCATAAATATCATAGGGATGTAGGTTCCAACACCTAGTTGTCACATGTTTAGATCATCCATAATGACTACAACTTATTCTAGGAGTTTTCTGTTTTGCATAGGTATCTCTTTTTACAAACATGGTCTCACCACTTCCTGTTTGACCATCAAAACCAAGACCTTCACTCTTTGGCCTTACATTTGGTTTTGTATACTTTCTCATTCCATGCCCATTCCTTCCTAATCCTATGCTATTATGACCCATTCTTCTCATTATTTTTGAGACAATTCCTTTAGTGTGTCTTTCAAAACACATAACTTCTTCATCAACATGGCCTTTGTCACAACCAATAATTTTCAAACACTCAATTTTTTACCATCACCATGGTCTTCAACAACATGGTATTTGTCACGATCAACATAATCAACAAGATTGAGCAAGATATCATGATGCTCATTTTCAACACAAATCCTAATATCATCAACAATGTTCAAATCTCTAGTATCACAAGAAAAATCATCTTTTGATAATATTGATTATGTTACAACAAATATCTTTTACTATAGACTTCAAATCACTAGTATCACAAGCGAAATTTATCCTTTTGGCAAGGTCACTTGTGTCACAACAAATATTTTTCAACATAGGCTTGAGATCACTTATGTAACAACAATCATCTACCATCATAGACTTGACCTTAATTTTTCTTTGAGTTATTAATGTCATGCATATTGTGCTCACAACATCTATAAGAAATATAATATCATTTTCAAGAAGATCTTCACAAGCATCAACATCTTTGAGAATCAATCACAGACAACACCTAAGTGTTAATAATTATCCATCTTCATAAATATCTTTGCCTTATTGGAAATAAAGAGTTTTATCTGGTGTCACATACTTTTGAACTTCAACTTACCTCTCTCTACCTTCATTAGATTCATGGAAATAAAGATCATTATTTAGTGTCACATATTTTTTAGCTTGCTTCTTGACTTGTTTCCTCTTTGCCTTTCTCATTTTCTTGTAGTCTTTGGAATTTATTTTTCTTCAACACAATGTTAAGGGTTCCTTAGATCTTCCAAATGATCCCCCTTTCTATATACCACCAATTCTATACACCAATTATTTCTATATACCCTCCCTTCCTATATACCCATCGGTATGTGGAAGAAGCTAGTCCTCTCATACGTGGGAGAGAATTTAAGGTACATGAAATATAATAGCATGCGATACCAAGGTAGTATTGAAAGGGATTAACCCTATCAATGAAACTTGCTTAAAGATAAATCCTTGTGCATGGGTATAACTTCCCTATATACTTGAATTTTCTCAATTTTAGGATTTACGTCTAATGATAGTGACAAATAGAGTAAAACATAGAGTAGAAAGAATTACAAAAATATATTGTCCTTATTTCTTCTTGATGATTTATAGGGTTGATACCCAAACATCATTATGGCAACTATATTAGGCTATAGACATAGTAGCTTAACATGACAACTTTACATGTAAATACAAGCTAACGATGTTGTGTATATAGAATGTTATGAATGTGATTCAAGCACATGTTTGATTTGTGTACAAAGTGACTATAGACCAATAATACTAAGCTCTTTTGACAAATTACAAACTATTTTAACACCCAAAATACAATGACTCCTCACCATACTATAACTCTCACATCACTTTTTGACTCTTTTTTATTGACCATAACACCTCTTCAATATAATCCCTTGACCTTTGACTAATTACAACTATGACTCTTTTTACACATAGACACTATGTGATAACTTGACATTTACAACATTTTACAAATTGACGATCAACATTAAAGATGCTTTGCATGAATTTAAAAATATTTTGACTCTTAATATGATTTCACATTTTTACACTACTCTCACAACTTAACTTGAACTTACCTTGACATTTATAAAAAAATACACACTTCTCAAGTTGACTATTTACACCTTACAACTCACTTCACCTTGACATGGACTATAACTCTTTATTGATATTAAAAAATTGAAGAAAGTTGACTAAAATATGGATTTTTTTCTTCTCTTTTTTTAATTACTTTTCCTTTTGTTTTTAAATACTTTTTTTTTTGTATTTACATGGTGGAATCGGTAGCCGCCACAAATATGGGCAGGCTGTCTAGCTTTTATGACCGCCATAGTATTCTGCGCTGTCCGCCCCAAAAGCCGCCACACAGATCTTCGCGCAGTCCGCCCCTATAACCACCATGCCACAATCATTTTAAACCTTTTACACCGCTAAAAAAACTAGGAAAGGGACAAGAATTCAGTCCGATGAGGCCCGACATTTGAACCTTGGACCTTCGCCCCCTTATGAGGTTTGGATGAACCAATTGGTCTACACCTCGGACCTACTTTTCCTTTTTTTAAACTTCATTATTTTTTAATAATATATTCTTTTTGTTTTTTTATAGGAAGGAAAATATGAAGAGATCGATATAATATAACAACTATTCAAAAAGGCCTTTGAACTTCCAGTCTTCTATACTATCTGTGTGGAATGTGTCAAACAAGAAGACTTATCAACCCTTTTAATGATGGAAAATCGAAGACAAAGTGGAGTCAACATTCAAATAAAATAACAAGAATAGACATTGACATCGCATTATTGATTAAAAATGGTTGCTTCACAAATAAGAAAATTTTCTTTGATCCCTTTGTTTCATAGTGGATTGACTTTATCATATTTTTGGAGGTTTATGGCTCCCTTGTAATAAACACAAGCTAAACAGTCATTTATTAAATGCATGATGGTAGCACCCTACCATTTGATAAGATAATATACCATAAGAGGCCATTAATATTAAAATTGTGCAAGATTTTTCTAAAAAAATAAATTTATATAACAAAGAAAATTTCCTTCAATTAAACATACACTTTCGTTTTGGCGTTCTACTAGTTATCGACTTGTTATCCATGAATAATATGAGCACAACTTAATGGGTTCATTAGGAGATGCTCCACTATTTTCCTAAGCTATTTTAACAACTAGGTTGGCACCTCTACATGGCCTTTACAGAGTGCACCAACTTAGTTGTCATAACAACGTGGTTGCCTTTGCAAAATAAAATATTTTAAATATTTTTGAGATAAATTGTTAAATTATAGATAGTAAGGTCTCAAGTCCAAGTGGTGCCACTAGTTTTGTTAGCAATCTAGTTTATTTTTTCATTGAAAGAATACTTCATCAAGGAAATCCAAACAATTCCAATGAGGAGCTTCATCCCCTCCATGGGCTTTTCATGCACAACATCGACCTGAAATTCTACATCTTGAAAATATTTCATAATAGAGAGTGAACTTCTTGTTCCAAAAAAAAAATTCACCAACCTTTCTTGCTTATCAGAATTAAATTTTGTGTAGGTGCACTCAACAAATATGGCCTAGGAAAGAAAAACTATTAAGGAAAATACCAAAAAAGTGATAAAAAAATTTGGAGGTATGGAGAAAACGATAGATCATACATCACAAAAAAATTGATGTAGAATTTGCCAAGGCACGAAACATATGAAATATCTATGATGAAATTGAATATGTAGAAGAAAGACTCTAATGGAGCAATGGCCTAAGTGGGGAAGGAAAGAAGTCCAAATTTTAATTAGAAGAAAAAAATGAAAGAGAATTCTTGAGATGAAAAATTTGGATAAGTATGGGCAGTAGAAAATAACCTTGCTTGATATCACTAATAGGAAATGACACAAAATTTTATTGTGCTCCAATATAAATCCTCATAACTATACATGCATATATTAATACATGTGATGCATGTCTCTTGGTTGTCATAATAGATTATTGGTGATTCACCTTTATCTCTAGTTGTTCGACTTCTCTCAACCTCTCATGAGGTGTAACAATATTATCAAATAATGTAATGATTAAATATCAAATAATGTAATAGGTATCTAATAGTATTAAAGTATATTCTTCACCATCAGACTTGGTAACAAAGATAATAGTCATTCTCTCACTAATTAGGCTCATGCAAAGGAAGTGATTAAAATAAATGTTGATAATAATCTAAAGCAAGGTGAAAATAAAGTTAAGAAGCCCTTTTTAAAAAATATTTATATTTTTGTATGAAAGAAGGAAAGAAGGAAAGAAGGAAGACTTTTTTTTGGATATGTATTAAGAATCTTGAAGAAGCAACTAAAAAAAGGTGTTGATTTTGCTCTCTTCTATGCTTAGGGTGAGGATGACCATGACAATGAGAACTTGGAGGTACATGTAGTTGTTCGTTTGGCATATTGGACATCCACTTCTTCCGATGGGTGGATTACATATTTAGGGGCAACCCAATGCATGACTAAGCATCTCTATATCTTGCATGAATATAACACACAATGTTATAGATAACATGTTATCATTGGAGATGATTACTCTTCATGGGTGGTTGGATATGGTGAGGTAACAA
This sequence comes from Wollemia nobilis, assembly GCA_028583015.1. Taxonomy (NCBI): domain Eukaryota; kingdom Viridiplantae; phylum Streptophyta; class Pinopsida; order Araucariales; family Araucariaceae; genus Wollemia; species Wollemia nobilis. The sequence goes on from JAQPPZ010016564.1 coordinate 514,548, forward strand.
TTGATTTTTCTTCATTTGATGAGGTTCTTCATGTTCTTAGTATGGGTCCCAATATTTTGTTTAATTATTACATCATCCATACAAATAAGAAGGTGGAAGTTTAGCCAAATTAATGATGATCAAGAACAATAATCTTGGTTTTAAGATAGGTGTCTTAGGATATTGTGATGATTTGGATCAAACATACAAGCTTGGTGGTCATCCTTTCTAAGAGGAAAGACTTTGTGTCTATGGTGGCATAGTTAGATGATATTAGTAGATGATGGCATCATAGATTTGGGGACCTTGGCTATTGATATTTGAGGTACACGAGTTGATATCAATTGGCTATGAGGCTTCCTCCTACCTTGCTCCTAGTGGTGTTTGTGAGGGGTGTATTTTGGAAAAGTATCATTAAGAATCGTTTTTGAAATTGATTGATAGGAAATCTATGTGACACTTAATGGTCATTCATAATGATATTTGTGAACCCATAGAGGCCCCATATCTTTAAAAAAATAAGTGCTTTCTTACTTTCATTGACGATTTCTCCTAGTATATATTGTTGTACATCATTCATACTAGATATGAGTCTTTTGGGATATTCAAGAATTTCAAGATCCTTATGGAGAATTAGTTTGAGAGGAATATCAAGTGCTTGAGGATAGATGGAGGAGGTGAATATATGAGTAATGTCTTTGCTAATGTTTTGACTCTTCATGACATTTCATTTTAGAGGATTGTCCATTAAACCCTAAAACAAATGGGATATCCAAGAAAGTAAACAAGGTTATTATGGAAATGGCTAGATGTATATTGCATGCCAAGCATATGAAACCCAAGTTTTGGGGTGAAGAAGGGACTTATGCTACACATGTTGCAATTAAACTCCTACTCAACTCATTTAGGGTGTGACTTCTCTTGAGATATTAATGAGTGATAACCGTAGTCTTGGTTGCATATCTTTGGATACATTACATGGGCCCATATTCCCGAGGATACTTGGTAGAAAGTAGAGATCAAGAGACATCATTGTATTTTTATTAGGTATTTTGATACCTATAAGGCTTATCCCCTATATGATCCTAAGATACATGACATCTTATTCAAAGAGTTGTGGTCTTTTATAAGGTTCTTCCCTCTAGGAAATCCTATCATATGCTTTATCCAAGCTAATTTCACAAGCATACCTACTTTTTCAATGGAATGAAGAGAGCATATGGTCTCTTGTGCAATGATTATTGTTTACCATGAACAAAACCATGTTGTTCCTCCAAGATAACACAATCTAAAATGCTTTTCAATCTATTTGCCATACTCTGTGAAATTAACTTTAAATGATATTACAAATATTTATTAGACAAAAATTATCAAAATATTTTCTCATATTTCTTGGGAACCAATGCCATAAAGATGGCAGTGATCTTACTTATTTCAACCTTCTTTTTCATAGCCTTTTCAACCACAACTAACATATCACTCTTAAGAAAATCCTAAAATTTTGAAAGGAAATTGCAAGATATCTATTCAAATCAAGTGCCTCATTAGGGTGGAAAGAGAGAATTTTCTAGTATATAACCTTCATAAGATATTCCTCATCAATATTTTATAATTTTAAAGCTTACCTTGAGTCCCCTTAACTTGTCCATCACAAAACATCTTTGAAATAATTAATTACTTCCTTCCTAATGTCTTTTTATTCATCAATACTTCCATTTGGAGTTGAAATATTTTTATTCAATGAAAAGACAAATCTATTGTGGTTGTAGCATACAAATATTTTGTATTTCTATCCTCTTAAGCCATCTATCCTTGAATATTAGAACCAATACGACTCTTCATTTTCCAATACATTATGATAGTCAAAAAGTGATTATTTTTCTTACACAAGGATTTTGGTCCATTCCATTGATTTCTACTATCTCTTATAAATTGTTGAGCTTGGATTTTATTTCCTCTTTTGTTTTAAATATTTTATCAAAAAATTAATATTCCAATTTTTTATTTGAGCCTTTAGATATTTTAATTTTGAACATACATGATCCTTCAAACCTTGCTTTATTCTACCATAACATAACCATGTGGAAGAAGTAAGGGTCTTGAAGCCACATAGACTAAAACATAAATGGAATTGGACAACCATTGTTGAGTAGATCGCATCTTAAGAGAATGGGTTTATGATATGATCCTTCCCACAATAACATATCTCAAGAGATTTGTATTATCTATTTGTGGCCATATACTAGATAACAAAAACCTATCCAATCTTTATACTATCAAAGCTTGTCCAATGTATCAATTATCTTATCTATATTAAAATATTGAAGGAATGACTTCCCAAAGGCCATTTGCATTGACAAATAAAGCAAATCCTCCATTGATATATACTATCTAGGAGTTCCACCCTTCTTTTTAAAGGAGATAAAATTGTGTTGAAGTACCCTTAAGAATTCATAGATCACAATTATGAATCATCATTGAATTTGACATAAATAATGTAAGGTCCTTCCAACAAATTTTACAAAGAGTAATTATAGTTGGAGCATATACATTTATAACCCAACTTTGATATTTTCCTCTTTTCTACAAAAAATATTAGTAACCCAGTTACTTTTTGCTTCTAGCATATGTCCACCCCATATGCATATGTCCCATATTATTGCAATACCTCCTAAATCTCATATAGCAAAAATTGCTAGACAAACTCCCATCTTCCAAATATTTTTGAATACGTCCTTATATTTCTCACTACTAATTTTTGTTTTTTAATTAAAATAAACTCAATACTATAACACCCTATACATTATTTCATAACTCTTTTTTTAGGGGTCTTATTCATACTCCTAATATTTCAAGATATCATTTTTTTTAATTTTGCTATATGTGACTGAAACAAATCCTACCTATATTACATCATAAATGTGTTAACATATTATATGAACAAACCACATGGTGGTATTCAACATTTTAACAATTATGCATGTATCGCTTGTCAAGATTTGAACCTAGGTCTTCTCTTTGAAAATTTAAGATATTTAACTTATTAAGCTCATGTAATTTGATTAAATGTTAAAGTTCATTCATGAGATTTGAACCTTGGCCTACATAGTGAAACTCTTCACTCCGCACCAATTGCTCTAAACCCCACAGGCTATTCTAAGATACCATTTACATCATCACCTTTTATTTTTATTTGCGGGCTTAGCTGTACTTCTTATTAACACTTATGATATTTATTTTTGTTTTCCCATATCAATATTCATATTAGTTTCATTTTCTCTTTATTATTGTTTTAAAGGTCTTCATCTCCTTTGTATATTGCCATCAACACTTTCATCTTCATCATTCTCTTTAATTTTTTCATACTATTTATAACGAGACTTATCATATTTATATTTATATTGCACTAGAGAATTTGAAGTGCAAGGAATAGCCTCGAAATACTTTATTCTTTATGTTGTCTTAGAAAGCCTGAATGGGAAGGACCATCTTCCATAGCACTTACTATCTTAAGCTACTGTGAAAATCTTAAATTGCTATGGATACTTTCTATTTTTTGTTCTTTTGTATGCTACTTTTGAAACCCTACAGTGCAAGGGATAAACTTTACACTACATTTATTTTTATTCCAAGGAGAGGATTTTATCTGACCTGGGGAAAATGAAGATGATTTACATGGAATAAGCTTGTCCTATTCCACCTTCTTTATTTTAAAATTTACTTTGACATCTTCTAAATTTGAACTTGGACATTGTAATTCCTCATCACTTGTATCTTTGTTGATTTCTTTTAATGGCTGGTCCAAGTGAACTATGATGACCTTTGCCATCTTATGATCTAAAAGGCCTCGTTTACCACCTTTTTGGGAGTGAAAAATCCTTGATCTAATCCAACTTCTATTACAGTACGATCTCCTTAGTTCATCTTGAAGTTTTTCTTGTGACTAATTTTTTTCCTCTTTCTCCATCATTTTTACCTTCCAATCTCTTACTATCTATCTAGTCTCATAACATTTACAAAATTAGAATTCAATATTTTTATAATCCACTTGATCATCATATCCTCTTGATTTAAATTCAATCTTTATGGATTGTGACAAAGGATTTAAAATATCCATGGCAACACATATTCAGGTATATACCATGACTTGTGCTCCTTAGTAGTTGGTCTCTCTTGGATGAAATCCCTTTGAGTATTGCCAATATTTTTAAACTCTCCTTATTGGCAAGTTGATATGGAAGCCCAAAATACCTAACCCACATTGAAATCTTTTTAATAATTTTTGTCTCCATAAGAAAATTCTCACTTCATGGTCTTATACATAAAGCATCTCTCCCACTAAACCATGAGATACCATCCATTATTTTATCCTTTATTTTTAAACTGAAAAAGATAATGAGGAAAAATATTTTGGAAAAAAAAACATGGAATATTTGGAATTCAATTTTCACTTTCACTTGATCCAATTTAAAAATTTCAATTTCCACTTTCACTTGATTCAAATTTAAAAATTTCAAAAATCTTAACCCTCCACTTTTAAAAACCATTTCATCTCATCATCTTTGATAATCACTTATGGTATAACATTTGTTGTTTCGATAAAATTTATCATAAATTTGCTTTTAATTAATACATTTGTGCTTTTAACTAAAACATCTTGCTTCAAACCGCGACGTGGGCAAGTGTGTGAGGGGATGTGTGTGTGGTGGCTTTGTGTTAAATTTCCTATTGATAAGTATAGCTCTCAACTTTGGGAGGGGTCATAGTTGGGTCATATTTGGAATTCAATTTTCACTTTCACTTGATCCAATTTAAAAATTTCAATTTTCACTTTCACTTGATTCAAATTTAAAAATTTCAAAAATCTTAACCCTCCACTTTTAAAAACCATTCATCTCATCATCTTTGATTATCACTTATGGTATAACATTTGTTGTTTCGATAAAATTTATCATAAATTTACTTTTAATTAATACATTTGTGCTTTTAACTAAAACATCTTGCTTCAAACCGCGACGTGGGCAAGTGTGTGGGGGTGTGTGTGGTGGCTTTGTGTTAAATTCCCTATTGATAAGTATAGCTCTCAACTTTGGGAGGGGTCATGGTTGGAAGGAGACTGCTCAGCCCTGTATGTCTCGTGAGAGTTTCTCACAATAACCAAATAAAAAAAAACATCTTACTTCCAATTAATACTTTTCATACTTTTCTTTACTCTGTCTACCTTTCTTCATAATTTTTTTATTTTTTTAAAATTAAAAAAAAATTGAAAAAAAAACAAAAATTAATTTTAAAAATTCTTTATTTTTTAAATTTAAAAAAAATTGGAAAAAAAAAACAAAGTTAATTTCTTCCTCATAATTGCTTCGTACCAGACTTGAAACTTAACAATGCTTTTGCCTATCCACTAAAATCCAAAAAAACTAATGATCTAAAGGGTTTGCGGCAAAGGGTTTTTGCAGAGCAAGGAGGGTTTGCGGCGGAGTATTGTATTAAACATCTATTTCATCGGAGAAGCAGAGCACGGGGATATTGAAGCAGAGCCGATAGAACGGAGAAGATTTGAACTGTACACTGAACCAGACAAGAAATATCAACACAAAAAATTAAAGGGTTTGCGGCAAAGGGTTTTTGCAGAGCAAAGAGGGTTTGCGGCGGAGTATTGTATTAAACATCTATTTCATCGGGTTTACGGCAAGATACTGAAGCAGGACTGAAGCAGAGCATGGGGATACTGAAGCAGAGCCGATAGAACGAAGAATATTTGAACTGTACACTCCAGACAAGAAATATCAGCACAAAAAAAATTAAAGGGTTTGCGGCAAAGGGTTTTTGTAGAGCAAGGAGGGTTTGCGGCGGAGTATTGTATTAAACATCTATTTCATCGGGTAAGCATATTTTTTTGTCCTCTTTCGATTTATAAAACAATTTAAGTAGGTAGGAGAAATACATTCGTTATAGGGGTTTACGGCGAGAAGGTTTTATTATCGGCAAGGGTTTGCGACGAGAGGGTTTGCAGAGCAAGAGGGTTTTATTACACATTTATTTCAACGGATCAATAGTACAGAGGGTTCGGCTATAAAGGGTTTGAAAATGGAAGAAGGGAAGCAACAATTGCAAGAACCAATATATGTCAATGAGAAACAATATTGGAGGATATTAAGGCATCGACAAGCTCGAGCAAGGGCAACAACAATGAAAAGGGCATATCAAAAAATAAAAATAAAAAATATTCTACCACATAAACAGGTGGAGAATAAGGAACAATCAAAGGCAAATCACCAAAATGAGTTTTCAGATGAGGAAGAAACTTACAGTCCCACAACTACACCACTCGTGTGGGCACCAAGACTTTATGTGCAAGAGCTAATGAAGATGAAAGAGAAACTTGAAAGCATGGAAAGGAGGGAGAAATTAAGAGAAACTAAATCGAATGAGGTTATAAACACCATTCGGAGGCTGGAAAAATAAAACAACCAGCTCAAGGAGCAAGTGTCAAAGCTACAAAACCTTGCAAACATGGGTCAACGTGAATGGCATGTCCTCAAACAATCCATCCATCCCCCAATCAATGATGCAATAGAGGTGGAAAAAACAAATGCAAATCAAATAAAAGAGGTACGAGAAAATACTCCAAAACATTGAAACAAGAGAAAATGAGCTACGAAATGAATTAGCAAAGACAAAGACATGGTCTCAAGTAGTAAAAGAACCGGTCAATCAACAAAAAGAGTTGATAGAGAAGCAAGTAAAAATTCAAATAACGAGAAGAGAAAGAAAGACATGAGAAGTTAACAAATATAATCATCAAAGGGTTGAAAGATTATGGGGACGGGGAAGACACAAATCGTTTAACCGGGAACTTCTTGTCGGATCGATTACAATGGAAGCGTCGGATAAAAAAAGTAAGCGAGAATTGGCGAGTCGAGAGAAGGAGGCGAGAGATAGACATATTCGGGTCACATTGATGAGCTACGAGGATAAAATAAGGTTACTTAAAAACAGAGGCATGCTGAGAGGGTCACAATTTTATTTAGATGATGACCTAACATTTTTATAACATGAAGAAAGAAATAAGGAATGGGAAAAGGTGAGGGCAGCAAGGAATGAAGGGAAACAGGCATATTTAAGAAATGGAAAGGCATACATCATATCTAAACAAATCCAAAACAAATAGGGTCATTAAATTTGAAAAACAAGATGAAAACAAATAGTACATTTGGATAAAGATCCTAGAAAATAAGTCAGTTATTAGCATAGCAGCATGTTATTTTTCTCCCAAGAATTCTAAATTCTATAAGAAACATGACCTTAACAAAGAAGACCCATACTCCTCCCTAAAAAGAGACATTTCAATATACAAGTAAGTTGGGGGATATTATATTAATTGGAGATTTCAATGCAAGGACAACAAATAAGGAAGCTAACATTCTAGAAGGTAACGAATATATTGAGATTAATCCTCTTTGGATGCCAGAAGAGGAAAATCAACAGTGGATCAGGACTTCAGAAGATGAGCATGGGGCTATCACGCAATATGGAGAAGAGTTGTTAGGTCTTTGCAGCATATACAATTTGATTATTTGCAATGGGATGAACAAATGGAAAAATTCAAGAAAGTATACATGCAAAACATATAAGGGACAAAGTGTAATAGACTATGTAATATGCTCACAAAATTACATATCAAAAATAGAGGAGCTAGAAGTGGAAGATTCTCCGGTGGAACTTAAGTCAGATCACAACCCAATTGTTATGAAACTTCGAATGCATGGAGACAAACAAAGGGAAAAACACTTGCAAGGCAATCAAAATAAATATCCTCACAAGGGAAACATTCTCTTAACAGATGAAAATCGGCAGAATTTTAGAGCAGTATTAAATAATAAGTTACAGGAAAGGGAAGAACTACATCATAGTAGTAGAGATTACAGTAAGAGTGAATGGTTAATGCAAGTTATTCAAGAAGCTCTAAACAAATGCAAGAGAGCTAAACCTAAAAAGAAAGAAAGGAATAGCTTCCCAACCAACCCATGGTTCGATGAAGATTGCAAAAAAATGCGAAGATTACTAAAAGAACCAACGGGTAAAACAAGAGCAAACAAAAAAGCATATGAGAAACTGGTAAGGGCAAAAAAAGAAGAATACACTAAAACAAGGAGGGAAGAATTGATTTATTTAGGGAAGCATGAACCAAAGAAATTTTGGAAGGAACTAAGCGTGAAAAGGATGCAAACCGAAAATAACATAACAGTTAATCAGTGGTTGCAGAATTCAAAACAACAGTATCAGCGTAGTAACCAACAGGAGACACCCCCTACTATCATGGTCAAGAAAGAACTTTTCACAATTGAAGACATTATTCAAGGGATAAAAAAGTTAGCAACTGGAAAAGCCTGTGACATAGACAATCTTCAAGTAGAGCATATAAAATGGGGGGTAGATATCTTGGCACCGCAAATCAAATAAATTTTCAATGAGGTCATACAAAATGGCTTCCCTATCGAGTGGACAACTAGCTTGACCATTCCTTTGTTTAAAAGTGGAGATGTAAATAATCTCTCAAACTATCAAACTATCATGATCAACCCTCTCTTTGCAAAGTTGTTTGGGAGTATGATAGAGCGTAGGATCAACATATGGGCAGAATAAAAGGGAAAGAGAGCAAAGGGGCAAGCGGGCTTTAGGCCCAAGCACTCAACTATTGATCACTGTATCACGCTCAGACATATAATGGAAAAAAGATGGGACAAAAAGTGAGGCTTTTTGTTGTTTTGTAGACTTCAAAAAGGCATTTGACACAGTGCCTAGGAAAAAATTATGGAGCAGAATGGAAGAGCTAGAGGTTCCAATTCACTACAGGGCAGCAGTTCACAGGCTATATGAGCATGTAAAAGCTAGAATTAGAACACAAGAAGGGTTATCTGAATGTTTTGGTAGTGACATAGGTGTCAAACAAGGTTGCCCTCTATCTCCGACCTTATTTGGGTCGTACATTGACAAGTTAGAAGAATGGATAAACAAATTTGGGGGAGAGGGTGTGCATTTAGCCAAATATGTGGTAAAACTCCTCATGTATGCAGATGATGTAATTCTTGTGGCCAAAACAGCTAAAGATCTAGAAGATCACCTTCAAGCTCTAGAACTCTTTTGTAAAGAAGTTGGGATGCAGGTGAACACGAGCAAAACAAAAATTATGATTTTTTCAAAGAAAAAGAAGAAGCAACAACTCAAATTTCAGTTTGCAAGAGAACCGCTTGATGTAGTAGTAGAATACAAATACCTGGGCATAGACTTTCATGACAAAATTAATTGGAATACATGTAGGATGAAAAGAACTCAAAGTGGTTGGGGAGCACTATATGCACTTCAAAACAGGAGTAGGAATGCCGAGTTGTGGGACTAGAAGACCACCAAGGTCTTATTTGGCCTACTTATTACACCGGTTCTGTTGTATGATTGCGAGGTGTGGGCTAGTGGCACAACAAATGCAAAATGGAGGCAAATAGAAAGGATTCAAAAATATCTAATCACAAACTTTCTCAAAATTAAGGCCACAACCCCTTATGAAATTATTCTAGCTGAAACTGGAATGTTCCCTTTAGAAGCAATTGCTATGACCAAGTCGTTATGTTACTTGAAAAAAACAGAAAACATGACAAATGATAGATGGCCTAGAGCAGTTAGGGATGAAGAGTTGCATACGCGAAAGAATACGTGGATGAAACAAAATCAAAAATGGATGAAACGTTGGGAAATCAACATAAATGAATGCCCAAATGTCAACAAAGACATTAAAAATTATGTGAATGAAAAGTTCGGAAGTGGAATGTGGAAAAATGCAAGCAGGAAAAGACAATATTATATTGCAAATTTTAACCCAACGTATGATCACAAGGAAAAAGCGTATATAGGCGCTGAAATCAAGTGGAAGGAAAAAATACTCATTACTCAGATAAGGACTAGCTCTCATAGGCTTAGATGTGAAAGATGGACAACGCCCAAAGAATAATGGGAAGAAAAGATATGTACTCTATGCAGACACAGAGGCGGTAGAGACAGAGGAACACTTCATCTATAAATGCCCGAGTTTTTCAGATATTCGTGACAAATACAAAGAAACACTTGGAAACGAGTTTATTACAGATTTATTTGAAGACAGTAAAATAAAAAAAGTTGGAGAATTGCTAACACAAATCAGCAGGAGAAGGAACAACCTTCTCAAAAATATTAAAGATCATATGATATGATTTGAGTAATTGTACTTCCATATTTGAGGTCCCATAGACCATATTTGGATCTCGCGGACGTAATTAAAATCTTTCATTCATTCATAAATACTTTAGGTGCTAATCAGATATAGAAACTTTATCCAAGGCTAGTAGTATTTAAAAAATTAGAGGGTTTACTTGGCTAGTAGTATTTAAAAAATTAAAGGGTTTACTTGGCTAGTAGTATTTAAAAAATTAGAGGGTTTACTTGACAGTTCCAGGGTATGAATTTTTAGTCTATGTAAATTATATTTGATCTTTTTAATTATTTATTTATATAATAATATGTTCTTATAATAAAATTATTACGATTAAAAAAAAAATTGTTTCACTTTGTTGCTTACAACTTTCCTCCGCTCCTGCATATATTATAAAAATCCCCCATAACACTAATCGTTTGATATAGCCGCTGAGAGTTTCAAAGTTCGGAGCGCGCAGAATCCATCGTTCTTCTGCCTCCAACACAGACGTACGATTGACAATTTTCCGTCAAATACTGGCCATGGCTCGTACAAAGTTTTACGCTGTGCGAAAGGGAAGATGCGTTGGCATTTACAACAATTGGAACGACTGTAAGCACCAGGTGCCATTTTTATTTACAATTCCTCTCTTTTATGATTTCAGGAACCCTTGCACATGCGCATCCATGCACGCTATGGTGTAGAATTACATGGCTGTTTAAGCTCCTCAAGCAAAATTGGTCTTTAACAGCCTTCAAGGCGCAGCTTCTTGTTTAAAAAATAGCATTGTAAGATGAATTCTTCGAGTTTTGTTTGCTTCCATTGATTTTATTACAGAGAACACAGCAAATATATGTGCAATTGTGCATAATGCCATTATTGTATAGTTACTATGTGTCTAATACGTGCCATATTTGACTTTGTTTTTTTTTGGCCTTTGCTCCTCAGGGTATCTTTCAGAATTTCATGTCAATGAGCTATTATGAAATGTGCATTTATATTTACAGCATAATTTCGATAAGCCCTTGCCATATGGCAGAAGTGGTGCAGTAATGTCTGGTCTAAGAACATGTTTTGAGCAGATATTATGATTACGCCTTCAATTTACAATTTCATTCTTCAGCCAGGTTTCAGTGCTGAGCTGCCATTTGGGTCACTTTTGCCAACTTTTAACATTTCAAAAATTTAGTCCCGAAAGGGACACTAAGGAGACCCGGTGGCCCCTTTTGCCCCACTTTTCAACCTATTAAAAAAAAAACATTTCAAAACCTATTAAAAAAAAACATTTCAAAGATTTAAAAGGACCAATGAAGGAAATTTAGTAAGAGCTATTATAGGCTTAAGCACTTTAGTTTGACTAAGAGATTTAGCCTACTTGACTTTTACAGCGTAGTAGGTCTTTTTGGACTTGGTGGAGACTAGGAAAAGAGGGAGTTTTGAGATTAGCACGAATGCATCGCAGGCTTCCTCAAGGTACAGGGATATGTTTTGCTGGAAACCCACATTTGGAGAAATGCACTGTGCAATCAAATCTCTCATTGTATCTCATGGAGATGGTCGTTTATGGCCCATGATCCTCCGCTGTAAGCATTGACTATAGTAACGGCTCAGTCCCAACTCAACACTTTTATCTACTAATAGTGGCTATAACTGCAGAAAGTCATCTATGCTAATCATTTACTAATTGTTGGAGGAAGATAATCTTGATGACTCAGGGATTTCTATTGAGCATAAGAGGAATTACCGTAGCCTTGCAAATGTTAAATGTTTAATAGTCTAACATCTGTATACTGGAGAAGATGGTTTGCCCTACCCAAATGGATGTGAGGTATTCATCATTGTAATTCTTATCAGCGAAGCATAAGTCTCCCATCCTAGGGATGTATCCCCAGCTAAAGTCTCTACCATTACTCTAGGCAAACCAACATAGCAATCAAAATGACTAGAAGAGAAGCAAGTTTGCCAATTGAGGTATACCAAAAAGAAGAAGCTGACATGAAATTAGCTACCTAAGTTCAGAAATCCAAAGTCACAACCAAAGGAAACCAATATCATGAGGAGACTTTAAACGAATAAAAAATGAAAAAAATCCATGTTTGGCTTAAACATTCTTGTGAAAATCATGGAAAAATCATTGATTACTCTACATTAACATAACTTCCTTAGTTTGTGGCTATTGAAGATGTAAGATATATGAGCTCCTCCTTGTAAGGCTGAAAATGTCTGGAATTGACAGTTACAAGGTTCTAAATCGACAACTCCAAAGCTACACACAAAAATGGCACTGATATGGTCTTCATTGCCAATGTGGTAATCTATGTAATACTTCACCTTTGGAGCAGATTTAAATGAGGTGGAAGCTGCTATGCTTTCATCTTTGATGACGACCACTGCATCCCAGTGATAAGATTTCAAATTTTGCATTAGTATTAAAGCCAAGGAGGGCATCCTTCATGTCAAAGTGCAATCTCTTTACAATTTTGAAAAGAGTTTTGCATCCAAGGTGGTTATAGAGTAAAGGCTTGTGATCCTTTGATGCCATATCTAGTTCCTCACAGGATCAAAGGCTGTTGTCCAATCCATAGAATAAAGGCAGATTACTCAGCCTTTAGGCATAACAATTGAAGAATAATCCTATGGGCAAATCCAATTATTTAAACCTTTGGTCTTTCTTATTGTTTAATTAAGGAGAGCTAGAGTTATGAATTGGTTGGATTCCCAAATCAGTGAGCCATAGCATCTCTTTGAGACCACTAAATAATATATGTAGACTCATCTGTAAACATCATTGATTATGGTCACTCTCTGTCCCAACCTGTTGTTCTTTACAAAAACAATACTAATCATGCAGGTAGTGTTTTATGTTTTTGTCGTGCATGCAAGTATGAAGAAGATAGCCCATAATACAACTCTAAAGATTTTAGAATCAGCCTCTACTATTGTATTCCTATTGGAGCAATCTAGTACCCTCTAAAGTTCTTGCTTAATTGCCATAGAGTTAGGAACATTGTTAGAAGAATACCTTAAGAATTTCTGCATCTATAGTCTCTTTTCTCCCTCTTAAAGTTGATGATTCCCCTATAACACGCCTTACAAGCGTTCCCTTTTGAAGTCCCATTGCTGTCGAGTTAAGCTTAATATATATCAGGACAGCTTCTCTCCCCCCTTTTTTAAAAGCTGGGTAGAGGTCACGGGTTGTCATTGAGTGCTCCACCAGTTTTTTTAAAAGCCCAACCTAAAGGACAATAGCCTGGTAAAAACACCGAATATCAGGCTACGTGAATCAAAACATATAGAACAGCTATCTGATTTTTTATTGGCACAAAATTCTTATCCTCTTGCATACTGCAAACATCAGCCTGAATCCTTCTGAAACTCCTTTCCTATTTATACTTGGCAAACTAAACTAGCTCTGATATTTGGATGAACCTTAATAATATTGATCAAGGAGCCAAGCATATAAATATGGTCTGCTGAAAATATCTTGAGCCTTGAGTAGATATTTTGCTAATAGACCAGTTCTAGAAAGCCTCAGAACAAGCAAATATCCTTTATTTATTATGACTCAGATAAATTGGAAGCAATTAAACTGTGGCAGTTGCAAACTGGAGCAATTTTATAAGTGGTTGGTATGTGCAGATGATCCGCCAGAAGTATTGTGAAATGTGGACAGACATATGTCAAGCACTGAAACTTGCTAAAGAATCAACACATGTGGTATTAAGTCTTCATACAGAGCCAACCAAGAAATGAGAGTAGACATATGCCAGTATTCAGAAAATTCATTATATTCATAGCATGATTTTAAAATGGATCAATGAGTTGCCTGAACAAATATCTTAACTGAAAGTTGAAATCAATGATGTGTTTAGTGAGCTATACTTTTCTTAATTTAATTGATTCCTTTAATGTTTTTCTTAATCTTATTGGGAAAAAAAATGCGACATTAGTGTTTGCAGAACTATTTATCAATCATATCATCAACCAACTCTCCTATCCTCCCACAGAGTGTTCTGTACTTCTGTATGATTAGCCATATCCATTCCATGCTGATAAAGTTGTCTAGAATGACTGTCATTTGTCTACTTGATAAAATATCAGAGCTAATCAAAGATTCATCATATCCTGATCGTCATGTATCATGTAATTGTATGAAGAAAATGATTGTGAAGTCTTGATGGCATTGTTAGGAGACAGTCCAACAAGTTGCCCCAATCCCCAGTTGCTCCAGAAACAGGTTTCTTTACAAAATTATTTAAAAATCAAATAGAGCTATAGTCAACCTTCTAGCAGTCGGTTCACCATGTGAAACACTGATCTAAAAGAACATTCATTGCCTCAACACTAGGCTTTCCAGGATTGATTCTAAATAAATCCATCATCTATTCATCAGAGAAAGCCATATAACTCATTTTTCATGCCAATCAGTATCATCAAGGAAGCTAAAAAGCCACACAGTAGAGAGCAGTTTAAGCAATGAAAGGTCACTATAGTTTGGTGTTTGATTTTGCTTGAAATCTGCTTCTTCTTGCATTGTCTAGTAAAAGATCAAGGGGTATGTGATGGTATTTTGGATTTAGTGTGATAACTGTCTTATTCACTTGAGATCAAAGTTAGGTTAAGTTTTTCAATGTCATCACTCTTTCCCTTTTCTTGCACATGTTTTGATGAGCATTGTAAATCACTCTAGAGCAAAGTCAGTGGACACCTCAATCTTGAAGTGTGTGACCTTGGTTCTGGTATTACGCTAGAAACTACATATTTTTGGTTGATGTGAGATGCATTTCTCATGCCTTCACCTCATGTCTACTGTGGCTTTTACTACAATATTCTGAGACTTGAAATCACAGCAGATCATCTCCTTCATACTATTTTGATATCCCACAATTTGTTAACCCCATTACCAAGGATTTTTACTGGGGCATCATCGTGGTTTTGGCAGACACAAATAGGATCATTCTTGCTATTAAAGAAAAATAATCTTTAAATTTCTAAATTATGAGTTTAGGTCATTGAAAACTTGTAGGAGCTAAGTTATTGCTAGTGTGCAAGGCATTATTCTTAGTTTGTCAAAGAGATTACTCTCATCTCCAGCATCCTGTACCTCAGTTGGGTTTTTGTGTTTTGAAGCTCCTCTTCTCTTGCATGGACATTCATTTGTACATTCTCTGGGTACATGTAACATGGTGTAACCTTCTTGGGTTTATTTTCTTTAATTTTTGCTCTTTAGTCTTATCGTTAGCTTCTTTGTTAGATCCCTAAAGTTCTTTGTTAATTGTCTTTTCATAATGAGAGTATTTCTGCCCCTCCCACATTCTATTTTGGCATGTACTCTGCAGTCCTGTTGACGTTTTTGGGTCATGTGTGGACATTAATATAGCTCCCTTTCATTTCTACTCCTCTTTTACCTTGATATTAAACTTAGAAAAAAATATGTTCAATTACTTTTTAAATTTTATTTGTGAAAGAATGAGTTTTTTTTTTTGAAAGATTGAAAAATAAATTATATTAATAGAAGCTGTATTACAAAGTAAAATGAGCCTGGATAGGAAACAAGGGAGAAAGAGGAGCCTCCTCCAATCCCTCCTGGCTTGAAAATTACCCATACACCTGGTGAAAGTGCTATCCTCATCATCAATGCCTGTCTCAGTATGGGCCCTGATTGGTTTCGAACCTGCCTTGGGAGTAACTCGACACTGTATATAAACAATATATCAAGCATTGTGGAGGTTGCCATGAGATCGATGTTGACTACCATTCGTTTAAACCACTTCCCATGAAGCACTACAAACATTATATAGGTGGGTTTGTTGAAAACAACACCTGAGGCCACCATTATGCAGTTATCCATGCACATCAACAACACCTGAGTTGAATTCCAATTTTCCTCGTTCATCTGAATTCCGTAGACCATCCATCTATCTTCATACTGTTTTGAAGTCGTTCTTGGCATCTTGATCATGTTTGACATACCTATTGCTCTGTGGGGTGGAGGCTTATTTTCTCTTAATCTGGCCATACTCAATAAAATGCCTATGGCTGTGTGTGTTCTATTTTTGAAAGCCATCCACCTTGGCCACTCTGAGTCTATTGGTAGTAATGTCATACAATAGAGCAATAGTGGCCTGAAGATGAAGGCACAAAAGCTTATGGCAGTAAGCCAAGAAACATGCTTACCCAACTTGACACTAGGATAACTTGTCATTTGTTTCCTTCGGGGCCATTGCTCACTGGCCTAATTGCGATAGATTCATTAGAATCACTATCTGCTCTGCCTATTCTGCTATCTGCCTGTACCACCTCTCGTATCCCTTGGATTTTTTGGCACCAACTTATCTGATTTTCCATCTGAGAGTCCACGTATTGCCCTTCCTCCAACTCCTTTCCCCATTTTGCTAAATAATCTGCCACCCTATTTCCCTCTTGCTTGATATGCGTAATAAAGACATCTTGAAAAACCTTCCAAATCTTTCGAACTGCTTCCACCTTCCTTCTCTCCCTAATTCCCAACACCTGGAAGGGTCTTATTGGATCCAAGATTCCAGCCCATACCTGAGAGTTTGTCTCTATCCATAGCCTATGTAAGTGTAGATTCGCAGCTATCATTGACGCCGACAGGATCGCCTGTCCTTTTGCTTCATTATTTGTTGTCTCCCCCATACCTTCTACTCTCCAATACACCTGTTCTCCTTTCCAATTCCTTATGATAAGGCCAAAACCAGCTTTTCCAAGGTTTTTAGTAGAAGCCCCATTCGTGTTAGTCTTCACCCACTCTTTGGGAGTCGGTCTCCACTCTGTGTCACTTGGGGAATTCTCACCTACGCATCCAACCCTTAGTTGTTTTTATTTTATAGTTATTCCAAAGCTCCTAAGGATAGTCACTTCCTCCATTTCTATGTCCATTTCCT
Source organism: Wollemia nobilis (assembly GCA_028583015.1). Taxonomy (NCBI): domain Eukaryota; kingdom Viridiplantae; phylum Streptophyta; class Pinopsida; order Araucariales; family Araucariaceae; genus Wollemia; species Wollemia nobilis. The sequence continues at coordinate 531,663 of JAQPPZ010016564.1, forward strand.
CCTGTAATCTAATAGATAGTGTTTCCATTACCTTACTAATAATCCTCTCCCATACTTGCTCCCTTGTTCTGTGCTTTGATCTAAATATGTGTGCATTTCGTTCTAGCCATAACTGCCACCATATGAAGCTAGGTCCCAACTTCCATGCCATTTTCATTGTTTTAGTCTTAAAACTACATTGTTTCCATTTCTCATAAAAGCTTTCTCGGCTCGTAAAGATTTCCCAACGTTGTCTCATCTGCCCCCACCAAATGATCCATATGTCTCTGGCAAAAGAACACCCAAAAAAGAGGTGATTCAAGGTCTCCTCTGCCTTCCCACACAAAACACATTTGGAAGGCTCGTAGAAGCCTCTTTTTCTCAAATTATCAAATGTCAAGCACTTTCCATGGTTAATCAGCCATGAGAAAATGTTAATTTTTGGCCATCCTTCCTTTTGCCAAACAAATGTCCATGGAAGTGGTGTTGGGGCAATCTCATATCCATAGGCTACCTTGTATCCCTCCTTTGCCTTATATATTCCCAACTTGCTTCCTCCCCATCCAAGTATATCCCTCTTGGAACCATCTTGAATTGGGTGTCTTTGGAGATATCTCCACAGTTTTTTGGTTAGTTCCTTTGTCCCCCTCATTGGCCATTCCTTGGGATGTTTCCATTGTAGTAAGTCTGGCACATGTTGATTCCATGATTTCATATAGTGAGAGGCTTTCAACCACCCTGCCTCCTGGAGCTCTACTTTCCAACTCTCCATCTTTGGGAATGTCTGAATAATTGGTTGGGATTGATTCCATGAATCCTCCCAAAAGAGAGCATCCTTTCCATCCCCTAACTGCCAATATAGGTATGGCGTTATTAACTCTTGGCCCGCTTCCATTGTTCTCCATATTGTAGATCCCTCTCCTTCCACTCTGAGTCTTGGGATGTTCTCCTCAACCACTCCTAGGTGATATTTGGCTTGTAGCAGTCTGCTCCATAAGCCCCCAACAACTGTAATCCATCTCCAGTATAGCTTCCCTGCTAGTGCCCTGCTATTTTGGGATGCTGATCTTATCCCCAAGCCTCCCTATTTTTTTGGTTGGCATATCTTCTCCCACCCAACTAGTGCTAATTTATGTTCTCCCCTTATGCCTGACCACAAAAACTTTCTTGTGTGTTTGTCAATATCTTTTAGAATTCCCTTTGGAGCTTGAAGTATGGAAAATTTATAAACTGGAAGGGCTTGTAGCACAACTTTAATCATTGTAAGCCTTCCTCCCAAGCTTAGCCATTTGTGCGTCCATTTGCTCAACTTAGCTTGTAGTCTATCAATCAACACTTTCCACTCCTTGCTTTTTATTTTCTTTGAGCAAACAAAGGTACTCCTAAATACTCTATGGGTAAAGGAGTTTCCATGAAGTTCAACAGTTGTATAATTTTGTCTCTCACCCTCTTCGTTGTATTGAAAAAGACTATTTGAGACTTTTTTTCATTTAAAGTTTGCCTAGTAGCTTGAGTATACCCATCTAAAACTTCTTTTATGTTTCTTGCTACTAGGAGATTGGCTTGACTAATAAGAGCAGTATCATCCACAAACTGGAGGTGATTTACCTCAATTTGAGAGCCTATTTTCAGACCCCTCAGCCTCCCCTCTTGTCTCCCTTTTTCTAGCAGTCTCCCTAGACCCTCTGCATATAGGATAAAAAGGTAAGGGGAAAGAGGGTCCCCTTGCCTCAACCCCCATCCTGCTGTGAACATGGGAGAGGGACTGCCATTTACCAGAACTGAGAATGATGTGGCCTGTGTACACCCCTCTGCAAAGCCCATTTTTTTAAAAATCCTTTGCATAAAGGTCTAGTCTACTCTGTCATAGGCTTTAGAAAGATCTAATTTAATAAACATACCTGGGTCCTTCTGCTTGGACATTGTGTGTATCACCTCTTGGGCCACTACTATTCCATCTAGAATTTGTCTGCCTTCAACAAAACCACCTTGCTCACTTGAAATCAGATTTGGTAAAAAAGGTTTTAACCTCTCCGCCATAAGCTTTGTTAATATCTTGTATACTACATTACATAGTGAAATAGGCCTATAATTACTAATTATCTTGCTAGGTGGGCCCTTAGGAATTAAGGTAATAAAAGTATGATTCAAGGCTTTTAACATTTGCTTACTTTATCTGATTTCCTCCAGTGCCTCCACCACTGCTTGGCCCACAATTTCCCAGAAGTTCTGATAAAATTCAATGGGGAACCCATCTGGTCCTGGGGTCTTTCCTGTTTGTATTTTTTGTATGATCCGCGATGTTTCTTCCAAAGAAATTTCCTTCATTAATAATTTATTGTGTCCAGGTTCGACTGATTGCGGAATTGCCTCTAGTATCTTCTCCTACCATGTTGCATTCAAATTTTCATTGCTACTGAATAGGGTATGGAAGTATTGATTTGCTATAGTTTTTATTTCACTTCCATTGGTTTTTACCTGACCCATCATATCTATAAGGCCTGTAATTCTATTTTGTTGTCTTCTAGTTGTTGTTGTCTTATGGAAGAAAGTTGTGTTTTGATCCCCCTCCTTTAACCATGTAACTCTGGCTCTTTGCCTCCAGTAGATCTCTTCTTGTTCCTCCAAAGCTTCCTCTCTCCTAAGAATTTCTACCTCACGTTGCAACATATCTTCCGTAATATTTCCTTATCTCCCTAGCAATCTTCTCCTTCTGATCTTTGATTTCGTTCTTTTGGATTCTAGCGAGTTCCTTCTTGTGTTTACTCCACCCCTTTAGTTGGGTCCTCACATATTTCAGTTGTTTGTGGAGTTTGAATTGGGCTGTTTGATGGCTTTTCAAGCCTTAATATTAATATGAAACTCACAAGATAAAATTCACAGGATCAAATATATGATAGCCGCAATATAGTAAGATCAATATAATGATGTAAATGGAATAATATGAGCCAACTAATATGTAAATCAAGGCTTATAATATATCAACTAACATTCATTAATAAGCAGGTCCGAGGTGTAGATCAATTGGTTCGACCAAACCAAACCCCGTAAGGGGGCGGAGGTCCAAGGTTCAAATCTCGGGCCTCGCCGGACTGAACGCTTGTCCCTTTCCTGGTGCTTTCAGCGGCATAAAAGGTTTAAAATGATTGTGGCATGGTGGTTATAGGGGCAGATTGCGCGAAGAATTGTGTGGCGGCTTCCGGGGTGGACAACACAGAATACTGTGGCGGCCATAAAAGCCGGATAGCCTGCCTGGATTCGTTGTGGCTACCGATTCCACCATGTAAATTAAAAAAAAAATACATTCATTAATAAGCAGAAATATATGAATGTAATAGCCTGAATCATACATGTACAAAGCATGTAGCACAACTTACAATATTAGTTGCTCAAATGTATGCACTCTTTATTACTCCTCTTTCTCTTACAAATGTATCATAAACTCTATTACAATAAGGATAACAATACTCACTATGCTCACTATACTCGCCTTGTTCGCTATGTATGAGATATATGAGATGTTCCTCCATGGAGTAATATATAGCCATTGTAGAATGACTCTTTGGTTACTTGACTCTTCCTTTCCTTATGCCAAGTCTCATGACTTTTGGCTTCTCTATTTGACACTTGCATACACATGACTCTATCTTGTATGCACACTTAGATATGACTCTTCACTTAGCACACTCACATCTACAGACACTTGTGCACACTCACACATATGTGCACATATACTCACATTACACTTGCACACTTGCACACATGACACTTGTGCATTTCCTGCACATTATTACATTACATAAAATATTTACTCACACTCTAATCTAAGACTCAACCCTAGTCTAATATTTACAAGGTGTACCATGAAGGTACCATGGGGTACATTAGCATGTACCAAATAATGTATTATTCTTCAACACTGTCCCAAATCTTGGTTTCCCGCCTTCCCACCATTCGTTTAAGTGGTCCTCCAACTCCTCATCTTTTAGCCACCATAGCTCAAAGTTAAAAGTTCCTGCAACTTTATGATTATCTTCTTCTATGGTAAGGCTTACTGGAAAATGGTTTGAAGAAAGCCTATCCATGACCCTCCCTTGATGCTTGGTATGCAAGTATAATTCCGCCCCCATGAAGAAACGATCCAAGCAAATTTGACTATCTCACCTTCATTTCTTCTGTTTGTCCAGGTCATGGAGCTATCCACAGCTGGGATATCTATTAGGTTCATTTGACATGTTATTGTTGAGAAGAACCTATCCTTTTCCTCCAACATGGCTCTACCTCCTTGTTGTTCTTCTATTCTATGCTTTGCATTGCATTGAAATATCCCCCCACGATCCATTGGTCCTTTGGGTAGTTGTCTCTGAATGTTTGGATGGCCACCCATTGATCCCTTTGTAAGCTGATTGTCTGTGCTCCATAGAAATTAACTATAGTCAAGTTTTTCTCATTTCCCTATTTTGTAACTAAACCTTTGTTGTCAGACTTGGCCGGACTCTCGAGTACTCGGTCGAGTTTGAGTCCGAGTGGGCTCAGCCGCCGTGAGTCCACTCGGACTTGTTTTTTTCCTAGACTCGGCCGAGTCGAGTTGAGTCCGGGGCTGAGTCGTCAGACTCGCGAGTCTGGACGTCGAGACTCGGCTGGCTCGAAAAAATTAAAGTTAAAATATAGAAAAAAAACCATGGACACTGACGTGCCATTATAATGTTCAATGTGGCGCCACCATAATCAAAGGAGGACATAAAAAATTGAAATTCATCCAGACTGCCGAGTGCCTGTCTTTTCCTTCATTTTTATTTTCCATCACTTTTATTCACTGTTACAGCCCAATCCTCACTTGCAGACGCAGTCCTCCCGTTTGGTGCTCTCCATAAATAAATAAACAATATTTCTTTAATAAAATCTAAATTTAGCCTAACCTTTTGCTTTTTGCTTGATTATTAATAATGTCCAACAAAGAGATTTTGCCTAAAGAAAACAATGACCTGAAATTTCCACTACGACTTAAAAACTATATATTTAATTTTGAACATTATAATTTGTATAGTCTCTATAGTCTGTGTAGTCTCTAGCCCTACCATTTTAAACCGCCCTTTTGGGGATGCGGAAGCGGAAGCAGAGGGAAATCGTTAATTCGTAAAACCTATTAATTTGCTCCCGGGGGCGTGACCTTCTATTGGCTTCACATGTGCTGTTGGAATCCGTCCAGCATTTTTAGTGTTTCTTGATGTAAACAATTTGACATGCCCTCAGATCTTCATGCATAATAATAATGAGAAATCAACAACAATCTCTGTTATATTATTTCCACAGGCAGGGTTCAGTTTTGAAAAGCTATCACTATAATGAGAAATCAACAACAATCTCTGTTATATTATTTCCACAGGCAGGGTTCAGTTTTGAAAAGCTATCACTATAGCCCTGTTCTACATTGCTAAAATTTTTACTTTAAGTGAAGGGACCTTGGAGGGCTCGGGATTGGAACCGTCTACCTAAAGTTGGTAAACACTGAGTGTTATTACAACTTATTATTATGTATAAGTTAATCCAATGGTTTATTTTTATTTTGAATGTTAAATTTTATTTATTGAATTTGAAATTTGAACTTTGATTTAATGTTTGAAATATTCAAAATAAGGTATGCATGGTGGAAGGGAGTGATATAAAAGTGTGGTTCAAAATTTTTGGCTGGGGTCTTTGTTCTTCCGGGTATAACGTGAAGGTTTCTTTATATTTGGGATTTTGATGTATTTGATTGCTTTAGTTGCAGTAAGTATTGCCACAAACGGAAAAGGACAATGCCGTTTTATTATTTTAAATTATTAAAAAAAATTGATGTAAAAAGAGACGGGAGGTGACCCAGGTCAAATAGTTACCTATATTTACCTTTTGTAAGGGTATAAGGTTAGGTTCCAGTTACCTATTTACCTTTTGTAAGGGTATTAGGTTAGGTTCCAGCAATACAGAGTTGTTGAATCAAAAGTACAACTTGCCGCTGAATTTAAGGTCAAAAAGATCGGTGAAAGTATGGAGGGAAGATTTTATTTTTTATAATAAAACTCACGAAAAACTTTTGTTTAGGTAAAATATATTTTTCATTCTAACATCAATTTTTTTTAGATGCCATCCCCTTGACCTTTTCTACCTTCAAACTTTTATAACGATTGACCAATTATTTTTTTTTTTTTTTTTTTTTTTTTTTTTTTTTTTTTTTGGTATATAGAAGCAATGGTTACAATCACGATTTTTAGTAACTACCAGCACAGCTGGTAGGGTTCAAACTATCTACGAAGGCTCCCAGGACTTCCACCATCTCGGTACATGGTAACCCGGCGTGAGATGGGGACCGCCGGACGCACAGGGGTTGCACCGTCGTCATCAATCTGGCGCACCACTCAGAGGAATCAGATTTTTTTTTTATAATCAATTAATAAAATTTATATATAAAAAGTAATTGAAGAAGAAGAGGTATTAAAGTGGAACGAAATTCCAACATAGGAATATGCCAATGGAAATAAACAGCTTGACGAATTTTAAATTAGAAATTAAGGATTTTTTTTTTTATTTAATGATAAAATTTAATTTATATATTAAATCACAACATTGCACATGTTAAACCGTTATTTACTTTTATTTCATTACTTGTTTTAGACTTAAACTTTAGACCTAACCGCACTCAAACTAAATAAATAATGGGAGATAATATATGGATGGTGGGCATGGGAAAGAGCAAGGCATACGTGCTATGGGCGGAGGGGAAAAAGGTTGGGGGAGATCAAACAATTTCTTTTTAACTAACTAACTAAATTAATTAGACAAGCGGGTTAATGTAGGGGGAATGGTGGTGACTCGTGATGCCTTATGTCCAAATTTTTATGTCCTTTGTATAATGTTGAGTAAGTGTGTTAGAAAAAAAAACTTATTTTTTCAATTAAAAAATGTTTTTATTTTTATTTTTTCTTTTTTGCCGAGTTTTTGTCGAGTCTTGCCGAGTTCCATTGCCGAGTCTCAAGTCTGAATCTTGAGTCGACCTTTCCGAGTCCGAGTCCGAGTTTTGCTACTATGAACCGAACCATCAACATCCCTCTCGTGGAGGCTGCCCCTATTGCCAGGAACAGTTGGTGATTCCACATAGTGGCCAATCCCCCTGATTTCCCTTGTGCCGATTGAGTAAGGATCTCTCCTTTTTGCCATATCTTTCTGTTTATTTTCTGTAAGTCTTCTCCCTGCATTTTGGTTTCCTATAACAATATTATATTTGGACTCGTATCCATGATAATGTTTTTGATTGCCTATTGTCTGGGGCGGCTGCCTAAACCCCTCACATTCCAAGTAATTAATATCATTGAGAATTGGGAGAGAAGAAATCAGCCATCGATTTTACCTTTTCGTTCTGGCGCAAATTTCTTCCTTGTTCCCCCATCTTTCCCTTGTTTGACTTCCTCCCTGCTAATTGGTTTGGTTTCTGTTTCTTCTCCATTTGATGAATCTTTCAAGTAGGGCCGTCTTTGTTCTTATTTCCTCCTTTCATCTCTATTTCTTGAGGTAAGACTATTCCTTGCTCCGTTTCCCCTCTTGTGGTCTCCCTCATAGGTTGAATCTCCTCTTCCATGAGAGAGATTGTGTCTGGTTTAGCTCCTTGCTTGTTCCCTGACACTACATTGGAGTGTTCCTGATTATTCGGTGTGACCTGGTGAATATCCTCCTCTAATCCTTCCATTTGAAATTAACCTTTTGTTTCCAAGCTTCCAATTTGTTTGAATATCTCATATATGTTGTTTGTTCTTCTGCTTTTCCTCCTTGTCTTTGATTACTTTGCTGATCTCTTCTGTTTGGCCTTTTGATTACTTTTTGGAAGCTCTCATAGTTTGTTGGGCCTTCCCCTGTCTTTTGATTTACCTTCTGCTGAAGAGATTGACCCGCCATGTTAATATTTGCTTTTGTTCCCTCTTGTTCTAGTTGATGATCCTTACTTGTTGGGCACATTCTAGCCAGATGTCCATGAGCATGGCACACCCTACATCTGAATTGAACAACCTCATAATCTAGTTGTTGGCGCCAAACAAAATCCCCTATTTTCAGGTTTATCTCCATTGGAAGAGGTTTATTGAGGTCCATTTCTACACAAATCCTAGCAAAAGTTGCCTATCCTCCTAAAACTGTTTCTCTTGATCTACTGTGATAATGTCCTAGTAAGTTGCCTATTGCCTCGAGTACCTCCTCTTTCCAAAATTCAAGGGGAAGGGCAAATAATATTACCCATATTGGTATTGTAGTCGGTTCCACCCTCGGGTTGAATCCCATCTTCCATGGTTGTAGGAATAGTCCCGTTGGCCCGTGATGATATGACCCTCCTTCAAATACTTTTTGTCGATCTGCCATTGACGTGAACTCCACAGAAAAATACTTGTTTGGTAGAGTTAGAATCTCGTATTCTCCTTCTAGATGCCATTGTTTCCTTATCCACATGTGGAGGAAGTGCAAGGATGGTCTGAAACCCACGAATTTACCTATTAGGTTGTGTTTCGTCTTATAAACTATGTCTTGGGCTATCCAGTCCTTTGTTATTTCCAAGACTGGTTTTTCTTTTGCGTGTGGTAAACATCCGTTCACCCTTCCAGGCAGAGAATCCTCCTTTTGTCGCTTCCCCATGGCGTTTATGATTGTCCTTGCCTATGTTTGATAGTCGCTAAAGCTATCTAGGGTTCCACATAGCTTATCCAGGTATGAGATTCCTTGTTTTGGAGGATCTGGTACTGAAGTACCTATGACCCTCATTCTTGGCTGTGACCCTTATTGCTGAAAGACCCTTTGATGGGATTGATCCTCTTTGATGTTTTTTCTTGCGAGAAAACGTTCTCTAGGCCTCTGCCCTAGCCTCCAAAACCCTCTTGTGACAGAATGAATTAAAGAGTGAAATATTTTTAATTTTGTCCATGAGACACCCTATAGGATCTATGCGATGGAAAAGAAAAGAGAAAAATGATTATATAAATAAGCTTCTTCCCTTTTTTCCCGGATCTCAGCTGCCATTCATCATTTCAATACTGTGGTTATTCTTATTTGTGTTCATTCTGTGATATTATGAAAAATGTTTAGGATATCTGCCCACTGTTATAGATGTTAAACTTAATAACTTATATAAGCTGCTTAGATCATCATGTTGCAAGTGCTTTTCCTTCTCTTACATGTTGGTATGCAGAACAATGTAACATCACATGTTCCTTTTCCTCAACTTCTCCTTTCTTGCAGTTCAAATAGATGCACTCTTCTCGATTAATATGTTCCCATCTTCTTGTTTCAATTGCAAGACGATAAAAAATTAGGCTAAAGTGATTGATAATATATCTTATTTGTATTGAGATCTTCTTGTGAGGTGATTTTGTTCTTTGTTGGTGATCATTGGTTTGATCTCATGTTTGTAGAATCTCATTTTCTCACTAGGATCTTGCCAAAGAATATCTATTATTTTTTTAATATGAAATCTCGAATTCTAAATGAGTCTTTTGGTAAATCACTTCCATCAATTCCCCATTTTTAATCCATTTTATACCATCTTGGTACCAACCCTTTGCTTGAGTTGCAAGCATTGCTTGATATGATAATCTGCTTTTATCCATATATATCCCATACGTGCTGTGTAGAACAAGGAGTGAGGTGATCATTGGTTTGATCTCATATTTGTAGAATCTCATTTTCTCACTAGGATCTTGCCAAAGAATATCTATATTTTTTTTAATATGAAATCTTGAATTCTAAATGAATCTTTTGGTAAATCACTTCCATCAATTCCCCATTTTTAATCCATTTATACCATCTTGGTACCAACCCTTTGCTTGAGTTGCAAGCATTGCTTGATATGATAATCTGCTTTTATCCATATATATCCCATACGTGCTGTGTAGAACAAGGAGTGAGGGTATCATATGTGCTTGGGTTTTTGTCTGCTACTACCTTGGTTATGTTAGATACAAATCCCATACGTTCTATTTTGATTATATATATAAACAATTGGAAATGTTTCTGCTCCTAGTGGTAACATTCCTATTTTTGCTAATATCATGGTTAAGGAGTTTGAACCTAAATCCCTAGTTCTAGCAAAAAGCTGTTTACCCTTTTCAAGCTTCTTTTAATAGGCCAAGATCCCAAACAGGACAACCATATAAAACTACTGTTTGTACCAATGTTTTAAAAATGATTTTTCTTTATTTCCAATTCCATAATTGAATTCGTGTACGCTTCTTTAGCATGGCATAAAGAGCTTCCAAACCTCCTGTCACGTGTTTCTCTACACAAGCATTCCAATTGTAGCTAGAATCAAATTCAAGTCCCAAGTACTTGTACAAAGGAACCACCTCCAATTTTTCACCCTTAAATGTGATACTTATGTCTTTATCTTGAGAACCAATAACCATTACCTTTGTTTTGCTTACATTAACTTTCATTTTAGAGTAGCTACAAAATTTGTTTAAAGCCATCAGATGTCTTTCAAGCTATCTTTATGTTTTGCCAATAGTACACCATCATATACATAAATCAACAATAATAAAGCCTACTCTACAATACGTACCCTTCCTGCACCATCTTTTTTGATGCAATCTTCTGATTAAATTATGAATAAGCCAAATAATATGTGTAAGAGAGGGCAACCTTGTTTTACACCAATATTATTACTAATAGTGGCCATACAGCTGTTCCATTTCAGTGTAGTTTACACTAGATTCTTTACTCTAGTTTAGCTTATTTTTGTAGTACTTTTTGGTTACTACAATGCATTGTAACAACTCTTTTCAATGAGTCCCATTGGCCTACTTTGGCCATTTGTGGACATTAATAAAATTATCTTATCTTATTATTGCTATCATTTATTGATGCTGCTAATTGTGTCAGAGCCTTTTCTTATAATCGATGTTTTGCTTGTCTTCACTCAATTGGCCATTTAACTTTTCATTTTTGCCCATAATTTCATTCTTGGCACTGTATCAAAAGCCTTAACAAGAATAACCAACTTGAGAAGGAGCCTGTACCTTTTTTCTTCTGCCGTTTATTTTTTTCTTTTCTAGTATGATTCCAAATAGCTTTGAAAAGAGGCTGCTCACCATGACTATTCTGTAATTTTTTACATTATTTATACCCCTTTTTTATAGATAGATATGACCTTGCTTACTTGCCAGTCTAGAGGTTAATCCATTCCATATTGGTTAATTATATATATCCATTAAAATATTTAATAAAGAAGGACCTCCCTATTTAATCATCTCAGCTATCAAACCATGTGGATCATGTGCTTTTCCATTAGTAAGATGCTTAGTATCTGACTTTACATCATCTTTTTAAATAACATGCAGGTCATTGACACGGTGCCTTGGCATTTACTTCTTGAGAGACTTTGGTCAGTTGGCATCTTTGGGCAACTTTTGACAGCGGTTACACGGTTATATGAGATTGTGAAAGGTCGGTTTCGCTCCCCTCAAGGGCTTTCAAATAGTATTCTTAGCACCATAGGAGTGAAACAGGGGTGCCCTCTTTCCTTGACACTTTTTGGGATCTTCATCGACGAGCTTGAGACTTTTATTAAGGAGAACACTCATGCAGAGGATGGTTGCCTTCTTCACTATGTGTTGATTTCTATTCTCCTCTTTGCTGATGATGTTGTTCTTTTGGCCTCTTCCCCTGAGGGGCTTCAACGCCATTTGGACAAGCTTGCTGCTTTTTGTGACTCGAGACAGTTGACGGTGAATCTTTCTAAGACCAAGGTTATGGTATTCAATACTACCAAAGAGGCTCTATCTCATATCCACTTCTCTTTCCAAGGTCGGGAGGTCGAGATCCCCATCTCTTACTTAGGGGTTCTTTTCACTGGTCCCACTTTTGGTATGAAATCCGCTGCCTAGGCCCGGGTGTGTAAGGGATATGTAGCTCTGTCTTTGCTAGAGAGGAATTGCTTCAAAGCACATTTTCAGGATATACCTGTGAAGATGAGGATTTTTGATGCCTTGGTCAAGCCAATTATTACTTATGGGTCAGTGGTTTGGGGTCCTAGTCTTGGCTCAACTGAGTGGTCACAGGTTGAACGAGTCCAGACACTTTCTTTGATGATTCATTCGTTGCAAGGGCACAGTCTCCCACTCTATTATTCTGGCAGAGTTTGAGGCTTCTCCTCTCCAGTTCGAGATTATCTTCCTAATTATTGGTTATCTTCATAGGATCCGTACTTTTGGAGATACCTCTGAGGGTTGCAGGCGGTACCCTTACCTCGACCTTCTATTCTTGATGGAACTCTCTCCGAGTTCTTTGGGAGGTAGGAGGAGTTGGTATTTTCAAGTTTCTACACTCTTGGCTAGCATTCAGATTCCCATTGACAAGTTTCCCCCTTATTCTTTGGAGGGTCTCCCCCCCTCTCGGCTTAGTAAGGAGAGGAGGCTCCACGAGATTCGGAAGGATGTTAGTCTCTAGTAGACCAGATGCATTGGGATCTCTCCTGTTGCCTCTCTTTCCCCCAAGCTGTCTTTCTACCATGAGCACTTCTTACAGATACAGGAGGGCATAATAGTTCCTCTACAATACCTTCAACAACACACAATGCATGGTCTTCGAATCACTATTGGGCAACTCAGGGTGTGTTCTCACCAACTCCAGATTGAGTCAGATCACCATCTTTCGACGGAGGAGCAGATATGCTTGTTTTGCCCCTTGGGTGGAGTTGAAACCCTTCATCACTTTATTTTTTGTTGTCCCATTTATTATGAGATCCAGGGTAGATTCCATTGCCTTTTCAGGGACAACTCTCGATCTGTTTCTACCTTCTTCAAATACCCGGACCAACGGTGTCTCACACTCTTTCTTAGGGAGATAACTTCGACGACATAAAATTTCTCCTCCAAATGGATCTCACCCTCCTCAACATCGGCTCATCACAACATACTTCACTAGCTCCGATGGACCAGGTGACTCCCAACGGAAACGCCCCGCATCATCCAATTCGAATGGAAGCAGGGTCACTAGACAACTCACCCATAGTTTGTCAGGGTTCCGAACTAGCACTGGTTAGAGACATATCATGGACTTCTTCAACTCCAGTACTTTGGCCTCGGTTGTTAGGAGAGATTAGTTTCTGGGGTGTTCTTGGAGCTTGCCCCTCCTGGGCTGCTCCCTCTCCCTTCCTTCTCTCTCTTCGTTCTTCTTGGCGTGCACTCCTCTCTTTTGGACTGCAGCCGTTCCCTCATCTGCTCTCCCTTTTCTTTTCCCTTTCTCTTTGGCCCGGTTTTTGGGTTTCGTCTTGTATTTATCTTAGTTATTTTCTTTGTTGGGCTTTTTAGCTTGCTAGTTGGCAGTCATTATTATCCTTCTTATAGTCCCTTGGGTCTTATTTTGGCCCACCGTGGACATTAAAAATATTTCATTTCATAGAGTTTGCAATCATCTCACCTAGTTGTATGTTTCATGAGTGTAACTGTTGCTAAAATTTTCAAGGCTTTTGTTTTAAGATTTTAATTAGATCCTCCTTTTTTTCTTAAAGAATATTCTCTTCTTTCTATTAAAGAGTTTTTTTTGTACTCTTTCATCCAATGTGCCTATTGCACTTATTATTCTTTTTTGAGCTAGTTTGCATTCACCATCAAACCACTCATTGTTGATCTTCAATTGGATTTTCATTTTCCAATGTGAAAATATTTTACGTTCACTTTCAGCAAAAATTTTGTTAGGGTTCTACCTTTTTTTTTCTCCAAAAGTTATACAACATAATATATTCTTGATTTTATTTTCCAACCGTTGTGCAAAAGCATTAGCTTTTTTGTGGCCATCTTTGCTCTCAACATTGATATTCGTTAAATATCTTTTTGGCCTCTTGTTTGACCACATTATTTTTTTTTGCTAGAGAAAAAGGGGTTGTACTTGGGTCTCCCACCCTTGACAAATTACAACTCTCTCCTTTAGAGCTTGAGAGTTTACAAAAAAATTCAATTCTCATCTCAATTGAGTTGCTATAGCTAGATACCTACATCATTTTTCATAAAAAGTCTGAATTCTTGATTTTTCATTTTCTGGATCTTCTTCAATTTTCTTTGTAAATACAAATATTCCAAAATTCAGCATCCTTCTTGACATTTTCTTGCAACAGCCTTCACAATACCAAAACTCCACCTCTACTATCTATGCATTGCATCTTAGTAGAGTAATATTTCCAAAACTTCGCACTATCATAGTCCGCTTTACTAGATTTGGACTGCTAGTTTCCTTCCTGAAGCATAAGTGCAACCACAAGAATTTTAATAAATAGTTTATATGAAAACACATTAATGTTATAAAATACAACAAATATTACCAATGGAAAACATTAAAGTAAATCTTAATCATTATTTGATTTAGGCAATCAACATTTTCTTGTCAGCTTCAGCTAAACTTACTACTTCCTCTAACCATGGAAAAGAGAATTTAACTTCACGATCCTCTATTAAAACCCCTCTATTGGCTAGCCTATCTGCACATTTGTTCCCTTCCCTTAATGTATGTGTAAACCTGATTTCTTCAAACTCTGTAGCAAGGTCTTGTATTTCCACAATGATCTCTTGTATGTTCCATGGAGCCTTTGCTTTCCTCAAAATTGCATTTATTACTATTAGTGAATCACCTTCCATCCATACTCTGTTCCATTTCATTTGTCTGCATATTTTTAACCCTTCCAAAGCTGCCCAAGCTTCAACTTCATTATTTGTCTTAAATCCACTATTGAAAGCATAATGTGACAAAATCTCACCCCTATTATTTCTAATTATTCCTCCTCCTCTTGCTGGTCCTGGATTTCCTTTAGATGCTCCATCAAAATTCAATTTGACCAACTCCACTTCCGGTGGTTTCCACTTTATATTCTTTGCCTTCCTTTTGTTTCTCCTATACCCAACATCATAATTCCATTTGATGACTTGACTCCATCTATCAAGGCTCTCTACTTCAAGATTAGGGATTGGGTGAGTTGATAGGGTTGGTTTAGACTCCTCTATGGCTAAACAAATCTTCCTTTTCATTACCTCTAAACTACTTTCCTTTCCTTTAAATATTCTTTTGTTCCTTTCCAGCCATACAGTCCAAAGTATTGTATCTTTCGATATATCCCAAATTTTTTGTAACGCCTCACTTTTAAAAGTGCTCTGCCATTGCTTTAACCATTCTTCAATTCTTCCATTCATCACCATGCATTTACCAAACATATTAAGAATCCATTGCCATAGTTCCCAGACTATTGAATAGTGTCCCAAGAGATGGTCTATACTCTCCTCCTTTTTACATAGAACACATTGTGAGGGGCCATGAAAACCCCTTTTCATTAGGTTATCCTAGGATAAAATTTTCCTATGACCTACTAGCCATACAAACATTTTGACTTTTGGAATGCTTGGACTATCCCAAATATCTCTCCATATTCTTGCGGTATTCCTATTTTGTTGGTGCTTTACATTATATCCGCTTCTTGTTGTGTATTCTCCTGAGCTATTCAACTCCCAAATCAACTTATCCTCGACTCCCCTAGGAATAATCACTATTGTTATCTTTTTGCTCAACTGCCTCCTAGCAACAATGTTTGGTATACTTGTATAAAACAATTCTGCTTCCTTCTTTTTTGGAATCAAGGTAAGATATGTTGCATAAAATGTATAGGGTATATATTGGTTTACCCTAGATTGTTCCACTACCACCAATAAAGAATCCTTCGCTATATCCCAGTTATCTTGATAGAATGCTACAGAGAGCCCATCTAGACCTAGGGATTTATCCTTATCAAAAGAGAAAAGAGTTGAATGAACTTCTTCCAGAGTAATAGGCTCCATCAGTTTCCTATTGTCTTCATCTTTTATAACTGAAGGTACTTCTTGTAGCAGTTTATCATTAAGAACTTCAATCTCCTTCGATCCTAGAATATTATGATAAAAAGACCTTGCCTCCTTTTTGATTTCACTTTGGTCTTCAATCCAAACCCCTTCTATTGATTTAATTCTACTAATTCTGGATGTTGATCTTTGTACTATTGCCATCCTATGAAAACTTTGTGTTTTTATCTCCTTTTTTAACCAAGTCTATCTCGATTTTAATCTCCAAAATTTCTCTTCCTTACTCAAAATATTATGATATTCACTAAGAAACTCCCTTTCCTCCGAACTTGGATTAATATGCTCACCTTTTTGGAATTTTGAAAGTCTATCTTTTAGTTCTTTCTTCTCAAAAATATTCCGAAAGTGTTCTTGTTCCATTCTTTTAATCTAGATGTCATTGATTTAATTTGTTTTGGAAGTGTATACAGCCCATTGTTTCTTGAAGAATTCCACGTTTGTGCTATCATATCAACAAATTGAGGATGATCTTCCCACATCTGCTCATATTTAAAATATGATCTTTTTTGAATTCACTTACCACCATTTTAACTTTTATTGGCCAATGATTTGAACCAATCCTTGTCAAGGTATTAATTTTAGCACAAGTCCCTTCATCTAGCCAATGATCTGAGAGTATGCATCTGTCTAATTTTTTTGCTATTAGGTTCTAGCCTCTCCTATTGTTGGTCCATGTATAGTTGTCCTCTTCAAACTCAACCTCCCATAGATTATTGTTTTGAATAAAAGTTGAGAAATCTCTCATACTTTGGGTTAATTTCCTAATTCCCCCAAAATTTTCATCCAACTTGGTTATGGCATTAAAATATCCTATGATCATGAATCGGGTTTCTTGGTCTTTACTTCTCATAAAGGCTTCAATCCCACTCCATACTTCTAATCTGCCTGATTGAGTTGTAGGTCCATAGACATTGATAAGGATGAAATGAATATATGCAAAGTAGCATGTGACTAAAGAGGCTATCCAATGCCTAGTTTTATGAATGGTTTCATAGGAGGTTCTAATTGGATTCCAACAAGTTAGAATTCCCCCTACTGCTCCTTTAGAATCCATAACATCCCATTCACATCTTGCCCATACTGCTTTCATAGTTTTGGAAACTTCTTCCTTTGTCATTTTAGTTTCTTGGATACAAAGAATATCAAGCTTATTACTTAAACAAAGGTCCTTGATACACCTCTGCTTTGAGGGGGCATTAGCACCCCTTATATTCCATGAGATGGTAATCATGTCTCATTAGGGGCTATTGGACCCACCTACAAATTACCAATATCATTTTGTTGTTTAGGTAAAAGAAGTTCAAGCAACTTAGTTTGTGTTCCCTTCTCTATGTTTGCTCTTGCTTCCTTTGATCTCGCTTGATAATCTGAGGGTTTTCCTCTTTTTGCCTTGCTAGTATTAGGAGTAGGTCTTATTATTCTATTCCTCAATATTCTTTCACAACTTTCTTTTTCATCAGATTTATCCTTTTTTGGCTCTACTATGGAAGTTTGACTTATCCTACTCCTTTTGGTATTTCCTTACTAATGGTAGAGGTATTAACATCTAACACTATATTTTCTCTACCACTTTCCTTTTCATGAATGGTGCATGGTACTTCAAGAGAGTCTTCAAAATCTATTCCTCAATATTTTTTCCTAAATATTTGAGGGTTTTCCACTTTTTGCCTTGTCTGTATTAGGAGTAGGTCTTATTATTCTATTCCTCAATATTTTTTCACAACTTTATTTTTCATCAGATTTATCCTCTTTTGGCTCTACTATGGAAACTTTTGACTTATCCTGCTCCTTTTTTGGTATTTCCTTATTAATGGTAGAGGTATTAACATCTACCACTGCATTTTTGCTACCAATTTTTTTCTCATGAATGGTGCATGGTACTTCAAGAGAGTCTTCAAAATCTATTCCTCAATATTTTTTCCTAAATATTTGAGGGTTTTCCACTTTTTGCCTTGCCTGTATTAGGAGTAGGTCTTAATATTCTATTCCTCAATATTTTTTCACAACTTTCTTTTTCATCAGATTTATCCTCTTTTGGCTCTACTATGGAAGCTTTTGACTTATCCTGCTCCTTTTTTGGTATTTCCTTATTAATGGTAGAGGTATTAACATCTAACACTGCATTTTTGCTACCCATTTTTTTTCTCATGAATGGTGCATGGTACTTCAAGAGAGTCTTCAAAATCTATTCCTCAATATTTTTTCCTAAATATTTGAGGGTTTTCCACTTTTTGACTTGCCTGTATTAGGAGTAGGTCTTATTATTCTATTCCTCAATATTTTTTCACAACTTTCTTTTTCATCAGATTTATCCTCTTTTGGCTCTACTATGGAAACTTTTGACTTATCCTGCTCCTTTTTTGGTATTTCCTTATTAATGGTAGAGGTATTAACATCTAACACTGCATTTTCTCTACCAATTTTTTTTCTCATGAATGGTGCATGGTACTTCAAGAGAGTCTTCAAAATCTAATGAAATACATTCCTTAGGTTCATCGAGAACGTGTCCCTAAATCAGGATCACACTGAATAGATAGTTCCTTGTTACTATTCTAACCCTGTTGTACTATGTCCTCTAAATTTTGATCTGCTTTTTCTTCATGGGCTAAAGCCTCAAAAGAATTGGTATTTCTTCCAATATCCTTCCTTAATGGTCTCCACCGTTTATTTACTTTCATTTGTCTAGATCTATTTTTTGGAAGTTGAAAACCATCCTCATCCATATCCATTTGTAAGTTTCTCTTGCGGTTTTCTACATATAGTTTTGTTGGACTCTTCTTAGGGCATGACCTCTCAATATGCCCCACCTCATGGCATCTTCTACATTTAAAATATATGTTTTCATAATCTATGGTTTGGATCCACAACTTACCCCCATACTTAAGAATGATTGATTATGGTAAAGGTTTACTTATATCAATCATGACCAATATCCGAGCATAAATAACCAAGAATCCATCTTTTGTAGTTTTTGAAATCTCAAGGAATTTTCCTATAGTGTTGCCTATTGCCTTGAAGGTATCCATTTCCCAAAATTCAATGGTCCACCTATACATCCTAAACTAGACTGGTATTAGGGATAGATTTATATTTTCAGGTGCAAAGCCTTCATACCAGCGGGTTACCATTAAATTTACAAAAAATTGCCATATCTTTGAGCAACGAGGATTAATCCTCTGTGAGGCCCTTGCTTATCCCTACTACTTAAGATTATTCTAAGGATTTAGCTATAAATCGGTCCATGAGAAGGAAACTAAAACTCAAAATCTACTGAAATTTACCATAATATCCTATAGCAATTATAATATTTGATAAAAAACCTATAATAATTTGCATGCAAAATTTCTAAGATAAAGAAGGAGAAAAAGAAACTTAGCTGAAAAATTCTATGCCTAGATAGAATGTCTTGCCTCACTGAAGCCCTAGCCCTCCATTGCTCCTCTCATCATCAGAACCCTGGCTGATAGATATCTGCAGTTTTGTTTTTCGCAACTTGAAAAATCATCACTGCCCTTGTTCCGGATGGCTGACTTCACAGGGTCATATCTCCTTCAATATTGTTCGGATTCCTTCATATGACCACTCAGTTTAAAGCTCTTCAATTTCTGCACAAATTGGTCCAAGAGTCTACTAAATCGAACAATCCTTCACGAAGATAAGATGAGTCATTTTCAAGAAAACAATTTCCCTCACGCTGCCCTAGTTTCGAATGACTGTCTTCACATGGTCATATCTCCCTCAATACTACTTGGATTCTTTCAAATGACCACTCATTTCAAAGCTTTTCAAAATCCGCACAAAATGGCACAAGAATCGTCTAAATCGGACAACTCTATGCAAAGATATGGCTCCTGAAAGATTGTTCATTTTTTGAAATAATTCGCCCTAGCTCTCCCGATTCATAATTTCCATGTATGAGAGAGAGATGGATTTTCTTATGTGTATATGTCCTCATTATAAACTTTTCTCCTTTTACCCATCTTAGACCTTTAATCACTAGATCATTTGACTTTTTCAAACCGCTTCATAGTACAGAACCATCTGGTAGTGAGAATGCAATAAAGATTAAGCTTGGGTCATTGGGCTCAACGTACTTACTTAGAAGAATTCTTGCCCATTGTCTTTGACTCTCTTTGTACAATCTCCAAATTACTTTTCCCCTTAGAGCTAAGTTTGCATCCATAAGAACTCTTAAACCGAGACCTCCCCTAGTTTTATCATCACACACCTTGCTCCATTTCACCAAAGGAAATTTCCTTTTATCATGTAATCCTGACCACAAAAATGACCGCATAATATAGATTAAACTTTTTCTATCGATTTTGGCATAATATACAAGGACATATAATATGTTGGAATGGCTTGTAAGACTGATTTAATTAGCTGCACTCTTCCTGCTAACGATAACCATCTACCTTTCCATGCCGGTAGTTTATTCTGAACTTTACTTATAACTGGATTCCACAATTCTATCCTCATTCTCCCCTCAAATAAGGGCATCCCTAGATATGTTGCTGGCAAATTTGCCTCCTCCATTTGAAGTAACCTGCATATCCCTGCTTTGATTCTAGTTGGAGTGTTTAGGAAGTAAATTTTGGATTTTGTCCTATTAACTTTCTGCCTTGATGCTCTTTCATATTCCTTTAATAAGTTATTCAAAGCTCTGGCCTCATTTTTCCTTGCCCTCCCAAAAAGGGTTGTATCATCTACAAACTATTGATGGGTGATGTTGTCGATGTTATTACTAGCCTTAAGTCCACTTATTAGCCCATCTTTGTATGCCTTCTTCAAGTTCCTTCCCAATACCTCTGCCATAATAATGAACAGATATGGTGATAGAGGATCTCCTTGTCTAAGACCCCTCTTGGCTTTAAATGATTCTGTTACTAGCCCATTGACCAACACTGAATATGATACTGTAGAGACAAGCTTTAATCCATCTGACCCATTTCTTCCCAAATCCAAACTTTTCTAATACTGCAAAAAGAAAATCCCATTTAACCCTATCATAGGCTTTATTCATATCAAGTTTTAAGATCATTGCTCTCTCTTTTCTAGAAGTTGTTGAATGCATTACTTCATGAGCTACTATGATCCCATCCAGAATCTATCTCCCTTTCACAAATCCTCCTTGCTCTTCTAAAATAATTTTGTCTAATAGTGGTCTTAACCGATTTGCCATCACTTTGGAGATTATCTTATATGCCATATTACATAGGCTTATGGGCCTAAATGAATCAAACAATTCTGCATCCTTCTTTTTTGGAATCAGGGTAAGATATGTTGCATTTATTTTATAAGGTATGTACTATTTTACCCTAGACTATTCCACTACCACCAATAAAGAATCCTTCACTATTTCCTAATTATGTTGATAGAATGCTATAGAGAGTCCATTCGGACCTAGGGATTTATCCTTATCAAAAGAGAAAAGAGTTGAATGAACTTCTTCTAGAGTAATAGGCTCCATCAATTTGCTATTGTCTTCATCTATTATAACTGAAGGTACTTCTTATAGTAGTTTATCATTAAGAACTTCAATCTCCTCTGATCCTAGAATATTCTAGTAAAAAAGCCTTGCCTCCTTTCTGATTTCGCTTTGGTCTTCAATCCAAACCCCTTCTACTAATTTTGGATGTTGATCTCTGTACTATTGCCATCCTATGAAAAAACTTGTGTTTTTATCTCCTTTTAACCAAGTCTGTCTCGATTTTAATCTCCAAAATTTCTCTTCCTTACTCAAAATATTATGATATTCACTAAGCAACTCCCTTTCCTCCAAGCTTGGATTATTGTGCTCACATTTTTAGAATTTTGAAAGTTTCTCTTTTAGTTCTTCTCTTCTAAATCTTATTCTTTTAATCTAGATGTCATTGATTTAATTTGTTTTGGAAGTGTATACAACCCACCATTTCCTAAAGAATTCCATATTTACACTATCATATCAACAAATTGAGGATGGTCTTCCCACATCTGCTCATATTTAAAATATGATATTTTTTGAATTCACTTACCACCATTTTAACTCTTATTGGCCAGTGATCTGAACCAATCCTTGTCAAGGTATTAATTTTAGCACAAGTCCCTTCATCTAGCCAATGATCTGAGAGTATGCATCTATCTAATTTTTCTGCTATCAAGTTCTGGCCTATCCTATTGTTGGTCCATGTATAGTTGTCCTCTTCAAACTCAACCTCCCATAGATTATTGTTTTGAATAAAAGTTGAGAAATCTCTCATACTTTGGGTTATTTTCCTAATTCCCCCAAAATTTTCATCCAACTTGGTTATGGCATTAAAATCTCCTATGATCATGAATCGGGTTTCTTGGTCTTTACTTCTCATAAAGGCTTCAATCCCACTCCATACTTCTGATCTACCTGACTGAGTTGTAGGTCCATAGACATTGATAAGGATGAAATAAATATCTGCAAAGTAGCATGTGACTAATGAGGCTATCCAATGCCTAGTTTTATGAATGGTTTCATAGGAGGTTCTAACTAGATTCCAACATGTTAGAATTCCCCTACTACTCCTTTTGAATCCACAACATCCCATTCACATCTTGCCCATACTACTTTCATAGTTTTGGAAACTTCTTCCTTTGTCATTTTAGTTTCCTAGATACAAAGAATATCAGGCTTATTACTTAAACAGAGGTCCTTGATACACCTTTGCTTTGAGGGGGCATTAGCACCCCTTATATTCCATGAGATGGTAATCATGTCTCATTAGGGGCTATTGGCCCCTCCTACGAATTACCAATATCATTTTGTTGTTTGGTAAAGAGAAGTTCAACCAACTTAGATTGTGTTCCTTTCTCTATGTTTGCTCTTGCTTCCTTGGCTCTCGCTTGATAATTTGAAGGTTTTCCTCTTTTTGCCTTGCTAGTATTAGGAGTAGGTCTTATTATTCTATTCCTCAATATTCTTTCACAACTTTCCTTTTCATTAGATTTATCCTCTCTTAGCTCTGCTAAGGAAGCTTTTGACTTATCCTGCTCATTTTCTAGTATTTCCTTGTTAATGGTAGAGGTATTAACATCTAACACTGCATTTTCTCTACCACTTTCCTTCTCATAAATGGTGCATGGTACTTCAAGAGAGTCTTCAAAATCTGATGAGGCACATTCCTTAGGTTCAACAAGAATGTTCATCCCTAAATCAGGATCATACTGAGTAGACGATTCCTTGTTAATATTTTGATCTTATTGTACCATGTCCTCTAAGCTCTGATCTGCTTTTTCTTCATAGGCTAAAGCCTCAAAAGAATTGGTATTTCTTCCAATATCCTTACTTATTGGTCTCCATTATTTATTTACTTTCATCTATCTAGACCTAATTTTTGGAAGTTGAAAACCATCCTCATCCATATCCATTTGTAAGTTTCTCTTGCGATTTTCTACATATGTTTCTGTTGGACTCTTCTTAGGGCATGATCTCTCAATATGCCCCACCTCATGACATCTTCTACATCTAAAAGATATATTTTCATAATCCATGGTTTGGGTCCACAACTTACCCCCATACTTAAGAATGATTGATTCTAGTAAAGGTTTACTGATATCAATCATGACCAATATTCGGGCATAAATAGCCAAGACTCCATCTTTTGTAGTTTCTGAAATCTCAAGGAATTCTCCCAGAGTGTTGCCTATTGCCTTGAAGGTATCCATTTCCCAGAATTCAATGGGCAACCCATACATCCTGACCCAGACTGGTACTAGGGATAGATTTACATTTTCAGGTGCAAAGCCTTCATACCAGTGGGTAAGGAAGAGTCCTGCTCTTCCCATAAACCAAGGACCCCCTTTTAAGATTCTATCTCTTTCCTCCTTGGAACAGAAAATGGCTAGGAAGAAACCTTTGGGAAGAAAGGATAGACTCACTCCTAGAGACTTCCATCTCCTATCAATCCATTTTCTTAGAGCCGAAGCCCTTAGCCAAGACCCATTAAATTTACCAATGATTACCTTATCTTTGAGCAACGAGGATCATTGCTCTATGAGGTCCTCCCTAACCTCTACTACTAGGGATGATTCTAAGGATTTAGCTATAAATCGGTCCATGGGAAGGAAACTATAACTCGATATCTACTAAAATTTACCAATATATCCTATAGCGATTATATTATTTGAAAATAAACCTACAATAATTTGCATGCAGAACTTCTAAGATAATGAAGGGATAAATGAAACTTAGCTAAAAAATTCTATGCCCAGATAGAATGTCCTACCTTGTTGATGCCCTAGCCCTCCATTGCTCCTCCCATCATCCAAACCTTGGTTGATAGATATCTGCAATTTTGTTTCCCGTGACTTGAAAAATCATCACTGCCCTTGTTCTGGATGGCTGACTTCACAGGGTCGTATCTCCCTCAATACTGCTTGGATTCCTTCATATGACCACTCATTTTAAAGCTCTTCAAATTCCACACAAATTGGTCCAAGAATCATCTGAATCGGACAACCCTTTGCAAAGATATGGCTCCTGAAAGATGAGACATTTTTTTTGGAAAAAATTGCCCTAACGTTGCCCTTGTTTCGGACGACTGTCTTCACATGGTCGTATCTCCCTCTGTTTTACCATATATTATTAATTGAGAAGAAAATAGGTAAATGAGGAGATTTTGAAAATTTTATTTCAATCCTAAAATGCTCTATTTGTTTAATACTTTTTCTTGTGCTATTAATTAGTCAAACACACTGGATCCTTGGGAAATTTGACAAGTATATCCATCCTTGTGAAGTGTGAAGTCCCATTACAAGTTAAAAGATTGAAACATTCGTAGAGTAATGATAAATGATTTTCCATTGTTGTGCTGTCACTTGTGTCAGATAAAATCCATGACCATCTATTATTTCTAGTGTCCCCTTTATCAAGTTCTTCCATCCAGAAAGGATCTCTTCCTGTTATATACATTCTTGCTTGACGAGTATTTGCCCTAGCATTGAAGTTTCCTACTAAAATTACTTCCCCAATTGTAAAAATTCTTAAATATCTTTTGCCAAAAACATAAATGAGTCTTTGATAGTTAGATTTGGCATTTTGTAGATATAACATTGAAGGGGAGCAAAGTAGCAAGCTACTATATAGATCTTGTCTTGTGCTGTATTCACTTTAATCCATAAATATTGTTTGTTGGCATCAAGTTTGATGATAAATTTAACTTTTTTGTAACATTTCGTATATAACAAGGCACACTGCCAAAAGGCTTACCTTTAACATTATTCTTTGAGTTCCAAACTGATTGTTTATAAAATCCAAGTATGTTAGTTATTTCTCTACCTTCACATTCCCAAGTTTTTGTTTTAAGGAACAAACCACAATCATCTAAAAAATAATGTAAAGCTTCCACCTTCTTTGAAGATAAATCAGTCATATTCTACACACAGATCCTTCGAGTTCCCATTTCCTATGCTTCTCGTTGTATTTTTCTTTGTTTATTAACTATTTATAATGTTATGAAACGAGGACCAAAGCAACATGTTGAGGCTTGCATCCATAAAATATGCACTCCTGAGTTAAGAATGGGTATAGGGTATCCTTATTTATATACAACTCCACTAAAACAAGTTACCAATATGATAATACTTGATGCAATATATCAATGCACTATCTATGCCATCAATGTCTAGACTTCAAGAGATGAGATTGGATGAGCATGTTTGGTAGAATAGGTGAATAAGATGAGTCATAAAGAATATGCTTGAAGCCTCTAGAGATAAACATTTGACATGTTTACATGTGAACAAGGTTAGTCTTACTGATCACTTATGTATTTTAAGTGGTTGTGCCTCAATATAAGTAGTGACAAAAGATGTAAACTAACACATCTAAATAAATGTGTAGACGTTCCCCTTAAAATTAACTTGGGAAGGACAATGTACACTAGTGAAGGAAGGAGGGATTACGTGCTACCACCCTTTAATGAAAACTTTAACCTCCAACAATTACCTCAAATGAAAAAAACTTAGTCGATAGTTCATATCCATCTTACATTAATTGCTGAATGTAGTGTATAAAGCTCAATATGCCAGTGCATTTGTTGCTTGACTAAGTGATAGTAACGAAAATGAGAGAGAACTTGCTATAGAATTCCTCTTATCAATATTTCCAACATTATTGAAGTCTATGTAGCTAACCAAAGATCCCATACTTGCTGAAGAATAATGAGGGGCATAAGGTAATGCTCCCTTAATGTTTCTAAGGATACATTTTGTTGAATTCTAGTAACTATTATGGGAATCTTGCATTGAGTGATAAGCACATATGAACAACAAAGATACTATCTGGTTGAATATGAACAAGTCAAGAAGGCTACCGACCAATTGTGCACAAAAAGTACCAATGACTATGAAAAATGGAAGACATCTAGTATATCATTTTGACATGCTTTGGACGCTTTCGTATGGTCTGATCTGGCCCAAAATGCATGGATTCTTCAGAAAATGCAGGTCAAGTCTGAAGATTCTTTAGGCTTGACCTAGCAGATGAGAACCTCATCTGGAAATCACAAGCTGATTTGAAGTCCTTGAAAGCCCAAAAATAATGTTTCATAGCTTGATTGGATTAAAAAATTCTAAAAAATTTGTTTATTTTGTACTTAATGTAGTGTTGGTAGAAATAATTTCATCAACCTGGTATTTTAAGTAGTTATTGGTTAGAACTTAGAACTGTGCAGTAGATAGCTTCCCTTCCAGAAAATCCACAACCATTTATATAATCTATAAATGCCTATATAATTAGACATCAACAAATTTTCAAAGGCATTTTGTGTGTTGACTGTGCATGCGTCTGGCTTATGCCAACAAAAAGGTATTATTTTACATAGGTCAGCCTCAAAGTTGATAGAGTGAATGAGGCCTACTTGGAGAGATCTGTGTCAAAACTCAACCAATAAGTGATTAAATAGCATGCCAGAGTCTGCAAAAAGAGAGAAAAGAGGACTCATAAATGTTCAGGTCTCCAATTTGAGGGATATCCACATGCTGAGCAATAAATGAGGTGTGGAAGCTGCCTTGATGAAAGACGAACACCCGGCTACACTGCTTCCTAATCAAAGCATGAACCTTTTTCAGTAAGCTGACAAAGCCCTAGTAAGCATGGTTCAATACCAAGTAAATAGTATGAAACCAGAACCAAAGCAACATGCTACATCAATGCGAAGTGCACACCAAAAATGATAATGGGTAAAAGGCATCCTTATTTATATAAACCTCCAGTGAAACGGCAAGATCAAGATGACAATTCTTCCCATGATATATCAATGCATTGCCCATGGCTCCAATATATATAATTTGAAAGATAAGATTGAGTGAACTTGGCAGGTTGGGTTGTTGCATGACACGTGTCATCAAGATCATCCTAGAAGTTTCTGGAGATAAAGGTTGGTTGGTGAAAAATTTTACTCAATATATATGGGATACAAGTGACTTTTTTTTAATCAGCCAAGTTAATCTTACTTAATACTGATGCACAATAATTGTAGTGTGTAGTATATGCACAATTAGTGACAAAACTTGTAAACTAACATATGTCAAACACATGTTTTAGTGGTAAACAATATTTATAGAATGGATGTGGGACTCACCCATTGAAAAATATGGCTTATTTTATTGGGTATCTTTGTGGTCAAGTTTCAAGTGGCTTTGAGGCAAACTTTGACATATATGCAGTTTTCAACTTCTATACCATTGATGTTGTCAACTCCATACCTTTGATTTTGGATGGAAATATTTTGTAAACCTATCACAACTGAATGGAATCTTAGATGAATGTAGAAGCATTATTGATGGAGATGATCATGAAAAATGCTAGGTGAAATGATATATTTTCTTGTAGGAGCCTGAGCTTTGCCATTATCCTTTTTAACATGAACAATTATATGTTCAGCATAGGGTTTTGAATGTCAAATTTCAGTCTGTATATAACTGTTAATGAAACTTCATAGATGAGAAAATTTCAAAAATCCTTGTTTTTCAAAATAAAGATAGGGTACAACATGACATCTAAAGAACGAATCCAGATAAGATAAATTTCTGTACTTGTTCATTTAAAATTCACTGAATGAATGCCTAATGTTGCTTCAGATAATTAGGAGTAAAATTTGGGTGGATCTATTTATCTTCGACTGTTATTTTTAAGATAAATGCTAGCTAGCATGTTTGGATGTAACAAAAGAAATTGATTCTATTTTAACGGAAGATATGCTGAGCATAAATCAACATACACAATAAGATTTCAGGTTGCTGAATAAGAAAAATAATCAAGTTTTATCGTACTATATAGAATAAGAGGTTGTAGGAAGTAAAATTAGAAACAATGTAAAGCACCAAGTAAGAATTTGTTTTTCAGGGAAAATATTATTTTCTCCAGAAATTGAACCAAAAGAAATGATCAGAAAACGGAAGCTTTCTAAGAGACCAAGGGAGAAAAAGGTGGTGTATGACATTTTCCAATAGGAGCAAAACTTATCACTATTGTTGGGTGTTATGCTTGTTTTAAGCATATCTAGGGAGTGGGTAAGGCATCTCCATTATAAATGATCAAAAGAATTAACTAAGCAACAAATATAGCAAGACCTTTTAGATTGGTAGTATGTGCAGTGTTTCTGAATGGCATTAAATGTGTTGTGATACAGGATTCTCATTAAACAGTTTATCATAGAATCTAATTCTGAAGTGTTTCCTTTGATTTGTTCAGGTTGATGGTTATACTGGTAATCAGTATAAAAGTTTTTCATCATTAAAGGAAGCACAAGATTACATTGCTCAAGACGCACAAGCTTCACAGGTTGTAGCTGTGAAACAGGTGCTAGTCCTATCATATACATGGGGAATGATTTAAAAGTAGTTTATCTTGAAATGTAATACGAGGTTTTGGATGACAACTCATTACGAATTGCATTAGTGATTCTTTATGAATTGCATTCTGATTACGCTAATTAACTAAGTGCTTGTGTTTTTATTTTTTAATGCCTTTCGCCATTGCATTCCAACAATTTTGCTATAGTAATTTTAATACTATTTTATGGACTTCTTTAGATGACTCATAGTTATGTTTGGGTGTTTCTAGTTATTGCCGAGGTTATTTTCATTATTGATCTGAAATATTGGCAGAAACCACATAGCAGCACACTAGTTGCAAAGAATGGAGGAAGATGAGACTGTTTGTACAAAGAGGACAAATGAACTGAAAACTAAACCAAAATTTTATTCATATGGAGAATCTGTACAACGATTCTTTGGGAAGAGAAGATAGAATTTTTTTTATTAATGTCCACGAATGGCTTGAGTAGGTCAATGGGACTCAATGCAAACAAGCTATTACAAAGCACTATAGTTACCAAGAAATTTTTAGCAAACTTAACTAGAGGTTAGAGTGAACTTTACTAAAGTTAAACAATTGTACAACATCTGATTACATCCTTGAGGAGTGGACCCAAAAATGATTACACCCTAACATGTTGCAAATAATGAACAACACATAAGAGAACCGACAGTCAAGTGGGGGGGGGGGGGGGAAGTAGAGAAGAACTCAAGAGTATCCAAGTGCTTACTCTAATCAGTGGTGGAATGCCAAAGAGAAGTAGAAGTAAAGCCATCGTCATCCCCGACTATCCCGAAAGGGCCAAGACAAGATCTAATGTTGCTCTTAGGAGAATGGGCAGGGCTAAGGGGCCTAGTTGGATAATCCGAGGAGGGGATCAAGTTGGACTTCCTAAAATCCTTCTAGCATCCATGGTCAAGGAACTAGTAGAAGAGGGAAAGATATTGGTGGTTTGCATTTGTTTGCACCTCATGATCAAGTAAGCGGTAGCCAATATTTTGTGCCAGAGAGTCATGGTCCTGTTCTGCCACATGCAAGAGGAAGAAGGTATTGAAGCCTTGGTGGCTACTCTTGAATGTGGGTGAGGATGCATAGATTTGTTATTACAATTCTGGAGAGTTGTAGCATTAGAAGAGCACTTATTGCTTGTGATGGAGATAGGGTGAAACAAGGAGGTGATTGGTCAAGTGGTAGTTGGTCTCTCCTGCAATATTTGAAGCCAAAGGCTTCTTGAAGGTATAAAGACAAGAATATTTGGTCAGGATAAAGGAGAAAAGTGGTAGGCAATCTCTATGATTCACTAAACAAGCAAGAGGCCCTTCCTTTAATCGCATATTAAGAAAGACATCTAAATATGAAGTGCTCTTCAATCTCCACCTCTCAAATAGAGCAAAGGCGACATACCTTAACCTCTTAAGGAATATGGAGATCTGTCTCCACCGCAATTGATGTGAATGGAATTTGAGTTAACCAAGAGGGATTCTAAGTCAATGTGTCCAATGTCGTTGGATATAACCCAAGTGACCAATAATGCCATCGTCAATCTTCATGAATTTCTTAGCGTATAAGGCTAACTTAAGACTAAGAGGTTGGGGTGGGGCGGTCCAAGTGACCTGAATATATTGTTGACATATATCATACCTAACGACTTGGTTAATCACCTTTGTACTATTGTTGGGAGTAGGTGTCATACACCTTTCAAACATTAATTGTCTCATGTCTTATGTTAAGAGTATATATAAGGAAGAAAAATTGGTGAACTATACCATGGTTTTACTGCAGGACAGCTGCAATACTACAAGTCTATTTCCAGCACTGTGCATTGCAGGACAACTGCAATACTGCAGGTCTATTTCCAGCTTTGCTGATAAATAGGACTAAAGAAGTGGATACTTGAGGAGGGAATTGTATTGTAAAAAGAAGATTGCTGATTGCTGAATTATACGATTTTTGAGTGCTCCTTGATTGCTAGGTTTTTCCCAAAAGGGTTTCCCAAGGTATATGTTGCTTCTTGTGTGAGATATATGTGATTTTGCTTGTTGAATTGAAAGTCTAGGCCTGTTTTGCACTACTTTCCTCTAAATATTAAACAGGAAGTTGTTTCGCGTTTGTCTTACTTTCGTTCAATTGGTATCAGAGCTTGGCCAGTTTTTGAGATCCTTAGTTAGGAAAAAGGATTTTTGCTATTAATCTTGGTTTGAGTGGGAGCTGTGCACAAAGGAAGTGATTTTATTTCAAGATGGCAAGTACATCACGGTTGGAGATAGAAAAATTCAACAATACAAATTTTGAGCTATGGAAGCTTAAAATGGAGGATCTGCTCATAGACAAAGATCTATGGGTTGTTGTTTCTGGAAGTCAACCTACGTCTATGATAGATGAAGACTGGACCGTGATGGGTATGAAGGCAATGAGCCTCATTCAGTAATGCTTGGCCAACTCCATGTTCTTGAATGTGAGTGCCCTATTACGAAAACCTTGTAGGATAGGTTGGTTTTAATCTACCAAGCCAAATCCCTTGTGAATAACTTATTCCTGAGAAAGAAATTGTATTCCCTAAGGATGGGGGACGGAGATTCCATAGCAACACACTTGAATGAATTCAACATTATAATTTCCCAGCTAAGATCCGTCAAAGTAAAGTAAATTTGGTGATGTGCAAGTGCGCAATAAACAAAGTGCCAATTTGTCGTAGAAGTACATGCAGAAGATGGCGACATGGTTGGAGTTTCGTTGCCAAAAGTGGAGTGCATGTGGAACCCTAAGGAGGAGGGAAGCCCTAACGAAGGACAATGAGATCAATGGTAGACATTGTTTTTGACAACAGAGGAAGACACTTTAGTGGACGCACAACAAGTAGACGAGAATCGAGCCAAAGACGACGTTCATGCAAGTGGTGAAGAAGGCGTCAACATGGACCATGACGGAGAGGATCACACAACACAACAAGAGACAAATCAATTAGTGACTCTAGTATTAACACGGGGGAGAGTGCCTAAAGGTGCAAAAGAAAAGAGTCAAGCACAAGGGCAACGACAAGGGAGTGTGCTCGAGAGACGTGAGTTGATGCTTGTGTATACACGAAGATTGCCTAGTGCATTAGGAAGTGACTGCCGATTGTTTGTAGAAGGCCAATCGTCAGATGGAGGTTCATTGAGTGGGGGAGAATTCAATGAACAAGTAGCACCACCACCAGTGATGGTAGCAAAAACTGGCAAGAAGTGCCCTAAATTCATAAGAGATAAGGAGGATCTCGAATGTCGTATTGGAACATGCAAAAAATATGGTGAGCAGTGGAGTGACGAACAAGAATGCATTGGTGTATTTGTTTCTAGTAATGTTGAGAGGAGTTGTTGTAGATTGACACCTAAAAAGAGAAAAACCATTCACTGACTTGGCCAACTTGAAGGAAGAATTCAACAGGGAGTTCAAATTGCTTTGTGATGACATGAAGATCATTGGAGAAATTTATGCCACCAAGCAAATAAAAGGACAAAAACATCAAGTCATACAACTGTCGTCTGAAGGAGTTGATTGGAAAGATGGAAGTGAAACTAGTCGACAAATTGCAAAAGAGATGGTTTCTGGATGGATTGCTACCACGTTACAAGACGAGGATGAAGGTTGTCTTGCTAACAACTTGTCAAGAGGTGTTCGATTGCATGTTGAACTTGGAAAGTGAAATTAAGATGACAATAGTAGGTGGTGGAAGTGCAAGTCATGACAAAGATGATAATGACTCAGACAATGATTGTGATAACCTCATTGTGACCATCTAGGCAATGAGGAAGGGCTTGGAGAGAGCGATAAACGATGTCAAAGCCAAAAAAAAGGAGTGAGGACATCTAGTGTTCAAATTGCAAGTCAGAGGGACAAATGAACTCTAGTTGCCTGAAGAAGGCATATTGCAATATTTGTGAGGTAAGTGGACATGCAATTGTGGACTTCCATTCAATCTGAGAAGTGCAAATCACTAGACGATGATGATGCAAGAGGTAGAGCAGAAGCCTAACACTTCCAAAGGTGGACAAGGTGCGATGAGTGACAGTTATTGCAATAATCGCCAAGGAAGAATACAACCGCAATCTAATAATAGGTTTTGTGGTGACAATGGAAGCCAGTTGCAAAATGATTCAGATGCAAACCAATCATACAGTGTCAAAGATGTCAAAAGTGGGGACACTTTGCACGAAACTATATAAACGCATCCAGTGGAGGACATGGGAACAATACAACCATGATGTGCAATTGGTGTGGTCCTGGCAACCACAAAGAGGCAAATTGTATGAAGAAGGTGAGTAGTAGCAACTTACAAAATGTGAATTTCATTAACATTGAAGAGCCTCAAGTGGACATGAAAAAGGAAAAGTATGTACTTGCAATGAGAAGATGGTAGGAATACCCAAATCTTGCCAAGGAGAAGGAAAGATGGCAAAAAGCATGTGCATACGCTGAAGAGGATATGTTGAAAAGCAATGACTGGAAGTAAAAATTGAAGGAACCCATTGTAGTAGAAGAAGAGTCATCAACGGAATAGTTGATAGTGCAAATGCTAGATGCAAATGTTTCCATTAGAATAGCTAGCTTATTTTGTGTGGTATTGGAGCTCTATGCAATGATCGGAGAATTGATGCACACAAAGAAAGGGACAAAGATGCATTGCCAACCTATAGTAAAACAAATGAACATGGATCAATACATCGACCCAACGGTGTTGATGATAGATGCTGAGAAGAAACCAACATTGATCCACATTGAGTTGCTCGGACACAAGCTAACATACTTGATTGTCGATGGATGCTAGTATAAATACCTTGCCCAAGAAAACATGGTAGGATTTTGGGGCACCATCGTCCAACTTTTGACTATATGACGCAAAATAATATAGCATGGAGATGAAAGGTGTTCTAATTGCGCAAAAGATGAGTCATCGGGACAACCAAGGAGGTCGCCTGGGCCAAGGAGGAAGGTCGTTAGGATTGCCAAGGAGTTCTCTTGGTTGAAGAGAAAATTATTTGTTCCAAGGACGGAGTTAGACACACACATCTATTAGATGAGCTTGCTAACCCCTATTATTGAGGAGCTAGATCCATGCACAAAGAGTAGTTGCTAGGATGGTTGGATGTAATGAAGTGGCTGTTGGGGGAGTGGTGCCAAACTTTGCACTTGTAGGCTAAATGTTAGTTTACCTCCCCCAACTTCTAGAAGAGGAAAAGAACTCTCATATATCCATTTGCATGCGTAGGAGAGCCAAGGAACAACAAGGAGGGAGAACTAGCATAGAGCCAATCAGTGGAGAGTAACTGCCAACCAACTCTAGATAGGGCACGACCTAGGGCATGCTGTAGAAAACCAAAGAAGAAATCCCAATGTTTTTCACTGCAAAGAATTCCATGACGACATGAAGATGAAGGTGGAACAATAGACAGTTTGGTTGAGGAAAATAGAAGAACAACTTTGGCAGGTGAAGTAGAAGGCCAAATAGGGACTAGCTTAGATGTAGCAGGACATGGAAGGGCTGAAAAGGAGACATGATATCAGGCAGCTGAAGTCGGAATGTTTGGTAAGAGAGAAGACACTTAAAGCCAAAATCCAAGAGATTGTAGGTTGAGATCAGCTGATTTCCGCCAAATATCAACAACTCACCGAAGAAGAAAAGGAGAAGGTAGACAGAGAAAAGGAGAATCCTCAATTGCGAGCAAGGCTTGAGTAGTTGAAGAGGAAGTCACAACACTATGGTTTCAACTGGGCGCAATATCAAGCCAATTCTAAGAGGTTGAAACAGGAAAAAAAAAAGCTTGCAGTTCGGCTTGGGAGTTTGACATTTTTGAGTTTAGTCCACTTCATAGCAACAACAACAAAGCAAGAGTCCTTAGGAGCGGCAATAGTTGTCCACGAGGATGTTGACCAAATTAGAGGGGAGGGTAGATTTAGGGGCTAGTTCTAATACAACGCCACCTCAAGCGCCACCTGGAGCATAGATGAAAGCATAGGGAAATGAGTATGCAAATGCAGTTTGATTGTCCAGTTGTTTTGTCATTTTGTATAAAATATTAGTTTGCACACTAAGTGTTTGTTAGAATGTCACCATATTGTGTTAGAGGGCAAATGTGTTGCCATGTTGTGTTAGATGGCAAGGTACTAACGGGGTGTTTTTAGTACACGCACAAAAGATAAATGTCATATAGAGTTGTCATGTAAGGGTAGTTGGTGGATAGGTACGAGGTAGTTGCACAAGTTACACAACTACCTCCCTTGCCCAATGCATTATATATAGACCCCTTACAATTTGGCAAGGGTATTGTCATATTGTCATATTGTGAAGATATTGCATGCAAACTGTAGAGAGAATACATGCTGTTGGATGATATTGTGATATTGCTGCAGTATAATTGATGTGTATAAACTTGTTGTTCATACCTGAATATATCAATGGCAATGTTCAGTTTTGCATAGTTTCTGTCTCTGATCTCTTTTCTCGTATATTATGTTGAATGGTGAATCCTGCAATGGTTGGTGTCATTTTGATGAGGATTGAGCATAACTAGACCTTAGTATAGGAATTATTTTATTACTTAGAATATTTAAAATTTGAGCATAACTCATGTTAGTTTTCTAGAATAATAGTTTGTTAGCTATAATTAGCTATTTGTTAATTTATATAGGGTTGATGTTTATCTTATTCCCAGTTTGCTATTCGTGTGTGAGTGGGAAAGATATTGCGTATATTATAATCTAGGCATCTATGATGCCTATAAAAAATTGTAATTAGTCCTTTCAAAAATCAATAAAGCTTGTGCTTGGTGATTCCATATCAGTTTGGTATCAAAGCACCAAGAGCCTGCTCTATGAGGGGGAATTTCCCTTCTTTCCTTTGTCCCTTTTGCCATTTAGTGCCATTTGGATTTGTGTAAGGTGCAACAACATTCGTCCCTTGTGTGCGTTTCACTCTGTAACTTCTAGCGCTGTGTTTTGACCATCTCAGACGTTGTTGGTGTTTGTTGTAGCATTGCCTTCATTTACGCAACAAGGCCCGCCTCATATAATCTCACTTCAACATCGTGGATGGTGGGTTCATTTAGCAAGTTTTCTAGTCTGGCTAGAAATATCGAGAAATGTAGTTTGCTGGTTAGTCCTTGGATTGTGACTTTGAGTTTTCGCCTTAGCTGGTCACTCTTAGCGTACTCCCTATCGGCTTCAATGATTGAAGCTTTTGATGTCGATGACAATTCTCGTCATTGTGTGATGCGTGGTGAAGTGTCATTGTTCAACGATGCCGCTTTACATTGGTGGCCTATGTTAGACATCTTTCTAGTGCCATCACAACCCGTTCTCCGTTTCCTCACCACCTTTTGGTCTGTATTCGCATTTACGAAGGAGATTCAGTCTAGACGACATTGTTGCTTTTGAATTCTAGGCCGGGAATGCTGTTCTCCTTTGTATTAGCGATTCCTTTGATGACATCATCGTGGTGTTGGACCTTCTTTGGTCTGAAAACTCCTGAACGCCTGCCAATTTGTTTTTGTTCTCTCTCCGTTTTTGGCATCGTTTTCGGTGCCATCACGACCTGTTTTCCATTTCCTCACCAATTTTGGTCCGTATTCGCATTTACGGAGGAGATTTAGTCTAGATGACATCTTTGCCTTTGAATTCTAGGGCTGGGAATGCTCTTCTCCTTTGTATTAGTGATTCCTTTGACAATATCATCGTGGTATCAAACCTTCTCTGGTCAGAGAACTCTTGAACGCTTGCAATTTTTTTTGTTTTCTTTCTGTCTTCAGCGTTGACCTAGCGAGATTGGTTCTCCCATCCATTTTTTGGCACGATATTTTGATGTTACATATATTTGACATAGCTGATCGGTGCCTTTTGACACAAGTTATTCGCACGCATACGTTAACAAAGCACAGGATTTTGTTGTAAGCGCATCACCTCAGGTTTTTTCCAGTGGACCTCAAATGTCAAGCCTCAGCTGTTGTCTTATCGTGCAAGGACCGTTGTTAAAACACCTTGGATCCCAATACTGTTCAATCTACCGTATTCTCAGATTGAACGTCGTAGGAATTTTCTACAAGGGTGTCCTCGTGTATGCTCTAGCTGGTTCAACCATTGGCGGATACTCACTCTTCCTACCATCCTAGATGTTGGATCACAAGTGCAAAGACATGAATGTTTTTTGTGTAAATTGCCGCTTCATCCTTTGTTGAGCTTGCCCTAACATTTGGCGACAACTGACCTTTAATTGGTCATGAGGTACCCATCGGGATGAGTGTGGATTTGGTGAAATCTGTTCCGTAGGATGCGGGACTACTTTATTTCGTCACCTGACATTCCAACTGGAGCATTATATCAATGTTTCCCTGTTCGCATATTCACCGGACTTGCAATCGCTGCAAGCTTTGTTGCCATCGATGTCCTCGTTACATATGTTTGAAGATGGAGCTATGTTCGGAAATTTGCTTGTCATTGTCTCACGAAAATTTCGGTCCGACTTCCTTGTGCATTTCTCCACCATCGACACCGGTTTTTCCAAGCCGCTCTTGGCCACCACAAAGAACCAGAACCACTCCACTGCTATGAAGGGTGTTCCGTCACCATCAACGTGAGGATACTAGGAAAATTTTCACCAAGAAACCATCCGTTTGGCACGGTGTAGCTAGTGGTAGGGTAGTAGAGCGTTTATGCACCGCCAAAGTAGTTGAGATGGTGTTTTCGACAACTCCGTTGGAAGGATCAACCCCACATTACTTCCGAATGCATATCCTGCCATGAACTGTGCGTTGGAGCACAAAGTCCTTGGTACACTTGATTGTTGAGTTGGAAATATTTGCCGATATGAGTGTAGTAGATCACTTTTTTTCAATGAGTTTACACATGTTTTTATGAGGGGTCATGGTCCCCTCATACTAAGTGGGGTTTGAACCTTAGACCTCTCAAAGAGAAGCCAAAGCCCTTACCACTGCAGTAAGCTTGCAGATTGTAGGAGACCACTTTTAACCAAAGTATAAAGTTTATTTTTTTATTTATTTACGTGCACGATTAAATTATTTAAGTAATTAATTTAATCTTCTACCATGCAAAATTAAACACTTAATTAATTAATTAATTAATTATTTGATTAATTAATTCATTTATGCACACAATTAATTAATTGATTAAATAATTAATACATATGTTGCATCATGATTATTAAATTAATTAATTAATACATGTTGCATCATGATTATTAAATTAATTAATTAATATATGTGTTATAGTGCATTCAACCATTATTTTTCATGCACAATTTGTTGAAATCGTAGTGCATGAATCTTGTTTGCACAAAAATTGTGCTTGCCATCAAACTTGTAAGTTGTATTTACAAAACTAGCGGTTTGGCTTGTTACTGCAAACAGTTAGATAGTCCATCTAATTGAGTAAGTGAATCTACATGGAACCCACGTGCATGTGGAAGTACCGCTATTGGCAAGCAATGTGTCCTTCCAGACTCTAGGACAAGAGTCTTTGTGCTCGTTGCTTCATAGCATGTCACCTATGTGCCCAATGAAGGCATCAAGCTCTTCGACATCCTTGCATCGTCTTTTTCTGCTTGCTTTAACCTCCACCTAGCAGTTGCCAACTATGGTGGATAGCATGGGGCCAAGCACTTGTAGACAAAATCAATGGTTTCCTCACTAATTAGTGCTCACCTCACATATTTTCTTCTCCACCGAATAAACCTATGCTAAACCTCCATCTTCCCAGTTATGTATCCTTTTGGTGCACCCCTACACTTTGCTTTGGCATTTCATGGTAGCTTACTGCATTCTTGTTCCCCTTTCTCCACTTTCTTCATGTTTGAGACTTTTTTGGAAGTAGACTTTTAGTTCATGACCATGGCCCTCTTGTTTGATTCCACCATGATTTTGGATTCTTTTTTCGATCATGGGAATCGTTCGGGTAATTCAGCTTTGGAGTTGTTGTCTCTTCCTTTTTAAGACTATGGCCCTTTTGTTTTGATTCCTTTGATCATAGGAATCGTGGGTACTCCTACAGTCAAAGTTGTCTTTGTGACGTGTATCTCATGAAGTGGATTTCATGTAGTACTCCCGATGTTGTCCAAGATCTTTTTGACAACATGCCTTGCTAGCAGTTTCAGGGCAATACCACCTTGGGATTGTATTTGGAAAAGCATTGGAGTATAATGCTTTTGTTGTTGGGAGGAATGATGTGGATTGAGCATAGCTAGACCTTAGTAGATGTTGGTTACGGATCTGCCACAGGAAAGGGTTTGGTCTGTTTATGCGCCCTAGACCCGCCCAACACCTTGAAAGGTCGGAAGGAAGGAATGCCTTCCGTGCCAATCTCCAGAGAAGGCTGGCTCCTATACTACACTAAGCTTGGGGTTTTTAGATTAGGGAACTGGAAAGAGATTGGGAAATTACTGAAAGAGATAAAGGTTGCATAGTAGTAACTGAGGGGAAGAACAGACAACACGATTACCTATCTCTATTCGAATTAGCAGCAATCAATACAAAGAATAAAACAGAAACTAACGCTATATTTCCTTCTCTATGTATCCTCCAGGAGAATTCCAGATTCGCTCAATATAAGACGTTTAAATCCAGATAACAGAATTACAACAATCACATAAAGAAACGAGATTAACAGAAATAAACACAGGAGGCATCATACAAAGAAGAAATAGAATCAGAGCCAGGAGTTCTTAGTATTGATGCAAAAACTGAATACAGTGGCTTTCTAGCAAAGCGTTCCCCCCCTTTTTTTCATTACAATGAGCTGGTTTTTATAGAGGACTGCACCTCTGTAGCATCTGGGGTAGCTGGGATTTGACTCCTGTCAGGCAAAATAGCGCGGATCGAGAGGCCTCTTGGGAAGTGAGCAGTTATGAGACACAACTCACCCTGAGATTGGTCGCTGGGAGCTCGCATCGGCAGTTACTGCAGTTGGTGAGGAGATCTCTTTGGGATTAGCATCACCGCCTTGATGGGATGGGCAGGAAGCTTCAAACTCGTGCCCCATGAAGGCGTCTTAAATTTCTACCCACCCCCTTCTCTGGAAGCGCGCCTCTTGAAAGCAGCCCCAGTGCCCGAGAAATACTCCATGGAAGGTTCGCTAAGGAATCAGCCCGAATCGCCCTTGGGATGGCCCTGCGGGTAAGGTTCGCCGAAACTGCACCCGAAGTGCAGCTTCGCTGGAGAGGATGCCCGAACTGCAGCTTCGCTAGGCCAAGAGAGGGCTGTGTTTCGGCAATGCTGCTTTTTGACTAAGTCCAAAATGGACTTCGATTGGGGGGAGTTCGCTATGGACAGGCCCGAAGTGCCGCCTCGCTGGAGGGGAGACCCGAACTGCAGGTTCGCTCGGCCAAAGGGCGAAGGCGAGCCTAACTGTTTGCCTTAGAAATTATTTGCTCGCAGCGCCACTTCGCTGGGGATTGGTCCGAAGTGGAAGTTCGGCAATGTTGCGGCCCGAAGTGGGGCTTCGCTATCCTCAAGGGCGAAACGCCCTGTTCATGCCTTAGCCAAAATTTTGCGCCCGAAGCACGGCTTTTGCAATATCTTTTCAGCGAAGCTGCCTCTCGCTACAAAAGTGAGCGAAGCCTAGATTTAGCTCCCTGCTTTGGCGAAGCTGCCCTTTGACTACAGATTTTTCAAGCGAAGCTGCCCCGAACTTAAAACATGCATAAAAAAATGAGAGAAAGAAGTGCTCCTAGCTGCGCCTCAGCGCCGCGGAGATGCCAGAGAAGAACCCTTACTGGAGAATGCCGCTTTCAGAGGAGAAAGAGAATTAAAATAGAAAAACAATATCACAATAGTTCAAAATTTTACCCCTTAGGCAAAATGTGACAACAGTATAAAAATTATTTTATTACTTAGTATATTTAAAATGTGAGAATGACTCATGTATGTTAGTTTTCTAGAATTTAGTTTGTTATCTATGATTAGCTATTTGTTAGTTTATATAGGGTTGATGTTTATCTTCTTCCCAATTTGCTATTCATGTGTGTGTGGGAAAGATAATGCTTATCTTATAATTTAGGCATCTATGATGCCCATAAAAGCTTTTAATCAGTCCTTTCAAAAATCAATAAAGTTTGTGCCTGGTGAATCCATATCACATTTAAAGTTTCATGTTGCTTCAATAGTGGAAAAGTCTCACTATGCTAGAACGAAGATGCCGATAGTTGAACAAATCCTTCTTGTTTGTCTTGTGAATACAAACCGATCATGTCAAGTATAAATAAAATATAATAATCAGAAGCTATCATAATTAACTACTTTACGTAATCAAATCAAATCAAGTAATCAAAGTCATTAACACTTTTAAAACACAAAGTCAAGTAATCAAATCAGCACACATCTTTATTACATCATTTGACACTCAAATTGCATGAAGGTGTCCATTATTTTATTTGAGACAAAAAAAGTTAAGGTCAAATTGTTTGGATTATTATAGATGACCTAGGTTCAATTTTAATTCTAATAAGAAAAGCGTTAGGAGTTTTAAGTTCATATATATCATAGTAGAGAAAATCGGTATCGGGTAGTAAATCGGCTGGGGAAAAAGACGGGAGTAAATCGGAATCGGGGAAAAATCGGCAAAAAAAAAACCGAAGAAAACGATTTTTTATTTTATTTTTTTTTTCATGCATATTACAATGAATTAACATTATGCAAATCAGATATTGCAATAAAAACAACAATTCAAGTCAAGACATCATACAAGGCTCAAGCTTTAAGTACACATGAAAGTGACAAAAGTTCACAAAACACATCCTGTATTGCTTATAATTTGAAAAGGTACAAAATTACAAATTACAAACTGTGTCAAGTCTCAAAATGCCTCAATAGGCCCACTATCTATTGTTTTCCTTTGCCCCTTGTCCTAACATAAGCCCTAGTCTCTCTTGCTTGATGTGTGCTTGTAGATGCTTGTGCCGCTTCTCGTGCTAAGGCCTCTTCTTGGTCCCTTGCTGCCATCTCCTCCGCTAGGGTCTCATAGTTTTGCAATTCTTCCATGCTGAATAGAGGCTCTTGCTGTACCTAGAAGTTCAAAACTTCAACTAGATGAGGAAAGGGACAAAAAAAAATACTATAACTATAAGATATGCTTTTAAACGAAGAGGATGAGAGGAGAAAAAGGTCCCAACAAGATTTGAAGTTTTGAACTACTACCTGCTGCTCTTGTGCTTCTGCATCTGTGATCCATTCAGATGATGGATCAATGTCACTTAGGTCAATGGGCTCAATATTTGTTTTTTCAAAAGATTTTTGGTGGAGACGAAGGTTGTAGTGCACAAACACAAGATCATTTAACCTTTCTTGTGTAAGTCTGTTGCGCTTCTTGGAGTGTATGTGCTCAAACATACTCCAATTGCGCTCACAACCTGAAGAGCTACATGGTTGGGATAAGATTCTAACCGCCATGTGCTGCAAATTGGGCGTAAAATCACCAAAGTCCTCCCACCATAAATCTAGAAACAACAACAAAAAAAAAATTAATATTTCACATGTAACAACTTAAAAGTTTAAATTTTAAAACAAAATCAGAAGACAATAAATAATAATTCGATGAGGTTTACGGTTTACCTGGCCTCAATTTCTTAATAGCATTTTTGCATTGCACAGATGGGAATTGGCGACCACGACATGCCTTATAATTTTGTATCTCGGCACGGGTTTCATCGCACAATTGTGGTGTCTTGGAGAACACGCGGTCAATGCAATCTTGAAGGCCAATCTTGACCTCATAATCAGCACGGAATGTGGGCTCATAAAAAAATTTGGGGTTCAAATAGTAACCCGTTGCATGAAGAGGGCTATGGAGTTGTGATGTCCATCTGTTATCAATGATGGTCCAAATGGCATCATATTTTGTGCGGTTATGTTCATAAAATGCAGCAATGGCCTCTTTCGCCTTATCCATAGCCTCATATACAAAACCCATTGGGAATTGTTCTCCATCAACAAGACGAAGAATCTTCACCAATGGCTCTGATACCTGAAAAAAAAAAGAAATAATAATTTAAAGAAAAATATTTTACAACATAAATTAAATAAAACAAATTAATAAGCGTAGTCTTGTAGTTGTACCTTGATGGCCTCATCCATGGCCATCCAGAAGTCCTCAAACAAAGAAGTATAAACATTTTGCCCCTCGGATGATGTGCGGTATCTTGCAGCTGCTTCAGAATTCCACTCATCACTCACAAACATTTGTTTTAGTGACCCTCTTGCATTGTAAATGCTCTGCAATGTCACAAAGTTTGTGGCAAAGCGTGTAACGCCAGGCCGCACTAGCTCCCTCCCATTGGTAAATCGCCTCATGAGGCTAAGGACCCATGAATGGTTGTAAATGAATTTTGTTATGGCCTTAGCCTTCCCTACAACCTCTCTTACCCAAGGTAATTTCCCAATGTCCTCGAGGAGCAAATCAAGACAATGGGCTGCACATGGGGTCCAAAAAATGGTGGGGAATCTTGCCTCCAAAATCCTCCCGGCTGCCTTATATGCTGCTGCGTTGTCCGTGATGATTTGGACAACATTCTCCTCCCCAACCTCCAAGACAACCTCCTCCAACAACCCTGCAAGCATTTCGACACTCTTAACATGTGCCGATGCATCTACTGACTTAAGGAATGCAGTTCCTTCTACAGATGCAACCAAAAAATTAATGAGGGTTCTTCCCCTCCCATCTGTCCAACCATCAGACATGATAGTGCAACCCTTGGTTCTCCACACCTGACGCTGGTTGTCAAGCACAACCTAAAGTAAAAAAAAAAATTTAGTCATGCACATTGCATATTGATTTTATCATATTAATAAATATAAAAAAAAGTCATGTCATATAATTATATATATTAATTTAGTCAAGCACAATGACACAACCTGAATGTCGTTCACAGATTGTTGAAGTAGAGGGCCCCTAAGGTCATCATAAGTTGGCACCTTATATCCTGTGCCGCAGCTTGCGACAACATCTATCATGCGTCGCTAGTATGGAGACCTTGCCACATTGAAGGGAATGTCAGAATAGTACCAAAAAGTGGCAATGGCTTTCGTCGCTGCAGTGTGCTTCTCTTGGTTCCACGCAGCCATACCCTCAAGCGTGGATTGTGTCCCTGCCCCTGGCACAACACGGTCTAACTCTACAAAAGAGGAGTCTCCCGTCCCACTAGCTCCTTGTGCACTTGATGGACTCGAACTACTTTGTTGAAAGAACCGCTTAAGGCTGCCACACCCACTAATACGGCCACCTCGGGAGGGGGGGATGAAATGGCATCGCTATAACTTCTTTTGTTGCTAGCGTTTTCATCTGCCATAGATATCATGGCATTTACTTTGTTTTTTACATCTTCTGGCACCTTATCACATATTGCT
The DNA here is from genome assembly GCA_028583015.1 of Wollemia nobilis. Lineage (NCBI taxonomy): Eukaryota > Viridiplantae > Streptophyta > Pinopsida > Araucariales > Araucariaceae > Wollemia > Wollemia nobilis. The sequence continues at coordinate 575,738 of JAQPPZ010016564.1, forward strand.
ACATTATTTCCTGCTAACCGTGCCAAATGGAATTTGAGGCGATAAACGCCTCCAGTATAATGATTGCCACAAAAATTGCATTTAAAACTGTTTTTTGTTTGCCTTGGCGTTCCATACGCCCATGCTGGATCCAATGGTTTCATTTTTTATATGCCTGCACATGGAAACAATTTAGTAACAACAAAGTTACAAATCACTTGAAAAAAAGGAAAAAAAAAAAACTAAACCAAAAGGCTAGGGTTTGGGCCCTTTAGGGTTTAAATATGAAACATTGAGTCATTGACAGCTGAAAAATATGCTTGCATACATAGTTATTAGGCAGTAATATTTAGTAATTTACTTAAAAAAGAAGAAAAAAATAAACCCTAAAAAAACTACAATTTTAGAACAGCCCTAACCTAATTTCAAGCAGCCCTAAAAAAACCCTAACCTAATTTACAACAGCCCTAACCCTAAACCCTAACCTAATTTAAAACAGCCCTAACCCTAAAAAACAGCCCTAACCTAATTTAAAACAGCCCTAACCTAATTTAGAACAGCCCTAACCCTTAAAAAACCCTAAACCCTAAAAAATAGAAGAAACAAAATTACAATATTGATAGGCAGCAATATTTACTTAAAACTTAAAAGAGAAAAAAAATCCTAAAAACCTAAGCCCTTACAAAAAAAACCCTCAAAAAAATCGGGATAGCTAATAATTTGGCTTGCATATATCAATTTAGTATCTATTTAAAAGGAGGAGAAAAAAAACCCTAAACCCAAAACCCTAGACTAGGGTTTTGGGTTTTAATTTTAAACTTGAGAACATCCCTAACCTAATTTCAAACAACCCTAATCTAATTTCAAACAAGCCCTAATTTATTAAAAAAAAAAGAGTTTGAAAAAAATTTCTGACCTTGAATGAATCTTCTGCCGGATTCCTTCACACCGCAATCAATCTGCCGGATTCCTTCACACCGCAATCGATCGCGCTCCTAGGATGCCTTGGCGTAGTTGGTCGGGCCCGTCGGGGTGGTAGCACAAGGTGGGAGGGTTTTTTTGTGTTTGCAAGTGCTTAGAAGAAAGAGTGAAAAAAAAATTAACTTTTTCCTTTTATCGGCCGCAGCCTCTACCCGCGCGGCTGCGGCCGTTTTTGGCGATTTTTTGAAAAAATCGCCAAAAAATCAGCAAAAAATCGGCTGCATCGCGATAAGATGCCGATTTGATCGGCCCGGCATTGAGACCCGATTTTATCGCGATTTTGCCGATTTTTTGGCGATTTTCTCAACTATGATATATATAGATGGGGTAAATCCTCTCTATGGAGCATCATCATTGTTAGATGTAATCTTCAAGATATCACTTAAAGAGTATTCCCTTCTCGTGAAGGTCTCTTGTTACACATTGTTGTGTGATATTGAGATTAAATTTTATCATGCCTATTGTCATTGTCTATATTATATTTTGGGGTCTACATTATTATGAGATAGTTTCTTTGTAGAAAATGATATTGAGGAATTTTATAGAAATAGGTGTAATGTGGCAATACCCTCTTTTAGTTGCAGTTAAATTTTGCGGTGCCAACATGGTCCCTACACGGACTTATACAAGATTAAATATAAAGTGCATCACGAGATGCACATGTCAAGAAATGGTCCAAACATATTTTATATGTGCTATTGACACCTCTTAAAAATCGGTTTATAAAAATGTTTATTCTAATTCAATAATTTACTTATACCTAAAATTTTCTTGAGTTGAGGTGGTGCCATATGACCTTTGCAACTTTGTTAATTTAGGCTGCTCAAGTATGGCCCAATCCCCTATCAGACAATTTTGATATCCTTATCTTGGTTTTGAAAAACTATTAAAATTTATTTGGAGAAACAAGTATTTTGCCAAGTCATAACTAGGCAACTATTAACTCGCAAGGTAACAATTAATGAAATTTTGATCAATTTTGGAGATGATAGTACAATTCCAACATTTTTGGAAATTGAATATGCAAAGGTTTGGTGGATTAGATATAAAGAGACAATCATAAATTATAATAGCTCTAAGAGTGAAAACATGATCAATAGAGCTATGACTAATAATTTTAAAAGACAATCAGATTTATTATTGTGAGAGAGAGATAGTTCTATTAATATCCACAAATGGGCAAAGTAGGCCATTGGGACTCATTGAAAAGAGCTGTTACAAATTACAATGAATTGTAGTAACCACTGTTGTCACATTTTGCACGGGGTGCAATGTCTTCAATATTGTTTTGTAACAGTGCTGCTCTTCTTTTCCTCCTTCCGTTTTTCTCCCTTCTCTCCCTTTCCTTTTCTTTCCCATTCTCTTTCTCTCCCCCCTTTTTTCCTTGGAGTTCCCCAGTTGATTTTCCAGCTTTCCAGCAGGTCTATCTGAAATTGGCTAAGTCTGGGTGCGAAGTTCGCACTTCGCCCAGTTTTGGTGCGAAGTGCGTACTTCGCCCAGTTTTGGTGCGAAGTCCGACTCCGCCCCACTTTACGGGCGCACCTTGCCTAGCGGTGGCGAGTCAATGCAGAAAAAGGGTAAAATGTCGGAGCAGGTCCATATGGCGGCAGACACCAGTGTTCGCCTGTGCGCAGTTTGACTTCTCAACAGAGCCGGAATGCGCCCTTGACAGGTGTACAGTAGGGGAACAAACCCGGAATTTGACCAAGGCTTGAAGGCCCTCCCCGACTGCACTGATTTCTGCACGCATCCCAAGGAGCCCCGATCCCAAGCAAAGATGGATAGACTGCCCTCTAAGGCAGGCATGTGTCCTACGAGCATAACCCATCATCGGACAAGTGTCCGACCGGGATTTGAACCAAGGCTGCCGACCAAAAGGGATAAGCATGGGCTGCTGCACCGCTGCGTTAATAGCCTCATTCAAAGCTGATCCGAGGTTTCACCTGCTCCGACTACTAGCAAGCCTGCCGACTTGAAGATTTACCCAGCACTCCGCCACGTAGCTGTCCGGCTTCCGAGGAAGACCATCTGCGGGTACAGCCCGATCCGACAAAAGGTCGAGCATTTGCGGCTCTTTCGCCGCTTACGTCGGCTCATGTTTGGTGGGACTACGTGCCCATTAATGTAACGGGTGGGACTCGGGCTATAAAAGCCCATCCGAAATTCATTGTAAAGGGTGGAAGGGGAATGTTTGTTAGGGAACTATCGTGCTTATTGTAACCGTGCTTACGCTTATGAATACAATCTGTATGCACGGTTCCATTCTCTTGTCTTTATTCTTTTATCTTTGTCTTTCATTATATGCCTTAGGCCCACCGTGTCGTTGCTCGTTAATTCACTTTGGCATTTGGCGATCGGGTTCCTCTAGCATTGCTTGCTTAAAGCACCTTATGTACTTCATTATTTAAAGCATTCATTATAAATTTGGTAGCAGTTCCATCGGTTGTGTGTGACGTTGCTGGCCCGTATCACAGTGATTGATGCGATCCCTGCTTGTTAGTTCCTTGTAGGGAATGTTTGCTAGGGAGCCATTGAAGGCTGTGCGGTTAAACTCTCTACCTAACACATATACACAGCTCACGACATCTCTAGGTTTACTTTCTACCCTCGTCGGTGTACGTATCCGGTGATTGATACGATCCCTCTTTGTTAGTTCCTTGTAGGGAATGTTTGCTAGGGAGCTATTGAAGGTGTGCATACGGCTGTCGGTGTATCGGAAGTACGCCTAGGTTTTGCGGTTCCTTGTCATGCTCTGTGTTTGTATGCGGTAAGTAGCGGTGATTGGTGTGTTCCCGTCCTGTTAGTTCCCCCCACCAACCTTTGGACATATTTGTATCTCTTTCTGTACATTTGTCTCTTTCCGTTCCTTTATTTCTTTCCTGTTCCCTTTAGCTTAAATCAAGCCCCCCCCAAAAGGAGCCGGCCTTCTCCGGAGATTGGCTCGGAAGGCATCTCTTCCTTCCGGCCTTTCATGTTTGAGTGGGCGAATCTGGGCGCATTAACCAAAAATCCTTTCCTCATGGCAGATTCGTAACCAACAGTTTCTCTGGCACGCCCGGTGGGACGCTTGTCCCACGATTTAAAGAAAGAGTACCCATCTAGTTTCCACCTAGCGCAACAGTTCTTCTGACCCGCTCGGCGGAACACGGGTCCCACATCTGACGAGAGATTTTCTGATCAGTCTCCACCGCGCCGCGGTTCTGAGCTCTTGGTGAGACAAGGAAGTTTCTCACCCCCGACGGAATCGAAGCACCGGTGTTCGCTTCATTGCTGTTCCAAATCCGAACACTCGGCGACTACTGCACGAACAAATCCTCCGAGTCTAGAAGACCGGTCCGGTCACCTTCATGCACACGAGAAGGTGGCGAACAAGAAATCCGAGAAGCCCGCATGAGTTCTACGAACTAGACATCCACGCTCGAGGCGAGATACCCAGTCTGGCTGATCCGCGAGCTCGTTTCGACGAAGCCGAGGCTGAGATCCAAGAAGAGGCCGAAGCTGAGGTCGGAAGAGCCGAGTACGAAGTAGAAGAGGCCGAGGAAGAGGAAAATCCTGTATCCTCGGAAAGTACCGATACCGAGTACACAACCGACGGCGGAGAAGAAGAAGAAATGGCTGATCAACAGCCGAATGACGATGATCTCTTCCCGGCGGTGGACTCTACGAGGCCTTTGGCCTCGATCGGTCGACAAGTTGTGCCCCTCTTTGCTTTAAAGTCTATTCCCACATACGACGGCTACGGTAAGACGGCGTACGAGCACATCCGGGACATCCTTGCCACGGCCGCACCGCATACCATCACCGATGAAAGTGTGAAGACCCGTCTGCGGCCCTTTCCACGAGGGGAAAGCTTCTCTCTTGGTGGAGATCGCTGCCGGAGGGATCCATCACTGGGTGGCCCGACTTGCCGGGAGGCTCGTAAAAGGATGCAACGAGTCCGCTGATCCTACCTCTCTCTTGCATCGGTTCCAAGCAATCCGGAGGCATCCTCAAGAGGAGGTGTACGATTTTAACATTAGGTTTGCGAGATCCTGGAAACGGGTACCTCGCGAACTTCGGCCTTCGGCCGGCATGGCTGCTCACTACTATCCGAGGTCTTTCAACTCGGACATATGCCTCTTCTTGAAGATCGCCCGAATTGACGAGTTCCCCGCATCTGTACGAAGCTGCCCGACAAGTCGAAGGCGACATTATCTCCATCGGCGGGCTTCCGTCCGAGTGCGGGGAGCCGATTCATCCCGACTTTCCAAGATCGCGAGTATCCTTCGCCACGGTGGTGTGCCGTCTACTTCGGGGCAGCGGCCCCGACCGCAGTGGAATCCGGCGCCGGTCGTAACTCAATACGGCCCGCCTCAGTTGCATTACCCTCATCCGCCTCCTCCCGCTCCGCATTTTCCGGCGCTTCCTGCTCCCCCGCAGTATGCGTCTTATTCTAACCCTCCTCCATTGGCCGCTTTGCCTCCACCGGCACAGTTGCCGCCTCCCGATGACGGCATCCGAACACGATTCTACAAGAAGTGCGGGCTTTGGCCTCCGGATATCATGCCATGTCCAATGACATGACAGCTATGAAAAAGAAGCAGGCCCAAATGGACTTTGCTCCTAGAAGGCCGTATGCGCCACCGGCGCTGACAAAAGATAAAGCCCCAGAAAACCAACCGCAGAGGCGTCCGCCTCGAGAAATCTTGCTATAGATGACCCACCTGGTCCTCCCGACCGAGTCAGCCGGTGCACTACGTGCAATGACCCGCATTCGGAGGAAGATTGCACTTTGCACCAGCACTACATCCAGACCTTGGCCGGCAGCACTATAGAAGATGATGAGCTGTACATGATCTTGGACGGCGAGGCCAATTTTGCCCTGCCAGAAGAGAACCCAGTGACGCCCGCCAAGGAAGAAAAGAAAGCTGCGGACGCGGCTAAACCTTTGCAGGTATATGCGAGAAGAGAAAAACCGCAGCCCAATGGGCTGCCACCGTACAAGCGGCTGTGGCCTTACACAGCCCAGGAGAAGGCATCCAAAGATAAAGCTCCCGCTAAACCTTCTCTAGCAAAGGCCGCTGCTGTTCCAGCTAAGCCTCCAGCAAAGGCCCCAACTCCCGCTAAGCTTCCTGTACTTCAGCCCCCGACCGAAACCAAAGAACAAGCCCAGGAGAAGCTGAAGTACCCGTCTCTGACCAAGAGACAGCGAGTTGAGGCCACCCAACAGTACCGGACCAAGTATGAACCGGCTAAACCAGCGAAAGGAGCTAGTACCTCGGGCTACGACATTGTAGACGAGTTAAAGAAGACTCCTGCCAGAATCAGCATGTACGATGCTCTTTTGCTTCCAGGCCAAGTAGATCTGCTGCAAGAATCACTGAAGAACATGAAGAACGGCAAGCAGATGCAACCTGCTGTCCTGGTTCAACCTTTGACGATCTCCGCCACTGGGAAGAGCAGGCCCGCCACCCTTTTATCTGTCTTTGCGGATGCAAGGGCACATAGTTCCAAGCTGCATGGTGGATTACGGTGCTTCCTCGATTGTGATGCCGAAGGCCGTCTGCGATGAGATCGGGATGGAATACACACGGAGCAGCCAAGGCGTGCTGCAATTAGACGGCACCCCTGTCAAGACGGTTGGTGTCATAAAGGACATCCCTATCCGGCTGCACAAAGCTCTCGACATTGTGGTCATCCAAGAGGTCGTGATTGTTGACCTGGAGCCTTACTTCGGCATGTGTCTCTCTCGGGAGTTCAACTGCGAAGTTGGGCGGGTACTGTCTCTAGACTACTCGCACATGGAAGTGCCCTTCAAAGGAAGGAGAGCGAAAATTTTCAATGAGAAGCCTTCCCCTTTTCTAGTAGACAAGATACCCGGCGGAGAGATGGCTGCATGGTCCGGTTGTCGGAAGAAGAAGCGGTGACGATGGAGCGGCCGAGCAAGCTCTCGAAGTGCTACAGCTAGAAGACGAGTTCTCGTTGCGGGATTTTAATGCCGTAATCGGGACGGAGCAGGGCTGTTATTCCATTAAGCAGCCCGAGGAGCTTGACGTGTCCGTTGCGAAGGAAGTAGGACCTGCACCCGAAGAGCTGTGGAAGCTTTTCTTTGACGGCGCCCGTTGCAAGAATGGCGCCGGTGCAGGGGTCCTCCTGGTTTCTCCAACCGGAGTCCAGAGGGACTATGCCTACAGGCTGGCACGGAGCTGTACTAACAATTCGGCGGAATACGAAGCCACGTGCTTGGGTGCGAAAGGCGGAAAGGCTAGGAATCAAGCATCTCCAAATTTTCGGAGATTCGAGTTAGTGTGTCATCAAGTTACGAATAAATGCGCGTCTAAGCATCACTATCTTAGAGCGTACCGCAATCGGGTCTGGGACATGATGGAATCGTTTGACTCATTGAACGTTAAGGCAATATCGCGTGAGAGAAACAAGCACGCGGATATTACAGCGTCTGTTGGAGCCAGGTACGTTCAAGTTGAAGACGTCGTCCGAAACCGAAGCCGGTCCGCACCATTCTACGAGGCCTTACGTGCACGATAGGGATACCTTCAGCGGGTATTCAGTTGTGACGAGGAGATCGTCACATTCCTGGTTAACGAAGTGTGTGTAATCGAAGGTAGAGACCATGATGACGAGCAATATGAGGGGTTGATACAGTTACGGAATAATCACGTCCCAAAAGGACTGATTACATTAGAAAGTCTCTTTGATCGAAATGACAGAGCAATATCCCACAGGATCAAAGTAGACCCGAGGCAGTATGCTGACCTGGAGCTCGAACCTGGTAAAACCATCAAGGTCGGAACAGACTGCACGTCGGAGGAGGCCGGTGCAGATTAGATCATCGTGCCGGGAGTTCCCCGACATCGTGGCACGGTGCTACGAAGATTTGAGGGGTATGACGGATCTGTCATCCGAGCATACCATCGAGCTAGAGGATGGCGCCAAGCCGTTCAGACAAAAGCAAAGGGCCGTAAATCCAAAGGTTGAGGCCATGATGAAGACCGAGCTCTTGAAGATGCTTGGAGGCCAAGATCATCTACCCCATCAAACATTCATCCTGGGTCGCGAATCCGGTGCCCGTGAGGAAAAAGAATGGCGACATACGTCTCTGTGTCGACTTCAGAAACCTAAATCAGGCTTCCCTCCGGGACCACTATCCGCTTCCCCAAATCGACCAAATTTTGCATATCGTTGCTGGAGCCCAGAGATTTTCACTTTTAGATGGATTTTCCGGCTACAACCAGATTTGGGTCAAAGACGAAGACCAGCATAAGACGGCGTTTACCACGAAGTGGGGAACGTTCGCCTATCAGCGCATGCCGTTTGGCTTATCCAATGCGGTGCCACGTTCCAAAGGGCCATGGACATGGCCTTAGGAAAGCTGCTCAACAAGATTATTGTCATCTATCTTGATGACATGATCGTTTTCTCTCACCGACGAGAAGATCATGTTTCGCACCTGCGGCAGATATTTGAAAGTTGTCGAGAATTCGGCATCTCTATAAACCCGAAGAAGTCTGTCTTCGCGGTAAAGGAAGGAAAGCTGCTTGGGACATGTCATCTCCGAGGAAGGCCTCGCCATTGACCTTGACAGAGCAGAAGCCCTCGTTACGCTTGCCATTGCTGATAAAAAAGGGCTGCGGTCCTTCTTCGGTCGGATTAACCCGTGCGGAAGTTCATTCCGGATTTCGCACGAGTGATCAAGCCTATGGCCGAGCTGTTGAAGAAAGATACACCTTACGAATGGGTGATGAGAGAGAGCAAGCTTTCGAGGAAATCAAGGCTCGAGTTGCGCAAGCTCCGGTGTTGACAAACCCGGACTACTCCAAGGACTTCATCTCGTATGCGGTGGGAGAACCCGAAAGTTACGCTGCAGTCCCGACTCGGAAGGGAGACGACGGTGAGGAGCGCCCCATTGCGTTCCTAAGCCAAGTGATTACGCCACACGAAGAGAAGTACAATTTTATAGAGCGGCGGGTCCATGCGGTCATGAAGTCCCTTCGAAAGTTCGGGCACTTTGTCTCCCGGAGTAAGACCACTTGTCTTTGTGATTCACCCCGATGTTCGCGGTTTCATCTTGCAAGGGGAACCGGGTCACAAGAGAGCGGGATGGATTGCCAAGATCCGGGAGTTTGACATCGAAGTACGGCCCACCAAGCTTATCGGAGGCCGAGCCTTGTGTCGGGAATTGGCCCGAAGCGCGTAGCCGGCATCTCCGCTTTGTAAGTGGGAGGACACGGCGACACGCGTCTACCTAGCCAACTCCTTATCGGAGGGGAGTGATTGGACGGATGAGCTGGTGAGATACTTACGCACCGGAAGATGTCCCGATCACTGAACGCCTCACAACGAAGGAGATTTCGGTTAGGTGCATTAAGGTACACTCTTCGCCCCGAGGGGCTTTACTTCAAAAATATTGACGGCATCCTGTTGCGGTGCGTCATAAAATCTGACCAGCCTAGGATCCTCGGAGATTTTCATTCCGGGATGCCTGGGGGTCACCATTCTTCAAGGCCAACGGCCTTAAAAATAATAAGGGCTGGATACTATTGGCCCACTCTGTTCGCAGACGCGTATGCGGTCTGCGCCAAATGTGATCAATGCCAGAGGTATGCTTGTCGAAACAGAAAAGCACCCCTGCCCCTTCAACCGATTCAAGCCGAAGCTCCGTTCCAGCAATGGGGTCTGGACTTCATTGGGGTGATTTCTCCTAACTCCTCCGCCGGCCACAAGTTTATTCTCACAGCTACTGACTATTTCACACGGTGGACGGAGGCGATCCCGACCAAGAACGCCGACCAAGAAACGGTCATCAGGTTCATTGAGAGCCTGATTACCCGCTTCGGGGTTCCGAGTCGATTGTGACGGACAACGGTCCGGGATTTGTAGGCGGTGTACTCACGGAGTACACCGGCGGCCTTGGCATCTATCACAAGATGTCTTCTAATTACTACCCGCGGGGGAATGGCCTTGCCGAGTCTACTAACAAGAACCTCCTGAAAATTCTCAGGAGGACCATTGAAAAAAATAAGCGGACTTGGCACTTGCTCTGAACCGGGCGCTATGGGCGGACGAGTTGCGTTCAAGAAATCCCTCAAGACGTCCCCCTATGCGCTCGTCTATGGCAAGCAAGTTGTTATGCCATCACACATTGAAATCCCGACACTGTGGATGATTGACGAAGACGGGAGCAGCGGAGACCCGGTAGACGACGAGGTTGTGCCAACTCCTGCGGTTGGAAGAAGACGAGAGAAAGTGCATACCGAGGCCTTCGCCGATCACATTGCAGCCACTAAAGGCTGGTTTGCCAAAGGCACCATTGCCGAGTTTTCGAAGTCGGGGACACAGTGCTTGAAGTGGGACTCATACAAGGCAAAACCGGGTAATCACGGAAAATTTGACGCTCTGCGGGAGGGCCCTTATCGGATTGCCGGGTGAATCAGTTCAATGCCTACATACTTTCGGATATGGAGGGTCAGCTCCTCCCCATCCCCGTCAACGGGTTCCACTTGAAGCTTTATCGTTGTTGAAGGTGCCGAGTGGCCCTTCCCTGTAAAAATTTTGCCTTGTGTTTTTATTTTCCCCCCCGCATGTATAGTTTCCAGTTTTAGCATTCGGTTTATTTTTCCTTCTTTGAGCTTAAATGCGGCATGGGAGAGAAAGACGGACTTCGCAACGAAGTCCGTCGTTGCCCCGCGAGGAGGGCGAAGTTCGGCTATGCGAGAGAAAGAAAGGAGAAAAAGAGCAAAAAATCGACTAAGTGTTGACCGAAGTCCGACTTAGCGTGACTGACTCGGCCGGCCGAAGTGCGAAGTTTGTCGAGAAAAGCTGAAGCAGACTAAAGTCCGCACTGCGCAACCCTTCGTGCGAAGTACGCACTGCGCGCAAAGTTTGTGCGAAGTGCGAACTTCGCACGAAGTCCGACTTCGGCCAAGCGCCTGTGCGAAGTGCGCGCTGCGCTCAACGCTTGGGCGAAGTGCGAACTTCGCGCGAAGTTCGCACTTCGCATCAAGCTTCGGCCGAAGTCCGAACAAAGCGGCTAGCGCCCGTGCGAAGTCCATCTAAAGATCAAAGGCGGCAAAGACCCAGATCGCGCCCAAACCTTGGGCGCAGCTAAAAACAGAGGTAGAACAGTTCAAGCACGCGCTTCGCGCGAAGTTCGTACTTCGCCCGAAATTCGGGCGAAGTCCGACTTCGCCGGCGAGGTCGGGCCGTGCCCAACTTCGGGCGAAGCCCGGCTGCGCCTAGTTTTCCGGGCCAGTATTGGGACGCGGTTTAAAGAATAATAAAAAAAAAATTCAAAAACCCCAAGCTGGGCCCAAGGCGCGTTTGCACTTGTTTTAATGTGGGTTTCCGCACCGAAGGTTTTGTCTTGATCAGTGTGCCCAAGTGGTGGCAGCAACGTCAGCCATGGTGCAGTCCCCAACGCTGAGTTAATGATTGCACGTTTTCAAGCGAAACGCAACTAAAAAAGCAAGGCACGGCTGCCGGGCGCGTCTTTTCCTAAACGTTCTCTTGCGCGGCCACCAAGGGTTTTAACTCAGCCGACCTACCCCTCTTGCGTTGCATTAATGGCGCTGTTTTTATCTAGAAAAGGGGGTCGAGAATCATGCCAACATTCCAGTTTGCAGAGATTATTCCTCGGACGGTGCTAATTATTCCTACGATAGCGAAATTTGTTGCGAGACGGCTGAACTGTCATTATTGCTGACTCGGAGAGATGGACAAGGGAAAAATGCACGTGTCGGCGCGATCCAGTGGAAGCGATGAACCGGGGGATTTGCCGCGGCCGGGGAGTTTTCAAAGGCGATCCTCCGCGAGAGAAAAAGTCAAAGGCCCGGACGAAGAAGGTACGGCGTGGGCAATCCCCACCACCTCCGGTGAATTACATGGCAGGATATGTGGACGGCTCGTTTTCCATGAGCCTAACTCAGCTGAGAGCGAATGTGGAGAGCTGGGCTGACAAAGTTTCGCCCTCCCATCATTTTGGAGCGGCGTACAAATCAAACCTCTTCAGATTCATGTGCCCTCCTGTCCACCAATGCCCGGAGCTGATAGACTTAATTGTCAGACACTATAAACCAGCTTCCCGGCAAATCTGCAGTTCCAGTGGCAAACCCTTGTTCGCACTGCGCAGGGAGACTGTGCAGCCGGCTTTCGCCCCAGGGCTGGAGTATGACTCCGGCACCATCCTCGGGAAAAATCAGTTTGGGCGAACAAGCGGGACGTTTCACGCACACCAAGCGAATGAGGGATTTCCTCAATTCAGAGCTGAGCGCCCCGCTTCCGGTCGGACAATGGCCGGTGGCCCCATGCCTTTGGTAAAATTTCGGAGCAAGTATCTATATACCATCTTGGCATGGATCCTCGAGCTGCGACTCCGATGAGTTGGTGCACCCGTACCGGTGGCGGCGCGAGAATGCCTCTGTGTGGAGAATCTTACGAACCGGCGGCGCGGCGGAGCGGAAACGCCCCATCTCTTTCGGTCGGGCGGGTGGTGCGGCTTACGCCATTCATTCCAGTCTGCTGAAAATCCGAAGCGCCAGTCAACCAATTTTCGTTTCAGTTCCGTTCTAGTCTGGCTTTGTTTGTACCATCTGCACCCCCAAATGCCGATCCTGAACCTGAAGAAGGTTAACGAGAAGGGAGAACCCCAGCCCGTCTATAACTGGACGGATGACTTATACTGGAAAGGGTCCTACTACAAGTTCAACTTCAACTTTCTGGGATTCGTCATGTCAGTCTTCACCGAAAGTGAAATCCCCCGTCCCCGAGAGAAATGGCGAGTGCTTTGATAAATCGGAAGCTCGGGGACGTTTCGAGGCGACGCGGGGGGATTGTGATCAGAATCTACGGATTCAAGGGCAAACCCTATTTGCTGCCCTATTGGTGCTCAGAGCATCTGTTCGGGATGGAGGTTGCCCGACAGATGGACTATGTGGAAGAAGAGTTTGGCCTAGGGAAGAAAAGAGGACAGATTTTTCAATACCCTCTTTCCTGGGCCAACGTTGAGATTATTGAGGTAGGACAACATGTCTACCTAGAGCAAGCGCTGTCCCGGATTGGCCTGGTTTTGCTGCCGCAGCGCTGGAAGTATGACCCTCATGGGATAAGGGGAAAGTTTGCACATTTGTGCCCCGGGACATAACCGAAGATAGATGCGACGTGGTCCATGTGGACCTTGGTGGGAGATTGAATTAATGGAAGCTTCTCCCCCTTGGCGGGATTTCTCTTGCGAGGAGGTGACATATGACCCCAAGAGAAACCGGGACCATCACTTCTCATCTCCGGGGTTCAAAAAATTTCTGTCCAAGATTGCGAGGCCTTAAGCTGGTCTAAAGAAAAGATTATTGAATCTTTGGAAAATGAGATGCCGCACGCGACACGATAAATCCACAAGGAGAAACATGGCCGTAGATGACGACTTCTCGGTTCTCTATGACCGGCATCATGACAGTGGCGGCCGTTCGCATATCAAGGTTACGTTCCCAGAGGCCCCTTTGAGGATTATAAAAGTGGGTCTCCTCCCAAACGATTGTACACTTCGGCAGCTGCCGGCGCCGGCCCGACAAGTACCCGAGCCGATCCAATGCGGTTCGTGGCTCCTAAGGCGGCGCACGAAAAGGCGAAAAAAGTTAGCCAAGGCGGCGCCGAGGCACTTCCTCGAGCAAGAAAAGCGCCGAGCGCCGCGAAACGGACCGGTCGCGGCGGACCTTACGCAAGTCAAACCCGGTACAAGTTTACCGTGGGAGCATCGGTGCCTGCTTGCACAGCCGTCTCCTTCCCCCGATCCGACGGTTGTTCCCGGAAGAGAAGAAGCGGAGGAGAGTTGAGAAAATCGGGCGACCCTAGCACGATAGTGCGGCGACCGATCGCGAGCCGCGGCCGCGTCCTGCCGCCGCGAGAGGCAATTCCTTTGGGCGAGTCCCAAGCCGGCCGCCGAGACAAGAAGCGAAGACATTCACCGGGCATCGGCTCAGGCGGAGCCCGCAGGTACGTTTGCTGTCCCTGTCTCTCTAGTCTCACCCGGTTCTACTTCCACTCAGTCCCCCGCTCAATCTGGGCGAGCCATGACCACATCCTCCTCCCCGTCTCCGCGTCCTTCTAGCGGCCCCCACTCTTTCGACCAGTTTGCTCAGAACCCTAACGTCTCTCTTTCTCTGAGCACAACTCCAAACCCTTCGCCCGAGGTTAGTGCTGAGGCTGTCCGTTCACCATCACATCCTCCGCCTCAGCCGCTTCAAACCCTCACAGTGTCGGCCGCTCCCATTTCCATTTCCCGGTCGCCCCCACAAGCGGCCGATTCTTCCAAGGTGCTGTCCGGTTCCTCCCGATCCCATCCCCGCGGGAGAGACGTCTCGGCGGATCCCTAGGGCTGGGGGAACCAGATTTTATGGACGACCTCCGAACTCGGATGACTTGCCCACGGCAGCAAGAGCCGTAGAGTATTACGTCTCTTTCCGCCAAGACACTGAAGCGGAGGAGACATGAAGAGATAGCCGCCCGGCAAAACGCGCAAAGTATGATTTCGGAAGGAGAGTGATTACAACGGAGAAAATAATCCCAATAGTGAAGAAGCCTCTCCAGAAATGACTAAGGCGGACTACGTGCTCCGGACAAAGGAGAAAAGCTTTGACGACATTGATAAACGAGTATGAGATTCGGACGATCATGCGCAAAGGCGACAATCTCTTTGTCAAGAGTGCGGAGGAGCGGGGAAGAACTTTTCGCGTTGCGGGACAAAGTAAGGCAACTTGAAGAGGACCTATCTAGGTCCAACGAGCGGTTGGAAGCGGCGCGGCGAGAAGCAGATGAATTCAAAGCCCGGCTAGCCGCTTCTCGACAACGAGCCGCAACCGAAAGAAAGCGGCCTCGGAGCAGATTTCTCGGCTCCGGGAGTCTTTGAAGCGAGCACGATCGCGACTTGCGGAAAAAACATCTCAAGCGGTTGTCTTTTCAAAGACAAAAGTTAAGGAAATGAGGGCTGGTTTCTTTGAGGGAATGCAAGCCCCATACCTTTAAGGCAATGGCGGTCCTGGACTTCGCATCCGGGATTCAAGAAGTTTACGCCGGGAAAGCTTGTGGTAGAGGAGGCCGAGCGCCGAGGCAAAGCAATGGCTGGACACGGCGATAAACCTTCGGGGAGCGCGGCGCGGCAGGCGTCCTTTTCCCCCGTGTCCTCATTCGGCTGCAGAATGGGCAGGTGCAAGGGTGACCTTGCACAAATATTTTAGAAAAGTTGAAGAGGTGAGAGTGGCCAGACGAATGCTTGACGCATTCGGACATGAAAAAGATATCATGTCGGCCCCCTTTCACGCTCTTTCGAGAACTTGGGTGTCCGAGGTTTTGTTGAGAATGGCGAGCTCCTCACCCTAGATCGGGTAAAGAAGAATTGGCGAGTCCTTTGAAGCGGATACGACTGAAATTGATAGGCTGGGTGAGCCAATTCAAGACGGTCGAGTCACTCGGATGGTGTCCGAGATATTCCGGGATCCGCTCCTATTTTCGGGAGTTAGAGAAAAGATACCTCACCATCGACATGCACGCGGTCGCTGCTTTTCACGGAGCATTAGAAGACATAGCTGACCGCAAGCCATTCGAAGCGGAAGCATGGCACTCAGCCCAAGAGGCGTACACTCGCATGTGCGAGGCGAAGCGAGGAAATGGAGACCTTTCGGGAAGGAGATGCGGTGAGGCAGGCGACAAAGATGAATACGAAGAACGGTTGCCGCAAGGAGAACAGTTAGAGCAGCAAAAGGCAGGGGAGGCAAGTTCCTCTGCACCCAAAGGATGAAGGCATGGATTCTTTGCACCGAGACGAGCTCGACACCCGCGAGCCGCCAGAAATGTTGTCACATTTTGCACGGGGTGCAATGTCTTCAATATTGTTTTGTAACAGTCTTTGCTCTTCTTTTCCTCCTTCCGTTTTTCTCCCTTCTCTCCCTTTCCTTTTCTTTCCCATTCTCTTTCTCTCCCCCCTTTTTCCTTGGAGTTCCCCGAGTTGATTTTCCGGCTTTCCGGCGAGTCTATCCGAAATTGGCTAAGTGCGGGTGCGAAGTTCGCACTTCGCCCAGTTTTGGTGCGAAGTGCGTACTTCGCCCGATTTTGGTGCGAAGTGCGTACTTCGCCCAGTTTTGGTGCGAAGTCCGACTCCGCCCCACTTTCTGGGCGCACCTTGCATGGCGGTGGCGAGTCAATGCGAGAAAAAGGGTAAAATGTCGGAGCAGGTCCATATGGCGGCAGACACCAGTGTTCGCCTGTGCGCAGTTTGACTTCTCAACAGAGCCGGAATGCGCCCTTGACAGGTGTACAGTAGGGGAACAAACCCGGAATTTGACCAAGGCTTGAAGGCCCTCCCCGACTGCACTGATTTCTGCACGCATCCCAAGGAGCCCCGATCCCAAGCAAAGATGGATAGACTGCCCTCTAAGGCAGGCATGTGTCACACAGCATAACCCATCATCAGACAAGTGTCCAGCTTCGGGATTTGAACCAAGACTGCCGACCAAAAGGGATAAGCATGGGCTGCACTGCACCGCTGCGTTAATAGCCTCATTCAAAGCTGATGCGAGGTTTCACTGCTCCGGCTACTAGCAAGCCTGCCGACTTGAAGATTTACCCGGCACTCCGCCACGTAGGCTGTCCGGCTTCCGGGAAGACCATGCTGCGGGTACAGCCCGATCCGACAAAAGGTCGGCATTTGCGGCTCTTTCGCCGCTTACGTCAGCTCATGTTTGACTGGGACTCTGTGCCCATTAATGTAACGGGTGGGACTCGGGCTATAAAAGCCCATCTGAAATTCATTGTAAAGGGTGGAAGGGGAATGTTTGTTAGGGAACTACTGTGCTTATTGTAACCGTGCTTCTGCTTATGAATACAATCTGTATGCCCAGTTACATTCTCTTGTCTTTATTCTTTTATCTTTGTCTTTCATTATATGCCTTAGGCCCACTGTGTCGCTGCTCGTTAATTCACTTTGGTATTTGGCGATCAGGTTCCTCTAGCATTGCTTGCTTAAAGCACCTTATGTACTTCATTATTTAAAGCATTCATTATAAATTTGGTAGCAGTTCCATCAGTTGTGTGTGACGTTGCTGGCCCGTATCACGGTGATTGATGCGATCCCTAGCTGTTAGTTCCTTGTAGGGAATGTTTGCTAGGGAGCCATTGAAGGCTGTGCGGTTAAACTCTCTACCTAACACATATACACAGCTCACGACATCTCTAGGTTTACTTTCTACCCCTGTCGGTGTACGTATCCGGTGATTGATACGATCCTCTGTTGTTAGTTCCTTGTAGGGAATGTTTGCTAGGGAGCTATTGAAGGCTGTGCATACGGCTGCTGGTGTATCGGAAGTACGCCTAGGTTTTGCGGTTCCTTGTCATGCTCTGTGTTTGTATGCGGTAAGTAGCGGTGATTGGTGTGTTCCCGTCCTGTTAGTTCCCCCCACCAACCTTTGGACATATTTGTATCTCTTTCTGTACATTTGTCTCTTTCCGTTCCTTTATTTCTTTCCTGTTCCCTTTAGCTTAAATCAAGCCCCCCCCCAAAAGGAGCCGGCCTTCTCCGGAGATTGGCTCGGAAGGCATCTCTTCCTTCCGGCCTTTCATGCTGGTGGGCGAATCTGGGCGCATTAAACAAAAATCCTTTCCTCATGGCAGATTCGTAACCAACAACCACAAAGTACTATGAAAATAAGTTAAAATAGAGTAAAATATCTAGTGTAAAGTACTCTAAAGTGGAACAACTGTATGGCATAAAATGGGTTACCCAAAACGGATAAACCCTAACATGCTAAAAGAAATGATTAAGAGAGTTTTAGAAGTTGAGGTACAACGGAGATAGAAAGGAGCTCTAATGGATCCAAGTGCTAACATTAATCTATAGTGGTATATAAAGTAGAAGCACGGTTATTGTCGTCACCAACTATCCCTAAAGGGCCAACACAAGATCTAATGATGCTTCTTGGAGAATGGCTAGGACTAAGAGGGCTTGGTTGGATAGTTCTAGGGGAACATGGAGTTCGATCCCTCAAAACTCTTCTTCTAGCATCCATAGTTGTGGAACCAATAAAATAGGAGAAGAAACTAGTAAGTTGCACTTGTCTACAACTCTTATGTATGTGAGGGGTGGCCGAAACTTGACATCGAAGAACTGCAGTCTTGTCCAGTCTCAAGCAATAAGAAAGAACTGAAGCCCTAGTAGCCACTCTTGTATGTAGACAATGGCACACAAATCTGTCATTAATATTTTTAATAGATGTAGATTCCAATGAGCACTTATTACTTCAATTGTAGAGATAGGGTGAAAGAATGAGGTGATTAGTCAAGTAGTAGTCTGTCTCCCATGTAGTAACCAATGCTGAAGAGTCATAGCTTCCCTGAGGTAAAGAGCCAAGCATCTTTGGTCAAGATAGCTGAAAAAAGTGGCAAGCGATCCACTTGAGTCTCTATATAAGCAATAGTACCTCCCTCGAATTTCATAATAAAAAAGACACCTGGAGATGGAATGTTCTTTAGACTCCACCTCCCAAATAGAGCAAAGACGACATAACCCCATCCTCTAGAGGAATATTGTCGGTTGACCAAGAGGAATTCTAAGGCTGTGTCCAATGTCACTCGACATAATTAGGATGAGTAATAATGCCACTCTTAATCCTTATGAAATGCTTAGTGTAGAAAAACAACTTAGGACTAAGAGGTTGAGATATAGCAACCCAAATGATCTGAATATATTGTCGATAAACATCATCTCTAACTGTTTGATTAATTATCCACTTACTAGGAAGAAGGTGAGGAAGAGCATTTAAGGAGTATTTGAAAGGAGGTAGTTGATCCGTGGGGATTCCAACTGATTGAAGAAGAGAAATAGCTTTTGAGTATCATCCATGCTGAGGACCAAAAGAGCCCATAGAGGTAATGCATTCTGAGATGCAAAGTGCCAAAGTCACCCATGGATCTAAGGCGATGAAGCTGAAAAATAATTTTGAAGATGCTCTCAAGACGAAGAGGATGAATGCCAAACTCATCCTGAACAATACATTGGGGAATTGTTCCTTTACATTGGATAAATCGCTGAAGCAAAATAGTATTGACTCTCTTAATGTGAGCTCAATCAATGCACCCTAGACTTGGACCCCAAATCTCATATCCATGTAGGACTATGGGTTTGATGATGCAATCAAAGAGGTGCATCTTTGTAGGTATGCCTTGAAAGTGTTATTGGAAGCATTTGTGTTCCAATACTGAGAGAGATGCTTATCCTTTGCAAAGATGTGACTATGAAGTTGGCCGAAGATTAAGGGAAGGACCTATAAACTGAACCCCCAAAGTAGGTGTAAGTAGTGGCAATCTCAATGGAATCGCCCTTATAGAAGAACTAAAACTTAGATAGGGCACTCTTTGATGCGTTAAGATAATCACCTTAGTCTTGTTAAGATTGACTACCAATTGTTTTAAGTCACAAAAGCGAACAAGAGCCTCCAATATTCTTTAGAGGCCCTCAAGAGTATGAGCAAGAAGAACAACATCATCTGCAAAAAGCAATATAGATATCAAGGCATGATGTAGAAGGCAACAATCGCCAACATTTTTGCATTAATGAATATATTCTTCAAGCTCATACATGTAGATCCCAAAGAGTGAAGGAGAAATAGGACAACTAGAGTGAAGGAGAAACAGGACAACCTTGTTTGACGTCAATGGTGCTTTGGACATCCTTTGAGAAACCAAAAGCTATCCGCAAATGACTAACAACTACCTCATATAGTCTCTTGATGAAAGTGATAAAGAGCTTTGAGATGCTGATGTCATGTAGTCTTGAAATAAAAGATGCTTGGGAACGGTGTCAAAGGCCTTTCCAAATTCCACAAAACAACAAAACACTTTAGAGGACCGTTGTGAGCCTCCTAAATAATAGTTATGAGAGTGAAAACATGATCAATAGTTTGATGATCCTTTGTAAAACCAGCTTGCCCTCTCGCTCTAAGCTTGCCTTGATCCAACAATTCTGAGAGTTTCATATTCAAAATTGTTGCATAAAGCTTAGCAAATGTGTGCTCAATCATGATAGTTCTATAATTATTTGGATCTGAATAGTCCCTAGATTTGTTTATGGGGTGGATAATATGCTGAGACTAGGAGGCAGGGAACTCTCAACAAACAACCTCATTGAATAATCTTGCAATTGGATAGCCAAGAGCTTCAACACCACACTTAAAGAACTCAGCTTGAAATTCCTCAAAATCAACAGTCTTGCTAGTGCTTAATTTATATATAGCTCTTTTGATGTCTTGTGAACATAAGAGGTGACAGGATGTTAGGGGTGAAGAGATATGAATGTTGGGTTGTCGTGGGATATCATATAAAGAATTAGCATGGGAGACCCAGGTTTTGTCATTGATGCATTTTGGATGGGGCTTCCTAGGAAGAAGAGTGCGCCAAAAGGCTTTGGGAGAGTGATGAAAAGAATTTAGAAGCTCACGACGCTTCATACGTTGACTGAGGCATTTATTTCTCTTCAAGTGAAAAATATAATTGTAGGCTCATGGACAAGAGCAAAATGGAGCTTTTGATGCATGGAATTACATTCCTCATTATACCAGTGATTCATGGGGCAAGCATCCATGCGATGAACAGGCTTTGGTTGAGGAAAGGTGTGGGGAAAGGAGTCAAGGGTTGCATCCCATAGCGTACAAGACAAAAATTGATATTTGGTTGTTGTTGTAGTGGAGTTGAGATAATAGTATTGGGATATCAATTGAGAGAGAGCCTCATTTTTTTTGTCATCTCAAATAGGTTTGGTCTGGTTTAGTTCTTTTGGCTTCTAAAATACTTGTAAAATTTATAAAGATAACACTGGAAAAGAGTAAGATAATACCTGCTCATATCACCTTACCTTAGCCCCAAATAGTTATAAAGCTTGTTTTCCACCATCTAATTAAGCATAACTGCATTAAAAAACCTTTGAAGCATCACCTTCCGTTCTATTTGATCTATGATCAGGTTGATGGCAACCAGAAGCCCACCACTCGCTGTAAACACTTTAGCTAGTGCCACAATTACTGGTAGAATCTAATGATTGTTATATGCGAAGACCTGATATTTTAACAATTCTCTACTATGATTCTCAAAGAGAACACCCTGAGTGAAGACATCTGAATCCCTTTGCTAACAACGCTTCAAAATGGTGGATTGGGAGGGCTTTGAATCAGCCTGCACAACCAAATACATATGTTTGACCGCATGCCACTACACCATTCTTATGTGTTTGAGCCATGCACTTGGAGGGAAGGGATCGATATATATCTATACACACCCAGAGGACAATTTTGGTTTTTGGATTTGTATGTTTTTTCTAATATATATTACTTGTGGATCCGTATTGTAATGTAGGTATGCTTTTTTGTTTTTTGGTTAAAATAATGTGGGTTTTATAAGGGATCCCACTGTAATCATAGAGTCCTCATTTATGGTCTCGATGGTCCAAGATTTCCCTTGGAAGCCCCACCGAAATTGAGTTTCATCATATGGGAGGGCTTCCATATGTCTCTTAGAAGGAGGTCTCTTGGCTTGTGGAGGAGGGAGAGATATAAGGGACCACTTTTTGATGCTATGCTATAGCTGAAAAGAGGCTGTATGTTTATGGCTCTTGAGCGTGGTTTGTGCCCTCTTTGAGATGAGGTATTCTATTTTGCTACAAACCTATTCCAAGGAGAGAGATTGGTTTATGAATATATACTGATTCCTCTCTATCCAAAGGCTCTAGACTAGAATGGCTAGAATGATACTCTAGAGGAACTATGGTTTTTGAAAGGGTTGTGGCCAATATTCAAGTAACTATCATTAAGTCTTGGGCCAAGCCTAGCATAGGGAAATTTTTTGTAAAAGTGCCCCCACAATTTAAAGCTGAAATTGTAGTTGTGGAGGAGGTGGTTGATTTGTTCGACTTCACTTTCACAAAGAATGCCTTGTGAGGGCCCATGCCACCCTCTCTTTGGTAGATTATCAAAAGTGAGAATTTTGCCTTCGCATGCAATGAATGCATTGGCCTTGTGGAGTCACGTTTGATCCAAATCTGCCAGGATAGGTCATGATTAGATGTGTAACAAGAGCACAAAATCTTGTAACCTTTCTTTACCTTGTAAATCCCTATGGAATCAATTGCTCACTCAAGACAGTCATCTCTTGTAATGCCTACTATTCTTTTAGTTCACACAAGTGTTTGTAGAAGTGATGCTTGGCTTCTTGTGGCTTGACCCAATTTGGAACGAGGTATCCATCTTCTTAATAGAAAACCATTCTTTGTTGAGGATTCTCAATAGTCGTACACTTTGTGTCCTTCGTCTAGAAGGGCCTTGAACATGACAGGATGAAGGATCTTGTTTTCCTCTAGGGGCTTGTGACCCATCCATGCATTTGGCCAAAAAACAACTTTGGAACCATCCCTGATCTCCCATTGCATATGTCCTAGAATGACACCACGATAGGACTTGAGGAAGACCCACATGTGTGAGCCTTAGGGGAGAGTACTAATTGTAAAAATTCTTTCTCTATACTTGTTGTCTAGGTATTTGGCCTTGATCATTCTGCTTTAGTAACTGTTGTGGTCTTGATAAATTTTCCATACCATATTTGCTCCCAAAGCGATGTTCATATTGGATAAGTTTTTGATTCTTGCTCCACCTACCCAAGTTGGTTTGCACGCTCTTCCAACTTAGTAGTGGGAGTTTAAGGCTGTTAGAAGTACCTTGCCAAAGGAAAGTTTTCATTTCCTCTACTACTATTGCAAGCGTCCTCAGTGCTGAGGAATGATATATTGGGAGGGCTTGTTGTATTGAGATGATGAGCAAAATTCTTCTAGTCAGGCTAATAAATTTGCATTTCCAAGTGGCTAGCTTAATGGAGAAGTGTCGAATCAAGTCATTCCATAGAGCTTTAGTACACCTGTTGGCGAAGAGGGGCATATTGAGGTACTTGTTGGGAAGGTGACTAACCAAAATTTGCAAAACATCTACCAATTTTTTTCGTACCTTAGTTAAGTTGTTGAGGAAGTAGATGTAGGATTTATTTTCATTGATTCTTTGACCTAAGGCTTTGGAATAACTATTCAAGAGTTCTGCATACCCTTTTGCTTCACCGATAGTGGCTTTATTGTAGAAGATGGTATCGTTTATGAACTGATTATGTGTGTGTATGCCTAAGCAAGCGGTAATCTTCAGTCCTTTTATACGAGGTGCTTGCTTGGTAGATGTAGTTGGCTTCCCCAAAGCTTTGGACATAATAATGTATAGGTATGGATAGATGCAGTCTCCTTGTCTCAAACCTTGTGAAGAAGCCAAGTAGCCTTCTTGCCATCTATTGAGAAGGATTGAGAAATGGTAGGTTGCAATATAGTTATGCATCCATTCTCTCCACCTTTGAGCAAAACCAAAGTGTGCGAGAACCTCGTCTAGAAAGCTCCAGTCCACATTATTGTATGCTTTCCTAACATCGAGTCTAATGACCACAATTGCTTTTCTATTTTTGACTGGATGGATCATTTCATGGGCCACCAACACTCCATCCAAGATTTGCTTGCTATTGATGAAGTTGCCCTATTGGATAAAGATGATCTTGGACATAATTGGCTTTAGTCTTTTTACCATTATCTTTGTTAGTAGTTTAAGGAATGGTGTTGCATAAGAAGATGGGTCAAAAGTCTCCATAGTTTTGTGGGTTATCCTTGTTGGAGATTAGTGCAATATAGGTGTTGTTCCATTACTTGAGAACTATTGGACTAAAATCTGCCATTGCTGTGGAAAGATGTTGCACCCATCATTTTTAGCCAAAGTATAGTAATTGGATGAAACAAGGTTACCCTATGCTTTAGCCTCCGGAGAAGGCCGACTCCTTTGTATTGATTGTTTTAGGAAAAGGGATAGGAAAAGAGTAAGGGTTAGGAAGGAGTAAGGGTTAGAAAGACAAATGAAACATGGCCGGGGTATAGTGTAACAACATTGGATCTCACAAAATAAGACACTATCCAATCACTTACATGATACTTAACAGATCAACCATTAGTGATCACATTCATAGGTTCATTAAGCTCATTACATTCATCTTAATCATTCCAAGGATCCAGACAATTAGCAATCCAATAGGCGCTGTGCGCTTTAACATAATACACCAATTGCAGAATGTAACAAAAATGACTTAAAATAAATGCATACAAGCTCTAATCATTCCAAGGACTTTAAATGCTAGCAATCCAATAGGTAATTTAGATAAAATTACTTTAATAGAATAAACTAACATCAAAGTGTAACAAATTTGACTTAGAAGAATTCACATAAAACTTGTAAATGCAAGGTAATGGAGACCAAACAACTATCACTTAATTGATCAGCACAGTGATTACAATGCAATACCAGGCATGGACTACAGAGTCGACCCTTTGTTATGAGGTCTTTGCTCTTATTAATATGCTGCTTATTTGAATCTTGCCGCATAAGATTTACAGTCGGTTATAGAAAACCATTACAGAAAGCTGGATAGAACGTTCTAGAAGTAGATGTGGTCGGTCTAGATCTCGTTTTGTGTCTGAATTTGAATTTAGTTTATCAATCTGCAACGGCCTCCTGCAAGTGGTTGCATTATTGAAGTTCAATTGAGAACAACTGGCGAGCACCATGGCAGTTGTAGGTGTGATAGTGACTTCTAACTGAAAGTTGCTTAGAGTCGGGCCGTTCCTTTGCTTGCAGATCTCTTTCTAGCAAAGTTGCACTTTTGATCCATCCCAACTTCAGGCAATTTCCTTTTGAGTTACTTTATTCTTTGATTTGCATGGCTCAGGGTTCAAGCTTGAATTTGGTGACGTCATTGGCTCCTTCGGCACGGTCTCATCGTGGCCTGGGGTGGTCTTTGCTCGTTGACTGGTGCGATCCTGGGCTATCAACCTCTTTGGTTGACATCATCATTTCGGAGGTTGCGGGATTGGGATGTCGCAGCTTCGAACGTCTGCTGGCAAGCGACTTCTTTTGATCCCAGCTATGGGCATTTTGATCACCACTTGGTCGGGATGTCGAACTTTCTCCGGTCCCAAATAATTTTTGCACATGTTGAACTTTTGCGTGTTGCCGCGACAATGGAACCTTTTTGTATTCCTAGCGTTGAACATTCCTGGTCCCGTGCTATCTTTTGATAATTTTGCAACACTTAGTGAATTTTGAAGATTCAGCAGATCTTTCTTTCATGATGCAATGTGGTCGGAAATTAGAACCACATATTTGAGAACTTTCTTAGAGTTTTTGCTTTCATTAAGAGCTAGCAAAATATTTTTCTCTATATTCTCCTAGAAGTGTTGAAAAAAGCTTAGAGGGAACCCATCAAGGCTTGGAGACTTGTCTTTGTTCATGAGGAAAAGTGCCTCGCATGCCTTTGATGCTGAAATGAGGGCCATAAGGCAGTTATTGTGTTGATTGCTCTTAATCTTGGAGATGTGGTTGAGGAACTCTCGTCTCGCCTCCGAATCTATGGTCGAGTCTACATTCAAGATTCCTTTGAGATAATCAGTAGCCTCCCCTTTGATGTTCAACAAATCTATCAAGAGAAAACCTTCACTTAAGAAGATAGTAGAAGTACGATTCACATGTCATTTAGCCACTATGGACTGATGGAAAAATTTTGTGTTTTGATCCCTCTTTTTAGCCATAGTTCCTAAGACTTTTGGTGCCCTCTATATCATGGGGACTCATCTAGGGATTTGGGGGCCATCTTGGATATGCGTCTCCCCATCCCTAAATGGCGTCTCGCCATCCCAAATAGCCATTTCACTGTCCTTGTCTTGGAATTTCATAGAACATAGTTGGCACCCAAAAATTTCTACCTCGCTTAAATCTCCTCCAAGGTGTTCTGTAGTTATTGTTCTTTAGCTAACATCTTGTTAGTCATACTTGTATTTTGCCATGTTTTGTTGAGTGCCAATGGAGCCTCTTTTGTCTCTCTTTTTGGGTGAAGATATTTCTGAAAGCCATTTTATCCATTCAACGAGTTTGTCCTTCATAAATCGGAGTTTGTGGGAGTGTGTACATTTTTGAATCACTAATTTTAGGGCATTCCTTCTGCCATTGATCCATCAACGAAAATAAGTTCTTGCCATGGAGCCACATAGATTCAAATATGAAAGGGGGTCTTCTACGCTATGAATCTTGTTTGATGTGGAGGATAGGAGCATGGTATAAGCACATACATGACCTATTTTTTATTCAATCATTGCATCAAAATCCAACCTATTTGCTATTATAATTTGTTTAGGTGCTCTATGATAGCAATGAAAACTTTCTTTCTGTTTGACTACATGTAGGTGCTGTTTCTGGGGGTAACATCCCATAGAGTTGATTGTTGTACAAAATTGCTATAATCTGTTTGTGACTTTGTGATATGCTGTGTCGCTTGGTTTGTCCTTATCATTCAATATTGACATTAAAATCACCTATGGAAATGATAAGTTCTTCTTCATAAGTTTCTAAACAAACCTTCATTTCATTCCAAACCCAAAGCCTGGAGATAGAAGTATGTGGTCCATAGACATTCATCATTATGGCTTTCATATTTTGGGAGTATTTCTTAAAGTGTATCGGACATCAATTGCCAGATTCTAGTGGTGTGCCTAAAACGAAGGATGGTGTGCTAATGCTGTAAAGACTCCTCCCTTCCATTTTTTGGCATGCCATTCAATTATTTTGTTGTCATCCAATTTGGTCTCTTGAAAGCATAGATCATCAAGCAAGAGGATGATATTTGGTTCCAAACCAAATTTTATTTGTTTGGGTTGCCTAGTCCCCTAACATTCTCGGATTGGATCCTCATTGTTCCTGTGGGGGAACTTTCACCTGCTTGGAGCATAGAAGGTCATGGATTTGAAGTTGTTTACCAAATTTAATAACTTTTAGGGCCTCCTTGTCCCTTTTATGGATTACAACAATTTGCCTTTCCTTCTAGAGATCACTCTTGCATTATCTGTATATTTGTGGTGGCTAGTTTGTTGAGTTGTAGCTATCTTACGAGCTGATTTGTGCACGTGGGTTCCAATGGGTTTTGCTCATGTGGTTCTATTGGATGAATCAGAGGAGCTACATCTAAGCTTGAATGTTGGTTATCCTTTCTATTGACAGTAAGTTTTCCTTATCTGAATCATCCAGACTGTTTTTGGGGGTTGAGGCGGGAATAGGACCAGAATGGAGGAAACTGATTTGTGTAAATCCATGTTGGTCTGGGGAACATTCTTAGTCTACTGAGGGACAATACTTGCTAGAGTATTCCTCGTTAGAAAAAGGTGTTTAGAAGGGGTGCTTATTTGTGGGACAACAACTATTGTCAATCTGATAACACTTGACGGTAGGTTGTCTACCCCTATTTGGGCTATTATGTCTTGCATCTCCTTAGGCAATTGTGTCAATACTACCTCTTGTGGCGCCATTTGTCTCTCGATGTGAACTATTTTCTCCATAGACACAATGATGATGTCTTCCTTTAGCCTAAGGAAACGTTCCTGGTGTCGGTCCTTCTACACCTTGGGTTTTGGGAGGGTATGTGCTTTGGCCTTCCATACTTTCCTCTGTCTACCTTGAGAAGGCTCTTGCATTACTTCATTCTCACTGAGGATCCTATAAGTGTTTCTATGGCATTTGCTGTGTTTGCTTTGAATTCCATTGGACCAGTATTATAAATTTTGGAAGAAGGATCTTGTCAGAGTGCTAATAGTGATAGCTTTAGGTAGTAAACAATTTGGTACCACTTGAAAGTAGATTTTGGGACAAGAGTATTTTCAATTGCTCGTAGGCAATCGACGCTCCATGTCTACATTGGTAGATTGTGGAGATAAGCCCACATTAGTGGGCGACTATCACATTCATGGTCTAATGAAAAATTCTAGGACCAAGCTTTGATATAAAGTCCTACCTCTTTGCAGTGCCAAGGGCCACTCTTTACTATTATGTCTTTAACTTCTCTATTGTTGCAAATGATAAGGAAGAAACCTCTAGTCAAGAATCATAGATCTTCATATGATTCCTAGTTTTGTTGAATCCACCTCTCTATGTTAGGAGGAAAGAAACTTTTCCCTGAAAGAGTACCTCTCAAAGACCTGTAGCTGAGTTTTTCGAGTTCCGGTTCTATGTTTTCCACTCTAAAGAAGACACAGGGTTCTTTGCTGATTGTTGGTCTGCTTCCCGCAATTTCTCAAGTCTAGGGACATTTGAATCTTTGTTGGGGGGTTTGAAGTCTTGTCAACTTCTTTTCCATGTGCATTCTTGTCCCTTTTCATGGAGGTGAAACCTACTTGCTAGGAAGGCCTTAACATATTCAAGGCGAGAGGACAAATAGTTCCCATAGTTGATGTAGCTATAAAGTAATATAGTATTATTATTTTTAATTTTTTTTTTAATGTCTTATATGGAATCAAAATGGGCCCTGTTGGTCACAAATCTGCCCTAGGAAAGGATTTGGTTTATCTATGCGCCCTAGACCCGGCCAACACTTGAAAGGCTGGAAGGAAGGAATGCCTTCCATGCCAATCTCTAGAGAGGGTTGGCTCCCTTACTACACTAAACTGGGGTTTCAGATTAAGGAACTGGAAAGAAATTAGGAAATTGCTGAAAGAGATGAAAATAACTGAAAGGGATGGGAAATATGGCCACAGGCCAGGAGAATCCGAGGGGAAGAACAGGCAGCACAATCACTTATCTCTACTTGAACCAGCAGCAATCAATACCAAGAATGAAACAGAAACTAACACTAAAATTTCTCTGACATGTATCCTTCAGAATAATTCCAGCTTTCGTTCTTTACCAGACGCTTAAATCCAGATTTTAGAATTACAACAATCACATAAAGAGACGAAATTAACAGAAATGGCAATAGAAGGCATCATACACAAAAGAAATCCAGAATCAGAGCCAAAAGCCTTTAGTATTGATGCAGAGCTTAAGTACAACAGTTCTCTAGCAGAACGTTCCCCCTTTTTACATTGTATTGAGCTAGTTTTTATAGAGGATTTCGCCTCTGGAATATTAATGTCAAACCCTAAAATCGCTGGGACAGCTGAGATTTGACCCTTGTCAGGCAACAACGCATTTATGGAACGTGGCTCATTTCGAGATTATCGCTGGGACCTCGCATCAGCAGTTATGAGGTATGGTGTCGGACAGGATTTATTGTTGGGACTGCTTGTCTCATTACTGCAGTTGGTGAAGTCTGCCTCCGGAGTCTTCCTCGGACCTGACAGTGCCGTCTTGATGGGATAGGTGGGAGACCAAAACCCGTGCGCCATGAAGGCTCCTTAAATTTATACCTACCGTCCCGTCTCTGGAAACACGCCTTCCGGAAGCAGCCTTAGCGCTTGAAAATGCTCCGGAGGAGATTCGCTAGAAACCTGGGTGAATGCTGCTAATAAGTCCGAAATGGACTTTCGCTCAACTTTCGCCCGAAAATGGACATTCTCTCGAAATGGACATTCGCCCGAATTTCGCCCGAAATGGACATTCGCCCGAATTTCGCCCGAAATGGACATTCGCCAGAATTTCGCCCGAAATGGACATTCGCCAGACTTTCGCCCGAAAATGCACTTTCGCCAGACTTTCGCCCGAAAATGCACTTTCGCCAGACTTTCGCCCGAAAATGCACTTTCGCCAGACTTTCGCCCGAAAATGCACTTTCGCCCGACTTTCGCTCCGAAAATGCACTTTCGCGGATATTTTGCAGGAAATAGACTTCCTCTTCAAAAAAGAAAAAGTGGAGCGAAATGACCGTTGAAAATTCAAAGGTCATTTCTCCCTTGGCTTGAAATGGACTTTGGTGGTACAGCTTCTCGGGGCCATAACTTTTGATCCGTTGACCCGATCGCCTATTATAATATATCGTTGGAAAGCTTAAGAGAAGATCTACAATAATGAAATACCTAAAGATCATTTCATCCACTTTATCATCCTCTTTTAGGGCCTGCGAAAATGCCAACACTTCTGCATGTGCTTTGCCGATTTAAAGCTCCAAAGGGATTTCGCTGGCGAAGTGCGCTTCATACTTAGGCAAAATTTTGTCAAAAAATTTAATGTGGCAAAAATGCCAACAGGCCCCACCCAAATTACATCATTACCACATATTGATATTACAACAACTTGGCAATTATGCATGTATCTCTTGGCAAGCTTTAAACCTTGGTCTCCTCCTTGAAAGTCGAGGAATTTAATTGATTGAGCTAATGCCATTTGATTAAATGTTAAGTTTCACCCACGAGATTTGAACCTTGGTTTAGGTTGTGAAACTTGTCAATCCCCACCACATGCTCTAAACTTCATGGGCTAGTAATATAGTATTAAAATTATTATTTTCAATTTTCCTCATCCTCTTCTTTTTTCCCCTTTTTTCCCTTCCTCCCGTAGGTATGCTTTTTTGAATATATTATTTGTGGGTAACTTTTTTTTATGTGTTGAATGTATACTTTTCAACTATAATATAATCCAACTTAATTAACATAAATTTAATGTCTTTCACCTTAATAATTAAACTAAAATTTAATCTAGTTTAACTTAAATTTAATAAATATAAATTAGATTTAAATTATTTTAATACAAAACAAACTTAAATTTAAATATATTTTAACTTGTATTTTGTATATAAGTAAATATACGACTTTCAACTATTTCACCGAACCAAACAGAACCTTTTCTGGGAAAAATGAACCTCTAATCATTTTTGGCCTTCCAAACCTAACGAACAGCAACTGGCAACTATGACACACACATACACACACACACACAAGAACAAACATCTTGATAGTCAAAGTAATAAAGTGAGGAGTAATGGTAAATTCAAAGAACTGTTCCCTTTCATTGAAATCGAATAATGGTTGTGCTGAAATTAATGAAAGAAATGTTCATGAGATACATATCATCTTTTAAAATGACTATGAGCAACCTGTTGGTGGAACTGTGTGCCTAGTGTAAATGTGCAAGTAGGAAGATTCTGTATTTTGTTGAGTACTTTGCATGTGTGAGCTCAGGGTTTGGCACAAATTTTGTAGGGGGTAGATGTAGACTTATAAGGCATGATATTTAATAAAATAGTAATTATATCTGAACCTTTACTTGCAACCATTGCGACTTTAGAGGTTCATAACCTTTGAAGGTTGTAAAAGGAATTTTGCTTTGGATTGCAAATGATAGGATGTAAGATGAATTCAGTTTGACATGGCATGACTTATAATCCATAGGCATACTCTTTTATGACCTAAATATTTTATGTTGTAAGGATGCATTCTTACAGTTCAAGAGCACACATGCAATTCAATTATTACATTTTCTTCCTGTTTGCCTTAAAATGTTTTGCAATTTAAATTCTAGCCTTTATAATTCCCTGCCATTGGAAAGGAGAAACAATGTCTTAAGCTTCAAGGTTTTGTATTTGTTTGAGTAGTGAATGATTCAGATTGATAAGAAACTAAACCACTTTGATCTTATGATCTTGGATGCATGGCGCATAATTGAAGAATTGTTGTAGTAGAATATTGTACTTCTGATATTTGTCCCATAGTTGTTTCTTGGCTCAATTTTAATGAAGCCAAAACCAGAACTTAAGAAACTATAAACACCTCTTGAGAAACCATTTCTTATTTGGGCCTTTGCTTTGCGCGTGTTGGTCAGTGGTGAGAAGTATTTGTTTCCCGGTGGTCAAACAAACATAAGAACAAACAACCCAAAAATTGGGAGGGAGAAAAAGGAGGAGGAGGACCGTAGTTTCTTGATATTGTTCCTCTTTGAGACAAGACTATGATTTTTGGCTTAGATTATTAAACTGGTCTAAATAAATGGTTCTTTGTAGTGGACTTGCAACTATAGTTTACCAGTTTTGGTTCTTGCACCTATGTTGTAACACATGAAATTACAAATTGTTGTTTTTGTTTTCTTAGATCCTCTGCAATCCTTGGCTGCTTCACATTACAAATATATTACTTAATTTTTTTATTTGTAATTACAGTTATTCAGTTATGTATATTTACTCTTGCATGTGTCTTAGGCCACTGGGGCTGGTCCTTAGGGCAGGGTACCATTTCTCATGTCCTGAAATCATTTGGCTGTTGTTTACACTGTTGCCATTTCTTTTTTCTGTTTACCATTTCTTGTCATGAATAACTTAGCTTTAGGAGCTCCATGAGACAGTTTCTGTATTCCTATCCATTCATCGAATCTAACGTCTCATGAAACTTTTTATATTTTGTGCCATATAGTGCTTATTGAGCTATATATGCTTAAAGTATTTGTGGATTTATCTTAATGAGCTTCATCAAATCTGTTTTTTTATTTTGTTGTCATGATACACTGCTAGGAAGCAATCTAAGTTGTGGATATCAATATTGACCTTCACGCTCATTGTGAAGTCTTTTGCTTGGAAATACTTGGACATCAATTGCTGGCCTCTGTCCTCTCATCCTTTTGTGCCACAGTCAAAGTATGATCCTTGTCCTTAAGAATTCATTTTACAGTTCTTTTTTGTTTGGTCTCCTATTCCTACACCTTAATTCTTTTGATGATCATCTTGCTTTCAAAGAATTTGTTTTTGTCTTCATTCGTTGCAATGTTCTTTGCAACTTTTGGAGCAAGATCAACTTTACCCACAACTTTGGCTTGCTCTTTCATCTCTTTCTACTTCACACTATTTCAACAGTCTTTGAATGTTTAGGAGTGTTTGGCATTGTTACATCTGTCATTTTTCTCATTATTTTATTTTTTCTGTTCCTAAGTTCTTGCTTCTTCCTATTCATCAGATGATAATTGAGATCAAAATTCAGTAATTCCTGATGAGGATCTTGTCTACATTAACACCAGTTCATCCACAAATTTCATTCTTTTGTGTTGCTGAGGTCCTTCCAATGACTTTAACAAACTGTATGATAGGCATTAGGTGCTTCACTTGACAGTTGCACTACACTGGATAGTCCAATCTCCTTTATGGCATCTCAAAGAACTGCAAATTTGACAAAGGAGTCTTATGATTTTCCATTACAGTCAGGTTGTTGATGGAATAAGGGACTCTTGCCATTTCTGCAACATTGTGTATTATTAGCTTTCTGGGGAAACTCCCGGAGAAGGGACCATGAAGTTTCAGCCTTAAGCAGATCCAGCACTTCGTTTTGGATGAGGCAGGACACTTGCGCCAGAGATTGGGCGCACTGCACACTTGCGCCCAAGGTTGGGCGCACTGCACACTTGCGCCCAAGGCTGGGCGCACTGGACACTTGCGCCCAAGGCCGGGCGCACTACACACTTGCGCCAGAGATTGGGCGCACCGCACACTTGCGCCAGAGATTGGGCGCGCCGCACACTTGCGCCCAAGGCCGGTCGCACTCAGCACTTGCGCCCAAGGCCGGGCGCACTCTGGCATTGCGCCTAAGATCGGGCGCACTCTGCCAGTAAATCAGATTGACTTTGGCGCTGGTTTCTTCCAGAAGTACTCCACCTCAGCAATTTGAAGTATATCCTTATCCGGTCACCCGCAGCTATTTTGGGAAGCTTCCGGATTAGACGTTTCGGGAATTCAAGCATATCTTCTACGGAGGCGGTTCCCGCAAGTAAGGAGACAGCGCCAGCAAGTCAAGTATGTCAGAGCATTGAAGACATTCAACGGCATTTTGAGGAGTCACCAGCCCTTGCCATACCTGTTTAATATCTTGCGGCTGTATCACCTTGTAATGTTTATCTTGGCTTCCACCGCCATATTCTGTTTATGAGCATTTATTGCTCAAGCGGCAGAATTCTCTATATAAGCCCGCTCTTTTATTGTAAAATGGATGGATGTTTGCTAGAGGCTAAATGAAAACCTGAATTCTGCTATCAATACAGCTGATGTCTGGCTCTAGACTTGGACTTCTATTTTCATGTGTATGTCTTCTATTGCTTGTCTTCTATCGTTCCTTACTTTAAACTGTAACTTGAATTCTAATATCTGGATTTAGTTGCTGATAAAGTAGTAACTCTGGAGTAGTCCTGGAGATTATACATGCTAGATGTTCTGGTTTAAATTTCTATTAGTTATCTGTATTTGAGGGCTATTTGGTTCAGAATGCAATAGAGTTTTCGTGTTGTTAGTCCATCACCCCTATTCTATCCGGCCTGTGGCCATATTTCCCCTTTCAGTCATTTCCCATTCCTTTCAGTTCCTTAATCTCAAACCCCCTCAGTTAGAATAGCAAGGGAACCAGCCCATCTCTGGAGATTGGCACGGGAGGCATTTCTTCCTCTCGGCCTTTCAATGTTGGCCGGGTCTAAGGCGCACTAAAATACCAAATCCTTACCTAAGGCAGATCTCTGACCAACAGTTTTTGGCACGCCCGGTGGGACGCAAACGTTCCACTACAGAAGCAGTACTAAGAAGTTGATGTTCGTCTTACTACTGACAAATTTGAACATCTGGCGACTCATACGAACTCCGACACCTCCAAGCCTCGCAGACCAGCTTAAAAGATCACGCCTCCATGCGTACGAGGCAACAGGCTAGAAACTCAGAAGAAGAAGCCGAGTTCTACGAACTTGACATTGACGCTTTTGGAGAGCGTCCTAGAGTGGTCAGGCCTGATACCCCACTGGACGGAACATCCTCGCAGGAAGCTACTGTTGCTACACGGGGTCCAACTCCCGACAACACAACGACTAGCTTGCCCCCAGTTCCGCCTAATTCACCGGATCGTCAGCACGCTGAGGTTCCACCTAACATTGATTCTGGTGCACCAAGTGTTTCCGTTGTTCCTGCTCAGCCACTACCGCCACCACTCCAGGGAAACCCACCACCACACATGGCTCAGCCACCTCCCGCTAGGCAATTTGTGACCTGGGACCATACCGGTCCCCTAAATCTAGGAGCTCAACATAGAGTACCTCCTGCGGCCTTGAAAGCTCTGCCCACCTACGATGGTACGGGAAAAACAACGGCCGAGCATATCCAAGATGTTGCAGGATTGGCAAGCATTCACGAGATTACCAACGAAGATGTCATGGTGAAGTTGTTGGTTCTCTCTTTAAGAGGTAAGCTCCTCTACTGGTACCGATCACTCGCGCCCGGCACCATCACTTCGTGGGACCAATTGGCTGGAAAGTTAGTGAGAGGTTTCCATGAGCAAGCGGATCCCTTCTCCCTGTTACACCAGTTCACCAGCATACAGAGGCATCCCCAAGAAGAAATACCTGACTTCAATCTCAGGTTCGATCGGACCTGGATGAGAGTTCCTGAAGACCTTCGGCCCACCCCACGGCAGGCCGCATTCTATTACTTAAGGGCGTTTCATACGGACATCAGCATAAGCATCAGGCACTCCAATGTTAATACATTCCCAGATCTATACGAACAAGCGCAGAAATCAGAAGATGACCTGATAGCTGTCGGGAGGATGCCACCTAAGTCAACGACTCCGATTTACCCCGATTTTCCTCAGAGCATGTATCCAAGTGCATCTGGTTCTTCGGTACCATTGACTTACCCTAGTCAACCGTGGGTTCATGGCTCACAAAATCAAGCAACACCCAGTTCTTCTGTACCATTGACATACCCTAGTCAACCATGGGTTCATGGCCCACAAAATCAAGCAGCGCCCACTCCGCAGTCTCGGGTACAAATGCCGCAGCATCCGACCCATACGGTCCCACAACTGCCGGCGCCTCCGCAGTATCCTGCACTGCCTGCCCCAGTGGCATCATTATCATTACCAGCCCCTCCGGCTCACGCTTCGCTAAATCCAGAACAGGCTAAGGAGCTAAGAGATATGTACGGGTTTATGAAGAGTATGGCGAATGATATGGCTATCATGAAGAAAAGCCAATTCCGAGACCAGAATTATCCACCACGAAGGCCTCCTCCTCAAATCACAAGGGACCAATCTGCTCCTACCGGCAGACCTCATGAGAGAAATTCTGCAGTTTTGGAATACGACGAGGCCGGTACATCTGGCAGGGCTAGCTGGTGCTCTACCTGCAATGACCCGCATAATGAAGAGGCCTGTGTAGTCCATCAGAACTATGCTCAAACGCTTTCAGACAATGGCTCTGATGGGCAGGTAAATATGATGATGGAAGATGACCATGATTGTATAGTTTCCCCTGTTGAACAGGTTGCCGTTCTGACAAAGACAGGTAGAAGACCAATTGAGGTTGATCCAGTTCAGATGGAACCACTTAAAGTGCCGGCCGATCCTAAGCAACCGACTAACAAGGCAGCCACGCCATCAGGAGAGAGCCAGTTCAGGCTAGAGAGCCCGCAGACAATGCTCGATTAAAATATTACTTGCCCTCAAGGGCGAGGACGGTAGCCCCTCGGCCGCAAGCCTCTACCTCTCAACCCCTGGCAGAAGCGAGAGATCAGGCGCGGGAGAAGTTACGATACCCCTCAATCACCAAGCGCCAGAGGGTGGAAGCCACTCAACAATACCGGACACGGTATGAACCCACCAAAGACGGGGGAGAACCAAGCGCTGGAACATACAACGTTGTCGAAGAACTGAGGAGAATTCCGGCTAAGGTAAGCCTCTTTGACGCGCTACAATTGCCTGGCCAAGTTGATCTATTGCAGGAATCCCTCAAGTCCGTTAAGGGCAAGGGGAGACTGACTCAGACCGTTTTGGCACAACCACTGACTACTTCTGCCACGGGGAAGAACAGGCCGCCGCCGTTTTACCTATCTCTCAGAATGGAAGGGTGGGTAGTGCACAATTGTATGGTTGATTCTGGCGCTGCAACCACTGTCATGCCTAAAGCTGTATGTGAATTTATGGGCATGGAGTATACAAGGAGCAGCCCCGGGGTGCTCCAGTTGGACGGAACTCCGGTCAGGACAGTTGGAGTGATAAAGGATATCCCTATCGTGTTGCACAAGATGCCGCAGATTACAGTAATCCAAGAAGTTGTGGTAGTTGATTTGGAGCCCTATTTTAGCATGTGCTTATCTAGGGAATTCACTGCCAAGCTTGGGGGCTATTTGTCCCTTGATTATTCACATCTGGAAGTCCCCTTCAGGGGGAAGAGGGTAAATATTTTTAATGAGAAACCTTCTACCTTTCTCATCGAAAGGATCCGAGATGTGGAGAGACCCATGGACTCTGTCAATATCATCGACGGGGCAGAAGAAATAGGAGTGGGGCTGATGGAAGAAACTCTTGATGAGCTGCACATGGAGGATGAGTTTTCCATGCTGGATTTTAATGCTATGATAGAATCAGACATAGGATGTTACTCGATCACCAAGCCCGAGAAGGCTAAGTCGCCGAGTGATACCGACCCTATGGATGAGCAACTGTGGAAACTCTTCTTTGA
This sequence comes from Wollemia nobilis, assembly GCA_028583015.1. Classification (NCBI taxonomy): domain Eukaryota; kingdom Viridiplantae; phylum Streptophyta; class Pinopsida; order Araucariales; family Araucariaceae; genus Wollemia; species Wollemia nobilis. Next base: position 613,015 of record JAQPPZ010016564.1, read on the forward strand.
TGGCGCCCGATGCAAGAACGGCGCTGGAGCTGGGGTTGTCCTTGTCTCCCCCTCTGGAATTCAGAAAACCTATTCGTACAGGCTCGCTTGGAGCTGTACCAATAATTCTGCCGAGTATGAAGCCCTGTGTTTGGGGTTACGAAAGGCGGAAAAGCTAGGAATAAAGCAGTTGCAGATATTCGGGGATTCTGAATTGATCTGCAACCAAGTGACAAACAAATGTGTTGCTAAACAACACTACCTAAAAGCATACCGTAACAAGGTATGGGATCTGCTAGAATCCTTCTCGGCCCTCAACATCCAACCTATTTCGCGGGAGCGGAACAAGCATGCGGACGTTTTGGCGTCCATTGGAGCAAGGTACTCCCCAGCCGAGAATCTTATGCAAAGACCAAAGACAGTTAGGGTTATTTATAGACCCTCAGTACCGGATAAAAATATTCACTGGCAGGTCTTTGATAATGACGAGCAGATCGTCGATTTTTTGATTAACGAGGCTGGAAATATTGAAGATAGAACCCTCGATGAGAATGAATATGAGGGTCTTATCCAGCTGAAAAACAACCACCTCCCCAAGGGTTTGATAACCCTTGAAAGCTTATTTGATCAAGATGACAGGGCCCTGCCTCACAAAATAAAAGTGGATGCAAAAGAGTATCAAGAGTTAGTCCTGGAGTCCGGGAAGACGATCAAAGTGGGAACTGATTGCACGTTGCAGGAAATTGAACAGATCAGGACCCTCTGCAGAGAATACCCAGATATTGTTGCATGGAGTTATCATGATTTGAAAGGGTATAACCGAGATGTTTTCCAGCATACTATCGAACTCCAGGAGGGAGTCAAGCCCGTGCGACAGAAGCAAAGGCCTGTAAACCCAAAGATTGAGGTACTGATGAAGGCTGAACTTCTCAAGATGCTGGAAGCAAAGATAATCTACCCTATCAAGCATTCATCTTGGGTAGCAAACTTAGTCCCCGTCCGGAAAAAGAACGGAGATATTCGTCTCTGTGTGGACTTCCGGAATCTCAATCAGGCATCCCTGAAGGATCATTACCCACTGCCCCAGATAGACCAGATTCTTCATGTAGTGGCAGGGGCCCAAAGATTTTCCCTCCTGGATGGTTTCTCCGGGTACAATCAGATCTGGGTCAGAGAAGAGGACCAATATAAAACTGCCTTCACCACCAAGTGGGGCACCTTTGCTTATCAGCGCATGCCCTTTGGTCTTTCCAATGCCGGGGCGACGTTCCAAAGAGCGATGGACTTGGCTTTTGGAGAACTGCTCAACCGCGTCATTGTGATATACTTGGATGATATGACGGTTTTCTCCCACAAGAGGGAGGAGCACGGTGCGCATCTCCGACAGGTGTTTGAAAAGTGTCGGGAGTTCGGGATATCAATAAACCCAAAAAAGTCAATTTTTGCGGTTAAGGAAGGTAAACTCCTAGGCCACCTGATATCGGAAAAGGGTCTTGCTATTGATCCCGCTAGGGCCGAAGCCCTGCTCAAGCTGCCTCTGCCGGCTAATAAGAAAGGTCTCCAATCCTTCTTTGGGCAAATAAATTTCGTCAGGAAGTTCATCTCTGATTTTGCCCAATCAGTAAAACCCATGACTCAACTCTTAAAAAAGGATGTGGAATTCCTGTGGACTGATGAAAGGAGACAGGCGTTTAAAGACATCAAACGCCGGATTGCCCAAGCCCCCATTCTGGTTAATCCTGATTATTCCCAAGACTTCATTTTGTATGCGGTTGGGGAACCAGAAAGCTATGCGGTCGTGCTCACTCAGAAGAATAAGGAAGGAGACGAACGGCCTATAGCATTCCTCAGCCAGGTGATACTCCCGCATGAGGAAAAACACAGTTTTATTGAAAGTCAAGTGCATGCGGTGATGCGAGCGCTACAGAAGTTTCAACATTTCGTCTCACAAAGCAAGACAATAGTGTACGTTGTACACCCGGATGTGCGGACCTTCATCAGCCAAGGCGAGCTTGGTAATAACAGGGCTGGTTGGATTTCAAAGATTCAGGGGTTTGATATAGACGTCCGGCCCACAAAGCTAGTCCGTGGCCGGGCGCTATGCCTAGAGCTTGCCAAGAGTGCCGCGGCTGAAGTAACAACTTGTCAATGGGAGGATTCACTACCACAGTATAATTTGGCGAATCAGTCGGCAGACGGCAAAGATTGGACTGAAGACCTGGTAGAGTACTTCAGCACAGGACAGTGCCCTCCTGGCCTTGATTCTTCGCAGAGAAGGCGTTTCAGGCTTCAAGCCTGCAGATTTGTTTTGTTACCCGAGGGGTTGTTCCACCGAAATATAGACGGCGTCCTCCTGAGATGTGTCAGGGGGACAAAAAAACAAAAAATCCTGGATGAATTCCATTTCGGAATGTCCGGGGGCCATTTCGCCGGAAGGCCAATGGCATTGAAAATAATAAGGGCGGGCTATTATTGGCCCACCATTTTCTCAGACTCCTTCAGTGTAAGCCGGAAATGTGATAAGTGCCAGAGATATGTTGGCCGCATCAGAAATGCTCCGTTGCCTTTGCACCCGATTCAGGTCGAGGCCCCGTTTCAGCAATGGGGTTTAGACTTCATTGGGATAATCGAGCCTAACTCTTCAGCAGGACACAAATATATTCTGACCGCTACTGATTATTTCACCCGGTGGTCGGAGGCAGTGCCAACCAAGCGGGCAGATCAGGATGTGGTTATCGCCTTCCTGGAGGGACTCATAACCCGTTTCGGGATACCGGACGCTGTAGTGACAGACAATGGCTCTCATTTCATTGGGGCCAAGATGTGTGCGTTCGCTAGCAAGTATGGTATTTATATGAAGACTTCATCGAATTATTACCCGCAGGGTAATGGCTTGGCGGAATCTACTAATAAAAACTTGCTCCGGATCCTCAAGAAGACGCTGGAAGACAATAAGCGGACTTGGCACTTACACTTGGATTTTGCGCTATGGGCTGACCGAATTTCTATCAAGAAGTCCATAAAGACATCCCCGTACTCTTTAGTGTATGGGAAGGAAGCAGTGCTTCCTGCGCATATTGAGTTGCCGGCGCTACAGTCTCTTCGATATTTGGACGACGAAGGCGAGGAATTTGATCCGGTCAGCATCAGAATCGCCCAACTCTTGCAATTAGAAGAGGAAAGGGAGAAAGCCTACGAGGCTTTTATGAGGCATGCAGTGGCCACAAAAAAATGGTTTGGCAAAGGGACCTCCAACCGCACTTTTCAGATCGGAGACTTAGTGCTAAAATGGAATGAGAAAAAGTCCAAACCGGGCAATCACGATAAGTTTGATGCGTTTTGGGAAGGTCCGTTTCAAGTCTCCCAGGTGCACCCGGTAAACTCTTTCACACTGCAAGATTTGAATGGGTTTGCTTTGCCATTATCGGTTAATGGCGTACACCTGAAGGCGTACCACCAGTGAGGGGTGGTGCGAGATTTTCCTGTACAGTTGTATATATTCTCGTTTTTTCCCTTATGCATTCCAGTTTTCTTGTACAGTCGAAAGGATGTCCCTCCGCTCCTCTGTGCTGATAGAATCTCAGTTTTTAGGGCCAGCGCCCTAGCCGGTAGAAGGAGGCCGATGGACGTCCTCTTTTTATTTTTGGATTCAGGTCAAGTTGTGCGGCAGGGCAGGTAATGGTTCACAACAGGCGAAGGAGCCCCGTTGCCGGAAGCAACTCACAAAGTCCAAGGATCGCACACTTGCCATGCGCCCAAGGCTGGGCGCACGTTTTTCCAGGGAGGTGCACAGGGGGGCGCGCCCAACCTGGGCGCACCACTACAGCACGCAGCTCAAAGCAGAAGGTGCCCATCCCAAGGTGGCCAAAGCGCGCGGTTTTAAAGGCGCCCCCTGTCCATGAATTTCCAAGTTTAATCCTGTTCACCGGCACACAGCCCAAGGCGCGGCCCATGATTGAAACTAAGTATACCTGCGGCAGGAATTCACACTCTTCAAGAATGATTGCGCCCGACTTGGGTAGTTAAGATCGGGATCCGCGCCCCATCATTGTTTACCTTGAAAAGGTTTTTTCCTAACGCCTCTAAGGCCTTTGGCATTAACTCTGCGCAGGTAACATTAACACAGGTGGGTATAAGCTGAACCTATAAAAGATCAGATGCTTCAAGAAATATACCCTTTTGAATCCTGAACCTGTGGCATCATTCACTCTTGACGATTGTCAGTGAGACTTGGTTGTTTCTGCACACTTATGATTCACTTCTGAAGCACTCTCAAGTTCCTGAATTTTGTCCCTGTGGAATACTCGAAGGTTTCACCGCAGAAAAATGGGCAAGAAAGGAGAGTCCAAGCAAAAGGGGGACACAACTCCGAAACTTGCAGAAGGCGAACAAGGAGCAGTGAAAGAAAAGAAGCAGAAACCCTTGCCGCCCCCACATGAAGACAAGCTGAGTAAAATTCGGGACTGTATTCTCACGCACTAGTATAGAAAAGTTGCGCATGGATATTGACCAGAAGAGGGCAAAGGTGTCTGAGGTGCATGACCGGGTAGTCGCTTATCACTCACTTTTATACTGGTACCTGTGCCCGCCCGTGCACCCTTGCCCGGAATTGATATCTGCAATTGTCAAGGCCTATGACCCTCAGACTAGGTCTGTGAAGGACCCGGGAGGGAACAGATTATTCTCCATCTCAACTGACAAAATCCGTGAGGCTTTTGCTTGTGGGCGGCGTCCTCCTGAGAATGTTATTATCCGAAGAATTGACACCAAGGAGCAGGCGCAAAGATACAACTATTCGGCGCAGATGAGGCGTTTTATGGAGGCTCATTATACGGAAACCCTCGCACCCGGAACCTTGCCGCAGCTCCCCATGTCCTTGCGAAAATTCAAAAATTCTGAACTTTTTTCTATGCTGGCATGGATCACTGGCCTGGCATCAGATGCCCAGGTAAACGCCTGGCAAGCGGCAGTTGTTGAATGTGTATCCCACGGGGAATTTTACGCCGTCGATGCTGCGTCACGAGAAATAAAGCCCATCTTCTACGACTGGGCCGATTGGGTGTCCCGGCAGCTGCACCTCCAGCTGTGTGCAATGCAACAAGGGGTCGTGGCATTCCGGAGCTGCTCTTTTCTGGTGTGGTACTTTTTTCACCAGCTGCATGCAAAACCCGACTTTGCCTTCATCGACAAGAGCTTCACTAATGAGAAAGGCGAGCCGCTCCCGGTATATCAGTGGACCTCAGTCCTATCAAGGCGAGAGTCTTATTACAATTTCAACCGGGTTTTCCTAGGGCCAGCACTGCAAATTGTGACTGGTACCTACGAACGAGTACCGAAGGAGATGAGAGATTATGTGATAAATCAGCAACTCGGAGACATTTTTCGGTTAACACAGGGGCTCGTGATACGGATTTTTGGGTTTTCAGGTAAACCCTTCTTGCTACCGTATTACGCTACTGAGTACCTTTTTGCCCAGGAGGTCGCTCGTCAGTGCGACTATGCAGATGATGTCTTCGGCAAGGGAAGGAAGAAACAACACACCTGCCCCTGGCCCATTGAGCTTGGTCCCATCAAGGTGACGCAGAATAAGCAAAATCATTATCTAGCGATTACCCTGTATGATTTTGGTCTGATAGACCTGCCCCAGCGGTGGAAATATGACCCAGATGGCGTCTTCAAAGAAAATATTGGGAAAGAAAAATTCCATTATTGTCCTTGCCCGGAGATTGAGCAGCAGCGTAATAATCCTTCTGGACGGGACCTCGAATGGCACATTGAAAAGATGTTCTCCTTCCCACCGTGGCATGATTTTTATGTCATGGAGGCTGAATACAACCCTAGGCGGTTTCAAAATCAAGACCCTGATGACCGAATTTTCACATTCATGAAAGAAAAAGCGCCCCAGTGGTCGGAAGAGAAGGTTACAAACTGGTGGATAATGAGGTGTCACCACAAGAAAAAGTTATCTGACCCCACGCTGCAGATAGATCAAAATTTTCTGATATATTTGATATAATTATAAAGATTATCGACCCGTATTCTTCGGGGACCGTGTACCCAGAAGCTTAGAAAGCCCTAGCAGAGTGGATGACCTATACGCTCTCCAAGAACAACAAACTAGCCAGGCACCACCTGTCAAGAGCAAAGGTAAGCGACAGGTCCGAGAAGAAAAGACCACTCCAAAAAAGAGGAGTGCGCCCGATGCACCTGCGCCCCAAAGTGCTGCGAAGAAGTCCCGCACTATCAGATTCGTAGTCTCTGGCGCAGCCCCTCCGGCGGCAACAGTCAAAGAAGAGGGCGTTTCGGAGGTTGTCGCTCCAACGCAATCAGTACGGCCCACCCAGACAGCGCAGTCAGCTCTGAGGGTACAACAGCTGCTGCAGGCCAAAGAGCCGTTTATTGACCTAGAGGATGAAGCAGCGGAAGAAGAAAGAGAGGACAGTCCCAAAACGCAGCAGTTTACCGCTTAGGCTCTGGAGCCTGAGCCCGCAGGTACGTCTTCTATTTCTCCTTTTTCTCAACTGCTTCTGAAGAAATCCCACTTCCCGATGCCGAAACCCTAGTGTCCACCCATCTTTCACTCGGCGCCTCAGCTGACATCTTTCCCAACCCCCTCTTCCAATGCATCCCCTTGTCCCTTATTTCTGAGTCATTTGAGACTTTTGCGAAAGTCTCCAACGCCTTCACTTCTGTCTTCACTCCCCAAGGTCTGGTAGCTCCTATTGCAACTTCAAACCTTAGCCAACCTTCTTATCCCCTCCCTCGTTGCTTCACAATACCCATCATGGGGACGCCCTCCAAACCACAATTTGGCTCAAAACCCCTCCCCTATATTTTTCCCCCCTCCCGGAGACGCCTGTACAATCGAACCCTCAGCAGGCTCTTTTTCCCCTTGCCACATTCTTTGGAATACAGGACTGAGCCCGAGGAACTAGACTTTTATGAGGAAGAGACGATGGTTGAAAGTATCCGTAAGGCCCAGCAGAACTCCAGAAGAGAAAAAGTGAGCAAGCGCTGGCTCGTCCAGAAAAAAGGGTAGTCTTTGACCCTCAAAATATGCTGCTCCTCCAAACGGAAAAAGTGCCCAAGGTGCAGAAGCCGCTAAACGAGATGACGCCGGCAGACTACTCCTATAGACAAGCGGTGGAGGATCTGAAGACTGCTGACCCTAAGACGAAGGCTGAGAATATTCATGTCGAGGCGACATCTCTCTATCTTCAGGTGGATCATTTCAGGGATCGCTGCTACGACGCTGAGGCCAAGAATGCTCAACTTGATGAAACCCTAGCACTCACGCGTGGGCAGCTTGAAGATGAACAGTTAAAAGTGAAACAGCTGCAGCAGCAAGTGGTTGACCTGGAGCAGGCACTCAAGGACACCAAGGAGGATTATGAGGAGCGCCTCAGAATACAGGGAGAAGCCAAAAATCAATTGTTGGTATTGGAGGCCGAAATCCAGCAACTAAGGGCCAAGATGGAAAGTAGGCCAGAGTCCAGTTCAGCTCTGTCCAAGGACCGCACCAAAGAGGCGCGCGCTCATTTCCTGGTCAATTTCAGAAATAGGGCGCGTCGGGCAGTCTCAGTGCTGACGTTCATCTGGGAGGCCAAGGAAGCAGTTTCACACGGCGCTTCCATTGTCGAAGAGGCTGAGGCAGAGGTTGACGAATGGCTGGAGCTGGCCATGAAGGCGCGGGCCTTGGACCGATCAGTTGCGCTTGCACCAATGTCTGATCTGGCTCGCTCATGGGCAGCCGTTGATTCAACTCTTAGATCGTTCTTTAAGAAGGCCAAAGCAGCCCGAAAGGCTCGAGATCTCATAAGCATGCTCGAAAGAGAAAGAAAAATTGCTCTCATGTATTTTGAGACTCTGGCCAATAATGGTTTTCCGGGTTTCACTGATGAACAGGACCATGTCTTAACTGAGCAAGAGCTGCGGCCGGCATGGGACTCCTTCGAAAATGACACTCAGGAAATTGATGACTGGGAGGAGCCTGTTTCTGAGCTCCAAGTAATGCAGTATACCTCCAAATTTGCGATAATACAAGCCTGCCTGGTGGATCTCAGTGAGAGGTTCAATTTTGCCGAGGTCCGTCATCTGGAAAAATTTGGGTACCTTGTTCGAGAGCTCCGAAAGCATGATGAAATTCATAACAATGATTGGGCCTTGGTCCAAAAGACCTATAACCGTATTAAAAGGGAGCTTGCGCTGCCCGAGTCCCCTCAGCAGCCGAAAGATATTCAAGCACAGGAGGAAAGCAGGGTGCAAGGCGAGAACCAGGCCCAGGACGAGATTCATGCGGTGGAGGCCCCCACTCACCAAGAGGGCCAGGGCGACAACCTTGCGCCACAACAAAACAAGGATCAAGTGCCTCAAGATGAAGTGCCCCAGAGCGAAAAACATAAACCGCAAGAGGAGGTCAAAGCGCAAGGAACAGATGAGGCGCATGAAGAGGTTCAGGCTGAGGAAAATCTTGATACTCAAGAAGCGGCCCAAGACCTGCAAGGTCACGAAGAGGATGAGCCCCTAGACGAGGTGCCAGGCCGGGATGAAGAGCAACACAGTGAAACTCATGAGGGAGAAGAGTCAGGAGAACAGTCCGCTGCTACCAGCGGGCAATCGGAGAGCGATGAAGATTATGAGGAAGATGATGACTCTGAGCCCAGTGGATAAGGCCTGGGATGTCGACATTGAGGCGAGCTCAATTTCCCCGCGAGCCGCCAGAGATGTTGCCATTTCTGCAACATTGTGTATTATTAGCCTTCTAGGAAAGCTTCCGCAGAAGGGACCATGAAGTTTCAGCCTTAAGCAGAGATCCAACACTTCGTTTTGGATGAGGCTAAACACTTGCGCCAGAGGTTGGGCGCACTGAACACTTGCGCCAAGTTGGCGCACTACACTTGCGCCAAGTCCGGGCGCACTCACACTTGCGCCAAGTTGGGCGCACTCGCATTGCGCCCAAGGTCCGGCGCACTCAGCACTTGCGCCCAAGGTTGGGCGCACTCACAGCTTGCGCCCAAGGCCGGGCGCACTCACATTGCGCCTAAGATCGGGCGCACTCTGCCAGTAAATCAGATTGACATTGGCGTTGGTTTCTTCCAAAAGTACTCCACCTCAGCAATTTGAAGTATATCCTTATCCGGTCACCCGCAGCTATTTTGGGAAGCTTCCGGATTAGACGTTTCGGGAATTCAAGCATATCTTCTACGGAGGCGGTTCCCGCAAGTAAGGAGACAGCGCCAGCAAGTCAAGTATGTCAGAGCATTGAAGACATTCAACGGCATTTTGAGGAGTCACCAGCCCTTGCCATACCTGTTTAATATTTTGCGGTTGTATCACCTTGTAATGTTTATCTTGGCTTCCACCGCCATATTCTGTTTATGAGCATTTATTGCTCAAGCGGCAGAATTCTCTATATAAGCCCGCTCTTTTATTGTAAAATGGATGGATGTTTGCTAGAGGCTAAATGAAAACCTGAATTCTGCTATCAATACAGCTGATGTCTGGCTCTAGACTTGGACTTCTATTTTCATGTGTATGTCTTCTATTGCTTGTCTTCTATCGTTCCTTACTTTAAACTGTAACTTGAATTCTAATATCTGGATTTAGTTGCTGATAAAGTAGTAACTCTGGAGTAGTCCTGGAGATTATACATGCTAGATGTTCCGGTTTAAATTTCTATTAGTTATCTGTATTTGAGGGCTATTTGGTTCAGAATGCAATAGAGTTTTCGTGTTGTTAGTCCATCACCCCTATTCTATCCGGCTTGTGGCCATATTTCCCCCTTTCAGTCATTTCCCATTCCTTTCAGTTCCTTAATCTCAAACCCCCTCAGTTAGAATAGCAAGGGAACCAGCCCATCTCTGGAGATTGGCACGGGAGGCATTTCTTCCTCTCGGCCTTTCAATGTTGGCCGGGTCTAAGGCGCACTAAAATACCAAATCCTTACCTAAGGCAGATCTCTGACCAACAGGGACTTGTTGAAGAAGAGTTGCTAATATTGATTGGTAGGTGGCAACAGAGTTTTGTCCACCCATCCATGGAATTTAACTGTCAAGCAAGTTGTTCTAACATCAAATTGTTTCTCATAGTCTATCTGCAAGCTGTTCTTGGACAAATTTTTGTCAAGAAGGGATATTTGATGTTTTACTCACCCTATGTTGCATAGCAAATGACCTTTAGACAAGACCTTCCTGATCATGTCCTTGAGAAGAATGAGTAAAATCACATTTAGTCCTATTATCTAAGGAAAATTATGCAGCATATTCATCAATATCTTGATCAATTTAGTGTACATCCATTTAGTGTCTCCAGTACCTGAAGCTTCAATTATTCATTGTCTAGTGCCACCGATTTCAACATAACACAGAAATGTTCAAGTGGGTTGAGGAGGAGTCATTTCATTATTTTTCTTTGATTTATCTTGATTTGCTGCACATGTCAGTTAGTTGTTTCTACTTTTCAACCATCTAACTAAGATATTGTTTCTTGTGTGCCGTAATGCCCCTTTAGGTAATACCAAGAAAGTAGCCTCACCCTAGAATAGCTTCCTTGAAATTCTTTCCCATCAAAATTGTGTTTCAACTTACATGTCTCCCTATTGCTTTTGGGTTTTTAGTTGGGTAATATATTGTAGTAATATCCGTTTTGAACAAATGCAACCTTTTTCTTGTGCATTTTCTTGAATCTTCTCCTCAGAATGTCTTCTCTCCTCAATGTTTCTGATCGTTCCGCTTCCTTGGTCCAAGCTATTTGGGAGGCGGCTTTGGACTCGTACCCCCACACCATTTGCCCCGCCGTCGCCCTCATCCCCTTGGTCATTGCCCCATGAACATCTGGTACAATGAGGAATGTAAGTCTGCTCACCGAAGGTTGAAATATGCCATTCGGAATCCTTCCCAGGCCTATGCCATTTCTCACAAAGATTACAGGATGCTTCTTCGAAAGAAGAGGTGTCTCTTCCTCTCTCAGCATAGACTTGATCTTATTCATTCCCTTCAGCAGTCTTCTAAATTCTTCTGGTGCCTTATCCTCCCCCGTGATCGGATTACTCATGGGATCAATCTTTCCTCTTGGACCACTCATGCCTCATCCCTTTATACCATCCCAAATCAGCCTCCTATTACTTGTCCCTCCCCCCCTTCTTCGTGCCACCTCTTTTCTACTGGGCTTGTTAGGCAGGCTATTAGGAAACTTTGTACAAGCAAAGCAACAGATTTGGATGGGCTACAGGCGGAATTTTTGAAGCATGGCATTGACCCTCTTGTTGGGCCCCTCATTGATCTCTTTAATCTCTATGTTTGCTCTGGTTTTCCTGATTCTTGGACTTAGCATATCATTCACCCCATCCATAAGGCAGGTGATCCCCATTCACCTAATAATTACAGGACTATCATGATTGGGCATATCTTTGCCAAGCTCTATGCCATAGCATTGGATGTGCTTCTCTCTCGAAGGTTGGAGGAGGAAGGTCACAGGGCTATTGGCCAAGCTGGTTTTCGGCAAGAACACCAGACCACAAATCACATCCTAGTGCGCAAAGCTATTATTGAGGAGGCGCATTCCAAGCCCTTGAAGGTTTATTGTCGCTTTGTGGACTTCAGGAAAGCTTTTGACACGGTGCCTCGACATTTACTTCTTGAGAGAGTTCGGTCAGTTGGCATCTATAGGCAACTTTTGACAGCGGTTTCACGGTTATATGAGATTGTGAAGGGTCGGTTTCGCTCCCCTCAGGGGCTTTCAGCTAGTATTCTTAGCACCATAGGAGTGAAACAAGGTTGCCCCCTTTCCTCGACACTTTTTGGGATCTTCATCGACGAGCTTGAGACTTTTACTAGGGAGAACGCTCACGCAGAGGATGGTTGCCTTCTCCACTATGTGCTGATCTCTATTCTCCTCTTTGTTGATGATGTTGTTCTTTTAGCCTCATCCCTTGAGGGGCTTCAACGTCATCTAGACACACTTGCCGCTTTTTGTGACTTGAGACAGTTGACGGTGAATCTTTCTAAGACCAAGGTTATGGTGTTCAATACTACCAAAGAGGCTCTATCCCATCTCCACTTCTTTTTTCAAGGTCAGGAGGTTGAGATCACCATCTCATATGTGTAATTGGGGGTTCTCTTCACTGGTCCCACTTTTGGTATGAAGCTTGCCACCTAGTGCCGGGTGTGTAAGGGGTATGCAGCTTTGTCTTTGCTCAAGAGGAATTGCTTCAAAGCACATTTTCAAGATATCTCTGTGAAGATAAGGATCTTTGATGCCTTGGTCAAGCCAACTATTACTTATGGGTCAGTGGTTTGGGGTCCTAGTCTTGGCCCGACTGAGTGGTCACGGGTTGAATGAGTACAAACACTCTTTCTTCAACGATTCATTTGTTGCAAGGGCACAATCCCCCACTCTATTATTCTGGCAAAGTTTGGGGCCTCTCCTCTCCAACTTGAGATTATCTTCTTGATTATTGGTTATCTTCATAGGATCCGTACTTTAGGAGATACCCCTGCGGGTTGTAGGCGGTACCCTTACCTCACCCTTCGCTCCTCGATGGAACTCTCTCCGAGTTCTCGGGGAGGCCGAAGGAGCTGGTATTTTCAGGTCTTTGCCCTCCTGGCCAACATTCAGATACGGATAGACAGGCTCCCCCCTTATTCCTTGAGTGTTCTCCCCCCCTCTCGGCATAGTAGGGAGAAGATGCTCCACGAGATCCGGAAGGATGTTAGTCTCCAGTACACTAGATGCACATGGATCTCTCATGTTGCCCCTCTTTCCCCCAAGTTGTCTTTCTACCATGAGCACTTCTTACAGATTCAAGAGGGCATAATAGTTCCTCCACAATACCTTCAACAACACACAATGCATAGTCTTTGGATCCCGATTGGGCAACTCAGGGTGTGTTCTCACCAACTCCGGATTGAGTCAGATCACCATCTTCCGACGGAGGAGCGGGTTTGCTTGTTTTGCTCCTTGGGTGAAGCTGAAACCTTGCATCACTTTATTTTTTGCTGTCCCATTTATTACAAGATCCGAGGCAGATTCCATTGCCTTTTCAGGGACAACTCTCGATTTGTTTCTACCTTCTTCAGATACCCGGACCAGCGGTGTCTCGCACTCTTTCTTAGGGAGATAACTCAGTTTCATCAACATAAAAGCTCTCCTCCAGATGGATCTCACCCCCCTCAACATCGGCTCATCACAACATACTTCACCAACTCCGATGGACCAGGTGACACCGGACGGAAACGCCCCACTTCATCCAGTTCGGACGGAAGCAGGGTCACTAGACAGCGCACCCACAACTTGTTAGGGTCCCGAACTAGCGATGGACAGAGACATATCATGGACTTCTTCAGCTCGGATACTTTGGCCTTGATTGTTAGGAGAGATTAGTTTCTAGGGGTTCTTGGAGCTTGCCCTTCCTGGGTTGCTCCCTCCCCCTCCCTCTCTCTCTCCGTTCTTCTTGGTGTGCACTCCACTCTTCTGGACTGCAGCCCTCCCCCCCTCTTCTCTCCCTTCTCTTTTCCCCTTCTCTTTGGCCCAATTGTTGGGTTACGTCTTGTATTTATCTTAGTTTCTTTTCTTTGTTGGGCTTTTTAGCCTGCTAGCTGGCAGTCATTATTGTCCTTCTTATAGTCCCTTGGGTCCTTTTTTGGCCCATCGTGGACATTAATAATATTTCATTTCATTTCTCCTTCTCTGGAACTGCTTATTTTGAATCTTGCTACTGTTTCATTCTTAGCTCTGGGATGTAACCAGGACACATGCAATTGGGGTTAACTGAGAATGCAATGATTGGTCCTCAATGACCAATTCAACAATTGTATTCAGGAGGTGATGGTATAAGGCAAGATGTCCGAGACTTGGAATCCTTAGGCATTTTTTTCTTTTCTTTGTCTTTCCTTCGTGGGAGAGGGTTATGGGTATCGCAAATATTGATGCATTTCTACCCTCATGACTAGTTTTTAATAATTCGAGAGTATGGCTATAATAGGTTTGTCAAATACTTTAGGGGGCATAATCAGACTGTTATTGATGTTTGACTTGTCTTATAGCCTAACATAAAGTTAACTGATTTCTGGGTAGGGTTCAATGGAATCACTTGATTAGTCTGGGTGTTTTTGGTTATAAATGTTTAAATAAAAAATATTTTAGTCTGGATAAAATGATTGCATTGGTATCAACTGAAGTCATTGAGAGAAGTATGAGGCCTATATGTTCTTCTTGTGAAAGAGAGCTATTTTATGGATGTATAGCTAAAAATATTGAGTTTGACTGACATGGATGTGGATAGTCAATGCCTTGAGACCATACTAAATGCAATTTACATCTTATGTAGAAATATTAGTAAGAAAAATTAGGACTTAAGTGACTATCTGGAAAGACTGATTACAACTTTATTATGTTTGTTACCTATCATTTCCTGCTTCTTTCCTACCTTTCGTGTAACTTAATGTTAAACTTTTCCTTGTCATGCAGAAGGATGATCATGTTTCTAATCAGCATAAGCGGTCCTCATCAGATAAGAAAGAATCAAGTTGCTCTGAACAAGATGTACAAGAAACCCAGAGGGCAACCAAGAAACAGGTGTGCTTGCCATAATACCAATTCAGGAAATAATCTAGTGCAAGCAATTTGAAGGTCAAGGTTTAATGTGAAACTTTATCTAAGCATCATATTTAAGGCCATTGCTGCAGTATTTGTTGTTCATTTCAAATGTCCTTTTCATTATAGAACTTACCAAACACAATAAAATTTGATTTATATTTTTTGAAGAAATACATCTTATATTACAACTGGGAAAATGAGAATTACACCAGCTTAGTGATATGAACATGGAGAAATCTACCATATCAAAGCTTGGAAATTTAGCACCTGGGCATGTTCCCCAAGAGGCAAAGAATCAACATTCTTGCAAAACTTGCAAACCTGGCTTTGACATTCTCAGCTAAATCCTGTTTGAACAACCTTAACTCCCCAAAACTGTCAGGGGAGTTGTCTTGCTGATAACCTGCCTCACACCTTTTCTTCAACAAAAAATCAATGGTGGAAAAAAAAAAAAAGAGAAGAAAAGACAAGAAGCACCTTGCCAACAAAAAGGGATACCTTTCTACTTTTTTGGAATAAAAGAATTAACATTGGTGACCACAGAATGACCAAAATAGTTCATCAGGACTCAAACATACAATCAACAACAGTAACATCTATAGGAGTCACAAAATGGGATCCAAAAGCATAATCAACATTGATAATATCTATAAAAGGAGTCCCAAAAGAAGCTCTTTCATAATAAGAAACAAAGAGGGTTTTTGGGAAAAGCCAACCGTCAAATAAGTTACCCTTCGGTAAGTACATACAACTATCACAAGATAAAGCAAATCAAGGGGAGCTTCCTCCCTTGAACATGGAAAGGTGAGGATCTCTTGTTCTCATTTGTGTGTAAAGAAGAATAATTTATCATAGCACATTTGCTAATGGATTTGAAAATAGCATTAGGAGTGTGACTCAAGTTGGGAGGAAAGAGCAACCAATTTGAGAGGTACGAGAAAGTGGCTGTCCTAAAAATCCAAGGTTGTAATCTAATAGAAGAGTAAAGAAGATGGTAATCATATCCTTAGTGATGATCTGTTCAAAGAAAGACAAACAAGATTAAAAAATTATATTACTGGGTGTAAGGGACCAAAGTTGGTCAGTGGAACCCAAATGTATATTTTGTTATAGTAGTAATAAGTGATCCGAGCTCCAAATCCGTAACAAATAACTAAAAGCAAAAGTGTAACACTTCAAAAACAAAAGCTTAACCATGTTTTAGTGTGTAACATTATGTGGTACAATTTAGAACTTGATATGGTACAAACAAATAAAATTCAATACAAATATAAACATGTACATATATAGTACAAATTTGGTATAGATGAGAGAAATTAATTGGAGGAGAGGATGATTAAATTCATGGAGATCACATTAGTTGTGGAGAGCAGTAGTGGACACTCGATTCCAGTTGCTTGGATTAATTATGCAGGGTAATCTAAGAGCAGTCTTTGCGTTAACAGCACACAGCAATCTTAGGATCAGTCCTGGTATTGGAGCATTGTCTCACAGTTCTAATATCATCCATATTAATATTTGCTTTTAAGATACTGTGCTTGATGCCCCCCACTAGTTGAGACAGGCTGGAAGATGTAATTAATCTCAACATGGGTCTATGAGAATCCTTAGTGATGACAACTAGAATGCTATTGCTACTTTGAGAAACAAAGCACCTCTAGTTGGAGCAAAAAAGATGAGGGAATCCTTGAATCTTGCAAAACAGATCAGTACCCATCCTAAAACCTGTGGTAGATTTTTTTTTTCCCCTTTTTTTTTTTTTATTATTTTTGTCCTAAAACCTGTGGTAGAATTTTTTTTCCCCATTTTTTTTTTAAGAAATTATGTTTGTAAGTGGCTCATATGGGATTGAAACAGGCCCTATCTGTCTTACACCATATGACCAAGTTACCATGGTATTTCAACAAACTATATAGTGGTAATAACATTTTG
Organism: Wollemia nobilis; assembly: GCA_028583015.1. Taxonomy (NCBI): domain Eukaryota; kingdom Viridiplantae; phylum Streptophyta; class Pinopsida; order Araucariales; family Araucariaceae; genus Wollemia; species Wollemia nobilis. Next base: position 629,521 of record JAQPPZ010016564.1, read on the forward strand.
ACAATTATGCATATATTGCTTGGCAAGATTTGAACCTGGGTTTCTGCATTAATGTCCACAAATAGACAAATTAGGTGAATGGGACTCAAAAAAGATCTACTAGAATCCAAAAGGACGGCTTCAAAAGTAATAGCAATACAAATTTCAAACAACTACTAGATTAAAATACAGCAACAAAAGATTAGAAACTTCTAGATCAGAAGGGAACCCTAAAAGAGTAAAACCCTATGCATGTCAAGAGTAATTATAATATGAAGTGTTCACCATCCAAAGAATAGAAAGTAGACTCGAACTCATAACCTTGTACTTGAGGATATGGGTCCTTAACCCAAAAGCGCAAGGCCATGGCAAGGTACCTACTTTCCAAGTGTTATTCATAGTAGCTTGCTCATACACTTGCAATGGCATGGCAACATTGAGACTAGGGGAAATCAAACTCATAGCCTTGTGCATGTGGGTCCTTGACTGAAAACCCAAGCCAAGGCCATGGCACGGTATCCACTTTTCAAGTGTTATTCACAACTTGCTGTAGGCAGGCAAATTGACATGTCTGCATAATTAGTGAATAAGTTTTGTCATTTTGAAGAAATATGCACACGTGTAATAAATTTATAAAGTTGTGATGTAATATTGTATGTGATAATGTGTAATGTTTAGTACGGACAAGTCATAAGGTGAGTCATCAAATGAAATGTAAATGTAAGTCAAATGCATGTCAAATGTAAATGATGAGGTGTTGGGTAGTTAGTAAGTTGGAGGATGCAACTACCTCCTTAGTTGTATAAATAAGACCCTTCCCTCATTCATTTGTATTATTGGTATGGTTGGCCAATGATAATGTTTGTGGTGGTTGGCCGAAATGCGTGGTTAGCATTGTTGGCAAGGAAGGAGTTATTCTGCACAAGCATTACAGTGTATATATAAGATAATGCCGTACGCATTTAACTGTATAGGCAGGAGTGAATGCAATACAATCCATTTCATCCTTCATCTATGTGATTGTGTACATTGTGTGTGATGTCATTGTTGTAGCAAGATAGACCAAGTTTTGTGTGCAGGATTGAAGCAGTAGTTGTAGTCTGGAAGTGTTGTACGAGGAAGGCCGTATGAGTGTCAACAAAGAGCACCGTATAAGTCAAGTTACTGCCATTTAAATTGTTGCCGTACAAGTGACATGCTGTACAGACAGTTGCTGGATTGAGTTGTCATAAGTTTGCATATTGAAGTGTTGATTGCAGTCATTGCTGATCATTAAATTTGTCATTCTAATTGTTCCTCCAAGAGTGGAATACTCCTGCCATGCTTCACTTGCTAATAGACTTGCAACGACATAGTAACATCAAGAATAGGGGGAATTGAACTCATAACCTTATTCTTGTGGATCAAGAAAAGGGTAAAGTAGTTTCTAACATTCGTGAGGCCATAGACCAGATGAGACAGATATTGTTTACCCCATATATGGTTATCTCCAACCATACTTCTATTATTGAAGCATGGTGTACAACCCTACCCCCCTCAAGATTCGAACCTTGGACCTCTATTCAGAGTTCCAAAGTCTTCACTGTTAGGCTACTCTGGATGTACACCAAAAGCTCAAACCAAAAACCATGGTAAGGCACCCACTTTACAATTGTTAATCACAACAGCTTGTTAAGATACTTGCAATGGCGAACAACTCTAAGAAAAAATGTGCAAGATGAAGGTTTGTTGTGAAGTAGGGCATGAGTGTAGTAGAAAGGGTTGTGGTTGGATGTAGAATTCAACACCTAGCTTGTAATTGAATGTTGGGCGTTAGGTGGACAATCGTTTTTGTCAGCCATCTTGATGGAACTAGTGCATGACATGATGATACTCATGCAAGAATGGCCTATGCCCAACATTGACCAGCCTTAGATAATCTTGATAGGGCATGAAGAATGATACTTATAAACTCTTCTACAGTCCATGGTGGATGAACTTGCTAAAGCAGAACAAAAACTAGTGATGTGTGTCTACTTGGAATGCCTTCTTCTGATTGAGTGGTTGGCCCTTGGTGTTGGAGAGTGCTGACCTCCTTTACCTTGAGAGTAAAAATAGAGGTAGGTGTAAAAACCATAGTAGAGAAAATCGGAATCGGGTAGTAAATCGGCTGGGGAAAAAATCGGCAAAAAATCGGGGAAAAAAACCGAAGAAAACGATTTTTTTTTTTAATTTTTCATGCATATTACAATGAATTAACATTATGCAAATCAAATATTGCAATAAAAGCAACAATTCAAGTCAAGAGACTCAAGACATCATACAAGGCTCAAGCTTTAAGTACACATGAAAGTGACAAAACACATCCTGTATTGGTTATAATATGTAAAGGTACAAATTTACAAGTAACAAGAAGGAAAAAAAGGTTTCATTTTTTATATGCCTGCACATGGAAACAAGTAACAACAAAGTTACAATCACTTGAAAAAAAGGAAAAAAAACCTAAACCCTAAACCAAAAGGCTAGGGTTTAGGGTTAAATTTGAAACATTGACAGCTGAAAAATGGGCCTGCATACATAGTTATCAGGCAGCAATATTTACTTAAAAAGAGGAGGAAAAAAAACCCTAAACCCAAAACCCTAGGCCCTAGACTAGGGTTTAGGGTTTAAACTTCAAGTTCAAAGTTTAAAGTTTCAAATTCAAACACTAACAGCTGAAAAATGGGCTTGCATACATAGTTACCAGGCAGCAATATTTACTTATTTACTTTAAAAGAGGAGGAAAAAAAAAACCCTAGGGCCTAGCCTAGGGTTTAAACTTCAAAGTTTCAAACATTAACAGTTGAAAAATGGGCTTGCATACATAGTTATCAGGCAGCAATATTTACTTAAAAAAAGAAAAAAGAAAAAAAACCCAAAACCCTAAACTAGGGTTTCAGATTTAGGGTTTAAACTTTAAACTTCGAAGTTCAAACATTAACAGCTGAAAAATGGGCTTGCATAGAAAACCCTAAATTGGCCACAGCTTGAAAAAAAAATAAAAAAAAAATTATTTTCAAAAAATAAAAAAATAAAAATAAAAAATTTGGAGATTTTTTGCAGATTTTTTGAAAAAATTGGCAAAATATCGCCGATTCTGATTTTCTCAAAAAATCGCCGGACTCGCAACAAGTTGCCGAATCACTCGTTTTGCGAATGACTCGCAATTAACTCGCGATTTTTGCGATTTTTTGCCGATTTTCGTAACTACGGTAAAAACCATGGTAGCATCTCATAGAGGAAGACATTTCTCACTTGTTGACCCTCTTCAGGCCGCATAAATGTAGCTTCCAAGCAATGTTTAGTGCCTTGCATGTAGGGTCTAGCATCTGTGGTGGTTAATGTAGTGGTTGTCAAGCCCCTTTGTAGTGTTTGTTGCATATGAGTGATCGCTATTTGAAAGTAGCAATCTAGGCTTTTCTTTTTGGGATAATGGAAAGTGGTGGTGAGCAACCCTCTAGATCTTTGTGTAAGCAATAATATCTCCTTTAGGGCACTTGAAAACTTCATGTTCTTCTCTGTATCAACCTCACAAAGAGAATAGAAAGGACCGATCATATCCTTTTCTGTAATTTTGTGCCCAGCCTCAACTCATAAACCTTTAGTATGGACTCTCAATTAGTTGCGACAAATCTTGAAGCCATGAGTGTAGTGATGTAGGATGTGGGCAGAATGATTGATAACACCATACACATTCTACAAGAAGTGCTTAACATAAAATGCCATCTTAGGGCTGAAGAGTTGGGGTTTAGAGACCCAACTGATTGGAATACATTGTTGATGGAAATGCTCCTTCATTGTATAATTAATTACATCTTCCCAGGCAAGAGGTGAGTAGGACCCTTCAAATATCATTTGAAGAGAGGGAGATAATCAATAGAACTGCCAATAGACGCAAGGAGCAAGCTAGCATTGAAATATGATCCATGAGGGCTCTTGAAAGCAACAAAGTGCTAATTATTAATATCTCTTATGATCTGATGCAAGAGTGCTCATGCACCTAGATCTATGGAGATGGAAGATATCTTGAAGATGCTTTCAAGGCAAAGGAACTAGGTGATAATCTAAGCGTAGACAACTCACTATAAAACTGTTCTTTCGCAATGGATCTCACAAATAAGCAGGATACACTTGGCCTTTGTAGTATCTCCCGAGTTGGTAGGTCCCAAGCTTAAGCCTAAACCTTAGACCAATATAGAATAATGGGTGGGATGATGAAATCAAAGAGTCACATTTTTGTAGTTATGTCCTAGAATGCATCCAAAATTGGCATTCTAGGATAAATATCGAGGCATATCCCTTACAAATCCTTGACTTTGCAGCAAGCCTAAGATGAACAAAAAAGCTTATAAACTAAACCCCCAAGTAGGTGTATGCTGTTCTGATCTATCAATTCACTTTTATAGAAGAATTGTAACCTGAAAGGGGAACATTTTGGGGTGTTAAAGATCACAATATTGCTTTTGTGGTTCACCACGAGTTTCCAAAGCTGACAAATATGGATGAGAGTCTCCAGCTCACTTTGCAAACCTTTAGGGGAGTGAGCAGGGAAAACTGCATCATTTGCAAATTAAAAAACAGCAATTTGGAAATGATGCAAGAGACTAGTAGAGATGTTCACTAATAGTGTTAATTGTGACTAGTAGATATGTTCATGGACAATACTTGTAGAACATGGCTGGTGTATTTTCATCATACATGGCAGCAACCAAAAACAATTATTACAGCTAGGAATGAAACAAAACAAGGGCTTAATTACAATTTCACTATGGAGCATCTTTATTATTGGCATGGTTCCATGTCTATTCAGTAGCATGAGTCTTCTTGCAAACCCTTTATATCACTTACATGTAATGTCTTTCTTTGTAATGCAGAGGAAGGAAGAAGATAGACTTTCATGTGATGCACAAGGAGCCAAAATGACATCTAAGAATCAGGTGCAATACTTGAAAAATAAGTTAGAGATAACATGCATTTGTTGGAGATCATGTAATGTTTAACAAATTATTTAAGGTTGTGTTTATGATGTTTGAAGTTGTGCATTTCAAGTTTCATTTTGTTTGTAGCAAGTATTGGTGTCCGTCATGTGTCCATGCATTCAAGCTAAGATCTTTTTTAAATGAAATGATTTTAATTACCGTCCATGAGACCAAAACAGTCTATATGGGACCAGGAGCTTTAATACAAGATGGGGTATGGTGTACAACCCTACTCCCTTTTAAATTCAAACCTTAGGCCTCTTGTTCAGAGTTTCAAAGTTTAACAACATCCAAGAAAGAAATTTGTTTAACAAGGTCAAAAAGCTCAACATCCTCTTATCATCTTTATGAATGTGTTTCTTCAGTTGTTGATTTGATGAGAAGTTTCCCTGTTTTTTTATTCTCAATTCTTCAAAAAGTTCCATTAGTGAGTTTACTTTTAGAGTGACCTCATATGCAATCCTAATGTCCTTGTAGGCTTCACATTCCATGACAAAATGTTTTTCAGTCTCCACTACTCCTACTGTGCAAAAGACACATATTCGTTCTAACCATGCCTCTTGAGGAATTGTTCATCTCCTAGTTTTGCATCTGAGATGGTGTGAACTAGATCTTAGTTGGTCTATAAGTATTTTTTTCCTTCCATTTGATCTTTGCATCTATGTACTTCTTTTGGCTATGTTCACATTTTGGGTTGAACTTGTTGATGTATAAATGTTTGTTCCTTCATTAATTTTCAGTCTACATGCTAACTCTAAATTTTCCCTCACGTACTGTTTAATTTCTTTGTTGGAGTTTGGGACCTCATGAAATTTAATGCTCCATTTGTCCATCCATTTGTTGTTTTGTTTCATCCATGTGTCTTTTCTTCTATTCAGTGTTTCTTTGATTACCTGTTTTGGCAATCTGCTATCTTCCATTCTTTGTATTTTCTTTAGGTACCTCAATAGCCTTATCATAGCTTCTACTTCTAGTGGAAAAGTCCCTGTTTCAGCAAGTAAAATCTCATATAGGACTGATGCTTTAATTTTGAAATTATTTGTAATTAGTTGCTTTTGAATTCTTTCTATTTGTCTCCATTTAAAATTTGATGTATTACTCACGTACACCTCACACCTATATAGCACCACTGGAATAACTAATAACCCAAAAAAGACCCTAATGGTTTTCCAATCTGACAACTCTGCTTTTCTGCCCCTATTTAGCAATGAGTAGAGTGCCCTTCATTGTGCTTGTATTTGTTTCATCCTGCATATTCCCCAATTGAGTTTGCTTTGAAAATCTAACCCAAGGTATTTGTATTTTGTTACTACCTCTAAAGAATTTCTTTCAAATAAAATATATGGCTGTTTTTGCTCTTTTTGAGTAGAGAAGACCATAATTTTAGTCTTGCTAGATTTTACCTGTGTCCCAAGTTCTTCACAAAAATGCTCTAAAGATTTTAGATGTTCTTTTAAACTTTCAAGTGTCTTGCCAATCAAGATAGGATTTAAAGGACCTTGTATTATGTTTCAAGTGATTTCCCAACATATTTATAGTTTTAGAGTTTTAGCCTATGGATTTGAAACTCAAAAATGTTTTGACTAATTAACTCTTTTAAGTTTTTATTTTATTTTAATAGATGAAAGCTGGGGACCCTGATCTGGATATTATATGATGAAGTGCATGCAAAACAAGGAAGGCAATTCTGCCAGATCTTAATCAGATCTATAAAATGCTTGGCAGATTTCTAAAATCTTATTGAGAGCTCCAAACTACAAAATTGAACCTATGACATTTCCCTTAGCATATATTAACTGCACCTGTAATAATCGCACCATCTTCTTAGGTCCTTTATGCAGGGAAGAACTCCAAAATTACAAAATAAAGGTACATTTTTTACATTAAATAAATTCTGTGCGTGAAAGATTTATATAAAAAATTATTGATAGGAGTTTAGAAGAAAACCAATAGGCCATAAGAGTTACATGTTTAAATATCTTTACAAGATTCTTCATCCTTCTTGCTTAGATATGCTTCTTCTTGGAAAGTTGGTACCAGATTCTGAGGGAAGGTGAATGTTTGCATTTTTTCCTAGCTTTCTCATCAGCCTATCCATAAGTGCTAACTAGATCTGTAGGTGTTCCATTTTGTTCAACATGTCACCCAAATAGGTTATCATCCTAGGATTCACGTAAATGATTAACTCCTTCAAAAGGTTAAAGGAACTTTGTTGGCACTCATCAAATTTACATCAAGTGCTATGCCAAAATGTGGATATTCCATGTGGTACAAGTACTTCCAGAATCTAGAATGACATTTCTCACCTAACTGTTATGTTAGATTCTCCAATACAATCAATCATGCATCTATCCATGGCCTAATTCCCCATTGGAAAGTCTTATTACTATTCTTGATTTTGCATCTGAATTTGTTCTCCAACCGGTCAATAGTAAGGAAAGTAGGGCTAGCTAAACCCTTCCCCTTTTGGTCATTTGACTTACTTTTCTTTTTAAAGTCTAGTTGGTTTAATATTTTGATAAATCCCAGCAAAAACTGCCTAGATTTTCTTGATTTTGTTCTCATAAATGAAAATGCTCAGAATGTTTTTGTTGGTGAAATTTCTCCCCTACTTGAGTAGGAACTAGTAGTTATTTAAGGGTTTGCTTAACCAATTTTCTTCCTTGCCTTCATGGCGGGTAAGGGTAAAAGTGCATATGGGACTGATATGAAACCTTTGGAAGATACCTTCCCTTTGAAAAATCTTGACTTAAAGTAAATTTGTCCCCTTGTGTTTAGAATCCAACTTGGCCTGTTCATTAGTGAGAACATTTCAGCCTTATTCTGGTCTTCATCCTTGGATCCTCATGTGGCTTGTGTAGCGCGATCATTAGTAGTTGAAAGAGGGTGACAGAAATGAGGGAAAATTTCTTTTAATGGTTTTCCTAATGCAAAATGGAGGAACATTTAAGGACAATGAACCCTTGTGAGCATAGGATTTACATGATAAGATTTTGAGAGCGTTCCTTTTGTCGCGGAAGGATTGCAGCACTTAAGTGGGAGGTTTTTTGGATGTCAGAAATGATGCTAATGAGAGCAAGATTTTGCTGGTGCTTTATGGAAATATACGAGAGAGGTGAACATAAAGACATGTAGAAACTATGGTGTGAGCGCACTTGTGTCAAGAGTGGATTTTAAATGGGGATTATTTGAGATTGAAAGTAGAATTAGATGTGGGTATTAAATTCAAATGACAAATGACCAAAAGTGACTCAATTATTTTTTATGCTAGAAATGTGTTGGATCATTTTTCTAATTGTGATAATTGGGCAACTCAAAGTTTCCTATTGTCTGAAACAACTAATTGCATGTTTCATGGTATGACATGGTCCTAAAATGAGAGGCATTGATTATCATGAAACATTCATGGTGCAAGTTGTGATTTGGGAAATAGTGATGTTGCCCCCTCCTTTTTGCAAAAGTAGTCATTTGCTAATGAAATTGAGGGGTGTTGGACAAGGCAGGCAAACGGTCAAAAGGAGGCTAAAATGTGGTCATGCTTATGTGGAATGAGCCAATTTGGACTTCAGATATGAATGATCATTTAAAAGGGAAGTTAATTCAATTTAGAACTCACCAATCCTACATGCGGTATTAGAGTTTGGTTTATCCTTGCTATAAGTGAAGAAAGAGTTTTTCTCAAACTTAAACCATGGTAATGTTAGAAATATGGGTTTAGGGCAACATGGAAAAATTTGACAGACTCTAGGATTTGAAACCCTGTTATCTACCACACTAAATCCAATTTTTTACCGAATCAGTTTTATTCAAATATTTTTGTCATATTGGAAAATATGAGTTGTGCTCATATTGAAATATATGAGTTATGCTGGAAGAAATTAATAGTGTTTTATCATGCTAGTTATGTTGGAATAATTGACTTATGTCATTTATCTAGGTAACAATATTCAAATGGTGGTTATCTATATGATCACAATTTTCTGGCAAGTTTTCAGATTTGGAAACAATAGAAGAAACTAAGGGATATTAAAAGAAGCCATTTTATAGAGATGATAAAATGAAACAGCACACTTGTCTTAGAATGCTAACATTGCTGTCATCTAGGGAAATAACATAGGGCTAAGTAGAATATCTCTATCAGCATGAGGTTAGAACGCCTCCGAAGTTAATCTTTTGAAGATAAAAAGAAATTTGAATACATTTTCCATTTGAAGAATGGACAATGCATCAAGGAATTATCGGTTTACAATGGATCATAAGTTGGAGCACGATAGTCTATAACCTATTAATATGTGGTAATTCAATAAATGCTAAGCCATGACCCTAGACCTTTGATATTTAGAAAATTGTGTTTTAATGCTTCTATTAAATTTATCTTTGAAGGTATATCTTGGAAATGAACTTGAAAACTATGATGCTTCAAAATAGAAACTCTGGCATATCACACACAAAATGATAATGTTAGTTGTATGATTTGTATTGGAATTCAATATCGTCAAGTTTGATGTTTGGAAGAAATTCAACCCATTGTTTTTTTTAGCATAAAATTCAGAAAATTAAAAGTATGCATTTTATTTTAGAATTAATTTTTCCATTGTAGGTATGTAGTTTATATTCCTCAATAAAATTAAATAAAAAATTGTGATGATGTCGTTTTCAAGATTACAACTAGGTATAGCATCCGATTTTGATAAAATCCAAAGAGATTTTCTTTGAAAAGGATGTAAGGAGAAATGTAGATTTCCTCATTGAAAATGGGATAGGGCTTTTAGAGAAAAGAATAATGGAGGGGCAGCAGTGTAAATTTTCCCAATCCTAGTTATTTTAAAATAAATCAGATCTGAAATTAATTTATCTAAACATGCAACAGTCACACAGATGGCTGGAGAAATAAACGGCATGAACAGCGGAAGTTAAATATATTTCTGAACCTGAATTATTACAAAATAAAGGAGGCTACAACTACAGTAGGACACCCTGCTCTCTTGCTGCCTTTTGGGCCAGCAATTTTACTATTCTTCTCCTCCTAAGCTTGCAGTTTTTCCTTCAGCAATTTGTTCTCCTTCTCTTCTTTCTGTGTATAAAACACTTTTGACCTTCTCCTTTTATCCTTGAAAATGGTAACCCTAATCTCTCTAACCCTAAGATTAGATATCATCTCATCTTGAGATGTAAGGTTAAAAATAGAAAATCACTTAAGTGAATTTCAAAATAGAATCACTTAAATGAACTACAAAATAGAATCACTTAAGTAAACTTAAAAATAGAAAATCTTTTAAGTGAATTTCAAAATAGAATTACTTAAGTGAATTACAAAATAGAATCACTTAAGTGAACTTAAAAATAGAAAATCACTTAAGTGAATTTAAAAATAGAATTAGAAATGTCTCGAACCACTTCTAGCACGTTCATACTGAAGCCTCTGCAAGAAGTTCCTGTTCAAGCTACATTTCTCAACAAGCAGGCTTGTGAAATTGTAGAAATCACAAGCCCTAGGGATAAAACTCGGGTGGAGATCATTCAAAGATCAAGGAAAGTGTTGGGTAAAAATTTTACTTCGAAAATATATAGGTTTGTGGATGCAATAAAACTGTTAAGAAATAGACCTTGCCTAGGGGTTCAACAATATGAAACTTCGTATTGAAGTTTGCAATTAACCAAGAAACATATCAGGATGTCAATGAAAATAAAGGTAAAGACAAAGTAGTTTTAAACGTCTACAAGACCATAGGCTATATGTGACAACCTCATAGAGGATGTTTATTTATCCAATATATGTTTATCCAACCAAACTCGGGTTACCAAAGTATGGTGTACAACTTTATTCCCTTTAGATTCAAACCTTGAATCTCCCATTTGGAGTTCCAAAGTCTTACTGTTAGGCTCACTCAAATGAGGGGGATTATGCAAGTTTTTGGTTTGATGCTTGGTTGAAGCCCTCTCCCCTTATTTCTTTTTCAAAATGGCAACCATTGGTTCAAGCCTCTTTGGACCTGTAGAGATTTGAAAGTCAAAACTTATATTGATGCAAGCAACAATTCAGGATATTTAATTTCTATTAGCAATGAGGTTGAGGGAGAGGACACCAAACAAGCAATGAATGAGCTCCAAAAGATACTCAAAGAGTTTTATTTGTCCAATGCTTTTGTTGAAGGATGAGTTGGTTTGGAATCTATTAAAAGGTGATGAATACTTGATCAAGTTGGGATATAAGGCTTTGTAGCAATTCGAATCCCTTACTAGCAAATATATACCTTAGAAGAATGTTTGGTTAGCTAAGGCCCTCCCTAAGGCATCAACATTCCTTTGGTTAGCTATTAAAAACAAAATTCTAACAAGTGACAATTGTAGAGAAGAGGATATCTTGGATCTTTTAGGGATGGTTTGTGTAAGGATTAACTAGAAACATTAGATTATCTATTTCTTCATTGTCCCATTGCTTCCAACATTAAAGGCTACTTATTAAAAAAAAAAAAAAATATTGGATTGCTCGACATTAGAAGAATTGATGAAATATTGGATTTAATTGTTGCAAAGTTAAAGAATTAAGCATTTTGTGGAGGATTTATCTTGCCATTATTTGTTGGAATTTATGGCTTGAAAGGAATGATAGAAAATTTCAAAAGCAAATCTCGGAATCATGCCACTCTTGCAGAATGCTTACAGGCATAGTGCTTATCATGGAAAGTCTTGGGTGTGGAAAAAGATGCGCTACTTGGTCACAAGATTTGAATAAACAAGCAGGGGTGATATGCAACAATGAAGTTAGTGGAAAGGATTTGCATCGATCCATGGTAAAATGGAAATGTCCTCAAATTGGATTCATCAAAGTTAATTTTGATGGTGCTTTCAAAGAATACCATGGGAAAGCTGCTGGACATGGTGTTTTTTGAAATTAATGAAGACAGTTTTCGTCACCTACTCAAAGTCATATGGAACATCAAAAAACAACTATGTAGAGGGTAGGACACTTCTCACAGGGACCAAGATTGTCAATGAAAAAGGATGAAGATATATTTTTATTGAGGGGGAGTCACAAAATATTGTTAATGCTATCAAGAAAAATGGATATAGGGATGGGATCAACAATGGCATTATTTTTGATGTCCATCAATTATTTATGGAAGCAACATCTTGGAAATGCCCACATATCTATAGAGAAGAAAACATGGTGGCAAATAAGTTAACCTGTTGTAGTGTTGATCTTTGTCTTGGAAAAATTCAAATTTTATAGGGTAACTTGCTGAAGGAGATTCTAACTCTTGATGAAAAATATACCAAGGGTTTGTTAGAGGATAAGTAGTGGTTTGAGAAAGATGAAAAATATCTTTGATAGAAAGGAAAACTGGATGTGGTCTAATTGACCTAATAGCAGATGCAATTTTTCAACATCTTGATGAGGCTAACTTCCTAGTAGAAGCGACATATCGCCTGATTAAATGAAAATTGCTATTTTTTAATTTTAATTTTTTTCTTTATTTATTTTTGAAATTGGGAAAATGCTTTTTTATTGAGGAGCTATGAACCTCACATTTACAATAGCAACATTGTAAGCTCAAGATTCCAATTTTCCAATGGTGTCTCTGGTCATTGGACCTTGGTCCACTTGAATCAAATGCATTGTTCACAACCACTCAATCTACCACTTGAAGATTCAAAAGAATTGGAAATTGTTAAAAAGGAGGAAAGTTTGATTTATTATAAAGAACTAAATTAAAAAGTTAGTACTGATTAAAATTACCAAAAACTAGTTCAAGATATGATAAAAATCAATGTTTAAGTTTTGTCATCTTTCAATTTAACACTTTTGATATTCAAGATGGGAAGAAAACAGGTTGGAAAAAAGACCTACCTAGATGGGGATGGTGGATGTGGCTGAGGCTCAAACTTGAGACATTGGAGGGAGATTGTGCTTCAAATTGTGGCCTTGCTAAAACTCTCTCTAATCATTTGAGATTCTCATTCCATGATTAAAACCTTCAATCTTGATTTTGGGAGACACGATAACCAATTGAAAGGACATCATTGCATTTGTGAAACTTTGTTGAAATTTGATGACGTCGAACACTATTGAAGTTGTTTGACTTAGACTAGAGCCTGCAAATGTTGGAAACAAAGGATATGAATCTGCAGTTGTTTGAGGAAGGTAGAGTTAAAAAGAAGAAATGCTACAAGTGGGAAATGGAAAATGAAATTCTATGATTTCCTTGGGCCCTATGTGTGTTTGTTGCATTTCCTAGTTCCATTCTTCCCTTAAAAAGGTATTTGGCTTTTAATGGGTTATTATTGATTTTCAATGTGAATGCTAGTGATTTTTACGGCAAATGAAAATGTGTCTTAATGCTGAAATTAGGCTTGATTTTTTTGTTTGAATTTAAATGAACAAAATCATCAAGGTAGGAAAATCAACAAATATCAAACTAGAAGTTGCAACTAAGAAGAAATATTGAGATTTAGAATAGGAAAATAGGTATTAAAGTGGAATGAAATTCCATCATAGTAATATTGAGAGAGAATGGTATAGTGATTTGCCAAGTAGGTATAAATTGTGATGTTCATTGGCTTAGTTTATTGGAAACATAGAACTGGAAAAAGCATCTTTGGAGGTATTGAAGGTCATGACCTTAATTTTAATAGAACTTGCAAAATGTTAGCTATTGATGTAATGAGCACTGGGAGATAGCAATCACAAGATGCAGAATAATATGAAAAAAAGTAAATCTGCTAGATGACTGAAATATGCAATGAATAGAAATGATATAAAAGAATACAATGTAGCTATGGAGGAAATGAGCACTCCAATAATAAAGCTATTGAACTACATTGCATCCATCACCAATGGATGGTGATACACACAGAACTGTACCAAGCACTAAGCTACACTATCTAACTATGTCCCCCGACTCTATATCTACCTAACAATGAGGCCATCCTTATATAGGCAAAATAGGATACTTGGCCAACACTCTATCTAGCTATGCAAGGGACAACTTGCACAATGACACTTGTGCATTTATTACATTGAATGAAGTAACTAGATAACTTGCCCCTAAAGTAATCTAAGTATATATCTTGGAAGATACATTTACATAACCCAAATGATGGAATAGACACTATTTCTAACACAAAAAGCAGGCAATGGTGTTTTCCTTTGGAAACCCTCAAGAGAAGGAACATAGATGAGCATATCACCAACAAAGAGCAATATAACAATCAAGACATAATGTAGTGTACAACCATCATCAACATGAGTGTTCCATCTAAGAAATTCCTCTCTTGTCTCCATAGATCCCAAAGATTGTTGGCAACAGATGGCATCCTTAATGAAGAGATGCATTTCTCAAGGTATATCGAGGAAGTAAACATGAAAACATTGATTCTCTAAAATAGAGAATGAATTATATCACTTGATATTGAGATATGGACTTGTAAATTGAATCCCCTATACTGTGAGATTGGAAATGTGTCTTTGTAGGTACAGGTCTCATAACCTTCATTTTATTAAGGTCAACTACAAGTTGGCAAAGCTTGCAAAAACAAGCAAGAGAATCTTACTATCTTTGTAAGCCCTGAGAAAGAACAAGGAGGACCACCATCAACACAACAAATACAGTTTATAGCATACAACCGTTAACCACACGAGTGTTCTATTTAAGAAAATTCTCAATCTCATCCATATATATCCCATAGAGAGTTGGCAAGAGAGGACACCACTATTTGACATAATCTTGACCAAGCTAGAGAAGAAATAAATAAATTGGAGTAATGTTCTTGAGTGGCCAATTAGGTCAAGGGGACTCTAAAGCACATATTTGGTTACATTAGCATTAATGGGAGTCAAAAGAATGCTCCAAAAGTCAAATATTCAAAATAATACAAAGTTCAGATCTATATGATCTAGAGTTCTGTGATGGAATTACAACTTAAGTATGGTACAAACATAATACAAGTGTTGTATAATTAAAGCTCAAATGGCCATGGGAAATCAACATATAGAAGTGTTAGATAACCCATGCTCAGATGACCATGGAAGATCTAGTATCCAGAGAAGAGAAGGTGTAGGAACTATTCTTGTTACTAGTCAATGTCTATAGATGTCAGAAATTTGGCATCGCTATGAAGCCTATGCAATGGTCGTGGTTGGAGGGATCAAAATAGTGCATAGGAGAATGTCTTCCAAGTACTCTCCTGTCATCATAGGTTGTACATTTTCCAGTTGTAAAAGGAATCTGAATTATTTGTTTGTCTAAATCTTTTGGACTGTGGATTTAAGTGATATTGAGGGCCTGGTTTTTTATGTGTAAAGGGAGCATGTAGCTGCTCCATGGAGAAGATGTTTCATGGATCAAACATTACTCTTGGAGGTGGTTGTATCATTCAGTAGGCTTTTAGTGACCCCCTATTGGAAGAGGACAGAATAATGAGGTGATAATTGTAGTAGTCTTTTGGGACTAGTATGCCCTTGGTTGATGGTGAGTTGAAACCTTAGTGGACAACACAATAATTATAGTAAATAATGTGTTATAGCAGCAAAATCACTTTCGACAACAACTTAATATATACCCACCCACAATTTTGATTATGATATGCAACGGCAATACTTGAGATTGGAACACTTGAAATTATGATTTCTAATGTAGAACAATAAATCTCTGTTAGCAATTCAACACTATTCTCATAGGATCTCACAATATAATATTCACACAATTACATACATTCAATAACAAACTCACAGGATAATATCATTGATGAAGCAATGCAAATACAATGAATTGCAGAGCTTGTTTGATCACATATTACAATGCTTTGTCTTCAATATGTACAATATGGATATGAGACTTCACATTCACAACTCTTGATCTTTCTACTTTCACTAATTCTTCATCTCTAACTTGTCATATTTCTCATAAAAGAAATATATTTTATTGATTCCTAATAATGACAAACCTATAATAATTACACACACTAAAAAACAAATATTTACATGACTCTTTTCACACCACATATTTACAAACTAGTTACAACGTATTTGCAATATTCTTGCAAGGTACCAAATAATGTAATACTTCCAACAATCTCACAAAACCAAAAATGTGAACATGAGAAAAAATCAGAGAACAATAATAATTGAAATATATTTAGAAAATCTCTGTACAAGAGTATGTGGTTTAATATTACAACTTGGTCCGATTCCAATGTATGTAGGATCCATGTGTTCTATGTGAGGAAAGTCTAGTATAGGAGTGGACTGCATGATATAAGCTGGAAGAATGAAAAGTTTGGTTATGCTTTTCATTTAAAAATGATCTTCACTTTTGCTTAACTATTTTGTAGAATTCATTTTCTGACGTCTTTTATGGTTCTTGGCTTTTGGTTGGGCCTCCAATCTTTCATCTCCCCTTTACTTTCTTTAAATATGGCGAGAGTCGGATGGTAATTTTGATGTTTGGAATTTTAAATGAATGAATTTTGATCTGAAATTTTGTACACGTTCAAATATGTGCTAGGATGCTACGGTTCAAATTTCAGTTCATTTTGCCTTCAATTGGCCATTTTATTCCAAAAATAGTAAATATTAATGACCATGATTTCTGTGTTTAAATGCCATATGGACGAATTTTGACTTTAGTTTTTGAACCACAAATACATTCTCCAAGTCCTCTTTCCTCTCCATTTTGAATCATTTAATAAACGAGAGAAATTTGTAGCCAAAATACAATCAGTTATTCAGTAGAAGTCTGTTTCATTCCACTGCATGTTTAAAGGGTCAAACAATGTAATTTTGATCTGAAATTTATCCCATAGATGCGTTTTGATACAAGGATGACATGGATGAAATTTCAGATCAATATGATTTCAAATGAGAAGTTATTAACTTTTGCATCACTATCCAATAGTTTTTATCGATATAGAATTTGTCCAAATTGCCGCATGGATCATTCACCCCTCTGTGGGAAGCAATGGTCTCCATTGCATGAAGATCAGGGGCTGAAACATAAATAACTCTCAAATTTTTGATGAATATGAGAACTTCAAATTGGAGATGTAAATTTCTTCTAATTGAGTGGGTAGCTCTTTGCAATGCATTTGTACCAAATTTGATATCTTTTTAAAAGAAATTCCAACGAACTGACAAGTTGAACTATTGGAGTTGCGCTTGTCACATAATTCACATGGATGAAGATCCCAATACTTGCTAGGTTCATGACCCTCTGTTCCACAATCATGACCCTTTCCTCCACAATGGCTGCACATATATCCAAGACCAACATTCTTGGACCTTAATGTTTTGTCCATGCTTTCCCAATCTTGTGCCATTAGAACCCGTTTTCTTTGGTAGCTTAAAACCAACTCCTTTAAGATGCTTCTCAAAAAATCCAAATAAATCTGAAGAACAAATGGATTGCTAGAAATAAGAGGAACTCACTAGAACTTGCTTATGTTTGTGTGAAAAATTCATGAAGATGTACTTGTTCCTTTTGTATCTTTCCCAATTTATTTTATAATGCCATCATATTCTGTTGAATTTCTTAACAAGCTTCTTCTTCTCTTCTACTTTTTGTTGAATCCTATTCATAGTTTGGTTGCATTTGTCCCCTGCTTGGTATAAACCTTGAACAATAGAGTCATTAAGGTGAGAAGACTTTATTTGCAACTTTATCATTTTAAAGGAATAATGCTGAAGGTTTTCTTTGCTTGAACTTCATCTTGCAATTTCTGGTTTTTGCTCTTCAAAAGCTTGACCTCTTGAAGCAATTACTGATTCTCTTCTTCAAGTCTTAAATCCGCCCCATATTAATTAGAGATGTGAAAATAAATCTACTTTGATACTTTTGATGTGGGTTGTTGATGGAATCCAAACCACTTTGATACCAATGATCCAAGGTGGACTGAGACCTCAGTGGAAAACAAACTAACCTTAGGAATTAATGTGTTATAGGAACAAAACATTTAAGACCACTGACTTGATGAATACTGGCCCACAATTTTAATTATGGCATGTATCTGCAATAGTTGGAACTTGAACAATCAAAATTATGATATTCCAAAGGAGAACAACAGATCTCGTAGAACTAAAATAAATGAACATGAGCGTGTTTGGTGTGGAAGTCTTAGTGAACCTCTCTCTGTGGTTTTTTTCTGTCTCGTCGGAGAAGAGACCTTGTGCTTTCATGATGGCCGTAGTTGAGGGGTTTTAGTGTTGGCTTCCTAGGCTTGCCCTTGGGTGGTTGGGGGTCTGTTCATCTTCTGAAGAGGAGCCTGTTCCTCCGAACTCTGTTCTTTGCAGCTTTTTGAGGTCTGGGTGAGGGGCTTGGTGCTTTCACGTTGGCTGTTGAGGAGGGTCTTGGGTTTGGCTTCTTGCTCAGTTGTTTGGAGAGGTCCTAATGGGTGGTGGTGTTGGTGGTCCTCATCTTCTGAAGAGGAGCTTGTTCCTCCAAACTCTGTTCTTTGCAGTTTTTTGATGTCTGGGGTGAGGGACCTGGTGCTTTCACGCTAGCTGTTGGGGGGGTTCTGGGTTTGGCTTCTTGCTCAATTGGTTGGAGAGGCCTTGGTGGGGGGTGGTGCTACTGGTCTGCATCTTTCCAAGACAGTCTCTGCAGCCCTATTGCCAACTTATTTGGTTCTTTTGGCTGGTCAAGGTTTCCCTGGGTGGGAAACCTCTTTTCAAATGCTGGAGCTATCGGTAAAGGTTTCCCTAGGCGGGAAACCTCTTTTCAAACTATGGAGTTGCAGGTAAAGGTTGTAGACAACAATTCCAGACAACAGAAATGAGGAACTGACTGTGAAAATGTCCCAAGCAATTTTGAATGTATATAGCAAATGTTGATTTATGCTATTTTGTAATGCCATTTTGTATAAGGCATAATGTTTGTATAGTTCAATCAGCCAATCAGAAGAGAGAAGGATTAAATGCACAAAAAGACAAAATGGTCGTCATGTGGTTTAAGGCTAGTTAAGGCAGACGTCTAGTTAGTGTAGACGTCTGGCCAGTTAGACGTCTAAACTGTTAGTTAGACGTCTAACTAGTTGGTTGGGCAAACGGTTGGGCGGTTGGCGCAGGTAGTTGGGGAACCGCTCCTGCAGCCTTTAAATACCCCCCTCACTTTTGCATTGTAATCTGGAACCTTCTGGAGATAATAAGACAACGCTTGATCATATTGGTGTATGCTTGGTGTTATGTTGTGTATTGCAGATCGTGCTTGAGTGTTATTGCAGGTTGTGTTGTTGATGTTATGCAGGTTGAAGGCTCTTCCTGGCAGATTGTTTGCAGGTATTCGGGAGCAGTAGCCATGACAGTAGCAGTCTGACTTCTAGACGTCTGCACCCCAGACGTCCAGCCCCAGACGTCCAGTCCCTAGACGTCTAAGTCCCAGACGTCCAGTCCCTAGACGTCTAAGTCCCAGACGTCTAGCTCCCAGACGTCCAGTCCCTAGACGTCTAGTCCCAGACGTCTAGCCACTTGACGTCTCCCTTCCAAACGTCTCATCCCCTGACGTCTAGTCCAAGACGTCTGGCCTTCTGACGTCCTAGCCCCAGACGTTGGTTCCAACCGACTGACAAATAGACTAGTCTGACGTCTGATCCCTCTGACGTCTGAGTTACCTTGTACCTCCGAGACCCCATGCTGATTCCTTGTCACGTCTGTTCGATCAGTTCACCTCTTGTATCGGGAACATACTCAGCATTGTCTACATTTCAGGTTTTCTGGCTTAGTTCCTCTGATCTAGCTGGCTGGCGAAGGTTTTCCAGGACGGGAAAACCTCTTCCCAAGTTTCGAGTTGCGTGCACTGGTTTCCCTAGGCGGGAAATCTTTTTCAAATTTTTCGTTATTGTTGTGTTTCATTTCGAGTAGGAAGCTCATGTGTTTCAAATTTGAATGATTTTGTAATTGGTCCCGTGGAGATCGTCTCTTTGCGGAGATCGTCTCCCTGTTTCAGCTGTTCCTTGGTTGTCTCCAGGAGGTCTCTTTTGTAAAAGGTTCGGTGGTCCTTTCAAAACCCCTTTTTTCAACCAATCAAAAAAAAAAAGAATGAACATGAGAATAGAGAAAAGTAAAATAATAAATAAAACATATTATCAGAAGCTTTTTACAAGAGTATGTGATATGATATTACAGTTTAGGATGACAACTCTAATGGATGGAGGACCCATGTGCTTGGAAGGGATGTGAGGAAAATCTCAATGTAGGAGTGGAATGCATGATGCAAGCTGCAAAAGTGAAAAGATTGGTTACGCATTGGTTTGAAGAACTGATCTCCACTTCTGCTCTTTGCTGTAGAATTCATTTTTCTGATATCTTTTATGCTGTAGATGTATTATGAATTTATGATGTGAGGAATACATCCATGATATTTCATATGAATATTATTTTAAATGATGGAGCTATAACTTCTGCATCACTGTCCACTAGTTTTTGCCAAGCTAGAATTTGTACCAATTGCCACATAGATCAACCCTCTTCAAGGCTTGACCTTTGACTCTTGAGAGAGTATCCATGCATAATGAGAAATTGGCCAACGACTCTTTTCATAAAGCTGTAAAATACTTTATAAAATTGTTGACACACCTTCTCAATGATAGCTAAAATTGGTGAATGGTAAAAATGTGATCATATATGTCAAAATCTCTTTTGAAGCCTTCCTGTTCCCTTCTATAAATTTACATGTTCCAAGTGCTTGGAAAATTTCAAGTTCAATCCATCTCCTGGTTTATGAACATAATGATTTTTTTTGGGTAGAAACAGGGAAAGCTTGAAGAAATTATGTCATTAAATACATCTAATGGTAACAAAAGGAAAAAAAGTGCATCCATACCATGTCCAAGAAACTTATTTTCAAACCCCTCATGACTCGTTGCTTTACTAGTTCACAACTTCCCAACAGTCCTAAAATTCCTTGCAAATTGAAAAGAGAAGAAATAGGAGACGAGAATCTTGGACAATGGGCTGATTAGTAATGTTGTTAAGAGAACTAACATAAGAGACCCAAGTTTGGTAGTTAATTATTGAAATTGGGATTTTCCTTGGGAGGAGGATATAACAAAATCTCTTGGGAGAACTGTGTAGAGCATTGAAGAGCTCATTGTACTTAGTTGCAAGAAACTCATTTTTGTAGTTGAAGGATGAGACAAAAATTCGTGTATGGAAGATATGGAAGAATGGTCATGGGATAGGACAAAAAAAAGTCTTTTCTGTGTAGATTTATAATCCTTTTTGTACTTACAATTCATTTTGCATGTACCATGGAGTGAAACGGTTTTAAGTGATGAAATATGTGAGGAATAGAGTCAAAGGGCATCCTTTCATATAAGATATTATACATGGTTGTGAAGAGCTAGTAGGATAACAAGAGAGGAAGGGAAGAGTGAGAGGTGCTAGTAGGAAGAGTAAAATCCAAATGAACACGATTAGCAAGGTGGGGGAGTTGATGGTAAAGATGGAAACTCAAGTGTGCACTCATTTAAATTTGCCAAGATTGTTGGTGGTTCCAAGGTGAGATAGTCCATGAATTAAAATGCTGAAATAATCTTCATTTTCAAGTGGAACAAACATCTTTGGAGTCATTTCTTGTTAGGAATTATGTCCTATATCATTGAGAAGAAATTTGGTGTTTTCTTGGTTACTTTCACCAGGTTAAACTTGAAATTTGGTAGATTAAGGTTCTGTATATACTTCCAAAGGAATCTATCATTATAATATTGACCAAGGTTTTCATGGATCGATCTCTATTAAATATCAACTTTGTAGCTTGTTAAAGTTTTTTTTTTTTGGGCATCGTCCGTGAAAACTATTAAGGCCAATTTTTTAGGTTAGGCCAACTAGACCAAGTAAAGATTTCCATGTGATATACTTCTGACATACTATCATGAATTTTTATCATTCTAATGTTGACCATGTTGAGGATACATATTATGGGCTCTTAAAAGAGAAGATTATCAAATTGAAACAACATTTGTAAAAATGCAAGGCCTTATGATTGACTGTAGGATTTACCTTCACTTTTAAACTTGATTATGCATGAACCAGATTTGCCATGGCTTTGCTTTTGAGCAAAGGAAAGGTTTTAACTCAGCTCTAATGTAACTATTACATATCACAATCCCACACTTGAGCACATGAAGAAAGAGGCAAGATTAAGTTAGCATGAACGTACAAAGTGTGTTAAGTATGCGTAGCATTAAATGCCATACTATGGATAAAAAGCTGCATAAATGGACATATAGCAAAACCCTCAATAAATACTTTTATTTTGTGGTCAATGCCACATGGTCATCTCTACTTATCCGTATAAATATGCTCTCTTTTGTGACTCCAATGTTTGCCCTTAAGCACCCTTTTTCAGACAGCGCAAGCATTTATGGTGCTTACACATATAGAGACCCATAGCCTCATTCTATTGGCTAGAATTTGCTTTATACAAAGATGTAGTTAACTAGACTAATGCATTGATCTCCATGCCAAATTTAATCACATAATATATTCTTTAAGCTTTGAAAATTATTGGACGATTGCAAAAGTGAATAGTGGGGAATGTACCATGCTTCCACTAACAAGGTTGTCTAGCTGACTGCCTTAGTGTTTCTCATTTAAATTACTTTGTGTTCACCATACATTTAGATTAGTACAATACCCTTGGGAATTTTCTCGTTTGACCAACTTGGTAGTCTCCCTAGAGGTGCTTTCCATGTTTACAATGCATCTTCACCCTGTATAGTATTCTTTGATAATTCCCTCTATGGAACAAATAAAAAATCACTTTTTTTTGCAGTCGATTGAAATTAGCGAAACATGGAGATTTATTCTTGAACTTGGCACAAGCATTGACATTTTGTCAATTTGGTCATGTAGGGATGGGTATAAAATATAATTATGCAGCCTCGTGATGCAAATCCTAAGGATCCCATCATCCTCAAGCCATCCCTAGGCCTTGAGGTTTGTTCTTGAAAAATTTCAGACTTTTGCATGAAAAGTCCATTTGGCTTTACGCGCGTTTGGGGATGTTAAGATACCCCTTGGGACATGTTGGGGAAGGTTGGGCAACCTCACTGGTATCCAACCTATTAAGGATAAAAAGTTAAATATTTAAGTTGAAAAAAAAAAATAAAAGGAAAGAAGACTAGGGGCACATAATCTTTTCTTCCTCTTCCCAAACCCTAAGCCCCGATTTGAAACTCATTTCAACTTTTTAATGAGCTTAGATATTGTGGAAAACTATAGCAGCTTCTGAGGGGATTTTTATCTTACTTATGTGGTCTTTTTCATTATTGTTTTATATCACTTCTCTAATGCTTCTTTTGAAGCAACAACAATTTTTCTTTGTAAATAATGGTTTTACAATCTGGTATTTTTATCTTTTCTTCACACTAAGCCTCTATAAATTATTTGCAAGGTGATGAAAGACTAAACCATGAGAATACCTGATCATGAAATGGATTTTGATGTTCAACAATATGATAGCTGATGTTATGAGCTATTTTACTATTGCTCACTTTTTGGACTGAAACTACTTATTGAATTTCTTACACCTAATACACTTACCAAGCTTGTTTTGTGCCATATTTCAAACTACTTATTTTGTTTTAGCTTTAGCATGAGAGTAATGATGAATATATTTCTTTCTTTTTCGTGCTGTTATTCATAATTTCAATATTGTTTTCATTTTTGGGATTATATTTTCTTCCTCTTTGATATGTGCCATGTTTACATTTAAAAAAAAAAATGCTTGCATAATGTCCTATCAATCAATCTTGTAATATTTTGATATGGATTTTATACCTCTAGTAGGTGTTGAACTAAAATGTTTTGCTTGCTCATCATCAATGGTGAGAAATGACCTAATGTTTAGGCCTTTATTATATGGCATGATCTCATGTTTATATTGCATGTTACATCAGGATTTTTATCTTCTTGAATTTGATGGTGCATCAAAAGGAAACCCAGGCAAAGCAGGTGCTGGAGCAGTTCTGCGCAACCCAGATGGTTCAGTGGTATTTTGGTTTGGAATTTGTTATTGTAATCATCCTACGATGAATTTGTTATAGCAATGTTCATGAACACCTTGTAAAATTATACAGGCATGCAGGATAAGGGAAGGTGTAGGTCTGGCCACAAACAATGTTGCCGAATACCGAGCTATTATTCGAGGATTGAAGGTTTGCCTTAGCAAGGGAATTGACTGCATTCATGTGCGAGGTGATTCCAATCTTGTGTGTATGCAGGTCTCTCTTGTCCCCTATTGTCCTTCTACACTTGTACATGTGTTTACTCTTTCCTCCCATTCTCGTGATATCTACGCTAACATTCAAAACAGTTTTCCCTGCTGGATATAGCTACTAAATAATGTGCATTTCAAATCTGTTCAGTTCTAGATGAATTTCTTAGAATATAAAGGCTTTAAGATCGTCATGGTGGCATATGTTTGTATGAGGCTCTTTAGAATATGATAAAGTGATTCTAATATGCAATACAGTTTAGCAAATTAACATGTTGCATCATGTGATTACTTATGTAGTTAATATGCTCTTTGTTAAATATCTATGTTACATGGAGTACCTTTTGATGAGGATGCAAAAAGGGGATGGCTAGAAGACATACCTAAATTTTGGCAAAAATGGGACGTCTATATAAAAACATTTAATAAATATAAATACAAAAAAAAGTACAAATTAAAAGGATTTTAAAATGCATTAATTTGAGTAAAATTGGTTTTCTCTTTTCTAATTAGCAATCATAGAAAAAATAGAAATAAAATGATGCATTATTCAGAGAGTATAGTGACTGTTTCAATGTGATTGGGTCACTAGACCACCAAGAACGCTCTTTAAAGTAGTGCTTAGAGATGCCAGAGTTGCATGTTTCAACTTTCAATAGAAGGTATGTCAGCACCCATACATTTGCATTCTTTAGAATATGGGGGGGGGGGGGAATTAAGTTTCCAGATTTCAGTTATTTATCAGACAAATCTCTATTTTACGCAAACAACTTTCCATATTTCAGTTGTGCAGGCAGCTATCCAATTGTATTCTTGTCTCTTTATTAAGTTTCCACATTCAAGCTGTGAAACACCATATATTGTAGGGGTCGCTAGGTGTCCCCTTGTCCCTCAAGGTGATGCACATGTGCTCGTTGCACTTCCCTGCACAAATGAGGGGAAGGGGTATGTGATGTGGACGTCCCCACTATGTTCCCCTGCCCCTGTCCCCTAGGGAAAGTGCCCTGATGGATATACAACCTTGGGGACACGTCCCATATAACAGATAAATATATATTTAAGGATTTTCGAAGTTGAACATTAACATGTTCTATGTCTCATTTATCTCTACAACAGAAATAAATGATGTTTACATATTTTTTGGGAATGCACAAAAGGTATTTGAGATACTTGATGAATGTCGATGACTGAAATGCTTGTACTTGTGTATAGGCATGGAAAGAATGTGTTTCACCTCATATTATTAGAATGTAGTGTGATTCTAATTGGGCATATAGGGGAACAATAAATGAATATTCCCCTAGGGGAAGTGGCCCAGCAGATATACAACCTTGGGAACACATCCCCATATAACAGGTAAATATATATTTAAGGATTTTCTAAGTAGAACATTAACATGTTCTATGCCTCATTTATCTTTACAATTGAAATAAATGAACAAAAGGTATTTGAGATAATTGATGAATGTCAAAAGCTGCAATGCTTGCCTTGTGTATATGCATGGAAAGAAGATGTTTCACCTCTTATGATTAGAATATAGTTTGGTTGTAATTGGCTTATAGGGGAACAATAAATAAATGTTCCCCTAGGGGAAGTGGCCTAGAAAATATCCAATCCTGTGGACACTGTCCCCATATAAGAGGTAAATATATATTTAAGGATTTTCTAAGTTGAATATTAACATGTTCTATGTCTCATTTATCTCTACAATTGAAATAAATGATTGCTATGTATTTTTGGGAATGCATAAATGATAAAAGGTATTTGAGATACTTGATGAATCCTAGCAATGCTCGTACTTGTGTATATGCATGGAAAGAAGATGTTTCACCTCTTATGATTAGAATGTAGTGTGATTCTAATTGGGCATTATAGGGGAACAACAAATGAATATTTCTGTTAAGTTCATAGGTGAGGATAGGAGTATGGTGTTTGCAAATTTAATGCCAGCCCCTTTGAGATTTTGGATCACTCATTTCATAGATGTAACTCAGCTATAAATACTCTAGCTAATATTGTATGACGATTTACTCACCGTCATTTCCTTAAAAGAGAGATTAATGGGCTGATGACCTCTATGAGAGGAGATTAAACAGGTCCACAACCTTTAATTGTGGGTCACCAAAGTTGTCGACTTGGGATTAAATGGGACTGCAATAGTTGAGCTCAAAATCAGTGGCTTTTTTACAACCCTTCCAATCAGAAGAATAACAAGCTATCCATCGTCATAGCCCATGCATGTATATATATATATATATATATATATGTGTGTGTGTGTGTGTGTTTAATCTAGCAATGTGATACATCACCTTAATTACTATATAGTAGCCCATAAGATTAAATTAAAAAATACCCGCAAAGATTGTCTTCATTTTAGCATTTAAATGTTTAGATGTCCTCCTTCATAGCCTTAGTGATAAATAAGCAATCCACTGAAATCATAGAGATATCCTTTTATTTTAACTTACCCATGAAATTGGCTTACCGCTATATTTAAAATCAACTTAGAAACATATTCCTCATATTTGAAAAGACAATAAAGAATGTATGCATAAACATTAAATAATGATTAACAAATACATTGTCTACATGCTTAGAACCAAAGTAGTGAGAATTGGGATTTTTTATTTTATTTTTAAATTTTAACTGATTGTATTGTGAGACAAGTCATTCTAGACAGTTCTTTAATTTTTAAATTTTATTTTAAAAAACAAAATTTTCGAGTTTGTAAAGACTTGCCAAAGACTCATGACTTAGAAAGAAACATAGGACTCAGAAAAAAAACTTGGCAGAAACTGAGCAATAACAAAATATGTTAACAGAAGGCACTATTTTATGCATATTTTATTTGCCAAACTGGTGAGTCTGAGTCAGAAATGGCCTTGCTGAGCCTTTACTGAATTTAATTTTTGCTACTATGTTTGGGAAGTTGGGACCATAAAAACATGTATCTATTGAATTTAGGCTTATTACACATAAAGCCCACAGGTATTAGAATGACTAACAATGCATAGATAAACATTATTGTTTAAATATCATAGAAAAACACGTTTTTCTGCACATTTAGACTATAAATATGAATAACATGTATGCATGGGTTCTCCATAAGTCATAAGGCACATAGACACCAAAAATTATACTTGTAGATTTTTGCACTATATTTAGGAACAAATGGAGTCAACTACGTTACCCAAGTAAAGAAACTAAAGATACAAAAAACAAGAAACTGAAGTCTGATAAGGTGCCCTTGGACACCAATAATCTCTCACTAAATGAATAGAAGATTATCAAATAGATGTGCATGGTTAGGTGAGCCGGGTATACATACGATCCATGACATAATATACCGATCCAACTAATCATCAAACTGAGCTATCATTGGATCTAAATAACAATAAAAGGATCACCCTGTAAAGTGAACATGGTCCCATAGGGCAAATACACTGATTCACAATATAATGTTAGCTGTGGCGTTAAAGGAAGAGTAACCACATCTTAACATTCCACTTTAAGCTGAACAGTGGCCATGGAGATAGAACCTTATGGAACATTACCCCTTAAGAGAAACACTTCCACACCAAGTCGATTTTACAATTTGGTAAAGGTCACCTTGGGAATTACCTTGGTCAAAATATCTGCAAGTTGATTTGTTGAATGCTCATACATGGGCATAACCAATTGCCACAAATGAAATTGACAAGCACATTGCATACAAAGCTCAGTATGTTTAGTCCGTTGATGCTCCACTGGATTGCGAACCAATTGAATAGTACTTTGACTATCACAAAAAAAAGTGGTGGGGATTTTCTAAGGAAGACATAATTGCTCAAGAACCATCAACACCCACCTAAGATGCTCCATGACTTGATTAGCACTACAATATTTTGCTTCTATAGAAGACAAAGATATGGTAGACTGTTGTCTAGAACACCAAGAAATAGGTTCCATACCAAGTGAAAATAGGAAACCAGTAGCAGACTTACACTTATCAAGGTCGCTAGCCCAATTTGTATCAAGATATCCATGCAACCCAATAGGAACTTCGAAAAAATAATGAATGCCCATTTGAGTAGTAGTCTTGATGTAGCGCAAGATCATCTTGGCCACCTTCTATTGACTCTCATGAGGTGCCTATTGACAACAAATGCTATGTCTGGCCGATTGTGGGTGAGATAAAGAAGACTTTCCACCAAATATTGATGGACAATATCAACAAACAAAGAAGAGGAGCAATTAACTAGTATCTTTAACCTAGAAGCAAAACGGGTGCGATCCTTCTTACAAATTTTCATCAGAAACTACTACAAAGATCCAAAGCATATTGAGGTTGAGAAAGAGAAAACAACAAAGAATACTGAGCAATCTAAATGTCCAAGCAATAATGAAATAGGTCAAAATTTGTCATCTTAAAGAAGTCTTGGAGCTGTAGCTTCATCTTTTGAATCATGGAAATGGAACTATTAGTCATGAGAAAGTCATCAATATATAGCTCCATGATGAGAATCTGACCATCTGTTAGTAACCTTCAGTTGAAATCAAGCACATTCACAACAGTAATTGCAGAAATTAACAGAAATGCAAGAAAGGAAATAATAGGGTGCTTGAGAAAGAGTTGTAGCTTCATCTTTTGAATCATGGAAATGGAACTATTAGTCATGAGCAAGTCATCAATATATAGCTCCATGATGAGAATCTGACCATTTGTTAGTAACCTTCAATTGAAATCAAGCACATTCACAACAATAATTGCAGAAATTAACAGATGCAAGAAAGGAAATAATAGAGTGCTTGAGAAATATTGAATAGAAATGCAACAACTTTATTAATCAAGAGAATCTGATATCGTAGGCCTCTTCGAAGGGAAAACCTCCTTGGAAGTAGAGCTCCATTACAATTTGAGAAAAAGACTTGATACATTCCATTTCTACCCTTGTCTTTATATAGACTCTTTATCTACCCTAACACTAATGCTCAAGGGTCGGTCCACATGCAAGTGAGGGACCCAAGCTAGTAACTCCTAATAAAAGAAACAGTTACATCATAGTGGCCCATGCGCACTAAGTACAGAAATTACATAATGATGTTAGGATAGGATCCTAACATGCCCTTCCCCTTCAAGAAGCTTTGTCCTCAAAGCTTGAGAAAATTGTTGTTGGAGTTGAAGGAGTGACTCCCATGTAACGTCCTTTGGAATGTACGTGTTTGTTGATCCAGAATACTTTTGAGGTCTAAGATGATTGAGTATTCAAATTGGAAGTATTGTTTGAATATTTACACAACTTCCATAAACCATTCTTTAAGGAGGAGACATGGAAATGTGAGCTTGCAAGTCACGAGCGTAATCCATTGTAACACATTAAAACCATGCTTTGAGTGGTGGTGATCAGCTTGTTGCCACATACAGTTCTGTGCCATCGCCAAATTGTCCTTGAGGAGTTGAAGAAGTAGTTCACGCTCTTGAAAAGTGGAATCTATTGCCAAAACTTTGAATTCAGCTGAAATGTTTGATGAAAATGTTGGTGAAGGATGTCCATAAATTGGTTCCAATCACTTGCTAACAAATTTTGTTTGCTCATCTATCTGGGGATAGTATGCAAAGCTCCTTTTGAGGTGTGTATCCTGCAATTTGAACAGTGCTTTCCAACAATGACTTGTGAAGGTGGGAAAAACGATGGAGTGGGGCATGGCATGAAGGCGAAAAAGGGATTCCAGGTGTATGCGAGCAACCGTGGGGGCCTTATAGGGGTGAGTTAGAGGACAAAAGCGAGCATATTGAGAGAGATGATCTAGCACCTCCAGAATGAATGTTTTGCCTCCAGATTTTGGAAGCCCTTCAATAAAATGCATGGAAATATCCATCCCAATGTTTTCTTGTTGTGGTAGTAATCCTTGCAGTTTAGCAAACATGGATGCATCTTTTTCCATAAGTAGTACTTTGGCTGGCTGAACTGTATTAGCGGTAATTTGAGCCTAGATTGCAAACAGTTGCTCCCCTGCCCTTTGAGGTGAATTCTTTGAAAGTTTTTCTATTCAAGAGAACCGATTGGTTGAGTAGTATTGGTGGGCATACCACGAAGAGTGTATTGCTTCCTTGCTAGGTGAATTGTAACCAAAGTTCAAAAAAATCCCAGACTATTGGACCTAGCGTACGAAGCTACTAAGATCCCAGTACTATATCACAACCCCCAAAGGAAGGGAAAATATGTCACTTGAGATTGTAGTCACCCATCCACACCTTTACATTTTTGCATTTTCCTTTGCAAGGAAGGACTCCTCCATTGGCTACCATGACTTCAAAAGAATTGCATGAGTATATGTAGCAATCTGCTCGTTTGGCCACCCGAGGATCAATAAAATTGTGTACTACCTGAATCAATGAGGATTATTGTAGACAAGGGTAAGTACTTTCTCGAGACGAGGGAATGACGATGAACTAAGAGGAATTGATAGGCCAAGGTATACCAGTTGTCATGTTCTGTAAGTCTGACGGATATGTCTTGAATCAGTTAGACGTCTGAGGTAGACGGTCTAGACGTCTGGGACAGATGGCTAGACGTCAGGGCTGGACGTCATAGACTGGCAGACGTCTGGGCAAGACGTTTGGACGGGATGGCTAGACGTCTGGACGAGACGGCTAGACGTCAGGATTGGTCGGCTAGACGTCTGGACTGGACGTCTAGACTAGGTGACTGACTAGACGGCTAGACGTTTGGATGGGACGTCTAGACTAGGCGATTGACTGGACAGCTAGACGTCTGGACTGGACGTCTGACTAGACAGTCGGCTAGACGTTTGGACTAGTCGGCTAGACGTCTGGGCTGGACGTTTGGACATTGCCAACGGAATCAGACGGATAGTCTGGTACGCACTCAACCTGTTCTTCCGGGGTATAGACGTCTCCAGTTATGCATTTCGTCTCCAGTCCCTTAGCACGTCCTGCAACATGAGAACAACACACAACAATACATGCTTCGGAACCAAGCAATAATCAATACCTGCAACACAACACTGCAACACAAATGCAATCTCGTACAACACACATTCCAGACTAACAGTTGTTGTACGTCTTTGTATTATAGACAAGTATGGATAGATTACAAAATGAAATGGGGGGTATTTATAGGTAAGATTAGGTAGTTAATGCAACCAACCTGTCTCAACCGTCCCAACCGCCTATTTACCTTAAACATTGCGTTTAGTGTCTAATTGCCGGTTCCAGACATCTAACACAACCAAACGTCTTATTAGTTAGGTTGGACGTCTGACTAATCCAGACGTCTAACTAATCCAGATGTCTTAACCCAAAGACGACTACGTTTGTCATTTTGTGCACATTTATTAATCGATCCATATTCATTTGATTGGCTGATTTTACATTGCAATTTGTCATTTACATTACCAAAATGGCTATACATAATCAAAATTGTAGATCTTCATAGGACATTCATGTCAGACAATATCATAGTTTGATTTCTACTTGGAACTACTGTCTACAATTATGAGGCGTTGACCCTGGAAATGCCCTTCCACTTTCATGGGTTGGGGAGTGGAAATTCCTACTAAGGCACGTATGACAATCTTTGGTAGGTGGTCCTCAATCACTTAAGTTTCTATAGGTGGATCTTCTTCTCTATGGTCCTCTTCGTCATGGGATTCCTGAATGGAAGGTTTGGCCACATTGAGTAAATGCAGTTTTTGGGGCACACACTTATGGCTTGGGAAGCATTTATCATCATAGTTGTAACATAGACCTTGTGCCCTCTGTGCCTCCATTTCTTCTTAGATCAAACATTTGATTGGGGACGATTTGTTGGTAGGATTCGATGCTAGCTAATATGGAAGTGGGGGTTGAGTTTGAGGGAGTTTGGATGTATGTTGTTGAGCTGCGAATTTATCTTCAGCCAATCTAGCCAAACCTACTGCTTGCATCATGGTTTTATTTTAAACATTCTTACCTCAGCTCAAATATCTTCTTTTAACCCACTAATGAAACAACTTTGGAAAAATTCATCACTCAAGCCTCGTGTGGTTTGCCAATTTTTCAAACTGCATTTGATAGTCTTGGACCGTTGTGATCTGCTTCAACTTGGTGAGGGCTCCTATGAAATCCTCATATTCATTGGGTTCGAAACAAGTGAGTAAATGGGTCTCAAATTCAGCCCAAGAGAGATCTGGATGCATATTCCTCAATCACCGGTGCCATTGAAGCGCTTTAGATTCAAAATTGAAGGATGCTATTGTGAGCCTTAGATTTTGGGGAATGTCATGAAGAGCAAAATACTAGTCGCCCCCAATAAAACCAACAGGTGGGGTCCTCTCTATCAAATTTTAGGAAATCTAGCTTAAGCATTTTGTAAATGTTATTATTGAGCAAGGTACTACGGACTCCACCCTTTGAACTACCTGCCTTATTTTTTGATCCCTTGTTACCTAGTTGGTCATATTTGTAATCCAAGCCCATTAGACAACTCTCAAAGTCATTTAGTTTGACAGAGAGTAGCTTTTCCCAATTTTGCTACTGGTGTATCAAGTAACTCACTTGTTCATCTAATTGCTCTAGCTGGGCACCTCTAGTAGCTTCAGCCATTTTTAGGTACCCCAGGGTTTCCAAAAAGCTTATGGGTGTTATATAGCAAATGATGAGCTCGATGAGATGATAAAAATGGGCTATACCACACAATGACAAATTTTGGCCTCTAAAAAAAGCTTATGGGTACTATATTAAAATGATCAGCTTGAAGAGAGGCTCCCATGTGGCATCTTTTGGCCGTAAACCCTGCCACTGTACCAAAACTTCAGTGATGGTGCCGTTACGGAGAGTGCAGGTTCTTTGGTCCAAAATACTGTTAGGCTCCAAGACGACCGAGCCTTCATCATCTATTTTAGGGAATGTCGATTGGACTTGAATGCAATTGTTGAGTACCTTCTTGAGACAAGAGACATGGAAGACTAGATGGATCTTGGAAGAAGGTGATAACGCAAGCTTATAGGCCACTTGTCCAATTCGTTGCAATATTTGTGAAGGGGAAGAAGAAAATAAAATCCCCCAAATGCAGTGGTTAAAATCAACTTAATAAGCAAAATTATTAATATGCATGAAAAATGTATTTCATGAGCGTAAATAGCATATCTAAAAATTAAACTTAAAAATCAGAAGATAAGACCAAGATAAGCAAACCATATATAGCACACCAATTTTACGTGGAAACCCAGTGAAGGGAAAACCACGGCCAAAACGTATCTCCTCTTTGTATTCTTTTCAGCAAAATATACATGCCCTTTTCTCATATTCAACACCTCAAGAATTTCCAGAAAGATCAAGAAACTTCAGAGAAGCAAGGAGTTAGCCCAAATATATAGTTTGGGCTATCCTCCTGTTGGAAGATAGACGTGGAGGAAAAACTCCACAACATGGAGTGTATGAGACAAGTGTCTCATGAAACTCCACCTCTATACCACCACTCAAAGTTGAGGCCACATGTCCTCATCCAAACCTTTGTGTGTGCCACCAAACCTATGCCACATGCCACCACTCATGTCACATGCCATTATGTACCCCACATATGCCATCACACTCAAGTCTCATGCCATGTCACCTTTGACCTTGAGACTAGAATAAAATATATATGTATATATTTATTTTATTTATTTACCTTAATATATATTAGTCTAACCTAGGCATATTAAATATAAATTAAATACTTATCTATTTAATTTGTATTTAAGCCTAGAAGCCTAATTTTATTATTGACCTTTATACTTAGGTGAATTTACAATATAATCCTAAAATTGGATTATTTGTTCCAACAATCTGGTAGGGTCTATAAAATCGTGCTGCCAATTTTTGATGAGCATGAAGTTGCACGAAAGATTGTTTGTAGGGTTGGAGTCAAAGAAAGACCATATCGCCTACATTGAAATCGCGCTCAGAATAGTGTTGGTCAGTCTGCTGCCACATCCGGTTTTGAACCAACAACAAATTTTCCTTCAACTATTGCAAAAGTTGGGCACGCTCCTGAAGGGTTGCATTGAGTCTCATGCCATGTCACCTTTGACCTTGAGTTGACTGGAATAAAATAAATATGTATATATTTATTTTATTTATATACCTTAATATATATTAGTCTAACCTAGGTATATTAAATATAAATTAAATACTTATCTATTTAATTTATATTTAAGCCTAGATGCCTAATTTTATTATTCACCTTTATACTTAGGTGAATTTACAATATAATCCCAAAATTGGATTATTTGTTCCAACAATCTGGCAGGGTCCATAAAATCGTGCTGCCAATTTTTGATGAGCACGAAGTTGCACGAAAGATTGTTTGTAGGGTTGGAGTCGAAGAAAGACCATATCGCCTACATTGAAGTTGTGCTCAGAACGGTGTTGGTCAGTCTGTTGTCGCATCCGGTTTTGAGCCAGCACCAAGTTCTCCTTCAACTATTGCAAAAGTTGGGCACGCTCCTGAAGAGTTGCATCCACCGCCTGAACTTTGGAGTTTCCAGGAACATATGAAGAGGGCGACGGAGGTGGGTACCCATAAACTGCCTCAAAAGGAGTCATTTTGGAAGCTGTGTGGAATGAAGTGTTGTACCACCATTCAGCCAAAGGCAGCCACTTAGCCCACTGTGTTGGGTGTTCGGAGGTAAAACAACGAAGGTAGGTTTCCAAGCACTTGTTGACAATTTCAGTTTGCCCATCCATCTGTGGATGGTAGGCTGAGCTCATTCGCAGTTGTGTTCCCTATAGTTTAAATAGTTCTTGCCAAAATCGACTAGTAAAAGTGGGGTCATGGTTAGACACAATGGATTTGGGCATACCGTGGAGTTTGAAAATGGAGTCCATGAATATTTGAGCAATGGTGGAGGCATGGTAAGGATGGGCGAGGGAACAAAAATGAGCATACTTCGAGAGACGGTCCACCACCACAAGAATGACCAATTTTCCTCTGGATTTAGGAAGCCCTTCAATAAAATCCATGGAGATATCAGTCCATACATTGTCTGGGATTGGCAACGGTTGTAGAGTGCCTGGAGTACGAACCATTTCTCCTTTCATCCATTGGCAAATTTCACATTCGGCCACAAAAGTTTGAATATCTTTTTTCATTCCCTCCCAATAGAATGACCTTTTAGCTCTCTCATATGTCTTCAAAAATCCTGAATGGCCTGCAGTAGGTGAAGCGTGCATTTCCCTCATGATATCCTCACGGAGTGATGAAGTTTTGGAGACCACAATGTGACCTTGATATCTTAACAGGTGTCCATCCCATGAATACCCGACATGTGAATTGGGATCCCTTTGGAGTTGTTCCTGCAAAGTCTGTAAGGATGGGTCCTTGGTCGCGTCTTCTTGAAGTTGGGAGACCCATTGGGGAAGTGGGGATGAAAGGGCACACACTGTCACTTGATCCTCAAACTGACGGGAGAGGGCATCTGCCACAATATTCTCCTTTCCTTTCTTATACACGATGTCATAATCATACCCCAACAATTTTGAAACCCATTTCTGTTGTGTTGGAGTAGATACCCTTTGTTCCAAGAAATATTTCAAACTTTGGTGGTCCGTTTTAATAGAGAAATGTCTCCCAATGAGATATGGTTGCCAATGATTAACAACATGGAGGATGGCCATCATTTCTTTTTCATAAGTAGATTTTCCCAAATTTTTGCCTGATAGTGCCTTACTGGTGAAAGCTAAGGGTCGCCCTTCTTGCATTAATACGACCCCAATGCCATGACCCGAAGCATCACTTTCAATTATAAATGGTTTGGAAAAATTAAGAGTGGCTAACATCAGGGTCGAAATCATAGCCTCCTTAAGATCTGCAAAAGCTTGTTCTACTAGAGCTGACCACATAAATGAATTCTTTTTCAACATGGTCATTAAGGGGTGGCTATTTTTCCATAATTTTGTACAAATCGGTGGTAATAGCCCATGAGACCCAAAAATCTACGAAGTACCTTGAGAGTTTGTGGCTTAGGCCAATTTTGGATAGCTTCAATTTTCTTGGGGTCAACCTTAACTCCCTCTTGTGAAACAATATGCCCCAAGTATTCGACCTCCTACATGCCAAAGGAACATTTGGATCGTTTGAAAAATAATTGATGGTCCCGCAATAATTGCAAAGTTTGATCCAGATGTTGTAAGTGCTCGGCCCAAGTGTGACTGTAGATGAGAATGTCATCAAAGAAAACCAAAATAAACTTGCGAAGAAATGGGTGGAAGACATTATTCATGAGGCTCTGAAATGTTGAAGGTGCATTAGTTAGGCCAAATGGCATGACCAAAAATTTGTAATGGCCCTCATGAGTTTGGAATGTTATTTTGGGAATGTCTTCCTCCTTGAGCCTTATCTGATGATAGCCAGAGTGGAGATCCAACTTGGAGAAAAACTTTGTGCCATGTAACTCATCCAACAATTCATCGATCATAGGGATAGGAAATTTGTCCTTAATGGTGAGCTTATTGAGCTCATGAAAGTCTATACATAGCCACCATGACCCATATTTCTTTTTGACCAATAGTATTGGAGAAGAATAAGGACTATTACTAGGTCGAATTACCCCTATTTTTAGTAACTCTTGAACCAACTTCTCAATTTTTGACTTTAGCGCATAGGGGTATCTGTAGGGTCTGATGTTAGGTGGCAAGCTACTTGGTACCAACTGTATTGCATGATCATGGGAATGACATGGAGGTAATCTTGTTGGTTCTACAAAAACTGCATTATGTTTAGTCAAAATGAGTTGCAAATCCCCTTGGGGTTTGTCTACTTCTGAAGTCTGTGGTTGAATTGCAAACAATTGGGCTACTACCCCATGTGAGGATTTTTTTAATAATTTCTCCATACGACTTGAACTGATAACCTGCGGAGATCCTGTTGGTGAACCATGGAGAGTGTATGACCTCCCATTCTGAGAGAATTGCATCCATAATTTGGCAAAGTTCTAGGCTATTGTTCCCAAAGTACGGAGCCATTATGCCCCCAACACAACATCACATCCTCCAAGTGGAAGAGCAAACATATCAGTTTTGAGTTCATAGTCCCCTATCTTCAACTTAACATTTTGACATTTACCCTTACAAGGTAATGTTCCTCCATTTGCCACCATGACTTCAAAAGAGTTGCAAGCATGTATGTAATAATTCGCTTGCTTAGCTACTCGAGGATCAATGAAATTATGTGTATTACTTAAATCAATAAGAATTATAATTCTTTGCCCTTTGAAGAATCCTACTACCTTCATAGTTTGAGGGGTCGAGATTCTTGCAAGTGCATGGACGGAAATCTCTAGTTGTGGTTCTTCCTATGCTTCACCCTCATCCTAAGGCTCTTCCTCCTACGGTTCTACTTCTTCATCAGGTATTTCATTCACTATTGAGTCATCCACATCCAACAAAAACAATTTTTGTTGTACACATTTATGCCTCGATGAATATTTCTCATCACAATTATAACATAAGCCTTGTGCTCTATGGGCATCCATTTCCTCCCTAGTCAATAATTTGATTGGTGGAGATTTATTGCTAGTATTCGATGTGAACTTGGATGGAAATGTAGGTTTGGCCTGTGGAAATTTAGATGACCGCCTTTGGGCAGAAATTTTTTCCTCCTCTAGTCTAGCCAATCCTATGGCTTGCATCATAGATTATGGTTTGAACATTTTTACCTCTGCCTTGATATCATCTTTCAACCCATTGATAAAACAACTCTGAAAAAATCCTTCATTCAAACCCCTTGTCCTATTAGCCAATTTCTCAAACTGAGTCTGATACTCTCGAACAATAGAGGTCTGTTTCAATTTTGTTAAGGCTCCTATAAAGTCCTCATACTCACTAGGGCCAAAATGAGTGAGTAATTGGGACTCAAAGTCTTCCCAAGAAAGGTCAGGAGTCATGTTCTGTACCCACTGATACCATTGTAGGGCCTCAGATTCAAAGTTAAAGGATGCCATGGTGACCCATAAATATTAGGGGACATTATGGAGTTTGAAGAATTGATCTGCTCGACACAACCAACCATCAGGGTCCTTTCCATTAAACTTGGGAAAGTCTAATTTGGGCATTTTAAATGGGGTATTAGTGTCAAAAAGAGCATGATGGGTTTCTTCATCTCTATTTCCTGAACTGCCACCTAGTCCTTCAATGTTAATCTATTGGTATAATTTTGGGCCTTCCTTTAAACGCTCTTCAACCTCAAGGAATTTTTCCTCAATCCCTATTTTGACTTTAATCTGGTCAGATTTCAGGACCTGCATGTGATCTTTCATATGTTTAACTTCTTGTCCAATGTGTGCCATTTGGTTCTATAGGTTACTAAGTGTTTGATTTAATTGTTCCATATATTGGTTTTGTTCCATCTCCCTCATTGCTCCTCTAGTCCCTCCAACCATATACTTGTGATTTGGACCACCCCAACTGACTTACTAAAAATAGAAGTGTTGTTCCAGGGGTTACTATTTTTAGTAATGGTCCAGAAAAAGTGTTTGGGTGCTATATATCAAAATGATCAGTTTGAAAAGATGAACACAATGGACTAGGTCTCAAAATGACATTTTTTGGCACCCCTATAAAGTCAAGTGTCTATTTTTCTCCTAAAGCTTTTCTTCACCTCACTAAATACAATCTTATCTGTCTCTACAATCTACCTCGATATTATCATCTGTTACTACCAACTACCTTGTCAAATTCTATCATTGAAACTACCTTGTTTGACACTATTACTAACTGTTACTGACAACTATCTTGATAGACTCTATTTTGATTATTATTGACAACTGTCTTATTTGACACTGTTTCCGTTTGTCACCAATAACTGCCTTGACAAATGCTCTGTTTGACTTTGTTCCCGACTATTACTAACCCCAACAGTTTCTTCTTCAACCAAGAATTTTTTTAGTATGGTCAAATTCGTGATAGGTGTAGTCTCCTAGTATGCTCAAATCTATGGTTAGGGTTTTGGAGGTGTAACATATGACTATAATAGGGTAACACTAGGCCAAGGTGTGTGCATTGTCCATAGCCCTCTATTATACCGCAATGACGAACGATAATGCTTGGACCAATATTTTAGGCCACTACTCAAGGAGGGTTCCACACATACCCTTGAGCGCACTACCCGCCTCTTTGACAGTACGGGAGGGTAATCTTCCCAAGTGTTGTGCTCGGTGCACTATGGATAGATACATGGTCAAAAAGCTTCCTAT
The DNA here is from genome assembly GCA_028583015.1 of Wollemia nobilis. Lineage (NCBI taxonomy): Eukaryota > Viridiplantae > Streptophyta > Pinopsida > Araucariales > Araucariaceae > Wollemia > Wollemia nobilis. Next base: position 668,924 of record JAQPPZ010016564.1, read on the forward strand.
GGCTAAAGGTTTCTCCTAATCCTAGGGGGTCTCCCGATATACCCAAAGATACGTGGGAGCTCAAGTCCGTATACGGGTGTTGTCTGAGGCCTGGGTATTGGAGTCTGATCACCCCTCACTTCACTAGACGCTTTACGGGCAATCTAGCTTAGCCAATAATGACAACTCCTCCATGATATTTTAAAACCCTCGACATAGGGTTTCTAACCTATTAAACTAAAAACAAAGGAAAAAAATGGCTCGATTTTTTTTTTTCTTTATAGGAAAATAAGCAGGAAAATGAAAACAAGGAAAATTTATACCTAACAAGTCGAAATGGTAGGACACAAACTGTTTGCACTACAATAGGACGCGGCCCTGGAAAGCGCTCTGATACCACTTGTTATGAACCTTGCAGTAAAATAAAAGCACATCCACACAATATTGCAATAATAACAGAAAATGAGCTTGAAATTAACAATATTGCAAGATGAAATGGAAATGCAGCAGATTATATTGCAGAAAGCAAGAACACATTACAGAATCGTAGGCCTCTTCGAGGGGGCAACCTCCTTAGAAGCAGAGCTTCGATACAACAAAATATGAGATGCCTTCATCTATGCCCCCTTGCCTTTTTAAAGACTCTTCGTAACCCTAACTATAATGCTCAAGGGTTGGCTTCACATGCAAGTGGCCACCCGAGCTAGAATCTTCTACCAAACAAGCAGTTACATTCTTTATAATGGTTACATTAAATGGCCCCACTTGTCTAGGCGCCTCAAATGCCACATACACATTACAAAACATTACAAAAATATACTGTTAGGATGACCTAGTGTGTTTGGTTTGGTGTGGTAACAGGTAGGCAAACTCCTTTCTCCAGTTTGCAATAGGTAAAAATTAAAAAATAAAGCAAATTGAAAAAAATTAAGTTTATACATTTTTCTCTACATGTGCAGCTTAGACCGATTTTTCCCATCGGGAATCGGGATTCTCGATTTTTTCAAAAAAATGTGAAAAGATCGACAAAATCTGATTTTGAGGGTATTCGACTTGGATTTTTGGTAGACTCAGAAAAAGTCGAGACTCGACGATTTTTTGGGCGATTTTCATAACTATGGTATGAGGAGACACAATAGGCGAGAACGCATCATGAGGAGCGACATTGTGAATTGAAGATATCAACAACCTATTAAAATTTAAAGAGATATCCAATAAATTAGTACAAGGAGGACTAAACTCATTAAACAATGAGACAAAAGGGGGACAATCGACTATAGAAGTAAGAGGAACCATCTTATTGAAAGAGGAACAATCATCTTTATCATCCAAGGATGAGGGAAGAACAATCCCCTAGCTAGAAAAAGAGTTAAAATCAAAAGGCCTAGTGCAAGTAACAAAAAAGGCAAATGAAGAAGAATGAACAAGTAGAGCCAAAAAGGGTCCAAAGGATCTTGAAGATGGAATCTCCTAAAACTTTACATCATTGCTAATGATGACAATTTGGGAAATTGGATCATAACGGTGATATGCCTTAGATTGTTTATGGTACAACCTGAGTGGGCTTGATGGTGAAGGCTTGGGTACTCTAGATAGGAGGTCCAAGGTTTAGATGTATAGGGAGGTAGGGTACATATGCCTCTTAGCTAGATAGCACAACACAAGTGCTCTTACACTTTGTAAACTTAGGGGAGTATGGGGTGGTCTAATATGTGCAATGTTCATTGACCTTAAAAGTTAACAAGGATGCATCTACGACGCTTTTGTCGAAGTTTGTTTTGCTTCTCCTTAGAAATGTGGGCTCAAACCACTAAACCAAAAATCTTGAGATGTGAAACTAAAGGCTTCTCTCCTATCCAATGCTCATAGGGAGTCACGCATTTGATCGTATAGGTTAGTTTCTTGTTGATAATATATGCATCACAATACACAACTTGAGTGCAATTGTGGTTGTAAATGCTTGATGATGTTTAATCCCTTTAAGATCAATGGATAAATAAGCTTGCAATCTGCGTATGGCAACTTATGGAGTATAATAAAATTAAAACAAGTGTGAACCTTTGCCTATGTCCAAATGCAATCTAAAATCCATATAGAAAGTTGCAACTATTTCCCCCTCTTATGTGATGCTAAGCCCTTTTATGAAGACTACAATAATAATATTAAGGCATAGAGGACGTAATAGTGAAGACCCTCAAATGTAGAACTTAAAAGGTAATCTCTTTTGGTAAGGAAGCTAATAATCAATGAACTTGAGAATGTTATGAGGTGAAGTCACTATGCAGGGTTTTAACCAATAGAGGTTGCTGCTAGACGTCTAGGCAGCATACGTCTAGGTTGCTAGACTTCTAGGCAACACTGCTAGACATCTAGGCAGCAGACGTCTAGACTTTTAGATGTCTAGGCCAGACGTCTAGGCAGCAGTTTGTGCCAGACATCTGGATGCGGAAGACGAACAATTTTAGACGCTTTTCCTTGGGAGTGGAAACAAACAGTTTTTCGGAGGCTTCCTTTGGGAGAGGAAACGAACAGTTTCGGTGTCTTCCTTTTCTGCTCTATAAAAGGGGAATGATCCCTTGGATGTGTATGAAGTTGAGAATGTAAAGTTTGCTGAAATAAATAAAAGAAGAAGTTGCCATTGCCCCGTGGTTTTCCTGCACATTGCAGGTTTCCACGTAAAATCTCTGTGTTACTTGTGTTGCTATTTTGTTCTCTATTATTGTGTTTTCTACTTGTAGGTATAAAATCTGAAAATTTTACTAACATATGGTATCAGAGCCTAAGGTTTTGTGCGAGTGGGAGCTGAAACAATGATAGGAGGTGTAACCAAGTTCGAGATTGAGAAATTTGATGGCAGGAACTTCGCTCTATGGAAGATGAAGGTGGAGGATTTGCTGGTTCGGAATGACCAAGCTCTAGCCTTGAAAGGGGTCGCGAGTAAACCAAGCAGCATGAAAGATGAGGAGTGGGCAACGTTGGAGAAGAAGGCGGTTTCTACAATCTGTCTCTGCCTAGCAAACTCTGTCTTGTTCAATGTAGTTGAAGAGAAGACCGTGAAAGCCCTCTGGTAGAAGCTTGAAAAGTTGTATGAAACAAAATCAGCAACAAATAAGGTTTTTCTGAAAAAGCAGCTTTATAGCTTGAGGATGAAGGAAAGTTCATCCGTGGCAGATCATTTGAATGAGTTTAATACTCTTATCGGTAAACTGGTTTCAGTCAGTGTGAAGATGGAGGATGAGGACAGAGCTATCACCCTACTTTGTTCCCTCCCGAACACTTGGGATCATATGGTGATGACCATCAGTAATGCATCATCAGGAACTCTAAAATTTGATGATGTGGTAGCCGCTTTGTTGGCAGAAGAGTTGAGGTGAAAAACGTCTCTGGAACCCTCAACCAATGAAGCCCTATCTGTGAGAGGTCGATCTTTCGAGAGGAGTAAACAAGGTAGATCACAGTCCAGATCTAAGTCTAAAGGACGTAAGAAGAAAGGGAAGTGCTGGCATTGTGGGAAGCCAGGGCACTCAAAGGAGGACTGTTGGCAATTAAAGAATGGTGAAAAGCAAAATCAGCCATCAGTTGAGGCCAGTACAGCAGATTCAGGAGAGATGGCAACATGTGAAGCCTTCTGTATCAGTAACAACAGATCTGTTTTATATACCTGGGTTTTGGACTTAGGTGCATCTTTCCACATGTCTCCCCATAGAGACTGGTTTGACAAATATCAGCCATACTGTGGTGGAATGGTCTACTTGGGTGATGATCATCCTTTAGAAATTGTGGGAAGAGGGGACATAAGGATCAAGCTAGATGATGGTAGAGAAAGGATGTTATGTGATGTGCGACATGTGCCCGATTTGCGGAAGAATTTGCTCTCAATCAAGATGATGGATAAGCTAGGGTATTCTGTCACTTTCGGTAACAACTACTGCAAAATTACCAGAGGAGCTCTTGTAGTAGCAAAAGGAGAATCTTATGGGACCCTATATCGTTTATGCGGTGATACGGTGACAAACCATGCAACAACAACAACTTCTGTTCAGGATGCAATAATGCTATGGCATCAACGCCTAGGCCATATGAGTGAAAAAGGTCTGAAAATTCTGCATGATAGAGGTATGCTTTTTGGGATTAAGTCTTGCAATTTAGACTTGTGTGAGCACTGTATTTTTGGTAAACAAAAGAGGGTTCGGTTTATTGCAAGCCCTGGTAAGAGTTTTGATTTTCTGCAACTTATACATTCGGATATATTTGGACCAGTCCCCACTCAGTCCTTAAATGGTGCCATCTATTTTTTGACTTTTATAGATGATTATTCTAGGAGAGTGTGGGTTTATTTTCTGAAGAAGTCGGAAGCTTTGCAGAAATTTAAAGAGTTCAAAGCACGGGTAGAGAAGAGTTTGGGCAAGTCGATTTTATGTCTTAGGTCAGATAATGGGGGTGAATATTGCTCCAAGGAATTTGATAAATTTTGTACGCAGGAAGGTATTAAGCACCAGAAGATTGTACCATATACTCCACAACAAAATGGTGTGGCTGAGCGGATGAATCGCACAATCATGGAACGTGCAAGAAGCATGCTCAACGCATCCATGTTGGATAAAAAGTTCTGGGTAGAGGCTGTTAATACATTTGTTTATCTTATTAACAGGTCACCTACAGCTGCGTTGGATGGACAGATTCCGGAGGAGGTTTGGTGTTGTAAGCCAGTTGATTACTCTCATTTGTGTACCTTTGGCTGCGATGCATTTGCCCATGTACCAAAAGAAAAAAGGTCCAAACTTGACCCAAAGTCAAGCAAGTGTGTTTTTCTTGGCTATGGAGATACAGTGAAGGGGTATAGACTGTGGGATCCTACTGCCCACAAGGTAATTATTAGCCGAGATGTTATTGTTGATGAAAAATCCATGCAAAGGAAGGAGGTACAACAAACTCCTAATGTTGTACCAGTTGAAGTAGATATGAACGAAGATGAATATGAAAATCAGCATGCTGAAGTTTTTGATCAACATGCAGAACAACAAGTAGAACAACAAGTAGAGCAGCCACAACGGTCACAAGACCAAGAGCCACAATCAACAGATCATTGGGTTAGAAGATCTACACGTCCACAAAAGTGTCCGGAAAGGTATTCTCAAGTTTATCAGTCCTCTTTTGCTTTGTTAACTGATGATGGTGAGCCTAGTTCATTTTAGGAAGCTAGAGAGTCTGAGAATGCAGAAAAGTGGAGGAAATCCATGGAGGAGGAAATCGAGGCACTTCGCAAGAATAAAACGTGGGAACTTGTGGATCTCCCACCTGGAAGAAAGGCTGTTGGAAACAAGTGGGTTTACAAAGTAAATAAGAACAACGATGGGTTGTTGGAATGCTATAAAGCTCGCTTGGTGGCAAAAGGCTATGTGCAAAAGTCAGGTATAGAATTTAATGAAATTTTCTCTCCAGTTGTGAAGATGACTACTATTAGAGTTTTACTTGCACTTGTAGCAGCACAAGATTTAGAACTGGAGCAACTTGATGTAAAGACTACTTTCCTGCATGGTGATCTCGAGGAGGAGATTTATATGGATCATCCTGAGGGCTATGAAGAAAGAGGCAAAGAGCATTTGGTTTGCAGACTGAAGAAATCACTGTACGGGTTGAAACAAGCGCCAAGGATGTGGTACAGAAAATTTGACACCTTCATGAAGAGCCAAGGTTTCAAGAGGAGTGAAGCTGACCATTGTGGATACTATAAGAGGTTTGATGATGGCAGTTTTATTATTTTGTTGTTGTATGTTGATGATATGCTGGTTGCAGGCCCAACATGAAGAAAATCATTGATCTTAAGGCTCAATTGGCTAGGACATTTGAAATGAAGGATTTAGGAGCAGCAAACCAAATTTTAGGGATGAAGATACACAGGGACAGAAAAGGAAGAAAGATCTGGTTAAGTCAAAAGTCATATGTAGAAAAGATTCTGTAGCGCTTCAATATGCAGAATGCAAAACCAATTAGTACCCCACTTCTTTCACACTTAAAATTGTCTTCCAATCAGTGTCCTAGAACAAAAGCAGAGAAGACAAGCATGTCTCGTGTACCGTATTCATTAGCAGTAAGAAGCCTCATGTATGCCATGGTGAGCACTAGACCGGATATTGCCCAAGCAGTGGGAGTAGTCAGCCGGTACATGGCAAATCCTGGTAAGGAGCATTGGAATGTGGTGAAGTGGATATTCAGATATTTAAGAGGCACTTCAAATGCTGCTATTTACTACGGATCAACAAATTTGCAAGTTAAAGGTTTTGTGGATTCTGATTATGGTGGAGATAGAGATGGGAGAAAGTCCACTACAGGATATACTTTCACTCTTGCTGGTGGAGCTGTGAGTTGGGCTTCTAAGTTGCAGTTTGTGGTGGCTTTATCAACCACTAAAGCAGAATATATTGGAGTGACTCAAGCCAGCAAAGAGGCAATTTGGCTAGAGCGACTGTTGGGTGACTTCAAGATAATGCAGGAGAAAATTACGTTGCATTGTGATAGCCAAAGTGCTATTCAGCTAGTGAAGAACCCAACATTCCATGATCGCACGAAACACATTGATGTCAAGTACCACTTTATAAGAAATGTGGTGGAAGAAGGTAGGATCCTGTTGCAGAAAATCGACATTGAAGTGAATCCTGCAGATATGCTTACAAAGTTGGTCAAGATAGAGAAATTTGAGTGGTGCAGAACTTCTCTGGGCTTGCTGAAAATATAACAAGGGCAGCATTGGGCAATTGGCACTGGATGAAAAACATTGGTAAAAAGAATTCCTATATATTGACTTCAAGTGGGAGAATGTTAGGAGGTGAAGTCACTATGCAAGGTTTTAGCCAGAAGAGGTTGTTGCTAGACGTCTAGGTAGCACTGCTAGACGTCTAGGCAACAATGCTAGAGACGTCCTCTAACATTGCTGCCTAGACGTCTAGCAGCCTCGACGTCTGCTGCCTAGGCAAAAAATGCTAGAGACATCTAGCACTGCTGCCTAGACATCTAGAGACGTCTAGCATTGTTGCCTAGACGTCTAGGCAACACTGCTAGACTTTTGCTACCTAGACGTCTAGCAGTGTTGCCTAGACGTCTAGGTAACAGACGTGTAGGTTGCTAGACGTCTAGGCAAGAAACGTCTAGGCAGCACCGCTAGATGTCTAGGTAGCTAGAAGTCTAGCAGTGTTGCCTAGACGTCTAGGCAACAGACGTGTAGGTTGCTAGACGTCTAGGCAGCACTGCTAGATGTCTAGGTAGCTAACGTCTAGGTAGCACTGCTAGACGTCTAGGCAGAACTGCTAGATGTCTAGGCAGCTGACGTCTAGGTAGCACTGCTAGACGTCTAGGCAACAGACCTCTAGGCAACAGTTTGTGCCAGACGTCTGGATGCGGAAGACGAACAGTTTTAGATGCTTTTCCTTGGGAGTGGAAACGAACAATTTTTCGGAGGCTTCCTTTGGGAGAGGAAACGAACAATTTCGGTGTCTTCCTTTTCTGCTCTATAAAAGGGGAATGATCCCTTGGATGTGTATGAAGTTGAGAATGTAAAGTTTGCTGAAATAAATAAAAAGAAGAAGTTGCCATTGCCTCGTGGTTTTCCTGCACATTGCAGGTTTCCACGTAAAATCTTTGTGTTACTTGTGTTGCTGTTTTGTTCTCTGTTATTGTGTTTTCTACTTGCAGGTATAAAATCTGAAAATTTTACTAACAAAGAAGATAATGGTGATGGCAGAATTTCACCCCAATATGGAACTAATGAATACATTGACGACCTTGACAATCTTATCAACTATTATGTAAGGGAATGAACCTAATAACAATTGTAAGTCAGAGAAGGTGTTGGGTCATCACTCTTACGTCTGGACTCCAGGCAACACTGCAATTCAGTCGCCAGTAGTTGACAAAGCCATGGTCGTCCTTCTTGAGAGTCAGTTGGCCTTATCTACCTTGATGGTTGACAAGCCTATGAGGTTGTAGAAGGAAACCAATTAGTTGCAAGCCATCCTTGGTTACTTCAAATTATGATTGCATTATGGGGGATGCTTCTTGTAATGGAAAAGTGTGTTGACCTAGAACTCGAAGAAAAATTCCATGGTCCAAATCTTGGGCATTTACTTGGTTGAATAGTTGCGAGGGAAGTGCTGCTTTTTTGACTTGTATTTTTTCTTTTTTCAATGTTTCCTAAGATGCTCATAGTTGTATTATGGTTTGTGAAGTGAGGTCAGGTTCTTACAAGCATCGGAAGATTAATTTTCAAAGAAAATGAAAATTTATTTTATGTTTATTTTTTCTTGAAGATTTTTTCGTGCGTTTCTAATCAATTGTATCTCTTATTTTCTTTACTAAATGCATTATTGTCTTATGTGGAAGGTAATATATTACTGATCACCACATGACTTGACATTTACTACATGATGTGACATGTGCTGATCTGTAGATCCAAGATAAGTGGAAGACAAAAAATGAAAACATTGCCGAGTTGAGTAAAGAGGCGAAGGAGCTAAAATCAAAATTTAGAGAGTTCCAGATCAACCATGTATTCCGGGTAAAGTGTATATTCAAATTGTTATTTGTGTTTAAATTTCCCACCAAAATCTAATAAATGTGACAAAAACTGGAGAACATATTTATTTATTTTTCCTTATTGCAAATATGTAAGGCACAAAGTCTAACTAGAAAATCTAACTAATAAGTTGTATGCTATTAATTAAGGCACCATGTTATCGCAAAGAGTTCATATCTGGTTCATGTTTTTTTTTGTTTACTTCAACTAACAATGATTTAGAGCTAGGTGAGTATATTTCATTTAGACTTTTCCTTTTCTACTTATTGGATATAACAACGATGATGAATTCTTCTACAATAGAACTAGGTGATTTATGATATTAATCTTATTTAAAATCAAGATGCATATATTTAATTTTCACCTTTCCTTTTCTATGTCATGGATATAACAAGAATTATAAATTCTACTCCAATACAGCTAGCTGATTTATGATATTAGTCGTGTCTAAGTTTGAGTTTTTTCCCAAAACAATACTATAAATATGCACGTATAACGATTATCTTTTAAAATTGTATAGTCTTCTCTCTCATCTGTCTCTTTAAATGTCTGGACATTTCAAGAGGAAAAAGCCTTAGGGTGAAAAAACACAATCTTTCCTCCCAATTTACTAGTTGAATTATACAAATGTAAGTGTACAGGTATGTAGATTTTAGATCTTTGCATTTTTTCCCACATAATTTGAAGGAGTATTTCTTTTCATTAAAAGACAAAATGATAAAGAATTGATACCATACATTATCAAGATTAATGTCCTTAGGATCGTTCAAAATCAGCATTTCCTTATTTGTCAATAGTTCAATCACATGGGCAAAAGTTCCAAACCATCCAAAATATATAGTTATTTGTAATGTTTAATTCAACCTAGAGCTTTCAAATCTTTGCCTGCAAAGAAACTGGCTGCCAAAAATCAATATCAATTTCTAGTTCTATGTACATTCTTTTCTTTGTATTAGTTACAGAGGAGTTTTTGGATGTATTTTTGTTTAGTGTGGGAGTGATTCGGATTGTCTCAAAGAAGCCTATTCTAAGTACATGTCTCCTTAACAGCAGAGGAAGAAAATTAGAATACCTTTTCATATTTTTGTTAATTATATAGAAGACTTTGGTATTTGCTTTCTTGTATTTAAATGTTATCTTTCAGCATAAAGCTTCATGATTGAGTATCAAATCCCCTCTGAATCAGGCAAAAGGATATAAAAAATGGTGAATTCTGATAAGGCAAAAATATGTATGAAAATAAAGTTGTGGATAGGCTTTTGTATGATATGAATTGCATATGTGCATATACAGGTGTCTATACGTATACCAAAATATTTGGTCAGCAATTGCTGCGAAAAGTAATATTTCGAAATACTTACAGTGATATTTTCAACATTGTTTCAACCAATATGCTCTATCCCCACATTTCCAATGACGGATGTCTACACATCCATACATGCCTTTGTAAAATGATAGATTTTTATTTATTTTATTTCTAATAGAGGACCACATGTCCCCTTTTTCTTTTATTGCTAAAACGCATTCTATAAAAAATAGTAAAAATAAGATATAACTACAAAAGAATGACATTTATTTTCAGCTGTTAGGGATATGAATCTTTATCTATCCTTAGGTTAGTTCTAGGGCTTAGATAGTTTTTAATATTTATTATTCTTATATATGAGAGTAATTTAAGGAGGAGAATTGCTTCTCCTACACTCTCCATATGAGGTGTTACTCATTCATGGAAAAGAATGTTGTGTTGACACCTATTATGGCACTCCAAGACAGGTGTCATGTTAGAATATCTTAGAGTGACATCTTATGTAAATCCAAGTTACATGACATTCAGATTATCTTGTGAATTTTAGGACATTTAGGCACACACTATTGGGAAGTTGAAAGAATGATGTAAGACTTGTAACTCTATTCATATCCTCAAGCATGAATAGGTGTAGGATTTAAGAGAAGTAGGAGAGTCACTCTTTTGAAATCCAGAGCATTATCTTATTATAACCTTGCATGGCAAGGATTTGAATATTTTTCCTTCCTTATTATTCACGGAGTTTTTCCCTTGTGGTTTCCTCAAAAAACTATTGTCTTCTCTCTTTTGTGTTTGTTAAATTAATTTTCAACATTAAACAATATTTTATTGGTTTACGTCTCTATATACATTTCTATGTATTCCTTGAAATATGTTCCTAATTCCTATGTCTTCCCATTGTTGAAAATTGGTTTAACATATTATTTTTGATTGATAATATGGGATTGGAACAGACCTCACTTGTATTATATTGTTTCAACAAACCACTCTTGGTATTACAGTAAACTATCTTATTATGGGCTATCATGGGAATGTCTATCACAATGCCAGGATTTGAACTCAGGTTGTGTTTATACCAAAACTCGGCAGGTTTTAAACTTGCCGAGTCCAAGTCCGAGTCAGCCTTGCCGAGTCACTCGGGCCCATCTCGAGGAGTTTTAACTCAGCCATTTTTTTTTTTAAACTTGCTGAGTACTCAAGACTCACGAGTAAAAGAAAACTTGCCGAGTCCCGAGAAAAATTTTGGTCGGAATCACGTGTACAAGAAATGGCATAAAAACATTTTTTGTTTTTCATTGGGCCTCATTTTTGCTGTTCTAAATTGCAAGGAGAGCAGAGACTACCTAAAGACCAGACCAAAACAAACACAAGATTGCATCCTAAAACGAGATTTTTTTTTTTTTCAGTTTGAAACAATGTAATAACCACCAACTGTTCCATCTGAGGTAAGAAAACTCTGTTTCAACTGTCAATTTTTTTTCTTTTTTAAAGTTTCAAACTAATTGCAACAGCCACCCAATTGTTTCGTTTGAGCTAGAAAAACTCAATATGTCTGAAATTGTCAATGTTTAAACCCTAGTTTAAATAGTTTTTCTAGCATTGTCAATGCCCTAGGGCTTAGAAAAAACTCAATTGCTGCTGCTCTTGCACTGGCATTGACAATGTTTCAGCTGTGAATGCTTAAACTAGGGTATAAGCCCTAGGGCATTTGTTTTCCTAACTAATTGTTTGTTGTTTCCATGTGCAGCCACATCAAAATGATGGGGAAAAGAGATGCAGCATGGAAGTATGCAAGGGATGGGGAAAAGAAAGGGGAGGTTTACTGCAATTTTTGTGGGGAAAAAATTCATGGAGGCATAAACCGCCTCAAATACCACTTGGCAAAGAAACAAGGCCATGATGTTAGATTATGTTCAAAGGTGCTGATTGAGGTTGAGAGAGAATCCAATGCCATCCTATCAAACTACAATGAAAGAAAATAACTAAAACGAAGTACAAGTGAGGCCATGGCCAGCCCCTCCTTCTCAACCTCATATAGAGGGTACTAGCAACACCTATAGCCGGTTTTACTGCTAGAGTGGGTCTAGTCCATCAGTTACACACCTAGGGAGTGGGACAAAAGAGTCTTATTTATTTTGTGGAACGTTTCGTGCTAGGGTCACAACCCATGCTTGAGGGTATGACTACGTGGAATGAGGAGAGGCACAAGGCCCTGAGGAAGGCTATTTCAAGATTTTGGTGTTTTTATGACATTCCCTTCAATTTGGCAAGGTCTCCATAGTGGGGAATGGTAGATACCCTAACAGTTTGCGACGCAGGATTTAAGCCACTAACTTATCATGATCTTAGGGGCCTTCTCCTTCGTGAATCCATGGGCGATATTCGGGTTTTGATTGAAGGGCAGCACGAGGTGTGGAGGAAGAGGAGTTGCATAATCATGTCCAATATGTGCATACTATCAGAATTGATTAATTTTTTGGTTGCTTCTACAGGAGGAATTGTATTCCTCAAGTTAGTGGATGCATCAATACAAGTTAAGAGTGCCAATACGCTTGCACAGTTGGTGGAGAAGGTTGTCTTAGAGGTGGTGGAGGAGAATGTTGTCCAAGATATCACGGACAACGCAACGACATGTGTAGCAACTGGTAAGATGTTGGAGGAAAGATTCCCCACCCTTTTCTGGACACCATGTGCAGCCCATTGCTAATTGAAGACATTGGCAAATTACCTTAGGTGTCGAAGGTTGTACGAAAGGCCAAATTTATTACAAAATTTATCTACAACCATATGTTTGTCCTCCATTTGATGAGGCATTTTACTGGTAGGAGGGAGCTAGTGTGGCCTGGAGTTACATGCTTCGCCACAAACTTTGTTACATTGCAGAGCCTCTTTGATGCAAAGGGGGCATTGAAGAGGATGTTTGTGAGCGAGGAGTGGAATGCCGAAGACATTGCTAAATACCGAATTTCCAATGAGGGGAAAAAAGTGTATGACTATATCTTGAAGGAGGCCTTCTAGGCAGCCATTGATGAGGCAATCAAGGTATAAGACTAAGTTTTTTGTTTAAATTATTTTTCCATTTATTTTGAAAATTTGAATTGTAAATTATTTTTCATTTTTTTTTCCAGGAGTTAGAGCCTTTGGTGAGGGTTCTCCATCTTGTTGATGGAGAAAAATCACCAATGGGATATGTATATGAGGCCATGGATAGGGCGAAAGAGGCAATTGCCTTAGTTTATAATTATTTTGAGGCCAAATACAATCCCCTTTGGGAAATTATTGACCGACGATGGACTTCTCAACTCCATAGCCCTCTTCATGCAACGGGGTGCTGCCTCAATACCCAAATTTTTTATGCTGATTCATTTGAGGCCGACTATGACGTGATGTCGGGCCTTCGACAATGCCTTGAATGTGTAGCACGAGTGGTGATATTACCGACAATGGACTGGTGGAATGACAAAATTCAAGAACCAATCAAGATTGTAGTCATAAGATTGTTATCACAGTCGTACGACATTATTGTCTTGAGATAGTACAACCTCACTTGTACGGTGCAATCTCATATGCCATAGTCTTGTACAATCTTGTACGGCGTAGTCTCGTATAGTCTTGTATGACACAATCTCGTATGAGACAATCTCGTACAATCGTGTACGACAGTCTTATACGGTATAGTACAAAGCGGTTTCTTGCAATACAACACTTTGACACTAGTCTTCTTATACGGTAGTCACACGTACAATGCCCTAGTCTCCCCAAGTGACAAGATGGTGATCTCCAAGATTGTGACACAAGCTTGTATGGTCTAACCTTCGTATAACCTAAACTTTATACGGTCTGTAACTAACTTGCAGTCCTTCCATGACAGTTTTCTCCTTGCAACCTGCAACTTATAGGCAGTATCTCTGCAATACTCTAACCATTGCAATCTACAACTATGCCAAACAAATACTATAGTCTGCAACTAGAAACAACATCCAATGCTATACAACATGCAATCTCATTAACATACACAGCATAAACAGAATACAAGTAAAATGGAATCAGACTGCAATGAATCTGCAAATAACAAAATTGTATTGGCATTCAATGGTGCTTGCTGTAAACAACAATGATGGACTGCAATTACAATGTGCAGGGTTTATAGCAAGTGCTTGTACGACAACATATGTCGGCAACACATGTATGACAAGATATGTAGACAACACTTGTACGACAACATATGTCGGCTTTGCTTTTTGGCAATGTGCTATCACACCCCAACTTGTACGACAATGTGTCATCACACCACAACTTGTACGATAGTGTGTTGCCATACCACAACTGGTGTGGCATTTCCTTGGATGACACTTCCTTGTATGAGAAACTAGTTAGTGAGTGAGAACCTCATGTCCTTAGATGAGCCAAATGTTTCTACATTTTATGAGAACAAGAAGCAAGGAACCCTTGACATGAAACCAAATGAAGGCGATGCCCTTGAATTGAAGAGAGCCGAAAGGATGAAGCGCACTTTGATAGTGGTCTCCTCCATTGGCAAATGGAGGACTATGAAGTATGCCAACCAACATACCTATGCTTGGACATTGAAGAAGACAAGGGTGTGAACATGAAAGGAAATGCAACCATACTTGACAACTTTAAGGTGGGTATGTCAAGTAGTGTTGTAGTTGTCAAAGTAGAGATGATGAATGTGCATTTAGTGAAGGGAGAGGACTCATTTTGCTTCCCAATTTTGCAAAGCATGGTTGGTGATGCATAGATAGATGAGAAGCCAACACATTCGTTTGATGCAATAAAGGTGATCAAGGAACCTGACACCATCAAGTATGAAGTACCATGAATGGTGCAAGTAAACCTTTGAGAAACAAATGAAGAAAATATTATTAGTTGTGGAGATGATTGGGATCCAGTCCTAAAGTTAACTACATTTAAAATTTTCATGAGGCACAAAGAAGTCTTTGCATGGACCTAGAAAGACCTTAAGGGATTTCTAGTCGAGTTTTGCATCCATGGAATACCACTAGTTTCAAGAGCATAATTGGTGTGACAAAAGGCCATACTACATGAACCCCAAGTATGTGACATTGGTAAATGTAGAGATAGAGAAGATGTTGGATGAAAGAATTATTTTCAAGGTGATTGTTAGCAATGGGGTGCCACCAATTATCATCAACCTCAAGGAGAGAACACGGATCCTAATTTGTGTAGATTTCATGATGTGATTGCAATCACTATTACGGATCCTTTTCCAATTTGGTTCACTGATTTAATTGTCGAGGAAGTGGCCTATCACAAAATCTATTACTTGTAGGAATTTTTTGGCTATAAATAGATCGACATTGCAAAAGAAGACAAGTTGAAGAGTACTTTTGTTGTCGAGAATGAAATCTATGTGTACAAGCAAATGGCATTTGGATTGTGCAATGCTTCCACCCCCTTGACGCTTGACATAGGTGGGAATGGGCATTGCTTGTCATACTTGGGAGATGTCCACATTTGGCGTTGTGTGGTGTTCAAATTGTGTACATTTGCGCGAATATTTTCACAGTGTTGTAGCAATTCACAACATGCCAAAGAGAATTGGAGTGGTGCTGTAGGTGATGTCGACAAAGTAATTTTCCAAAGCTTTGTCTATAGTGCGTGTGCGAGGCACTAGAGTGTACTCACTATTTGACCAAGGGGAAGGAGGGAGCATTGTTAGCACATGAACGACCAATGTTTGAAAAACCTAGCTAGGAGAGCAAGGAGTGTAGGAAGTGTTGATGTTGATAGGGTTCCTATTGAGACGATAGACAAACATTGTGAATTATTGTCAAGATAATTACAACTATCTCTTGGATATGCCAGATATTAACCACTAGGAGAGTATCAAGCAATTCAGATTCAAATCTTGGCATTCGATGATGCCATACGAGCTAGGGTAGACATAACATGTAGGAACAAGGATCTAGAACTATGTGTCCCTTTATAAATAAAACAACTTGCACCGTCGTTCTAATGAGGAGCAGCACTGAGATAACCTTTGTGGCAGCATACTACATGAGTGTTGTCATGATCAAGTCTCTCAAGGATGTTGCCCATCTAGTTCTCCAGCATCGAGAAGATTTAACATTAAAAAGGTGCTGAAAATGAAGGTCAATAGAGTCTGAATGCACTCTTTCCTATGGAGAAGATTCTTTTGCACAATTTCTTATTGGACCATGTAGAAGAGGGAGAGATGTGTCACCATCCCTACCACCATTTACCAAAGGGTAGAAAAAGTGATAAAGTAAGGATTAACCCTAATAAAGTGACATGGGATATTTGAGAGGGGTGTGCAAAGAATGGTGGGGCTCTTAGGATGCCAATCATGAGTTAAAAGTAGCATGGCTTTAGTGAATCACATCTTGCAAGTTCCAGCTTTTAACAAAAAGGTAGTGATTGTTAAGTTCAAGGACTAGTAAGTGTTGATTTTGTGAACATACAATACTTAGGTAAAGTCTACTCATCGATGTTAGGGGTTGAAGTTGAATTTACGATGTGGATAGAGTGCAAGTACCTAGGAATGTCACATTTGTTAGTAGAGGCTCTCACTTTAGTGATTTTGAAGTGGCTTGTGCCTTACGTGCAAGGCATCACGTAAGATTTGCTTGGGTTTCACACTCGTCATAGCACATTCACACCTTCTTACAAGGTATGAGTATGCATTTTCCAATAATTTTCCACCTCATTGTGTTGTTGCTCAATGCAACCAAGAGTTAGGATGTGCAAATACTTGATGAGGGGTAGGCATAAATAGTTTAAGTTGGTATGTCAACAAATTTTCATTGGGAGGAGGCAACAACAATCATGAATGGAGGAACGTATGGCGTAGGAGTATGAAGCTACAAAGCCAAGAATATGTGTGAGAGGTGGATTGTTTTAGAGGACAAGGGGGAGAAAAAAGATGAATCGAGCAGTTTTGATTGATCCTTGTAGTAGCATTGGCATTCAATAACAGTAATCCCCCTTCTCTTCCTTGGCATTAGGAAGAGGATGTATTGCTGGGATAGCAAATTGATGATTGTCACAAACCCCATTGTAGAGCACAAGGAGGAGACCTTTGATAGTTCAGGAATTGTTGATTGACGAAGATGGTCACTATGGTGGTCGTGATGAGCCAATGGTTGAGAGAGATGAGCATGATATCGGCCACACCAGATCCATTGCATTGACGGTGCTTGTGGTCATAGAGGTTGATGACTTTGATGGGTCAGAAGAAGTGAGCTCATTGTCATCGCGAGCACAAGTAAAATATACCACGATACTTTGAGGACTAAGGACATTTAGTAGCAACATGTGGCTGTACTTGATGCACTAGTAGTTCATGTGATAGAGATAAAGCCTTGTTGAAAGGTTCAAGAGTAGTAATCATCCTTGCAAGGAGAAGGTTGTTGCCCTATATGATGAGAGTGGTCCATCTTTGGAGGACCAACCTCAGAGTATGGGGAAGAGAGGAGATAGAGACAATGTTGTCTTTGTACATTTAGGTAATTGAATTACTTGAGTTAGTTCATCAATATGAGTCGATAGGTGGCTATACTAGATGCACTAGTAGGAGCTTGTGAGATAGAGATAGAGCCTCGTTGAAAGGTTCAAGAGTAGTAATCACCCTTGCAATGAGATTCTTGCAAGGAGAAGGTTGTTGCCCTATATGATGACAATGGTCCATCTTTGGAGGTCCGACCTTAGAGTATGCAGAAGGGAGGAGATAGAGACAATGTTGTCATTGTACATTTAGGTAATTAAATTACCTGAGTTGGTTCATCAATATGAGTCGATAGGGATAGAGGAGGCAAGAAGAGTAGGATGTTTCACTCAAGTTAGGGATTTATTACAAAGTTGCAGGAGGATATTTTGAAGGGTCCTCACAATTAGTGCTGGTTGTGGGCAAAAGGATGCATTTTCAAGATAAACAAATTGTTTTATTCGTCACAAGGGGAGCATCACCAAATATAGATTTATATCTTGGATCTTTGTGCATTGGAGCAAGATGCATGTAAATTACTGGTACCTTACTAGCAGACACATTGCTTCTCTATTACAAACTACCAACAATGTATCTTACATGTTCCCAGGCTAAAGAAGTTGAAGCACTGCTAGTAGTGAAGAGATTTGAGATCCTTGAGCTGTTGGAGGTGCCTCTACGGAAGCTAAATTATCTCACCATCTTGATTTAGTTATTTGTGGTGAGTATTTGGATCATCAAGACCATGCCAAGCAAGCGGATGAGCTTTCCACTTTCAAGAGGGCATGCTCAGCATCTCAAAGAAAGCCTACGACTCTTGTAGGGAAAAGTTGAATCCATGACAACTTATGGAAGAGTTGGACATGCTATGCCACCAACATCAAGAGCAGAGAAATGAGAAGGATCAACAGGTGCAGGACAGAGATTAGCACAATGCCAATCTTGGGTCTAGACTTAGTACGACTTAGTCTAAGCTTAGCATAACTGAGGAGTGACTGACTATTGCATTCTGTTAATGTGAGGAGCTACAATCGTAGTTGGACAACGCAGACAAGGAGTGTGTTAGACACAATGTCTTTGCTAAGAAAACATAGAGAAAATATAAGGAAGCTCATTAGAGAGTTCAGCAATTGCAGGCTTTGCTTGCCCAATACTTGTAGTAGTTGCAACCACCTACTTCTGTTCCATAGCCTACTCACCTAGGAGTACCAATGATGTAGTCGACATGGACACTAACCAACCTTAAAAATGGGGACATATATAGGTGGTCAAACGGGTTAGATGGATGTGGCATCAGCTCAGGTGCCACCTGAGTGAAATTTCAATACAAGTGTTCGTGTTTTTGGTAGTTTGTCATGCTATACATGTCATGAGATTGTCATGACATTTGGACTTAATAATAATGTATGTCATGCAAAGTATTTAAAAACTTTTATGCAAGTAATTAGGTAGGAGGTATGTGGTGGTTAAGTAGTTGTTACCACTCACCACCTTTGCCTATTGTATATATATATCACGTTAGTCTAGTTTGAGAGGATCATGTTACGGGATGAGATCTGTTCCTATAATGCATAAAAGTTGAGTTGTGTTGTTCAAGGAGATTATGCATATATTGCTGTGAATTGTTCATCATGTACATTTGGATGGAGGCAATGAAGTGATCTTGCTATTATTGTGTTTCCATTGCTGTTGATTTTTTTATTGCACATTGTTCTTGTTATCCTTTACACTCTTTTCTGAATACATAAGCTGTACTGCATCACATCCATAATAGGGACAACAAGATTTACGTGGAAAATGCTCTTGCAGAAGTAAAATCACAGGAAAAGAGTGTTCAAAGTTTATATTGCTTAATTACAAAGAGTGTATAAAAATATATGAGCTGAAAATAACTAGGAATGCAAACAGCTTGCAAAAATTTAACTCTTTAAACTCTTGCATTGTCAATGTTGGAGAATGCAGGTGCAGCTCTTGTTGATGCCTTTTTCTTCTTCTTCTTATTTTTTAATTTATTTTTATTTTTTGTGGTGGAAGAGAAAGGCCATGCCTTTTTCTTCTTCTTCTTCACTCTGTAAATATTTTATGATGGCCTCCATATATAAGTCATCAAGTGAACCTCGTGTCGTTTGGTCTTCTCACAAAGACTTCTCCTGGCATGCGAGGTAACCAACCACTCGAGGAAACAAACCCTGCCAATTCTGCAAGATAACCAGTCCTGCCAGCTGCAAGATAACCCCATTGTTTAGTAGGTGAATCTTGCCATTGGAAAGTATGCTATTCCCTGCATTAAATACAATGAACAGATAAAGGGCTTCATTTGTCCAAATAGAGTCTTCTCCACATCATAAAGGTTTCTGCGGAATTGACCTGCCCTTCACCCCAATCAATCTTTATTTTATAGAGTAATTATAGCGAACACATTATATAGTACATGATTACAATATTTTATGTTACTCTGTCTACTCAAAAATGAATATAGGTTTGACTATGTATGATGAAATTAATCAGAATATCAGCTATCAACTAGCAATGCAAGTTAAGTTGGGAAGCTATTTCTTGAATCAGTTTTTTCAAAATATCCTCTATGTACTTTAGCTAAGAAAACATCTTCAACCATAGTTTTCAACTTTTGATAATCTGCCGGAGGTTTGAAGTTCATTTACACTCTCCAAAGCTAAGTGATGCATTTCCTTTGAAGTGGCAGTATCATGGACATGCATCTCTCACAAACTGCAATGATAAAAATGTGAATGTTGAGAATGCCTATCCATGTTTCAGGAAAAGCTTGGTGTGCTGTCCTTGCTAAATGAATTTGATCTCTACATATGTGATATATCCTTCCAATTCAATAGAGGAATCTCTTTCTCAAAATATGTTGTTTGTGTGTTTTTCCACCTCAACTTATATTGACAATATTTGTATATTTATTGCTTTTGTGTATTAGGAATTCAATTCTGAAGCTGATGCTCTAGCAAATGAGGCTATTTATCTTCCAGGTATGTTGCAAACAATGTCATTGATGTTTCTCAATCATTTTCATTTTCAGATGCTCTAAGAATTAGTTTTCAAGAGTGTATATTATTCATTATGCAGATGGTAAATGGGTTTTAAGCTAAGGTTGATCCAGGAGAAAGTGTTGGAATGCCAAGCTATTAATACAAGGACTTGGTTTATACTTCCATATGTTGAGTTACTATAGTGGTCATGCAATATTTCCTTGGATTCAACATAGTGATATAATGCAATTTTGGTTATCATTGCAAATGCCAGGTTTGAATGTTTTTCATTATTTTTTTGCCAAGTCAAGCAGATGGGTTTTGTATTTCAAGGACAAAAATTTACTCAAGTACAGTCTTCTTGATAGAATTTTCTGTATAGTTATTTGTGAAAGATGTCTTTCAGAATCACTGACCTACTTGTTTACTGCTTTTTGTCTTCATAGGAGGGGAGAAACAGATTTTTTATTGTTCTAGTTGTTATATGAGCTTGAGACTTCGCAGCAATAGCATTTAATTCACTGCACCTTTTATAAATTCACATAAATTCTTTTTAAGTAATTAATATAAAAGGCCATCTGAATTTGATCAGATTAAATTTATTTGCATATTAAATCATTTTCCTTGAATCAAATAGTAATGGATTTCCAGTATATTTCATTAACTTGATGTTTGGTACAATCAGTAGCTTAAGTCTATAAGGTGCATCTAGCTATCTAAATATCTATTTTATGGACCTAGTGATGAAAGAGAGGATCTCATCGCAACAATAGCTCAACTTTGTGAACAGGTAGAAACACAGAGACAGAGGTTGGATACCGTGTTGAACCGGGAAACATTGGCTAGAAACTCTAGAACGAAACAGGCAAATGAACCTCTTATAGAAGCACAATAGGCTAGGGTTCGTCTGGAGACTAAATTGGGTAAGGATATGAAGTATTTAAAGTCTTCCAAGTTTAATGGAGAGGAGGATGGTGACAAAGTCGAATCTTGGCTGAAGAAAATAGAAACCTATTGTAAGATGAAGAATTACTCCTCTTAAACTCGTACGTTCTATGCCATTTTAAATCTTCAAGGTGTTGGCCTAGACTGGTGGGAGACACTTTGTATAGGATTGGGTCTTGAGGCAATAGTGGATTTGAGTTGAACATGTTTGTAAAGGCTTTTAAGGATAGATTCCTCACAGAACACTTCTACTCCTAGAAGTTTGAAGAGTTCACTAAACTTTGATAGGAAATTAGGATAGTGGAAAACTACTATCAAATATTTGTCAAGCTTTTGAAGTATGTATCAGCATACAATGAGAAAATGAAGATCCATAAGTTCATACTAGGAGTAGATCCTAGAATAGGATAGGAGGTGGACATGCGTGAACCTGTTACTCTTCAAAAGGCCTACGATTTGGCTAGAAAGGCTGAAACCTATCTCAAACCCTATTTTGATTATGATGGGTTAGAGGAACATGGAAAAGAGGCTCTGAGGAAAAGAAATAGTGTTGGCTTTGTTAAGTGGGAAGGAGAGCAG
The DNA here is from genome assembly GCA_028583015.1 of Wollemia nobilis. NCBI lineage: Eukaryota > Viridiplantae > Streptophyta > Pinopsida > Araucariales > Araucariaceae > Wollemia > Wollemia nobilis. The sequence continues at coordinate 690,787 of JAQPPZ010016564.1, forward strand.
ACTAGTAAGAACTGAGGAGAGCAGACTAGTAAGAACTGCCCTAAGCAGGACCAAAGAAATAACAGGAAGCAAGGGATGTTCAAAAAATAGTTTTAAGGAAAGAACCGCAACTCCAACAATCACAGTAATGGTAACAACAGATCCACTCAAGGACAATCTAGTCCTCCCATCACAACAGAGAAAGAAGTTGAGGGGCAAAGATAGAAAACACATCCAAGACCCAAAACCGAATGTTTTGATTGTGGTGGACCACACTACGCCAACAATTATCTATGCAAAGCGGGTTTCAGTTCAAAGGGAAAGGAACCAATATATAGGGAACCTGCAAGCAAGGAATCGATGCACAAGATCTACGCAACAATGGGGAAATAGGACCTAGAAGGGTAAGCCATTCTATTGCTGATAAGGGGTAAGGTCCTTGGTAGGAATGTTAAAATTTTGATTGATAGTGGTGATACGGATAGTTTTGTTTCCACTAACTTAATTAGAGACATATCTGAAAGACCTAAAATCTTGACACAAGGGTGGAAGGTTGAGTATGGCTTGGGACAAACCTACTCTATGAGTCAATGCTACCCTATGGCAGAAATTGCCTTACCTAGTGGGAAAACCATAGGATGTCTATATGTTGCACCATTGCATGCCTTTGATGTAATCCTAGGAATGGATTGGCTATAAGCACATAGGGCTGTAGTTAATTTTCAAGATAGATGGATGGAGTACATGGATGGTAGTGGGAGAGTGCAAAGGGTGTACAACCTTCAAAGGGCTTTCCAATCCCAAATTATTTTGGCAATGCAAGTCAAGAAATCCATGAAGAAAGAGGGAATGGTTTATGTTGTTAAGATAAACGAGCTAGATGATGAAAATAAAGAAGAGGTGTTTGGTAGATACCCACTTCTGCAAGAGTTTAGGGATGTATTTTTGGAAGATTTACCTGGATTACCACCTTAACAGGAATTTGACTTCATAGTTGAGCTTCAACTTGGAGCATAACCCATACATAGAGCTCCTTACAGAATGAACCCTATAGAAATGCAAGAGATGAAAGTGCAACTACAGGGGTTACTGGAGAAAGGACTAATTAGACCAAGTGTGTCACCTTGGGGTGCACCAATGCTATTTGTGAAGAAAAAGGATGGTTCCTTGAGATTATGTATAGATTATAGGATGTTAAACAAGGTGACTATCAAGAACATATATCCTCTACCTAGGATTGAAGACCTCTTCGATCAGCTAAGAGATGCCACAATCTTTTCAAAGATTGACTTGAAATATGGATACCACCAATTGAGAATCCGAGAGGAGGATTCTCACAAAACCTTTAAAACTCGCTATGGACATTATGAGTTCACTATTTCAGCTGCATTTATGAATTTGATGAATAGTATCTTTAGGAAGCATTTGGAGAAATTTGTGTTGGTATTCTTGGATGATATTCCGATATATTCCCGAAATAAGATAGAGCACGATGAACACCTTAGGGTTGTGTTGGAACTGCTAAGGAGAAATCAGCTGTATGGAAATTTATCCAAGTGTGTTTTTTATGTGTCAGAAGTACAATATCTAGGACACATTATTTCGGTAGAAGGGATTACGGTAGATCCTAAGAAAATAGAAGCTATCTTAAACTGGCCACCGCCCATAAGTGTGATAGAGGTGCAAAGCTTCTTGGGGTTTGATTGGATACTATAAGCGTTATGTAAAAGACTACGCCAATATTATCTCTCCAATGACTAACCTACAGAGGAAAGAGAAGGAATTCAAGTGGTCAGAGAAATGAGTCAGCTTTTGAATTGCTTAAGTAAAAGCTTACCACGCCTCCTATATTAAAGGTACCCAATCCTCAGGGAAGTTTTTTTATGTGTATAAATGCATCCTTGGAAGGTTTTGGAGGAGTACTCTCTCAGGAAGAAGTAGTGATAGCCTTCGGGTCAAGGAAACTATAGAGACACGAGGTCAATTATGCAACCCATGATTTGGAGCTAGCAGCGTTGGTGTTTGCTCTTAAGAGTTGGCACCACTAATTGGAAGGAAGACCCTTTGAGCTTACCCTTTGAGCTTAGGACAGGCCATCGGAGTCTGCAATACATTTTCACCCAACCTCTACTCAATGCTAGATAGAGAAGGTGGATGGAATTTCTCACAGAGTACAATTTTGGCATTGAGTATATTAAGGGAAAGGAGAATAGAGTTGCGGATGCACTGAGTAGGAGGAGATACATAGTTGTCCTATCTTGCATCCATGTAGACTTGATGGAACAAGTCAGGAACATGCAAAAACAAGATGCTTACTGCAACCAAATTTTTGAAAAGATGAGAAGGAATCCGGATGATAACCAAGATTTTAGCTTCAAATATGGATTCCTATGCTTCAAGAATAGAGTAATTATTCCTGAAACTGAAACTGGTGATTTAAGAAAGATGGTCTTGAATGAAGTGCATAGATCAACATATTCTGCTCACTTGGGGGGAGCAAGGATGAGAGAGAGTATGAAGAAAAATTTCTTTTGGCCTGGGATGAAGAGGGACACAATTGAATTTGTCGCTCATTGCCTCGAATGCCATAACGTTAAAGTATAATGCAAACATCCTACAGGATTGTTGTATCCGCATGATGTACCTATGCAAAAATGACATGTAATTGCTATGGATTTTATTGTAGGGCTACCCAAAAACCGATTCCAGCATGACGCAATCCTAGTGGTGGTTGATAGGTTGACCAAGTTTGCACATTTTATACCCAGAAACATTAAAGATAATGTTGTGGTTGTGGCTAATAGATTTGCCAACGAGATTTTAGCTTCATGGTTTTTTGGAAGTGATTATATTGGATAGGGACTCAAGATTTACATTTGAGTTTTGACAAGCTTTGCATCATGCCATTGGTACGAGATTGAATATAAGGTCTGCTTATCACCCAGAAACTGATGAGCAAACTGAAAGAGTGAACCAGGTGTTAGAGGACATGCTTCACATGTACTGTATGGATCAGAAGACTAGTTGGGAAGATTATTTGCATCTGGTGGAGTTTTCCTACAATAACGGATACCATCCAACTTTAGGTATGGGTCCTTTTGTAGCACTGTATGGTAGAAGGTGTAGGACACCTTTATCGTCGGATAATCCAAAATACTGGATTGCACTTGGCCCAAACATGGTCAAAGAGATGGAGGAGCAACTAAGGATGATCAAAGGACGGCTAAAAGAAGTTTTAGATTGACAAAAGAGTTATGTCGATTTGAAGATAACACCACGTGAGTTTGTTGTTGGTGATAGAGTGTTTTTAAGGGTGAGACCGATGAAGAGCACTATTAAGTCCACAAAACTGGACCCCCGCTTTGTTGGACCCTTTGAAATTATAGAAAAGATTAGTCTTGTGGCATATTAACTTGCCTTACCACCCAGTTTGTCAAAGATCCATGACACCTTTCACATATCTTTGCTTAGAAAGTATGTTGCTAACCTTGAGCATGTGTGGGAGTTTTCAAATCTATAGATGGTGAATCCAGAGGCTATAGAGGTTCGACCAGTAAGGATCCTTGAGTTTCGATCCAAATCGATGCAAAAAGGGCCTTTGGAGCAATGCAGGGTCCAGTGAGACCGATACTCACAAGGAAATTCTACTTGGGAGAAAGTAGTAGACATTTTCCTTTTCTATTTGAAAGTTCTATGAGATGATTGTTGTTCTTCCTTACTTTATTTTCTGCAAAGTTTGATGAACTCAGAGGATTGTGTTAAGCCTAAGGGGGGGAGGATTTCATGACCCTCCCTTGGTAGACTTTTATCTGGATGAATTCACTTTCATATGAATGAATACATGTTTTATTGTGGTGTGTTTGGATGAAAGGTTTGGGCTATTTCATGATTTATTATGCAAAACATGTATGTTATGGAAATGTATGTCCTGTAGAGGAAATGATGGATTATTTCATGTTTAGTTCCTGGAAAACAAATTGCACATTTATGGAAGAATATGATACTGCTAATAAAAATGCATTTTTACAGGAATAGATTCCTTTGCGATGACAGAAAGAACAAAGCCACCGAGTATGGGATACCTTAAGGGAAGTGATGTGATGGGTAATTTAACAGAAGGGATGAGTGCAATTTACATGAATGCTCTTTTCATTTGAGATGCATAACATGATTTGAATATATTTACTACGTAATGATCTTTTTCTTTATCATAACTCATTTGGTAGGAAGGTTTTCTTGCATCAAAGATGGTTGTTCAGTTTTATTGTTCTTGTTTGGGAAAAGAAATAAAATAAGAAGAAAATCATCTATGACTGATAGAAATATTAAAAGAAAAGTTTATATGAAAAGAACTACTAGTTCTTAATGAGGCAATATTAAAACAGACCATCATTATTCTTTTATTTAAAAAGAAGCATTGCATATTTTTTTAATAAATATTGATGAGTGGGAAATATTAGAACTCGTAGATGTTGTGTTTGAAGGTTTAAAAATGCAGTAAGAAATGCTTGTTGTGGTATTGTTTAGCTAGAAAACAAATATTTTGTTTTAACTTCCCAACCATGTGCTAAGTTTGGAGAATTACGTTCTTTAGTGATGGGGCTAAAAAACGGTTCTCCAAATAGCTAGGGAGTGGAAGGTAAAAGACGATTGAATGAATATTGCATGGGAGGGAAAAAAAAATGAGAAACCAAGAAGAGGAGAGTGGGCACCAAGCACGGAGCAAGGAGGAAAACTTGCAAGCACTTGAAGATCAACTGAGGAGAACGTTGCTTGTGAAAAACAGGTACTTCTCTGGGAAATGGTTCATTTGTCTCGTTGGAGAGTCTAGTTGACTGGTTTATTAAATATTGTGTGTTTTTGTTTCACCAAGTCTGGGCGAATGTAAGCTGTGTTTCAACTAACTCTTCTATTTAGAATTCACGTATGATAGTCCATAGCATTGAAGGAATCTTTGGTTAAGTTTAGAATAGATAGATTGAGACTTGCTTTCCCCATCCTTGTGGCTTATCTTTCTTCTTTGTAAGACTCGTTTGATTGTTCTTGACAAGAGTGTAAAACCTCTAGATTGCTATGGAAGGGAAAGTGAGAAGCAAATCTTGTTTTGTTACATATTTCATGTAATAGATTATACCAGTTGCCTAGTTTTGTCAAACCAACGTCGAGATGCGTGAGTTGGCATGTTGTTGGGGTGGTAAAAGAAAAGGACTTAATGAGCTAAGGTCTTGTTTGGCTTCCATGTCCTGTTAAGGAGAACAAATGGACTCTTTGCATGCAATCTTGTTGGTTTGGGTTAATATTGTTGGTTACGAAATGGTTCTCCAATGATGTGAGAAACACGAAACTTCTTTATTGTATTGTGATGTCTTTAAATTAAAAAAAAACGGTTTAAGGCTTTGTTGTATTTGTTACCTAGGAAACGAGTAAATTGTTGCATGTGGGTTCGCAGATTGCATATAGAAGCTTAGCAAATTTACACTCCCCTCTGTAACGAAAGTAGGATTTCATTCTTACTTGATTGACTACTTTCTTTTAAATGAGATTGAGCTCTGGTTAAAGTAGATTGACTACTTTCTTTTAAATGAGATTGAGCTCTGGTTAATATAGGAGTGCTTTCTTTTATACGAGAATGAGCTCTGGTTTAAGTAGATTGATTGCTTTCTTTTAAATAAAAATGAGCTTCTGGTTAAAATAGTTAATGAATGTTTTAGCAATGAGCCTCTTGAGGAATATGTTGAAATGTTCTGGAAGATAGAATGAATCTTTGGTTGAACTTGGTGTGTAAGGGAGATTAGAATAGAGTCTACCTTTTGAACGATCTTTATGTGGAAGGAAATACATACATTGGAACTTAAGTAAGAATTTTGGAGCCATCTATGATCCCTATGCAAGGTATCCCTAACTCGGTGGTTATTAGTTGCACTCGAAAGTGTTTGGCACCATGTGACAGTCTGGTTCAACAAAGGAGAGACGTCTGAGAATGATATCAGAAGTCTCAGAAGACTAAGAGTGACGATGTATGCTTGTTAGATCATCACGTTGCATGTCTCTTCATTTTGTTATAAATTGATCTAGAAAGAGAGATTTTTTGGATAAAGACTTAGCTCGCTATTGTAATCTTACAATTGTAACCAAGCACCTAGTTGCTGGTAAATGTGTAAATTGTATATCAAAATTTTGAGGCTAAATTGGTTATGGATATGCTTTTGCTCGTATGGGTATTGTTGTTAACGTTGTGGTTTGTATGATTTTTTTGCAAGAAGCTTTTAGTCATTTTAACTGGTGGTTAGATAAAGTATCCACATTATTATGGAAGGGCGAGAGTAAACAAAAGGAAATGGTGAATAAATAAATCCATAAATAATATACACATGGGCTGGAAACTTAATGATAGAGTAAGAACCGAGACGTCCTCATAAAGTCGTAGAGAAGAGTTAGGCTCTAAGGATCCACGTCGACCTTTTCTCAGAGTGAAAGCGTGGAAAAGAGTTAGGTCTCTATTGGTTAATGGTGGATTCATTGTCAAAGAACTATGACTTAATGGATGGTTGTATTAAAGTGTATTATAATCATTAAGGCAAGTAGGTTGATGACTAGTCAACTTGGCTATAAGAATTCTTGGTGTTGGGTTTTGCAAGAGGGGGATTAGAAGTTTATTAAGATGCTATCTTGTAATCACCTCTGAGGCATTAAAGCTAAAGAAGGGTAGAATAGGTTTTTAAAGATGATCTCTAAAACTTAAGGAATTATGATCACATGAACAGGGTCGACTAGCTCATTTGGTGGATGAGAAAGATAGTCGAGAGTGTTAAGTGCACCCACATAGATGAAAATGTGCTATGTGGAGATTAGCACGATCCTTTTTGAAGGACAAAAAAAGGGAGGACCTAACCCTTGGAAAGGGAATGATAGCTTAGAATGATTGACACCTAGTGCATATCACATAGATAGAATTATGTGAGTAGTAGGGATAAGTGTGACCTTGATTAATAATGCACTTGTGATGCCTTATATAATTGAAGAGGGGGATCGGTTATGTATGAAGGTACGGAAGGTTAGATGGGAGTTTGGTCACTCCTATCTCAAGAGTTGACACTGACCATGTCGTAAATCTCTTGGTTTCTTACTACCTTGATTAAAAAAATAAACCTCCCTGATTATGAACCCCCTTCTTGAGGGAAATTTTGTTAAAAAAAAACCTCTTGGATAAGATGGGACAATTTGGGTTATGACAACTAGGGAGTTGACTATTTAGAGACATTTGATTTAGTTGCTAGGGTGGATTCTATCAAGATGATTCTTTCTATAGCTACTTCCTTTGGTTAGAAGGTACATCAAGTGGATGTGAAGATTTCCTTCCTCCATGGTGAGCTTCAAGAGGAGATCTATATACAATAGTCATATAGTTTTGATCTTAAGGGTCCTACTCCCTTAGTTTGTTAGTTGGTTAGGTCCTTATATGGACTGATGTAGACCTCCTATGCATAGTATAATAAGATCCACCTTTTGGTAGTGTAAGACCAAACATGATGTTTACATCAAACATAAAAATGAGAAGAATGTGGTGATTGTTCTATTATTATTATAGGAAACTCTGCTACCTTGATTGAGGACATGAAGGGATGGCTTTGTGCGTTCTTTGAGATGATGGATTTGGGGCTCCTACGCCATTTATTTGGAATTTAGATTACATCTAGGATCACTATCTCGTAGCCTAAGTATATCTTTGTTATTCTTCAATGCTTTAGAATTGGGGATTGTAAGTCCACCTAGGTTTCTTTTACTTCAAGTGTGAAGATTCAAGCTAAGCGTATGACTCTTATGATGATGCCACTCTATAATAGTCTCTTGTAGGAGATATTATTTACCTTACCTACACTTGATTCAATATTGTCTTTGTTGTTATCTGTTGTTCCATGTACATGTAGGCCCTTTGAAAGAGTCACTAGACAGTGACCAAGTGTGATGGTTTTATTATGTTAGCTATCTTTATGTTTATTAGCTTAGGCACTAGGTTTAGATAGTTGGACTCTAAACATCACGATTAGGGTTCATATTTATTTAATTTATAAATAGGAAGAATTTTATAATAGTTGGAATCATCTTTCATATTCAAATTTGAATTGTATATACTATGAATAAGAGACTTTTCCCTCTCCAAGTAGCTATGAAAATTTTCCCTCTATAAGTGATTGAGGATTTGCATTGATTTTGATCTAGGGTTTGTTTATTGCATATTTGATTTTTGGGCAATTGGATATAAATTATTACCATCTTTTGGGTAATGTTATGTGCACATTATTGGATTGCTATTACTATTGCTCTAATTCTTGAAGTTATTTTGTAACAAGTGGTATCAGAGCACTATTTTCATTGGACTGTATCAATGGTGCTTTATGGAATTTGGTGGACCTCATGCATTCTCATTAACACCTTCCTTGGAAATTTGGATAGTGTATGCAAACTCAAAATTCAAGGCCTATCAAGATTGCAATTTGATTTCAACTGGATTAATACACAACAAATTTGCATAGGAATGAAAAAAAAAAAAAAAAATATCGACGAGTGTTGTTCCCTTAGATTTGTCATGATTTCCCAACCTTAGTGTCTTACAAGTGTAGATTTCCACCAAAAATCATCAAATTTTCTTTTCCCATTTATATTTCATGATTTTGTAGGATATCACAAGTATTTCTATAGATCCTATATATTTTGGAAATTAAATAATTTTCTCTATGTAGACAACCACTCGTCTCAGTCATCCTCCTAGTAAAATTTTTAAAATCCCCATAATAGCTTGAGAACGTCCATAGTCTTCTACCCATTGAGTATAACTAGCTGTAGGTTGCTTAGAAATGCCTCCAATAGGCTGACCTTGGCTACAAAAGCTCCTCTATCACTCATCATCTACTACATTATCATTTCCTTAGAAGCAATAGTAGTGACCCTTCCCCATTCTAGAATCGAATTTTTAGCAACAACCTAGAAGATATCTACGTAAACCAAAGATATTTAGGGTTACCTTACAAAAAAATCAAAGTAAATAGATATTTTTAAAAATATAGAACAAAATAGATCTTACTTTTATTGTTTAAATAATAATAATATGTATAATATAGGAGGGGTCATGGTTGGGATGAGACTGCTCAGCCTTGTACGTCGGTCAGGGGTTTCTCACAATAACCAAATCCAAAAAAAATATGTATAATATAATTAAAAATAAAATAAATATGTATAATAAAAAGAGTAAAGTATTGGGTGTCGCCAAACCCTTATGGGAGACCTATCTCTTTGCAAATGTCTCTTAAAGATGATCAAAATAAGAGGTATTATTCATAATATTTTTTTAGTATCATCCTAAGTAGTTTTTAAGTTCTTCAATTTTCCCTAGTGCATGAGTGAACCTATTGACCTTACTGGTTAGGCATGAGTCAATGATCGATTATATTGTAATGTTTATTTAGAGGATGTTCATATGAGTAGAAATAAATTCCAACACATAGATCCTCATAAGCATCACAACATTTCCTCTAATATTATTAATTTTGACCAATGTTTTCTTTCTTCCTTAAATGCTATGGATTTGCCCCTACTAACATCTCAGGTTCTTCCTCTCCTAATAATCCTTCTCTAATCACTCCTCAAGCTACCCCTCTAATTAGTATTCCTCTTTCCAATACATGTTTTCTTTCTTCCTTAAATGCTATGGATTTGCTCCTAAACACCTCAAGATCTTCCTCTCCTCCTAATAATCCTTCTCTAATCACTCCTCAAGCTACCCCTCTAAGTAGTATTCCTCTTTCCAATACTATTGACCTTTTTTTACATGCATATATTTTGTAGCAATAACAAACCATTGGAAAGTCCTTGAGTGATCAAAACTAATAAATTACTTTTATTATCAGCATCTTGAATAATCAAGACTAGTCAATTACTACCACAGCCAAGTCCTTGAATAAATTTGAAAGAATATTATATTTATTCAATTACTACACCTCCTATTGTCTAGTGGACACAACAAACAATTGGGTAACAACCTTTAATAGTTCATAAAGCACCAAATAGTAGTGTTCTTCCACAACTACCACCTAGTCATTATCCTCCAGTTTTTTGTCCTTATGATCTAGGCTTTGATTTTGATTTGAATTCCATGATAAGAGGTGCTTCTAATTTCCTTGAATGGCCTTAGGATATTCATGTTTCTTGTATTGACATGTCTGCCTTTAAAGGTATTGATCCTTAAGGATGGTTGTCCAAAATGAAAATTCTTATCCATTTGTATCATGTTTTAAAAGCAAGCCATGTTGCATTAGCAGGTTCTAAGTTGGATACCCAAGCTTATCAATGGTTGTTGTGATAGCTTTGCCAACATGGTGGTCCTCTTTTATGGATTGAATTCAAAGAATGATTTCTCTAAATTTTTGACAAAGGATCTTCCACATCATATGTGGTTCGTCTAATGCAAAAAAACCAAACAAGAGTAATGGAAGAGTATTGCTCCATGTTCACAAGTCTTCACACATATCCCCCTATCCCCACTAATTGGATCTAGAGGCAATAGTCTTAGCATTTTGCTATGGTCTTAAGGATAAAATATGGAATAAATTCAACATGCACAACCCTTATACTCTTGATGATGCACAATGTGTAGCTTTGACAACAAATTAAAATCTCCAAGATTCTGGTCCCCCATATAGACATGACTAAACTCTCATTATACTTATTATAATATTATGTGTTCTCAAGGATTTTCTATTTCAAACATCCTTCTCACCATCCTTGACATTAGGCATGTGAAGAACATTATAACTTTCAATTAAAAGCTAAAGATACAACAATATATGTAGATGAAGATTCATTACAACAAGAGAAACTAACAAATAAGATAGCAAGAGCGATCGACAAAAGTAGATGAATCAAAACAAGAGGATGATACCACAGTTATCCCTACTCGTGCTTATGGGGCTCAATCATCACCACGCTATCAAGGTACAAGGATTTATTAAACATGTGAATGTGTTGATTGATTCAGGTAGCACACAACTTTATAGACAATAAGAGATATAAGTCTTTGGGCTTATATATCAATACTTCAAATCAAGATAAATTTCAAGTCTTAATTGCAAACGGAGGTACCACTTAGTGTTTGGGTCAAACAACTAAAATTAACATCCATATGGGAGATTATATTTGGGTGGGAAATCTCTCTTCCATGAACCTAGGAATTTCAAATAACATCTAGGGAGCACACTGGCTATCTTAGCTTGGTAACGTTATAATTTATCTACAAAATTTATATGTTAAGTGGATAGAGATTGGATATGCCATTTGCCTCCAAGGAATCCAATCCCCTCCCTCTAAGGTGGTTAGTTCACATAGAGTGGAAAAGATATTGAATAAAGGTTATTATGGATTCTTTGCCTAGGTCAATTGCATAGAGGTTCAATCCTTAAAACCACCTCTTCTAGCTCTTCCTTTAGATTTACTAAAAATTATGGATTGCTATGTGGAGGTATTTAGTGATACCATGGATCTACCTCCTAAGCACACACTTGATCATGCCATCCAACTTGTTCCAATAAGTCAACCTCCTAATGTATGTCCTTACTACTACTCCTGATCCCACAAGTCAAAAATTGTGAAGTTAGTTTAAGAAATGTTGGTGCAAGGAATCATCTATCCAATAGTTAGTCTATATTCCTCTCTAGTGGTGATGGTACTATGTAAGGATAACTCATGGTACATGTTTCATTATTTATGTCCTCTCAACAAGATCACTATCAAAGATAAGTTTCCTAACCCTATTATAGATGATTTATTGGATGAATTGTATGGTACTAGATACTTTACAAAACTAGACTTGCATTTTACATTTCATCACAGTAGGGCTAGAGAAGAGGATATCTACAAGATTAATTTTCATTCACGAGGGTCATTATGAGTTCTTAGTCAAGCCTTTGGATCTCACTAAAGATTATTTTACTTTCCAAAGTTATGAACTCTATCTTTTATCCTTTTATTTGTAATTTTGTCCTAATTTTCTTTGATGATATTTTAATTAATAACAATTCTTGGGAGGATCATCTAGATCATATTAACAAAGATCTTTACCTATTATAAAGGGAAGATCCAGGTGTTCCTTTGGGGTCTAGGAGGTAGAATACTTGGAACATTAAGTAATGTAGGAAGGAGTCAAGGTAGATCCTAACAAGATCAAAGCTATGCAAGATTGGTCCTTTCCCAAATCCCTTAAACAACTCTATGGATTTTTAGGACTCAATCTAGTGTAGAAAATATATCTACAACTATGGAAAGATTTATGCTCCTCTCATTGCTTTAACAAAAAAGAACACCTTTGTTTGGTTTGAAGTTGCTTTTCAAACCTTCCAAGCCCTCAAAGAAGTTATGTGTACCACTCTATTTTTAGCCACTCCTAACTTTAACAAGACTTTTTCTATTGAGTATTAGGCTTCTTTATTGGAGCTATTTTGATGCAAGATGATAATCCATTTGCCTTTGAAAGTAAGAAAATTTCAAGAAAGAATATGGGATAGTCCTCTTATGAGAAGGAAATATTAGAAGTTTTGCATGCCATAGAAAAATGGAGGTCTGTTGGGGATTTTTCTTGCATATTTAAAATAAGCTGTCACACTATAAGAAAACCTATTGCCAATGAGCAACTGTAGGCTTTGATTGACCTGGCTCTTTAACTTGGGAATAGAGTTCTTTTAATATTTTCTAGACAGACCAAGTATGGTAAGGATACCCTTGAGGTGAGCTGAAGTTTCTTTAAGATCATGCTTTTCCAGATTTATGATGATTATTTAACTATTATAAAATGTGACCGAGCTTAAAGAAATAACAATTCTAATATGCCTTATGTATGACCGGTGCTTTAATCCTTTGGGCTATTGTAGCAAGATTTAATAACAATTCAATGAAAACAGAAAGAAATAAGAGATAATTGGTGCAATTACATTCATTCGAATATCATAATAAACGTAATAGTTAACCAACGAAAGAAGCGTTCACTATGCATTCAAATAATGTAGCCCATAATGAAGACACACAAAACTAAACGTAGAAAAATAACAGGAAAGAAGCTCATAATTGTATTAATATTGAATGAGATTACATGAATATTTGGCTTGGAAATGCCATTTAACTCTTAGAATGATTAATACAATAAAGATCCTCGTTCAAATGTCGTAACAAGGACCTTTCACTCTCCCGTTCGAATATCGTAACAGTTGAGTCTCTAGACCTCAGGCTCAATAGTCTGGAAATAATCTTAACTTATTAGGCATTTTCCTATCAATACCTGCACAACAATGAGAAGAATGAGATGGAAAAGAAGAAAGGAAACAAAGGGAATACAATAGCAAAGAACAAACACTCGAGTATACCTCTTAGCAAAAATATTCCATGTCAAAGCTCGATCCTTACTCTGGCTGTGGACGTCCTTCTTATAGTTGTAGCGGCTTTGTAATTGCTTGAACTGCTTTCATATGGAGCTTCCACCTGGTGCCATCTCCTGCCTCGTCATCGGTCGGGTATTGTACAATTTGTTATTTTAACTGCCTCAAAAATATGTTATCAAAATTGGCCAAAGCTTCGCCTACTTGTCAGCCACTTATTTTCTGCTTTGCGGCTTTATTTGTTTGTTTTGAAGTGAGCTCCCGAGTATCTTCCCGTATACTTGTCATTGTGGCCTGATGTATCGCCATTGCACACCTTTATTTCTTTGACTGAGAAGGTTACTGGAATTTAGAGGTATTATCTTGGAGTAGGGGCTTTCTTCAACTGCATGGGGCTTGCCTTGGGATGCAAAAGCCTGATGTATCACGCCACCCGCGATAGTGGTGAATAATAGGGAATTGGAAGTACGTAAGTTAAGGAAATTGCCAACAACATGGTACTTCCATAACTGTACTCCATCAGAGTGACAATACTCTAACTATATTCCATCGGGACGTGAGAGCTCTCTGTAGATGATCTTCCATTTTGCGTCTCTTGTTTCTTCTATAGTCGAAGATATGGGACTTCTTAAAATGCAAAACTCTCTTTTTGTAGCTCGCTAACAGTACACTTCGATCCATATATGAAATATAGCTTGGATTTTAGAATGAATGTCGTCCTCTATAAAGGAGTTGATGTGGATTATTTTGTCAGTTGACGACATGTGAACAAGTCCTATTGATCCAGGAACGATTCGGTTTGCTTTGACCTGATGATTTTGTCTTAATCTGATCATCCATTATCATCATGTAATTTATGAGATTGTTCTTTATTTGTTCGGCGTATGAGCACTCACATCCTTCTACTGTCTTTGTTCATGTGATACATAGAGTTCAAAGATTTCTGACTTGGCTAGACGTATCCATTAATCGATTTACTTATTTTATCTCGCCACCCCACTCTTTGTTAGTGAATCACCCTGTCATCGTTTGTTTCCTTCTTCGACGATTTCGTATAATTGGGTCACAGGAGTAGAGTCTGCACTTGTGCGACTTTTCAATTGGCCTTCGGTTGTATTAGTCGTGGTCACTTTTGACGTAACGCTGATCTTCTTCAAGTTATGGTTCCCTCAGGTGCACGCGCTATCGACCGGTCGACACGTGTCGTTTGGTACTACCTTGCGTAGGTATCCGTGACTACCGATCATTGTCTAAGCAACAAATGATTTTATTTGCTCCAATTCCAATGGTTTCTGATTGATCCTTTCTAGTGATCAAGGATGGTATTGTGCTTGGTTGAGAGTCACTGAATATGTATTTTTGGCCGTGAATCTCTTTGGTTTTGCACAGATGAAGATTTCAGCTACAGGATGCCATTATTCGGTCGAAAGGCTGAGTATTTTCACATGTGTTGCATTTAAAAACTTGTGATAGCCTTTATCGAGGATGTCAGTTTATGATAATAATATTTTAATTAAGGTTTTATGCATGCGAAAATAAATACTGGCGTACCTTAATCTTCGCTGATTTTACCTTTATTCGGCTCTGTAGATCTCCACTGTTGACTTTGTTCGGTCAATGATATTTCGATGGTTGAGATATGTTCGGCTGTCGATATGTAACACTTGTCTTTCGGTTGAAAAGATTTCGTCGGCTATGTCTTAACTCCTTCGTTACTTGGGTCAATCGATCTTTACAATTGTTCGACCAACCAATGATTTTCTTCGACCGAACGATATTTTCGCTGGCGTTGGGCGGTCGACTTGTGTTATCCGTCAACCAAAAAATTTGTTTGACCATTTGACTTTTCGGTCGATCCTTTACTTGTTTCGGCCAACGACGTGATCCATCGAGCGAAATGCTCTATGTTATGCTGATCTAGTTTTCGACTGATTTATTACTGTAGTCGGCTAAAAATTTTATTACCTTTGCGGTCGGCCGATCGACTAGTCGGCTGTTGTTTATTTCCCATCGGTCGAAAATTTTGTGTCTTCGGCTATAATTTTATGTTCGTCGATCAAAATACAGATGTCAATGAGTGAAATTGATCGATCGATAATTTCAATAAGCGTAAACCGTTTATTTTTGTCGATCGAAAACTTTCGACGACAATTTTCTTTTTGTCAATCGATTTAGGATTTTGGTTTCCTTTTGTTTCGGTTGTTTGGACTAAGTGGGCTCAGGGTGCGTGCTTGTGTTTTTTATTTCTTTATCAGATCATATAGAATTTTTATCAGCTTGGAAGGAGTTAGGCTTAATAATGATTTCAGTCTTTTAAATATTTTCGCCTTGTCATTGCTCCACTGCCAATCAAGCGTTTATAGCTTTAGTGGAGGTGACGTTGATCCTTTGGACCTGCTCTATTGCCAGACAAGTGTCTATAGCCCCGGTAGAGGTTATCCAGATAGCCCTAAGCACTTGCTCAATTGCATTATAGAGATTTATTTTTTTTGGGAAGAATTTTGATATTTTGCAAAATTGTACTGAGTGTGCTTTATGGGTTAAAGATTTTTAAGGTTATAGTATTGAGTGTATTTGTATTTAGCCCAACCGCCTTATCAAGGTTGATTAGATTCTCTGATTTGCTGGAATTACTTTGGGGTCATGATATTTTATGACTTTGGTCTGATGTGTCAGAACTTCCAATATTCTTTTGTTGTATTCCAAACTTTATGAGATGCTTACCAGAACTTTGCTTAATGAGTTTTTTCGGCTCATCTGTATTCAATCCCAAACTCTCTTCTTTTAACTAACTAAAGATAAACCCCTCATAGACAAGTAAAAAAAATAAGAAGACTTAACAAACTCTAATCAGTCTAGAATCAACGAACATATAAGCAAACAAACCTAGCTTAGAAAGGAAAAAGAACTAACAAAAAACACATTTTTTTTTAATTCTTTTCTGGTTCCCCACCAGGGGTGGTATAACTTCAGGTTTAGGCCGTTTATTGGGATTTTTATGAGATCTCCCTGCAAAGTTTGCAATCTATAAGTATTTGGGCCAAAGATCTGAATTATTTGGTAAGGACCTACCCATCTAGGTTACCCTTTTCTCCATGTTTATCATTTTTATGGTCCCAATATAAGACTGTCTCCAAAGAATGGAGTTCCCTTGGCTTTCTTGTTGAAGAGTTGATGGTTTTTCGAGTCTGTTCAAACATTCTATCCAGTGCATTCCTTCTTTCTTCTAGCAAATGTGCAATATGATCTAATCTCCTCTATAAGACATCGGGACTTTCATGATCTTGCAATAGCAAAGATAGTGCTATTCTTTCTGTACGAGGAGGCTGTCTCATCCATTTTTATTCTTGCTCAATGATCTTTTAATTCTGGTAATAAGATTCTTGTTTGATGATTCGGGAAGACCATTTCCTTGAGGGTAGTAGTTTGCTGAATGAGACAGTTTGATTCCATACTTTGCACAGTACTCTATCATTTCAAATGAGACAAAGTATTTCCAATTATCTGTTACCAACCTCTTCGGGACTCCAAATCTAGTCAAGATTTTTTCCTCCAAGAAATTGATGACTACTTCAGTTGTTGAGTTTCCTAGAGGAGCTGCTTCCACCCACTAGGTGAAATAATCTGTGGCTATGATAATCCATTTGTGTTGGCCTGAGGAGTTTGGTTTTATTTCCCCAATGAGGTCAATTCCCCATTGTGTGAAAGGTGCTTCTATGATTATTGGCTAGAGAGGCATTGCTGCTAATTTTTTCTTCCCTACAAACACTTGACAGTTATGACATCCCCTTACGTATTTATGAACATCTTTGAATAAGGAATGCCAGTAATAACCTACTCTCATAATCTTATTTGCAGTTGCTTTTGGGGCAAAGTGACCTCCACAGAATCCATAATGAAACTCTTTTATCACTTCTAGTGTCTATTTTTCAAACAAGCATAGCAATAAGACACCATATGGATGTTTCCAATAGAGTTTACCTTCTTGGGTGTAATATTTCTGTAATTGTTGTTTGATTGACCTCATTTTATTTGTAGACATGCCTCTGGGGAACGACAGGGTTTGAAAATATAACAAAATATCATTGTACCATTTGCATTCAACATTGTTTGTCCTTCTGATATCATGCATGCCATCAACTGTGGCAATGTGTTGCATGTCTTCCCATTATTTGTTAGCCAAATATTTAGCTAGACCTCTGATTATTTTTACAGGCTTGAATTCTACATCATACTGCAGTAATTTGACCATCCACCTGGCAGGATTGCCTATTGGTTCAGGTTGGGTGAAACCGTCTTTTATAGCAGTGAAAGGGATACAACACATAACCTTGTTCAAACCAAAGATGCATTTAAAATGTTCCAGTGCTTGAATCACAACATAAACCTGTTTTTCAATCATTTTGAATTTCAATTGAGCTCCCTTGAGTCATGCACTCATGAAAGCTATAGGTATCTCATTCTCTTCATCATCCTTTTGGGAAAGGACTGTAGCAATGGTATGCTCAGAAGCGAATGAATATATATTAAAATTATTTGAATAGTTAGGACAATTCAAGACTGGGGCAGTGGTGATAGCATATTTTATTTTTTGAAAAGCTTCAAGATTCTCTTTAGTCCATTTGATACCAACATTCTTTTTAATCATGTTATTGATGGGTTAAGCTATTTCAGCAAAATTGGGCACACACCTTACAAATTTAATCTTACCAAAGAATGATCTGATTCCTTTCAAGTTTTTTGGGGGAGGTATCTTGACAATGGCCTCTGTCCTTGATGGGTCAATGCTAATTCCTTTTTCAGATACTATATGGCCCAAAAGTTTTCCTTGTGTTGCTCCTAGTATACATTTTTTGGGATTCAAATATTTTGCATATTCTTTGCATCTGGAAAAAATCGTAGCTAAATGTTCAAAGTGGTCTTCAGTGTTTTTTTGAAAACACTTTTATGTCATCCAAATAGACAACCACTATTTTGAACATCAAACATTTAAAAGCAAAGTCCATGGCCCTTTGGAAAGTAGCTCCTGCATTCATTAATCCAAATGACATTCTCAGATATTCAAAGGTACTAGAGGGGGTAGTGAAAGCAGTTTTGTATCTGTCTTTAGGATTTATTTGAATCTAATTATATCCTGAGAATCCATCCAGTAATGACATTCTAGATGAGCCTACTACTTCTTGTATTAGATGTTCCATGTTGGGCAAGGGATAATTATCCTTGAGAGAACATTTATTCAGATTTTGAAAGTCAACACAAAGTCCTATTTCTCCAATTTTCTTCCTTACTGGTACTAAGTTTGCTATCCAGGAAGAAAACCTCACTTTTATGACTATCTTGGCATGCAGTAATTTATGAACTTCTTTTTTCATGACTGGATGCAATGTGGGATTGCATTTCCTTTGCTTCTGCCTGAAAGGCTTAACATCTTCCTTAGGGAATGATGTGAGTCATGACATCTGTTTTAAATGTTTTCAGGTCTTCATAACTCCAGGCACAAGATTCTTTATTTATTTAAAAAAAGCTAATCTACTGTTATTTTTCTTCTTTTGGTAAACCCTTATCAATTTTGACAAACCTTAGCTCCTCTTTTGTTCCAATGTTTACATCATCAATTTATGTTTCTTTGAGGAGTGGTTTGTAAGCTTTATCAAAATCATCAAACAAGCTTTCTAAAGAAACTAACCCTTTAGGGATCTTATTGGTTTTGAGTTGAATTACTTCAACTGGCTCTTCAATAATGTTTTTCAAAATTTCTTCATCCTCACATATAACATCTGAATACATATTTTGGAGGGTCATGAAGTCTTTGATATCCACATCATCTTGAAACACTTGCAGATATACAACATTGTCAAGCACATAAGGTTTGTATACAGATATAGTTGGGAACCTATCCATGTACTTAGTGTCAATTTTTGGAAAATATTCACCTGAAGCATTGATAGCTAACATGTCTACAATGTGATTCTGTTCTCCGGGATTGTATGAGATCTTAAAGGCTAGGAATTTATCAATTTCATCTATAACTGCAGATTTGTATTGCTTTAATCTAGGATGTTTTGTCTTATACTTACCTTTGATTTGTTGTATAATTAGCTCAACGTCTCAAGTAACAGTCAAGAAATTTATCCCCAGTTCCTCAGCTTTTCTTAGGCCTAACAATAAGGCTTCATACTCAAAAAAATTATTGGTGCATGAAAATTATAATCTATAAGGGATATCGAGATAATTTCCCTTAATATCTATTAAATTCACACCGACACCTGCTCCCGTTTGAGACTTAGCCCCATCAAAGGACATGGTCCACATTTCTTGGGTAAGAATTTTGTCAGATTTTGCATTTAATAGTTCTCTGGTTTCAGGGTCCATATCTTTTGCTTCAGAGACTTTGGCTAAGAAAGGGTTATGCCAAACCGAGTAAAGTATTATTTCTTTCTCTTCTATGAAGCTAACCAGATTAATCATGGTGCCATATGGTCTCACCAGTTTTATTAAGTACTTGTTAAATGGTTCTCCTTAAGGTCACATTTTATTTTCCTAAAATACGGATTGTGGCATAAGACCAATCCAATTGTATGGAACCACCTAACTGCTCTGCCCAATGTCTACTTAACAGTAATGAGAAGAAAGGGTATACATTAACCACTGCAACATCCATGACTATACCTTTCTTAAGATGTTGGTCTAGGTAGACTAACAAGCCGATGATGATACCTACACAGGGTATCTGCCTACTATCCATTAATGATACAGGGAGAGACTCCCTAGTACAAATTAGCCCTAGTTGATCTATTAAATGTTTGGGCATGATGTTATGGGATGCACTGCTATCTAGCATGCCATTGTGAATGACATACCTTTCTCCTTCATTTGAATTGTACTTGAGAGACACATAAAATGGTCTGACAGATGAGGGGGTCCTAGTTTCATGATTGGAAGGTTTGACAACATTACATGATTGAGTTCCTTTTTGTTCAATCAAGCCAAAAGCCTTGCAGACTTGTTCTCTATACTTTTGAATATTCATTAACTCACCAAAGGTAATGTTGACCTTCTATTTACTTAAATATGAACCAAAATCAAATTCCATCTTCTTAACATCTAAAATCTTGGAGTATTCCTCATGAGGTGGTGTTTCTCTTATTTCTATATTTTCAAGAACCTTTTTGTTTTGATATTTTTTTAGTGGTCTGTTCTCTAATATCTTTGTTTAAACTCTTATCATTTTTTTTAGGAACAGTCCTATTTCTCAATTTTAGGGCATTGGCTTCTAGTTGTTCCACCTCTTATGTTGTTGGAACAAGTTTTTCTTGTTTAATTTTATCAAACGTAGTTTCTTGTCCTCTTTCCAGGATCTTTGTGTTTTTTACAACTAGGATTTTTGGGTGGTGATTCGAAGCATATAAATCCATGTCTTCTTCAAACAACCTTTCTCTAGATTTGTCCTCAAGGGTCCAACAAGCACTAATTCTGATATCTTCAGATTCTGCCTCTAAGTCTACTAGATGGTGGATACCTAGATAGATGCCACAACAATCTAGATTATGAGGAGCATCACAGGCTGAACAGTAATAAGGAAAATTTTCTTCCAAGTTGACAGTAGGTATAGGATTTGAAACTAAGTCCAAGTCCTTTGTCTCTCTTTTTCCAGTTATTTCCATTATTTCTATTTATTTCATCATGATTATTGCATTCTAATTTCTATTAAAATTCCTCTTGAATGGTGGTCTATTGTCACCTTGTTGTCTGTCAACCTGAGGGTGAGAAGTTTCACCGTTGCTCTCTTTATTTCTTTCTATTCTAGCCAACCTATGGTTCATTGTGTTAAACATTTTTGTCATTTGATTGACTAGTTTTTAAATGGGATCATGTTCAACTCTCTTCTGTTTCTTAGGATTTCTATCAGGATGATTATCCTCTAGGGAGTATGGTTTCATTTTTCCACTGTCTAACATATTCCTTTCAAAATCTATGGCTTTATCCATGCATTCATCTATTGTGTGAACCTGTTCTTGTCTTAATTCATAGTTAAATTCTCCAGGGAAGGCATTTTTATAAAAACATATGGATTGGATGTCATTTGCTCTTAGAACAGTGGGAATCTTATTTCTGGCTTTAGAAAACCTTCTATTGAAGTCACTTACTGATTCATTTTCTTTCTTTTTCATTGTTGCCAGGTCTGTCAGCAATGATTGCTCATTCTTCCTTTCACCGAACTTCTTTAAAAAGACAATTTCCATTTTGGCAAAATTAGCGATGTCATTGTTAGAAAGAGTATTAAACCATTCTCTACCATCTTTCTCTAGAGTTTGAAGAAATAGTCTTAAAACTACATCTTCGTGTTCTACTTCTAGTCTGTCTAAAGCATAAAAGAAGCTTTTAATGTGATCTTCTTGCATTGTTTCTTTGAAATTTAGGTAAATACTTGTGAGCCTTACTAGGGAGATAATGTAAAGGAGGTAACTGAAAAGGTCTATATCTATTAGTCCTCCATAAATGAACAGGTGGCAGGTTAGCCACATTAACTAATGGAGGTTCTTGGATTACAGGAGGAGGTGTAATACTAATTCCATTGGGGATAGTGGGAGGCGTTTCAAATAAACTCTCTACTGTAACAATATCAGTGTTAGAACCTTTTGGAGATGAACTAGAAGGATTGGTTCTGAAAAATACCTCTGGATTTGAGAATTTCGGATACAACTCCTAAGCGGTTCTTCTTGTTTGGGCCAACATGTTCGACTTCTTTTAATCTTTGTGATATTTTTCAAGAATCAAGAAACAAGAAGATCAAGAAAATCACAAAAATTAAAAAGGATGCAACTGTTCGCACTTGAAAAAGAAGAATTGGAAACTACGAGCATAGGCGGAAAAAAAATTCAAAAAAATTAAGAGTGACAATTAAGTACACTCGTTCCCTCTAGGCTAACTGTTTCCAATAAGATTTGTTGTTAGGTTTCAAATTGTAATGAATATTACAATTTTGTTCTCTGGTAATGGCGCTAGTAAATTATTGGGGATTTTTCCCGCATCCTTAAGATAAGTTGTCATGCTACAGGAAAACCTACTACCAACGAGCAACTACAGGCTCTAGTCGACCTGCCTATTTAACTTGGGAATAGAGTTCTTTTAATATTTTCTAGACAAACCAAGTATAGTAAGGATACCCTTGAGGTGAGCTTAAGTTTCTTTAAGTTCATGCTCTTCCAAATTTATGATGATGATTTAACAATTATAAAATGTGACCGAGCTTAAAGTAATAACAATTCTAATATGCCTTATGTATGACCGGTGCTTTAATCCTTTGGGCTATTGTAGTAAGATTTAATAAAAATTCAATGAAAACAGGAAGAAAGAGAGGAGATTATCGATGCAATTACATTCATTCAAATAACGTAATAAATGTAACAGTTGACCAACGAAAGAACCATTCATTATGCATTCAAATAATGTAACCCATGATGAAGACACACACAAAACTAAACACAAAAAAATAATAGGAAAGAAGCCCATAATTGTATTAATATTGAATGAGATTACTTGAAGAGTTGGCTTGGAAATGCCATTTATGTCATGACCCTCCCTAGCTGACTTTATGGCACAAGAAAACAATGTATTAACCTATGATGTGGCGATACCTAGTTTGGAAAATGAAACCAACTATATGATGTTTAGTTTATTTATAAGGGCATGTTATCACTAACATATTGCCAAGTGTGTAGGATCAGGTACACTCATAGGTGGAACAAGCAGAGTCACCCACCAAAAACGAGGGTACCAAAGATCAGGGGAAATGATGATTAAGGTACTCGGAGGTAACATGGATAAATACCTTCATATAGGCATGCATTTTTGGAAGGGATAATCATTGATGGCCGATCACCTTGAGCTTTAGTTAATAGCCTAGTAGCTATCGTAAAATCTTTGGTTAAGATGGGTGATCAGGTTGATGGAATAATTCCCTCTTTGTTGTTGTACAAATTTGTTTTCTCTGTATTGCATCATGGCTTGAGTAGATTAATGTTGGGTTTTCTATATGAGAACAACTGCAAGATGTATATAAATGCATAAGTAAACTGTCATGTTGAAGCGCAAGTAAATCATCATCCTTGTGAAAGAAAACAAATTAAATGCATATGCTGAATGAAGATTCCTCTAAATTAATTAATGAAGTTTAAATAAATAATGTTTGGCTCATTTGAGCTCATTAGTAAACTTTTTTGTAATTAATAAATGAGTTTGCAACTAAATTAATTAGAGGTGTGCATTTTAATGATAATAGGGGATTCATTAAAAGACTTTAATTAATTGAATAGAATGAAAGAGAATTCATTTTTAAAAAAAATAAAATATTATATATAATAATATATATCTTTTATTTAAAAATAAAAACAATAAAGATATTGTGTAAGTAAAAGTAATATATTTAAATGTTGATAAATATCATAAGAATGATATTTTAAAAAAAGGGCCATTCTTCGTCTTTTAAAAATAAAATGTAATCATCCCTTTCCTATGCAACGAACCCTATGAAATAGCCTATGAGGCTACTAATTTCCAAAGAGAGGAGGGTAGCTAGACGTTGCCATCTTTCCAATCTCCGCAGGAGTTAAGGTTGGGTTGCTTTAAATCTGGAACCCAATTTTAATTTACGTGGGATTGTTGCATATGAGCGCTATGTGCTATGTTTTTGAAAGAATCTCCCTTATGCCGTGTGAAAGCATTGTGCGCTATGTTTTTGAAATAATCTCCCTTATGCTGTGAAAGCGTTGTGCGCTATGTGGCTTGGAATATCCCTTATACCGTGTGAAAGCGTTGTGCGCTGTGTTTGGGAGAACCTCCTTATGCCGTGTGAAAGTGTTGTGCACTGTGTTTGAGAGAACCTCCTTATGTTGTGTGAGCGCTAAGCGCTATGTGTGTGTTGTGAAACCACCATGTGAAGAGCGCTAGGTGCTAACAGAAGCCACCTTGTGGAAGCACTATGTGTGTGTTGTGAAACCACCATGTGAAGAGCGTTGTATTTTAATAGGAATCACCCTGTGTGTGTTGTGAAACCACCATGTGAAGAGCGTTGTATTTTAATAGGAATCATCCTGTGTGTGTTGTGAAACCACCATGTGAAGAGCATTGTATTTTAATAGGAATCACCCTGTGTGTGTTGTGAAACCACCATGTGAAGAGCGTTGTATTTTAATAGGAATCACCCTGTGTGTGTTGTGAAACCACCATGTGAGGAGCGTTGTGCTTAAACAGGAATCACCTTGTGTGTGTTGTGAAACCACCATGTGGAAGCACTGTGTTTTAACTGAAACCGCTCTATGGCTGTAGTTTAAGAGAAAAACCTCCCTTATGTCGAGCGAGTGCTATGTGTGAGCAATCACCATAGGTTGTGTTGTGTGTTGTGCACTACGAAATACAATGAGCACTTTAGTGAATGCTTAGGTGAGAGCTTAGTGAGTGCTTCGGCAGACTAGTGGGTGTTATCAGTGAGTGTTGTGCATGTTCGAAGGCGTTGACCTCTAGTTGCGAACCCTGCGTTAGGTAAGGTGATGTGTAACTGTTCCAGTTAAAATAACAGAGCCTTTGATTTTATGAAATGTAAAAAAGGTTTTTAATTAAAAAGAGCCTTTGATTTTATGAAATATAGATAAGGTTTTTAATTAGAAGGAGCCTTGGATTTTATGAAATGTAGATAAGGTTTTTAATTAAAAGGAGCCATGGATTTTATGAAATGTATTTAAGGTTTTAATTAAAAAGAGCCTTTGATTTTATGAAATGTAGAAAAGGTTTTTAATTAAAAGGAGCCTTTGATTTTATGAAATGTAGAGAAGGTTTTTAATTAAAAGGAGCCTTTGGTTTTATGAAATTTAGTTAAGGTTTTTAATTAAAAGGAACCTTTGATTTTGTGAAATGTATTTAAGGGTTTTAATTGAAGAAACCTTAGTGTCACATGAAAATACTGAAGGTTTTTTATTAAAAGGAACTTTTGTTTCATATAGGATTATTGAAGCCTTTTATTTAAAAGGACCTTGGATTTATATGAGATTTATTTAAGGTTTTTATTAAAAAGAACCTTTGATTTATATGAGATGTATTTAAGGTTTTAATTAAAAGGAACCTTTGATTTATAAGAGACTTATGTAAGGTCATCAATTAGGAAAGAACCTTTGATTTTAATGAAATGTATTGAAGGTTTTTAATTTAAAAGAAAACCCCTTTGATTAAGGTTGAATATCTTAGGAGTTTAAATTAAAGATATGTGGATTTATTCGTGAATTGAAGTTATGGGGCTTCAATTTAGGGAATGAATGAATGCTGGTTTTAAAGGTTAAAGGTATGGGACTTTAATGCTTTAAAAATTAGTTGATTGACTGGAAATGGGGAATTAAAAAGGAATGTAGATTTATTCTTTGAATTGAAGTTATGGGGCTTTTATTTAGGGAATGAAAAGAAAAATGATTGTTTTAAAGGCTAAGGGAATGAGACTTTAATGCTTTAAGACATGAATGAATATGATTTAAGTTGGACCTTGATCTAAGAAGTATGTATTGGATGACTCTCTAAAGGAACTTGAGAGGTGAAAATAAAGGTAAGGGTTCTTTTATGATATCCATTATGCATTAGATGGTTAGAAACTTAAATGAATGTTTGTATAGTTGCAATTTGGCAAAGTAAATGAATAGATGCATTTAAGGGCATGCCTATCCTAAACCATGAGTATCCTTGTTGGCAATTTTGGGTACTTTGGGTACATTGCCTTTGCTCAAGTGTTGATGTTGTCATTGATGTCAAGAAGCTTTTGAAGGAATTTGATCTGAGGTCAAAAGGATCTAAGTTCAAGGAAGGGTTTTTGTGAAAACCAAGGCAGATAAAATAAAAGGTTTTATTTAAAACCATGGACAACATATTTGAAATGGGTTTTTCTTAAAACCCAAATTGGCTCTTCGTTTTGTTGAAAAAGGTGCCCCGGTGATGAAGATATTTAATTTTAAATATTTAGTTTAAATTTTATTTATTTAAAATTTAAATTAAAATTTTAAAATTAAAAGGGCCGACGTGTTTGGAAATGCATCATAGTGCATATAAAATAAGGCAATGGATTTCATTTATGGTGTAGCGAAGGTGTTCGATATTATTCTCTGTGCTTTTCGTTTTCGACATTGAGCCCCTGCGCTAGCGAAGGAAGATGTCAAGCATGGAGCGGTCGAAGGTATGATGGGATTGGTTTTCGCACCAAGGAAGATTGACTATATGCTTCGGAGAAAAATAATCGAAGTCACGAGAAAGTAAAAACTCGGCGAATATAATATAAAGCATGTGCACGAAAATCAAGAGTGTTAAATTTATTGGTGGCTGCGTAATTATCGAAACCAAGAGCTTAGAGGAGCTTTCAGAGTGTAACAAAGTGCGGGTCGATCTTCGTGTGATATTTTCGTTTGCTAGCCTATGGTTGAGGTATGCACAAATTTTAATTATTAAAATGCTCGAAAATTGAGATTTGGGGGATGTGCGTTTTAGAGGGGGACGAAAATTGAGTGTGTTTTGTTCTTCGGCAGATATAAGGTATTATAGTGTTGTAGAAATTTAATAAGGATATATTTTATTAAGGTAATAAACTTTTGGAGTAATAAGGTTTTAGGTTTTAAAATTAAAAGTGTTATATTCCAAATTTGTAGGAGATATAAGGTGTAGGCACTTTGGTTTATTTATTTTTTGATTAATTAAAGGATATTGAGGTATTTGAAAGAGATAATAAAATATGGGTAACAATTATTAATTAAGTTGGAGTGAAAAGGTTATGTAATATTTTGATTTATTTTATTTTATGGTACAAGTGGTTTTAGGAGAGATAAGGAAGTTGTGCAATTAAAGGCTTTGGTGATGATTATTGAAAAGTGGAGTAATGTTGATTATTTTGTGATCTACTAACCCTTGTGAAGATTGGCAAAAGAATTTTGTGATTGTGGCAGATTTCCTAAGGGGTTTCTTCACTTCAAAAAGGTATGGGCACATTCTTCTTATGAGTATGATTGGTGTATGTTTTCCTGAAATAAGATTGGAGTGAAAAGGTATTCAACAAGGTTTCCTTTGGTTGGGTGTAAATCCTATTTTCTGGTTTGTTGAAGACTACTTATGCATTATTATCATTGATGAGAGTTTTGGTGAATGCATAATTCTGGTTTGAGGTAGTGGAAGCATTGTGCACTAGGGTTTATATTTGTGAGTCTTGCTACTTGCTTTGAGTTGGTGAAACCCTTGGTTGGATGTTTTGAGGTTGATGGTTGAGTTGCTTCCATAGAGGTTGTTTGATCAAGTTATTGCTTTTACTTGATTCATGATATTGGGCTTACTCCATTGAGTTGATTTGAACAAGTTATTCTTTGCATTTGGTGATATTTTGTGGGTGGTTGTTTTGTTCAAATATCTTTGGAGGGAAAAGGATTTCTACTTGTTTCCTTTTCTTATGATGATTGGTTGAATGCTTCAAGGTTAATGTTGAGTTGAATGATGTTGGTTAAACATTGTCTTTAAGCATTGTTGTTGAAGCCCTAATTGGTTGAGAAAAGATATTGGTTGTTGGAAAGAACATGAGTATCATTGTTATATGAGATATTGCTTGGTTGGCAATTGTTGGGTTGTGTTTCATGTTCTTGAGAAAAGCATATTACATCTATCTCATTCTTATGAGATTTGAGATTAAGTTGAGATTGAAATTGGGAGTTAAGTATAGAACATATTGAGTCTCTAACAATTCTCTTTATGCTTCTATGAGGTTGATGAATCACATTGGGTCTCTAACCATTCTCTCTGTGGGTTCATGCCAAGCAAGTTTTTCTTGATGAACTTGTGAGCGAGGTTTTGGACGAGTTCCATTGGGGACTTGTGAGCGAGGTTTTGGACAGGTTCCATTGGGGACTTGTGAGCGAGGTTTGGATAGGTCCTAGCGAGAGGACTTGTGAAGCTGAGTTTGATAGTTCTATCGAGAGAACTTGAGGACAGAGGTGCATTGGTTCTATGAGAAGAACCCGAGGACATTTGTGCTAGACCGAAGGACTTGTGTTTAGTGCAGATTCGAGGACCGACTTTTGAGGTGATAGAGTTGAGGACAGAGGTCTCCGACCAGAAGCGGGGAAGACATGTGTCTTCACGTGGATAGAGTTCCATTTGCTAAGGGCAGCAAAGGCAGAGGTCTTCTAGAGGATCACCAACCAGAGCAAAGGTAGGGTAAGGTATCTCCTTTGAGCAGAGGCTCATAAATTCAGATTGGGGGAAGGTATCTCCATTGAGCCGAGGCTCATAAACATTGTAATTGAGAAGGTTTCCCAAAGAACTTTGAGATAAATTTTAGAGAAGTTTTGTGGATGAACCATGTTAAATTTGGTGTCACTTTGTGGATGATCTTGTGCATTGTTTTGATATTGCTTTGGATATATTGCTTTACTGTTTTGAAGTATAAAGGAAAAGTAAAAAGAGGTCTTATACTGTTCACCCCCCCCTCTCAGTATAAGCTTGTGTTCTTCAATCCTGATCCCCTACTACCCTCAAAGAACCAATGGGAAGCAATGCGAAGTAAGGAGTTCCATGGAAACAAAGCATAGGTATTTGTATCTAACGTTGTTGTACTTATGATCAAATAGACTAGAATTTTGGGGAGATATCCCCGATGCAAATAATGTGATAATATTTAAAGTAAGAAAGACTTATCATGTGTGATCTAATGAGATGAGTGTTCATTGATTTAGTAAAGGTACTTTTCCTTTATTTCTGTATTTGGTTATTTTATGTGAATGATTCTATTTAGTGTTAAGCTTGCTTTATTTACTCCATTATTGTTTGTTCGATTCATGTTGTTATAATAATTAGATGTATCATTGTTTGATTGCTTGATGATAAGAAATCTAAGTAGTAGAGTTCTAAAGTGAACTCAGAGGTGACCTAAGCAAATTAAGGACCATTTAGGGTGAACATAGGTGACCTAAGGGAATTAAGAACCCCTTAGGGTGAACATAGGAGACCTAAGGGAATTGATACCCCCTTAGGGAGATAAAGGACTAAGTTGTGAAGAGATTACATTTGAGTTAAGATAGCTCATTGTGGAGACGAGATAGATAGCTTAACTCGTAATACTCGTAGCATACCTACACAGAAGGATTTGTGTATGGTATGGAGATGCATGTATACCTTCGATGGACTGAGGGTGATAGGTCTAACTCATCAAGAATGATGTGACATATGGACTTATTTGCAGTGACACATTATACGCCTACATAGACGGACTGTTGATAGGGTACTTCGTGAGATGTAACTTCCAGGAAAACTTAAGAGATTGAAACTTTAGGTAAATGTTAGTTGGATTAGGGATTCATGAAGGGTTCATGTATCCCTCTCCTTGGTAAAAAAAAAACTCTTTCATTTTTTTTTTGTATTTTATGTTTGTGTGATTTTTGGGTCGTTACAATTTAACTCTTAGAATGATTAATACAATAAAGATCCTCGTTTGAATGTTGTAACAAGGAAATTTCACTCTCCCGTTCAAATATCGTAACAGTTGAGTCTCTAGACCTCATGCTCAATAGTATGGAAATAATCTCAGCTTCTTGGGCATTTTCCTATCAAAAATTGCACAACAATGGGAAGAATGAGATGGAAAAGAAGAAAGAAAACAAAGGGAATACACCAGCAAAGAATGAGCACTCGAGTATACCTCCTAGAAAAAATATGCTATATCAAATCTTGATTCTTATTTTGGCTATGGATGTCCTTATAGTTGTAGCAGCTCTGTGACTGCCTAAACTGCTTTCATCTAGAGCGTCCACCTGGTGCCATCTCCTGCCTTATCATCGATTGAGTACTGTACAGTTTGTTATTTTAACTATCTCAAAAATATGTTATCAAAATTAGCCGAAGCTTCGCCTAGTTGTTAGCCACCTTCTATTTGTTGCTTTATTTTTTTGTTCTAAAGTGAGCTCCCGAGTATCTTCCTGTATACTTGTCACTATGGCCTGATGTATTGCCACTGCACGCCTTTATTTCTTTGATTGAGAAGGTTACTAGAGTTTAGATGTATTATATTGGAGTAGGGGCTTTCTTCAACTGCAAGGGTTTGCCTTGGGATGCAGAAGCCTGATGTATCAAGCCACCTACGATAGCGATGAAGAATAGGGAATTGAAAGTATGTAAGTTAAGGAAATCACAAACAACATGGTACTTCCATAACTATACTCCATCAAAGTGACAATACTCTAACTATATTCCATCGGGGTGTGAGAGCTCTTTGTAGATGATCTTCCATTTTGCGTCTCTTGTTTCTTCTATAGACGGTGATACAAGACTTCTTAAAACACATAACTCTCTTTTTGTAGCTTGCTAAAAACACACTTCGATCCATATTTGAAATATAGCTTGGATTTTAGAATGGGTGTCGTCCTCTATAAACGAGGAGTTGATGTGGATTATTCTGTCAACTAACAAAATGTGAACAGGTCCTATTGATTCGGGAACGATTCAGTTTGCTTCGACCTGACAATTTTGTCTTAATCTGATCGTTCGTTATCATCATGTGATTTATGGGCTTGTTATTTATTTGTTCAGTGTATGAGGAATTGTATCCTTCTATTGTCTTCCTTCATTTGATATGAAGAGTTCAAATATTTTTGACTTGGCCAGACCTGTCCATTAATCGATTTACTTATTTTATCTCGCCACCCTACTCTTTTTTAGTAAATCACCCTGTCATGGTTTGTTTCCTTCTTCGACGATTTCGTATAATCGGGTCACAAGGGTAGAGTTTGCACTTGTGTGACTTTTCAATTGGCCTTCGATTGTATTAGTCATGGTCGCTTTTGACGTAACACTGATATTCTTCAAGTTATGGTTCCCTTAGGTGTGCGTTCTATCGACTGGTCGACGCATGTCATTTGGTACTACCTTGCATAGGTATCCGTGACTATCGATCATTGTCTGAGCAATTGATGATTTTATTTGCTCCAATTTTGATGGTTTCTGATTGATCCTTTCTAGTGATCAGGGATGGTATTGTGCTTGGTTGAGACTCGCTGAATGTGTATTTTTGGTCGTGGATCTCTTTGGTTTTGCATAGATGAAGATTTCAGTTGCTGGATACCATTATTCGGTCGAAAGGCTTAGAGTATTTTCGCATGTGTTGCATTTAAAAACTTGTGATAGCCTTTATCGAGGATGTCAATTTATGATAATAATATTTTAATTAAGGTTTTATGCTTGTGAAAATAAATACTGGTGTACTTTAATCTTCGTTGATTTTACCTTTATCCGGATTTGTATATCTCCATCGTTGACTTTTTTCGGTTGATGATATTTCGATGGTTGAGAGGTGTTCGACCATCGATATGTAACACTTTTCATATTTTAGTTGAAAAGATTTCATTGGCTATGTCTTAACTGCTTTGTTACTTGGTTCAGCCAATCTTTACAACTGTTTGGTCGACCAATGCTTTTCTTCGACCAAACGATATTTTTGCTGGTGATGGGGAGTCGACATGTGTTATCCGTCAACTAAAAATTTTGTTTAACCATTTGACTTTTCGACTGATCCTTTACTTGTTTCGGCCGACGACGCGATCCATCGAGCGAAATGCTCTATGTTTGGCCGATCAAGTTTTCAACTGATTTGTTACTGTAGTCGGTCGAAAAATTTATTATCTTTGATGTCGATCGATCGACTAGTCGACTTTTGTTTATTTCCTGTTGATCAAAAATTGTCTTCGACTATAATTTTATGTTTGTCGGCCGAAATATGGATGTCGATGAGTGAAATTGATCGATCGATAATTTTGATAGGCACAAGTCATTTATTTTTGTCAGATGAAAACTTTCGGCGATAATTTTCTTTCTGTCGGTCGATTTAGGATTTTGCTTTCCTTTTGTTTTGGCTATTTGGACTGAGTGGTCGGTCAAAGCTTCCTTATTGGTGACTGATAACTCTTTACTGTCAGTCGAAAATTCTTTTTGCTTAGTCCTTGGTGTTTTTTATTTTGGCAACGATTTTATGATAGTCAGTCGAAGCAAGAATTGCACTATTTTTTTCTGCCAATTGGGTCAAAAAGTCGCGATCCCTTTTTAAAAAAATCAGGTGGGGAACCCTTTAAGTTTTTAATGAGGACGAAAAATTTCAGCTGCTTAAGAGTCAAAGATGGCCATGATGACAAAAATGTTATCTTAGGCATTTTGAAGGTATTGGTTCCATGAGAATGTTTTGAGACGATTAATTAAAAATGACTTCCATATCAACATATTGCAAAACATGCACCTTATTCAAGACCTTCCAAAATTATAAATTATGGGTACATTCATGTTGTATCAATTTTGGCTACAACAAGACCTTATTTTTTTGGGTGTTGTTTCATCATCAAGACTAACCATAGCAGCCTTAATCATTTCTTGTGTTATGATTTTGTCATTGAACAAAATAATTGGATGACCAAGATCTTGGGTTATGTTTTTTCATTGAATGCATTAAAGTAAAGGAGAATGTGGTGGTTGATTCCTTGTCTCCCAAATATGAGGATGATGTTGTTGTGAATTCCATATATAGTCCCATTCCATAATGACTTTCTTAAATTTGAGAAATGATAGGATAATGATTGTATTCTTGTTTCTTATATACTAATGGGGTGCTTTGAAAAAAGTATTGCATTTATGTTGCTTAGCTTTCAACTATTAAGTCAAATGTTCTCCAATATTGCATGCACCTCCTTTAACTAGAAATTCAAGATTCTTGAAAATATACCAATGGATGAAGTAATCATTTTCTTTGAAAGGATTAAAAGTATATGTCTTGATGCTTGTGGCTAAGCGTGAGATATGTTAGCATAACAAAGGGGAAACAATTGAATCTTCTAGATTGTCGCAACCTTTACCTATTCCTCATTGCTAATGAGAACACATATCCATAGATTTTATTGAAGTAATTCTCAAATCAAAGGATAAAATAATGAAATTTATGGTAGTAGATCACCTTCCCAAGTATGATAATTTATATGCATTACAACATCCCTATTCAGCAAGTAAGGTGTCCAAGGTATTTCTTGATTATGTTTTTAAATTACATGGTATGCCCAAAACTAATGTGAGTGATAATGAGCTTGTCTTCACTAGCACCTTTTGGAAGGAATTGTTTTGCCTTAGTGGTACCAATTTGAGTATATCCTCTTCATACCACCCTTAGTCAAATTTTCAAATAAATATTGTTAATAAATGTTTGGGTACTTACCTTCATTGTTTTGCTCAAGGCAAGTAATATTATTGGGTCTAATGCCTCTCATTAATCAAATGCTAATACAATACTTCTTACCATTCATCCCTTAAACTATCCCCATTTGAAGTATTTTATGGTCAAAAAAATGCATTAACAATAAATTATATTCTAGGATCCTTCAAGGTTGCATAGGTAGATGATTTGTTATAGCAATGATGACTTGTACTTTAGCTTTATTAAAGATAGCTTTTCCAAGACCACAAATGCAAAGAAACAACATGATTTACATAATTCTAAAGGACAATTCAATATAGGAGATATGGTATTTTTATACCTACAACTCTACAAGCAATTATCCTTGAAGACCAAGTCTAGTTAGAAGTTGGATCCTTGATTTTATGGGCCCTACATGGTGGTTCCTCACATTAGTGGCATACTAGTTGGAGCCTCTACCATCTTCCTACATCCATCTATTATTTCATCTATCTTATCTCAAAGAGGTTACTGGTCAAAAGTTGTAGTCCCAGAAAAATCTTCTAGTACTAGATGAAGAAGGTTGAATCACTCTCTAGCCTAAAGTAGTATTCCAATGCAGACTTTGTCATTTTTGGTCTCAATAAATTCATGAGTTGCTCATCAAGTGGTAGGACCTTATAGAAGAAGATGCTAAATGGGAACTTGAGAGAATTTCCTAGTATTTCCTAACTTTGAGAACACATATGTCTAAAGGAGGGATCCATGTAGCGATTCCTTTATAGCATAACGACTATTTATTTTTTTACTAGCTCAGGACCTAGGTTTAGATATTCAACCCTTGAGCATTAGGGTTAAGGTTAATATTGATTTAATATATAAATAGGAAAAATTATATGGTGGTTGGAATCATATTTTATATTTGAATTTAAGTCATGTTTGTTGTGCATAAGAGACTTTGCCCTCTCTAAGTGGCTGAGAGGGCAAAGGATTTGTATTGATGTTAATATGGTATCTGATTATTACATATTTTATTTTTGGGAAACTAGATCTAAATTATTATCATTATTTGGGTAATTTTATTTGTAAAATATTGGATTGCTATTGTTATTGCTATAATTCTTGAAGTTGTTTCATGACACCAAGATGATCCTTAGATATGTCAAAGGTACACATCAAATTGGTATTCATTATTCAGTTGGTTCACGTTTGATTTTAATAAAAATCATGTTTGATTTTAATAAGATTTTTAGATGTAGACTAGGTTGATGATATGGATGAATAGTTTTCCATCATAAAATTTTATTTTTATCTAGGATTTGATCTTATTTCATGGTTATTTAGAAAATAGTCTACTATCTCTCACTCTTCCATAAAATTTGAATATTGTATTGCCAATGAGGTGGCTGAGGACCATTGATGGATGCTTATGATTCTAGACTAGGTAGACATTCCTTACGCATTCCCCATAACTCTTTGATTAACAATTAGAGCATCATCCAACTTATTTACAATCTAGTGTTTCATTAGTAGACCAATCACAAAGAGATTTGTATGCATTATGTGAGATGGATTTATGCCTTAGGATGCTTGATCTAGTATTTATGTCATTAGTAGAGTAGGTAGTAAATATGTCACAACCCACCCATAGGACTTCCTAGAGAACATTAATTGATCCAAGGGATCAATTAATATTTACTTTCAAACCTTGACCAAACCTTACTACTGCTGTCAAGCATTAATAAAAGGGTCTAACTGATAAAACCTAAGGGTTAGTAAACCCCAAGATTCTAAAAAATCCCTAATTGAAGCTAATTACACTCTACCAAGTTAAATTGGAGACTTTGAATAAAATTGGGATTTTGGTAAGGTTTGGGAAAAATAAAATAAGGCTTTTGCAAAAAGATTAATTTGGGGAAATTATCTTCTTCAAAAGGGACTTATTAAAATAAACCTAACTTATTACAATTATCTTGAGATGGTGGTTCCTCACATTAGTGGCATACTAGTTGGAGCCTCTACCATCTTCCTACATCCATCTATTATTTCATGTATCCTATCTCAAAGAGGTTACTGGTCAAAATTTATAGTCCCAGATAGATCTTCCAGTACTAGATGAAGAAGGTTGAATCACTTTCTAGCCTAAAGTAGTATTCCAATGCATACTTTGTCATTTTTGGTCTCAATAAATTCATGAGTTGCTCATCAAGTGGTAGGACCTTATAGAAGAAGATGCTAAATGGGAACTTGAGAGAATTTCCTAGTATTTCCTAACTTTGAGAACACATATTTCTAAAGGAGGGATCCATGTAGCGATTCCTTTATAGCATAACGACTATTTATTTTTTTACTAGCTCAGGACCTAGGTTTAGATAGTCAACCCTTGAGCATTAGGGTTAAGGTTAATATTGATTTAATATATAAATAGGAAAAAATATATGGTGGTTGGAATCATCTTTTATATTTGAATTTAAGTCATGTTTGTTGTGCATAAGGGACTTTGCCCTCTCTAATTTGCTAAGGATTTGTATTGATGTTAATTTGGTATCTGATTATTGCATATTTTATTTTTGGGAAACTAGATCTAGATTATTATCATTATTTGGGTAATGTTATTTGTAAAATATTGGATTGCTACTGTTATTGCTATAATTCTTGAAGTTGTTTCATGCCACCAAGATGATCCTTAGATATATCAAAGGTACACATCAAATTGGTATTCATTATTCAGTTGGTTCACGTTTGATTTTAATAGTATTTTTAGATGTAGAATAGGTTGATGATATGGATGACCAGTTCTCCATCATAATAATTTATTTTTATCTAGGTTTTGATCTTATTTCATGGTTCTTTAGAAAATAGTCTACTATCTCTCACTCTTCCATAAAATTTCAATATTGTATTGCCAATGAGGTGGTTGAGGACCATTGATGGATGCTTATGATTCTAGACTAGGTAGACATTCCTTACGCATTCCCCATAACTCTTTGATTAACAATTAGAGCATCATCCAACTTATTTACAATCTAGTATTTCATTAGTGGACTAGTCACAAAGAGATTTGTATGCATTATGTGAGATGGATTTATGCCCTAGGATGCTTGATCTAGTCTTTATGTCATTAGTAGAGTAGGTAGTAAACATGTCA
This sequence comes from Wollemia nobilis, assembly GCA_028583015.1. NCBI lineage: Eukaryota > Viridiplantae > Streptophyta > Pinopsida > Araucariales > Araucariaceae > Wollemia > Wollemia nobilis. Next base: position 727,541 of record JAQPPZ010016564.1, read on the forward strand.
CAACCCACCCATAGGACTTCCAAGAGAAAATTAATTGATCCAAGGGATCAATTAATATTTAATTTTAAACCTTGACCAAACCTTACTAATGCTATCAAGCATTAATAAAAGGGTCTAATTGATAAAACCTAAGGGTTAGTAAACCCCAAGTATTCTACAAAATCCCTAATTGAAGCTAATTACACTCTACCAAGTTAAATTGGAGAGTTTGAATAAAATTTGGATTTTGGTAAGGTTTAGGAAAAATAAAATAAGGCTTTTGTAAAAATATTAATTTGGGGAAATTATCTTCTTCAAAAGGGACTTACTAAAATAAACCTAACTTATTAAAATTAGGTGCACACCAAAGATTTATCCAATTTTTAATTGGGCCCAAAAAGGACAAGGCTATACATTAATAATAATAAAAAATATGTACATATTTGACTAGTGGATGAACCATTTTCCAGGTTCATATTTTAATAATAAAATGTACATACTTGACTAGTGGGTGAACTATTCTCCATGTCACATGACCCCTTCCCAATAGTATTAATGCAGACTTTGCAAGTGCACTTGGGAAAAAGGGAAGACCAAAAATGGACAAAGTACTCCCACCTTACCCTCTCTTGTCTTGTCCCTAATTTTTAAATGATAAAAATGGAATCCTACTATTTGGGTGAACTCCAAGAAGGTTCCTTCTAGTATTTTAATATTTTAATATTAAACTCACCCACTTGCTCATGAGGGAAGAAGAGCTGGGAAAAATCTATAAAAAGAGAGACAAGCAATGGAAAGAGGGAGGAAATCTTGGGCTTAGAGAGTATGCTTTCTACCTTGATAGATCAGAAACCAAAAAGCCCCAAAAGAGTAATAACAAAAAATAAAAATAAAAGGAGACTTTTGGATGAATGAAAGGAAGGGGACTTTGTATATAAGAAACGAAGCTTGTTCCTCAAGGATTTCAGCTTAGAGCGTACCCCCTTTGTTTATGCAATTAATTATAATGATATTGTATCATTCTACGTTATGATTAGTAACAACTATAGTACACTCTATCCAATATTGGCTTTTGTATTCTAGTTATTTTCTTTAACCTTTTTGCTAGGGTCTAAAAATAACTCCTTATGATAGCTTTAGAAATCAATTAATTCATTTAACCCTCTTGCTACGAGTTGGAAAGGGTTGAGCATAGGCTATAGTAAAACATAAATGCCTGCTAGACAACCTGAGAGGTTAGCAGATAGGAAAGCCGATGGCGAATCCAAACAATCACAATGTAATCATCCACCTACAGGTCAATCAACCATCGCTGACCAGAAAATAGTGTTTCGTCGAGCAGAAAGCCGTGACGGATCGACCACTAACTTGAAGTCGCTTTTTTAGTAGAGTGTTATTCAATTTATAGCACTGTAGTCCTCATCTATAGTGAATATGGGATAATAATTCCGAAAAACCCCCTGCGCAACTAGTAAACGCGTTCTTATAAAACACTGAAGGCAATGCACACATTCCATTTCGAATGACATCTTCAATTTAACGTGTTTCCTACTCATTAATCGATGAGAAATCCCTACAACGTGGTCTCCTTACTTTGGTGATTTCAATTCCTTTTGTGTAAATATAGGGATCCCATTGAACATCGCAGGACCGAGTGGTAAAACCCTACCTTCAGTAACCGACTAATCATATTTCCCACTGTGTTAGGGTGTGTAAGATAGGGAGTTGAACCCTCTGACACCTTAGACCAACCATTGGAATGTTTAAAATCCTCTAGAAAAGTTTTAAAGGGGATCTCATTAAGTAATGGCCTTATGAGACGACCTAGAGTGGCCTGTGTTCTGAAAGAGCTTCCTATGGCGTGTCGAGGTTTCAATCAGAGCTCGTGAAGCGTCGATTGAAGAGACGTCGAAATACTTGGTAAGGATCTATGCCACAACGGACCTTACTTTTTGTATTTCTCCGTTAGTCATGTAGATCCATGGAGTATAGTGAAACCCTGGATCATACTCACTAGTAGGAACTATGTTGCCATGCATTAATTAGGGTTTATAAACATTGAAATTTTACTAAACTCGGAAGAGGTTCTCCTACAGCCACTTGGAAGATATGAAACCCAGTATACCTGTGATCCCCATGCTACACCAATTGATCCATGATTACCCCCATGCTCTGCGATATTTGAATTTCATCGACTATGTTCTGATTCATGTTCGAATATTAGAATTAGCCCTAAATGAGTAACACATGGTAAAATCTAGTTGTATGGCGGTTTTCAGATAGATGGTACCAGTTTTATACCTCAAAAGACCTGTGCGAATAGATCTTCACCGTATTTCTAACCTTAACCCCACACAGAACCTACAATGGCATCAATACAGTTCATTTTAGCAAGCGATCTCTGATAGAGTAGCTAAGTGCACTAGACACTTGGTCCTCTTGAGAACAAGTCACTTGACACTGCGGCTAGGACACATGAAATGTGTATAATATGATTATTTACTATAGGCTGAAGACCTTTGGTGTGCTTCAATGGCACCACATGATTACTATGGAGTATTGGGCTAAGCCACTGATCGCCCATGGCTTGTGTGGCTCCTGTGAGGAGGGTGCTAGTGTTTGTTAGGTAATCCGCATACCCAGATGACTTAGGGTATTAATATCTTGACAAATTTTAACTAAATACAATAACCGTTGGGTCAAGGATCACCCTATCATGAGCATTGGGTGTGCTAATATAATCCAATTATCTAAATAACAGGTGGATTTAGTTGGTCATGATAAATTAAATATCATTTAGAGGTGGCCAAGAGAATATGTCCGTTTAAACCTCAGTTGAATAGGATTAACCAAGTATTCGTTGATATAAATCAAGTGACCATTGGTTTGAGAGATCGTTGGATGATTGTAATCCTTTCCTCTCATGCATTGAGGGTTATAAAGTACTAGAGTGCTTTACAAAAAATAATAATTAATAATTGTAGATTAAACATTGAAAACAAAATTTGATGGCATTGGACATATAGATTGGATATCAATCTGGGATCAAAATGGGGGAGGAATTTATAGCATCTTGTGTTCTAGCCACTCGACTAATTACAAATATATAAGGTAATCTCATTTCATAGATTATGAGATAAGTTTATGAGAGACTATAGAGTAAGTCATATTTGAAAGACCAGATTCCAATCTTGGAGCAAAATGATATAGTTTACATAGATTACAAGGTAATCTTGTTGGATAGATTACAAGGTTAATTTGTGATTAAGGTGTAATCTTGTTGGATAGGTTACAAGGTTAAATTGTGATTAAGGTGTAATCTTGTTGGATAGATTACAAGGTTAATTTATGATTAAGGTGTAATCTTGTTGGATAGATTACAAGGTTAAATTGTGATTAAGGTTGTAATCTTGTTGGATAGATTACAAGGTTAATTTGTGATTAAGGTGTAATCTTGTTGGATAGGTTACAAGGTTAAATTGTGATTAAGGTGTAATCTATTGGAAATATTGAGTACATTGAGTTGTCATTGATGTCAAAGGGTACATGAGGCAGAAATAATGAGATGTCAAAGGTGCATGATAGTCAAGAATATTCTACATGGGTTTGATAGCAAGACTCATGATGTAAATCTAGCTGCAAGAGGTCAAAATAAAATACCTCCCATTACATAAAAACTGTGGTAAATGAAAATAATATGTAAAACTCTACATTTACATAAAAACTGCAATAAATAAAAATAATCAGTAAAACCCTCCATTCACATAAAAACTATAGTACATGGAAATAAACCAGTAAATAATTTATTTTCTCATTCCTAGATTCACTTCCCCTTTTACAATGCAATACCAAGGGAATATATATCCCCAAAGAAACCCTAAAAGAAAACCCTAAAACTTGAAGCCCTAAAAGAAACCTTAAAAGAAAACCCTAAAGCTTAAAACCCTAGAAATAAAAAAATTACTATTTTCGACAAATTATTTTTTCATAAAAAATTGCCTTTTTAGTAATTACCATTTTCGACAAATTATATTTTGCATCAAATAATTCCATTTTGAGTAATAAAAAAATTACTTTAAAACTTATTTTAAAAAAAACCCTCTAAAGATAGGCTCTTGCATCATTCTCCTTTGGTTGAAAAGAACTCTGCTCCTGCGAGTTCCTCTGATCAAACTCATAATCGCTCTCCATAGAGTGTCACACATCTGCAAGTACTCCTTAAAGTACCAATCTTCTTTTGAGGTTTTATATCTCAAACCTCCTTGCAAGCTCTACACATAGTGTCAATTTATTCCTTCGAGGTTTTAAAATAGCAAACCTCTTGCAAGCACTACACAAAGTGCCAATTCTTCCCTCTAAGGTTTTTAATGAAAAAAAAACCTCCTGCAAGCACTACATAGAGTGCCAATTTATTTCTTTAAGGTTTTACAAACCTTCTGCAAACACTACACAAAGTGTCAATTTATTTCTTTAAGGTTTTACAAACCTTCTACAAGCACTACACAAAGTGTCAATTCCTCCTTCTGAGGTTTTATATAAAAAAAACCTCCTGCAAGAACTTACACAAAGTGCCAATTTCTTTCTCCAAGGTTTTACAAACCTTCTGCAAGCACTACACAAAGTGCCAATCTATTTCTCTAAGGCTTTTACATAAAAATAAACCTCCTGTAAGCACTTACACAGAGTGCCAATTTCTGTCTCCAAGGTTTTACAAATCTTTTGCAAGCACTACACAAAGTGTCAAATTTTTTTTTTGAGCCTCTTTGCCCTTTTCTTCTCTTCTCTTTTCTCCTCCCAACAAGATCCAACTTGCTCTGATACCAAATTATGTAAATCCAACTACAAGAGGTCAAAACAAAATACCTCCCATTACATAAAAACTGCGGTAAATAAAAATAATATGTAAAACCCTCCATTTACATAAAAACTGCAATAAATGAAAATAATCAGTAAAACCCTCTATTCACATAAAAACTACAGTACATGGAAATAAACCAGTAAATAATTTATTTTCTCATTCTTGGATTCACTTCCCCTTTTACAATGCAATACCAAGGGAATATATATCCCCAAAGAAACCCTAAAAGAAAACCCTAAAACTTGAAGCCCTAAAAGAAACCCTAAAAGAAAACCCTAAAACTTGAAGCCCTAAAAGAAACCCTAAAAGAAAACCCTAAAGCTTAAAACCCTAGAAATAAAAAAATTACTATTTTTGGCAAATTATTTTTTCATAAAAAATTATCTTTTTAGTAATTACCATTTTCGGCAAATTATATTTTGCATCAAATAATTCCATTTTGAGTAATAAAAAAATTACTTTAAAACTTATTTTTAAAAAAACCCTCTAAATATAGGCTCCTGCATCAACTCACAAGAAAGAAAATTATTGAAAGAAAAGGGTTTATAATATTTATTTTTTAAATATTATATGAAGGACAAAAAGGTTTAAGAAGTTTGTTTGGGACAAAGGTCTAAAAGAGAAGAAGAATTATAATATTTATTATAAGAAGGACAAAAAGGTTTAAGAGTGGTTTTAGAAGGTAAAGTTTAAAACAAGAGGGCCAAAGGTTTAAATAAAAGTCTTGTGGGACAAAGGTTTGAAGGCAAAAGGTTCAAAAAGGAAATATTATAATATTTATTAAATATTATAATATAAAGTTATAAACCCTTGGCGCCAACGTCTTTTTGAAATACTCCCATGCAAAATCGTGTGCCGACGTTTCAAGTCAAGAAGAAGTGCATATAAATAAGGGGACAAAACATTTCATTTTTCACCAAGCGCTAATGATATATTTTGATTATTATTCAATGCAAAAAATGTTTTAATACTTTTGTGATTCGAAGGGCTAAGTTGAAATTTCCTGCGAACGACAAGAAGAGGATAGCGTGTTTGAAAGGTGTGCATGCGATTGGTTAATGACAGATATTGTGAGCACCTGAGACGTCCTATCCAACTGGGATAGCCCAGCTGGCTATGTGACTTGTGTGAGCACTGACAGGAAGGAGGTCGTAGGGTCAAAACCCTTGGACGTCATTTTGAATGTTGTGCTAAGTTTTTCGATCTGCGCACTAAGACAAGGATATATTTGCATGGGCATGTCCTTGGTTCCAATCGTCGAGGTAGCATAGTTGGTCAGGGCGCTTGTGATAGCGCTATTATGGTAGAGGTCTACGGGTCAAAACCTGTAGAGTGTGTTTTATTTGGCATTGACGACAATGTTGATTTTTAGTGAGCGTTAAGGTTGCTTGGCATTGACGACAGTGTTGATTTGTGGTGAGTGCTAAGTTTGTTTGGCATTGACGGCAATGATAATTGTTGGTAATTCGATTTGGTTGCTTGGTGTTGACGGTTGTGAATGAGCGCACAAAGACTTTGAGCAAGGTAAAGTAAAAATATTTTGATTATTGTCTAAAGCTTGGAGTTATAAGGTGGTTTTAGTGATTTGTATATTCTGTTATTGTGAGTTGAATATTAGGGTGTATTGTTGAATGTCATAAGCTTGGAGTTATAAGGTGTATTTAGTAATTTATATATTTTGTATTGTAAATTGAATATTAGGGTGTATTGTTGAATGTCATAAGCTTGGAGTTATAAGGTGTATTTAGTAATTTATATATTTTGTATTGTAAATTGGATTTGGGGTGTTTTGTTGAATGATAAGTTAGGAGTTATAAGGTGTAAATTGATTTATTTCCAAGTGTAATTTTTGCATTATAGAAAAAGGGATCCTAGGGTTTTAGAAGCTTATTCTTGAAATATTAAAGAGGAGAAATAAGGCATTGATTTTCTAGATTTATTGTGGACACCTTTTGGAAATATTTGAGTGGATGATGTTTTTATCTATGCTAGAATTTGAAAATCACTAACCATATTTCTTGAAGGATCAAAAGAAAAATTGTTTTGAGACAGGTTTTAGAGGTACATCATCATCAAGGCAATTTTTAGAGGTATGGTGTTTTGATCTCATTCACAAGGTGTTTTTGGTTAAGAAATATCTTGTTGTCATATGATTGGAGAAATAAGGATTGAATGAGTATACTTGTGCTAGAGTTTGAAAACTATTTGTGCTTCATTGTTGAAAGAAATTGGAAACACTTGTGCTAGGGTTTGAGAACTATTTGTGCTTCATTGTTGAAAGAAATTGGAAACACTTGTGCTAGGGTTTGAGAACTATTTGTGCTTCATTGTTAAAAGAAATTGGAAACACTTGTGCTAAGGTTGAGAACTATTTGTGATTCATTGTTGAATGAATTTGGAAACACAAGTGCTAGGGTTTGTGAAGCAAGCTTGTGCATTAACCTTGATTGATATTGGGATAAATTTGCAAAGGTTAGAGAGTAGTTTTGTGAAGCAATTTGTGCATTGGTTTGAGTAACATTGGAAGTGAATGTGCAAGAGTTAGAAACCAGTTTTGTGAAGAAAACTTGTGCATTATTGTGATTGATTTTTGAGAGCAAATTTGCAAAGGATATAGACCAGTTTTGTGAAGCAAATTTATGCACTAGCCTTGATTGTTTTGAAAAGAAATTTGCAAGAAGTAGAGATCTGATTTGAATGCAATGAATGTGAGACATGTGAAAGCGATAGACTTAATGAATGTGAAAAGAACATATTGAGTACTTGTATTGCATATCATTCTCTATATGTTCATGAAGAAAAAGAATTCTGGGTAGAATATGTCTGAATTACTTTAATTGAAGAAAGCATTTCTGAAAGAGATATAACCATTGTTTTGAGCATCATTTGTGTGCAATTTTTGGGAAAGTTTTGAGTAGGTGTGAGCTGTATTGTGAGCAGTTGTGAGCTGGACTTTTGAGAAGGCTTGTGAGAAGATTGTGTGAGCAAGTTGTTGAGAAGATTTGTGCAAGCCTTGTGAGTAGGCTTTGTGTAAATTTGGGCAAAGTTGAGAGCAGGTTTTTGAGTAGATTTGTGCAAGCCTTGTGAGTAGGCTTGGTGCAGATTTGGGTAGAGTTAAGAGCAGGTTTTTGAGTAGATTTGAGCAAGCCTTGTGAGCATGCTTGGTGCAAATTTGAGTAAGCCTTTTGAGAAGGCTTGGAGCAGAGTTGAGCAGAATTATGAGTTGGATTTGGAGTTTACAGAGTTGAGGGGATTGATATCTCCTGTGGATAGAGGTCTACGAACCAGAGCAAATAGGAGAGGTGTCTCATGTGGATAGAGATCCACGAACTTGAGCATAGGAGATTGGAGTCTCCTTTGGGTAGAGGCCCATAAAATTTGTAATAGGGAATTGGTTCTCAAGAGATTTGTTGAGAAAATTTATAAGAAAGATTTTCTCCATGGACGTAACCCATATTGGGTGAACCACATTAAATCTGTGTCTCTCTTGTGTGATGATTTGTGCATTTTAATACTACTTCTATTGATGATATTAGTTAATACTACTTTGGAAAGTTATTGCAATTGAGAACATTGGATAATATTGATTGGGAAATAAAAGTAAATTTTTTTATCTTATACTATTCACCCTCCCTCTCAATATAAACTTGTGTTCCTCATAATCTTGTTGGATAGGGTACAAGGTTAAATTGTGATTAAGGTGTAATCTTGTTGGATAGATTACAAGGTTAAATTATGATTAAGGTGTAATCTTGATTGAAGGATTACAAGGTTAATTTGTGTAATCTTATTTGATAATATTACAAGGTTAATTTGTAATTAGGGTGTAATCTTGTTTGATAGATTACAAGGTTAATTTGTGTAATCTTGGGTGAAAGCTTACAAGAGTGATTTGAGTTTAAAGATGTAATCTTGTGGGATAGATTACAAGGATGAGTTGAGTTTAAAGAAGTAATATTGTGTGATAGATTAGAAAGTCAATTTGAAGAAGTAATAGATTACAAGGATGATTTGTGATCTTGCTTGTTCGATTAAAAGGGAAAAATTTGTAGGGACTCTAGCATAACCATATGAATGATCCGGTTAATGGATTATGAGAACTATAATAGGATATGGTGGAAGTTGTCTAAGTGTGAAATGTGAATGTGGAATATTAGATATGGATCTAATCTTGGAGAGAGTATGGGATCTCTCCATGTGAGGTGAAACTTTAGACAAATTTCGTACTGTATTGACATCTAGGGTGGAGAATGAACGTGGATTTTATTCTTGAGGGAATTATGGGGTTCCCTCTTGGCAACTGATGAAATTTCTCCTTAATATGTAACCAATGATCTTTCATAAACATGTAGATATAAGAATTTGTGAGATTATTATTTGTTTATGGCTTAGAGAAAAGAAATGTGGCATTTCCTTAATTGCATCATATTTAAAACATGGAACAAGTTGGTTCCTTTTATTGCATATTTGATTTAGAAAAAGGATCTTGGGATGCCTTTCTATACTTGTATTTATGACAATTTAAGTTTATGAAATGAGAGGAGAAACATATTTTGGAGGTTGGGTTTATTCCCCGTGAGGGTTCCTAGGGTATATGCTTGTGTACTATTTTGTGGTTTGCAAATATTGTTTTTTTTTTTGAATTTACATGGTGGAATCGGTAGCCGCCACGAATCCGGGCAGGTTGTCCGACTTTTTATGGCTGCCACAGTATTCTGACTGTCTGCCCCAGAAGCCGCCACATAGATCTTCACCTAGTCCGCCCCTATAACCACCATGCCACAATCATTTTAAACCTTTTACGCCATTGAAAGCACCAGGAAAGGGACAAGCGTTCAGTCCGACGAGGCCCGAGATTTGAACCTTGGACCTTCGCCTCCCTTATGGGGTTTGGATGAACCAATTGGTTTGCAAATATTGTTAGGCATGGATGTTGTATTTAATTTCCATTATGATTAGCTAGATCATGGTTATTGAATATGATGAAATAAGTAAATTCTATTTGCTTTCTAATGGAATGATGTATTTACATTCTTATAAAGTGATTACTAGAATGTTGTAATATTTTGTTAACAAGCAATGTTCTATGGATGAAAATAGATTATGATTACTTTAATAATTATAATAATTGATGTCTTTGTGTTTTCCAATGAATGGCTCTTTTATTATGATGTATGACTAATATGAAAGTCTTGATGTGTATAAAGTAATCATATGTGATGTTTAATACATGCATGATATTTCGCTACAAAATATATGGAACCTTAGGAAGTGAGTTTAAAATAACATTCAATTGATGAAGTAACTAGACTTCCTAAGAAATGAAGAGGTATAAATAGTTAAACCAAGGAATAATACATATAATGATGGGATGTAAGGTTAGATAGGAGTGGGTCACTCCTATCACAAGAGTTGACACTCACCATGTCATAATTCTATCGGTTAATTCCTTCCCTGCATGGTGTTGATTCAAGCATACTTGGTTGTAAGTTAACATGTTAGATATGAAAAAAAAACGTATCTCAGGTTTGGTTGGTAATGTGGGTTGTTACAAAATATATTTATAAAGGGTATGTATAAGGTTCCTTTTGTGCACTTGTACGATCTAATTTGTGTAAGAGAGTGTCTCTTAAAGGGGGATGACTAGTAAGGGTCTTTCTTTATTTCATCTATTTAGCTTAAGGGATGTTGAAATATATCATGGTTAAGCTTCACAAGAGGTCATGACTTTGTATTGTATTGTATGTATAAGCCATGTGGACCTTGTAAATTTTGTAAACAAACTTATGTAATATTTTCTTAGTTAAACTTAAATATGGGTTACTTAACCTTGACCTAAATGTAACTTGTAATTAGTTATAAATACCCCATCATACCAATCATTTCATTATTGGTTAGAGTGTATTCTATTCTAATTTCCTATAGTGGTATTATTTGGAATCCTTGGAAACATCCTTATATAATGTGTATTACTTTCTTGTGTAATTATTTTCAATAATATTGGAAAAAGTGTTGATTCCATTCATTTTTGGAAATTACTATGAAATCCAACATTTTCTATTTCTATTGGTTTTATGCACTGTCTCAACACTTAAAACTCTCTACATTTCTCTTAACATTTCATAGCACTAGAATTTATTCCTTTCATCTAAAATTTTCCTTTCTTTCATTTGTTTTCTACTTGGGCATATTATTTTATGTTTCCCTTTCATTCCTCCTTTGTTCTCCTATGCACCCTTTGTCCCACATAACACCTTAACTTGTCTTTTTTATTATCCTATTTATACACTTCTTTCGACTCTAACTATTTCACACTACCAAAAGCTCGTCCCACTCTGCTTCATTATCAAAGAATATTGTAGTTAAGGGGGTGGTTAGTTAGTTGTTGGGGGGAAATCATTAGTATTTCTTAAGTTACAACATCCTCAAAGGAATGTGTATAGCACATTGATAATTTTAATTTGTGACCTTTAATGTACATATTTGCATGGAAGGTGTTAATCCAAGTTTTATCCAACATGAATACAAGTGGCTAACCATAATTGTAATTTTAACTTATGTAACTTAATACTTTTTCCAAGGTATAAATTGAACTTAAGGTGTTACAAATATTTATATCATGATTCTCACTTTTAATTTTTTATTAATTCTTTCATTTTTCATGGTATAAAACTATCACAACAGACATACATAACCCAAGCATAAATAAATTTTACTTGATATGAAAGCAATGACTAATGCAAATTATATTATAGTAACCATATGGCTCATTGATTTAGATAGCTTTACTCATCCCCCTTTGTGATCCTAACCTATAATTTTCACTTAAAACATGGATTAATATAACATTATAATATTATTCATTTGATCACATAATTTTTATTTCTTTTAACAAAATGGAAACATTATAAGTCACATTAATGTATATCAAATGATATCAACTTAATCAAGCAATTTGAATTCTTTATATTATAATTTAATAAAATTTCATTCATCAAATTCCAAACACAATATTGATTTAATTAGAATAAAATAGCGCAGTCAATTATCTAATGATAATCATTAAGCTTTCTACACATATCATATTGATCTATTTTAAAGTACTAAAATATTTTAATCACAATTATACTAATTACAAACAATAAATAGTTTTAGTTTCATAAAGGGGCTGAAAATAATAGGCATTACTTGCATGACTAAATGGAGCCAAAAATAATATTGTAATTTTTTATCATATGTGAGTCAACTTTTTATGCTTCTTTCATATTGTTGAGAAATAGAAGTGCTTAAATTATTTATTTAGTTTAAGATTGTTACAAGGGATAATAAAGTGGATATTATTGTCAATGTTAGATTGTGATTAATAAAGAGATTTATTACCAAGGTTAACTACCCAATATATTATTGTATCACTCCAAATTTTTTGCATCCCTACCTTCAGGCTATAGGATCCGTGCCCGGAAGGAGGATGGGAAAAGGATGGCATGGTACCTTGGACTGAGAGGCCTTGCGAAGGTCCCACCTCTCGAGGGAGGTGTATTATGGTGATTTTTCGACGGATGGTGGGTTCACCAGGAAACGTTTAATGGCAGTTTCCACGCCTAGGTTGGAAATGTGTTTTATGTGTTCAGTTTTATCCTTAAACATTCAAGTCCTAGGTTTGGCCAAATGAATCTAAGCTATTCTATATGAAGATGCAGATTAAATGAATATAGAGAACAAAATTAGACAAAAAACAGAGAGAATAATATGGATTAAAAGACCAATACCTGATCCAGATGTCTGATGAAGATTTTGATTTTTAAAGCAATCAGGATCGCCTCTGATTTGACAGGATCGTCTGCTATCAGACAAGATCATCTGCTATCAGACAAGATCGTCTGAGATTCGACGAATTCGTCAAAGACCTGCAATCAGAGAAGTAGGCACAAAATGCAGAAAATGCAACTATTCTAACAGAGGGCAATGATGTAGAATAACAACAATAACATTAAAATGATGATAATAAGCAAAATACGAATACACTACAATGATTTGATGATAATTGATGACTTAATTATGCATTTAAAGCTACATGGGTGAACTCCAAAGTGCAAAATAGCAAAAAATAATGAATAAACTAGCTAATTACAGAATAACACAGCAGATTGAAAAGAAAAAAATGCAAACTCTGGGCACTGATTGCCCCTAATGTGGATTGCAGTTGAAATCGTCTCTGATTCGACAAGATCGCCTCCGATCTAAATAGGATCGTCTATGACGATGTAAGCTTGCTCCGGCTGAAAAATACTAAGGTACTTGCAACAAAATTGGATGTAACAAATGTAGATGGTAATTTAGGATGTTTAGTGTGTGTAGAATGCGAGTTACAGGGAATTTCGGCCAGGGGGATGCTAAGGGGAGGGCTTAGAATTAAATAGGCTTAGGAGGGAGGTTAGGAGGTTGGAGATCATTCCCATTTGGGAGATCTCCAACAGGGAGGGTCTCTAACAGTGTAGACACGCTTCTGCCCGGATTAGAGACGTCGTTGGAACAGAGACTAATTGTGCAAAATCAGTTTTGGGACAAGATCGTCTGGACGTCCTAGCCCAGACGAAATCGTCCGATCTGAGGCGATATCGTTTGATCGACGACGATATTGTCAAACGGTCAAAACAAACTCTAAAAATGGCGTGGGAAAGGAGGAAATGGATTAAGCGGCGGATTGGGAGCGGTTTTGGAGGTTAAAATTTGAATTTGAATATTTACTAGAGTAAATGTAATTACTAAGGTTTTACTGCGCCAATTTTAGGGTGCTACATTTTGCCCCCTCTTTAGCGAATTTTTCGAAGAAAATGCGTTAAAGATGAGTTTTTCTTGATTTACAAGAAAGCAAAAATTATTCCCATTTTTAGGCGACGATTCTAGGTCGAATCGTATGACAACTTACTATGATGCCCCCTCCGTATTTTTACCCAAATCAAACGTTTGAAGTAAAAACGTGAAAAAACAAAATTTTAAAATGTTTTTAATTGTGTTTTGAATAAAATTTAAGAAAAATAGGGTAAAACCCTAATTCATTTTTATTGTTCATGTTTCTGGTTTCTGGAGCTCTACAAGCAAAAATGGTGGAGACAACGCACAGATCGACAGAGGTCCGGCGCGGGCTATGGGTAAGAGTCTAAACTTAGCTGAGAATGCTTTAAGTTGAATTTACATGCTTTTTAGGTTGATTTTAAATAAATTTTGAGCATCGCGGCCATTTTTGGGCCGTCGACGTCGTCGAGACGAAATTATCCCGATTTCGACGAAATTGTCTCAAGTTCGCCGATTTCGTCGAAGGGCGAAATCGGCGAAAGGGGGATGATTTCATCAAACAAGGGATGATTTCAGCTTGCGAAATCGGAGACGATTCTGCTCAAATTTGGGACGATATCGTCCAATAGTGGACGATATCATCATTTGTAAAATTGAACTTATTTTAACTTGCATTATTAATCACTTGAGTTGTTATTAATGATTTTTGTATTTTTTTGTTGTTTATGTTGCAGAGAGGTTTACTAAAGAGCAGAGAATGGAAATACGACGGGTTGAGAGATGACTTGGCCGCTCTATCACAGGCAGAGCGAGATCAGCTGGCTCAGGCCGGCTTATAGCATGTGGTAGAGATGCCACAAGTTTCTATAGATATGGGGCTACTGACAGCCCTGGCAGAGAGGTGGTATCCGGGTTCTTCCTATTTTTGGTTACCGATAAGGGAGATGACTCCCACATTGGAGGATGTATGGAGGATTTTGAGGATCCCCATACAAGGATGGTTGATCACACCTACGGCCAATCAGGGCCATGCTATGATGCGGTTGTGTGGCGATCCGAGCTTCGCTTTGGAGAAGGGCAGAGTGAACATCGATGCGCTGCGTCAGATGCCTGGGGCATCCAGACTCACATAGGTTTTGGCCGGAGTGGTGGGTGGACTCTGGCTGTGCCACCAGAGTGGGTGCAGGGTACCATGGGTGTTAGCAGATGTGATCTGTGACATGCGAGACCATGGTTACAGGTTATCTTGGGGCAGTTTTGTGCTATGTCGGTTGTACATGATCTTGCACGGGGTCGTGTACAAAGGCGGCCGATGTCTGGTTATGACATCGCTTCTACAGGTTTGGTGTTGGGAGCACATTATAGTGTGGAGGCCGGTAGGGCTTCCTTTGACAGGGATTGACGGGGAGAGGCCCCGAGTTTTCTACTGGTGGCTCCGAAGAGGGGCACAATGGTGGATTGATCTGTCGATGTCCTGGAGACTGCTAGATGACCTTGTCCCGGACCAGATCACCTGGAGGCCTTGGAGGGACTATCCAGGGTGGGCCGAGGATGGACAAGAGCTGGCTCGCATCAGGCGAGTTTGCTGGTTGAGGATGGAGAGGGGAGAGGTGGAGCTCCACTGCTACGACCGAGTTTTGCGATAATTCGGTCTACAACAGGGGATCCCATCTCTCAGGGATTACGATTTTTCTCGGACTATCCGAGATAACACTACGATCAGCGAGGCTCCAGATATGTAACGTTTTTGGAGTCAGGACGCAGATGATGCCCCCATTCAGCCAGTGGATGGGGATGACGCAAGGGTAGCCGACGGCTATGATGCCTGGTACGTAGGCATCTGCCCTCCTTCGATGACGAGGGCTCAGAGTCTGATTCACACAATTGTGCATCGGATGGGGAGGCAGCGCCAGGCGACTATGGAGGCGGCCCAGGGTCACAGAGGGAGAGAGCTGAGGAGAGCACAGGCGCAGCAAAGGCCACAGCCAGCAGGAGAGGAGGGAGGAGAGACCCCCTTCTCCATAGAGAGAGAGGCCACCATCGCCCAATAAGGGCAAGGGTGTTGACACTAGGGAGAGCAGCGAGACAGTGACTCTCCGAGTGGAGATAGTCCGTCTTCAAGCACAGGTGCAGACCCTACAGGAGGAGGCTACATGACACTGAGCTGAGGTGACACAGCTCAGAGATGAGATTACACGCATCAGAGCACAGGGCAGAGGGGCGAGCACTCAGGAGCTGGCATGGGCTATTGCCCAGATCACTTTCTATCAGACACTATACCACCAGATGGTGCCAAAGGAGGAGAGATTACCACTATTGGCTACCATCTTGAAGTAGTAGAGCCAAAGAAGGAACTTCTAATTCAAATGGAAAAACGGCTTCAGCCCCATAAACCAAAACAAAAGGTGAAGTTCCTGTGGGGGTTCGAACACTAGTTCGATAGGCCCACAAGGCTGGATATAGTTGAATGTGCCAGTCGCGACCAGTTTTATTGACCAATATTTTGAGAATTTTAATTAAGGTTTTGTTAGATGCTTCTGTTTGACCATTACCCTGAGGATAATAGGGAGTGGACCAGCGATGTTGAATCTTATATTTTTGGCATAATTTTTTAACATCTTTATTTTTGAAACAAGTTCCATTATCGAGAGATGAGATTTGTGAGAATTATGAACTTGCAAATGATTTGATTAAAAATAAATTTAGAGACTTGTGTGCCAGTGCGGGAAGTTAAAGGCATAGCTTCAACCCACTTCGTGAAATACTCAGTGGCGGTTATGATGAATTTGTGTCCATCAGATGACACGAGATTGATTTTGCCAATAATATCTAAACCCCATTTTGAAAAGGGCCAAGGAGATGAAATAGCCTACAGTTCTTGTGCAGGCGCATGGACAAGGTCAGCATGTTTCTGGCACTTGTCGCAATGGCGCACATAATCATGTGCATCATTCTCCATGGTAGGCCAAAAGTAGCCTATCTAAGGAGCTTTTTAGCAATGACACTACCACTGAAGTGTCCTCCACAAGATCCATCGTGGGCTTCACTCAAGGCTGATTTGGATTCTTCTAAATTCAAACATCTTAATAGGATACCTTCAAAATATCTCCTATATAAAGTATTGCCAATTATTACAAATCGACTGGCTCGTCTACGTAATAACCGATCTTTGGTTTCTATTAGAATTGGCAGGGAAAGTCCCATTTTGGAGAAAATCAAATATATCCGTATACCAAGGTTCAGGAGTAGTTTCGTTAATTAGAAACACATCCAAAGGTTCTAAGAATGACTTATTAGAAGCGGGTTCCTGGAGTCGACGAATAATGATAGTGGCATATTCGTAATCTAACTCCAAGGGCAAGAGAGAAGCAGCTGCGGCCATATCATCGGCTGCACGATTACAAGTTTGAGGAATAGCTTCCAAGGTAACTTGATCAAATAGAGACATTAATTGTAAAACATAGGCTTTATATGGGCACAGTTTATCATCTCTGGTCTGATAAACTTCATTAATTTGGTTTATAACAAGTTGAGAGTCACCAAAAACTAACAGATGTTTAATTTTTAGTGCCAAGGCAACTCGTAATCCAAGGATTAGAGCTTCATATTCAGCAGTATTGTTGGTGCAAGCAAATGTTAATTTGAAGGACAGAGGAATAAGATGTTTTTGTGAGGATATTAAAATAATACCCGCACTAGCCCCACTCATGCATCGAGCTCCATCAAAGTATAAGGACCATTTTTCAATATGGTCTGCCTCTAATTGAAGGCATTTATCAAGAAACTCAATGATGAGGGGATGGGTAGATTCTAAGGGTGCATAAGCTAATTGATCTGCTATGATTTGACCCTTAACAGACTTCTGTCCTATGAATGTGAGATCAAACTCGCTTAGAGCAAGAACCCACTTGGCTGTGTGACCCGATAAATAAGGTCGACTCATGAGATACCTCAAGGGATCATATTTAGCAATGACATAAGTTTTCTGACTAAGCATATAATGGCGTAATTTTTGCGTAGCAAACACAACTGCTAGACATAGTTTTTCCAACGTTGTGTAGCGGGTTTCATAACTGATGAAGGTTCGGCTAATATAATAATTAGCACATTCTCTCTTTTCATCATCAAGCTGAGCTAACATAGCTCCTAAGGCAGAATCTGAAGCTAAAATATACAGGAGAAATGGACGATCAGGTCTAGGCGGTGAAAGCACAGGTGGATTAAGGAGGTATTGTTTGAGAAGTTCAAAAGCTTCTTTACATTCGTCGTCTCAATTAAAATGGACATCCTTCTTAAGAAGTTTAAGAAAGGGACCAGTTTTGTCCGCCAGCTTATCGATGAAGCGAAGGATGGCTTGAAGCTTACCTTATAGATATATTAGTAGGTGTGGGCATATCAGTGATAGCCGCAATCTTGAGAGGGTCAATTTCAATACCACGTAAAGAAACTAAAACCCCTAATAGTTTATCGAACTTAACTCCGAATATGCATTTGGCTGGATTTAATCGAATAAGATATTCTTGTAATCGATTAAAAACTTTTTTCAAATCATCTAAATGATTATCTTCATTAATAGAGTGAGCTATAATATCATCTACATAATCATGTAGGATATCATGCATCATATCATGAAAAATATAAGTCATAGCTCGTTGATAGGTTGCACTGCGTTCTTTAAGCCAAATGGCATCACTTTCCAACAAAAGGTACCCCAGGGGGTAATAAAGGCTATTTTAGCCTAATATTCGAGAGCTATCCTGATCTGATTATAACCGGAGAATCCATCCATTAAGGACATCATCCCACTCCCGACAGTAAAGTCAATGATTTGATCCATGTTTGGAAGAGGAAAATCATCTTTAGGGCATGCAACGTTAATATCTCTAAAATCTATGCAAACCCTAACTTTGGTGGCTTTTTTCTTGGTGACTGGAACTACATTTAAGATCCATTCAGCATAATCAATAGCTTGTATAAAAACAAAATTCAAGAGTTTTTCTAACTCCCCTTTGACTAGCAAAGCCACTTTGGGATGCATTTTTCTAAGTTTTTGTTTAACCGGTTTAGCATCCGGATGGACCACTAGGTGATGCATGACTACAGAAGGGTCTAGACCTGGCATATCTTCATATGTCCAAGCGAAGACATCTTCATATTCTTTAAGGAATGCAATGTATTGCACTTGTTTTTCTTGACTTAATTCTGATCCAATATTGATTATGGGAGGACTATCCTCAGTTCCACTATTAATTTTAATGATGTTTTCTACCTCCATGTGTAGATATCTTTCAAAGTTAGGTGGGGCGGGTGAAACGCCCAATTCTTGTATTTCTTATAAGGTTCATTTGGATAATTCATCTTGAGGATTAGCGGTCTCAAGTTGGGCTATAGTTGGTATAGAACCATCAAAATAAAATCCATTGTGTAACATCTCTTCAACGGAGACATCGTGGAAGATATCTCCTTCCAACTCCTCATCGGAGTCAACAATCATTTTAGGGTAAGCTATGGATAGCATGTTACATGTAAATGGCTGATTTTTTAGAGGCAAATCATCACACCTATCCAAATAATCTTGATAACATATGAGTTGATCATCATCTTCAAAAGGAAAGGGTTGACCCTTACTAGGAAATAGGCCCACACCACAGCGGGCAGGCCACGGTTCTACCTCGAAAGGTTCTTTCATGCAATTTTGGAAAGGTCCCAAGCCTTTCCCTTTATATCCCATTTTAAGCATTATGGGTTTAGCTTTAATATATTCATTGGTAAAATAACATCGAGCATATCCCTCATGATGAGTTTTGATATTCCGAGGGATTCTTCCCCAGTCATATCCTTTATAAATGAAGGCACAACTCCCGACTTGGTAAGTACTTCCCATAGGTTGTGGGAGGCCCAAAGTACGAGGAGATGGCGGCAAGTTATTTAAAAAAATTGAATCTTGCATGGAAGCATTTGTTTTTTCTGATATTAATATGGTGGATAAATTTGGTAAAAGTTCATCAGAAAGAGCATAAGAGGTAGAAGGATCATTCCCTATATCTTTAGATGTGGAAGGTATGATAGATGTTGAAAATGTGGAAGTGTTAAGATATGGGTCTATAGGTTTTGAAATTATAGGGATAGAACATGAAGGATTGGTTGTAGATTGAAAATATTTTTGAGGTTCTAGAGTGGTTTGTTTAGAAGATTGTTGATCTATATATGAGGATGAAATTAATGGAGGGGAAATAGGTGAAGTTATGGGTGTGTGTTTCATAGTTTTAGATGAAAAATAAGAATTAGGATGTGTGGATGACAGAGCAGGGCAAAATTGCACTCCAACAGGTTCCGCCGGAGCACACATATCAAAGGGTCTAGGGTCACCATGGATAGTGACCAACTGATTTTTAAATTCGAATTTAACACATTGGTGTAAAGTTGATGGGATAGCCCGCATTGCATTGATCCAAGGACGACCCAAGAGTATATTGTACGATGCGGGGCAATGTACAATAAACACGGTCGTATCTAGAGTTTGAGGACCAAATTGCAATGGGATGGTAATAACTCCACACGTTTCTTTTGTTTCGTCATTGAAAGCTTTGATAATCATGTTAGTTTTCTTCATTTCATCACTTCTAAAGCTAAATCGTTGGTAGAAGTCAAAAGAGCAAATGTTTAGAGATGAACCATTATCAATCAGGACTCTTTTAACAGCTACATCTCCAATTAGAGCAGTAATATATAAGGGATTATCCTTATGTAAACTGTGTTGTGGGATATCTTTATCCCGGAAGTCAATACAATCAACTTCTCGAGTGATGATAGTATTGGCCATGGCTTCAGGTTGAATGTTTTGAGGTACCATCATTTGGCTTAATGTAAGCATCAACTCATCCCTATGGGTAGGAGAAGATCTTAACAAATCCAAAAGGGAAATTCTGGCTATAGTATTGGATAATTGCTCATTAATATTGTAAGGGGGTTTAGGTTGAACATTGGAAGCATGATTCCCTTTATTGGGATTTTTCAAAATAAATGGAGCTGATCCATCATTCTGGTTTGGTTCTTGTTGAGAATTTTGAGCCTATTGTCGGGTAACGACTCCAATGGTACCTACAATGTTATATTGAAGACGCTGAAATGGTCTCGATTGAGCATTTATGGCTTGTTCATTTGGGAGGAATTGATTAGAATAAGGTCGAGTAGTAACTCTTCTAGGAAATGGTTCTTCTAGAACCATAGCATCTGTGATAGGTTGAATAGGATCTGATTCGTTTTCAGAACTATTCGATTGGTTTGAGGTGATGTCTATTTCACTTTCAGTATCTGATTCTACATCACTAGAATCTGGAGTTTGAATATTATGTAGGGGCCTGGTTGTGACCAGGGATAAGGTTGTGTCAAATATTTGAGGATCATGATTAAGTAAATGTCCACTAATGGTTCCTACATATCGAGTAGGAGGAGGAACATTATGATGTTCGATTTGATTGGCCACCTCTTTACCATGTATTGGTAAAGGGTGTTGAAATATGTCTAATGATTGATTAGCATTTTGATTTTGATTTTGGGGAATGTTCTTTTGAGGATTATTAGGAACATTTTGTTTATGTTGGAAGGCTTGCACCTCCATTTCATTATTATCAATCAGATCCTGTATTTTATGTTTCAACCTTTTACAAGCGTTGGTAGAGTGTCCAGGCCCTCTATGGAAATCACAAGTGTAAGTTAGCTCTGTATCCGGGTATAGTTGGATCGAGTTCCCGGATAGCTGGTAATTGGATCAAACCTCTTTCAAGTAATTGAGGTAAAATAGTTGATAACGGTTGATTCAATCTAGTAAATTCTCGAGGAGGCTTATCAGGCGGTTTCAATATGAATTTTTTTGTTGTTTTTGTTGCATTGATATTAGCAACATTTCTGCTGTTAGTGACTCTATCACCTACAACTTGTTTGTTTTTATACTAATTTCTGGATGTTTTCTCATCATCCTTCTTCCTAAGTTGGCCTCTCCTAATGAGGGCATCTTCTACTCTTCGAGCTAAATCTATAGCCTGATCGAAGGTAGTTAAAGTAGCAGTTGATAGCTCATAAGATATTTGTTCTTGTAAATTATTGATAAAAATGTCCAACATTTCCCTATAAGGTAGCACAAAGTGTAGTTTTCCTGTCAACTGCCTCCATCAAGCTAAGAAATCAGCAAAACATTCATCCTTATCTTGTTTTAAGTTGTATAAATCTTTAATGGTTACATGCCTCTCGATGTAGGCACTAAATTGATGGACAAAATATTTAGCTGTTTCTTCAAAGTTTCTCAAAGAATGAGTGGGCAATTGATAGTACCACTCTAATGCCATTCCACCTAAACTTTTTGGGAACATTTTTAGTAATAGCAAGTCATCATGTGATATATCATGACATGCTATCCTAAACATGCGAAGATGCTCTATAGGATCTTCGGTTCCTTTATATATAGGCAGGATAGGCATGGGAAAATGCTTAGGGTACGGTTGTGCTACAACTATGGGATCCAAAGGTTGACTACATATCTCTCGATAATTGTACGAGGGACGATAAGGATCTATCTGGTCCATACGCGAAGCTAACTGTTTCACCATGGCTTCCAGATTACTAGTTTGCCCATCATATTGGTTCGGTAGGGCATTGATATGGGATTTGTGAGCATATGATGGAGGGACATGAATATTAGATGCTATGTTGCTATTGTGTAAATTGTTGGTAGGAAAGGTGTTATGAAGGAACTTTGAAGTTGTATTATGTTGTATTCCAGATTGTTGAAAATTGGTGTTTGACTTCATTTTAGGCTTTTGTTTACTTGAAGCATATTGATCAATAGTTTGGCGAAGTAAAGCAGTGAAGGAAGTTTTCTTTTGTGTGGGAATGATTTTAGGCTCAATAACAGGTTCCTTAGGAGGTTGGGTAACCTGTTGTTTTGGCATGTTTTGAATCATAGTGACCATATCTCTATTGGATGGTCTAGCCTTGTCACTTTCTTGATCAATGAAAGACAAGGGATTAGTGCGCACATCAAACATATGTTCCATGGCTGCTTGAGTGTCACTAATTTGCCCTTTATCAATACGAACTGCCATATTAAGAACACCAATGTTATTATTGAAAATTTTTCAGAAATGATCTACGTTGTCAAAAGCAATAGTTCCATCTGGAGCTACTCTATGGGATGAGGATCCATCCTCTTTAACATTTTCTTCTTGTTCATTGTCTTCACCTAGGTCATCTTCTGGTTGATCTAGAGTTTCTCCTTCTGGAATTGGATCTTCAGGAAGGTCATTTGGGTTTCTAGCTTTATCTTGTAACCAATCTTCTTCTTCTCCTTCAGTTTGTTTACCATTCCTAAGTTTAGGCATTGTGCTTAATTTAGATTTCAGCAA
Organism: Wollemia nobilis; assembly: GCA_028583015.1. Taxonomy (NCBI): domain Eukaryota; kingdom Viridiplantae; phylum Streptophyta; class Pinopsida; order Araucariales; family Araucariaceae; genus Wollemia; species Wollemia nobilis. The sequence continues at coordinate 750,575 of JAQPPZ010016564.1, forward strand.
ATATATATATGCAACAAGTTTAAGAGGTATATATTAATTATATACCTACTACAATATTTAAAATGAAAGGTTTTGATTTTTGTTATGTTTTTTAGTTTTTCTTGTTTTTGTAATAATATTGTAAAGATAAACAACACAATAAATGCAAGAACTAATACTGAAAGTAATGATCTAGTTTTCTACAAACAATTTATAAATATCATTAATGGGCTCGAGTTCTTCAGGAGTCATGAAGTGTTCTTCTTCAAACTGAAAATTTTCTTTCAAAAATTTAATGAAAAGAGCTATAGTGATATTATCTATCTCAGATTCTGGTTGATAGAAGTAAAGCTCGTGGCAATACTCTTGATATAACACAGCTCGAGGAACTCTATTCCATCTTTCCCTATCTGTAAGAACAACCTCTTGGTCTTCTACACGACCTAGGAACTGGTGTATAATGGCTGTGTTCTCGAGGTATTCCTCGAAGGTGAACAATTCCGAAGACACAAGAGCTCTCCTATAAGCTAACCATCTATGGCGCGCTCTCTGAAGTTCATGATAAAAGACGAGTTGATGAGGATCCAGGATTCTATCTAGGACAAGCCTCTTGATTTGTTTAAGTTTTGTTGACCTAGATGAAATGACACTTAGTCTTCTATCAAGTTCCTCCCATAAAAGTTGATTTCTATCTATTTCAGGCACACTAAGCACATAATTGATTTCTATGGCTTCTAATTGGTTTTCAACATTTATAACAACTGCTAATATTTTCTTAGGATCTACCATATAAACATGATATGCAACTTATTAATTTTAATGATTTGAAATGCATCTATGTTTTTTTTTGTTTTTTTTTTTAATTTTTTTTTTTGTTTTCAAAAGGTTTTAAATGCATTCACATCGGGTTCACCAAAATGTATCGCTCCAAATTTTTCGCATCCCTACCTTCAGGCTATAGGATCCATGCCCGGAAGGAGGATGGGAAAATGATGGAGCGGTACCTCGGACTGAGAGGCCTTGCGAAGGTCCCGCCTCTCGAGGGAGGTGTATTATGGTGATTTTTCGACGGATGGTGGGTTCACCAGGAAACGTTTAATGGCAGTTTCCATGCCTAGGTTGGGAATGTGTTTTATGTGTTTAGTTTTATCCTTAAACATTCAAGTCCTAGGTTTGGCCAAATGAATCTAAGCTATTCTATATGAAGATGCAGATTAAATGAATACAAAGAACAAAATTAGACAGAAAACAGAGAGAATAATATGGATTAAAAGACCAATACCTGATCCGGATGTCTGATGAAGATTCTGATTTTTGAAGCAGTCAAGATCGCCTCTGATTTGACAGGATCGTCTGCTATCAGACAAGATCGTCTGAGATTCGACGAATTTGTCAGACGAATTCGTCAGAGACCTACAATCAGAGAAGTAGGCACAAAATGCAGAAAATGCAACTATTCTAACAAAGGGCAATGATGTAGAATAACAACAATAACTTTAAAATGATGCTAATAAGCAAAATACGAATAGACTACAATGATTTGATGATAATTGATGACTTAATTATGCATTTAAAGCTACATGGGTGAACTCCAAAGTGCAGAATAGCAGAAAATAATGAATAAACTAGCTAATTGCAGAATAACACAGCAGATTAAAAAGAAGAAAATGCAAACTCTAGGCACTGATTGCCCCTAATGTGGACTACAATTGAAATCGTCTCTAATTTGACAAGATCGCCTCCGATCTGAACAGGATCATTTACGACGATGTAATCTTGCTCCGGTTGAAAAATACTAAGGTACTTGCAACAAAATTGGATGTAACAAATGTAGATGGTAATTTAGGATGTCTAGTATGTGTAGAATGCTAGTTATAAGGAATTTCAGCCAGGGGGATGCTACGGGGAGGGCTTAGGATTAAATAGGCTTAGGAGGGAGGTTAGGAGGTTGGAGATCATCCCTATTTGGGAGATCTCCAACGGGGAGGGTATCTAACGTCGCAGACATGCTTCTGCTCGGATTAGAGACGCCGTTGGAACAGAGACTAATTATGCAAAATCAATTTTGGGACAAGATCGTCTGGACGTCCTAGCCCAGACGAAATCGTCCGATTTGAGGCAATATCGTCTGATCGGTGACGATATTGTCAAACGGTCAAAACAAACTCTAAAAATGGTGCGGGAAAGGAGGAAACAGATTAAGCGACGGTTTGGGAGCAATTTTGGAGGTTAAAATTTGAATTTGAATATTTACTAGAGTAAATGTAATTACTAAGGTTTTACTGTGCCAATTTTAAGGTGCTACAATTATGAAAAAACAAAAATGTTTGGAAATTTACTTTTAAGACCGGATATTGAAATGTTAAAATTAACTTAAAAAGGAGTAGCCTCTCCAATTTTCATGTCCTAAATATATGATCCTCTCATCATGTCTATTTGAAGCAAACATATAATAAGGTATTGTCATGGTTTGACATCTTGTGGTATTAGCCAATCATAATTTAGAGTCAAAATAGCTAGATAGATGACATATGTTGCAATGGATGGAGAAATTGTCTTGTCTTGCTTAGTTAAAATAAAATATAAGGACTTATGGTAGCCAGTGTGAACTATAGTGGAATGGACCCACAACATGGATCACAGACCTCAACTAGTATCCTCACACCAGCTCGGCTACTCACTCACCCTTTAAAATATTAATTAAGAAAAATTGTTGTTCGTATCCCCTAGGGGTTAGGCCTTTTCGTTCCACGAGGCTTGTCCTATTCAGGTATACCCCTGAAGGGGTGGGTGTTGTTGACTAGTAATTTTGCCTAATTGCAAAATCACCACCACATTCAGGGTATTGAAATGGAAATCCTCTCTTGAAAAGAAATATGAAATTCCTCCAAGGTTCATTTTAGCATAAACAAATATGTGCTTTTCAATATATGCAAATATGTAACTTTGTATAAACTTAATGCTAAAAATACCTCAGTGATTGCAAGTAAACTGTTAACAAGGGGTCTGTGGTTTATGTGATTTTTGACATGTTTTCATTGTTCATTGATCAAAATGGCTTGATTTCCCTTATATGTAGAAATAAATGATAAATTAGGTTGCTCATAATTCCTTTTATCTTTGGATTAATGTGACTTATCCCTGAAAACCATGTTAGTGGATTCCCTCTACTTCAGATTAAACTGTAAAATTTAGAAGGTGTTATGGAGAATTTACTTCATTTCATATGTGCCTTAATGTGATATTGAAGGTTAGTATTTGTTGTTAGCAAGTTTATTTTATCTTCAAGTTAAAATCTTACTGTTAGCATGTTAGCAAGTGTTATGGAAGATCCACTTTATTTTTATCTACACCTTAATGTGAAATTGAAGGTTAGTAAAGTCAACAATTCCTTTTATCTTCATATTATGATGTGAAAGTTAGGAAATGTTGTGGAAGATCCACTTCATTTTATTTGAGCATTAATGTGAAATTGTAGGTTAGTAGACCCTCCCTTTGAGCATAAATTTTATCTTGATCTTTAATGAGTGCTAAAACTAGTGCAAAATGAGTTCATTTTAATCCTTGAAATGAAAAGATGTCCAGATAATGATCTGCCTTGATGCAAAATGAATTCATTTTAACCCTGGTTGAATTTATTGGTAAAATAAAACCTTGGGATTATGAGTATTTGATAATGCTTTGGAAGAAAAATGAATAAAATAAAGCAAGACAAATAAACAACAAAGGTAAAAGCTGAAAATGTTAAATGAAAAACTACTATTAGTATAATGCTACCCTATCCTACAAAACTAGAGATGTGAGAATTTATGAATGTAACCTAATCTAATCGAAGCTGCATTTACACAGTGTGAACTAAACTAGGTGCAATCTTCTAAGGAAACAAAATAAAATCCATGTTTCTAAACCTTCAATAGTGCAACCATTAAACTGCATTAAACACTATATATAAGCCTAAAAGCATGGAAGGTAAAGGTAAGCTGTTAGCCCAAACCAATAAGAAAATACTTCTCCTCCGATTCTACTTACAAGGTGCAAGCTTCTGAAGCATTTAGTTTAAAACCAAATAATGTTCTTGTTTTTCCAAAAATTTCCATCCCAGCTTCTGAGCTTGTGATGACCATTTAACACTTCAGGCTGAGACTCCTCGTTTCTTTTCCTTCCGTTCGTTTGAATTTTTATGCTTCACCTTCCATCTCCCTTATTCAAAGAAGGAAGATAAGTTTTATGAGCCGCTTAATGGACACAAGCATATTTCTATTTATAACCCTTCTACTTGTAACATCTATTTAATTATTAAGCAAGGGCCACACTTTAATCCTCCTTCATGGCCTACGCATGCTTCTCTGCACACATAATGGTGTATCCCTATCAACATCATACATATTTATGTAAAACATGCCATCCACTCCTTTACCTCCTTACAACTAGGTACCATTCTACATACATATAACACACACGCTTCTCAATACAACTATAAAGGAAACCCTTATATCATCTTCCAGCTACCCACTGTTCAACGTCCAGGGGAAAATCGACGTATATCACCTCACTTCCTCATATAACACATTTTCCAAACCCTACACTCTTGCGTATAGTATGCATTTATATTTCACTAACATGGTTGCATTTCGAAATATTCTCCAACGTTCCATGTAGAGTGGCTTAGCATGGCTTGTAAGACAACCCATAAACACGTGAACGATCAACTCCATCCGGTAACCCTAACATCTCTGTGAATAGGCAAGCGGTACACTATAATACCTAAATTTGATCCTAGGATTCACTGCAATCACAAATACTACCACTTCGTCCCAAAACACCATCGTTACACTCATCAAAGTGATATCCAAGTTGCTACCACACAACCATCTACTATATGTCGTGTGATCATCTACTATCTTTCGTGTAATTGTCTACAAGAAGCATCTTCAAATTTGTCGTGGATATAAACAAGTGATTCTCAACTTTGTAAATAAACACTAAATCAATCCTCAATCAATTTCAATAAACATGGTCAAACTTTATTCAAAATAGGCATCAGTCAGCGTATCAACCCACACCTACGACATTGTCTTACTTATCGAATCTGAGGCTATAGTTGAATGAAGCTTCATACGACCAAGGGAGGCAAGCGACGATCATTATTCGACCAAATTTATTGAGGCCAGGTGAAACATCCCACTTCATGCTTATTCTGTAAAAATACGTCAAACTACGCATAACTTGGTTATTATTTGTAGAAGAAATGTGGTGGAGACATGCTTGAGTGATAAATGACAATGCCAACACCCCACATACTTCCCAGTCTATTCTTGTCAGTTCGTTGTGTATGGAAATATGCAATGTTTTACTATCATTATCTTTCTTTGATTCATAACCTACATATTTGATTATTTCTCATGATCGAAATGTATCATCACCTCCGCACTTATCACCTTTGGCCACGTCTTTGCCATCCACCAGGAATAAGGCTTGAAACGGTCATATTGACGATCTTCTCTTTTGGGTGGGAGCAACTATCAATGACTTGCCATGTTTGACTATCCACATCATGTCGTCGGTTAGTGGTAGGTGGTAGGGTCCACGTTTGCTTCACGTTGGCTTCCCTTTGTCCCTGCCATGCGCAATGTCCATCTCATATGATGATCATCAACCTAGGGTGAGCCTTTCCATCCGCCATGTTCGAGTCCATGCTATCACTCTTGTCTAAATCATGCACCTCACCACTACGTCTGCTTGGGGACTCACCTCCTTGCCTATCCACCAACCTCTCTAGTCCACGTAGTAAATCACCTCTATCATGTGCATCATCTGTGTCCTCGTTACTCTATTGTCTATGTCGGCAGCGTCTCGTCCATCCTGACTAGGTGCCTTGGTCCAAGTCTGCATGTCCACATTGGCATATCAATCTGCCCAAGTCATCCATGAGGTGCATTCATCCGGTTTATCGTATCGCTAATCTGCAAACATAAGGATAGGAAGAATTAACATAAAATTGCTCCAAAAACAAGTAACCTAAATTTAATTAAGGTAACCCTTATAAGGTGGATATTATTTTATTTTTATTTTTATATTATTTCATTTATTATTATTATATATTTTATTATTATTATTATTATTATTATTATTTTATGTTCATTTGATTTGATTAATTTCAAATTTTAAATTGATTTAATTCAACACATTAAAATTCACCAAACATACAAACCAAACCAAAATACTAACAAAACAAAGAAAAATCGAAAAGCAAGCATTAACCAAAAATGAACCTTAGACCTATGTTGCAACCTCAAAGACTTCCAAAGCTCCCAAAATTCAAAATTAAAGGTGGGTCCCCAAATTTGGGGTAAGTTGTGCAATGACCACAACAAATGGTGACTCTGCTAGGAAATGCTCTTGAGCATTTCGGATAAAGAACCCAGTTTGAAACCAAGAAAACCAACTATTAGATAAATATACGTCATAAAGCAATATCTAGAGAAAATTGAGGTGAGTAGCTTCAAATGAAAACAAATAAACCATTTGATATTGCTCAGTGTGTAGAAAGTGATTCGTTTTGTACTCCTAAAACAATCCAGATTCCATCATTTGTTTTGCATTTAGGATATGAAGTATCACTCATATTTTTTTTTATAGATAGAGCCCTACTGCCAGTTAGGTGTCTATAGCCTCGGTAGAGTTTATCTAAATTACCCTTGTGTTTAATTGATATTTTGCAAAGCCTTTTTTTTAACAAGATTTTTCTAGAAAGAGCCCTATTGTCAGTCAAGCATCTATAGCCCCGGTAGAGTTTATCCAAACATGGTGACTGATTTTAGTGTGTTTTCCTCTGCTTGCCTTTTCTTCTCTCTCTCTTTTTTTTAAATGTCTTTGCAAACGTTTATTCACCACATGGGTTAGAAAGTATTTGAAGCTAGATATGGAGTGTATTGGATTTTTGCCTTAATTTGCACACTAGAATGATTTCATCCTTCAAGATTTCATAGAATACACTTTAACGTGTGAGTTATATGTGGAGCTTTAGCGAAATGTTTCATTGTTCCACTTTCCACCATTTTGATCCCAAAATCTAAGAATGATCACTAAGCAATTTCATCCCCCTTTTCCTCAATTTCACCTGTTTTCAAACTAGGTAGTCCAACCTACTTAACAAAGGACCAACTACCAACCAAGGAACTAGGATTTAGTGCCCTTCACCAAACATTACCACAAACAAAGGGAGAAAACCAACATGAGAAAATGAAAAGCAACACCCTATACTAAACAAATGAAAGCTGATAAGAAAGCAAGAAGTAAACTTGCAACCTTATGCACAAAAAATGCCAAACCAAGACAATCATAAAAGCAAAAATACAAAACCCCAAATCTACATAATATACAAGCATTGTACAAATGATACAAGCATTCTATTGCCTCATGGGTGAAAGTAGTGCTTGAGAAATTGCCCATTCACAGGTAAGTGAACATCATCTCCATTCAAAATTTTCAACCTAAAAGTATTTTCACCAAGGATTTCAGAAATTTGGTAAGGACCAAGCCACAAACAATCAAACTTATCATGATCACCTTTCTTTTCATGAGCCTTATCCCACAATAACACTAAATCAAAAATCTTGAAAGTTTTAATTTTAGCTCTTTTGTCAAACCACCGTTTTACAATGTCTTGATGTTTGCTAAAATGAAGCAAAGCCTCTTCTCACTTTTCATCTAAATGCATTAGGTGAGTTAAATGAGCTTCAATTTGATTATCAGTTTCAAGATATTCTTTCATAAATTGTAATGTTTGCAATTTCATATTTACAAGAAAAATCAGATCTTTCCCATATACCAAATGATATGGTGATGTCCCAATAGACTCTTTGATTCTTATTCTATCTACCCACAATGCGAATTTCAATTTGTTATGCCAATCATGAGGATTTTGTTCAAGCAATTTCTTAATAATAGACAATAAGTTTTTATTAGAAGATTCAGCCAAACCATTACCTTGAGGATAATAATTAGATAAAAATTTAATGCTTACCTTGTTGTCGTAAGCCCAACCTACAAAGTAAATTGAAGAAAAAGTAGAACCGTTATCGCAAACAATTGAATTAGGTATTCCAAATCTGGTTACAATATGATCCTCTAGAAATTGAATAACAACTTCACTAGTGGAATTCTTTGTGGGGATTGCTTTAGTCCATCTAGTACAATAATCAGTTGTGGTGAGGATGAACTTATGAGAAGTAGAAGAATTAGGATTGATAACCCCTACAAATTCTAATCTCCATTGGGAAAATGGTCTCATTTCCACTATTGGTTGTAATGGCATAGCCACATTTCTTTCCCTATTGGCTGCTACTTGACAAATGTGACAAGAATGCACATGGGCATGGGCTTCCTTGAATATATGGAGCCAATAATATCTGGCTCTAAGAATCTAGTGTGTTGTAGCATTCGTAGATCCGTTTCCCGTTCCATACTTACCATGGAATTCATGTAAGATTTGGGTGACTTCATCCTTATTCAAGCAACGAAGGAAAATCCCTTCATGATTCTTCCTGTACAAAGCACCAGATTTAATCATATAGTTTGCAGATGTTAACCTAAGAGCTCTCCTCTATGTAGATGTAAGGTGAGAGGGACACTTACCATTTAAAATAAAATAGACAATGTCTACATACCAATCGTCATGTGTGATGTCCCCTACATTATATTGTTGACATGAGATTTGGGGATCAATTTTTGTAATCATTTTCACTAGGCCTTGTCCTCGAACTAGTTTCATTGGTTGAATCTCAAGGTCAAATTCTTGTATGGTAGAGATCCATTTCCCTTGCTTTTATCCTAGTTTGTTTTGCAAAAACATAGTTTTAATTGTTGGGTCAGGCACAATAGCAAAAATTCTACTATGCAAGATATAATGTCTAAATTTTTTTACCATTTTAAATAAAGCATACATTTGTTTATCCAAAGTAGTATACCTCAATTGCACGTCCTTTAATGGAGAACTCATAAAAGCAATGGGATTTTTGGAATTACCTTTGCTCTTTTGAGTCAACACACTTGCAAATGAATGATCAGATGCAAATGTGTAAATGTAGAACGACTTTGTATAGTCAGGACTTACCAATACCGGTGCACTAGAGATAGCATCTTTAATATTCTGAAAAGCTTCCCTTGCCTCATTTGTCCAACTTACATTGACATCCTGATGGCGAGGTCAAGATTCAAAACACACCAGTCTCACAAATTGCAGTAAATTTCATTAATATGGTCTCTGTTACAGTTTTTCTCAGCACACTTCCTCCTCCCAAATCCCGAACTCACCATCCCTCCTATTACAGATTTTCGGGTTTTTATCGAGGCCCCGATCCTCACAGCCTTCAATGCCCGCCTAACAAAAGTTTCAAATTTGGATTTTCCCCCTCTTCCTGGGTTTTCAAAATTTTGGTCATAAATGGGCCATCTGCCCGATCTACCAGGAAGCTCCCATTAATGGCTTCCCTGCACCGGCTGCTTTGTTCTGACCGTCCTTCATACTGACGTCTTCTCCATAACTCCGTTCCTGCAGATGCTGCGTTTGCCAAAAATAATATCGTAAAATACGTGGCCTACACCTTCCTTGATTGATATCTTTGTTTTCTTTCCATCTGGCCGTGTCTCTTCCTTGTTGCAACTCAGTTGATGCACGTGTCTCCCACACTGTCCACGTGTCGAGTTGGTCTCGCCACGCTGTCCCTTTGTTTACCTTCGGCTGCTTCATACTTCTCCCCCTCCTTTCTTTTCTGCGCCTTCACTTTAATGATACCTTGCCATGCCTTTCGCTTGCCACGTGTCGGCTGTTTACTGGCCGCGATATCGCGACAGGTCACGAAATCGTGACCTATCGCGATATCACGACAGGACCTTCCTCTCTTGCCAAACTTCGAAAAGAGCCACGATATCGCGACGTTCGAAGCTTTTCCCTTACGCCTTACCAAACCGTCGCGATATCGCGACGTTCGAAGCTCTTCCCTTACGCCTTACCAAACCGTCGTGATATCGCGACGTCGCGATATCGCGACGTTCGAAGCTCTTCTTCTCCGCTCTAACAAACGGTCGCGATATCGCGACGAAAACTCGCTAGGCCAACTGCAGACTTTTCGGGTCGCGATTTCGCGACCCATTCTCCCCTTGCCATACACAACCTTCCAAGCCAAAATTTGCTCTACAAACCTTCCCCAATATGCCTCCGGATGCTCTTGCATCACATCTTTTCTTAGCATATCATTCAATGGCCTTACTATTTTCGCAAATCCAAAAATAAATTTCCTCACAAAATTGATTTTACCAAAGAATGACCTTAGCTCTTTTTTACTATGTGGGAGGGGAATATTTTGGATTGATTCTATCTTTGTGGGTCTATGAAAATTCCTTCTTTCGATATCACATGCCCCAATAGCTTTCCCTCGGTTATACCAAAGATACATTTTTTAGGATTAAGAGAAATACCATGTTCCTGTTGGTCCAAAATCTGCCACAAGAAAGGATTTTACAAGTGCACCCTAGACCTGGCCAACATTGAAAGGCTGGAAGCAAGAAATGGCTCCCAGACCAATCTCCAGAGTGGGCTGGTTCCCTTCACTACTCTAAAATCTAGTTTTAAGATAAGGGCTGCAGGAAAGAAAGTTAAAAAAAATGCAGAAAGAAATGGGAAATATGGCCACAGGCCGAAGTGATGAGATCAAAAAATAGCAGCAGGAAACCTCAAATGCAACAACAACAAGCAATAGAAATTATCAACTTGATTCTCACACAACGTATGCAAAAAAACCCTCCAAGACTACACTCCAGAGATTATATTCTTACAGCAGTATTTAAATTCAGAATGCAGAATTTAAACGCAACAGTCGTTAAAGAATAATAATGCGATTAGAAATGCAACAAAGACAGAAAGGAAATCACCCAAAGCGTTGCTTGAAAAATCAGAAGTCAAGTCTTTTATTCCTGCAAATGCACTTCCAGTCTCTAGCAGAGAATTTTTCCAACCTCTGTAAATGAAAATTACATTGGTTTTTATAGAGGTCCGTCCTCCCTACAACATTAAATGTTTGCCACCATCCTCCTCGTGATCTACAATTATATGGCGGACATTAGGAACACGATCTTCTCAATTACAGCCTCGAGGGATCAAAAATTAAATGCAATTAACATGTCAGCTTCGAAGAACCACCTTCATTAAATTTGTTTTTTGGAAATGTGCATGAAAAACCGTTACAATAATCCACGAACAGCAGACCTCGAATGCATTAAATCTTCAATCTTGGTGGCCTGGGCGCGTCTTTGACCTTGAATGCCTTGGAAATCCGCAAATCATTAAATTTGGGTCAGCATTAAATCATCGAAAATCAAAAAAATCTCCTCGGCCGTTCACACTGTGCTTTGGCGGGAAAATAGTTGGAGGTCGCGAAAATGCGACGGGTCGCGAAATCGTGACATGTTTTAACTCCGTACACTTTGACCACCTTTGACCCGCGAAAATGGCACCTGTAGCGATATCGCTACGTCTTCGGCTTCCTTTTCTCCATCGCTAGCTTATCCACGCGAAAACGGCACATGTAGCGATTTCGCTACGTCTTTTGGTCGTTGGCTCCTTTCTTCGCTTTGCTCCACGAAAATGGAACATGTAGCGATATCGCTACATGTTTTGGGCACCTTGTACGGCTTCATGGACGGGTCGCGAAAACATAACACCTTTTGCCCTTGAATGCCTTCAATTCTTCCTTGTCTCCATTTCGCTACCAATTTGAGCACTTAATCATTTTTTAACGAGGCATCATGGAATTGCTACCATTTCCATGCTTTTTGATCAATTTTCATCCCTTGCATGATTTCGCTGCATATTCATGTCAGCTTGGCCTTATTGTTGATATTGCAACGAATCGCTACAACTTCATCGCCTCTTTTGCTTCTTGGACCAAAATGGCCGCGATTTTGAAGCATGTAGCGATATCGCTACGTTTTGCTCCTTCCGTACCAATTGCCACTTTGCCATCGCGAAAATGGTACATCCGCTTTGCAAGACCTTTTCAAAAATGCAGCGCAGCGCTGCCATTTTACTCCTTAGACTTTCTCTGCACCTATCATGCAGCGCATCGCTGCAATATTTGTACTTAGTCTTTTTGCAACCCACTTGCAGCGCGTCGCTGTCACTTTTGTTTAGACTCCCTTTGTGACCGACGATCCGCGACTTTGCAACATTGCAGCGCATCGCTGCAACCTTTTAGCCCTCAAGCCTTTGAACCGCCCTTGTCGCGAAAATGCTACGGGTAGCGCGTCGCTGCAACTTTCCCATGGCTTCCTCTTCTTAACAAACATGCAGCGAATCGCTGCAGCTTTTAACCTTGAGTCTTCGAAGCCAAACACCGCGCGAAAATGAGACGTCGGCGCATCGCTGCAATGTTAACTTTGTGTCTTCGGCAGAAATTTTTGTCGTGATTTTGCGACATTTTATCGCTCTCACTCCTTTGCTTTTTTCAAACCGTGAAAACAGAACATGTCGCGATATCGCGACAGTTCTCTTTGGCTACATGCGTTGACCGCGATTTTGTGACATGTCAGCGATGCGCTGCAACTTTTGCTTTGTGTCTTGATTTTTGTCGCGATTTCGTGACATTTTGTCGCTGCTCCTCCTTTGCTTTCCAAAAGTCGCGAAAATGAAACACGTCGCGATATCGCGACGGTTCCGCCCAACCTGCCTGCGTTGACTGCGTTGACCGCGATTTCGCGACATGTCGCCGAATCGCTGCAGTTTTTGAACTTAGTCAATTTCTACTCATTTTTTCTCCTTTTCCATAAAAGCTGCATCAAAGCTGATATCAAAGGTCAGATTTTCAACAATACACTAATGCATTAATCAATGAGAATCAATGTGGCAAAAATGCCAACATTCTTGGCGGCTCACGGGGTATACAGCTCGCTGTATGCAAGAATCCAGGCCTTAGTCCATTGGGCACAGAGTCATATCCGAACAGGAAGGTTGGTTGCTGCAAAACATGTCAGAGGACTGGCCGCAAAACTTCTTCTCGTCGCTGAAAACTAGAACCGGAAGAACTCGCATAGAAGCGGTTATAAATCGAAGAAATGGAATGTGATGGTGGAGTGAGCTCCCGCGATTGCGCAGGCGGTGACTGCAATGGAGTGGTGTGAATAATAAAATGATGGAGCAAAAGTGACGTAGTAGACATAACAACAACATGTTGCTACACTACCAACGGCAATAGATGGAATGAACGAATGGATGGAACAGAAATGGAAGTTTTGAAGCGTGAAATGAAAATGAACTAAGCTGGAAAATAAATGCTTTTTAAAAAAAAACAAACTGAGAAGAAAGGGATAAGAAGAAATGGGGAAAATAGAAAAGGGGAGAAGAAACAACAGCCGTGGCTTATTCTTTTTGTTTTTTATATTGCAGGAAGAAAGAAACAAAAGAAGGAAGAGGAAGATGAAGAAAGGAAATAGAAAGCAGGGGAGGGAAAAGAAGAATTCTTTGGAAGCCACAAACTGCCGGGAAAGGAAGGACAAAAGGGAAACAAACACCTACAGCCCACAAGCAACAAGAGCCAAGGTGACAACAAAAGGCAAAACATATATACATACTCTTTTCTTCTTCTCTACTTCCTCTTTTTTATATATATATATATATATATATATATTTTATATTATATACAAACTCAAATTGAACTTGTGAAGTCATGAAAAGTAGGCTTTCAAATGAAAGCCATTAACCGAAATTGGAAGTGAGCTACCATCCATGTCTTCCAAATAGAAAGAATTAGCTGCACCTGTGCTGGAAATGCGGAAGGGACCCTCCCAGAATGCATCAAACTTCTTATGATTGCCGGGTTTAGCTTTATTCTCATTCCATTTCAGCACCAAATCTCCCGTCTTGAATGGACGGGCTACAGAATGCTTATAAAACCACTTCGAAATCCCTTGCGTGTGCTTGTCAAATTCATTATATGCTTTGGAACGCTGCTCCTCTAATTCCAACAACCGTGCTATTCGCAGATCCAAGGAACTCAGGTCTGTCTCATCATCTTGAAAAGACCGCAATCGCTGTAATACTGGCAACTCAAGATGAACCGGCAACCTTGCTTCTTTGCCATAGACTAGGGCATATGGTGAGGTTTTAATGGACTTCTTAACGGAAATCCTGTCTCGCCCATAACGCCCGATTCAATAACAAGTGCCATGATCTTTTGTTCTCTCCCAATGACCTCTTCAAAATTCCGAGCAAATTTTTGTTCGTTGACTCGCCAAGCCATTTCCCTGTGGATAGTAATTGGAAGATGTCTTAAGGAAAATGCCAAACTTGTTAGCAAACTCAGCCAGCTCAGCTCCAATGAATGGAGTCCCATTATCTCGTAATGATGGCGTCCGGAACACCAAAACGTGTAATCAAACTCTCAACGAAAGAAATCACTACAGACTGATTGGCCATCTTTGTAGGTATGGCTTCGGACCACCTGGTGAAATAATCTGTAGCCGTTAAGATGTATCTGTGACCAACTGAGGAATTAGGATCAATTATTCCAATAAAATCCAACCCCCATTGCTGAAAGGGTGCTTCAACCTGAACTGGATGCAAAGGCAGTGCCGCATTCCTTACTCTTCCCGAGTATCTTTGACACTTATCACAGAGCTTGTGCAATCTTGAAAGAATCTGAGAACAGGGTCGGCCAGTAGTAACCAAACTCGAATGATTTTCAAGGCCATCGGTCTTCCCGCATAGTGACCTCCCGAGAGACCCGAATGAAACTCTTCCAAGATCCTATCCTTGTCTCGCTTCTTTAACACACTTCAAAAGAACACCATCAATATTTTTAAAAAATAAACCATCTGAAAACAAAACATACCGCAGAGCTTGCAACCGAAATCTCCTCCTCTGAGAAGCATTCAATTGTGAGGGACATCTTCTACTTGTGAAGTAATCAATCGGGTCCTCTCGTCCAATCTTTTTCCGGAATTAAGAAATTCATTAAATTGTCATTACCAAGCAAGAGCTTCTTCCCCGATCTTCGCATACATCAAATGCCGCCATCTTTGCTAACTGCTGGCATAGAGCTTTACCACGCACTAATTTAGTTGGGTGAATTTCTACATCAAATTCTTGGATCTTGGTGACCCAACCAACACGTTTATCACCCAAATCTCCTTGAAGAATGAAATTTCTCACATCTGGGTGAATAACATAAACAAATGTCTTGCTATGGGAAATAAAATGTTTGAATTTCTTTAGGGATTTCATCACAACATATACCTGTTTCTCAATAAAATTGTACTTTGCTTCATGAGGTAAAATGACTTGGCTCGTAAAAGCAATGGGCCTTTCATTCCCATCATCTCCCTTTTGCGTCGTAACCGCAGCATAACTGTCATCTTCTCCGACTGCATATAAGATGAAATCCTTAGAGTAGTCAGGATTAATCGAGACAGGGGCCTGTGCTATTCTTTCCTTGATCTCCCGAAATGCTTCTTTTCTTCGAGTTGTCCATTGGAAAACCGCATCTTTCTTCAACAATTCGGTCATTGGTTTAACAACCTGAGCAAAATCAGCAATGAACTTTCTAATGAAATTTATCTGTCCAAAGAAAGATTGAAGTTCCTTCTTGTTTGCAGGGAGTGTCAATTTCTTCAAAGCTTCAACACGGGCTGGATCAATTGCTAATCCATCTTCAGAAATCACATGACCCGGAAGCTTACCTTCTTTTACAGAAAACACAGACTTCTTCGGATTAATGGAGATTCCAAATTCTCTGCATTTCTCAAAAATCAGCCTCAGGTGAGAACAATGGTCTTCCCTTCTATGTGAAAATACCGTCATGTCGTCAAGGTATATTACAATGATCCTATTCAATAAACCCTTGAAAGCAATATCCATTGCTCTTTGGAAGGTAGCTCCAAGCATTTGACAATCCAAAGGGCATTCGCCGATATGCAAAAGTACCCCACTTCGTGGTGAATGCTGTCTTAAACTGATCTTCATCTTTTACCCGGATCTCGGTTATACCCGTAAAATCCATCCAACAAAGAAAAACGCTGTGCCCCAGCCACAACATGCAATATTTGATCTATTCTCGGCAAAGGATAATGATCCTTTAATGAAGCACGGTTCAAATTCCTGAAATCAACGCACAATCTAATATCTCCATTCTTCTTACGGATGGGGACCAGATTGGCGACCCATGTGGAGTGCTTGACCGGATAGATGATCTTAGCTTGCAAGATTTTAACAAGCTCGACCTTCATCAACGCCTCAATCTTTGGATTTACAGTGTCTCTGTTTCTACCGAAAAGGCCTAACTCCTTCTTCCAGCTCAATTGTATGTCGTATAATCCGCTTGTTGTAGCCTTTCAAGTCTTCATAGCTCCAAGCTATAATATCGGAAAACTCTTTGCGTAGCCGCTTGATTTTCTGCAGTTCTTCTGGGGTTGAGTCAGTGCCAACCTTAATCACTTTGTCAGGCTGAAGCTCTAACTCCATGAATTCCTTTCTATCAATCTCCATTCGAGGCTTTCTGGAATGATCATGTTGGTCAAACAAGCTCTCCAGAGTTATTAGACCCTTTGGAATATGGTTATTCCTTAATTGAATAAGACCTTCGGCTTCCTCATCTCCCAAAGTTCTGCCTTCAACAACTGCAGCTTCATGTATCAAGAAATTAACAATCTGCTCATCGATTTCAAAGACCTGCCAAAAAGTTTCCTTGTCTGGCACACTGGGTCTGTATACCATTCTCACTGTCTTGGGCTTGTTCACAACTTGATCAGCAGGAGAAAAGTTAGCTCCAAGAGATGCTAATAAGTCAGCATGTTTATTCATCTCTCTCGGAAACATCTTGAATATTAAGCGCAGTGAAAAGTTCAAACAAATCCCAAACCTGATTACGATATGCTTTCAGATAATGTTGCTTTGAGATGCATCTATTTGTGACCTGATTTACAATAAGCTCGAAATCACCAAAAATATTGAGCTGTTCTATTCCTAACTTCTTTGCTTTCTTCAGACCCAAGCACAATGCTTCGTATTCAACAGCGTTATTTGTGCAACTCCATGTAAGTCGATAAGAATAAGTCCTTTGTACACCAGAGGGAGAAATTAACACAATACCTGCTCCGGCACCATTCCCGCATCTAGCTCCATCGAAATACAGTTGCCATAACCGATCTCGTAACCTCGGTCCGATCAACCGGGTTAGACAATTCCCGCTTTGTCTCGGCCTCGTGTTTTTGAATGGCATAGCAACCAATCTCTCGTCTCCATCATGGCATTAAAGTTAAGCATTGAAAATCGGTCTTCCAACCGAAGATTGTTTAAAACTTCACTCATTAAAACAACATCTTCGGACTCTTCAGATGAGCATATGGACCGATCGCATGTCTTTTCCAACATCTTCCAACTTCTCGATGTGAAAAGGGGAAGGCTTTTCATTCTCGTATTCTCGAGACGTCTATTCTTAAAAGGAATTTCCAGATGGGAATAATCTAATGCCGGATAACCCCCTAATTTTGCAGTAAATTCCCTGGATAAACACATGCTAAAATAGGGCTCTAAATCTACTACAACAATTTCCTGAATAACAGTGATCCTGGGGCATTGTATGCAGGACAATGGGTACATCTTTAATGACACCTACTATTTTCACAGGAGTACCATCTAATTGCAGGACTCCGGGACTACTCCGGGTATACTCCATTCCCATAGCTTCACAGACTCCCTTGGGCATGACAAGTGGTTGCAGCTCCATAATCAATCATACAATTGTGTACAACCCAACCTTCTATTTGCAATGACAAGTAAAAAGGAGGAGGTCCTGTTCTTACCAAAGAATAGAGGTGGTTAAAGTTTGGGCATAGACGGTCTGGGTAGGCCCTTTTTCACTCTCCTTCACAGATTTCAATGACTCTTGTAATAAATCTACTTGACCAGGTAATTGCAAAGCGTCATAAAGGCTTACCTTAGCAGGGGTCTTCTTAAGATCATCAACAATATTGTATGAAACTCGCAGCAGAATTTTTCTTCTCAAGCAGGTTGCTCAAATCTGGTTCCGTACCATCGTGTAGCTTCCACTCTTAACCTCTTGGTCGGTGATGGATATTTCAATTTTTCACGTGCCTCGCTCCTCTCGCTTCCGATCTTACCGGTGCAGTCGCTGCCTTTTCTTGAACTCGTTAAAAGCCGGATCTTTGGGCAAAAGACTTTGGAGTTGGCACAGGAGCTTTCACTGGCCTCTTCACTTCAGCCGGTACTCTTAACGGCTCTAAGTCAGCAGGATCAACATTCATAGGC
This sequence comes from Wollemia nobilis, assembly GCA_028583015.1. Classification (NCBI taxonomy): domain Eukaryota; kingdom Viridiplantae; phylum Streptophyta; class Pinopsida; order Araucariales; family Araucariaceae; genus Wollemia; species Wollemia nobilis. Next base: position 768,873 of record JAQPPZ010016564.1, read on the forward strand.
TTCTTTCCAGTCCTTGTTAGAACTGAAACTTGGTCTTCCACTAGAGATATCAAACTATGACCAACTTCTGAGATCATATTAACATGGTCACTCGAAGAGCCGGCCGCCAATGTCTCGCACATAATTTAAGTGAACCATACATGTATCCTCTCCATGAGGGTCATTACAAGTGGAGCACCAATATACTCCATCTCGCATGGGCTGCATCTTCATTTGCTAGAACAGCCTAAGCCCTTTTCGTGTGCTTTGCTTGTGGAGGCAGCTTGATCTCTAGTAATTTGAGGAGGTTGAAATCTCCTTGGCCGGAAATCTCTCTCACCTGCTTCCTCTCAATGAGTGTGATCTTATTTCCCATGGCTCTAATGGCAGAATTTGCAGACTTCACCTCTTGCAATAATGTTGTATATGGATCAGGGTTTGCAGGTGCAGGAGGTGCTGGTAAGGGCAAAGGAGCTGGTGGTGCTGGCAAAGCTGGAAATGCAGTGGAAACGGGAGATGGTTGAATGTTGGGTGCAGGGAGCGGTAAAGGAGTTAAAGCAGGCAACTGAGAAACTGGGACAGGTGCAACCTGAGGTGCTTTAGAGCTCCATGATGGTGTAGGATACATAGCTGGCATGGGGTGTGGTTGTGAACCATATAAATATTGAGGCAAATCTGGAATAAGAGGCATAGTTACCTTTGGAGGCAGTCTTCCTACAACAACCAGATCAGCTTTCACTTTAATTGCTTGTTCAAATATTTTTGGAAACGTTATCACATTAGACTGCCGAACCGCCCAGCCGATATCTGAGTGAAACGCTCTGAGGTAGTACATCGCAGCTAATTCATCAGCAGGCCGAATACCATCAGGAATCCTTTGCCAAGTTCTGGTAAACCGGACATTAAAATCAGGTATCTCTTCTTGTGGATGTCTCTGTATGACAATAAACTGATTTAACAATGAGAAAGGGTCAGCCTGTTCATGAAAATGTTTCACCAAAAAATCACCAAACTGATCCCATGATGTTAGGGTTTCGGGAGGCAGAGTTCTGTACCAAAACAGCAGTTTACCTCTCAAAGAACATACTAACAATTTGACCATCACATCTTCATCGGTAATGTCATGGATAGCAGCCAGGGAAGCCACATCATTTATGTGCTCATAGGCTATTTTACCAGTACCGTCGTAAGTGGGCAAAGCCTTCAGTGCAGCCTGAGGTACTGGATTCTGAGCCTCGCAGATTCAAGGCTCCAGTGCTATTCCATGCCAAGAATTTTCTCGGGTGGAGGAAATTGTGCCATTGGTGGAACTTGTAGGGGTGCAACACTAGCAACAATACTGGGTATTTGTACAACAGAAGATGGAAGGGATGAGGAAACTAATCTAGAATGCTCACCACTTCTCGAACTATCGAGCTCAAAAAATTGAACAAGATCGCCAAATTTCTTTGACTGTGATCTTGTGATCATGAAGTATTTTTGGGTCCAACAGGGTCACCAAAAACAACAGAGTCACCAAATGCTCTAATTTACAGTCTGAAGGCGAACATTAAACCTTCGACCCTATGGGATCTTTTAGAGACAAATAAAATCTGTCCCACCGGGCGTGCCAAAAACTGTTGGCACCGGTGGGTTTATCACTTTGGAAAATTATGCTTATCCCACCGATTATGAATTCTTGGAAAAAGCAGGCATGCCAAAAACTCGTTGGTCCAAAATCTGCCACAGGAAAGGATTTTACAAGTGCACCCTAGACCTGGCCAACATTGAAAGGCTGGAAGCAAGAAATGGCTCCCAGACCAATCTCCAGAGTGGGCTGGTTCCCTTCACTACTCTAAAATCTGGTTTTAAGATAAGGGCTGCAGGAAAGAAAGTTAAAAAAATGCAGAAAGAAATGGGAAATATGGCCACAGGCCGAAGTGATGGGATCAGAAAATAGCAGCAGGAAACCTCAAATGCAACAACAGCAAGCAATAGAAATTATCAACTTGATTCTCACACAACGTATGCAAAAAAACCCTCCAAGACTACACTCCAGAGATTATATTCTTACAGCAGTATTTAAATTCAGAATGCAGAATTTAAACGCAACAGCCGTTAAAGAATAATAATGCGATTAGAAATGCAACAAAGACAGAAAGGAAATCACCCAAAGCGTTGCTTGAAAAATCAGAAGTCAAGTCTTTTATTCCTGCAAATGCACTTCCAGTCTCTAGCAGAGAAGTTTTTCCAACCTCTGTAAATGAAAATTACATTGGTTTTTATAGAGGTCCGTCCTCCCTACAGCATTAAATGTTTGCCACCATCCTCCTCGTGATCTACAATTATATGGCGGACATTAGGAACACGATCTTCTCAATTACAGCCTCGAGGGATCAAAAATTAAATGCAATTAACATGTCAGCTTCGAAGAACCACCTTCATTAAATTTGTTTTTTGGAAATGTGCATGAAAAACCGTTACAATAATCCACGAACAACAGCCTCGAATGCATTAAATCTTCAATCTTGGTGGCCTGGGCGCGTCTTTGACCTTGAATGCCTTGGAAATCCGCAAATCATTAAATTCGGGTCAGCATTAAATCATCGGAAATCAAAAAAATCTCCTCGGCCGTTCACACTGTGCTTTGGCGGAAAACAGTTGGAGGTCGCGAAAATGCGACGGGTCGCGAAATCGTGACATGTTTTAACTCCGTACACTTTGACCACCTTTGACCCGCGAAAATGGCACCTGTAGCGATATCGCTACGTCTTCGGCTTCCTTTTCTCCATCGCTAGCTTATCCACGCGAAAACGGCACATGTAGCGATTTCGCTACGTCTTTTGGTCGTTGGCTCCTTTCTTCGCTTTGCTCCACGAAAATGGAACATGTAGCGATATCGCTACATGTTTTGGGCACCTTGTACGGCCTTGCTGACGGTCCGCGAAAACATAACACCTTTTGCCCTTGAATGCCTTCAATTCTTCCTTGTCTCCATTTCGCTACCAATTTGAGCACTTAATCATTTTTTAACGAGGCATCATGGAATTGCTACCATTTCCATGCTTTTTGATCAATTTTCATCCCTTGCATGATTTCGCTGCATATTCATGTCACTTGGCCTTATTGTTGATATTGCAGCGAATCGCTACAACTTCATCGCCTCTTTTGCTTCTTGGACCAAAATGGCCGCGATTTTGAAGCATGTAGCGATATCGCTACGTTTTGCTCCTTCCGTACCAATTGCCACTTTGCCATCGCGAAAATGGTACATCCGCTTTGCAAGACCTTTTCAAAAATGCAGCGCAGCGCTGCCATTTTACTCCTTAGACTTTCTCTGCACCTATCATGCAGCGCATCGCTGCAATATTTGTACTTAGTCTTTTTGCAACCCACTTGCAGCGCGTCGCTGTCACTTTTGTTTAGACTCCCTTTGTGACCGACGATCCGTGACTTTGCAACATTGCAGCGCATCGCTGCAACCTTTTAGCCCTCAAGCCTTTGAACCGCCCTTGTCGCGAAAATGCTACGGGTAGCGCGTCGCTGCAACTTTCCCATGGCTTCCACTTCTTAACAAACATGCAGCGAATCGCCGCAGCTTTTAACCTTGAGTCTTCGAAGCCAAACACCGCGCGAAAATGAGACGTCGGCGCATCGCTGCAATGTTAACTTTGTGTCTTCGGCAAAAATTTTTGTCGCGATTTCGCGACATTTTATCGCTCTCACTCCTTTGCTTTTTTCAAACCACGAAAATAGAACATGTCGCGATATCGCGACAGTTCTCTTTGGCTACATGCGTTGACCGCGATTTTGCGACATGTCAGCGATGCGCTGCAACTTTTGCTTTGTGTCTTCGGCTGGACTTTTTGTCGCGATTTCATGACATTTTGTCGCTGCTCCTCCTTTGCTTTCCAAAAGTCACAAAAATGAAACACGTCGCGATATCGCGACGGTTCCGCCCAACCTGCCTGCGTTGACCGCGTTGACCGCGATTTCGCGACATGTCAACGAATCGTTGCAGTTTTTGAACTTAGTCAATTTCTACTCATTTTTTCTCCTTTTCCATAAAAGCTGCATCAAAGCTGATATCAAAGGTCAGATTTTCAACAATACACTAATGCATTAATCAATGAGAATCAATGTGGCAAAAATGCCAACAGTTCCCTACATCTTTGAAGTACTTTTCTCAAGTCCTTGATGTGATCTTCTCTTTTATTTGAGAAAATAGGAATGTCATCAACATAAACAATTATGCATTTGCCTATGAGACCTTTGAAAGCATAGTCCATGGTGTGTTGGAATGTCACGTCTGCATTGAGTAAACCAAAAGGCATCCTTTTATAGGTAAATGTTCCTCACTTAGTGGCAACAACAATTTTTATTCTATCATTAGGATGAATAAGAATCTGGTTATACCCTGAATAACCATCCAAAAAGGACATCATCTCAGAACCATTTACCATTTGTAAAATTTCATCAATCGAAGGCAAAGGGTAATTGTCCTTTTGTGATGCTTTATTGAGATTTTTGAAGTCAATACATAATCTGATCTCCCCACTCTTCTTCCTAACAGGCACAATATTAGCCACCCAAGTAGAATGTCTAATAGGAAATATGATTTTTGCATCAAGTAATCTCTTAACTTCTTTCTCTATTAGGGGTTCTAAAAGTGGGTTTATCGGTCATTGTTTCTGCCTAAAAGACCTAGAATCCAATTTTAGTGGAATAGTGTGCATGATGATATTTTGATTATAGGTCTTTAAGTCCTTATAAATCCATATAATGCAATCTACATAGTCTCTAAGAGCATTCTCTATCCCTTCTTTCTCCTGGTGTGTGCATGCTTTGGCAATAAATACCTCATGTGGATTTTCTTTACTCCCAAGGTTAACTACATCACAAGCGGAGATGAATTTTATCACACCTCTTGCTTTCATAGCCAATGTCAAATAACTTCTCAAGTGAAATAATCCCCTTTGGGATCTTGTTAATTTTATGAGTTACCTCGTTCTCTTCTTATCCCTTTTCTTACCATCGTTGATCCTCATCGATTACCTGGTTTTCAAAAATACCTGAATTACTCACAAATTTAAATATATGCCTATCATTTTCAAATACATGCAAATTGTTGATATTATCAGGTATGGAAAGACAGGGGACTAATTCAATTTAAAACTTTTTAAACTTTCTATTCTCAATGGGTCCTAGCGTACCTGCAGCAACTGCCAATGAATCAACCACACGATTACCTTTTCTAGAAATTAGAGATATATTAAAAACATAAAACTCATCAATTAGATATCTAACCCTGCTTTTGTAATGACTTAAACTTTTGTCACAACAAGTGTATTGTCCCTTGCCCTGTTTTACCACTAACTCTGAGTCACCTAAGAACTTCAAGCATTTGATGTACTTACTCAAAGCTAGTTGTAATCCAAAAATCAAAGCTTTATACTCTACTACGTTATAGGTTCATCGAAATTGCAGTCTATAGGCAACAATAAAAGGTTCACCTCTAGGATAAGTGAGCTCAATACCAGCCCTAGAACCCTGCTTTGACACGAATCCATCAAACATAAGTATCCACACAATATTCTCATCATTAAATGGGCTACCAAAAAGGATTTCATATTTAGGTTTATTGGTGGCCCCTTTTATATCTATGGTGTAGACCCCTAGTTTCAACTCTGTAAAAAGAGTCTCATTGGTTCTATTATAGTCGATTTATTTGAGCCTAGGCTCCCTATCAACACAAATTTGGTTGGCCACCCATTTTCAAGGTAGCCACATGTGAGCAATTTGTGGCCATGTAGCCATTTAAATTCCTGCTCTAATCTCTAGCTAATAACATGTCATATTTGTTCAGAATGTCAATCACATAAATTTCAACAAATTATTGAATCCTAGGATCAGAAGCAATTTGGATATGAATATTATGGAGCATGCCTACCACATTCACTTCAAACCTATCTAATTGAACCATAGTATTATTTGAGGGAGTAGGTTTCAAACCTAACCTTTGACAACTTATGTAAGACATGACATTACCTCATGCACCTGAGTCTACTAGAAAATTGTGTAAGTTTTTTCTTGCAATCCTAATTGGTAAGAGAAAAGGAGGAACCTCTCCTTTATCCTTTCCTAAGACAAGGTGTGACTCAGTAGCTTTTATATCATTGATTTTTCTCAATGGAGCAAGTGCCTTAATCAAGGCATGATGTAGGAGCATCTAGCAGCACCTGATGCAGAAGCATCTAGTGGCAGGAGGGCCACTTCAGAAAAGTTGCCTAAGGAGGAAAAACGTCACGATTTCACGATGTGTCATGAAATCATGATAGAAAAAGGCAAGGAGGGCGAGGAGGAAAACCTATCGCGATATCGCGACAGGAAAAGTGTCGCGATATCGCGACATGAAGAGGAGAGAGGAGCAGACGGAGAAAGCTATCGCGATATCGCGACAGAAAATGTGTCGCGATATCACAACACAAACGGAGAACGGAGCCAGCAGAAAGAAGATGTCGCAATTTCGTGGCCCAAGCAAGAAGGAGAAGGCTGCAAGCAAAGATGTTGCGATTTTGCGACATGTCACGATTTCACGACCCAAGAGTAGAAGGAGAGTACGAAAGGAGCAAATGTCACGATTTCGGGACCTGAGGACGAAGAAGGAGCCGAAGGAGAAGGAGACGTCGCGATTTCGTGACAGGTCGTAGTTTCACGGCCAGAAGGCGAAGAAGGAGCCAAGGAAGAAAGATGTCACGATTTCGCGACATGTCGCATTTTCACGACGAAGGGGCGAGCGAAGGAGCCAAAGGAGGAGGATGTCGCGATTTCACGACATGTCGCAATTTCGCGACCCGATGGAGAAAAGAAGGCAAGGGAGCCAAAAAGTCACGATTTCACGACAGGTCGCAGTTTCGTGACCCGAAGGAGAAGAGAGGAGGCGAAAAAGGAAGATGTCACAATTTCTTGACGTGAAGGAGAGAGAGAAGGTGGAGCGAAAAGATGTCGTGATTTCGTGACATGTCGCGAAATCGTGACCCAAAGGAGCGAGAGGAGGCAAGAAGAAAAGATGTCATGAAATCGTGACATGTCACGATTTCGCGACCCGAAGTGGAAAAGAGGAGCGAGGAAGAGAAATGTCGCGATATCGCGACCAAAAAAGAGAAATAAGGGCAAGATGAGAAAGATGTCGCGATATCGCGACCCCTGCTACAATGCAGCTGGAGGAAGAAGATGACAAAGGTTAGGCAGTGGTTGTAGAGCCAGGACAACACGTGGCACCAAGGTGCAGTTAAAGCAGACAAGAACCAAGAAGCACGAGGAACGAAGAGGATGGTTCACGCAGAATAATTTGACAAGGAGCGACGGTTAGAGTGATCTGACAGGAAGCGACGATGACAGGGGCCATGCGAAATGGTGCCATAAATTGGGTTGGTGCTTCGATTTTTGTGAAAGATGTTTCAGAGGGTTGGCGCCTCTATAAAAACCAAGTTTATGTAATAGGTCAAGGGGTGGTGGATTAGAGATTGCACGCAGAGTGTAGTAGTGTAAAGCTAAGCCGAGCGCTAGCTATTGTAAAGCCTGCGGGCTGTTACTGGAAGTTTTTCTAGAATATTGAATGAAAAGTTGGATTTGAGAAGGTGCAATTTTTGGTCCGCCATCAGTGGTATCAGAGCTAGAAGATTTTGAGTGCGCAAGCAGATTCGCCGAACGTGAGGCAGTTTGCGCCAGGGTCTGTGGTAGGGTTCTGAGAGAGAAGAGAGAGTTTAGGATCCCTGAGCGTGTTAGCAGAGCACCAAAAGTGAGGCAGCTACACTAGGATCGATTGAGCTTTGTGAGAAAAGTAAAGAAAAATGCATCCACGAAGAAGCCGTGGCAGTAAGAGCGATATGATGACAGTGGAAGAGTTCGAAGCGTTGCAGAGGCAATTTAAAGCCCTGCAAGAGGAGTGGCTCAGAATAAAATTGTAGAGGCAAGTGAAAGCCCTACAAAGGGAGCTGCGCAGACAACGTAAGGGTAAACAAGAACGAGGAGGCCAGGAAACGGAGTTGAAGCAGGCTGCAGATGAGGAAGTGTGCAGCAGTGGGAGAATCTGTCTAGAGGAAGGCAAAAGTTGTTTGGGCCAGGAGAAGGGGTTGGAATAGGCTGCAGAGGCAGATGAATGTCTGGAGGTGCTGCAGAAGGCAGTAACCAGACAATGTAGAAGTGAAGATCACTTCTCCACCAACCTTGAGTGTCTGATGCAGGAGCATCCAGCAGCACCTGATGCAGAAGCATCCAGTGGCAGGAGGGCCACTTCAAAAAAGTTGCCTAAGGAGGAAAAACATCGTGATTTCATGACGTGTCACGAAATCGTGACAAAAAAAGGCAAGGAGGGCGAGGAGGAAAACCTGTCGCAATATCGTGACAAGAAAAGTGTCACGATATCGCGACACAAAGAGGAGAGAGGAGCAGACGGAGAAAGCTATCGCGATATCGTGACACAAACATAGAACGGAGCCAGTAGGAAGAAGATGTCACGATTTCATGGCATGTCATGATTTTGTGACCCAAGTAGGAAGGAGAAGGCTACAAGCAAAGATGTCACGATTTCACGACATGTCGCGATTTCGCGACCTAGGAGCAGAAGGAGAGTACAGAATGAGTAGATGTCGCGATTTCGTGACATGTCGTGATTTCACGACCTGAGGGCGAAGAAGGAGCCGAAGGAGAAGGAGACGTCACGATTTCACGATAGGTCGCAGTTTCATGGCCAGAAGGCGAAGAAGGAGCCAAGGAAGAAAGATGTCACGATTTCATGACATGTCGCATTTTTGCAACGAAGGGGCGAGCAAAGGAGCCAAAGGAGGAGGATGTCGTGATTTTGTGACATGTCGTGATTTCATGACCCGATGGAGAAAAGAAGGCAAGGGAGCCGAAAAGTCACGATTTCATGACAGGTCACAGTTTCACGACCCGAAGGAGAAGAGAGGAGGCAGAAAAGGAAGATGTCACGATTTCGTGACATGTCACGATTTCACGACGTGAAGGAGAGAGAGAAGGTGGAGCGAAAAGATGTCACGATTTCACGACATGTCGTGAAATCGTGACCCGAAGGAGTGAGAGGAGGCAAGAAGAAAAGATGTTGCGAAATTGCGACATGTCGCGATTTCGTGACCCAAAGTGGAAAAGAGGAGCGAGGAAGAGAAATGTCGCGATAGCACGACATGTCGTGACCAAAAAAGAGAAAGAAGGGCAGGATGAGGAAGATGTCACGATATCATGACATGTCGCGATATCGCGACCCCTGCTACAGTGCAGCTGGAGGAAGAAGACGACAAAGGTCAGGCGACGGTTGCAGAGCCAAGACGACACGTGGCACCAAGGTGCAGTTAAAGTGGATGAGAACCAAGAAGTGTGGGGAACAAAGAGTATGGGTCACACAGAATAATCTGACAGGGAGTGGCGGTCAGAGTGATATGACAGGAAGCGGCGATGACAAGGGCCATGCGAAGTGGTGCCATAAATCGGGTTGGTGCTTCGATTTTTGTGAAAGATGTTTCAGAGGGTCGAGGCCTCTATAAAAACCTAGTTTATGTAATAGGTCAAGGGGTGGTGGATTAGAGATTGCACGCAGAGTGTAGTAGTGTAAAGCTAAGCCGAGTGCTAGCTATTGTAAAGCCTGCGGGCTGTTACTGGAAGTTTTTACAGAATATTGAATGAAAGGTTGGATTTGAGAAGGTGCAATTTTCGGTCCGCCATCAAGGCATCCTTTTGATTTGTCAATTGAGCAACATCAAACAAAGTTATATTGGCTTTAGTTTTCTTCATTTCCTCAATGATATTATATGAAGTTATGTCCAGATTTTGCGTCTTCTGAACTAGTTTAGATGACTCAATGGAAGATGGAGGAGGCATATTATTGTTGGCCTTGGTATCAGGTGGAAGAACAAAGTTATTTGGAGGGGTAGAGGAAGTATTTGGGGTTTTGGATCTATTCCTCAAGTGATAACCATGATTCCCATTTTGAAATTGCCTAAAGGCTTGAACTTCCCCTTCTAGGGTATCATCACTCTCCTCTTCTTCCACTTCTTCCTTTGGGTAGAAGGTCTCAAAAACTAGGGTAGTTCCCTTACCCTTGGATTGATGAGGTAAACCATCATTAATCACCAACTCTAAGTCATCTACTTCTTCTTGTAGAATATTCATGGATGACATGAGTTATGGACACTCTTTCTTGCTATGCTCCTTAGTGGCATGTAACCTACACCAACTTTTCATAGTCAAGTTTGAAAGATCAAAAATTGTATTGGACTGACTAGAACTTGTGGAAGCATTGGCTTGGTTAGTAACAAGAGTAGGCACACCCCCATTATTTGGTCTTGTATTCCACTATTTCTTCTGTAAACCAAAATTTTAATTTTGTTGAGGATTCTGAGAACCCTACTTTTGCATATGAACCATGCCCTTTCTTAGCTTTGGATAATCTTTTCCAGTTCCTCAACCTTTGAATTTGAATATTTTGGTTGAGGCACGATGGTAGGACAAGTTGGGTTCCTAAAACCTACAATATTATGATTTGGCATCATGTTTTGGTTTTGGATACTCTGACTCAAAAATGGATTCACACTCTGTAAGGGTGTGGGCATGGGAAATGAGGCCAAGGAATGAGCATTGGTTACAATGACTTACTGAGTAGCCAATTGATTCTCTAGAAGAAAAGGAGTAGCTACAGGAATGGATGTGTTTGGATAGGTGAGAATGAATGGTTGATTGTAAGGTAGGGTATTCAATATCGATATATGTGGTGCCATAGCCTGGTTCATCATAGGGATCTAATTGTAAGGACCAAACTGCCCTACCATGGGTAATTGGGTTATCCCAATACCCTGCGACATCATTTGTTATTCAATGGTCATGGCCTTTGAGTAAGCTAGGGCAAGGGTAGTAACTTGAGGGTTCCTCCTAGAAAACATGGCAGTCATGGGATATAACATCCCAAAATATATATGAAGACCATATTGGCATCAACAGTGAAATGATGAGTCAATCTCGTGGAGAGTTTCTAAAATCTAGAATTGAACATCCTGATTGGCTCATTAGGTCCCCTTTTACAAGTCACAAATTGGTGATAGATAATGGTAGGATCTAAAGGTGACCTAAATTGGTTGACAAAAACATCCTCTAATTAGGCCCAAGAGGTAATAGAACCAGAAGGTAGACTAATATACCAATCATATGTCGTTTCATATAGACTCAAACAAAATTATCTACAAGCCACATATTCATGTTCAACTCATAATTTGATCAAGACATCCTTATAAGTTTGGATGTATTCTTCGACTGATCTAGGACCATCACACTTAAACTTGGGCAAGAACCTTTCAATGTTTATGGGTACATCATGGGCATCCCCAACTATGTTCAATGGAGTACTATGTGCTCCATACCAAGCAACATTTTGAGCCATTGTATTCAATGAAGGTGTCCCTAAAGAAACACTAGGAGAAACAAAGTCAATAGGTAAAGACACACTAGGTGCACTAGAAATAGGAGGTAACCCAACTACGAGTACACTAGGTGGGATAACAACGGTTTGACTCTCGGCTTTTATGTTTCTATGAGTGGGAGATAGACTTTAAAAAATAGTATCCCCAGTAGATTGAAATCTAGTAATGATATTTTGAGGTGGATCCAGCTTGGAAATGTAATCACTCAAAAAGGACTTCTTAAACTCTCACTACTTTTAGACACACATCTTTCATATCAAACACCTGCATAAAAACAAAACAAAACCATTAAACCTACACATTAGCTGTCAAAAATAAAATGAAAATCCTGCATCAAAACATCAATGTCAAATGTGAGCAACCTCCAATAAACAAGTCACAAATAACTCAATCAGGCCCTCCTTCTAGCGCCAATTCCTTTGAGTGGTAATTTTGCCCAATTGCAAAATCACCACCATAGTCAGGGTATTGAAATAAAAACTCTCTTGCAAATAAATATGAAATTCCTCCAAAGTTCCTTTTAGTATAAACAAAGATGTGCTTGAAAATATATGCAAATATGTAAGTCTATATAAACTTAATGCTAAAAATACCTCAGTGATTGCAAGTAAATTGTTAACAAGGGGCTTGTGGTTTATGTGATTTTTGACATGTTTTTATTGTTCATTGATTAAAAGGGCTTGATTTCCCTTATATGCAAAAATAAATGATGAATGAGGCTGCTCCTAATTCCTTTTATCTTTGGATTAATGTGACTTATCCTTGAAAACCCTGTTAGTGGATTCCTTTTACTTCAGATTAAACTGTGAAAGTTAGAAAGTGTTGTGGAGAATCCACTTCATTTTATCCGTGCCTTAATGTGAGATTGAAGGTCAGTATTTGTTGTTAGCAGGTTTATTTTATCTTCAAGTTAAAATCCTGCTTTATAGCATGTTAGCAAGTGTTGTGGAAGATCCACTTCATTTTTATCTACACCTTAATGTGAAATTGAAGGTTAGTAAAGTCAACAATTCCTTTTATCTTTAGATTATGGTGTGAAAGTTAGGAAATTTTGTGGAAGATCCACTTTATTTTATCTGAGCATTAATGTGAAATTGTAGGTTAGTAGACCCTCCCTTTGAGCACAAATTTTATCTTGATCTTTAATGAGTGCTAAAACTTGTGCAAAATGAGTTTATTTTAACCCTTGAAATGAAAATATATCCAGCTATTGATCTGCCTTGATGCCTTTTAAAACTAATTACCTGGATGATTAGTGACTACAAAATCCCCCGATTGAATTTATGGATAAAATAAAACCCTCGGATTATGAGTATTTGATAATTCTTTGGAAGAAAAATGAATAAAATGAAGCAAGACGAATAAACAACAAAGGTAAATGTTGAAAATGTTAAATGAAAAACTACTATCAGTATAATGCTACCCTATCCTACAAAACCAGAGATGTGAGAATTTCTGAATGTAACCTAATCTAATTGAAGTTGCATTTGCATAGTCGAAACTAAACTAGATGCAATATTCTAAGGAAACAAAATAAACTCCATGTTTCTAAACATTCAATAGTGCATTAAATTGCATTAAACACTATATATAAGCCTAAAAGCATGGAAAGGAAAGGTAAACTGTTAGCCAACAATACTCAAAAAATACTTCTCCTTTGATTCTACTTACAAGGTGTAAGCTTCTGAAGCATTTGCATTAAAAATAAATAATATTCTTCTTTTTCCAAAAATTTCTAGCCCTGCTTTTGAGCTTGCGATGACCATTTAACACTTCAAGCCAAGACTCCTCGTTTATTTTCCTTCCGTTCGTTTAGATTTCGATGATTCATCTTCCATCTCCCTTATTAAAAGAAGGAAGATACATTTTATGAGACACTTAATGGACACAAGCCTATTTATATTTAGAACCCTTCGATTTGTAACATCTATTTACTTATTAAGCAAGAGCCACAGTTTAATTCTCCTTCATGGCCTACATAGGTTTTCTTACACACATAATGGTGTATCCCTATCAGCGTCATACATATTTATATAAAGCATGCAATCCACTACTTTACCTCCTTACAACCAGTCACCATTCTACGTGCATCTAACATGTACGCTTCTCAACACAATTATAAAGGGAACCCTTATATCATCTCCCAACTACCCTCTATTCAACATCCAAGGGTAAATCAACATATCCCACCTCACTTCCCTGTATAACACATTTTCCAAACCCTACGCTATTGCATATAGGATGCGTTTATATTTCACTAACATGGTTGCATTTCAAAATATTCTCCAACGTTTCATGTAGAGCGACTTAGCATGGCTTGTAAGATATTCCATAAAAAAGTGAATGGTCAAATCCATATGGTATAACCCTAACATCTCTGTGAACAGGTGAGCGATACGTTGAAATATCTAAATTTGACCTTGGGATTCATTACAATTACTAATAATACCATTTCATCCCAGAATGCCACCATTACACTCGTCAAAGTGATCTCCAAGTTGCTACAACGCAACCATATATTATCTATTGCATAATCGTCTACTATCTGTCACATAATTGTTTGCAAGGAGCATCTCAAATCTATTATGGATATAAGCCAGTGATTCTCGGAGGCGAGCGACGATCATTATTTGACCAACTTCATATTTATTCTATAATAATATGTCAGACTACGCACAACTTAGTTATTTTTTATAGAAGAAACATGGTTGGGACGTGCTCGAGTGATAAAAAACAATGCCAGCACCCCACATACTGCCCAGTCTATTCCTGTTGGTTCACCGTGTATGGCAATGTGCAATGTTTTACTATAATTATCTTTCTTTGATTCATAATCTACATATTTGATTATTTCTTATGATCAGAATGTATTATCACCTCCATTCGCTTATCATATTTGACCACGTCTCTACCATATGCTAGGAACAAGGCTTAAAATGATCACATTGATGATCTTCTCTTTTGGATGGAAGAAGCTATCAATGACCTACCATGTTTGACTATCCACATCGCATCGTCGGTCAGTGGTAGGTGGTAGGATCCATGTCCGCTTCATGTTGGCTTTCCTTTGTCCTTGCCATGCACGATGTCCATCTTATCTGAGGATCATCAATCCAAGGTGAGCCTGCCTGTCTGCCATGTTCGAGTCCATGTTGTCACTCGGGTCTAAATCATCCACTCACCACTACATATTCTTGGGGACTCCCCTCCTTACCTGTCCATCAACCTCACTAGTCCACATAGTAAACCACCTCTATCATCAGTGTCCTTGCTACCCCAATGTCTATGTTGGCAGCATCTCATCCATCCCGGCTAGGTGCCTTGGTACAAGTCTGCACGTCCACATTGGCATCTCAATCCGCCCAAGTCATCCACGAGGTGCATTCATTCGGTTTGATGTATTGCTAATTTGCAGACATAAGGATAGGAAGCATTAACATAAAATTGCTCCAAAATCAATTAACCTAAATTTAATTGAGGTAACCCTTATAAGGTGGATATTCTTTTCTTTTTATTTTTATATTATATTATTTTTTATTGTTATATATATTTTATTATTATTACTACTATTTTATATGTTCATTTGATTTGATTAATTTCAAATTTTAAATGATTTAATTCAGCACATTAAAATTAACCAAACATACAAACCAAACCAACATACTAACAAAACAAAGAAAAATTGTAAAGCAAACATTAACAAAAAATGAACCTTAGACTTACATTGCAACCTCAAAGAATAACAAAGCTCTCAAAACTCAAAATTAAAGGTGGGTCCCTAATTTTGGGGTATGTTGTGCAATGGCCACAATAGGCGTGTGGTGGTTGTGTGTTAAATTTCATATTGATAAGCATAGCTCTCAGCTTTATGAGGGGTCATGGTTGGGAGGATACTGCTCAACCCTGTGTGTTGGTCGTAGGGGTTTCTCACACTAACCAAATAAATAAAATAAAATAAAATATAAGGAAAAAGAAACACCTATTGAAATATGTAAAACTCACTTGTGGTATGCTCTACCTGGAGAAAGTTATTTAATTAATGAACATTAAATGTTCACCAAGTTCATAGTAACAAAATAAATATAAATGTTTGTATAATCCATAAATGTAGTGTATATTTTATATATAACATCATGTTCTAGTAAATCATTAAATAATAATAAGGCATTTTCTAAAGTGGGTAGATCTCACTTGTGATACACTTTAAATAGTAATATAGCACATGAACAATAATTATTTGTCAAGTCTATAATCATGACAACAAATATAAATTATTCATATAATTTATATTTATGATAGTGGAAAAAAACATTAATTGTTTATGTAGTGGTCTCAGGTGGAGACTAGGTAATGGACAACAAATTAATTTCTGGTATGATAAATGACTTTTAGGAGAACCTCTAATACATAATTCTCATTTGGTTGTCCTCAAGGGTTATATTGACACCTTTTTTGGTCAAAAAGTTTTTAATTTCATCAGTTATCAGCATAATAGAAAGAGTTCGAAAATTATTAGCAATCCTACCCATCCTGAGGCATCTAGAGAACTGCAATTTCTTCTCAACTCCTCATTCATTCCTTCAGGCAGTCCAAGTGATCAGATATTTTGGGAATTCATTGATTGTGGGGACTTTTTTGTCAAGTCGGCTTACCAACTTCTGTTTATTCATGAAGAGTCGCTAATCCCCTTTAGTATTTTATGGCCAAAATACCTAATTCCCAAAATTACCCTTTTTGCTTGGGTATATGTTCACAAAAAGATTCTTATCATTGATAACATTATCAAAAGAGTTATATCCATCCCCAATAGATGTTATATTTGCTTGTCAGATTGGGAATCCCCCCATCATCTTTTTCTTGCTTTCCATTTCTCTTCTTCCATCCTCAATAAAATTTTTGACTTCTTCCACATCCTTTGGGTAGAGCCATGCTCCATTGTTGACCTATTCACCCAATGGCCAAATCCTTTTTGTAACCTCCATCTCAAAATGCTATGGCAATTTTGTCTTCATCATTTTTGTTGGCAATTCTGGTTGGAAAGGAACTAGAGAGATTTTTCTAACACTTCTTCAAGCCTAGACTGTGTTCTGAATAAAATTATTTCCTTTACCACAGAGAATTCCTCCCTTTGTCCTCTTTCGTCTCAACCTACTTCTCATTTCGAGGTTTCTCTGGGCCTATCTCTCAATTTTCCTATTGCAGATAGCCATCCGATTCCTCCATCTAACACCAAAATTCAGTCCAAATGGATTCCTCCTCCTTCAGGATGGTTCAAACTAAATTTTTATGGTGCTGCCAAGGGCAACCCAAGAATTGTTGGAGCTGAGGGCATCCTTAGAGATTGCAGTGGCAGGGTCATACTCGCTTTTGCTGAATTTTTGAGAAGCCAAATGAATCAGGTCACTAAAGCTAGAGCCTTGTGGCATGGCATGGTATTGGTTAAATATTTCTTTGATAAGCTCATAGTTGAAGGTTATTATCTGACTATCATCAATTATTTAAAAAATTCAAAAATTCCATCTTGGAGGATAAGAAATTGCATTGATGAAGTTAGAACTATTAGTCAAACCTTCTAAGAAATAATCTTTCAGCATACCTTCAATAAAGTAATAAGACAGCTGAAAAATTGGCTAATATTGGTGCCTATTCCACTAATTTGATGACATGGACCAATAGTCTTCCTCAGGGGTTGGAGACTATCATGGAGCAAGATATTTTATCTTCAAGTGAGACCAATGCTGACAGGGAGCAAGTTAGCTCCTCTTCAAATAAGATAAATGTTCATTGAATCCACTCCTTTCTTCATTTATCCCCATGCAACCTTGGTTAATGGGTTATCATTTTTTTTGGGTTTGTCAACCTTATTCCCCGGTCCACCGCCTTTCAAGGTTTTCCTTTTTGTGGATTTTATTCATTCATTTATTTATTTTTGTTGGCCTCCTCTTTTCCATCACCCGTTCCCTCCTATCCCCCTTGGTTATCATACCCATCCACCTTGGCACCGCCTTGTCTCCCCCTCCTCTCATTGTTCCTTTCCAACACCTTCCATCCTCCTTCCACATTGGCCCCTTCCTTTGTGTCTCATCCTTGGTTTTTATTTCCCAGATCATTTTTTCCATCATGTGGGTATTTGGAAAGCATTCCCACATACCTCATTTTCATTATTTTACATGTGTTTTCTGTCATGACCTCCTTGGTTCGTGCAATTTTTCCCATCTCTGACTCCCTCGACACCCTTGTCAAGATGGTGATTGTATTGTTTCCTTTTATGATCTCCTAGATGTTTCTGTTTATTCTTCCCTTGCTCCAATTCATTTCCATATCTGCTTACTCCAGTTGTATCTTCAAAGCTACTTCTTTGTTGTAGAAATGAATTATTTTAAACCATACTGTGTTAATATAGATTCAATTGTCGAAGCCATCATTTCTGCCAGGGGATTCCTCCTTTTTTTTAGAAATTTAAAGGAAAAAATCCTGAGATTACTGCGACATTCTTGAGTTCGTGGGATAATGGCAAAGTGACCATTCGTAAAAAGACGTATGGTGTGGACATCAAGACTTTGGTCAAACTCACTTGACAACAAGCCAAAGGTAAATCTATTTGTAGAGAGAAACATAATTGGGATGCTGAGCTTAAAGAGATAAAGGAAAAGGAGCTATGCAGAAAAGTTCGGATGGGAATATGTTGTGAGGATCTCCCCTCTCCTTGGAACAGTGTTTTAAAGTCTATCATGGAGTTCATAACTGTTGACAGCCCTGATAAGGTCCTTCGTAGCTCTCATTTTACATTTTTCAACCATTTTCGTGAAGTTAACATGGTGAATATCCCTCAGTTCCTGTTTAATTCCATCAACTATACCATTGATCATAGCCGAAAGAAAAATGGTTCTGAGTTGCCTACTCACCAAAGCCTGTTTAATGAATGGCTAATCCATTTCCCCCCAAGGTGTTATTTTTCTCCCGTTCCTAAGGCCAAACCTAGCCCCATAAATTCTAGCTCATCTCAGACCACTTCTCAATCCTTGGGCACTCTTGTTTTTTTTGCAAAAAAGAGAGAGGTTATTGAAACAGTCCGTAGGTTGAGGAAAATACCAAAGAGTGAATCCCCTGAGCCTGAACTAAAAAGTGTTTGCTCCTCTATTCGTCTGAAGAATGTGGCCCAAAAGAAGAAATCATTAATCATTGAGTCAAAGGATAATGAGAAGGATGTCCCTGACCAGTGCATGCAACAGTTTATCATTAACTCTGTCTCCAATTATTTATCTCAACTGATCGAATTGCATAATGGACTAAATCTATTTTTCTTTAGGAAGGCTTTCTCTAAGGATGTTGTCAAAACTCCTGCTGAAGACGTCAAGGTTGTTGCTGCTCCTACAAATGACCAAGGCGAGGACAAGGATGTTGACATGGATACGTCAAATGATGAGCTTCAGGAGGTTGGAGTAGAACTAGATGAAGAATCCCAATATGCCTAAGGAAATCCTTTTTGCACAGTTATGTTGTACAATTTTTTCTTATTTCCTGGAGCATCCTTTGTCTACTGGTTTTGTGTTCTACTTAAGGATGTCCTCTATTTTTTTCTATGTTTTGTTGGCTGTAACTGAAGGAAAACCTTTGTTGCATCTTAGTTTTGAAAGGTTGTGTTTTGTGTTATATTTTGGGTTTTTTTGACTTCTACAACCTGTTTGTAATCAGGTTTTGGGTCCCTGTCAAAACCCGTGCCTAATATAAAATTTTTAACTGATAAAAAAATAATAGTGGAAACAAATACGTTTATTCCTAAGCTTCTTTATAAACTTATGTTAAGTTAATAATATTGATTGTAGACAACCCAAAAAAACCTTAACTCTTTATGAACTTTAGTCACTATGCTTCTAACCAATTTAATTCAATTCATCTCCCTTCTTGAGATGCCATATAGGTTGGATTAATTACTAATAAAATTACAATTTTTTTTAAAATAAAGTAAAAAAAAAAAGTTAAGAATTAAAGAAACAAATTAAAAGTAAACTAAAATTAATTACATTGAATATAATTAGGCCAAAATTGAACTAATTTAATTAAAGAATAAAAACAATTTTGAACTAAAATAAAATTTAATCTAAATTAATTAATTTAACGTAATAGATTAAGATTAATTTAACATTAAATATAAATATTAATTCAAACTAATTAATTAAAGATAAATTTAACATAAAGATTAATTAATTTAACTCAATTTAACTAAAATAAAATAAAAATAAAAATTAAATCAAAGGATAAATCAATTAAATTGAATTAAAATTTAAAATTTAATAAATTAAAAGTACAATTAAATCAAAGATAATAGTTGTCATAATTTTAGAAAACGTTAAAAAAATTAAATAGCAAATTAAAATTAACATTGACTTTAATTAAAGGTAAAGAAAACAAATTAAAATAAAGTTAAAGTAAATATTAAAACCCTAAAACCTAAAGTAGCTAAGCTTGTAGTGCCCCCCCAAATGGGGTATATCATATCCAATCCTTCTCAACCCACCATCCTCCCTATCTCATTCTATAAAAGGATGTCAGACCCTTCACAATGGAATGACAAAATTAGAGAAAGAAAACAAAGAAAACAAATGAAGAATTTGGGACAAAGGCTAACTGAAATAATATTTTACGCATGCAAACAAATACAAATTTATAAAATTTCTACTTTGTTGACATTTGAAGCTTGGAAATGTTTGGTATTATTGATTTTCTTTTTCTCCAGTTAACTAAAATTAGTTGTGCTTGAAAGGGTAAATTCTTGTACATGTCTAAACATCATGCCTTGCTTTTCTCTTCATACTAACACCAATACCACTAGGTTTACTAGTACTCTTCCATGACCCAATTCACATTAGCCTTTGCCTGACCAAATGTCATTTTGTCTCTGTCCCAACTCAAATAAGTTATAATATAAGTCATACTTCTTTCACTTGCTTTTCGTAGTCTTGGATTCTTATTGTGTCACTTAAATATCCTACTATACTCAACTTGTCGTCTAAATTCTATTATCTATAGTTTCTTGTCAATATTTGCTATTTGGTTTTCAAACATTCATGGTTGTACCTATTTTCCTTCTCACATTTTATTTATATATAATTTCAAAAGAAATATAGAGGTTTGACTTGTCATTGAGGAAGTCTTCTATTCCTTACTACTTTGGCAAGATCCTAAATACTAATGCACTATTTTATTTATTTCTTAGTATTTTTGCTTACATGTTATGAAGATCCATTGACTAATTTAGAGAGATTTTATTTACTTAGATTGCAAAGACTCACCAATACCTAGGTATGTATTAAAATTCATATAAATTTCTATAATTTTATGGTTTTATGTAAAATTTGCATGATAGATGCATAAAGTTGCCATTGTTGTACTATTGGTCACAAATCTGCCTAAGTACAAGATATGATCACTTGTGCACCCTAGACTCGACCAACATTGAAAGGCCGAAGGAAAGAGATGTCCTCCGGACCAATCTCCAGAGAGGGTTGGTTCCCTTACTAAATCCTACACTGTTGAAGACTAGAGTTGCGGGAAAGAAATTAGAAATAACGGAAAGAGATGGGAAATATGGCCACAGGCCGAAAATGTAAGATTGAGGTAGACTAACAGCAAAAATTCCACCAAGTTTTATAACAACATATAACAGAAGGAAAGCAGTAGAATTTTACTCACACCTTTGTAGGGACAACCCTCAGATCGCATTTCAGTACTTACTCACTCACCAACAATGTTTTAAATCCAAAAATAGAATTCGAAACTTAACAACAGGAACATGAGCATAAAAATAAATGCTTTAAAAATAGAAGGAAATCACACACATAATAATGCTTGCAAATTTCAGAAGCCAAGTCTCTTCTATTGATGCAGAGAACTTAAGAAGTTTTCTTGCAAAATATCCAACCTTGTTTACAAATAGAACTTTGATTAGTATTTATAGAGGTTTTTGCCTCTTTCATTAAATACATATGGAGGCAAGGTGTCGGCCACTCAGACACCAATAGCAGCAACTCTCACCTCGGTAACAACCATGAACCAATGAACAAATGCCAAAGGAAATATCTACTGATTTTATCACATGGCATATCAAGCTTCAGCAGGAATCAACGATCTGATTTCATTCTCTATGGTGGCGCCTTGGAAATGCATACCCACGAAGTGGTCGGTGCCTCGAAAATGAACAATATTGCACTGGAATCAAAAGCACCTGGCAGTTTTGGTGATAAAATTGCCACAAGAATTAATTTTATCAATCTTAATCCTTTTTCAAAGAAGATTTTTATTGGAAACATGAAACTTCACCCAAAATGAGCCCTCATCTTCAATTCGCCTGAAACGAGCTTTTGCTTGGAATGTGCACTTAATACTTTTATCCTGTGTGAATGAAATTTTACCCCAATATTTGTCTTTTTCTTTGGAAGATCTTCTACCGCCATAAGTAGAACCAATCTTGGAAACTTCATTTCTTTGAAAATTAATAAAAACTGCCGGTAGAATAGTTGCACCAATGAAATGCCTAAAAGGAGAAATATTTATTATATTTTGGAGCGAAAAAGGCATTTCGGAAAGCGAAAAGGGTATTTCGGAGAGCGAAAAGGGCATTTCGGACCAAAACATTTTGGAGAAAAAGTATTTTACTTTGATTGCACCCAAAATTACACCCATCAAAAAACTTCAAAAAATAATGTTCAATGTGCGAAAACACTCAAGAAGCATTTGTAAG
This sequence comes from Wollemia nobilis, assembly GCA_028583015.1. Lineage (NCBI taxonomy): Eukaryota > Viridiplantae > Streptophyta > Pinopsida > Araucariales > Araucariaceae > Wollemia > Wollemia nobilis. Next base: position 791,061 of record JAQPPZ010016564.1, read on the forward strand.
TTTTACTGGCAAATTTACAACAAAATTTCAATGTGGCAAAAATGCCAATATTTCTAGTGGCTCACGGGGTATTCAGCTTGCCTGAATTCAATCGATCCCAGGCCTTCATTCATTGGGCATAGAGTCCCCGCTATCAATTGCATCTGATGGTCGGCTACTGGTACCAGCTTTGTCCTACTTTTTGAGATGTGTCGCTATGGATTCATACACTGCAACTGCATCAGCCCATGCATCTATAGTAATTGCCTCACGAACTTTGAGTGTATTCACAAGATATCGAAAGGTCTCAATCTTTTCAAGATCAAGATATTTAGCTTTTTGGCTAAGCTCCAGTAATCCTGACTCAATGCGGATGAATCTTTGCATCAACGGTAGTATGTGCTCTTCAGTGATGGGCTCCTCCAAGTTATCAATATCTGAGGTATCATCCATGAAAATGGTCCATAATGCATCTAGGTCTTTCTTTGCCAGAATATTGCCCTGATCATCAACAAAGCTAGGGAAACCATTAGCTGCGATGGTCTCAAAGTGAACCAAAGAAATGTGCCTCTCATGCTCGAATGTTTCCTACAGCTTACGGGCTTCCTTAACTAGTTCCATCTTGGAGAAAAAACTATGCACGGTAATCTTGGCACTTGCCCAATCACGGGCTATTTCACTCATTGGATGAAACCAAAGATCCATTTGAGTCATTGACTGGATCTTCGTGGCCATTTCCAACTTTGGCTCTAAATCTTGCTCTATGTTGTCCACTATAGGTCCGCCATATGAAACAACTGCTTGTACCTCTTGAAGAAACATGAGAACTAAGGTAGCCTTGGTTGCCATCTTCCTACAATTATTCAACAATTGACTATGGGCTTCTTTAATCTTATCCTTGGTAAGAGTCACGGTTTGCATTGCTTTTACCGCCAACTGATTCTGCAAGTTTTGAAGTTGGTCCTACAAGGCTTGGATCTTTAATTGTGCTTCCTGCTCTGCTGCCTAGAACTGAGAAGCTGCCTATTTGATCTCCATGATTTCATCTTCCAAACGCATAGCCTGTTGCTGCCACTATTGAGATTCAGACTGTGCAGTATCTAGTTTGACCTTTTGTGTTGCTAAGGCTCCCTCTAGCTCCTTGATCTTTGCTTCAGCCTTGATGAAACAATCCTTATAATGCTCAGCTTGCAGATAAATTGAACTTGATGCCACTTGTATGGTGCCCATTTGCTCTGCTAGATCCATCTTTGTGAGGTCCTCGATGACTGCTTGATAGGAATAGTCAGTAGGCACCATTTCTCCTTGAGGTTTCTGAACCCGAGGAACCATTGTCACCGTGTGCATTTCCATTGCTACTGGATCAAAAGTTACTTTCTTCATTGGTTTGGCCATGGCTAGCGCATCCTTTCTCTTGTGATTCTTCAACCATCTTGATGAACTTTGTCGTGCCCTACTAATTTTTTTTGCTATCGGGCGCTCAGGTAGCAACTCCATTTTAGAAGCTAGCGGCTCCTGTACTGTAAAAATTGGGGAAGACAAGAACAGAGCTTGTTGAGGATTTGATTCGACCACAAGGATGGAAGTGGAGGGTGCTTCAACCACACTTACTCGAAGAGGAGCTTGCGTGGTTATAGAAGAAATAGGATGAGAAGGCATGGAAGATGAATCTGAGGATAATGGGAGGAAAAATGGTTTTGGGGCGGACGCGAATGAACTGAAAGAAAGGGAAAAGGATGAAATGGGTGAAACTGGGGAAGCATTGGTGACTTGTGACTATGGGATAGTAACGAGAATGGAAGAGGTGGATGTAGCAACTGGAGGTAAATTAGACATGGAAACTGTGGATGAAAAGACAGTAGTCACCAAATGCTTATCAGAAAGAGAAGAAGAAATAAAATGCATACCTGCGGGCTCTAACATCGTTTGAGCCGATGGTGAATGTTGTTGTGCTAGAATATTGTCTTCTCCTTCTGATCTTGCCTTCTCCACATTTGGATTTACTATTGTCACAATTGGACTTAATTGTCCTAGCTGAGCCATAGAAGATATATCCGAAGAAACAACAGGCTCAATTGTTGGCAAAGGAAGCAATTTGGTGCTCAGCGCAGAAAGGGCCCCACTCCTTGGTTTCTTCACTACGTTAGGAAAAGGGACACTCATAGCTGCACTTCTCTTATTTTGTGGAAGTTGCTCCTCCAGTGGAAATTGCTCTTCTTCTTCATCTTCAATAGTTATCCTCTCCTCTTTTAATGCCTCCTCTTGTCCCATTAGATCCTCTTCTCTATCTGGACTGCTAATACTTCTAGGCACTAAATCAGCAAGGGAGAGGGGTTGGTAATTTTCATATTGTTCATCATAGATCATTGAAAAAGCATCATCCATAACCAATGGATAATTTGGCTTGGGCTTATTTCGGTGAATTCTCATGATCCACCAGCTGGCAATCTTCTCATCAGACCACTCAGGCAATTTTACCTTCATTTGTTCAAATAGACCTGAAGGAGGAACTTGTTCTGGATGATTTTCTGGATCATATTCAACCTCCATCTCATAAAAATCATGCCAAGGAGGAAGTGACATCATCTTCTCCACATGCCATTCAAGGTCATGTCCTTCGGGATTATTCCTTTGTTGCACGATGTCTTCTCTAGGGCAACAATGAAAATTCTTGGCCTTGATCTGATTGGCAAAAATACCCAAAGGATCATACTTCCATCGTTGAGGAAGCTCAACCAATCCATGGTCATAGAGCATTTCAACAATTAATTCATTCTGCCCATTCTGAGTAACCATTATATCACCAAAATTGAAAGGCATAGTGCATGTATTCTTCTTTCCCCTTCCTGATCCATAGGTATCATTTATGAAATCACTTTGTCGAGCAACTTCCAAGGCAAAAAGGTGTTCAGTTGTGAAATATGGCAGCAAAAAAGGTTTACCAGTAAAACCAAACATTCTAATCACCACGCCTTGCGTCAATAAAAAGACATCGCCTCTTTTTTGATCAACCACTTGTGCTTGCATTTCTCGAGGCACTCTGTTGCATACTCCATAAATTAACTCCAAGGCGGGTCCTAAAAACATCCTGTTGAAATTATAGTAGGACTCCTTCGACAAACTTTGAGTCCATGAGTATACTGGCAATGCTTTCCCTGCTTCATCTGTCTTATTTATTGCTATGAAGGCAAAGTGAGAGTGCATATGATAGAAAAAATACCATGCCAAAAGAGAACAATGTCTGAAAGTAATGTCTTCTCCACTTTGTACCTTTTGCAATTGTAAGTGTATCCTCCATTCCAAAAAATCTGCCCAATCAAAGAAAATGGGGTTTGGAGTTGCTGTCATGGCAGTCGGAGCATAAAACCCTACTTGTGAAATGTGTTGCACCAATGACGCTTGCCACTTGTGCACTATGGAATCTGAAGATAGTCTCGTAAGCCATGCTATCATTGAATACAAATTTGGACTCTTGAAATTCTTTAATGGCGTTGGTAGTTTCGGCAACTCTCCAAATCATGGCATCTTCAATAACTGGCTCTCCATGAACTGCCGCATGGGAATGGTGGATTGATACCTCTCTTCCTCTTCTTTAAAATTGAGCTTTTTGTGTGTGGCATAAGACGAAGCTTGCACACCACAAGCAAACGCATCCCGGATGGAATTAGCTGAAATACTAAATAAATCTTCTTCATGGGCATTTTGGACAGTTCTTGAATCAACATTATAACATTGTGCAATTGCCCAAATCAGCTCGGGACATGGGTGCACGGGTGTACACAGGTACCAGGAGAGATGAGAATGAAATGCTATAGTACGGGGACTCTCAACAGATATTTTTTGTGCAGCAAATTTGGCATCCAAACGCAGCTTTTTTGCTCCTTTGTTGGTGATTTTGCAATCATTAATCTGTGCCAGGCAATCTTCATAGGGTCTTAATTCCACATCTTCATCCTCGTCTGCTCGAGCTTTTCGCTGCTTCTTCTCGATTTCAGGCCTTTTCTGCACTTTTATCTTCTTGGCTTCCGTAGCTTTCTTCCTCATCTTCAGCTTTCCTTGAATATGCAGCAAAGAACGACAAACCTTGGAGCAAAACAAGAACTCTGCAAATGGTTTGATTGAAAACCGAAGCGATGGCTTCCTTTTATAATTTTTCTTGTGTATCCATTGGAAATCTTACTAATTTTATGGGCAACGCATGCATTCCAATGTTTTTTTTTTTTTTTTTAGAAAGCGTGATGAGTGGGCGGAGTGTATGACGTGGGATGAAAAAAAGAAAAAAAAATATGCGGGGATGACGGGTAATGGAGGCATGAAAATGGAATGGCGTGGCGGAAAAGGGGGGAGCAAGGGTTTGAATGTTTTTTTTTTTGTTGGAACCCGAAATGGCATTTTCGGGAGGTGGAAATGGGCATGGCGGAACCCGAAAAGGGTAATGCGGGGCGAGGAGGGGGAATTTTTTAAAAAAAGTTTTTTGTTTTTTTGGTGGTTTTTTTGGCATTTTTTTTTTTGTGAAGGGGAAGCGAAACAGGGTTTTCGGAGGCCGAAGCAGTCAAATCGGAATCCCGAAACAGGCATTTCGGGCTATGGAAGTGGGGCGGAAGGAAAGTTTTGGTTTTGTTTTTTGTTTTTTGGGTTTTTTTTTGTTGGGTGCTTTTGTGTTTTTCGAAGGAGGAAGAGAGGGAGAAGGAAGCGCGGAACACGGAAGGCGGAATCCGAAATAGTGATTTCGGATTTCCGAAACAGACGTGTCGGGGCATGGGAAAAACAAAAATGGAAGAAAGCAGATTTTTCAAGGCAGGTTTGTCAAGGGAGAGGAAAAGCGGGAAGCAAAAGAGGGGGAAATCAAGAAATTCGATTTTTGGTGGGAAAATCAGAAATTCGAATTTCAAAAATATGGAGGGAAATTTTATATTTTTGGGGAAGGAAAGGGGAAGGAAAAAACAACAGCCAAAAAAAAACAGGGGTTGGCAAGGTAAGGGTATAGAATGGGAAAAGGGCAAAAAATGGAGCCTTTTTTTTTTTTTTTTTTTACACCTCCAAAATTTTGGATCCTCTAAACACATCATCCCATTCGATCTTCTGGTTTCAATTTTGCTAATAACTACCCAGTTAAGCATAACCTTCCTAGAGTAGCACTCAGATGGGTGACCTCCTGGGAAGTCCCGGGCCTTGACCACTTTTTCAAAAAAAAAATTCTCTTTTTTTCTTTTTATTGCTACGAAGAAGAAAATAACGTGAAAAGGAAAATATGTACATATTTACATCCATAATCTCTATTTTCACTGATAATAGGCCTTCAAATGAAGACCATTAACTGGAATTGATAGTGCATTACCGTCCATATCTTGCAAATAAAAAGAATTAATTTGATTGGCACCTGTGATCTGAAATGGACCTTCCCATATTACCTCAAACTTGTGATGTTTGTCGGGCTTTGACTTCTTTTCATTCCACTTCAATACAAGGTCGCCAACCTTAAAGGTCCTTTCAGAAGCCTTTTTATCGAACCATTTCTTCGTCATTTCAGCATGCTTTATGAAGGCTTGGTACGATTTCTCCCTTTCTTCCTCCAACTGTAAAAGTTGAGCCAACCTCATGCTCATGGGATCGGACTCATCAGTTTCATCATCAACCAAATGCCAAGTTTGGAGGGTCGGTAATTCAATATGAATAGGCAAAATAGCTTCTTTACCATACACCAAGGAATAAGGGAACGTCTTGATGGATTTTTTTACCGAGATGCGATCAGCCCATAATGCTTGGTTTAAAAGCAAGTGCCAGCTCCGCTTGTTATCGCCAAGGGTCCTCTTCAAAATTTTGAGCAGGTTCTTGTTTGTTGACTCAGCCAGGCCGTTCCCCTATGGATAGTAATTAGATGAAGTTTTCAAATAAATTCCATACGTACCCGCAAATTCACTGATTCTAGCACCTATGAAAGGAGTTTCATTATCTGTTATAATGGCATCTGGGACACCAAAGCGAGTGATCAACCCCTCAAGGAAAGTGATGACTGTGGTTTGATCCACTTTCTTGGTTGGAATTGCTTCAGTCCATCTGGTGAAGTAATCAGTCGCAGTCAAGATATACTTGTGGTCGACAGATGAGTTAGGTTCAATAACTCCCACAAAGTCAAGGCCCCACTGCTGAAAAGGTGCTTCTACTTGAATCGGGCGAAGATGTAATGCCCCTTTTCTGACTCTACCAACATATCGCTGACAACTGTCGCAATGGGTACTTACTTTGTGAGCATCAACAAACAAAGTAGGCCAAAAATAGCCTGCTCGGATGATTTTTAAGGCCATGGACCTTCCTGCATAATGACCACCTGATAGTCCAGAATGAAATTCTTCTAAAATATTTTCTTTTTCGGAGTCCCTCACACACCTGAGAAGAATTCCATCAATATTTTTGTAGAATAGCCCTTCAGGCAACAAAGTATACCTAAGAGCTTGCAACCTGAATCTCCGACGTTGCGAAGCATCAAGGCGAGATGGACATATGCCTGAAATAAAATAATTGATTAGCTCCTCGGTCCAATCAAGATCGTTGGCGGTATGGTTTGCACAAATTTTTTCGTCCAGACTATCCTCATGCAACACATCTAATGACTCAGAAGCTGCACTTTTGGCTAGCTCCTGACATAGAGCTCTCCCACGAACTAACTTGGTTGGACGGATCTCCACATCATATTCTTGAATTTTTGATACCCATCCTGCTCTCTTGTCTCCTAATTCTCCTTGGAGAATAAAATTTCTTACATCAGGGTGTATGACATGCACAACCGTTTTGCTCTGAGAAACGAAGTGTCAGAATTTCTTTAATGCTTTCATTACTGCATATACTTGTTTCTCAATAAAATTATATTTCTCTTGATGAGGAGAAATAACCTGACTCAAGAAAGCAATTGGCTTCTCACCTCCATCCTCTTGTGATTGTGTCAAAACAACAACATAACTCTCTTGTTCGCCAACCGCATAGAGAATGAAATCTTTAGAATAATCAAGATTAATCAATACTGGAGCCTGAGTAATCCTCTCCTTGATTTCCTTGAAAGCCTATTTTCTTGTCTCGGTCCATTTAAACTCAACACCTTTCTTCAAAAGCTCAATCATGGGTTTCACCACTTGAGCGAAATCAACAATAAACTTACGAATGAAATTGATTTGGCCAAAGAAATATTGCAAATATTTTTTATTGGCCGACAATGGTAGCCTCAAAAGGGCTTCAGCTCTTGCAGGATCGATTGCCAATCCTTCTTGTGAGATTACATGGCCCAACAACTTCCCTTATTTGACAGCAAATATGGACTTCTTAGGATTAATTGAGATCCCAAACTCACGGCACTTCTCAAACACCTACCTCAAATGAGCAATGTGGTCTTCTCTGCGATGCGAAAACACAGTCATATCGTCAAGATAGATTACAATAATTCTATTCAATAACTCATCGAAAGCAATGTCCATAGCCCTCTGAAAAGTGGCACCAGCATTTGAAAGTCCAAATGGCATCCGTTGGTAGGCGAAAGTACCCCACTTGGTGGTGAATGTTGTTTTATATTGATCCTCGTCTTTCACCCAAATCTGATTATACCCAGAGAAACCATCAAGCAATGAGAATCTCTAGGTGCCAACTACTACATGAAGTATTTGATCGATCTGAGGTAGAGGGTAATGATCCTTTAAAGATGCCTGGTTGAGATTGTGAAAGTCAACACACAACCGAATGTCTCCATTCTTTTTCCGTACTGGGACCAGGTTAGCCACCCATGTTGAGTGCTTGATTGGATAGATTATCTTGGCCTCTAGCATCTTCAACAACTCCGCTTTCATGAGGACTTCAATCTTGGGATTGACAGGCCATTATTTTTGACGAAAAGGTTTTACCCCTTCCTACAATTCTATAGTATGTTGAATCACATTCTTATCGTAACCCCTCAAATCGTGGTAGCTCCAAGCGACAATATCTGGATACTCAAAACACAATTTCTTGATATCTTCGAGTTCTTCTGGGGTGCCATCTATTCCAACCTTGATGACTTTCTCAGGCTCCAAATTCAATTCTTTATAATCCTTCGCATCTATTCTAATCTTGTGCTTCTCAACCCGATCACTCTGGTCGAACAAACTTTCAAGTGTAATCAGTCCCCTAGGGATGTGATTATTTTTTAGCTGAATCATCCCTTCTCTCTCTTCTTCAACAAGGACTCTATCATCAGTGCTTGCAGTTTCTTTAAGCAAGAAATTAACTATCTGCTCATCATTATCAAATACTTGCCAATAGAGACTTTTGTCAGGAACTGAGGGTCTGTAAATTACCCTAACTGTCTTAGGCTTTCTAACTACTTGTTCTATAGGAGAGTAGTTAGCACCGAGAGAGGCAAGAATATCTGCATGTTTATTTAGCTCTCTTGAAATTGCCTGAACATTTAAAGCAGTGAAATATTCAAACAAGTCCCAGACTCTATTGCGGTATGCCTTCAGGTAGTGTTGCTTTGCCACACACCTGTTAGTGATCTGATTAGTAACAAGTTTCGAGTCACCAAAAATCTACAGCTGTGTAATACCCAACTTCTCAGCTTTCTTCAATCCAAGGCATAAAGCCTCATATTCAGCTGCATTATTTGTGCAACCCCAAGTTAGCCTATAAGAATAAGTCTTTTGCAATCCTTCAGGGGAGATCAACACAACGCCGACTCCTGCACCATTCTTGCATCTGGTGCCATCAAAATACATTCTCCATAATTGATCTGCAACAGGATCGAGAGAATCAGGAACCTTTTCTTCAATCTGTTCTGGCTTTGTGATAGTATAACAACCAATGTCTGTTCCAATCATCGCATTGAAGTCCATGAGCGAAAACTCATCCTTGAGGTGAAGCTCACCCAATGCTTCTTCCATCAAATCAACCTCTCCTAACTCCTCGGTCACCATGTTAACCGCTCCTGGGGAACTTTCTTCTTCCAACTTCTCAATGTGAAAAGGTGAGGGCTTCTCATTATGAATGTGGATCTTCTTTCCCTTGAATGGTATCTCCAAATGCGAGTAGTCTAAGGAAAGGTATCCTCCTAGCTTAGCCGTGAACTCCCTCGAGAGGCACATGCTAAAGTAAGGTTCCAGGTCAACTACTACCACTTCCTGGATGACCGTGATTTGTGGCATACTATGGAGGACAATGGGAATATCCTTGATCACACCTACTATTTTCATAGGTGTCCCATCCAACTGCAAGACTCCAGGGCTACTCCTTGTATACTCCATACCCATGACTTCACAAACTGCCTTTGGCATGACAGTTGTCGCAGCGCCAGAATCAATCATGCAATTGTGCACTATCCAACCCTCCATCCTGAGTGACAAATAGAAAGGGGGTGGTCTATTCTTTCTAGTGGCTGAAGTAGTCAATGCTTGAGCAAAAATTATCTGGGTAGGACTTTTTCTATTATCTTTCACAGACTTCAATGATTCTTGTAACAGATCAACTTGCCCAGGTAATTGTAATGCATCATAAAGACTAACCTTAGCAGGAATCTTCTTCAACTCTTCAACAATGTTGTATGCGGACGTACCAGACTCCCTTTTGTTAGTGGCCTCATATTTGCTCCGATATTGTTGTGTGGCTTCTACCCTCTGTATTTTAGTCAAATATGGATACTTGAGCTTTTCTCTGGCTTGTTCCTCTGTTTCAGCTCTTGCTTGCGAAGTTGATGCTTTTTCTTGCAATATTTCCTTTGCTTGTGGTGGTAAAAGATCTTTCAATAGAACAGGTGAATCTGGATTTGATGTTGAAGCAGGAGCTTTTACTTGTTTCTTCTCATCTTGCACCTTTGGGTCAGCAGGTACCCTTAACGGTTCCATCTCAGCTAGATCTACTATAACTGGCTTCTTTCCAGCTCTTGTGAGAACTGAAACTTGTTCTTCTGATGAAACCATGAAATTGTGATCCATTTCAGTAATCATATTAACCTGACCTCCAGAAGAGCTTGCAACTAGTGTTTGCACATAGTTCAAATGAACCATACAAGTCTCCTCATCGTGTGGATCATTACATGTAGAGCACCAGTATGTTCTATCTATGGGGCCAACTTCCTCATTCATTGATACAGTTGGGTTCCTCTCAGATACCTTGCTTGTTGAAGCCACTTGTTCCCTGGTGATTGGCGGAGGTTGAAATCTCCTGGGTTGGAAATCTCTCTCAGCTTGCTTTCTTTCGATAACTATGATTTTGTTGCCCATTGCTCTTATAGCTGAATTAGCGGACTTCACTTCTTGCAAAAGTGTCATGTAAGGATTAGGATTTAAGGGGGCAGGAGGTGTCGATAAAGGTAGTGGTTTCGGTGGTGCAGGTAATGCAGGAAACGGGATAGATGGAGGTCGTTGAGGAGCTGACAGGGCAGGTAATTATGGAAAACTAGAAGCTGACTATTGTGATACCGGGATAGGAGCGATCGAGGGGGTGCTGAATTCCATGAAGGGATCGGATACATTACCGGCATAGGCTGTGAAAATGTGCTAGAATGAAGATATTGTGGGAGATCGAGAATAATGGGCATAGTTACCTTCGGAGGAAGCCTACCTACAACAATCAAATCAGCTTCGGCCTTTTGAGCTTGTGTATACAAATCTAGAAACGTGTTCACATTGGCCTGATGTACTGCCATACCAATATCGGTGTTGAGCGCTCGAAGGTAATAGAACGCCGCTTGTTCATGCGTAGGCCTCAAACCATCTGGAACTCTTTGCCAACTTTGCACAAATTGAACATTAAAATCTACAATCTCCTCTTGAGGATGCCTCTGAATGGTGGTAAATTGGTGCAGCAAAGAATATGGATCAGCTTGCTCATGGAAATTCTTGATCAACAACTCAGCCAACTGATCCCATGAAGTAATGGTGCCAGGCTCCAATGATCGGTACCAATAGAGCAATTTTCCTCTAAGCGACAAGACCAACAACTTAACCATCACATCTTCATCTAGAATGTCATGAATCATCGCCAAAGCAACTACATCTTGGATATGCTCATATGCAGTTTTTCCAGTACCATCATAGGTCGGCAAAGCTTTTAATGCAGCTTGAGGAACTGGGTTCTGTGCTTGCAAGTTCAAGGCTCCTGAGCTGTTCCATGCAGGGAACTGCCTTGGTGGCTGTTGTTGTTGATGCGACTGTGCCATGTGAACTGGAATATGAGGTGGGGGTGGAGGAACACTGGTGGAAGTACTAACTGGACTTGGAGAAATAGAAAACACACTAGCTATTTGTGAGGATGTTGCGAATGACGTAAGTGACGGGGTGACCAACCTAGGGCTTTCACCTAATTTTTGGATGTCGAGTTCAAAAAACTCAACGGGGTTTTCAGATTTTTCAGCCTTCGATCTTGTGATCATGAAGTATATCTTTCACCGTCCCCACGTTCGAAGATTTCTGGATATGATCGAGTCGCCAGATGTTCTAATCATTCGACAGAAAAAAGGTGAACATCAAACCTAAATTCTACTAAGAATGGACTCTTTTAAGTCCCACCGGGCGTGCCAAAAATTGTTGGTCACAAATCTGCCTAAGTACAAGATATGATCACTTGTGCGCCCTAGACTCGGCCAACATTGAAAGGCCGAAGGAAAGAGATGTCCTCCGGACCAATCTCCAGAGAGGGTTGGTTCCCTTACTAAATCCTACACTATTGAAGACTAGAGTTGCGGGAAAGAAATTAGAAATAACAGAAAGAGATGGGAAATATGGCCACAGGCCGAAAATGTAAGATTGAGGTAGACTAACAACAAAAATTCCACCAAGTTTTATAACAACATATAACAGAAGGAAAGCAACAGAATTTTACTCACACCTTTGTAGGGACAACCCTCAGATCGCATTTCAGTACTTACTCACTCACCAACAATGTTTTAAATCCAAAAATAGAATTCGAAACTTAACAGCAGGAACATAAGCATAAAAAGAAATGCTTTAAAAATAGAAGGAAATCACACACATAATAATGCTTGCAAATTTTAGAAGCCAAGTCTCTTCTATTGATGCAGAGAACTTAAGAAGTTTTCTTGCAAAATATCCAACCTTGTTTACAAATAGAACTTTGATTAGTATTTATAGAGGTTTTCGCCTCTTTCATTAAATACATATGGAGGCAAGGTGTCGGCCACTCAGACACCAATAGCAGCAACTCTCACCTCGGTAACAACCATGAACCAATGAACAAATGCCAAAGGAAATATCTACTGATTTTATCACATGGCATATCAAGCTTCAGCGGGAATCAACGATTTGATTTCATTCTCTATGGTGGCGCCTTGGAAATGCATACCCACGAAGTGGTCGATGCCTCAAAAATGAACAATATTGCACTGGAATCAAAAGCACCTGGCAGTTTTGGTGATAAAATTGCCACAAGAATTAATTTTATCAATCTTAATCCTTTTTCAAAGAAGATTTTTATTGGAAACATGAAACTTCACCCAAAATGAGCCCTCATCTTCAATTCGCCTGAAACGAGCTTTTGCTTGGAATGTGCACTTAATACTTTTATCCTGTGTGAATGAAATTTTACCCCAATCTTTGTCTTTTTCTTTGGAAGATCTTCTACCGCCATAAGTAGAACCAATCTTGGAAACTTCATTTCTTTGAAAATTAATAAAAACTATCGGTAGAATAGTTGCACCAATGAAATGCCTAAAAGGAGAAATATTTATTATATTTTGGAGCGAAAAAGGCATTTCAAAAAGCGAAAAGGGTATTTCGGAGAGCGAAAAGGGCATTTCGGACCAAAACATTTCGGAGAAAAAGTATTTTACTTTGATTGCACCCAAAATTACACCCATCAAAAAACTTCAAAAAATAATGTTCAATGTGCGAAAACACTCAAGAAGCATTTGTAAGTTTTACTGGCAAATTTACAACAAAATTTCAATGTGGCAAAAATGCCAACATGTACTTTAAGTAAGTGTTATTTTATATGTGTATTTTTTGTATTATTATTTATTTGTATTTTCTAGTCCTTTACACACACACACACACACACACACACACATATATATATAGTGTCTTATATTTGGTCATATAGGCTTAGTAAAAAAACTTATTCTTTTAAATTTAAAGCGATATAAATATATTATCGATAAATTACTAACTTCTTTTGACAAAGTTACCGTTGAAGCCATTCCTTGATCATGGAATTTCCATGTGGATTCCTTTGCTACAGTTGCATCCCTTAGTACTATTATGCTTGAAGATGAACATCCTATAATCATCATTTGATAGATGCAAAAACCCATTAACCTAGACTCTAGTTAGCTCCCATTAGACATTTTCTCTATAGACATTGCTACACTTGATCATTGGCAAAGAGATACCTATGCATTCCTTAAGGATGGTACCTTACTTGTAGGATTAAGTCATAGTGAGTGTAAGTGTATCAAGCACCATGCTTATCACTATATTATTATTGGAGATATTATTTGTTGTCGCTCCCTCAATGGCATCCTACTTTGATGTTTAAACTACAATGAGACTCAAACAGTTATTAGAGATACCCATGTTGGATCTTGTGGAGGCCATTTTAGTGGTGTATCCATCTCTAAAAAGCTCTTATGCAAGGACTATTATTGGAATTTTTATGGCAAAATACTCTTATGACTATGTTAGCATCATAATTAGTGCCAAAAGCATGATAATATCATTCACACAGCTCAAGCGCTTCATCCCATGATATTGTCATGGTTATTTTTGATGTAGGGATTGGATATCATTAGTAAATTTAACCCAACATAATCTGAAGGACATAAGTTCATCATCACAAAAATTGAATACTTAACCAAGTGGGTTGAAGCAATATCATTATCTAGCATAATGGGGACATAGGTTTCTAAGTTTATATTTAACCAAATTCTTTGTTGATGCAATATTCCTTGTATGTTAGTATCATATAATAGGATGACAAAAAATATATATGAAGTTTGTGATTCAACATAAGTGATCTACATCATATTACCCTCAAGGAAATGATTAAGTTGAAACTTCAAATAATACTTTAGTTAAAATCCTAAAGAATATGGTTAACAAAACCAAATGTAATTAACAATTATAGCTATATATGGCTTTATAGGCTTATCGTACTAGTTTGCATACTCCTATATGAGCCACCCCTCATACCTTAGTTTATGGAATCAAGGTCATATTCTCATTTGAGCTTGAGGATCCCTCACTATGAGTCTTTCTTCAAGATTCCTCCATCGAGGATGAGTACTATCTAGGTCATCTTGTCTCGTTGGAATTTATTGATGAAAGATAAACCCATACAATAGAGGACTTATGAGCTTATTAAGACATGCTTCAATGAGTCTATGATAAGAAAGTGTTACCATAGTCTTTTCGAATTGGTGATTTGATCCTTAAACAAAAGAACATTAGCCAAAGATGAGATCAAAGGTAAGTATGAATCGAACTAACTAGACCTATTTGTAATTACTGCTATGTTTGGATTAGAAGCATATCATCTAGCCATGCTTGATGGTAACAAAATAAAAGAGCCCCTTAATATTATGTACCTTAAACATTACTATGCTTAAATTATGTCTTTAATATTCTACATTGATTTTTTTATCATTTGTTTGATTATATTTGATGCTTAGTTGCATAGTTATTTGACATCACCATTGCATATATGCACATATTTTATGATTTCCAAGTTTTCATATTTCATATTGTGTCAATAAGGTCCCTCAATATCCAATGATAATCTTTGTTAGAATGACTTATGTATTGCACTTGGTTAGGTGGCTAAGGTAGTAGATTTCCCTAGTCTCTCTTTTCTCTCATTTGATTGTCTGTTTGTATGATTGTTTGATACCATTTTTGCATGAGTGTCCTTATTTATGATTGCCTATATTTCCTACTTTATATTACACAAGGATATCCATTGAGATATGACAATTATTCTAGTCATATTCACATGCATTAGATTTTTGCTAGGTCACTAATGCTAGTAGATCTTTCTTTATCTCTCTCTTTCTCTGTGAATTATTTCTTGTATATCATGATTGCATGTTATCTAACATACTCTCTCCTTTGTGATTCCTATGAGTATGCATTATTTTCTAGCAACATTTTTTAATTTTAAATGTTTTCTCAATATTTGGTTGTTTTCATATGATTCTTGCTTGGCAAGTCAAGAGGACCATGATGACACATGATGATTCTAATAAAAAATAGTTCACTTGCATTGCATTTGCACTAGCTATATAAGGTAGTGGTTCTTCTCCTAGTTATTTTGCTTGATCATTAATGAGGTACATGCATATTTTCAAAATCAATACAAACATTTTCTCTCATGTTGGGGACATGCACATGTTTTCAAAACATATTATGTCTTGCAAAATATTTTATGAACATTTATTATGAGTATAATCCAAATCACCCTCTCAGGTGATAATATGTTTTTAATCTAAAACATCCTCTTGGGTAAGCATATATTTTTATCTGAAATACCCTCTTGGGTGAGCATCATATGAAACACTCTCTCAAGTAAGGATATTTATTATTTGAAACACCCTTTTGGGAGAGAAATTTTTTTATCTAAAACATCCTCTTGGGTGAGCATTATCTTAAACACCCTCATAGGTGAGCCTTATCTAAAACACCTTTATGGGTGAGCACTATCTAAAATAACCTAATGGATGAGCATTTTCTAAAACACCTTCATGCATGAGCACTATATAAAACAACCTCATGGATGAGCATTTTCTCTAGTAAGCTTTATTTGAAACACCTCAAGAGTGAGTTTTTTTTTAAAATATTCACAAGTGAGCATTGTCTAAAACACCCTCTTGGATGAGATTTATCTAAAACACCCTCACAAATGAGTGTTGGGGAATATTAAATTATTTAGTACATATTAATGTACCCCCATAGTACCTTCATGGTACAATTTTAAATATGTAATAGATTAGGGTTGAGTCTATAGTTTAGGGGGTGTGATTTATATTTCCGCTTTTATGTAAGTGTTAATGTGCAAGAAATGCACAAGTGTCATGTAAGAGTGCAATGTGTAG
The DNA here is from genome assembly GCA_028583015.1 of Wollemia nobilis. Taxonomy (NCBI): domain Eukaryota; kingdom Viridiplantae; phylum Streptophyta; class Pinopsida; order Araucariales; family Araucariaceae; genus Wollemia; species Wollemia nobilis. The sequence goes on from JAQPPZ010016564.1 coordinate 807,097, forward strand.
GAAATGCATAAGTGTCATGTAAGTTAGTGTGCAAGTGTAGACTGAGCAAATGTGCACAAGTATCTTGTATTAAGAGTGAAAATATGTAATGTAAGGATATGCCTAAGTGTGAAGTGCAAGAGTTGTGTTTATGTGTGCAAGTGTCTTAGGGTCAAGTGTCCATGTAAAAGAAAGTGAAGAGTCTTGTATGCAAGTGGTAAGATGATAAGCCAAGAGTCATGGGACTTGTCATATGGAGAGCAATAGTCAAGTATGTGAAGAGTCACATTACTATGGTTATATTATGGATAAAATACTCCATGAGAATGTAACATGAATATCATATTACAGAGTTGTAATAGGAGGTAAAGGAATAAAGCTTGTATATAGATATTTGAGCAATTAATATTGTAAATTTTCTTCATGCATAGTTCATGAATGACTTCAAAAATTTACATTCATATTTGAATATATAAATAAATGTTTATTTTAGTATAATATAGGCCTTGATATAAATATTAATTTGCTCATATATTATTCTACTCTTTATTATTGATATTTTGACCTTTAATATTGTGGCTATTTTATATTGGGGCCTATGATATTTTGTGGTGGTAAGGCTTAAAATGCAATAGTGTCATTAGAGCTACCACTTGAATTTTTCCATTTTTATAGAGTTATTTGTTAGCCATCATCATTAATTAACTTTTTCCACTTTTGATAAAGTTTTTTCAGAGTTTATCCACTTTTAAGGTAGTGTAGAATTGGACTCTAACTTTAAAGGTCTTATTGACTAGAATTTGAGGGGACAAGGATTAGTCACCCTGATTTGAATGTCCACTTGGTTGAAGAAAAACTAGTGAAGACTAGGAATCATAATGCTATTGTAAACATGCATGACGACATGATCCAACAAGGGTAAATTATCCAAAATTGTTTATTTGTGGCCTTTGGTGGCTTTGAGCACTGGATCCTTTGTGATCTCCTCCTTTTAAGTGGCTCCACAAGAAAGAGCCACAACATAGTCTTTGTAGGCGATGCAAAGGCATATAGATGATGAACACCTCCACATTGATTGTTATGGTCCCTATATATGTTGATGTTATAGTCCAACTATGGGTCAAAGCAAAATAATAGAGCCATTACTACCATTCCTATTGTTTTTAGGAGATTCATCTATAATGATGCCACAACATCAATTTTCATCATCACCTAGATTCTCATTGCATAGTTTTAGGCTTGATTTGAATTTTGGTTGAAGCTTAAGGTCTTTGTTGTGCCATTAGACCTACTAATACATCTCCATAGATGACCTCCTACTAGCGTTTATCATCAATGTGATTGAATCTATGAATGGTATTTCTGAGTGGTCCCAAGTCCCAAGATAGAATTCAATGGCTCTCTCCAACACATCAACATCAACATTTGAGTGCTAAAACCAATGGCTCTCCAAAGAGCCAATCTCCAACCTTTCTACTACCTTGATCACAAATATTATGTAGTTTTATTAATTCAAGGAAGGAAAATTTCCATGTTTGTGTAAAGTGGGCAAGATATGAGACTTCAATGGAAATATTAGCTATATTACAGATCATGGGTTAATGTAGTGTAACATGGGCCCTATTTCTAAACACTAGAGGGGTAATAGTATACGTCGATATTGGTAATGGATATTTCTATTGATGAGTTGGACTCTAGCATGGATTGGTCCCTATGCATTGGAGCTATTCTTAATATCTTTTAGTGTCATCCTCATTGCAATTTCTCTCCAACCCATTTTATTCCTATGGTTACACCATCTACCCCCCGTATAACCTGCGACCTCCTATTTCTTCCACGTGTGCTCTACCTAATAATTCTATACCATATGCATATTCATCTAATTTTATATAGATCCCTAATAACTTTGGCACCTCTCTCCCTATGAGAAGTAAATTTTGGTCTTTTCGATATTCAATGTCCAAACTCTATTATTGTCTGACCCACTCATAGTCAATCATTGTAGCTGCACCTATCACTTCCATATTGTGGCATCCATTACTATGTGTCACCTCCATGAAAGGGGCTACCTATTGCCATTTTTTCTATAGCCTCTCAATGTCACACTCCCCAGATTCTAGATCACACCAAACCATGTGTGGTGGATTTATTGCTATTGACCTTTTGAAACTCATCATTTGATTTTCAAGGTTTCCTATTAGTGACATAGGAATAAATTGAGGGCCTTTCATATTTTCAATCTCTCAATTTTGTGAAGGCCTATGTAAAGCCTTGACCTAAGTGCATTATCAATTCCCTTGCAAGCCTACTCTGATTTCTTAAAAGGAACTGATTCTCCCTAGCTGATATCAATTGCATTGCCATGATGATAACTATCAGTTAGAATCACATATTCCAATGAGCCTGTTTGCTTACTTCCAAGTGATGACATCATATCTATGTTTACTGGCACAAGGGATGAGCATGTTCTCTAAGCACGTTTGAATCTATACCTTGTTTTATTCCTAGAAGAACCTAGTTGTTTTGTCTACTTGAATTTAATTGACCATCCTTACCTCCCATGTGGCAATTGACTAGTCTATTCTTAGATGGCCACATGACCTATTGACTAGCTAGCACACATGTTGATGGTTGGTATTTTTACCTATTTTTGATGGTTACCATTCGCTCATCAGTTATAATAGCATAGAGAGTTCATTTGGATCGATCTCACCAAGCAATTCTATGAATTCCATTTGTATGCTATGTTTTTCTTTTATTGTTGCTCTTGATGTGGTTTTTTTTGGATGGATGGTGGAGATACAACTTTAACTTCCCATAGGACATCCAAGCTGCAACTTATTTTATGGAATCTACAACCACGCGACGTTATATTTTCATGAAAATTAGCACATGAAGGTCAATCCCATTTTGTAGTTGATACAAGATACCATTATGAAGTACATGGCACATTATTTTCTACCACCTTGACTATAATTTCACGTAGTCTATTGCAATATCTTCTATGGGGAGTTGTTCTTTCCCATGCAAGCACATGAATGTGTTGTCATCTATTGACGTATTTTCTAGTTTAATTCACGTTCCAAGTGTCACAATGTGCTACACATATATCTTATGTGCATATTGTCCCCATGATACCAAGTTTACCCTAAAATATAGCGACACATAATGGAGAAAGTAGCATAGTTGAGATATAACAATTTATCATTTATGGGGATAGAGACTATTATTTAGCCATTTTAAAATCATATTGGGTGACTAAGAGAAATAGCTAGCATTTTCTAGCTAGCACATGTTGCTAATTTTCCTAATATCAACTAATGTACCACATGGAAAATTGAGTTATGTGTGGTTGACTGAAGACTAAGACATGTGGTAAAACAATTTCATCCCACATTCATAGTAGGATTTGTTTATTGAAATTTTATTACTTTATATTTTGCTTCAATATAATGCATATGAAATATGAAACGGGACAACATAATATATGATTTTAAAACAATAAATATTTCAAAGAATATTCACAAAATATTCTATTTGAAGGAAAACAAAAGCTGTCAAATATTTCCTCATAATTCTACTTAGAGAAAAATCATTCCTCTTTTCTTTTTTCCTAGTGGGACACCTATTTTTCTTGTAATTTGGGGCATCAAATCAATTACGATTATAGCCTTGTTTATACTCATCGAAAAACTCTTTTTGAGCCAATTCCAATGGAACCATTATTTTATAATTTTGTAAAGGTCTACTTTGACCTGTGGTGCATCAAAGTTTCTATTGTTAACATCTTATTCTAACCTCAGGTTAGGGTCCACTTTTTTAGCCCATGGTTAGGTTTTATCCTTTTGACCTTGGATTAGGGTTTATTTTTTTTGATCCATGGTTTGGATTTATCTTTTTAATATTGATGATTAGGGTCTCTTTTTTTCAATCCTCAAATTTGGATTTCGATCATGAGGATTACCTTTTATAACCTTTTAATTAGGATTTTTGAGGCTCTCATTCTAATCATGATAATTTTGGGTTATCTTTTCCAATCCTCCAATTAGGGTTTCTTTTTAGGGTCTCTTCTACAAAGTTTTTATGAAAATATTATATTATGGAGTGCATTATTAGTAGTACCCAACACTCCTTTCTTACCTTTATTGGCTTGTTAGCATAACACCAAGTACATTAAGCTTCTGCATTAGCTTCTCAGCTACTTTCAGCATAATTTTTTGAAGGTATAACTCTAATCCATACCTTCTTTCAAAAATTCAGCAAGCACCTTGTGATTTACTTCCACATTTAGCATTGGATCGCTAGGATTTGTGCCTTTCATCTCTTTCTTGTAACTCTTCCTCATAGTGGACCGATAATGGTTTCAAGATACCTACATAATGATATGATTTTTATTTTGAGGTGTGTGCTTCAAGTTAAGCATGAATCATGCGAAGGAATAAATAATATTTTATGAAGAAGATTGAATAAAATTGAAGGATTTCACTCCTCCATTCCATTGAGGCAATTGTGATTGAGCAGAGCCTTCTAGAGGGTATCTATCTTCTTCTTAGCTTAAGGATTGAACATTACCACATTCTGTCCTAATTTCTTGTAAAAGAATTGGAGTCCAATGCTTCTATTGTTGGGAGGAATGATGAGGATTCCTAGTAGCATAGGTTTTATTGTTTTAAACCTTAGGATTAGTTTATTTCCTAGGTTTCTTTTTCAATAAAAATTTCAACATGAGCCCTAATCTCACATATGATTTTAGATCTATGTTTTTAGTTGAACTATTATTTAGCCTTCTAGAAGATAGATTTTTAAGGTCAAGAATAGCGTTTGTTAAGATTTAATCTCCCGAATTAGCATTTTGTTGCAATTTGGAGATTATTTATGTATTTTGGGTAGCAATGCCTATAAAATATTTAGTTTTTGAATAAAAACAACCAATTATATTTAGATCCATATCACCTATGAGATAATCTGGGAAAATTCCCAACATCCATACATTGGAGCACTTGTGAGTTTACTAGGATAGGCTTTGACAATCCTATGATAAGAATGTGTGACCATGGTCTTTTGAAATTGGTGATTTGGTCCTTAAAAAAATTAAAAGAACACTAATGTGAAAGATGAGCTCAAAGGTAAATTTGAACCAAACTAGCTAGGCCCATTTGTAATTGCTACCAAGTTTAGTTTAGGAGCATATCATCTAGCCATGCTTGATGGTTAAAATTTTAAATATCCCCTTAAAATTATGTACCTTAAATGTTATTATACTTAAACTATGTCTTTGGTTATCCACATTGATTGCTTTATTATATGTTTAACTACATTTTTTGCTTAGTTGCATAGTTATTTGACATCATCGTTGCATATATGTATTTATCTATGATTTTCTAGTTTTTCTATTTCGTATTGTGTTAAGGATGTCCATTAGGATCTAATGATGATCTTGGTTAGAATAGCTTATGCATTAAAATTTGTTAGGTGGTTCAGGTAGCACATTTCCCCAGTCTCTCTTTTCCCTCATTTGATTGTCTATTTGCATAATTTTTTGATATCATTATTGCATAAGTGTCCTTGTGATTTCTTGGTTGGCCTGCTTTATATTACATAAGGAGATCCACCAAGATATGATGATGACACTAGTAATATTAGTTCACATGTATGAAATTTACACTAGGCGACTAATGCTAGTAGATCTCTCTTTCTCTATGAATTATTCCTTGCATATCATAATTTTTTGTTATATTACATACTCTCTCCATTGTGAATCCCATGAGTATGTATTCTTTAATTTTAAATATTTGCTCAATGCATGTTTTCTTGCTTTGTATGATGTCTTCTTGATGATTCAAGAGGACCACAATGATCCATGATGATTCTAGTTAGGAATAGCTCACTTGCATTGCATTTGGACTAAGTATCTAAGGTAGTGGTTCCTCTCCTAGTCCTTTTGCTTGATTATTAATGAGGCACATACATATTTATAAAATCAGTACAATAATGTTCCCTTATACTAGGAGCATGCACATATTTTTATACCATATTATGTCTTGTAAAATAATTTATGAATATATATTATGAGCATTATCTAAAACACCCTCTCGACTAACAATATTTTTCATTTGAAAAAACCTCTTGGGTGAGAATATATTTTTAGTTGAAACATCTTCTTGGATGAGCATTATCTAAATTTCCCTCTCAGGTAAGCATATTTTTTATATGAAACTCCCTCTTAGGTGAGCATATTTTTAATCTTAAACACCCTCTTTGGTGAGCATTATCGAAAACACCCTTGTGGGTGAGCTTTATATAAGACACCTTTATGGGTGAGCACTATCTAAAACACCCTCATGGGTGAGCTTTATCTAAAACACATTTATGGATGAGCACTATATAAAACACCCTCATGTGTGAGTATTTTGTGAAACACCTTCATGAGTGAGCATTATTTAAAACACCCTCTTGGGTGAACTTTATCTAAAACACCCTCATGGGTGAGATTTTTATAAAACACCTTCACGGGTGAGCATTGTTTGAAATACCCTCTCGAGTGAGCATTATCTGAAACACCCTTATCATCATGGACCACAATGATCCATGATGATTTTAGTTAGGAATAGGTCACTTGCATTGCATTTGGACTAAGTATCTACGGTAGTGGTTCCTCTCCTAGTCCTTTTGCTTAATTATTAATGAGGCACATACATATTTATAAAATCAGTACAATAATGTTCCCTTATACTAGGAGCATGCACATATTTTTATAACATATTATTTCTTGTAAAATATTTTGTGAATATCTATTATGAGCTTTATCTAAAACACCCTCTCGACTAACAATATTTACTATTTGAAACAACCTCTTGGGTGAGAATATATTTTTAGTTGAAACACCTTCTTGGATGAGCATTATCTAAATTTCCCTCTCAGATAAGCATATTTTTCATATTTTTTATATGAAACTCCCTCTTAAGTGAGCATATTTTAATCTCGAAAACACCCTTGTGGGTGAGCTTTATCTAAAATACCTTTATGGGTGAGCACTATCTAAAACATCCTCATGGGTGTGCTTTATCTAAAACACATTTATGGGTGAGCACTATATAAAACACCCTCATGTGTGAGTATTTTGTGAAATGCCTTCATGAGTGAGCATTATTTAAAACACCGTCTTGGGTGAGCTTTATCTAAACCACCCTCATGGGTGAGCTTTTTATTTTTTTTGGTAATTAAGGGACATAAACATTACAACCGGGTTTTACAGGTTGACCCAAAACCTATTACAACAATAGCACAACGCTAAAACGAGACAATAACTCAAAATGGATAGTCTGTTTAGCCCTCTGCTGAGGACACAAAGCCAAAAAAGAGTAATACCCTTACAAAAATTTACCCACCCCTTGGAACAAAGGCGGTCGACAACTCCGCCTTCTAACACTTTCTCTTTTCTTTTGGTCGCGAAACTGTGACATGTCGCGATATCATGACACTTCTCCTTCCTCCTCTTTCTTTTCTCTTTTCATCGCAAAAAAATGACATGTTGCGAAATCGTGACACTTTTCCTTCCCGTACTTTCTCTTCTCTTTTGGTCGCGAAAATACGACATGTCGCGATATCGCGACACTTTTTCCCTCCTGCTGGTCGCGAGTATACGACATGTCGCAATATCGTGCCACTTTCCCTTCTTGCCCTTAGTCTTCTCTTTTGACCGCGATAAAATGACATGTCGCGATATCGTGTCACTTTTCCTATCTTGCTCTTTCTCTTCTCTTTTAGTCGCAAAAAAACAACACGTCGCGATATCACGACACTTTTTCCACTTGCTCTTTCTCTTATTTTTTGGTCGCGATAAAGAGACATGTCGCGATATCGCGACACATTTTCCATGTCGTGATATCGCGACACTTTTTCTAACATGTCGCGAAATCGTGACACTTTTTCCTTCCTTCTCTTTCACTTCTTTTTTGGTCGCGACACAGCTGCAAGTCGCGATATCGCGCCACTTTCCCTTCTTGCCCTTAGTATTCTATTTTGACCGTGATAAGACTACATGTCACGAAATCGCGACACTTTTCCTAACATGCTCTTTCTCTTCTCTTTTAGTCGCGAAAAAACAACACGTCGCGATATCGCGACACTTTTTCCACTTGCTCTTTCTCTTCTTTTTTGGTCGCGATAAAGAGACATGTCGCGAAATCGTGACACATTTTCCATGTCGTGATATCGTGACACTTTTTCTAACATGTCACGAAATCACGACCCTTTTTCCTTCCTTCTCTTTCCCTTCTTTTTTGGTCGCGACACAGCTGCATGTCGCGATATCGCGCCATTTTCCCTTCTTGCCCTTAGTCTTCTCTTTTGACCGCGATAATACGACATGTCACGATATCATGACACTTTTCCTATATTGCTCTTTCTCTTCTCTTTTAGTCGCGAAAAACCACCACATCGCGATATCGTGACACTTTTTCCACTTGCTCTTTCTCTTCTTTTTTGGTCGCGATAAAGAGACATGTCACGATATCACGACACATTTTCCATGTCGCGATATCACGACCCTTTTTCTAACTTGTCACGAAATCACGACACTTTTCCTTCCCATACTTTCTCTTCTCTTTTGGTCGCAAAAATACGACATGTCGCGAAATCGCGACACTTTTACCCTCCTGCTAGTCGCGAGAATACGACATGTCGTGATATCACGCCACTTTCCCTTCTTGCCCTTAGTCTTCTCTTTTGACCGTGATAATACGACATGTCGCGATATCACGACACTTTTCCTAACTTGCTCTTTCTCTTCTCTTTTAGTCACGAAAAAACAACACGTCACGATATCGCGACACTTTTTCCACTTGCTCTTTCTCTTCTTTTTTTGACGCGATAAAGAGACATGTCACGATATCGCGACATAATTTCCATGTCGTGAAATCGCGACCCATATTCTAACATGTCGCGAGATCGCGACTCTTTTTCCTTCCTTCTCTTTCACTTCTTTTTTGGTTGCAATTATAAAACACCTTCATGGGTGAGCTTTTTATAAAACACCTTCATGGGTGAGCATTGTTTGAAATACCCTCTCGAGTGAGCATTATCTGAAACACCCTTACGAGTGAGCTTTATCTTAAACACCCTCACGAGTGAGTGTTTTATGAAATACCCCATAGGTGAGCTTTATCTAAAACACCCTCTTGGATGAGAAATATCTAAAACATTCTTTTGGGTGAGCATATCTTCTTAAAGTTATATATTTTACATTTTCTAATATTTTCTTAGCTAAGGACATCAAATTCAAAACATCATGAATTGTTCAAGTAATTGAAGTTTTTACCTTTAAATAAGTCTATCCAATCATATAATGATAGATAATTATTATGTTCTTGTTTCAAATCATCATTCTTCTAATATTAGCCAACTCATTCCTTTCAATGTATCTAAACCAAAGTATTCTCATCATCCTCATGTGAATCAAATTTCCTTTGGGTCAACTTGGTTTTCCCTTCGAAATTCAAAGGGCGCACATGAGGGTAGGGTAGCATTTCATGTTGCCCTAATCACAATCCTTAATAGCATCCTAAGTAAGCAACCTTTGCATCTCCCAAGCACCAATATTTGGGGGTATCTATCTATATTTTTTATGCATTCATTATACAATGAATACATCCAGAAGGGGTAAATATAGACACCTCAAAATCGACATACCTTAGCTCTTTGTGAACCTCAACCACTAGGCTTCTAACTAATTAATTCAATTCATCTCCCTTCTTTGCATATGTTATAGTATGAATTAATTAATAGTAAAACTACTATAAAATTAAAATAAAGTAAAATGAGAAGTTAAGAATTAAAAAAGCGAATTAAAATTAAACTAAAATTAATTACATTGAATATAATTAGGCTAAAAATTAAACTAATTTTACTAAATATTAAAAAAAATTAATTAAAAATTAATTTAACATTAACATTTTAATTTTAAGTAAAAATAAAAATTAATTCAAATCAATTCAATTCATATTTCTTCCTAACATGTGTTATAGATTGAATTAAATAATAATAAAACTACTAAAATAAATAAATAAATAAATAAAAAGTTAGGAATTAAAGAAACAAATTAAAAGTGTCCCATGGAACAACACAATAGTTCAGGTTTTGGCTCTTCGGGTCTAAGGTTCAAATCAGAGCGTGGGCGAGTGTGTGAGGGAGTGGGTGTGTATGGTTGTGTGTGTGGCTCTATTTATAAGATTAGCTCTCACCCTTATCAGAGGTCATGGTTGGGATGAGAATGCCCATCCCCAAACCTCGGTAGTATGGGTTTCTCACATTCGATTTGTATTCACGTCCATCAAAGTTTAAAATAATTAAAAAAATTACCACAAAAATATGATCAATAAAATTTATCATTTAATTATTATTTTTAATAAAATATTTTATGAAAAATATTATATATATAATATTAGTTATAATAGAACACCTTATGTCATCATGCCTTCGTGTAAGTGATTATGAGTAACCTAATGGTGGAGACTTTAGAACTCTAAATAAATGTCCAAGGTTCGAATATTGGGGGATAGGTTTGTAGACCATGTTTTGATAACCATAGTATGGTTGGGGATAACCCTATATTGGGTAAACAATATCCATCTCGTATAACCTATGGCCTTGCAAACGCTAAAAATTACTTTACTTTAATTTTACTTGAAGGGCTTAGTATTAATTTTTTATGGGACCCAAATTTCAAAGGATGAACTAAATCAATTTCAATGAACTTGTTTGTACATTGTCTAATTTATTCAAAGAAAATGACAATATATATCTGATTCATCTCATGGAATCACCATGGTAACTCATAATGTCCTTATTTGTTTGTTATTCATATAGAGGCAATGGGAAGTACTTTTTTAAAGGTACAAATAAATAAAAATAATACCAAAAGTATTCAGGTTGCAACAAATGGTTCTTTTGAATATCTTCTCAGTTATCAAGCTAAAAAAATATCTTCTCTAGTTTATTTTTTTGATACTTTTATTTTGGGTTATCCTTTAGCCAGTGAGACCACGGAGTTTAAATCAATGTTATCATTCAATAAGAAGGTAGTTGGGCAAGTAATATTATAAAATATAAGATCTCTTTTATTAACATTGTTCTAAATATCTAATAGACTATTATGGAGATTTTAGGGTTTAAAGTTGAAAATTTACCATTAACTATATTGGTTTTGTTGATGTAATAAAAGTGTTTAGGAAAATGAACCCTACCTAGAGACTCAATAATATAGAACTTCATATGATATAGTTTGTAATTGATCAAGAAATATTTAAATGGTTATTCATAGCAAGGGAATTTGACAAAGTTTTGGTTTGATGATGAGTTAAAAACTTATCCTCTTATTTTTTATTCAAAATGACAACCATTGGCTCAAGCATGCTTAGCTTGTAAAGGTTCAAAGGTAAAAAATATATAATAATGTGAGCAATAACTCTAAATTATATATTTATATTAGCAATCTAGTTGAAGAAGAGAAACTAAAAAAATGTAGACAAGCTTTAAAGATACTTCAAGAATTTTATTTTCCTATTTTGACATGGAAGGATGAGTTGGTTTAGAATCTATCAAACATGGTATATATTTGATCAAATTAGAACATATAGATTTAGAGCCATCAAAATTTTCTACTCTTAAATATTTTATTTAGAAGAATATTTGGTCACTCTAGGTCCTTCCTAAGGTCTCAATATTTCTTTGGCTAGCAATCCAAAACAAGATTCTTGTAGGTGAGAGTTCAAAAAGAAGAGGATGTCATAAACATTTTAGTGCCCTTTGTGTAAGAAGATATAAAAACTTAGATAATTTATTTTTTATTTTCCCTTTGCTTGGATCATTTACAACTTATTTTTCAAAAATATAAGAATATATTGGGTAGCTTCACCAACCTTTAGGCTATAAGAATTTAGAGCCATTAATATTTCCTACTCCCAAATATTTCCCTTGGAAGAATGTTTGGTCACCCATGGCCCTCCCTAGGCTTGAATATTTTTTAGTTAGCAATCCAAAGCATGGTTCTCATAGGTGAGATTCTACAAAGAAGACGATATGATAAACCTTTTAGTGTCCTTTACGTAAGGAGGATATAGAAACTTAGACCAATTGTCTTCATTGTACCTTTGATTGCACCCTTTGGAGATGCTTTAAAAAATATAAGAATATATTGGGTATCTCCATCAATCTTGCAAAAGTTGATGACACATTGAATTAATTGTTTCAAAGCTAAAAGCAATATGCATTCCATGGAAAGTTGGTCTTGCCATTATATATGGAAATTCAATGGCTTGAAAGAAATAATAGAATTTTTAAAACAAATCTTAAATCTTGTGCCCAAGTTTGGAATGGTATTATGATCTACATTGCCTCTTAGTTACATGATTTGAATATACATGCAAGTGGTATTTATGACAATGAAATTAACACAAAATATTTGCTTCGATCTATGGTAAAGTGAAAATATCTAGAATTTGGGTGCATAAAAAGAAATTTTTATGATGCTTCCTAAAAAATCTAGAACAAGTGGGTGGAGGTGGTATTTTTCTAAATAATGGTTACAATTTTTTCCTCACTTACTCAAAATCATATGGAACTTTAGCTAACAACTATGCAAAGGTTAGGGCACTTCTTACATGGATTAAAATTACCAATGAAAAATGATGGAAATATATTTCAACTACGATTATCTATAAATTATTATTAGTGCTATCAAGAAAATAGATATGCGGATTTGATAAAATATAATATGATTTTTTATGTACATTAACTATTGTTATGGTGCAGTTTTTCGTAAACTTGAATTTGTCCTTGCTGGCAATTTTTGTCAGCTGCAGGATTCTCCATTTTGTTTTTCTGTTATGGTTCAGTTTTTCGTAAAATTTGGTTTAGGATCCATTGAAAAACCTTGTTTATGCCCATCCAACTTGTTTTGGTTGTTGTTCGATTCACGTGTCTCTTGAGCAAAGATGTTTGTCTCAGCTTGTTGTACTTGTTGGAGATTTATGGTGTGGCCCTTAAGCTCTTTTTGTTCCTCTTGTAACAAGGTTTGGGATTCCTTCCAAAACCCCTCTTATTATCTAATGATAATAATGAAACTATTGTTAGAGGTAGTATCTTGGAAATGTCAACATATTAATAGAGAAGAAAATTGAATAAAAGATCATTTATCCAATTGCAGTGTTGATCTTTATGTTGACAAAATTCAAATTGTAGAAGGCAATTGGTCAAATAAGATTTTATCATGAAAATGATGATAAGGATTTAACCGTAGAAACAAATAAACTTAAGGAAGAAAAATATCTTTAATTAAAAATAGATGAAGAATATCTTTAATAAAAAGATAAGTTAATACATATAGGCTATATAGCTTGATGTGACTAAGTTGATGTAAAAGGGAAAGGGGAACACTCTCAAAATCCTATTTAAAAAAGAAGAAAAAGTTGACCTAATAATAATGCAATATATTATTATTTTGATGAAGATAACCTCAATAGAAACCTCATTTTTATTTAATCCGATGTGACGAGGAGCACCAGGGGTTTGGAATTAGTACCATCGTTGTTGATTTGGTGCAGATTCAACAGACTCAGGTTAGACTATTACCTTTTGCACAATTTGGCATGCCTCCAAGGTTTGAATCTAGATCTCGTTTGAACCTAAATATCTTCTTGGTAAGCACCAATACTTACCAATCCACCTAGCCCATGGGGACAAAAAGATTGTTATATATCTCTTCTTGGTAAGCACAAAAACCTCCTAATCTACCTAGCCCATTATTATATATAGATGATCTAAAGAACCTCTATAAACCCTAGCTCTCTCGGTAAGGATGAAGTCAACATCATCCTCAACTATTTAAAAAATCTAATCAGACCAGTCCCTTGACAAGCACTTGACTACCAATTGACCTATCGCTTTAGAGTAATAAATATTAAAATTTATTTACTTCTTTAAAAAAACTTTTTAAAAGTTAAAAAGTATCTGACTATTATCGTATAACCTCATACTTAGGTAAGGCATGAGCTTAAAGTAGTCAGGATCTCAGGTTTTTAATGTTTAACCTTTGCCTTGGTTGAAGTATGAGTTTATAGTGTATAGATTCTTAATGGTTGAGTGGTCACAAGGCTTATCGATGGTTGAGGGGTCATTAGTCTTAGCCAATAGCGAGATAACAAAGGAGCAAATGTCCTTGTAATTTCTTTACTTGTACAAAAGTTCGTGTCGGCTGCTTTTTTTTTTTTAATGTCATAATAAATTATCTCAATTACTTAATGTCTAAGTTCGGTAAGGAATAATACAAGTGAAAAACAGTGGAGGGATATAAGTTTTATAATGCCTTCTAGAAGGACACTTGAAAGCACCCAACCCTATTAAGCTACGTGGCATGTCCACGTAAGCACGAAATCAAGTTTCTAATTTTTTTTAATTTCCACTTATTCCACTATGCAAGTGGTAAATTAGTTATGCTTAATCCCATATAACTAAAGTACCCTTTTATTTATATTAAACTATGTTAAACATGCAGCGGCTTTTCCCCATTCTCCTTGTATAATTATAATAGTTCTTAATCCTAGAAGAGACGTATTAATACGTCAAAAGCACAAGGTTGTGAACTTTTCAGCACCAATGAATATATCAGATTTATACACTAAATTTATTGGGGAGGAAGAAGATAAAAGCCGGCTCTTCTCATACTTCGGTGGGATATTGACATTTATAAGAAGCAAGTGCTCATAACAAAACAAAATATATGAGATGCTTAAAATTGAATACTATTATAATATTATAATTTTATGTAGTTTAATGGTGGAAACTTTAAAATTATAAATAAAAGTTTAAATAAATAATATTTTTTATAAAAATCTTTTCATATGATTTATAATTTTATTAAGTTAAAAATCAAATCTTTATATAGTTTATTTTGGAAATTCAAACATTTAAGTTTTAAAATATTTTGAATAGACTAGACAATGAAATGTTAAATATCCATAATTTTTTACTAGAAGTAATAGTATAATATTATAATAATAAAGAGTTATCTCGGTGCCTAAGGAACATTTTTGGTCGTCGAAGGAGCATCCATTTTGTTAAATGGCATAATAATTACTTCCTTTTTTGACCCAAGGTTGAAACAATATCAATTAGACTTTGAAAAAGAAGTGAAGGAGAAGCAAGACAATTGATGCTGCCCATGAACATATTTGTGAAATTTCTTTGGATGTATTATGAAGGACAATTATGTGGTTTAGACCTTTAAAAGCATTTAAGATGAAAGTTAGTATAGACGTCGATGTTTAATGTCATTTCTATTGTGTTGTAGACATTCGTGTAAAAGGGGGAATTGAACATTTTCATTGTGTGGGTCCATTGGAGAGCTACGGATGACGTGAAGTGCTGTATTATAAGTAGTTGTTTAATAATCAATGTCTTCTACCTTCAAAAGGCAACGCATTTATAAATGATATTTATTGTAAGATTCTTCCCTCAATTTTTATTTAATTAAAAACAAAAATCCTAAGCATAATTTATCATCATGCTTAACTCGTTCGTTTAATAAATAAATTTTAATTCGTTGTCGTGCGCCAGAAAGGTGAGACCCTCACGGAACATATATTTCTTTATACTACTACAAAGATTCAATTCAAAGACTGGTATTACGTGCCACTATGTTTGAATCGTGCTCTTCAATAAGGAAATGCGGTCAAAAATTAGAAAGATTTTAAGTGTGGTTTATATTCGACCCAACCCTCCATTACTAAGCTGTTCAAGTCAAGGATGAGGCCATAGTCTGGAATGATGTGATATGCGTCCAAAATGGCCACCAAATATCAAAGAGAATATATAAATATTGATTTACATTGATTTGGGTTAAACATTATAAGAGATGGGCTCGTTTGAAATATATTCTCAACAAAGCAACCATTTATATTTTTTACTCAACACAGCACCTTCCTTAAGGCTTTTGTGCAACCCAAGTTATGCCACCAAAACGATCATAAACTAAAGAATGTCAACGTTAGGTTAACATTTCATTACTTAAAAATTATTTAAGGATCCTGTGGAAGGAACAGCCCTCTATGGATCAAGTTCGGACTTGGTATATGTGAATTGTTAATTTGTTCTAGAAGGCATTTATAATAACTAAATGTAGAGAAAACTAGACCTACCTACAGGTTTGCTTTGCTTCCAACTTTGTTTCAATCTTATTCTCTAAGAGAATTTTTCATTCTAGAATAAATACTATTATTATTTATGGCTATTAGGGATGTGTATGCTCGTCATGAGCCTATGTGGAATATTGGCATATGCTTTGAATCTATATAGTGGGGGATTATATTGATTTGAAAATTATTTCCAACTTTGATCGATTTAATTTTTGTCCAGCGGGGACAACGGGGTCAAAGAATCTAGTGACATCGCCTCCTTTATCAGATTTTATTTCTCATTCTTTCCACCATTGTTCAGGTTTTAGAGCTCAGATTTTGTTTCAGAGCTCTTAAAGCGCCTTTATTAAGCCATGGACATCAATCACTTCAACGTATGGACGTGCTTAGACCAATCTCCTAACGAAAAGACTTTAATCATGCAATATGGTGGGAAATACAGAGGTAATTTGCTGGGTGCACCTTTTTATCAAGAAAAGTCCCTATTCCGTGTTCTTTTATGCCCATGTGCAAAACATAATATACACGCTTTCACTGCATAACAAAAATAATGCCCAAATTAATTAACCACAAAGATGAAAGGGATGGGCTATGAAATTGCGGAATATCCAGACATGCGCTAAGGAGGGGATAAGATTTGGCTTGGCTTGTGAATTGGATGCTGTTATAGTCAGAATCAGAGTATCTGATTCCCTTACCAAAAGTTTGCCTGCCTATGAAAAATGATTTCATTTCCAATCATAAGTAAAAGAGACCTATGTTATTTATTCATAACCATTATGTGTCGGTGGTCTTTTGAAGACAGACATGCTCTTTCATGCTGGTCATATGGGGGGAAATTGTGACCGCAAACATTGAGAGAACAAGGCTAAAGATTTAGCCGTCAAGAACACTAAAAAAAAAAAATTCCATATGATTAGTAAAGGTGTAATAATATTATTGACAAGCATATGGATTACTATAGGATTACCCTAGATTAGATTAGGATGCTAATGAAAGACCGTCAGTCCACGGTGGAATCAGGAAACAATTTAACAAGAGATGCAGAAAAGCAGTCCCAATAATCACCTTCCCCATCTATGTCAGATGACAGAATCCTAGGAATTCTGACAGATGCTTGCACATTCTTGCTTTTACGAACTAGTAGCAATGCACGGAGATTTACCCCAGACGGGTAAGGACTTGGGCTCATGGCACCTTCCCAACCCCAGATCATTCACCCGGTACTTTTGAGGCCTTGAATGAATACAAGACTCGTTCACATTGAGATTTGCGTTACTGGATTTCGTGGCCTCCGTATATTTTAGTTTGTTTACAGGATAATTTGGCAGACACTGTGCCTTCTGCCAGTTCTGGCAAAAAACTGAACTGTTTTGCTCCGCTAACTCGGTCCTCCAGCCGTTGTAGACATTGAAACAGGAGCCCGTGCATGACGTTGCTTTTGGAGAGGTTTTGGTCTCCAGAATCTCAGTATCTCCGATGGACTTTGCGATAGTAGACTTATTGCCTTCGCTTTTGCATCTCTGTAGCGACAAATTGCAGGCACCTTTCGTTTCTCTGGCGGCATTTTCCTTCCCAATTTCATTGTTATGGAAGTTCGGGAAGGAATTTGTTACCGCGTTGAGATTCTTCATTTCGGTCGGGAAATTCTCCGGAAGCAGCTCCCATTCCTGCAAAGGTGGAAAGTCGGAGCATTTGTCGGGAACGGGAACCTTGTAATTCGAACACTCCTCCTCTACCAATTCTGATCCTCCTCCTCCTCCATCATCTTCTTTTTCTTCTTCTCGTTCTTCTTGCACGAACCTATTTTCCGGCTTGTTTAACGATGCCGCCTGGTGAAAGGGGAAGTCCTCCTCAGGTCTGTTGACGAGCTGCATTTTCAGGCGGCCGCCTTCGCGAAAAGAGTGCAGATAATTCTGAGACGGCACCTTCACAGACTGCAGCACGAATCGGCCGTCCTTCTTGAAAGATCGCATGTGCGACGCGCTGCTCGCACTGAGAGAAGGAAGGGGCGGTGGAAATGACCTCGGCCGAAGAGAAGTTTGAAGATTCAACTCTCCTTCCTCTTCCTCTAAATTCTTCTCTTCATTTACGTCGAAGAAGGAGATCTCTTCTTCTTCATCTTCCGCTTCCTCTTCCTCTTCGTCTACAGACAAATAATCGTCCAAAATTACCGACGAAGATTCAGAGGAGGGGGCGGAATCCGTCAAACCATCACAGCTTTCGCATCCGAGCCCCTCGGTGCAACGCTGAAGGCTGTCATTACTCAATGAGCTGCGGCTTCTGGCGAGAGGAACATACGCCTTCGGAGGCGCCATATCCCAGGAAGACCTCGCATTCTCTTTAACTTCTTTTCCGCCGTTGCCCGCCAGAAGCGCGGCAAAGCCATCAGCCGGCGGCTCCGGCCTGATAAAACTCCACATGCCGAGACGGTCGTCTTGTTTACTCTCAAAATCCTTGTACGGGGCAAACTTTTCTTCTAATGCAAAGTTATTCAGTTCTACGGTGACTCGATCCTGAGATCCCATCATCTTGACGCACAGATAAACAAAACAAGCAAATGAACAAACACAAGGAAGAAACAGGGGCGGCTTCTCTGAGTGTGCTGCGGCAACCACGCGGAAAGACGCTTCTTTGACTCAGCAAGCTAAAGATAACAAATTTATTTCAAAGGAAAAACGATGACCTCAGGAAACCAAGGCTGGGGCTGGCACTAAGACAACTAACGCCAATCTCTTAGGGGTTAACGTCAAAGTGTTGCAACGCAGCATCAGCAGCAGAGGATACGATAGAAAAAACAAAAGACAGACACGCAAACAGATAGATCACCTTTGAATCACACGCCCAATCACAAACCACAAATCAGTGGGGAGAGAAACGAGGAAGATGAAGATGAGGCACAAACCCACACCTCAAGCTAGCGCTGGACTGCTGGTCGTTGGTTTAGTTCTTCTTCAGAAGGCCACGAGAAATCCCCGGAACCTCCATCTCCTCCCACAGATAACGAAAGGAGGTCACCCCAATTTGTAGTATCCGAAGGCCTTTGCCATCCACACAAGAAAAGTAAAAGCGATAAGCAGAAAGAGCCCCCGCAAGGACGGTCGAAAATTGAAATTAAAATCCCGCGGTTAGGTAAATACATGCCAACTCTGCCTCTCGACTCTAACTCAGGTTGGCTTTAAATGTTTAAGAGAAGCCATCCCTCAATGGGCGGTCATGCTCTGTCCCTGCGACAGCCGGTCGGTGGCTACGTCACCATAATCATCGTGCCCACTTTACTTCAGGAATCGACTCGCGATTCCGGTGAACAACCGGGCTACGTGAACGTCTCGCCTGGCAGAATTTCTCGGTCTTATATGGCGCTCCCGGAAGCTGAGCTGGACACGTTTTACCGCTTGACCCCGTCATCATTCCGCGCCATTTGTTCCCTGTCGGCGCGCCTCGCCGGTCGGAAAAATCGGAAGGATGCACATGAGGAGAACTCGAAACCGCTGACTCCGGCACGCCGCCCTGCGTTAATAGCGGGTCCCACCCGGGGACTAAGCCCCGCATTTTACATCGACAAATAAGGCGGAGTTTTCTTTTCATGGACGGCTGGTCGGGGTCGAATCTGGGTGATTACTGTGCATTCAAATTCCAGATAGGACGCGCAGCCCAATCACATTGTTCACATTGTTCGATTGAGCCACGTAGGCTATAGCTATGTCGCGGGAGTTTGAATGAAGGGGAACCCTTGAATAGGGGTTAGGCTCTACCCGCCTTATCCAGACCGTGCTTTTATCCACGTTAATGTTATCTCTTCAAACGTGGCCAATCCAGGCGCGACATGTTAGGATGTGACGTGTGCGGTCATACCAACCGTTCCAAACTCCGCTTTTAGTCAACAAGTACTAAACTTAGAAGGGCCATTAATGATGGGGCCTCCACTAAGTCCAATTTCCAACGCCCCGCCCCGTGTACCTGCGCTTTCACGTTCTTATTGTTCAGTGAACCGGGAGAAAGAGGATAATCGTTGTGCTAATTTGATGGAGGGGTCGGACCCCTCCTCTAAAAATAGGGACTCTCCAATTACGTGGGAACATTGTTAAATAGTCTAAATCTGGTAAAGACTCACAAGTTAAGCGTGGAAAAGTCTAGAAGATACGAGAGGATTTGTTCGGAAAGGGAGGGGAAAATTCTAAATCTCGGAAAAGAATGATATTAATTATAAAATTAAATGTTTTAGCCTCAAATATATATAAAATATTATGATATTATATTTTAAAAAATAAATAAATAATTAATAAATTATTTATCAAATAAATGAAAGAAAATCTTGTTAATTTTTTTAAAGAAAATAATAAGATTTTGTTTAGTTCATATTGAGTTGTAATTAGCAATTTCAAAATTAAAAAATATATATTATAATGTTTTCTTGGAGGTTATTTATTACATTAAAATATATAATAAATTTTTTATTATCATTGATTGTTAATAGATTTGAAATTATCACCCATTATTATGGGAATGATTTTTCTAATTATTTATACTTAACATTTACAACTTATAATAAATATGATCCCAAATGAAGTACAAATATAAATTTGCAATGAATATGGACCGTTTGCAATAAATATGGACATTTACAACCTTAAAAGAATTGAAAGGATTGACCAAAATTTTGAAGAGATGAATTATATTTGTTCACTACAACTAGAAATTTTAAATATATATATATATATATATATATATATATATATATATTTCATTTATTCAAGAATTGTGTGCCACAAATAGTAAAAGGTGAATAAACTTTATAATTTAATTGCATGAGAATTTACTTGGACCAAAACAAATTTTATTTTAACAATAAAACTTTTGTTTGGAATTTGAAAAAGATATGAAGTACTTTGTTGTCAATAAAAATTATTAAAAATTAATATTTTTTTTCATGAAATTAATATTAATTTAAACCTTGGAAAATTAGTATTTTTTCAACTGATTTGATATATATATATATATATATATATATATATATATATATATATATATATATATATATAATTTTAGTTGAAGTGAATAAATATAATTCATCTATTCAAGGATTGTGTGCCCTTAATAGTAAAAGGTACATAGACTTTATAATTTAATTGCATGAGAATTTACTTGGACCAAAACAAATTTTATTTTAAAAATATAACTTATGTTTGAAATTTGAAAAAGATATGAAGTACTTTGTTGTCAATTAAAATTATTAAAAATTAGTATTTTTTCAAATGATTTGATATTAATATTAAAAGTATTTACCAACAAACTTGACTTTGAAGTTTTATATTGAGCATGGATATTTTGTCACAAACTTTAAAAAAGGCATATTAATAAATATTTTAAAATTTATAAATCTATACTTTAATTATCTTCCTTCAATTACAAGGAAACATTAAAACAACTTTAAAATTTGTAAGAAATAAAAAACTTATGCTTAAGAATTTCATGTAAGAGAAGGTAATTATTTTTCAAGCAAAAATTACATATTAATATTTTATCGGTAATTTTTTAAATTTATATATATATATATATATATATATATATATATATATATATATATATGTAAAATAAGTGTATATATGTATTTCAATGTATCTCAATTATATATTATTGATATATTTGAAAGTTATATACAACTATAGAATAGAAAAAATTATGGTTTAGAGTGAAGTTTTACATTAAGTATAATGTTGAGTTTAAACCATTTAATAAGTACATTGCTTAATTTGGTATGATATTTATAATCATTGAAATCATCTTGCCAACTAATCATATCTTAATAATGAGGTTATTTTCGAGCAAAGACATCTATATATATATATATATATATATATATATATATATATATATATATATATATATATATATATGATATGACATGATATGAAATGATATGACATGATATGAAATGAAATGATGTTATAGTTTAATTATATTTAAGTAATAATCCTTTTTATCCAGGTAAACATTGAACACTAAAAAATAAAATATTAAGTAAAATACTATGCTTTTACTTTCTATTTGAAAATATTTGAGCTAAATATTTAGAGCATAAGTAACCCTACCTTATAGTAGTGATTCCTACTTCTTCTCTTATATTCATTCAAACTTTACAGTTGTACTTGAAGAAATCTAATCATAAAATTAATGATGAGTTTTAATATAGGAAATAACAAGATATAATTGTTTGGTCAAAGGTTGCTTTCTACATTTACAAAGTATTAAAATATATTCCTTGCATTTAGTTGTTTTGATTTACAATTTCATATAAAATTTGTTAAGTGATCTAACAAATTTATACATTATTTGTAAATTTATATGAATAAAATTAAAATTGTGTTTGAAATTTAAAAAATGTATGGAAATAAGAGGGCTAATTTGCTATCAAAAGCAATAAATATTATTGAGATTTTATTATTCATTAGACAAGGTGTTTTCCCAAAGGATTTGCTATTAGCATTAAATATTTTTTGTTAAATAAATATATTTTGAAGTTTTCCATTAAATATGACACTTCATCACAACCCTAAATAAAAATAGATACATTGATGAATATTTTTACCTCTTAGAAGACAAAAACCCTTATGCACATCAATAGAATGTAAATGCATTTAAGCAACACCCTGTATAGGGAAAATTTATGTTTAATAATTGAATTTAAAGTAAGGTAGTCTTGGGTTTTATTTATATATATATATATATATATATATATATATATATATATATGTGTGTGTGTGTGTGTGTGTGTGTGTGTGTGTGTGTGTCATTCATTAAATAAGTTATTAATGAAATAGATACAAAGGGGTTTGTTACAAGTGTTTACAAGTGAGAATTTTCACATTATAAGCTAAGGTTTCAATTCCATGGGTGGACATTATTATTTTATCCATTGGGTTTGGTATAAGTGGTGGGAAGAAAGGAATCTTACACTATAAGGCAAGGTTCCAATCTCATGGGTAAAATTATAGATTTTTCATTGTGTTTGGGACAAGAGATGGAGAGCAAGGAGTTTCATCTATGATCCAAGGTTCCAATTCCATAGAAAAAACATAATATTTTATAAAATGGGTTGCATAAGTGGTGGGGAACAAGCTAAGGTTCCAATCTTGTAGATAAACCTTAACATTTTTATCTAATGGATTCGAGGTAAGTAGTGAGGACCAAATAATTTTGTATTGTAACTCAAATTTCCAATGTTATGGATGAACTTAAATTTATAAAATCCTATGGGCTTATCTAACCTTGTAAAATCCCATGAGGTGAAGTCCAACTAATGAGAATATTTGGTTTATGAAAAATCCACCAGGGTTCAATTCCATTAGAATCATGATACTATAGTTTGTTTTAGTACCACTATGACATCCATTGAAATGCTATTATCATGATATGACTTAAGTCCTCAAGGATCATGATACTAGAATGATGTCAACCATCATACCTTGGCACCCATATAGACTTCTGATCATATAGCTAGTCCCATAGCAATGTATGATGCCACACCTTCTTATGGCATTGACACCATCTATAGTGCTAACACTAACGTTGTTGTCATGACTACTATGGCATCATCCCTAACTTGGTAGTATTCTTATGATGACAACACATCTACACATAACGACACGTTTTAATGTATTGTGTCATCAATTGATGTTAAACTATACATAGATAATTTTTCTAGCATTTATTGTCAGAGATAAAGCTACAAATTTTTTTTGTCTTGCCATTAGGCACATTTCTAATAGATGCCAACTCCAAAGAAGCAAATAATTGGTTCTATAATTATTTTCTAAAATTACTTCTTGATCAGTTACAAGTTGAATTGTTCATCCTACCAACTACTCCCCCCTTAATCTATAATTCTTGTCCTTATAGTCCTCTAATTTTTTGTTCTACTACTTTTTATCCATAGTATAGAATTTACAAGTGCCATGTGCATGCCACACCTTATGTAGTCAAGTATTTGTACTATTGTCAACTCTACTACATAAGTATTATATTCTACATCTTATTTACATTTGCATTATTTATAATAAAGCTTTCACTTTGGTTGGATAAAATGTATATGTTCTACCATAATTTTATGTACAAATTTGAATCATAACTCACTTAATACATTAAGCTAGTTCAAGGAGTTATCTTCTGTATGCCACCACATCCTAGGCCTTGTAGCACAAATCAATTAGTGTTAAAGCAAGTTTTTAATTTCTTGTTATTAATTTATCGTATCTTGTTTTTATTTATTTATAATGGCTCTTTATAAGAGTAGAGCCTCTAGTATATTTTTTCATTAGATGTCCACTCATACATGCTCATGGTATCAAAAGAAAGACATCATACCAAGTTACATTTTTAATAATCTAAAGGACATCATGCTTATAAATAAATGTTTGACATGGAGAGGTGATATTCAATGGAGATAAATCCTTAGGACATAAGCTCATCTATGTTGTTTTAGAGAAATGAAGGAACAATTTATTTGGGTAGTTTCAGGATCTTATGATCATCTTGGAAACACCACCTAATACTACCAACCCTACACCCTCATAGAGCCATAGCCCACTCAAGGTGTAAATTGACATCAACATTCTTGTATTATTAGGTAATACCAAAGAAATGGACACCTATATTTATTAACTAGAATATTATTTCTTAAACATTGATAAGAATACTTTAATAGCCTTCAAAATGCCTAAACTAGTTACTTACTCATGGAAATCCACTAGCAAGAGGCTTTCAAATGACATAGATCTTATTAACACCTAAAAATATTTATTAAACTAGTTCATCTATGCTTCTACCTATTGCATCATTATGAAAATGAATATATACAATTTTAGTAATTAGTCGAGATCAATCTATATCCAATAGTACACTAACAAATTCAATGAGCTTATTAGTCGCTTTCATATTGATATTGATAAGAAACGCCAAGTTATCAAATTTTCCCATGATCTTCACTAGTACATATACTTAGTGATGGAGTTTCTTTCCATAAACTCATTAGTGCAAGTGTTCAGTTTTATAACCAAGTTAGAATATAAATCTTGAGCAAAGCATAAAGGTCCTACATTCACAACATGTAAGGTACAATTGCTGCCAAAGCCAAAACCACTTGCTACATAATCATCTATGATACCATAGCCTAAGGATCCTATAACACCATAAAAACAAAAGAGTTCATCCATGGCATATCTTGTGAGGTGATGTTCTTCTAACTTATAGTGTCAATGATGATGTAAATTCATTTTACATTTACCCAACAATTGATATAGAACAAAATCTTCCTTTGTTAAATAAATATATTGAGATTTTTCTAGACTTATGTGTTGGAACTCATGTATATGGTGTCTATGTCCTCTTCACATTTGGTGTTTGCATACAAATTTTAGTTTGTGGTTGTACCACCAAAGACTACTCTTATGTTCTATAGTTAGTGTTACTATGAGTAAAACTAAAAGCTCAACAAGCTAGAGTAAAATCTAGTTATTTGACCATATTCTATGGGAAAACATTAAAAAATGGAGCATCCTTAGGATGTATATCACTAATTATTTTAGAAAATTTATGCATATAAATATTTTTATTAGTTTACATCTTAAGTTGGACTTGGATAGGTTCATTGGGTGAGGAATCTTGGCTATTACAAGCTAGGGATTTTCTACGACTCGAGGATCTATCTTTAGCTTTATCTTACATATATTTAGAAGAGTAATTCTTATAATGGAGCTTCTTATATTTATGTCCAATAATATTTATAACATTAACATACAATTATTAAGCCTTTTATCCATATATAAGGTAGAAGACTTCTAAATCCCCTATTAACTTAGTGTATATTTGATACAAAAGTCAGGGTTGAGCAACATGATTAGCTAAATGAGAATAAATAAGTGTCAACTTGTTTCCTTGTAGTATATAAAGTATTATCATTATAATTCAAAAATATAGAAAGCAAGGCACCATATTTTTCTCTTTTATCCCTTTGTAATAGGTCAAAGTCAAAATTATCTTTAGATACAAAGACATGTAAATTTCTTGAACTATCTATAGTTTTTAAAGACATACCCCAATAAACCATGCCAAACATAAAATACATAATATTTAAACCATATTGAATTAGATTTATCATTAAATTTCAAAGGCTAATTTCTTATTTTAGTCATTACTTTATTCATTTGCTCTATAGTAATTGGCATTGACCATTAAACATATGTTAATATAATATTGGTTATTGTCTTTGTTCTCTTAAGCCTTTTCATAAGATATATAGGATGAGTATCATGTTTCTAATTAGAATTAGTAATATTGTATTATGATATTGTTTAACATTCATAACTTCATCCCTAATAATTCCTCTACTAGTGTTTTAGTTCCCACTATAGTTCTTAAGGCTCTGTTTTCTTTCTAAATTTCTTGTAATATTCTAGTATGGTTCAGGTAATATTATAAAGTGAAAATAATTTATTGTCACTTAAGTCCATTTCTAATTGGTGGTAATATTACTTCCATAAACATTCCTTAAGAGTTTTCTCACTAATATTATGCTTATCTTGGTGCCCAAGGTATTTTCATATTAATAAAATTCTCAATTCTTTCTCCTTATGTTTGTTTGGCAGTCACAAATTGTATTTTTGTATCATTTTTTGTTGTACTAACTCCGAAGTCATGAAAAACAAATCCACCAATTTATTAAAATTTAAATATGTACTTTAGGTAAAGTTGCATACCGATCTAATATAGGTCATGTAAAGGACATAGCTAGCTATTTTATTATGATATCAATATTCATATCTAGCAAATCATTATAAGCAATACAAAATTCTTTTTATATATACTTTGTCATATTTAGTCCCATCATGCTAAAGAGTTGGAGTTTGAGGTAATCTAATATTAGTAATACAATGATATAAAGGTTCATTAATCCTCTTCCTTAGGCTAGGATTGCTTACTCCATGATTTGATACATATATTTTGTTGGAATAGATGGAGGTATTAGCACTTGTTATGCCAGGTTTAGTGGCTATGCTAGGTATAAATATATTCCATTAATTTGATTTTTATCTTGTTGTTATTCATATTCTTGAGTTTAAATATTATAGTTTCCAATATCCTTCTTAATATTTCATCATGTTTGGGAGGAGGAGGTGGAGGAGGACTAATTTGAAATTGTTATTTCGTAAATTATTTTTGCTTTGGTCTTGATTAGACAACTTGATATTGTTTTTCATGCATTGTTAGAAAGGATTTTTTCTAATCTCTTATCTTGGTATTCTAGCAAGTGTTGGGTTAGCTTGTATCATTTATTTAAAGAGTTAAGGCCTTTATTGTTGTGTAAATTAATTTGTATAAATATCCCTTGCTTTCCCTCTTAAGGCAATTTAGTATGAGATTGATTTGCATAAATTCCTCAACCTTTTGATCACTAACTTAGGATATGCAACTTTATTAAATGTGTTGGTCATAATTAATAATATGGTCAACTTATGTTGATGCTCTTCTTGCTATGTATTGACCATTTTTTCAAGGTAGAGACATGAAAAATTCTTAATGTTGATTTTATGCCATCACATCCTTAGGAGTAGGTCATAGGTTTTTATTTTGAAGATATATATACCCTTCATATTTACTATCAACATAAATACATTGTTCTTGTTTAACATACTCAAATATTCTAGAGTCACTCATATTGGTATTATCTTTAGTCATATCATTTGATAATAATTTTTCCATTAAGGATAATATACTCTAGATTAGAAAATATATATGCACTCATAAATAAAATTTGACATTCAGTTTACCAATATGTTTTGCTTAAATCTAGACAAGCTAAGGAATACACTACAACTATGAGTGTAAGCAATACTAGGTCAAATATAAATTAAGTAAAATGACTTAATAAGGATAAAAATGAGGAATGTTAGGTTGGAAGAAATTGTTGGGTAACCTAAGGACATAATCTAAAGGGGGTCAATGGATAAGAAGATGGTAAATATTTAGAACATAGATCTCATATACATAATTTCTAACTAATAGATTCTATCTAGTTCAATATCAACATATGCTACTTATTTACCATAAAATATAAAGTTAGAATGAAGGTGAGTTAAATAAAGTCTAAATAGAGCTTGATGAAAGAAATAAATGCACTACAATATTTGATGATGCTTGACCTTTAGTCTTGTTGGAAATTTGAGCATGTTTTGTTGTCATTGATGTCAAGAGTTTTGATGTCCTAATTTGATGGAATTAATGTCAAGAGGTTTAATTAATATCAAAATGTTTGATGTCCAAGTTGGTTGATATGACACATAAGGCATAATGCAACAAGGAAAAATATAACTCCTTTCCATAGTGTTTGAGAAAAAATAATAAGGTTATTTGATGAAATTTTGCTAAGGTGATGGTGGCAAAAGTTTCCCCTTAAAGGTCCAAAAGAGTTTTAATATTTTAATTGATAAAAGGCCCAAAAGAATTAAGATATTTAAATTATAATATAAATCGAAAGCCAAAGTTTGATTTTAAAATGCACTGACGTTTCGAGACGAATGCCTTCAAAAGCATATTAATAATGCAAAGATTAAGGTGGAAAATGTGTTCGATAATCGAAAAACCATTCACCCTATTCGTCGATCGAATTGCAGTAGAGAGAGAAGGGAAAAAGTTTTGGTTTGTTTTTTGAGGCAAAAAAGGGATAAGGAGCAGAGGCTTCGTATTCACTTCCCATATGAGCAGATAGGTTAGACGAGGAATCCTTTGGCATTAGCAGTAGGGAGGTCTTGGGTTCGAGACACGACAATAGTAGAGAGTGAAGTTTTGTTTTAGAATTTTTTGCGCCAACGGAAGGGACAAAGGAGAGTGGGTGCAACAGTGGTATTATGTGAATGCTTAGCTCACATACTGGTTAAGTTGTGGCTAAGGTGCAGTAGCAGAGGCAGTGAGGGTTTGATTCTCGTGGAGGCAACACACAAAGCATTAATTTTTTGTTTAATTAAATTGATGCCTAGGGTCCTATGTTACAAGGTATGCGCTTAACTTGGTAGGTATAAGGTTTTAAAATTATTTTATTTTTGCCATCAAAAGGAATTTTGAAATAATTTGGGTTTAGATCTAGGGTTTATATTTCTTTTGTAAATGCATTAATGACAAGTAGGAGATATAAGGTGTAACTGAAAAATTATTTGTATAATCTGTGATCTTGTTGGGTTGATTTAATTTGCAATATTAGGAGTTATAAGGCATAAAATTGGTTTAAATTTTATTGTACCTTTTTCATTATGAAGAAGAGTATTTGTGGGATTATGATGAAATTTTAATGCATTTTCCTTGAGATCAAAAGAAGGGTTCTAGAGTATATTTTCAGATTTCACTGAGCACATTTTAGAAGGAATATTTTGTGGATGTTTTGAAATAGATTGTTGCTATCTAACCTTGAGTGGCACAAGGAGGATTGGTTGATTATAAGACAGGTTTTGAAGACATATATTCATCAAAACAAAAGGTATGGGTACATCATCCTTTGTTTGAAGTGTTTGTTGGCTTGAATTTTGTGAAACATAAGGTGGAGTGAAAAGGATTGTTTGATAAGCATTGTTGGAAATATTTGAGTGAGTTCTATATGCTTCATTAGTGAATGTTTAGAGAACATTTGAGATAGATATTGAAGATTATTTGAGTTAGGATTTGAGACCCACATTGTGCTCTTTGTTTGAAGAAGTATGAAAACACTTATTCAGGGTTTATGAGCAAGTCGTGTTTCATTGATTGAATGATCGAGTGAAACTTCTTGAGCATTGGTTTTGAGTGATATTGAAAGTGAATGTGCAAATATTATAAATTAGATTTGTGAAAGTGATAAAATTAATGATTGAGTAGAACATATTGAGTTTTTGATAGAGTACATCATTCTCTATATGTTCTAGAGGTTAAAAAAATTCTAGATAGAATATGTCTAAACTGCTTCAAGTTAAAGGAATTACTTTGAAGATTAGACAAAGTACTTGATAGCATTGTGAGGAATATTTGAGATTGATTGAGCATATTTTATGAGTTTTTTAGAGCATGTGTTAGAGCAGGTTTGAGCATATGTTAGGGTAGATTTGCGCAAGTCTTGGTGAAGACTTGAGAGCATATTGAGCAAGTTCTTGAGAGGACTTGAAGGTAGATTTGATAAAGTCTTGGTGAAGACCTGAGAGCAGATTGAGCAAGTTCTTGAGAGGACTTGAAGGTATATTTGAGAAAGTCTTTGTGAAGACTTGAGAGTAGAGTTGATTGATTGATTTGTTCAAGATTTATGTTAAGGCTTGGGGCAGATCTAAGTAGACTTGATTGGTGATTTGATCAAGCTTTGTGTTAAGGCTTGGGGTAGATATAAGCAGAGTTGATTGAGTGATTTGTTTAAGCTTTGTGTTAAGGATCGGGGTAGATCTAAGAATATTTTATTGGTGATATGATCAATATTTGTGTTAAGGATTGAGGAAAAATTTAAGACATATTTGTGAGTAGATATAGAGTAAATTTGTACTAGAATTGGGATAGAGTTTGGTGTAGATTTGAGATAGATTTTAAAGTAAAATTTGGAGGTGATAGAGTAAAGAGGACAACAGTATCCAATGGATAGAGATCCATTATCCAAGGTAGTGAGGATATAGGTCTTCAGTGGATAGAGATCCATTAGCCAAAGTAGCAGGGATAAAAGTCTTCTAGAAGATCACCAGCTAGAGCAGAGGGGAAAGAGTTCTCCTGTGGATGATCCATGAACCAGCTGGGAAGATAGAGTTCTTATGTGGAGCGAGATCCACGAACCAGTTGAGGAGATAGAGGTCTCCTAGATCAAGTTCCATGAACCAGAGAAAAGGGAAAAGAGTTCTCTTGTGGAGATAGATCCACAAATTAGAGCATAGGGGATTGGTGTCTCCTTTGGATAGAGGTCCATAAAATTGTAATAGGGAATTGATTCCCAAGAGATTTTTTGAGAAAATTTAGTAGAAATATTTTCTCCATAGAGTAGCCGACATTGGGTGAACCATGTTAAATTGGTGTTTCTATTTTGTGTGATTATTTGTGCATTGCTTTGATTACTACTATTGATATTTCCATTGATAATATTGGATAATATTGTTTGGGAAATAAAAGTGAAAGTTGATCTTATAATGTTCACCCCCCTCTCAGTATAATCTTGTGTTATTAAATTGGTATCAGAGCGGGTTCCTTCGAAAGAGTTTAACAGCTTGAAGAAAAAGTATATAGGAACACAAATGACATCTCAAAGTGGATCTTCAGAAAATAAGGCACCATTGTTCGATGGGAACAATTATGCTTTTTGGAGCATAATAATGAAGACTTACTTGATGGCACAAGGGTATGAGACATACCAAGAAGTTGAGAATGGATACACACATCTAGCTAGTCCTCCTATAGATAAATATGGTAAGATACTACATCTGTATAATGCAAAGGTAATAAATGCAATATTAAGTGGTTTACGTGAATCAAAGCTTGTAAAAGTTATGCCTTGCAAATAAACAAAGAGGTTTGGGATAAATCGAAGCAAACATATGAGGGAGACGAAAAGGTCAAAATGGCAAAATTGCAAAATCACAAAAAGACATTTGAAGACTTAAATATGAAAGAAGAGGAAAACATTGTTGCATACTTACTTTCTATGGATGAGGTTGTTAACACGATGTGAGGACTTGGATTTAAAATAGAAGAATTTGATGTTGCTCAAAAGGTTTTAAGGTCACTTCCTATGAGGTATAATGGAAAGGTTTTAGCCATAGAAGAAACAAGAGATATTGAAACTTTGACTATGGATGAGTTACATGGAACTCTCATAACTTATGATATGATAATAGTAATTGATCCTATTCCTAAGAAATAGGCAACCTTCAAAGTAGCAAATAAGATAAAATATAAGAATCTAGATTCAAGTGATGAGTCATCCAGTGATGAAGAAGTAAACTATGACATAAGGAATAAGGACTCAAGAAAGTACAAAGGTACAAAAATAGTTAAGTGTTACAATTGTGGAAAATATGGTCACTATGCATCTAACTATCTATATTGTAGAAGTAGTAGTAGTGAAGAGAAACAATATCATAAGAGAAAAGAAGCAAGAAAATCCAAAGATGAAAATAAAAACAGGTATGGAAAAAACAAGCATGAAAATAAGTTTTTTCAGAGCTATAAGAAGAGTTTTTATGCGGACAAGATAGACAAGGTTTCAAGTGATACTGATGAAAGATCCTTAGATAGTGAAGAAGAATAAATTCTCTTTTTGGCAATAGAAGATGAAGGAAGTGATCATGTTAAAGATAAATCTTAAAAATATGAAGATACTTTCGAAGACAAAGAAGTAGAAAAATAATCAAAAGATGAAGACGAAGGAGTAGTAGATCTATAAGCTGAACTTATTTCTACTCTAAAAGAATTGAAAAAGGTTAGAAAGCAAAATTCAAGATTCAAGGCTCAATTTCAAGAATGTGATGAAGAGAAAGGAAAGCTTATACAAGATTTGACAAACTCAATAGCTAAGACAAGGATATTTAAAGAAAATTTAGAAGCAAAAGTCTTAGAATGTGAGATATTAGAACAAGAAGTAGTTTCTCTAAGGAAGGAAATGGAAGAGTCTAAAGATAAGCTACACAGGTTTTGGAAAAGTTCAAAGACTATGGATAAGATTATCAATGCACAAAGACCTTCATCTAACAAAATAGGACTTGGTTTTGAATAAAGACAAGAGAAACAAGAAGAAGGGTCAAGCTCAAGATCCAAAGAAGAAGCTTTAGAAGAAGAGAGAGAAGGAGAAAGTGAGGCTTATGTGAATATAAGTTTCACCAAGAAAGGAAACAATGCACAAACAAGGAACATGGAACATCACAAGGAAGAAAGGACTAAGAGACCAATGGGTCCAAGGAAATATATCTTCAAAGGACATTGTTTCTCATGTAACAGGTTTGGTCACAAGGCTATGCATTGCAGGACTCATGTAAAAGAGTATGGTATTACTAAGAGGAACTTCAAAGATGGAAATTTCTTTCAAGAGTATTGCTACTATTGTAATCAATTTGGTCGTAAAGTAATTCACTACAAGTTCATGATAGAAATAGGTATGGCTTCACTAAGAGGAACTTCAAGACATTTGTACCTTCAAGAAACCACACCATTAATTTTTATAAGTGTAATAATATTAGGCATAAGGCCAAGTGGTGTAGAACAGAGTTTCTAGAGCTTCCAAAGACAAGCAAGAACAAGAATAATCAAAGGGATCAAAAGGGTATGTTGAGAAAGAAGGTTGACAAAGGAAAAGAGTATTGTATGCTAGGAGTAATTTTACTCCCGCCCCAAAATTAATCACCTCAAGGAGAGGAGGTGGGGAAGGGGCTAAGCTAAGAGTCTTATATTTAGCCCCAAAGGTGACCTTTTGCCATTGATTTCAAAGGGGGAGAGATTTGAGTTAGGGGAGAGCATTCAGTCAGGGGGAGCAAAATTGGAAAAAGATAAAAGGAATGCTTAAGGATAAAGGGTTGCCATAAATGACAAAGTGAGAGATTGTTGGAAATTTGAGCATGTTTTGTTATCATTTATGTCAAGATTTTTGATGTCCTAATCTGATGGAATTAATGTCAAGAGGTTTGATTAATATAAAAAGGTTTGATGTCCAAGTTGGTTGATATGCACATGAGGCATAAGGTGTTAGGAACCTACTATTAAAATAAAGCACACTCACACAAAATACTGAAAAATAACTCACATACATCAAATAACTCAATATCACTATGCAAAAATCAATTACAGAAATGAAACAATCTCACAGTAACACTGAATCGCGGGCCTCTTCGAGGGGGCAACCTCCTTCAATATTTCATTAGCTTGCAAAAGGATAATCTCGTACATGGCTTCATATATTTTTAAAGGAAAACTACATGCAACCCTACCTAAATGCTCAAGAGGTGGCTTACATGCAAAATGCCACTCGAGCTAGAATCTCCCACCAAATGGCGGTTACAATCTTGATAAAAATGGTTACATGAAATGGTACCACTTGGCGAGGTATCTTACTACATCGGTTACAATATTGATAAAAATGGTTACATGAGATGGTACCACTTGGCGAGGTACCTTTATTGCCACCTACATTACTAAGTATTGCATAATAACATTAAAATAGGATCCCCACGTTGGAAGTGGGTTATTACATAGGTAAATGAGAATTACAACATGGTGTTAGGATAGGATCCTAACATGTCCTTCCCCTTCGAAAAGCTTTGTCCTCAAAGCTGAAATTGAGGAAACTGGTGTTGGAGTTGATGGAGAGGCTCCCATGTAGCATCTTCTAGCTGGAGCCCACGCCACTGGACAAGGACATCTGTGATGGTACGATTGTGGAGAGTGCGGGTGCGGTGATCCAACAACTGTTCTGGTTCAAGTAAGATGGACCCTTCCTCATCCAATTCTGGTAATGTTGATTGAACCTGTACCTGTGTGCCCACAACTTTCTTGAGAGACGAAACATGGAAAATAGGATGGAGCTTGGAGGTGGGCGGAAGAGCCAATTTGTAAGCAGTGGAACCAATCCATTGTAGAACTTGGTAGGGCCCATAGAATTTTGTAGCAAGTTTTTGGCACCGACGGAGTTGGAGGGATGACTATTTGTACGGATGCAAGCGAAGGAAAACCATATCACCCACATCAAAGCTACGCTCGGATCGATGTTGGTCGGCCTGTTGTCGCATCCGGTTCTGGGCCATGTCCAAATTATGCTTCAGCTGGTGAAGGACATCGGTCTACTGGCGAAGAGTAATGTCGACTTCCTGGACCCTGGAGCTTCCTGGAATGTATGAAGAAGGCATGGGTGGAGGGCACCCATAAACAACCTCAAAAGGAGTGAGTTTGGTAGTTGTATGATAGGACGTGTTGTACCACCATTCGGCCAGAGGAAGCCACTTCGCCCATTGAGAAGGATGATCTGATGCAAAGCAACGAAGATAGGTCTCCAAACATTTGTTGACAATCTCAGTTTGACCATCCGTTTGTGGATGATAAGCTGAACTCATTTTGAGCTTCGTTCCCTGCAACTTAAACAACTCTTGCCAAAAATGACTAGTGAAGGTTGGGTCTCGATCGGACACAATGGAGGTGGGCATACCATGAAGGCAAAAAATAGAATCAAGGAATATTTGGGCAATGGTGGAGGCTGTGTAAGGATGGGCAAGGGGACAAAAATGAGCATACTTCGAAAGGTGATCCACTACCACGAGAATAACAGACTTACCACCCAATTTAGGTAACCCTTCGATAAAATCCATAGAAATATCAGTCCAAACCTGATCTGGAATGGGCAATGGTTGAAGAGTACCCGAAGAACGAACTGTTTCACCTTTCATCCGTTGGCAGGTATCACAAGCTGCCACGAAGTCACGGATGTCCTGTTTCATCCCTTTCTAGAAGAATGTGCGCTTGAGGCGTTCATATGTTTTGAGAAATCCAGAATGACCTGCAGAGGGAGCAGTGTGTAGTTCCTTCATGAAGAGGTCGTGGAGTGGCGAGGCACGGGGAATAACAAGGCATTGGCGATAACGCAAATCCTGGCCATCCCAACTGTAGCCTGGGTATGAAGTCGGATCAGCTTGAAGTGAAGCCATCAAAGCTTGCAGGTCTGCATCTTGAAGTACCTCCTATCGTAAGGAATCTATCCATTGGGGGACAGGTGCGGAGATAGCACATAGCATACTGAGGGCCTCAAATTGGCGAGAGAGAGCATCAGCCACAAGATTTTCTTTGCCCTTCTTATAGGTGATATCATAATCATAGCCCATGAGTTTAGAAACCCATTTTTGTTGTTCTGGGGTAGCAACCCGTTGTTCTAAGAAATATTTGAGACTCTGATGGTCTGTTTTAATGGAGAAATGGCGCCCAATGAGATATGGTCTCCAATGGGTGACAACATGTAAGATGGCCAACATCTCCTTGGCATATGTAGATTTTCCCAAATTACGCTCAGAGAGTGCCTTACTGGTGAAGGCCAAGGGTCTCCCTTCTTGCATCAATACTGCCCCAATGCCGCGACCGGAAGCGTCACTTTCAATGACGAATGGTTTAGAGAAATATGGCATGGCTAGAACAGGTGTGGTGGTCATGGCATGCTTTAATTCAAGAAAGGCTTGATCAGCGGGTCCTGTCCAAGTGAAAGAGTCCTTATTTAACATAGATGTGAGGGGAGCTGCTATCTTCCCATAATTACGAACAAATTTCTTGTAATAACCTGTAAGTCCTAAGAATCCCCGAAGTCCTTTGAGAGTGCGGGGTTTTGCCCAGTCTTGAACTGCCTGAATCTTCTTAGGGTCGACCTTGACACCATATTTGGAAACAATGTGTCCTAAATACTCCACTTCAGTCAGACCAAAGGAGCACTTAGACCGCTTAGCAAAAAGTTGATGTTGGGCCAATAACTGTAATGTCTGATCCACATGGGTAAGGTGTTCTTCCCACGAGCGGCTATAAACCAATATATCATCAAAGAAAACCAGGATGAACTTCCGCATGAAGGGATGAAAGATGTTGTTCATAAGGCTTTGAAATGTGGATGGTGCATTTGTCAAACCAAATGGCATTACCAAGAACTCATAGTGACCTTCATGAGTACGAAAAGCAGTTTTTGGAATATCCTCATCCTTGAGCCTGATTTGATGGTACCCCGAATGAAGGTCCAACTTGGAGAAGTACATAGCTCCATGTAATTCATCCAACAATTCATCCACTACCGAAATGGGAAATTTATCCTTGATGGTGATCTTATTGAGCTCATGGTAGTCTATGCACAATCACCACGAGCCATATTTCTTACGAACTAGCAAAACTAGAGAAGAATAGGGACTGGTACTGGGTCGAATGACACCTGCCTTGAGCAATTCCTGTACCATATTCTCGATTTATGACTTGAGAGCATGAGGATACCGATACGGTCTGATGTTTGGTGGTGCACTACTCGAAAGTAGTGGAATAGCATGGTCATGAGAGCGACGAGGTGGCAGTGTAGTTGGTTCTGAAAAGATGCCATTGTGCTTGGTTAGAACAAGTTGCAAATCTGTTGGAATTGGATCTGTTGTAGAAGTGGGTGGCTGAATTAAAAATATTTGTGCAATGACCCCACGGGAGGACTTTTTCAACAACTTCTCCATGCGATTGGAACTAATAATTTGTGTAGGGCCAGCCTTGATACCCTTGAGGGTATATGTTTGTCCATTTTGTGAAAATTGCAGCCATAGTTCTACAAGGTTGCAGGAGAAAGTGCCCAAGGTGCTCATCCATTGGGATCCTAACACAACGTCACATCCTCCCAATTGGAGGGTGAACATATCTTGCTTGAGTTCATAATCCCCTATCTGAATTTTGACATTTCGACATTTACCTTTACAAGGTAAGGTGCCTCCATTGGCCACCATGACTTCAAAAGAATTGCATGAGTGTATATAGCAGTTGGTCCGTTTGGCCACCTGAGGATCAATAAAGTTGTGTGTACTGCCTGAATCAATAAGAATTGTGAGACGTTGGCCTTTGAAATAACCCACAACTCTCATGGTTTGTGGGGTGGTAATCCCGACAAGAGCATGGACTAAAATTTCTACTGGTGTTTCTGATGGTTCCTCTTCCTGTGGAGTTGGTGCCTCAGTTGTATCACTCTCCTCATCACTATGGTCATTGTTTTCTGGTTCCTCCACATCTATTAAAAACAATCTCTTATTTGCACATCTATGCCCCTTCGTAAACTTTTCATCACAATTATAACATAACCCTTGGGCGCGACGCGCATCCATTTCCTCTGTAGTCAGCCGCTTGGGAGCAGGAGGTTTATTATCAGTATTGTTTTGGACTCGAGGAGGGAAAGAAGGTCGGTTATGCAAAAATCATGGTGTTCGCCTTTGAGCTGAGAGTTTAGATTCGGCCAATCAGGCTAAACTGATAGCCTCCATCATGGTGTGGGGTTTGAACATCTTGACTTCAGCCTGGAGATCATCTCGTAACCCACTAACAAAACAACTCATAAAAAATCCCTCATTCAAACCCTTAGTTTTATTGGCCAATTTCTCAAATTGGGTCTGGTAATCACGAACTGAGGTGGTTTGTTTCAGCTTTGTCAGTGCACCTGTAAAGTCATCATAATCATTAGGGCCAAATCGGGTGAGTAGTTGGGACTCAAAGTCCTCCCAAGATAGATCAGGGTTAGCAACCCGTAGCCATTGGAACCAATGTAAGGCCTCAGATTCTAGGTTGAAGGAAGCCATCTGAACCCGATGATAGACAGGGACATTATGGAGTCGAAAGAATTGATCAACCCGACATAACCACCCATCGACATCCTTTCCACTAAACTTAGGGAAGTCTAATTTAGGTATTCTAAAGGTTGGATCCCGATCAGAGTGATTGTCATCTGGTGTTCGTCGACCTCGTTCAGAGTTTTCAGCATGGTGTTCAATTTTGGTACTACCGTGCAATTTGGTCTCCATCTCTATGAGTTGTTCTTCTAAACGGATTCTAGTGTTATCCTGATCCAGTCGAAGCTCTCGAATCTCTGTGCCTATGTTCTTGTTTGCAGAGGTCAAGTCAACAATGGATTTTTGTAGGTCGGCCAATAATGTGCCCAAGTCTAAATCCTTTTGTTGTTGTCCTCGAGTGTCGCTTGCCATTGCGGTCCCTCTTGTGCTGAGTTACTAAAAATAGACCTCAAATTTTTAGGAGTTACTATTTTTAGTAAGGGTCCAAAATTTAATTTGGGAAATGAGTTGCAACACTGATTTTAGGATAGGGTCCACTCCGGTGGTTGTTTGATCTGAGCGCTCAATGAGGAGATATACTGAATTTCTTGACTTTTTGTGATCTCCTGTTGGTTGCAAGTCGATGTCAAGGTAATTTCTTCCACTTGTACTTAAAATTTCACCAATGAGTCCTTGAGGGTCTTTTGTGCAGAATAACAAGTAGATTCTATTCCCAAAAATTTGGATCAATTTGATGGACCGATGAAAAGTTATGGCCTTAGCAAGAAAAATCAAAATTTGCTATTTTTAGAAATTTGGTGCAAAATTTGACCAGGAGCTGCCAAGGACAATTTTGTCTGGAATAGAGTGTAGAATTTTTTGCTAAATTTTTGAGTCAATCTGAGCTCTGTGTGAAGAGATATCCATATTTTAATAAAATTTCAATGCCTTTTTGTTGTTGGTGTTTTCGATTTCTGATTTGGAGTTACAGTTCAAAATTTGGGACCTAGGATCAACTATTTTGGACCTGTATACTGCACCCTGACCACCGTGTCACTCACTATTCTCTGTTCCTATCACCTGTACTAGGGTTACTGACATAGTTTTTGCTTTTGACCTTAGGGAATTTTCTGACATTGACAACTCTATTTTTGACACTAAAAGTCTGTAATTCTGGACTGGTATAGAGGACTGTTATTGTCGACCCGACTACCACTGTTACTATCCTGACTATTACTGTCATTGTCTCGACTATTCAGATTTTGACCACAGGCTGGTTCAAACACTTGCAAAAATTTGTCTTGACTGTTGGTGCATGCAAGTTGTTTTCTGTGATAGGGAAAGCCTTCTCCGTATGCTCACTTTTGGGGATGGTGAATGCAGGTTAGCAGAACAGGGATGGGTTGATTTGCAGGGGAATGATACTTTGTTTTTGTTTTGTTTTCTAGAACCAGGGTATGCTAAGTAAGGGAGTATGTAATACCCATAGGCCCTCTGTTATACCGTAGTGACGAACAATAGTGCTCGGACCAATATTTTAGGCCACTACTCAAGGAGGATTCCACACATACCCTTGAGCACACTATCTGCCTCTCTGACAGTACGGGAGGGTAATCGTCCGGGATGTTGTGTCCCATGGACTATGGATAATACAAGGCCAAAAAGCTTCCTAATGGATAAAATCTTGTTTAAACCTAGATTGTCTCTCGATATACCCGAAGATACGTGGGAGCTCAATTCCATGCGCGAGTGTTGTCTGAGGCCTGGGTATTGGAGCCTGATCGCCCCTCACTTCACTAGACGCTTTATGGGCTATCTAGCTTAGCCAATAATGATAGCTCCTTCATGATATTTTAAAACCCCCGACACAGGGTTTCTAACCTACACAACTACTGTATTTTTTTTTGGTCTTTTCTGATTTTTTGAGAAAAAAATGACTGTATTTTTTGGATTTTTTTTTGATAAAGGAAAAACAGAAATAAAAAACACACAGGAAAATTATACCTAATAGGCGGAATGACTGGCAAGAATCATCTTAGTTGCAGCAGAACTTGGCCCTGGAAAGCGCTCTGATACCACTTGTTAGGAACCTACTATTAAAATAAAGCACACTCACACAAAATACTGAAAAATAACTCACATACATCAAATAACTCAATATCACTATGCAAAAATCAATTACAGAAATGAAACAATCTCACAGTAACACTGAATCGTGGGCCTCTTCGAGGGGGCAACCTCCTTCAATATTTCATTAGCTTGCAAAAGGATAATCTCGTACATGGCTTCATATATTTTTAAAGGAAAACTACATGCAACCCTACCTAAATGCTCAAGAGGTGGCTTACATGCAAAATGCCACTCGAGCTAGAATCTCCCACCAAATGGCGGTTACAATCTTGATAAAAATGGTTACATGAAATGGTACCACTTGGCGAGGTATCTTACTACATCGGTTACAATATTGATAAAAATGGTTACATGAGATGGTACCACTTGGCGAGGTACCTTTATTGCCACCTACATTACTAAGTATTGCATAATAACATTAAAATAGGATCCCCACGTTGGAAGTGGGTTATTACATAGGTAAATGAGAATTACAACATGGTGTTAGGATAGGATCCTAACATAAGGCAACAAGGAAATAGATAACTCCTTTCCATGGTGTTTGAGAAAAAATAATAAGGTTATTTGATGAATTTTTGCTAAGGTGATGGTGGTAAAATTTTTCCCTTAAAGGCCTAAAAGAGTTTTAATATTTTAATTGATAAAAGGCCCAAAATAATTTAGATATTTAAATTATAATATTTAAATTCATTTGAATTTAAATTATTATAATTAAAATATAATATAAATCGAAAGCCAAAATTTGATTTTAAAATGCATCGATGTTGGAGGTGAATGCCTTCAAAGGCATATTAATAATGCAAATACTAAGGTGGAAAGTGTGTTCGGCAATCAAAAATCATTCACCCTGTTTGTTGATCGAATTACGATAGAGAGAGAAGGGAAAAAGTTTTGGTTTGTTTTTTGAGGCAAGCAAGGGATAAGAAGTGGAGGCTTTGTCTTCACTTCCCATTCGAGTGGATATCTCAGAC
This sequence comes from Wollemia nobilis, assembly GCA_028583015.1. Classification (NCBI taxonomy): domain Eukaryota; kingdom Viridiplantae; phylum Streptophyta; class Pinopsida; order Araucariales; family Araucariaceae; genus Wollemia; species Wollemia nobilis. Next base: position 848,647 of record JAQPPZ010016564.1, read on the forward strand.
AGTGGATCCTTTGGCTCTAGCAACAGGGAGATCTTGGGTTTGAGACACAACAACAACAAATAGTGAAGTTTTGTTTTAGAAATTTTGGTGCCAGCAAAAATGACAAAGGAGAGTGGGTGCAATAGTGGTCTCGTATGAGCACTTAGCTCATGTGACAGTTAAGCTACAACTAAGGCACAATAGTAGAGGTAGTGAGGGTTCGATTCTCACAGAGGCAACACATAAAGCATTATTATTTTTTTAATTAAATTGATGCCTAAGGTCCTATGTTACAAGGTATGCGCTTAACTTGGGAGGTATAAGGTTTTAAAATTATTTTATTTTTACCATCAAAAGGGATTTTGAAATAATATGGGTTTAGATCTAGTGAAGTTGTTAAGTGCCTTGGAATATTATTTTGAATGGTGGTTATATTTCTTTTGGAAATATATTAATGACAAGTAGGAGATATAAGGTGTAACTAAAAAATTATTTGTATAATTTGTGATCTTGTTGGGTTGATTTAATTTGCAAGATTAGGAGTTATAAGGTGTAAAATTGGTTTGAATTTTATTGTACCTTTTGCATTATGAAGAAAAGTATTTGTGGGATTTGGATGAAATTTTAATGCATTTTCCTTGAGATCAAAAGAAGGGTTCTAGAGTATATTTTCAGATTTCACTGAGCACATTTTAGAAGGAATATTTTGTGGATGTTTTGAAATAGATTGTTTCTATCTAACCCTTGAGTTGCACAAGGAGGATTGGTTGATTATAAGACAGGTTTTGAAGATATATCTTCATAAAAACAAAACGTATGGGCACATCATCATTTTTTTGAAGTGTTTGTTGGATTGAATGTTGTGAAACATAAGGTGGAGTGAAAAGGATTGTTTGATAAGCATTGTTGGAAATATTTGAGTGAGTTCTATATGCTTCATTGGTAAATATTTAGAGAACATTTGAGATAGATATTGAAGATTATTTGAGTTAGAGTTTGAGACCCACATTGTGCTCTTTGTTTGAATAAGTATAAAAACACTTGTTTAGGATTTGTGAGCAAGTTGTGTTTTATTGATTGAATGATTGAGTGAAACTTCTTGAGCATTTATTTTTGGTGATATTGAAAGTGAATGTGCAAACATTAGAAATCCGATTTGTGAAAGTGATAGACTTAATGATGGAGTAGAACATATTGAGTTTTTGATAGAGTACATCATTCTCTAAATTTTCTAGAGGTTAAATGAATTTTGGATAGAATATGTCTAAACTGCTTCAAGTTAAAGAAATTACTTTGAATATTAGACAAAGCATTTGATAGCATTGTGAGGAAGATTTGAGATTGATTGAGCATATTTTGTGAGTTGTTTTGAGCATGTGTTAGAGCAGGTTTGAGCATATGCTAGGGCAAATTTGAGCAAGTATTGGTGAAGACTTGAGAGCAAATTGAGAAATTTATTGAGAGGACTTGAAGGCAGATTTGAGCAAGTCTTGGTGAAGATCTGAGAGCAAATTGAGCAAGTTATTGAGAGGACTTGAAGGTAGATTTAAGCAAGTCTTTGTGAAGACTTAAGAGAAGAGTTGATTGATTGGTTTGTTCAATATTTGTGTTAAGGATTGGAGTAGATCTAAGCAAATTTGGTTGGTTATTTGATCAAGATTTATATTAAATCTTGGGGAATATCTAAGTAGAGTTGATTTAGTGATTTGTTCAAGCTTTGTGTTAAGGCTTGGATAGATCTAAGCAGAGTTGATTGGTGATTTGATCAAGCTTTGTGTTAAGGCTTGAGGATAAATTTGAGATAAATTTATGAGCAGATTTGTGAGTAGAGATAGAGAAAATTTGTACTAGACTTGGGATAAATTTTTGTGTAGATTTGAGACAAAGTTGAAAGTAAGATTTGGAGGTGATAGAGTAAAGAGGATAGTAGTCTCCAGTGGATAGAGATCCATTATCCAGGGTAGTGAGAACAGAGGTATTCAGTGGATAGAGATCCATTAGACAAAGTAATGGGAACAAAAGTCTTCTAGAAGATCACCAACCAGAGCAGAGGGGAAATATTTCTCTTGTGGATAGAGTTCCATGAACTAGAGAAGAGGGGAAAGAGTTCTCCTATGGAGTGTGATCTGTGAACCATCTAGGAAGATAGAGTTCTTCTATGGAGAGAGATCCATGAACTAGTTGAGGAGATAGAGGTATCCTAGATCAAGTTCCATGAACCAGAGAAAAGGAGAAAAATTTCTCATGTGGAGAGAGATCCAAAAATTAGAGCATAAGGGATTGGTGTCTCCTTTGGATAGAGGTCCATAAACATTGTAATAGGGAATTGATTTGTTGTGAAAATTTAGTAGAAATATTTTCTCTGTGGAGTAGCCCACATTGGGTGAACCACGTTAAATTGGTGTATGTATTGTGTGTGATGATTTGTGCATTACTTTGATTACTTCTATTAATATTGCCATTGATAATATTAAATAATATTTTTTGGGAAACAAAAGTGAAAGTTGGTCTTATACTATTCACACCCCATCTCAGTATAAGTTTGTATTCTTCAAGTCCTTGTCCATGAATTTTGATGCCTCTGTTTCTTGAATATTCTCCTTAAGGAGGCTTATTAAAGGTATTTTTTTTGGGCTTTTATCCCCACCTTGACCTTGAGGTAAGATACCTTAGAGGAGAAAAATACTAACTAGGATGAAGGAAGAGGTTTTCCTTAAAGAGAAATAAGTAATAGCTCAGTCCAACCCATTACATATTTTAGTATCCTTAGGTGTCAATTGTATAAAGGAAGTAAATATGATTATAGTATGATTATAGTATGGTTATAGTTTGATTATATTTTTATTATAGGAAGGAAGGAAGAAGAGGGATTTCACTACTACTATTAGTTATCCATTCACACTATTACTAGTTGGAATGACCATATTGATATTTTATTTGTACCTTATTATTATTTTATTTTATATATACTAGAGCACCAACTGATGTAGGGTTCCTCAAATAGTCTTAAGTTAAATACTATAACTCAATTCGGGCGAAAGAAGCATGAATATAAAATTTCAATGTTTTTTTATTGTTTTATTTCAATGAGAATTCCTACACATGGCTATCTTTTATAAAAATTGACTAGACAAGTGTTCTAATTATAAGTGAATGTGTTATAGGTTATAGTGGACCTAGGGGTTAATTTTTATAGGTATTTTAGCAATATTATGTAGGTTCTATAGTTAAAATGGTATTTAGTATTAGTAAAATGGAAGGATTTAGGTGGTTTTATAGGCATCACAATAGATCTTAAATACCTCTATGTGATTTGTAGAAATAAAATGTGAATGGTATATAAGGAATACATAGATATAGGGTAGGATACTAAGGATTCTATGGCTATTTACCTTAGTATCAACTAACCTTTACGTGTCCTCTTCTAAGAAATAAAATGATTTGAAAGAAATTAATTTGATTAGGTAACTTGCATTTTTATCTACTATACATCAACTAATTCAAAATAATTTTCTAATATAACATTTCAACTCATATGTATAAAATAGACAAGGTAAATTGTCGAAAGGGACTCAAAGGTACTTCATCTTCTTTTGAGGTGGAATTATATACGTTTTATAATAATAACCCATATATGAAGTATGTCAAAGTAAAAGAAACCTAAGTTCCCAAATCCAATATTTACCATAAAGCATTATGATAAAAATGATGTAGATCAATGGATCTAAAGTTCTTATTACCTTGCTAGGATCCCAACCTTTCAATGTAGTCCCATAGCTAGAATTTTGATGTAATAAAATGGTATCAATCTATAGTTTAGAATTTACGAAGTCTAGTACAAATATAAAAAACCCATACATTAGACCGCTTAACATGGTCAAGAAGTATTAAACAATCAAACCATAATCAAACTTCTAAAAATGGCTAGTATATAGTAAATAAGAAACCAAAACTTGACCTCTAACTATATATTAAATATATTAATACATCAAACCATATCATATACATAATATATCTAACTAAATTAATTAACAGTATAATGCATTATTACAATCAATAAATCCAAGGTCCGAGGTGTAGACCAATTGGTTCATCCAAACCCCATAAGGGGGGCAGAGGTCCAAGGTTCAAATCTCGGGCCTCATCGGACTGAACGCTTGTCCCTTTCCTCATGATTTCAACGGTGTAAAAGGTTTAAAATGATTGTGGCATGGTGGTTATAGGTGCGGACTGCGTGAAGATCTGTGTGGCGACTTTTGGTGTGGACAACGCAGAATACTGTGGTGGCCATAAAAGTTGGAAAGCCTACCCGGATTCGTGGCGGCTACCGATTCCACCATGTAAATTTAAAAAAAAAAAAACAATCAATAAATCCACATCCTTAAAATATCATTATGGCTAGCAACTAATTTAGGGGACTCTAAATTCAAATAATAGGATTTTTACATATTTGACCCTAGAATCCTTACTCCATTTAGTATAAATATTACATTTAGCTAATTATAGTATAGGTTTTATCTCAGCCTAATAATCCCAACCAATTTTAGTAGAAGGGTCCTATTTAGCCTATAACTTACATTCTAACTAATATTATTCTCTAGAGCCAAGTCCAAACAATAAAGTCCATAAGGAAAAATTGATAAGAACCACATTTAATATTGATGTAAAAAAATTACCTCCAAATACCTAAAATAAAGAAGTCTAAAAATAAAATTAGAATATTTTTATTTCCTCTTACAGTCGTACTAATTAACTCCTCCTCCCTCTCCTCAAATTTTCCTTAAAAAGTAATGAGTTTACCTCTACTTTCATATTTTTAATTAACATCCTAATTGAAAAATGGATATCTCGAATAAGACTTATGGATGGAGTGGAGAGGGCTTTTATAGGGTGTGATCATAATATGAATGAAATTATGGTTTTGTTAGTGTGATCTTGTCAGCTTGGGTAGGGTTTGAGTAGCCTTTTTTAGAGTTTGAATATGGTCCCCAACCCTGGTGAGCTAGTGAATAGCATTGACACCATAAAAGCGAATGCATGTGATAATGTCTCCAATCAAGTGTTCAAGGAAGTTTATCCTAAAGGTCGTCTACAAGGTAACTCTTCCACCCCTAACATTGTTATTCCTTTACTAATTTTGATTGTGCATGCAAGTGGTTGAAGTATTATACTTTGGTAGGGTATTTTGTTTGTCGTATCCCTAATGAAGTTTTTCTTAGGGCTTGGGTGAACTCAACCTAGACTCCCTATGGGTTAAGCTAGCAATGATTTAGAATCTCATAAAGGAATTTTTATTTTTCACTTTAAGTTATCTATGAGCATGGGTCATGGTACATGCAGAGCTTTCTACTTGTCTTTTCCCATGGGCTTGATATTTCTCTATGTTTGAAGAAAGGACTACTAAAGTTCCTATTTGGGTTGAATTTCCTAGTCTTCTCCTCTCCTTATGGCCCTTTCTAAATCGTATAGTGGATTATTTGGGTCGAGTAATTCTTATCAAGTCAAAAATGTTTTTCATGAACAAACTCAGAATCATGTGTGTTGAAATTAACATTTTTTGAGACCTCAAAGAAACAATGGATATTCAAGTTGGTGATTCCATGATTTCATAGCGGGCCTTATACATCAACATCCCCAACACCTATTTTTACTTCCAATAATTTGATCATAAGGTAAAATATTGTCTCCTCATACCCCATAATAAGGATAAATAGAGCCCTAGCCCATCCAAAGCACCTACCCCTCAAGCCAAAGAGGATGATTGGACAACCGTTGATGGACAAAAAAATGCATGCTCTACGACCTCTAAGGTATCATAGCCAAATTTGGTTTCCATGCTTGCATCAAATCCTTCAAAGAAGGTGAATGAAAAGGATAAGGCTAGATCTCAAATAATAGAAATTGCTACCAAAAAGGTTCTGAAGCCTCAAAAAAATTACACCCTAAGGACAATGACATTGGTTGTTTCTAAACCTATTGCTAAAACCAGTTCCTCCTTGCATTTACCCTAGTAAGCACATGGTTCTCCTATAGTCCATATCATGAGGAGGCAAAGGGTGACTTCATATCAAATAAATGAATGCATTTGTCTAATGTTTAGTTTGGCCTGCAAGATCTAGAATCCTTTAATAGTTTTAATGTGGTAGAGCACCTCAACGATGAGGATATATCATTAGAATTTTTACCTCGATGAACTTCCATTCCTAGAATATTTGGGATCTAACAGACTCTAATTAAAGCCAAAAATCACTTCTCTTGAGAAATTACTTAGGGGACAAGAGGATCCAAACCCTCTATTTATAAGAGGTTTGGAGGGCAAAAGAGTTGGAAAATAAAAAATTAAACCTAGGGGAGGTCCAACATCCTGGGGGTCAACCCAAAAATTTTATTATCTAAGAGAAAACCCTAACATTTTGAAATTGCACTTTGTACTAGATGACTGTGATTTTGGTAAAACTAGGAAAAAAGGAAAAGCGAGAGGGAAGAGAGTCCCACTTTTGTATTTTGACAATTTTGAGGGACTTCTTAGGGATTCTAGAAAAAATGACTCATTTGGGTTGGTCACTTATCCATGTCTACATATATACCCAATTGAAGAACACAGGCTTATACTAAGAGGGTGGGTGAAGAGTATAAGATCAAACAATATTATCCAATATTATCAATGGCAATATCAATAGTAGTAATAAAATTAATGCACAAATAATCACACACAAGAGAGACATAAATTTAACTTGGTTCATCCAATGTGGGCTACTCCACGGAGAAAATATTTCTTCTAAATTTTCTCAACAAATATCTTGGAAATCAATTCCCTATTATAATGTTTATGGACCTTTGTTCAAAGGAGACACCAATCTGCTTATGCTATTATTTGTAGATATATCTCCATAGGATAACTCTATCCCCTTGCTCTGGTTCATGGATCTCTCTCCACAGGAGAACTCTTTCCCCTTTTCTTTGGTTTGTGGAACTTGATCCAAGAGAAATCTATCTCCTCATCTAGTTTGTGGATCTCTCTCCATAGAAGAAATCTATCTCCCCAACTGGTTCATGGATCTTACTTCATAGGAGAAATCTTTCATTTTTCTCTAGTTCATGTATCTCTATCCACAGGAGAACTCTATCCCCTCTGCTCTGGCTGGTGAACTTCTATAAGACTTCTACCCCATCTACTCTGGCTTGTGGATATCTATCCACAGGAGACCTCTATCCCCACTACTATGGTTGATGGACCTCTATCCACTAGAGACCTTTGCCCTATACTATATCACCTCCAAAGCCTACTCTCAACTCTATCTCAAATCTGCACCAAAATTTATCCCAAGTCTAGCACAAATATGCTCTAACTCTACTCACAAATATGCACCAAACTCTATCTCAAATCTACCCCAAGACTTACCACAAAGCTTGAACAAATCAGTAATCAACCCTGCTCTCAATTCTGTCTCAAGTCTTCACAAGACTTGTTGAAATCTTCCTTCAAGCATTATCAAAATATTTTCTCAAATCTGCCTTCAAGTCTTCTCAAAATACTTGCTCAAATCTTCCTTCAAGCCTTCTCAAAAGACTTGCTCAAATCTGTCCTCAAGCCTTCTCAAAGACTTGCTCAAATTTATCCTTAAGCCTTCCCAAAGACTTACTCAAATCTATCCTCAATCCTTCTCAAAGAATTACTCAAAACCTATTCTTAAGCCACTCATAAAACCCACTCAAATATTTCCAAAACTTGCATACAAACACAACTTAAATCTCTTTCAAAAAAATTTCTTCACAAAAAAATTCTACTTAGAATTCGTTTAACCTATGGAACATATAGAGGATGATATGCACTATCAAAATTCAATATGTTTCACACTCACAAATCTTATACTCAAGTAACCAATCTCTATTTCTTGCAAAATCCCTTTCAAATCAAATGTATAACTTGTTTCACAAAAATGATCTATCTTTCTTGCAAATTTTCTTTCAAAGATCAATCACATCAATGCATAATTTCCCCTCACAAAATTAATCTCAACCACTTCCACAATTGCAATCAATATCTCTCAAACCAATGTTTAAAATATTTCACAAATATGCACTAACTTGTCTTCAACCCTAGCACAAGTAGTTCACAATCTCTAGCATAAATGTCTTAACCTATTTCAATAATAAAAGCATATATTGTTCTCAAATTCTATCCTAAATATTTCTAAAATATTCAACAATGAAACACAAATCCTAACTCAAATATTTCCAACAATTCTTAACAAACAATCCTTTTCACTCCACCTTATGTTCCAAAACATTCACTTCAAGAAAACACTTTAAACAAGGAGTGATGTGCCCATACCCATTAATTTGATCTTATGGAGATATGTCTTCAAAAATCTATCTCACAAACAATTGATCTTTCTAGTGCCACTTCAAGATTTAGATACCAAAATACTTTCTCAAAACATCCATATGAATTTCCTTCTCAAAAGATATTTCACCATACAAAAATTACAATAAAATATCAAACCACTATAACACCTTATTACTCCTATTCTTGCATGACAATACTCAACAAAACAAACTAGAAATTACACACAAAAATTTCTCATATATACCTTATACCTCCTTCTTATGAAAATAATGCACTTTTAAAATATCACTTCATTCATGCATAAACAAGGCACTAGCAATCTGAAATTTAATTTCCACTCCTTTTTAAATCAAAAATTAAAATCAATTTATTATCCTTATGGCTCCCTAGTAAATTCACCTTAAAACACTAAAAATTAATTAACCCTTATAACTCCCAAAGTCAAGCATCATATGCATACCTTATAAAAAACTTTGCCCCAAGCGCTGCCACCGCTACTCAAACCCGTGACTCCTCACTGGCCCCACACCCTAGCACAAGGGTGGACACCGCGTGGGCTAGCCACCCACACAAGCACAAAGGAGCACGTGCTCCTTCTTCACCAAAATTGGTGCAAAACCTTTGACCAAACAAAAATACTCCTCGTGATTCGAACTTCGAATCTACCACCTACAACGTGCTCTGCAAGCCAAGCTTGCCAACTAGGCTATCCACGCACATTCGATGGAATCGAGCACCCTTCATCTTGACTATGCGCTGCCCTCGAAACTCGTAAAAACTCTTCTCTGCTTCCACCACTTGCCGAATGAATAGCAAATATCAGATGTTAATTTTTGGGGTAATCACCAACTTTGGCTTGCAAAATATTAATCCTTTTATACATTTTTACCCTTTGATTTTGGACGTCGGCTCAACTTGGAAGAATGCCTCCATGCAAATTCGAATTTTGGTGCCATCTAAAATTTTTAAAAATATTATAATAATTTAAATCTAAGGTATATTTAAATATTATAATTTTTATTTTAACCTTTGGGCCCTTTTAATTTTTAATTATTATAATTATTTAAATCTTCATAGATTTAAATATTATAATATTTTTTTCTTCTTGGACCTTTTCTTTGGATAAAAGTCTTTGCCATCATAAAACCTCTTCCTTTTTCTTTTGCAAATGCCACCATGGTAAAACCATTAAACCTTTATTTTCCTTTACATAAACGACAACCAATGTCATTAACCTATGCCATTAATTCTTTGACATCAATGACAACAATATACTCAAAATTTCCAACACCAATTTGCTTTGAAAATTGAATAAATGATTCACATGATGATGGGGGACCCAAAATCGCTCAAAAATTAATTTCCTCATAAACTCATTAATTAAACTTAAAAAAAAAAAGGATTACAATGCTAGCCCGCAGGCGTAGTTTATTTTCCTGGTGCAAGCTGCCTCACTTTCGGTGATCTACTTGCGCTCTCAGGAAGAATACATCCTCTTGATCTGAGCAGCACTTCCCCTTCCCCTTCTGGAAGAAAAATAGACCAAACAAGTCCAGAGCGGCCCTCTTGCCTTCAACTCTACAACTCTGCCTTGGCCATTTTTTGACCCCGAGTGCATGCCTATGCTTCCCCTTTTAAAATCTCTGGGTTTTCTTCGAGGTCCCGACCCTCTAGGCCATTAATGACCCACCTGGAAGAACACATCTTTCAAAACTGAAAAGTCGGCTCTTGTCCCCGCCTTCATGACTGATCCTTCACATCTCTTACCCTAACTGGCAACTGCCATCGGGTCAGATGCAAAAACATGCATTAATGAGCCGTCTGAATGTTTTGACCCCTGTACGCAGCATTCGAGTGGCTGCCATGCTTAGCAAACTTACCGAACAAGAAATCATGCATTGATGAGGCCTTTGACCACCTTAGAAAACATCGTCTGGGAATGCGTGCCTTTTCGAATCGTGAACCAGCAGTATGTCGCGATATCGCGACATTTTTCTTCCTCGCTGCCTTTCTCTACTTCGGGTCATGATATCATGACATGTCATGACATCGTGACATTTCTCTTCCTCGCTACCTTTCTCTCCTTCGGGTCGCGATATTGTGACATGTCGCGATATCACGACATATTTCCTTTTTGGCTCTTCTTTCTCCGTTTCGGTCGCAAAATCATGACATGTCATGATATCACGACATGTCGTGATATCGCGACATCTTTCCTTTCGGCTCCTCTTTCTCCTTTTTGATCATGAAATCATGACATGTCGCGATATCGCGACATATTTTCTTTCGGCTCCTCTTTCTCCTTTTTGGTCATGAAATCACGACATGTCATGATATTGCGACATCTTCCCTTTCTACCTCCTCCTCATCTCTCGGGTCATGAAATCACGACATGCCATGATATCACAACATTCTTCCTTCCTGCTTCCTTCTCACCTCTTTGGGTCACAAAATCATGACCTCTTTGTGCTCTGCTTTCTCTCTTTGCTTCGGGTCGCAAAATCGTGACATGTCATGATATCACGACATATTTGCCTTTCGCTTTCGCTCTCTACTTCTTGTCGTGACATCACGACATGTTTCCATCCTTGCTTTCTTTTTGCTCCTTCGGTCACGATTTTTCGACATGTCATAGAATCGTGACATTTTCTTCTCTGGCCTTCCCTTCCTCCTTTCGGTCATGATTTTGTGACATGTCATGATTTCATGATATTTTCTCTTCTGGCCCTTCCTGTTCCCTTTCAGCCACGATTTCGTGACATGTCATAAAATCGTGACATTTTCTCTAGATGCCTTCTCTCTCCTGCTTCGATCGTGATTTCGTGACATGTCACCAAATTGTGACATTTTCTTCTCCATGCCTTCTCTCTCTTTCTTGAGTCATGAAAATGTGACAATTTTCTCCTCTGCGCCTTCTCTCATCTTTTGGTCATGAAAATGCGACATGTCGTGATATTGCGACACTTTTCTCTCCTGCGCCTCCTTCTGGTCCTTTGGTCATGAAAATGCAACATGTCGCGATATCACGACACTTTCCTCTCCTGTGCCTCCTCTCGTTTTCTAGTCATGAAAACATGTCATGTCACGATATCGTGACACTTTTCTCCTTTGCGCCTTCTCTCGTCTTCTGGTCGCGAAAATGCGACATGTCGCAATATCACGACACTTTCATCCTTTACGCATTCTCTTGTCTTTTGGTCGTGAAAATGTGACATGTCGTGATATCGCGACACTTTTCCTCCCTTGCACCTTCTCTTGTCTTTTGGTCACGAAAATGCGACATGTCAAGATATCACGACACTTTTCCTCCCTTGCGCCTTCTCTTGTCTTCTGGTCATGAAAATGCGACATGTCATGATATCGTGACACTTTTCCTCTCCTTACGCCTTCTCTTGTCTTCTGGTCGCAATTTCGTGACGTGTCGCGAAATCATGACATTTTTGCTCCATGCCTTCTCTCTCCTTCCTGAGTCGTGAAAACACGACATGTCACGATATCATGACACTTTTCTCTGTCATGATATCGTGACATCAAGGCAAACACTTAGAATTTTTTTTTGTTGATGCAAGATTGCTCTGCTACCACCGGATGCTCTTGCATTAGACAACCAGGGTGGATTGAGAAGTGACCTTCACTTCCTTCTTCTCCTCTGGGTTCCATCCCTCTACGCAGCTCCTCTTCTGTTGGCACCATATTTCTTCCACCACCATGGTTTCTTCATGGAGGCATTCTTCCTCGCTCTCTTCTCACAAACCTTCCATAGATCCTGGTGTAAACTGCCTCACGTTCAGTGATCTATTTACACACTTAGGAACTCTATATTCTTCCACAAATCTTGGTGTAAATTGCCTCACGTTCAGCGATTTGTTTACACACTCGGAAACTCTCACTCTTCCATAGATCCTAGTGCAAACTACCTCATGTTGGGCGATCTATTTGCATACTCAGGAACTCCTGCTCTGATACCACTGATGGGGGATGCAAAATTGCTCAAAAATTAATTTCCTCATAAACTCATTCATTAAAATTAAAAAAAAGGATTACAATGCTAGCTCGTAGGCATAGTTTCTTTTCCTGGTGCAAGCTACCTCACTTTCGGTGATCTTCTTGCACTCTCAGGAAGAATACATCCTCTTGATCTGAGCAGCACTTCCTCTTCCCATTTTGGAAGAAAAACAACCCAAACAGGTCCAGAGTGACCCTCTTGCCTTCAACTCTACAACTCTGCCTCAATCATTTTTTGATCTTGAGTGCATGCCTATGCTTCCCTTTTAAAATATCTAGGTTTTCTTTGAGGTCTCGACCCTCTAGGCCATTAATGACCCACCTGGAAGAACACATCTTTCGAAACTAAAAAGTCAGCTCTTGTCCCCGCCTTCGTGACTGATCCTTCACATCTCTTACCCTAACTGGCAACTGCCACCGGGTTAGCCATAGAAACATGCATTGATGAGCCGTCTAAATGTTCTGACCTCTAGACGTAGCATTCGAGTGGCCGCCATGCTCATCAAACTTACCGAGCAAGAAATCATGCATTGATGAGGCCTTTGACCACCTCGAAAAACACCATCTAAGAACGCGTGCCTTTTCAAATCGTGAACCAGCACTATGTCACGATATCATGACATTTTCTTCCTCGCTGCCTTTCTCTACTTTGGGTCGTGATATCATGACATGTCATGACATCATGACATTTCTCTTCCTCGTTGCCTTTCTCTCCTTTGGGTCACGATATTATGACATATTTCCTTTCCAGCTCTTCTTTCTCCCTTTCGATCGTGAAATTGCGACATGTCGTGATATCACGACATCTTTCCTTCTGGATCCTCTTTCTCCTTTTTGGTCGTGATATCGTGACATGTCGCGATATCACAACATCTTTCCTTTCGACTCCTCTTTCTCCTTTTTGGTCGTGAAATCATGACATGTCCCAATATCGTGACATCTTCCCTTTCTGCCTTCTCCTTGTCTCTCCGGTCATGAAATTGCGACATGTCGCGATATCATGACATTCTTCCTTCCTGCTTCCTTCTCACCTCTTTGGGTCATGAAATTGTGACCTCTTTGCACTCTGCTTTCTCTCTTTGCTTCGGGTCATGAAATCGTGACATGTCATGATATTACGACATCTTTGCCTTCCGCTTTTGTTCTCTGCTTCTGGTCGCGAAATCACGACATGTTTCCATCCTTGCTTTCTTTTTGCTCCTTCAATCGCGATTTTGCGACATGTCACAGAATCATGATATTTTCTTCTTTGGCCTTCCCTTCCTCCTTTCGATCGCGATTTCGTGACATGTCACGATTTTGTGACATTTTCTCTTCTGGCCACTCCTGTTCCCTTTCAGTCGTGATTTCGTGACATGTCATGAAATCGTGACATTTTCTCTGGATGCCTTCTCTCTCCTGCTTCGATCGTAATTTTGTGACATGTCACAAAATTACAACATTTTCTTCTTTGCGCCTTCTCTCTCTTTCCTAAGTCATGAAAATGCGACACTTTTCTCCTCTGTGCCTTCTATCGTCTTCTAGTCATGAAAATGCGACATGTCACGATATCGTGACACTTTTCTCTCCTACGCCTCCTTCTGGTCCTTTGGTCGCGAAAATGCGACATGTCGTGATATCGCAACACTTTCCTCTACTGCGCCTCCTCTCATTTTTTGGTCGCAAAAACGTGACATGTCGCGATACCGTGACACTTTTCTCCTTTGCACCTTCTCTCGTCTTCTGGTCGCAAAAATGTGACATGTCGCGATATTGCGACACTTTTCCTCCTTTGTGCCTTCTCTTGTCTTCTGGTCACGAAAATGTGACATGTCACGATATCGTGACACTTTTCCTCCCTTGCGCCTTCTCTTGTCTTCTGGTCATGAAAATGCGACATGTCGCGATATCGCGACACTTTTCCTCCCTTGCACCTTCTCTTGTCTTCTGGTCACGAAAATGTGACATGTCGTGATATCGTGACACTTTTCCTCCCTTGCGCCTTATCTTGTCTTCTGGTCATGATTTCATGACATGTCGTGAAATCGCGACATTTTTGCTCTGCGCCTTCTCTCTCCTTCCTGAGTCGTGAAAACGCGACATGTCGTGAATCGCGACACTTTTCTCTATCGCGATATCGCGACATCGAGGCAAACACTTAGAAATTTTTTTTGTTGATGCAAGATTGCTCTGCTACCACCGGATGCTCCTGCATCACATGATTATATTGAATATACCTTAAATGATTCTAAAATATGGATTTTTATGAATTTAGCTTGTTCTAATGACAAGGAACCATAAAAACTTATATAGATTCATTGTTTTATATTGAATACATGTATACCTAAAAGTAATTAATATAAATAATGTTGAAATAAATGTGTTAGTAGTTTAATATTCACTTGTGGTTATGATTGGTCCTTTTGTAATGTAATTATTTGTAGTAAACTAGTATAGACCTATGGGCCTTATCCACTTTGTAAATATGAGTTTAATGTAACATTTTATTAGTAAATTTTTAAGGTTGGTTCTTTAACCTTGACCAAAGGTAATATGTAATTTGGGTATTTATACCCCATAAGGTCATTTATTTGGTCATTTATTTGTTATGCTTTATATATTTTTTTCAATGAGTTTACACATGTTTTTTTGAGGGGTCATGGTCCCATCATACTTAGTGGAGTTTGAACCTTGGACCTATAAAAGAGAATCCAAATCCCTTACCACTGTAGTAAGATTGTAGCTATAATAATTATTTTTTAATGGGTTATATGGGATTGAAACGGGCCCCACCCGTATGAAATAATCACCACATAGTGGTATTACAACAAAGCTTGGATATTATCCTTGTGTCGTTTGGCACGATTTGAACCTCAGTATCCTCCTTGAAATAATTATGCTTTATATATTTTACTCTTGCTTTTGAGGTAATATGTTGATTTTATTTATTTTTAAAAAGTAATTATAAATATGACATGGTATCAAAGTGAATGCAAATCACCATTACTCAATTGTAAGGAAATTAGCTATGACCACCTATGATAGTTCTAACTATGGCAATGATTCCATGATAATTATAAATCTAATTTTTTTTTATGATAGCTTCATACAAATTCCAAGGAAAAACAAAAACAAATTTTCATGGAGAAAAATTTACTACATGATATTTGTTCCATCTAGTTGAATATTTCCCTATCAAGAAATGGATTAAATATTGTATACATAATTTTCATCTTATTTTATCGTGAAGGTACACCAATAATGAGACAACAATATACATCATTTCTAAAGCACTACAATGGGTAAAATTTCTAAACAACCCAAATAATAGAAAATTTATGGACACTTGAGACTATTACAATTCCTCTAGACCTCTCAAAATAAATATGAAAAATGGTCTAGCTCATTTTGCACTGGTGAAAGGGAATGGATGATTAGGATTTATTAAAGAAGATGATTGTAAAGGTTAAACTATCATGAGTAGGAAGAAAAAATCAATATTTTGAATTCTTTATGAAAATTGAGGGGGTATTAGTTTACTACTTTTCTAGATTGTGTCACCATGTGCAAATTTTTTTCCCCTAAAAAAAATAGTGTTTTTCTTCCTTTCTTTAAAATGATTGAATTTAAAGTTTAAAATATTTCAAGAAATATTTCATGAAATAAATACAAAGGAGAGCAAAAATGGCCTATGGTTAGGCACAAAATTAGGAATAGATTTCAATAGCATAGCATGTTGATAACTCCTTTTGGACAGATGCCATGAGGGAATCAATTTAAACCCCCATGTCCTTCATTATTTGAAATCCTATTTATGGATGGATAACATGAGGAATACAATCATGTGCATTCCCAAGGATGCATACATTATCTCCATTTTTATCACTAAGGTATTTATTATAGACCTACTCTCTTTGCATCATGTTCATGAGGAGGGCCTATTAGAAAAGGTAGTGAAGGTTAAGCTGCTCCATTTGAAAGGTCATATGTTGAATTTCCATGAATTATTTTTGAATAAATATGGGAGTTTAGGGTCCTTCAACTTCCATAGTATCAAATTATCCATCTAATGTAACACCCTATTATAAGTACTCATTTACTATTTGGAAAGACATGGATGTTGATTTGGTGAGGAAACCATCTTGGATAGTTGAATAAAACCATTGAACACATTGAGAACAACTTGGCCTTGGTGGCTCTAACATCAAGTATAAGAATTTTGAAAGAAATTGATCATGGTTTCAAATGGAAGCATACCCTTTTGGAAGGAATGAAAAAGAGATGATGCTAACAAGACACATCATCACATTTGCACTTCTCAAGACACATAATCATATTTGCACCTCTCTAGGAGGGAAAAATTAGTTATCATGACAAAATTATAGGCCTTATGGAAAGTGGAGGATTATAAAGAATTTATGGCCTAAGGGGCATGAGTTTGATTCTCCTCAAGGTTATTGTAATGAGGTCTCATTACACTAGGTATATCCTATTGAACAAGGAAATGATAAGCAATTATTATCCAAGGCTAGATGAAATGGGAGGATCTAAATATTTTCAACTTGCCAATCAACTAATGTTGAGAGGCTGTCAAAGGGGCCATTAAGGAAAGACATAATATGCCACATGGCTATGATGACCCATTAGACTAGAAAATATTACTACCTTCAACATTTTTAGTTGTATCTAAGCCATGTATTATCATTTATAAGAGTCCTAGAACATTTCTAGTGATGGCTACAAATACTCCATCTTTAGTGAGACCCCTTCTTATAAAATAGTCACAAAATTGCCTATCATCCAAATGAATGGGTTCAAAGACTAAACTATCCTCTATTTATGATTGGGTCTATAGTGGCTATCCAATAAGTCATTAAACCTTGGTGCTATTACCAAGGTAACATCAATAGAGGTCCCAATGAAGTAGAACTTAGTAATAATGGAAGAACAATAAAGGACCCAAGGTGACTGGATAAGGGATTGGCATCATATAGAGGATCTTACCATCTATGAAAAAACAAACACCTTGAATAGTTTATGCTACCAAAATTGTGTATATTGTATAGCTTTATCATTCTAAAAGGAGATCACCCTGGCTATGGCAAAGAAGAGGACTAAAGAGATCAGCCTTCTAGATCATACAATGAAGGCACACTCACCAAATGAAGAGGTCTGATAACTTCACATAAAGGCAACCTTGATGTATCTAAAATCAAGTGAGAAGTGAGGTGATAGCAGAAGAGACATATGAGAGACCAAGAGATGAACTAGATTAGATTCTGACTAATATTCAAAATAACAAAATTGTTTAGGGCCATAAGTCTTTTATGGAATGCCACCCCAATAAACATAAGCAAACCTTTTCATGGCTAAAATTTGTACCAGAGGTCAATGGTTGGGACCCCTAGATGAAAGTTAATAGGATCAAGGATGAAGTAGGAAAGCAATGTTATTTCAAAAAGCCCCATTATGTAGAAAATCCTAGCCACTAGAGACTCTAACAATGATCAATCGACATAAGCATCAACTGGACCTGGTGAAAATCTAAGCAAAGAAGTATCTCAAAAGTTGGGTAAACATGAGGATGGGGCCCATGTTTCTTGGGATTAGCCAAAAAGATTCTCACCTCCTCCTAAGAATAAGAATAAAGCTCAAATTTCCAAAATAAAGGTCCATTAACATTACATTTATGAAACGTTGCTCCACCTATAGGTAGCATTTATGGCGCTTAGACCCAGGATCCACTCTAGACCCATCAGTGTAGTTCTTCAAGCTTTGCACCCAAGAATGACATAGGTTCTTTTACCCATGGTAGTTTGGGGGAATTTCAAATTTTGAATTTAGATTTAGATTGTATAAATAGTCAATTTTGTATCTTGGAAGGTAGAAGAAGATAGTGCTAGTTCCTTGTGCCTAGTATCTAGCCTAATTAATATTTTTTATATTTTTTTCTTATGTATTTATCTATACTCAAACCCCAAGTCATTTTATGTATAGGCCCTCCAATACCTTTTATTATAGTACATGCAATTCATTGGATATCAACATATATAAGAGTGTGGCTATTTGCTTCCTACCCATTTCTTGGTGTGTGTATGCAAGTTTGCATGAGAATATCATGACTATTATTTATCCCTTCTTTATGTAGGATTCATAAGAAATAATTACATATTGTAATAAGCCATGCTCACCTTCCTGGCATGTGTGGCTCATTTATTCACAAATCCCATTACTACATGGAAGACCTTACCCTTGGTGCATTGACACCCCTTAGTCTAGGCTATATTGGTTTTCAATTGTTTTAATTTTTCTCTTACCCTTTTCCTATATAAACCCCTATAATATAGTCTAGAGTAGGAGAAAAGTATGCCAAGAAAATATCCAAACAAGGAGCCAGCCTTAGTAAAAAACATGAAGGTCACTCTTGGAGTTGCATCACATGCTCCTAAAACTTCTTGGGCTATATACCCCATGCAAAGTGCAGGCACCAAACACACCTGACAATCGTAGTAGGTGGTCACCATGCTAGGTCATGGGTTGGAGTTATATCTAGTCCCCAAAATTTTTCTTAGCATACCTGATGGGACAAATCATGCATATTGAGTTGATAACTCATGAAATTCTTATTTACTTGGTTATTGAAGCAATTTTCAAAGATTCACCTAGTGACTCCACTGATTGAAGAACTCATCCTATAGTGGCTCTATTGAATTCAAGGTAAACCTAGTGATTTATGAGCTCTAGACCTACCACAAGGTCCAATACAAGGGAAAAACCTCAATTGATACTACCATCGCTAAGCCACTATCAAAGAAGAAGAGGCCAACAATAAAACATGGCCATAGTATCAAACCAAAATCGATGATGACTCTCGATATGGAATGATAGAGACCCACTTTAACCACCAGCCCCACTTACTACATGGGATGAGATACTAACTTTAGCACTAAAATATTTGTTGGACATTTTGAGTAGATGAGTTGTCATTGATGTCAAGAGTGAGTGGTCATTGATGTCAAGCTTTCAGCACCAGTCAGTGGCAGTTTTAGTGGGCAACATCAGTTTCAGGTTCTCCAGTTTCAGTTGATCAAGACCCGGTTCCAGGAAGTCAGATGTGGTCCAAAGTGCAAAGAAGAAGCCCAAGTGAATAATATTATAATAATTCTTTATAATATTATACAAGGAAGATTAAATTAATTATAAATTAATTAATATAATTTTATTATAAATTAATTTATTAATTAATTTACTTAACTTATAAGTTATTTAAATTAATTATTAATTAATTTTAATATTAATTATAAGGTAATTTATGTTAATTTTAAATAACCCTAAGGTGGGTTATTAATTCAAATTTGAAATTTGAATTTAAGCACCGACGTGGGGAGCAAATTAACCAAGTGTGTATAAAAAGGGGATTACCCCACCTTAGCCAAAGTTACCAATGCCTTCGAATTAATTTTGATGCTATGCGAGCTTATGCGAATCGTGTTGTGCAAAGAGGATTTTATTTTTTAAGTGCTTAGAGGAGGCAAAAGTATTTCACCCACCAAGGAGGGAGCCTTGGTCACCAAGCATGGTAGCACAGTTGGCAACCACAAGGAAGCAAGACGTGAGGGCAAGATGAGCGAGGTTCGAATCCATGGGAGCTTTTGTTTTGTGTTGAATTCAGTGATGAAAGAAGGTTGAAAGGGAAGGAAGTCTTCCTTCCTTCACGTGGGTACCTATAGCCCATGCGGTGGGCACCAAAGTGCTAAGGCGCTTGGCGCTTGGGGAGACGATGGTTCGAATCACGCCAAAACCCTTTTGGGGAGAAAACAAAGGTATGCATTAGTTGAGCATCAAAATTTTTGGAGGAATTAGTTGAGCTATTAAAAATTAATTTTTGCATAATTTATTTGGTTTGTAAGGTTTTAAGGGGAGTTATAAGGTTGATGCAAAATAAATTTTTGGTGTTATTTGCTTTAGTGTTTGAAAAGGGAAATAAAGGTGTTTTAGGAAGATTGTTTGAGGTTTTGTGGTGTTGGATATTATTTTAAGTTGGAGATTATAAGGTGTATCCAAATAATTATTTTTCATGTATGATTTGATGAATGTTAATTCCAAGAAGGAGCAATAAGGTGTATTTGAGCTTTGATTATTTTTGTGTCTAAGGAATATTTTGAGAAAGTGTTAAGAGTGATATTTTGTCATCTAACCATTGAAATTGGAAAGAAGGAAATTGTGATTGAGACAGGTTTTCTAAGGGCACTTCTACATCAAACAAAAAGGTATGGGCACATCTTCCTAGTGAGTGATTGTTGAATGTTGTGAATGCAAAGTTGGAGTGAAAAGGATTTTATTTATATTTTTGAAAAGAGTTGTTGATAAAACCTTGTTTGATAAGCATTGTTGTTGAAGTGATTAGTTGAGTGAACTTGAACTAGGGTTTGCAAATATCATGAGTATCATTGTTATGTGAGATTGATTGATAAGCATTGTTGGAAATATTTGAGTGAGTGTTCATAAGCTTGGACTAGGGTTTGTAAGCAAGGATTAATTCATTGAGTGATTGGTTGAGTAGAGTTGGTTGAGCCTAGTCAAGTGGATGTGTTGATGTGATAGTTCAAGTTCTATGAAACAAATTGTTCTATATTCTAAATTGATTTGAGAAAGAGATTGAGTGTTGATGAATGTGAAACATATTGAGTCTCTAACAATTCTCTATATGTTTCTATATAAAAGAATTGAAAGTGATTGATCATTGTGGTGAATGTGAAGCATATTGAGTCTCTAACAATTCTCTTTATGTTTCTATGAGATTGGACAAGTTCTAGTGAGGACTTGTTGAGCAGATTTGAGGTAAGTATTTGAGAAGACTTGTGGATAGATTTGTGTAAGATTTTGTGGAAGCTTACAATACAGATTTAAGGATAGATTTGAGGATAGAATTGAGGATAAATTTGAGGATAGAGTTTGGTGCAGATTTGAGGATAGGTTTGTGCCAGACCAGAGATAGAGATTGAGCAGATTTGTGCTAGATCGAAGGACTATGTTTAGTGCAGATTTGAGATAGAGTTTTGGAGGTGACAGAGTATAGAGGATGATAGTCTCTAGTGGATAGAGATCCATTAGCCAGGGTAGTGAGGATAGGTGTCTTCAGTGGATAGAGATCCATTAGCCTAGAGTAGTGGGGGCAGCAGTTCTTCTAGAAGATCACCAGCCAAAGCTAGAGGAGAAAGGAGTTCTCCTATGGATAGAGATCCATAAACTTGATTAGGGGATTGGTGTCTCCTTTGGACAGAGGTCCATAAACATTGTAGGGAAAGGATTCCCAAGAGAATTTATTTGAGAAAAATTTATAAGGAATATTTTCTCCATGGAGTAGCCCACATTGGGTGAACCATGTTAAATCATGTCTCTCATGTGTGTGATGCTTTGTGTGATGTTTACTACTTTAATATTGTTGATGTTATCATTTGGATTAAAAAGCAAAAAGTTTTATCTTATACTGTTCACCCCCCTCTCAGTATAAGCACATGTTCTTCAATTGGTATCAGAGCGGGTCTCTCCATGAAAAGACTAACAACTTGGAGGAGGATCCATCAAAAACACACATGACTTCAAAAAATGAAGAAGAGACCATGTTTGATATAAAAGAGGAATTCTTTACTACTCTCAAAAATTTGGAAAGGATTAGAGAAAAGAACTCAAGCTTGAAGGAACAAATTCAAGAGGATGAAGAAGCAAGGATGGAACTTCTACAAAGTCTCACAGAACTCAAGATAAAGGTAGAAGAAGGAAAGAAAATTGAGTAAGATATGATAGATCTATTAAGAGCAAGAGAAACAGAATGTGAAATATTGGAAGCAAAAATTGTTTATCTAAGGAATGAAGTTGAAAGGACCAAGGTACTACAAGATATAGAGTATGAGAAATAGAAAGAGGAGTCAAGTCTTCAAGAAGTAGAAACTTCAAACAAAGATAGGCAAGCAAAGGATACTTCAAAAGAAAAAGACATCAGAAAGGAAGAAAGCAAATAAGAACCTTGGATGAGAGTTAATCACAAAAGGAGAAGCACTCAACCACAATCTCAAAGGCATCCAAATAGGTTACATAATTTCTTCCATGGTCATTGTTTTTCTTGTAACAAATATGGTCATAGAGTTGTACATTGTATTGGTCATGCAAGAAACAATGTCAATAGAAATTTCAATTCTTTTGCACCTCTTATGGATAATGATATTATATGTTACAAATGCAATAATTTTGGGCACAAGGCTAGATGGTGTAAAATGATACTTCCTGAGTCTAGTAAAAGAAAAACAATTTCAACAACTAGGAAAGATGAAAGGGAAATGTTAAGGCTAGATCAATGTTAGTTCAAACAACCCTTCATGCTCAGGATAAAGAAGAACAATGGTATCTTGATAGTGGTTGCTCTAGACACATGACAGGAGACAAAGACAAATTCATTGTACTAAAAGAAACCAATAGAGGATCAGTAAGTTTTGGTGATAATGGATCAACAAAGATTGGTGGAAGAGGAACTCTGAGTTTAGATAATGGGAAAACAAGAACAGAAAATGTGTTGTATGTCAAAGGGTTAAAACATAATCTGCTAAGTGTAAGTCAACTTTGTGATCAAGGTCATATGGTTACATTTCACCCAGATAGATGTGAGATAAGAAAATTAGAAACTGGAAAAGTCATTGCAAATGCAAGAAGAACTCCAAACAATCTATACATGCTTAGTGAGATCAAAGGGGAAAAGTGCTTTCTATCACAAGAAGATGAGAGTTGGTTGTGGCATAGAATATTGGGTCACTTGAATTTTGACAACATAGTCAACATAAGCAATAAGCAGGTTGTCAGAGATTTACCCAAGATAAAAAGGCCACAAAACACAATATGTGCACCTTGTCAACATGGAAAGCAAACTAGAACAAGCTTTAAGTCAAAAGGATATATGTCATCTGAGCCATTAAGTCTAATACATACTGATCTATGTGGTCCTACCAGAACATAGAGTATTCAGGGTGAGAGTTACTTTATATTGTTTATAGATGATTACTCCAGAATGGTTTGGGTAGCTTTCCTGAAAGAGAAGTCAGATGCATTTGAAAAATTCAAAGCATTTAAGGAACTGGTTGAAAATGAAACCGACAAGAGGATTAAGTGTTTGAGATCTGACAGAGGAGGAGAATTTACCTCAAATGAATTTGTAGAGTTTTGTGAACAACATGGGATCAAGAGAGAATACTCAACAGCAAGAACTCCTCAACAAAATGGAGTAGTTGAAAGGAAAAATAGGACTATTGAGAATATGGCTAGAGCTATGTTAAATGAGTCCAAAATTTCAGATGGATTTTGGAGGGAAGCAGTCAACACAATAGTATATATAATCACTAGGGCTCAAATGAGGGTAAACCATCACAAGACTCCATATGAGCTTTGGAAAGGAAGACCGACCACTGTAAAACACTTCAAGGTTTTTGGAAGCAAGTGCTACATAAGATGAGAAGATCAAAACTTAGGCAAGTTTGACCCAAGATGTGATGAGGGAATTTTTCTTGGTTATTCCACTAAGAGTAAAGCTTATAGATGCTTCAACAAGAGAACACACACTATTGTAGAAAGTATAAATGTAACAATTGATGAGAAGATAGATTCAAGAGAACCAGTTCAACAAATTGTGTATCAGGAAGATGGAAGTTGTCAAGAAGAGTTTCATGAGGAATCAGATGAAGAAGAAGAAGAAACACAAAGACTTCTTCCTAAAACTCCATCCAGGTATGTACAGAAGCATCATCCAAAAGATCTAATCATTGGGAATCCAGATGAAAGACAGACAAGGAGAAGGATAATAACACCATCTCAACAAGCAAATTTTTCTTTGCTATCTAAGATTGAGCCAAAGGACTTCAATCAAGCAAGTGGAGATGAGTTCTAGATTAAGGCAATGGATGAGGAATTAGATCAGATAGAGAAAAGCAAGACTTGGGAACTTGTTCCATGACCAAAGGACAAGAATGTGATCGACACAAAATGGGTATTCAGAAACAAGTTAAATGAAGATGGACAGGTAGTAAGGAATAAAGCAAGGTTAGTGTGCAAAGGTTATGCACAGGTAGAGGGAATTGACTTTGATGAGACATTTGCTCCAGTTGCATGACTTGAAGCCATAAGAATATTTTTAGCCTTCTCAAGTTTTAAAAACTTCAAGGTATATCAGATGGATGTTAAGTCAACATTTCTAAATGGTGTTCTAGAAGAAGAAGTCTATATTGAACAACCAGAGGGATTCATATTAATAGATAAACTAGATCATGTATGCAGATTGAAAAAGGCATTGTATGGTCTAAAGTAGGCTCCTAGAGCATGGTACTCAAGATTGGATAAGTATCTTCAGGAACAGGGATTCAGAAAAGGAATAGTAGACAACAACTTATACATAAAAAATGAAGGGAATAATCTACTAATTGTGGTTGTTTATGTTGATGACATCATTTTTGGGGGAAACAATGATAAGATGTGTAAATAATTTGCAAAGAACATGCAAAATGAATTTGAGATGTCTATGCTTGGTGAGTTGTCCTTCTTTCTTGGACTTCAGATTTCACAATCAGAGAAAGGAGTATTTCTCTCACAAACCAAGTATATAAAAGAGATGCTAAAGAAATTCAGGTTAGAAGATTGCAAACCGGTAAGTACCCCCATGGTCACAGGATGCAAGTTAAGTAAGGATGATGAATCTCCAGAGGTAGATCAGAGATTATACAGATCTATGATTGGCAGCTTGTTGTATGTTACAGCTACAAGACCAGACATAGTGCAGTCAGTGGGATTAGTGGTAAGGTTTTAGGCAACACCTAAGGAAACACATGTGGTAGCAGTAAAGAGAATTCTTAGGTATCTAAAAGGGACTATGGATTTTGGGCTCTGGTATCCCAAAAGTGATAGTTTCACACTCACAACATATACAGATGCAGATTGGGCTGGCAACATTGATGATAGAAAAAGCACAAGTGGAGGAGCATTCTTTCTTGGAGACTGTTTAGTCTCTTGGCTAAGTAAGAAGTAGGTTTCAATATCCTTATCTACAATAGAAGCAGAATATATTGCAGTAGTAGCCAGTTGTACATAGGTATTATGGATGAAGTGAACTCTAGAAGACTTCAAGATAAAACATGATCATCCTATTCCCATATTATGTGATAATACAAGTGCTATAAGTATCTCAAAGAATCCAGTGATGCACTCCAGGACAAAGCACATTCTGATCAAGTATCATTTTCTGAGAGAACAGGTGATAGATAAATAGGTCAAGTTGGAATATGTTACTACAAAGGAACAGATAGCAGATATTTTCACTAAGCCACTTTCAAAGGAGACCTTTGAGTATCTTCGAGGAAAACTAGGAGTAATACTCCCACCCCAGAATTAACCACCTCAAGAGGAGGTGGGGGAGGGGCTAAGCTAAGAGACTCATTCTTAGCCCCGAGCCCCAAAGGTGACCCTTTGCCATTGATGTCAAAGGGGAGAGATTTGAGTAAGGGGAGAGATTTGATTTAAGGAGAGAGCATTGAGTCAGGGGGAGCAGAACAAGAAAAAGGTCAAGTTTTGGTAAAAGTAATTTGGGTTGCCATCAATGACAAAGGGGGAGATTGTTGGACATTTTGAGTAGATGAGTTGTCATTGATGTCAAGAGTGAGTGGTCATTAATGTCAAGATTTCAGAACCAGTCAGTGGCAGTTTCAGTAGGCAACATCAATTTAGGTTCTCTAGTTTCAGTTGATCAAGACCAGTTCCAGGAAGTCAGATAAGGTCCAAAGTGCAAAGAAGAAGCCCAAGTGAATAATATTATAATAATTATTTATAATATTATACAAGGAAATTTAAATTAATTATAAATTAATTAATATAATTTTATTAAATTAATTTATTAATTAATTTACT
The DNA here is from genome assembly GCA_028583015.1 of Wollemia nobilis. Lineage (NCBI taxonomy): Eukaryota > Viridiplantae > Streptophyta > Pinopsida > Araucariales > Araucariaceae > Wollemia > Wollemia nobilis. The sequence continues at coordinate 874,898 of JAQPPZ010016564.1, forward strand.
TAACTTATATGTTATTTAAATTAATTATTAATTAATTTTAATATTAATTATATATTAATTTATATTAATTTTAAATAACCCTAAGGTGGGTTATTAATTCAAATTTAAATTCGAATTCTAAAGCATACGTGGGGAGAAAATTAACCAGAGTGTATAAAAGGGGACTACCCCACCTTAGCAAAAGTTACCAATGCTTTGAATTAATCTTAATGCTATGCGACTTATGAATCGTGTTGTGAAAAGAGGATTTTAATTTTTTTAAGTGCTTAGAGGATCCAAAAGTATTTCACCCACCAAGGAGGGAGCCTTGGTCACCAAATGCTGGTAGCATAGTTGGCAACCACAGCAGAAGCAAGACGTGAGGGCAGCGATTGGAGGTTCAATCCTAGGAGGATTTTTTTTTTGTGTTGAATCAACGATGAACGAAGGTTGAAAGGGAAGGAAGTCTTCCTTCCTTCACGTGGGTGCCTATAGCCCATGTGGTGGGCACCAAAGTGCTAAGGCGCTTGGCGCTTGGGGAGACGATGGTTCGAATCACGCCAAAACCCTTTTGGGAGAAAACAAAGGTATGCATTAGTTGAGCACCAAATTTTTGGAGGAATTAGTTGAGCTATTAAAAAATTAATTTTTGCATATTTTATTTGGTTTATAAGGTTTTAGGGGAGTTATAAGGTTGATGCAAAATAATTTTTGGTGTTATTTGCTTTAGTGTTTAAAAAGGGTAATAAGGTGTTTTAGGAAGATTGTTTGAGGTTTTGTGGTGTTGGATATTATTTTAAGTTGGAGATTATAAGGTGTATCCAAATAATTATTTTTCATGTATGATTTGATGAATGTTAATTCCAAGAAGGAGCAATAAGGTGTATTTGAGCTTTGATTATTTTTGTGTCTAAGGAATATTTGAGAAAGTGTTAAGAGTGATATTTTGTCATCTAACCATTGAAATTGGAAAGAAGGAAATTGTGATTGAGACAAGTTTTCTAAGGGCACTTCTACATCAAACAAAAGGTATGGGCACATCTTCCTAGTGAGTGATTGTTGAATGTTGTGAATGCAAAGTTGGAGTGAAAAGGATTGTTTGGTAAGATTGTTGATTTTGAATTAATGCTTCAGGTTTTCTGAATAAAGAGTTGTTGATAAAACCTTGTTTGATAAGCATTGTTGTTGAAGTGATTAGTTGAGTGAACTTGAACTAGGGTTTGCAAAGATCATGAGTATCATTGTTATGTGAGATTGGTTGATAAGCATTGTTGGAAATATTTTGAGTTTGTTAAGTGATTGGTTGAGTAGAGTTGGTTGAGCCTAGTCAAGTGGATGTGTTGAAGTGATAGTTCAAGTTCTATGAAACAAATTGTTCTATATTCTGAATTGAGTTGAGAAAGAGATTGAGTGTTGATGAATGTGAAACATATTGAGTCTCTAACAATTATCTATATGTTTCTATGATAAAAGAGAATTGAAAGTGATTGAGATTTTGTGAATGTGAAGCATATTGAGTCTCTAACAATTCTCTTATATGTTTCTATGAGATTGGACAAGTTCTAGTGAGGACTTATTGAGGTAAGTCTTGAGAAGACTTGTGGATAGTTTGTGTGAGCTTTTGTGGAAGCTTACAATAAATTTGAGGATAAGGAGATTGAGGACAGATTAAAGAACAAAGTTTGGTGCAGATTTGAGGATAGGTTTGTGCCAGACAGAGATAGAGATTGAGCAGATTTGTGCTAGACCGAAGGACTGTGTTTAGTGCAGATTTGAGATAGAGCTTTGGAGGTGATAGAGTATAGAGGATGATAGTCTCTAGTGGATAGAGATCCATTAGCCAGGGAGTGAGGACAGGTGTCTTAAGTGGATAGAGATCCATTAGCCAGAGTAGTGGGGGCAATAGTTCTTCTAGAAGATCACCAATCAGAGCTAAGGAGAAAGGAGTTCTCCTATGGATAGAGATCCACGAACTTGATTAGGGGATTGGTGTCTCCTTTGGATAGAGGTCCATAAACATTGTAGGGAAAGGATTCCCAAGAGAATTTATTTGAGAAAAATTTATAAGGAATATTTTCTCCGTGGAGTAGCCCACATTGGGTGAACCACGTTAAATCATGTCTCTCATGTGTGTGATGCTTTGTGTGATGTTTATTGCTTTAATATTGTTGATGTTATCATTTGGATTAAAAAGCAAAAAGTTTTATCTTATACTGTTCACCCCCCTCTCAGTATAAGCACATGTTCTTCAATTGGTATCAGAGTGGGTCTCTCCATGAAAAGACTAACATCTTGGAGGAGGATCCATCAAAACACACATGACTTTAAAAAATGAAGAAGAGACCATGTTTGATATAAAAGAGGAATTCTTTACTGCTCTCAAGAATTTGGAAAGGATTAGAGAAAAGAACTCAAGCTTGAAGGAACAAATTCAAGAGGATGAAGAAGCAAGGATGGAACTTCTACAAAGTCTCACAGAACTCAAGATAAAGGTAGAAGAAGGAAAGAAAATTGAGCAAGATATGATAGATCTATTAAGAGCAAGAGAAACAAAATGTGAAATATTGGAAGCAAAAATTGTTTATCTAAGGAATGAAGTTGAAAGGACCAAGGTACTACAAGATATAGAGTATGAGAAACAGAAAGAGGAGTCAAGTCTTCAAGAAGTAGAAACTTCAAACAAAGATAGGCAAGCAAAGTATACTTCAAAAGAAAAAGACATCAGAAAGGAAGAAAGCAAAGAAGAACCTTGGATGAGAGTTAATCACAAAAGGAGAAGCACTCAACCACAATCTCAAAGGCATCCAAACAAGTTACATAATTTCTTCCATGGTCATTGTTTTTCTTGTAACAAATATGGTCATAGAGTTGTACATTGTATTGGTCATGCAAGAAACAATGTCAATAGAAATTTCAATTCTTTTGCACCTCTTATGGATAATGATATTATATGTTACAAATGCAATAATTTTGGGCACAAGGCTAGATGGTGTAAAATGATACTTCCTGAGTCTAGTAAAAGAAAAACAATTTCAACAACTAGGAAAGATGAAAAGGGGAAATGTAAAGGCTAGATCAATGTTAGTTCAAACAACCCTTCATGCTCAGGATAAAGAAGAACAATGGTATCTTGATAGTGGTTGCTCTAGACACATGACAGGAGACAAAGACAAATTCATTGTACTAAAAGAAACCAATAGAGGATCAATAAGTTTTGGTGATAATGGATCAACAAAGATTGGTGGAAGAGGAACTCTGAGTTTAGATAATGGGAAAACAAGAACAAAAAATGTGTTGTATGTCAAAGGGTTAAAACATAATCTGCTAAGTGTAAGTCAACTTTGTGATCAAGGTCATATGGTTACATTTCACCCAGATAGATGTGAGATAAGAAAAATAGAAACTAGAAAAGTCATTGCAAATGCAAGAAGAACTCCAAACAATCTATACATGCTTAGTGAGATCAAAGGGGAAAAGTGCTTTCTATCACAAGAAGATGAGAGTTGGTTGTGGCATAGAATATTGGGTCACTTGAATTTTGACAACATAGTCAACATAAGCAATAAGTAGACTGTAAGAGATTTACCCAAGATAAAAAGGCCACAAAACACAATTTGTGCACCTTGTCAACATGGAAAGCAAACTAGAACAAGCTTTAAGTCAAAAGGATATATGTCATCTGAGCCATTAAGTCTAATACATACTGATCTATGTGGTCCTACCAAAACATAGAGTATTCAGGGTGAGAGTTACTTTATATTGTTTATAGATGATTACTCCAGAATGGTTTGGGTAGCTTTCCTAAAAGAGAAGTTAGATGCATTTCTAGAGGTTCAACTATTAGAACTACCCTAGACATTTCTTCCAAGATGGTAACTAGGGCTATTAGCTCCCTCTAAATGGATATCACAGATACCCATATTAAATGAATAGGGAACCCAATTAACCCTATGTTCCCAAAAATTAAAGTCCTTATACTAGTTACCATGCAATAAAATTTCACCAAGTCGATAAGAAATATAGTGACAATCCTAAACAATTTTATAGAAGACCTGTATACATGGCAGTGCCCTTACCTTGACCCCTATATATAATTATAATCATAAGGAGCTCCAATAGGTCACATATCCAATGCCTCAAGTGCCTTATATAGATCCAACCACATGACAACCAAAATTGACCACTCAGATCTTACCTCTAAAGGTCAACCAAAACTAGGGGACAAAGCCACCAAATAAAACATTGGTAACATGGGATGAAGACATATTTTATGTCACCTCCAGAAGGATCATCACCTAATTAGACAATTTATCTCATGCACAGTTTGATGTCCTCACTAGGGGTAAAATTAGGGCTATAAAAGAATACCAAGAGGTGAATCAAATGACTACAACCACTCGACTAGGGGTCAGTGTTAATGAATCTAGGAAACCATTAGAAATCAATATAGTGGGACCATAAAGACCAATGCAAGAATCAACTAGAGCACCCTATCCTATTATCAAGAGAATAAGGTCTTTGTGGATCCTAGGAGGAGCTCAAATACCATAGCCATTAGATATGTTCAATGTGGTTGAACATTTAAAGAGGTCTACAATGGCTCTACCACTCTAGGATGTTATCACCCATTAAAACAAATGAAGCATCTAGGGGAGGCATTGAATAGGAAAAATGTCATCGAAGGGCAAAAGACATCGATAATTTTATAAATATTTGGTCTAATTCATAGCAAGAAAAAACCCCTACCCTTATACTTAACACTCATATATAGATACATGTTGATTCATAATTGTTTACTGGATTTTAGGTCAAGTACCATAGTCATGCCCAAGAAAGTGGTCAATGCATTAGGGCTTTCCTATGAACTGAGAAGATAATAGGTTGTACAACTAGATGGTACATCAATGTTGGTCATTGGCCTCATAAAGGACCTAACACTATCCCTTCATGCCTATCCATCCATGGTTTTTGCTAGGATATAGCAATAATTTAACTACCTACCTCCTTTGGTGTCTGTCTCTCCCAAGACTTCATGGCCAAGATTGAGGGCTACCTATCCCTAGATTGAACCCATATGTTTTTAAGGACTCATAATGGAACCAAAGTAAAAATTCCATATAAAACACCTCACATACATCATGTGGAACATGTGCTAGCAAAGATAGATGATGTAGAATAGGCTTTATTAATAGAAGAAAGTTTTTTTAATTTTGAACTACAAGTGGATGAGACCTCCATTTTAACCTTGGGAAACTAGATATGTGAGTGGGATTCCAAGAGAGAAGAATATACACATATATAATTCAATAAGAGGAAAAATTTATGTGCTTAATGGGAGTTACTGCATATTCCCTAGGAAAAATGGGTGTGAGAGATAAAATAAAACAACTAAAGAGGAATAAAAACCTAAGTTAAAAAGGTTGGAGATGCACCAAATATTAATAATATCTTCCTACACAATAGGCCTAGACATTATGTGCCAATGTGAACACTTCCTTTCCTCAATACAGATAATCCCAATTAAGATTTACAGGTATACACACATAAAGAGATGTCTTAGATCATGAGAACCACATATGGCTACTCAAAATAGATGCATAGGCCTCCAAAATACACACATTTGCAAGTAAAACTCATAATAGGTAAAGACTATGAACACATACAGACATATAGATATGGATCAAAGCATGAGAACCACATATGGCTACCCAAAATAGATGTGTAGACCTCCACTATATATATATATATATATGCAAACTTAATTACAAATATTGTTCCAGAAGTGAGGGTTTGATTGCTCACAAGCCACTCAAGATCTGATTGCTATACAAAAAAATGAAGGAAAAGTTTACAAAACCTACAAATGTAAATTTTTTGATCCTTTGCATAGCCTAAACTACTGTTATTTATGGATTACAATGGGGATAATTTCCCTCCAAAAATTGTAGGTGGCTCAGATAATTTCAACTACTTATCTTGGGGATTTTAGAAATTGAAAGAAGTGCCCTCAACCATAATGGTTGTTAGATGTGGGACTGAAGTTGTCATGCCTAACTTTAATATCTTATTGAGTTGATCAATTGAGGTGACATTGGTAGGTAGCCTTTGTTTCTTCCAATAAGAGCACATTAATTCATCTCATCTATCTTTCTTGGGATCCTTTGCATATCCTTTGGTGCACCCTTAATCTCCTTTGATCCAATACATTTACCTACTATTCAAAACTTCCTACCACTAGCCTTCATCAAATATTGCAAAACTTTTAATATTGGGGTTGTCTAGGAGGAAGCTTTTCTAGTTTACTCATCATTACGTTTGTCAAGACTTCTCTTCTCAGGATTCCCAAAAAATTTGATTATCAAGATTCATCTCGACGTCCCACTTTCAAAATTTCTTGTGTGCTTTTGGTATTTAGGCCTATATTTTTTGCTTACATTCTCCACAAAACTATGACTATCTCTAATTGGAACTTTTTTCTCCCTCAAAATTTTATCTTAAGCACAAATTAGTAGTGATGAGTCACTACAATTTTGGTAGCTCACAAGGGCCTTCTTGCTTGCTCGAAATAGGACCCAAATTTATTTCCTTTATCCTTGGGCATGGGGTTATAGCTTCCTAAATATTGCAAAAAAGAAAACACAAGAAATACAAAAAAATAATGGCAAATCCATAAGACCAACAATAATTCCTTAGGCTTATTTAATTTTGATAATTAGTTCGCTTGAGAGGTACTATGTATGCTTTTTCTACTTTGATTGTTGCAACATTTACAGTCCAAGTATTCTTGAGGGTAATTATTTAGGTGAATTGTATTCATAGGTATAGGGAGAACCTCTCCTTCTATGGTTTCTAGGTCAAATGAATTTTCATCCTTACAATTGGCTATGATATATGGCCCACTCCAAAATGTATCAAACTTAGTATGATTTCTAGGTTTACTTTTATTCTCATATCATTTAAGGACCATATCACCACTCTCAAAAGTTTGTAGAGTAGTCTTCTTATTAAATCATATTTTGACTATTCCTTGATGTTCTCTAGCCTCTCTTCTTTGTTCTTAAATATTTAAGAGTTATCCCAACCTCATTGTTATTGGATCATTTTCCTATAATTCTAAATGATGTAGCAACTAAAGTATCAATAATTCTATGGAAATGGGTAGCTTAGCCTCCTTGCCATAGACTAAATTGTATGGAGAACATCCCAATTCCTTTTTTGGAGTAATATGGTCTACCCAAAGAGCTCTTTTTAGATAAAGATGTCATTGCCACTATTTTTTTGATCCAATTATTTTTAAGATTCACAATAATTTTTTTATTTGTAGATTCACCCAAACCATTACCTTGGGGGATAATAATTTGAAGATGATTTTAAATATATATCATTCTAAAATGTAATTTGAGTAATATTTGAAACTATAAATGCCTTGGTGTTATCTGTTATTGTTGTATTGGGGACACTAAATCTGATTAGGATGTCTTCCAAAATTTCTATGATCACATTTTTAGTGTATTCTTTCAAAGGAATCACTTCAACCCATTTGGTGAAGTAATTTATAGTTGTTAGGATCCATTTGTGCCCTTCACTAGATGGTGGGTTGATCATTCTAATAAAATATAATCCCCATTATGCAAAAGGTTCATCTGCCACTATAGGTCTTATACATAGGGGTGTTTCTCTTTCTTCTAATGAAAATATTATATTTTTCAAAGTTTCTAACCCATTAATGAGCATTTGTGAATATGTTGGGGCAGTAGTATCTTAGCTTCATTAGTTTATTAAGAATATTTTAAGCTAAAAAGTGTCCACCAGCCAATCCTTGATGGAATTTTTGTAGTATGGATTGTTCTTGCATACCTTTTACACAATGAAGCAGTATCCCATCAAATTTTCTTTGGAATAGGATCTTGTCAATTATTGTTTAGTGAATATTTTGCAAATGGAAAATTCTTCTTTGAGATTTATCCAAATTTGGGGGTATCCTCCCATTCATATGTATTCAATCATCTTTCTATCCAATCTAGTTCCTCTTATTTGTTTAGTAAGCATTCATCTAGCTCTATTTCCTCATTATTCTCTTCTAAATAAGCTTCCCCTTTTACTACATATTTAACCATCTATTGAAAAAGTGCTCTTCCTCTAATTAGTTTTGTAGGTTTTATTTCCACATCATAGTCTAAAATCTTAGTAATCCACCAGGCTCTTTTTTGCTCATTTATCTACCCATTATGTATTCTCTAACACTAGAATGTATGACATAAGCAATGATATTATTATTTGATATCATGTGTTTGAAGTGTTTTAATCCTCTTACTAGAGCATACACCCATTTCTCAATAAAATTATATTTTTCCTCATATCCCTTCAAATTCTGATTGAAAAATGCCATTGGGTGCTCTTGCTAGTTTTCATCCTTTTGCATCATTAAAGTTGTTATACTGAGCTCCCCTCCATATACATAGATGATGAAATCCTTGCTAAAATATGGGTTGACCAGTACTAGATAATATACAACTTCTTTTATCTTTTCAAAAGATTCCTTTCCTTCCTTTGTCCATAAAAAAGGTTGGTTCTTTTTTAACATAAGTGTCATAGGTCTCATTATAGCTACAAAATTTGGGATAAGTTTTTTGAAAAACTTAATTTACCTAAAAAAGGATTGTAGCCCCTTTTTGTGCCTTGGTAGCAAAATATTTACAATAGCTTCAATTATGTTTGGATCTATGGTGATATCATCCTTAGATACAACATGCCCTAGTAATTTTCCTCATAGTAGCAAAATATTTACAATAGCTTCAATTATGTTTGGATTTGTGGTAATATCGTCTTTAGATACATTTCTTTGGATTAAGTTATACTCCAAATTCTTAGAATTGTTGGAATATACTTTCCAAGTGTCCCAAATGATCATCCTTTATTTTTGAGAATACTATGAGATCGTCCAAATATATAGATATTATCTTATTTATCGAGTCACAAAAGGTAATATCCATGGCTCTCTAAAAGGTCACTCCAGTATTGTAAAATTCAAAAGGTATTTGTTGATATGCAAAAGTTCCCCACTTTGTAGTAAAGGTTGTCTTGTGTTGATCTTCATATTTTACCCATACCTAATTAAAACCATAGAACCCATATAATAGTGAAAATATTTTGGAATCTGCTATTGTTTGGAGAATCTACTTCATGTATAGTAGAGTATAATGATATTTTAGAGAAGCTCTATTCAGGTCCTTGAAATCTACACATAATCTAATTTAATCATTTTTCTTTCTTACAGGTACAAAGTTAGAGACCCACATGGTGTGTTCGATTGGGTATATATATATTTTTAAATCAATTTATTCAATTCCTTTTCATGAGGGGTTTAATTTTTGGATTGATTGGCCTCTATTTTTATATGATTACCTTAGCTTTAGGATCTAATTCAATTGTGTGTTGGATAATGTCCTTATCATATCCCTTAAGGTCTTCATAATTCTAGGCCATCACTTATTTGTATTTTTGGCATAATTTGACAAGTGATTCCTTTTCCTCTTGTGTGGCTATATTTCCTATTTTCAATGTCTTTCTTGGGGCTACTTCTATTTCCTGATAATATTCCTTTTTAGCAGTAAATCCCTTCTTTCCTTTGAATCCATCATCTAGGTTGAAGAGGGATTCCAAGGTGATTAGTCCTTTTGGCATTTTGTTCAAACTCAACTAGATGATTTGGTCTTCATATGCTTCCTCTATTTTTGAGGATATTTATTCAACAAATTTTTTTTCTTGTTGTAGGAAATGAACACTCTACTTATCATTTTCAAATACTTGCCAATTTTCATCATTATCAGGTATTTTTGGCCTTATTATCATTTTTACTAATTGATGATTTTTCCACATATCATTGACTAGGTTAAATTATGATCCAATAGCTACCATTCTATCTGCATCCATATTTTGACCTCTTGGAATCACTTTTATGTTGACAACATCAAAATACTCCATTAGGTCCCAAATCCTATGTCGATAATATTTTATTACCTTATTTTTTGCTTAGTATTGGGATAATACCTATCTAATAATGAGCTCAGTGTCACCCAATATCTGAAACATTTTGATTCTCTTTTTTAGCCATTTGGAGTCTCAAAGCAAGAGATTCATATTCTACCTTATTTTTAGAACAAGCAAATTGCACTCTATACACCTAAAAAAGTTTAAACTCTTTTAGAGAAAGTAAACACAGTCTTGTGTCAGCCCCTATTCTACTTATAGAACCATCAAAGTGTAGCTTCCATAGACTAGTTGATTTTTATTCTTCTTTGGAGATTATTGGGATGATGATATCTTCTTCTTATGTTTTCGTACATTTTTGCCTACATTCCCATAAGACTCGTATCTATGTATATCAACCTATTGATTTATTTATTCTTCTTTAGTATTCTGATGTAATTTCTCATAAATTTCCCTTCCCTATGATTGGATATCTTATTGTTGCTTATGTCATTCCTCAAGTGCTTATTTTAAGTTTTGTATTTTCTTTGTCATGGTTATTATTTCTTAGAGTGGTGCAACCAATGTGGCTTCCTTAAGGTATTCCACTATGTTGAATGATCTTTACAATTTTATATATGTGGCAGGGGTGTGGGTCCATGGGGGTTCATATTTCTTTATCATTGATGGCTAATAATATTTTGGGCTCACTTATCATTTTTGGGTTTCATGCCATATTTCGGTATAAATTCTATTTAGGAGCTATAGTATGTGTCTGCATAGTATACCCATTTACTTTGACTGCTTCTTTTCTCTTAGCTATATGATGCTTTTTTTCTTAGGCATATATTGATACTTTTTTGCCTAGGCATTTGTTGATCCTTTTTTAATATATATATATATATATATATATATTGTATTTCTATTTCATCTTGATACATAAATATTTGCTTAGGGGAATTCCACCTGTATAAGGTTATTGGTTGTTCTGAGCTTTTGTTGTATTACTTGTCAAAACATCTAGACTATCTTTGATATCATCCTAATATTTTTAATAAATATTTTATTGTATTATCATGAGTTTTAGTAGTTGATTCATAGGTCATAAACAAATCTGCTAATGGCTATGGAGATATTATATGGCAGCTATGACCATATTGTGATAAAGGAAGTAGAGGTCTAGGATATGGCAGCTAGTAGAGAATTCCTCCTTTTGCTTTGATCATCATGAATATTTTAGGATCCAAAGCTCTAAAATAGTAAATTATTGCCATACCTAGGATGTCAAAGCTCTTATAGTATCCTATGCTTGGAATTGTAAAATTTGAGGTTGAAATCCTCTATTGCCTCCATGGGAACTCTCTTTATTGTCAATATTTATTCCAAGAGTGACATACCATCTGACTTATCTCTGAATATTTCAATAAATACAATATTAAGTTGATCTCAATTGGCTATAAAACCATATTAGAGTGTAAGATACCACTCTCAGGCCCTTCCCCTAAAAGAGCTTGCTAGCAATATTATATCCATATTTTGCTTTGATATGTTATAAATCATACATAGACTTGCCATGTAGTTCAGATGCTCAATGGTGGTAGTGAGATCCTCCCTAGTTAAATAAGTAAGGGATTTAAGAGTAGATTGGGGTATCTCCTCTCATACTTCATTTAGATGAGGGGGTGATAATGGACCTTTATTATTTTAGGTAGGGAATTTTATGGGTGTTTTTGGTGGGGCATCCATGTTATGGGTTGTATCCAGCATTCTTCATAGAATGGTGGTAGCTAATATTATCATCATATAAAACATAGAACTTGCCAATAGGTCTTTCATCAGGATATTTTTGGGTCCTTTGTTTGGAATGGAGTCAATGGTAAATGTAAATTTTTCTCTAGGAGTAGATAGACTGAGACTTTTACCATAATCTCAATTTGATATCTTCAAAAAATTGCTTATTTTAGGTTTTTTTCTAGAGGGAAGTCACCAAGTGTGTGAGAGGTGCTTCAACAAGCAAAAATAATAAAAGAACCTCACAAAGTCTAGGTATAATTTGTTGTTGAAATTTTAGGACCAATGATATATCATTGGGATCCCATTGGGTGTTCCATTAAATTGTTGTCCTCTTTTATTGTCTTGAGGAAGAGAGTCAAGATAATTGTGTCTCACGTAGAGCAACACATCAGGGCCTCTTTTGAGATCACAAAGTTCAACTCAATTAGGGGCCTCTGTAAGTTTTTTACAAGGTTGAATCCTTATTGAGATGTGATATTTAGAATTATTTTGAACTCAAGGGGAAATTGGGTGCGAGATGAAAAATAAAACAATTGAAAAATTATTAAAAAAACTTAAGTTAAAAGGTGGTGATGCATCAAATATTAAATAAGATCTTCCTGCACAATAGTGAAAACTTCCCCTCCTCAACACAAATACACCCAAATGAGAGGTATAGGCATACACATGTATAAAGATATGGTTCAGAGCATGAGAACCATAGATGGCTACTCAAAATAGATGCATAGGCCTCCCATATACACACATATGCAAGTAAAATTCAAAATAAGTAAAGATTACAAACATATACACACATATAGAGATGGGTTAGAGCATGAGAATCATAGATGGCTACCCAAAATAGATGCATAGACCTCCAATATATATATATATATATATGTGTGTGTGTGTGTGTGTGTGTGTGTGTGTGTGTGTGTGTGTGTGTGTGTGTGTGTGTGTGTGTGTGTGTGTGTGTGTGTGTGTGTGTGTGTGTGTGTGTGTGTGTGTGTGTGTGTGTGGTGTGTGGTGTGTGCAAACAACATTACAAATATTATGCTAGAAATAGGGGTTTGATTTCCCATAATACAAAAAGAAATGAAAGGAAATATTACAAAACCAGTAGATGCAAACTTATAGATCCTTTGTACAACCTAAACTATGGCTATTTATAGATTACAACAACGTGAATTTCCATTTAAAAATTATAGGTGGATTTGACAATTTTAGCTACTTCTTGTAGGGATTATAGAAATTGAAAGAAGTGTCCTCAGCCATAATGGTTATCAAATGTCCACTTTTAATAACTAAGGTGACATTTGTATGTAGCCTTCATTCCTTTCAATAAGAGCACATTAATTCATCTCATCTACCTTTCTTGGAATATTGTGTATTTTGGCTTGTATAAAATGGTTTCTCATATTTTGGCATGCCCTTACTCCTTCAATCCAATACATTTATCCATTAGTCAGAACTTCCTACCACTGGCCTTCATCAAATCTTGTAAAAATTTTGATATCAAGATTGTTTGGAATGAAGCTTTTCTAGTTTCCTAATTGTTATGTTTGTCAAGAATTATCTTCTCCTCTACTTAATAGGGTTTCTATAACTTCTAATTATTGATATTCATCTTGACTTCTTACTTTCAAAATGTCTTACATACTTTTGGAATTTAGGACTGTCTCCTTCACTTACATTCTTCATAAAACTATGACTGCCTCTAAATCAAAACTTTTATCTCCCTCAAAAGTTTGAATTAAGCACAAATTAGTAGTGAGGATTCAATACAAGACCCCTAGATGAAATTTAACAAGATCAAGGGTGAAGCAAGAAAATAATGTTTTTTCAAAAACCCCACTATGAAGAAAATCCCAACCACTAGAGACTCTAACAATGATCAATTGAAACAACCATCAACTGAACCCAATGGAAATCCAAGCAAGGTAGTATCCCAAAAATCAAGCAAACATATGGAAGGAGCCCATGTCATCTTGGTATTGATAAAAAAAACTTCTCCTCTTCCTCTCAAGAATAAGCCCAAAGCTCAATTTTAAAAAAGGAAGACCCATTAACACCAAATTTATGAAATGTTTCTCCACCTATAAGCAGAATTTATTGTTCTTAGAAAGGACCCACTCTAAAAACTTTAGTGTAGCTATTCAATCTTTGCACTCAAGAATGATGCAGGTGATCCCACCCATGGAAGTTAGGAGGAATTTTAAAATTTGAATGTAAATCTAGATTGTATAAATAGCCAGTTTTGTATCTTAGAAGGTATAAGAAGATAGTGCTAGTTCCTCATGCCTAGTATCTAGCCCAATTACTCTTATTTTTATTATTTCTCCTATGTAGCGATCTAGATTCAAACCTTGAGTCATTTTGTGTATAGTCCTTCCAAGCCCTTTCATTGTAATACATGCAATTCATTTGATATCAATATATATATATATATATATATATATATATATATATATATGAGTTGTAGCTATTTTCTTCCTGCTCTTTTATTGGTGTGTATATGCAAGTTTGCATGAAAACCTCATATTATTCTTTATCCCTTCTTTATGCATGCTTCATAAGAAAGAATATCATATTACAATGAGACATGTTCACCTTCCTGGAATGGGTGGCTCATGTGTTAACTAATCCCATTACTACATGGAGGACCTTATTCTTGGCACATTGCCATGCCTTAGTCTAGTCTATATAGCCTTTCAATTGCTTTCTTTTATATTTTCTCTAACCCTTTTCCTACACAAACCCTTGTAATATAGGCTAAAGTAGGAGAAAAGTGTGCTAAGGAACATCTAAAAAAGGAATTAGCCTTGGTAAAAAACTTGGAGGTCATCCTCAGAGCTACATCCCATGATCCCTAGAATTTTTGGACGGTTGCCCCATGTGAGATTCAGACACTAGATGCACTTGGCAACCTTACTAGGTGTTCACTGTGTTGAGGTATGGTTTGGAGTCAGATCTAGTCCCCAATAGGTAATTTGGATGATTTTTTTGTTTTGATGAGTATTTGGAGGCCAATATGGCATATTTGGCCTAAATGACATATTGGTGGCTGAGAAAAAACCATTTTTCTTATGTGTATAAAGGAAATTAGACAATCACAAAAGGACACATTACAATCAAGACCTTATATTTGTCAAGTCATTTAACCAATTAGTAGTGGATTAAACTCTTAGTTATTTTCTTATATTAGTGATACATGACATATCCTAGTTCATTGAACCCATATCAAGTGGATTAGAAAGTTAACATAGAGGTGGAATTTGCCTTACCAAATTAAGGACCTATGGATATAGGTAGTTCACTTATTTGTCGAGTAGTGGTATACTTAATAAATAGATACTTGGACTCTGTCTAATTATGCATTAAATGACATGGGAAATAAGATATTAGCTATAGGTATTTTTATATTTTTGAAAAAAATAAAGGTTATGCTAGCTTTAAATGTAATTTGTGATTGAAGATTTTAAGAACCATAAGTTTTATATATGGAAGCTGTGAAGACAAAAATGCAACACCAAACAATGCTATATAAATGAAACACAAGGAAACCAAAATTGCACAATAGATATTCTTATATTAATGGGGGGAGCCTAAAAACTCCATTGTTACAATGTGGATCCTTGAATCCTTTTTTATACAATTTTACAAGGGTTAGGGTTCTTTGAAACCCTAACAAACAAGGTTGTGGTGTCTTCAGGCACATCTTGCTCCCAACATAATTGAGTGGGCTTCTTGATATTTGATGCTAAGCCACTCCAGCTTAAGTAACTATCCAATGCTGATGTAGCACCTTCATATCTATACACAATGACACAAAAAAATAGTTAGTAATACCTATGAGGGCTCCACAATGTGAGACCCTCTATAAGTAATGATAAAACCCTAACTAAATGTTGCAAATGGAGTGAACAAACATGAAAATGCATAAAATTAAATCAATAACCAGTAGCTTTACCTTACTTTACTTTTTTTATTTCGATCTATGAAAATTTATTGCAAGTGGTAGGTGCATTGATGCCCTAGTGTTGCTCGAAGGCAAGGAGGTCTTCAAAACACTTACTTAAAATGCCCGTGGGTGCTCTACGGTTGCAATAAATGCCCATGGGTGCTCAGTACTAGTAGGGAGGCACCTAGAGATGCTTAGTAGTGAAAGGAAGGTGCCCGGAGGCACTCAGTGGTGGCAAAAACTGCCCGAAGGTTCTTGGTGTCTGAGGAAAGATGCTGCAGAAGTAGATCTAGCTAGGGAAAATGGATGGCGATGGTTGTGGGAATTATAGTGAGTGAAATGGAGGCAGAGATACTCGAATACACCAAGGGAATATGAAACTCAAGGGATCTCAGGGTATGAGTTGCTCATGGACTCCAAAACTTAGGTTGTTTCGAGAACTGAGTATGAGAATTGCTTAGGGGTTGAGCCATAAAAATGGTTCCTATTAATAATTCAACCTAGGGCATACTTAGGGTTTCAATGACACTAATCATGTGGCTGAGATAAAAGCACATCGAAGGGTGGATATTAAATTTAGGGTGTGGCATGAATTGATGTGGATGGACAAACATGATTATATGAAATTGAATGTCTGGGATTAATTCACTTATATAAATATATTAATTATATATATATATATAATATAATATATAAAATATAAATATTAAATATATAAAATAAATATATGTATAAATATATATGAATAGTGGGCGAAAATTGTGGGAAAGAATGTATGGAGGACAAGTGGCTAGGTTTTGGTGTCTATAGATGCCACTTTTTCTTTGTGTTGTGTGAAACACAATGCAGTGAAAAAATACGAGACACTTGTTTTAGCTAGGTGAAGACTAAGCTAATTCCAATTGACATAAGCTCACATTGACTTATGGGCAATGTGAATGAGGTTGGATGGAATGGATGGAACCTAAGAACTGGTGCTAGGGGCTTGGTTAACCTAGATAACAACAAGCAACACAAATAAATGTTTTTTTCTAAATTATATGTACATGTGCAATGTAAAGAAAGAAAATGTGTTTTTGATTTTTGATTGGTTTTTTATTTTTATTTTATAGCGGTGAAAACCACTATTTTTGTGCTATGTACATATGTTACAATTTGGCTTATGAAATGGATTAAGGGAATGGAGGTGGTGGTTCATCGGTAGGGGAAGCTCATTCTTATGGAAGAAACAAGCAAAAAATGGGCTCATGGATGGGGAACATGTTGAGATAAAAACTCATCTTGTTCGGTATGGGGAATGATGGGCTTCGATTCTTCTTTAGATTCATCCAAAATTATTAACATAAGTTTGAATTCTTCATATATTTCATCATCAGAATCATCAGGATGGAGAGTTTCTTCTCTTGAATTGAGATTAAGCCTTTTGAAGGCTTATTAAAGAGAAGAGGTGGTGGAAAGAGGATGGAAAACTAGACTTGAACATTCATGTGCCTCTTGATATGAAACATCAATAGGTTGATGCACTCCTTGTTCATGCAATCCTAGGCCATGACCTTACCAATTGACTATGTGAAAATATCAAGATGGAAATCCCGTCATGTTTGGAATGTTGTCAAGTGTTGGTTCTTTGGGTTCCTCTATGGGAGTTGGATTTGATTAAGAATCAATTCTCCCATATACAAAATTTATGCTATTTGGAGATGAACCCATGCTATATATTGCTCCTATGGCTAAAGGTGGGTTATGTGGGTGATCAAAATACTTATAATTAGGAATTATGAGGGGTGTGATGGTGATATCTTGGACCACGTATTCACTAATACCAATATTAGTGAGGTGGACCTCAACTTGGAATGACATGGAAGGACTATGGCTAGATGATGGATTAGGTAATGATGGAGATGGGGATGCCTCACAATCTATCAATTTGACTTGTGAAATATTAGGTGATTGTGATGAATTGGGAAGGCTGTTGAATGGATGATGACGATGTGGTGGATGGAAATGATGTTGATGATGTGGAATAGATGTGACCACATGTGCATGTAGTCAATGATGAAGATGATGGGGGTATGGAAGCTTGATGGGGATTGGTGATAGGGAACTCCTCAGTAATGGGATCCTTTAATGAAGATATTGGTGAAGTGGTGGATGTATTGGATGATGGTGAAAGAAAAATGTGAGTGGAAGGAAGCATGGACTCATAAGGATTTGAAATGAAATTTCAATACTTAAATGGCACAACATCTATCGGTATGCAATGTACTTGTCCCTCATGAATATATTTCAAACATTGATATAAAATAGAAGGGACACATATCATTTTCCTAATCCAAGGTCTTACAAGGAGTACATTGTATACCATGGATCCTTCCAAGATGTGAAACATGGTGTGTAACATTTTGACCCCTACTTCAATGGGAAAAACAATAGTGCCAACTGTGGAACACAAAGCATCATTGAATGCTTTTAAGTTAAATT
Source organism: Wollemia nobilis (assembly GCA_028583015.1). Lineage (NCBI taxonomy): Eukaryota > Viridiplantae > Streptophyta > Pinopsida > Araucariales > Araucariaceae > Wollemia > Wollemia nobilis. Next base: position 893,061 of record JAQPPZ010016564.1, read on the forward strand.
ATAACTTGGTTATATGAGATGGAGGAAGTTTCAAATGATAAAGGGGGTATATAGTAATGATGTTTATGGAGGAAAAAATATCAATTAGGACTCTTTTAAAAGGTTTCTTGTCAATTAGAGCCATAATATGCAATGGAGGATGTATCGATTCCGATGAGATTGGCTTAATATCAAAATCATAGAAAGTGATGGAAGGATCCATGCATGTTTGGATGCTCTCCATAAATATATTAAAGGAATTAGGATCTTGTGATTGTAGTTCAATGGATTTTAGAATATACATTTGTTGGAAATTTTGGGTTTGAGATCCTAGCTTCTTGTCTATGAGTTGTCATTGATGTCAAAAGGAAATGACATTAATGTTAAGAGGATGTGTTGGCTTCAAAGGTGGAAGATTCCAAGAGAATATTTTTAAGAGAATCCGGAGAGATTCCATTGGCAATGGTTTTTATTAAAACCAATGGAGGTTCTCTTTATTATTTATTTAATTATTATTTAAAACCCTTCAAGGTTTTAATTAATTAATTATTTAATTAATTAAGGGAGAAATTATTTTTAATTTATTAAAAATACTTTAAGGGTTTTTAAACCCTTTAGAAAGCAAATTTCGATTAAATTCGAAATTACTTTTCTTTGCAGCTGACGTGTTCTAAAGTCCACGTATGGACTATAAATATGAGAAGGTTCCTAAGGTTAAACCCTCTTGGAAAATCGAAGGCAATTAATTGGTTTGGCTGCGATCGAATGTTCTGTTTACGCTGCGAAAGAGGAGAGCTCGTGGTTTGAAAAGCTTTCGGAAAGCTTGACCGTTTATGTGGAAGGAAGTCCGTCTTGGACTTCGTAAGCCCCTTGTGGGCTAGTGGCAGCGAAGGCTGCGTTTGGGCCTTGCGTAGGTGGAGGTCTGCGTTTCGATCCCCACGGAGGGAGCTGTGCATGGATTAGTCACGTTTTTATTAAAACGTGTTTTGTGCCGCGAATTTTAGATTCTTCAAGGGCAGCCATTATAAGGTGTGATTATTTTCTTGATATGATTTTTGGCATTGTTTAGCATTGTTTAAAAGACATAGGAGAAATAAGGGGATATTTCTTTGGTTGTATTTTTGAGATTAGTCTTTTGCTATGCTAAATTTAAAAATGGAGATATAAGGTGTAAGTTTTGGTTGTTGTGTTTTTGGCTTCTTTGGTGGTTGTTTTTAAAGAAGAGGAGCTAAAAGGTGTATTAAGGAAAGTTTTTATATATGCTCATTTATCTTGGTTCTAACCCTAACTTGGTTGGAAGTTTGAGGGTTGTGTGTGGTGACAACTTTAAGGATCAATTTTCTTCTACTCCAAAAAGGTATGGGCACATTTTCCTTATGAGTATGATTGGTGTATGTTTTTCTGAAATAAGGTTGGAGTGAAAAGGTTTTCAACTAGGTTTCCTTTGGTTGGGTGTAAATCCTATTTTCTGGTTTGTTGAAGACTTCTTATGCATTGTTATCCTTGATGAGAGTTTTGGTGAATGCATAATTCTGGTTTGAGGTAGTGGAAGCATTGTGCACTAGGGTTTATGTTTGTGAGTCTTGCTACTTGCATTGAGTTGGTGGAACCCTTGGTTGGCTGTTTTGAGTTTGATGGTTGAGTTGCTTCCATAGAGGTTGTTTGATCAAGTTATTGCTTTACTTGATTCATGATATTGGGCTTACTCCATTGAGTTGATTTGAGCAAGTTATTCTTTGCATTTGGTGATATTGTGTTGGTGGCTATTTTGTTCAAATATCTTTGGAGGGAAAAGGATTTCTACTTGTTTCCTTTTCTTGTGATGATTGGTTGAATGCTTCAAGGTTGATGTTGAGTTGAATGGTGTTGGTTGACTAAACCTTGTTTGATGAGCATTGTTGTTGAAACCCTAATTGATGGTGAAAAGAACATGAGTATCATTGTTATGTGATTCTTTGCATAGTTGGCAATTGTTGGGGTTTCATGTTCTTGAAAGAAAACATTCTATCCTATCCATTTCAGATATTGAGTTGAGTTTTCAGATTTGAGATTGAGATTGAGCTGAGTTGATTTGAGTTGAGTTTTGAGATTGGGATTTGAGTATAGAACATATTGAGTCTCTAACAATTCTCTTTATGCTTCTATGAGTTTGACAAATCACATTGGGTCTCTAACAATTCACTTTGTGATTTCCTACTAAGAAAGTTTTTCTTGGTGAGCTTGCTGAGTTTTTGGACAGGTTCTAGTGGGGACTTGTGAGCAGTTTTGGACAGGTTCTGGTGGGGACTTGTGAGCAGTTTTGGATAGGTTTCGATGGGGACTTGTGAGCAGATTTGGATAGGTCCTAGCAGAGGACTTGTGAGCTGAGTTTGATAGTTCTATCAGAGAACTTGAGGACAGAGGTGCATTGGTTCTATGAGAAGAACCTGAGGACAGTTGGCAAGTCTTTGAGAAGGCTTGTATGTAGAGGATTGATTTGTTCAAGAGTTGGACAGATCTGACAGATAGAGGAAGACTTGTACTAGACCGACTGATTGTGTTTGGTACAGGTTGTTGAGCTACTGTGGACGTGATCATAGAAGGTAGAGGTCTCTTAGGCTAAGCATTGAGGACAGGAGGTCTTCGATGGAAAGGAGTTCCACGTGCTGGCAAGAGGTAGAGGCAGTTGATCTTCTGAGGGATCATTTCCAGAGTAGAGGGGAAGGTATCTCCTTTAGAGCAGAGGCTCATAAATTCAAATTCGATTGGGGGAAGGTATCTCCTTTGAGCGAGTAGAGGCTCATAAATTTTGATTGGGGGAAGGTATCTCCTTTGGGCCGAGGCTCATAAACATTGTAATTGGGAAGGATTCCCAAAGAACTTTGAGATAACTTTTAGAGAAAAGTTTTGTGGACGTAGCTCACCATTCTGGGTGAACCACGTTAAAATTGGTGTCACTTTGTGGATGATATTGTGCATTGCTTTGATATTGCTTTGGGTATATTGCTTTACTATTTTGAAGTATAAAGGAAAAAGTAAAAAGAGGTCTTATACTGTTCACCCCCCTCTCAAGTATAAGCTTGTGTTCTTCAATTGGTATCGGAGCAGGTGCCTTCGAAAAGTTTAACAACTTGAAGGAAAAGCTAGTAAAGAACACAATGGATCATTCAAGTGGCAATGCAACACCTATTCTTGATGGGTCAGATTTTGGTCTTTGGAGTGCAAGGATGAAGGTTCATCTAATGGCACTTGGGAATGAGGTTTGGGAAGTGATTGAAGATGAGTACACTATTCCTGAACATGGTCCTAATACTAAAGAAGAAAGGCTCCTACATCACAACAATTCAAAAGCAATGAATGCAATCCTAGATCTCACCAAAGTGATTCACTGCAAGACAACTAGTGAAATGTGGAATCAGTTGAAGGTGGTTCATACAGGTGATACAAATGTCAGAAAGGCCAAGTTGAGACACTTCAAAGGTATGTTTGAACAACTCAAGATGAATGATGATGAAAATATTAGTGACTACATGCTTCGTATGGATGAGGTTGTTAACTCCATGAAAGACTTAGGTCTTGAGCTTGCTGAAAATGATGTTTGTGATAAGATTTTAAGATCTCTTCCTAATAGATTTAGTGAAAATATTTCTGCTATTGAGGAAGCTAAAGATTTGGATAAGTTGAAAAAGGATGAGCTCCATAGTATACTTGCAGCATTTGAGTTGAGAACTCAAGTGAAGGTTGATGTCAAGAAAGAGGCAACTTTCAAGGCTACCAAGGAATCCAAGGGTAAACAACTTCAAGATAGTGATGAGTCTTCTAGTGATGAAGAGGCATATTACAACAAGAAAGGCAAGTTCTCTAGAAAGCACAAAAGTATGAAAAATATAAGATGTTTCAATTGTGGAAAGTTTGGTCATTATGCTACTGACTGTACTGTTCCCAAGAATGAAAGTGATGAAGATAAACAAGATTCTAAGAGCAAGGATTCTGAAAAGCACAAGCATCACAGGAAAAACAAAGATGAGCACAACAATCAAGGAAAGAGGTATTCTCACAAGCACAAGAAGAGTTTCTACCTAGACAAAGCAAGTAAGTGTTCTAGTAGTGATAGTGAAAGTTCTTCAAGTGATAATGAAAATGAGATGTTGTTCATATCAGAAAAAGAGGAAGAACCGAAACATAGATTCATTATCATGAAATGTCTTAGATGTGGAAATTTTGGTCACCTTGAGGATGATTGCACAAATAATGATTTGGTTTCTAGTATGTATGAGGATGCTTCAGAAAACTATAAGGAAGATGCATGTATGGTTTTTGAAAAGGGTAGCACCTCTAGTGATAAGAAATCTGAAAAAGGCTTTGATGATTCAAAAAGCAATCAAATAAAGGATCTTGAAAGTGAACTTATTAGTGCTCTTAGTGTTTTGAAAAAGGAAAGAAAGAAGAATGCTAGACTCAAGGATAAGTTAGATGAATGTTGTATGGAGAGAGATGATCTTATAGAAAGTCTTGACTTCTCTATAGCTAAGACACAAGAACTCAAGGATGAGTTAGAGTCTAAGGTTCTTGAGTATAGTGAGTTAGAACAGAAAATGGCTTCTTTGAAAGAGGAAACTAAAGAGTACAAGGATAAGCTTTACAGGTTTCAAGATAGCTCCAAAAAGGTTAAGTCACTCATCAAAGGTCAAAGAAAGACAACAGATAAAACAGGCCTTGGTTTTGTTAAGCCACACAAGGAACAAGTTGGAGAGTCTAGTAAGAGACTCCAAAAGGAAGAGAGTTCTGATGAGGAAAGTATTTCAGATCAGGAGTCCTTGAATGATAGATGCACAGAAATAGAAAATAGAATTCAGAATGAGAAGAAGAAGTTTTCAGAACCTAAGAGGTCAATTAAAGGAAAGTTTCAAGGCAGATGTTTTGCTTGTCACAGGTTTGGTCACATGGCTTCACATTGCATGGCTCAAGTGAAGGAGGTAAATGACAGTTTTAGAAGTGCTAGTTACTTTCAAGGGTATTGCTACTCTTGTCAACAGTTTGGGCACAAGGCAGTTTATTGCAAGGCAAATAACAGGAACAGTTTGGTTAGAATAGGTTTGGCCGAACAGTTTGGTCGAATAGTTTGGTCAACAGTTTGCAACAGTTTGGTCAGAACAGGTTTGGTCAGAACTGGTGGATTCAAAGATCAGGTTTACCTCAGAGAAACAACATCGTCAAGTGTTTCAAGTGCAACAATGAAGGTCACATAATCAGACAGTGTAGAGCTGAAATTCTAGAATACAAGAACAGGAACAGTGGCATGATCAGGTCCAAGGATCAAGGCATGGACAAGAACAGGGATGAGAACAAGAACAAGAACAGTGACAGGAACAGGAATATGGACAAAGAGTTCAAGAGAAGGCCCGACAAGGAAGTTATAGACGCTGATGATGATCAGTGCCTAATGGGAGTTTTACTCCCACCCAAGAATTAATCACCTCATCAGGAGGTGGGGGAGGGACTAAGCTAAGAGGCTCATTCTTAGTCCCGAGCCCCAAAGGTGACCCTTTGCCATTGATGACAAAGGGGGAGAGATATGAGTAAGGGGGAGAGCCTCAAGACAGGGGGAGCTGTTTATGTTGAGTTTCTGTGTTGTTGAGAAGCATGGTTTGCCATCAATGACAAAGGGGGAGATTGTTGGCAATTTTGGGTTTGAGATCCTAGCTTCTTGTCTATGAGTTGTCATTGATGTCAAAAGGAAATGACATTAATGTTAAGAGGATGTGTTGGCTTCAAAGGTGGAAGATTCCAAGAGAATATTTTTAAGAGAATCCGGAGAGATTCCATTGGCAATGGTTTTTATTAAAACCAATGGAGGTTCTCTTTATTATTTATTTAATTATTATTTAAAACCCTTCAAGGTTTTAATTAATTAATTATTTAATTAATTAAGGGAGAAATTATTTTTAATTTATTAAAAATACTTTAAGGGTTTTTAAACCCTTTAGAAAGCAAATTTCGATTAAATTCGAAATTACTTTTCTTTGCAGATCGACGTGTTCTAAAGTCCACGTATGGACTATAAATATGAGAAGGTTCCTAAGGTTAAACCCTCTTGGAAAATCGAAGGCAATTAATTGGTTTGGCTGCGATCGAATGTTCTGTTTACGCTGCGAAAGAGGAGAGCTCGTGGTTTGAAAAGCTTTCAGAAAGCTTGACCGTTTATGTGGAAGGAAGTCCGTCTTGGACTTCGTAAGCCCCTTGTGGGCTAGTGGCAGCGAAGGCTGCGTTTGGGCCTTGCGTAGGCGGAGGTCTGCGTTTCGATCCCCGTGGAGGGAGTTGTGCATGGATTAGTCACGTTTTTATTAAAACGTGTTTTGTGCCGCGAATTTCGGATTCTTCAAGGGCAGCCATTATAAGGTGTGATTATTTTCTTGATATGATTTTTGGCATTGTTTAGCATTGTTTAAAAGACATAGGAGAAATAAGGGGATATTTCTTTGGTTGTATTTTTGAGATTAGTCTTTTGCTATGCTAAATTTAAAAATGGAGATATAAGGTGTAAGTTTTGGTTGTTGTGTTTTTGGCTTCTTTGGTGGTTGTTTTTAAAGAAGAGGAGCTAAAAGGTGTATTAAGGAAAGTTTTTATATATGCTCATTTATCTTGGTTCTAACCCTAACTTGGTTGGAAGTTTGAGGGTTGTGTGTGGTGACAACTTTAAGGATCAATTTTCTTCTACTCCAAAAAGGTATGGGCACATTTTCCTTATGAGTATGATTGGTGTATGTTTTTCTGAAATAAGGTTGGAGTGAAAAGGTTTTCAACTAGGTTTCCTTTGGTTGGGTGTAAATCCTATTTTCTGGTTTGTTGAAGACTTCTTATGCATTGTTATCCTTGATGAGAGTTTTTGGTGAATGCATAATTCTGGTTTGAGGTAGTGGAAGCATTGTGCACTAGGGTTTATGTTTGTGAGTCTTGCTACTTGCATTGAGTTGGTGGAACCCTTGGTTGGCTGTTTTGAGTTTGATGGTTGAGTTGCTTCCATAGAGGTTGTTTGATCAAGTTATTGCTTTACTTGATTCATGATATTGGGCTTACTCCATTGAGTTGATTTGAGCAAGTTATTCTTTGCATTTGGTGATATTGTGTTGGTGGTTGTTTTGTTCAAATATCTTTGGAGGGAAAAGGATTTCTACTTGTTTCCTTTTCTTGTGATGATTGGTTGAATGCTTCAAGGTTGATGTTGAGTTGAATGGTGTTGGTTGACTAAACCTTGTTTGATGAGCATTGTTGTTGAAACCCTAATTGATGGTGAAAAGAACATGAGTATCATTGTTATGTGATTCTTTGCATAGTTGGCAATTGTTGGGGTTTCATGTTCTTGAAAGAAAACATTCTATCCTATCCATTTCAGATATTGAGTTGAGTTTTCAGATTTGAGATTGAGATTGAGCTGAGTTGATTTGAGTTGAGTTTTGAGATTGGGATTTGAGTATAGAACATATTGAGTCTCTAACAATTCTCTTTATGCTTCTATGAGTTTGACAAATCACATTGGGTCTCTAACAATTCACTTTGTGATTTCCTACTAAGAAAGTTTTTCTTGGTGAGCTTGCTGAGTTTTTGGACAGGTTCCAGTGGGGACTTGTGAGCAGTTTTGGACAGGTTCTGGTGGGGACTTGTGAGCAATTTTGGACAGGTTTCGGTGGGGACTTGTGAGCAGATTTGGACAGGTCCTAGCAGAGGACTTGTGAGCTGAGTTTGATAGTTCTATCGGAGAACTTGAGGATAGAGGTGCATTGGTTCTATGAGAAGAACCTGAGGATAGATTGGCAAGTCTTTGAGAAGGCTTGTATGCAGAGGATTGATTTGTTCAAGAGTTGGACAGATCTGACAGATAGAGGAAGACTTGTACTAGACCGACTGACTGTGTTTGGTACAGGTTGTTGAGCTGCTGTGGACGTGATCATAGAAGGCAGAGGTCTCTTAGGCTAAGCATTGAGGATAGGAGGTCTTCGGTGGAAAGGAGTTCCACGTGCTGGCAAGAGGTAGAGGCGGTTGATCTTCTGAGGGATCATTTCCAGAGCAGAGGGGAAGGTATCTCCTTTGAGCAGAGGCTCATAAATTTTGATTGGGGGAAGGTATCTCCTTTGAGCAGAGGCTCATAAATTCTGATTGGGGGAAGGTATCTCCTTTGGGCCGAGGCTCATAAACATTGTAATTGGGAAGGATTCCCAAAGAACTTTGAGATAACTTTTAGAGAAAAGTTTTGTGGACGTAGCCCAACCATTCTGGGTGAACCACGTTAAAATTGGTGTCACTTTGTGGATGATATTGTGCATTGCTTTGATATTGCTTTGGGTATATTGCTTTACTATTTTGAAGTATAAAGGAAAAAGTAAAAAGAGGTCTTATACTGTTCACCCCCCCTCTCAGTATAAGCTTGTGTTCTTCAACATTAATGCCTCACAATATGGAGGATATTGTTATATTCACTCATAAATTGATAATTTTGCAAAGGCCATTTTTAGACTTGTAGTTAACCGTGTACTCAATGAAATGATTGATCAATGTGGATTATTGATGGATGGATTTGGAGGATTTGATTTACTAGGAATATGAATGGGTGATGAAGGATTGGGGGAAACTTAAATGGGATGCGATGTAGAGGGTTGTGATACACTTTCTTGAGGTGGTTACCTTTGTTGGTTGTTCCTTTGACCTCTAGTTACCACATGAATATCCCCTACAAATCCTTGGTATTGTTAGACATGATTGACTTGATTAGGAGGAGTTTTGGTGTTATTTACCCCTACATTTGGTTGCACCTCCTCATGATGAGGAAGTGGTGTTTGAAATATACCAAGGTTTTGATTTTTTTGAGTGAGTCAAGCTTGATCGCCCCAAAGTCAATAATGTCTTGTACAATGTCTTTAAATGAATGGCAATTATTAATGTCATACCTATTTTACCTATGATAAGGACAAAATAGATGTTCTCGATAATTTTTACTATGTTTGGTGGGATTATCAAGTCTAATTTAGGGTAAAGCAAGTTTATTTGTGTCATATAAAATTCAAAAAGGGAAGCATATGACTTGGCTAAGGGGGTGTATTGGTGATTTTATCATATAGAATGTTGTCGAGGATGGTTTTCCACATCTGGAACTATGTTCTACATAGATTAAGTTTTTGAGGGTACCACATGATAAACAATTTATTGTGGTGTTTGTTGTATGGATTGTTGTTGAGCCATTATCGATTGGATCATGACCACTTGATTAACTTGATTGGGATGACTAGATGGGGTAGCTTGTGTTGATTTTGGTTGGCCAGAATAGTTGCTTTTGAATTGGCCCTTTTTTTACCATTATTTATTTTTAGGCTTAAGAATTCCCTCATGGATTTTTATCTCCTCAATGACACTAGCCTGAGCTAAAGCTTCTTAAAATTATTGATAAGTTCACAGTTGAAGCATCAAAGATATAGGTTTTAAGAAACTCTTGGTGAATATCTTAATTAGTTTATCTATTGGTAGGTTGAATGGCAGTTTAGTGATGACAACCCTCTAATGATTTTCAAAATCATAGATAGATTCATCATCATGTTATTTTAAAGCATAGACATTAGACAATGAGAACATTTTTTTAACATTCAAGATGAAACACTAAAATAATTTATCAATTAATTACTCAAAAGTATAAATACTATGGCTTGACAATTGATTATACCATTCTATGCCATCTCCCCCTAATGTTTGAGGAAAATTTTAGAGCATGAGAGCATTTTTGTTTTGAATTCTAAAGCATGCATGTACAAAAGTACTCATGTGCTCTTTGGGATCCTCGGTTCCATTAAATTTATCAAACTTAGGTACCATGAAATCTATCAGATATGGTGGGGATGGTACCAAAGGATGAATTGGTTAATTTATCAATTAACGTAAGGTTGGTTTTTGGTTTGAAAAACTAGGAGTAAATTATATCAATTGATCTATCTATTTTTGCATGGCCTTAATTCGAGGGTCTTCCTTAGGAATATGGAAGCACTGAATTACCTAATGGTTTTATGGTGGAGTGGAAAAATATTGTGGACTGACTAAATGATTATGAGATTGGTAATGATGGCTAGGTGAATTTGATGGAAATTGATGAATGGGAGATTGATGATGAAAGGATGGGAAATTATGGAATGATGTTGATGTATGAGGGTTATGTCTAGGTTGGTCAATGGGAATGGGATGGTTAGTGGTATGGCTTGGTGGAGGAATAGGGATAGAATATACAGAAGTCTGTGGTACCCATGATGGACCTTGGGTAGCAAGGACAGTCTGAGTAGAGTTATGTAAAGGCTTAGGGTTTGTCTGTACTTGCTAATGAGTATTTTGACACTATCTAAGCAATTTTTTTAGGTTTTCCCATGCCTCACTAATATCCCTATAATATTCTAAGGGTATGGAGGTATATGGTATGGAATATGTGGCTTGGGGAAAATTTACACTAGGAATGGTAACTTGTGAGGTTGAAACTTTTGAAGCAGTATTTACATGTGCTTCATACATGGTATTGGTGTAAGTGGAAGTATATGAAGTGCTAGGAGCACATTAGGGTTGGGTAATGGACATATGGGATGACGGTGCAACTGATGCCTCAAAAATAGGGTTGGTATACACATGGGTAAAGGTGGATGGGAATGAATAGGTTCTTGTTGTAAAGTAAGATCCTGTCTAGGCAAATTGGGAATGGACTCTAAGGTATATTTAGAAGAATTCATGAGATATTCTACTCTTGCCATGTCTATATGGATAACGTGATGGTTTATGGTAGGGGAGGTTGACTCCTATTGGGTCATAACCATATGAAAGGTTATGGATGGTAAGGAATGTCAAGGACCTACAAATAAATATGCCTATGTCACATTCAGGTATTCTACCATAGAAGTGGTTGGGAAGGTGTATGAAGGTTCCATTTTATTATCTTGATTTAATTCTTGTTTTTTTTTTCGTGTTAGGACCATAAATCAAATAAATAAAAATATAAATTATGTAGTAAGATAAAAAACCCAATTTAAATTTTTTACAATAAAAATAAACAACCAATGTTAAGTTTGTTTAACACGTGTGTGTTACCTTGTTCATTGGTTATATCGTTTTAATGTGACTGCATTTTTTTAAGTTTCAATATTGTGTGTTTTAAATATACTAATTTGAATTAATAAAATAAAGGTAAAAACTATGGCTAAGCTGAGACAACAAGATTTTTCCTAGTGAGGAAATCTAGCAAGTTTGCTCAAGGGTGACCTAGGGTTTCTATGGGTGGAGATTGGTGGATGGAGATGAATGCCACCATAACCAAATCTTAAGCAATGGCTAGTGATGAAATCCAAACACTACTATTGAATGTGAATCATGCAGTGTGTGGTTATTTTTTAAAATTTTAATTTTCTATTGTGTTCAAACAATTTTAGAAAAGTAACCACTTTCAATGGTCTAAATCAGAATCCATTATTCACAATACCAATTTCTCCAAAAGATATAGAGTACACAATTTAAGACCCACTCTAAAAATTTTAGGGATTTATCTATTACTCTACATGGAATCACCCAAGTACGGGGATAATATTGGTATATGAACAACGTTCCTACTTAGACCACCTTTCTAACCCTAATAATGTAAACTAATTATGCAATTTTGATTTACATGCAATCAAAATACAATATTATATATTTTTTTATCTTCACATAGTAGAAAATCAAAGACTTCAAATAGAAGATTTGAATGGATGCAAGTGATTAATATAAAACCTAAAATGCATGCTATTATGAATGCTATTTTCCAAATTAATTAATGAAATTCTTTTTATATCAAAATCCTGAAAAAGACAAATCAACCAAAAAATGTAAACAAAAAATTTGATTTTGGTTAGAAAAATTATAAACGGCCTACATATTTGTCCTAGATCTATGTAAAATACCCCCGGGCATTTTTGAAATGCACTTGGCCTTTTTTAGATGACCTCTAAACATCACTGGGCATTTTGTGCACCTTCTACAACTTCTGTGAACTTTTAGAAACCCTAGATCCAACAAAATCTATGAAATCTATGCTTCTAAAAACCCTACAAGATAACATAAAATAACAAATAAATTATTAAGGCAATTCCTAAACAAAATCCCTTAGGGGTTCCCACCGTGATCACAATTTGAAAGATGCAAAAATGCAACACCAAACAATGCTAAATAAATAGAACACAAGGAAACCATAATTGCACAATAGATATTATTATATTAATGATGGGAGCCTAAAAACTTCATCGTTACAATGTGGATCCTTGAATACTTTTTTATACAAATTTACAAGGGTTAGGGTTCTTTGAAACCCTAACAAACAAGGCTGTGGTGTCTTCAGGCACATCTTGCTCCCAACAAAATTGAGTGGGCTTCTTAATATCCGATGTCGGGCTACTCTAGCTTAAATAGTTGTCCATTATTGATGTAGCACCTTCATATCTACACACAATGTCACAAAAAACTAGTTAATAATACCTATGAGGGCTCCACAATGTCAGGCCCTCTATAAGAAATAGTAAAACCCTAACTATTTGCTAAAAATGAAGTGAAAAAACATGAATATGCATAAATAAAATAATAACTAGTAGCTTTACCTTGCTTGTTGTCTTTCAATCTATGAAATTTTGTTGTAGTTGATAGGTGTGATGATACCATAACGTCTCTCGAAGACTAGGAGGTGCTCAAAATACTTATGTAAAATGCTCATGGGTGCCTTGTGGTTGTAGGAAATGCACATGGGTGCTCAAGATTGGGAGGGACGAGCCCAAAGGCACTTGAAAGTGGAAGGGAGGCATCTAGAGGTGCTCGACGATGACAAGAAGTGCCTAGAGGTGTTCTATGGATGAGGAAATATTTTACAGAAGTAAATCTAGTGAGGAAAATGGATGGCAATGGTTATGGGGGTTACAACAACCGAGGATGGAGGAAGAAGCACTCACATACTCCAAGGGAAGATGAAACTCAAGGAATATTAGGGTATAAATTTCTCAAGGACTCCAAAACTTAGGTTGCTTAGGGGTTGAGCCATCAAAATGGCTTCTATTTATAATCCAACCTAGGGTATACTTAGGGTTTCAATGACACTAATCATGCGACTAAGATAAAAGCACATCGAAGATATTAAATTTAGGTTGTGGCATGGATTGATGTGGATGGACAAACAAAATTAAATGAAATTGGATGGATGGGATTAATTCAATTATATAAATATATATTAATTAAATATATAAAATATTAATATTAAATATATAAAATAAATATATATATAAATATACATGAATAGTGGGTGAAAATGGTAGGAAGGAATGGATGGAGGACAAGTGGCTAGGTTTTGGCAATGGAAATGGTGGGAAATTTAGGATGGGTGAAAAATGGCTAGGTTTTGGTATCTACACTTATGTATGCTTTTTGAATTATATTTTTGTTAGATTTAGTATATGTTCTTGCTTTCTTGCTAAAAACAACATAAACCTAAGTATGGAGTTCTAGGGTGAACTTAGTGGTGACCTAAGGGAATTAAGACCCCCTTAGGGTGAACATAGGTGACCTAAGGGAATTGAGACCCCCTTAGGGAGATTGGAACTAAGTTGTGGAAAGACTACATTTGAGTTAAGATAGCTCATCATGTAGACAAGATGGATAGCTTAACTCATAATACATGTAGCATACTTACACAGACTAATTTGTGTATGGTATGGAGATGGGCGTATACCTTCAATCGATTGAAGGTGATAAGTTTAGCTCATCAAGAGTTATGGGAGGGATATACTTATTTGTAGTAACACATAATATACCTACATAGATGGATTTGTGTGAGGATATTTGGTGAGGTGTAGCTCTTCAGGAAACTTAGGGGATTTAAACAATAGGTCAATTAAGGATTAGTTAGGGGTTTGTGAATCCCTCTTCTTAGTAAAAAAATAAAAAAAATTATTTTATTTCTGTGTGTTTTAATGTAACTAGATTTTGGGTCATTACATTTGGTATCAAAGCTCTAGGTACAAGGGTATAGAGCTTCTTAATGTGTTTTAGGGATTTGGATGTCTTTCTATGAAGGCTTGCTTAAGTTTTAAGCTAAAGTTGAGAAGACCTAGAATCCCCTTCTTGCTATAATATAATGGGGATTAAAATCAAGGGTAATTAGAATGTTGTGATGCATTACTTATGATAAGTATGGAATTTGACATTGAAGTTGCATCATAAACTTAGAACACTACCCTAATTATATTATTGATATTTTTAGCAAGAGAACTCTATATTATGGATTGGGTTAGTATTTTAGTTCTAGGTGGAACTGTAATCTAACCTTACAGGACAAATGACACCTAAGGTTAGAAAAGAGAGGCCTACACCTTCAATGAGGTGAAATCGATAGAATAATGTTGAAGAAGAGATTCAGGAGGAAAATTCCAAAAAATCCAACAAAGAGGTAGAAAACCTCACTACTACGATTTCTACCATGTAGGATCAAATGAATCAAATATTAGAAACCCTTGTGAATCAAAATTTACAAGCTAGAGGTTCAAAGGTTAGCCAAACTAATGGACTAACTGCAAAATAGTTGGAAGCCAGAGCTATTTTTGAAAAAGAAGTGGCTAAGGATTTATAAAAAAACATTCTCGTCAATAAGTTCAATGGATAAGGGGATGGGGATGTGGTTGAATCTTGGTTTAGGGAATTAGAAATTTATTTTACAATAAAGGAATATTCCCTAGGAACCTAAATAGTTTGGGCCACAATTTACTTAGAAGGGGCTACCTTGGATTGGTGGGAAAATTACTATGAGAAAACTAATATCAAACTTGTTGACATTAAATGGAAATATTTTATCAAAATTTTTAAAAAGAGGTTCCTCACAAAACACTTCTATACATTAAATTTTGAGGAGTTTGCCAACTTTCGGTAAGAAAACAAGACAATGGAGATATATTACAAAAAGTTGATGCGATCACTAAAGTATGTGTCTGCTTATGATGAGAAGATGAGGGTTCATAAGTTCATTCTTGAGTTACAATCAAAAGTAAGACACGGTGTAAACATGAATGAACATAGGTCACTACATAAGGCATATGACCTATCAAAAAAGGCAGAACCTCACTTACAATTCAACTATTCCATCCTTCTTGAGCAAGATTGGCAAACACTTAAGAAGAGGAATAGTCAGGGGTTCTTGAAATGGGAAGAGGAATAGGTGCAAAAGACCCATAACCCACATAAATTTGAAAAGATAAATAATGGGAAATAGGCAAGATTCAAGAATAACTACCACAAGAAAACTAATAACAATCCCAACAGTGCAAGACCTCAGCCTTAGAAACCACAAATTCTTGCTCTAGAAAATAAGGTAGAGGAGTAGAAATATAAAAAGTAGTAGGGACCCAAGTAAGGGTGCTATAATTATAGAGGCCCTCACTATTCTAGATAGGTCCCATATAAACTAGGGCCAAGTACATCTAGTGCTAAAGGAAAGGAACCTGCACACCATATTTATACTGCAACCAAGAATTAGAAGCTGAAGGGGCAAGCCATACCACTACTTATAAAAGGTAAAAATTTTAATAAATAATTGAAAATTCTATTTGATATTGGGGCCACAAATAGTTTCATTTCTTCTAGTTTAGTAAGGGATATGCCAAAAAGGCTAGGATATTTGGCTCATGGATGGAAGGTTGAGTATGGTTATGGGTAAACCTACTCAGTAAACCAATGTTTTCCATTGGAAAAGATTACTCTAAATAGTCATACCACTAAAATTTGTTTATACGTAGCTCCACTTCATGCTTTTTATGTGATCCTAGGTATGGATTGGCTACAGGCCCATAAAGCCTTGATCAATTTCCAAGATAGATGGATCAAGTACTCATAAAAAGGCAAGGAGAGACTAAAAATTTATAGCGAGTAGGGGTAATTCAAACCCTAGATACTATCAGCTATGCAAATAAATAAAACCTTAAAGAAGGGAGGGAACAATATACATCGTGAAACTCAATAAAGTAGGGGAAGATCAAAAGAGAGAAGGGTTGGAGAAACACCCAATTTTGCACAATTTTTTTTTGAAAATTTTGAAAAAACTTGTATTAAAACAAAGATCAATTACAATATGGGAAGAGAATCTTCCCAGCCGAAATCAGAGAGAACACAAGCTTACAATAGTAGAAGAAGATTTGCAATGGAGCCAAATCTCCTGAACCATTAACTAGCTAGCAGGGGGGTCGGCATGGAAAGATGATGCATCTTGTCACGAAATCGCGACACTATTCTTCTCCTTAGGCCGCGAACATAATTTTGCACAATTTTTAAAATATGTTTTTTGAGGATTTACGTGAACTTCCTCCTATGAAATTTTTTTATTTTACTAGCTAGGAGTGAAACCTATCCATAGATCCCCATATAGGATGAACCCTATTAAGATGTAGGAATTAAAGGTGCAATTGCAAGGGCTATTAGAAAAGGGATTGATAAAACCAAGTGTGTCACCTTGGGGTGCACCAGTTTTATTTGTGAAAAATAAATATGGTTCATTAAGGTTGTGTATTGATTATAGGATGCTTAATAAGGCTACAATCAAGAACCTATATCCTTCACCTAGAATCGAATATTTGTTCAACCAACTAAGGGATGCCATGGTATTATTGAATATTGATTTTAAATCAGGGTATCATCATTTAAGAATATGTGAGGAAGACACTCAAAAAATTAAATTCAAAACTAGATATGGGTATTATGAGTTTATAGTTTGACCCTTTAAAATAACTAATGTCCCAACTGCATTCTTGAATCTAATGAATATTGTGTTCATAAAGCACCTAGATCAGTTTATCCTCATATTTTTAGATGATATCTTAATAGACTCTCAAGATAAGAAGGAACATGATAAGCACCTGAATGTTGTGTTAAAGTTGCTAAGGAAAAATTAAATCTATGGAAACCTAGAAAAAAATGATTTCTATGTCTCAAAGGTATGATATGTTGGGCAAATCTTATCAACAAAATGAATTGTTGTAGACCCAAAGAAGATTGAAGCCATTCTAAAATTGGCCACCCCCTACCAATGTGACATAAGTGTAAATATTAATGGGGTTGATGGACTACTATAGATGTTATATAAAGGACTATTCCAAGATTGTAACATAAATAACTAACCTCTAGAAAAAGGAAAAGAAGTTAAAGTGGTAAAAGAAGTGCGAAGTTGCCTTTGCATTGTTAAAATAAAAACTCACTATGGTGCCAATATTAAAAGTTCCAAATCCTTAGAGGAACTTTTCAGTTTGCACTGATGCATCACTAGAAGGATTAGGAGGAGTACTCTTCCAAGCTAAGTCAGTAGTAGCATACACTTCAAGGAATCTTAAGAAGCATGAAATTAATTATGCTACATATGGTTTAGAGTTAGCCACAATGGTGCACACTCTAAAATTTTGTCACCACTACTTGGTAGGAAGTCCCTTTGAGTTAAAAATTGACCATCAGAATCTGAGGTATATATTCATCCAACCTATACTCAATGCAAGACAAAGAATATGGGTCAAATTTATCACTAAATATGACTTTGATATTGAGTATATAAATGGGAAAGAGAATAAGTTTTTTGATGCCTTAAGCATAAGGAAGAAAATGGCAGCTATAACCAAAGGTCACATGGATCTAATGGATCAGGTGAGGGAAGAGCAATATCAAGATGATTATTGTAAGGAAATTCAGTATAATATGAGCAGAGACCCTAAGGGTAATAAGGAATTTATCATAAATGATGACCTTTTGTGCTACAAAGGTAAAATAATCATACCAAAAATGGGTGATTTAAGGAAATTAATAATGCAAGAAGCCCATATATCCCCTTATTATGCACACCCTAGAGGGACCAAAATAAGGGAAAACATGAAAAGAATATTCTTATGGATAGGAATGAAGAAGCATATCACTGATTTTGTTGCACGATGTCTTGAATGCCAGAAGCTAAAAGCTAAATGTAAACATCCTATAGGACAATTGTATCCACATGATATATTTATGCAAACATGACAAAATATATCCATGGAATTTATAGTTGGTTTACCCAAGACCAAGTATCAACATGATGCAATTATTGTAATAGTTGATAGATTGAATAAGGTTGCACATTTCATACCAAGAAACATCAAAGATGATGCTCAAGTTGTGGTTAACATATTTCCTAAAGAGATATTCAGATTGCATGGGTTTCCTGAAATGATTATTTCATATAGGGATTCTAGATTCACTTCTAAATTTTGGAAAGCTCTACTTTGTGCAATAGGCACAAAACTTAATATTAGCTCAGCATATCACCTTGAGGCTAACGATCAAAATAAAAGGGTAAACAAAGTATTAAAATACATACTTTTTTTGTACTGCATGGATCAAAAGTCTCTATGGGAGACTATATACCCCTTGTAGAGTTTACCTACAATAATGGACATCACTCTTCTTTAGGAATGGCCCCATTTGATGCCTTGTATGGTCAGAAGTGTAGAACACCATTATTTAAGGATAATTTGGAGGATCGAGTTGTGATCAGGCCAGATGGTTAGGGACATGGAAAATAAGCTAAAGGTAATCATGTAAAGGCTTAAGTCATTGATAAAAAAAAAGCTATGCTGATCTAAAAAGAATACCAAGGGAATTCTAGATAGGAGATAAAGTGTTCTTAAGGGTTAGAACTATGAAAAGCACCATCAGATCTACAGAGTTGGATCCTTGATTTGTTGGAGCCTTTGATATCACCAAAAATATCAACCCAGTTGCATATATACTCGCCTTACCACCTAACCTGTCAAAGATCCATGACTCTTTCCACATATCCTTGCTTAGGAAATATATTGCTAACCTTGAACATGTGTGGGATGCTTCTAAATTGTAGATGGAAAACCCTGAATAAATTGAAGTAATTCCATGCCAGTTGGAAAAAAATAGAGGATATGAAGAAGCATTTTCTTTATATGAAAATAATTTGTAATTTTTTTTATTGCAAATCTCTTTCATATTTTGACTATGCATTGATAATTATTTGACTCTATGATGAGATTTATGTATTTATGGATGTTCCAATACTTTATACTTATGCAATATGGATTTTTTATTGCATTAAGAATATGGTACTGCTAATATTTTGATAAATCACAGATTCAGGTACTCTCATGGGTAGAAGAAATTGATCAAACACTGAGAATAGAATATAGGAAAAAAGAAAATGATGATAATGATAACTTAGGGTAACAAGAAAAAATTACCCTCATATAGTTTCTTTGCATGTTAAATTCATACTCATGTTTACTCCATTGGGCAATGATGTATGGCACTAGTCTCCTTGGAATTGGACAATTTAGAGGTTCGTCCACTCAAGGATAAAAAAATGGAGAAACATTGATATTGCATTTGATACCTATGATTAATGATTGTGAAAGTATAATTTTTAATTTATGCTTTACAAAGTTGTGAGATATATTGTGAAAATATATTACTTGTTTACTGATTTGTGAAAATATATTGCTTATTTGCTGATTTGCAATGTTTATGGAAATTTATGATTGCTTTCCAATATAAAGAAAAACACAAAGGACTATGGTTAGTCCAAGGTGGGTAGTATGTCATGACCCATCTTGGTCAGATCCTTTCATACGATGAATTAGGGCCTAATCCCTAGTTTTGTAATTTTTTGTAAAGGCAAAAAAGGATTTTTGTGAGGATTTGGAAAGTCAAATAATACTTTTGGAAAAGAGATTAATTACCCTTAGGAAGGATTAAATTAGGGTAATTCAAATAATTAATTAGGATTAATTAACCTAATTAAATATAATTAGGTGTCCAAGTAGGATTGGACCAAAAAGAGCATCTTCCCCATTTGAATAAAATATTAATTTTCCAAATTGACCCCACTCCAAATGAAGGGAGGAGGATTGGCATCTTTGCAAGTGGTAATATTAAATTAATTTAATATAGGCATATTACTATTTAAATAGTAGGCTTTTAAAATTTAGTTAAAAGGCCAAATTAGGATTGGGAGACAAATTGGCAAGGTTTCCTCTAAATTAATAAAATAATAGCCACTTCACATGGGCTTGTCCATGTAGGCATATTTTTATTAATAAAATAAAGAGACTTCACATGGGTATGTTTTGGAGAGGCATATTTTAATAATTTTAAATTAGGCCACTATTTGGCTCATGAAATAGGAAGAAGAAAATCCTATAAAAGAGAGGCCTTGGTTAGCATGAAATAGTTAGCAAGTTTTGAGAAAAGAAAGTGGAAGGAAAATTTGGATTCTTATAGGTTGGAGAGTTCTTCTCTAACTCATGTTTAATTTAAAATAAAATTGTTTAGATGCAATTAATATTTTCCTTTAGAAAATTGATATCATGGAGTAATTTTAAGGCTTTGATTAATCTTAAATATATGCTTTGTACCTATTGAAATAAGCTCTTTAATATCGATTTAAATGATTATAAAAATTAGCCTCTAATTAAGAAATTTTGATAGCTTGATAATATTGCTCATAATCTTGCTTAATTCCAGCTCTTGGTCACTCAGTTGCTTGAAAATTAAGTAATAAAAGTATTACATGCTTAAACCCTATCCATGGTTTAGAATTATTGCCACTCTGTGATGAGTTAAGGGTTAAATCAAAGAATATTTAGGCTCTAGTGAAATTTGTTTAAAATTTCTACATATAACCTTAGCTATAAAATTTTAAGCCTTGATTGGATTACTATTAAAGGTATTCGAAGGAGTTTATAAGGAATCGATCCAACACTGTTCTGCAATCAATTACCTCCTCTGTGTTTGGATGAATCCATATTGAGTCTATTATGAATAGTTGGTAAAAAATGGCTACTTAAGTCCATACTAAGCCTACACGGTGTCAAACATCATTTTGTGATATGTTTTATCCTTACAAATATGTTAACATAGTTTATCACAATTGACTAAACTCTGTGATACGTCTGCACTTGAGAAGAAGTTAATGGTAACCCGTTATACCCTAATTAATATCAATGATATTTAAAGTTCAATGGGATTGCCTAGAACTATTTTTAAAGATGATATAAACCCCTACGAATACCATAAATTAATCTATATCCTCCCAATACCATTTAAAGTAGAGGTCCCTATAGATTATGTTGAACTAGTTATTCTAGTATAGAAGCTATAGTTAATAATTTGAAGGTAGGTAGGAGGTTCTAGGGTGTTAGGATCACCCCTTTTGTAATTATTTGCCCTCTGGTAAAATCCCCTTAGTAGACTATGAGCACTGGCCTATGATTTTCTTTTTTAGGTGTATGGCTTCATATACACCATTCGTATGCATTATCTCACATGGGACATGCTCGGGTGATTGAGTGACTTAAAGGAAGTTCAAATCCATAATTTACTCAACCAACAAGTGGTGGTCATGTGACCATCCACTTGATGGTCACTCTTGTGCAAGATAGAGGCACACGTGACCTATTGGAATTGCCATTTGTCAGTTCTATTGAACGCTAGGTTATAAGATACGTGTTATCCTACTATTGCTTCACAATTGATGTCTCATAAGTGTGGCATGGTTGAATAAAAGTTTTTAATAGGGAAAATGTTATTATCCCACATTGCTATTGTAGGAGAAATTGGAAAACTTAAAAGGGACAAGTCTCCCCTTATGTGGTGACCACAACTCGGTAGTCATGGTGGCCAATGAACGATGGTCACTAGCATTAGTTGTGGACACTTGAACACATGGTAGTTTTCAGCCTAGTCATGAAGACTAGGGTATTGATTACTAGTTGCTAACCAAGTTGGATTGGCTAAACATGCGGATACATAAGTGATGACTTGGAAAGTTTGATCTTGTTTAAATTTGGTTGTTAAAGTTGGACGTTGACTTGGGTTAAATGTAAAACCATATTTTTGGTAAAAAAAATATTGAGAGTAACAAATATTAAACCCTTTTGGTAAAACAATTATGAGGGTTACAACTATTAAACCCTTTTGCTAAACCTTCATTTGACCTAGAGGTTAATTTGAACCTACTAAGATATTTCAATTAAATGGAGTAATTGATTTACATTCCTAGGTCAATATGATGGTAAATTGTGAAACCTTTTGTGATTAATTAAGGGTATGAGACCTTAGTTGATGGAATATAAAGGTAAACATAGATCAAATTTTAAAGAAGTATTTGATAATTGTATTATTGAATGCATAGAAATATTCTGAATGAATATAATCTTTTGAGGTATTCGATTTATTAAGGTTATGGGACCTTAGTTAATTGAATAGATGGAATTTGATTGATTAAGGGTATGGGACTTTAGTTAATTAAAGGAATGAATTTTATTAATTAAGGGTATGATACCTTAGTTAATTGAATAGAAGGAATTTGATTTATTAAGGGTATGGGACCTTATTTAAATTAAAGGAATGAATTTGATTAAGGGTGTGGGACCTTAGTTGATTGAATGGATGGAATAATGGAATAGATGGAATTTGATTTATTAAGTGTATGGGACCTTAGTTAATTGAAGGAATGGATTTGATTTATTTAAGGGTATGGAACCTTAGTAGATTAAGGAAAAAAATTACATGATGGAAGTATAAACCTTTGATTGAGTAAAAGAGGAGTTGTGAATTACTCTGTAATTGATGAAATGAACCTCTTTTCTAATGATAAGAAAAAGAGTGAAACTATGGGATACCTTATGGTATTGATTGAATGCATTGAGTAGCTTTGTATAGTTGCAATTTGGCATTTAAATTATATATGCACTTGCTTGAAATCATTTAGTAGATGCATTTAGATGCATAATCTATCATGATCCCTTACTACCATAAAATATGCAATGGAAAGATGAGAGCAACAAGAGAAACACCTGAAACTAAAACAATGACCTTGACATTGGTTGAGGTGATGAATGAAGAGTATATTTATAATTTATGTTTTTACTTGTTCTTTATGAGTTATAAATTGTAATAATTAATTAAAGGTTGTAAGATGTACTTTAAATTACTTATGTTTTGCATTTAAATTCCTTTCTATTAATGTTTACCTTCTTTAAATGTGGATTCTTTCTAGTATCTTATGTATGCTTTTTTAATTATGTTTTTGTTAGATTTAGTATTTATTCTTGCTTTCTTGCTAAAAACAACACAAACCTAAGTATGAAGTTCTAGGGTAAACTTAGTGGTGACCTAAGGGAATTAAGACCCCATTAGGGTGAACATAGGTAACCTAAGGGAATTGAGACCCCCTTAGGGAGATTGGAACTAAGTTGTGAAAAGACTACATCTTAGTTAAGATAGCTCATTGTGTAGAAAATATGGATAGCTTAACTTGTAGTACACATAGCATACTTACATACAATTATTTGTGTATGGTATGGAGATGGGTGTATACCTTCGATGGATTGAAGGTGATACTTTTAGCTCATTAAGAGTTATGGGAGGGATAGACTTATTTGTGGTAACACATAATATGCCTACATAGATGGATTTGTGTGAGGGTATTTGGTAAGGTGTAGCTCTTCAAGAAACTTAGTGGATTTAAACAATAGGTCAATTAAGGATCAACTAGGGGTTTTTAAATCCCTATCCTTAATTAAAAGAAAAATATATTTTATTTTTGTGTGTTTTAATGCAACTAGATTTTAGTTCATTACAGTGTAGGCAAATATAGGGCATCAACTCCCATCATTGGAGTGTTAGAAGAAAGGTTTACATGCACAAGCCATAAGCACCACTTGGAACAAGATCTCTAAGCGTCCAAAATTCATAAATAATCCAACACTCACCCAGGAGGAGTTACAAGTATTTGGGAGGTTACCACCAAACTCATCATTGCATACATTGGAATATCAATGCCTACTAAGTAACTCTCAAGTGGAACTTGTCCAAAATTCACAAGGAAGTAGTCCTATTTAAGGCATCCATATTGAAGAAGGAAAAGTGCTAAAGTTAAAGGAGAAGACTAGCATTGAATGGTGTGAAGTATATTCAGAGGAAGAAGTCTAATTCAAGCTTGCCTATGTGCAATTTTAAGGAGAAAGTTAGCATTTAAGAAGCTATCATAATATCAGCAAATACAACACCTCATTCGATCAAAAATCCAACATCTCATTCATGGAAGGAATATGTCATAAAATGAATGATAGAACCCAAATTCTATATTTTTTAAATTGATTGAAAATAATAATATGAAATTATAAATTATAGGAATTGTAAAGAATCAATGTTATTAAAAGGATCAATGTTGCACTGGTAAGGAAGGTCCCTCCAATGGATATAATAATTAATTATATATTCTTATTCTTGGATGCCTTATGATAATATCAAACCCTAATATCTATATCTATCCTAGGGCTGAATGAAGGGATGTGACTATTCACAATAGTAATCAATTATATAATAATTAATGAATTAATAATATTAACTATTAATATTAGGATGGAGGATCCTAACATGTCACCCCTCTTGGAAGAAGCTTTGTACTCAAAGTTGAGACTACGGAAATTGTTGAAATTGATGAGGTGCGTTCCAAGTAGTATTTTCATAAGTTATTGCACAAGTTTAATGTCACTTTTTTAGAGGTAGGAATATCTTGAGGGTCAAAGCGTAAGGGGGGTTTCTAGGAAGAATAGTAGGACCATGATGACGATGGTGGGGAAACCCTTGGGGTTCCTTAAACACTTCAAAATTATGCATCAAAAGTAGTTGTAACACCTTTGCTTCTTCCTATTGTTGCGTGGGCCAACTGGAACTGAGTGTGTAGTCACCTTTATGCCTTATTTTTTAATAGGTTTTACCATGTGGTGAGAACTCACTATTTATAAGGAACTTATGGGTAGTCTTTTTAGAGTGTACGTATGGACTTCATTGGTCACTTCTTGTATGTCTACCTTATATTTTCCTAATATATTGATCACTTCTTGTACATCATCCTTATTGCATTTATTGTTATGATCAGGTGCTTTGGTCACTTCTTGCACATCGACCTCATTGTATTCATGGCTTTGATAAGGTGTTTCAATCATTTCTTGCTCATCTTGCTCATCATGCTCATCTTCACCCTTTATGGATTGACCAAGATCAACTACCTTTAATAAATACAATGTTTGAGTAGTGCAATTATGGTGGGATCCAAATTTTCTCATCACAAGTATTGTACAGGTATTTCGCTCATCTTTCATTCATCTCCTCAAATCTAAGATGTTTAATTGGTAAAGTTCGGTTAGGTTTGGAATAGTGTAAGTGGTTTGTGATTTCCCCATAGATGGTTTTCCTAATCGAAGTTGAACATTGAGTTTATATTCAGCTAATAAAGCTAATCCAAAGGTATACATTAGGGTGCGGGGATTGAATATTTCCTCCTCATTCCTAATCTATTCCTTTAATACACTGATGAAGAAAATTTTGAGAAATGACTCATCTAACCTAAATATGTGATTGAAGAGATCCTGAAACTGAGTTTGATACTCCTGCATGGAAGAAATTTGACGAAGATTAGTGATATTAATCGATAAAATTAGGTTGTCATCTTGAGATATGTTTTTGTCAACCATTGGCATAAGCATTTGAAACTTGGTAGAAAATTTTCTTGAAAAAATGTGGTCAAAAATTGTGTAAAAGATGTTATGAAAATTTGCAAAAATTTGTTATGACAATTTACAAAATTTTGTGGTGCCACTATTGGTTGCAATTTTGTTTGACAATTTACAAAATTTTGTGGTGCCACTATTGGTTTTGTAATTTGAAATTGCGATCCTCGTAACATGATACTGAAATTATGGACACAAGACACACACTAACCATGAAATAGAAACACGAGACCAACATGACAAGATCAACAATTGTAGACATAAGACATACTAGACACAACATGAAAATACAATACCAACAATAGATAGGACTGACATGGGACATTAATAAGGCACACGACATGTGGGGACATGACACACAAGATGTGGAAATGTGACAAAAAATATGTAGGCACGTGAACACTAATGATGATGGACCATGAGGGGACACGACACATATGCAAACATTGATGATGACTAGACTAATCAGACTATGAGGAAAAAATATTGGACATGATACACATGTGGACATTGATGGAATCTGGACTAACAGGTGGTAATGGACATA
The DNA here is from genome assembly GCA_028583015.1 of Wollemia nobilis. NCBI lineage: Eukaryota > Viridiplantae > Streptophyta > Pinopsida > Araucariales > Araucariaceae > Wollemia > Wollemia nobilis. Next base: position 919,197 of record JAQPPZ010016564.1, read on the forward strand.
GAGGTAAACATGGACAAGGAAGGCATAGAGTAGAGTAGGTAGACATGACAACAAGATAGTGATAGGACCGATGGGAGTGAACGAGGCACAAGACAGTGGAAGTGGACAAGGAGGTGTAGGACAAACAAGCGACTACGTGGGTAGGAGAGGAGGTGTTCACGCATAAGAGGATATGCGACCACCATCGAGTGGTCACAATGTTAATTATATGAATTTAACTTTCTATATATCCTTCTTCCATTCATGGAAAGAATGTGGGATAATTCCACTTATTATTTTTTGAAATAAACCTATTGAAAATTTTTACGATGCACAAAAAAATTAACGGTGATCGCTAATTTCCTTCCAATGACAAAAAATATTTTATGGTGAGAAAAATATTTGTAACCTTAGGTTTTAACCTAAAATTTTTTAATTTGTGTCTCCTGTGTTTTGATCAGCTTGTCAAAAAATGGTATGGAGTACCGAAAGACATCAGGAATCACTATTTAAAATGGTTGTGGGTGATATTTTTATTGTGAGAGACCATAATTATTCCTATCAGGACTCCTTCTCTGATCACTAAGGATGACGAACAAATATGTAAGGAAAAGTGGTAATTTTTTTTATTACTGCACTGTGTGGGCATTGTGAAATTGTGACGATGTCAATGAGCATAATAGATGTAGGTTTTGATTCAGAGTGGTGGATGGCATTGATGAGAAGAATGAGCAAACAAATTTTGTAGGTTTAGAAATTTCTTTCTTGTAGGGTGAAAAATGCTTTTGGATGTTGAGTATGTTTGGAAGAGCCTTAGTTGAATTTGGTGTGGAAAGTTTGGTTGGTGAACGGATGTTGATGGTAGTATTTTGGATTTGGAAGAAAATATGGTTACTGTTACTTTTGAAGCTCAATATCCCAAGATGAATGCTCTGATACCATATTATAGAACCCAAGTTCTATATTTATCAAATTGATTGAAAATAATAATACAAAATTATAAATTGTAGGAATTGTAAAGAATCACTTTTATTAAAAGGATCATTGTTGCACTGGTAAGGAAGGTCCCTCTAATGGATATAATAAATAATTACATATTCTTATTTCTGGATACCTTATGATAATATCAAACCCTAATATTTATATCTATTCTAGGGCTACATGGATGAAGGGACATGACTATTCACGTTAGTAATTAATAATATAATAATTAATAAATTAATAATATTAACTATTAATGTTAGGATGGAGGATCCTAAAAACCAGCCATACTAGCATCCAATTCATAGAGGATACTGAGCATTATTTAAAGGAATACCAATACCGATTACAAAGAAAATAAGTGCTACATAAGGGAAAATTTAGCACCTATCAAAGAAGGCATTGACTACCATTTCAAAGGATTTAAATATGCCACCTCACAACATCAAGGCAAAGGAATACGAAGGTAAATCCTATAGTATTTATAGTTTGCTATAGACTAAGGATATATTGGAATTATAAGGGCACATTATATTTTCTATTGCAATCCATTCACTTAAAATTAGTAATATATTAAGCAAGCATATTCCAAAATACTTATATTTGTAAATAATAAAGTAGGAGGAATAAGGATTTCAACTTGGAAACAAAAAATCCTATTATTGCAAATATTATAGTGTTTTCTAATATTCCCTATTAGGGAGTTATAAGGTATACTACATCAAAGTAGGTAATTAGAATTTAGAAACATTAAATGCTATGAAGGAGGTATATTAAGGAAAATCAAGAGTTTGAAAATAAATTGGTATACTTGTCTCAAACCATATTAAAGGGACAAAAGAAATCCAAAAAATAGAACCTCATAAAATTAGAAAGTTCTTAAGTTCAATAGGAGTTATAAGGTATTGTAGGCAACAAATCCACCTCCCAGAAGAAGAAAAAGTGATTTGCTAGATTTTGACAGTTTTGGGAATAATTTGCTCAAGTTTTGTAAAACCGTACAGTTGGAGAAAATCGTACAGTGGTAGGAAAAATCATACAACTAGATTGGTAAATTGTATAGAGCAGTAGCAAATCGTACAAGACACATTGAAATTCACTCAGATGCAAAGGAAATATAATTTTGGGATGAAATATCTCATGGATTTGGTAAACTAAGGTGTAAGCTTAGGAAAACGCCAAAATAATGTATTCAGTTGTAGATGGGTAGTTTTGAATAATAGATTGTCTCAAGAACCACTTTGGAACATCCTAGGCAATGTTATATAAGGCCCCATTTTCAAATTTGTAGGTCTAGCTACTAGTTTACTGGTTATTAGTTGTTAGAATAGAGATATAGACATATTTCTGAGTTATTGCATTTACCTTGAAAGAGTTTTCCACATTGCAACTAAATTGACATCCATTAATGAGAATAAAAAACATTGTGGATGACAGTGTATAGTCTTGTTGTGAATGGATAATGCATTGTGGATTAACATTGTGTAATTGAGTCTCTACCTTACTGTTATATGTTAGTTTTAGCCTTGTTGCAGCTTTGTGGAGAAGATGATCACTAGTGAATCATGGGGAATGATTTAGGAGCTTAGTGATGTTGGTAAAGACGTGTTGAAGCAGACTGTATGATTCTTGGATGGAATTACTTGTATATAATCTCTCACCAGCCTAGTTTGAATGCTTTGTTTATGAAAGAGATTGTCTTGTTTAGGCTGTTAAACCTTTACAAAAAATCCCAGAGAGATATTGGAGTAGAAGAGCATAGAAATTAACACCTTTTCATACCTGTAGTTCATACATATCGTACATCATACAAATTGTACAAATAGTTGTTACCCGATTTGGTAAAATAGGTGATTGATAGGAATTTACCCGATTTGGCAGTTTTGGTGAATCAACTTGAACGATTACAAAACTGTGTACGGAAGCCTACACAAAAAAAATATATTAGTTTTTCTGAGTTCAAGATCATGCCATATTGACCACTGTATGATCTGATATCGTACAATGTATATAATTAGGGTCCGTACAAGGAATTGATAGTTCGTATAAGGGTAGTTCAAGTGATTAGAAGACTGTCCAATTTGGTCATTGAGATAAGCTTGGCTTAGAAATTATTCTTGCCTCTAGAAAACACCTCCCCACTGGGAATACCCCACCACTATGTTACAGGTGTAATAGAAGTTGATTATTGCTACTAACAAAACATTACAAAATTAACAACAAATTGAACTACTATTTTCAAAAAGCACTTTGTCAATCCTATAGCATATCCAAAATCACTAGGGATTCATAAGGCATTCTACAAAACTTGATAATACTAGTATTCATAAAAAAATATCAAGTACTTAATCCATTTGGGAATCACAAGGTTTATACAAATCCTACAAGGATTATATTAAATCAAATCTCTTAAATTAGGGAGACATGTCTATAAAACTAATTTAAAACGAATCAATATCATATACCCTAAACTAAGGAATTATAAGACACACACTCTATCAAAGCACTTTATACTCCAATGCAAGAAGCTATAATAATGTCTACCTCAAATAATACAATAAAAAATTATATGAATAACCTCTCTAGAAAGGAAAAAGCAAGTGCCATAAAAATTGGATTTATGAATCTACATATAAAGGGAGAAGCATGTTTATATCTTACTTCAAAAGTGATTCATAGTGAATCCTTAAATGATGACTTTGATACCATGGAAAATTATATACAAGAATGAATAAATGAAGAAATTATATATGGAAAGGATGACATTCCACTTCCCTTAGATTTTGTAAGCATATTGTATATGGCATTACTTACACACAAATTCTATAAGAATGAGAATGTTGAACTACAAGGTTTGATAGTGGCTCAAAAAAATAAATCAGAACTGAATGAATTATACTTAGAAAATATAATTCGATCTTATGCAATATTGGTACTTCAAAATCTACTAATTCAAGATATTATATTGCTATCCTGAGAGGTTGTTTGGAAGCTTCTGTATAGAGTAAGAACAAAGGAGGAGAAACATCTTTACAGGAATCAAGCGGCAATACTACCACCCATAAGAACACATAGACTAGATTCAAAGGAAAATATAAAGAGAAAGAGGAAGATGAAACAGATCAAGGAGGATTACAGTGCAAAATTCCATTGATGAAAGAACCTAAGAAAGTCAAAGAGCATCCACAAGAAGAAGAAGATCCATATTGAATATTGAAATCTTCAATACCCAAATAATGTAATACAGGGGGTGTTAGAGTTAGAGTATATTATATCATTTGGCTCATGTAAATATACCACATTTGGTACATAGTTAGAGTAGATATTACTTTAGGGGGAGTTAGCTACTTACTTCAAGCAATGTAATAAATGCACAAGTGTCAATGTGCATGTTGTAATGTGCAAGGTATCCACTTGTACAACTATGTAGAGTGTTGGCCAAGGAATATATTTTCCTTTATAAAGGGCCTCATAGTGATAGATCATAAGACACAACATATATATCAAGAGCATTTTAGTAGAGTAGTATATAGTGGTAGAGCTCCTGTATAGAGCACAATATAGTTCTATATCTTATATTAATGGAGTGACCATATCTTCCATACTGCATAATATTTTTACCACTTTCTATTTATAGTATATTTTAGTCATATTGTAGACTCACTTTATTTTATCTTATTAGGACATGTGTTAGATATCTCCCATTGCATATATCCTCAAAATCTAATAGTTGAGTAGTGTAAAGGTGAGAGTAGTAGTAGTCACAATGTAGCTCCATTTTGCTATCATTGAGGAGTTGCAAACTCCATGAGAGGAGCATTGTAATTTTCGTGGGCTTTCTTATATGAGTATTTCTAGATATTTGTATCAAGTTTTCTATCATATTTTCATACATGTTAAGTTAAAATTATCATATTTATTTCATTGCATGTTTATTTCAATAATTGTGAATGCATTTCCTTTATGTTTAAGACTCCAAAAGCTAACATAAAGAGTTGATAAGTGTATATATTAAGTGAGGAACCATTATCTATAAAGAAAATTTTAATAATTTTTTCTCCAATAAATCCTATGATGTAAAGGGATGAATCCTCTCATATTTTTGAGGAAGGAATATCATCATAATAAAATGAAATATGATTGATATCAAGAGAACATGTAATACTAGCCATATCCCTAGGGATAATATCTCGAGGAAAAAAATATTGGCTTAGAATATTGAACAAAGCTTCCTTATGAATAAAAGAAGTTTGCAAAAGTTCCAAAAAAGGTACCTTGGTTGGAGGATTAGCCAACTATTTTTGGGTATCGAGGTGGAATTTAGGTTGAGGTTTCAACACTAAAGGTGGGATTTCTATGCTTGTATTCCTTTTTTGATTATTCTTCAAAACTAAAGGAAGTCTTGAAGGTTGGTTGGATGAAGAACATATACCTGAAGTATCAAAATAAATTTGTTGAGCTTGAGATTGCTTTGTTGTAGTATCTGCTATGATACACATTAGGATATGACACTTGATTGATTTCCTATTGGTGATGATTGGATAGGATATTTTGGGAGATCCACATATCTTGATTAAATATGGGTTCTTGTTGTGTATGAAGTTGATTGTTTATTGGAGGATTGTGATTCGTAGTAGGTTGAAAGTCCTCTACAACAAGATGACCTGCATCAATCAAGTCTTTAACCATATATCTCAAATTATTATATGATTGTATCATGTGTCCATCCACCCTATGGTATTCATAATGTTGCTTAGGCTTATACCAATTTTCTATGGTATAAGGTTGCCTTATGGGTGGCAAATCAATCATATTTTTTTAAAGTATTTATTTGATAATTATAGAAAATTGTTGATCAAGCTTTGTAAAATTACATAGTGAAGGTTTTTGAGGAACCTTGAACACCACTTTCCTCAAGGTATTAGCAATAGCAGATTTTAATAGTTGATTGTTTCTAAATGATTGTAGGTAAAATGATGATAGTAGGCAGATTGTAAATTATGATGTGGGTGCATGGTATTGATTTTTTTTAGTACTTGCTCATTTTGAGGAAGAGCAAGGAAATTTTTATTGCTTTTGAGAGTACTTGCTTGTTTTGAGGAAGAGCAAGGGATTTTTTTTGGGTGAAGGGGGATCTTGTCTTTTTGCCAATTCGTTAGATTTCTAGGCCATGCACATAATTGGATAAGCAGGGGAAACTTTTTACTTTATGGCAATAGTAACTTCATGAGTTATTATTTCCCAACTTCACAATGTTTTTATTTGTTATAACGTGTGTAGTCCAAGAGAAAACTTGATTGACCAGAAACAACCTATGGCACTTTAAGGATTGTTCAATTTTCAATGGATATTTTCTTAAAACATTAGGTGTGGTTGAGTGATTGAAAAAATATAGATTTGGTTTAGCAAACAAAGTGTTATGCAAAATGTGATAGTAATTTCCCTACAAGTTTTTAAATTGATTTAACTAGGAGAGGAGCTTCCTGTGGAGCTTTTTGAAATAATATTGAGACTGAATATTGATGAAAAATAAGATGAAAACATTATAGATATTGGAACTCCATGATGAAACAAAGGAAGAACATAGAGTGATATTTAGTTTAGTTTCATGATAATCTTCTTTCATTGGCCAAGTAGTATAAATATTTCTTTCATCCATATTTTTGACTAGTGCCCTACCCTTTGAAACAAGAGGACTAATTATACTATAGAGCAACAATTTATTTAGTAAATAGTATTTTTTGCTTTAAGATAGAAAATAATTTTTTATTTAATAGTAGTTGATTGCATCAACCTATTGCTTAAGATGGTTTATATAATGCCCCTAATCCCATATATATATATATATATATATATATATATATATATATATATATATATATATATTAAGCGAAAAACCCCTTGCGGGGCCACCTTGGTCTGAGAGACCATGAACAGGGGGTTCTACACCGTCAAAGTCACTCGGGAGTCGCACCCGACCCTGCCCGTACCAACATTATCAATTGGATTTTGGATACCCAATTCAGCTTTTTGGTAGGAACTGGGACCTCCCTTGGAGGATTGCCCTCTCCTCTCCAACTCACCTACAACACCTAGGTAAAACTAATTTATAGTGGAAAACACCCCTTTCGAGGTGCCACTTTCAATAGGTTGGGCATAGGAGGAATGGATCCTTTTCGACCTCTACCAGCACATAGGACATTCCTAACTATACCATATATCTATAGGATGGAGACAAGGGGAATGGAACCTAGGTCGGCCTCTACTAGCACCCAGGGCATTTACCACTGCACCACAACAAGTAGATTTTATTATTATATATTAATAATAATAATAATTATTATATATATTTTTTCAAAATACCCAAATTACTCTTTCCCAGTAGAGTAATTTCTTGTTCTACCAATAATTTCCTGAGGTTTATAAATGTAGAACAAATAATGCAACTATCCACCATTAGCAACTTTTACTTCTCTTTTTTTTCTTTTTTTTTCGAGTTTTCATTGTTTATATATTTTTTCTCTTGTTTTTGTTTTGATTATTTTGACAATTTAACGCAATCCAACTATTACTAAAACTAGTTGCGATTCACGAACAATGGATTCGAACAACTAATTTTAGCATAGTAAACAAAATATAAAATTTATTATTTCTAAAACAATTGTACTTTTACTAAAACTAGGTGCGATTCATAGATGGTGAATCTGAACAACTAATCTTAGCATAGTAAGTGAAAGATAAAAATTTTGATTTCTAAAACAATCCTACTATTACTAAAACTAGGTGTGATTCACGGATAGTGAATCTATACAGCTAATATTAGCACAATAGGAGGAAAATAAAGTTTTTAATTCTAAAGCAATCCTGATGTTACAAAAATTAGGCACGATTCACAGACAGTGAATCTATACAGCTAATATTAGCATAATAGGAGGGAAATAATGTTTTTAATTCTAAAGCAATCCTACTATTACTAAAATCAGGTGTGATTCTCGGAAAATGAATTTATACAGCTAACCTTAGCACAATAAGATTAAAATAAAAAATTTAATTCTAAAGTAATCCTACTGTACCTAAAATTAGGTGTGATTCATGGATAGTGAATATATACAGCTAACCTTAGCACAGTAAGAGTAAAATGAAATATTTCTTAAAAAGTAAATTTTGCTAGAAATGAAATTGCAGAAATATAAATCTGCTTGTTGTGGTGCAGTGGTAAATGCCCTGGGTGCTGGTAGAGGCCAACCCAGGTTCCATTCCCATGGTCTCCATCCTGCACATATATGGTGTAGTTAGGAATGTCCTATGTGCTGGTAGAGGCCGACAAGGGTCCATTCCTTCTATGCCCAACCTGTTGAAAGTGGCACCTCAAAATGGGTGTTTTCCACTATAAATTAGTTTTACCCAGTGTTGTAGGTGAGTTGGAGAGGAGAGGGAAATACTCCAAGGGAGGTCCCAGGGTCGAATCTCCACCCTACCAAAAAGCTAAATTGGGTACCCAAAATTCAATTGATAATGTTGGTGCAAGCAGGTCTGGGTGCGACTCTCGGGTGACTTTGACGGTATAGAACCCCCTGTTCGTGGTCTCTCAGGACAAGGCGGCTCCGCAAGGGGTTTTTCGCTTTAAAAAAAAAAAAGAAATTGTAGAAATAAAAGGTAAAATTGTTGTTACTTCTTTGATTATTTAGGAGCATTTCACTATGATTGTGTCACTCAATCATACCTACTTTCTATTTTCACAGGTTAGATAACATAGACTAAAGCAAGCAATAACAACCACCCAATGCTTAGAAATTGCTAGAAATGAAAATTATTAAAATCAAATATTTAACTATGAAAGCAGTAAATGATCCTAAGAAAAAAAGAACCTGGCAACATCGAACAAAGGGCTTGTCGGGACTTCTTGTGCCACTTTGACTCGTATGCATGCCAATGAATCCTACCTCTTCCCACATATAAGTAAGCCTCTTTTCTTGTGCAACCAACAATATTTTATTAAAAAATACGACATTGCTTTCCCTACCAATGATGTCAAAATATCTAGTTGTAGATTCTTACATTTAAATTTGTCAATCTGGGTTAATCCAGGTTAGATTTAAAGAACATACAATCTCGTATAGATTATTTTGCACTCCTTAATCATCTAATTTTATTCCTTTTCCCTAGTATCCTTTGTAGGAAATAAAAGTTTGCAAGAAATAAATGCAATTATGACTTATTCTAATTTTATGTGGATCCACGTAATGTTTTACTAATGCATTATTTATCTAATGTATTCTATACTTTTATGATATGCAATTTTAATAAATTTTATATTCTTTATTTATTCTATGTTCTAATTCTATCTACCATGTTTGTGAGGGGAAGAGATTTAGGGGCTAACCTTTCGGAGTCGGCCCTATTTCCGGAAGGTTAGTATTAACCCCATATGCTTTTTCTACTACATTTTAACTTCAGTAAACTATTTCATTAAATTAATCTAATACTACTTATTTCATGGTTGCAAGAAAATAAAAGAAAGGGAAGTTACCAAAGCAAGCAAAGCATAAAGAAATTATGAGATACAATTACCATATTCAGAAGAAAATATTGCTACTAAAATATCACTTTATTCCAAGCTTCATAACTTGTACAATGTAAAATGGATGCATAATCATTCTTCCATTCTTTCCTATGTTCATCAACCTCTGTAACATGGAGAGCTTTGTTTAATTTATAGTTTACATTATGCTCTCCCAATAGAAGTCTTCAACTTATTTTTGGTTGCATATTGAACGAACTCAAACTAAATCCTAAAATTACATAACAATATAATCTAATATTAAGAAATCCTAAAACTACTTTTGGACTTCTAAAAATATGTAACAACATAATCATAAATTTGGACTTATTCCAACAACTACGTAACAACATAACTACTAACTTAGACTTAATATAACATAACCACTAATTTAGACTTATTCCTAACAACTTTATCATTTTATTTAGGAAAGGACATATTTATTATAAGCATACATGTAGCTTTATAAAAAATATCATAACAAATTTATATGCCCAAATAAAGGATGATGAGTAATCCCATATTTGATTCTTCTAACTACCCATGTGGCATTTGAATGCATTCATGTTTGATCCTCCCACTACCCATGTGGCATTTGACCAAGTTGTAGCATATGTGGCAGGTTTATTACGCAAAACAAGTTTTCCATAGATTTTTCCATGTTTCCATAGTGCCTTTCCATAGCGTATGTTCACGCATCTCCTCAATATATTTGCACGAGACTGGTTCATCCTTCCTTCAATATCTAACCTGTATTTTGCTGCAATATTACCTACGATCATTCATACAAAACTTTGTATAATTTGTGTAAAATATATGCATAAATCACTTTTATCATCAAAGATCAAATTCATTCGTAAATCACATAAATAGGATAAAATGATCATAAAACCACATTCGTTTTCATGAATTTACACACAGAAAATGAATTAAACTTACATAAAATGCGTGCTATTTTAGCACTCATCATTCCCCTAAACTAAAGGAGATGCATTTCCTCATGCATACAGATAATTACAGTATGTCCAATAAAAACTTTGCAACAACTATTCAATCATTTCAATATTTTTGCAGACATAAAATAGAGCATCACAGTGTTATGTAAGCAATCTCACAAATATAAAACAAGACATTGTAATAGTTTTCAGAGTTCACTTGACAATTTTCATCAACAAGGAACTGCAATTTACATGAATTATTTGCATTTATTTATGGAAGTAAGTCTGCTAAAATATGAAATAACATACTGCAATGTGAAGATGATAACTATTTTTAAATATGCAATAGAAAAATATTTGCAGATATAAATATAAAATAAATAAAACTTCTGCAAATAGTTAGGATCAACATCATTATTAAAAATCTGTAAAACTATGCTAGTTTTATCAAATATCTATTATGAATTGTTTAGCTTTAGATCTATGTCCAAAGAAAATTTGTGTAGGCTGTGGTCTTCTTTGTTGGTAAATTCTTCTCTTGCTTCACCTTCTACACCTTTTTTGTTGTCTACATACCATAGTCAAGCTTCTTTACACTTAAATGCATTTCCTTTAGGTTCATACTCAATATTAATGCATAGACCGCTTGCTTTGAATTATTCGACAATATTCATACTTTAAAATTTATTACATCCTTTCGACAAGTTCTCTCCTTTTGGTGTTGTTTTCTTAATGCTAATATATTTCGCATGCTTTAATTCCATCAATTTATAGGATGTATGAAGAACACAAGCTTATATTGAGAGGGGGGTGAACAGTATAAGACCACTTTTTACTTTTCTTTCCCAAATAGTATTATCCAATATAATCAATGGTAATATCAATAAAATTAACTAAATAAATGCACAAATCATCACACACAATAGAGACACCAATTTAACGTGGTTCACCCAATGTGGGCTACTCCATGGAGAAAGTCTTTCACGAATATTTTTTCAATAAATATCTTGGGAATCCTTTCCCTATTACAATATTTATGGACCTCTGTCCAAAGGAGATACCAATATACTAATCAATTTTATGGATCTCTATCCATAGGAGACACTAATATCCTCAGCTAGTTCATGGATCTCTATCCACAAGAGAATTCCTTTATCCTTAGCTCTGAGAACTACTACCCCCACTGCTCTAGCTAATGTATCTATATCCACTAAAGACTCCTGTCCTCATTGTCTTGGCTAATGGATCTCTATCCGGTGGAGACTATCATCCTCTATGCTTTGTTACCTTCAAAGCTCTGTCTCAAATATGTACTAAACATAGTCCTTTGGTCTAGCACAAATTTAATCTCAATATTTGTCCTTTGATCTATACTAAACATAGTCCTTTGGTCTAGCAAAAATATATCCTCAATATCTATCCTATGATCTACACTAAACGTAGTCCTTAATTCTAGCACAAATTTGTCCTCAAGAATTAACACAAATCTTGAATTAATCTCAAATCAACTCTGCTAGATTTGCCTCAAACCTTCACTCAAGGTTTGAACAAATCAATAAATAAATTCTACTCACAAGTCTTCTAAAATACTTGTCTCAAATATGCCTTGTAATATTCCACAAAAGCTCACACTAATCTATCCATAAGTCCTCTCTAGAAATTGTTCAAATCTACTCAACAAGTCCTCACTAGAATTTGTTCAAATATGCTCAATAAGTCCTCACTAGAACTTATCCAAATCTGCTCTCAATATGTATTGTAAGCTTCCAAAAAAGCTCACACAAATCTATCCACAAGTCTTCTCTAAGAATTGCCTTAAATTTTCTCAATAAGTCCACACTAGAACTTATCCAATCTCATAGAAACATAAAGAGAATTGTTAGAGACTCAATATGCTTCACATTCACCACAATGCTCAATTAATTTCAATCACTCTTTTAGAAACATATAGAGAATTATTAGAGATTCAATATGCTTCACACTCATAAACTCTCAATCACTTTCAATTTTTCTTTTATCACAGAAACATATAGAGAATTTTTAGAGACTCAATATGTTTCACACTCATCCACATTCAACCTCTTTCTCAAATCAATTCAAAATATAGAACGATTTGTTTCATAGAACTTGAAAAATCACTTCAACACATCCACTTGACTAGGCTCAACCAACTCTACTCGACCAATCACTCAATGAGATAATCCTTGCACACAAACCCTAGTACAAGAATATGAATACTCACTCAAATATTTCCAACAATGCTTATCAACCAATCTCACATAACAATGATACTCATGATCTTTACAAACCCTAGTTCAAGTTCCTCACTCAACCAATTGCTTCAAAAAAAATTCTTATCAAACAATATCATATAACAATGATACTCATGTTCTTTGACAACTTCACATAACAATGATACTCATGCTCTTTGTAAACCCTAATCTAATCTCAAACTCAGCCTCAAAATAATATTCAATCAAGCAATCATGAAGCATGCACTAGCTCTCTCACAAACTTCAACAATGCTCATCAAACAAAGTTCATAGCATTCACTTCCATTCCACAATAACTCAATAATTCAACAAGGAAAACTTAACCAAGTCCTTTTCACTCCAAACTTTGTTTTTCAGAAAACCATCCAATCAACTCAACCAAAGAAGAATGTGCCCATACCTTTTTGCTTGATGAAGAGTAGACTTCAAAACCTGCCTCAACCACAAATAATTCTTTACCAATCTCAAGGAGGTTAGGTGACAATACAAAATAAATAGCAACTCACAAATACACCTTATCACTCCATCTTAAAATTATTACCCATATTTTCAAAACAAATATTTAAATTAAATTGCTAGCCCTTATATCTCCCTAATACCACAATATCCTTTCAATCAACCAAAAGTATTTAAAACATTTAAATCAAATTGCTACCCCTTATATCTCCCTAACACCACAATATAATTAATTAAAAATCAAACCCTATAAAATCCATAATAACTCCAAGTCGACATATATTACTCCTACCATTTCATAATCATTCAAAGCATCAAGAAAAAATTAAAACCACACACCTTCAAAATTGTGCATGCTCCTCATGCGTTTCCAAATTGAAACCTCAAATGATGTAGTGATTATTTTTCCACCTCGGCTATACACCCTTATGACAACCACTCTGTGCTTGGTTAATTATCTTTGTCATTGATTCATGCAAACCAAAGCATTTTGTTCCATGCGCCTATTGAAAACACTCCAAACCACGCACCTATTGAAACACTCTCTTGATTTTTATGTAGTTCAGAATTTCGATGTCGTAGGTGATTAATCATATTGGTGTAGCATGTTCGTATTTTTTTTGAGCACCTCCTCATTCATGACTTATTACATATGTTGATTTCAACATTTTATCTCATCATTCAAAACACTATGCATCCTTTTTAATAATCATCTCACTCATCTTCGAGAGCACATCATTTTAATTAAACCTTATTTTGAAAAATATAATACACCATGCGATATTGGATGGGGCGCACACCATAACATCACACATGTATCTTTTTAACATTATCCTTTTGCCTTGTATAAATATATCATATGGTTTCATAAAAATGACGTCGACATGGGAAATCTACTCCACATGCTCAAGATGTCCACATGGGCAAAATATCTTTATGGCCCACTTTATTAATTTAAAAATTAAATATTTAATTTTAAATTATTTAAATATAAATAATTTAAATATTAAATAGTTTAAAATTTTAAATCAATTAACTCTTCAAATATTTAAATTAAAATTTTAAACATGGGCTTAGGTTAAATTTTAATTAAATATTTAAATCACTAAACCTTAGGTTGTTTTGGGCAAACACTTTTTGATCCATTATTTTTCTCACGCAACCATGGAGGGTGCCTTTCTTTTTCTTGCACACTTAGCCATGAATATTTTAGCTTTCCTTTGACATCAATGACAACAAAACTCCTCAAAATGTCCAACAATGTAATTAGCCCTTTTCTTCCAATGACTTCCTAGAAATAGGCATCGCTAGTCATGCCAGGTGTTAGTGATCGGTTTTCATGCCAAGATAATCGTCTTGCCATACTCTTCATGATATGTGGTGAGATACTATCTAAATCCAATGTTATCCTCAATAATGCTCACAAACTTTACTTAGGTAAGACAGATAAAATTTAGGTAAAAATCATGAAATAAAAACATTTGATATTCACCTTTCTTGTTTCATGGCTTCAATGATATTATCCATGTATATCTTTACCATGTGATTTCAGTGAGCTCAGTCAGACATAGTCAAGGATTTTCAATTTGATGAATCCAATAAACTAGGTACCATGTGGAGTGGTATCATCCAACCTTAGCTACCTGTGTGCCCTATGCACTATGTGGAGTATGGATATGTGCTTTGGGTTTACTAGGACTTTGTGGTTTCTCTGTGAGTACGATGTTTAGGTATACTACCTCCTCCACTATGCCTTCTATGTTTCCCATGTCATGTGGTGATTCCATATCTCATGCAAGGTGGTCATTTCTCCCTTGGAAAGGCCTTCACTTGTTACCATGGTGAGCTATAATATGATGGATTTTCAAGAAGTCAAAAACTTTAATATAAAAATAAATTGAGCAATGCCAAACATCACTTCTTCAAGGTACGAATATAGAGTTGATAGATATCACTATAGTTCAAACTCCTCAATCAAAAGAAGCTCTACTTATTCTATTACATGGGCCTTGGTAGTGGATATCATGATTAGGAATCGAGCATAGATGCACATAAAAACTCTAGAGTTATACTATGAAAATGAACCACTTCGAGGGTTCTATCTAGATATTACTGTCGTTCAAGATGGTAGCTCACACAAAGAATCCAATTTTGCATCAGTACTTTCACTTCATTTGGAATAAATACGCTGACTAGGTGAAAGCCTTAAAAATATATAATGGAAGTAGAAAATCAAATACACTTACTGAAGTTCATTTGCATCCACTCAATAAATATTGTCACCCTGCCACCTTTCCATGATATGTGATAAAAAATTTGCTAAATTTTATTTTGATAAAGTTGAAGAACGTTCTAAAACCAATGGTTGATACAATGCCTTTTTATAGTAAACTTGTATTTCCAAATAAATGAAAAAGCACGTGGCACTTTGCTATCGAATTTGGAGTAAAACAGAACATAGGTGGAATCACTATCTAATTTTATTTTTAGGTTTCATGGTTCCTACCATTGGACCTTCTACCAAATTCAGCCATGGATGACGATTGAGGTGAGTTTTCCTTTTCCTTTTTCCTCTTTGTATATATTCAGTTTTTATTTTCCTCTTGTAATTCGATCTATCTTCTGTTATTGGTCCTCTACTGTAGATCGAATGGTAGGGCACAAATTCATGCTTTTATATTCAAATTTCATGATTTTGGCTCTTATATTTTGAATCTTGTGCGATGTATCTTGAATTTACGTTCAAAATAGCTTTGAGAAAATTATTGATGCAAAGAATTTTCTCAACAGTGATCACACATAAAAACCCAAATCATTCACTTGTGCATTGATCATAGGTATTCTTGTTTTGCGCATGAAAATAGTCTTCATATATCAATATTTGTCTTCCTCCCAAGTGATGAATCCAATTGGCCAGTTACATGGTGTCTTTTTGGAAATATAAAAATCTTTGTTATTGCTCATACTCAATGGTTATAGATATTCGTGTTTCATCTATTTATCAAGCAATGCTTTGATGTTCCTCGATCATAAACCAATCCTAGACATCCACCTTATTATTTCTTCTTCAATGTATCACTAGGTTTATCTAGTTATTCTTGGTTTTCACATGAAAATAGTCTTCATATATCAATATGTGTCTTCCTCCCAAGTGATGAATCCAATTGGCTAGTTACATGGTGTCATTTTGGCAATATAAAAATCTTTGTTATTGCTCATACCCAATGGTTATAGATATCCATGTTTCATCTATTTTTAAAGCAATGATTCGATGTTCCTCGGTCATAAACCAATCCTAGACATCCACATTATTATTCCTTCTTTGATGTCTCATTAGGATTCTCTAGTTATCAAAAATCTTTACTATTATCTTCATCTACCACATAACTACCTATGATTTTTTAGATCCAAGTCACTATGCTATGGAAATATTAGGGTAAATTTTGTGTTTCCTAGCCCTTCATTCCTCCTAGAATGTTGAATCATAATTTTTCTCCTTCTCATTCATTTCATGCAGCCAAGTGTCACTAAGCACCATTTTCTCATGCTCGGTGGTCGATTGCTAGATTTTGAGAAACATTTTCACCAAGTCACATAGTTTCCATCAGACTAAGATCTTAGCCCCCAATTTTATTTTAATAAATGGTTTAAATTCATGATCTATGACATATTCCCTCATTGGTCCATATGTACAAGTTTTTATGATCGAACTCTTGTGTTGTGAGGTGGTTGACTTGTCTTATGCTTCATGCAACACCTTCCCACCCCCTTGCATGGGGTAAAATTAAAAATATTTTAAATATTTTTGTTATGATTTTTATTTCTGAAGGGGGATTATTATTTTTAAATAATAAAACTTTAAAACTTTTATTACCAAATCCCCTTCGAGTTCGTGCACGCATACCCTCTTTATTGACATCTCATTACCGTGGCTAATCATGTGCATATATTTTTCTATCCTCTCACTTGTTGCAATACCTTCTATGTGTATGGTTTGCCTCACTATCATATTTTGAATTTTCAAACTTTTATAACTCCATACAATACCTTATATCTACCATTTGGCTGATGTCCACGTAATTATTTCGATCCATGTTTTTACCTTCCTCCTACAGACAATTTATTGAAATGTGCTCATGGTGCCCTTTCTTAGACCAATCATAACTATTCACGTCATCACTTTACACTTCAGGTGTAACTTTCAATGTCTTCATGTAAAAGGTTAGAGTGTCCATCATGTTAAACTATACCTTGTGTGCATGATTTTCAAAGTCATGTTTCATTCAATGTTTCCATCAGACTTCAAAACCAGATTTATGTAATCCATTGATAATCATTTATTTCTTTCCAAATACTCATGTTGTGCATAGGTGGCATTTTCTAGGAACTTTTATGCACTTCTACTGTCCTCAAGTGTCCACATCATTTCCCCATGCTTTGGTTATACCTTTGATGGCTTCCACCTCAGCTTCAAGTTGTGCTTTTGATGTGTGGTTTAGATTTCCCATTAGCTTGTCATTTGTGCCCTTCGATCATCCAAATCCTTTGCATGCGATTTTCAAATTTGAATCGATCATTCAAATCCTTATGTGCATGATTTCTAAAGTTGAGACCATATTTTGACTTTTTGCACCATATCTCAGGTTCCATATTTGAATATTTTCTCCATAGTTTTCATGGTAAAATTTTTAAATGTTCACGCAAGTTTCATATCAAGGCTTTTGTAAATTAAAATTATTAATAATTACCTTGCATCACTTGATTCTGCCTTGATGCGCATCCTAGACTGTGTACGATTATGAAATTATTTATATTTAGAAGAGTTTTTGTATATTGATTTCTGTGCCATACTTCACAGGCTTGAAAACATCTGTGTCATGGTGTTTGTTGTAATTTTTAAATATTCATGCAAATTTACCTCTTTTCATACCTAACATAAATAATTGTGATAATCACCTTGTATGATTCATTTTGGATATGTGTCATAAATCTGGCGCAAATATGATATCATTAACACTTAGAAAATTTTGTGAAGTGTGTGCTACGTAAATGTGCTACAGAAAGTATCTACATAAAATAATTATAGAATATACCTATGGAATATGCTTACAGAATATACCTATGAAAACTTAATTATAGAGTCAAAGGAATACTTTACCTGATTTCTCAAAAAATTTCTCCCCCCAAACTATATCATAAATTATGAATGAGTCTTACTTACCTCCCACAAACTGTATTTTTGGCTATATAGCCAAAACAAGATATAGAGGATTTTATTTTATAAAAAATTATACTATGACAAATCTTATATAATAATAATATGTTTTATTTAATTATCTTATATATCATAATAATTTGTTTTATTTATTTAATTTAATGATATGAGAGATTTACTCATGTATTATTTATGCCAATTCATTAAATAGGCTTGTAGAATAATAACCTATTTTACAACATTTACTGAACTCCTTGGAATTTAATAACAAATCCTTCCAATGCCCTAGAGATGTTATTTTACAGTTGTTCTTCTCTTAGTTTCATTAAGAATTTCCATGTGAGAAAAAACAATGAATTTACCCTGATATTAGTCATCAATATTTGTAAAATAGATCTTCATCAAGGACTTAGGTGATTTCAAAACTTGTTTTAGAAGAGAACAATAGGATAGTCATTCTGATATCATCTTGATGGCATTTCATATAGAAATGTGCATCTATTTGGTATTTTTATAGGGGTGAAAAGCTTTGGTAAAATGAATTCCCAACCACTTTATCAAAGTTTTGATGGAAATTGTAAACCTATCCTTACTTCTTTGTCCCTATAAGTGAGTATTAAGGCTTTGGGAATTCAAGCCACATTTTTGTAAGATGAAATAAACTATGATATATGCATGGCAATGTGATGGTATGGAATGGAAACTTGCTTATGACTCTGATTGCCTTAGGTATGAATTTTCTAGGGTTTTTTTACGAAGACTTAAACATCCTAGTGATCTTAAACTAATTCATCTATTCATCTCACAATCAATATGATTCTAAGGTTATCCTAGTGGTTTCAAGCATATTAAGGACCAATTGTGTGGGCAGTGAATGTTCATTTATCATTATGAGTAAGGATCAACTAATCCATTGGTCACTTATTCCAACAAGCTAGCTTATCTGTGAGCATCCATAGGTCTTGTATAGACTTAGTGCTATCGTGTAAGCAAACCTTATTGCCAGACGGGTTTCATTCAACCCATTTTTGTAATGAGGATCATCCCATGGTTTTCGAAACACTAAGAATTCTAGGGACTCAAGATCCTTTCCCTTATTTTATTGGGTTTTATTTGGGATACTTGCTTGCTTTGAGAAAGAGCAAGGGAATTTTTATTGCTTTTTTTTTAGTACTTGCTCATTTTGAGGAAGAGCAAGAAAATTTTTATTGCTTTTGGGAGTACTTGCTCATTTTGAGGAAGAGCAAGAAAATTTTTATTGCTTTTGGGAGTACTTGCTCATTTTGAGGAAGAGCAAGGGATTTTTTTGGGGGGTGAAGGGGGAGCTTTTACTTTTACCAATTCGTTAGCTTTCTAGACCATGTGCATAATTGGATAAGCAGGGAAACTATTCACTTTATGGCAATAATAACTTCATGAGTTATTATTTCCCAACTTCATAATGTTTTTATTTGTTATAACATGCGTAGTCCAAGAGAAAACTTGATTGACTAGAAACAACCTATGGCACTTTAAGGATTGTTTGATTTTCAATGGAGATTTTCTTAAAACACTAGGGGTGGCTGAGTGATTGAAAACACCTAGATTTTTTTTAGCAAACAAAGTGTTATGCAAAATGTGGTAGTAATTTCCCTACAAGTTTTTAAACTGATTTAACTAAGAGAGGTGCTTCTTGTGGAGCTTTTTGAAATAATATTGAGACTGAATATTGATGAAAACATTATAGATATTCGAACTCCATGATGAAACAAAGGAAGAACATAGAGTGATATTTAGTTTAGTTTCATGATAATATTATTTCATTGGCCAAGTAGTATAAATATTTCTTTCATCCATATTTTTGACTGGTGCCTTACCCTTCCAAACAAGAGGACTAATTATACTACAGAGCAACAATTTATTTAGTAAATAGTATTTTTTTTCTTTAAGATAGAAAAGAGAAGTTTTTATTTAATAGTAGTTGATTGCATCAACTTGTTGCTTAAGATGGTTTATATAATGCCTCTAATCCCATATATATATACACATATATATTTATAGTTTTTGTTATTATTGTATATATTAATTATTATATATATATATATATTTATTTATATATTTCAAAATACCCAAATTACTCTTTCCCAGTAGAGTAACTTCTTGTTCTACCAATAATTTATTGAGGTTTATAAATGTAGAACAAATAATGCAACTATCCACCATTAACAACTTTTACTTCTCTTTTTCTTTTAGTTTTCATAGTTTATATATATTTATATATATTCTCTTGTTTTCATTTTGTTTTTGTTTTGATTTTTTTGATAATTTAAAGCAATCCTACTATTACTAAAACTAGGTGTGATTCACTGAAAATGGATTTGAATAACTAATTTTAGAATAGAAAGCAAAAGATAAAATTTATGATTTCTAAACAATCGTACTGTTACTAAAACTAGGTGTGATTTACAGATAGTGAATCTGAACAACTAATCTTAGCATAGTAAGTGATAGATAAAATTTATTATTTCTAAAACAATCCTATTGTTACTAAAACTAGGTGTGATTTATGGATAGTGAATCTATATAGCTAATATTAGCACAATAGGGGGAAATAAAGTTTTTAAGTCTAAAGAAATCCTAATGTTACTAAAATTAGGTACGATTCACGGATAGTGAATCTATACAGCTAATATTAGCACAATAGGAGGAAAATAAAGTTTTTAATTCTAAAGCAATCCTACTGTTACTAAAATTAGGTGTGATTCATGGATAATGAATCTATACAACTAACCTTAGCACAACAATATTAAAATAAAGTTTTTAATTCTAAATAAATCCTACTATTACTAAAATTAGGTGCGATTCATGGACAATGAATCTATACAACTAACCTTAGCACAATAAGAGTAAAATGAAATATTGCTTGAAAAGTAAATTTTGCTAGAAATGAAATTGCTGAAATAAAAGGTTAAATTATTGTTACTTCTTTGATTATTTAGGAGAATTTCACTATGATTGTCACTCAATCATACCTACTTTTTGTTTTCACAGGTCAGAGAAACCAAACCAAAGAAAGAAATAACAACCATCCAATTCTTGGAAATTGCTAGAAATGAAAATTATTGAAATCAAACATTTAACTACAAAAGCAGTAAATGATCCTAAGAAAAAAAGAACCTAGAAACATTGAAAAAAGGTCTTTTCAAGACTTCTTATGCCACTTTGACTCGTATGCATGCCAATGACTCATACCTCTTCCCAGATATAAGTAAGTCTCTTTTCTTGTGCAATTAACAGTCTTTGATTAAAAATATAGCTTTGCTCTCCCCGATAACGATGCCAAAATGTCTAGTTGTAGATGCTTACATTTAAATTTGTCAATCTAGATTAATACAGGTTAGATTTAAAGAACAAACAATCCCGTATAGATTATTTTGTAATCCTTAATCATTTGACTTTATTCATTTTCCCTAGTCTCATTTGTAGGAAATAAAAGTTTGCAAGAAATAAAATTGAAGTGAAATTACATTTAATGTAAGAAATGCAATTATGACTTATTCTAAGTTTATGTGGATCCACGTAATGTTTTACTAATGCATTATTTATCTAATGTATTCTATAGTTTTATGATATGCAATTTTAATAAATTTCATATAATGAATTTATTTTATTTTTTGAGGGGGAAGATATTTAGGGACTAACCTTTCGGAGTTGGCCCTACGTTCAGAAGGTTAGTATTAACTCCTTACCCTTTTTCTACTCTTTTTTTTATGGAAAATATCCTAGAAGGGATGCCACTTTCGGGTAAGACCCAAGGAGGCAGGGGTATCTATTTTACAAAAATCACCCAGGGCTCACACCTGGCCTACCATATTTGACATACTCAAGGATCAAACAAACACACAATAAGAATTATAAAAATAAATAAATAAAAATATTAATAATAAAATAAAATAAAAAACATGTTCCTTGAGTGTGTCAAAAATATAAAGCACAACCAAATGCACACACAATAAGATAAAAAAAAACACAACATGAACCACATAGAAAAACATAAGAACAACATAACAAAACACAAACAAGACAAAAACAACAAAATGCTACAAAGACAACCAAAAAAAACATGAAAAACAAAAACAACCAAAACCTAAAAATTTAAAAAATAAAAATAAAAAAACAACCAACAACAAATAATAAACAAAATAAACATAGAAAACACACACAAAAAAACACTAATTAACGCAAACATACAGAAACACAAGAACAAAAACAAAAAAACACAAGGACAATAACAAAAAACACAAAAAAACAAAAACACAAGAACAACAAAAAATAACACAAAAAACACAAAAACAAAACAAAACAAAAAAAACACACACACCTCAAAAAACTAAACAAAAATAAAAATAAAAAAGAAAACAATTGAACACAATAATGACATTTCTATACCAAAAGGATTTTAAGGCAAGAATCAACAGAGAAATCAAAAGAAATAATAGTTTGAGCTAGGGAATTAAAATACCCTTACCGAACCAAAGAGAAGCAAAAATAAAGCAAGAAGAAACTAGGTACCTCCAGAACTGGAGCCATCTAAAGAAATGATAGAAAGAAGAGCTTCCCTTATTTATGAAGCCCACCATATAGGAGGGTGGTCATAGCAAGTAAGATCACCTTTGTTCAAAGACCAATTAGCTAAATTATCAGCACTCTTGTTTTGATCTCTAACTACATGATTGTAATCAAATTTCAAAAATCCCATCTGGATTAATTGAATTTTCTCAAGAATTCTTTTTTATTCTCTAATCAACCTTATGATTCTAACGAGTATTCAAAATATTAATCATGAGTTGAGAGTTAGACTCAACCAGAACCTTTTCCCACCCAACCTTAGTAGCCTCTTATAGGCCTCTGAGGATACCATACCCATCAATAATGTTATTAGAAAGAATACCCAAATTCTCAGCAAAAGTAAAAACCAAGGAGCCATTTGAAAGTCTACCAATTCCTCTTGCACTAGTTTTTCAAGGGTTCCCTCTAGAGGCTCCATCAGTATTGACTTTTCTAAAATTCTTAGGAGGAGGTTGCCAATTTATTGTCCTATCCATCTTACGGTTACTCACATTCCCTTTAAGTTGGTTGCCCTTAGAATATTTAATATTAAATATTTGCATCACTTGATCCCATATTTGGTGGGAGTTTTGGGGGTGATTAAGGAGTTGTTGGACTAATTCAAATAAGTTGGCAATGGTCTTTTGCCAAATATAATGAATATCCTTCCTATCTTGATTAAAAATTTGGTTGTTCCTTTCATTCCAGATATTCCAAATTAGAATGGTAGAACCCATCCAAACTAACTACATAATAAAATGATCAACACCCTCTTGTTTAGGCCAATCCCTCCAAAGTTGTTCAAAAGTAAAAAAATTGGACCACTATAAGCCAAGTAAAGTGGCCATTTTCCTCCATAGCTCAGAGGCTAAAGTACACTCAATAAAAATATGACTGAGAATTTCTACATTCTCACCACACATTTCACATCTAAAAGGGCCATGAAAACCATGCTTCATAAGTTGCTCACCAGTAAGCACCCTACAATGCAATAAAATCCAAGTAAAAAACCTTACCTTAGGCCAGAGATTTTGATCCCACAACTGATAAAATATGTCAGATGATTGGTTGGGATTATTATGGCATAAGATCAAATAACCTTGAGCATCTAAATACTCACCCTTAGTAGTGTTGTTCCATCCAAAATAATATTTTTCATGGGATCAAGAGAGATATCTCATATGAAGGATGCCTTGGATAGCTTGTATTTGCTTTTCTAGTATTTGAATAGGCTAATCCTCAATAGGAATCTAATATCTACCAACCTTTGAATTACTAGTATGGTATCAACAGTAATTAGCCACCTTTATCTAGTTAGCTCGGTGAAGCTCCTCCATCCAAGGCCCCCAATCAAGAAACTAAGCTATCAAAGGCTTGTGACCATCCCACAAATCTATCCAAAAATTAACCTGTTGACCATTATGAACGATCCAAAATAAATTTTGTTTTTTATCAAATCCGCACTAGTCCTAAGAACTGCTAAAATGGGAGAACCTTTGGCAGGCAATTGATAGCGAACAAGGTCTTCAGGACTTTTGTTCTCAGCATATTTAGCACGAATATTATTTTCCCAAAGAGCATTGGGGTTATGCAACATCCTCCAATATAATTTATTAGCTAAATTTTTGTTGTTATTAGTATAATATCAGAATCCTAACACCCCTTGTAACAACCTAAAAAATCACACAAACAAAAAATACAAAAATATGAAAGAGTTTTTTTTTACTAAAGAGATGGATACATGAACCCTTCATGAATCCCTAATCCAACTAACATGTACCTAAAGTTTAAAGATCTTAAGTTTTTTTGGAAGTAACATCTCACAAAGTACCCTTTCACAAGTCCATTTGTGTAGGCGTATAATATGACTACAGATAATCCCATATGTCACATAATTCTTTATGAGTTAGACCTATCATACTCATTACATTGAAGGTATACATGCATCTCCATACCATACAAAAATATTTCTGTGTAGGTATGCTACAAGTATTATGAGTTAAGCTATCTATATCGTCTCCACGATGAGCTATCTTAACTTAGATGCAATCTCTTCACAACTTAGTCATTTCTCTCCCTAAGGGGGTCTCAATTCCCTTAGGTCTCCTATGTTCACCCTAAGGGGTTCTTAATTCCCTTAGGTCACCTATGTTCACCCTAAGGGGTTCTTAATTCCCTTAGGTCACCTTTGAGTTCACCCTAGAACTCTACTCTTATATTTCTTATCATCGAGCAATCAAACAATGATACATCTAATTAATATAACAACATGAATAAAAAAAACAATAATGAATGAAATAAAGCAAGATTAACACTAAATATAATCATTCACATAATATAACCAAATACAAATATAAAGGAAAAGTACCTTCACTAAATCAATGAACACTCATGTTATTAGATCACACATGATAATTCTTTCTTACTTTAAAGATTATCACATTATCTACATCGAGGATATCTCCCCACAAGTCTAGTCTATTTGATCATAAGGACAAAAATATTAGATACAAATGTCTATGCTTTGTTTACATGGAACTCCTTGCTTATCCTTGCTTCCCATTGGTTCTTTGATGGTAGTAGGGGATCATGATACTCATGGTTTAGGATAGGCATACCTTTAAATGCATCTATTCATTTACTTTGCCAAATTGCAACTATACATTCATTTAAGTTTCTAACTATCTAATGCATAATGGATACCATAAAAGAACCCTTACTTTTATTTTCACCTCTCAAGTTCCTTTAGAGACTCATCCAATACCTACTTCTTAGATCAAGGTCCAACTTAAATAAAATTCATTCATGTCTTAAAGCATTAAAGTCTCATTCGTTTAACCTTTAAAACAATACCTTTTATTTTCGTCCCCTAAATCAAAACCCCATAACTTCAATTCAAAGAATAAATCTACCTTTCTTTTTAATTCCCCATTTCCAGTCAATCAACTACTTTTTAAAGCATTAAAGTCCCATACCTTTAACATTTAAAACCAACATTCATTCATTCACTAAATTGAAGCCCCATAACTTTAATTCACGAATAAATCCACATCTCTTTAATTTAAACTCCTAATATATTCAAACTTAATCAAAGGGGTTTTCTTTTAAATTAAAAACCTTCAATACATTTCATTAAAATCAAAGGTTATTTCCTAATTGAAAACCTTACATAAATCTCTTATAAATAAAAGGTTCCTTTTAATTAAAACCTTAAATACATCTCATATAAATCAAAGGTTCCTTTTAATTAAAACCTTAAATAAATCTCATATAAATCCAAGGTCCCTTTTTAATTAAAAGCCTTCAATAATCCTATATGAAACAAAGGTTCCTTTTAATTAAAATATTTCATTATATTTTATGTGACACTAAGGTTTCTTCAATTAAAACCCTTAAATACATTTCACAAAATCAAAGGTTCCTTTGAATTAAAAACCTTAACTAAATTTCATAAAACCAAAGGCTCCTTTTAATTTAAAAACCTTCTATACATTTCATAAACTTAAATGCTCCTTTTAATTAAAAACATTTTCTACATTTCATAAAATCAAAGGCTCCTTTTAATTAAAACCTTAAATATAGTTCATAAAATCCAAGGCCCCTTTTAATTAAAAACATTATCTACATTTCTTAAATTCCAAGGCTCTTTTTAATTAAAACCCTTATCTACATTTCATAAAATCAAAGGCTCCTTTTAATTAAAACCTTAAATACATTTCATAAAATCCAAGGCTCCTTTTAATTAAAACCCTTATCTACATTTCACATGAAACAAAGGCTCTGTTCTTTTAAAAACCCTTAAATACATTTCACATGAAACAAAGGCTCTGTTCTTTTAACTAGAATAGTTACACAACACCTTACCTAACATAGGGTTTGCAACTAGAGGTCAACACCTTCGAACATGCACAACACTCACTGCTAATGCCCATTGGTCTGTCGAAGCACTCACTAAGCTCTCACCTAAGAATTCACTAAAGTGCTCATTGCATTTCGTAGTGCACAGTGCACAACACAACCTATGGTGATTGCTCACACACAGCGCTCACCCAACATAAGGGAGGTTTTTCTCTTAAACTATAGCCATAGAGTGGTTTTAGTTAAAACATAGTGCTTCCACATGGTGGTTTCACAAAACACATAGGGTGATTCCTATTTAAGCAGAATGCGCCTCACATGGTGGTTTCACAACACACACAGGATGATTCCTATTAAAAGACAACACTCTTCACATGGTGGTTTCACAACACACAAGGTTATTTCTATTAAAATACAGCGCTCTTCACATGGTGGTTTCACAATACATAGGGTGATTCCTATTAAAATACAGTGCTCTTCACATGGTGGTTTCACAACACACATAGGGTGATTCCTATTAAAATATAGTGCTCTTCACATGGTGGTTTCACAACACACACATAGCACTCCACAAGGTGGCTTCTGTTAGCACCCAACACTCTTCACATGGTGGTTTCACAACACACACATAGCTCTCCACAATGTGGCTTCTGTTAGCACCCAATGCTCTTCACATGGTGGTTTTACAACACACACATAGCGCTCAACACTCACATAGCATAAGGAGGTTCCCTCAAACACATAGCGCATAACACTTTCACATGGAATAATGATGTTCCAAACCACATAGCGCATAGTGATTTCACACAACATAAGGAGGTTCCAAACCACATAGCACACAACACTTTCACACGGCATAAGGCTGTTTCAAACCACGTAGCGCATAGTTATTTCATAGCATAAGGGATATTATTTCAAAAACATAGTGTAAAACGCTTTCACAGCATAAGGGATATTCCAAAATACATAGCACATAGTGCTTTTACAACATAAAGGATATTATTTCAAAAACATAGTGCATAGTGCTTATATGCAACAATCCTACATAAATTAAAATATTATTCCAAATTTAAAGCAACCCAACCTTAACTCCTATGGAGATTGGAAATATGATGACGTCTAGCTGCCCTCCTCTTCGCCTCTAATGTGTTCTTCCCATTATATCTGTCTCTCATCTATGTCTGTGTCTCCATTCTTGCTCTCTCTCCATCTGTCTGCTCTCTCTTTCTCTTCATCCATATCTCTTTTTCTTACCTTCTTTCTTACATGCCTATCTGCCCAGGTGGCTCGTCTGTCATCCACTCGAAACCCGAGCCCCTATCTTCCACCTCCACTCTTTAATGCAACATCCCTTATCCCTTGTGCGTTCTCCCCATATTTTACACATTTGGAAATCAGTAGCCTCATAGGCTATTTCATAGGGTTCATTGCATAGGAAAGGGATTATTACATTTTATTTTTAAAAGACGAAGAATGACCCTTTTTTAAAATATCATTCTTATGATATTTATCAAAATTTAAATATATTACCCTTTATTTTTAAAATACGAAGAGTGAATTTTTTTTTTTTAACATGGTGGAATCGGTAGCTACCACGAAACTAGGCAGGCTATCCAGCTTTTATGGATACCACATTTTTCTACGTTTTTTGTGTTAGTCTCACAATGACACTGAGAGGGGGGGTGAATCAGTGTGGCTCTTTAAAACTTAAAAACTTCAACTCTTAAAGCCAAAACAATGAAAACTTAAAACCACATAAAGCAAATATAACAAGAGAGCATCACACAACACAAGATGTACTGAGGTTCACCAGTTTTGGCTACTCCTCAAAAATTGACTATTTGGACTTAGATCCAAATCCAGCCTTTGCAAAATACCAATTTTACAATCAATTTACCAACACCCACTAGAAGGAGCACCAACCCCTGATTTATCTGCACCAACAGAAAGGAGCAACAAACCCTAATTTATCTGCACCAACAAAAAGGAGCACCAACCCCTAATTTATCTACACCAATAGAAAGGAGCACCAACCCCTAATTTATATGCACCAACTCCTAATTCCAAGCACCAACTTGGACTAGAATTTTGAAACTATAAGATTGACATAAAAATGCCTCCGCTTATACAAGACCCTGACTGGTCTATTGCTAACCCAACCTCTCTCGCTATTCACCAAAACATCACACACACTTAAGGCTCTGCTTACTACACTTTTACGGCCTTCTTACAGCCCTATTGCTACGCTTCTTACTACATTCTTACGGCTATCATGGTTCTACCTAACGCTTTCTTATGACACTCTTCCAACCCTCTTTTTGTAGCACGTTCCCTCTTTTCAGTAGCACTTTCCCTCTTTTTCTCCACTATGTAATTCTCCAAGCAAACCTCCTTTTATAACAAAGTTCTGACTCTATTTTTAGCTTCCATATTTTTACATGCAACTTATTAATAGAAATTTCTATATGTAACTCTTTTATCACACAGTATTCTCGTATGCATCCTATTAATAGTTACGACTCTTTTTTTGGTCTTTGATTGATGACTTTCAGTTTAACCGTCGCTCGATGATTTCACTCCACAACTGGCCCTATAACTGTCGTTCTGACTTTAGTTCACTGTTCTTATTTTAGCTACATGATTTTTCTCTAAAACTGTACCTGTAACTGTAGTACTGACTTCAGTTAACTCTTCTTATTTTAGTTGCATGATTTTCTTCTGCAACTGCACCTGTAACTGCCGTATAACTTCAGTTAACTATCACATATCTTATTTCGGCTGGGATCTCTTCTTAGCTCGTGCAAAAGTGACCTATTGCAAAATTGTGACACTTCTACCTCTTTGTCCTCTTCTCGGACTTCGCTCGTGAAAACACATGTCATGATATCACGATACTTTTGCCTCCTTGCTTCTTTTCTTGGCTTGTACCTGCAAAAACACACCATGTCATGATATCATGACACTTTCGCCTCCTTGCATCTTTTCTTGGCTTGTACCCATAAAAATACAACATGTCACGATATCACGACACTTTCGCCTCCTTGCTACTCTTCTTGTCTTATACTAGTGAAAACACAACATGTCACGATATCACGACACTTTTGCCTCCTTGCTACTCTTCTTGGCTTGTACCAATGAAAACACATGTCACGATATCATGACACTTTTGCCTCCTTGCTACTCTTCTTGGCTTGTACCAACGAAAACACATGTCATGATATCACGACACTTTTGCCTCCTTGCTACTCTTCTTGGCTTATACCCGTGAAAACACAACATGTCACGATATCATGACACTTTCGCCTCCTTGCTACTTTACTTGGTTTGAACCCGCAAAAACACAACATGTCATGATATCGCGACACTTTCGCCTCCTTGCTACTTTACTTGGTTTCAACCCATGAAAACACATGTCATGATATCGTGACACTTTTGCCTCGTTACTCTTCCTCTTTACTTTTATTGTGATATCGCGACACTTCTGCCTTCTTACTTTCTCTCTCCTCCTTTAGTCGTGAAAATGCAACATGTCGTGAAATCGCAACACTTTCTCTCCTTTGCTATTTCTCTTGCATTTGGGTTGCAAAAATGTGACATGTCGCGATATCGTGACACTTTTTCTCCTTTGCTCTTTCTCTTGCCTTCGGGTCATGAAAACCCGACATGTCACGATATCGTGACACTTTCTCTCCTTTGCTCTTTCTCTTGCAATATGTCAAAATCGTGACACTTTTTCTTTCGTACAATATCTCTTGCAATATGTCACAAAATCGTGACACTTTTTCTACTTGCATTTCTCTCTTCCAACATGTCACGAAATTGTGACACTTTTTCTTCCATACTATCTCTCTTGCAATATGTCGCGAAATCGCGATACTTTTTCTACTTGCCTTTCTCTCTTCCAACATGTCACGAAATCACGACACTTTTTCTTCCATACTATCTCTCTTGCAATATGTCGTGAAATCATGACACTTTTTCTACTTGCCTTTCTCTCTTCCAACATGTCGTGAAATCGCGACAGTTTTGCTTGCTTGCGCTTTCTCTCCGAACATGTCATGAAATCATGACAGTTTTGCTTGCTTGCGCTTTCTCTTCGAACATGTCATGAAATCACGATAGTTTTTCTTGCTTGCGCTTTCTCTCTGAACATGTCATGAAATTGCAATAGTTTTGCTTGCTTGCGCTTTCTCTCCGAACATGTCACAAAATCATGACAGTTTTGCTTGCTTGCGCTTTCTCTCCGAACATGTCATGAAATCGTGACAGTTTTTCTTTCTTCTCAACATGTCATGATATCATGACAGTTTTTCTTTCTTCTCAACATGTCGCGATATCATGACAGTTTTTCTTTCTTGCTCAACATGTCGCGATATTGCGACAGTTTTTCTTTCTTGCTCAACATGTCGCGATATCGCGACAGTTTTCTTCCTTGTGATTTTATTTTGATTTTTAGCATATGGGCCACTTTGATCTTTTGGAAAGTCACTGTACATACTCTGAAGAACCTCTTAACTCTTGTCCACTGCATCAACCGATCTGTCTGACTGTGTTGAAAAAATGACAATCTTGTTGTTGCTTCTTGCTCAACAATATCCCCCTTTGAAATTGTTGGCAACACATGTGCAATTTCCTGTAATTCTTCTCCCCCTTTGACAATAATACCAAAGGTCTACTGCAGACTCCCCCTGAGTCCATGCACAACATTCTTAGGCACAAATGATTATAGTTAGCAAAAATTACAAACATGAGCAAAAATATAGACAAATACACAAATGCTCCCCCTTAGAATGTGATCCCGATAGCTAGTCAATTCTTGGGAAACGTGACCACTCCATGATCTATTGTTGGAATAAAAATCCAACTTAACCTTTACTTTCTGCACCTTTCTCCTATGTACAACACGTTGTTGCTGCAATATATTATGCCTCTATTGTGGATAAGTATATTGACTCTTGTTTCTTATTGTTCCACGCGACCACCCTATCTCCAAGATAGAATGCACCTCCACTGGTACTCTTTTTGTCATAAAGTCTTCTTGGATAAGAACTCTAATCTCTGCTCATCATATTAGAATTCTTGTTGTACCTTGCTTTTACTTATTTAGTATAGTATGATCAACACTCAACTTTCAGCTGCGCAAAAGTTACTTCCAAATAAAAAATGATCGACTCTCTAGGCAGCCTGCACGTAATTTCTTTAGCCTTTTGAATTCCATCTCCTTCGTGACTGACGACTTTGCCTCGCATCAGTCACGCAGTTCAATGTATCTAGTTTCTAACAGCTACCATGAATGTTTTCATTGCCTGCACAGGTATCAGTGGACCGTTACATCTAGCGTTGGAGCCTTAATCTACACACAGTCATCAACACTCGATATTCTGCTTCTTGCTAGGGCATATGTTAAGGCTACTCAATGTCTTTGCCTTGCATGTGCCAATTTGCACTCTTGACCAACTGGGTGCTAGTGCCACTATTTTCTTTGACTCTGGAATATCTTTGACAATGGCTACTTCTTTAGAGAAAATTAATTCTCTCTTATACCAAACGATGTGTTGTATTTTTGGTTAAGAAACGCACACCTTCCCACTCACAACACGGATTCTATTTTATCTGTAGATTGGGAATATTACAGGCTTCAAAACCAGCACCTGCCAACTTATGCTTCCATGACACATTGACCTGTGCTGCATGTTCTATCTTAGATAACTCCTATCAGCTACTACATCGACAACCTAGCTGTTCACCATGTTATTCTGCTGAAGCACAGCAGTTTGACACTATCTCCACAACCATCTACATGAACTAAAACACATTTTGATAACTATATGACAACTCCCCAACTAATTTCCTATCATCCTCAGATAACCACATAAATACATAGGAGCATTAAAATAAAACTTTAACATTTCTCCCCCTGAGGATGTGCTACCTAGAGCTGCTTAGTGCAATCGAGGAGTAATATCATTCAGTCCAAGGAGACACAATTTCCTCTCTTTTTTCTTTCTCCAATATTTCTTGAACTTATCCTGGAGGTTTTCAAATGCATCCCTATTTTGAACCTTTTTGTGAACTTGAACATTTCTCTTGGGTGGTTGTCTCTTGTACATCCTTGATGGATGATTATTTTCCTTTCTTTGATGCACATGATTTCTTCTCTGTCTGTGTTGCATTCTTTGCGTCTGATGAAATATATTGTCTTGCCTTAGATTAGATACAAAAATTCTTGGACAAGACCTTGCTATGTGCCCATGACCATTACATTTAAAACATTGCACATGGTGTTCAACCGGAATAATAAATGTATTTCTACCAGCATAACTCTTTGATCTATTATCCAATCCATAATAAATTGCCTTGTGACCATAATGGTTGCATCTAAAACAACAGCCATTAAAAGCATTATTATGAATAAAGTGAGAGTGATAGAACCTCTTTTGTTGTGGTTGCTTTGCTATAGATCTCCTTTGAGATTTTCTTCCTTTTGAGGATTCAACTTCAAGCTTTTCTTGCTTTGATCCTTCGATAGTGGATTTCTTCTTCTCTGTAGATTTAGAAGATGAAGGTTATTCAGCTTCACATCCAAGACCAAGCTTACACATGGGGCTTCTTTGTTGCCTTATCATTTTATCTAG
Organism: Wollemia nobilis; assembly: GCA_028583015.1. Lineage (NCBI taxonomy): Eukaryota > Viridiplantae > Streptophyta > Pinopsida > Araucariales > Araucariaceae > Wollemia > Wollemia nobilis. The sequence continues at coordinate 952,679 of JAQPPZ010016564.1, forward strand.
CAGCTCTGTGCTCTTCTCAAATTTGAGATTTGTATTGGCCTATTCTAGTTGTTTCCTCAATAAAACAATCTCCTCTTCTTGTTTGCAACAAACAATCTCTTTCTCATTGATCTGTGACTTCAATGCTTCTTCTAGTTTCTTGGATTTATGAATTTGTAAGAAGATATTTTCAATATTATCCTCATATTCTTCCAACTTCTTGGACAATATTTTGTTCTTTTTCCTTTCTAAACCCAACTCTTCAAGTGCAGTGATCAACTCACCTTCTAGATCTACTTCAACCTCTAGGTTTTCATCACATGTTCTTTTTCTATTTTTTCTTCTTTGAGTGCCATATAAAGAACTTCACCTGTTTCCTCTTCAGAATCCTCACTGCAGCTATCTTCTGATGAATTGACATTCTTGGAGATGAAACTTTTCTTCTTGAAGTTGCATTTTCTGAAATTTGTTTTGTTCTTCCAGTCACTTCTTTCTTGGTGCGATCCTCCATCACTTATGTTCTTCTAATTAAGTGGATATTTAGCTGCAAGATACCCAATGCCTCCATAATTGAAACATTTAAACGATAACTTTTCTCTGTATTTTCCTTTTCCCATTTTAGTTTTTGAACAAAGTTTGCTTCCATTTCATCTGATGTCTCTTCTTCCTTGGATTCTTGTTTTGCTTTTATATTTTTATGTGCTTTAAAAGGAGCTTCTATTTATGTGGTTTTAGATTTTCCTATTCTCATCTCATATGCAGTCAAAGAACCATGCATCTCATCCATACTAAAAGTATTTAGATCTTTAGCTTCTTCTATTGCTGAAACTTTAGAATCAAATCTTTGGAGAAGAGATCTTAGTACTTTTTTCACGATGATAACATCTTCCATTTCCTCGTCGAGTCCTATAATTACATTAATGATTCCATTAACTCTCAGCATGTATGCCTCTATGTTCTCATCGTCATTCATTTTTAATGCTTCAAATTTAGCTCGATGCGTTTGTAACTTGGCCTCCTTGATCTTGTCGTCTCCTTCATGAATGCTTCTTAGTTTGTCCCACATGTCTTTTGCCATTTTACAACTCATAATCTTTATCAGTTCACTGTCCACTAAACCGCACATGATAGCATTCTTTTCTTTAGAGTTATTCTCAAATAGTTTCTTACCGGCAACATCGGTTGGAGGAGTGGTGGGTATTGTGTATCCACTGTCTACTGAATCCCAAATGTCGTATCCCAAAGCACAAAGATATGTCTGCATCCTGAGTTTCCAAAATGTGTAATTAGTTTCATCCAACAATGGTGTTTTTTTTAATGAGAAGCCTTCACTACCTGTCATTGCTTACTAATCCAAGATCAACCCTAGATGATTTAGCCTAACAAGGGAAACTCGCTCTAATACCAATTGTTAGTCTCATAATGAAATTGAGAGGGGGGGTGAATTAGTGTGGCTCTTTAAAACTTAAAAACTTCAACTCTTAAAGCCAAAATAATGAAAACTTAAAACCACATAAAGCAAATATAACAAGAGAGCATCACACAACACAAGATGTACCGAGGTTCACTAGTTTTGGCTACTCCTAAAAAATTAACTGTTTGGACTCCCATACAAATATAGCCTTTGTAAAATACCAATTTTACAATCAATTTACTAGTATCCACTAGAAGGAGTACCAACCCTTGATTTATCTACACCAACAAAAAGGATCACCAACCCCTAATTTATCTACACCAACAAAAAGAAGCACCAACCCCTAATTTATCTACACCAACTGAAAGGAGCACCAACCCCTAATTTATCTGCACCAACAGAAAGCAACACCAAAACCTAATTTATCTGCACCAACAGAAAGGAGCACCAACCCCTAATTCCAAGCACCAACTTGGAGTGCAATTTTGAAACTATAAGATTGACATAAAAATCCCTCCTCTTATTCAAGACCCTGATTGGTCTATTGCTAACCCAACCTCTCTCGCTATTCACCAAAACATCACACACACTTAAGGATTTGCTTACTGCACTTTTACGACCTTCTTACAGCCCTCTTACTGCACTTCTTATTGCATTCTTACGACTCTTATGGTTCTGCCTAACGCTTTCTTATGACACTCTTCCAACCCTATTTTTGTAGCACTTTCACTCTTTTCAGCAACACTTTCCCTCTTTTTCTCCACTATGTAATTCTCCACGCAGACCTCCTTTTATAACAAAGTTTTGACTCTATTTTTAGCTTCCATATTTTTGCATGCAACTTATTAATAGAAACTTCTATATGTAACTCCTTTATCACACAATATTCTCTCATGCATCCTATTAATAGTTACAACTCTTTGTTTGGTCTTCGACTGATGACTTTCAGTTTAACCGTCGCTCGATGATTTCACTTCGTAACTGGCCCTGTAACTGTCTTTCTGAATTCAGTTCACTGTTATTATTTTAGTTGCATGATTTTTCTCTAAAATTGTACATATAACTGTAGTACTGACTTTAGTTATCTCTTCTTATTTTAGCTGCATGATTTTCTTCTGCAACTACACCTGTAACTGCCATATAACTTCAGTTAACTATCACATATTTTATTTCGATTGGGTTCTCTTCTTAGCTCACGCCAAAGTGACCTGTCATGAAATCATGACACTTCTACCTCTTTGTCCTCTTCTCGGATTTTGCCCATGAAAACACATGTCATGATATCGTGACACTTTCACCTCCTTGCTTCTTTTGTTGGCTTGTACCCGCAAAAACACACCATGTCGTGATATCGTGACACTTTTGCCTCCTTGCTTCTTTTCTTGGCTTGTACCTATGAAAACACAACATGTCACAATATCACGACACTTTTGCCTCCTTGCTACTCTTCTTGGCTTGTACCAGTGAAAACACATGTCACGATATCGCGACACTTTCACCTCCTTGCTACTCTTCTTGGCTTGTACCAGCAAAAACACAACATGTCACAATATCGTGACACTTTCACCTCCTTGCTACTCTTCTTGGCTTGTACCAGTGAAAACATAACATGTCACGATATCGCGACACTTTCGCCTCCTTGCTACTCTTCTTGGATTGTACTCACAAAAACACATGTCACGATATCGCGACACTTTTGCCTCCTTGCTACTTTACTTGGTTTGAACCCACGAAAACACATGTCATGATATCATGACACTTTCGCCTCGTTACTCTTCCTATTTACTTTTGTCATGATATCACGACACTTCTGCCTTCTTACTTTCTCTCTCCTCCTTTAGTCGCAAAAATGTGACATGTCGCAAAATCGCAACACTTTCTCTCCTTTGCTCTTTCTCTTGCCTTCGGGTCACGAAAATGTGACATGTCGTGATATCGTGACACTTTTTCTCCTTTGCTCTTTCTCTTGCCTTCGGGTCACGAAAACCTGACATGTCATGATATCGCAACACTTTCTCTCCTTTGCTCTTTCTCTTGCAATATGTCGTGAAATCGCGACACTTTTTATTTTGTACAATATCTGTTGCAATATGTCACAAAATCGTAACACTTTTTCTACTTGCATTTCTCTCTTCCAACATGTCACGAAATCGCGATACTTTTTCTTTTGTACTATCTCTCTTGCAATATGTCATGAAATCATGACACTTTTTCTACTTGCCTTTCTCTCTTCCAACATGTCATGAAATCATGACACTTTTTCTTCCGTACTATCTCTCTTGCAATATGTCACGAAATCATGACACTTTTTCTACTTGCCTTTCTCTCTTCCAACATGTTGCGAAATCGTGATAGTTTTGCTTGCTTGCGCTTTCTCTCCGAACATGTCATGAAATCGTGACAGTTTTGCTTGCTTGTGCTTTCTCTCTAAACATGTCATGAAATCGCAACAGTTTTGCTTGCTTGCGCTTTCTCTCCGAACATGTCACAAAATCGTGACAGTTTTGCTTGCTTGCGCTTTCTCTCCGAACATGTCACGAAATCATGATAGTTTTTCTTGCTTGCGCTTTCTCTTTGAACATGTCACAAAATCGCGACAGTTTTTCTTTCTTCTCAACATGTCGCGATATCATGACAATTTTTCTTTCTTGGTCAACATGTCATGATATCGCGACAGTTTTTCTTTCTTGCTCAACATGTCGTGATATCACGACAGTTCTCTTCCTTGTGTTTTTTTTTAATTTTTAGCATATGGGCCACTTCGATCTTTTGAAAAGTCACTGTACATACTCTGAAGAACCTCTTAACTCCTATCCACTACATCAACCAATCTGTCTGACTGTGTTGACAACAATGACAATCTTGTTGCTGCACCTTGCTCAATAGTTCATCTCAAAATGCGCCACACATATCTTCATGTAGTCTGCCCCTATAATCGCCATGCCATAATCATTTTAAACCTTTTATGCCACTGAAAGCACCAGGAAAGGGACAAGCGTTCAGTTCAGCGAGGCCCAAGATTTGAACCTTGGACCTCCACCCCCCTTATGGGGCTAATTGATATACACCTCGGACCTCAAATACATATATTACTTTTACTTACACAATATCTTTATTGTTTTTATTTTTAAATAAAAGATATATATTATTATATATAATATTTTATTTTATTTTTAAAATGAATTCTCTTTCATTCAATTCAATTAATTAAAGTCTTTTAATGAATCCTCTATTATCATTAAAATGCACACCTCTAATTAATTTAGATGCAAACTCATTTATTAATTACAAAGAAGTTTACTAATGAGCTCAAATGAGCCAAACATTATTTACTTAAACTTCATTAATTAATTTAGAGGAATCTTCATTCAACATATGCATTTAATTTGTTTTCTTTCATAAGGATGATGCTTTACTTGCGCTTCAACATGACAGTTTACCTTATGCATTTATATACATCTTGCAGTTGTTCTCATACAGAAAACCCAACATTAATCTACTCAAGCCATGATGCAATACAGAGAAAACAAATTTGTACAACAACAAAGAGGGAATCATTCCATCAACCCGATCACCCATCTTAGCTAGAGATTTTATGATAGCTACTAGGCTATTAACTAAAGCTCAAGGTGATCGGCCATCGATGATTATCCCTTCCATCAATGCATGCCTATATGAAGGTATCTATCCATGTTACCTTCCGAGTACCTTAATCATCATTTCCCTTGATCTTTGGTACCCTCATTTTTGGTGGGTGACTCTGCCTGTTCCACCTACGAGTGTACCTGATCCTGCACACTTGGAAATATGTTAGTGATAACATGCCCTTATAAATCAACTAAACATCATATAGTTGGTTCCATTTTTCAAACTAGGTATCACCACATCATAGGTTAATACATTGTTTTCTTGTGCCATAAAGTCAGCTAGGGAGGGTCATGACATCCTCCCCCACTAGGATTAAACATCATCCTCGGTGTTTCCAGTTTTCCTTTTTTTTTTTTTTTTTATTACAAAAGTAAAACTATTACATCATATAGCTTCAAACAAAAAGGGAAAATATTTTTGCATAACCTCCACTTTCTCCCAAGTGGCATTCTTCTCAGAGAACTGGTCCCACTGGACCTTACACTATTCGAGAGTCCGATTCCATAGAGATTTAGAATGAAACTCAAGAATCCTCACCGGTAGCACTTCAATGGCCTCCGGATTTACCATCTGCAAATTAGAAACATCCCACACATGTTCAGGGTCAGCAACATATTTTCTAAGCAAGGATATGTGGAAGGTGTCATGGATTTTGGATAGATTAGGTGGTAATGCAAGTCGGTATGCCATCGGACTGATATTTTCCATGATCTCAAAGGGCCCCACAAAATGTGGATCCAACTTCATGGATTTGATAGCACTTTTCTTTGGCTTAACCCTTAAGAACACCTTATCTCCAATAGAATACTCTCTTGGAGTCCTTTTTAGATCTGCATAACTCTTCTGTCTATCCGCAGCTTCCTTAAGCCTTTGCCTAATTTCTTTTAGCTGCTCTTCCATTACCCTGACCATTTTTGGTCCAATCACAACTCGATCCTCTAGGTTGTCCCAAGACAATGGTGTTCTACACTTTCACCCATACAAGGCATCGAAAGGTGCCATTCCTAGCGAGGAGTGATGTCCATTATTGTAGGCAAACTCTACCAAAGGTAGACAATCTTCCCATTGATATTTGTGATCCATGCAGTACATGCGAAGCATGTCTTCCAAAACTTGGTTTACTCACTCTGTTTGACCATCGGTTTCAGGGTGGTATGCTGAACTCATATTCAATTTCGTACCAACTGCACTATGAAGGGATTTCCAAAATTCAGAAGTGAATTTGGAGTCTCTATCTGAGATAATTACCTCAGGAAACCCATGCAATCGGAATACCTCTTTGATGAATCTTCTAGCCACTACCTGAGCATCATCCTTGGTATTTCCTAGTATGAAGTGGGCAACTTTAGTCAATTTTTCGACCACTACAAATATGGCATCATGTTGGTACCGAGTTTTGGGTAAACCCATGATAAAATCCATAGATATAACCTACCATTTCTGCGTAGGTATATCATGCAGGTGAAGTTTTCCTATGGGATGCTGGTATTCTACCTTGAATTTCTGACATTCGAGACATCGAGCAACAAAATCTGTGATGTCCTTCTTCATACCTACCCAAAAGAAGGTTCTTTTCATGTTTTCTCGCATTTTGGCTCCTCCCGGATGAGCAGAATAAGGAGATCTATGAGCTTCTTGCATTATCAAGTTCCTCAAATTACCCAACTTTGGTATGATGACCCTTCCCTTATAACACAGAAAGTCATATTTCATACTAAATTCCTCATTTCCTTCAGGATATCTATCCATTTTGGCTTGAATTCCTTGGCAATACTCATCCTGAGATTGCTCCTGCCTCACTCGATCCATTAGGTCCATGTGAATTCTAGTTATGGCTGCTATATATTTCCTTCTACTCAAAGCATCCACTACCTTATTCTCTTTTCCCTTTATGTACTCAATCTCAAAATCATACTCAATGAGAAATTCCACCCATCTTCTCTATCTTGCATTGAGTATTGGTTGGGTGAATATGTACCGTAGACTTTGATGATCGGTTTTCAATTCAAAGGGTCTCCCCACTAAGTAGTGGTACCAAACCTTTAAAGCATGCACCACCATAGCTAGCTCTAAATCATGCGTAGCATAATTAACTTCATGCTTTTTGAGCTTCCTTGAAGTATATGCCACTACTGAATCCTCTTGTGAGAGTACCCCACCCAACCCCTCTATTGATGCATCAGTGCACACTAAAAAGTCCCTTTGAGGATCGGGAACCTTTAGTATCGGTGCAGTAGTAAGCTTATGCTTTAGTAGTATGAAGGTAGCCTCACACTTCTCTGTCCACTTGAATTATTTCCCCTTCTTCTGAAGGTTTGTTATGGGTCCAACAATCTTGGAGTAGTCCTTTATATAATATCTATAATAGCCCATTAACCCCATGAAACTTCGTACTTCAATCACATTAGTAGGGGGTGGCCAATTTAGAATAGCCTCAATATTCTCTAGATCCACAACAATCCCTTCTACTGATATAACGTGTCCAAGATATCATACCTCTAGGACATAGAATTCACTCTTAGCCATATTTCCATAAAGTTGATTCTCCCTCAATAATTCCAACATGATCCTAAGATGTTTATCATGCTCCTATTTATCTCGAGAGTATATAAGGATATCATCTAGGAATACCAGGACAAACTGGTCCAAGTGTCTTTGGAACACACTGTTCATTAGGTTCATGAAAGTAGCTGGAGCATTAGTCAGTCCAAAGGGTAGAACCGTAAACTCATAATGCCCATACCTAGTCTTAAATATCATTTTGTGAGTGTCTTCCTCATGAATCCTTAACTGGTGATACCCTGACCTCAGATCGATCTTAGTAAACACCTTGGCATATTTTAGTTGATCAAATAAATCTTCAATCCTAGGTAAAGGATACCGATTCTTGATTGTAGCCTTATTTAGCATCCTGTAATCAATACACAATCTCAGTGAACCATCCTTATTTTTCATGAACAAAACTGGTGCACCCCATGGTGACACACTTGGTTTTATCAAACCCTTCTCCAACAATCCTTGCAATTGAACCTTTAGTTCTCGCATTTCAGTAGGATTCATCCTATACGAGGATCTATGAATAGGTTCGACTCCCATCATAAGTTCAATCATGAAGTCAAATTCCCGTACAGGAGGTAATCTAGGTAGGTCCTCTAGAAATACATCCTAAAATTCCTATAAAATTGGATGATGTCTTAGTATTTCCTCCTTCTCATGGTCCTCCACTTCATTAAGTTTTACCACATACACTACCCCTCCCCTCTTTAGGGTCTTTTTCAATTGCATAGCGGACAACATCTGAGGTTCAAATACCCCTTGACTGCTATGAATTCTTAATCTTCTTCTGCCTTCCTCTGAATACTCAATCCATCGATCTTGGAAATTGACTAAGGCTTTATGAGCCTGTAGCCAATCCATCCCTAGGATCACATCAAAGGCATGTAAGGGAGTTACATATAAACAACATTCCGTAGTCCCTTCAGATAGAGTAACTTCCACCATAGGATAACACTGGTCTACCGAGTAGGTCTATCCAGAACCATACTCAACCTTCCACCCTTGGGCCAAATATCCAGGCCTTTTCGACATAGTCCTTGCTAGACTAGATGAAATAAAACTATCAGTGGCTCCACTATCTATCAAAATATTTACTTGCTTATTGAAAACCTTACCTTTCACAAGTAAGGGGGTGGCCTGTCCCTCTAGCTTCTACTTCCGATTGTGGCATAGATCCGATGTTTCGGTTCCTTTCCTTTTGCATTAGCTGTGCTAGTCCCCGCTCGATATGGACACTGATTATAGTAATGAGATCCTCGAAAATTGTAGCACCCTTCCTTGGGTCCTTGCTATTTTTTAGGTTTCTCATTCCCATTCTTAGTTGTTGGAGTTGGAGCTTGCAACTTCTGTGGCTGAGGTTTCATACTATTAGGCTTGTTATCCTTCTTACAAAAGTTCTTCTTGAACTTGTTCTGATTCTTGTAAGGTTTCTTCTCAAGATTTTGGGGATTCTTGGCCTTTCGCTCTTGCTCAGCCTCCCATTTTACAAACCCATTACTATTCCTCTTCCTCAGCTCTTGTCGAGCTTGCTCGGGTATGGTGTCATACTTATAATAGAAGTGTGACTCTACTTTCTTTGCTAGGTCATATGCCTTTTGTAGTGATTTAGGTTCCTGCATTTCCACATCATGCTTCAACCTAGATTCCAATCCAAGAATGAACTTATGAACCCGCATCTTCTCATTATAAACATGCACATATTTAAACAACCTTACCAGTTTCTTATAGTACACCTCTACTATATTGGTTCCTTGTCTGAGACTAGCAAATTCTTCAAACTTTAAGGCATAGAAGTGCTCTGTTAAGAATCTCTTCTTAAATATGTTTATAAATTCTTCCCATGGAGTATCGATGGGTTCAATATTAGTTTCCTCATAGTGGGTTTCCCACCACTCCAGAGCAGCCCCTTCTAGGTTAATCATAGCCCAAAGTGTTCGGGTTCCTGATGAGTAGCCTTTAACCGTAAAGTGAACCTCCGCCTCTCTCAGCCATGCTTCCATTGCATCACCATCACCCTCTCCATAAAACTTAGAGATACTGATATTTTTCATGTCCCTAGCTATTTATTTTTTTGCTAAGGCTCTAGCTTGTACTTGCTCTATAGTTAGTCCACTTTCTAGACCGATCTCTGAACCATGAACTTGTGAATTCTGATTCGCAACCATTTCTAGCAACTATCTTATCTGATCCTGCATAGCAGTGACCATAGCGGTGAGGTCTTCTACCTCTCTATTGGGGTTTGTTGGTTCCCCATCCTAGTTTTCTTCTTCGACATTACTTTGCTAAGTTTGTCTAGGTATAGGTCTCCCTCTTCTGGTCTTAGGTGGCATCTTAACCTGATTCCATCCAAGAAAGAAGATTAGATTACAGTTCCATCTTAAGTTGTATCTCTAATCAAGCCATAATACAAAGTTCTCTTGCTATATGCATTAACAACCTAACTAGGGTAATATCCCAGGCTAGGATGTATCACTGATATCAAAGCCCATACTAAGGTATCCTAACATCCACTCTACCTTGGGGTTTATGCCCATCAGATTCTAACAACTAGGGTATTCTAGGTCATCCCAACTTTAGCCCCTTTTCTTAAGCAAGCCTTCATTGGATACATCTAGTTCCCTTTTAGCACACACAGAAGCTCTATACCCTCATACCTAGAGCTTTGATACCAAATGTAATGACCCAAAAATCACACAAATAAAAAATACAAAAAAATGAAAGAGTTTTTTTTTTACTAAGGAGAGGGATACATGAACCCTTCATGAATCCCTAACCCAACTAACATTTACCTAAAGTTTCAATCTCTTAAGTTTTCCTAGAAGTTACATCTCATGAAGTACCCTATCACAAGTCCATCTATGTAGGCGTATAATGTGTCACTATAGATAAGCCCATCTATCACATCATTCTTGATGAGTTAGACCTATCACCCTCAGTCCATCGAAGGTATACACGCATCTCCATACCATACACAAATCCTTCTGTGTAGGTATGCTATGAGTATTGCGAGTTAAGCTATCTATCTCATCTCCACGATGAGCTATCTTAACTCAGATGTAATCTCTTCACAACTTAGTCCTTTATCTCCCTAAGGGGGTCTCAATTCCCTTAGGTCTCCTATGTTCACCCTAAGGGGTTCTTAATTCCCTTAGGTCACCTATGTTCACCCTAAGGGGTCCTTAATTCCCTTAGGTCACCTCTCGAGTTCACCCTAGAACTCTACTCTTAGATTTCTTATCATCAAGCAATCAAACAATGATACATCTAATTATTATAACAACATGAATCAAAAAAACAATAATGGAGGAAATAAAGCAAGCTTAACACTAAAGAGAATCATTCACATAATATAACCAAATACAAAAATAAAGGAAAAGTACCTTCACTAAATCAATGAACACTCATCTCATTAGATCACACATGATAAGTCTTTCTTACTTTAAATATTATCACATTATCTGCATCGGGGATATCTCCCCACAAGTCTAGTCTATTTGATCATAAGTACAACAACATTAGATACAAATACCTATGCTTTGTTTCCATGGAACTCCTTGCTTCTCCTTGCTTCCCATTGGTTCTTTGAGGGTAGTAGGGGATCAAGATACTCATGGTTCAGGATAGGCATACCTTTAAATGCATCTATTCATTTACTTTACCAAATTGCAACTATACAAACATTCATTTAAGTTTCTAACCATCTAATGCATAATGGATATCATAAAAGAACCCTTACTTTTATTTTCACCTCTCAAGTTCCTTTAGAGAGTCATCCAATACGTACTTCTTAGATCAAGGTCCAACTTAAATCAAATTCATTCATGTCTTAAAGCATTAAAGTCTCATTCCCTTAACCTTTAAAACAATCCCTTTTCTTTTCATTCCCTAAATCAAAGCCCCATAACTTCAATTCAAAGAATAAATCTACATTCCTTTTTAATTCCCCATTTCTAGTCAATCAACTACTTTTTAAAGCATTAAAGTCCCATACCTTTAACCTTTAAAACCAACATTCATTCATTCCCTAAATTGAAGCCCCATAACTTCAATTCATGAATAAATCCACATCTCTTTAATTTAAACTCCTAAGATATTCAACCTTAATCAAAGGGGTTTTCTTTTAAATTAAAAACCTTCAATACATTTCATTAAAATCAAAGGTTCTTTCCTAATTGAAAACCTTACATAAATCTCTTATAAATCAAAGGTTCCTTTTAATTAAAACCTTAAATACATCTCATATAAATCAAAGGTTCCTTTTAATTAAAACCTTAAATAAATCTCATATAAATCCAAGGTCCCTTTTTAATTAAAAGCCTTCAATAATCCTATATGAAACAAAGGTTCCTTTTAATTAAAAACCTTCATTATATTTTATGTGACACTAAGGTTTCTTCAATTAAAACCCTTAAATACATTTCACAAAATCAAAGGTTCCTTTTAATTAAAAACCTTAACTAAATTTCATAAAACCAAAGGCTCCTTTTAATTAAAAACCTTCTCTACATTTCATAAAATCAAAGGCTCCTTTTAATTAAAAACCTTTTCTACATTTCATAAAATCAAAGGCTCCTTTTAATTAAAACCTTAAATACATTTCATAAAATCCAAGGCCCCTTTTAATTAAAAACCTTATCTACATTTCATAAAATCCAAGGCTCCTTTTAATTAAACCTTATCTACATTTCATAAAATCAAAGGCTCCTTTTAATTAAAACCTTAAATACATTTCATAAAATCCAAGGCTCCTTTTAATTAAAACCCTTATCTACATTTCACATGAAACAAAGGCTCTATTATTTTAAAAACCCTTAAATACATTTCACATGAAACAAAGGCTCTATTATTTTAACTAGAACAGTTACACAACACCTTACCTAACGCAGGGTTCACAACTAGAGGTCAACGCCTTCGAACATGCACAACACTCACTACTAACACCCATTGGTCTACCGAAGCACTCACTAAGCTCTCACCTAAGCATTCACTAAAGTGCTCATTGCATTTCACAGTGCACAACGCACAACACAACCTATGGTGATTGCTCACACACAATGCTCACCCGACATAAGGGAGGTTTTTATCTTAAACTACAACCATAGAGCGGTTTCAGTTAAAACACAATGCTTCCACATGGTGGTTTCACAACACACACAGGGTGATTCCTATTTAAGCACAATGCTCCTCACATGGTGGTTTCACACACACAGGTGATTCCTATTAAAATACAATGCTCTTCACATGGTGGTTTCACAACACACACAGGGTGATTCCTATTAAAATACAACGCTCTTCACATGGTGGTTTCACAACACACACATAGTGGTGATTCTTATTATAATACAACACTCTTCACATGGTGGTTTCACAACACAAATAGCACTTCCACAAGGTGGTTTTTGTTAGCACCCAACGCTCTTCACATGGTGGTTTCACAACACACACATAGCGCTCAACGCTCACACAACATAAGGAGGTTATCTCAAACACATAGTGCATAACACTTTCACATGGCATAAGGAGGTTCTCTCAAACACATAGCACACAATGCTTTCACACAGCATAAGGGAGATTCCAAAACACATAGCACACAATGCTTTCACACAACATAAGGGAGATTCCAAAACACAACAACTTTCATAGCATAAGGGAGATTCCAAACACAGCACACAATGCTTTCACCGCATAAGGGAGATTCCAAAACACACAACACTTTCATAGCATAAGGGAGATTATTTCAAAAACATAGCACATAGCGCTTATATGCAACAATCCCACATAAATTAAAATTAGGTTCCAGATTTAAAGCAACCCAACCTTAACTCCTATGGAGATTGGAAATATGGTGACATCTAGCTGCCCTCCTCTTAGCCTCTAGTGCATTCTTCCCATTATCTCTATCTCTCATCTATATCTGCATCTCCATTCTTGCTCTCTCCCCATCCGTCTACTCTCTCTTTCTCTTCATCCATCTCTCTTTTCCTTACCTTCTTTCTTACGTGCCTGTCCACCCAGGTGGCTCGTCCATCGTCCACTCGAACCTCGAGCCCCTGTCTTCCACCTCCGCTCTTCAATGCAGCATCCCCTATCCCTTGTGCGTTCTCCCCATATTTTCCACATTTGGAAATTAGTAGCCTCGTAGGCTATTTCATAGGGTTCGTTGCATAGGAAAGGGATGATTACATTTTATTTTTAAAATACGAAGAATGGCCCTTTTTTAAAATATCATTCTTATGATATTTATCAATATTTAAATATATTACTTTTACTTACACAATATATTTATTGTTTTTATTTTTAAATAAAAGATATATATTATTATATATAATATTTTTTTTTTTTTAAATGAATTCTCTTTCATTCAATTCAATTAATTAAAGTCTTTTAATGAATCCTCTATTATCATTAAAATGCACACCTCTAATTAATTTAGATGCAAACTCATTTATTAATTACAAAGAAGTTTACTAATGAGCTCAAATGAGCCAAACATTATTTACTTAAACTTCATTAATTAATTTAGAGGAATCTTCATTCAACATATGCATTTAATTTGTTTTCTTTCATAAGGATGATGCTTTACTTGCGCTTCAACATGACAGTTTACCTTATGCATTTATATACATCTTGCAGTTGTTCTCATATAGAAAACCCAACATTAATCTACTCAAGCCATGATGCAATACAGAGAAAACAAATTTGTACAACAACAAAGAGGGAATCATTCCATCAACCCGATCACCCATCTTAGCCAGAGATTTTATGATAGCTACTAGGCTATTAACTAAAGCTCAAGGTGATCGGCCATCGATGATTATCCCTTCCATCAATGCATACCTATATGAAGGTATCTATCCATGTTACCTCCGAGTACCTTAATCATCATTTCCCCTGATCTTTGGTACCCTCATTTTTGGTGGGTGACTCTACTTGTTCCACCTATGAGTGTACCTGATCCTGCACACTTGGCAATATGTTAGTGATAACATGCCCTTATAAATCAACTAAACATCATATAGTTGGTTCCATTGTTCAAACTAGGTATCACCACATCATAGGTTAATACATTGTTTTCTTGTGCCATAAAGTCAGCTAGGGAGGGTCATGGCACCCCTTCAATCTTAGGAAGACATAAAGTGTCCCATTTCACCAAGGCTCATTTTCTTTTTTCCTTAGTACCACCCTAGAGGAACTGATGACTGATTTGATCCAGTTCATGAAGAATAGCCTTTGGGATATTCAACACAGAAGAATCATAAATAGGAATAGCTTGAAGGACTAATTTTACCAAAGTGATTCTACCCCCAGAAGAAAGGCACCTGTTGGTCCACTTTCCAATTTTCTTCTTGACTTTGTCCAACAACCAATTCCAATATTTTTTTCCTACCTTTGAATATTGATGGGAATACCTAAATAAGTGATCATAAGGGAGGTCTTATTATATATTAATTTATCCAAGACCATGGATTCCTTCCTGGAAGAGCAGTGAAATAAAATTAGTTTATATTTGTCTTCATTGATCAATTGCCCAATAGCCTTAGAAAAACAGCTAATGATTTTCTTAATATTAGAAGCTTCCTTAACTATAGCTTTACCTAAAAGAATAGAGTCATCAAAAAATATAATATGAGAGATATGTCTATCTCCATGAGCAATGGTAACTCCCTCAAGGATTTTGTTTTCTCTCTTCTTGTTTATAGTCCTACCCAAGCATTCAGCTAGAATGATGAATAAATAAGGGGATAGCGGGTCACCTTGCCTAATACCTCTAGAAGTTGGGAAATTTTGAGAAGGCCTATCATTGATAAGAATTAAGTAGGAAACTAAAGAGATACATCTCATCCAATCCATCCAATCATGAGAGAAACCAAATTGCCTCAAAAATTTGATAAGGAAGTGCCAATCCACTCTATCATAAGCTTTGGATAAGTCTAACCGAATGAACATGGAAGGATATTTTTGCATATCCATGGAATGGATGGCTTCTTGAGCAAGAACTATCTCATCTACTATTTGACACCCTTCCACATAACCCCCTTGTTCAAGGGAAATAATATTATGCAAAAGAGGCTTCAACCTTTTTGCCATGATCTTAGTAATGATTTTGAGAAGAACATTACATAAAGCAATAGGTCTAAAAGCTGAGATATGATCAACCTCTTGAGCTTTTGGAACAAGAGTAATATAATTTTTATTGATAACCTTCAAAATTTCTTTGGCTTTCCTGGCTTCTTCCACCACCTCTAATAAATCAACATGAAGGATATCCCAGAACTCTTGGTAGAACTCAATGGGAAAACCATCAGGACCGGGGTTTTCCCTTTTGGCATTTTAAAAACTACTTGTTGAAGCTCATTGATAGTAACATGAGTAGTAAAAATAGAGTTCTCCTCAGAAGTGATAAGAGAAGGGATTGCTTGAAGAACATTTTGTTGAGAAGCTGAGTCAAGAGGAGTAGCAACAAAAATATTGGAAAAGTAATCGACAACAATAGAGTTCATGCCATCCCAAGTGTAGACAACATCTCCAGAATATGATTTCAGGGAAGAAATAAAGTTGTGAGATCTTTGAGCTAGAAGATATTTGTGGAAGAAATTTGTGTTTCGATCTCCTTCTTTGAGCCATTGAATTCTAGATTTTTGCTTCCATAAGAGTTCTTCTCTTTTTCCCATTCCTCTAACCGAGTTGTGAGTTTAATTTCATCTGCACTTCTACTCTCTGTGAGGCCATCTAAATGGATTTTCTTATTCAAATTTTCAAGTTGAGCAATAACTTCATGTTTTTTTATGAACATCCCCAAACTCCTTCCAGTTCCAAGTCTTGATTTTGGATTTAATGTATTGCAATATTTTGGAAAAATAGAACATCTTAGTCCCATACCTAGGCTTACCTTCCTTCCACCATTGTTGCACACGAGGTCTAAAGGAACTTTCTTTGAGCCACATTAATTGAAAATGAAAAGGAGAGAAACTCACATTGGTTTTCCATATTTCCACCATGACTGGCTAGTGATCCGAACCAACATTGTTAAGAGTCTTCACTTTAGGAATGTGACCATGGATTAAGAAATTTTCAGAGAGCAAAAACCTATCCAATCTCTCCATTATACAAGCTAAGCCTTACCTTCTGTTAGACCAATTCATAAGGCCATTATCTGGTTGGATGTCCACAAGATGGAGGTTTGCAATATATTCACTCATGAGGTCAGTGCTTTTGTCCAAATTTCTATTTCCCCCTATTTTCTCATCTAGAGAGAGGATGGTATTGAAATCTCCTTCGATCAAGATCCAAGCTTCAGGAAAATGAGAGATAATATAATTTATATCCTTCCACTGTCTTCTTTTTTCCTCCAAAGTAGTCGAAGCATAAACAATAATGCAGAGCATAATTTTGTTGGAATGTCTACTTTGAATAGCTATAGCCAAAAGACCCCAACTGCCAACCATATGGTGAATAACTACCTCTTTTGGGTCCCAAAGACAAGCAATGCCACCAGAAGTCCCCTGGGAACTGAGGGAAACCACTTTTCTAGTTGGCCAAATTTTACTAGCAATTGAGTCCATATCCTCTATTGACATCTTTATTTCTTGAAGGAAAACAAGATGTGGATGATTTATCTGAATCATTCTTCTAATTTCATTTTTTTTTGAAAGACTCCCTTTGAGTCCTCTAATATTCCAAGTGATGATATTCATTAATACCAGGGCTAAAAAATTTGGGAAGGGCATTAATCTTACCTTCCTCTACAAGATTTTCACCTTCTTTTACCATATGATATTGATTGGTCTTGCGACCTGCCTTTTGATTAGAATCCATCTTCAATTTTTTTCCCTATTTCTTGACTTACTCCAATTGAATCTGAGATGGCTTCTAACCTTGAAGAATGCTCGTACACAACCAAAATTTTACTAGAGGGTTCAATAGAGTCTATATTGGGACCTGTATTATTTGAAGTTTTGACATTTAAAAGATTGTTTTTCTTGTGTAAATTTTCTCCCTTTTTTCTGTTGAAAACCTTTGATTTGTTGGTTTGTCTCTGAGTTCTTCCCTTCATCTTTAAATTGTGTTTCTAAGATTTTTGTTTCCATTATTTCCTCTTCCTCACTTGGGACATCATTTGTGGAAAGGATTTCAAACATATTAGCAGATGACTTTGATTGATCCTTCATAACTAGTTTTTTTAGTGTTCTTCTTCTTAGGCATTTGGAAACCTTATGAGTTTATATCTTCTTTCTTTTGATCAAGAATTTTATTTGGGCAAGCACTAGCCAAATGACCATATTCATGGCAAATTCTACAATGAAAAGGAATGTTCTCATAGTCCACTACTTGCTCCCAAGTGTCTTCCCCAAATTGTAATGTGATATTTTTAGGTAGGGGTTTGTCAAAATCCATTAAAACACAAATCCGAGCATAAATAATATGTTCAAAATTTTGAGTACAATCAACAGTCATCATAAAAGTTCCTAAAGAGTTTTCAATTGAAGAAAAAATAGTAGGATTCCAAAATTCAATAGGGAGGCCAAAGAGTCTAACCCACACGGGAGCTATAGAAGGCATCTCTTCTTCGGATTTAAATTTAGTATGCCAGGGCTTCATGAAAAGCCCTGCCCTTCCAAAGAACCAGGGACCCCCTTGAAAAGTTTTCTCTCTATCTTCATTATTAGCAAATAAAACAAGAAAATAACCATTTGGATAAATAGAGATTTGTAACTCACCTTTAGTTTTCCAGATTTTTGTAGCCCAAAATTTGAAAGCAGATAGGCTCAGATGAAAACCCATGAACCGACAAATTAGTCCTTTTTTTCCAGATCTTCAATGCCAGTCTGAATGTTACCCATATCAAGCTTAACAATAGGAGTTCCATCAACTGCTTTAAGACATCTTGACTCCATTTTCCTGGGATCAATATTAGGCATTCTTAGAGGTTTATGGGAAGCCCTAAGATTAATATTAGCATTGGGCTGAGGCTGTCCACCATGGAGGGCATCCCTAAAATTTATTTTTGGGGTTGAGTCTTTGAAATTCTTACCCTTGACAGGGGTTTTCATAGTAGATTTATTTTGTGGGTGCACCTTAGCACCAGATTCACTTGAGATATGAGCCATTTTTTGATCAGCTGCTTGAAACTTGATTTCGTGATCTCTTTAATCCTTGCCCTAGACATCGTGGAAAGGTATGGTTTTCACTTTTATTTTGTGCAGCAAATTGGAAGCCGTTGTCACTCAAGTTCACAGCATGATCTATTGAAAGACAGATTTCTAACCCATATTGGATCCCCTACAACATATCCTACTAAAATATTGAGTAGAAACCACAAAAATATTGGCCTCTAGGGCCCGAAGGCCCTAAAAACCAACCTCTGGAGCTGCTTGCACTCAACCTAGATGAAACCCTCGCACAACCGCTTGCCAAAAATCTTGTTCACACATAGGGATGCGCTAGGATTTGTGTTGCTCCAAATGATCTGAAAATTGGTGGAGACGTTCTAGGGTTTTTTAGGCATCTACCCTCAAAATTTCAGCTCAATCCAAGTTCGAATGAGTGAAATATGGCCAAAACAAGTTTGATAGTTTGGGCAGTCCTACAAAAAATGTCCCTCCTCCAATCATCAAAGAAATGATAATCATTCACTTGATATAAAAGAAAAGTAATCTATTCATTCTACTCTATTTTAATTTTAGTAAACTATTTCATTAAATTAATATAATGCTAATTATTTCATGGTTGTAGGAAAATAAAAGAAAGGGAAGTTACCAAAGCAAGCAAAGCATAAAGAAATTATGAGATGCAATTACCATATTTAGAAGAAAATATTGCTGCTAAAATATCACTTTATTCCAAGCTTCATAACTTGTACAATGTAAAATGGATGCATAATCATTCCTCCGTTATTTCTTGTGTTCATCAACCTCTATAACATGGAGAGCTTTGTTTAATTTATAGTTTACATTATGCTCTCCCAATAGAAGTCTTCAACTTCTTTTTGGTTGCATATTGAACGGACTCAAACTAAATCCTAAAATTACATAATAATATAATCTAATATTAAGAAATCCTAAAACTAATTTTAGACTTCTAAAAATACGTAACAACATAATCATAAATTTGGACTTATTCCAACAACTACGTAACAACATAACTACTAACTTAGACTTAATATAGCATAATAACTAATTTAGACTTATTCCTAATAACTTTATCCTTTTATTTAGGAAAGGATATATTTATTATAAGCATACACGTAGCTTTATAACAAATATCATAACAAATTTATATGCCCAAATAAATAATGATGAGTCATCCCATATTTGATTCTTCTAACTACCCATGTGGCATTTGAAATCATCCATGTTTGATTCTCCCACTGCCCATGTGGCATTTGACCAAGTTGTAGCATATGTGGCACGTTTATTATGCAAAACAGGTTTTTCATAGATTTTTCTAGGTTTTCATAGCACCTTTTTGTAGTGCATGTCCATGCCTCTCATCAATATATCTGCATCATATTGGTTCATCCTTCCTTCAATATCTGACCTATATTTTTTTGCAATATTACCTGTGATCGTTCATACAAAACTTTGCACAATTTGTATAAAATATACACATAAATAACTTTTATCATCAAAGATCAAATTCATTCATAAATAACATAAATAAGATAAAATTATCATAAAACCACATTCATTTTCATGAATTTATAGATAGAAAATAAATTAAACTTGCATAAAATACGTGCTATTTTAGCAGTCATTAGGATGAGGTCAAATTATAGGATATTCATGATGTGGTTGAAGAATCTATTCTTAGCCCTCACATTTGGTGAGGTGTTGCTAGTGGGAGTGGCATAAGTGTAGGACAAGGCTATGGCATTAGACAAACCATCATTTATGATATGTAATGGGAAGGGATAGGGTGATGGAGATAAAAATATGCATAGTAAATTTTTGGTACTATTGTAATATTCCCTTACACTTTGTGAGTAACCTCTATTGGGAATGCATAGTGAAGGCATTGAGTGAGGTTGAGAAAGGAATAATTCACCTTTTGCACATGAATTAAGTGGAACACTATTGGAGGACTATGTGATTGACACACATGCTCTTATAGAAGAGAAAAGGATAGCATGGAAGAAAAGAGCTGCAAAATTATTTTAGATGGGTGGATGGATGCAAGAAACCACACAGTCTTGAACTTC
This sequence comes from Wollemia nobilis, assembly GCA_028583015.1. Taxonomy (NCBI): domain Eukaryota; kingdom Viridiplantae; phylum Streptophyta; class Pinopsida; order Araucariales; family Araucariaceae; genus Wollemia; species Wollemia nobilis. Next base: position 973,474 of record JAQPPZ010016564.1, read on the forward strand.
ATGGTGGTCTTGGGTGGATACATGGCCTTTATAATGTTGGTTCATGCATCGTGAGAAGTAAATATTGCATAGTTAATATTTAGTTTGTTAGAGGACATTGTGGTACAAGTATGTGTGGAGAAATTTGTCCAATAGTGATGGATAAGGCAAAAAAACATGTATCTATAGGTATACTTCTTCAGGAAAAGTACCCTTATATCTTTTGGATCCCATGTGTTTCCCATTACAATGATCTCATACTAGAAGACATTGGAAAGATATCATGGATGAATACCATGGTAGAAGAGGCAAAGAACATAACATGGTTTATCTATAACCATACATGGGTGCTTAACTTGATGAGGGAGCACAATTATGGGAGGGACATTATTTTCCTAGGGCCAACTTGATTTACCTCTAATTTCACTAACTTGAAGAGCCTTCTCTCAACATCCTTTGCTTTGAAGATGTTTGTGTCCAATGAATAGAATGCCTCACCATTTTATGATAAAGAGGAGGGGCAATAGGTGTATTATAATTCATTTTGGAAAAAAATTCAAATTTTTTTTAAGCTAATTGTAATTTGTTTGTTGACTTAAAATTAAAATTTCAATATTTTATTATATACTAGTATTAATTTTTCTAAATTTTCAATATATACTATTTAATTGTAGGGGATTAAATTCTTGGTAAGGGTTCTTTACCTTGTACATGGTGAAAAATTAGCCATGGGCTATATGTATGAGGTAATGGATAGAGTCAAATATCCCATTCATCATTATTATAGTGGTAATCCATATAAATATAAAGTAATTAGCTATATTTTTAAAAAAATATGGATAAGCCAACTATGTCAACCAATTTATGCCACAAGATGCTTCTTGAACCCCTAATTCGTCTACAAAAGTATCCTATATAGTAATGAATATGTCCAAGAAGGGTTTAATACTTATGTAGAGAGGATGACATAAAGCCCAAAAACTATTTCCTTATCCCTACTAAATTGCAGGTGTATAATTCTATAGGAGGGAGCTTGTTCATGCCCCCTTTTGCTAGAGAAGAAAGTTCAAGCTTATTACTAGATAATGCATTTAAACTTTTAAATTTCAAATTTTTACTAAATTTTTAATATATTTAACATTCTTGTAGTATAGTGCCTTAAATTTTAAAATCATCTTTTTTTATATATATTTATGGTGGGAGGACTATGGCTTCAAAACATTTACACTATAGAAGATGGTTTTTCGTATCTTGAGTCAACCTTGTAGTGCTTCTAGGTGTGAGTGTAATTGGTATCTATTTGAGGCTATACATACAAAAAAGTGTATAATTTTGAGCCAAGAGCACCTCAATTACCTTATTTTTGTGCAATACAATCCTAGGCTTTGTAAAATATAAGTGGAGGGTAGTGAATCCTATGAGGCAATTCAATTGGATGACCTAGATCCACTATATGGTTAGAATGTTGAGAATTCTATGGATCCCAAGTTTATTGTAGAGGACCTTGAGGCACTTGAGGAGGAAAAAGAACATTTAAGAGGATTGGAGGAGATATACCATGTTGATACCACCCTTGAATAGCTTCAAATTTCCCCACCAATTCAAAGCCAAGGTCAACCATTGGCATCAACCATAAGGGGAAGAAGGGGAAAACAAAAAATAATTTAAAAATTGCTTTACATTTTATAATGTTGTATTTTTTTGTTGTATTTAGAATTTTGGATGAATTTTTGTTTCATGAACTATAATTTTTCTCATTGCAATGAATATCCAATGCAAAATCAACTCTCCAATTGTTGCTTAATTGTTTTTCCTATTTATTAAAATAATCTCTGATTTATTTTATCGTGTTACTGTCCATTTTTCTTGATTTTCTGAGTAACTTTCCAAAATTAGGCTTTCAATTTTTCCTGAGTTGTGAGTTTTAAAACAATGATGCAAGGATCAACTAACATAATTGGATCAATCCTTGAAGCTACTTTTGGAAAATCAATTATATGCCAATATTTTTGAGTGCTCTATAACTTAAATGAAAGTTGAGTATTTGAGACATGTCATATTAAAATAAGGGTTTAAGGTAGACCCTAAAAAACTAAAGAAAGAAAGTCCCAAACCTAAGACCCTTAAAATCCTACAAGGATTTATGGTTCTCAATGACTACTAGTGTAAGTAGAAAGATTGCATCTCCTCTAACATCCATGTGAAAAAATATTCATTTAGGTGGATGGAAGCAATGAAATGAGATTTTAAATTTCTTAAGTAGGCTATGTTCATCACTCTTATACTTGATATGATATATTTCTCTCAACACTTTACCACTGAATGTAATGTATTAAGGAATATAATTGGGATACTACTCATATCACAATGGAAACCATTAACTTTCACTAATCAAGCCCTCATATCCAACCATTTGGAAGATTCAAAATATGGTAAATAAATGATGGAAATCCTTCATGTGGTGACAAATTGGTGACCATGTCTTATGGACTGATATTTTTACATTAAAACTGACCATCACAACCTCAAATACATTTTAAAGCAAAAGGTCCCATATCTTTAATAGAAAATATGGGGGATTAAACTATTGGGCTATTATTACAATATCATCTACAAAAACATACAATGTCATAGTTGATGACCTATGATTTCACTTTTATGACCAAGTGAAATTGTGTAAAATATCCTTATCAAATCCATAGTGGTTGCACAATGTCCAATAAAAGTGGTAAGAGGATCAAACATATAGCAATGACTTCTAAATTTATCCATAAACTCCATTTTAAATTTAATATATTTTTGGAATAGACAATAATTGCACTTGTAAATATGTAGCATGAAAAAAATTTATTCATGAACCATCTTATGTAATAACCCATCAAAACCAACCAAATAAAGATATTTTTTTTTTCACAAGCAAGGTTCACAAAGGAGTCCCAATATTATTTTCAGCTTTCTCAAGGCTTCACCACATTTGGGCTTAATTTCACTATAGATGACACTCAAATGGATAGGAGTGGCAAAAATCATTTATTTTTGGGGTTCACCTTACTAAACTTCACTGCTTAGAAGGATGCTAGAGTGTTCCTCCCACCTTTCCCATACCCTCACCAACATAGAACAATTTTACCATATCGTAGGGATTATCCTTCAAGGCATATAACACTTAAAGGGGTATGCCTATTCCATAATATAACCATAAGTCTATCTATGTAGGTTATTCTAGCATAAATCCTTGGTGCTTAGTTACCACACCTTCATGGGCTAACTAAGGTCATTACCACTCACCTCATAATGAGCATGGTCACCTAAACCTCACTATTTAAGGTACCACCACTACTGAATCATGAATTATTCCATTAATTGCATAGTTAGGTAACACCCGATCCTCACCATTCAGGGTGTATCATTCATGAGTATGTAGCTATTGCATTACTACTAACTCACTATTACATCACTACAACTCCTTCGAAGACTCATAACTACCTAGTTATGGCATCACTGCAACTCCTCCCAAGACTGGATTATGTTTTGGCTTAGGATTCTTAATAAGGTTATATATCCATACCCAAGAACCCCACCAAATAGAAGATTTATATAAAACATTATAACATTTATTCCATGAATAGGATTAAAGTGCTATAATCGAAATATCATGCTTAGTTATAATGCAAAGCTAGATATTGGATCTAAATATATCATTTATAATTCATACTTAATAAAACATAAATTCCAACATAATTCTAGCATGAAATAAGTGTCTCTCTATATTAACTCATGAATTTAATTAATCATAATGCTAACATCTAAACATAATGCTAGCATAAAACATCTATCTAATTAAATCTAGAAAAGCAAGCTTAAAATATATCATCATGCTAACATATAATTTTTCTTCCTTTCCACAATGAAAAACATCTTCAAAAGAGATCATAACCAACTCATTATTTCATTTTCTCAAAAACCAAATATTCCAAACATTTACATGAAGACTTCCAAGCCTTATAAATTCAGGAATAAAAATAACCAAGTTACATAACAAAACTTCCATTTTCATAACAACTTTTCATTCCCAGATACATTAGAGCACATCCACCTAAGTGTCCTCTACACCACCTTTTTTTCATGATCCATTTCATAAAATAAAATCTCCCACAAACTTTGAGAAAATAATAAGGATTAGGACAACTCATAAATTTTCTTAAAGCCTACCATGTACTAAGCAAATAAAATATGCAACAAGAAATAACATACAATAGATGCAACAACCATGCAAGCTAATCCATGCAATATATTTAAGAGAATTCCATACTTCTCTTATTAATGGAATACTTACGTACTTAAGCCTCAAAAATTCTATTAACTTAAATATATCCTTCTTTTTACAAATAGAACACAAAACCCTTTTCATAGCTCATTTGAATCAACGATTTCTCAATTAAACAAGCTTATTCTATTAAAAAAAATAAAGCTAATCAAATTTATCCAACAAACCCATTACTTCATCTATCCTATACTTAAATAGAAATTGATATTCTACGTTAATTCCTTAATTAGAACACTACCCAAACATAACATACAAATACCATTCCCTTAAACAAGCATATCATTAACTTGATATTCAAATAAGGTGCTAAATACTACTCAAGAAAATAATACATGCATAATTGCATCTCTCAAGAGTAGTAAATAAAATGCTTTGAAGAATAACTACATTACAACCAAGTTCTACCAAAATAAAAAGGTACTTGAATCACTATTCTAAAATAGAATATTAGAGCACTAACCAAGCCAAACCAAGCATAAAGTGTTGAAACACAAAGTATGCCAATGACCACCCAAGGCTTAGAGCATGGCTCACACAAACCAAATCCAAAATAGGGCATTCACACTACTTTACCAAGGCTTACTAACATGGATCACACAAAGCAAACCTAAACCAGGGCACTCACACTGCTACCAAAGATAACTAACATGGCTCACACAAGTAGAACCACTAGGGTGCTCACACTACTACCAAAGCTTACTAACATGGCTCACACAAAACAAATTCAAACTAGGGTGCTCTCAATACTACATGGCTCACATCAAGAAAAACCAAGCCAAGGAACTCACAATACTACCAAATATTACTAACACAACTCATACAAAGTAAACCTGACCGAGGGCACTCACAAGGAAGAATGAATAAGAAACTAAAAAAAAATAAAAAACAACCATAAGGCTTAAGATCCCAAGCACTCTACAACATAGAATAGGTTACAGGGTGAAACCACAAATATAAAAATAAAAATAGGCTTCTACATAGCAATTAAGCACCCCATCATAGAAGAATTAACCAACAAGACATGAGAAGGAAAATGTTCTTCAAAGCAACCTACAATACGTAACTGGATCGTGAATTACCGATATACCTACTCGCACTTTTGTTGTCTTCTCTATCACTACCACCCACAACACCAAAATATATCCTCCCTTTCTCTTCTATTCCAAAGAAATCCAACCAACTAAAACTTCCACCATCCTTCCTCTCAAGTAGCCTCTTCCTCTACTCAAGAATTTGGAAATATTTCCACAATCTCATTGGTTGAGTTGGTCATCCCCCATGACTCTCAACTCGTAATGTTTTCTTGGTGAATGTTAGCGTAAAGCTCACAACATACCATAATTCCAAGGCATAATTTAAAAAGGTAAATTTAATCAAGGATTAATATTAATTAATTTCCTTAATTATATAATCTTAATGTTTCTAGCACATTGAATTCCAATAATTATTAAGAATTAATATTACTAAAACTATTTAAAACAATTACAAGCAATAAATCTAATAACTCGTCCAAGATATTACTAGTAACAATAAACTACTTTGATTAATTACTTATCAATTAATATCAATTGTTAATATTGATATTAATATTTCAAGTATTAATATTACTATCCATATTAATACTTCATTGGATTAATCCATCAAATCATTGCTTGCAAAAATTCAAGAAATATAACACCATAATACACCATGTTGTTTTATCCTTAAGTAGGTGGATTGTTAAGATAACTAATATCTTATCCCCTACCTACTAAGCATGACTCTTTTCCAATAGAAATATCATGGAACAATGGTGTATTTAAACAACAAGAATATATGTAATGCATCTACATGAAGGGTATCTTGTTACCATTGAGCTATCAACGAACAAGTAATCCATCATTTTCCATATTTCTTTCAACGCTGGTGGTTGTCCCATATCAATCCACTTATGAGATCACCTCATACTACACCCATAAGATTCATCAGGAGTACCATATTCTCCATATAATATAAACAAAGAATAAAATACAAATACCACACATCGATACATAATTTAGTATAAAGATCAAGTTCTTCCAAGAAGTGTTGTTACATACTCCCCTTGGACTAAACACAGTCCTCTATGTTTCTTGGAAGTACAACATATAAATTTCATTCAAATAAATATAGAAATTGCTTTCTCATTTCTTCAACATCTTATCATGTCACAAAATTTTTAGAATATTGGTTTCACTAGAGCTTACATTGATCTAATGTTCATTTCGTCAACATCTTGGAATGAAACCCTAGAATTTGTATTAGTCTGACCTCAATGGCAAAGGAATCTACCATCTCCAATTTAGAAATAATACAAATATTAGTAGGATCAACAACATATTTTCTAATCAAGGATATGTGGAAAGTATCATAGATCTTTGATAGGTTGGGTAATGATCTCAAAAGTTCCAATATAATGAGGATCCAACATAGTTGACTTGATGACACTTTTCATGGGTATTACCCTCAATAAGACTCTATCTCCAAAAGAAAATTTTCTTGGTTATATTTTCATATTAGCATAGCTCTTCTTGTGATCGACAAATTCCTTAAGCCTTTGACAAATAACTCTAAGATGTTCCTCCATATATCTGTTAGTGTTCGGTCCAATCACCACTTAATCCTTTAGACTGCTCCATGATAGAGGTAATCTGCATCTTCTACTATACAAGGCTTCAAATTAAGTCATTCCCAAGGATACATGGTATCCATTATTATATGTAGATTCAACTAGATGAAAAAGTCTTCTCATTTTAAATTTTTTTCCATGTAGTACATTTGAAGTATATCCTTTAAAAATTGGTTCATCCTCTTCATTTATCCATTTATTTATGGATTATATGTAGAATTGATGTTCAACTTAGTACCCACTGCATGGTGAAGAGCATGCTATAATTCTAAAGTAAACCTAGAATCCTTATATGATATAATCACCTCAAGAAAACCATGTAACCTAAAAATTTCTTTGGAAAATATATTTTCCATTATCAATGCATCACCCTTGACGTTCCTTGGTATAAAAGGTGTAATTTTTGTCAACTTATCGACCACCACAAGAATTGCATCATGTTGGTACCTAGTCTTAGGTATACCCACATTAAAATCCATAGATATAACTTGTCACTTCTTAGTATATTTATCATGTGGGTATAATTTTCTTGTTGGGTGTCTATGTTCTATCTTAATATTTTGTTATTCTAAACATCTTGCAATTAAAATTTTGATATCTTGTTTCATTCCTACCCAATAGAAGGTTTTTTTTATATTTTCTCTCATTTTTTACCCTCTTGGATGAGCAGAATATGGAGAAATATATACCTCTTGCATAATAATTCTCCTCAATTTACTAGTTTTGGATATGATAACCCTATCCTTGAGGCATATTTTAGATTGAAATCCTTATTTTTTATAGGATTTCTCTCAATTTTGCCTAGATTTCCATGCAATATTGATCTTGTAGTTGCATTTCTTTGACTTCGTCCATCAAGTCTATATGACTCTGGGTTAATGTTGCTATGTGCCTTCTCCTACTCAAGGAATTTACAACCTTATTTTCTTTCCCTTTGATATAATTAATACCAAATTCATATTCTACTAAGAACTCTATCCATATTCTTTGTCTTACATTCAACATAGGTTATATAAAAATATACCATAGACTTTGATGGTTTGTCTTTGTCTCAAATGGTTTACCCAACAAATAGTTCCTCTAGCTATTTAGTGCATGCACAACTACTTCCAACTCTAGGTCATGAGTAGCATAATTTAACTCATGGTTCTTGAGTTTCTTAGACTTGTATGCTACTGTAGCCTCATTCTGGGACAACACCCCATACAAACCTTCTAAGGAAGCATATATACATACTATAAAATTCTCAAGAGGATCTAGTATCTTGAGAATTGGTTTTGTAGCCATCTTATTCTTTAAAGTTTCAAAGGCAATTTCATATTTGTTCAACCATTTGAAATCCTTCCCTTTTATTTGAAGGTTGGTTATAGAGTAGGCAATATTTGAATAATCCTTCACAAAACACCTATAATAACTAGTGAGCCCCATGAAGCTTCTTATGTTAGACACATTTGTCAGTGCATGCCGACTTAATAACCTCACTTTTCTTAGGATCTACATCAATTCCTTCTACTAATATGATATGTCTCAAATACTTAACTTGTGAGGTATAGACCTCACATTTAGATAACTTTTCATATAGTTGGTTTTTCCTCAGCACCTCTAACACTAACCTTAAATGTTGGTCATGTTCCTATTTGGTGTGAGAATATATCAAGATATCATCTAAAAATACCAAAACAAATCAATCTAGATATTTCTTGAACACACTATTCATCATATTCATAAAAGTTGTTGGTGCATTCATCAACCCAAATGGAAACACTATGAATTCATAGTGTCCATATCTAGTCTTAAATGTTGTTTTATGAGTATCCTCCTTTGGAATTATCAACTGATGATATCTTGATATTAAGTCAATATTTGAAAATATCATGACATCCTTTAGTTAATCAAAGAGATCATAAATCCTTGGTAGAGGATACTTATTCTTGATGGTCACATTATTTATCATCTTATAATCAATTCACAATATCAAGTAACCATTCTTATGTTTCATAAATAGTATTGGATCACCCTAGGGTGACATTAGGTTTAATAAGACCCTTTTCCAATAAATCATGAAGTTGCACCTTTAACTCTTGCAACTCAATAGGGATAATTCTATAAGGTGTCCTTACAATGGTTTTTGCCTCAGGTATTAGTTAAATTGTAAAATCAAATTCACATAAAGGTGGTAGGCTTGGTATACTTCTATAAATACATACCTAAATACATCCATCATCTCCTTTATCACTTATCTTGACATTAATATTGACTACATACAACATACCACCTCTTTTAATGACTTTATTCAGTTGCATAGTTGATAATAGATGTGGTCAAAAATACCCTTACCTATTTTGAACTCTTACTTTATTCTTATCCTTATCGGTGTAATACATCCACTTCTCTTGGAAGTTTATTAAAGCTTGATGAGCATTCAACCAATCCATCCCTAGGATAATATCAAAAGCATGAAGTGGTGCTACATATAAGTTCCATATAGTTGATACATTGAGTAAGGTTATCATAGATATGGGTAAAAATTTATCCACTAAATAGGTTTTACTAGACCCATACTCAACTTTCCACCCTTGTGCCAAAAATATAGGTCTTTCCAACATATCCTTGATAATACTAGTGGAAATAAAACTATTTGTAGCTCCACTATCTATTAAAACTTTGACATCCTTTTTAAACAACCTATAATTAAATAACATAGGTGTCACTTGTCCATCTAGGTTTTGTTGGAATATTATTCTGACCATGTGGTATTTCCAAGTCAGCAAAAAAAAATCAAAATAAATATGTCCCCTATTTTATAAATGTAGAATATAATAATGTGTTTTTAGGAAGATTTCAGTTTGTAACAACTATAGGTTGTTACACTTCTTGTAACAAATTTATAATATTTGTATTAGGGTAGAATAGTATCAAAACACATTATTGTAACATTTTGTAATAAGGGAGAATTTGAATGAAGTGTGAAAAACGAAAAACGTAGCTCCAGTCTTGAATTTTGAATGAAGTGAGAGGCTATAAATTTTAATTTACAAATCCTTTTCTACTTATTTTTGGAAAGTTTATTTACATTACTTAGCGCTATAAGATTTATAAATTTAACATGATTCTTATAAGTGTAAGGCCTTCATTTCATCTTCTAAAAACTGCAACTTCTTCATTTTTACTATGTTTTCCAGTTTTGCAATCTGCTTCATTTTATCTATGTTTTATATTATAAAATTTATTTGGTATCAAAGCTTGGTAGTTTTAGTTGTTGGGTTTGAAGGCTTTGCATTGTTATTGAAGTTTTAATTTAAAATTTCTTGGAGAGTTCAGTTTTTTGTTGCAAATTGTTGTAATGGCAAGCAACTCAAACTCACTTCCACTTCCAGAGTTTGATGGATCAAACTGTGAATATTGGAGCATAAAAATAAGGACTTTGTTAAAAGAAAAATATTTGTGGAGCATTAATTATGAAGGTTACATAGAACCATCATATTGGACTGTGTTAACATCATATGTAACTAAATATATGAGGGAGAAAGAGAGCACGAATTGTCTTGATTTGTAGCATTTGTAATCTGCTCTTTCTGAGAGCATTTTTCCAAGGATTGCAAATTGTGTTTTTGCAAAAAAGGCTTGTAAATACTTGAAAAAAATTTATAAATGAAATGATAAAGTAAAAGAGTTCAAGCTTCAGAACTTGAGAAGAGAATTTCAGAACCTTTGGTAGTAAGATAATGAAGATGTAGGAGATTATTGTGTGAGAGTAAAGGCAGTGGTAAATAAAATGTCCACTCTTGGTGAAGATGTGGAGAAACCAGTTGTAATTAAGAAATTTCTCAGAACTTTGACAGATAAATAGGATAATTCTTCCCTTATGCTTGAAGAATCCAAGGATTTTTCCACCATGGACTTTGACCAATTAATTGATACTCTTACATCTCATGAAGAAAGAATTCATGAGAGAGAAGATAAGAAAAAGCAAGCCATTTGTAGTGAAGAAAAAGCATTTTATATCAAAGAAAATGATGCACATGGAAGAGGACAAGGAAGAGGCTCTAGAGGAAGAGGTAGAAATGGAATAGGAGGAAGAAGAGGCTCCTTTGGTAGAGGAAGAGGCAGAGATCATAATTCTAAAGGTGATCATCAAGCTCATGCTTCAAGAGGAGGATCAAATGCAAGAGGAAGAGGTAGAGGTAGAAACATAAGAAATGTTCAATGTTATCATTGTAACAAATATGGCCATTTTGAGAAGGATTGTAGGCTGAAACAATTCTATAATATATCAACAAATTATGAATAGGAATACTTCTTTGAAGATGAGACATTGTTCTACTCAAATGAAAGTGGAGCGCTCCATTAAGAGCAAGCATTTCTCTCCTATGATAGACCAAAAAGTTTCACCAATGAGACATGGATCCTTGATAGTGGGTGCACAAACCACATGACTAAAAAGAAGTAGTTTTTTTCTTCTCTTGACCATTCTTATAATTCAAGTATCAAGCTTGGATATGATAAGCACTTGGAGGTGGTTGCAAAAGGGGACATAGAGGTTCCTTAAAAAAGAGGTAAATTGAAGGTAAAATATATTTATTATGCACCTGATTTGAAGTATTCTTTGATGAGCATTGGGAAAATTTTAGAAAAATATTACAAATTGGTTTTTGAGGATAAAATGTGCAAAATTTATGATAAGAATAGAAGGCTGATAACAAAAGTGCAGATGACTAAGAAAAAATTGTTTCCATTGAGGTTTGTTGAGCAAGGGGGAGAACTTGCTTGTGTGGGTATTGAATATAAAAGGAGGCTATGAAATTTGAGATTTGGGCATTTGAATTTTCATAGTTTGAGGATGCTTTCACCACTTGTGTATGTTTTGCCAAAAGTAGAAGACACCAAGGAGATTTATGAGGGGTGCGCTCTTGGTAAACAAACAAGGGGGCTATTTCCCAAAGGTGAAGCATGGAGGGCCCAATATCCACTTCAGCTGGTTCATAGTGACATTTGTGGACCGATACCAACTCAAAGTATTGGTAAATCTGCGTATTTTCTCACTTTCATTGATGATTTTTCAAGATATTTTTGGATTTATTTCCTTAAGCATAAATATGAGGCTTTTTTTTGCTTCAAATAATTTAAAGCACTTTTTGAGAAATAAAGTGGGTATACCATAAAATATTTGAGGAGTGATAGAGAAGGTGAATTTTGTTCTAATGAATTTGAAGAGTTTTCTAGGGAGCTTGGCATCAAGAAGCAAAATACCAGCCCCTACACACCTCCAAAAAATGGGGTGGTTGAAAGAAAGAACAGGACTTTGGTGGAGATGACAAGATATATGATGCAAAATAAAGGTTTAAGTTCATTTTATTGGGCTAAAGAAAATAGTAATACTAATTATATTATTAATAGAAGTACTACTAGGAGTATAGAGCATAGTACTCCTTATGAATGTTGGTTTGTAAAGAAGCCAAATGTACAACACTTTAGAGTTTTTGGGAGTGTTGCTTTTGTGCATGTGAATGAAGAGAAGAGAAAAAAACTTGATGCTAAGAGTGAGAAGATGATTTTAATTTGTTATAGTGAGCAATATAAGGCCTATATATTCTTTAATCCTCATTCTAGAAAAATTATTGTATCTAGAGATGCAATTTTTGATGAAGGGGGAAATTGGAAGTCTCAAAATTTGTGTGTTGATTATGATGTGTTTGAAGAGATTGTTCCAAGTAGCCAATAAAGTGTTAAGCCCAACCATATTTCTACTAATAATTCTTTGTATATAAGTACTTATTTTGGGTCACCATCTCACATGGGATCCACAAGTTCATCTTCAATTCCAAGAGCAAGCCAATAAGAAGTTCCTACAATATTTTTCGTACCTCCATCACCAAGTGCAAATGTGAAGAGAAAGAGATTGTTGAAGGATAATCCACCATCTCAAATCATTGACACCAACTTCAATATAATATTGACAAGAGGCCAGCATCAAGAAATAAAACCAAGTCTTGTAAAGTCTTGAGAATTTGCACTTGTATGGAGATGAAGACAATGGAGACCCCAAAGGTGATATTGTCAATTATGTTCTTGTTTCAAAAGTTGTTGATGATTTTGAACCTTCCTGTTATGAACATGCTGCTTCTAACAAGTTGTGGATGAAGGTAATGAATGAATAAATTCATTCTATTGAAAATAATGACACTTGGGAATTGTGTGAACTGCCCAAAGATAGAAAATATGTTGGCTACAAATGGGTCTACAATATCAAAAGGCACAGTGATGGTTCCATTGAAAGATACAAGGCTATATTGGCTGCCAAAGGCTTTACAAAAAAGTTTGGTATAGACTATAAGGAGGCTTTTGATCCCATAGCAAGACAAGAGACAGTGAGAATGGTGCTCTCTTTGGCTGCTCACAAAGGCTGGAGTGTGCACCACATGGATGTAAAAAGTACTTTCCTCAATGGGTATCTTGATGAAGAGGTGTATGTGACACAACCTCAAGGTTTTCAGGTCCATGGCAAAGAAGATCAGGTCTATAGAAGATGATCTCAAAATAAGTGACATCTCCTATCCACACAAAGCAATTGGATAAGTTACAATTTCCCTTAATTATACTTAAAATCAATTAGTTTCATTTTTCCATGAACTAACTTAGACATTACCACCCTCCTAATAATGATCATGGTCACACTTACCTTTATGCAAGGTGCCATCCCTAATAAGACACTATATGAAAGAGGAAATACACTATAACAATTGAAATAATATGAAGTGCAATGAAAAATAGATATTTGCAATAGATTTGAAATTGATAAACTTTATATTTTACAAATAGGCCCTTTCAGTTACAATTGATCTCCCAAAATGGAGGGTTTTATTTTATAAGTGAAATCTATGGTGTGGCAAGTTATATTATTGAATGTACATCAGGTTTTAGGAGGGCTTAGAAGATATATTTCTTGACCTCTCGAGTGGCCATGCATATCCAATACCTACATGCAAGCCCACAATAAAAATATTAGTAGCCTCTATAGGGTATTTCAAGATAAGGCCTTAAATCATAAAAAATAAATACAATAGATTACAAAACAAATTTCATAGTGGTTGATATTACCCTAAATAATCTAAAAAATTGTAGGGATATTCCTCTATATTTCAAGAATCTTCGCTCAAAATTTTAGAGCAATCTGAGTCTATATGAGGAAGTTATTCCCAAAACATTGAGGGTGGGTCTGGTCGGATTTTGTAATTCTTGGACGTGTTTTGAAGCCTTTGATGTAGATGTAGGATGTAACCTGTGGGTATGGCTACAAAAAAAGGATTAGAAAATATTCCAAATATCCTCCATGGTTTAATCCTTCAATATCTCTAAATGGTATACCTACAATCACAATATTAAAACATGTATACAACAAAATCAAATAGAATTTGAGTAGAGTTTCATTATAATTCTTGTGCATACATGAAAAATAAAATGGAATCCTATTTATAATGTCTCCCATGGATGGATGAGGGCTACAAGGATGTAAGAGAGTGGGTGACAAGTGAAATGGGTGCACAATAGAGGTATTTTAGAGATTCCCTAATTAGAGTGGAAAAATGTGCAAGTTTCTCTATTTGGATTATGACAACCTATGACACATCATAACATGCCTCACTAATGCTATTTTTTTGGAGAGATTCCTCACCCACAAAAATGGAATTTCTCATCAATGTGCTTGGGTGGAGGGAAGGGAGGAATCTTAGGTTTCCCCAAATCAAGGACAAGTGTGCATATTTCCCTATTTGAGTTGTAAAACCCTATGAAACATTATGACACATCATAACATGCCTCACTAATGCTGTTTTTGTGGAGGGATTTATCACCCACTAAAAATTATGTGCTTTATCAATGTGTTTGGACGGAAGGAATCCTCATCCATGTGCATTAATGCACTTGGAATGTGGATGAAAGAGGGGAAATAAATGCCAATCAAAGTTAATATGAACCAGAATTTAATATAATGAGTGATCCCATGATGACCGTGGTTAGGTGTAGGAAGGGGCCAAAGTGGGTCAAAGGGGTAGAATAGGTCAATGAGATTAAAATAGAAAATATTAATAATTTATAAGGTTTTAAATACATTAATTAAAATAATTGCATACATTATTAAATATTAATATCAACTATTACAAATGTGACACTTTTTAGGTGTCCATAGATGCTCTTTTTCATACCACATTGTGTGAAAACACAATATGGTGCAAAAAAACCAATGACACTGGCTGTTGGCTTGACGATGGACAAAGGAAACAATAAGAAAATGATTAAAATGACCATTTACTTGAGGAAAGTGATGAAATATTATCTTAAATCAAGAACAATCTAAGATACCCCACTTATGGAAGAAACAAATGTCCTTTGCATATTTACCTTTGACGAATTGACAAGATCAATTTGACTAGAATTTTGAGTCTTGGAATCAAGGTTTTGATTAGAAATTTTGAAAGAGAAATAAAATATGAGTTTTTATTTTTTCCCCAATAGAGGGAGGGTTAATGATAGTCTTAGGAAAATATTTTCAAACACACATAACTTCAAAATTAGGTGTTTGAGTACTAAATTAATTTGAGATAAAATTCATGGGTACTTGTCAACCCCCTCAAATGGTGAGTGGATGACAAGAAATGGGTGACAAACATGATGCAATTGATATATGGATGAAAATTATAGCATGGAAGAAGGGAAGGTGCAAAAAATGTGATGTTGGTGGTCATGTGCAAAATTTGGGAGCTTGTGTAGCCTGATGATGTAGCCTGTGGGCCTAACATTATTATAATGTACGAGATGCTTGCAAGATGATATATAGATACATATTTTGTGCAAAATTATTTTGTGTTTGTGATGATGATGTGATGTGTTATGCATTGAATTGATGATGATGTATGTTGTTAATTTATTGATAATGCATGAATAGATATAGTAATTGAAATGAGATGCATGTGAAGAGACTCATGATGGATGGTTATTTTGATAAAATAATAAATGTGACTAACATGAAATGAAATGGTTATGAAACTATGAATAAATATATAGGGTGTTTAAATGCATGTTTGATTACCCAGGTGTTGTAGGTGAGTTGGAGAGGAGAGAGCAATCCTCCAAAGGAGGTCCCAGGTTCGAATCTCCACCCTACCAAAAAGGTGAATTGGGTACCCAAAATCCAATTGATAATTTTGGTGTGGGCAGGGCCGAGCATGACTCTCGAGTGACTTTGAAGGTGTAGAACCCCTTGTTCGTGGTCTCTCAGACCAAGGTGGCTCCGCAAGGAGTTTTTTTCTTATAAAGAAAAAAAATGCATGTTTGATTATTGTTCCAAAATGCTTAATGTAGACACCAAAACCTAGCCACTTGTCATCCATCCTAACTTTCCCACCATTTCCACCCATTATTCATATATATTTATGTATATTTATTTTATATATATTTAAATATTAATATTTTATATATTATATTATATATATAATAAATATATATTTATATAAGTGAATTAATCCCAGCCATATGATTTCACTTAATCCTAGCCATCCATCCATATTAATCCATGCCACACCCTAGATTTAATATCCACCCTCCGATATGCTTTTATCTCAGCCACATGATTAGTGTCTTTGAAACCCTAAGTATACCCTAGGTTGGATTATTAATAGGAGTCATTTTGATGGCTCAACCCCTAAGCAATTGGTATCCTAAATTTGAAGAAGCATTTTCGTGAAGTGTTTGCCATCGAGTTCCATAGATTATACAAGTGCTCTTCCCTACCTCCCTCGCTCATCCAGATCTACTTTTGCAAAAATCCCCCCCTCAATTTCCAAACGCATTTGGGTACTTCCTATCATTCTTGAGTGCCTCTATGCACTTCCTTCCCCACCGCCAAGCACCTTTGGGTGCCTTCTACCATTACCAAGCACCCACGGTCATTTCCTATAGCTACCAAGTTCCCATGGACATTTTACACTAGATGTTATGAATCCCCCCTAGCCTTCGGGTGATGCTAGGGCATTGCCTCACCATTTCACTACAATAGAGTTCATCAAAACAAAATATAGTAAACAAGGTAAATCTCTCATTTGGTATTTCATTATATACATTTTTAGTTTTTTCCATGTTATTCACAATATATAGCTAGGGTTTTTAAGTTGATTGTAGAAGGCCTCACATTGTGGAGCCCTCATAAGTGCTACTAACTCATTTACTATTTTATTGTGCCCAAACCTAAAAATTTTACATCAGCATTGGACAACTGCTTAAGCTGGAGTGGTCCAGCATTGGATAACTAGAAACCCACTCACTTTTGTTGGGAGAAGAGACACATTTTGAGACACTACCAACATTGCTTTCTAGGGTTTCAAAGAATCCTAGCCATTATAAAATTTGTATCAAAGAATTTGAGAATTCTTATTGTAACAATGGAGTTTTGAGGCTCCCCCCATTAATAAAAATCATTCATTATGCAATATTATTCTTTGAGTTCTACTTTATATATTTGTTATTTGGTGTTGCATTTTTTTCTCTTCAAATGGTGATCATGGTGGGACCCACTAAGGGTTTCTTTTTATGATTTTCCTTACTAATTTATTTGCTATTTTCTATCTTATTTTATAGGCTTTTCAGAGGTGTGAATCGAGTGTTTTTCACTGGTTAGGATTTCTAAGGACTTACATGAAGTTGCAAAAGGTGCGTGAATGCTTGATGATGCATGAGGGCTATCCAAAAATGCCTAGGTGCATTTTAGAAATTCCCAAGTATGTTTTACAGAGAGATGGAGCAGAAGCATAGGCTATTTTGTAAGTTTACAACTAAAACCCTAGCTTTTCTATTTTACATATTTTGGCCATATTACATTTTTTTAGGTTTCTAAGTTAAAAAGAACACATTAATTAAATTTGGGAAAAGCATTCATATTATCTTACATCTTAGGTTTCAGATTACTCATTTGCATCCATCCACACTTTCTATTTGAATTTTTTAGTTTCTATTGTATTCACAAATTGCATTCCGATTTCATGTGAACTAAAAATTTGCATAATTAGTTTGCATTATAGGGTTAGGGATTCCTATTTTTGTAGGTCTAAGTAGGAACATTATTCATATACCAAAATTATCCTTGCACTTGAGTGATTCCATACAAAGGAGTAGACGAACCCCCCGACTATATAGAGCGGGTTTTAAGTAGTGTACTCTACATCCTTTGGAAAAATTGGTATTGTGAGTAGTGGCTTCTAATTTAGACTATCGAAAGTGGTTATCTTTCTAACATTGTATGAAAACAATAGAAAATATTTTTTTTTAAAAAGAATCACACACTGCACGGTTCAAATTTAATAGTAGTGGCTGGATTTCATCAACAACCATTGCTTGAGATTTGGTGATGGTGGCTTTCATCTCCATCCACTAATATCTTCCCTTAGAAACCCTAGGTCACCCTCGAGCAAACTTGCTGGATTTCATCACCAAAAAGAATATCATTTCCCTATCTGAGCCATAGCTTTTACATTTCTTTGGATTAATTCAAATTATCACATTTGAAACACACAATATTGAAACCTAAGGAAATGAACTCATATTAAAAGGAGATAATCAATGAATAAGGTAAGATGCACATGTTAAATAAACTTAGCATTGAATTTTTATTTTGCTTTTGAAATTTAAATTTTTTGTTTCATTTTACTGCATAATCTGTATTCTTATTTATTTGCTTTATGGTCTTAAAACGAAAACAAAAGAAAACATTAAATCAAGATAATCCAATGAAACCTTCATCCACCTTACCCATAACTTTTATGGTAGATTTCATGAATGTGACATAGGAATATTTGTTTGTAGGTACCTCACATTCCTTGCCATCCATAACCTTTCATATGGCTATGCCCCAAGAATAATCAACCTCCCCAACCATTGATTGCCATATTACCCACATAGACATGGCAAGAGTAGAATCTCTCATGACATCTTCTAACTATGTCTTAGAGTCAGTCTCCAACTCACCTAGATAGGATCCTACTGTATAGCAGGAACTTATTTATTCCTAGCCACCATCTAGCTTTACTCAAGTGCATACCAACCCTATTTTTGAGGTATCAGTTGCACCATCCTCCCATATGTCTATTCCCCAACCCTCATGTACCCCTATCACATCATACACATCCACATATACCAATACCTTATATGAATCATATGTAAATTTTGCTTCACAAGTTTCAGCCTCACAAGTTACCATACCTAGTGTAACTTATCACCCAACCACATATTCCATGCCATCTGCTTCCATACCCTCCATTTTTGATAGAGATATCAACGAGGCATGGGAACACTTGAAAAAATTTCTTAGGCAACATCAAAATTATCAACAAAAAGTACAAGGGAACTCAAAAAGTTACCAAAATCTACTCATACTGTCCTCATTAACTAGGGTCCATCATGGGCACCATAGTATTTTGTGGTTTCTATCCCTATCCCCCCACCAAGCCATACCACTATCCATCCTATTCCCATTGGCCAACCTAGCCATAACCCTCATACATGAAACTTATTCCATAGTTATCCATATTTTCACCATCAATATCCCATTCATCAATATCCATCAAATTCCCCTAGTCATCATCACCAATATCATCATCACTTAGTCACTCCATAGCAATTTTCCATGCCACCTCAAAATCATCAGGTAATTCAAGGCTTCCACATTATTGAAGAAGACCCTCAAATTAAGGCCATGAAAAAATATATAGATCAATTGATACAATATACTCTTGGTTTAACAAACCATAAACCAACCTTACGATAATTGATCAATCAACCCATTCATCCTTTGGTACCATCACAACCATAAATGACATATGTCACAGTGCCTAAGTTTGAAAAATTCAAGGGAACTAAGGATCCCAAAGAACATGTGAGCATGTTTGTACACGCTTGTTTTAGAATTCAAAATGATAATGCTCTCATGCTCATAAATTTTCCTCAAACATTAGGAGGAGATGCCAAAAAGTGGTATAATCAATTTCCCAGTCATAGCATTTATACTTTTAAGCAATTGACTGACCAATTGTTTGAATTTTTTATCCTAAATGTTAGAAAGAAAGTCTCATTATATGATGCCTATGCTTTAAGACAACATGATGATGAGTCTATCTACGATTTTGGAAACTATTGGAGGGTTGTCATCACCAAGTTGTTATTCACTTTACCAATGGATGAGTTAATCAAACTATTCACCAAGAGTTGCTTAAAACCTATCTCTTGGATGCTTCAACTACAAACTTATCATTCATTTGAAGAAGCTTTAGCTCAGGCTAGTGTCATTGAGGAAATAAAAATACAAGAAGGCATACTTAAGCCTAAGAAGAAAGAATGGAAAAATAAGGATCAATATAAAAGAAACTATTTTAGCCAACCCAAATCAACACAGGCTACACCAACCAATCATCCCAATCACATTAATCAAATGGTCACGAGCTAGTCGATAATGGCTCAACAACAACCAGTGCAAAAGTTATTGCAATAAATTGCTTATCATGTGGTATCCTCAAGAACTCAAGCCATGTAAAATACAATGCCAACTATAGAAAACCATCCTTGACAATAGTCTATCTAAAAAAATCACCAATACACCCCTTTATCTGATCCATATGCTTCCCTTTTTCAAAGGTTGTATGACACAAACTAACTTGTTTTGCTTGAAATTATACCAGATGATCCCGCTAAACTCAGTAAACACTATCAAGAACATATATATTTGTCCTTATCATAGGTAAAATGGCCATAATATTAATAATTTCCATACATTCAAAGACATCTTTCAATACCTAATTGACTTGGGGGTGATCAATCTTGACAACCCCCTTGCTCAAAAAAATCAAAATCAAGGTATTTTTCAAACACCACTTCCTCATCATGAGGAGGTGCAACCTAACATAGGAGGGGCTGATACCAAAACTCCTAATCAATTCAATAATATCCATAAATACCAATGGTTTGTAGGGGCCATCCATGTGGTCACTAGAGGTCAAATAAACAATTAACAAAATGTAAGGCAACAACCTCAAGCAAGTGTGTCACAACCTCCTACATCGCCACCCATTAAAATTTCCCCTAATCCTTCACCAAAAATCCATATCTCTAGCCAACCAAATTTACCAAATCCCCTCATCAATCATCCACCATGACCAGTCATCTCATTAAGTAGATGGTTAACCATAAGTCTAAATATGAATTCTGCCAAATTATCAATTTATGAGTTAATTCAAAAATCTCCCCCACATTATGAGGCATTAATGGATATTATGAAGTCCATTTAACTACAATATCAAGATTCTAATACCTTAAACAACTTTTTAGGGAGCATCCAAACATGCATGGAGCCTTCCATCACATTCTATGACTTTGAGATTAATCCAATCTCATTGGATATAGTAGAACCTCCATTGCATATCATGGTTCTAATTTACAAGTAGTTTAAAAGAGTACTAATTGATATCGATTCCTATATCAATATCATCACCACATCCACCCTTCATCATTTGAACCTTCCTCCATCTTATATTACCAAGTCATCATTCACCCTAAAGGCATTAAATGATTCTTTATGTTCTATAGTTGGAACTGATGTTTTACCCATTGAAGTAGGGGTCATAACATTGCACACCATGTTTCACATATTGGAAGGATCCATGGTGTACAATGTACTTCTTGGAAGACCTTGGATGAAGGAAATGATATGTGTTCCTTCAATACTACACCAGTTTTTAAAGTACATTCATGAAGGACAAGTACATTGCATACCGAAGGATGTCAAACCATTTAGATATTATAGTTTCATCTCAAATCCATATGATTCTATGCTTCCTTCCACTCACCTTTTCCTTTCACCATCAGCCTATCCATCTACCACTTCATCAATTTCCTCATAAAAAACTCCCATTCTTGAGGAGCTCCCTATCACCAATCCCCATCAAGTTTCCATGACCCCATCATCTTCATCATTGACTACATGCACATGTGATCATAGTCAGTCCACATCATCAACATCATTTCCATTCAATTCATCATCATAATCCATTAAAAAACCTTCCCAATCCAATTCATCATCATAACCTAATGTTTCACAAGTTGAATTGATGGACTGTGAGACATATTCATCTTTACCATTCCCCGAGACATCATACAACTATAGTCCTTCCATATCCTCCCAATTTGAGATCCACCTCACTAATCTCGGTATTGGTTAATACATGGTCCAAGACATCACTACTCACCATTCCTAAGGCTACGGATTTTGGTCACCCACGTGACCCACATTTACCCACAGGAGTAGTATATAACATGGGTTCAGCTCCAAATAGCATATCAAGAAGTGCATAGGATTGCATAAGCAATGAGTATCACATCCTATTGATGTTCCATATTAATAAGTGCATGACTATTCGGGTCTAGGTTTCCACTCACTTTCCACCACCTCTATTCTTGAAAAAGCCTTACAAAATCTTAATCTCAATTTAGGAGAAGAAACCCTCCATATTGGTTATTATGACGATGAAATATATGAATAATCAAACTTATGTCGATAATTTTAGATGAATATGAAGAATATTCAGAGCCCATTATTCCCCATACCGAACAAAATAAGTTTTATGTCAACATGTTCTCCATCCATGAACCCATATTTCACTTGATTCTCCCACAAGAGCGATCCGCCCCTATAGGTGAACCACCACCTCCATTCCATTAAGCCATTTCATAAGCCAACTTGTAACATATGTACACAACACAAAAATAATGGTTTTTCACCACTACAAAAAAATCAAAAATCAAAATCAACAAAAACATATTTTATTTTTTAGCATTGCATATCATGTAGTTAAATGCATTTAATTGTTGCTTGCTACTATTCAGGTTTACCAAGATCTTAGTGCTGGTTCCTATGTCCCATCCATTCCATCTGACCTTATCCACATTACCCATAATTAAACATGAATCCTGTTGATTTATTCACCTCGCTTTGTAATCCATATGATCTAGATAAACCAATTCCAATTGATATAAGCCTTATTGATATGGATCAGATTTCCACATCTCCATAATTTTTTGATTTTGTCTTGTTCAAGGAATTTTTAAGGGATTCCAAAAACTACATTCCTCCATACCCTTCGCCTTTACCTTCACCTTCACCTTCGAATCTTGAGGTTTTCCAAGCAAAAGTATATGAGGATAAGCCATAAGAGTTTGATGATATCTTAGATGACATTAATATGATCCCTAAACCCCATAAACTTGAGGAATGTTCCCACATGTCCATTGAAGATACCATCAATGTGGACCTTAGTTCAGACAAAGACAATCCCTAAATTATCATGTTTGGAAAAAATTTATCACATGATGATCAATAGCAATTAATTGCTCTCATTAAGAGGAAGAAGGGCATATTTGCATGGTCCTATAAGTATATGCCTGGTCTTGACCCTAGTTTGGTTATCCATAATATCACCTTACAACCTGATGCTAAGTCGGCCAAACAAAAACTTAGGATATTGCATCCTACCATGGACCTCTTGGTAAAAATAGGGCTTCAAAAACTCTTAGACATGAACTTCATAGTTCCTATCGACTATCTTGAGTGGATTTCAAACATGGTACCTATTAAAAAACCTAATGGGGTGATACGCGTTTGCACTTACTTTCAAGATGTTAACAAAGCATATTCTAAGGATGACTTCCCTCTCCCAAACATTGATACTCTTGTCGATACCTACACTGGCCATGAAATGCTTTCACTCATTATGTATACAACCAAATTTGAATAAATCCTAATGACAATCACAAAACAACATTCACTACACCTTGGGGAAATTTTTGTTACAAGGTGATGCCCTTTGGCCTCAAAAATGCAGGTGCAACTTATCAATGTGTCATGACATACATTTTCCATGACTACATGCATAATATTATTAAAGACTAGGTGGATGATCTCTTGGCTAAATCTAAAACTCGGCAAGAACACATTGGTGTATTGAAAAAAGTTTTTGACTGACTTCTAGAGCATAATGTAAGGTTGAGCCCCAAGAAATGTGTCTTTGGTGTTACCTCGGGAAAACTTCTAGGATTCATTATCTCTAAAAGAGGCATTGAGGTGGACCCTAAAAAATTCAAGACCATCATGGAGATGCCTCCCCCAACTAACTTAAAGGAATTACGTAGTTTACAAGGAAAGATCCAATCAATCCATCGTTTCACTATGCAACTTTATAACAAATGTAGGTCATTCAATCACCTACTACAAAAGGGGGTGTTATTCTCTTGGATAGATGAATATCAAAAAGCCTTCAACGACATCAAGAAATACCTAGCTTCTCCACCATTCTTAGCTCCTCCTTCTTCAAGGGTCTCATTTTATATTTAAATCTTAGCAACAAACTTTGCATTAAGTATAATACTTGCACAAAAGAATGAACAAAATCAAGAGCAAGTTGTTGACTATGAAGAACACAAGCTTATACTGAGAGGGGGGGTGAACAGTATAAGACCGCTTTTTACTTTTTCCTTCAAATCAACTTTCAATTCAATATTATGCAATGTATAGAAAGCAGTATTAATAGCAGTAATCAAAGCAATGCACAAAACACCATCCACAATAGAGACACAACAATTTACGTGGTTCACCCAATGCGGGCTACTCCACGGATAAAATCTCTCACTAAATTTTATCAACTCAAAATCTGGGAATACCTTTCCCGATTACAATGTTTATGGGCACCAACCCAAAGGAGATACCAATCCCCTAGCTCTGCTCTAACTGGTGATCCTCTAGAAGACCTCTACCTCCTTTGCCCTTAGCAAATGGAACTCTATCCACAGAAGACACCTGTCTTCCCTGCTCTGGCTGGAGACCTCTGTCCTCAACTCTATCACCTCAAAAGCTGGTCCTCGAAATTGCACTAAACACAGTCCTTCGGTCTAGCACAAATGTCCTCGATCTCTTTCTCTGATCTGCACCAAACACAGTCCTTCGTTCTGGCACAAATGTCTTTGTCCTCTTTTTTTGGTCTGCACAAAAACACAGTCCTTCGCTCTTTTTGCGCAATCACAGCTGCACTTGATCAATCTTCGACCTTTGCACCTCTGCGCAATTACAGCCGCATAGTCTTCGTGCACTCTGCTCCCTTGCGATCTCTCTCACTTGGAAGATTCGACAGAATGCACTCTGCTCTCGATGATCGAACTTCTTCTCTTCGCACAGTCTACGAACGCCGCTCTTCGAACGCACACTTCGATCGATATCTTTTTCTCTCCAAGCAGCCCTACTTTTATACTAATACTTTCAAGATCAAAACCTTGATCTTAGTCGACTGCTACCCTTAACTTCGTCGACTGCAAAACCCTAAACTACGTCGGCTCAAATTCAACTCTGTCGGCTTCAACCGCCTCTGTGGTTCTGTAGCTTTTCTCATGAAACTACAACATGTCACGATATCATGACACCTTTGCAACCGTACACTATCTTATGGCTTTTGTCATGATATCGTGACACTTTTACTTCTGCTGACGTCATCTTCTCTTCTGTCATGAAATCGTGACCCTTCTATCTTCATGGCCTTCTTCTCTGCTTTTGTCATGAAATCGTGACACTTTTGCCTCTACTGACGTCATCTTCAATTCTATCATGAAATCATGACCCTTCTGTCTTCATGGCCTTCCTCTCTGCTTTTGTCATGAAATCGTGACACTTTCTTGCCTTGAGCTTCTTTCTGCCTTACACCCATGAAACTAGAACATGTCACGAAATCATGACGCTTTTGTCTTCATAGCCTTCCTCTCTGCTTTTGTCATGAAATCATGACACTTCACCTATGGAAGACATGCTTTCAGTTTCTATCATGAAATCGTGACACTTCTATCCGTCTGCTATCTTTTCTCCCTGTCGCAAAATCATGACACTTTCTGCATCCGTACGCTATCTTTTTTCCTATCACAAAATCATGACGCTTTCTTGAAAGCTTTCTTTGCAACCTATCACGAAATCATGACGCTTCTCATTTCAGACTCTTCCCTTTGTTGCATGTCACAAAATCATGACAGTTCTCACTTCGAGCTTTTCAGCATGTCAAAATCATGACAGTCCTCACTTCATCTTTTGTAGCATGTCACGAAATCGTGACTGTTCTCACTTCGAACTCTGCAGCATGTCACGAAATCGTGACACTTTTCGAGATACTTTATCTCTCTTCAAACTTGTCACGAAATCATGACAGTTCACACTACGGACTCTCCCCTTGCATCATGTCACGAAATCATGACACTTTTTCGTCCATACAACCTTCCTTGCATTATGTCACGAAATCGTGACACTTTCCCTTCTTTGCCTTCCTGCACTTTTCGAGTCACAAAAATGTGACATGTCATGAAATCGTGACACTTTCCACCTTGCTTTCTTTCTCTGCCAACATGTCACGAAATCGTGACAGTTTTGCCTGCTTCTTCTCTCTCTTCCAACATGTCACGAAATCATGACAGTTTTGCCAACACTTTCTCTCTCCTCTAAAATGTCATGAAATCATGATATTTTTCTAGCACTTTCTCTCTCCTCTAACATGTCGCGAAATCGTGACAGTTTTTCCAGCCTGCTGCATACTTTTTCTAACTTGTCTTTTTTCTTTGATCTTTTGCAAATGGGCTACTATGATCTTCTTGGAAACCCACTGTCCATGCTCTGAATAATCTGACATTAAATCAAATTCCTTCAAGAGCTTCTTGACATCAATGACAACTTCTACACTTGAGCAAAGGCAATGTACCCAAGGTACCCAAAATTGCCAACAATCTCCCCCTTTGTCATTGATGGCAAACCTTTACTGAAAACACATCTCAAGAGCCAAAACTGAAACCAGCTATGCTAACAACTGAGAATCTGCCTTTGAAGTTTTGCTCCCCCTGACTTGAAGCTCTTCTCTTCACTTGATGCTCTCCCCCTTACTCATATCTCTCCCCCTTTGTCATCAATGGCAAAGGGTCACCTTTGGGGCTCGGGACTAAGAATGAGCCTCTTAGCTTAGTCCCTCCCCCACCTCCTGATGAGGTGATTAAAACAAGGGTGGGAGTAAAACTCCCATTAGGCACTGATCATCATCATCGTCTACAATTTCCTTGTCGGGCCTTCTTTTGAATTCTTTGTCAATATTCCTGTTCTTGTTCCTGTCACTGTTCTTATCCATGCCTTGATCCTTGGACCTGTTTATACCACTGTTCCTGTTCCTGTACCTTGGAAGTTCAGCTCTACACTGTCTAGCTGTGTGGCCTGCATTGTTGCACTTATAACAAGTAACAAAGTTATTTCTTTTAGGCATACCTACTTTTTGAATCCACCAGTTCTGACCAAACCTGTTCCTGTTATTTGCCTTGCAATAAACTGCCTTGTGCCCGAACTGTTGACAAGAGTAGCAATACCCTCGAAAGAAACTAGCACTTCTGAATTTGTCATTTACTTTCTTCACTTGAGCCATGCAATGTACAGCCATGTGACCAAACCTGTGACACGCAAAACATCTACCATGAAATTTTCTTTTATTCGACCTCTTGGGTCCCGAAAACTTCTTCTTCTCAATCTGAATTTCGTTTTCTATTTCTGCGCATCTATCACTCATGGACTCATGATCTGAAGTACTTTCTTCATCAGAACTCTCTTCCTTTTGAAATCTCTTGCTAGATTCCCCAACTTGTTCCTTGTGCGGCTTAACAAAACCGAGACCTATTTTATCTGTTGGTTTTCTTTGACCTTTGATGAGAGACTTAACCCTTTTGGAGCTATCTTGAAACCTGTACAACTTATCCTTGTACTCTTTAGTTTCCACTTCCAAAGAAGCCATTTTCTGTTCCAACTCATTATACTGAAGAATCTTAGACTCTAACTCGTCCTTGAGTTCTTGTGTCTTAGCCATAGAGAAGTCAAGACTTTCTGTAAGATCATCTCTCTCCATACAACATTCATCTAACTTATCCTTGAGTCTGGCATTCTTCTTTCTTTCCTTTTTCAAAGCACTAAGAGCATTAGTAAGTTCACTTTCAAGATCCTTTATTTGTTTGCTTTCTGAATCATCAGAGTCTTTTACAGATTTCTTATCACTAGAGGTGCTACCCTTTTCAAAAACCATACATGCATCTTCCTTATAGTTTTCTGAAGCATCCTCATACATACTAGTAACCAATTCATTATTTGTGCAATCATCCTCAAGGTGACCAAAATTTCCACATCTAAAACATTTCATGATAATGAATCTATGTTTCGGTTCTTCCTCTTTTTCTGATATGAACAACATCTCATTTTCACTATCACTTGAAGAACTTTCACTATCACTACTCGAACACTTACTTGTTTTGTCCAGGTAGAAACTCTTCTTGTGCTTGTGAGAATACCTCTTTCCTTGATTGTT
Source organism: Wollemia nobilis (assembly GCA_028583015.1). Lineage (NCBI taxonomy): Eukaryota > Viridiplantae > Streptophyta > Pinopsida > Araucariales > Araucariaceae > Wollemia > Wollemia nobilis. The sequence goes on from JAQPPZ010016564.1 coordinate 1,001,873, forward strand.
GTGCTCATCTTTGTTCTTTCTGTGATGTTTGTGCTTTTTAGAATCCTTGCTCTTAGAATCCTGTTTCTCTTCATCACTTTCATTCTTGGAAACAGTACAATCAGTAGCATAATGACCAAACTTTCCACAATTGAAACATCTTATATTTTTCATGCTTTTGTGCTTTCTAGAGAACTTGCCTTTCTTGTTGTAATATGCCTCTTCATCACTAGAAGACTCATCACTCTCTTGAAGTTGTTTACCCTTGGATTTCTTGGTAGCTTTGAAAGCTGCTTCTTTCTTGACGTCAACCTTTACCTGAGTTCTCAACTCAAATGCTGCAAGAATGCTATGAAGCTCATCCTTTTTCAGTTTATCCAAATCTTTAGCTTCCTCAATAGCAGAAATATTTTCACTAAATCTATTAGGAAGAGATCTTAAAATCTTATCACAAACATCATTTTCAGCAAGCTCAAGTCCTAAGTCTTTCATGGAGTTAACAACCTCATCCATACGAAGCATGTAGTCACTAATATTTTCATCATCATTCATCTTGAGTTGTTCAAACATACCTTTGAAATGTCTCAACTTGGCCTTTCTGACATTTGCATCACCAGTATGAACCACCTGCAACTGTTTCCACATTTCACTAGTTGTCTTGCAGTGAATTACTTTGGTGAGATCTGCTTTCTGTAAACCTTTCAGGATTGCATTCATTGCTTTTGAATTGTTGTGATGTAGGAGCCTATCTTCTTTAGTATATGGACCATTTATAGGAATAGTGTACCCATCTTCAATCACTTCCCAAACCTCATTCCCAAGTGCCATTAGATGAACCTTCATCCTTGCACTCCAAAGACCAAAATCTGATCCATCAAGAATAGGTGCTGCATTGCCACTTGAATAATCCATTGTGTTCTTTGCTAGCTTTTCCTTCAAGCTGTTAAACTTTTTGAAGGCACCCGCTCTGATACCAATTGAAGAACACAAGCTTATACTGAGAGGGGGGGTGAACAGTATAAGACCGCTTTTTACTTTTTCCTTCAAATCAACTTTCAATTCAATATTATGCAGTGTATAGAAAGCAATATTAATAGCAATAATCAAAGCAATGCACAAAACACCATCCACAATAGAGACACAACAATTTACGTGGTTCACCCAATGCGGGCTACTCCACGGATAAAATCTCTCACTAAATTTTATCAACTCAAAATCTGGGAATACCTTTCCCGATTACAATGTTTATGGGCACCAACCCAAAGGAGATACCAATCCCCTAGCTCTGCTCTAGCTGGTGATCCTCTAGAAGACCTCTGCCTCCTCTGCCCTTAGCAAATGGAACTCTATCCATAGAAGACACCTGTCTTCCCTGCTCTGGCTGGAGACCTCTGTCCTCAACTCTATCACCTCAAAAGCTGGTCCTCAAAATTGCACTAAACACAGTCCTTCGGTCTAGCACAAATGTCCTCGATCTCTTTCTCTGATCTGCACCAAACACAGTCCTTCAGTCTGGCACAAATGTCTTTGTCCTCTTTTTTTGGTCTGCACAAAAACACAGTCCTTCGCTCTTTTTGCGCAATCACAGCTGCACTTGATCAATCTTCGACCTTTGCACCTCTACGCAATTACAACCGCATAGTCTTCACGCACTCTGCTCCCTTGCGATCTCTCTCACTTGGAAGATTCGATAGAATGCACTCTGCTCTCGATGATCGAACTTCTTCTCTTCGCACAGTCTACGAACGCCGCTCTTCGAACGCACACATCGATCGATATATTTTTCTCTCCAAGCAGCCCTGCTTTTATACTAATACTTTCAAGATCAAAACCTTGATCTTAGTCAGCTGCTACCCTTAACTTCGTCGACTGCAAAACCCTAAACTACATCGGCTCAAATTCAACTCTGTCGGCTTCAACCGCCTCTGTGGTTCTGTAGCTTTTCTCATGAAACTACAACATGTCACGATATCATGACACCTTTGCAGCCGTACACTTTCTTTTGGCTTTTGTCATGATATCATGACACTTTCTGCTTCTTGACGTCATCTTCTCTTCTATCGTGAAATCGTGACCCTTCTGTCTTCATGGCCTTCTTCTCTGCTTTTGTCATGAAATCGTGACACTTTTGCCTCTGCTGACGTCATCTTCAATTCTATCATGAAATCGTGACCCTTCTGTCTTCATGGCCTTCCTCTCTACTTTTGTCATGAAATCGTGACACTTTCGTTGCCTTGAGCTTCTTTCTGCCTTACACCCGTGAAACTGGAACATGTCACGAAATCATGACGCTTTTGTCTTCATAGCCTTCCTCTCTGCTTTTGTCATGAAATCATGACACTTCACCTATGGAAGACATGCTTTCAGTTTTTGTCATGAAATCGTGACACTTCTACTGTCGTCTGCTATCTTTTCTCCCTGTCACGAAATCATGACACTTTCTGCATCCGTACGCTATCTTTTCTCCTATCAAAAATCATGACGCTTTTAGCTTTCGAAAGCTTTCTTTGCAACCTATCGCGAAATCGTGACGCTTCTCATTTCAGACTCTTCCCTTTGCTGCATGTCACGAAATCATGATAGTTCTCACTTCGAGCTTTTCAGCATGTCACAAAATCGTGACAGTCCTCACTTCGTCTTTTGTAGCATGTCACGAAATCGTGACTGTTCTCACTTCGAACTCTGTAGCATGTCACGAAATCGTGACACTTTTCGAGATACTTTATCTCTCTTCGAACTTGTCACGAAATCGTGACAGTTCACACTGCGGACTCTCCCTTCTGCATCATGTCACGAAATCGTGACACTTTTTCGTCCGTACAACCTTCCTTGCATTATGTCACGAAATCGTGACACTTTCCCTTCTTTGCCTTCCTGCACTTTTCGAGTCACGAAAATGTGACATGTCACGAAATCGTGACACTTTCCACCTTGCTTTCTTTCTCTGCCAACATGTCGCGAAATCGTGACAGTTTTGCCTGCTTCTTCTCTCTCTTCCAACATGTCACGAAATCATGACAGTTTTGCCAGCACTTTCTCTCTCCTCTAAAATGTCACGAAATCGTGACAGTTTTTCCAGCACTTTCTCTCTCCTCTAACATGTCGCGAAATCGCGACAGTTTTTCCAACTGCTGCATACTTTTTCTAACTTGTCTTTTTTCTTTGATCTTTTGCAAATGGGCTACTATGATCTTCTTGGAAACCCATTGTCCATGCTCTGAATAATCTGACATTAAATCAAATTCCTTCAAGAGCTTCTTGACATCAATGACAACTTCTACACTTGAGCAAAGGCAATGTACCCAAGGTACCCAAAATTGCCAAAGACTACATTAGTCAAAAATTGGTAAGCTATGAAACTAGATATGCTTATGTAGAAAAATTGTGCTTAGTAGTGGTTTTTACCACTAAGAAAATTTGACATTAGATGTTTAGCCATACAAATTATTTCATAGCTATAGAAAATCCTCTGCATTATATGATGTCCCACACTTACAATAACACCCACACCGCTAAATGGATAATGCTACTTACTGAATTCAACTTACAATTCATTAGCAAAAAATCCATTAAATGTCATATAATAGCTTATCAACTCATGGAACCTCCACTACCTAGTGATCATCCTTTGATTATTGAGCTCCCAAATGATTCGGTATTCGTTGTCATTGAAAATGAAGAGGATGTCATTTTGGAGGAAGGCATTGATATCACACTATTCTTTGATGGCTCTAAGTATGCAAAAGATAAAGATGATGGAGTCATGTTTCATACACCCAAGGGCGTACCTATCCCCTTATCATTCAAACTCGACTTCCAATGCACAAACAACACTATAGAGTACGAAGCCTTAATCTTAGGTCTTCAATCAACTATAGCTATGAGCATTAAGCATATTAGGATATTTGGTGATTCTCAACTTGTTGTTAAGAAAATCAATGGAGAATACCAATAAAAAGAACCTGCATTAAGCTTTATCACAAAGTAGCAATGAAATTGCTCTCTAATTTTAATTGGTATGAAATCAATAGTTTACCACGTTCGACTAATACATTTGCAAATATTATTGCCTCCCTTAGATCATTGATTCCAAAAGACTCCTTTGGTGAGGTACAACCCCTTATAATTTCAACAATCTCTAAATATGCAATTATCCATGCTGAGTCTAAAGACAAAAAGGATGTTTGCTTTATCCAATTAGATCCATATGACCATTAGTAAAGCCAAATAATAGCATTTCTCAAGTTTGGAACACTTCCATATGACATGTCTCGAACTGCCAAATGCACATTCAAGAAAAATATAGCTCATTTTTTCTCTTTAGGTATGTGTTGTATAAACATGGTTATGATGGAGTCCTCCTTCGTTGTCTCGAGTGTAGTGAGGCACAAAAAGCCATAGTTGAAGCCCATGATGGTATTTGTGGTGGTCATTTTATTGGAATGGTCGTTACAAAGCATATTTTATGCATGGGTTATTATTGGACCATAATGGAACGTGATTGTTGCACATATGTTAAACATTACAAAAAGTGTCAAGAACATGCTAATTTAAATCATGTACCATCACAAGCCTTACAGCCTATTCAAATTCTTTGGCCCTTTTCACAATGGGGCCTAGATCTAATTGGTAAAATTTCACCTCCTTCCTCGAGAAAATATACATTCATCATCACAGCCACTGAATACTTCACAAAGTGGGTTGAGGTAATTCCTCTAACCAGTACGACAAGACCTAGAATTGTGGAGTTTATAATCCACCTTATCATTTTTAATTTTGGTATACCCTCACAAATCATCTCTAATAATGGTAAGTATTTCAATAACAAGGATGTTCGAGCACTTTACGAGAAATATAAAATTCAACATAGTTTTTCGACTCCTTATTACCCACAAGCAAATGGACAAGGTGAATCTTCCAACAAGACCTTAATTGCTATTATCAAGAAACTTGTTAAAGAAAATTATAGATATTGGAATACACAAATTCCCTTATATTTATGGGCTTATCGAACAAGCATCCAAATGCCTATAAGGGCAAAACCATTTTCATTGGTCTATGGAGTTGAAGCAATCATACCTCTTGAGATTGAGATACCCTCCTTGTGAATTTATTTGTAGGAATTCATAGATGATGACACTACTAGACAAGCACATCTTGACCAACTCACACTTCTTTATGAGATGTAAGTCAATGCTTTAGAGCATTTACAAGTTTATCAAGACCACCTAAAGCATGATTATAATGCCAAAGTTCATCTATGTGAATTCCAAGTAGGAGATCTTATCCTTAAAGAGAACCAACAAAACACCAATGCATTATTGCATCTTCATGATAAATTTATGGCTAATTGGTTAAGTACATACATTTTTACTCAAAATATGGATAACGGTATAGGCTTACCAGCCTAGAGGGTGAGGAAGATCCCAAACCACTTAATGTCATACACTTGAGAGCATTCTATGCATGATTTGATATATATATGTATATATACATGGCTAATACACAAAAATATTTGCATTCATTTCATTCATAACATTGCATTCCCTTTGCATCTACACTTCAAAAACATTGCATTTGCCCACATATCATATTGCATTCCACATTTCACAAAATTGCATGTCATACATTGCATTTACATCCACATTTCACATATCATATTAAATATAATTTATTAAGTTCAAGGTTTTGAATTGGTTCAAAATAAAATCATGTTTCCTTAATCAGGGGCATCCTCACAATATCATCCACAAAATTCACCCATTTCATTCCATCAAGTCAAATTTTCACAAAACACATTTCCAAAAAATCCTAGGTATTTTTGGTCACTCAGCCACTCCTAGTGTTTTAAGCAAACTTTAAAATACATGTCGAGTTATTTTTAGGACCATTACACATATTCAATAAGAAAATATTGAGTCTTGGGAATTGACTCCAAAAAATTCTTGAACCAAACACAATTTCACATCATAAAAACATCTTGTGTAAAAGAGGGATAATATGAACCTCGAAGTGAAAAGGGTCATCCTTGCTAGTCACATAAAGCAATATAGTCCATAAAAAAAGTGGTTCTCACCATTGTCACAATTCCAAAAATAAAAGAAGAGTAGGGAAAAATCCCTAACAAAAAATATAAATCTTTTACATCACACACCATTGATCATTGGTTTGTAAGGATCATACTACATATCCAGTTAGATGGTTAAGTAGTCATCCCCAAAACTTAAGAGATAAAAAACACAAAAGTTTGGACTATGGAGTTAGCCTTCACAAGAGCTATAGATGCTTGAATAGTAGTGGAGTATTCTCATGCGTGGTTACACGTCTCTTTTACAGAGACCTCTGACCGCACATAAGGACAAGCTAACTTCTTGGTTTCATCCATAATAGGTTTACCCAATTTGCTCAAGATGATTTAATGAACTCACTTGCACACACAATGGTTCTTGATTACCTTGAGTCATTACCATGATATTGATTTGATAAATGAATGCACTACACACATATTTGGTCTCAAAGAGATTAGGCAGTTTTAGTGAGTTTGTTTGATGCCACTAGTATGTCTAAGTCTCTATAAAATAATTAGTTTTCCATATCAACATCCATATCTTCTTCCATATCAACATCCATATCTTCTTCCATATCAACATCCATATCTTCTTCCATGTCAACATCTATGTTAGTTCATGAAGTCTCTCACCCATATGCCACCAAGTTTGATACCCCAAATTAAACAATGCTGGAAAATGGCCAAATAAGATCTAAACTGTAAATGATTATTAGCACATTTGCATTCCACCTTGCATTAATCATCCATACATCACACCTTGCGTTAATTATCCATAGTACATTGGTATTCCATACCTTGTATTAATCATCCATAACATATCATATGCATTCATCATCCATATAAACATTCATTACACAAAAGCATTCACAAACAAATATAACATAAAAGGTAAAAGCCATGTATATATATTTGTATAAATATCACATGTGAAATGAGTTAGAAAAGGATACATGCAATGGATCACTAAGGATCATATACAAAAAATTCATCTAAGCACTAAGCTACACCCTCCAAGAGGACCCCTGTGACCTAGTAGGAGCCCTATACCTAGAGCTATGCCTAGACTGGATACACCTAGCACCCTCAGATACATATGATATGGGAGGATTCGGAAGTGGAATATGATGTTCCATCAACCTATCCTCCAATGCCTCAATATATCTATACTAAGAGTGAAGACGTGCTATATCAACATTATATTGATGCTCCCTCTCTACTAGCTCTGCTTGGAGCCTCATGATCCTCGTATCCTGCTCTGCCACCTACTACTCCAACCATACCCAATCATCCTAACTCTTATTTGGAGGTCCATCTAGAGCCTCCTTCACATCCTCTCCATATCCATCATCTCCCCCACTCTTAGGAGCCTATATTATCACACCCTTAGTCCTCCTCATTCGACTATCTAATCAAATATGTCATTGTCACTTGGGGGTCTCATGGGTCCCCTTACCATCAACCTCCTTTGTATCCTCTCCATATCCATCATATCCTCCACTCTCGAGATTTTGCCTCACTATACCCTTAGTCCTACTCCTTTGACTATCTAATCAAATGCATCACTATCACTTGAGAGCCTCTTGGGTCCCCTCATCCCTAGCCTCATCACCATCCCCATCAGCCACTACTTAAGGTAGTCCCCATGGTGGATGTGTAGAAAACCATACATCGTACTCTATGATAGTCCCTGTATCATCTACATCTAGGAAATCTATCTCCTCATCATTATCCATCACCAAACATATTCATCATATCTATATTATAAACATGCCCAACCTCAACTCGAATACTCTCCATCGATACCTTGAGTATATGATATACATCCTCCAAGGTCACGATAACCTCTCCTATAAGAAGCTAGAAAGTCCTCCTATCTGTATCCCATCTCTGTGCTAGGGTAGAGAGGTACCCCTCATCAACCCTCACCACATCAACCCGGGATACCTCCACTAGCCCCACATCCTCTAGAAACTCCCACTCCTAATTCGATACCACCATCTTCATTCTAGGAATGAGGGGAGAGAACCAGTGTCGAGCCTCCAAAATCCTAAGCTGTAACACATCATAAAATACTTGTCATTTTTCACATACAAAAAAAGCACAAAAACACAAAATATTTTGCACAATACACAAAAAATGGAATTACCTTAGTAAATCACACTCCAACATTAGCCCCAACCTCTGCACTCACTCCCTCTACTGCCATAGCTTTCATGCTCAAATCACTTTACCTCACTTTACTCCACTCTCCCAAATGTAGCTTCTCAAACTCTCAAATGAACAAATGAGCTTGGTTTCTGATCCTATCAGCTATTTATAGCTGCTTTAGGCACATTGATATGCCCATGGGTATTTCCTACTACACTGAAGCACACCATGGTGTTTATAGAGCACACAAATACTGATGGGTGTTTCTACAGGCCAAAAGCACCAATAGGTGTTTGGCATCAAATTTGACAAAAGAAAAATTCTTCACAAAATAGTGGCTTCTCCCAACCAAATCACTCCATATTGCATCCAATCATCTCATTCATCATATTAATAGGTTTTGTGAATATTCCAATTGATTTGGATGCATAAATTTTGTTTATAACCACAAATCATAAAATTTGCCTAACAAGTTACAAAAGCACTCTAAAATGGTTCAAATCTTCACAAAATGACCATAATCATAATTTTCATCACAAATACATCATTTTCGCATCATCAAAATCATTCTATATCATCATTTGCATAGTTGCCAAATTCAAACAACATTCAAGTGAACCTTGTATCTAGTGGGTTTTTTCTATATGCTTGGCAATTGCAGCAATTTACATCCATGCAATTTGGTAAGATGAAGAGCATACCATAAATAAACTTGGTCATTTTCATCATTCCATATCTAATTTTTCAAAATCACAATCATATTTGGTACTTCACATTTTGAGTGAAACATTGCCAAGAATAATTTGCACAAAAGTTGTCATTGATGGCCTAGTTCATGGGGCTTAAAACATGGACAATATCACATTTCATCATCACACATTTCCTTGAAAATCATCATGGTGACTGTATTTAGCTAGGGTGATTGGTTCTGATCATAGGAATTATCTGATAGTCACTAGTTAACCCTCTGAAGTTGATATTTTTAATTTTTGTATTTTCATCTTTGCATATCAATGACTCCGAAAGGTACATTATTCACTAGCATTGAATCACCCCAAATTTGGGGTAACCAAATTTGGTTTTGAATTTACCATTATGGGATACGTCTTACATGATAATGAAATCTACACTTGAAAAAAATCCCTTCATATGTTGGGGCAAAAACATACACATTTTCCATCCCACATTTCACAACAACCCTTCATATGTTGGGGTAAAAACAAACACATCATTTCACATTTTTCACCAATGCTCTTCACACTATTGGGGCAAAAATGGTATCACATTTACATTAATCACATCATCCATCATTAATTTGCATATATTTTCAATTGTCTTGTGAGATTATCTACAAACTCATTCACCAATTGAGTGGGTAAGCTATGCAAAACTTAAATTATTTCATTCTTTTATCTTCAATCTCGCATTTCACATCCCAAGAGAAGTTGCTTTTGCACCTAATACAAAAAAGTGTCTTGTGTTTTTGCACTACATTGTGTTTCACGCAATGCAGTACAAAAAGAGGTATATGTAGACACCAAAACCTAGCCACTTGTCATCCATCCTAACTTTCCCACCATTTCCACCCATTATTCATATATATTTATGTATATTTATTTTATATATATTTAAATATTAATATTTTATATATTATATTTTTTATATATTTAATAAACATATATTTATAGAAGTGAATTAATCCTAGCCATCCATCCATATTAATCCATGCCACACCCTAGATTTAATATCCACCCTATGATATACTTTTATCTTAGCCACATTATTAGTATCATTGAAACCCTAAGTATGCCCTAGGTTGGATTAATAGGAGCCATTTTGATGGCTAAAACCCTAAGCAATTGGTATCCTAAATCCTAAGAAGCATTTTTGTGAAGTGTTTGCCATCGAGTTCCTTAGATTATCCAAGTGCTTTTCCCTACCATCCTCGCTTGCCATAGCCTCCATATCTGCTACCGCCTCCATTGCTCAGCCAAATATTCTTCTACAGACTTCCTCCCTTAGCCATTGAATGCCTCCAGGTGCTTCCTATCATTCACTAGAACCTCTGGGTGCTTCTTGTATTTCTTGAGCACCTATGGAAACTTCCTTTCCCACTACCAAGTACCTCTAGGTACCTTCCACCATTACCAAGCACCCACAAGATTTTTACGTCAGGTGTTTTGAAGTCCCCCTAGCCTTTAGGTGATGCTAGAACATCATTGCACCAGTTCACTACAACAAAGTTCATTATATTAGAAGACAACAAATAAGTAAGGTAAATATCTCATTTGGCATTTCATTATATGTATTTTTAGTTCTATCCATTTTATTCATAGCAGATAGCTAGGATTTTTGTGTTTATTATAGAGGGCTTCACATTGTGGATCCCTCACAGGTGATACTAACTCATTTGTTGTTTTATTGTGTTTAGATATGGAAGTGTTACATCAACATTGGAAAACTGCTTAAGCTGGAGTGACCTACCATCAGATAACTAGAAGCCCACTCAATTTTATTGGGAGAAGAGATGCAATTTGAGACACCACTAATGTTGCTTGCTAAGATTTCAAAGAACCCTAGCCATTGTAAAATCTGTATCAAAGAATTCAAGAATTATTATTATAAGAATGGATTTTTGAGGCTCCCCCCTTTAATAAAAATCATTTATTATCTAATACTGTTCTTTGAGTTCTAATTTATACCTTTGTTATTTGGTGTTGTGTTTTTGTCTCTTCACTTAATAATATTTCACTCACTCATAAAGTGATTGATTAATTAGGTATCAACACAATGGTACTGATATAACTATGGAATAGAATGGAGTGAATGTGATACTATGGAAACAAGGGATAAATACACTATAAAAACAAAGGTGACATGAATTGTTTTTTTGCCTATCCTAGAAAAGGAAGGATCAAAAAGTGCTTTTAGGAAGCTCAAACACTCTAGTGATAGCAATCAAACTCATCTACTGATAAAATAAGCTCTTGAAGATACTAAGAGCAACTAGGGAAGCCAAGTTACTCAGAGGCCAATGTGTGTAGTTATGTTCATTTATAATTTTAAGAGAGGGAGGAATGACCAATTATAACTCAAGCCATTATAAGCTAGCTCATCCTTGAGCATACATGGGTCTTTACAAAAAAATATTTCTAATATGATAAACATGTCACCACGTGAGGTCATACTACACTGCTAGTTAGGCATCTATAGCCCTAATGGAGATATCCCCACAATATTTCGACATTTATCCACTACTAGCCAAGTGTCTATAGCCCTAGTGGAGATGTCTAAAATTCCCTAGGATCCATGATAATTAATACCACTAATGCTTGTTTTCTCTTTTTTTTTTTTTTGCAAAATGAATCCTTTTGATAGAATTATGCAATGATAGGATGTGTAGGAAAATAATTCACTTTATGGCTTAAAGCTACACATGGCTTCATATTTTCTAGACTCAAAATATGATTAATATGTGAAATGTGCATGGTCCAAGAGGAAACCCGATGTAACCAGGAAGGTCTATAGAACTCAAGGAATAAATGATTATAAATGAAGGTTGACTAAGAAACTAGGTATGGCTAAATGATCAAAAGAACCCAAAGATTATTCAAATCTATGAGAGAAAAGAGATAAATAATGGTGTATTATGAATGGTGATGGAAAAGTGCATATATAAGATATTAAAAATCTACGACTATGAATATGACTTTGATTAAGACAACAAAAATTATTTGTAATGATGCTTGTCAAACATAAGCAACCAATGATCAAAATAACATTAGGAAAAAAATAAAAATACAAAATGAAAAGGTAATGAGCTGGTGGTGGAGTGAGAAATGATAAATAATGAACATGAAGGAAAAGGGAGAAAAATAAATATGAAGAGAGGGGAAAGTATGGGAGGAATACATCGGTTGATGGTACATAGCCACTTGAAGTGTGACTATAAAATAAGGAGTGATGTGTGAGAAATGAGAGGAAAGAAATAAAATTAAGAACATGAAGTGGTGGTGAACTTGTTAAAAAAAGAGTGCTTGTGACATGAGCTAGTTGATTGATTGATTGTGCATGTTGTTTTTTATTTGATTTTATTTTGATAAATTGATTATGTACAAGAATATAGAGTGGATTGTAATCTATGCATTAAATACATGAAAATGAAGGATGTTGTTAGGTTAGGTTCCGTAGGTCCCTCAAGAGTCATAATTTTATAGGCCCCTGAGCTAGATGTTTTAATATGAAATGGAAAGAAATGATATATGGAATAGAATTTAATTTATTAGAGATCGAATGTGAGCAAATTGAAGATCAAATGTGTAGAGATTATGTGTTTGTGGTGTGTTGTAGTGGTGATGAGTTGTAGTAAAATTAGAGGTAAATAAAGGTATGACACCTCCTAGACCAAAGATAAATTAGGAAGGAGACAAACTAGAGGATGAGCCCCCTAGTTAGCATTTATTTTAAGGGTGAACAAGTCCCCTAGGCTAGAGGAGGAGGAAAGAGTGGGAAGGGTGAAATTAATGAGTGATGGGATGATGATGGTGGTTGATGATGCACACAAGGTGGATGAACTGTTAATTGAGAAGGAGACATAAGAATATATCAAATCATGATCAATGTGAGATGACCTAGTGATGGAAGTGATAAAAATAATTGAACCTTGTCATTAGAAAATTTTTGAGCATATTTGGGTGTGGAAAACGAGCCATCCATATGGTAGGTGTCCTCATGATGCTACAATCGATTGTAGGTGGTTACTTAGTTTTTCCACCTTGATGCAACATAGACATGTAGACCCATACAAACATAGGTATGGTGCATAACAAATAAAATTTGATTAAAGTTTATGTTGATAAAATAAATTTTGCATTTTGAACCGATAGGGTAGGTTTCATGATAGTCTTAGGTAAGGTTCTAGGATAGACATTGATTCCAAAAATGGATGTTAGGTAGCATCGTACAACTCAAGTGATAAGGTTATTTTTATGGGCATGATTTGGGATGATTACTTTGATTGGTGTTTGTGTGCAATATGCAGGTGGATAGAAGAGGAATATTGATTAATAGGAGGAAACTAAAGCACAAAGGGGTCATTGGAAGGGGATTATGTGGATGAGGTAGATAATTCTATACAATCTAGTAGATATTGTATTAGATGCTAAAAATATCAACATTCATCGATGTTATGACCTTTTTGATGGGGGTAGATGCAATAGTAATCTTTATAGCATTTAGGTTTGGGTTAGTTGATTTATTCTAGATAAATGTTAGGTAAGAAGATCACTTCTGCATCATTCAATTGTTGGAAGATATTAGACAAGGGCTCTAATAGAGGTATCTAAGGATGAAGAGGATGAGGTCAATTAGAGGGGTAGGATGAAGAAGGTGGAGTGGAAAAGTATTGTATGAACGAATATTTAAAGTGTGGTATAGAGGCTCTTCGATGACTTAATATGATATTAAGGTTAGTGAATTGGTCCCAAATTTGTTGTAAGATAACTGGTGGTGGAATTAAAGTAGGCAAGATAGGTGGGGATGGTTGGATGTGTTGTTGAGGATTAAGTGTTGGCAATTTTGGGTACCTTGGGTGCATTGCCTTTGCTCAAGTGTATAAGTTGTCATTGATGTCAAGAAGCTTTTGAAGGAATTTTATTTGATGTAAAATAATTTGTTTTGATGAAGGTTACGACATGACAGGTTCGAAAGAAAGCAAGTTAGAACAGTGTCACGATATCGCGACATGTCGCATTTTCATGACTTAAGCAGGAGAGAGAAAGCAAATTGGAAAAGTGTCGCGATATCATGACATGTTGCAGTTTCATGACTCAAAGAGGAGAGAGAATGTTCGAGTCAGAAATGTCACGATTTCGTGACATATTGCAAGGAAGGTTGTTCGGATGAAAAAGTGTCACGATTTCATGACATGTTGCAGGAGAGAGAGTTCGAAAGAAAAAGTGTCATGATTTCGTGACATAATGTAGAAGAGAGAGTCCGTAGTGTGAATTGTTGTGATTTCATGACAAGTTTGAAGAGAGAGAAAGTAACACAAAAAGTGTCACGATTTCATGACATGCTACAGATGAAAATGTTCCAAGTAAGAACTGTCGCGATTTCATGACATGCAACAAAGGAAAGTGTTCCAAGTGAGAACTGTCGTGATTTCGTGACATGTAGTAGAAGAAAGAGTTTGAAGTGAGAAGTGTCACGATTTCATGATAGGTTGAAGAGAAAGCTCACGGTTGCAGAATGTGTCACAATTTTGCGACAGAAATAGAAAGCAGGTCTTCAACAAGAGAAGAGTCACAATTTCATGACAGAAGCAAAATGAAAGAGCATGGAAGAAGAAGCATCACGATTTCATGACAAATTCAAGAAAGAAGAGCTCAAAGGCAAAAGCGTCATGATTTTGTGACATGTTTCATTTTTGCTAGTGCAAACAGAAAAGAATGTAAGGAAGCGAAAGTGTCACGATTTCATGACAGGAACTGAAAGCAAGTCTGCAGAGGCAGAAGTGTCATGATTTCATGACAAAAGCAGAAAGGAGGTCGACGAAGGGAGAAGTGTCGCGATATCATGAAAAAAGCAAAGTTCATGCTGACAAAGACAAAAGTGTCACGATATCACAACAAGAGCTTAGTTAAAGTCGTCAAAGGCTAAAATGTCGCGATATCATGACGAAAGCCAAAAGAAAGTGTACGGTTGCAAAGGTGTTGCGATATCGTGACATGTTGTAGTTTCATGGCATAAGCTATAGAAGAGTTGTAGAGGCAATGAAGCCGACAAAGTTAAATTTGGGCTGACAAAGATTAGGGTTTGCAGTCGACGTAGTTTAGGGTTGTGCAGCCGACTAAGATCAAGGTTTTGATCTTGAAAGTGTTAGTATAAAAGGAGGGCTGTTTGGAGAGTTGAGGGGTGATCGAATGCATTGTTGAAGTGCAAAGTTCATAGATAGTGCACAGAGTAAGAAGTTCGATCACCGAAAGTAGAGTGCAAAATTTGATCGTAGTGTGTAGAGTGCATTTCGTCGAATCACTCTAAGTGTGAAAAATTGCAAAGGAAGAAAAGTGTGCAAAGGCGGTGCTGCTGTGATTGCGCAGAGGTGCAATGGTTCTTTGAGAAGAACCTAAGGCCAAATTTGGCAAGTCTTTGAGAAGGCTTGTGTGCAGAGGATTGATCTATTCAAGTGTTGGACAGATTTGACAAATAGAGAAAGACTTGTGCTAGACCAACTGACTATGTTTGGTATAGGTTGCTGAGCTATTGTGGATGTGATCATAGAAGGCAGAGGTATCTTAGGCTAAGCATTGAGGATAGGAGGTCTTGGTGGAAAGGATTTCCACATGCTGGCAAGAGGTAGAGATAGTTGATCTTCTGAGGGATCATTTCTAGAGCAGCGAGGAAGGTATCTCCTTTGAGCAGAGGCTCATAAATTTATATTGGGGGAAGGTATCTCCTTTGAGTAGAGGCTCATAAATTCTATTTGGGGGAAGGTATCTCCTTTGGGCTGAGGCTCATAAACATTGTAATTTGGAAGGATTCCCAAAGAAATTTGAGATAACTTTTAGAGAAAAGTGTTGTGGACGTAGCCCAGCCATTCTGGGTGAACCACGTAAAAATCGGTGTCACTTTATGGATGATATTGTGCATTATTGTGATATTGTTGTGGGTATATTGTTTTACTATTTTGTAATATAAAGGAAAAATTAAAAATAGGTCTTATACTGTTCACCCCCCCTCAGTATAAGCTTGTGTTCTTTAATTGGTATCAGAGTAGGTGCCTTCGAAAAGTTTAATAGCTTGAAGGAAGAGCTAGTTAAGAACACAATGGATTATTCAAGTGACAATGCAACACCTATTCTTGATGGGTCAGATTTTGGTCTTTGGAGTGCAAGGATGAAGGTTCATCTAATGGCACTTGGTAATGAGGTATGAGAAGTAATTGAAGATGAGTACACTATTCCTATACATGGTCCAAATACTAAAGAAGAAAGGCTCCTACATCACAACAATTCAAAAGCAATGAATGCAATCCTGAAAGGCTTATAGAAAGCAGATCTCACCAAAGTGATTCACTGCAAGACAACCAGTGAAATGTGGATCTCACCAAGGTATGTTTGAACAACTCAAGATGAATGATGATGAAAATATTAGTGACTACATGCTTCGTATGGATGTGTTTATTAACTCCATGAAAGACTTAGGTCTTGAGCTTGCTAAAAATGATGTTTGTGATAAGATTTTAAGATCTCTTCCTAATAGATTTAGTGAAAATATTTTTGCTATTGAGGAAGCTAAATATTTGGATAAGTTGAAAAAGGATGAGCTCCATAGTATACTTGCAAGCATTTGAGTTGAGAACTCAAGTGAAGGTTGACGTCAAGAAAGAGGCAGCTTTCAAGGCTACCAAGAAATCCAAGGGTAAATAGCTTCAAGAGAGTGATGAGTCTTCTAGTGATGAAGAGGCATATTACAGCAAGAAAGGCAAGTTCTCTAGAAAGCACAAAAGTGTGAAAAATATAAGATGTTTCAATTGTGGAAAGTTTGGTCATTATGCTATAGACTGTACTATTCCCAAGGATGAAAGTGACAAAGATAAACAAGATTCTAAGAGCAAGGATTTTGAAAAGCACATGCATCATAGAAAGAACAAAGATGAGCACAACAATCGAGGAAAGAGGTATTCTCACAAGCACAAGAAGAGTTTCTACCTAGACAAAGCAAGTAAGTTTTCAAGTAGTGATAGTGAAAGTTCTTCGAGTGATGATGAAAATGAGATGTTGTTCATTTCAGAAAAAGAGGAAGAACCGAAACATAGATTCATTATCATGAAATGTTTTAGATGTGGAAATTTTGGTCACCTTGAGGATGATTGTACAAATAATTATTTGGTTTCCAGTATGTATGAGGATGCTTCATAAAACTATAAGGAAGATGCATGTATGGTTTTCGAAAAAAGTAGCACCTTTAGTGATAAGAAATCTGAAAAAGGCTTTGATGATTCGGATAGCAAAAAAATAAAGGATCTTGAAAGTGAACTTACTAACGCTCTTAGTGTTTTGAAAAAGGAAAGAAAGAAGAATGCTAGACTCAAGGATAATTTAGATGAATGTTATATGGAGAGAGATGATCTTATAGAAAGTCTTGACTTCTCTATGGCTAAGACACAAGAACTCAAGGATGAGTTAGAGTCTAAGGTTCTTGAGTATAGTGAGTTAGAATAGAAAATGGCTTCTTTGAAAGAGGAAACTAAAGAGTACAAGGAAAAGCTTTACAAGTTTCAATATAGCTCCAAAAATGTTAAGTCACTCATCAAATGTCAAAGAAATACAACGAATAAAATAGGCCTTGGTTTTGTTAAGCCACACAAGGAACAAGCTGGAGAGTCTAGTAAGAGACTCCAAAAGGAAAAGAGTTCTGATGAGAGATCATGAGTCCTTGAATGATAGATGCGCAGAAACAAAAAATAGAATTCAGAATAAGAAGAAGAAGTTTTCTGGACCCAAGAGGTCGAATAAAGGAAAATTTCATGACAGATGTTTTGCATGTCACAGGTTTGACCACATGGCTTCACATTGCATGGCTCAAGTGAAGAAGGTAAATGAAAGTTTCAAAAGTGCTAGTTAATTTCAAGGGTATTGCTACTCTTGTCATTAGTTTGGGCACAAGGCAGTTTATTGTGAGGTAAATAATAGGAACAGGTTTGATCAAAACAGGTTCGGCCAGAACATGTTTGGTCAGAACAGGGTTAGTCAGAACAGGCGGATTCAAAGAATAGGTATGTCTAAAAGAAATAACATTGTTACTTGTTATAAGTGGAACAATTAAGGTCACACAGCTAGACAGTGTAGAGTTGAACTTTCAATAAACAGGAACAGGAACAGTGGTATGAACAGGTCCAAGGATCAATGCATGGATAAGAACAGGAATGATAACAGGAACAGGAACAGTGACAGGAACAGGAACAAGAATATGGACAAAGAATTCAAGAGAAGGTTCGACAAGGAAGTTATAGATGTTGATGATGATCAGTGCCTAATGGGAATTTTACTCCCACCCCAGAATTAATCACCTCATCAGGAGGTGGGGGAGGGACTAAGCTAAGAGGCTAATTCTTAGTCCCGAGTCCCAAAGGTGACCCTTTGCCATTGATGACAAAGGGGGAGAGATATGAGTAAGGGGGAGAGCTTCAAGTGAAGAGGAAAGCTTCAAGTTAGGGGGAGCAAAACTTTAGAGGAAGATTCTCAGTTGTGGGCACAGTTTCTCAGTTGTTAACACAATTGGTTTCAGTTTTGGCTCTTGAGACGTGTTTTCAGTAAAGGTTTGCCATCAATGACAAACGGGAAGATTGTTGGCAATTTTGGGTACCTTGGGTGAAAGGATCCAGGCAAAGGATAAATATGGGAAGCACATGAATAGAGATTGAAAATTTTAATGGATAGAATTTTAAGTTGTGGAAAATCAACATGGAGGATCTGTTGGTTGATAGAGATCAGTGGATTATGGTCTCAAGAACAAAATTAACATCGATGACAGATGAGGATTGGATGAAAATCAATAGGAAGGCAAGAAGCTCTATCTGATTATGCTTATTTGATTCAGTATTATTGAACGTATCTACAGAGACCACAATAAAGTTTTTATGGGAGAATTTGGGAACATTGTATCAAACAAAGTCACTGGTAAATAAACTCTTTCTTCAAAAGAAGTATTCACTTTGGATGAATGATGGTGACTCTGTGGATGAACATCTGAATGCTTTTAACATTATGGTAAGTCAATTAACCTATATAGAAGTAAAAATGGATGAAGACAAAAAGTGTATTACTTTACTTTTTTCATTAGCTAATTCATGGGACAACTTTGTTATGGCTATCACCAATACTACATATACATTGAAAGTAGAGGATATAGTAGGAAATTTGATGTCTAAGGAGATGAGAAAAAAATATTCTAAGGATTATCATAAAAATGAAGCCTTGATTGTGAGAGGTCGTTCTCAAGAAATTAGTAAAAATAAATTGGGAGAAAGAAATTAGGAGAAAACAAATCAAAATCTAGGAGTAAATATGTTGTCTCAAAAAATATGAAATGTTGGAATTGTGGTAAATCAGGGCATTATAAAAAAGACTACAGATATAAATTTTTTGATAATAATAGATCATATTATGAAGAAAATTATTTAGAAACGAAGACCACAAATGAATATTCAGGGGACTTATTCTTAGCTACAACATGCTCAAGTGAATGTGATGACTCATGGTTGATTGACTCATGTGCTTATTTTCATATGACTCCTCATATGGAGGGGTTGTGAATATGAAAATATAGATGGAGGTAAAGTATTCTTGGGAGACAATTCAACATATAAAATAATAGATCGAGGAAGAGTTAAGCTGATGCTAAAATATGGAAGAATTAAAACCCTTCTTAGTGTGTTACATATTTTGGGTTTGGCAAGGAACATGATATCTATGAGTAAGATGAATGATGCAAGTGTGAATGTGGTATTTAATAAGGATAGTTCCAAGATGGTCCATGGATCCTTGGTTTTGTAAAGAGGAGTTCACACAGGAACTTTGTTTAGACTTGAGGCTAGCATTGTAAGTATTAATTGCAATCAAAATTTAGTTGTACAGGAAAATAATACAGTTGAAATGGCTTCGAGTATTCCTACAGTGAAGACAATATTGTGGCATCAATGCATGGGTTATATTTGTGAGAAAGGACTTCCAACATTGAAAATGAAAGGTATGGCTGAAGGACTTTCTGATTTCCCATTAAATTTTTATTTTTGTGAGCATTGTGTTTTCAGGAAACAAACTAGAGTCAAGTTTCCAAGTAGTGCTACAAGGTCTGAAGGAATTCTACATCTAGTTCATAGTGATGTGTTTGGACCTATAAAAGTGCCACCATTAGGTAAATCTATCTATTTTATTACATTTATATATGAATTATCAAGAAAGACTTGGCTATATTTCCTACAAAACAAATTTGAGGTTTTTAATAAATTTAAAGAGTTTAAGGCTCTTGTAGAAAATTAGATAGAGAAAAAAATAAAGGTTTTGAGAAGTTATAATGGTGGTGAGTATTGCTCTAATGAATTTGAGTAGTTTTACAAGGATTGTGGAATAGAAAGGTAGATAAAAACTTCGTATACTCCATAACAAAATGGGATTGCAAAACGGATGAAAAAAACATTGATGGATAAGGCTAGAAGCATGCTAAGTGGTGTAGGGTTAGAAAAGAGATTCTAGGCAGAAATTGTGTTAAAAACTTTTTATCTCATCAATAGATCTCCTACCTCAACTTTTTTGGACAAGACTCCATAGGAGGTATGGACTTTAAAAAAACCTCTCTCAGACATATAAGGGTTTTTGGTTGTGATGCTTATATGTATGTCCCAAAAGATAAAAGGAATAAGCTAGACTATACATCTAAAAAATGCATAATTATGGGTTATAGTACTAGTGTTAAAGGATATAAGTTGTGGAACCTAGCAACATAGAAGGTTGTTTACAGTCGTAATGTGATATTTAGAGAAACAAAAGGGGTTTTAAAACATAAAATGCAACCAAGCAAAGAACCAAAAATAGTGCAGGTAAAATTGGAACAGGAGGAAGAACCTGTGGTAGAACTTGAATTACAGAGATATTTTGAAGTGGAATATTCATAGGAATAAGGTGAGGAGGAAGCTAAAGATGTAGAACCTAGAAATATAATTTTGAGAAGATCATAGCAAGAGATAAGACTTCCATACAGGTATAGTCCTTCAAATTTTAATTCTGCATTTAATTTATCAGTTGCTGATGAAGAACCCAAGACAGTAAAGGAGGCACTTTAGTCAAGTGAGAATAAGTCTTGGAAAATGGCTATGGAATAAGAAATGGAGTCCTTGGATAAAAATAAGACATGGGACTTGGTGAAATTACCTCCTGATAGAAAACTTATTGGTTGTAATTGTTTATTCAAGAAGTACAATGTAGAAGAAAATCTAGAGAAGTACAAGGCTCACTTGGTAAAAAAATGATTTTATCAGGTTGAGGGAATTGACTTTGGTGAATTTTTTTTTCTTGTGGCTTTATTGGCTATTTTTGCTGCTTTTGATTTTGAAATAGAATAGATGGCTATAAAGATAACTTTTCTACATGGTGAACTTTATGAAGATATATGTGTGTGTGTGTGTGTGTGTGTGTGTGTGTGTGTGTGTGTGTCTCACAACCAAAATTATTTAAGGTAAAAGGTAAGGAGGACCTGGTATGCAAGATGAAGAAGTCTCTCTATGTGTTGAAGCAGTCTCCAAGGATGTGGAACAAAAAATTTGATAGGTTTGTCTTGACACTTGGGATTTGAAAAAACAAAGCAAATCCATGTGTATATTTCAAGAAGTACAATGTAGAAGAAAAGCTGGAGAAGTACAAGGCTCGCTTGGTAAAAAAAGGATTTTATCAGGTTGAGGGAATTGACTTTGGTGAGATTTTTTTTCCTGTGGCTTTGTTGGCTATTTTTGTTGCTTTTGATTTTGAAATAGAATAGATGGTTGTAAAGATAACTTTTCTACAAGGTGAACTTTATGAAGATATATATGTGTGTGTGTGTGTGTGTGTGTGTGTGTGTGTGTGTGTCTCACAACCAAAATTATTTAAGGTAAAAGGTAAAGAGGACCTGGTATGCAAGATGAAGAATTCTCTCTATGTGTTGAAGCAGTCTCCAAGGATGTGGAACCAAAAATTTGATAGGTTTGTCTTGAAACTTGGGCTTCGAAAAAGCAAAGCAAATCCATGTGTATATTTCAAAAAGGAAGGTGAAATTTTTTTTATGATTGTATTTTATGTGGATGACATGTTGTTAATTAGTAACAGTAAGGTGATGATAAAGTTACTAAAATCCTAATTATCTTTTGAGTTTGACATGAAGGATTTGGGTGCTACAAAATTTATTTTGGGTATGGAAATAATAAGGGATCGTGAAAATAGAAATATGTGGTTATATCAAAGGAAATATATTTATTTGATACTACAAAATTTTAGGATGCATGATTGTAAACCAGTATGTACTCCATATCCGGTTGGTCAAAAGTTATCTATCGAAAAGTATCCAAAAAATAGATAAGAAAATTGAAGAAATTCATCATGTTCCTTATGCTAGTGCTATAGGTAGTATGATGTATGCAATGGTATGTACTAGACCTGATATTGCTCATTTAGTGTGAGTAGTTAGCAGATATATGTCAAATACAAGAAAGGAGCATTAGACTATTGTGAAGCGGATATTCAGATACTTGTGTGGAACTACAAATTATGCTATCTATTATGAAGAAAAATTTGGAGATAATGATATTTTAAATCTACAAGAGTTTTTGGATGTTGACTGGTCTAGAGATATTGTAAAAAGAAGATCCATGAGTGCTTATGTGTTCAGGCTGTTTGGAGGGGTAGTAAGTTGGATGAGTAAAAATCAATCAGTTGTTGCTTTATCCACTATAGAAGCAGAGTACATTGTAGCAACTCATACCTGTAAAGAAGTAGTGTGGCTACAGAGGTTGTGTTCAATAATTGGTCTTAAATAGAGGGCTATGAGAATTAATAGTGATAGTCAAAGTACAATATTTTTGGCCAATAGTCCTAGTTTTCATGATTGTTCAAAATATATTGATATCAAGTACCATTTTGTGAGGGATATGGTTGAAGAGAATCGAGTGATATTGGATAAAGTTGATACAGAGAAGAATACTAAAAATTCATTAAAAAAGGTTGTACCTACTCAGAAATTCTCTTGGTGTATAAGATCTATGGGTATGGTTTCCCTTGAAAGTTGACAATGGTAGTTTTTGGCCCCTATGGAAAGTATTCAATAAATGGAAGAATGTTGGAAATATGTTGAATATTTTCCATGTTATTCTGGTTTGGCTAACACTAAAAGGTACTAGAAACTCTATACCTATACTCATCGAGGTTAGGGTTTAAGTTATTTTTAGACCCATATGGGCTTTTAGGGTTACTATATTTGAACCCATGCTTTTTCACCCATGATATTGTAAAAATCCATGCATGTACCTTTGTTATATATATATATCGCACTTGCATTAGGGTTTGGAGAGATAGAAGGAGAATATTATTGTATTGGAGACAGTCAAGTTAATGCAATAATAAGATAATACTGTGTTGGATTTTACCCAGTTGAGGGTTTCTAGGATAAATATTGTGTAATGTGTGAATCTACGATCTTCTTATTTTGATTTTGTTATTACTATTTTTCTATTTTAGTTTATTGGGGCGCTTTATTTCTATTAATTTACCTAGACCAAAACCCATCAAAGAACATAAAATATGGTACATATGGATGGAGCAAAGCAGGCCAAGTATTATTAGCACTATAGAATATGCAATGGCTAGAGCTTGGTAAGATATCAAGAATCCATATCGGTTCCAGAAGATCAAAAGGAGGTTTGAAATGATCAATTCTAGGTATGACCAAAAAATTGTACTTGAATAGAACCCAGTAGGGTCCCCAAAGTCGATCTTTACCAAAAAATAAAAGTATCTAAGAAGGCCAAAACTATTAATCTGGACCAAAGCTTGGCAACATCCAAAATACTCAATCAGCAAAATGGATAAGTCATTAGATACCAAAACAATTAGGCCTAAGCAAATTCTAAAAGCATCATAAAGACCCAATAAAATAAATTGTGGAGTTCCAAGAACACCAAAACATTCATAATAGATCAAAGTCTGGCAGTACCCAGATTAACCGATTAGAAGAATGGTTAAGTCACTAAAGCACCAGAACATTTATCCCCAACCAGAGTTCGATGGGCTCTCAAAGTTCCAATCAAAATCTTGAAAGCCAACAAAATGATTATGCAAAAGGAATAGGATTTAGAGGATGTCATAAGACTCAAACCTGATTAAAACCTGATCGGTTATCAAATACCCGATGCATTCAAAAGAGATCTAATCCATGAGTAGAATTTTTGGGAGGGTAATGTATAGATAAAAAATATTTGAGTGATAGAAATGTGACCCATAGATGTTCACACAATCCATAAATTGCTTCCCAAAAAAAAGAAATATTTTTCCCACTACGCTAGTTGGGCATGATCTTATGTTAGAAGATCTTATTGGCAAAAGGCTACTATACAAGTGATAGGGTGTTTGGATAGAGAAGAGATCAAGGGATTGAATGAAACTAGCAAGCAAGGCACAATTCAATATGGTATAGATCTAGACCATGTCAATAAACCACATTTATATCATTGGAGTAGCCATGCTTTCAAAGTGACCCAATAGACTGGCAAAATCTATGACATAGCAGTAATCCACTACTAAGGAAATGATGCTTTTGATTGCTTGAGAATTGTAAGATGTCTATAAATACTCTAATGTAAAAGGAAAATTGGTTGGCTCTTAGGTGTTTACAATTCATATGTATATATGGATCACTTGCATATTAATACAAATTAACTGTTGTCTAGCCTATAGTTCGATTCATTTGCAGAGAATGTATGTATTTATGATCATTTATTTTTAATTTAAGCATGTTGAATGTTTATGGTGTTAATTCTAAATCCTATATTTTTGCTATACTTATTCACTTGTCTAGAATTTAAGGTCTGATAAATATACAATATATTTAATTCAATGTTATGTAATTGATTGCAAAGCAACCGGTTTGTTAGGGAGTTGATTGTTTAGTTGTGTGATCCTTGTTATTGCTTATGTCTTGATGTTCCTTAATTTGTACCACTATAGGTTTTGGATTTAGTCTATTTTATCTCTTTCAACACACTTTTCCCCCCACATTTAGGTATAATTAGTTTGTACTTCAAAGAACCGACCTCCTTCGAAGATTGATCGATGTAGTTTTTATGAGCTCCCTAGTAATTCAATTTTGGTCAAGGTCTATGGATGCACAAACCTTTTTGTTAGATATATTATTATACCAATAGTTTTTGGCATTCTCGATGGGAGCTGAAGGTCCCTTAGCTATATAATTTAAGTATTGGTGATATCCTTGATTATCATATCTCATTAAAATCACCTGGTAACTCCACTCAAATCCAAATATTGCATCATATGACCAGTTGCCTTTCAGATCTAAATAGAACTTGGTGATATTCTATTTTGATCTGTAATCTCCATAACTTGGTGACTCCCATGCATATTGAACCATATTCTTATGATCAGTTGCATTTGAAGTACACATAATAAGGTGAATCTTGGTTCTATCTCTTAAGGGAAGAGCCTTGCTATGGTACAAATATTTGAAATATAGGAGCACCTGTATGTGGGTTGACTTAGTGAAGTCAATAATTGATATATTTGATTACTCTAGTGACCCTTTCCTGATGCTCAATCAATTTTTATTCATCATACGTGACCCTGAAGAAGATATCATTAATTTCAACATTCATTTCAAGAGAACCTAGAATAGAATCCCTTATGAATTGTGGTTATCTCTTGCCTAGGTATACTTGTATTATACCTGGGACTTCTACTCATAAATAAGCCTCATTTTGCAGTAATCAAAAGAAAGGATATTATCAAATATTTACAAAGAGGCTATCCAGGTTGAAAATATGTTAATTCATGTGGGAAGTTTGCCTCCCAGGGATGTACCTACTTCATATCAAACCTTGTTGCAACCACCCTTGTGATCGACTATAATAGCTTACATTTAATTTTGTCAATCCGAGGGTAATCAAGGTTAGATTTAAAGAGTAGCAATCCAGTATAGATTGTACCATAGGGATCAATGCTAATCTTAGTTCAGATTTCTTTTAGTTTTAGGTGTTTGCAGAAAAGTAATAAACAGAAATTAAATTGTGCAGGAATGAAAATAGAATGCAATTTGGACTAAGTCTATATGAATATGTGTGGATCCACGTATGATTTAATGATGCATAGTATAATTCATAATTATTTATTATGCAATTTAATTAAGTTTATGCTCTAAGACTTATTCTACATTCTAACTCTATCTACCATGTTTTTGGGGGAAGAGATTTAGGGACTAACCTTTTGGAGTGGGCCCTACCTCCGAAAGGTTAGTATTAACCCCTTCCCCTTTTCTCTACTCTATTTTAACTTCAGTAATCTACTTTCATTAAATTACTCTAATGCTTATTTATTTCATGATTGCAAGGAAACAAAAGAAATGGAAATTACCAAGGCAAGCAAAGCATAAAGAAATTATAAGATACAATTACCATATTTAGAAGAAACTATTGTTGCTTTATTACTAGAAATTCAAATGTACATGGTTGCGCATCCAACTTTCAGAATTGTATCCAGAAGATTACATTAGGAATAGTCACATATTAGACATTTTCTCCATTAGCTAGCCAGACCTTTTCAAAGGTCTCCTATGTAATATATAATGTGACTTGGACAATTCTGAATAAACTCTTCCACATATTTTTCCATGTGGAGTTTGTGGACTTATGATGCGACAACTATGTACTAACAAAAATAATCTAAACTAATACAATTCCTATTCCTACTTGGACTCGGTAAACATCCTAAATGGTCCAAGTGGCAATATGTAAGCTAACTTAACAAAGAAACACTAACTTTGACATTTTGCAAGATATACAATATAACCATATGTCCTTTATTCTAGGAAAAGGCACAACAATATTGCGTCTAAATCTAATAAACCTAACAATAGTTGGATTACACAACTTTATTGAATAAAGTAATAACAACTTTATTAATCACAATATTCCTTGTGAAGAATACGTGACAAATAAAATATTATGCTGACTGGAAATACTTGGTTACCGTGTGAAAACGTCATGGTGTCACTGATGTGGCATGCAACGTCAGTCAATGGACTTAGTCATCCTTCGATAACTACTGGTAAAAATATCCTTCGGTAACATACTTTAGTAGCTACCTTCTATAACGTACTTCGGTAACTATCTTTCGTAACATGCTTCAGCTACCATCTTCTGTAACAGTGATCTGCTACTACTTTGTCACCGTGCCTTAAGCTTCCTTCATCCTTTGTTCTTACGTCCATCTTCTCACATCCAAGGTGTATCCCAAATCTTGCGCTTGCTACATCGTTCATCTGTAGAACATTCTTCAACACCTTGCCTGCATAATTACTCATAACTCGGATGTATTTTACATAAAACAAACACATTTATCAGATTAACTACATTCATACTTTTATTGACAAATTACATAAATATACAACAATAACTTACATAAAACATATTATAATCATCAATTAAACATAAGAATGAAACATTTTGTTACAAAAATATATGCCAAATATCCTCTCATCATTTTCCCCCAAACTGAAATCTATGCATGTCCTCATGCATATGGAGAAATGAGATAAACAGAATATGACAATTTTTACACATATATCAGATGTCACCATCTAGATCCTTGCAAATAAATGAAGGATTAAATTTAATCAAAACTCATATTGTCTTTTCAAAAAATCATTTGCAATTCACAAAACAGGACATCATAATTATTTAGGAATGAACAAATAGACATCAGACATAATTTCCAGAAAAGAATCATTGATACTGAGAAATGAAGATTTCCAAAAATACGTAAAACATAAGCCAACATGTTACACAGTTTTAATCAAATATATGCAACTGAAGATAAGACATTCTAGATAATAATACAATTGTACAAAACTTATCAAAAAATAATAATTTTGGAATTCTTTATCAACAGAAATCATAAAAATAATGTACCATTCACAACTATTTTCAGAGAACAGTTCCTGTAAAAGCATGTTATCAGAACGGTTCTTAACAGAAAAATACATTCTCCAAATTATTTTTCCATAATTTCATATAAAAACATCAAATATTATCTGTACATGTTGTTTTAAACATGAAATATTTATATGCAACATCATCAACATCATTAAAAATATTTACGTATATTACTAAAATAATTACAGATAAAACAATAAACATTCTGCAGATAATAGTAGTAATATATCAATATAAAAGTTTGAATAAAATAATTTAACATTTTTTGTAGTTCATCCGACTTGTGCTCATCGGGTAGAGATTCGTGATGATGGTGGTCTTGATTGTGGTAACCTGCATTCTCGTTTCACCCATTGTACTTGCTCTTTGGCCCTCTGTTCACCAATTGGTGTTTCAACCATGATTGTCTTAATGTGCTCAACTTCATGAGAATCCTCCTTCTGCTCTACATCCTATGTTTGAGAAGGTGGGAGTTCCTCAACTAATGCAACAATATTATTTATTACTGCATTAATTTTTGGAGGCATCCCGACATTCAAGACAAGATTCCCAGGTGCGGTTCCTATCTTGGTGGGAGGATCCGATCTCTTCGGTTGATTCTACTGAGTTAAACTGACAATATTTTGGGAACTTTCTTCCTCAAGAAACTTAGAAAAGTCAAAGGGTTTATTGGTGTAGACTGCTTTGCTAAAATTCATATATTTCTTTGGCTTTTTATCGGAGGTGGAGCTTTTGTTCGGGGAAGCATCGACAGGTGGTGGTCGGTTGATAGAATCAACGGGTTTCATCACCCTATCCACTAAAAGTTGTTTAATCATGTCTATCTGGAGGGCAAGGGCTCGTTAAATCATTTTAGAATGTTCTATGAAATCCTCTCGCAACTTGTCAATTTTTATCTATAAGACAATATTTTGTGCCCGAAGGTGGGACAGGATTTCGACAGTCGACTCAGGTGTAGGTAAATCAGACTCATGCCCTGGTGTATCCCTTTTCTCATGAGTTTTGATAGTATTTTTTTGATGCCTAATTTTTGATTGGGTTGGTTTAATGGTTTTAGCAGGTCGACATTTACATTTTGGACTGTCAGGTTCTTCCTCCTGATTGTCGAACTCATGTTCTTCTTCAGTCAAATTATCTTCCTCAAACTCATTCTCAGTGGATTCAGAGTACTCCGATAGGTTAGATTCTTCAACTATCCGATTCCAAGCAACTTTGACTTCATGAGCTTTCTTTAAAACTATTAACTTAATCAAGCCGTGATGTGCAAGTAGGTGCAATTTGGGTTTTTCTTGGGGATTTTTAGGCTTAACTCGTAAAACTGTAGACTTTAATGATTGAAACAAGAAGTAAGGTAGATTGATAACATAATCACTATTTTCAAGAAACTTCAAATTCATTAACATACGAAGATGGTAGGTTGCGCAGGTGGACATACATCCTTCTAGGGTAAAAAACTTAATAATCAGGATGGCTGCTTCCTACCACATGAGGGGGAGTGAAGAAGTAGCCACACCCTTAATCCAACCCTCCTTATCTTGGATAATAGTACATTTCTCACCAAATTTAGCTACTAGATGGGTGACACTTTTAGAGGGGTTTTTGTAGTATGGTAACCCTACTTTCGGTAGACCCAGTACCTCAAAAATTAAGCTAGGGTTAAGGTCAAATTGAATGCCTCCAACTCGGGTGGTCATCCTATCAGGGTCACAATTTAGGATAAAATGTTTAGCCACCCCTTGGTCATGCCCTCTAAATTTTGTGAGAGCCTCCCACCATCTGGATTTTTGGAATAACTCGGTTACAGAATCACTAGGATTCTATGTTTCAATCGAGGATGGTTCACTGCATTTCTGAAACATAGAGTGAGGCATAGTGGAGTTTAGGGTTTTTAGGGTAGAAAGGGGTAGGCAGAGTTGTTTTTAGAAATTTTCAATATTTTATAAACCGAAAACCCTACAAATATTCCAATAGCAAAAGAAAACTTGTTTTACAATTCCGTAGAGTATTTTATTATTCTCAGAAATGAAAACGTAAAAATAAAATCGAAGTAATATTTTCATAAACTTGTTTAATGGTTAACCCAAAAAAATTATCGACAAAACCATTCTTAATCCCATCCTAATATTTTGCATGCTTTCTACATTTTTATTTTAATATCCCCTTTACTTTATGTGCAGTAGAATGATAAAGAAAAAAAATGATTTTGCGACAACTAAATAGTAAACAGTGTTTTACCTATCACTTTCGATGTTAATTTGCCACCTTTCCTACGTTGTCAAAGAAATTATCCTTCTGCCCATGCAAATCTTCAAAATTATGAAGCTCGCCTTCGCTTAATAAAAAAATTCAACAATTTTTATCGAAAAAACCAAGAAATTTTACTTAGGGTCAAGTTACAGAGGGTCGTTGATGATTTTGAGTGGCTTTCTATGGAAGATATGATTTAGACTGGTTTTCCTCTACATGGCTACATGCAGATATTATGCATCATTGATTATTTCTAACAAATGGTGGAGACTTATCTAAATTCTATCGACAACGGGGACCATTTGCCCTAAAATCAATGACAAAGGAAATGCTTTTGGTTTGATAAATCATCATCCATCGATTTGGTTTTAATCGATGGCATATGGCTTAGATCCATATCACTAGTACATAATTCATTGATGAAAGCCATGCGTCGGCAATCGTCTCCCTCCTACCAATATCATGGTGAAACTTCTAGACCCGTCATGTTTTTTCCTTCTTCCATCACAACCCTTCATTCAAATTTTAATCAATGGCTAGCATTGTCCATCCATGTCGTCTCCTGTGATTGGTGAAGAGAATCCACCTATCCTACAATGGTATGGGTCCTAGGGTGGTCGGTTTCCTCTTGGTGCCAAACCTACTTGCCACCTTGCATGGTGAGGGTGGAATTTACCTACCAAATGTTATAATATCTTTGGTCACTTGACGGTTTAAAAAAATATTATTTTAATCATTTTCCATTATGCCATATTTCATCTATGTGGCACTTTATTGCTGATGCAGCCAAGTGGATTGGTCCACATCCTCATTTATGCACGCGTTCCAATAAACCATCATTCTTTGAACTCTTACTTTTGACCCCGAGAATAATTGTGCTTTCAATAGGGATTTTAAAATTTAATCGGCACATGGCACCAGTTTGTATGTACACATCATAAGAGGTGGCACATGGCGCTAGTTTAAGCGTACATGTCATAAGAGGGCTAGTTTTTATTAACATATATTTTTTGTCTTGTTCCCCTCAATTTACTTA
The DNA here is from genome assembly GCA_028583015.1 of Wollemia nobilis. NCBI lineage: Eukaryota > Viridiplantae > Streptophyta > Pinopsida > Araucariales > Araucariaceae > Wollemia > Wollemia nobilis. The sequence continues at coordinate 1,033,100 of JAQPPZ010016564.1, forward strand.
AAATATTACTGCCACATTTCCCTTAAAATATTTTTTGACGCACCTTTATTACTTGTCTTGTCATTCCCTGGATTGCCACGTGTCTCTCTTGTCTAGCCAATTTTAAATTTTTACACTTAGAATATTTTGTGATATATGTTTACGGATGACATCTACAAATGGTGCTTACAGAATATTGTTACTGATGATACCTACAAAAATTATTTACATAAGATGTTTACAGAAAACTTCTACATAAGACATCTACGAAAGATATCTACATAAGTCATCTACAGAAGACTTCTATGGAAGACTTCTATGAAAGACCTCTATGAAAGACATCTATGAAAGGCACCTATAGAAGACATATACGAAGGACACCTTCGGAAGGTATCTACAGTAGACATCTACAAAAGATGTCTACGAGACCACAGTTGTTGGAGTTTGAGAAAATACTTTACCTATTTCTCCCCCCAAACTATATTGTGAACTTCATATACTTCTAATTTACTCCTCTCCCAAACTGTAATTTTGGCTATATATCCAAAACAAGATGAAGGGTGTTTTATTTATATTGATGAATAATATAATAATAAGTTTTATTTATGGGGTTTATTATAATTTTTGTGATTGTGCTTCCTAAATTTCATTAAGGAGTATCCAAGTGAGAGAAATATAATGATTATAAAATTTGATATCAATCATCAATGTATACAAAAATAGATATCTATCAAATACTTAGGATATTTTCAATCATTTAGAAAATATGGAATAGATATTCTAATATTGGGATGGCTTTTGCTGAAAGATATAAATTTTGATAGATACAAGCCATGTTTTTGTAGGGAAAAATGCACCAAAGTACTTTCATGAGAATTTGCTTCTGACTTTTGCTTGCTTATGATATTCTAGAGTTATTTCTCAAAGACTTCAAACATTCTAGTGACTTTTAAACAACTTCATTTACTCACTTCACAAATCAATGTGGTGTTAAAGTCATCCTAGTGTTTTCAAGCTTCTTTAGGACCAACTGTGTGTGCAGTGAATATTCATTTCCCATTATGAGTAAGGATTGAGTAACAACAAATGTCACTTATGCCAATAAGCTAGCTTATCTATGAGCATCCATAGGTCTTATCCAGACTTAGTGCTACTGCGTAGGGATACCTTATTGCCAAGCAGGTTTCATTCAACCCATTGTTGTAATGAGGATCACCCCATGGTTTTCAAGATACTAAGAATTCTAGGGATTCAAGCTCTTTTACCCTTATTTGACTTTTCTTTGGGATACTTGCTCATTTTGTGAGGAGCAAGGGATTTTTATTGCCTTTTTAGGGTTCTTGCTTATTTTTAGGGGAAGCAAGAAGATACTTTTTGGGATACTTGCTCGATTAGATGAGGAGCAAGGGATTTTTTTTTTTAGGAGTAAGAACTTTGGGGAGTTGGATTCCCAACCACTCTATCAAAGTCCTGATGGGAATTTGATCCTATCCTTACTATTCTTCTCCTTTTATTACTTTTTAGGGATGAAGGGTGAGCTTGTCCTTTTGCCAATTCATTAGTACTCTAGACCATGCACATAGATGGATAAGCAAGGGAAACCTTTCACTCAATGGCAATAGTAACACATGAGTTAATCTTTCCAAATCTCACAATGTTTTTATATGTTCAAATGTGCGTAGTCCAAGAAAAAGTTTGATTGACTAGGAATAACTTACAACATCAAAATATTGCTTGACTTTCAATGAAAATTTGCTCAAAACACTAGTGTTGTTTGAGTGATTGAAAAACACCTAGATTTTATCTAGCAAACAAAGTATTATGCAACATATGATAGTCATTTTCCTATAGGCCTTTTAAAGAAATACCTTCTTGGGCTATTTTTGAAACATTGAGACTGAAAATTGATGAGAATAAGATAGAAATATTGCAAATATAGAAACTTCATGATGAAACAAAGGAAGCATAATCCTTTTTTTTTAGGAGAGAGAAGTTATTATTCAATGGTTGTTGATTGCTATGCAGAAATACTAAGGTGGTGTATGAATTTTTCTTTAGATAGTGGCTTCTTTTATAGTTTAAACCTATGCCCATTAAGTAGTAATTTTCTAGTTGAATTATCAATAGGCTTTGAGTTTTACTGCATCACTTCTAAATATTTTCTAATTGAAATTCTCATGATACAATATGTTTGTCCTGCCACTTTATAGTTTCGTTGGTTCAGTCCTCTATAATACCTCTATTTTATTTCATTATTATTATTTTATATATATATATATACTTTTATTTTTATTTTATATTTATATTTATTATATATTATTATTATTATATACTATATCATATATGATATATATATATATTTTTTGGAATAATTTCTAGAGGTTTATTGTAGTAGACTGTCTTAGACTATTTTCCACCATCTAGCAACCTATATTTTATTCTTCTTTTCTCTCTCTTTGGTTTTGGTTTTGTTTGGGTTTTGATTTTGATTTTCTGTTTTAATCCCACTGTTATCAAGTTTAGATACAAATCACAACAATTGAGTTTATAACTATCCTTAATACAACAGAGAACAATTGAAATAAAATTTCACAATAATCCTAATATTTTGCTAAAATTAGATGTGACTCGCGTTCCTACAAATCTTTATACAACCAACTTTAGCACATTATGAACATAAATACTACTGGAAAAGTAAAATTTACTAAAAATAAAAGGTTAAACTATTACTATTTGTTTGATTATTTAAGAGGGTTTCACTATGGTTGTGTCACTCAACCTTACCTACTTCCTACTTCTAACAGGGTCCTAAACCAATGTTTAGGTCTTTTTCAATGTATACCTACTTCCTATTTTTCTCATAGGGCCTAAGTCAAACTAAACAATAATAATCACCCAAAGTTGGAAATGTGCAGGAAATAAAATTTGCTGAAATAAAAGGTAAACTATTACTACTTCTTTGATTATTAGGAGGGTTTCACTACAGTTGTGTCACTCAACCGTAACTACTTCCTACTTCTAATAGGGTCCTAAGCCAATTTTAGGTCTATTTTAGTGTACACCTACTTCCTATTTTTCTCGTAGGTCCTAAGTCAACTAAGAAATAATAATTACCCAAAGCAAGAAATTTGTAGGAAATAAAATTTGTAGAAATTGAAATTTGCAAGAAATAAAATTCTAATTAAGAAAGCAGTAAAACTGATTCCTCAAGAGAAATGAACCTGGCAGTGTCGTACAAAGGGACTTGTTGGGACCATATCGTGCCACTTCGACTTATATGCATGCCAAGGACTCATACATACCTTTTTCGCATATAAGTAAGCCTCGCCTAATTGCACTACCAAACAACTTTTTTGATTAACCACTACGATGCTACTCTCCCCAACAACGATGCCAAAATGATCGGTTGTAATAGCTTACATTTAATTTTGTCAATTCGAGGGTAATCAAGGTTAGATTTAAAGAGTAGAAATCTAGTATAGATTGTACCGTAGGGATCAATTCTAAGCTTAGTTTAGATCTCTTTTAGTTTTAGGTGTTTGTAGAAAAGTAATAAAAAAAATTAAATTATGTAGGAATGCAACTAAAGATGCAATTTAGACTAAGTCTATATGAATATGTGTGGATCCACATATGATTTAATGATGCATAGTATAATTCATAATTATTTATTATGCAATTTTAATTAAGTTTATGCTCTAAGACTTATTCTACATTCTAACTCTATCTACCATGTTTTTGGGGGAAGAGATTTAGGGACTAACCTTTCGGAGTGGGCCTTGCCTTCGGAAGGTTAGTATTAACCTCCTCCCCTTTCTCTACTCTATTTTAACTTTAGTAATCTACTCTCATTTAATTAATCTAATGCTTAATTATTTCATGGTTGCAGGGAAACAAAAGAAATGGAAATTACCAAGGCAAGCAAAGCGTAAAGAAATTATAAGATATAGTTACCATATTCAGAAGAAACTATTGTTGCTTTATTACTAGAAATTCAAATGTACATGGTTGCACATCCAACTTTCAAAAATTGTATCCAGAAGATTACATTAGGAATAGTCACAGATTAGACATTTTCTCCATTAGCTAGCCAGACCTTTTCAAAGGTCTCCTATGTAATATATATTATGACTTGGACAATTCTGAATAAACTCTTCCATGTATTTTGCCATGTGGAGTTTGTGGACTTATGATGCGACAACTATGTACTAACAAAAATAATCTAAACTAATACAATTCCTATTCCTGCTTGGACTCGGTAAACATCATGAATGGTCCAAGTGGCAATACGTAAGCTAACTTAACAAAGAAACACTAACTTTGATATTTTGCAAGATATACAATATAACCATATGTCCTTTATTCTAGGAAAAGGCACTAACAATATTGCATCTAAATCTAATAAACCTAACAATAGTTGGATTACACAACTTTATTGAATAAAGTAATAACAACTTTATTAATCACAATATTCCTTGTGAAGAATACATGATAAATCAAATATTATGCTGACTGGAAATACTTGGCTACCATGTGAAAATGTCATGGTGTCACTGATGTGGCATGCAACATCAGTCAATAGACTTAGTCATCCTTCGATAACTACTGGTAAAAATATCCTTCGGTAACATACTTTAGTAGCTACCTTCTATAACGTACTTTGGTAACTATCTTTCGTAACATGCTTCAGCTACCATATTTTGTAACATGCTTTAGCTACCATCTTCTGTAATAGTGATTTACTATTGCTCTATCACCGTGCCTTAAGCTTCCTTCATCCTTTGTTCTTACGTCCATCTTCTCGCATCCAAGGTGTATCCCAAAGCTTGTGCTTGTTGCATTGTTCATCTGTGGAACATTCTTCAACACCTTGCCTGCATAATTACTCATAACTCGGATGTATTTTACATAAAATAAACACATTTATCAGATTACTTGCATTCATCCTTTTATTGATAAATTACAAAAATATACAACAATAACTTACATAAAACATATTATAATCATCAATTAAACATAAGAATGAAACATTTTGTTATAAAAATATATGCCAAATATCCTCTCATCACCCTCGAAGCATCTACTTTAGTATTTGACTAAATAATGCAAAATGCTTTCTCCATAAATCATTATGGAAGCAAACCTCTGGTAGAATGAGAGATGGTAGGAACTTGGATACCTACATAAGAAGATGAAGGTCAGATAGACTTTCCTTATGAGCAAAATTCCAGCACCTTAACATTTTCTCAGCCAATACAGAACATGAATTCCTAGGTTTTAGTTATTTTGTAACTCTCTTTGCTGTCAGACTCTCCTATGAATTAGCAAAGTCCAATACAAAGCAAGAGGCCATCACTCTCAGTTGGTGATCCTAAGCAAGAAGAGGAAATACTAACATTATTTCATGACATATTTGGTAGAACTTATTTTTTTCTTACTGATCCCTAGGATCATTTCAACTTAGATGAAGAACATCCAACATAGACATCCCAATCTATGCCATGTGATGCATTCCCTACCACAACACTCTGGAGAGCCAGATATCACCTTTCTAGATCCCTGGTAATTAATGCATGATAATCATAATGATTGGACAATAAATTAAATCATGATGGGAACAAACCAATATGGGGTATGGACCTTGATCCTAATGATCCTATATGGAAGACAATGTTGGAATTCTTCCCTAGTCGATTCAAGTGTCAAAGTCAATTGGATAGACACTCGTGCTTTCCTAATTAATTTTAACCTAGGTCTACCAATTCCAAGGGAAATTACTAGCTACATATTGTGTCTTGTGAGACTTGAGAATGGTTGTAAATAGTACTAGGATCAACATGGTGAGCATCTCATATTTGGCATCATTTGGTCTAGGCATTGCAAATTTATAGGTAAGTGTAGTAGGCACATCAAAATTTTATGTAAATATATGATAAGTACATAATATCCATGGCAAAGGCATGGATTATTATAGCTTGTAGGGGAAGCACTCAAGTAGGGAAATACCAATTTAGCAAGTCACCAGAAAGCAACAAGCATGAAAAACATAAGGAGATTTTCTAGATCACCTCTTGTAATCTTAACACTTTCTTTTTTGCTTCCCCATATTCCTCCATTATTTTTGTTCTCTGTTTATTTTTGCCTTTATATATATATATATATTTTTTGACTCTATAGACCAATTAATTATTCCTAGCAAGAACAAAAGCATTTACATTTTATCCTCAAGAATTCAATATCACATATAAAAAAAATTGGGACTCATGTAAATAGGACAAATACACCACACCTACATGGATATGAAATCAATAACAAAGAAGATGCCTAGAAATTTGGATCCTCTCATGCTAATGGGAATTTTTTATGATGCGACACATGCCAAATATATCCTAGGTAGTTCAAATATTCTATAATTAGGCCCTCATGCACAACTATGGAAACATTTAGGAAAATGATTCTTAGAGCGCAGCTGAAGCCAAGCGATCCTATGGTAAATGGTTATGAGAAAAATGGATTCTTCCTAGATTGTGTCAAGAAAAAATGTCTGATAGAATGGGCAATTATCATTTGGTATTTTTCCCATTCATAAAATCAGGCTGGGACTTCAAAGAGTGTGTACACTAGAATGCAATTTATGGGGTTGTCCCATGGAATGGATAAATTATTTTCACTTTCCCTTGAGTTAATCCCATAGTTGCATTCTATTTTATGTTTGTAATTTTTTGCATCCTTCCCCTTCCTCTATTTTTCCTTGTTTTTTATGCTCACCAAACTCTTCATTTAGTGGCTTGTGTAATATTAATTATGTTGTTTCTCGTTGCCTCCCATTTCTTCCTATGTTATTTTATTATAGTTTTTGGGTTTTGCTTACTTTTTTTTCTTGTTATCCCCCTTATTTTATTTGTTCTCATGGTGTTCCATCATGTTATTTTATCCCCATAATCCTATCCCTCCCCTCTTCTTGTAGTCTCTACCAATTGCATTTTCACCAGTTTTTTTTTCTAACGCCTTCATTTCCCCTTTCCTCAGAAAGTGTTAAGTCTAAAAATTGTTTTGGCCACCTGGGTTCCTTGTTTTCGCAAATCAAAAATACCCTATGAGTAACTAATAATATGGGTATTTTTTGCACCTACTTATGCCTAACTGCTATTAGTTAGATATTAGGTTTGCTTTTGTAGATAAAGCCAGAGATCACCAAAAAATATTTTCAATCCCAGAAGTATTGCTAAATGAAGAAGTGATAAATATGATGCCCCTTGAACTTGTTGTAACACCCATGCCAGATAAAATTATAAAAAAAATATGAGGGTTCATATTACTACAATTATGAATTGAGAGCTGACTACTATTCACCTAAGCATCAAAATATGACCAAGGCAGATTGAGTAGAGCATGTAGTCACCAAAATTATGGTACCCAAATGAAATGCTCAAATAATACATGTCAGGTCATACTATTTGAAAGTAAACTCCAGCCAAAATGGTTATTCCCATCGAGAAACTGGAAGGCCTCTACTTGACTGGAACCTCGTGGTGGTGATAATTTCCTATCTGATGGTTGGAGGCTAACAAGAGAAAAACAAAGGAAAAGGTCAATTCAAGGGTGTACCAATAGATCTTTACTTAGAATGGAACCCATCAAATAATATAAAATCTATTACATATGGATAGAGTAAAGTGGGATAAGTATTATTAGCACTAGAGCATCTGTGATGGTTGAAGCTTGGTAAGATATCAAGCATTCATCCTGGTGCTAGAAGAGCAAAAGGAGTATTAAAATGATCAAGTATATGGATGACCAGAACAATTGTACTTAGTTGGAACCTAGTAGGGACCCCAAAGTTTGTCTTTACCAAGAAAGAAAAGTTGTTAAGAAGGCCGAAACTATTAAGCTGAACCAAAGCTTGGTAGTGCCCAGAATACCCAATCAAGAGAATGGCTAAGTCACTGGAGCCTAGAACAATTAGGCCTGATGAGATCCTAAAGGTATCATAAATACCCAATAAAATAAACGGTAGAGTTCTAAGAACACCACAACATTCATAACCGATTAAAGCCTAAAAATACCCAGATTAACCAGTCAGAAGAATGGTTAAGTCACTACAGCACCAAAAAATTTATCCCTTATCAGATTTTGAAGGGATTTTAATGCTCCTATCTAGATCGTAGAATCCAACAAAATGATCATGAAAAAGGAATAGGATTCAAAGGATTTTGTAAGACTTAGACCCAGGCAGAACCCAATCAGTGCTCAAAGGCTTGATGCATGCAGAAGAGATCCGGTCTAGGTGTAGAACTACTATGAGGGTGATGTATGGCCAAAAACTATTTGAGTGATAGAAAGGCACCCCATAGATGTTCACACAATCTAAAAAATCACTTCCCAACAAAAATGGGGTCTTTTTCCCACTATGCGATCAAGGCATGATCCTATGTCAGAAGATATTAATGATAAAAGGCTAATATACAAGTGATAGGGTGGCTAGATAGAGAATAGATCAAGATACCGAATGCAACTAGCAGGTGAGGTATGACACATGATGGTATAGATCCAGACCATGTCAATCATCCATATTCAATTCATTGGAGCAACCATGCTTCCAAAGTGGCCCAATAGACTGGTAGAATCTCTAACATAGCAATGATCACTTCTAATGCAATGATGCTTTTGACTGCTTGAGAATTATAAGATGTCTATAAATACTATAATGTAAAAGGAAAAATGGTCAAATATTAGGTGTTTACAATTCATATATAGATGGATCACTTGCATCTTAACATAAATTGACTATTGTCTAGCCTCTAGTTCAATTCATTTGTAGAGCATGTATGTATTTATGATCACTTATTTCTAATTTAAGCATGTTGAATGTTTATGGTTTTAATTTTAAATTCTAGATTTTTAGTGTACTCATTCACATGTCTAGAATTTGTGGTCTGATAAAGATATAAATTTAATATTTTATAATTGATTGTAAAGTAGTTGGTCTATTAGGGAGTTTATTGTTTAGTTGTGTGATCCTTGTTCTTTATTATGTCTTGATGTTGCTTAAATTATACCACTATAAGTTCTGGATTTAGTCTCTTTTATCTCTTTTAGCACCTTTTTACCCCCACATTTAGGTATAGTTAGCTGAGACTTCAAGAAACTAGCCTCCTTAAAATATTGACCACTACAGTTTTCATGAGCCCCTCGATCATTCACTATTGGCAAAGGTCTGTGGGTGTACATATATTTCTCTTTGATATATTTTTTGACCAATAATAATAAGGGGAGCGATAGTGACTATATGAACAAAAAACTCTCTCAAGCCAATACTAGACATTTAGATAGATATAAGAGGGGACTATTACCTAGATAAATTGAGGGGAGACTTTGAGTAAGGTGGCTTGGAAGAAGTGGAGGGCACAATAGTAGATGATGAGAAATAAAATAGGATGGAGTAATATGATGGTGGTGTAGATTGAGAGGATTAAAAATTGGAAGAGGGGTTGGATGGAGTGGTTTGATAAGATGATGTGATAGTAGGAAGAGAAGAATTAGTAGTTATAGTAGATGATGTAGAATATGAAGCTAAGGAGGAAGTTGATTTAGTAACCTGTGTTGTGGTGGATTTAGAAGTAGATGGAGGGGGATTTTCTAGTTGAAAGTCCAATTGGGTAGTGCACTACTCCCAAGATTGACACTCTTGAGGAGTGATGGATGGTATGGATGAAGTAAGCATAGAGTGGTCATGATTCATTATTCCCATAAAACTTTGGTAATATGGGACCTTATCAATATGATCAATTTGATTTGGTTGGGTTGTACCATGTTTTGGTAATAGATTTTGATATATACCCATATTTTTATTAGGTTGGGCAATAGGGTTGTCAATTTTGATAGACCCCCTATCTATCAAATCCTGCACTATGTGTTTAAGTTGGATGTACCCATTTATGAAGTGACCCTTCTATAAGTGGTAGATGCAATATTGATCTTCTCTGTGCCCTCTTCCTTGAGGTTGATTTGGATCTTTAGGTCTCACCTTGGGTAAGGATATTATTTGTACATCCATGAGTCTCTGAAAGGTATTGGACAAGGGCTTTGAGAGGGGTGTGAAATTACATTGGGTTTGTTGAGGATGTGTTGACTAATGAGTGGTGTTTTGATTTTGGGTAGATGGCAACACGGTATTGTATACTGACTACTATGGTAGATAATAATGTTGTTGTGGTGGAGGTTGAGGTTGTTGTTGGGAAGTTTGAATGGTCAAGACACTCAACACTACCTGGTTGACTTGGGTATGTTTGGATTGATTTTTGTTGTTGTTGTTTCCCTAAGAATGTTTGTCTAGCCATTATTTCTTTGAGATCTTGATTTATCCTTATTGGATCTTGATATCCTTGATGATCTTGGCTTGAGTTAGAGTTTCCTTAAGATTTTGATATTTTTGGATTTGAAGAAGGGATATTAATTTAGAACAACTCCATGCGAACATCCAATTTATCTTAGTGATGAGGATGGATAAGGGTAACTTACTCAACACTAATCTCCATCAATTGTCATAATTGAGGATAGACTCATCATCAAACTGATGAAGGTTGGTGAGATTTTTTAAGGTGGTCTTTCTTAATGTTTATATAAAAACACTCTAAGAAGAGATTGGCTAGTTGTTTGAAATTAGATAAGTTGTGTCTAGGAAAATGGTTGTACCAATCTAAAGCTTCTCTTATAAGGAATAGAAAAAAGGTACATAGCATGAGAGGATCTATCTCATTGATAAGATAACAAGCATTGATGAATGTGCTCAAGTGATACTAAGGATCCTCTTTGCCCTTGGATTTTTCAAATTTGAGAATTTTAAACAAGGGAGGATAAGGTAGCACTAGGACCAAGGGGTTGATGGGATAGTTTTTAAGTTGACTCAAGGTTGGCTTTTAATACCCCATACCCATGACTTGTGATTCCAAACTATTGAATTTGTTGGCCAATTGTTGGAATGCATCGAGAGTAGTTTGGGGAGTTGATTAGTGGGTGCCATGATGAGTCGTATGAGATGGATCAACAGGGGGATATGATTGGTGTGATTAGAGATGATTATGATGGTGGTGAGGATAATAAAATGGTTCTTATGGGACCAGAGATCCCAAGGATGGATATTCATGGTGCTGATAAGAATTATTATGGGTATGAGGGGGGTGTGATGGTGGTTGTTGAGTGTGGCACTAATTATAGGTAGGTAGTTTAAGTGGGGACATGATGATGGTTAGGAATGAAGGGATTGTGTATAAGTTGGATGATGCATGTGTTGGGTGGGATGTGATTAGTATGGCTGAGAAATAGGATGATACATATTAGGAGTGACATGATGTTGATGATGTGGTGGTGGATGCAGGTGTGGGCTATGCAACTATGTTGTAGGAAACTGATGCAAGCACCATGGGGGTATATTATGGGTACCATGGGTGAACAAGAGGCTAAAGATGATAATTAAAGAAATAATGATCCATGGGTTGATATATGAGATGTAGAATGAGGTGGTTTTTGGGGAATATGGGTGACATGAGAAGAATTGATGAGATGGTATGGACAATGATTAGAAATCACTTAATTGTTAGAGAATATATTACATTATTTGGTACATATCAATGTACAACCTTGGTTACATTATTATACTAGGTGTTTATCTTATATTAAGTGGTTACTTGAGTAAGAAGTAACAAATACACAAGTGTTATAATGTGCAAGATGTGAAAGGATAAATGTCCTTATTTAGTTGTGTATGTGCACAAGTTTCTATCATGCAAAATGCACATGTGTCCTTAGGATAGAATAGTGAAGATTCATATACTATTATAAATATGTGTAACTTAACATTGTATATTTTCTTGAGCTTTAATTAATGGCTATTTATCGAGTTATTTATGAAGTTCTTTATCATATTTTCAAGCATATTAGTTAGCCACTATCATAGTTATAACATTGCATGCTTATTTCCATACTTGTGGTTGCATTTCCTTTAATTTTATAGCTTCAAAAGCTAATAGTGGTATCAAAGCACAAGGTAGATCAATAGGAAATTGAGAGAGCCACAAGATTGAAGATAGAGAAGGACTAGCATAGGTCTTGTTGTAGATTTTAGAAGTTGCAATATTGAAGGCTCAAGGAGAATGTCTAAAGCTACTTGGAGGAGATATTAGGAGAAGCTTTTGATAGTAAAGAACTTGGGACAATTATTGCCATTCAATAATAAGCTCAAGAGAGAAGGATTTGGCAAGCAGATTATCAATTTTTTGGAGGAGTTTTTCCAAGAAAAACTGAGAGATTCGAGTGCAGTGTTGTGACTATTTTACAACTAACCCCAATATTGGGGACCCACTTAAATTTTTTAGAAAATTTAACTAATGGGACATGATTGAGCAATTTGGTTCTCACTGTTGACCCAATTATCCCATGATTTTGAATGTATAAAAATAATAATAATGGGGTCATACTTGCTAGAAATTTTAGTGACAGGTTATTGCTTTATTTAATGCTACTTTGGCTAGTAAAATTGTTGTTATTCTTATTGCTAAAATATATTTTTTTCTTGTTCCTTTTTTTAGTTGTGTTATTTATTATTAATTTGTTGTTAGCAATTTTTGTATGATTTTTATTGTCAATTTGTTGTTGAGAATTTTTTTGGTAAGTTAACAAAATTGTATTGATGAGGGCATTTTAAAAGTGCCCTAACACCTTACTACAAAAGTATAATTAAAGGACACAACATCCAAGAACATCTAATAACATCCAAACTAAGCCTAATACTTTTAGATTAAAAAAATAGTCCAAAAGGACAAAATAGGAACCAAAACATTGCAACAAGACAAACACTAGAAATGGATGACAATCTCCAAAAATTTTACACATTAATCCTTGGTGTCATCCTTTTCAACATCCTTGGATATTTCCTTGAATAATTCCTTGGAAATTTCCACCACATCATCCTCCTTGATGTTACCACCAGCAATGGCTCCTGCGGTATTCTTTTTGGGGTGATCCTCGGAGTAATTGGTACATAAAAATAACAAATGCAGAGCATTTTTGTGCTCCTTCATTTGGGTAATGGCATTTGTGCTCACGGTTACTGCACTCTCCATCTAAGCTATGGTGATAGTAGTAGTATTTATAATTTACTCCTGTAGTAATTGGACCGCAGGATCCTCAAGCTCATCCTCAATGGAATTTTATATTTTTTCCTAGTTTTGAATGAATTTATCTTTTAGGCACTGGGAGCTTCTCGAAGGGGTGGGACGATCCTCCACCTTGACCTTATTTCTTATCGATTACTCAACATGTTAAAATTTTCCTTCTGATTTCCTTTTCTTGGATCCACGAGCACTTGAGGAAGGGGTAAATGATGTATCCTTATTCGTAGTCTATTTAGAATTTGCTTGTTTCTCCTATATAAAAACATTATCTTTTGGGAACTTCTCTAACAAATTTTTGTAAATCACCTTAAAAATTCCTTGATGTGAGGGCCAAGCCTCATCCTTATTTGAGCGAGTTGCCTTAATGGAATATTCCATAGATAAAAACAAGAATTCAAGGATGTTGAGAGGTTTCACTTCCTTGAAGTGATTCACAAAGGATATGTGGAAACTCCTTAGAGGGGAACCTGGATCATCAACCATGATATAATCCATCATATGTTTCATCATTTATTTCCATGGAATAGGTAAATACTCCCTAAACATACCTAGTTTTATGAGCTTGCACAAACTGGATCTTGGCTCAAACTCCAACTCTATGTCCCAATTATGTTTGTCCCTACAAATGGTTCTTCCCACCAGTGGCTGACCTGTTATTTCTATAAGGATTTGGACATCAAATTGAAATTAAACTCCATATATGATAACAACACCTTTATCCTAGGTGGAAGTAAAGGTAGTGTTAATGTCTAATATTTGAAAACTCATTATATTCAAAGAAACTTGCACAGGATTACAATTTATAAGTTTGAGCAGAACTAATTTGGGCTCAATATTGTTGGCTTACAACTTTCATGTAATCAAATCCTAACATAGAAAAATGCTAATTTAGACATATCTCCTATATGCTCTCTCAATGCTAACTAAATAATAACTACGTAGAAACAATAATATTCAAAGTCCAACATTCTCCCCCTTAAAGTTGAGAGGGTTGACTAGACAGTCTCTCAGCTTTATATACTGAGCTTTAGCAACTCCTTTGGTGAAGATATCTGCTATGTTGTCCAAAGTGCTGCAATGCTTTAGCTCAACCACATTTTTCTCCACCATGTCTCTAATGAAGTGATACTTCATGTCGAAGTGTTTTGACCTACTGTGGTGGATAGGATTATGTGCCAATTGAATGGCACTCATATTGTCACAATACAATATGGTAGGATCATTTTGTCTTTCACCTATTTCTTCAAGTACTTTTCTCAACCATAAGGCTTGGGTACTAGCATTTGTGATTGCTATGTACTCAGCCTCAGTAGATGATAGTGCTACAACAGTTTACTTTTTAGAACTCCAAGTAATTAGTCCTGACCCAAGACTAAAACAATTCCCTGAAGTAGATTTCCTATCATCTATATTGCTGCCCCAATCACTATCACTAAAGCCAACTAATTTTACATCATCATTTTTGTGGTAATGGATCCCATAATCCATTGTACCCTTTACATATCTCAAAATTATTTTAGTTGCTTGTAGGTGAAGTTCATATGGATCATCCATATACCTTGATACTAGAGAAACAACATATTGAATATCCGGCCGTGTGTTGGTGAGGAACATTAGACTCCCAACCATGCTCCTGTAAGTGGTCTTGTCAACTTTTGGTGCTCCATCTTCTTTTCTTAATTGTATCCCATGACCTATTGGAGTTGCAACAGACTTGCATTGCTCCATAGCAAATTTCTTTATCATGTCATGAGCATATTTATGTTGACATATGAAGATCTCATTTCCTGTTTGATGTACCTCCATTCCTAGGAAATAATGCATCAAACCTAGATCCTTCATTTCAAACTCTTTCATCATGGAGTTTTTGAACTCCTCATTCATTTTATCACTACTACCCATGAATATTAGATCATCCACATATAAGCACACAATGAGGATGTCTTTACCTTGTTTCATGTAGTAGAGAGTAGGTTCACTTTTGCTCCTAGTGAATCCATACTTATGAAAGTAGCCATCAATGCGTGAGTACCATGCTCTTGGTGCTTGCTTTAGGCCATACAATGCTTTCTTCAATTTGTAGACAAGGTTCTCCTTACCTTGTTCTTCAAAACCTTGAGGTTGTTGCACAAAAACCTCTTCATTCAAGTACCCATTGAGAAAGGCACTCTTAACATCCATGTGTTGAATTTTCCACCCTTTGTGGGCAGCCAAAGAAAGCACTAGTCTAATGGTCTCTTGTCTAGCAATAGGAGCAAAGGTTTCCTCATAGTCAATCCCATACTTTTGAGTAAACCCTTTTGCTACTAGCCTTGCCTTATGTCTTTCAATGCTCCCATCAGCATTGAACTTGGTCTTATAGACCCATTTACATCCAACACATTTCTTGCCCTTAGGAAGCTCCACTAGCTCCCATGTATCATTCTTTTTTATAGAGGTCATTTCCTCTTTCATGGCTTGTTGCCATACATCATGAGTACATGATTTTTCATAACTAGATGGCTCTAGCTCTACACTAGTCATTAAAGCATAGTTTACAACATCTCCCTTAGGTTCTTGGGAGTCTTCATCACCATACATGTGCAGATTTTCAAGTCTTTTCAAGACTTCATTCATCTCACTAGCTTGGCTTCTAGTGTATCTTCTTTGAAAATTCTTATCCATCATTTGGTAGGAGGGATGGTACTAAAGTGTTCTCTTACCTCTTGATGGTGAATCTACTTCCATGGGCATTGGAGAAGAACTTGCTGATCTTTGTGGACTTGGAGTAACACTTGTTGTACTTGAAGTAGAACTCTTTCTTGGACTTGGAGGAGGACTTCCATTGTTGTTCTTGTTAATGGGCTGCATTTGGGAGGAGCTTGCATCTTGAGATCCATCATCAAAAAAAAAATTGATGACCCCATTCTCCCCCTTCATCAAAAATTACATCTCTTGAGATTACAACTTTGTGAGTTTTTGGATTGTAGAGTCTATATGCCTTTGAAGACTCACAATACCCAATGAAAATACATGCTTGACTTTTGGGGTCAAGTTTCTTTCTTATCTCATCAGGAATGTGTGCATATGCAAGACAACCAAAAACTTTGAAGTGCTTTACATTTGGCTTTTTGCCATACCAGCCCTCATAGGGAGTTATCCCATCTAAACTAGAAGTGGGACTCCTATTCAAAATGTAACCACTTGTCCTAACAACATCAGCCCAATACATGTTACTGAGTTTCTTTGTTTGAAGCATTGATCTAGCCATTTCTACAATAGTGTGGTTCTTCCTTTCAGCCACACCATTTTGTTGTGGGGTGTAGGCAGTAGTTAATTGCCTTTTGATCCCACAATCTTTACAATATTTGAGAAATGCATTTGAACAAAACTCCCCTCCTCTATCAGTCCTTAATCTCTTTACAACATACTCACTTTGATTCTCTACATTATTTTTGAAATCCTTGAAACATTCAAAAGCTTCATCCTTAGTTTTCAAAAAATAAATCCAACACATTCTAGAGAAATCATCAATGAAAGTGAGAAAGTAAGAATTGTTACCCAAACTTTTGGTATGCATTGGACCACAAATGTTTGAATGTACCAGTTGTAGTGGATGGCTTGCTCTCCATGCTTGACCTCTTGGAAACTTTGTTCTTGAGTGCTTTCCCAAAACACAGCCTTCACACACCTCCTTGTGCTCTTCAACTCTTGGTAGTCCACTCACCATAGCTTGAGAAGTCAACAACTTCAAGCTTGCAAAATTAAGATGACCAAATCTCAAGTGCCAAAGCACACTTGGATTTTCTATGGCTACACTAGCAAGTTGGGCACCTCCTTGTTCCCCAAATTTAAGAGGAAACAACCTATTCTTTGTCATAGGTACTTGTGTAACAACTCTATTACAATTGTTTTTGTCAAAAATTACACATTTTCCATCTTCAAAAACAAGTTTATAGTTCTTTTCCATGATTTGTCCAACACTAAGCAAATTATGTTGGAGTTTAGGAGTGTAATAGATATTGTTCACCTTCTTTGTGCCTTCTTTTGTTGGAACCTCCATGGCTCCCATACCTTCAACTTGTAGTGCCTTGTCATCTCCCAATTTGATCTTTGATTTATATGTGGAATCCATTGTAGCAAATAACTCTTCTTTGCCACTCATATGATTTGAGCAACCAGTATCCAAAATCCAAGTTTCATTAAGATTTTGATCTGATTTTCCATATGTGAGGAACAAATTTGAAGAAGTTCCTTCCTCTTCTCCATAATTTCCATAATTATTACTTCTCCCTTCTTGAGAAGTCTTGGACCAACAATCTTTAGCAAAGTGACCAAGCTTACCACAATTGTAACAAGCTTTGTTTGATTTGTCACCTCCTCTTCCTCTTCCTTTTCCTTGGTAGCCACCTCTTGATCTACCTCTTCCTCTTGCTCTTCCTCTTCCTTGTCCTCTTCCTTGTGCATTGCCATGAGTCTCACCTTCCTTGGATGAGAATGCTTTTTCATCACCTCCAAAGCTTGATGATGTAGAACCTTGGAGTCTCTCTTCATGGGACATCAAAGAACCAATTAGTGCATCAAATGTTAGAGTAGACAAATCTTTAGATTCTTCAATAATAATAGCAATATGATTCCATTTATGAAGAAGTGTTCTCAACACTTTCTTCACAACCACTTCAGTTTTGACATCTTCTCCAAGTGTCTCCATTTTGTTTACAATTGCTTTCACTCTCACACAATAATCTCCTACTCTTTCATCTTCTTGCATTTTGAGATTCTCAAAATATCTCTTCAAAGTTTGAAGCCTCACTTGCTTCACTTGATTTCTCCCTTGATAGCTATCTTTCAAGGCTTTCCATGCTTCTAGGGTTGTTGAACAAGAAGCAATCCTAGGAAAAATGCTTTTCTCCAAAGCTGCTTGGAGATGGTAGAGAGCAAAAGAATTCTTCTTTTGGGCATCTTTCTTACTTGTTTTATCAGCTGCACTCAAGGTGGTCCAATATGCAGGTTCATTGTAGCCTTCTTCTACAATATCCCATAACCCCTTGCCTATGAGTAAGGTCTTCATCTTGATAGACCAATACTCATAATCTAACCCATTAAATTCAGGAATGGGAAGATTGTTATTGGCAGCCATTGATGCTAATCAACAAAACTTTGGAATAATGTAGATAGCTTCTAATACAATATTTTTGCAATAAAAAATAGCATAATATCTTATTTTACTCAATTGACTCAACCTGTTAAGTCAATCTCTCAGAATTAACCTCTGATTGCAAAAATACATGCTTCTTTTTTATTTACCAAAATCTCAAGCACCAAATTTATCATAAATAAGCCAATACTGATTGAAAAAAACTAAAATTTTTACTGTAGACTTCTGATATACGTATCTAAAAACCCACTAAATTTCAGAAGCAAATTCACACAAATGAGAAATATGTGATCAATTTACTTTCGCCCTTTCTAGATCTTAGAGTGTTTTTTGAGACAACCTCAATGTTTTTCACATAAATCAATCCATACAACTCCAAAATTTCTGAAAATTAAACTCTGTATTCTTGAGACAATAATATGAAAACCCTCTAAATTTTAGAAGAAAATTTGCAAAGGTGAAAAATATGTGATCATTTACTTTTTCCCTTTTTATCACAATTCTGGATCTAGGATTTTTTGAAGAAAAAATCAATATTCACACAAATCGATCAATACAGATCCAAACGACCTGAAATTTTGTCTGAATGATGATTTTATCTAAATAAAATTTCTCCCAAAATTTTAGAAGCAAATACCCTGTCTTCCACCTTATACAACCATTTTATTGCAAAACTCAAAATGCTAATAAAATCAGCAAATGAGCTCCAAATTACCTGAAATTTTTACTGCATCCTCTTGACGTGATTATCTAAAAACCCTCAAAATTTCATCAGAAAATACCTCAGGATGCGTGATATATGAATGATTTACTCGAGCTCTTCCTTGCAACTCTACTGAGTGCTGGCCACTTGAGTTTCTCTGACAAAGTGCGTGCTTCAGATCTCTTCATGCCACTCTCCACAGGTTTTGATCCATCTGAGAAAACCTGGTATGCTCTGATACCAAAATGAGATTTGAAAACTCATTATATTCAAAGAAACTTGCATAGGATTACAATTTATAAGTTTGAGCAGAACTAATTTGGGCTCAATATTGTTGGCTTACAACTTTCACGTAATCAAATCCTAACATAGACAAATGCTAATTTAGACATATCTCCTATATGCTCTCTCAATGCTAACTAAATAATAACTACGTAGAAACAATAATATTCAAAGTCCAACAACATCCCAGTACATCCTAGATAATTGCTACAAAAATGGCATGAATCTGTGCGCATTCATGATCACCTCAGCAATAGGTTCAATTTCAAGAGTCTCTAGTTCAATGAAACCCATAATAGCAAGGTTACAAAAATTTTGGATGAAAGAAAAAATAGAGTTCTCTAATAAAAAATTTGGCAAGAAATCAATGGAGATGGTAATTCTAGAGTGGAGGTGTGCATTTTAATCAAAGGAAGATCTTGGAAATTTTTAGAAACATCTTCGCCACTTCCTCAGGTTGTAGAAATTCCACCCTGTACCTGATATCAAAGTGATGGGCCTTAGTAGAATGAGAATTACACTATTTCCTAACATCGTCAAAAATAGAAATGTGGGTTGCTCTTGGAAAATTTTAAAAAATTGGGCAAGAATCATTAAAAAATGTGACCCTCGTAGGAAAAAATGGAAACCTGAAGTATTGGAAAATGACAAAAATATCCTATGGATAGAGGCATGGGAAAGATGATGAAAATTATGAGGCATGAGAAAATGAAAAGCAACTAGAAAGAAATGGTGATTTGACACGCGAGTGGGATTTGGGAAGGAGCAGACCAGGAGATTCAATGAAAGACGGGGTGCTAAGAAATGATAATAGATAGGATGAAAAATTAAGGTAACAACCTAATAAATTTTGGGACCATTTGAAAAGTGAAAACTGGCACTGCCAACATCAATGAAAAAAAGACTAGAGAAAGGCACAAGGAAGGTGCAACACAAAATTGTAAATGTGTTGAGGACACCTATCATAAATTTCCTTGAGGAACTCACAATCATTATGGAGATAATAGGAATATGAAATAGGATCCTAAAGGGGCAAAAGGTACAAATGTCAATTTGACCTAGGGATACTAAACCCTTCAAATAAGAAGTCAGGCAAAATAAAATGAAAAAATAATTGTCAACAATTTTGGATTTTCTTTGACTTGGCAATTTTGTTGACCTCTTGTGTGAGGGTGTTAGTCCACACCATCATCCCTAGAGCATTAAATTAAATATTAGCTAACATGTCTGCAACGTTGTTTGCTTCCCTAAAATCATACCGAATGATGACCTCATGTTGATGGAGGATTAGGTTTCTGGCTTCTTCGATATAGTTTTTGAATTTCCAAGTAGGGGTTTTGGAATTCTTCAAATAATTGACAATATTTAAAGAGTCCCCTTCAAAAATAACTTTACCAGGAAACTGTTTAATCAGTAGAAGACCTCTCCAAAGAGCTCTAGCTTTAGCTATGTGATTTGACTATTCACCCAAGACCTTAGTGAAGTCAAATATATAACTTCCTTTATGATCCCTAAGAATTCCTCCTGCACCAGCTTAGCCTAGGTTACCTTTAGCTGCCCCATCAAAATTTAGCTTTACCCAACCTTGTGGTGGAGGAATCCACTTGATATTGTTCCTTGTGATTTGGAAAGAATTAGAGTTGGGATTATCTAGAGAAATGTGCAAATACTGAAGTAAAGAGGCTTCAAACCTAGGGATTGTATAAGGATCATTATGTATCATGAGTGCATTTTCCTTAGCATAGGAAATAATTCTATTGGTAGTGGATGAAATATCCTTAGCAAAATTGGAAAAAAAATCTTCTATTCCTTTCGAGCTAGACTTACCATAGGAAATGGTGAAGACAAAATTTCCAAATCAGGTGGAGACATGGATTACAAAAAGGATGAGGCCATTGGGAAAACAAATCTACAATTGAAGTATGTTTGGACCAACTGATCTAGAACCTTTGGAAAATATTGTTAAGGATGGAACTAGAATAATGACAGGTTAGGAAAATGTGGCGAGTCGATTCCTAATAAAAAAGGCATAGAAAAAACCTATTGGTAAGATATATCCCATGTTTGATGATATTTTCAATAGTAAGAATTCTATTTTGAATGGCCAACCAGGAAAAAAAGGAGACTTTTGGAGTTAAGTGTTTGATCCACACTAATTTAAAAGGAATTTGAATTTCCTCAAGAGATAGGAGGAGTTGATATGCCAATTTAACCATGAATTCTCCAATATCTAAGGGTTCCCAAATGGGGTGATCCCTATCATTCCTTGAAGTTAAAAAAGAAGAAGAAAGTAAGACCTCCAAAGAGTTGATTTCCACTGATAAATTGGGGCAATGTATCCTTTTCCATGTGCACAAATTGTTGGAGATAGTTAAAATGTCAACTACTTTGTGGTCAATAATACATCAGTAAAAAAAATTATACCTCTGAAAACAGGAATTTCTATTAGTGGCTGGTTTCCTATCCATTTGTCTTCCCATAAATTTATGATTTTTCCATCCCCAAATTGCCATATGAGGCCTTTTATCAATATTTGTTTTGTAAATATGATAGATTTCCAAAAGGCTGACCCAAAATAAGGGGCCAAATCACTTAAAAATTTGATCCCTACAAATATTTCCTTTTGGCTAGAGTAACTCATTCAACCTATTCTGTAGACACTAATATCCAAGCTTGTTTTGCAAGCAAAACAATATTTAGATGGTTAATTCTTCTTAGATCAATTCCTCCTTGGTATTTCAGTATACACACTTTGTCCCAAGCAACAAGATGAAATCGGTTTTTAGTCTTAGCCCTAGCCCATAAGAACTATTTTTGGATTTGTTCAATTTTATTAAAAACCTTATTTGGAGCCTTGAAGACCAATAAGAAATAGATAGGAATACTTTGAAGACATGCCATAGTGAGAGTAGCTTTCCCTGCCTGGGTTAGAAGGTTACCTTTCCATCCTGTAAGTTTTTTTTATTCTTTCAATGACCCTGTACCACATATCTTCAGTAGAATTTCCAACGAATAAAGGAATCCCTAAATAGGTATTTAGTAAGGTGGATATTGTACACTCTAAATATTGGTAATTTTGATTTATTGCCTATGTGGAGTGTTGAGATTCACTTTTTATCCTGCATCTTCTTCATAAAGGAGGAGGATGTGCTTGATGACTTTGGCTTCAATGATAGAAGCATAGGTGGACAAAAGAGTATCATTAACAAATTGTTTATGGATGATAGGATTAGTTTGAGAAATGACCTTAATACTCGAGATGATACTAAAGCTTCTGGCTACATGAATAGATCTTCCCAAATCCTCTGTAGCAATTATGAAGAGAATAGGGGATAAAGGATATCCTTATCTTAGGCCTCTACCACTTTTAAAGTAACCAAAAAATGATCCATTGATTAGGACTAAGAACCAGGTTGTGGAAATGCATCCTTTAATTAGCTCAACCCAATCAGGATGGAATCTGAATTTGATTAGAACTGCAAGTAGAAAATCCTAATTCATTCTATCATATGCTTTATTCATGTCAAGATTTAGAAGAAAGGCAACCTTCTTGGTTTGTGAAGTGGAATGCAGGGCTTCATGGATAGTAATAATCCCATCAAGTATAGATATTCCTTGAACCAAACTCCCTTGGCAATGGTCAATTATCAAAGGGAGGATATATCTCATCCTGCTAACCAAGGATTTGGTAAGAATTTTGTAATCGACATTGAAAACGCTCACTAGTTTGAAATTATTAAGTGATTTAGCATATTGAATTTTAGGAATCAGAGCAATGAATGTGGAATTAAAATTGTGAGGTATATCTTTGGCTAAATAGAATTCTCTAATACTAGCACACACATCAGGACCAACAAAGTCCTAGAAAGCTTGGAAAAATCTTTGGGGAAACCCATCAAGGCTAGGAGTCTTGTTGGATTTCATGGAGAAGAGTGTCTATTTGATTTCATAACCTAAAAGAGCTGCATTTAAGTTGGATTTGATATCCTTTGGAGTCGAATGGGGAATGTGTTGAAGTAAAGATTCTTTGGCAAAGTCAAAAGCGGCGTTTGAGTTTTCAAGTAACTGCATAAAATGAATGATTGCTTTAGACCTAATTTCCTTGATGTTTGTAGTAACATTCTAGTCATTATTATGTAACTCCTTGATTCTATTTTTGATCCTATTTGTTGTTGAGGATTTTTATTGTCAATTGGTTGCTGACAATTTTTATTTTCAATTTTTTGTGACATTGTTTTTGTTTATTATGGTTTTATAACTAGAATTATGGTTTGTTCATTATTTTATTAGTAATTTTAGTTAGTTTGGATTCGATTGTTAGTTTTTTTATTTTAATATTTATTGTTCTTTAGTTTGGTTTATTATCATTTTGTAGTTTTCGTTCCTATATCATTTTGATTTGCATTAGTAATTTTTAATAATGCCCTCTACTTTATTTATATCCTACCCCTTATTGTATTTATTGCTATCACCTTATAGTTTCTAAAAGGGGATTTTATTTTGGTAGATGAGAGGCATATATCATAGTAGACAACGAGCACTGAGGCATGAAGCACCGAGAGTGGATGATGGATGCGAGACATGTGGCATCACAAGACATGATAATAAATCAGACAACAGGATAATAGACACAAGATATGTGGCATCACAATATAGGCGATGTGATATAAACCAAGAGGACCCAAATTTTATTCCCCAATGGTATGTCATATTCCTATCCCATACGAATTTTTTTTATTGGAAAATAGAAAGCCCATAGGGCAGGTTTGATAGTTCAATGAGCATTACATTGTTTTACAGGGCTCATCACCCTCTACAGCTGAAATATGAGATAATATAGAGTAACATCTCTACTAATTCAGACAACACAAAACCCTCACAGATAGTGGCATAAGATGTTAGGGTTTGATAGCCTCTCCCTTCATGAAGATTCAAAACCAAATTCAAGGACCCTAATTTCAAAAATGCAAAAAATATTTGAATGCCATCTTGCGTAGTGATTCCACTTTTTATTTGTAGATTTGGAGTAGAGCACAGAGGAAAAATGATCTAGAGGTAGACGATGAGTGGTGGTGTGGCCTTTGTGGCCTTCGATACCTCATTCAAAATAAAGGAGGTCATTGGCTAAGTTTTAGAAAGTCCTATCACCTCAACTAATGCTTAAAGAGTAGGCAACCTAGGATATAAACACAACTCGGGTGGTCATCGCTATGGTTAGGGAATTGTGTTGATAGCTCACCCATCACGGTTCGAGTCACGGTGTAGGGGGGTGTGTGTAAAGCAAATAATTTTTTTGTTGATTAAAATGATTTTGAGGTGCTTAAGGCTAAGGTTTAATAAGCCTTAGATTTTTTTTAATTATTTGTCTTATAGGGCTATATTCTATGTTTCATATGTAGGCTTGAAAGTTGTGATTTTGTTAGCTCCATTGTTATTGATTAAAAATGAATACATTTGTATATGTGGGTTACTAAGGAAATAAAAGAGAGTTATAAAGAGAAACAAAATATTTGCATTAGGGTTTTATTCTAGGAGTTTTTTTTTAATTTCAAAGGTCATACATTCTGTTTGTTGTTTCACTTTTTTTTTGTCAAGGAAGGTGAAATAGAAAGGCTCCTTGGAGTTTTAAAAGCCCATGGAAGCCCATTTTCAAGGGGCTGGAATTTTTTGTAAGAAAAGACATATCATTTTGAGATTTTAATGCATACAAATCCGAAAACTTGCACCTTGTGAGCAAGACTGAAGGAGATTTATTTCTGAGGGTTTTATGTTTAATGCTCGATCTTTTTACTGCATTTTGTGGACTTATATCTAGTTTTTAATGTTCTTAGGAGGTTACACTATGTGAAGGTTTATTTGAATGCAAGATTTATTTTTCTTAAAGTCTAGAACTTGGTCTAATCAAATTATTTTTATGCAGGTTTGTTTATATTGGGTTACCCTTAGAGTTTCTCATAATATATAGCAAGGTAGGGGAGCATGACATCGTATTGTGTTTGCACTTATATTTCAACATTAGTTCAGTTTGGTTGTAGTTTCTTTTCTACAAATTTTCTTTTATTTTTGCAACCCCACTTGTTTGAATTTTTCAATTTGAAACTCAGAATCCCAAAATATCCTATTAAAATTATAAATCTGATCTAGGAAAACTAGAGTGTACATAATCCAAATTTTTAGTTTCATAAGCACTTACATTTATATTTATTTGGACCATCTTCCAGGATATTAAAAGAAACATTTTTACATAGGTTTTTATTTTACATAAATAAGATAAAATCAATCTAGGAGGGAGGGTTTCTAGCTGATAATTTCACATTAAATCCAAGATAAAAAATGGAGTGGACAATTCCACAACACTTACTAATTTCATGTACATAATAAAAAATAAAAGGAATGGCTAACTCCATTAACCCTCAAACTCATATTAAGTGCAAGTAAAACAAATGAATGCTAACTTGCTAACATACTAACTTGCGAACTCTCTGATTTTTTAACTTTGCAATTAGTAGAACATTAAATTTGAAGATAAAATTGAACCTATTAACTGCAAATGAATCTCACATTAAAGGTACATATTTTATAATGAAGTGGATAATTCCATGCACTTTCTCACCTTGTATTTTAATCTAAAGAAAAAACGAACCCACTAACAGGGATTCAGGGTAAGACAGATTAAGGCAAATATAGTCAAAGAAGAAACACTTCATTTTATCAATCTGCATAAAGGCACATTCATGGTAATTTAAGGAAATAAATCACAAAGCATAAATGAATTAAACCAGTAGGCCCCTTGTTAATATTTACTTGCAAATATTTGGGTTGTTTTCAGAACTTGTTATTCTTGATTATTTTACTTTCAAATACACATGTGCAATGCTTATATAGTGGAACCTTGGAGTAGTTGCTTTTTTTTTTTAACTTCGTTGCAAGAAAGGGTTTTCAAATTAATACCCTAACTATGAGGGGGATTTTGCAATTGGGAAAAATATCCACTCAATAGAAATAGCGCTAGAAGGAAGGCCCTTCATTTCATAGCTTTGTAATTTATTTTCTTAAGATAATTTTCATCTAATAGTACTTTTAGTTGCAGAAATATTTTGTTTTCTGACATCTAATGTGTGAAGTTTTGTTTCCACTATGCTTTGTTGTAGGAATTTTGTTTTGCAGGTTTTTATATTTCTTTTTTTTATTGTCTGAGTAGTTGTGAGTTGTGAGAGGTCTTATAGAGAAAGTGTCTTCCCAAGCTAGACCAACCCAAGTATATCGCTACTAGGTCTAAAACCACTAGGAAAACCATATTTCAAAGCCTTTATCCTAATTGTAGGAAATCAAGGAACAAGACTCAAGAAGTTGAAATCCCACCTAGTGTACTTGATCTAGAGTTACCTTTGGTGTCAAGTAAATTTAGTGTATCTACACCTATTGTATCTATTGTTGCAGGTAAACCAAGTGTATCTACGGAAATTACCTCTACTATTTCTAATACTCATGTAGGACCACCATCATTGAACATCATAGCCAAACCACCACTAGTTCCCTAGTATGGAGTATGTAATATTCCCCTGAACATAACTGGGGATGTTCATGAGATACCCAAAAACATTGATAAATCCTTATCCAAGTTTAAACATGATTGTGTATGGATATTCAAAGAGCATATTTAGGCTTACAAAGATGTTTTAATTATACTACAAGTAGATCATGAAGATGTCGCTTGTAGATTCTTTCCTATGATTTTGGATCAAATTTCTTATGAATGGTATATCAGTATAACCTCTGGATCCATTACTTCATGGGTTCAACTTGAAAATACTTTTTTAAATTAGTTTAGGTCACCTTTAGATCCCACTATCATTTACCATTAATTTGTGACATCCAAAAAGGCACCTAATGAGCCGATTACAATGTTTAATCAGATATTTCAAAAAAATTATTCTAGATCGACTTGCCATTTTAACATAGATGTTATCTTTGATTTGCAAATATACTTTAGAGTGTTATAACCCATGACTACCATGTTTCCGAGGAGAAATACTCAAGTTATTACTTTAGCCCAAGCCTACACAAAGTGGAAGACCTAAAAATAACTAAAGTTAATGTCTCTTTCTTAGAGGCTGCTAGATTGCAAGGTCATAGGGAAGACTTTATAAAGGTATTATACCCACCAAACCAAACCCATGAGGTCAAAGGTGTTGAGTCTCACTTAGTTTTACAAAAGGAGAAATGAGAAGTACCTCCTTTTATTTTGATAATTAGGATTGTAGGAAAAAAAATCCATAATTGTTTAGTGGAATCAGGTGCCTCAGACAATATCATACCTCTTGATATTTGCTAAAGGATAGGCTTCAAGCCAATTCCTTTAAAGAGCAAGGTGATATAGTTGGACAAAACTATAGTAGACATGGTAGGAATGCTTTATGATATCATGATTCAAATTAATTTAGAACTTAGAATTCAACATCATGTTGATATTCTTGTGGTCAATAGTATTGCCAAGTATGGCATGGTGTTGGGTAGGGATTGGAGTAAGAACCTAAATGGTTACATTGTTATTGATTCTTCCCACATGTAGCTACCTTGGAGGGGATTAACAAACCAAATTTTAGTGGATAGTGATCCAAGACTTAAGGAAATTATTACTAAGTATAATAGGCGCAATGAAATCCAATTTGTTGAATTTGATTTAGGGATCTATAACTTGGATATAGAGGAGGCTCCTGAAGAACCTTAAAAAGAAATCCTTTCTTGTATCTCTCCTAAAAAATATAATCTAGTTTAGATTCTCAAATTTGATGGATCCAAATCAAGACAAGATGTTGGAGCTGGTATCAAACTTACATGTCTGGGAAGCAAGCCTTTGCTTTCTACCTATATATTATAGTTTCCATGCACCAACATTGTGGCAGCATTTAAAGCACTTATTTTTGGACTACATCTAGCTCTGAGTAAGAAAAATAAGTGTCTCAAGGTCTTAGGAGACTCTGAGTTAGTTTTTAAACAAGTCAAAGAGCAATATGCATGTCGTGAAAAAATATTGAGCCATTATAGGACTAGAGTTAAGGATTTTATAGATGAAATTGAAGCTTTTAACATTTCCCTTATCTCTAGAAAAGGTAATCGTATGGTTGATTCTTTAGCTATTGTAGCAGGTATGGTCAAACCGGTTGACAATAAAAAATGAAAAAAGTGTTTGATTGAACTAGTTTCAAATCCTTCAATACCAGATAACATTACAAATTTATAGGTATTTGAGAGTGATGGGCACATTTTTAAATTTTGTTTCTAACTTTGGTATTTTTGAAAATCAGGTGATAGATTAAGACCAAATATGGCAAGAAGAAACATATCAAGATAGTGAAATAACTCAGAAAAATAATAAGATGTTGAAAGGGGTTATTTCACTAGAAAAAATATTTGATATTGGATATCAAGCAAAAAGAGGTAAAAAGGTACCACTCCCTAAAGAAGTGTGTGATGTAATCAAATTAGGGAGTGTATAAAATCCATAAGAGGTATTAATTTCCAAAGCATGTACAAGTCAAGAAAAAGAATCTATCACTCATGCACTAAAGGAATATATGGATTGTATAGCTTGGAGTTACAAGGAGATGAAAACATATGATCAAAATGTTATAATGCACACGATTCCATTGAAACATGACTCCAATCCCTTTAGATAGATACAATGACCTATTAATCCATTTTTAGAGCCCTTAATAGAGAAATAAGTGAAAATATTTCTAGATGCAAAGATCATATTTCCTGTTAGGCACTCTACATGGGTTGCCAACCTAGTTCCTATAAGAAAGAAAAATGGAGAAATAAGGTTGTGCATAGATTTTAGAAATATAAACAAAGCATCTCAAAAGAACAACTACCCATTTAATTCCATTGATGAGATACTCCAAATGGTAAATGGGTCAGAAATTATGTCATTTTTAGATGGCTACTCTAGGTACAACCAAATCAAAAATATTTGCTTATAGGAGACTGCCCTTTGGATTATTGAATGTAGGCATAACTTTCCAACATGCCATAGACTATGCATTTAAGGGGCTCATAGGAAAGTGCATTATTTTTTTGTGGATGATATTATTATCTTCTTTAAGAAGAGATAAGACCATGTTAAGGATTTGAGAAAAGTCCTCCAAAGGTGTAGGGAGCATGGGATATCCCTAAATCCAAAAAAATGCATCTTTGGAGTAATAAAGGGTAAGATTTTGGGTCAAATTATTTTTAAAGAAGGAATTTATATTGATCCTAAAATAATATAAGATATACAATAAATACCTCCTCTCCATAGCAAGAAGGAATTAAGATAATTCTTTGGAAAAATTAAATTTTTAAGGAAATTCATTGCTAGATTTGCTGAGATTGCCAAACCATTGAATGATATGCTAAAAAAGGATTTTGAAATTAAATGGAAATTAGAGTAAGGATGCTTTCCAAACCATCAATATGATATTTCTAGGACACCTATTTTAGTAAGTCCAGACTACTCAAATCCTGTTTACATTTATACGTTTGCTTTAAAACACTTGTTCATAAGTGTCCTAACTCATAAAGGTGAAGGTAATATTGAAAATACCATCATTGTTTTGAGTTCTCCTTTTAAATATGTGAAGTTGAGGTATTCTATTTTAGACAAGTAAATGTATGCCCTTTTTAAAACTATAAAAAAATTTAGACATCACATTGTACATAGTAGATTTTTTCCTATTATGCCTAACCTTGTTGTCAAAACTATGTTCCTTCAGAATGAACTAGGTGAGAGAAGAGGAAAATGGATTTCTACACTCCAAGAATTTGATCTTGAAATCCAACCTATGAAGCTATTTCGTGGACAAATATTGGTAAAATCAATTGCTGAAATTGATCCTCTAATCTCATGCCAACATTATATTGTAGAAGATGTTACTAAAGATGATTGGTATGTAGATATTGCATATTTTTTTAAATGGTAATTTTCTGTCAGATCTCACTTCTACCCAAGGAAGAGCTTTATGTCTAAAATCTATAAACCTTTTTACTAAATCTAGTGTTTTGTATAGGTATAACCATGAAGGGATTTACCTTCGTTGTGTGAACTAATAAGAAGCAACCCAAATGCTCAATGACTTCCATGGTAAGTATGGAACCAAACATGGATCAACCAACACAACATCATACTATATTCTCAGATATGGATATTTTTGGCCTCATATTTTTAAGGACGTACATGCTCATGTGTGGATCTTGCCATACATGTTAGGTGGTGACCAATAAAGAGAGAAATGTGGCCATGCCATTACAACCTGTAGTGGATATGATGCCTTTTACATAATGGGGGTTGGATTTTATTGGGGTTATCAATTCTAACTCTTATGATTCTCATAAATTCATCCTCACAACTACATATTATTGTACTAGGTGGACAGAAGCAATCCCTACAAAATATGCTACTACTAATGTTGTCATTAAGTTTTTAGATGATTGCATTATAACTCATTTTGGAATACCTAATGCAATAGTAAGTGATAATGGTTCTACATTTTCTTCTATTCAATTTGCATATTGGGAATACAATAACAAGGTAAGCTTGAAATTTTCTTCCAATTATTATCCACAAGGTAATGGTTTGGTGGAATCTTCTAACAAAAACTTGTTGTCTATCATAAAAATATTTCTTGAAAAGAATCTTAGAGATTGGCATGGCAAATGAAAGTTTTATCTTTGGGTTGATAGAACTAGAATAAAAGAATAAATTGGGATATCTCCTTATCATCTAGTCTATATGGGTAGGATCCCATTTTTCCCACTAATCTAAAATTGCAAACTCTTCATTTTATGAAAGAATATCTTCGAATGGATAATAAAATTGAATCTTGATTAACCCACTTGATGCATCTTGATGAGAAAAGAGAGGAAGCCATGCTTCACCTTAGTAAACATCAATATGTAGTAAATAGGTGGTTTGATAGGAGATCTACAGTTAAAACATTCAAAATTTCTAACCTAGTTTTATTGTGGGACAAGAAAAACGAAAAAAAGGGGATCATGACAAATTTGATTGCTTGTGGTTAGGTCCTTATTAGATTTAGGAAATTCTAGGTGAAAGAAATGTCAGATTAAAAACCTTGGATGGAGAAGAATTATCTTTTCCTATTAATGGACTGCATTTAAAGCATTATTTCAACCCATGAAATATGTGATATTGTGTATTATATGTGCATAGATGTGCTTTTACTTTTGGGTTTTGTGTGTTGGTTTTCTTTTTAGTCAGGTTGGTTTTTCTTTGTTTTAATTAGAGTGTTTAGGTGTCTTCCTTGTGTGTGTTTAAGTCATGTCCATGCTCCCATATATTTACATTTTGAGTAGCCCCCTTTATTGTGGTTTTGGTTTTGGGATGGTTACTTACAAAATGGCATGTTTTCAGAATAGATAATGCAACTCATGAATAAAATAGAACTGGAGGAAAATAAATGAAGCTATATAGTGATTATCCTTGGCTAAGTGTACTAAGATGGTGGAGTATGAAACAATGTAATATAATACCAACGCTTCACTATAATGAATCACATAAAGAGGCATTTCTTGGGATCTTGAAGGATGAAATCATTCTGGTAAAATGATTAAGGCTAACTTCTAACATGCTCAAATTCAAGCGTTACATAGAGGTTTGCAAAGTTATCTATAAAATAAGAATATAATCAATGCAAATATTTATCAAATTAGTCACCAAGTTTAGATAAACTCCATCAGGGCTATAGATGCCTAACTAGTAGTGGGGCTCTTTTTAGATAAAATATTGATATAAATAAAAAAAAGGAGTATTGAAAAGCTTGATCAAATCAGTCACCAAGTTTGGATAAACTCCATTGGGGCTATGGATTCCTAACTGGCAGTGGGGCTCTATTTGAATAAATCATGCTGAAAAGAGACTTTGCAAAATATTATTCAAAAATGAAGTTTTATGAACAACATTTCATAGTCTAAAGGTAAACCAGATGATGGAATTTGGATGGTCCCAAGGATACAAATTGAAGGACATTGCATACATCATGTGGAAGCAAATAATCCATTTGTTCTCATATGAAGCTATTGAACTTGCTTTCCTTGGATATCACTAAATGGTATATACTTTTCTAAACCTTTGGTTCATTAATTTCAAAACTGGGTTCTTCACCAAAAATGCTCAAGAGCATTTCCTAGCAGAGTCACCATTTTTTGTGACTATCTCACAACTAACCCCAATAGTGGAGACCCAACTAGATTTTTTAGAAAATTGAACTAGTGGAATATGATTGAACAATTCGGTTCTCACTGTTGATCCAATTGTCCCATGATTTTGAATGTTTAAAAAAATAATAATGGGGTCATACTTGCTAGCAATTTTAGTGATAGGTGATTGCTTGATTTATTGCTACTTTGGCTAGTAAAATTTTTGTTATTCTTATTGCTCAAATATTTCATTTTATTGTTCCTTTGTTTAGTTGTGTTATTTATTGTTAATTTGTTGTTAGCAATTTTTTGATGATTTTTATTGTCAATTTGTTGTTGACGATTTTTATTATCAATTGGTTGTTGAGAATTTTTATTGTCAATTTGTTGTGACATTTTTTTTGTTTATTATGGTTTTATAGCTAGCATTCTGGTTTGTTCATTGTTTTATTAGTTATTTTAGTTTGTTTGGATTCTATTGTTAGTTTATTTATTTTAATCTTTACTTTTCTTTAGTTTAGTTTATTGTTATTTTGTTATTTTCGTTCCTATGTCATTTTGATTCGCATTAGTAATTTTTAATAATGCCCTCTACTTTATTTATATCCTACCCCTTATTGTCTTTATTGCTATCACCTTATAGTTTCTAAAAATGGCTTTTATTTTGGTATATGAGAGGCACAACTCATAGTAGACAACGAACATCGAGGCACGAAGCACTGAGAGTGGACAGTGGACATGAGATACAAGGTATCACAAGACACGATGAGGAATCACATGATAGGACAATGAGTGATGTAGGATAAACCATGAGGACCCAAATTTTATTCCCCAATGGCACATCATAATCCTATCCCATGTGATAGGTTTTGATTGGTAGATGGAAAGCCCATAGGGCAGGTTTTATCATTCAATGAGTGTTACATTATTTCATAGGGCTCATCACCCTCTACAATTGGAATATGGGATAATACAGAGTAACATATTTGCTAAGTTAGGCAGCACCAAATCCTCACAAACAGTGGCAAAGGATGTTAGGGTTTGATAGCCTCTCCCTTCACATAGATTCAAAACCAGATTTAAGGGCCCTAATTCTAAAAATACAAAAGATATTTGAATGCCATCTTGTGTAGCGAGTTTGCTTTTTGTTTGAAAATTTGGAGTAGAGCACAGGGGACAAATGGTCCAGAGGTAGAGGATGAGTGATGGTGTAGCCTTTGTGGCCTTTGATTCCTCATTCAAAATATAGGAGATCATTGCTTGAAGGCCTATCAACATCACTGATGCTTAAGGAGCAAGCAACCCAAGATATAAACATGACTTGGGTGGTCATAGCTATGGTTAGTGCATTGTGTTGATGTCTCACCCATCATGGTTCGAGCTGCAGTGCAGGGGGGGCATGCAAGGCAAACACTTTTACTTGATTAAAATTATTTCAAGGTTCTTAAGGCTAAGGTTTAATAAGCCTTAGATTTTATTATTATTGTTTGTCTTATAGGGCTATATTCTATGTTGCATATGTAGGATTGAAAGTTGTGGTTTTGTTAGCCCCCATGTTATTGATTAAAAATGAATATATTTGTATATGTGGGTTAATAAGGAAAGAAAAGAGATATTTATAAGGATAAAAAAAGTATTTGCATTAGGGTTTTATTCTAGGAGCATTTTTTAGAATTTCAAAGGTCATACATTTTATTTGTTGTTTCACTTTTTTTTTGTAAAGGAAGGTGAAACAGAAAGGATCCTTAGAGTTTTTTTGAAAAATAATTTGAAAAAAATTGTATTAAAACAAAGATCATTTACAAGTTGGGATGAGACTTTTCCCAGCCTTATCCAAAGAGAACACATGTTTACAATAGTAAAAGAAGATTTGCATTGGAGCCAAATATCTTAAACAATATTTCTACAATGACTGTTCAACTGTTACAACTATAAAAGAAGATCTACATTGAAGAACAAATCTCCTAAATAGTATTTC
The DNA here is from genome assembly GCA_028583015.1 of Wollemia nobilis. NCBI lineage: Eukaryota > Viridiplantae > Streptophyta > Pinopsida > Araucariales > Araucariaceae > Wollemia > Wollemia nobilis. The sequence goes on from JAQPPZ010016564.1 coordinate 1,067,551, forward strand.
TATAATGGTTATCCAAATTAGCTAAGCATTGGATTTTCTCACCAACCTGCCTAATCATCTCATCCTCAATAGCCATGTCACTGTGCCACTGAACCCCTACCTCCTTCTCAGTACCCATCTTAGCTAGGAAATCTGCCACTTTATTTATATCTATACTCACATAAATTAGAATCACATCATCTAATTCCCTCCATAATTCCTTAATTTGAGTGACAAGAATCCTCAACCTCCATGTTTTCAAAGCAAAGTTCCTCATGCAATCTAGAGCTCCAACCATTATTTGAGAATATGATTCTAGGATTATCCTCCTATGACCTTGTTTTACTGCCCAAATAGAAGCATATTTGATAGCTAAGGATTCTACTTCATTTTTTTTGGCTCTTGCCAATCCTTGCAGTTCCCAATAGAGCACTGTTCCAACATGATTCCGATAAACCACTCCAATTCTAGCTCTATCTGGATTACCTTTTGCAACTCCATAAGTATTAATTTTAATCCAACCTTTTGGGGGTGGTTTCCAACTAGATCTGTCTTGTCCCTCTTGCACTTCAACTTCCTTCTCCATTTCCCCAATAACAACCTGAGTTTCCTCTTTAGAATAGACTACCACAGTTTCTGTGACTTTTCTCCAAATGACCTGCCAAACTCCATCTAAAGAAGAAAAAGTTTCTCTAAAAATTATGTCATTTCTCTCCAACCACACTTGCCATCAAATGAAGTTTAATCGAAGATCCCAACCAATACAAAGATCTTTAGATTTAAATCTACCCCTCTTCCATATTTCCCAAATATTAATCCGATTCAAATCACCATTAACTTGAATTTTATAATATAAAAACTATCTCTCCAAAATTTGGCATGTGAATGGGCACTCAAATATCAAGTGATTAGTTGTTTCCTCACTCTTGTAGCATAAAACACATTGATATGGACCAATGATTCCCCTAAATATGATATTATCAAAAGTAAGAATTCCATTATGCATGAAATGCCAGGCAAAAAAGTTTACTTTCGGCCAACCCTTGGACTGCAAAATCTTTCTCCAATCCTCAACCTGATATGTATGAGGAGGAGGCTCTAGAAGGATCTTATCATATCCATCCTTCACTATGTAGACACCAATGATACCATAGCCCCAAGCTAATTCATCCTCCTCATATCTACCTATGAGAAATCTTTTTGCCAAGATTTTAGTCATGATGGGTGTCAAATATGGAGGGATTGAAATTGGCCACTCATCCAACTTCTTAAACTGCTTAAACTTATAATCCCCTAGCTGACTAGTGTTGAAATAAATTTCAATTTGAACCCACCCCCTAGTTTCTATGGCTATTTTTATTGGTTATAGTTTAGGAAATTCAACAATTATAGGTGGGTATTGATCCTATGAATATGTCTAAAATCATGCCTTCTCCCCTCTCCCCACTTTCCAAAATAATCCATATTTTACTACCTGAGATCCTAACTTGAGAGTCTACCACACTAAGGATCCATTACCATCCAAAGGGAAATGACCCACCTCATTTGGGTTTACCTGTCCCAAATATTTACTAGTTAAGATTCTACTGAATAAAGAAGTTGGTTGGGAAATCCACCTCCAGTAAAGATTTATTATTTAACTTTGATCTTCTTAGTCCCAAACCTCATTTTACCTTGGGATGGTTTACTTTATCCCAACCTACTAAGTTCCATTTCCTCTCTCCTTTTACTCCTTCCCATAAAAATTTTCTATCCATCTTGTCCAACTCTTTCCATATGGTATGTGGGGCAACAAGGATATAAAATTTATAAATTGGCATGACCTGAATGACTGACTGTAAAAACGTTAATCTACCCCCATAGCTTAACCATTTGTGATACCAATGATTAATTTTTTCCTTGATATAGTCCAAAATATTCCTCCAGATATCTATTTTTAGTTTTTTAAAATTCAAATGGACCCCCAAGTATACCACTGGGAGACAAGTCCTTGTGAATCCCAAGATCTCTAAAATTTTGTCCTGAAGTCTTTGATCAAGATTGAAAAATACCATTTTGGATTTTTTATCATTGATGACTTGGTTTGTATCCCTAAGGTAGACATTAAGTGTATCTCTAATCATTCTTGCTTCCCTAAAGTTGGCCACTCCCACCAATCCTACGTCATCCACAAACTGTAGATGAGTCAAAACATCCTCATCCACCTTGATACTTATTAGCAAACCTTGTTGTCTTCTCCTCAAGATGATTCTACCCAATCCTTAAAAAAATATGAGAAAAATATAGGGAGAGCAAGGATCTCCTTGACGAAGGCCTCAAGTAGCTCCAAATAGTTGTGAGGGAAGACCCTTGATTAACACTGAGTATATCAAAGTAGAAACACAAATCATGACCCATTATATCCAATCCTAAGAGAAACCAAAGGCTGCCATCATATTTGACAAGAATCTCCACTCCACCCTATCATAAGCCTTTGACATATCTAATTTTATGAACATTCCTCTATTACTAGATGTTTGTATTGAATGGATTGCCTCCTAAGCTAGAACCACACCATCCAAGATTTGCCTACCCTTTATAAAACCCCCTTGCTCTGAGGAGATAATGCTTTATAGAAGAGGTTTTAGTAGCTCAACCATTACCTTTGTGATTATTTTATATATGACATTGTATAAGGCAATAGGTCTATAATATGAAATATGTACCCCCTCCTCCCATTTTGGAATTAAAATAATGAAAGTATGATTTAATGCTTTAAGCATTATTTTACTACCTTTGGACTCCTCTATAACAACCATTACATCCTCCTCCAAGTTATCCTAGAAGGCCTAAAAAAATCAATTGGAAAGCCATTTGGACCTAGTGTTTTTCCGGTGCTCATTCAAAGACTACATTCTTAAGTTCCTCTCTATCAATGGGTTTAAGTAGGGTCTAATTTTCTTCTTCAGATATAATAGACAGTATGACAACAATAACTATTTTTTGAGTCTCTTCATCTTGCACCATACTTTCTCATCCAATTCTTCAGTTCCTTATACTTTTTTTTGAGCCTCTTCATAAATTCTTCAGTTCCTTAAAAAGTTTAGAAAAATAATCCATTGAATGGAAATGCATACCTGGAATTGTATCAAAGGAGTGTCCATTCTCATCTTGAAGAGCTTCCATGTTGTTCATATGTCCCCTAGCACAAGTAGTCTAATGGAAAAATTTGGTATTTTGATCACCTTCTAATAACCAAGTGGTTCTTTCTCTCTATTTCCAGTAGGTCTCATCTTGGTTGTCAATGTCTTCAACCACTTTACGCAATGCATCATCCTCTTCTTTGAGTTGCTTTGTAATTCTTCCTTCCCTAAAGTTTTTTTGAACCTCATTCCATCTGGCCACCAATGGAGCTCTTTGGACCTGGAATTCGGTCTTGTTAGCTCGCCTCCATTGTTTTAGTTGATCTTTGACATAATAAAGCTATTTGTGGAATATAAACATTGTTGTCCCATATGTTGGGTGACCTTCTTCCCACCACTATGGAATTTTATTTCGAAGTTCCTCTTTTTGTAACCAAAATTTTTCAAATTTAAATGGTTTGTGATGCTACACTGTCTTGATCCCTCCTTCCAACAAAATGGGAAAGTGATCTAAAACTAGACCCTCCAAAATTTGAAATTTTATTTGCCATTTTACAAATGCCTCCTCTGAAACCAAAAAATGGTCTAAATTCACCTTCCTGCTATGTGGCACCCTCCTATTATTAGTCCAAGTATAGTTGGTTCTAGGGCATCTAATATCCACCAAGCGTAATGCCTGGACTTGGAAAATCATAAGTTGATCCCCTAGGTCCAAAATTGGGGTTTCCCCTTCCTGATCTCTAGAGGATAATTTAGCATTAAAATCCCCAAAAATAATCTAGTCTAAATCTTCCCTTGAGACTCTCATGTTATGAACAACTTTCCATTGATGCATCTGACCATCTATGTTTTGAGCCCCATAACAATTTGTGATTAAAACATGTTCAACTGTGACATTATTTCTAAAATGTGATGTGAGAACACCCTTCCAAGCTATGTGTTCTATTGTAGTCCATTCAAGAGAGTTCCAAAGAGTAACTATCCTCCCTAAGGCCCCTTGGGTAGCCACTTCCATATGACCAGTACTCCTCCAAAGTCTGTTAATTTTTTTACACATAATATCCAATGATATTTTTGTCTCTTGGATAAGCAAAAAATCTATTTTACATTTTTCTAAGATTCTTCGAACAATAGATTGATGGGTTCTACTATTTAAATCCCTAAAATTCCATTATTGTATAATCATTGGTTACCTTGAGAGCAGTAAAAATCTATTGTCCTCATCGATCCTCCAATGAACAGTTTGTCTCCTTGAACTGCTATCAATTCCTTATTTGATTTTCCACCCACTCCTTAAGAGCTACTATTTTTTGATATTTTTTCCACTTGAGTTATCCCTAGAGTTGGCATTTCTCTATTCTTTTCTGCTATGCCCATGCTGACATCCTTAATTATTGGTTGCTCTTGGTTATGCACTATCAATGCCCCTGCACTCTCTGACTGTGGTAACTCACTGTACTCAATTACCTGCTCTATGATGGGGGGAGATGAAAGAGGAGATTGAACATGGTTATTATTATTTTTATTATTCCCATCCACTCCTTCCATGAATTTTTCTTCTTATTGGTCCATTAGTGTCTTAAATATCTCATACCTATTGGAGGGCTTGAGTTGGGTTTGCTCTTTACCATATTTTTTCTTTTGCCTTCTCCTTCTTTTGGGCTATTCAAAACCATCTCCCTGTGCTTCTTTACCCTGAGAAATATTGATTGGTTCTTTTTGATTGTTGACTTACCATCCTTAGGAATATTTGACATTCCTAGAGGAGCCTCCATTTTTATGTTCATATTATTTGGGCATGATCGGGCCAAATGTCCATATTTATGGTAAACTCTGCATCTGAAGGGCAATGCCTCATAATCCAGTTGTTGAATCCAAGATAGTCCTGCAAGTTCAAGTTCTACCTCTACTGGTAGAGGCTGGCTAAGATCCATTTCCATACATAATATTGTATAAACAAATGTGTTTCATTCTATTGTGTCTTTGGAAACACCCAAATATCTTCCAAGGGAATTACCGATAATTTCCAATACTGGCTCACTCCAAAAATCCATTGGAAGTACATACAAATGGATCCAAACTGGGACAGCAGTGGGTTCAATTCAAGGATCAAATTCCACTCTCCAGGGTTGAAAAAATAATCCTATCGGACCATGATTCCTCTTTTATGATTCAAAAGCCCTATTTCTATCGAAAAGTGAAGAAAAACTAACAATAAAATATCCATTGCTAATAAACCACAAAGAATACTCACCAAGAGGCTCCTAGTTTTTCCAGACCCAAGAATGCAAAAAATTTAGGGTAGGTTGAGTACCCATGAATTTACAGATCAAATCATGATTGGCTTTATATAAAACTATTTCTTCGACCATCCTTTGCTCAATGACAATCTTTGGCCTTGATTCTGATTGTGGCAAGCATCCATTAACTCGTTGAGATGTTGATCTATTTCCAGTAGTTGTAAAGAGCATTTTTAATATAGTTTTTTGTGCTTCTTTAGTATTTTGTGGAGATTTATCCTTTAACAAATCTACAAAAAAACTATGTCTCTCTAGAAGAGGATCCGGAGGTGTCCCCATTGGGTCCTCCCAGGGCAGCAATCTTGTCTTCAAATCCACAGTAACCAGAAATCTCTTCTGCTACCCAACTGATGCCCTAGTTTTCTCTTCCAGAGCTCTCCAGATTCATTCAAAATATCTTTAGTATCCTTAGAGTTTTAAAATCCCATGGAAGCCCATTTTCAAGAGACTAGAATTTTTTGTAAGAAAATACATATCATTTTGAGATTTTAATGCACATGAATACGAAAACTTGCACCTTGTGAGCAAGACTGGAGGAGATTTATTTTTGAGGGTTTTATGTTTAACGCTTGATATTTTTACTACATTTTGTGGACTTATATATAGTGTTTAATGTTCCTAGGAGTTTACACTACATGAAGGTCTATTTAAATGCAGGATTTATTTTACTTAGAGTCTAGCAGTTGATATGATCAAATTATGTCTATGCAGGTTTGTTTATATTGAGTTACCCTTAGAGTTTCTCACAATATCAGGTTTTGTAGGATAGGGGAGCATGACGTCATATTGTGTTTGCACTTATATTATAGCTTTAGTTCAGTTTGGTTCTAGTTTCTTTTCTGCAAGTTTTCTTTTATTTTTGCAAACCCCACTTGTTTGAGATTTTCAATCTAAAAATCAAAATCCCAAAAGATCCTATTTAAATAATAAATATGATCTAAGAAATTTGGAGTGTACATAATCCAAATTATTAGTTTCATAAGCACTTACATTTACACTTTTTTGGATCATCTTCCAGGATATTAAAAGGAACATTCCTGCACAAGTTTTTCTTTTACATAAATAAGATAAAATCAATCTAGGAGGGAGGATTTCTAGCTTAAAATTTCACATTAAATACAAGATAAGAAATGGAGTGGATAATTCCACAACACTTACTAATTTCATGTACATAATAAAAGATAAAATGAATAGCTAACTCCATTAACCCTCAAACTCACATTAAGTGCAGATAAAGCAAATGAATGATAACTTGCTAACATACTAACTTGTTAAATATATGATTGTTTAACTTTGCAATTAGTAGAACATTAAATTTGAAGATAAAATTGATCCTACTAACTACAAATGAATCTCACATTAAATGTATAGATTTTAAAATGAAGTGGACAATTCCACACACTTTCTCACCTTGCATTTTAATCTGAAGATAAAACAATCCTACTAATAGAGATTCAAGGTAAGACATATTAAGGTAAAGATATTCAAAGAAGAAGCACTTCATTTTATCAGTATGCACAAATTCACATTCATGGTAATTAAAGGAAATCAATCACAAAGCAGAAATGAATTAAACCAATAGGTCCCTTATTAATATTTACTTGTAAATAACTGGGTTGTTTCTAGCACTTGTTATTCTTTATTATTTTGCTTTCAAATACACATGTGCAATTATCATATAGTGGAACCTTGGAGAAGTTGATTTTGTTTTTAACTTCTTTGCAAGACGTATTAATACCTTGACAATGGGGGATATTTTGCAATTGGGGAAAATATCCACTCAATAGGTAGTAAATCAAGGAGGATTGGACTACAAAAGTACTACAAATTTTAGAGGTTAAAGGTAGCTTATTAGATAGCATTATAACACCAAGTTTAAGGAGTTTCAAGGCTGCAATATAGACCTTTTTTGGGGAGCAAGTTATCAACTTCAAAATTGCACAATGGTGGGCTAACAAGCTATTTCTAGACAACAAGGAAGAGCTACATTTTTCATCCAACATAGGGCAAAATTTAGGTGATCCAAATGACCAAGAAATTCATGATTAAATTAAGGTTGAAAAGGTATGCAACTAAGGTGCAAAAGGTTCATTACTTGAACTCTTATATTTGGTTCATTATTAAGTTTATTAAGCACCAAATTCAAGGATTAAAATTTGCATGAGAAGGTTTCCTAGTTTAAGTCCTCAAATAAAGTGCATAATTTCATTTCTACAAGGTTCAAACCTACACAAAATAAGAGATAGGAGTTAGATATAATTCAATAGAAAGAAAATATCAACATTCTACTATCTATCAATAGTAAAATAAGATTTTATTCTAAATGCTAGATTGTATATATAAGAAGTGAATAGTATTAGCATCCAAAAGGCACTCTATTTACCTAGTTCAAATATTGGAATCATCCTTAAACAAACTAGGCAAAGTTTTGAAGCATAGGGTGGAAATCAGTTACGTATAACAAACGTCCACAATCATAAAGAAGCATTGATTAAGGTTACTGATGGGGACACAAAAAAACACTCACCCCAAACTCTCAATAATTTCATACGTTAATTTGGAAAAATTTACAATCATGGCAAAATTTGCCAAATAAACTACTTTATCCCAAAATATAGTTTCTTTTCTTATTAGTATTACAGCATCTTCCACCCAAGAAGAAAAACAACTACTTCACTAGCTTGTAGGCATAGTTTCTCACACAATCTCTTGGGAATCCTTCCCAATTACAATGTTTATGGACCTCTGTCCAAAGGAGATGTTGATCCCCTAAATCTCAAGTTTGTGGTACTTCAACCCTGGAAGGAAAACAGTCTACACAGGTCCAAAATGGCACTCTTGCCTTCATGTCTGCAACTCTGTCTCCGTAGTTCTTCGACTACAACTCTGCTATTTTCTGACCCTAGAAGTAAATAGCTCAAACAGGTTCAGAATGGCCCTATTGCCTTCATTTTTGAACTCTATCTCAGTAGTTTTCAACCCCTTTGCATGCCTTTGCTTCCCCCTTTTAAAATTTTGGGTGTGACTCTCTGTTTCCCTTTTCTGACCCTTCATTTCATCTCTCGTGTCTCTTTGTTGTTCTAGATTTCGAAACGTTCTGACTCTTGGTCTTCATCTACTTCTACTGCACCTTGGTGCCACATGCTTGTCCAGTGCTACCACTGTGGACTCTGTCCGCTTGTCAACCCATGATGACATTCGGGATACCCATCGCTCGATGATTCCCTCTGTAACAGACCCTGTAACCGCCTACCATTTCTTTTCTTTTGTTTGGTTGCAAAAATGTTTGCGATATCACGAAATTTTTTGCTTTACTACTTTCTTGCCCCCTGTCGAGTCATGAAAATGTGACATGTCATGATATAGCGACACTTTTTTCTTTTCGGCCTTCCTGCCCTTTGTGAGTCGCAAAAATGCGACATGTCGCGATATCGTGACACTTTTTCTCTCCTGCGCCTCCTCTCGCATTTTGGTCATGAAAACGTGACATGTCATGATATCGCAACACTTTTTCTCTCTTGTGCCTTCCTTTGCCTTTTGGTCATGAAAATGCGATGTGTCGTGATATCGTGACTTTTTTCTCCTTTGTGCTTTCCTTCGTCCTTTGGTCGCGATAATGTGACATGTCGCGATATCATGACATCTTTCCTTTTCGGTTCCTCTTTCTCATTTTCAGTCGTGAAACCATGGCATGTCATGATATCATGACATCTTTCCTTTCTGCCTCCTCCTCACCTCTCGGGTCACAAAAATGCAACAACTTTGCTCTCTACTTTCTCTCTCTATTTTGGGTCGCAAAAATGTGACATGTCACAATATCGCAACACTTTTGGCTTCTCTGCTTTCCTGCCCGCTTCGAGTTGCAAAAATGTGACATGTCACGATATCGTGACACCTTTGGCTTCTCTGCTTTCCTTCCCTCTTTGAGTCACAAAAATGCGACATGTCACGATATCGCGACACCTTTGGCTTCTCTGCTTTCTCTCTCTGTTTCAGGTCACGAAATTGTGACATGTCACGATATCGTGACACTTTTGGTTTCTTTGCTTTCCTACCCTCTTCGAGTCGTGAAAATGTGACATGTCACAATATCGCAACACCTTTGGCTTATCTGCTTTCTCTCTCTATTTCGGGTCATGAAATCGTGACATGTCACGATATCACGACAGTTTCCTTCCTTGCTTTCTTTCTGCTCCTTCGGTTGCGATTTCATGACAAGTCACAAAAATGCGACATGTCGTGATATCATGACATTTTTTTCTCTTGAGCCCTCTCTCAGCTTTTGGTCATGATTCTATGACATGTCATGATATCACGACACTTTTCTCTCTTGAGCCTTCTCTCGGATTTTGGTCATGATTTTGTGACATGTCACGATAGCGTGACACTTTTTCTACTTGAGCCTTCTCTCGATGTTTGGTCATCGTAATGTGACATGTCATGATATCGTGACACTTTTCTTCTTTGTCAACATGTCGTGATATTGCGACACTTTTTCTACTTTGCTATATTTTTCCTTTCGTTGGATGCTCCTGCATCAAACAACCAAGGTTGATGGAGAAGTGACCTTCACTTCTGTACTGTTCTGTCACCTGTTGTTTAACTAGGGCTATACAAGTTTTCCTAGCTTCAAAAAAACCTAGATCTGTAGGGTACAAACCCTTAAATTCTTCAAATCCCACAACTTCCACTCTCATTGTTGTCAGCAAACTCTTTCCATCCATCTCCTTCCATGGCTTCAACTTGTGACGCACTCCACATTTCGTTAGAGAGTAAGTATTCACATGCCCATCATGCATCGCACGTCTGTCAAATTGCCATGGCCTTCCCAACAACAAATGGCAAGCATCCATAGGCAAAACATCACATAGAACCTCATCTTGATAAGTTCCAATATGAAATTTAACTAAACACTGCTCACTGACTAATGCTCTGTGATATTTCTGCAACCACACAATTTGATATGGATGCATGTGCGTCGTCTTCTCCAATTTCAACTTAGCAACCATTTCTCCTGAAACCAAATTATTCGTGCTGCCATTATCTATGATAACATTATAGAACTTTCTTGAACATTTGCACCTTGTGGAACATGCTCTTCCTCTGGTCTGGTCCTTTCTCCTCATTCAACAAGGTTCTCCTTATGACCATAACTTCTCCTCTCTCTCTTCTCACAAATCTTAACCACAGACCCTGATGTAAACTGCCTCATGTCTGACGATCTGTTTCACACTCAGGAACTTTCGCTCTTCCATCGATTCTGGTGCAAATTGCCTCACTTTCGGTGATCTATTTACACACTCAAGAACTCCTGCTCTTCCATAGATCTTGGTGCAAACTGCCTCACTTTCGGTGATCTATTTACACACTCAGGAACTCTAGCTCCGATACCACTTGATGGGGACACAAAAATATGCTCACCCCAAACTCTCAATAAATTCATACGTTAATCTGGAAAAAATTACAATCATGGCAGACTCTGCCAAATAAACTACTTTATCCCAAAAGATAGTTTCTTTTCTTATCAGTATTACAACATCTTCTGCCCAGGAAGAAAAACAACTACTTCACTAGCCCGTAGGCATAGTTTCTCACACAATCTCTTGGGAATCCTTCCCAATTACAATGTTTATGGACCTCTGTCCAAAGGAGATGTTGATCCCCTAAATCTCAAGTTTGTGGTACTTCAACCCTGGAAGGAAAACAGTCTACACAGGTCTAGAATGGCACTCTTGCCTTCACGTCTGCAACTCTATCTTCGCAGTTCTCTGACTGCAACTCTGCTATTTTTTGACCCTAGAAGAAAACAGCTCAAACGAGTTTAGAATGGCCCTCTTGCCTTCACGTCTGCACTCTATCTTAGTAGTTTTCAACCATTTGCATGCCTTTGATTCCTACTTTTAAAATTTTGGGTGTGACTCTCTGTTTCCCTTTTCTGACCCTTCATTTCATCTCCTGTGCCTCTTCGTTGTTCTGGCTTTCAAAACATTCTGAATCTTGGTCTTCATCTACTTCTACTACACCTTGGTGCCACGTGCTTGTCCAGTTCTACCACTGTGGAATCTGTTTTCTTGTCAACCCATGATGACATTCAGGATACCCATCGCTCGATGATTCCCTCTGTAACGGACCCTGTAACCACCTATCATTTTTTTTCTTTCGTTTGGTCGTGAAAATGTGACATGTCGCGATATCGTGAAATTTTTTGCTTTACTACCTTCTTGCCCCCTGTTGAGTCATGAAAATGTGACATGTCGCGATATTGGGACACTTTTTATTTTTCGGCCTTCTTGCCCTTTGTGATTTGCAAAAGTGCGACATGTCGCGATATCACAACACTTTTTCTCTCCTACACCTCCTCTCTCCTTTTGGTCATGAAAACACGACATGTCGTGATATCGCGACACTTTTTCTCTCTTGCGCTTTCCTTCACCTTTTGGTTGCAAAAATGTGACATGTCACGATATTATGACGTTTTTTTCTCCTTTGTGCTTTCCTTCGTCCTTTGGTCGCGATAATGCGACATGTCGTGATATCGCGACATCTTTCCTTTTTGGTTCCTCTTTCTCCTTTTTGGTCATGAAACCATGACATGTCACAATATCCTGACATCTTTCCTTTTTGCCTCCTCCTCGCCTCTTGGGTCATGAAAATGCGACAACTTTGCTCTCTACTTTCTCTCTCTATTTTGGGTTGCAAAAATGTGACATGTCGCGATATCGTGACACTTTTGGCTTCTCTTCTTTCCTGCCCTCTTTGAGTCATGAAAATGCGACATGTCATGATATCGTGACACCTTTGGTTTCTCTGCTTTCCTGCCCTCTTTGAGTCGCAAAAATGTGACATGTCATGATATCACGACACCTTTGGCTTCTCTGCTTTCTCTCTCTGTTTTGGGTCACGAAATCATGACATGTTGCGATATCGCGACACTTTTTGCTTCTCTGCTTTTCTGCCCTCTCTGAGTCATGAAAATGCGACATGTCGTGATATCGCGACACCTTTGGCTTCTCTGCTTTCTCTCTCTATTTTGGGTCATGAAATCGTGACATGTCGTGATATCACGATAGTTTCCTTCCTTGCTTTCTTTCTGCTCCTTCGGTCATGATTTCATGACAAGTCACGAAAATGCGACATGTCACGATATCGTGACATTTTTTTCTCTTGAGCCCTCTCTCGACTTTTGGTCACGATTCTATGACATGTCGCGATATCGCGACACTTTTCTCTCTTGAGCCTTCTCTCGGCTTTTGGTCGCGATTCTGCGACATGTCACGATATCGCGACACTTTTTCTACTTGAGCCTTCTCTCGACGTTTGGTAACGATAATGCGGCATGTCACGATATCGCGACACTTTTCTTCTTTGTCGACATGTCACGATATCGCGACACTTTTTTTGCTTTGCTGTATTTTGCCTTTCGTTGGATGCTTTTGCATCAGTTACACAGAGCACACTTCATAGCTATTTAAATAAGGGCAACATAGTAGTGATTGAGTTGAAGCCATTTGAATGAACATCATGGACATGCATCATTAGAGGAAATATATATGTTGAGAAGCGATAGATACAGTAGCAAAGAAAGGTATTAGCAATTTATTGAGTTATTGAGCATCAAGGAAAAGCTAGATCTCCAACCCTAGTGCCATGGTGGAATTTTTTTAACACTTACAAATAGAAGTCAAGGCCTTAGACATCGCTCAACCAAAGGTGAAAATATAGCATATTTTCTCATGATAGTTATGAAATCTATTCCCCATTCTATTCATTTCAATATCATTGTAAATTAAGTCATTACACTAGGTGAACTCATCCTCAAAATAGCTGATAAGGAAGAAATAATTGCCACCTAAGAAAGACATTAGATTTTGGTATGGCTGAAGTTTTTTTGATAATTCATATTAAACATGCATCATTAGGTCGCATGCACATTGAAGAAGAGCACATAGGTATTATTTGAAACTTCAAAAATTTTATTTTTTGGTAAAACATTTGACTAACTATTGAAAAATTTCATTTAATGCTACAGAAGCTGAGCAGTAGGATTGATTTATTAACAATTGAATTGAGTACCATTGAAGGAGGATGAGTCATTAGAGTCTATGTAGTTAAGTGATAGTAAAAGAGATACATTGATAGCTATTATAGACATTATTAAGAATAGAAATTATCAATATCTACAAGTATTTGATATCACAACCAAGTGAAGTATCATTAAGTAGAAGTGGTTACAAGGAAAATCATTCATTAAATTAGCTAGCAATCGATAAATCCAACCAGTGAGACAATTAGATAATTAATACATAGTTGATAGCTGAATCAAACATCTGATGAGCCATTACAAAACCAAAAGAAATACTCTCTATCATTGTGAACAAATAGAGAGGTCAATTTGACCACATAGATGATACGTTGATCACAATAAAAGATCTCAGTTAGCATTATTTTTCTTCTCTATGTCACCACTTGTTGTTTTACCTATATTTCATGGGAAACCACATGAGGATCCTGATGCATTTCTCTTTGAATTTGAAGTAGTGTGCCAAGCTTAATTTTACACCATTGATCAGTAAAAATTAAGACTATTCCCCTCTACGCTTAAATATATTGTCTTAATATGGTTTATGGGTCTACAAGAAAGTGTTTGCAACTTATGGGATGGAGAACATGGATTAAAAGACATATTCCTTGAGATATACCAAGATTATTGTAGGTATGGGATAAGAAAGTCGAGTTGTTTTGCATGAATAAAAAATATGATGAATACCTTGAGGATTATATTGAGAGATTCCGGTTTGTGGGATCAAGGGTAAACATTGAGTTGGATGAGGAAGTTCAAAAAGAATTTTTTCTTAAAGAGATAAAAGAATACTTCCTATACATACTAAACCTTATGGCAAAGGGGGATATCCATCAAATGGGATTAGGAGAAATTATAAGTCTTTGTAAGAATTACTCAAGAAACAAATCGTTAAGAAGTAATAAACACCCATTAGTAGTAGGAGGAGTAATAGGAGCTAAAATTGGTAACATGCTAGAAAATATCAAAACCAATTTATTGAGCACGTTAACATCATAATTTGACCTCATGGATAAGAAACCAAAGGATAAAAATATTGAAGAGATATACTGTCATAGGTCTAGAAAGAGACACAACTTGAGAGAATGCCCTCTCAATATTAAAAACATTGCTATCATTTTTGCCTGTTGTAAAATATGTGACAAGAACCGTAGTACCAAAAATTGCAAATATATTTCTGCTATAAAGATTGCTATAAAATAACCTGAGGTCGAAGAAGCAAAAAATATTTATTTCATAGCTCAGAGAAGGAATGTTCCATTTAATGGTCCACCCAATTGGTCAAAATCTAACTATTCCAACCAAAAAATACCCAATTATTGGTTAAATCCTCCAAATTTATCAAACTTGAATCAATCTAATCAAGATTGGAACATACCTCCTTTAGCACAATTCATGTCCAATTCATATGGAAATTCACCTCCATGGATGGCAGGCCAAAATTATAATGCATATAATTGGAATACGAGTGGCCAATACAATTAAATAGGACCTATTTGGTCTCAAGGACATCCCCAACAACAAAACATTTAGAATTTAGGAGGCAATTACCTCAAAAACATCCCTAAAATAGACTCCTTCCACCTCCAAATAATGTAAATAATCCTCCTAAGCAGCCACCTTTACCAGCTCAATCGATGCCTAACCCTAATAATAACAAAAATGCTCAATAGGTCTATGAAACAAATGAGACATGCTCAATATCTATGGTACCTTGCCAACATATTCAATTAAGATCTAGAAAAATATTGAACAATACTAAAGCTACTCTCATAGATATTGAAGAACCCCCAAAGACTCTATTTAAAAAAGTAAACGAAGATGAAAATATTGAATAAGAGGTGGTAGCTTTACTAGAAAAAATTCTAAAAAAACAAAAGGAAATTCAATTTCAAAGGAAAAAAGTGGAGATACCATTTTATAAAAGGTTGGCAATACCAAATGAACCATCTAAACCAGATTTCAATTTCCTTCAAGAGTTAGAAAACGTCATCATTAAAATTCCTTTATTATAAGCCATCAAGGACATTCCTATCTATTCCAAGTTAATCAAGAACATATGCACAAATTTTAGAAGGAAAAAGAAGAATGAAACTCAAACCATTCAAGTCATTGAACAGTTATTTGAGATAATGACTGAAGGTAGGTTATTACGAAAATATATCAATCCTAGAATACCTATCCTTATAGTTCACATTGGTAAAATAACCTAGCACAATTTTTTGGTCAATTTAGGAGCTTCTATTAATTTCATGATCAATGAAATAGTAGAATCCTTAGGAGTACGTAAATTACAACCAACTCCTATAGTACTCCAACTTGCAAATAGATCTACTGTTAGACCAGAAGGAAAATTGGAGGATGTTATAGTTTTCATAAGTTCATGGGAATACCCTATAGAATTTATAGTCTTACAACCCAAGAAAAAGTTAGGATGACATCCATTAATTTTAGGACACCAATGGATTGAAATAGTTGATGCCTACATCAGTTGCAAATCCAAAAACATGACTATTTCCAATGACAAGATCACTAAAGATATTAGCCTATTTCTTGAATCAACGTTAGATAGATATTTTTTGAAACAACTATGGTATGATTTCCCTTATGATTTGGATGGCATCCAAACCTTATCGATCAATGTTCCAAGTAAACACCTACAACAAGAATTTGAGGGACCCTTATTATTGTTACTAGGATATCGACAGGAAGATCAAGGTCAAGATAATAGTTGTTTATCTGAATCTACTATATTCATTAATGAGGCTAGCACAAGTCAAACTCATAACTTGATACCTTATGACTATCACCTAAATGTACTTAAACCTAAAATTATGGGAACAGATGTGAATACATAGAATTGCAAATAGATATATATTACATCGGGAAGAACTTTAAACATTAGTAATGAGCGTACGAGTATACATGAATCACACCTAATTGATGTGCTTAAAAAACATCGACTTGTATTTGCATGGAATTATGAGGACATGAAAATAATACACCCAAAAATTTGTAGCCATCACATATTTATTCAATGAGGTTGCCACCTAGTAAGACAACCCCAAAGAAGATTGAATCCAACTATGAAAGAGGTAGTTCAGGAAGATATCATTAAACTCTTGAACGTAGGATTTACATATCTGATTTTTTATAGTCAATGGGTATCACCATTAGTAATAGTCCCTAAAATGAATGGTAAATGGATGATTTGTGTGGATTACAGGGAATAAAATAAAGTGATAAATAAGGACTATTTCCTCTTACCATTCATTGATCAAGTTCTTGATACCTTGACTGGGAAGAAATACTTTTGTTTTTTGGATGGATTTAGTGGGTATAATCAGGTTTCCATAGCTGAAGAAGATCATAAAAAGATAACTTTCACATGTCTTGTAGGAACCTATGCTTATAAAGTCTTACCTTTTAGACTATACAATGCACCAACCACTTTTCAAAGGGTTGTCATAGATATTTTTTCTGATTTGATTAATGAATGTGTAGAAGTCTATATGGACAACTTCACAGTCCATGGTAACAAATTTGAAGAAATATTATCAAGCTTACAAAAGGTTTTGATTAGATGCCAAGAACAAAAATTCTCTCTGAGTCATGAGAATTGTTTCATGATGATGAGAGGAGGTATTGTTTTAGGACATTACATATCAGAGGAAGGTGTTAAAGTATATCCTACAAAAATTCAAGTTATCCAATCCCTTCAACCTTCGAAAACACAAACATAGGTAAGAAGTTTCTTAGGACATGCAATATACTATCGTAAATTCATTAAATATTTTAGTAAAATTGTTTCTCATATGCTTAAGCTCCTAACAAAATAAAGTAAAATAGATGGACTGAAGCATGTCAAGAAGCCTTCAAAATTATAAAGAATAAATTGATTATTGCTCCAATCCTGAGGGGATCAAATTGGGAATTACCCTTCCATATACATTGTGATGCTTTGGGATATGCAATAGGGCCAGTACTACAACAAATAGAAAACAAAATATCTTATGCTATCTATTATGTAAGTAAAAAATTTCATGGAGCTGAATTGAATTACACAATTACTAAAAAAGAGTTCTTAGTTGTAATTAATAAATTCAAACATTACATAACAGGGTGTGAAGTATTTGTTCACATTTATCACTTTGCCATAAGACACTTAATGAAGAAAGTCATAGTAAGAGGTATAGTGGTTATATGGCTTCTCTTATTACAATAATTTAATGTCACAATTATAGAAAAGACATGTAAGGATAATGTTATTACAAATTATTTATCTTGTATAAAAATATTTGATGATGACGAGTTAATTCTAGATTATTTCTTGGATGAACATTTTTTTTCTCTTTCTATTTTTTCTCCATGGTATGTTGATATAGTAAATTATCTAGTAGTGGGAAATATACCTCAGAATTTTACACCTTATGAGAGAAAAAGGTTAGTACATCAAAGTACCCCTTACATGTGGATTAGTGGAATTTTATTCAAGTCTTTCCCAGACCATGTAGTTAGGAGATGTGTGCATGAAGAAGATGTGTATGATATTATTAGAGAAGCACATGAAGAACCTTGTGGAGGTCATTATGCAGCCCAAATAATGATTAGTAAAATATTCCAAACTGGATATTTTTGGCCTAATATAAATAAGGATGTTCATAAATTTTTTGATATATGTGATGCATGCCAAAGGCCTAGTAAACCAACCCCTACAATGGAGATGCCCTTGGTACCCCAAATTATGTTTGAACCATTTGAGAAATGGGGAATTGATTTTTTGGACCAATAGATCCTCCAAGTGCAAATAATAAACATATACTTGTGTTCACAGATTATGTTACAAAATGGGTGGAAGTAGAAGCTTTTCCACAAGCACAATATGAACCCATTGCTGATTTTCTCTATTCGCACATTATGTTGTGCTTTGGAGTACCTAGAGAACTATTTTTAGACCAAGGAACTCAATTTCTCTCTAAATTAATAGAACATTTCACCACGATCTATCAAATAAAACATATAAAAATTTCACCATATCATCCTCCAGCCAATAGACAAGTGAAAGTAACCAATAGAGAGCTTGAAAAGATAATAACCAAAACTGTAGCCACTAGTAGAGTACATTGGGTAAAAATATTAAAATAAGTTGTATGGGCTTATAACACAACTTGGAAGACTACTATTGGTTTAAAACCTTATGAGATGGTTTATGGTAAGCAAGCTATCATGCCCATTGAGTTTGAAATAAAGACTCTTCACACAACGGTACAACTTGATATGAATTTAGATCAAACACAAAGAGCTAGGTTGAAGAAATTAAATATTATTGATGAAAAGAGACTTGAGGCACTACATAGAACTGAATTAACACAACAAAAAATAAAGAAATGTCTTGATAAACACATTGTACCTAGAATGTTTCAACCAGGAGATTGGGTTTTGCTATTTGACTCCCACTTCCAATATTTTCAAGGGAAGTTAAGGACAAGATGGCTTGGACCGTATGAAATTGAAGATATATTTGGAAATGGTACATTGAAACTTTAACCTATTCATGACTCAACTAGAAAATTACTAGTTAATGAACATAGGCATAAACTATATAAAAATCCACTATCTAAAGAAGAATTCATACACCATCTCAAGCAACGAACTGATTTGCAGTGTATATCTAAACTGCAAATCACTACTATTGAATATATACTCCTCTTTAACAAGAAAAAAATACATTACCTATTAAATAAGTTATTACTTTATTATATATATATATATATATATAAATAATATATAATATACATAATATACATATACATATAGATATATATAATATTCTCTGTTAATATATCACTTAAAAAAAAGAGATTATGCTTCTTTTGTTCCATAATGGAGTTCTAATATTTGCAATACTTTCATCTTATTCATCAATTTTCATTCTGAATATTATTTCAAAAAGATCCTAAAAATTCACTTGTTTTATTTGTAATAGCTTGAGAACTTGTAGGAAAATTACTACCATATCTTGCATAACACTTTGTTCGCTAAAATAAAATCTAGGTGTTTTCAATTACTTAGCCACCACTAGTATTTTGAGCAAATCTTCATTGAAAATAAAACAATATTTTGGTGTTATAAGTTGCTCCTAGTCAATCAAGTTTCCTCTTGGACTACGCACATTATAAAAAATAAAAATATTTTGAATTTTGGAAAGAATAACTCATGAGTTACTATTGCCATAGAGTGAATGGTTTCCCTTGCTTATCCAATTATGCACATGGTCTAGAATTCTAATGAATTGGCAAAATGATATTTGAAAAATAAAATCCCTTGATCTCTCTCTAAACGAGCAAGTATATCAAAAATTATCTTGTTGCTCCCCCTTAAAATGAGAAAGAATCCTAAAAAGCAATAAAAATCCCTTGTTCTCTCTCAAAATGAGCAAGTATCCCAAATAAAATTCAATAAAATCATGGAGAAGAGCTTGAATCCTTGGAATTCTTAGTATTTTGAAAACCATGGGGTGATCCTTATTACAAAAATAGGTTGAATTAAACTCTCCTAGAAATAAGGTATCCTTTAGTAGTAGTGCTAAGTATGGACAAGATCTATGGACGTTTATAGATAAGATAACTTGTTGGCATAAGTGACCATTGGTTTACTTAATCCTTACTCATGATGAGAAATAAACATTCACTGCATACACATTTTATCCTTGAAAGGCTTGAAAACATTAAGATAACCTTAGCATCATATCAATTTATGAGATGAATAGATGATTTTTTTTTAGATCACTAGGATATTTTAGTCTTTGTGAAACAACTCTAGAATATCATAAGCAAGAAAAATTCATGAGAAATTTTCTATTCCATATGTAGGTACTATAGTTCATCCCATCCTACAAAAATGTGGTTTGTATTTCCAAAAACCTTAATATTTAGTTATTTATAGGGATAAAGTAGTAAGGATAGGGTTACAATTCCCATCAAGAATCTCATAGAGTGGTTGGGAATCCAAATCCCCAAAGATTTGCACCCCTATAAGAACACCAACAACATGTATACTCCCAAAGGAAAGACAAGCCATCAAGATGACATCAAAACAACTATCATATTCTTCTATTAAAAAAAAATGTTAAAATCATCCAAACCTTTGATAAAGATCTATTTTATATATATTGATAATTGATATCATATTTACATCCATTAATTTTCTCACATGGAACTCCTTATGAAATCAAAGGAAGAAAATCATTCAAAAAAAAATTACCCCCATACCATTAAAATAAATAAAATAATATATATGTTAAAAATTTCCTATAAATATAAGCATCTTTAAATAAAAATATTTCCCTCTATTTTTATTTTGGCTATATAGCCAAAATTATAGTTTGGGGGGGGAGAAATTTTTTGCAATAAAATGAAACTTTCTTAGTAATGTTTTAGTCGTATAGTTTCAGTAGCATAGTTTAAGTAGCGTAGTTTCCATAGTAGAGTTTTAGTAGAAATATTTCTATAGATTTTTCCCATAGATCCACACTTCAAAAAAATCCTAAGTTTTTTTACGGGAGAATCAGATTTGAGGTGAAGCACCATTTTGGTGGGAAAATTTTAAAAGTCAAGTGTTAGACTCCAAATAAATTCTAAATCTACTTTAATGACATGAGCATTGTGTTGAACTTCAAAGGACTTTCTAATTCCTTTTACCAACATCGGAATTAATAAAGTTAATAATTATTTTAAAAGGTTTGGCAGGGTTTTGAACAATCAACATTCTTCGATCACGAACTAGCCTCGGATTTGACATGTTGGAATAAGAAAAAATATAAATGTAATCTTGTTTGACTGAGAATAGGGTACCGTGATGCCATGAAAGCACCTAAGGATAAAATGGTGTGGTCACATGGATACTTAAACACCATGTCAAGGAAATAAAGTGATGTGGTAAGGAAGTCAACTTTGGGTGATAACTTTTGGACCTTCCATTGGCTAAATTGTTGGTAAATCAACCCACACATGAGGTAGCAAAGGATAAATGACTTGAAAACCATCACCATACCCATGCACCCAATAAATAGTAGAGCCACAGATCAAAGATCTTAGTCATCGATTATAAAATAGATCGAGGGTCATGAATCCCTCAAGACTCGATGTGAGTGGATGATGTAATTGGCACACACGAAATGTCAACCCAATGTGAAAATACCTTTCGTTTATTGGAAATTATCCACGATGAGGATTTAATAGAAAATTAAAAGGGTAATTTAGGGAAAAAATCCCTAAGCCACCACCTCAAGCACAGTCTTTTGATCGCAAATGATGTAGTATATTAGTAAGTTTTATGTAGATGCGAAAGGGTTGAGAAATTGGTTGTGGGCGATGCTAGAAGTGAAGGTCAAAGAAAAATGGGAAGTGACTACTATTTTCAAGGTAAAATTCACCCTATTACAACTCTTTTAAGGGATTTTCTCAGACCAAGATCCAAAATTCAAAATTTCTTCTTTCTTCTAAGTAATTTTGGGTCTAAAATTAGAATATTAGAGGAATTTCTTTTAAACTTGTCTGAAAATTGTGTTTTGAAGCCGAATCCAGAAGGAATTTGGGCCCCTTTTTCTTGAAATCTACAGGTAATCTTGTTTTTTATAAGAAGAATCCTAGAAAACCCTCTAGAAAATCTGTAGAATTATGTTTAAAAAGGAAATCAAAAGGAAATTTATTTCTTTTTGTGTGTAAAAATTTTTGCAGTAGAACTAAGAATTTTTCTTGAATCAAGCTGAAAGTTAAAATTTTTGAGGACTTCTCTATTTTTCACAAAAATGTTTGGAATATTTCTTAAATTTTTCTAAAAAAATTGTCTTGAAGTCCTCCTATTTTTGTCTGTAAAAATTATCTTGTGGAAACTTCGAATATTTCATGTTTTAAAAAAAAATTATTAGAATTTTTTTTGTGAAAAAACCATACTATGTTTTACAATTTTCTTCTGAAAAAAAATAAAGTGCAAAAAGGTTTTATGTTTTTATTCATGCACTTATTATTTTTCTAATAATGTAGGGTTCCTTCTAAAATTGTGTCCTTCTGTTAAACCCTACCATTCTCTAAAACTATCACCATGCCAAGGACCACATTTCATAAAAAAAGTGAACCCTCATCTATTGCAACCCAAAACCCGAGCAATGCAGTGAGGAAACTATTTCAAGAAGCTCGATGGTGATATGCCTTGACAAATTATTAAGGCCATGATCGAGGTGTTACAAAATAGTTCATTCTGAACTGTAATCATGACACCATGATAACCCACATTAGGGAAGCCAAAATTTATATTACCTCTAGTTTAATTTTAGACGTTCCAAACCTACCAAAAGTTGGTTAGAGGTATTTTAAATCCACGTATAAGGGAGTGAGTTATATGGTTAAAAAATTCAGAGAAAAATACTCAGTTACCCAGGATAGAAATGGTTGTATAAAGGGAGTAGCCACCTCCTCGCTCCTGATAAAATGGTAGGAGGCAGTTATGATCCTAATGATTCTTCACCCTTGAGAGTAGGTTGTCTAATTGTGGGAGATACCACTTAAATATGCTTTTGAATATAAAGTTTCCAAAGATGGAATATTATATAATTAACCTACCCTATTTTCTATTTTTCTCTTTAAAAGCTAACATTACCCGTGTACAACCATTGAGTGCCCATGAAGATCCTAAATTGCATCTCATTTACTATCATGGATTTATTAAGCTGATACTTCTACACAAATCTATTGAGGTAAGAATCTCATGTAATACTATGGTTGACAAGGTTAATGATTCTATGATGTCTAAACCAAGTGAATCTGAACCATTCCAAGAATCTACATCTAAGGAAAGCTCTAACACAGAAAGCTCAAAATTTCTCATTCAAAAATGCCCAACCACTTCTAGAACAGTCAAAACCACTAAGTGTGCAAGAAAATCAAAGTATGAAAAGTTTGTTTCAAGAAATCATAATAGATATTCATCCCCTATAGAAGAGTCACCTCAAGAAGAATATATCAAAAGCACCTAGAAATCCCTTAAACTCACCTGTCATAGGATAATATGATGCCATAGAATTCCTCAAAACATAGCAAACCCTACTACATATCAAATTTGATAAAATTACAAATATGGTTGAGAATCATGTTGTGATGATAACAAAATCCCTTTTTTTTCAGAGTGATATCCTTAGAAAAATGGTGGATAGAAAGGTGGTGAAACCAGCTGACTTAGTCATTGAACCTGTGACTATCACTCCATCTCCTCAAAAGAGTGCTACATATGGAAAGAAACCACAGAAGACGATCAACTTTGCCAAAGTCTTTGACTTCACCAAAGTACTTGAGGAAGACAACTCAATTCCACAATCCAAACTACCTTAACCAAATTATCCACCAGAACTGGGATCCTCTAGGGATGTAGGGATATTGCCAAAATGTTTAGCATTTAAGTTAGGTATGTCTATCAACATAGATGAAATATTTAACCGTGTTGTGGAAATAGCAATTCCACCTCCAAAAATGTAGGGAATGTAGAGTGAGTCTCATGACAGTGTATCTATGGATGTAGAGCATGTAAAAATCATAGCAGTAGAGCTACCATTCGATCTAAAAGTAGGAAGGGCACAGGTGTAGAAGGTAAAGAAAGAGAGAAATCTCCCAACCAGGCTAAAGCCTACATGGTTTCATCTCGTATAAAGGCTAAAATTGGTTTGGACATCAACCTAATTGCAGAGAGATGACAACAACAAACTTTTTATTTTATCTAGATTATAGACTTTATTTATTATTATGAATTTATAATGAATGCATGTATATGTGTGTATGTTGTAAGTTTCTTTCAAATATTTTACAGACATGATTTATTTAATATGTTTAGATCACTACATAATATTTTTTTTTCTAAAATGCATATGATGAAACGAATAACATAATTTTGTAGCTCATTATCGGTATTCTTATTTTGTAAAAATTATTTCTTATTTTAATAGGATATTGATCATTTCTAAAAAAAAATTGTAGTATCACTACTTATTTTTATAGCAATTTTTATAAGTCAAAAACTATTAAACTTTTAGGAAAAGATGTCTTATTGTATGAGGCTAAGCAGAGGTCGTGGTTGATGAACCAGAAAGTAGGCATACGTAGATTGGTTGAACATATGGTACACTTGTAGTATTCATGGATAAGTTCTACAGAAAGGCACTATAGAAAGGTGCTATTGAAAGAATCTACCGAAGTGTGCTATGGAAAGAGTGTAGTCATAATTGACTGAACCATGTTGCCATGCCATGACCAGCAGGAGCATATTATGCACAGTCAGTCATTTGACTGTCAACGTTGGCAATATATTTAGCAATTTGATTATTATTAAATAAAAATTTGTAAAGTTGTTATTATAGTTGGAAAGAATCAAATTTGTTGAATTATTCTACAAAATTATTTTGTCTTTCGTTGAGGATAGGGCAAATGGATTATTATTGTTATTACTTAACTTAATAGTTGTTAAAGTGGTTTCCACTTGTGCTTGCATTGATTAGTCCAAAGTCCCATTTGTTGTGAAATTATATTTTTTTAGAAAATTTGTTAGTACGTAGGTTAGGATTTAGATTTGTTAGTTAGATAGAGACAAAGAACATTACGTAAGACTTCATTGAGAATAATTTTATAAATTATAGTGAAGAGGCCTTTGAAAAGGTCCTCAAAAGAATAAGTCGAAGAATTCACTCCTTGAAAAAGTCTCTCATAGTATTCTGAGAAATATTGCAATTTCCAACAGTGTACATGATTGAAGTTCAACAATAAAATAGTATTTTCTTTCCACATCTTTTGTAATGTTATTTTGTCTTTTGTAATGATTTATTTTCTTCTGTAGAATATTTATTTCCTTGCATCAATGAATAGTTCAGATGTTAGAATAGGTTAAATGAAATAGTACTTATCGAGATAAATTAGTGTAGAGGAGAAGAGAAATATATTGTCCTTTTTGAAGGTAGGGCCCACTTCTACAAGACCAATCCCTACTCTCTCGCTCCTACAATAAAATAGGATTAGTTAGTATAAAATAGAATTAATATAAATTAAATTGCATTATTTATTTCAAAAGTAAAATAGTCAAAATATCATTAGTTGCACGTGGATCCACATTCATTAGGATTAATTTCATATTAAAAATAATTACATTTAAAACATTTTATCTTTTCTATAACCTAATCTTAAGAAATCGAATTAAGTAAGTTGGTTAATGTCATAGAATATCTATACTATCTGTTATTTAAATTGATTAAGGCCTAGATTGATAAATTAAATGATTAGTTTTTCAAGCTAGACAATAGACTCTTTAAAAGGCTTGCAATATGGAAGGGAGCCCTCCTTAGCCAAGCAGCTAAAGTCACACTGGTTTATGCTTGTCTCCAAAGCATACTTGTTTACTTCCTATCAAATATTAAAAGCCCCATTAGTAATATGTTCTAAAATTGAGCAAATTCATAAGCGATTTCTATGGTCATTACCGAACAACAAAAAGAATTTCCATACGATTGCTTAGGATAAAGTTTGTAGTTCCAAATCTCAAGGAGGTCTTGGTTTTAGAAGAGTGAGCAAAATGAACCTTGCCCTCATAGCTAAGCAAGCTTGGAAAATATTTGCTAACGCAAAATTTGAATGGGTTTCTATAATCAAAAGGAATTATCTTCATTATCATGAATTCTTGGAGGATGGGGTCCCTCTTTCGAGTTTGGCCTTCTGGAACTCTATTGTTAAAGCTAGAGACATCATTAAAAAGGGCTTCAACTATATTCTCAATAATGGTCAAACCATTGACTTTTGGCATGATCCTTGGGTCTATGATCACCCTCTCATTGATGACCCTTCCTTGCTACCCTCAAAGACCTCACATACCACCTTTTTGGTATCAAGGTCTCCCATTTCATCATCACCTCTCATGATAGATCCTCCTGGAAGTCTATTCTACCCCCATCCCTCCATGTTGATCCTATCACCACTATGAACTCCCTGTCATCCATTCTCAATCCATCATCCCCACTTTTGTTGACTCGCCTAACATACCTATTTGGATATATTGTGATTATGAACTCTTTTCTATCAAATCCACTTACCTACTATAAGACCAACCTCCTGCATATCCAATCCCTATCAAGGAAATATGGCATAAAAACCTTATACCAAAAATTGAGTTCTTCTCTTGGCTAGTGGTCGAAAACAAAATATTGACCTTGGAAAATCTCATAACCATGGGATTATTGTTGCCCAGCTATTTCTACCTTTATAATTTTGGGTGGGAGTCATCACACCATATCTTTATTGAATGCTCTTTCACTGACTCAGTCCTTAACTCCATCCTTGGCACCTTCAACATCTCTTGGGCTCACCCTAGCTTGGTGGTCGATCTCTTCACCCAATGACTCAACCCCTTTAAGAACCCTAGAATCAAATCTCTCTCATCCATGTGCTTGCACCACTTCATGTGGTAAATCTGGCTTGAATACAATAATCGTTCCTTTTCTAATATGCCTAGAGACCCCACTTCAATTAGTAATAGAGTATTCAGTTTTGCTATCAAAAATACTTACTTGTGCCCCTACTCTAAACCTTCAGACCTTAGGATTGAGTCCTCCATAGCCTCTTCCATCCATCTTTCTATGGAACCCCTTAGACCACCCATTTATTCCAACAATAGATCCAATGCCAAATGGATCCCCCTAGAAGTCTGGCTCAAATTGAACTTCGATGGCTCCTCTAAAGAAAATCTTGGTTTGGCTGGTGGTGGGGGGTTGTTATAAATCATGAGGGAAGAATCATATTAGCCTTTTTCAAAAATCTTGGTACCCTCACCAATCACGTCATTGAGGCTAAATCCCTTTACTGTGGCCTATCCATCACATTTAATATTTAGTGTAATATCATGGTTGAAGGTGATTCCCTATTTTTGAAGTCAAGAGACTCCTCCTTAATTACCTAAAGATATTAATCCAACAAATGTTTAGATAGGCCAATAGGGTGGATGATTCCCTTGCTAATTTGGGCCCCTCTCAATAGTACCTGTGCATTTGGCATGATGATTTTCCCCAAGCCCTTATTGATGTTGTTGCTCATGATTGTCCTGGTCACCATTGAAACCCACTTCTTATCTTGTCCCTTGAGCCCTTTGACTTCCTCTCATTCCCAATTGCTCACCATGTGTCCCCCGCCCCCTCCCAAACTTTGCACTCTTAGTGCCAATCGGGCCCTTATAGTCAACCCCATAAATTCCCTCCCCCCTCCCTTGTCATCCCCTTCCCCTCCCTTTCATCCACCATGTGGTCCCCATCCAAGTGTACCCCTCCCACCCCAACCCCTCTAGTTTTTCCATTACCACCCATCATCAGTACCTTCCCCTTCATGTGTTTGGTCCCAAGATCTTAATCAATATTCCTAGTGTGAGTAGTGATGCCACCTTAGCCAAATTAACTTTATTAACCTTAGTTTATGAAATATATTTGACCACTCTGATGTGACTATATATTCCACCTTAGCCTCTCACGTGCATGGTCTTAAAACTATGCTTTATTTCCATGGTGCAACCATTTGTGCCACCTCAAAAAATATCTAGAAAATCCAACACCTTGAGCCCTTCTCCTTTCTAAAATGAAGTTTTGGCCCATGAAACCATCACTAAACCTACCCTCTTGGATCCTTCCCATTACAAAAATTAGACTTCATGGATTGGCACACAACCCAAGAAGAATCATCCTACAAACTCTGTAATGGTCCATAGCAAATATCCTCCCATATTCTTTGGTATGCGGGCTAAGCACCTTTTTATGTACCATATTTGTGCAAAGTTGAACCTTATTGCTTATCCCCACACTATTATCCCCTACTACAAGTCTCCCATCCCTCATTCTCATCCTTCCATGGCCCCCCTTGATCCATATGTGCTCCAAATTGACCCCATTGTTGAGGACATTTTGAAGAATTAAAATTATCTTCCCTTCCTGAAGAAGTTTGTTGGTATCGACGTAGAAGTCTCTAATGAAATTATTAATACCTAGAATGGTATCCATGTTATTGTTAGGGACCTTGACTTCTTGATCAAATTTTTCATGCTATTCTAGGTTACGAGGTTCCCAATTGATGGTAAAACTATAAGGTGCAACAAGCATAACATGGTGGTGGAAAAAAATTACTTCGTTTATAGAGGTAAGGATTTTATTATTGTTTATAGTGAATTTTATAGAACTATAGACACCAAAATATGGTCACTCACAACACCACATTTGCCACCCCACCACAAAATTTTGCATAATAAAATTATATACCTAAGTTTAAACTTAGGGATATAAGATCTTGCACATTATCCTATTTTCTAGATTTATTAAATTTAGAAAATTAGCCTAGGATACCCTACCTACCCACTAAACATGTGTCCTAGCCATCTCATCCAACATCCTTGCTACATCTCATCCATCCTTGTCCTCTTTGTCCCTTCACATGGGGTAAAATCCGACACACCACTCCACTTACAGCCAAATCACCCCAATTAAGTGAAGCACACTGAGTGACACTATAATTATTCCCTCCATTGGTAACCCAGAATTACCACTTGTTAATCCAGGCTTGCCACCTCCCATTTCCTTCCAAAACCCTAAGGGGCCTATAAAGGTACCCTCACCCCACCACACAAAGGGAGTTGAACATTGATACCATCAGGATATTGGAATAGGACTAGACATCTACATGCATCCCAAGGAGAAATATGATTTCAAGCTTGAAAGTCATATTATGAGGTATTTTTGTCATTCAAACAAAACCATTGGCCCACGGTTTCATATTAAGAACCACACATTTGTAGTTTCACTACCATGCACCCACGATTACCAGTCCACCACCATGCTCTCACAATTTCACAAAGTCAAAAGCACGATTAGTAACTACAATTTGTTTGCAAGGCTTTTACTTTAATTGTTTATGTTATTCACATTATATGATTAATTGCTTAATATTTTTATCAGTATCAATTTTATATCTTGATTTATAGGTGCTATTGATACCCTTTGTTTATTTTTATGTGTAGGTAATAGGTAATTCAGAGAAAGTTGATGAAACTAGAGTGGTCCCATATTTTTTGGATACCAAAGCCCACTCAAACTTAGAGCTGTAGCTGGAGAATGAAGAACAAGAGTTCCTATGAATATTTGGAAGACCCTCGTTCCACTATTTTAATAATTGTATCAATACATAGAGTGAAATCATTGTAATATTACCCCAACACGCATGGGACAATTCAAAATTCATTTGTAAAATTGTATCAAAATCAATACAAAAAGCAATTTTGGCAATTCTAATTTCTTTGTGTTCATTTTTATTTGTTTCATAGTTCTTTTGGTTACAAATATGGCAATCATGATGGGACCCCCTAAGGGTCCTATTTGTTTTTTCTTTCTTTATTTATTGTACTGATATGTATTTTTTGTATCTATAGGTTTCAAGTGTTCAAAGTGCGCAAGGATTCGATCTCAGGTCAACAGATCTAAGTACTATTATGTTCGCCCCTATTATTGAAAAATCGTGCACTTGTGGTTTTAGATCTAGGAAATCATACACCTACGATGGAGGAATCAAAGAAATGTGAGCCAATGGTTGAGGAGACAGAATCATGCACACATGGTTGGACATTTGGATAAACATGTGCATGCAGTGACTGCATTATGGAACCGTAGATCTGTGGTTTATAGCTGGATGGAGTAGTGAAAGGAACATAGGTTTATACCCCTGTGCCATTTTTATCTTCTCATTTTTTCTAGTCTTAGCATACATCTAGGATAAATTAGGAGTCTAATTCATATGTTTTATTGTCTGCATTAAGATAGAAATTTACTTATTTTTTGCATTCATCCAAACAATAAAAAGGAAAAATTAAGAGGATCTACATTTGCATTTAGGAACATATCATACTGCATTTCCTAGTTAGCAATAACTTAGGCATATTTTTTAGGTATCAGCCTGGTCTATCCTATTTTGTTGCATAGTCAAACCCATGGACCCGTGGTTGGGATCTCCCAAACATAGACCTACAGTTGGCAAACCGTGCACCCATAGTTTACCAAAACCAATCGCTGACCCATGGTTGGCCCTAACAATAAAATCGGCCAAAATATTACTTGAAATTAGTTTTTAGCCCCTGATCTGTTTCTATTTGTTATTTTCTATTTCCTACTTTCTACATTTAGGTATAAAAATATAATCACATCTTAGTTGCATTCTACAATAAATTAAACAAACCTCACACACTCACATTAAATGTTGGCAAACAATTGTATTTCATCACCGTCGGGTTTGGATTTCATCACTAGACCACCAACATTATTACCCCATTTTTGGCCAAGGCTAGATCCAAGAACCGTTGTAGCTTGGAAAATTTGCATGTATTTCTCTTTGGAGGGTATAACGCTGACCAAGTGATATTAGGTGAGGACTGGTAGGACCTATGCTTCCTGATCATGTATAGGTTTTATCTCCATACTTTTTTGGGTTTACGCGACCAAAATTCATCATCGGATTGTCAAGTTGTGAGTATATAGGTTAAATCTTAGATTCATTTAGGGCAAAACATTTTGCACACGTATTTTTATTTTTCAAAACTCCAAAAAAAAAAACTTTCAAAAAAAAAAATTAAAATCAAAACTAGCACAAACTTGCTTGTTTATTTACTTTGGGTGTTATTGCATTGTAATTTCATTCCACCTACATAGACTTGCATTTTCATTTCACATATCATTGCATATCATCATATGGTAATGACCCGTGGTCAGGCCAAAAATTTAGCACTAATCCAGAGTCAATTGTCTTCCCCCATGGCATCTCAGTCTAGTGAGGTCCCTAACACTTCGATGTTAGAGCAAGGTAGTATGCCTCCTCCTATGTACCAAAGCCTAAATATAGGGCCCTTTAGTAGTGCCCCCATTTTAGACATAGATGTTATGCATAGGGCTATACATACCATAATTTCTAAGACTCCTAGGAGTGATCCACCCACACCAATAGACAATCATGTTACACTTTTAGATATGGACATCGTTAGGATGTATTTGAGTGTGGTTGGAATTTTTTTTATCATTAGTACCGCTTACCATCCCATCCTACACCATACCATCATTGCATCAAGAGTCTAACTTCACACACTCATAGTAGTCTGGATAAGTCTTTACAAATCCACTTTTTGAGTTGATTGTTGTGACCCTGGCTAGCCACCCATCATCTTCTAGCCAACCACCCCTCACATTGACTCAACAACTAATCATTTGCACCAATCCCCTGTACAAAGTTATGACTCAAGGTTATTTGTAGATCCCCACATCCATTATGCCTACCACCCCTATAGGCTCCATACATCATATCACCCCTCATTCAGTGGTAATACCTTTTGCTACCTACCCTCCACTCACATACACTACCAAGGTTGTCTCAGAACCAACCCAACAAAACACCTCATATGTGGTTGTACCCATGTCATTTTCACTTGCCATACAATAATATTTATTGTAGATACAAAAAATAATTTTAGATAATGCTAATTACAACGTTAACCCTAACCCCAATCAACATTTTTTATAGGATTGAGCATAACCTCCCATCCTCCTCTCCCTTACCACAATCATCACCAACCTCCTCCTCTCCCTTGCCACCATCACCATAAACCCCCTCATCTCCTTGGACTCCATCACCATCACCTCCATCATATATCTCACTACCCTCATGACCAATATCCACATCAGGTTGTTGTACCTCTACTGCAGACTACCTCCTACCACCACTACCCTGCTAGTGCTTAGCTCACCTATAATTTTGGTCCCTAATATCTAGCTCATTACCACTGATTGCATCATCCACAACCTAGATTGGTCTCCAAGGAGTTTGGGCTAAAAACTAGGCATCATACTCTATAGTGGTGTTTGCATCATCCACATCAGGAACCTCCATGATGGGATCATCACCTACATCATCTATGGTCCAAAAGTTAGGAGTCAGGAATAGGCCTAACTCATCGCCCCACCACCTATATGTCACGGGAGCACTGGATGCACTCTATATCTCAAGTATGGTTACCCATCAACCATCCTCCTTGTATAACTCGATGAATCTCCACCGCATCCCTCTCCCATGCTAGGCCCTTCCATGGATGCCAACATATGCCATATCTAGTCAATCCACTTAATCTATCCCTATAGGTTGAAGCATCAATAGAAGGGAAATTAGGATAAGACTCCTCACTGACCCACCATCATAAAGCATGAGGAAGGAGAGGATCATAAGCACAAGATAGCCCCTCAAGACATCCTACATTGATATGCTCTCATGACCAAATATAGAGTAGCAAATTATAGCTAAGGCCCTTTCATTGCTGCTCCTTCACCTCATAAATATCACTGTAAACTTGACACAAGAGAGCGAGAGCCCATGCCAATATCTATGGATTTGACATCATCTGAAGGACAATTGGAACTTTGTTTCATGGGATCCTCGATCCCATGCTATTGGGCAACACCATGTTGCTCAATATGTACATCAAAAATGTAGGAACTACATCTAGTCTCCTATCCTTGAAAAAGTCAAGGTAGGATATCCCCCTTGTTGTAGTCCACATCCTAAAGCTCACCATAAATGGTTCAGAGTACCTCCTACTTGTCATGACCCACCCTCACTGGTGGACCCTCGATAGGCACTCAAAAAATATGGTACACATCCTCCAAAGTAATAGTAAGCTCCCCTATCAAAATCTAAAAAGAACCCCTATCTAGGTCCCATATCTCAAAAAGTGTGGATAGAAATGTCTCATCTGCCCAGACTATATCTATCTTCCCACACCCATCTAAGAAAATAGCCTAAAAAAACTCCCAATAATTTTTTGTGAGGGCCTTTCGCACTTTAGAAATAGTGCAAGGTCATCTATGTCTGGCGGAGAGAAGCTTAACCTACAACACAAATAAGCAAAGCAACATCAGTGCATCCAAAATGAAAAATAAAACAAAATATGCATTAAATTACAAACAAAAAATGCATATCAAAAAATAAAACAAAATTAAAAAAAAAATCAACCTACCTCGTGCGTGGTAGTAAAAAAAAAACACATTGTGTTAAAAAAAATGCATTCTAGACTACATTACACTTCATCAAACACACACACGCACAAAAAAAAGCAAATTACAAGCTTTTTCCAAAAAAAAAAAGTGCATTCTAAAATTATAGCATTGCACCCCACACACAAAGACATGCATATAAAAAAAATGATTTTCCAACCCCACTTAATGATTTAAAAAAAAAACAAAACAAAACAAAACAAAACACAAAAATAAAAAAAACAAAGCAAACAAGCAAAAACACTACACTAAAGGCTTTGGATACCTACCTGTGCAAATTGCATGCTGGCTTCCACTCCAGCCGAGCCCCCACCTCCAGCACCAATAGCCACCTCAACACCAACACCCACATCAACACCATTGCCACTCCCCTTACCAACCTCCATATCACTCATCTCTCAGATCAGAGAATATCTAGCTAGATAATAATAATGAGTTGAAAAGGACTTGATGGCCTATATATAGCCACTTTTTGTGATGAAAATCATGCACCTGTGGTTTGTGGTGGAAAATGTGCATCCATGTTTTGTAAAGCATGCAAAACTGTAGACCTACAATTCATGGCACAAAATGTGGGCTCGCATTCCAAAATAACATCATGCATTTCCACACACAAATTCATCATCATCACATAATTAAACCTTGTATCTAGTAGATTACCCTATACACTTGGTGGTTGCAATGACTAGCAATCCATGCAATCCGATCGGATGGGTAGCTCACCATAAGGACACTCATTCAAATATTCAACATAAAATAACTATGGCATTAAATTAGCTAGGTCCCTAAATATTTGTTCTTGGTTGTGTTCAAAATAAATTTGCCCAAGGTTATCCTTCAACCCCTTCCTTTGGGTCAAAAGCGAAAAATAATCAAATCATTTTTGGTATAATTAGAAATCACTCAAGTACTGAAGTCTTAGTGTGCTAGATTCGATGCACAGGAGTGACTAATAGTAGTGGGACTTACGAACTCACAAATGTGGTTAATTATTTTACCACAATATTTTGTGCATCATCAAACCAACAACAAAATTGTATAAACACAACCACTCCCAAACTTGGGGCATCAAGTTGATAAAAATGACATACATTTGTATCACATCCACATCAATCAAAAACCACCCCCTTTCATCATCCACAATAGGTTAATTAACACATGGGTTTCATCCTTTACCCATTCACCAATTCAATTGGTAAGCAAACAAATCAAAATTTCCAAAAAAAAAATTGTCAAGTCATTCATTATTTGCATCGAGAATATTTGAGTCCATTTCTCCATTCAAATAAAAACCAGGTGTCATAAGTTTTTGCACTAGATCATGTTTCACACAACACAATATAAAAAGGGGTATTTGTAGACACCAAAATATTGTCACTCACAACACCAAATTTGCCACCCCACCACAAATACATAAGTTTGAACTTAGGGATATAAGATCTTGAACATTATCATATTTTCTAGATTTATTAAATCTAGAAAATTAGCCTAGGATACCTTGCCTACCCACTAAAAATGTGTCCTAGCCACCCCACCTTGCCACATCTCATATATCCTTGTCTCCTTTGTCCCTTCACATGGGACAAAATCCCACACACCACTCCACTTGTAGCCACATCACCCCAGTTAAGTGAGGCACACTAAGTGACTCACTATAACTGTTCCCTCCATTTGGCATCCCAGAATTGCTACTTGGTAATCCAAGCTTACCACCTCCCATTTCCCTAAAAAAACCTAAGGGACCTATAAAGGTACCCTCACCCCACCAAACAAAGGGAGCTAAACATTGATACCACTAGACTACCAGAATAGGACTAGATATCTACATGTATCCCTGATGAGAAACATGATTTCAAGCTCAGAAGTCCCATTTTGAGGTATTTTTGCCATTCAACCAAAACTTCTAGTATGTGGTTTTATAGTCAAAACTACATATCTATAATTTCACTACCATGCAATCACGATTACCAGTCCACCACCATGCTCCTACGGTTTTGCAGAGCTGAAAGCACGATCAGTAACTACAATTTGTTTACAAGGCTTTTATTTTATATTTTTGGTATTCACTTTATATGATTACATGCTTAGGGTTTTTATCAGTATCATTTTTATATCTTTATTTGCAGGTGCTACTGATCCCCTTTGTTAGTTTTTATGTGTGTAGGTAATAGGTACTTTGGAGAAAGCTACTGAAGCTAGAGTGGTCCCGCATTTTTTGGATACCAAAGCCCACTCAACCTTGGAGTTGTAGCTGGAGAACAAAGAGCAAGAGTTCTTGTGAATATTTGGAAGACCCTCATTCCACTATTGTAATAATTGTATCAATACAGAGAGAGAAAGCATTGTAACATTACCCCCAACATGCTTGGGGTAATTCAAAATTCATTTGTAACACCGTATCAAAATCAATACAAAAAGCAATTTTGGCAATTCTACTTTCTCTGTGTTTATTTTTATTTGTTGCTCAGTTCTTTTGGTTACAATAACCTCCCTTTTTGGCTTGTGGGACTGAGTTATGATACCAATCCTTCAGTATTTCACCATAGATAGATTCTATTTCCCCCATTGTAGTTTCCATCCAGATTTCTTGAACCACATTAGGGTAATTAAAAATATGAGCATCCTTGATTACCTGTTCAGATCTCTTCAAATTTCCATAAATAATTTAAGAAGTAGGAAATCCTCGCAACCCATCCATCAGGGCCTACATCTCATTTTGTACAAGCATACCCTGGATTCCTATTCTAAGAAAGTTGTGATATTTACCTCTCCTACCCCTTTCAATCCCACTCAAAGCCCATATTAGCCCAGTTCTTTTGATCCCATTTAAAGCACCAACTATGAAACACCCATCTAAGAGGTGCCCAACGATGATAATGACCCTAAATTTGCTTCACCTGCCACCATGAAGCTTACCCCTAGGTCTAAGGCTAAGGATGGCTCCTTGTACACTGAGTTTTAATTCAAACCCAAGTTTTTCAAGTGCTCTTTGTCTAAATTTCTCCTGAACCCTAGCCTGTATTACGTTCATGCTTCACCATATTTGAAGAAGCTAAAGAAAGAGACACTGTCCCCTAGGAAATTTAGTGATACTATTTATCTTAAGAAGCCAATGTTAGAGGATTTCAAGAACCCTTTTTCTACTACTCTTTGTAGCTCTATTCTCAGTCATATCGCTAGCTCGGTGGCCACCCTGTCAGTGGCCACCAACTCTTCCAAGATCACATAGATGATTTACAACTAGGTTGCAAAGGTGATGGATGAAGTAAACAGTCACCTCAATAATATCTTCAAGGATATGGATGAGTCTCAAAGTGCCACCAATCGAAAGTAAGTTGTGGATCTTTGGTTTGTGGAGCTTCCCTCTAGGACTTCCCCTACTCTTCATTTTTGTACATACAGGATCATCCCCTCAGGATATTTCCTTTTGGTTGTATGTTTCTAAGTAAGGCCAAATCCCTCTTATGGGCCACCCTCTATTTTGGGATCTGGGTTTGAATAACTTACTTTTTTTTTCTTAGCTATAATAAGGTTTTTGGGATCCTTTCAAAACCCACTTTCAATGAAAATATATTTTATCGATAAAAAAAATTACTATGAATATTTGGTTACTATACCTACCAATATATGGAGAATAATCTACAAAGGAATTATCACTCTTAATTTTTCTAATATGAGATAACATGAAAAGGTTGAAGAGGTAAAGAAAAAGATAGAAATTAAAGATACTTCTAATGATATAAATGACTTAAGACCTATGATGGTAGATTCATGTTGCAATACCATAGAATTAAAACCATTTATGATTTATGCATGCTATGATACTAGTGATCTCCTTCAAATGGATAAAGATGAAAATTATGATTCTTGTCAAAATGAAAGGGAATATTGCAATGCAAGCATTGACACTAGTGATTTAGAATTCTTGACTAAGGTAGAAGAACTTGTTACAAAAATTGATGCTATGTGCAATACAAGTGATCTAGATACAGTTCATGATTGCTCAAAAAAGTTCATGTTACTAGAATTGATGAAAGCATAGATATAGATGATGATAGATACAATGATGCACAGGATCATATTGATGTTGACAAAGATCATTCCAATGATTGTATTGGTCATACTAATATTTTTTGTTCAAAATTGATAATATATGAGGATATAGGATCAAGAAAAGATGAACAAAGAATGAAAAAACTAGTAGCATCAAAAATTAGATCAAATTATGAATATCTTGAATATACAGGTCAAATTAGTAGCAATAAGCAAAGAATTGAGTTTGTAACTGAACATAGTGATATCAAATTAGTAATAGAGATTGGCAGGAACATATGCTATGAAGGATAAAATAGTAAAAGGGATATGGCTACAAAAAATAGGTGCAATTATTGTAATAGATATGGGCACAAGGTAGAGAGATGCTAGAATCTCCATAGCTATAAAATTTGTGGAGGAACCAATAATTCTCAAATATATTGTTGGTACAAAGAAAATAATTTCTTTGATTGGATATATACCATGAAAAGAAACTTCATTAGTGAGTTTTCTTGAGTATACTTCTCAAGGTATAGAGATGGACACAGGAAAGGTATGAACTTCTTCGATAATAGAACTAGAAGGAAAATAGTAATAGTGCCAAAGTTAGAATACAAAGTCAAGCAAAAGGATGAAGCTCAAGCAGAAGATCAAATCCAATATCACTTGAAGACAAATACAAATATCCATATTGAATGCCAAAGTCTTCAATAACCAAATAATGTAATACAGGGGGGTGTAGGGAATATATTACATTATTTGGTACATATCAATGTACCACCTTGGTTACATTATTAGACTAGGATTTTATCTTAGGTTAAGTGGTTACTTGAGGAAGAAGTAACAAATGCACAAGTGTTAGAATGTGCAATATGTAAAAGGACAAGTGTCCTTAGTTATTTGTGCATGTGCACAAGTGTCTCATGTAGAATGCACATGTATCCTTAGGGTAGGAAAGTGAAGAGTCGCATACTAGTATAAATATGTGTGACTTAACATTGTATATTTTCATGAGCTTTCATTAATGGCTATTTCTTGAGTTATTTATGAAGTTTCTTATCATATTTTCATGCATATTAGTTAGCCATTATCATAGTTATAATATTGTATGCTTATTTCCATACTTATGGTTGTTTTTTTTTAAGTTTATAGCTTCAAAAGCTAACATTAATGAGAAGGAAACTGATGAGAAGATGTCCCAGGATTGTAGAATAGCAAGGGACAAGTAGGATATATGGTAGGAGTGTGTGATATATGCACCATTAATATGGATTATGGGGGATGAAGGGTAAGTGGTGGTAGGAGTGACATGGAAAGTCATGGATTGAGGAGGTAGGTTAGGAAATTGGAAATAAGAATATGGAATAGATGAGTGTAAATGAAAGGAGCACAAAATTAGGCTAAATGATGTGGTTGAGAAGTGTGGGTGATGCAAGGAGGTGATGTAGAAATATTTGGGCATGATGATGAATGGGTATTATTGGAGGAATATAGATTATTAAGGTTGATGGTCCCAGAAATTGGACATATGGTGTGTTGCATAAGGGTGGCACTAGGTCCCTTAGGTGGTGAAGACACTGGTGGCATTCCAAAATTTTATACACTAGAGCTATGGTGAAAGCTAGAATATGCAAGAGGTGATGGGGGGTGATAGAGATTGTAAAATTTCACTTGAAAAAGGTGGGTTCAATGCAATTAGGGATGTGTTTTGGGGGTAAATATGGAGGGAATGAGATAAGTGGTGGAGGGAATGATGAATAAGGGTCATGGGGTACATGGGGTAACTAACCATGGTAGATTGAATTGATAAAATAGAGATGAGTGATACCAAGATCAATGTGTGTGATGTTTGGCTTGGGTGGAGAAAGAGGAGTAGTTAAGGGGACCTAGATGGGGTGGTATGAGTAGTGTGGTGGTTTCCATATTGATCAGATATAATGTGATGAGTCTTGGGTGGGGAAGGAATGTAATTATGTACATTTGTAGACATGCTATCATGATGGATTTTGGATGCATCCCTTATATAAGTCAGAGGAGTGGTTGAAAAATAGGTGGATTGACCTGAATGGTCCATGGGAACTTGGGTTTGAGAGTGATCCTTGCCTTGACTATGGGTCGTTACCATAGGCTATCCAAAATTAAAGATTATTGGTGAATGGTCTCTCTTTGTTTCTTTTTTTTT
The DNA here is from genome assembly GCA_028583015.1 of Wollemia nobilis. NCBI lineage: Eukaryota > Viridiplantae > Streptophyta > Pinopsida > Araucariales > Araucariaceae > Wollemia > Wollemia nobilis. The sequence goes on from JAQPPZ010016564.1 coordinate 1,107,389, forward strand.
TTAATTTTATTTAAGGAAAACACATTATCTATGCAAATAAAAAAGAGAACAAATAATGAATTTTTGAAGTTTTCATTTTGAAGTTTTTATTTTGATATTTTTTATTTTTTTTGTAATGCTTATCTTCTTTTGGTTTTTCTGTGTTTGATGTTCCCTAGAGCTAGGAACTATAAGGTATGATGGAATCTAAAAAGGTGTGTTTATGCCAACTCCCTTGATGAGGAATATGATACAAATGATAAAAAAACTTCCTAGAATGGTGGATTGGCTCCAGGTATCTTAAGGAAGTAAAACATACCTCTCAAGAGAGGTTGTGTTGTCTACGTCCTACTGTCAAACTACCCAGGATTTCGCTTCATCCTCGATTAGGCTTGGAAAAAGGTGATAGTTGTGGTTCCATTACTTATTAATCCCTATGGTCAAAGGACATATAACCTCAAAATAATCTTGAGCTAGCCCTAAGGGTAACCAATTTATCAGTGATAAAATCCAATAAACTATGTGCTCTAGCTAAGGTGTCTAAAAGGGCTCAACCAATGGTCGGTGGTGAAATCCAATGTCACTAGGAAGTTTTACTCAAAAATATTTGTGGAATATAATCTTGCAAGAGTGTATGATGTGTTTTTTATTTATTTTTTATATTTAATATATGTATATATATATTTTTGTTGTTTTTGATGCCTACTTACCATGCAAATTGAAAACTAATCCTAAATATGCAAGGAAAACGATGTTCCTATTTTTTTTTAAAAGAAATATTTATCTAAATTATTTTTTGAAAGCATGCACAAACTAATCTATTGATTTTGAAAAATAAATGACAACCTAAGCTAATGCAATTGATAAAGAAAATGATAATTAATCAAAAAAGTATCTGAGCTTTTTTAAGAAATGACAACTAATCGAATGTGAATTTATTGTTTGGTAGAATAGAAAGATATAAATAAGGTAGTATGTGTTTTAATGTTTGAAAATATGTGGAAAGAAATAACTAAACTAATATACCTTTTAAGTTTTGAAAAATAAATCGTTAAGAACCTATTCTAATGTTTTTTTTTGTTTGTTTGTTTTGAAATTTAAAAGGGAGGAAAGATATTTAATTAACCAAATAAAATAAACTATGCTACAAATTTTTGTGCCAAATTGAAAAGGTACGAGCAACTAGCCCATGAGCCTGTGTTAAAAGAAATGGAAACTAAGCATACCATATCCCTAATCCTGAGCCTAAGCTTGTACAATTATTTTCTAAGATTTATTATTACCCTAGGTGGTTGTGTATGAGCTTGAGAACCACCATAGGTAGTTGATACTATGATTAAGAACCATCATAGGTGGTTGAGACTAAGCCTGTGAGGGTAGATCTTACAAGATCCCATCTTGTGAAGGTATGGTTGTGTATATCTTGATCTTAGGTGCCTATGACAGATACAACAAGCAATATTTCTAGGAAATTAATCTAAATAAGTATACAAACACAAATAACCCTAAAAAAAATTCATAAGATATTCTATGCTCGATGCATGCTCCAAAGCGCATGCAAAACAACAAGCATCAAATGTGTTGTGGGCAAAGAGTCCCATTATGATCATCATTTGTGTGAAAGAGAAAATACACCATAACAATTAAAATTAGACAAAGTGAAATGAAAATGAGATATTTAATTTTATTTTAAATTGATAAACTTTATATTTTACAAATAGACCCTTTTGATTACAATCGACCTCCGAAAATGGAGGTTTTTATTTTACAAGTGAAATATATAGTGTGGCAATTTATCTCCTCAAGCACACATCAATTTTTGGGAGGTTTTAGAAGACACATTGCTTGACATCTTGGGATTCCATACATATCCAATACCTACACACAAGCCCACAATAAAAATATCAATATCCTTTACGAGGCCTTTCAAGATAAGGCCTTAAATTATGAAAAATAGATACAAAAAATTAAAAACCAATTATAGAGTGGTTGATATTCCTCCAAAATATATGAAAATATATGGAGACCTTCTATAGATATTAATAATATTCCCTCAAAATTTAGATCAATCCAATTTTGGATGAGGAAGTTATACCTAAAACAATGAGGGTAGATCTAGCTAGATTCTATATTTCTTGGATGTGTTTTGGAGCCTTTGATGTAGATCCAGTGAACTATTATATGTAACCTATGGGTGTAACTACAAATAAAGCATTAGAAAATATTCCTAAGATCCTTTATGGTTGAATCCTTCAATATCTATAAATGGTATACCTATAATCACAATAGAATTTGAGAAGAGTTTTGTTATAATTCTTGTGCACACATGAAAAATGAAATGGAGATTTTTTTATAAAATCTCCCATGGATTGAGGAGGGTGATTAGGATGGAAGAGAGTGGATAAAAAGTGGCATGGGTGCATAAGAGGGATATCTTAGAGATTCCCCACTTGGAGTAAATAAATATGCAAGTTTATCTATTTGGGCTATGACACCCTATGACACATTATGATGCATCAAACATGCCTTACTAATGACACATTATGATGCATCAAACATGCCTTACTAATGCTCTTTTTGTGGAGAAATTCCTCAACCACCAAAATGAAATTTGTTGTCAATGTGCTTGGATGGAGGGAAGGGATGAATCTTATGTTTCCCTAAATCAAGGACAAGCATGCACATTTCCCTTGTTAGGCTATGAAACACTATGACACATTATGATGCATCATAACATGCCTCATTAATGCTCTTTTTGTAGAGAGATTCCTCACCCACAAAAAATGATGTGCTTGATCAATGTGCTTGGGTGGATGGAATTTTCACCCATGTGTATTAATGCACTTGGAATATGGAGGAAAGAGGGGAAATAAATGTCAACTAGAGTTAATGTGAACCAGAGTTAAAATAGCAAGTGATCCCATGATGACCATTATTAGGTGTAGGAAGGGGCCATAATGGGTCAAAGGGGCTAAAATAGTCAATATTAATAATTTCTAAGGTTTGTATTACATTAATTAAAATAATTGCACACATTATTAGTTACTAATATTTACTATTACAAATGTGACACTTTTTAGGTGTCTACAAAAACTATACTCTCTAGGAATTTTACTCCTTTGTCTAATTGGTCTAAGTCAACATGCAATACCTATCTAATCCTAGATCACATAAAGGTACCTAATAGAATAATTCTTCTCAAAACAGCTCAGATAATCTTCTAGACCTATGACCTAGAGCTCCGATACCAACTGTAACAACCCACAAAAACCAACCCAAGAGAGAGACTTTGTATTTTTACAAGAAAGGTTCACAAAGGAGTCCTAATATTATTTGTAGCTTTTTTAAGGCTTCAACACATTTGATATTAATGTCACTTTAGATGAAACTCAAGTGTATAGGAGTGGCAAACATCCTTTAATTTTGGTGTTCACCTTACTAAACCTCACCATTTATAAGGATGCTAAAGTGGTCCTCCCACATTTTCCATACACTCATCGGCATAAGAAAATTTGACCATAGTGTAGGGATTATCCTTTAAGGCCTATAACACTTAAAGGGAAACATTTATTCCCTAACCTAACCATAAATCTATTTATGTAGGTTATTTTGGCATAAAGCCTTGGTGCTTAGTTACCACACATCCATGGGCTAACTAAGATCATTACCACTCACCTCATAATGAGCATGGTCACACGAACCTCACTTTTTAAGGTACCAACACTATTGACTCATGAATGATTTCATTAATTACATAGTTAAAGAACACCCAATAATAATTGTTCAAGGTGTATCATTCATGAATATATTGCTATTGCATCACTACAACTCCTTTCAAATTTGTGAGTAACTGGTATTGCATCATTGCAACTCTTTTGAAGATTCACAACTAGCTAGTTATTGGATCACCACAACTCCTCCCAATATTGGGTTATGTTTTAACTTAGGATTATTAATAAGGTTATAGATCCATACCCAAGAACCCCTCCAAATCCAATATTTATATAAAAATATTATAACATCTATTCCGTGAATAGAATTAAAGTGCTATAATAGAAATAACATGCTTGATAAAATATTTATAACCCATTCTTAATAAAACATAAATCCTAATATAATGTTAGCATAAAAGAAGTGCCCCTTTAGATAAACTCATGAATTTAATTAATCATAATGCTAACATATATACATAATGCTAGCATAAAACATTTATCTAATTAAATATAGAAAAGCAAGATTAAAATAGATCATCTTGCTAACATATAATTTGTATTCCTTTCCACAATAAAAAACATATTCAAAATATATCATTAACCAAATCACATTTTTATTCACTCAAAAATCAATTATTCCAAACATTTACATGAAGACTTCCAAGCCTTATAAATTTAGGAATAAAAATAACCAAGTTACATAACAAAACTTTCATTTTCATAACAACTTTTCATTCCCAAATACATTAGAGCACATCCTTCTAAGTGGCCTCTACACCACCTTTTCATGTTCATATTCATAAAATAAGATCTCCCACGAATTTTATGAAAGTATTAGGGATTAGGATAACTCATAAAATTTCTTATACAAGCCTACCATGTACTAAGCAAATAAAAGATGCAACAAGCAATAACATACAATAGATGCAACACCCATGCAAGCTAAATCATGCAATACATTTGAGATAATCCCATACTTCTCTCATTAATGGAATCCTTATCTACCTAAGCCTCAGGAATTCCATTAACTTAAATATATCCTTCTTTTCTCAAGTAGAACACAAAACACCTTTCATAGCTCATTGGAATTAATGATTTCTCAATTAAAACATCTTATTATATTAAAATAAAATAAATCTAATCAAATTTATCTAGAAAACCCATTACTTCATCTATTATATACTTAAACAAAAATTAATATTCTAAGTTAATTCCTTGTAGAACACTACCCAAATATAACATACATTAAATACCATTCCCATAAACAAGCATATCATTCACTTTACATTCAAATAAGTTGCTAAATACTACTCAAGCAATATATGTATAATCACATCTCTCAAGAGTAGTAAATCAAAAACTTATATGAAGAACTACATTACAACCAAATTCTACCAAAACAAAAAGGTACTTGAATCACCATTCAAAAATACTCTCTCATAGCACTAACCAAGCCAAACCAAGCACAAGGTGCTCAAACACAAAGTATGCCAATGACCATCCAAGGCTTCTAGCATGGCTTACATAAACTAGATCTAAACCATGGCACTCACACTACTACCAAGGCTTACTAACATGGCTCACACAAAGCAAACCCAAACCAAGGTACTCACACTACTACCAAATCTTACTAACATGACTGACACAAGCAGACCCAAACTAGGGTGCTCACACTACTACCAAACCTTACTAACATGACTCATACAAAGCAAAACCAAACTAGAAAGCTCACACGGCTACTAAAGCTTACTAACATAACTCACATAAAATAAATCTAAACCATGGCACTCATAATGCTACCAAATATTACTAACATAGCTCACACAAATCAAACCCAAACCATGTCACTCATAGGTAAGAATGAATAAGAAACTCCAAAACAAAAAAGAAATCATAAGGCTTAAGATCCGAAGTGCTCTACAACATAGGTCAAATTATAGGGTGAAACCACAAACCTAGAAATCAAAATAGACTTCTACATAGCAATTAAGATCCCCATCATAGATAAATTAACCAGTAAGACATAACAAGGAAAATGTTCTCTAAAACAACCTACAGTATATAACTAGATCATGACTTACCAATCTGCCTAATTACACTTTTTATGTCTTTGCTATCACTATCACCTGCAACACCAAAATGTATCCACCCTTGCTCTTTTATTCCAAAGAAATCCAAACAACCAAAACCTCCACCATTATTCCTCTCAAATAGCCTCTACAATACTCAAGAATTCAAAGATCTTCCCACAATCCCACCAGTTGAGCTAGTGTGGCCCCCATGACACTTAGCTCATAACATTCTCTTGGAAAACATTCTCAAATTGCTCATGACAAACCATAACTTCAAGGAACAATTTAAAATTGTAACTCTAATCTTAATTAATTTTCTTAATAATACAATCTTAATATTTTGAACATTGGGAATTCCAATCATTATTAAGAATTAAGATTACTAAAACTATTTAAAGCAATTACAAGCAATAAATCTAATAACTCATCCAAGATATTATTACTTCTAACAATAAAGTACTTGGATTAATTACTTATCAATAAATATCAATTGTTAATATTAATTATTAACATTAATATTAATATTTCAAGTATTAATATTACTAGCCATATTAATACTTCATTGGGTTAATCCATCAAATTTATACTTCCAAAAAATCAAGTAATATAACACCATAATACACCATGTTGTTTTATCCTTAAGTAGGTGGATTTTTAATATAACTAAAACATTATCCCCTACCTACTAAGGATGAATCCTTGCCAATAGCAATATCATGGCCCAATGGTGTATTCAAACAACATGCATATAAGCAATGCATATGTATGAATGGTATCATGTCACCCTTGAGATATTGATGAACAAGTCATCCATAATTTCTCATCTCTCAACTTTGGTGGTTGTCCCATATCAATCCACCTATGAAAACACCTAGTCTTGCATCCATAAAATTCATTAGCAATACTATATTCTCTATATAATATAAACGAAGAATAAAATGAAAATACCAACTTATCTTGATAACATAGAAATAAGAACATGTATTAGATATCCACACATCAATACATAATTCAATATCATGATCAATTTCTAACAAGGAGGGTCATTACATCTTCTCACTATGGTATTTTATTTTAATACACATTCACTATGTTTTGATGTCAATCTAGCATAAAATACTAATCCATAATAGAATATACATAATTTTTAGAGTTACTATGCTACGATAACTATTTTTTTGGTAGATAAGATACTATAGCATTAATATTGGGTTTTGCAGGTTGACCCAAAACCTTTTACAAAAATCAGCCTAGGGCTATTGATGAACATATCCTTACTAAGGATCCTATATATGTAAAATCTACATACCACCAAAGCCATTACATCCGGTAAGGCACATAGCCTATTATCAAAAATAAACTTCCCATACAACATTTTGGGTATACCCCAAGAAAACACACATGCATCATAATTACAAAAAAGAAATAGACACGGATCCCTTCCTTGAGACAATGGAGAAACAAAAAGTTGCAAACACACATAGTAGAGTACTAAAAAAAACTCCCACAAGATCTGTATTGATAGTTACTCTTAATAATTATTTGGTAATTTCTTTCTTCCATATATGATATGCTTTGGTACCACATACTATCATGGCCAATCAGCCTTGGAGAAGTGAACCTGTTGGCTAGATTTATGGCGGTGGCTATCTGGTGGTCCACGTGGCTTTGGTTCGAAGTCTTATATTGTCATTTCTTTCCTTCCCTGTGATTATCAACCAACCTCAAATTACTAAGATGACTAGGAGCCATGTTATCTGACATGTGACTATCCCCATTAGTCTTTGTGGTATTTCCAAGTAGCATCCATGAAGACTAACAACTCAGATAATTTTTATTGTGAGTCCAATTCAAAAAAGATACGGGAATACTCCTAGCCTTCGAACTTACAGTGCCTTCCCTATTGGTAAATTTGACTATCATTATTGGCATTCTTGTTGAATAAGCTCCTCTACTTCACTTGGGACACCGTGTTCCCATTTAAAAAGTCTATCACCATCAACACCCAAATTGGCTAGCTTATCAGTAATTTTTTTAGCTTCCCGAAATACAGGTTGGGCTTTTCTGTCCTGTCCTCCCTAGAAAAGAAGCCTAGACTCTTCAAAAATTATTTTAATCCTCAAAGGAGGTGTTTTCCAATTATTGAGGAGATTTATAACATGTATAGAGTCTCCTTATATGATAAAATTGCCTTCTAAGTCTTGAGTCATTTGAAGGCCTCTCCACATAGCTCTAGCTTCAACTTTTTTGTTCATCCTTGTTCCCAAATATTTAGAAAATGCAAGCATCATATTCCCATTATGATCTCACACAATGCCACCAACACCTGCTCTGTAAGGATTTTCCTTAGCTGCTCCATAAAAATTAATCTTAAACCAACCCGTATGAGGTGGAGACCACTTAACATTGGCTCTGGGGTTGACTACCCTAGGCACAGACTCATCTAACAAGGTTAAGCTTAAATATTGAGCAATCGTGGTCTCCTGCAGATGAGGTTTACAACTATCAAAAGGGATAAGGTTCACATTCTCGTTGGAAAAGGATAGGATCCTGGCAATGATAGTTTGATGATCATGGATAGACTCATTAAAGACTCTATGGTTCCTTTCTAACCACACCTGCCAAAGATAGTGATTGAGATAAATTTTCCACATGTATCTAAGTCTTTGGATTGAAAAGGGGCAAGGCCACTGGATGAAAAAATCAAGTACAATGGCTGATTTAACCCATGAAATATTGAAGTCCTGAAAACCCCCACTTAGGACAGTCAAGGAAAAAGGGAACTCAAGGAAAATGTGATAAATGGTCTCCCAATTAGCCCTGCACAGATAACAATGATTAGTGATACAAATACCTTTACGCATCATATTATCAATGGTTAGAATTCTTCCTTGGATAACCAACCATGAAAAGACTACAATTTTTGGAATTAATTTTTTTATCCAAACTAAGTCCTTTTGGAGGACAAAATCCTCGTCATCAAGTAGAAGCTTGTAAGCTGATTTAACAGTGAACTGCCCATTTTCCGTAGGAGCCCAGGTCACTTGATCTTCCTTGGGTCTCATGGGGATAAACTATTTCCCGAGAAAGTTACAAAGCTCATTTGATTCTAATTGAAATCCCTAAATTCTTATTTCTTTCCACTTCATTTTATCTTTGTCCTCAACCATATAATCAAAGACTTTTCTGCCAATGAGTTCTTCTGTTATATCTTTGATTCAGGCTAAGTTAGGATATTACGTCAGTGGTTCATCCTTAGCCCACCTATCATTCTAGAAATTTATCCTCTCACCATTGCCTAAAACCCATCTTAAACCTTTTTTGATGATTTCCTTACAATTAAGAATTGCTTTCCAAAAAGCATAACCTCTTATTGGAATTGAGTCACTTAGAAATTCCATATTTTGAAGATACTTTCATTTTATGATAGTTGTCCATTCATTTTCTTCACCAAAAATGAGATGCCACGCCTGCTTAGCTAGTAAAGCTAAATTTATATGAACAATTCTCCTCAGACCTAAGCCCCCATTTTCTTTGGGTCTGCACACTTTGGTCCATCCTACAAGGTGTATCATTTTTTTCTCCTCTGATCCAGTACATTAAAATTCTTTTTGGAGTTTCTCAATTTTTTAGAAAACCTTCACAAGGGCTTTGAAAATAAAGATGAAATAGACTGGAATGCTCTAAAGAGAGGCCTTAGTGAGGGTCAACTTTCCTGCTTGAGATAGAAGATGAACTTTCCATCCAACAAGTTTTTTTTGAATTCTTTCAATAGCCCTGTCCCACATTGACTCTCTCAGAGAACCAATGAAAAGAGGGAGACCAAGATAAGAAGTGGGGAGGTTTGCTATATCACACCCTAAAATTTTTGCAATCCTTCCTTACCTATGAATGGGAGTGTTCAAGAAATATAACATGCTTTTACTAAAATTAACTTTCTGACCATCAGCGTCCTCATAGAGTTGCAGGATGTATTTAATTATTTTGGCTTCAACCACCGATACCTTAGTCAATATAAGGGTATCATCGATGAATTATTTATGAGAAACAACCCTAGTGAGAGATGTTGCCTTGATTCTCGATATTATCCTTGAACTACAAGCATTTTTTATGGTTTTGCCTAAAGTTTTTTCCACAATGATGAATAACATGCTACGGTAACTATGATTATTACCTAATTTGATAATAAGTAGATTATCCTAGGTCGATTTAATTTATCGCATGGTAAAAAATAGTTTGTTACTTTTACCATTAGATTATTACTTTTATTTTTTAGCCTAGAAGATATTATTTCTAATATCTACCCTATGGTTAGTAGTCATAGTCATTTTGACTATGTTAGTTGTTAGTTGTTAGGCACTTTATTTTCCAAAGTGTGTTTGTTAGTGTGATTAGCTCTTAGGCTATTCATAGCATATGAAAATGTTTTTTAAGCTCATCAATTATTAATTCTAAGGTTAATTATTCTTCGCTCTAAATTTATTCTAACATTGGTATTAGAGCTACGGAGACTCACATGGACAAGCAAAACTGAGGTGAGCATCTCTAGACAAGGTGAGAGTCATATCATTCCAGCTGGACCAAGGGGTTCAAATCTTGAGACATGAGACACCCCTAGATAGGCATGATCCTTGAATCAAGGTCTTTGGTGATAATTCTCCTTGTTTTTTACCTGGATTGATTATTCTCTTTGTGATGCTTCTCCTCCATTTTAGCCTGTTGGCCCATAGTACCCCCATGTGAGGCAAGAGGCCCATGTAGATAGGTAGACCACACACCTCCATGAGGAGAGGCAAGCGTTCCATTGTATCAGCCACTGGATAACTCCTTACGATGACTGGCCCTGATCCATGATTGATTTGACTAATATGACTGACCCCTATTCTGGTGACCAACTCTGATATGCATCCAATATCACTAATGTAGATGATCGATCCCTGCTCCATATATAGGCCCTTGCTCTGGCGATAGGTATCATGACCTAACTAATGTGATCAACCTGTATTTCGATGATCAGCTCTGATCTATAGTCGATCTCACTGACATGGATGATTGACCCCTAATTCGATGATAGGCACCTGCTCTAGTGATAGGTAGCTTGACCTAACTAATGCAACACCATATACCAACATGAAAACCTTGATTTCAACCTGACCAGACATGTGATCTAACAATGACCTTCACATGACCACATCTGCACAACACATGGTGACTCGATCATCTGAACTTGTTTGCATGGATCCTAAATGCCACCATGCACTAACGTGGTGCTGAGCTAGTGGATGGTACATGAATGCATGGGAGCTGACAGTGACTTCCATTTTTTCTAACCTGGTGAGCACGACCTATGAGTTAAGATAACCTGGAAGACACATGGCACCCCTTCGAGAGCTGAGTTGGTAGACATGACTTTCAATGTGGTGAGAGCTGACATGGCAAAATTTGATAAGCTAGTGACGTGGTGATTTTTGGTTGGTCCATGTGGTGGTAGTACTAGTGTATGTGATGTGGTGTTCAGCCACTCGTCCTCCCAATCAGCAAAAGGTTTTTTGGCTTTATTGATTTCCTGAAGGCAATCAAAATACAAAGGGTAAGTTTACCAATTTAAGTAGCGAAAGTGCATCCGTGGGATGCATGTGGGATAAAATCCCACTACCTTTTTTTTTCCACCTGTAGGTGGGAAAAACTTCACATAGAAGGTAACCCCCTACCATTACCGTTGGGCTAGCTAGCCTGACTAGCAATTGAGGCCAGTCTAAGGTGCTTCCTAATCGACCCGAGATCAAGTCCCGTTAGGGACTCAAAAGCAATTTTTTGCATAAAAATCAATTTTTAGTTGATAAAATTTGCACCCCAAGGTAAAATTTCTTTTTTTTGGTGTTTTTAATAATTTTTATTTGTATTTTATCAATAATTTAATATACTTTTATAGTTTAAAATCATTTTTTTTATTTTTTACATAATTTTTTTTTATTATTGATTTAATTACACTAATTTAATTAAAATTATGCATAATTCAAGAATTATAAGGCTATTTTTTTGCAAAATTGGAAAACATGATATTTTTTTGTTTTCTCCACATCAAGGGGGAATAAGAGACAAAAATCAAAGCACAATTTCTTTTGCAACAAATTGAGATTTCTAACACTTTGCTCCATTTTTTTTCATTTTTGAGAGTATTAGTTTTGTCTCATGAAGAAGAAGACCTTGGGTCCATAAAAACCAAGTCGTGTGTCGACTAGTTATGGAAAACCTTTTAAACGTGGTTCATGTTTCAACTTGACTTGAAAGGCATGCTACTTTGTTAATTTTGCAAATAAAAGGGGGGAAGACAAGAAATTATATTTCTTTGCAAAATTGTAACACAAAATGAGGGGCACTTAAAAATCAAAACTTGTTAATTTTGCAACACAAAAAGGAAAGGCAACTATTTTATGCCACATTCTTTGCAAAATTGTAAAACAAGAAGAGACATAAAATATCAAATTATTGCACAACACAAAAATTAATAATAAAGGTGCATTTTCGATATTACTCGACACCTTTATTTCAAATTGACAAATTAGGTGCATTTTCGGTTGCATCCGACACCTAAGTGATAAAAAATTATTAGGGACTCTTTGATTTATTATTGCATTTAATTTCTTGTTTTATGCAATTATAAGTCATCAAAATCAAGAGCACTCAAAAATCCCAAATTCCACACTCATTTGTGTAAATTCACTGCACAAATATAAGCTATTTTTAAAATTGATATTCTCTCCATACACCCCTAAAATTTACTCCTATTTTTTTGTCTCAATTTCCTCAAACTGATTATCCTTCTTCAAGAGGATTTTCATGCAGGTGCCATTAAATATCAGTAAGAGTGAATTCTCTTTCATTTCTTATTTGTTTGGCTTAAATTTCCTCAAACTAATCATCTTTATTCAAGAGATTTTTCAGGTAGGTGCTATTAAATATCAACTAAGAGTGAAAGAAAGATCATCTTGGTGCAAATTCTAGAACCTTCATCATGGCAATTATCAAAAAATACTTAAATGATACATAATTTCTTAAAGGTTCTAACTGTTCAGCATGGAAAACCAATATGAAGTCCATCCTTATTGTAGAGGAAATGTGGGATATAGTGTATGGAACTGATACAAGACCCACATAAATAAGAGCAGATCAGAAAGCATGGGACAAAAAGAATAATCATCTTCTCATGTTGATTCTCCTAGCTACTACTGATGAAATCCAGCCTCACATAAGTGAAGCAAAAACTAGTAAATATGCATGGGATCCATTAAGTACCATTTTGAAGGTAAGAATTAATTGACTATTCTAAACCTTCAAACTCAACTTCATACACTCCATATGAAGTTAGGAGAAATAGTAGAGCTATTCCTTTGTAGAGTGGTAGAACTGAAGTCAAAGTTGAATGCTTTAGGAGAAAAAGTAGAAGATACTATTTTGAATTTAGTAATATTGAGGGCTCTTATAGAATCCTACAAGATGTTAATAACATCCCTTAATTTATCTCAAAGAATAGTCACCTTTGTGGAGTTAGTCAATTTTCTTCAAACGGAGGAAGCAAATTAGCTCCAAAGCGATGAAGTGACGAACAATGCACTTTATTCGAACAATCAAAGTGGAAATAAGAAAGGAAACTTTCATAAGGGAGGATCACCTTCAAAAGATAAGGGAAAGCAACCTCAAGAATTTTTGCACAAATTGTAAAAAGGACAACCATGACACCAAACAGTGTTGGTTTAAAAACAAACAAAAAAAATGGTAAAGGCATATCACAAAGGTAAAATAGACAAAGAGGCATTTTTGCTAGTGAAGTTACTGATTTTGATTCTTATTCTGGTTCAGAAAGAGCACACAAGGTGCTCATGGTCCATACAGCTTTGTAAAGGAAATAAATTTGTCACCCTAGGCAAGCACCATTCCAACCCTTTTTTTAGGCTTCATAAAATAGAAAATATTTTTTATTTGAAGTACTTGCAATAAAGGGGTGATTGTATCTCTTTTTAGGCTTCACAAATAACAAACTCTTTTTGTTTGAAATACTTGTAATCGAAGGAGGGATTTTTTGGTGTAATTTTTGAAAATTGTCTAGGAGGTAATATTTGTAAAAGCCTTAACAAGATTTATAAGTTACATATATTTTGCACTTAAGGGGAGATAAACATTTCTTTCCTACTTCACACATTTTTTGTTAAAATGGAGGAAGACTTATGAGGGTGCATTTTCAGTAGCGACAAACACCTTAGTCACACTTCTTGCAAAAATTCCATTACAACATGTTTTGCAACAAAGGGGGAAACTTATAAGGGTGCATTTTTGACAGTGACCGACACCTTAGCTACCTTATCAAAAATTTTACAAAATCATATTGTAATAGAATGAACCTCATATGTAGTGATCTACTCTAGTACACCTAGCGATTGTAGTGGTTGGTTAACCATGCAATCCAGTTGTATGACAAGATTACAATAAGGACATTCGTTGATGTGAAAAAAAAGTGATGAATGACCCACTTTTTTCTTAGAGCAACCATAGCATTGTGACAGAGCCTGAGACAAAGAAAGAGCCAACATATCAACATATTTTTTACTATATTGGGGCATACATTACCAAAATAATATAATAAGGTGGGATGTTAGAGTTACTATGCTACAATAACTATAATTATTACCTCTTTTGGTAATAAGTAGATTATCCTAGGTAGATTTAATTTACCGCATGGTAAAAAGTACTTTGTTACTTTTACCATTAGATTATTACTATTATTTTCTAACCTAGAATATGTTATTTCTAATATCTACCCTATGGTTAGTATTCATAGTCATTTTGACTATGTTTGTTGTTAGGCACTTTATTTGCCAAAGCGTATTTGTTAGCATGATTAGATATTAGGCTATTCATAGCCTATGCAAATGTTATTTAAGCTCATCAATTATTAATTCTAAGGTTAATTATTCTTCGCTCTAATTTTGTTCTAACAATAATGGCATGAAAAAAGTAAATAAAGAAAACAATCACACCACAATAGGGTAACACAATGAACACTAAATATTTTTAGTGCATCTACAAAATCTAAGAGTACATGGATGCTCATAAATTACCTTAGTGAGTGAATGTAGTTCTCTCCACCTCTTGTGTACTCACCCAATGTCTATATTTTACACTCTCACTCTGATAATCATAGAAACACTTTGGACATGAGATATTCTTTTTGGCTAGCTTGGCTTGCTAGCACTTACTCTCATATTGTACTCTCTCTTATTTGGTCAAGCTCGCACTTTCTCAACTTACCTCCTATAAAGGGAATATTCCCTATTTATAGCATTATGAAAGATACATATTACATGGATGGATAACTCTAGATGGACACTTATCAACACTTTCTAATGATCTCCTTTTTTAACTCTTTCTACATCATCAAACTATTCTAGATACCTCTCTTACACTTTTCTTACAATATATATTATTAGAAAATAATATTTTTTCTTACACTTTCTAATATACATGATCTCCTTTGGACTATTTCTCACAATAATATTTTAACCTTAGATAATTTGTAGAAAATAGATTTCCAATTTTCAAATAGATGTATCTTATGCTACAAGAAGAAGAAACTATGGATCATATTTTCCTACGTTGTAATTTTGTGAGAACAATTTGGAATAGATTATGGAATGACTTGAGAATTCAGTGGGTAATTTTCTATCTCCTTTAAAGGCCTCCTAATCCAATGGGAAAGGAATTCAAGTGGGAAGATACTAAATGAATTTTGTATCTTCATCCCTCTACATATGATTTAGGTTGTGTAGAAGGTAGGAAATCTAAATATTTTCCAAAGCCAAAGCAAAACTGAAGCAGATGTATATCAACTAGTGGGTCTATTTAAGTGAGAATTATTTAGTTTTTTGACCCCCAGGAATAAGAAAGGAGAAAGAAATGATAAAAGTACTACAATTACTTTTCCATGATGAGGTGGAAGGTGATGATGAGTTGGACATGGCTTAATGGGGGTGTTGGATGTGACTCCCAAGATAACATGATGTATAATGATGATGAATTAAGATGTAATAATGATTTGGTACAATAACTATTGAAAGGAAATTCGAACAAGACCAAATGGTATGTTGTGAGTGATGCAGATAGGATTTTTTCTTAAAAAGTAGAAGAGGTAAATGAGTTATATTTTTTGGATTGATGTCTATAATATAACTAATTTATAATGCTTCAATTTTATTGGGGATATATTGTAGGTTTTTATTATGAAGTTTGAAATATTTTTTTAAATAGGTTTTGGGGACCCTATACAAAAATCCACCTCTTTATTACCTAATCAATATATATGATTACATGAGATATCAAAATATCAAATTCTTCTAGAGTTTTATTTTGAACATTTCCTATGATATTATAATAATTACATAATACTTCCAAAATTACATGACTTTGTGGTTAAGATACTTAACAAGGATAATTCACCATGATAATGACACCTTTACTTTTACTATTTATTGATACTTATTATCATAACTTGTCCCAATCATAATATTCTTGTTACACTTATTTTATACAAACATTTTATTTGTAATTCTATTATTCTTTAATGGCCAATACATACTTCCCAATGAAGCTACTACATTGCAAGCATCCTAAAAAATCTATCAAGTCATGATTTTTGGTAGCATTCCATCCAATTGTATATTATATATACTCATTATATTGCTATATGCAAATAACATGATAAAAAATTATGTCAACATCTCTCCCCATCATATTATCTACTTTATCCTCAAATAGGCCTGATATATCCTAGAGGATGAAATAACTTGATTTATGATGGTTCACCCATTTATTGATAGGTATCCCATAAAATTTCTCAAGCTTATAGATATCATTATCATTCATAATTGCTATATGATAATGGACCATATATGTTGTTAAAAATATTTTGTATTCCTTTTTTTTATCTCAAACCTTGTACATTATTACCATGCATTAACTAGGGGTTCAATTGCTATTTTTTTCCCAATATTATTTTTTCCTTCATCTTCTTCTTGATAATGTGTCTTACATTGTCTATTATATTTCATCTAGCTAGTATAATAGTACAATTTGGTCCTTCAAATATTTTTTTGTTATTTCTATTACCTATCATATTATATATGGTTGTTACATTATATTCAATAGGAAGAAAATATTAAATGTCATATATCAACTAAAATAGGGAATACCTTATGGCTTACTTGATTATAACCCTATAGCCCTACAATATCACATGGATAACTTTATACCTTGTGTCAAATTACATAGGTTCATCCTTTATAAGGACTAGATATAACATGCAATTGATTAATTTCACTTATCCCTTAGTTCTTTATTTATAGGTAGTTTCCTTCCTATGCTTGATTGCAACCCAGATCATCAAGTTTTCAATAATTTTGTTCATAAAGTGATTACCTTGATTGAAGATAATTCACACTAGAAAACAAAACATCCTAACAATTGTTCATAGATGAACCATGCAACTTCTTCCTTATCTCATGCTTCATTGGAAAAGCTTCAACCCACTTTGTAAGATATTATGTTGCAATAATGATATACTTATTTTATTTGTGCTATCACAATATCAATTATCTATTTTTCAAAAGTTTCAAGATGAAAGACAAGACTTAAAAGTACCACTAATATCCTACAATTCTAAAAGGACTAACAAACATCACATCCCTTACAATAAGACATATAATCCTTGAATATTTTTTGTTAGTGATATCCTACATATAAAATTCTTCTTATTGTAAGCTACCCAAAGAGGTACCCTTTGCATACACCATCATAAAATTCTATAATCAATTGCTTACATTTATCTCATCCAATTAATCATTAATACTTTGCATCTAACCCTACTTGATAGAAAATTCCTTTCACTACTAAATAGGGATGACTTGCCTAAGAAATTTACACGTGTTTTATGTTTAACTATCTAGAAATTTGACTTTAGTTAATTACTACCAAATGTCTATATATCTTCTAGAATAATTTCTACTACTAGCAACATTGCATCAAGAAACTCATCTTCAAATTCAAAACCAACTCCCTCATACACTCTTGAATGATCCTTTGCATTGATATATGTTTTACCTACTCAATCAAAAATATCAAAATAAGAATTAATTTGTCAATTATTTTCTATAGGTTGGGCTTATTGACAATATACTTGAATGCAATATGATCTATAACAAGAGTAAACATTTTCCTTAGGAGATAGTTTCTAGATTTATTACTAGCAAAGATGATGGTTAGGGCATCTTTCTCTATATTGTATAATTTACCTTGACACTTCTCATTTTCCTACTTTTGAATTAGATATGATGAGTGTATCCTTTTTCATCCCACTGACTCAATGTGCTTCTAAGTGCTATGTTTGTGTTAGGGTCCTATCCTAACATTAATTAATAATAATAATAGTAATAATGTATTTCATATCCTATAGTTATAATAATAAAATAATATAATAATAAATAATATAATAATTAATATAATTAATTATTATATTATTATTATAATATTAGGGTTAGGAAGCATTGCAACCTTTCACCTATAACCCTAGAGTGGGTATAAAATATTGTCAGAACTTATCATTCCAATATCCATGAATATAAAATATAATATAATTTATTGAAGGGACTTCCCGACAATATCAAAAGGCGATTATTTTAGATTTAGGTTATTTATTATTTATTTATCAATTTATGTGCTAGGAACCCCAGGTTCCTACCATATGGTATCAGAACCATATGGATCCAACCATATGTGACATAAATACCAAAGGAATAAAAAATGATATTGCAAAAATTAGAAGAATGATTGAACAAAAACAAAATAAACAAATGGAATTTTTTGATCGTATTATACAATATTTAAGGGAAATTCAAGAGGATACCCTAGCCATGGAATCTCAGGTATATGAGGAAGAATCCATAACCAAAGAACTTTTGGAAATACCCATTGCACTTTCAAAGGAAGAAGATAATTCAAACCCTAATTTTTTTTCTCGGAAGAAACCAAAACCATAGAACTTCAAAAAGTACTTATTGAATTTTCAAAAAAAAATTGAAACCCTAAACATGCAAATTTTTTTATAGAGACGGAAAGTAAGATTCATAAACTTGCACTGGATGTTTATATTGCCAAAATTGGAGATATAATTTGTGCTGACCTTGGTGCATTTGATATTAATATAGATGATGCTAAGAACCATGAAAATAAAACCATCATAAAAGAAATCCAAAATTTTGATTATCTACTGAATGTATTGAACAATATGAGTCTTTCATCTACAAGACCCCCACCTTGGCCACCACCATTGTTCAAAGAAGCTAACAATATATGCCCTTCCCAATAGCTAGTACACCTGTAATTTTTATTATTTAATCTCCACAAGATACTGAGATATTGAATCTAGGTTCCTACCTGCAATTTTTGGCTGAATCTAGGTTCCTACCATGTACTGTCATGTCTCTTGTTGAATGGCTGTACCTGGTTACATATGAACTGATGTAGAAGTAATAATAGATTCCCATAAATAAAAAACCTCCACCAATAAGTAGCAACTCGAAGAATGACGACAAAATTTGGTTTTGTCAAAGGCAATCTTGAAGTGCAGACTTATGAACATCAGACTATGTGACAATATTTATGATCCTAATGGCAGTTTTTTCCCAACTTCACCAGACCTGATATCATATGGCACTATTTCTGAACAAAAACCTTAGCGTATTCATGTTGATGAAATAGGCTATTTTAAACGAATTGCTAAATAATTTTAAATACTTCCCAGCTGGAAGATAATTTTGTTATTTTTCCATTCGTAAGCACAATAGGAGAATGGCAAATAACATGAGTTCAGAACATAGTTTACAGGGGATCAACTAGATATTATTATTATTTTAATACAAGGCACATAAAAAATTATGGACTCCAACAATGTGAGACTTGTATCCAACATACTTATTTGAGATACTAGGATGCCTGGAAAGGAAAGGGTTGCACCTATCCAGAATCTGCATTGTCAAATATAGTTTTTGAAATTGTTTTTGCTTTCTTCATACAAAAAACAAAAAAAAATTGTGGTTTGTTAAAGGGCAAGACGTATCCCTTACCAGAAAACTTTCAACATCACAATGTTTTCGGTGCACAAATTATAGTTCATGGGCATGGTCTCCTCGTCATTTTAACTCTTTACTTTAAGCTTTAGAAGATATCATAACACAGAGAATTTTCCCGTTTGGTAAAGCTAAATTCTCTCACTGGTGATTACTCTTTTATACTGAGTACATTTTACTGCAATGGTGTAATGTACTTACCCTTTATTAGAGTTAGAGCATGAATTGAACAGAGACATCAAGAACAAATTAGATCATACTGCAATGGTTTAATGAAATTACCCTTTATTAAAGCATGAATTGAAGAGAGACATCAAGCACGAATTAGATCATATTGAACAGAACATTATTGATATTGTTTATGGATTGTATTGGTAGTCTTCCAAAGCATAAGGATTTGATGTGTCTATCAACAAGTTAATGGCCTTCAAGTGTGTGTTTTGAACCAAGTTTCTTCAGTACTTAAAGCAAATAATTGACATGAGAAAATTTGGAGACAGAGACTCTTCAACCCCTAATGATATTCCTTCAAATAAGAAAATAAACAAATGAAAACTATTAATTCATGTGAGACAAAATGAAAGGACCAGTTCATTTCGATGCTGAGCAGAATTGGCAATGGTAGCCCAGCAATGGGGCTTTTCCAAATTCAAATAATTATTATACATATACATACCCACAGTGGGGATTGAACCTGGGTCACATAACTGATAATGCAAGTGGCTAGCTTACTAGATGGATTTTCCAAATTATTAATCACGAAATCTCCATTGATCTCATCCAATGCCTGTAGGTCATGGGTAGAGATTTTTTCAAACTTCCACACGAGGAAAAGGAGGCCTATGCCAGCAACGCAACAACGAGAGTTATGGAGGGTTACGAAACCAAGTTGGCTCACCATATTGACGGAAAGATAGAGTGGATTGATTACTATTTCTATATGCTATGGCCTCCTTTCTCTAGATATTTGAACAACTGGCTCAAACACCCTGCCTCTTACATAGAAGTGAACGATGAATATGCACGAGCACTTGTGGGGGTAGTGAATACACTTTTATCGGATCTTTCCATAAATCTAGGGTTGGCAGAGTCGGTGATGAAGGAAGCACTCGACAACGAAGATATGGAAATGGAAATGAAAATAAATTACTACTCGCCTTATCCATAGTCGAAGCTCGCTCTCAGGGTGGAAGCCCACATTGACATGAGCGCTTTGACTCTTTTGGTACCCAACGAAGTGCTAGGACTCCAAGTTTTCAAGGATGGTTGCTGGGTTTCTATCGATTACGTTGCAAACACCATCATCATCCAGAGACCAGCTTGAGATATTGAGTAACAACAAGTACAAGAGTGTTCTACACTGAGTTTGGTGAGCAAGGACAAAGTGAGAATGTCATGGCCGATATTTTGCACTTTCCCTGCAGATGAAGTCATCGGTCTCATGAAAGGAATGGTGAATGAAGAGAATACTTTTTGCTTCAATGCCAAAACATATGCAGAGTTCAAATATTGTAAGATTAATAAGATTCCCAAGGAGGTGGAATATTTGAAGAGCATATACTTACACACTACAATTCCAAGCTTTGAGGACAAATATTGTTTTAAGGAGGGTGGAATGTTAGGGTCCTATCCTAACATTAATTAATAATAATAATAGTAATAATGTATTTCATATCCTATAGTTATAATAATAAAATAATATAATAATTAATATAATTAATTATTATATTATTATTATAAGATTAGGGTTAGGAAGCATTGCAACCTTTCACCTATAACCCTAGAGTGGGTATAAAATATTGTAAGAACTTATCATTCCAATATCCATGAATATAAAATATAATATAATTTATTGAAGGGACTTCCCGACAATATCAAAAGGCGATTCTTTTAGATTTAGGTTATTTATTATTTATTTATCAATTTATGTGATAGGAACCCTAGGTTCCTACCAGTTTGATGCATTTATATAGACAATAAATGACTCACTCCAATTTGTATTCTTCAACACTCGAGTAGTGATTAAGTCTTGCTTTAATTTCTAAGATATAGCCTTAATTTTTTTTCTTAATTCATAGGTCATATCATTTTTTAGGAACTTCATTAATGGAAATGCAATCCTTAATAAATTTATGATAAACCTTTTGTAATATACCACTTGATCATAACTTGATCTTGTTCATGGTAAATGGTATATCCTTGATCTTTGAAATCTTTGTAGGATTAACTACAATCCGTTTTTAGGAGACCACATGCCCCAAAAAGACAACTTTGGTGCATCTAAATGTGCATTTTTCTAGAATTAAGTGATGACTTGGCCTCATCCAACCACTTTTTGAGGGATATTACATTATTTGGTACATGCTAATGTATCCCCATGGTAACTTCATGGTACAATTATAAATATGTAATATATTAGAGTTGAGTGTATACTTTAGGTGTGTTATTTATATTTTTCCTTTTATGTAAGTGTAAATATGCAGGAAATGAGCAAATGTCATGTAAGAGTGAAATGTGTAGAAAATGCACAAATATCATGTAAGAGTGAAATATGCAGGAAATGCACAAATATCATGTAAGTTAGAGTACAAATGTATATTGAGAGAATGTGCATATGTGTCATGTATGTAAGAGTGAAAATATGTAATGTGAGGATGTGCACAAGTGTCTTATATTAGGAGTGCATGTAGAAATGTAAGATTCATGTAGATGTGTGCAAGTGTCCATGAAGAATCTTGTATGCAGGTGGCAAGATGATAAGACAAGAGTCATAAGACTTGTTGTATGAAGAGCAATAGTCAAGTACTTGAAGATTCATATTACTATGGCTATATTATGGAGATAATACTCTATGAGAAATAAAGAAAGAATAATCAAAGAAGGAAGAGATACAAAGTGTAATATGTTTGAGAGGGAGTTTGGAATAAAGCTTGTATACAATTTTTGAGTAATTAAAATTGTAAGTTTTCTTCATGCATAGTTCATGAATGACTTAGGTCATTTACATTCATATTTGATTATATAAATGAATGTTTATTTCAATATTATATAGGCCTTGATATACATATTAATTTTCTCATTCTACTCATTTTATTATTATTTTGACCTTTAATATTGTGGCTATTTTATATTGGGACCTATGATATTCTATGGTATTAAGGATTAAAAATCCAATAGTGGTATCAGAGCTACCCTCTAAATCTATCTATTTTGATATATTTATGTATTATCCACCATTACCAATAGTTAACTTTATCCATTTTTGATAAAGTTAGTTTAGAGTCTATCCACTTTGAAGATAGTGCAAACTTGAAATCTAATTTTTAAAATTCTTATAGTAGAAATTAAGGGGACAAGGATTTAGTTACCCTAATTTGGATACTAGGGTCTTTCCACTTGGTTGAAGTAAAACTAGTGAAGACTAGAACTTGGTTATATTGAGATATAGGGTCAACTTAGGAGAAAATTTGGACATTTGATAGAGAGGAAGCCAACTTAGAAGAAAAGTTGGATATTGAAGATTGAGGATTGAAGATTGAGAAAGAACCAACTCAAGATATAGTTGGTCATTCAAGGATATTCAAAGTCACCTTACCACTGATATTGGGTTCTCTAGTAAGGAGGAGAATAATATTGGGTTCTTAGGTGTGACCTAAAATATTGAAGATTTTTAGATTGATAGAGGAGCAACATTTTCTACAAGGATTGAGAAAGATATAGATAAGTACTCAAGATTCCTATAGAGATTGATATACATTCAATATTCCTATATGAAATAGAGAAGTAGATAAAAAATAAAGAAAGCATAATGCAAAGAGATAGAGGAAATAAGCAAAAATAAGAAGCAATCATAAAAAGGGAGAATAACATCAGAGTGTAGTCTAAATAAAGATAAATCTAGAGTGGCCTTGTAAAGAGATAAAGGTAAGTAGTCAATAGAAGTAAGCAACCATCATAAGGAATAGAGATAAGTAGTCAACATAAGGAATAGAGATAAGCATATAACATAAGTAATAGAAGCAAGCAACCAAGTTAAGAAAAAGAGACAAGTAGCTAGTATAAATAAATATATAAGCTTAGCTATAAGAAGGAAAAGAGTAAAATAAGCTAAGTTGTTCATAAGCTATCAATGCAACCAAGAAAGCCATTAAAAGATGTTGTAATATGAAAGTCTATCATTAGCAAAAGTGTGAACATATAACAAAGTGATGAAAGCTCTAGGAGAGTTCCACTATCCATCTGTCATCCAAATGAAAGTACTAGGAGAGTACCACTATTTAGAGAACATCCAATCCAAAAGGCATTTGAATGTAAGTGCTAGGAGAGTGCCACTTTCATAAAGTATTCACTATTTGAATATGAAGCTAATGATAGTATAGGAGATATTTAGATGACAACACTAGGTCAGTAACATAGTAGCACAATCCAACAACATTCAAAGAAGAACAAAGTGATACGACTTAGAATCATATACTCATATTATGAGCTAAGTGTTATCCAAGCATCACAACAATTGGAAGCATTGGTACTTGAATGAGAAAACATTACCTTGGCCAAATTTGAGTGAATGTTGGCACCTAACCAAGAAAGCATTACCTTGGATGAATTTACCTTAGTGAGTAGAGCACAATGGAAGTGAATAGGCAAGAGGAATCTAGAGCATCAAAATTCTAAGTGTTTCAAGGCTAGTAAAAACATGTTATCCAGTAGAAGAAGTGCAATGAAAATATCATCTTTTAAATTAGGTAATCCAACATTACTAATTTCAATGCACCATTTTTTAATTTAGAGGGAAATACTTGTTTGGATTAATTTAAAAATTAGCAAAGTGGGGTTATAAGGTTTTATGAATTATTTGATTATTTTTTTATTGTTAATGGGGTTTTGAAAGGATCCTATAACCCTTCACAAAATGGAGTCAAACTGAATAACTAATCCTTAGCAAAAATGTAGAAAAGATATCCCATTATGAATTGTTATAAAAACCATTAGCAAAATTAGGAAGCCATCGCAGGGGCATGAAGAAGTAACCAAACAAACCCAGCAAAAAAGAGACCACACAGGGGCAAGCTGAGAGATATAAATAGAGAAATGTACACCCAGAAGCCAAAATGAAACCCATGCAGGGACAAGCCGTGAGATAGAAAACTAAGAAATGTACACCTAGAAGCATTAGAAAACACCACAAAGCCATAAGGTAAACTAGATTTTGGGTTATAAAATTTTGTGGCCATCCTTGGTTGCACCCACTAGGCTCTTAAATTCCTCCAAGATCTCAAATTGGTCCTTGTATTCATCCAGGAGAGTCTCCGCCTAAGAGAGTAGAGAGGATTTCATTATGATCGCTCTTCCCATGGCCTTCATAATGTCATGGAGGTCCTAGAGGTACCCTCTTTTGGAGATATTAGGCCAACACAAAACTCTAAAGGATAACAAGTGGAAGTTTGGGTGGAAGTACCCTCAAGAGGGTGACTTTTCTTGGGTGCATTCTTATATTTGACCTAAAAGGAAATAGAGTCATTAGAACAATCATTGTCAACAACAATGAGAGCCTTATGTTTTCCACTGCTAGCTTTTCCCCTAGTGGAGCGATGGGTGCCTCGAGTTCCCTCTAATTTTGTGTCAATTCAAGAGTTTGATTGGTTCTAGAAGATGCAGAAGTATCCCCACCAGCTCCACCAGTGTTGTTCATAGATCCCATGGTATAGAACACTGCTCCCATGTATCTATGAGTTTGGTGATCCAAAATGTATTTGTAGATCATAAAATTAAGATATTAATACAGGAGGAAGGATGAGACCCCCATCTTGACATTTAGGACCAATCATTCAACAAACTAAAAAAGGTACTTTGGGATGTTGATAGTATTTTTTATTCGCAAGTGGTTGAGTAATACCAAATGTAAGCTCCTCAAGACCACTCTAGGACTGTCCAGTGTGAAGTACTGGAGTATTTTCACCATCACAATGTCCCATTACTTCAAGAGAGTATCTCACAGAATTCCACCCTTGTCTCTACCCAAGAATTTACCATGATCTTGGAAGAGAGCCAACTCACCCTAGAGTGAGTTATTCTCTATGTTAATAATATTCCCTTCATTTAGGATCCCTATGATCTCATATATGAGGTCAAAGATAACTTTAAAACTTAAACTATGGATGGTGACATGTCCTTCATCCCACATTTGCACAAAATCCAATGAAAGATCAAGGTCATGGCCATTAAAAATTTACAAGAAATTTAGGAGGCCATAGTCTCATAAGATATCCTTTATGAGATCCATAAGGTGAAGTGTTGAGGGTTCAAATTTGACCATCATAATAGGGCTTGATAGGATGAAGGGAGTAGAGGAGAAATGCACCAAATTAGATGGGAGATGGGGGAAATATAATGACATGAGGGGCCAAAAAGCAAAGAATAATAAGATAGAGGATACTTCTAGAACACATATCCAATTGCAATAGCACATAACATGTAAAAATCACTTCAAAACAATATGGGGCATGATGGCACTTGGGATGTAAGCAATTGGTATGGACATTTTGACACAAACAAGGATAATCCCATAGGAAGGGAAGACTAGATACTAGTAAGCATAGGTCAATGGAAAAAGGGCTCTAAAAGAAGTGGTGCCAAATTTGGATGCAACTATTATCAACGTCAAAAAAATACTCTATTGATGATCATGATGACCCAACACACAATCTCTCAAGGAAAAAAAGTGGTGATTTCTGAAGCCCTTGGTATGATTGATGATATCTATGGAAGTAAAAAGGTTTGGAGGATCACCACTAATGGAAAATATGAATATGGACCAAACAAATATGAGTTTGGGTTTCATGAGGGTAGCCACCTATAAGTGCCAAGTCAAAAGAGAATCTATGTGGTTTTGATGAGGATTGACATATTTATAGGCTGGATGATGAAGCTACCTCATCTTCCCTTAAAGGTGAATCTACCTAGGATTCCCATAAAAATCATCATCAAGAATGTTTTGTTTAGTGACATTGATATCATGAAATGATGTGTGTCCCATGTCAGAGCTTCTACAACTCTAGAGATGATATCTTTCCAAAGTGTGAAGATTATGCGACCTATTAAAGGTGATATCAATAGTGAAGTGCAAAGTTGCATCCTCATTATATTCCTTGGGGTGTTCCATATGAGTAAAACTCATGTTGGGTCTTCCACTCATGGTGCAACTTATCACATGATGGTGAAATATTTGAACATAGCTCCACATGGAGTAAAGGTGACCCCACAACAAATATCGACTAGGAATAGGGGTCTTACAAAGAAAGAACATCCACAACATTGAAAATATGAGGTACAAAGGGAAAAAATATCTCCAAATAGTGAGAATTGGTTCAAAAATCCCCATGTTTGCAAGGTGATTAGCAACACAGTTTCTTTCACAGAAGACATGATTGAAAGTAACACTCATGAAAGAATTAATTAAACATTTTTCTTTAGATATCATGTTGGAAATATTCCAAGAAATAGAGTGAGTCTTAGACAAGTTTTGGATGATATTTTTGGAGTCCATTTCAATGATTAATTTGGAACACTGCATGTTGTGAAGGAGAAAAATACCTTGATGAAGTGCCCGAGCTTCCACAAAATGACTAGATTGATGTCCCAAATTTTTAGAAAAGGCCAAAATGATTTTTCTTGTGTGATCTCTAACAATTCCTCCAACACTAGTAGGCCCAAGATTCCCTTTTGCAGCTCCATAAAAAATTAGTTTGAAATATCTTGGAGGATGGAAATACCATTTGACCAATAATAGATCAACCTTCGGAGAAGGAGGAGGAATATTGTAGTTGGTAATATTAAGAGAAGAGGTCAAAAAAACTTTAGAATTGGGTTCCAGTTCACCATCTACATGAGTGACATATATATTCTCAGCATCTATGTAAAATATTCTAGAGAACAAATACCGAACATCATGTTTTGAATCATTGAAAGTATGAGAATTACATTCATGCCAAATATCCCAAAGAAAGTGAGGGAGCTAAAAGGACCAAAAAGTCTTGAAGCAAAAATATTTGAAAGGATTAGGCCACTGAAAACACAAATCACTCAGGAGGGTAGGGAGGCCCAAGAAATATTGAGGGATGAGAATAGGGAAGACATGATGGAATGCGAAAAGGGGTAATACAGGAAGATATGATCGGTAGATTCACATTCCTGGTGACACATGTAAAAGCAATTGGGAATAGGGATGCCACAATGATGGAGGTTTGGGATGGTGAGAATTTTGTCTTAGATGGTAATCCAAAAGAAGAAAATCACTTTGGGGATGAAGTGCTTTTTCTAGATGAGCTTGGAAGGAAACCAAGGAGGGGATGGGATCTCAGTGAGGGTGTAGGTAGACTTGACATTGAAAAGGTCATTGGAAGTAGAAATACAAATGATTGAATATTTAGAGGATATACTTGGAATAACACAAAGGCATAAAATATTTAACAACATAGAAGCATCTTATCTCTACTCACTAGACAAACCATCAACTGGGATCAATTTCTAGGAATTACTGTTAGACTAAAAAGTGACATACCTTCATATAGAACAAGGATTCAGTGACAAATTTTAGGTAGATGAGACCCTCATGATTTTTTAGAGGATTGTTGCCCAACCAGATATCCTTCCAAAAACTGATATTTTCACCATTGCCTAATTTCTATCGAATGTATTTTCTTATGATCTCATTATATTTGAGGATGAAGTTCCACACTATCAAACCTGATATGGGAGAAGGATCATCCAAGAAATTGGTGTAGTGCCAAAGATATTTCACATTTATAATAGAAACCCATAGAGAGTTCTTATTGGTAAGAACTTGCCATCCTTGTTTGGCAATGAGTGTTAGATTCATATTACAAACCTTTCGAAGACCAATGCATCCATGCTCTTTATTGAAATAGACTTGTTTCCATGCGACCAAGTGGATGTGCTACTTCAACTATGATCCATACCACAAAAAAATTATCTATATTTGCTCAATTGTTTTGCAAACTTCGACAAGAATCTAAAAAATAGAGAGGAAAAACATTGGGATGCTTTGGAGGGTGGCTTTGACTAAGGTGGCCTTGCCTACCTGGCTGAGGAGGCTCCCTTTCTAGCTAGCCAATTTTTTTCTAAATTATTTCAATGATAGTGTTCCAAAGGGACTTTTTGGAAGGACCTTTGAAAAGAGGAAACCCTAAGTAGGTGGTAGGGAGCTCAACAATGGTACACCCAAGAATAGCAGCAATACGAGACTGGCATATAATGGGGGTGTTGATGAAGTAAATATTGCTTTAAAAAAAAATCATTTTTTATCCAGTAGTAGCCTCAAAGAAGAGTAGGATCATTTTAATGGTATGGAATTAAGGAACTGAAGCAAGGGTGGCTAGGATGGTGTCATTGAAAAACTACTGGTGAGAGATAGGCTAGAGGGAAGAGGTTGGCTTGAAGCCAGAAAAATCTCCTTTGTAACAGGTAGAGTTCAAGGTTCTACCTAAGGCTTCAAAAATAATGATAAAGAGGAAAGGAGATAAGGGGTCCTGTTGGAGCCAAATTTGACTCAACTTTGAAACCCCCAAATTTAAATTTTTTGGTTTTAATCAAAGTATCCTTACTGTTGGTCATTGCTTAAGTTGTTGTGAGTAATTTGATTTTTAATTGGTTGGTTTGATAAAGTCTAACCTTAGCCTTTTTAATAATGTGGGATTCATTGTATAAATCAAAGTACCTCAAATGGTTAGGGAAGAAATTTTCAAATTAAAAATCTAAAGCCAAATTCTGACCTTCATAAATCCTTCCTTGGGCCTAAAACCAATTAATAAAGTCCTTAAATCATAAAGTTGGTTAAATATTCACCATGATCCCAAGATTTGAAAGCTTAGGTTCAAAGTTATCATTAATTAAAGCCTAAGGGTATGCACCCCATAAAGCTAACACACAAGCACCTCAAAATTAATCCAAAGGCCACACTCGATCCAGACGAAATCGGACGAAAGTGCATTAATAAAATTGACCAAGGGATGAATCAAAAGTCAAAGCCATGGTAAGAGTTGAAGAGTTTGCATCTTAAAATTAATCGAACGATTATGCATTCATCATTAAAAAATCTAACGGATGCGCATTCCAAAAGAACCTGTATAATAAGACAAAGGGTCTAAAATATTCTAACCCAAGGTTTTTAAGCAAGCAAGTTGTCTTCAATCTAACAACAGTGCTTCGTCGAGGAGTAAATCCAATGGATGCGCACTCGCTAAAATTTTGAAGGATAAATCAAATACCTTAAAATCAATGCAACTTCAACAAGATCAACGTATGCACCGATCCCAAGATCAAATCAACAACTGTGCACTGTCTGAAGAGTCAAAAATTTAACGCAATTCGTGATGGTCAAAGGTTCTAATTAAATAGTGAGCAAGTCTAAAGAATCGGACAATAGTGCTCAATCATATTTAAAATCAATGGTTGCACATCCTCTAAATAGTCAAAGCATTAAGAAGGTCAAAGTGGGTCAAGCCTCGAGCTAAGCAATGAGCAGGTCCGATAGATCGGACGATCATGCCCATGCGATGTCTAGATCAACGGTCGTGCATGTTTCAAATTAATCACCTGTTAAATGTCAATATTAAAAGAATGTGCCCCCTTGATTAATCATCGGGCAGGTTACCAAGATCAAACAACTATGCTCGATTGGTTTTTAATCTAACGATGGTGCGCTAATTGAAAATACATTAAGGAGTGTTAATATTCAAAAAATATTAATTAATGATAATCATGTTATTAAAAAGGGTTTAATACATCAGCTAATTCCCCCATGTTGGCTTAAACATGATTAGTATTATACACCCTTGATTAAACTAACTTGCAGGTTGACTTAATCCGACGGCAACGCTTGTCTCCACTCAGATCCAATGGTCACACCGAAATTACGAATGGTAAGATGAAGACTAAGGTAAAGACAAAAATTAATTATGTTTAGTGAGGGTTTAATATGTTGACTAATCCCCCCTTCACCTTAATCATGATTAATAGAAAATCAAAAGTTTTTACATTGATTATATGGTGGGCATCTTATTGACAATCTAACGATAGCGCCCAAATTGATCCAAAAATTGGCGGTCGCAAAGGCTTGTAGTGGCAGCAAAGGATTGAAAGCTAAATGAAGACATTTTAATAGTACACAAATCAGATAGCGATGCTCGTTTCTCCCCCAGATCCAATGGTGCACATACGGGAAGATAACTGAAGGTTAATCTAAGCATTATTATTTCAAAAGGTTGATTAATTGGCCCAAGGTATGTAGGGATTTTTCTCATTTATTAAAAACTATGTGCATCTACATGATCCAACATTCGCACCTCACCACAGTAAGATCTAACGGTGATTGCAAAATAAAAATGCATGTATCATGTGATTGCCATAAATTACATAATGAGTTTTTAAGGTTTGAAAATATAAGGATTAAACATTGGATAACCATGATTAATTGAAGACCATAAAATACATTATGTCAAGTGTTTATATGTAGCTAGGTACATTAACCATCATGTAGGTCTCGGGATATCAACGGTCACGCTAGCATCCTATCCAGATCGGACAACAGCGCATCAACCAACATTCCAAGGGCAAAACCAATCACTTGCATCCAATGGCTGTGATTAATCATGGTTGACTTAAGGAAAAAGGGGCATCATAGTAAATATAAAAACCAACGCTCACACAAAGAATCGGATACCACAAAAATCTTGAAAGAGACATAATCGATCCCAAAGATCTAGTTATCACTCAAACCCAAGGTGGCACGAGGTTCAAAAAGGGACACTACCCCCATTGATGAGCCTAAAAAATGCTCATATTTTGTATGGGTTTCATCGATTATTATGCGGCAATATAATAGGAACTATGTACTTTTATGAATGATTATGTAATTATTTAATAGAATTGTGTGTGTTATCTAATTTGTGTGTTTTAGTGTGTTTTTGTGGAAATGTGGTTGGTTTTGACATATTTGGATCAGTCGAGGTCTTTCATGGACCTGGCACTCTATTTCTTTCGGGATCAAGGCATGATAAGTAGGCGCCTTCCTCTTCAAGGAAGGCGCCAAGAGAAGATAGGCGCCTTCCTCTTCAAGGAAGGCGCCAAGAAAAGGGTAGGCACCTTCCTCTTCAAGGAAGGCGCCAACAGAAGGTAGGCGCCTTCCGTATACAGAAGGCACCCGACATACTTAGGCGCCTTCCGCATAGGGAAGGCACCCCATACAAGGCAAAGTGCCTTCCGTATAGAGAAGGCACCCACATCAGTAGGCGCCTTCCATAGGAAGAAGGCGCTCAACATCAGTATGCGCCTTCCGCATACGGAAGGTGCCTGTCAAAAAGCACGTGAGGAAGGCACCTTCCTCATAGAGAAGGTGCCTCCATTCTTTGCCAGTTGACCAAGTAAAGCGACGTGGGTAGAGTTGACCGGTGTCGTTCTAGTTCCACATCACGCAAGATAATTCTGGGAGTTGCACCAATGGACAAGAACGTCTTACCTACGCCAGGTGAAGCATGCACCAATCAGCAAACATGCAACCATTAGGAACAAAGCCTATTTTTAGCAGATGCCGATTACGTTTACTAGACTATCCCAGTTTAGTCTGGACTAAACTACTATTGTAACTTCTTTGTAATAGAAGATCTATGTGTGTGCTATATAAACACACACAGACCTCTCTGATAGACATCCAAAATCCAGAATCTATATTGAGAATACATTTGTCATTCTGAGGAGATAGAAACATTGTAATAATTCTTTGGTAAATACAATAAAGTTTCGAGAGTTCCTAACTACGTGTTCAACTAGAAGGGAGCTACTAGAGCCTAGGCCCACTCCAAGCCAGTATTCCTTCCCTTTTATTTATGCTTTCCTAGATTAGTTTCCTACTTTCATAGGTTTATTTTCTGCACTATTATTTTCATTTCCGTAGTAGGTTTACTTTTATGCACGTATGAATATTTACATTCTCAGGATTTAATTATTCATACGTAAATTATTGTGGTGTGGATGAATGATTGACAATATTTTAAACCCCCCAATAGTAGAATTAGATGGACTCATCTCAAAGTGGGTATTGTAAGTGATCTTGTATGAGACACTTCTAAAGTTTATGAAGCTCCCTAGGTTGACAATTTAAATGATCGAGCAGTGACAAAATAGGAGCAAAATTCACCTATGTTTGGCCCATAACATTTTGGCATCATTGTCGAGGAAGTGCCTCTATTAGATTAATTGCAATACCTAAAAACCTTCTATCTGACTTTGTATGAGTTCTTCGAGAAGAAGAGGACCTGATGGTTGGTTCATAAAACAAAGTCCACCAAAATTTGAGACAGCCGAACATTCTGAGTTTGAACTAGATTCACCCGACTCACCACCAATAGTCCACTAGAGTGAGGATCCTCACTTTGTGCAAAGTGCTTCCTCATCCCATCAACCTGGGGAAGAACGAACCATTGTAAACCCATTGTTTAAGAGAACACCCTCAGAGGAAGCTCTATTGTGGAAAGTTGTAGAAGATCGGATGATAACACCAGTCGATTTCAGAGCCCTGACTCAAAAAGTTTTGAATGATCGTGAGGCCATAAGAACTGCATTAGAGACCACATTTCCTAAAAAAATGGTTGACGAAGAGGCTTCATCTGGCTTTAGTTTCTCGATTGAGGAAGGAGTAGGAGAAACCAAAATGAAAAACATATCCCCTGCTCACCTTCCTACCTTCAGAGGATACCCGACCGAGGACCCTGACCTATTTTTATTTAAGTTTGATGTTCTATGCAGGTCTGTGGACTACAAATATGATACGCAGAAGCTGAAGCTCTTTCCTTCCACATTAGATGATGCAACTCTATGGTGGTTCATTGGTCTGGGATACAAACACATTGCCACATGGGATCAAATGAAGAGGCTCTTTTTAGAGCAATATCAAGACTTCGGGAGAGCAAGAGACTCCAGAGAGGAGGTCCTGAGCATGATGCAGAAGGAAGATGAGTCTCTTGAAGAATACTGGGAGAGATTCAACTTCAATCTTCAATGATCTCCTCACGCGAAGCTAGCTGATAAGTCTCTTAAAAGCATATTTTTGAGAGGACTTAACAATGAATCACTAGAAGCTCTCAACATGATTTTTGGAGGTGACGTCTACCAACACGCTATGGAAGATATCCGACAATTATGCTGGAACTACTCAAGAAGGAGAGGCAAGACCACTTCTAGAACCATGAAAGCAACTACTTTGGTCACAAAAATAGAAATAGGCAACATGTTGGAAGATTTGAAAAGTGAGATGCTTTCATCTCTAGCATTATAGATGGACACGCTACTATTGGAGAAAAAGAAGTAAGAAAATGAAGTGACATTAGCTTATTTCTGCCCAAAATGTAGAGGAAAGCATGCAAAGAATGCATGCCCGAAGAACAAATTCAGAGTATGCATGGTCTACAAACTAAATCATAAGACCCGATTGTGCCCACAATTGCCTAGTATCAAGGAGGATGTTGATGTCACGAAAGCTTATTTTATAGGCAATCGAAGGAGTTGGCCACAACCCCCTAGGGGAAATACACCAATAGGAATGCCATCATATGGGGGAGGACCATACATGCCACAAGGCCAGCCTCAACCACCTAACATGGGGTGGTGGGGACCATCACCTTGGTCCAACGCACCCCCAGGAGCAGCGTTTCTGAACCAACAGCCCTGGATGCCATATCAATACCCTAGGCAATAGTGGAGAGGCCATGCTCCATGGAATCTAGCTCCACAGAATGTAGCGCCAGCTCACCCCCATCAAAACCTATTGGCCTTGCCTATAGTGAGACCTGCATAGCTACCCGCACAACCGATGACAAATCCAAATAATAGAGTAAATCAACCAGCATACAATGTAGAAGGTGAGATGTACCCGATGTATCATATTAGTTGTAATCCTATTCAGCTTAGATCAGGTAGACAGCTAGGAGTAGAGACACCTCTACTGATAGAAGAGGAGGTAGATGTAGAAGAAACACCTCTTATAGAAGAGGTGGAAGAAGAAGTGGCTGAGAGAACAAAGGCTCCATTTCCTAACCAGATGCAAGAACAGAGGAAACTAACGCAGTCGGAGTTTGATATACTTTCTAGCTTGAAAAATCTCATAGTGACAATTCCACTTTTTCAAGCTATCCGAGACGTCCCGATATATTCTAAAGTGATAAAGGAGATGTGCCTAAGAAAGTCAGGATGGAGAGCAATCTAGACTATCAATGTCATGGGTAAGTTGGTGGATTTAATGATGGGCAAGACGTGTCATCCTAAGTACGCAGACCCAGGCAGTCCAGTGTTGACTATAAAAATTGGGGGACATTCCTTGACCAATACGTTGGTCGATCTCGGGGTAGCCATCAACGTAATGCCTCAGGAGACCATGCAGAGGCTACAACTCACAGACCTGAGACCTACCTCAATGGTGCTACAGTTGGCCGATCGATCAACCGTAGCACCGGAAGGAATGCTTGAAGATATAATCATGATGGTTGATGCATGGGAATATCCAGCTGACTTCCTAGTTTTGTAGTCTAAAACCAGGTTGGGTGGCTACCCGCTTATCTTGGGAAGGCCATGGTTGGTGACAGCCGATGCGTACATCAGCTACCATGATGGGCTGATGACCATATCCAATGGATAGAATGTAAAAAGGTTGACCATTTCACCCCCTGCATAGTCTATTGATTCATTGGGAGAGTCCACGTTGACCAAGCACGAAGAGAAAGAGTTGTCCATCATCCAGCCGGTGATGGCGTTAGATGAATTGGTAGAGGAAGAATATGAGGATGGTGCTATCATAGAATTCCTCCAAGGAGAATCCTCTCGATACCATGCCTGAGTCACCATTAGCTAGTGCCCAAGACCACCACATTCAGTAGATAAATGTTGGGCCGGGAAAGACATTGAATATCAATAGTGGGTTGACCCCCACACAACTAATGAAGGTAGAAGAACTCCTGGTTAAACACCAATGGGCATTTGCATGGGATTACTCGGATATGAAAGGTATCAGCCCAGAAATATGTACCCATCACATATACCTTGAAGAGCAGGTGACTCCAAGTAGGCAGTCACAAAGAAGAATGAATCTGACAATGAAAGACATTGTCAAGGTAGAATTGCAAAAACTCTTGTCTATCGGATTCATCTATCCAATTTCTGATAGTGAGTGGGTGTCACCACTTGTGGTGGTCCCCAAGAAGAATGGGAAGTGGTGGATTTGTGTGGACTATAGGGCATTGAACAAAGCGACCAAAAAGGATCACTTCCCACTCCCATTTATCGATCAGGTCTTGGATACACTTTTGAGGTGAAAGTACTTCTCCTTCCTAGATGGATTCAATGGATACAACCAGATCTAGATAGGAGAAGAAGATCAAGATAAAATGATGTTCACCTACCCTTGGGGAATGTTTGCTTATCGGGTATTGCCTTTCGGGTTATGCAATGCACCTGCCACCTTCCAAAGGGTGGTGCTTAGCATATTCTCAGACATGATAGGAGATGTGGTTGAAGTATACATGGATGACTTCACCATTTATGGAGAAACCTTTGATGAAGCAATGACAAACTTGGAAAGAGTGCTCGAAAGAAGTGAGGAAAATAATTTATCCCTTAGTAATGAAAAATGCTTTATGATGATGCAAGAGGGCATCGTATTGGGACACCATCTCTCCACGGAAGGAATAAAGGTTGACAAAAGGAAAATAGAGGTCATCAAGGACCTACCCAGCCCTAGAACGCAGTGAGAGGTGAGAAGTTTCCTCGGATCTATCGGGTATTACCGATGATTTATCATCGACTTTAGTAAAATTGCAAGACCACTACACACTTTATTGTCTAAATATGTGGAGTTCAACTGGATGGAAGACTGTGAAAGAGCATTTTAGTCGCTCAAGGAAAAGCTAATATCTGCACCTATTCTAAGGGGACCAAATTGGGCCATACCCTTCCATATCTATTGTGATGCATCCAACAATGCGATTGGAGCAGTCCTCGGGTAGAAGGATGGTGAGGAATTTTATGCCATCTACTACATCAACAAAAACTTGGTAGGGGCTGAGCTCAACTATACAATGATGGAGAAGGAGTTCCTTGTAGTTGTGCATGCCATAAATAAATTCTACCATTATATCACTGGATATCAGGTGTTTGTCCATACGGACCATGCGACTATCAGGTATTTAATGAGCAAACCAGGCTATTGGTAGAAGAATTATAAGATGGCTTCTACTATTGTAGGAGTTTGACATAACAATAGTTGACAAACCTGGCAAAGACAATGTTGTAGCGGATTTTCTATCCAGATTGACACCAGCAGACCATGCGGTAGTGGAAGACCAATTTTTGGATGAACATTTGTTCACCATCAATGAGCAGACATCGTGGTACGTAGACATAGCCAATTACTTGGCCACTGGAAGAACCTCACCTGCTCTCTCCTCATGAGAAAAGTAGGTGGTAGTAGAGAAGAGTACCTCCTTTCTATGGGTTGATGACCTCCTATTTAAAATAGGACGTGATCAGATTATAAGGAGGTGCATAGCAGAGCAGGAGTTCTCAAAAATACTCAAATCTTGCCATGATGAACCATGTAGAGGACACTTTGCGGGGAAGTGGACTGCCTATAAAATCCTACAAGATGGGTATTTTTGGCCCACTCTATTCAAATATGTGGTCGCCTATGCCAACAAGTGTGATGAGTGCCAAATAATGGGTAGACCAACCCATCGGGATGAGATGCCCCTTCAACCGCAAGTGCATCTAGAGCCCTTCGATAAGTGGGGCATGGATTTTGTGGGGCCAATTAATCCACCTTCGATAGGTAGGAGATTTATTTTAGTCTGTATAGACTATGTCACCAAGTGGGTGGAAGTCCAAGCATTGAGGGATTCAAAGGAAATAACAATAGCCGATTTCTTATTTGCTCATATTTTTACATGATTCGGGGTCCCCAGAGAGATAACAATAGACCAGGGGCCTCAATTTACCTCCAAATTGATCGAGGAGTTGATGAAGCAATATAGGATTTGGCACAACAAGACTACGCCCTACCACCCATAGGAAAATGGGCAAGTGGAGGTGATGAACAGAGAGATTGAGAACATCCTCACAAAAACCATGCAACAACATAGAAAATATTGGGCTACATGGCTTTCGAAGGTAGTATGGGCATACAACACCATGTGGAAGTCGACCACCGACTTCACACCCTTCCATATGGTCTATGGGAAGAGTGCAATGATGCCCATCGAGTTTGAGATTAAGACACTGAGAACTGCTTTAGAATTAAATTTGAGCTTGGAAGAAGCTCAAAAAGAGAGGGTTCGATAGCTAAACCAGCTGGATGAAATCCGAATGGATGCTCTACAAAGAATGGAGATCATACAAAAGCAAAGAAAAAAATGGCATGATCGACACATCAAGCTGAAGCAGTTCCAGGAGGGAGAATGGGTGTTGTTGTATGATTCTAGGTTCCAGGAATGGAAGGGAAAATTAATGCAGATATGGATGGGACCGTATGAGGTGGTAGAGCTCATCAAGAATGGTGTTGTGCACATCAGAACCATTGATGGCAGCAACGTTGTATTGATAGTGAATGGCCACCGACTGCGGCCCTACAACACGTCCAAAAATTTATTGGTGGAGTCCAGAACAGGCATGGGGGAGACCCCATCCTTGTAAATCTGGACCAAACTCTTAGCAAGAAAAATGGTGGACATGGAGGTGTCCACCAAAATTAGTTAGTGTAGGCTTGTTTTATTTCTTACGATGTGTTTTGTAGGGACGATGCCCGCATGCAAGCTACAGGCATCCTAGTAGAGGGCCTACCAGGCATAGAATGCGTCTAACTACCTATAGTTTTCTTTTATTTTTGTTTGCTTTTGTAGGTGAAGGACCTGACAGCTCAAAAAATAGGTATCTAGGAAACCAAGCCTGAACCGGCTCAACATCCCGACACCTATGCACATAGTTTAGAAGCAACACCTATCCAAGCTCGGGCGAAGGCAACAAACTCTCCTCCGGGGGAAAATCACATGCCAGGCCTGGCAGGAGGACGCTGTGGCAGCATGAAGAAAGTCTGAGGAGGCTTGATCACCCTTGCCCAGATGATCATGATGTGTTTCTAAGAAAAATACCTTGCAGAAAGCCTTCATCTTCAAAGCAGACTCTCCATAGGAGGAACGATGCCTTCCTCTTCGAAGAAGGTGCCTAACGAGGGTGGACGTTCCCATCGTGAAGAAGGTATCAAGTTGGAGGCAAGGCACCTTCCTTATAGGGAAGGCGCCCCACAAAAATAAGGTGCCTTCCTTATAAAGAAGGTACCCCAAAGAAGGTAGGTGCCTTCCTTATAGGGAAGGCGCCCAATTGAAATAAGGTGCCTTCCTTATAAAGAAGGCACCCGTAGGAGAGTTAAAAAAAATTGAGAAGGCACTTTCGCATCATGAAGGCACCATGAAAAAAAATGATGATCAAGGTGCCTTCCATTCCAGGAAGGCGCATCCATTCAGAAGTGCCTTCCACAATGGGAAGGCACCTTTCTTCAAAAGTGCCTTCCATAGTGGGAAGGTGCCACTTTTCAAAAGTGCCTTCCACAGAAGGAAGGTGCCATTCTCCAAAAGTGCCTTCCATAGTGGGAAGGCACCATTCTTCAAAAGTGCCTTCCATAGTAGGAAGGCGCCATTCTTCAAAAGTGCCTTCCATAGTAGGAAGGCACCGACATGCAGAAGCGCCTTCCACCTAGGGAAGGCACCATTCATTTAAAGCACCTTCCACATTGGGAAGGCACCAAAAGTGCCTTCCGTATACAATCGATGCTTTGGTTTCACGTGCACCTCGATTCGAATGAGATCAACACACGATTGGGCAGCACCTGATTACCACCAGACCCACATGATGAAAAATCCACCCCAATCAAAAATTATGCAGAGTTACGAGGTGAGATCCTCGCGCACGCCTCAAAAATGATGGATAGATGGTTTTTCAAAGACCAATCAAGAGCCTATCTTCGGCATCGAACCTCGAACAACGTAGCAATGAAGTCCAGCATAATCCGCACATGTGAAATACCCATCCTCCATGTCATAGGCCGATGAATCACTACTCTCCGTGATGCATGGAACATCCAATCAGGTACGCGCATAATTCTAATTAAATTTTTATATAACCTTTCATGAATTATGCAGTACCAAAAAATAGCGCTGCCATAAAAATCATGCACCCCCCATGACCGAAACATCATGCCAACGATATGGCTCGAGAGGCGTACCATGCCAACCCCAAAATTGAATGCTAGGGTTAGGCACCTTCCTAAGAGCGTAAGGCAGGAATAGAAGAGCAGTTAGGGAAGGTGCCATGGGAGGGCGATCAAAGAATCACGCCATCAAGAAGAATGAGCCTAGTGACACAGAGGGGATCGGGGGGCGGTGAGGACTCAGTTTGAAGCCGAGGGATGGCTCGATTACTGTACCCTGGTCTATCAAAACCAGGATATGGAGGCAGCCAAAGAATTCACTACCTCCTTGAGAGGTGACGTAGCTCAAGTGCATGGAAGGGAGATCTCGGTCACCCCGGAATACATCTCCCAGGTGACCGGCTTGCCTCTCATAGGCGAGTGCACATACAAAGGTGGCATGTTGAAACAATGCACCGAATTACTACTTCCAGGAGAGAATGTGCAGGTAGAGAAGGAGGGGCTACCAAAAAGCCGACTTCCCATGAACCTACGAAAGTTGTTCGAGCAAATTGCTCACTTTTTCACATGCACAGGGAAATA
This sequence comes from Wollemia nobilis, assembly GCA_028583015.1. Lineage (NCBI taxonomy): Eukaryota > Viridiplantae > Streptophyta > Pinopsida > Araucariales > Araucariaceae > Wollemia > Wollemia nobilis. The sequence continues at coordinate 1,148,169 of JAQPPZ010016564.1, forward strand.
TTCCCACCTGCACGTTAATCATGTGCAGTTCTTAAATCACCTGGTGCATGGGAGGAAGATGAATGTGCCCTTCTACCTAGAAAATGCCCTAAAGGAGGAAGCGACTCGATACCAGAGGGGTGCACCTTCCACCTTGGCCCACCATGGGCTGATATCAGTGCTGGTTCACCATGCAGAAGCACAAAGGGAAGATTCCCATGTAGAGGAAGATGGCGGCCAGGTAGGGCAGGAAGATTCTACCTCTAGGGGGAGAGGAAGATGAAGAAAGCCCCATAGAAGAGATAGAAGAAGTTGGGCAATTATCATTGCCTAATTTTGTAGAGGAAGGAGGGCACACACCCCTGACCAAATTCATAGAGGAAGGGGTATGGCTTGCCAGTAGCAGAACCAAATTATGGCAACTAGAGCCAGTTCCTAGGAGGAAGCACCTATGGCATCTACTCCTATCATCAGAGGAAGAAGAGGATGACTTGGAGGCTGATCTCATAGTCCAGACCCTCCAAGAATTAACAAGCTAGAGTCCACAAGATGTCGGGACTTCTACGGGCATTAATCAGGAGGTTGATGCAGCCCTGGAAGAGGCCCTAGAATGGCAGACCAATTGTTGGATGGCCCAAAAAATGTTGGAGGATTGCTAGATGATGCATAGGGAGGAATTGGAGGAGCAAGCACGAAGAATAGCTCAGCTCGAGCAGCTGGTCCAGTAGCTGCAGGAGGAGAATCAACAATTCTGGGCCAAGGAGACAGAGAAAAGGGATGCGTCAACTCAGATCGATTGGGTGATTGAAGTCTCGATGAATTCCCCTACTTCATTAGAAAGAGTATACTCTTTGGGGAATTCCGCTCGGATGCCCGACAAAGCAGCCCGAAAGTAGGGGAGAATTCCTCTATTTTTGAGGTTAATGGGGAAAACAGTCCAAAGGATCCCCCTATTGTAGACCTGAGTGATATAGAGCCTGGTGAGGACCAAAGACCATAGATAGAACCAGGGGTTAAGGAAGAATTCCCTGGACCAGAGGAAAAAGGGACCGAAGGACCTGTAGGGTCGACACCAGAACAACCGGAGAAAGGAGGGACAGCTCTGGGGACATCAGAGCCAGTCCCTCACAATGAAGAGACACCCATTGGGAAGGAGGAGAAACCCCTTATTCGAGCCACCACACTTTCTACCAGGGCCAAAGAAAAAGGGCCCAGGATGGCTCGAAAGAAGGCGAAGGTGACCTTCACCAAACCGGTCAAGGATGAATGGGACATGCAGCCATTCGTGGAAAGGCAGAAGTGGTTCGAACAACTATGTGAAGAGATGGCAATAGCAAAGGAGGCCAGGAAGTCAGCCTCCAAGGTCTAGGGAGACCCAGGTATTTGTGTTAACCCGATGAATGACGATCAATTCTGGGAGATTTATGGGTCATCCCGTGGATGCCCCTCAAAGATACGAAGATATTTTGAGAGATGGGGGGTATATGGGCCTAAATTAGAAGTCGTTGCCATTGCAAGAGAGAATGCAGGGCTTACCCCTGAGGCAGCCCAATTACACAAGGCCCAGGTAGTTTGACTCAGGAGGGATAATTCTGACATCCCTCTTGTAGTGGTCAGACCTCCAGATGCTGACCTATGGCAGGCTGTAGAAGCTGCATTCCAGGCAGTAGGAACTACGTTGGCTATACCACCTCCAGGAGCAGCCAGGGTGGGAACCTCGAACAGGTGGAGCCAGTGGATTGAGTAGAGGTAGACAATAGCAGCTGGCTGCCCCAACACCATAGCTCCACGTAGAAAAAGAAATACCGCACCTCCCGATGTCGGTCCATAGAAGAAACAGTCATAGGCCGTAGGTACAACCAGATCCACTAGAAAATGATGACGATGAAGAAGTACGAAGAGCTACCTATAATTTTGATGCCATGAGGGCATGGCATATGTTAGGCATGGGGGGATGATGAGCCTCAAAAATGCTCATATTTTGTATGGGTTTCATTGATTATTATGCGACAATATAATAGGAACTGTGTACTTTTATGAATGATTATGTAATTATTTAATAGAATTGTGTGTGTTATCTAATTTGTGTTTTTTAGTGTGTTTTTGTGGAAATGTGGTTGGTTTTGACATATTTGGATCAGTCGAGGTCTTTCATGGACCTGGAACTCTATTTCTTTCGGGATCAAGGCATGATAAGTAGGCGCCTTCCTCTTCAAGGAAGGCGCCAAGAGAAGATAGGCACCTTCCTCTTCAAGGAAGGCACCAACAGAAGGTAGGCGCCTTTCGTATATAGAAGGCGCCCGACATACTTAGGCACCTTCCGCATAGGGAAGGCACCCCATACAAGGCAAAGCACCTTTTGTATAGAGAAGGTGCCCACATCAGTAGGCACCTTCCATAGGAAGAAGGTGCTCAACATCAGTATGCGCCTTCCGCATACGGAAGGTGCCTATCAAAAAGCACGTGAGGAAGGCACCTTCCTCATAGAGAAGGTACCTCCATTCTTCTCCAGTTGACCAAGTAAAGTGACGTGGGCAGAGTTGACCGGTGTCATTCCAGTTCCACATCACGCAAGATAATTCTAGGAGTTGCACCTGTTAGGAAACGAACCAAATTGTATTATTGTCGGGTGAGTTTAAATAACACAGTAGCACAAACGGACTTCCTGGATTAGCCCGGAATGGGCGCATCTCAACAGGATGCCGCTGCAACTAAAATAACTAGTTGCTAAGTTAATTTAACAAATTAACAAAATATTAAAGTACGCTAACATCCCCCCTTATTACATTATTTGGGTAATGTAATAACTAATAGCTGTACTAAACTACTAGCTATACTAACATCCCCCCTGATTACATCATTTTGCAATACAAAGAGAGCTGCGAAACAATTCAAATTTGACACGTGCAAGTGCCTTAGTGAAAATGTCTGCAACTTGAGCATCGGTGGGAATGTGCTGAAGCTGAATTCGGTGCTTTGGAACTTCATCTCGAATGAAATGACATTGTGTGTCAATGTGCTTTGTTCTTTCATGATGGATTGGATTCTTGACGAGGTTCAGAACACCCTGATTGTCGCAAAACAAGTGTATTGGAGATTTTGATGGATGGCCCATACTTGTCAGAATGCGACGCAACCATATCACTTCGCACACAGCTTCACGTGCGGCGCGATACTCTGCCTCTGTTGATGAAATAGCAACCACCTGTTGCTTCTTGTTGTGCCAAGAGACAGGACCGGATCCCAGATGAAAAATGTATCCAGAAGTTGACTTGCGATCATCAAATGATCCGGCATAGTCGAGTCCGTGTATCCTTGCAAGAAGAATTTGTTGTTCCTCTTGTATTCTAGGCCATATTCCATAGTACCACGGACATAATGAAGAACACGTTTCTTTGCTTTCCAATGAGTGGTCTTAGGCTCCTGCATGAACCTCGAAAGATAGTTGACAGCAAATACGAGATCTGGCCTAGTATTGGTCAGATATATGAGACTCCCAATCAACTGTCGATAGAGAGTACCATCTACCTGAGGTGAATCATCATATCGCGATAACTGAAGTCCATTCTCCATCGGAGTTGCCATTGGCTTGCAATCAGTCATGCGATATTTTTCTAGCAATGTCTTGGCATATTTTTTCTGAGACACTTTGATGGAGTGCTCCTTTTGGCTGAATTCCAGACCAAGACAATAATGGAGAAGTCCGAGATCTGTCATCTCAAAATATTTACACAAGTTTCTTTTGACAGTAGAGATCATAGTTTCTGAACTCCCTGTAATGAGCAGATCATCAACATAGAGTACAAGCAACACTATCTCAGAACCCTGTTTCTTGAAATAGAGGTTTGCATCGACGGACATCTCTTAAATCCATGCTTGCATAAGGTGATTGTCCATTTTTATATACCAAGCTCGAGGAGCTTGTTTCAGACCATATAAGGATTTGACCAATTTGCAAACCTTCTGCTCTTGGCCTTCCACTTCAAATCCTTATGGTTGAGTCATGTAGACTTCTTCTTGGAGATCACCATTTAGAAAGGCACTTTTGACATCCATCTGGTGAACTTTCCACCCATATTGTGCTGCCATAGCACACATAACTCGAATTGTGGTCATCCGAGCAGTAGGTGCAAAAGTTTCCTCGTAGTCAATGCCTTCCTTTTGAGCATAGCCCTTTGCAACAAGACGGGCCTTATGCTTATCAATTGTTCCATCTGCCTTGTACTTGACTTTATATACCCATTTGCAGCCAATGGGTTTCTTTCCATGCGGCAGATCAACAAGCTTCCAAGTTTTATTTTTCATCAAAGACTCATACTCTGTATCCATAGCGGCCTTCCACTGAGGCTCACTAAGAGCATCTTGCATCGATGCAGGTTCAAGATCGTCTATGGTAGACATGAACACCCTGTCATCATCAATATCCATATCCTCTACTTACGTACGTGGAGTTACGGAAAGTTCCTCAAAAGATTGACAAAGATCATCAACCTCACCAGTTTCTTTGGCTTCTTTTTCCTTTTGAGCCATACTGCGTGTACGAGGTCTATCCAAGTTCAAATTGGGAGGAGTGGATAAATTTGCGTCTCTGATTGTATTTGTACACCATTTTGGATTCTTCTTCGGTGGTGTTGAAGAAGATGTAGAAGGACCTCCTGTCTGTGTTGATGAAGGAATCTTCTCTTCCTTAGATTCCACAAGATCTAGGTGTACTTTAGATGTGCTCTGTGATGTGAAAGCTTCATCAAAGACAACATCTCTGCTGACATGAATTTTCTTGGTCAAAGGATCTATCAAACGATATCCTTTAGAGTGCTCATCATAACCAAGAAAAATACATCTCGGTGTTTTCTCATCTAGCTTCTTCCTTTTCTCTTTTGGTATGTGCATGAAAGCGTGACATCCAAAAATACGTAGATGAGATATGGAGGGTTTCGACCACTCCATGCTTCCTGTGGAGTCATTCCTTTTAGGGCCTTTGTGGGTGCCCTATTCAACAGATATACTTGCGGTGGTGACAGCTTCTGCCCAATATTGTTGCCCAAGAGTAGCTCCTGTGAGCATACAACGAACCATTTCCATGATAGAACGGTTCCTTCTCTCAGCAACTCCATTTTTCTGAGGAGTATAGGCAGTTGTTAACTGTCTCTTGATTCCATGCTTATCTAAGAATGCAAAAAATTCTTTAGAGGTAAACTCCCCCCCTCGATATGAGCGGAGGGTTTTAATAGAAGCTCCTGACTCCTTCTCAACGGATTTCTTGAACTACTGGAAGAATGCGAAAGCTTCGGATTTCAGTTGGAGAAAGAAAACCCACATCTTTCGTGAGTAGTCATCTACGAATAACTGAAAGTACCTCTTCCCTCCACAAGTGTTGGGTGTGAAAGGACCGCACAGATCGGTGTGAATTAACTCCAGAGGTTTTTGTGCTCTTGTTGAGCTCTTCTCAAATGGTACTCTATGCTTCTTTTCTGCCAAGCAGTCAGAGCACACTGGCAATGTGGCAGAAAGGGAAGGAAGACCCTTTACCATCTCATACTTACTGAGCTCAAGTAAGTAGCCAGAACTAAGATGCCCATATCTCTTGTGCCATAGGGAAGTTGCCTCCTTGGTAGAGGCAGTCATGGCAACATGTGGAGTAGAGATAGCATCTAGGGCAAATAAGCCGTGCTTATATGAAGCTGTTGCAATCTGCTTACCCTTCCTGGTAATAGTACAACACTTCTTGCCATTCTCAACACGAAAGTTGACAACCATATTTCTATCCAGGATTTGTGTGACTGACAACAAATTGTTAGCCAATCCCGGAACATAGAGGACTTTGTCAATCGACACTTGCCATCGGGAAGAGTGGCTGAAGCTGTACCCTCTCCCCTGAACCCTGTAGGTTTTATCATCGGCAATGGTGACAGGTTTGCCCTCTTTGGCCACAAATGATTCAAACCACGATCTGTCGCCGGTCATATGTTTGCTAGCTCCAGAATCGACATACCAAACGGGATCCCTCTGTGTGGAATCTGTGGTAGTCATGAGCACCTTGTGTGCCCATTCGGAATACGAGTCAGATTCTTCAACAACAACATTCACCTGGGGTTGCTTGTTTTTATTTTGTGGTTTGTTTTGGCCTCTCTGCTTGTTCTTATGCCAACACCTGTTGGTGTCATGGTTGTCTTTCTCACAGATCTTGCACCACCTCTTCTTCTGTTGAGGTTGTTTTCCTTTTCCTTTCATATCCTGTTGAGAATTTCCTCCTTTATGAAAGTTGCCTCCTTTTTGCCCATTACCTTTCTTCCTAGAACCATGCCTGTTGGTGTATAGGGCTGTATTGGAAGAATCATCCTTGTGAAGTTGGCGTGCCTCCTGTTGTTGAAGCAGATTGACCAACTCGATGTAGGTAATTTGTCGTTGAGACACCTGGATGGAGGTGATCAACATATCAAATGAAGAAGGTAAAGCTCTCATCACAATTGAAATGAGAAGCTTTTCGTCCATAGGATCTCCCAAAGAATTCAATTTCTCTTTCAATTCAGACACTCTGCACAGAAAGAGTTCAACTGTTTCACCCTGTCTCAAACTCAGGTTATGAAGTTGTTGTTGAAGATGAAGAATGGTGGAATCATTCTTTCCCTCATAGATGGTTTTAAGGGCATCCCATGCCTCTTTACCACTTGCTTTGTCAGCTATATGAGGTTGCACTTCATCTGAAACAGCAAACAAAATGAGCACCTTTGCTCGACTGTCTTTCTTGTCAAAAGCTATCTGATCAGCAGTAGGAGCTGTGGATCCTGATGTTGGTGAAGGCCTAGGTGTTACTCCAGTAACAATATCCCATAAATCTTCCATTTGGAGAATTGCCTTCATCTTATGTTTCCATGGTGTATAATTTGGACCTTTCAATAAGCGATGAGGATCAGTCATCAACTTTGCAACAACGGCCATAGTGAAGGTTCCTTATAACACCAATTGGTCCCCCTTTCGATATACCTTTTGCTAGGCCGTTATACCGTACAAAATACCCGCCCTTACGTGAGGGAAACTATAGGTATTTAGAAAGATCAACAAAAATCACCCGCCCTTACGTGAGGGAGACTATAGGTGAGTTTTAGAGATCATACGATACGTGGAACATAAGCGATACGAAAGGGAATCGCCTTGTTGATGGCACCTACCATAGAAGATTCTTCTCATGCGTGGGGCGTAACTTCCCCTAAACACTATGAAGAATACTTCGTCGGGATTTACGCCTAAACACAAGAGCGATTAAGGGTAGTGGATGGAGTAAAAAAATGCAAAAATGGCAAACTTATCTCTCCCCGACGATTTATAGAGAACAAGCTCAGACGTCGTTGTAGCAGCTATATTAGGCGGCGGATACAATAGCGCAATCACGACAGCTTTACCGGTAAGTGCTGGCCAGAGGTATCACAAATACCGAACGCTGCAGTGCAATAAATTGCACGGATGGGTTTTAATTATTCCGGGGACTTAGGGAGTGTATTTGATTTTTTTTTTTAACTTTTAATGAAGTAGTGCAAAAATGAAATATGCAACATACAACATAAAAAGTGCCCACAAGAATTAACCCTCCAGGTGTCGGACACAGCCGAAAATGCACCTTTACAATAATGCCAAAAATTTGCTTTTTTCAGAAAATTACTCACATTCCCCCTTTGATTTTTTGAAAAAAAATATCCCCCTAAAAAAAATTCTCTTTAACAAAGCATTTTAATAATTATTATGTATTTAAAGTTAAAATAAATAATTTTAATTTATATAGTTTTAAAAACTTATGAAAAAATAAATTAAAATTAAATTTTAATTTATAAAGCTTTAAAACTATAGAAAATAAATTAAAATTAAAAATTTTAACTAAAAAATAATAATTAAAAAAAAACTTTGAAAAGAAAATTTTACCTTCGAACCCTCGACCTGCAGGCTCCCAGAGCCTTACCGCACGGCTCACGACCACGTGAGCCAGCGGGCTGATCCGAAAGGATCAGGGGCCCCCTCGTATTTGAGGAGGGTCCTCAGTCTGCTGCCCGAGCGCATCCGCCTGGCCGCAACTTCCTCCTCCGCAGCGGACTCCTCTGCAAATCGCGGCCGCAGCGTGCTCTCCGCTGCTGCTTGGTCGTGGCTACAGTCCACAGTCGCGCGGTGCACGACGGGGTTTTTTTTTTTTTTTTTTTAAATTCGCGCGCGCGGTATGCGCGTCAGCGGGGGGGGCGCACGCGGGAAAAGGAAAAAAAAATGCGTCCTCCTCCAGCCTCTCTTCTCATGCAACTGGCTCTGATGCCATGTTAGGAAACGAACCAAATTGTATTATTTTCGGGTGAGTTTAAATAACACAGTAGCACAAACAGACTTCCTGGATTAGCCTGGAATGGGCGCATCTCAACAGGATGCCGCTGCAACTAAAATAACTAGTTGCTAAGTTAATTTAACAAATTAACAAAAATATTAAAGTACGCTAACAGCACCAATGAACAAGAATGTCTTACCTATGCCAGGAAAAGCATGCACCAATTAGCAAATGCGTAACCATTAGGAACAAAGCATGTTTTTAGTAGATGCCGATTACATTTAGTAGATTGTCCTAGTTTAGTCTGTACTAAACTATTATTGTAACTTATTTGTAATAGAAGATCTGTGTGTGTGCTATATAAACACACACGGACCTCTTTGATATAATGTAGAAGAATCCATATTGAGAATACATTTGTCATTCTGAGGAGATAGAAACATTGTAATAATTATTTGGTGAATACAATAAAGTTTGAGAGTTCCTAACTATGTGTTTAGTTGAAATGGAGCTACTGGATCCTAGGCCCACTCCAGTCTAGTATTCCTTCCCTTTTATTTATGCTTTCATAGATTATTTTCTTGCTTTCATAGGTTTATTTCCTACACTTTTATTTTCCTGTAGTAGGTTTACTTTTATGCATGTATGAATATTTACATTCTCAGGATTTAATTATTCATACATAAATTATTGTGGTGTGGATGAATGATTGACAATATTTTAAACCCACCAATAGTAGAATTAGATGGACTCATCTCAAAGTGGGTATTGTAAGTGATCTTATCTGAGACACTTCTAAAGTTTATGAAGCTCCTTGGGTTGACATTTTAAATGATCGGGCAGTGACAAAATAGGAGCAAAACTCACCTGTGTTTGGCCAACAACACCCGTGGCACATATTGATCCACATCAGATTAAAGATCCCCATTGACGAATGAATATAAAGCATGAATGATTTCAAGCACACGAATAAAAAGAGCCCAAGGCATGTAAGTTAATGGACATCACCCATCATAAAACATGAAATTCCATAAATTGCTAAGTTGGTACGATTTTGTTGGCCAATTTTGAACAACGGTTGGTGGCATTGGGTCGATAACGAAATGTGTGAATTTATTAAATTCACTCCACCACCCTGTATATGAACTTATGAAACCAGTCAAGGCCACTCCACTAATATACCAAAAATTATAATTGATACATCAGAGGCACAGAGGGAAGAGAGTATTCAAATTCTGAAGAACTCAAAGAAGAGCTTGACCAGCAATCGTGAGAGCAATGGCATCATGGAGAGATGTGTTCATACCAGTAGATACATGAGAAGTTATGAAGTTTATCATAGATAAATCACCTTATTATGTGATCTTTGGGCCACCTATTCCTAGCACCACCATGTATGAGTTTATCCAGAAATGTGGGGTAGATAAAAAACTCAGCTTGGATCAACTATACGAGATTAAAAATGCCTATATTAAGAGTTTAGCCCAAGTGATGGAAGGTGATAATAGGACCCCATGGATAATGGCAAATTTATTCCATAAATCTCATAGGTTATAGTACAAGGGTTTTCCTAGAGAGAACAGATGGAACAATAACCTTGGAAATTTGATATGCTCGAAAGTGCACTTCTCCTCAAACTTGATGGCTTGGCTGGTAGTAGCATACGATGAAAGAACAAAGACCTTTCGAGATCACAAGAATTGGTTGGTGTTTAGCATCAAAGTTGAACATATCCAAGAGGTTTTCAAATTGAAAAATTATACCACGTATCTGGTAGACCAAGTAATCAAACACCAATCTCGTATGTTTACTGATATGGAATTTTTTAAAAAATTGTTCGATACACATGTCGCGATAGAGAAATAATTCTCCATTAAAAAAAATAATTTTAATCCCTGGGTAAAATACTTCTATGACATGATAAACATGGTATTAGGAGTACAATAAATGAATAGAATAACAAAAAGGGTTTTGTATTTAGCTGCACAATGTAATAGAAAATATAATACTCCAATCTATGCTTGGGAACTGGAATTAAGCACCCAAGTGCACAAAGAAATGGTATAACTAAGAAGAGCAATTTTCAAACAAAGGCAGGAGATGCCTCACTTTTCACAGTATTCATTTCTCGTTCACTTAATATCAGACCAATTGGGGGAGGAATCTTGTAAGAGAGTAAAAGTCATCAATAGCCCCTATGTTTAGAATAGTTTCTAGAAAATTCATGAGGGACAAACTCACATGGGCTAGTTCTATGATCAGTTCCTGGTAGAAATCCATTGGGCCTTAACTGGGTTAGTTCCAAAAATATTAGGGCTAGGAGTAAAAGCCTTCATTAAAGAAAAGAAAAACAAAGATTACTTCTTCATAGAGGGTTTTACTTACATCATATTGAATGGAGCTAAGATCCCTCCTAAGGTACTACCTCAGTATTGCCCATTGTCCATAGTAGCCCTAGAATTATGTAGGAAAGTGGCAGAAGAGGCTAAAATGAGATTGGTTAAGAAGCATGGAAAAGTCCCCTGGTTTGATGTTCCTACCATTATGGGGATTATGTATTTTTTGGATATCCTTCCCTACTCAAGGGAATATTTGAAATGGACAATATGGGATTTGATGAAGTGTTATGGAGGTTTTATGACCCAAAAGGAACTTACAACAAGATGATGGAGAAGAGAGAGTATGCTCATATACTACACCGGGGAGATGCTTTTGAAGAAATATTATTGGAGTCAATGGAAAAAGGATTATATTTGCAAAAAGTATGGTATGAATTCTCTCTTGAAAAATGAGGTAGCACACAGGTTTATGAAGCCTATGATTACCCTATAGAACTGAGAAGGCTTCAAAAAAATTTAGTGGATACTACAACACCTGTTATGCCAAGGACAGACCCAACAATTAAAGAAGACCATTTTCTGGAATTGATAGAGGAGCAAGACATAGACTTAATGGAGGTCATTGTTAGAACTATTTATGTAGTAGAATAATAAGTTAAACTCCCAGTGAATGACCAACTCATAATAGAAGCAGCACCAAAATAAGTTCCTCAATAGACTTGTATAGAAAAAGGTAAAGAAATAGTAACTTTCTCTTCTTAGAAAGCATCACTTATAGAGCAATCTGTAGTTCCCATATCTGATAATGTGCTAGCTATAACTAGTGTGAAGAAATTGGCTCCCATGGCCATACCTACCTCTATAACCATAAAGGGACTAGAGATCAAAATTCCATCAGTGATACAAATGAATCCCAAAAAAATTGGTGGACTGGGTGGCCTTTTCCAAAGTTACTTAGTGAAGAGTCAAATATAAATAACACCAGTAGAAGAAAATAAGCCCATATTGTCTTTACCAATTTCCAAGGTTGTTTTGGAAAGAATAGATGAGCAAAATGCCTTCACTATTATAGATGAACAAGAGTTGTAGTTAGTAGAAGGGATGAGAAATATAGAAGAACAATCTTAAGAAAAAGCATATTTGAGGACAATTGTGTCAAATATTTTTGAGATCAATCTCCCTCCTCTACAAGAACCACTAGTTCTTGTTGACAATATTGTCACATTCCACCAAGGGGCAGAAAAATTAAAACTTTGTATGATATTTTTTTTTTTTTGAAAGTTTACTTTGTGTACAAGTTATAGCAATTTTGAATTCCCTATCACCCCCTGGTGGACAAAATGAAAAGAAAAGAACTTCGGGCCCAAAGCGCTTCAAATCATCACTTCGGGCGAGAAGTTGCCGAGAAAGCAAAAGAAACGCTTCGCACTCGAAGCATGCCCAATAGATACTTCGGGTGAAAATTTTGCGAAGCGGCATCCAAGTAAGTTCGTCGAAGAAGAAAAGACAGCCCGAATCGGCTAAGGCAAGGAAAATACTTCAGGCCCGAGCTATTTCTAATATCAACTTCGGCCAGATTTCTCCTGAAGTAGTACAAGTCGAGAAAGTGTTTTGGCTGAAACTCCCCCGAGCCACATTTTCAAAAGAAGATCAGCCCGAAGTATTTTTTCCTGACCCGTCAGCGAAGTAATTTTGTCGACGAAGCAACGAAAGATGGAAGGAGATCAGCTTCGGCACGCCACGCCCCTAAAGTAATTCTACGAAGTGGAAATCAGCGAGGTGCTTTCCAGGAATGCTTCCCAAGTTGGGCATTTTTCCCGAGGCAGTCAGAGAGCCTCATAAATGCATATTTTCTTGCCCGATAAGCCTGCTGCTCATTTTTGGTAATTGGATGTGAAGTATCAGTCCGAGGAGAGCCCAGCAAGCATGGTTGCCACTCGAGCACCACACCTACAATCTGAGGACACCCAGGTGGCTCATTTAATGCATCTTTCCTCGATTGAATCGGTTGCCATTGCCAGTTTTGGTAGCCGATTTGAAGGATCATTCGCAGTAGCAGTGAGGCACCGATTTCTCAGGGCCTGAGGGCGTACTCCGCCATTTTTGTAATAATGATTCAGAGGTCCAGGTCCTCTATAAAAACCCAAGCTCTATAATGTAAAAATGGGGGAACTTTCTGCTAGAAAGCTACTGTAACTTGATGTCCTGCATCTAATACTAAAGATCTTTTGTGCTCCATTTCTCTCTTTTATGCTGCCTTCTGTGCTTAATTCTTTTGTCTGTCTGCATTCATATACTGAGACTCTGAATCCTGAATCCGATGTGCGATTGGGGACTGTACCCTAAAATTTTCCTTGAAGGATACATAGGAGGGAAAAAATGTATTTGTTGCTTTCTTTTATGCTGCCTGGTGGATCGAGGTTTTTGTTATTCCCTTGTCTTAATCGTTGTTACTCTGAACCCTAAATTCTAGTGAGAGAGAGAGGAGAACCCTGCGAACCCGTCTAGAGGATACATAGGAAGGTCGGCACTACATTTCTTTCATCTATTCTTGGTTTTTTTTGTTGCTATTCGAGTTATTAGTGAGTGATCGTGCTTCCTGTTCTTCTCCACCTTGAATCATCAATCTCTAAACCTTACCACTTTTATTTCTTTCTCTAACCCGAACTACTTTTATCCCTTTCCTGCACTCTTATCTCAAACCCCAAAAGTAGATTAGTATAGGAGTCGGCCTTCTCCGGAGATTAGCATGAGGAGCATCTCTTCCCTTCGGCCTTTCAATGTTGGTTGCAGGTCCAAGGCACGCAAACCCACCAAAAGTCCTTTCTTGTGCAGATTTGATGACCAACAGTTTTTGGCATGCCCAATGGGACTCAAGGTCCCATATTTGAGAAAATTCCTAGCCCGTATTCACTGAAGCCAGTGGTTCTAACAAGTTCCTGGCGAGACCCGATCAGTCTCATCCCATGAGTAGTAGTGAGAATCGATGCTCTCATTACTAAAAGACTCCTATCATCTGGTGACTATGTCTTACCCGAGAATCTTCAAGTCATAAAGACCGGTACTAAAACCTGTGCCTTCATGCAAACAAGATGGAGAGTTAGGAATAGAGGAGAGGAAACCAATTTCTTTGACGTTGATATTGATGCCTCTAGGGAACACTCTAGGTTAGTTACCCCCGAATATCTCTTACGTAGGACATCCTCACAAGAGGCTGCTGTTGACGAGCAAGGCCTAACTTCTGATAGCACAACAGCTAGTTTTCCTTCGAATCCTCCCAACTCACCAAAGCATCCTAGTGCCTCCATTCCCATTGCCCTTTCGACGAGCAACCCAAGAAGGACTTCGATGATTTCTATTCCATAGAACCCAGGCACAAATATGGCACAACAACAACAACAACAACAACAGCAGTAGCAACCGCAACCCAGATTATTTCCAGTATGGAATTCTTCATCACCATTGAATCTCACGGGCCAAGGGCAAGTTCCACCTGCTACAATAAAAAAACTCCCGATGTTCGACAGAACTGGAAAGACTGCTCTGGAGCATATCCAGGACATCATTTCCCTGGTAGCAATCCACGATATCACAGAAGAGTGAGTGATGGTGAAGCTCCTGGTTCTCTCCCTTAGAGGAAAACTTCTCTATTGGTACAGATCTCTGCCACCCGACACTATTATGGGATGGGACCAGTTAGCTGAGAAGTTGATGCAAGGCTTCAATGAGTCCATTGATCCAACTTCTCTTCTGTAGCAATTCACTTCAATCCAAAGACATCCATAAGAAGAGATTGTAGACTTCAATGTTAGGTTCGCTTGAACCTGGAAAAGAGTCCCAGTTGGATTTTTCCCAACTAACGAAGCCACGATGTACTACTTCCTTCAGGCCTTCAACCCTGATATCGGCCTTATGATAAGGTATTCCAATGTCAATACTTTTCCAGAGTTATATGGGTTAGCCAAGAAAGCAGAAATGGACCTCATAGCCATGGGTAAACTCCCTTAAAGAATGCCAATGCCCATACTCCCCGAGTTCCTTCAAGCCCAGTATGCGAGCGCAGTCACTCCGTAGATTTTTGCAATCCCTGCATATCTAATCTCATCTTGGAACCTGAATCCTATCGTGTCGCAGATCAACGCTCCATAGATACATTTCCCCATACTTTCAACTATGCCGCCCACTATTACTCCAACATTTCCAATGTTGCCAGCACCCCTCCAACATCCTTCCCTGCCTCCGATACCGACTATGGCTTCTTTACCATTAGTTCCTAAGGACGATGATATGCAAGCCAAGATATTGCAAGAAATGCAATCGTTAAATGCCACAGTGCAGACCTTGTCCAACGACATGACCGTTGTCAAGAAGAAGCAAGTGCAATAAGAGTTTCTACCAAGAAGGTCTTATCCCACGCCTGCACTTACCAAAGATCAAGCGGCCCATCAAGGAAAATCTTCGACAAGAAATGCTACGATAGATGAAGTCCCAAGCACTTCCGATCATGTATATTGGTGTTCTACATGTAATGATCCTCACAAGGAGAATACATGCATGTTGCATCAACACTACGTGTAGATGCTAACAAGTAGCAGTCAAGGTGGCCAAGTCAATGTCATCCGACAATCAGATCAAAATTTGTCCATCGGTGAGGAAGAGCCAGTTGCGGTCCTCACTAGGGGAGGTAAAAGGTCGATAGAGGTGGATGCTACTTAGATGGCCCCTTTGAAGGTGCATGCTCAATTTGAAAAGGGACAACCATCCTCTTTGGCCCCGAGCGAAGCTCCTTTGCCAGCTCCAGTCAAGGAAAAGGCCCAAAAGGCCATTGCCAAACCACCTCAGGTGGAGACCAAAGAATAGGCTAAGGAAAAGCTCAAGTTTCCCTCGCTCACCAAGTGAAAAAGGGTCAAAGCGACAGAGCAATATCACACAAAGTACGAACCAAGAAAGGAACCCAAGGTGCATGGCTCCCTAGCCTACAACATTGTGGAAGAATTAAAGAGGATCCCAACCAAAATCAGTTTGTATGATGCTCTCCATATTCCTAGACAAGTAGACCTGTTGCTAGAATCATTGAAGAAGATCAATACAAATAAGGTAGAGCTGCTCGCCCTGGTGCAGACCTTGTCCACGTCCATCACAGGAAAAAATAGACCTCCACCATTCTACCTATCCTTATGAATGGAAGGATATATTATGCATAACTATATGATAGATTCTGGAGCTACGACGACAGTAATATCGAAGGCGGTATGCGAGGAGATAGGCATGGAATACACACAAAGTAGTCATGGAGTCCTCCAGTTGGACGGTACCCCAGTAAAAACTGTAGGTGTCATTAAAGACATTCCTATTCTACTACATAAGACACCTCAAATCGTAGTCATACAAGAGGTGGTAGTCATGGACCTTGAGCCATACTTCAGCATGTGCCTATCAAGGGAATTCATGGCAAAGCTGGGCAGATATCTGTCCATGGACTACACTCATCTGGAGATACCCTTCAAAGGGAAGAAGGTGAAGATCTATAATGAAAAACCTTCTACGTTCCTAGTTGATAAGATGTCCGAAGAAGAAAGCAGTGGCCCTGTGCATACAATCATGGAGGAGCTAGAGCAAGTGGATCTGGTCCAGGAATCCCTCGCACAGTTGTGTTGTGAAGATGAATTTTCATTGGCATATTTCAATGCCATGATAGAGACTAAGGTGGGGTGCTACACCATCGCCAAGTTCGAGAAACCAGCCAAAATGAAAGGGAAGGTTTTTTCTCAAGGACTATGGAAATTGTTCTTCGATGGTGCCCGATGTAAGAATGGCGCTGGGGCAGGAATCCTTCTGATTTCCCCATCTGGTGAGCAAAAAGAATATTGCTACCAATTGATGTGGAGCTACACCAACAATGCAGCAGAGTATGAAGCCTTGTGCTTAAGACTCAAGAAATATGACAAGTTAGGCATAAGGCATCTTCAAATCTTTGGAGATTCCAAACTAGTTTGCAACCAGGTCACCAATAGATGCTCTTCAAAGAAACACTATATTAAATCATACCGTAATAGGGTATGGAACCTGTTTGACCAGTTTGAATCTCTCAATCTACAGTCTGTTCCATGAGAAAAGAATCGACATGCAGATGTCTTAGCATCCATTATAGCTCGATATTCTCCAGTGGATGATATGGTGCATAAGCCAAAGGCTGTAAGGATGATCTATAGACCCTTTGTCCCAGACAGAGATTTACACTAGCAAGTTTTTGACAATGACGAGTAGATTGTTAATTTCATGATCCAAGAAGCCGCTACAGTCGAAGACCGAAGCCCTGATGAGGAAGAATACGAAGGATTGGTCCAGTTGAAGAATAACCACGTTCCCAAGGGATTTATCATGCTTGAGAGCATTTTTGATCAAAATGACTGATCGCTCTCTCGTAGGATCCAGATTAGCGCGTAGCAATATCAAGACTTAGAACTAGAGCCTGGGAAAGTAATAAAGATTGGGACTGATTGTACTTTGGAAGAAAAAGAGTGAATCCAATGTCTGTGTAAGAGGTACCCAGATATTGTGGCTTGGTCTTATCACGACCTCAAAGGATATGTTCGACAGCTGATCCAACATACAATTGAATTACAAGAAGGGGCCAAACCTTTTCGAAAAAAGCAAAGGTCGGTTAATCCAAAGATCGAGGTCTTGATGAAGGCCGAACTGCTAAAAATGCTCAAAGCAAAGATCATTTATCCCATCAAGCATTCTTCCTGGGTAGCGAACTTGGTCCCTATCAGAAAAAAGAATGGAGACATCTGGTTATGTGTGGAGTTTTGCAACCTGAATCATGCTTCCCTCAAGGACCACTATCCTCTCCCACAGATCGATCAAATCTTGCATTCTATGGTTGGAGCTCAATGATTCTCCCTACTCTATGGTTTCTTCGGATACAATCAAATCTGGTTCAGGGACGAAGACCAGCATAAGACCGCATTCACGACCAAGTGGGGCACATTTGCCTACCAGCAGATGCCTTTTGGTCTCTCGAATGCAAGAGCTACTTTTTAGAGGGCGATGGACCTTGCTTTTGGCGAGCTTCTGAATAAGGTTATTGTTATCTATTTAGATGACATGATCGTCTTCTCCCAAAGGAGAGAAAACCACCCAGAACATATTCAACAAATTTTTAAAAAATTCTAAGAATTTGGCATTTCAATCAATCCAAAAAAGTCTATCTTCGCAGTCAGTGAAGGAAAACTACTGGGACATGCAATTTCAGAAAAGGGTCTCATCGTGGATCCCGACAGAGCCGAAGCTCTGATGAAGTTCCCAATCCTAGTAGACAAAAAGGGCCTTCAATATTTCTTCGGTCAGATTAACTTCGTAAGAAAGTTTGTCCTAGACTTCGCCCAGGTCATTAAGCCGATGTCTGAGCTTTTAAAGAAGGGCACAAAATTCATTTAGATAGAAGAAAGGAGAAAAGCATTCAAAGAAATCAAGGCTTGAATTTTTTAGGCACTGGTTTTGATCAACCCAGACTACAGTCAAGATTTTATCTTGTATGCAATAGGAGAACCTGAAAGCTATGCCACAGTCTTGACGCAAAAGGGAAAATATGGAGAGGAACGTCCCATCGCATTCCTCAGCCAGATAATCAATCCCCATGAAGAGAAGTACAATTTCATCGAGCGTCAATGTGCATGTAGTAATGAAGTCTCTCAGGAAATTCAAATAGTTCATTTCTTAGAGTCACACGACAGTCTTCGTCATTCACCCCGACGTGTGTAGTTTCATTATCCAAGGGGAACTGGGAAGCAAGAGAGCTGGTTGGGTGAGCAAAATCCAAGAGTTCAATATCGAGATCAAGCCTACAAAAATAGTTCGTGGTCACGCACTATGTCAAGAGCTGGCAAAGAGTGCAATGGCCAAAATAATGGACTATCAGTCGAATGACTTGCCAACAGGAGAATGCCTCACCAATCAGGAAGGGGCCGAGGAATATTGGGTCAGTGAAATAGTGGAATATTTCAACACCGAAAGATGCCCCTCACATCTGAATGCTTTGCAGCGGAGACATTTCAGGATGTGGTCCACCTGATACACTATGTGCCCAAAAGGCCTATTTTTCAGGAACATTGACGGCATCCTCCTCAGATACATAAAAGATGATGATAAGAGGAGAATCCTAGGCAAATTTCATTCAAGACTATCTGGAGGACACTTTGCTGGAAGGGCGACGACACTAAAAATAATCAAGGCAGGTTACTATTGGCCCACCCTCTTTGTCGATGCCTTCTCCGTTTGCCGAAGGTGCAAGCAATGCCAGAGATTTGTTGGCTGAAGCATAAATGCTTCGATGCCACTCTGACCAATACAAGTGGAAGCTCCCTTTTAGCAATGGGGACTGGATTTCATAGGATCCATATCGCCGAACTCCTCTGCTGGGCACAAATTCATTCTGACTGCGATGGATTACTTCACCATGTGGGCCGAGGTAGTCCCCACAAGACATGTCGATCAAGATACTGTGCTCACCTTCCTGGAAGGATTGATTACCCGCTTCGGCATCCCTAAAGCAATTATTACAGATAACGGTCCTAGTTTCATAGGTGCAAAGATCAACAAATTCCTATACAAGTATGGGATATATCATAAGGCGTATTCCAATTATTACCCCCAGGGCAATGGATTAGCAGAATCCACCAACAAAACCCTGTTGAGGATTCTAAGAAAGCTGATCGATCAAAATAAAAGAACTTGGCACCTCCTTCTAGATCGAGCCTTGTGGGCTGATTGGGTTTTTGTCAAAATTTCAATCAAGACTTCGCCTTATGCTCTGGTCTACGGCAAGGAGGCCATTCTACCCACTCACATTGAGATACCTGCATTGCAACTGCTAGAAGAAGATGAAGTTAACCCAATGGAGGAATGCCTGGTTCAACTATTACAACTAGAAGAAGAATGTGAAAATGCCTACTAGAACTTCGTAGGGCATGCTAAAGTCATCTGAGAATGGTTCAAAAGGAAGTCATTCGATCGCACATTCAAAGCATGAGACCTGGTATGGAGGTGGGATTCGTGGAAAGCCAAGCCTGGGAATCATGACAAAATGGACACGTTCTGGGATGGACCATTTGAAATAGTAAAAGCAAATTCGGCCAACTCCTTCATCCTCAAGGATGCGAATGACCAAGTCTTACCAATATCAGTCAATGGTCTTCACCTAAAGACCTTCAATTGCTGAAGTATGTACAGCTCCAAAAAAAAATCTTGCATATGTTTTGTATATAGGATTTCGATGCTTTGTATATACTCTGTTCAAAATATGTTGACGAGCAAGTGCCTCTTCAACCACAAAAGCTAGATTCTTGGCCTCGGCTTCACAAAGCATGGTCAAAATTGCCTTTGGGGGATTTTTGACCCAAAGTACCCGATGAAGGGAAGTTCACCGCAAAGCAGTTCATCCTCCGAGATCCAAACCACATGCAAGCCAAGGACGTGGAAAATGCTTCGCTAAAGGAATGTGTCAAAGGCGTTGTTCAAAGTAATCCTTGGTGAAGCCCTCCTTGATGAAATGGGTTTCGGTCAGCAGTATTCATAAACCCAAGCAACAGCATGGCAAAGAAGAACTTCGGGCACAAAATGAAGAAAATTATCCTGAAGAAGAGCTTTGCGATGAAGTATTTTTGCCGAACCCCGCTTCGAGGCAAACACATTTAAAATGTACCTCGAGGACCAAATTAGAAAAACTCAATACAAAAGAGGTGGCACTCATCTCGATGCAGTTAGTTGATCGAAAAGCCATGCAAAAGTACCAGGTGGTAGCAATCCGTGCTCTCAATACAAAATCAAACTACTAAATTGCATGGCCTCGTGTACGACGCCGCCATATATCCAATCAGATGCCGTAGTGATACTTTCGGTCTAGGCCAGCAAAGTAATTATGGTGGTTGCCATAAATGTCAAAGGTTTCCCTTCGAAGCTATAAAATGTAGGTGCCAGTTAATAACAGACCATTTGCAAGTGTGAGAGTCGAGTCTGCATTTTGCCACTTCAGAGAACTCCTGCATCAAGGGTTCTACTGTTCGTTGTGATTACTCCATCCTTTGTTTTGAGGCATTGAACTCTTCTATTGCAATCGCTCACAATGGGAAGGAAGAACCCCACGTGGAAGGGAAAAGAACCAGAGGCAACGACTCTAGAGAAGGTGAGAGCCACGGAAGAAAAGAAACAAACACACAAGAGGGTCAATCCTCCCCCACGCACAAGAAAACAAGTGGTGGAAGAAAGGGAAGAATCTGATGATGAGCCCAGCATAGAACCACCTATCGACAAGTGGGCAAAAATCAGAGACCCAGAGCTCTCAAGAACGATGGCCGAGCTTCGATATACCATCAATTTTATGAAAAGCAGGCTCTCAGCTAAGAACAAGAGGGCTATGGCGTATTATTCCCATATATATTGGTACCTGGTTCTTCCTACACATCACTACCCTGAGCTCATATACGCCATTGCTCAGAACTATCAGCTAGAAACTAGGCAGGTGTTTGATGCCTCAGGTAAAAAAATGTTTTCCATTTTGAAGGAGGATGTATAGGTAGCATTCGCACCACAGCAAAGGCCACCAAAATGCTATAACATTTGCAAGGTCAACCTAAGCAAACAAACGGATAAGTTTACCTCTAATCCCTTCATTCTGATTTTTTTACGCAAAAGTCTCAAGAGCGGACTTCCTTCTGGCAAGCGACCCCAGAAGCCCCTGCCCTTGGAGGCATTTAAGAACATAGATATATTATCTATCATTGCATGGGTAGGGGGCTTGTCAAGTGATACTTCAGTATACCCATGGCAGGTGTCGCTAGCCGAAAGCATTTCTAGAGGAGAGTTCTATGCTCTCAACACTTCACGGCCGAACACCAACCCAGTTTTCTTTGATTGGGCAGAATGGGTGGCCCGAAATCTGCATATGCGGTTGTCATCCATAAAGGAAGCTAGCAAGGAGCCTCACTTCTAGCCTTGTTATTTCTTGGTTTGGATCTTCTTCTTTCATGTACATAAAGCCCTTCCCCATTGTGATGTTTCACCAGTCGACAAGGATGGGACCCCTTTGCCTGTATATCAATGGACCCGACTCTTGCTGAGGTCGGAGTATTATTACCCTTTCAATCAGTAGTTTTTGGGACCTACGATGCACATTCTGACAGGGTCTAGCCCTCGGGTGCCTCTCTACCTTAGAGATAAAGTGGTACTGGAGAGAAAATGGGATGTGTTTCAATTGACACAAGGGCTTGTGATCCACATTTTTAGCTTCATAGGGAAGCCCTTCTTACTGCCCTTTTTCCCTTCAGAGTACCAATTTGCCTTGGAAGTTGCTCGACAAAGTGACGTGACCGACGAAGCCTATGGCCACGGGTGAAAGTGGGCACACACCTACGATTTCCATTTCAATATGGAAGTCATCGAAGTCTTTGCCTTGAAATAGAAAATATACCTGGAAGAGAAGCTCATCAATTTTTGTCTGCTCCAAATACCACAGAGGTGGCTCTACGACCCGTTGGGGGTGATGAGAGATCATTTGAAAAGCAAAAATTTCCATGCCTGTCCTTGCCCCAAAATTTTGGAGCAGAGGAATAACCCTAATGGTACGGATCTCAAATGGCACTTAGAGGAGATGAGGACGTTGCCTCCTTGGCATGAATTCTATCCTATGGAGGTCGAATTTGACCCAGACTGGTACCCATTCCCAACTCCTGACTCCACTTTCTAGAGAAAGGAAAAGGATGATTTAAAAGTAGAGTTGAAGGATTGGGATGAGTAGTTGAGAGAATGGTGGATTATGAGAGTCCATCATTGAAATATGAATTCTTACAGACTTCTAACAATGGACAGGGAATTCGCAATTATGTATCAGACCAATATTAGGTCTTGGAAACCCTTGTCCTTCACTGATTTCATTCCACTGGCCACTCCAAGTTTAGACAAAGGTCCTGGGAGGACTGATAGTGTCCCCAAGGAAAAAGCATCCAGGCTTGTGCCTAAGGCTTTACCATAGATTCCATCCGAAGATCTCGAGATGGCGATAGAAGAATCAGAGCAACCCCTCGAGAGGAGGAAAATAAAGGAGCGGGAACTTACCCTGGCACCCCCGAACTTCCCAAAATGACCATGTACAGGCATGCCGAGCGCCCCTGTCAAAAGATCAATATCGACTTCGATCGAAGTAAATGACGAAGGAACTCCACCAAGTGTTGAAGCAATCCCAGATGTAGATGTCATCGATGTGGAGGAACTCATGGAGGTCATGGAAGCTGAGAGTATCGAGGCCCAAAAGGAAAAAATGCCAATCACCCAAGAGATCACCATGGCTGCTCTGCCAGGAGGGCACACAGGTACTTTTTATTCATCCTATGATTTGGTTGCTTGTAAGTCCACCCCAGCCCTGGCTGAAAGCTCTCACCCATCCGCCCTGCCTCCATGAAGTCA
Source organism: Wollemia nobilis (assembly GCA_028583015.1). Taxonomy (NCBI): domain Eukaryota; kingdom Viridiplantae; phylum Streptophyta; class Pinopsida; order Araucariales; family Araucariaceae; genus Wollemia; species Wollemia nobilis. The sequence goes on from JAQPPZ010016564.1 coordinate 1,171,248, forward strand.
GTCACCTCCTCATGTTGTGCCCCTAAATACTCCCCCTGAGTCTTTCGGCCAAGACAAATCCATCAAAACCACTTCACCCAGCCACACCTCCAATCCTCCAGTCATAAACCAAGGTGAAGCTAATAGTTTGGCGTCGAACCCCGAAGCTCATTCCTCTGTTATACATAATGTGCTCCCACTCATCAAAGCCCCTGTCACCCCTGTTGTCGATCCTTCGGGTGATGCTATCCCTTTCAGCTCCCTATATTTGTTCAATCCCTCAACTTTAGACCCAACCACATTCGACTCTGAGTTGTCCTCAATATGGGAGTCCCATTTGGCCAAAAAACTCCTCCAAGCCCGACAGAACACAGAGAGAATGTTGAAAGAGGCAAGAAAGAAGAGAGGGCGTTCACTCATTGAAGTTGAGAAATGTGTCATCTTCCACTTCGAGGTGGGAAAGATGCATAAAGTAAAGAAAATACCCAAATTCCAAAAGCCCCTGGATGAAATGACTCTAACAGACTATGAATATCAAGACAAAGAAAAGGACCTGGAGCATCTGAACGTGGATGAGGAGTCTACCTCTATGCACATTGGAATCAAGACCTTCAAGGCACATGCCAACATTGCCAACAAGCGCAGGTTTGAAGCTGAGAGTACTAACATCAAGATGGAGGAGGAGCTAGCAAGGACTTGCTCCAAATTGGCAAAAGCCGAAGGACAATGCAAGCTGATGCAAAAAGAAGCACACGCCCTAAAGCTGCATATAGCACAACTGGAGTGCATAGCTGAGAATCAGGCACAAAGGTAGATCAAAAATGATTTGAGGGTCAAGGAGCTTGAAAGTAGGATCTTGCAAGCTTAGATACAGCTGCACAAGAAGGAAGGCCTATGGCTATTTGATAGTAGAAAAATTAAAGAGATTCACTCATGTCTGCTCAAAAATTTTAGGTCTCGGGCTGCCAGTGCTCTTTCAATTTTAGTTTACACTGTAGAAGCCCAAGTTGCTATTGCCGAAGGAGGACCAATCGTCGAAGAAGTCATTCAGAATTTCAGAGCCCAACTCAAGCTGGCCCTAAAATTCCAAGATGCAGGATATCAGGATTTGAAGCTCACAGCAATGAGTCAGACAACAAGGGATTGGTCAACAGCCCAGGACACAGTTTGCATCTTTTTCTCCATAGCCAAGAAGGCTTAAAAGACAAAAATCCTACTGTTTATGTTCGAAAGCGAGAGGTGCACATCGATGGGCTGCTTCAAAGACCTCTTCTCCTTAGGTTTCTTGAGCTTCACAGATGATGATGGAAAGCCCTTAGCCAAGGAAGAAATTATGCCGAAGTGGCAGTAGTTTGGAGACAATGTCTCAAAGATAGACGAGTGGGCTGAAACTATAACAGAGAAGTAGGTTGCTGATTACATATTGAAATACTATAGAATCGCCGCTTCCCTAAACAATCTATATACCAGGTCCCAGCATGCATAAATCGGGCAGATCAATAGGTTCCATGCCTTGGTCAAATCTCTAGGGAATCAGGAGCTGTTCACAAAAAAAGTTTGGTCTCAGGTTTGCCGAACCTTGAGGAATATCTGTGTCCACCTGGCCCCATTGCCAATAGCTGAAGAAGTAGCAGAAGCAATGGCGATAGAAGAGGAAGAAGCAGAAGCAGGAGAAGAGAAGGAAGAAGGACAAGCTATGGAAGCATCCCCAAAAAAAGAACAAAGAGAAGGGTCTGGAGGTGACTTTGGCCCAATGGATGAAAGCTGAGGGTTCTACCACCAAGACGAGCTCGTTGCCCCGCGAGCCACCAAGAATGTTGATAATATTGTCACATTCCACCAAGGGGCAGAAAAATTAAAACTTTGTATGATATTTGTTTTGTTTGAAAGTTTACTTTGTGTACAAGTTATAGCAATTTTGAATTCCCTATCACCCCATGGTGGACAAAATGAAAAGAAAAGAACTTCAGGCCCGAAGCGCTTCAAATAATCACTTCGGGCGAGAAGTTGTCGAGAAAGCAAAAGAAATGCTTCGCACCTGAAGCATGCCCAATAGCTAGTTTGGGTGAAAATTTTGTGAAGCGGCATCCAAGTAAGTTCACCGAAGAAGAAAAGACAACCCGAATCGGCTAAGGCAAGGAAAATACTTCAAGCCCGAGGTATTTCTAATATCCACTTCGGCCAGATTTCTCTCGAAGTAGTACAAGTCGATAAAGTGTTTCGGTCGAAACTCCCCCGAGCCGCCTTTTCAAAAGAATATCGGCCCGAAGTGTTTTTTCCTAACCCGTCAGCGAAGTAATTTTGTCGGCGAAGCAGCGAAAGATGGAAGGAGATCGGCTTCGGCATGCCACGCCCCCGAAGTAATTCTACGAAGTGGAAATCAATGAGGCACTTTCTAGGAATGCTTCCCAAGTTGGGCATTTTTCCCGAGGTAGTCAGAGAGCCTCATAAATGCATATTTTCTTGCCCGATAAGCCCGCTGCTCATTTTTGGTAATTGTATGCAAAGTATCAGTCCAAGAAGGAGAGCCCGACAAGCATGGCTGCCACTCGAGCACTGCACCTACAATCCAAGGACACCCAGGTGGCTCATTTAATGCATCTTTCCCCGGTTGACTCGGTCGCCATTGCCAGTTTTGGTAGCCAATTTGAAGGATCATTTGTAGCAGCAGCAAGGCACCAATTTCTCAGGGCTCGAGGGCGTACTCTGCCATTTTTGTAATAATGATTTAGAGGGTCGGGTCCTCTATAAAAACCCAGGCTCTATAATGTAAAAGGGGGGGAACTTTCTGCTAGAAAGCTGCTGTAACTTGATGTCCTGCATCTAATACTAAAGATCTTTTGTGCTCCATTTCTCTCTTTTATGCTGCCTTCTATGCTTAATTCTTTTATCTATTTGCATTCGTATACTGAGACTCTGAATCTTGAATCTAGTGTGCGATTGGGGAATGTACCCTAAAATTTGCCTTGAAGGATACATAGGAGGGAAAAAACGTATTTGTTGCTTTCTTTTATGCTGCTTGGTGGATCGAGGTTTCTGTTATTCCCTCGTCTTAATCGTTGTTACTTTGAACCCTAAATTCTAGCGAGAGAGAGAGGAGAACCCTGCAAACCCATCCAGAGGATACATAGGAAGGTCAACACTGTGTTTCTTTCGTCTATTCTTGGTATTTTTTGCTACTATTCGAGTTATTAGTGAGTGATCGTGCTTCCTATTCTTCCCCACCTTGAATCATCAATCTCTAACCCTTACCCCTTTTATTTATTTCTCTAACCTGAACTCCTTTTATCCCTTTCCTGCATTCTTATCTCAAACCCCAAAAGTAGATTAGTATAGAATCCGGCCTTCTCCGGAGATTGGCACGAGGGGCATCTCTTCCCTTCGGCCTTTCAATGTTGGTCGCAGGTCCAGGGCACACAAACCCACCGAAAGTCCTTTCCTATACGGATTTTATGACCAACAGTTCTCAGTACCAATAAGGAAACAAGAGGATCATCAGTACTGGGTAAAGACGTTGATATAGCAAAACTTGTCAAAACAGTGAATGCTCGAGGCCATTGATCAATTTGTTGAAAATATTGAAACACTCAAAAAATAATTGGACCAAGAAGAAAAGGAAAAGGCAGAATTAAAAGTTGTGATAAGTAAGCAACAAGAAGAATTAAATAAGAAAGATGCTTCAATTTCCTAGCCCCCTGTAGTGACCAAGGTTCAATATCATGTATATTATTTGAATGTAATGAAAAAGGACATGTACAGAAGAATAAAAGCTCAGGCCAAAGGTTTTACTGAAATGTTCAGGAAAATAAGGGTGATTCAAATAACTGCTCAAGAAATCATGACCTTGATGCGGGAAAGAGAAAAATATTTTAAATTCATTCACCCAACCCTGGACTACATAGGGGATCATTTTGAAGAACTGCAAGGACAAGAAATAACGACACCTGAAGGCAATAAGATTCAAATCAATTTTGAATTTTTCAAAGCAGCCCTGTTTGGATCAAACCAAGAGAAATGGACAAATTTTATGACTGAGATGAATGACCTGATAAAGGATGCTATAGATAAACTGATAGATATTGGCCTATCCTTAGATCAATGCCTGGAAGCATCAGACATAGAAGGAATATTCAAAGAAACCCTTGAGATATTTGACTGTGAACTAGGTGATGAGGAGGAAATGATTAAACAAACTACACTCATGGTGAATGCTGCAGAAGCTTTACTACTTCAGTATGACAGAAACATGCCTGTTATTGTTATACAAAAAATAGAATTTTGCAAGAAATGAATATGCTCAGGATTGCAGCCACTTTTGACACAAAAATATGGAGGTTGATTGATGAGCATATTAAAGGGTTGCAAAGGAGTTTAAAGGGGAAAAAGGTCAATACCTGCAAACAGCAAAAAGTAGATTCTGCACCACAGACAACTGCAATAATAGGAGACATCTCTGGGGTAGTTAAAGGGTCAAAGGATCAAGGAAAGGCAACTCAAAAGAGGCCAGTTTGGAAAGCAGTAGCTAAACGCACCAAGAAGTAGCAGAATCAGATGAAAGTTCTCCTCATACTTAAATCACCAGTTTAGTGGGAATTTGTTTGAACAAGTCAAAGAAGGGAGCACAGTCAAAACCTCAAAGCCAGCTGGATAGCACCAATTTTGGAAATTCAATCAGATGATGCCAAGTGTACAACCAAAATTCAACCAGAAATAACAGAATCAAGAACCAACAACTATAAAAGGAAGCAGGTAGGTCTGGATTCTACATCAAGCAATTAGAGAATAGCATTTTTGCTAAGAGGTATACTTGAGTGCCCTGTTAGTTGTGTTGTTGTATTTCTTTGTGTCTATTTTATTTTATTCATTCTTTCTTCCTCCCCTTGTTGTGCAGGATTGTATGATAGGAAAGCGTTCAAGAAGCTGAGAATATTTCCAGTCTTATTGAGCCTAGGATTCAAAGATTCTTCTATTACCAGATTGGAATAAGGAGAGTAGGAGAGACCTGTTACATCATTTGAACAGAGTCTTCTCCATTGTATTGTTGTATTCTTTTGAGAAAAATAGAGTTAAAAGGCATTCTGCCCACTCTGCATGTAATTTTTCCATGAATCAATACAATTCTGAATCTTATTCCTGTCATTTCTTTGTCTCAGTATTGTGTGTATCTGTATAATGGGTTACATTATTTGAATGCATTATACACGTTTCTTTCATTAGTTAACTTTTGGTTTTGTTACGACATTCGAATGAAATCAAGAACGCTAATTTCCTTTTCCCCTTCTCTCTATTCATAATTAAAATTGTTGTTAAATTGCTATAACAGCCCAATGAATCTAGGCACCGGTCTACATAAGGCATAACAGTTGGTTATTTTCATGCTTGGTCATTTTAATAAGAATACTTATAGTTTAATATAAATCTGGAGCATGCAAATTAGAAGTTTAATTAAAGAATTGTCGTTGGGGTTTCCTTACCCATTCTGTCATCTTCTTTAGCAATATTCGGGTTTAGCAGAACATGAGGCAGGTCGACCAGAGCCTGTAATAGCTCGTTGGTTTCAAACGGATTCTTGTAGCATGACAATTGATTTCCTACGGATGCAAGAATCGGTTCCAACAATTTTTTGGCATCATTTTCGGGGATGGACTTCTTAGAAAGATTCAATTATCTTCTTAAATTTTTCTTCAATGATTATTTTTAATTCAATGGATGACCAGTTAAAGTAAAGAACAAGTATTTTAATTTTCACTTTGTTAGAAGTTATTTATTTTTCCTTCTTTTTTTTTATTTCTCTTTCTTGATTTTCTTGAAATTTCTCTTTCTTGATTTTCTTGAATTTCCCCAAGAACCCACTCCTGTGAGGATGAGAGATAATATCAAGCATTCTTGATAAGAGTATACGTTGTTCTTTCTGCACCCTAGTGTTGGTGACTCTACTAGATGAACCCAGAAGAAAAATATAAAAAAGGAGAGAACAGAACGTGTTGGAGAACACCAGGAGAAGTGGTAAGGAGCTATTCTCGAAACTCGAAAATCCAGAGGTATTTATACATACCCAAAAATCACCATTTTTTAAGAATTCTACATATTATAGTAGATCTAATTCTAGTGGTAAAAAGTACGTGAAGAAAAATCAGAATATTATTACTGCTGATATTACTATAGATGAATGTTTAAATCATGTTGTAGAAGATATATGCAATTATTCTCATCATACAATAAATAGTAATACTATAGTAGATAATCAATCTGATTACATTCAAGCTACTCAAAACCATACCACCATAGGTACTACATCTGTGAAATTAAATTCAATAGTAGCTATGGCTCAGGGTAATGTTCATTTGTGGAGAACTAACAGATATAGGCCTTTTGTATTACCAATAAATTTAAATGCCTTACCCAGTAAAGCTCACAAATACCTCCCTAAGTTTTTAGGAAATAGTGCAGTAACTGGAGAGGATCATATCAAAAGTTTCTTATATGCAATGGACAGTCTGGAAGTTGAACATGAAGATGTAGTATTAAGACTATTTATACAGACTTTAGAAAAAGATGCTAGAGAATGGTTTAATTCCCTTCCTAACAATGATATCCCAGACTTCACCAAAATGGAAGAGGTGTTCCTAAAGAAGTATGGTGAAAGGAAAAATGAACAATCATTGTTAACTGAGCTAGCCACTATGAAGAAGAAAGAAAATGAGGTTGTTAGTGATTTTAACAGAATATTTTCAAAAACAAGAAACAAAATCCCTGCCAACCTCAGGCCTAGTGATATTCAGTCTATTTGTTTTTATAAGAATGCTTTTCAAGGAGAGTTTAACTATGAATTAAGGCAAGAACAAGCCACTACCATTGATGGTTGTATGGAAAAAGCAATGGATATAGAAAGAAATATGCTTGACAGTGGTAAGATGAAGCCTTATTATTTAGAAGTTAACATGCCTGAGAGAAAACCTAAGAGAGTGGCTTTTGATATACAAAGAAGAACTGAAATTGATCCTGTGGAGAAGTTGACTAGTCAAATGATAGAAATGTTCAACAACATGAGTAACAGGTTAGCAAGAATTGAAAGAAATGGAAATAACGGTGAATCTTCATAGACAGAGTGACCACATGTTGACAATCATCCCCCATTTAAGAAAAATTACAACAAGAATTGGGGAAACAACAATGGTTTTGAAGAAGGGAATAGGAATAGGGGTAATGGGAATAACAACTAGAAAAATAGAGATTCTGATAGGGATCAGAACAATGTCCCTAACCCAATGCCATCTGCCAATGTAGCTGAAGGTTTTCCTTATTTTTGCTCTACTTGTGATGCACCCCATAACCCTGATGCATGTGGAATACACCTGAGTGATCAACGTAATGTAGATATGCATGCAGAATCGAGAGGAGGATATAAGAATCAATGCATGTTGGTCCATTGAAGATGAATCCAGAGAAAGGTTGTTTGAAGAAGACATGGATAAATATGCTTCAAATCATCATCCTCAGATCTTAGTAACTGAAGGAACTAAAATCTTGTAGAAATCACATGAGTCAAGATATGATAAGATGAAGCAAGGGAAATTGATTCCCACTGCTCAAGAGGTTGAAGAATTAGAGGCAACCCATGTTTTAAATTTGAGGAATAGAACAGTCCCTGAAAGAATAGAGAAATTATCTACAAATGAAACAAGAAGACAAACTTTCACCAATAAAAATATCAGTAAAGAGAAAACTGATAGGAACCCTAACAAAATTACTCCTGAGGTAATAGAATCAATAGAAGAAGTTCCCAAAGAAGAAAGTAACAAACCATTGGATATAAAGAAGATAGAATTTGATGTTGGGTCAGAACTCAGTAAGCAAAAAGTTAATATCACATTTGGTGAACTTATGAAAGTTCAAACATACAGAGAACAAGTATGCAGAGCTTTTGGATTAGTAGAGCAGAAAGAAGACCCTACTTGTCATGTTGCTAGACAAAATCAACATGATACAAGATCACCATATTCTATCAGACCCTTCTACGTGTCATTAAGATATAATTCAGATGAAGGGGAAAGATATGTGATTCATAATTGCATGCTTGATAGTGGAGCTTCACATAATATCATGCCTAAGTTAATAGCTGACCAAATGGGATTAATCTGTACTAGAGATTCTGCCCCTATTTTTGTAATGGATAGAAGACAAATTCCCTGTGTAGGGGTGATAACTGGATTATTAGTTTTCCTAGACCAACACCCCAAAAAGGGCATTGTCATGGATGTAGCAGTAGTTGATGTTGACCCATTCTTCTCACTATTACTCAGTAGGCATTGGGCAGAACAACTAGGGGGATCAATACAACTAGACTGGTCTTATGCTACCATCCCCATATCAGATAAGGAGAATATAATTTTGAGAAGGGAACCATTCAACAAACACTTCATAGAGTTAATTCAAATAGATGAAACCATGATTAACTTAGTTAACTCTATGGAAGAAAAAGGGATGGGAGTCTATTCAATATGGCACAACCCATTCCTGATGGAAGTACCAGATGCAAAGAACATGGATCCAGAAGATATGAGAATAACTGATGATGAATCAAATCGAGTATTAACCCAAGAAATGTGGACCATGTCATTTGATGGGGCTAAATCCCAATCTGGAGTAGGTGCAGGTGTAAATTTGATTGATATTAAAGGAAATTACCTTGGTATCCCTTACAGATTGCAATTTCCTTGCACAAACAATGTAGCTGAGTATGAAGCTTTACTATTAGGGCTAAGGAAAGCAAAAGAGTTAGGTATTAACTACTTAACTATAATAGGAGATGCAAAACTTATTATACTACAAATAAAAGGTAAATATCAGACCAAGCATCCTAGACTTAAGCAATATAGAAATGCAGTATTGGAAGAAATTGATAAATTTTTGGCTTTCAATATTTCATATATTCCTAGAGAACAAAATCATGTTGCAGATCTCTTAGCTGTGAATGCCTCAGGTCTAGATCACCCAGAGATAACTACAGAATATATGGATAGATTTCCAACTATCTCAGTCTATAAACCTTCTGTGCCAGATAACATAGTCTATCTTCAAGTCTTTCAAGATGATATAGATATTAAGGATTTTATGACTTTGCAAAATCAGTATGCAGATGTCATCTGTGATGAAAAATATGAAGAAAAGCTAAAAGATCAAATAGGAGAACCAGTAGAAGTAATCCAGTTGAAAACTAATAGAATACCCAAAGGATTGGTGTCTCTTGAAAGCCTATTTGATGATTTTGACAAAGCCTATAAACCTATACGTAGAGAAGTGATATCTGAGGATATTAATATTGGCTCAATGAAAGAACCCAGAATAGTGAAAGTAGACATGGCACTACCTGCTAAAGAAAAAGTTGGATATATCAATTTCCTAAAAAAGAACAAAGAACATTTTTCTTGGACCTATGAAGATCTCAAAACTTTCAAAACGGATGTGATGACACATATAATACCCTTGAAAGAAGAGGCCAAGCCATTTAGACAAAAATAGAGAAAGTACAATCCAACTCTGCACCCAAGTAATGCAAAAAGAGGTTCAAAAATTGTTGGACTCCAAGATAATAAGAAAAGTCAGATTTTCCTCCTGGATATCCAACTTAGTACCAGTTAGGAAAAAGAATGGGGACATTAGACTATGCGTGGATTTTAGAAATTTAAACAAGAGCTCACTAAAAGACAATTACCCATTGCCTAACATGGAACAACTACTGCAAGCAGTAGTAGGTTCAACTAGATTGTCCCTGTTAGATGGATTTTTAGGGTACAATCAAATTCTGATAAATCCAGAAGATAGACACAAGGCAACATTCACCACACCCTGGGGCACATTTGAATATTTAAGAATACCTTTTGGATTGATGAATGCAGGTGCTACTTTCCAAAGAGCGATGGACTTTGCTTTCAAAGGACTAATGTTCAAAATTGTAGTAGTGTACTTAGATGATATCACAATTTTTTCTAAAAATCCAGAAGATCATCTAGAACATTTGACTACAGTTTTTTCCCGGTGCAAGGAATTTGGAATCTCTCTAAATCCAAAAAAATGCATATTTGGAACTACACAAGGAAAATTGCTAGGTCATATAGTTTCATAAAAGGGAATAAGCATTGATCCAGAAAGGATAGAAGCCATTTCTAAAATTCCCCCACCCAAGAATCTAAAAGGGGTAAGGTCATTCTTTGGAAAAATAAATTTTATCAGAATATTTGTCCCAAATTTTGCAGAAATGACCAAACCCATAAATGATATGGTGAAGAAAACTGGAGAAATAAAATGGACATTAGAAAATATGGAAGCATTTAACAAAATCAAAGAAGCCATATCAACCACACCAGCCCTAAGTTGCCCTGATTATACAAAGGATTTTAATATCTACTCATATGCATCTGAACATTCTATTGCTGCAGTCCTTTCATAGAAATATGAAGAAAATAATGAAAGGCCAATAGCCTTTATGAGTTCAGGTCTAAAAGGAGCAAATATTAAATACACCTTACTAGAGAAACATGCTTATGCAGTCATCCAATATTTGGAACACTTTAAAGGTATATTTGGCTCAAACAAAGTTTATTATTGTATTCCCTTTATAGCAATAAAAGATATATTTTCTCAATCAGAGCCATTAGGAAGACCAACAAGATGGATGGTAAAACTTTTGCAATATGATGTTGAATTCAAAATAGTTAAAATAGTCAAAGGGCAGGGTTTAGCTAAACTATTGGCTAACAAAGAAGAAGAAGGATCTGAAAATATTCTCACCATAGATCAGACATATGATGATAGAAGAATAAAAAATGAAGAATGTAAATGGTATGAAGAAATATTGTCATACTTACAAACATTGTCTTTCCCCGAAGATATGACAATAAATAGAATGAGGTCAGTCAAACTTCAAGCTCAAAAGTATTATATACAAAATGGAGTATTATATTGGAAACATCCTGATGGAGTATTATTAGTCTGCTTATATGAAAGAGAAGTCCCAGAAATAATTAATGAATTTCATAATGGTTTCTGTGGAGGACATTTTGCTCCAAGAGCTACAACTAATAAAATCATGAGAGCAGGATATTATTGGCCATCCCTTTTTAAGGATGTATATAAATATGTTAGGAATTGTCATAACTGCCAAGTTTTTACAAGGAAAAAGCATCTACCAACCATGCCCCTCAAGCCAGTAATCATTGAAGCACCTTTTGCTCAATGGGGCATTGACCTGATTGGAGAGATCAAGCCTAATTCATCTGGCCAACATAAGTGGATCATAACTGCAATAGATTACTTCACAAAGTGGGTGGAAGTTGCACCTTTGAGAACATCTACATCTGCTGCAGTCATCAGATTCATAGAGGAAAATATCTTGACTAGGTATGGAGTTCCTAAAAATCTTGTAACTGATAATGCTCAATATTTTGTGTCATATGAAATGGTAGAATTTTGTGTTGAATATGGAATTGAATTATCTCATTTTGCTAATTATTATCCCCAAGGAAATGGTCTAGCTGAGTCATCAAATAAAAATGTAATAACAAGAATAAAAAGGTCATTAGGCAAAAACAAAAGGGGATGGGACAGTGAACTTAAATTTGCTTTATGGGCTGATAGGTTGTCTATTAAAAGAAATACAGGAAGAACCCCCTATGAGATGGTTTATGGAGAAAAAGCCCTACTGCCCCCAAAAATGGAAAAAATGGCACTTTCCCTTTTATTGCAAGATCATGAAAACCCTGATCCCATTTAGAGAAGGCTTGACCAAATTATCTTGTTAGAAGAACAAAGAAGAGAGACCCTCAATAGAATGATGGAACAAACCCAGAAAACTATAAAATTGTTTAATAAGAAAGCCAAGGGTACTCCTTTTTCTCAAGGAGATATAGTCATCTATTGGGATCCTAAAAATGATAAGCATGGTGAAAAGGGTAAGTTTGAACCTAAATGGATTGGCCCATACCAAATTGCCCATGTTATTAGTTAGAATTTGCAGGGAGAAATAATGGCTATCCCTATTAATGGCCAACACCTCAAAATGTACAATCCCTGTTGAAGGTGTACTTACAAAAAAACATTACAAAAAAAAATAGAAAAACAAAAATCCAAAAATAGAGTGGTGTATTTTGTTTATTAGTTAAGCTTCCCTTTTGTTCTTGAATAATTTTGAGTTTACTGTACACATGATATCTTAGTTTGATGAGTATATCTAACTGTTTATTCCACCAAAGACAATAAAAAAAAGGGGATTTATTTTAGATGTTGATGAGCTTTACAATTCTATCAAAAATGAGTGTTTATGCAATAGTTGTTTGATATGAGATAAAATAGATAGAAAACAAAGTTGATTGAAACATCATGTCAAGCCTCACATTACAAATGATACTTAAAGTGACTTCAAAGGTCCAAAGAACTGAGTTATCTTTGAGAGGGTAGTTGAGCCAAAAATTATTACACTCATATTTTATAGCTAGAAACTAATCCTCAACTCAGGCATACTTATTGCACAATTTGCTTATATATCCAAACACTTCTCTCATGAGAAAGAAAAATAAAAAATAAAGTAAAATTGAGTCACTACCTGAGATATCTTGGAAAACCTCTACCGGAGCTATAGACGCTTGATTGGCAGTAGGGTAAAACTAATATGGGATTAGAAGCAACTCCATCGAGGCTATAGATGCCTGATTAGCAATGGAGCCCTACAGAATGGTGAAAATTTTTAAAGAGTGAAATCACATATTAGGCTTGGCTATTTTGCTCAGATATGGTAAAGTTCTGAAATATTTAGAAATCCAAAAAATAATGCACAAACACACACATGGGCAAAAATATGATGAGACAAATGGCTGTGACAAAATCTGTGTAATCATATCTTATGACTTAGCTAAAACAAGCATTACAATATTTCAAAATAAAACTCATTGATTTCTAAAATTTCTAACCTTTGTTTCCAAATTGAATGAAAAGGGATCTATAGTTTTTCATACTCTACTTGCTTTGATATCATGTTATTCATACAATTTTTTAGTATATAAAAAAAAATGATGAAGAAAAGAAAGAAAAAGAGGAAGGAAGTTTTTCTGTTATGCATTTCAAGTTTTGCTTAGCAATCAAAATTTTGTTGTTTTTTGTTTAAATTTTTGCAAAATAAAACTAGGAGATTCTGTGGTTCTCAAGTGCTTCATGTTTTCAACACATTGTCCCAGTTAGAGCCTATGTTGGAGCCAAATTTGACTCAACTTTGAAACCCCCAAATTTAAATTTTTGGTTTCAATCAAAGTATCCTTACTGTTGGTCATTGCTTAAGTTGTTGTGAGTAATTCGATTTTTCATTGGTTGGTTTGATAAAGTCTAACCTTAGCCTTTTTAATAATGTGGGCTTCATTGTATAAATCAAAGTACCTCAAATGGTTAGGGAAGAAATTTTCAAATTAAAAATCTAAAGCCAAAGTCCGACCTTCATAAATCCTTCCTTGGGCCTAAAACCGATTAATAAAGTCCTTAAATCATAAGTCGGTTAAATAATTCACCATGGTCTCAAAATCTGAAAGGTCTAAGGTTCAAAGTGATTAATTAATCAAAACCTAAGGGTATGCACCCCGCCAAGCTAACAATCGAGCACCTTAGATTTAATCCAAGGGCCACGCTCGATCCGAAAGAAATCGGATGACAACGCTTTAATAAAATCGAACCAAAGGACAAGTCAAAAGTCAAGCCATGGTCAAAAAGTAAAAATATCGCACCTTAAAATTAATCGGATGATAGCGCATCATCATGAAAAAATCTAACGGATGCACATTCAAAAAGTAGTCTGAAAGATAAGTCAAAGGGTCAAAAAGATTCTAACCTAAGGTTTTAAAAATCGAGCATCTCTCTTAAATCTAACGATAGCGCATTCTTAATAAATCCAATGGATGTGCAATCGCTAAGATCTGAAGGATAAATGACCATATTAAAGTCCTTGCACCTTTGACAAGATCGATAGATGCACCGACCCCAAGATCAAATCAACGGCTGCGCACTGTCCAAAAAGTCAAAGCATTAAACATGAGCCATAATGGTCAAAGGTTCCGATTAAATAGTGAGTAAGTCTAAATAATCAGATGACAGTGCTCAATCATCTTTAAAATCAATGGTTGCGCATCCTCTAAGAGGTCAAAGGTTTAAGAAAAGTCATCATGGGTCAAGGTCAAGTTAAAATCAGAGTCCAACATATCGGACGATCGCGCCCATGCGATATCCAGATCAATGGCCATGCATGTTTCAAATTAATCACCTATTAAAAGTCAATATTAAAAGAATGTGCCCCCTTGATTAATCGTCGGGCAAGTTACCAAGATCAAACGGTTACGCTCGATCAATTTTTAATCTAACGGTGGCACGCTAATTGAAAATACATTAAGGAGTGTTAAGATTCAAAAAATATTAATTAATGATAATCATGTTATTAGCAAGGGTTTAATACATCAGCTAATTCCCCCTTTTAGCTTAAACATGATTAGTATTATACACCCTTGATTAAACTAACTTGCAGGTTGACTTAATCCGATGATAGCGCTTGTCTCCACTCAGATCCAATGGTCGCATCAAAATCGTGAATGGTAAGATGAAGACTAAGGTAAAGATAAATATTAATTGTGTTTAGCGAGGGTTTAATACGTTGACTAATCCCCCCTTTCACCTTAATCATGATTAATAGAAAATCAAAAGTTTTTACATTGATTATATGGTGGGCATCTTATTGGCAATCTAACGATAGCACCCAAACTAATCCAAAAATCGATGATCATGAAGGCTTGTAGTGGTGGCAAAGGATTGAAAGCTAAATGAAGATATTTTAATGGTACACAAATCGGATGACGATGCTCATTTCTCCCCAGATCCAATGGTGCACATACGGGAAGATAACCGAAGGTTAATCTAAGCATTATTATTTCAAAAGGTTGATTAATTGACCCAAGGTACATAGGGATTTTTCTCATTTATTAAAAACTATGTGCATCTACATGATCCAATGATCGTGCCTCACCATAGTAAGATCTAACGGTGATCACAAAAGAAAAATGCACGTATCATATGATTACCATCAATTAAAATGAGTTGTTAAGGTTTGAAAATATAAGGATTAAACATTGGATAACCATGATTAATTGAAGACCATAAAACATGTTATGTCAAGTGTTTATATGCAGCTAGGTACATTAACCATCATGCAGGTCTCGGGATATCAATGGTCATGCTAGCATCCTATCCAGATCGGATGACAACGCATCAACCGACATTCCAAGGGCAAAACCAATCACTTGCATCCGACGGTTGTGATTAATCATGGTTGACTTAGGGAAAAAGGGGCATCATAGGAAATATAAAAACCAACGCTCACACCAAGAATCGGATATCACAAAAATCCTGAAAGAGACATAATCGATCCCAAAGATCTAGTTATCACTCGGATCCGAGGTGGCACGAGGTTCAAAAAGGGACACTACCCCCATGGCACATACCGTTCCATGTCAGATTAAAGATCCCCATTGATGAATGAATAGAAAGCATGAATGATTGTAGGCACATGAATCAAAGGGGCCCAAGGCATGTAAGTTAACAGACATCACCCATCATAAAACATAAAATTCTAGAAATGGCTGAGTTGGCATGATTTCGTTGGCCAATTTTGAACAATGGTTGGTGGCATCGGGTCGATAACGAAACGTGCAAATTTATTAAGTTCACTCCACCACCCTGTATATGAACTTACGAAACCTAGTCAAGGCCACTCCACTGATATACCAAGAATTAGAATTGATACATCAGAAGCACAGAGGGAAGAGAGTATTCAAATTCTGAAGAACTCAAAGAAGAGCTTGACCAACAATCATGAGAGCAATGGCATCATGGGGAGATGTGTTCATACCAGTAGATACATGAGAAGCCATGAAGTTTATCATAGATAAATCACCCTATTATGTGATCTTTGGGCCACCTATTCCTGGCACCACCATGTATGAGTTTACCCAAAAATGTGGGGCAAATAAAAAACCCAACCAGGCTCAACTGTACGAGATCGACAATGCCTGTATTAAGAGTTTCGCCCAAGTGATGGAAGGCGATAACAGGACCCCATGGATAATGGTGGATTTATTCCATAAAGCTCATAGGTTATAGTACAAGGGTTTTCCCAGAGACAATAGATGGAACAGTAACCTTGGAAAGCTGATATGCCCGAAAGTGCACTTCTCCTCAGACCTGATGGCTTGGCTGGTAGTAGCATACGATGAAAGAACAAAGACCTTTCGAGATCACAAGAATCGATCGGTGTTCAGCATCAAAGTCGAACATATCCAGGAGGTGTTCAAATTGATGAATTATACCACGTATCTGGTAGACCAGGTAATCGAACACCAATCTCGTATGTTTACTGATATGGAAGTTTTTAAAAAATTGTTCGATACACATGCAACGATAGAGAAAGAATTCCCCATTAACAAAAATGCTTTTAAACCCTGGGTACAAGACTTCTGTGACATGATAAACATAGTATTAGGAGTACAGGATATGAATAGAATAACAAAAAGGGTTTTGTATTTAGTTGCACAATGTAATAGAGGATATAATACTCCAATCTATGCCTGGGAACTGGAATTAAGCACCCAAATGCACAAAGAAATGGTAGAACTAAGAAGAGCAATTTTTGAACAGAGGCAGGAGATGCCTCACTTTTCATAGTATTCATTTCTCATTCACCTAATAGCGGGCCAATTGGGGGAGGAAGCCCGTAAGAGAGTAAAAGTCGTCAATAGCCCCTATGTTCAGAATAGTTTCTGGAGACTTCATGAGGGACGAACTCACATGGGCTGGTTCTGTGATCGGTTCCTGGTAGAAATCCATTGGGCCTTAACTGGGTTAGTTCCAGAAATATTAGGGCCAGGAGTAAAAGCCTTCATTAAAGAAAAGGAAATCGGAGATTACTTCTTCATAGAGGGTTTTACTTACATCAGATTGTATGGAGCTAAGATCCCTCCTAAGGTACTACCACAGTACTGCCCATTGTCCATAGCAACCCTAGAATTATGCAGACAAGTGGTAGAAGAGGCTAAAATGAGACTGGTTAAGAAGCATGGAAAAGTCCCCTGGCTTGATGTTCCCTACCATTTTGGGGATTATGTATTTGTTGGATATCCTTCCCTACTCAAGGGAATGTTTGAATTGGACAATATGGGATTCGATGAAGTGTCATGGAGGTTTTATGACCCAAAAGGAACTTACAACAAGATGATGGAGAAGAGAGAGTATGCTCGTATACTACATCGGGGAGATGCTTTTGAAGAAAGCTTATTAGAGGCAATGGAAAAAGGATTAGATTTGCAAAAAGTATGGGATGAATTCCCTCCCAAAAAAAGGGGCAGCACACAGGTTTATGAAGCCTATGATTACCCTACAGAACTGAGAAGGCTTCGAGAAATTTTAGTGGATACTACAACACCTGTTATGCCAAGGACAGACCCAACAATTAAAGAAGACCCTTTGCTGGAATTGATAGAGGAGCAGGACATAGACTTAATGGAGGTCACTATTAGAGTTGTTGATGTAGTAGAACAATAGGTTAGACTCCCAGTGAATGACCAACTCAGAATAGAAGCAACACCAAAAGAAGTTCCTCAACAGACCTGTACAGACAAAGGCAAAGAAATAGTAACTTCATCTTCTCAGAAAGCATCACCTACAGAGCAAGTTGTAGTTCCCATATCTGATAATGTGCTAGCTATAACCAGTGTGAAGAAATTGGCACCCATGGCCATCCCTACCTCTATAACCATAAAGGGATAGGAGATCAAAATCCCATCAATGATACAAATGAATCCCAGAAAAACTGGTGGACTGGGTGGCCTTTTCCGAAGTTACTTAGTGAAGAGTCAAACAGAAATAACACCAGTAGAAGCAAAGAAGCCCAGATTGTCTTTACCAGTTGCCAAGGTTGTTTTGGAAAGAACAGATGAGCAGGCTGCCTTCACTATTACAGATGAACAAGAGTTGCAGTTAGTAGCAGGGATGAGAAATACAGAAGAACAATCTTCAGAAAAAGTAGAGTTGAGGACAACTATGTCAGATATTGCTGAGATTAATCTCCCTCCTCTACAAGACCCACTAGTTCTCAGTACCAATGAGGAAATAGGAGGATCATCAATACTAGGTAAAGACGTTGATATAGCAAAACTTGTCAAAATAGTGAATGCTCAGGCCATTGATCAATTTGTTGAAAATATTGAAACACTCAAAAAACAATTGGACCAAGAAGAAAAGGAAAAGGTAGAATTAAAAGTTGTGATAAGTAAGCAACAAGAAGAATTAAATAAGAAATATGCTTCAATTTCCCAGCCCCCTGTAGTAACCAAGGTTCAAGATCATGTATATTATTTGAATGTAATGAAAAAGGACATGTACAGAAGAATAAAAGCTCAAGCCAAAGGTTTTACTGAAATGTTCAGGAAAATAAGGGTGATTCAAATAATTGCTCAAGAAATCATGACCTTGATGCAGGAAAGAGAAAAATATTTTAAATTCATTCACCCAACCCTGGACTACATAGGGGATCATTTTGAAGAACTACAAGGACAAGAAATAATGACACCTGAAGGCAATAAGATTCAAATCAATTTTGAATTTTTCAAAGCAACCCTGTTTGGATCAAACCAAGAGAAATGGACAAATTATGTGACTGAGATGAATGACCTGATAAAGGATGCTATAGATAAACTGGCAGATATTGGCCTATCCTTATATCAATGCCTGGAAGCATCAGACATAGAAGGAATATTCAAAGAAACCCTTGAGAGATTTGACTGTGAACAAGGTGATGAGGAGGAAATGATTAAACAAACTACACTCATGGTGAATGCTACAGAAGCTTTACTACTTCAGTATGATAGAAACATGCCTATTATTGTTATATAGAAAAATAGAATTTTGCAAGAAATGAATATGCTCAGGATTGCAGCCACTTTTGACACAGAAATATGGAGGTTGATTGATGAGCATATTAAAGGGTTGCAAAGGAGTTTAAAGGGAAAAAAGGTCAATACCTGCAAACAACAAAAAGTAGATTCTGCACCATAGATAGCTGCAATAATAGGAGACATCTCTGGGGTAGTTAAAGGGTCAAAGGATCAAGGAAAGGCAACTCAAAAGAGGCCAGTTCGGAAAGCAACGACTAAACGCACCAAGAAGTAGCAGAATCAGATGAAAGTTCTCCTCATACTTAAATCACCAGTTTAGTGGGAATTTGTTTGAACAAGTCAAAGAAGGGAGCACAGTCAAAACCTCAAAGCCAGCTGGATAGCACCAATTTTGGAAATTCAATCAGATGATGCCAAGTGTACAACCAGAATTCAACCAAAAATAATAGAATCAAGAACCAACAGCTATAAAAGGAAGCAGGCAGGTCTGGATTCTGCATCAAGCAATTAGAGAATAGCATTTTTGCTAAGAGGTATACTTGAGTGCCCTGTTAGTTGTGTTGTTGTATTTCTTTGTGTCTATTTTATTTTATTCATTCTTTCTTCCTCCCCTTGTTGTGCAGGATTGTATGATAGGAAAGCGTTCAAGAAGCTGAGAATATTTCCAGTCTTATTGAGCCTAGGATTCAGAGATTCTTCTATTACCATATTGGAATAAGGAGAGTAGGAGAGACCTGTTACATCATTTGAACAGAGTCTTCTCCATTGTATTGTTGTATTATTTTGAGAAAAATAGAGTTAAAAGGCATTTTGCCCACTCTGCATGTAATTTTTCCATGAATCAATACAATTCTGAATCTTATTCCTATCATTTCTTTGTCTCAGTATTGTGTGTATCTGTATAATGGGTTACATTATTTGAATGCATTATACACGTTTCTTTCATTAGTTAACTTTTGGTTTTGTTACGATATTCGAATGAAATCAAGAACGCTAATTTCCTTTTCCCCTTCTCTCTGTTCATAATTAAAATTGTTGTTAAATTGCTATAACAACCCAATGAATCTAGGCACCGGTCTACATAAGGCATAACAGTTGGTTATTTTCATGCTTGGTCATTTTAATAAGAATACTTATAGTTTAATATAAATATGGAGCGTGCAAATTAGAATTTTAATTAAAGAATTGTCGTTGGGGTTTCCTTACCCATTCTGCCATCTTCTTTAGCAATATTCGGGTTTAGCAGAACATGAGGCAGGTCGACCAGAGCCTGTAATAGCTCGTTGGTTTCAAACGGATTCTTGTAGCGTGACAATTGATTTCCTATGGATGCAAGAATCGGTTCCAATAGGTCCCCCTATATTAATCCTTTGGAACTCTTGAAATAGCCTGTAGGAGAGTCATTAACAAGGATGGAGAAATTAGTAGTGGATATACATTCCTCAATGAGAGCAATATATTCAGGATGGAACCCAAACCCAGAGAGGATAGAGAAAAAAAATCTAGGAAACTCTATCAAAAGCCTTGTTCATGTCAAGATTTAGGAGAAATTTGGCCTTGCCACTTTTTTATTTAGAATGAATAATTTTTGGAATAGTGATGATGGTGTCCATGATGAGTCTCCCCTGGATAGAGTTGCCTTGATTGGGAGTAATGATGTGAGGGAGGATTGGTTTGAGTCTAGTGGCTAGGGCTTTAGTGAGGATTTTATAGAGGACATTGCAGAGGTTGATGTGGAAAAAAATTATAAGAGTGCGGATCTTGTTGACATTGGGGATGAGGGCCAAGAAAGTGGAGTTGAAATCTCCAGGGATCTATTTATGAATTTGCATTTATTGGATGGTTGAAATAACATCAGGGCCAAAAACATCCCATAACCATTGTAATAAGATAGGAGGAAAGCCATAAGGACCTGGGGCTTTCCCACCTTGCATGGAAAAAATAGTGGCATGAAATTATTTAGTAGAATGAGGTTTGAGCAACATCTAATTGTGATCTGAAGATACTAACCTTGAAATATTTTGGAGGAGGACCTCATATGTTTGATGGTCACAAACGAGACTAGGACTGAACAACTCTTCAAAGAAATTGATAGCCTCATTTCTGACTTCAAAAATATTTATAGTTACTTCCCCATTTTTTTTGATGAACTCCTTTATTTTGTTACAACATCCATATCTTATGGTGTTGGTGTGAAAGAATTTTGTATTTGATTCCTCTTCTTTGAACCAAGTAACCCAGGACTTTTATTTCCAAAAGACTTCCTCATTTTTGAAGATATTATGAAATTATATCAGGAGAGTCTTCTCTATGTCCTAGAGGTTGGGATAAGGATCTCCATGTTGCATTGAGAGCTCAATGCTAGTGATTTGAGATTGGATTTGGTGCTTTTATGGAATATATTCCCAAAGACCTCTTTGTTCCATTGTTGTAGTTTTATTTTCACATACTGAAGCTTGTTGCTCACTTAGGAAGCTTTAGACCTAGAAAACTTACATGACCACCATAGAGATATTAGAGATTTGAGGTTCAAATATTGAATCCACATAGATTCAAATATAAAGGGTGACTTGAAAGGAGAAACATAGGAAACACAATCCAAGAACAGGGGATTATGGTTGTAACCAATTCTAGGCAACAAACGCATGATAACATCACTAAATCTAATAATGCATTGATGGAGATGATAACTTGATCAAGGTGAATCTGGATAAGTTGGTCCCCTTTCCTATGCTTGCTCCAAGAGAATTTGGGCCCCCCTTAGATTCATATCCATGAGTTTGTTGTAATTAACAAACACTGTGAAGTGCTCATAAGAATTATAGTGATTTGAGATCCTCCTTTATTGTTAGTGGAGAACAAAGGGAAGTTTAAATATTTAGCCAACATCTAGGCCTCTAATGAGAAGACTTATCTAATTTGGTTGAGAGAAATCCAGATGTGATTCCTCTTGGATAGGGAGTTGGGTGCATAGATGTTTGAAAGGACCCAATAATAACCATCCTCTTTGTTGAAAAACATACCATTCATGTAATTTTCTTCTAAAAATAAAAGGATCAACTCAACTTTCTTAGGATCCCATAGACATAATAGTCTACCTGAGGCTCTAATGGCTGAACTAAAAAGAAAATCAAAATATTTCCAAACGTATCTTGATATGCAAGTGGTACTCTGGAAATCCAATTTAGTTTCTTGCAGTAAAAAATAGTGGGTCTAAGATCTCTCCTCATGGAATTAACTAAGCATTGCTTATTTCATCCATTGATACCTCTCACATTCCATGAGAGGATCTTTATTTGTTACTTATTCATGATATTCTCTTCCCTCTTCCAAGATGAAGGAGAAGTTTGGATTTTTTTCAACTTGGATCTCAGAATATCTGGATGAGCCTGAGAGGGTGAGATGGTTGTCACTGGAAATATAATTTGAAGCTTCTCTATTTTTGATATCTTGAGTAGAGGGGCATCCCCATTTTTTTTGAACCAATATCATAATAGATATTCCTTTGGGTATGGGTAGAAGGAGGGCTAGGGGATAAAGGGATGGAGGGAATAGGGTTGCAACTAGGGGAGCCAAGGAGACTCTTGGGAGAAGGGGGAGGGCTTTGGGGATGAAAAAAATTGGGATTAATGGATTTAGATGTGTGATTATCATAAAAAAGAGGGTAAAAGTGGTTAGATATGTGAATAGGTGGAAATCAGGGAGGAGAAAATATAGGGCTCATTAGGGAAGGAGTAATGGGCTCTCCATTTAAGAGTGCCCCTTCAACTCTAGTGGAAGGAGGAAACTCAACAAAAGGGGTTTGAAGGGATGGGAGCAAGGTTTGGGTGGCATTAGAGGATGGAAAGGGGTGGTGATGATCAAGTTTGGGTTGAAAACAATCCTCTTTGGAAGGAATAGGATGTGTCTTAGGTACCTTAGAACATTGAGAATGGAGATGGCCTTGCTTGGAATAGAAATAACAGAAAATAAGTTTATTTTCATATTCAATGAGTTGACAGAAGGTACAAACCTTTGAAATGAGATTGATCAAAGTAGGGAGGGTTGAGTCCAAGTTTACATTGATGCACATACAATCCTAGATCATATAGGTTCCTACTCTCATAGGAGGATGAAAAGTGATCAACTCTACAATGTCCCTCATGATACCTCAAAGAATATCTTCATGTTAAAATAGGACCGAGAGGCCTAGGAGCTAGACCCAGATGGGAGCATAGTTGATGTTTTGACTGGATGGATCAAAATTCACACTTTATTTTCATAGGAAGATATCCTTTCATCTAAAGAACCACGACATGCTTATGAGGATTCAATGCCAGTCAGTAGGGTTGTTTAGTCGAATTAGAAAGAAATACCTACGGAGGACAACTAGATCTAAAGCTCCTAATGGATCCCAAAAGGAGTGGATCCATTTGTGGATTGATTCTGTGTCTAATCATAATCCCAAAAAAAATTTGACCAAGAAGTTGGAGTTTTGGGTAACCATGGAAGACATAAGTTTGCAAAGGATCTCGAGGTTACCATCAGAAGGATGTAGTTCAATCCTAGCCTTGAGAGGGCTAGGGTTTGAGTTGGTTTTGACCATATCTACAAAGGATCAGTTTAAACTAGGAGCACCTTATCCTGATCCACCCACAACTATCATTATTGCTGGAGGAGAGCTTCTTTTTGGTGTTGGTGAAGCTTCCCTTCCTAGTTCCACTAGGGCATTTACTATTTTTTTGGTGGATTTTCAATTCGTCAATGTGTCAAAAATTGTAGATACCAAATTATCAAAGCTAGAATTTAAAAATATTGATGTGGCTTCACTAGATATGTGGGTTCCCATCATGGACCCTTGATAGAGGGATCCATTGTTAAACAAAGTGGTGAACCCTAAGTCATATGATTGTTTACCATCGACCATAGAGATTTCTTTCAATCCTACCAAGTAAAAAGGAGGTTTCCCATTCTCTTGATTCATACCATTTCCATAAAACTCATTTTACCCTTTCCATCACCATCGATGTTGCTTCTACAACCTCTACCCGTGCCATCTCCACAAAAATTATTGTCTCCATCTGCGATCGTTGTTGTCGGTCCCATTTTTTTTCCCTTAAATTCAGTCTTGTACATTTTTCAAATATCCCTAACAAATTATTTGATTATTTAATGGAGTAATAAGTACTTAATTTAGTATTGAAGGAGTCATAAGGATATAAAGTCTTTTTTAAATTTTAAGTTTTTGAAATTATTTTTGAAGGTTTAAATTTTTTATGATTTGATTTTTAAAGGAGTTATAAGGTTTGAAGTTTTTAAAATTAGAAATTTTTTTATTTAAAAGTTTTTTGAAGAAATTTTATTTATTGAAATTTTGCAAATTTAATATTAAGGAGTTAAAAGGTTTTCTACATCAAAGGTTAGAAATTCAAAATTTGCAAATTTTATATTTTGAATTATTTTTTTAATTTGGGAGATAAAATAATTTCAATTTAAAAAAACAAAATGGATAAATGACAAAGATGAGCATTACAATATAAGAAAAATTATCAAAGTACAAAACCATATTTTATTAGAGTTCAAAAGCAAAATTTGTATCAAAGACAATATTTTGAATACAAAGGAAAACATCATAAAAGAGTTCTTCAAAACTCTTATCGAAGATGTGAGATTACATCACTTGAATCTCATCAAAAAATTCAAGAGAAAAAGGTATTTGGTATATATATTCAAGGGTTAGTCATCATATGGCTAGAAAATTACATTGGTTTGAATCCTTAGAAGTTAGGGATAATATCTCACTAAAAATTATGGATGATAATATGTATCAAGTTCAAGGAACTAGTAGAGTAATACCTGTTGAGTGGTGTTTTCACCCAATTGTGAAAGCACACTCTCCGGTAGGATCTGAGTCCTAAAATCCTCTACTTGCAAAGAAAGTAATTTCTCCAAGGTTCCTGTTATGCTGATTCTTTGTTTACCAATGATGCTATTCAAATGAAATGCTAGGAATACCTTAGGGTTTTCAAGTGGATATTAATAAGGGGAACTGTAGTTTACTTTAATTTGGATTTGCAATGGACTCTGAGCTTTGGTGGATTTTTAGTTATTTATTTAAATGACTGTAATTAAAATGCAGAAAATAAAATAAGGGTTTGAAAATAAAATACATGCAAATGAAGGTGCAATTAAACTACATCCAGAATGCTATCATCAATTCGATGAAACCGAAGATAATGAGGTTTTTGCATACAACCTAACCTATTGAACCTGCAAATTCACACAATCCAGGTAAGCTAGGTGCGGGATTCTAGGGTTTTTACTGTAAATTCAGATTTAGACATTCGCATGAAGCAACCAAGAATACTTACATCAAACTTCACCTAAAAGCCTAGAAATCTGAAAAGGAAATGTAAGACATTAAATCATGTATACAGAAAAGACTCCTTCTTTCTCATCAATAAGATGCCAACTCTCTATTTTTTTGTATTAAAATGGTATATCAATGGCAATTACAGAATGTTCCAGGTATTACAAATCCAGAACTAATGAAGGAAATTGCCCAAGTGTAGGCCCAGAATGGCATGAAGCCCTTGTCTCTGCAACTCTGTAAGCAACAATTTCCAACCCTTCCTTCAATCTGCACTTCTAGTTTTATACTGTTTGGCGTGGCTCTTCGATTCTCCCTGCATCTCTTCGTTTCACCTTTCGAAATGTGTCCCTTCAGATACCTGCCTTTTCGATGCCTTATTCCATGCTTTATGCCGAAACGCTTGGAATATTCCATTGCATGTAACGCTTCTGCAACTCTGACACCTGTATGCCACATGTCTCATGTTCTTCATGCCTTCTGTAACGTCTTTCTATGAAAATTGCAACAAAAATGACATGCAGCCTGCTCACCTTCCTAGCCTCGAAAACGTGACATGTCGTGAAATCATGACATGTCACGATATCGTGATGCTTTCTTACCCACAACCTTGTCCGCCTTCTAGCACAACAAAAATGAGACATGTCGCGATATCGCAACGCTTTTCTACTTCGGGCCATCTCTTCGAAACCTGTCGTGAAATCGTGACATTTTTCCTTTTTGTACCCTTTCGCTATAACTTGTCACGAAATCATGACACCCTTTTGTTTCTGGCTGTAATGCTGCCTTCTGTCATGAAATCATGATGTTTCTCTTCTCCGTACGCCTTGGCTGCTTCCTGTCGTGAAATCATGACAATCTTCACATTCGGACTGCCTTGCTGCAACTTGTCGCGATTTTGCTACCGTTTTGATCTTTCGGGCCTTTTTGTCGCAACTTGTCGCGATTTCGTGACATTTTTCACTTGGAGATGCTTTGGCCACTTTCTGTCGTGATATCGTGATGTTTTCCTCGCTCGCTCCACCTTACTGCTTCCTATCATGAAATCACTACCATTTTTGTTCTCCGTACACTTCGGCAAAACCTGTCGCGAAATCGCTACCATTTCCTCTTTCGGACCATCTCTCCGAAACCTGTCGTGATTTTGCTACCATTTCTCTGTTTCGTACACTTTGCCGAAACCTGTCATGATTTCGCTACCATTTCTCTATTCCGTACACTTTGCCGAAACACGTCATGAAATCTCAACCATTTTCATCATCCGTACACTTTGGCAAAACACGTCACGAAATCGTGACCATTTTCATCATCCGTACGCTTTGGCAAAACCTGTCATGAAATCATGACCATTTCTTCGTCCGTACACTTTCGTCGCAACACGTCGCAAAATCGCTACCACTTCTTCGTCCGTACACTTTCGCAGCAACACATCGCGAAATCGCTACCACTTCTCATTTCTAAGCAGTGGCAGCTCCATACGTCGTGAAATCGCAACGATTTTCATTCTTGCCTTTCTCTCTCCTGCCTAGGCCGTGATAGAGCAACATGTCATGATTTCGTGACACCTTTTCATTTTTACCAGCGACATGTCATGATTTCATGACACCTTTTCATTTTTTACCAGCGACTTGTCACGATTTCGTGACACCTTTTCATTTTTGCCAGCGACATGTCACGATTTCGCGACACCTTTTGTTTTCTTTTCTCTCTTCTCTTTCGGTCTGCGATGTGGCGACATGTCGTGATTTCGTGACACTTTCCTATTTTCGACAGTGATGGCACGACAGGTCATGATTTTGCGACAGGTCACGATTTCATGACATGTCGCGATTTCGCGACATGTCACGATTTTGCGACACTTTCAACATTTAGGCATTTTTTCTCTTTTCTTCATTTTTAGCATCTGGGTCACCGAGATTTCTTCCGCAAGCCTGAAAAAAATGTGGGTCCCAAATTTTGGGGTGTGTTGTGGATTAGCCACAACAAATGGCGACTCTGCTGTCAAATGCTCTTGAGCATTTTTAGTAAGAACCCAACCTGAAACATATCATAAACTCGAAAACATGTGTTAGCACATAGGCAATATAACAAATGCCCAAAGATCAAAAGTACATGAATCAACAGAATCATCAAGTATTAGCTCAGTGTGTGCAATGAATTTCTTTCCCTATCATTTGAAATTGATCCACACTCCATTATCAGTTTTGCATGAATGCATATGTGGGATGGTGAATGATTTGTGTACCCTAATGAATGTACTAGGAGATTTTTCTTTCATAAAAGGCATGGTCATTCTTATGGTATTATGTACAAGCATTCAAGATTGCCAAACCCTCTTAGGGTCCACTAATTCATTACCTTATTGTATCCCAAAGTTGGTTATGAGTCCCTACTATCTGGAACCCATGTGCAAGTGAATGTGAAATCAAAATTTTGGGGAATCAGACTCCCAACCAACCGAGATGAGAGTTTAACCCTATCCTTACTATTCTAATTTAAAGTTCATTACCTCACTTTGAGAAAAATAATTAAACCAATTATGGAAGAAATGGTCATGCTAGTCTAACCCTTTAGACAATCGGTGGTCTTGTTTTTTAGACAAGACATGATGCCATGCATGGGCATATCTAACCCCACAATCCAAAACTTATCCTCATTTCTTTGGGCCTTGGGGATGACTACCCATCCTTTGCAGAGGACAAGTAGTATGATCCCTACAATCCAATATAAAGATGAGATGAAAAAAAATTATTTATTTTTTTACTTCTTGGACGTTGGGGATGACTACCCATCCTGGCTAGGGACATGTAGTACGATCCTTACAATCCAAACTTTAGATGTAAATGGAAAATATTAATTTTGTCATTTAGACCTTGGGGATGACTACCCATCCTTTGTAGAGGACAAGTAGTACGATCCTTACAATCCAAGATTTATTATGAAATGAGACATAAGAGCTTTGGGGAATTGGATCCTCAAGCTAAGTTCGATGAGGATTTATGCCCTATCCTTACTACTCCATGTGGGTCAAATCAAAGATTTTGGGAATTGGATCCTCAACCTAAGTTAGATGAGGATTTAACCCTATCCTTACTACTTTGATTTTAGGCTTTAAGATCTATGGAAGTGGTCAAAACCACTGTTTTAAGGATCATGTTGCATAATAGGATAGACATGAAAAACTTCTTTCTCCCAACCTTTTCCTCCAAGTTAGGTTTTGATTATTTTGCTCAAGATCCTTTTTAATGAATGAGACGTGCTTGGTTCTAGATATCTCAAGACTCAGTTTCCAACCTTAGGATCTTTCTTACATTTATGTTATAACACAACCCTAAGAGGATTTGACATACTTTAATGACTTGTACCTAAGATGCATATGCAACTAAGATGAAATGTATGTAAAGTGAGATGGAATATGAATGCATTATCTCTTGAATTGCAAGTGAAATGATTTGTCATGCAAAACTGACTCTTTCATGCATCACAACATCAAACAATATAATTTAAGATGCTTGTGTTACTTGTGGAGCTTTTACAAGACAATTCCAATATTTCATATTCTCCTAACCTTAAGCATAAGTTGACATCTCAATTTTTTATTTTTTTATTTTTTATTTTTTTTTTTTATTTTTTTATATATTTTTTATCAAAATTAACAAAACATGTCAATTGAAATCAAATCCACAACCAAAATTCTAGCTAGACTAACAATCCTAACAATAAAAACAAAATCTGAAAATCCCCCACCAAAACCGTAAGAACAATATCAAAATCTCACAACCTAAGGGCTAAAATAATGCTTTAAAATCTGCCCATTAACCGGTAGCATGAAATATCTTCCTTCTAAGGTTTTTAACCTGAAGGTATTCTTCCCAAGAATCTCTGAAATTTGATATGGGCCTAACCAAAGACAATCAAACTTTTGATGATTCCATTTTTCCTCATGTCTTTTGTCCCATAGTAATACCAAATCTGAAATTCTGAAAGATTTAACTTTGGCCCTTTTGTCAAACCATATTTTGATAACTTCCTGGTGTTTATTCATGTGATTCATGGCCTCTTCTCTCTTTTCATCAAGGTGTAGCAAATGACTTGACCTGACTTCAACTTGATCATCTGTCCCCAAATACTCTTGTATGAAATGTAAGGTCTGCAACTTCAAATTTGTAGGAAATATCGGGTCTTGCCCATAAACCAAATGATAGGGAGTATTCCCTATGGATTCTTTCACTCTGGTCCTATCTGCCCAAAGGGCAAACTTCAATTGGCTGTGCCAGTCTCGAGGGTTATTTTCTAGCAACTTCTTAATGGTATTCAACAAATTCTTATTTTAAGATTCGGCCAACCCATTTCCTTGAGGATAATAGTTGGATGCAAACTTTAAGCTCACTTTGTTATCATATGCCCAATCTGCAAATTGTGTAGAAATAAAAGCTTTACCATTGTCACTGACAATAGAATCAAGCATTCCAAATCTTGTCATAATTTGGTCCTCAAGGAATTTAATCACAACGTCCGTGGTGGCATGTTTAGTAGGAATCGCTTTTGTCCACCTTGTACAGTAATCTGTAGCTGTCAATATGAATTTATGGGAATCAGATGAATTTGGGTTAATAACCCCAATAAAATCTAGTCCCCACTATGCAAATGGTCTTATTTCAACTATAGGTTGTAACGACATGGCTGCATTTCTTTCTCTATTGGCAGCCACTTGACAGATATGACAAGATCGCACATGGGCATGTGCATCTTTGAAAATATGTGGCCAATAGTATCCTACTCTCAGGATTTGATGCGCTGTTGCATTTGCTGCACCATGACCAGTTCCATGTTTCCCATGAAATTCCTACAACACCCTGGTAGTTTCTTCTTTGTTCAGGCACCTCAAGTAAATACCTTCATGATTCTTCCTGTAAAGCACACCAGATTTCATCAAAAAATTGACAGACTTAAGCCTCAAAGCTCTTCTCTATGTTGAATTTATATTAGAAGGACACTTACCAGTCAATAAAAATTGCACAATATAAACATACCAGTCATCCTTAGCAATGTATTGGCCTATTATTTGCAGATTATTTTCTGCGATCGCCTTCGCCAGTCCCTGTCCTCGAACTAGTTTCATAGGTTGGATTTCGAGATCAAATTCTTGGATGGTGGAAATCCATTTTCCTCTCTTCTCACCTAGTTCATTTTGTAAAAACATGGTCTTCACAGTAGAGTCAGGCACGATGGCAATAACTCTGCTGTGCACAATGTAATGCCTAAATTTTTTCACCATTTTAGAAAGTGTGTACATTTGCTTATCAAGGACTGGATACCTTAATTGAGCATCTTTCATGGGGGCACTTAAAAACACTATGGGTTTTTCGGCACTATCCTCACCTTTTTGGGTTAAGACACTCGCAAAGGAGTGTTCTGATGCGAAAGCATAAATATAGAAAGGCTTGGAGTAATCTGGACTTATAAGGAAAAGGGCTCTGGAAATGGCATCTTTGATGTTCTAGAAGGCCACTCTACTTTCCTCGTTCCATTTTACATCCACATATTTCTTGAGCATCTTGTTCAGAGGCTTGGCTATCTCAGCAAAGCTAGAGATAAACTTCCTCACAAAATTAACCTGCCCAAAGAAAGATCTCAATTCTTTCTTACTACTCGGGAGAGGTAGGTTTTGGATAGCTTGTATCCTTTCTGGGTTGATGGATATGCCCTCTTTTGAAACAACGTGACCCATCAATTTTCCTTCTGTTACTCCAAAAATGCACTTTTTGGGATTTAAGGAAATTCCATGTTCTCTGCATCTTTGAAGCACTTTCTTTAAATCTTTGACATGTTCCTCTCTCTTTTTTGAGAAAACTAGGATATCATCCACATACACGATGATGCATTTGCCTATGAGCCCTTTGAATGCATAATCCATGGCGCGTTGAAAAGTTGCACCAGCATTTAACAGTTCGAACGACATTCTCTTATATGCAAATGTCCCCCACTTGGTAGTGAAGGTTGTTTTCATCCTGTCATCTAGATGTATAAGAATTTGATTGTACCCAGAATACCCATCGAGAAAGGACATCATTTTAGATCCATTCACCATTTGTAGAATTTCATCGATTGATGGCAATGGATAATTATCCTTTTGAGAGGATTTATTAAGATTTCGAAAATCTATGCACAGCCTAATCTCTCCACTCTTTTTTCTCACTGGAACGAGGTTAGCCACCCAGGTTGAGTGCCTAACGGGAAAAATGATTTTTGCTTCCAATAATATTTTAACCTCCTTTTCGATCAAAGGCTCCAATAGCGGGTTAACAACTTGCTGTCTTTGCCTAAAATGCTTGGAGTCTGGCTTCAAAGGGATGGTATGTGTGATAATGTTTTCGTTGTATGTCTTCAGCTCATTGTAGTTCCAAGCAATACAATCTATGTAATGCTTCAATGCCTGCATTATATTGCTCCTTTCTTCATCTGTACATGCCTTTGCAATGTACACCTCCTTTGGATTGTCTGCACTCCCTATAATTGAATCACAGGCATCTTTAGGGAGTGGGACTCTTTTTCCTTTCTTGGTCTTGCATCCCATGTCGAACATCTTTTCCAACGAAACCACGTCTTTAGGAATTTTGTTGTATTGATACGCAGTTTCAATTTCATCTTCTGTTTCATTCTGCCACCTTTCTTCCTCATCAATCACCTGATTTTCAAAAATACCCGAGTTCGTGACAAATTTGAAAATGTGCCTGTCACTTTCAAAAACCTAGAAATTCTTCACATTATCGGGTATTGATGGACAAGGAACCAGTTCAATGGAAAACTTTTTGCATCTTCTTATATCAACCGGGTTCAACATGCCCGTGACGACTGCACGAGAGTCTGCTATTCAATTTCCTTTTCTAGAAATAAGGGCTATATTGAATGCCTCGAACTCCTCCATGAGGTCCATAACCCTAGTTCTATAAATGCTCAGTCTTCTTTCATGGCATGTATACTATCCTTTGATTTGCTTGACTACCAACTCAGAATCTCCCATAACCTTCAAGCATTTAACATGCTTGCTCAATGCTAGACGTAAACCAAAGATCAATGCTTTGTATTCTACCACATTGTTCATGCAAGGAAATTGTAGTCTGTAGGTAGCCAATAATGGTTTACCTCCTGGACCAGTGAGCTCGACTCCAGCTCTTACTCCCTGTCTAGATTTTGATCCATCGAACCTGAGCAACCACGTGTAATCATTTTCCTCATAAGAGCCACCATGACACGCCTCCTCTTTAGGATCTTCAACAACTTCCTCAACATCAAGTGCATAAACTCCTAGTTCTGGCTCAGAAAATTGAACTTCATTCGGCTTGTTAAATTTTTTTATAATATCCTTAATCCTCGGTTCATTTTCCACTCTGATTTGGTTTGCAATTCCCTTCCATGGTAGCCACATATGTGAGCAGTCTGTTGAAAAATAGCCATTTAGAGTTTTCATCCAATCCCTTGCAAGTAACATTCCATACCTACTTGGAATATTAACCACCAAAATATCTACAACCTGCTGGACCCTGGGTTCAGAATTTAATTGAATCTTGACATCATATAAGGTCCCTACCACATTTACCTTTGATCTGTCCAGTTATAGGACTGTACATCTGGATGAAACAGGCTGCAGACCTAGCATTTTACATATTTTTGTAGGCATGAGGTTGCTTATGGCACCTGTGTCCACCAAACAGTTATGCAAATTCTTACCCGCAATTCTCAGAGTCAATAAGAATGGCGGGACATCCCTTCTCTCCTTTCGCAAAATAAGATGGGATTCAACTCTTTTTTTCTTCCACATTGGATTAGGTGAGTTCAAAGCTTTTATCAACGCCTCCATTTGGCCAGGTAATCTAGCTGTGTCCAAGAATGAAAGGCTAGATTTGGACTTCTTCAGATCCTCCACTATGTCATAGTTTGGTTTTTTGAATTTGACTGTCTTCTGCACATCATCAGACATTTCTCTTCTGAGTGGAGGGGAAGGATTATTATTTGCCTTTGTATCTGGAGGAAGAATATAATTTTTTGGAGGTGTCGATGAGGTTTTAGGGGCTTTAGACTTACTTCTCAAATGGTATCCATGATTCCCCTTTCTGAAATCTCGAAAATCTTGCACCTCCTATTCCAAAATTTCATCTTCTTCTTCCTCACTCTTCGCTTCTTGATGGTATACAGTTTCCATCACCATAATATTATCATCTTGATGTTGTGATGGATCCTCATTTGATACCAATTCCAAATCATCAACTTGTGCCTGAAGACAATGAGTGTATCTAGCAATTTCAGGATAATTCCTCTCATTGTGCTCTTTAGTGTTGTGCAACCTACACCCCCTTTCCCATGCCAAATCTAAAATATTCAAAAGAGAATTGGATTGGCTAGGTCCTACAAAAGTATCTAGTTGATTAGCAATGGGAGCGGGAACTCCCCCATTGTTAGGTCTGGTGTTCCAGTGCCTCCCTCTATTGTTAAAATTTTTATTTGGGTGAGGGGCATGGGACTCATACTTCTGCTGTTGAACCCTATCATTGCTCAGTTTATGAACTAATTTCTTGAGCTCTTCGACCTCTGAATAAACATCCTTTGGTGGAATCATATTGTTGTTAACCCCCGTTGGATTCGCATAATTAATGGGGTCTTGATTCAACACTGGGGTCGGGTTCGAGGAATTTGATTCTCGTATGGATTGACACTTTGAATCGGGGTTGGATTTGGAAAAGGAACTATGGCTTGAGGATTGACTTGGCTAGTTCCTTGCATAGTTGATTGACTGTTCTACAAAAAAGCAGGGACAGGTGGAATGGATGTGATTGGTTGGATTGGAATGGGTGCATATGCCGGGGCTGGTGGATACGGCTGCTAATATGGGAAGGCGTTCACGCTTTACACTTGTGGTGCCATGAGCTAATTTGCCTGGGGAGCTTGACCATATGGAGCATACTGTCCCATCATAGGCATCTGGGTAAACCCGTAGCCTTGTGGTGTCATTTGTTGCTCGATAGTCATGGATTCATTATAGGCCAAAGCCAACGTGGTGACCTGAGGATTGCATCTCATAAACATAGCTGTCATGGGGTCCAATGCCCCAAAATATATCTATAAAGCCACTACGGGATCAATAGCAAAATTCCTAATTGCTCTGTTATAGCACTTTTGGAATCTCTGATTAAACATTCTGATCGGTTCCCCTTGGCCCCTTTTGCATGTAATAAACTGATTGTAAATAGTTGCGGGATCCAAGGGTGACCTAAATTGATTAACAAAGGCATTTTCCATATGCGTTCAAGAGGTGATTGAACCAGTTGGCAAGCATATATACAATTCATATGCTATTGGATCTAAGCTCATGGGGAAAAGTCTGCAGGCCACATCTTCATACTAAACTTGCAGCCTAATTAAAACATCCCTATAGGCTTGGATATGTTCTTCTACTGTTCTTGGGCCATCTGGTTTGTATTTGGGCAGAAATATTTCAATGTTCTTGGGGATTTCATGAATATCCCCAACAATATTCAAAGGAGTATTGTTAGCTCCATACCAAGGAGCTGCTGGAGCTTGAGCCATTTGACTCAAAATCGATGAAGACAAACCTACAATAGCAGTAGAAATATTACTGACTATAGGCACACTAGGGGCAACTGATATCACAGGTGTAAGTCCACTCGATGTTCCTAGAGAAAATAGGTCTTTTGTGACAGGTGAACTTACGACTTGCCTGGATTTATTCTTAGGAGTACCAGTAAGGTCATGAAAAATGGTTTCTTTGGTTGTTTGGGACCTAGTTGCAATACGACGTGGTGGGTCCAGCCTGCCTGATGAAACCCTTGGCTATTTTGAAGAAAACCTGCAACAGAAACAAAAACAGTGTTGCAGTTTAGCCGTCTGTGAGATTTATTAAATGATTTCAAAATTAGATCAAAAACAAATTATTCAGGTATGAAAATCAAAATTAAAATAAACCAATTCGGGCCCTCCTTCTAGCGCCAATCTGTTGAGTGGTGTTTTCACCCAATTGTGAAAGCACACTCTCCGGTAGGATCTGAGTCCTAAAATCCTCTACTTGCAAAGAAAGTAATTTCTCCAAGGTTCCTGTTATGTTGATTCTTTGTTTACCAATGATGCTATTCAAATGAAATGCTAGGAATACCTTAGGGTTTTCAAGTGGATATTAACAAGGGGCACTGTAGTTTACTTTAATTTGGATTTGCAATGGACTCTGAGCTTTGGTGGATTTTTAGTTATTTATTTAAATGACTGTAATTAAAATGCAAAAAATAAAATAAGGGTTTGAAAATAAAATACATGCAAATGAAGGTGCAATTAAACTACATCCAGAATGCTGTCATCAATTCGATGAAACTAAAGATAATGAGGTTTTTGCATACAACCTAACCTATTGAACCTGCAAATTTGCACAATCCAGGTAAGCTAGGTGTGAGATTTTGGGGTTTTTACTGTAAATTCAGATTTAGACATTCGCATGAAGCAACCAAGAATACTTACATCAAAATTCACCTAAAATCCTAGAAATCTGAAAAGGAAATGTAAGACATTAAATCATGTATACAGAAAAGACTCCTTCTTTCTCATAAATAAGATGCCAACTCTCTATTTTTCTATATTAAAATGGTATATCAATGGCAATTACAGAATGTTCTAGGTATTACAAATCTAGAACTAATGAAGGAAATTGCCCAAGTGCAGGCCCAGAATGGCATGAAGCCCTTGTCTCTGCAACTATGCAAGTAGCAATTTCCAACCCTTCCTTCAATCTGCACTTCTGGTTTTATATTGTCTGGCGTGGCTCTTCGATTCTCCTTGCATCTCTTCGTTTCACCTTCCGAAATGCCTCCCTTCAGATACCCACCTTTTCGATGCCTTATTCCATGCTTTATGTTGAAAAGCTTGGAATCTTCCATTGCATGTAATGCTTCTACAACTCTGACACCTGTATGCCACATGTCTCACGTTCTTCGCGCCTTCTGTAATGTCTTTCTATGAAAATTGCGACAAAAACGGCATGCAGCCTGCTCACCTTCCTGGCCGCAAAAACGTGACATGTCGCGATATCGTGATGCTTTCTTGCCCACAGCCTTGTCCGCCTTCCAACACAGCAAAAATGAGACATGTCGCGATATCGTGACGCTTTTCTGCTTTGGGCCATCTCTCTGAAACCTGTCATGAAATTGTGACATTTTTCCTTTTCGTACCCTTTCATTGTAACTTGTCACGAAATCATGACACCCTTTTGTTTTTGGCTGTAATGCTGCCTTCTGTCATGAAATCACGATGTTTCTCTTCTCCGTATGCCTTGGCTGCTTCCTGTCGTGAAATCACGACAATCTTCACATTCGGACTGCATTGCTACAACTTGTCATGATTTCGCTACCGTTTTGATCTTTCGGGCCTTTTTTCCGCAACCTGTCACGATTTCATGACATTTTTCACTCGGAGATGCTTTAGCCGCTTTCTGTCGTGATATCATGATTTTTTCCTTGCTCGCTCCACCTTACTGCTTCCTGTCACGAAATCGCTACCATTTTTGTTCTCCATACGCTTTGGCAAAACCTGTCACGAAATTGCTATCGTTTCCTCTTCCGGACCATGTCTCCAAAACCTGTCACGATTTCGCTACCATTTCTTTGTTCCATACACTTTGTCGAAGCCTGTCACAATTTCGCTACCATTTCTTTGTTCCGTACACTTTGCCAAAACACGTCACGAAATATCAACCATTTTCATCATCCGTACACTTTGGCAAAACACGTCGCGAAATCACGACCATTTTCATCATCCGTACGCTTTGGCAAAACCTGTCACGAAATCGCGACCATTTCTTCATCCATACACTTTCGCCGCAACACGTCGCGAAATCGCTACCACTTTTTTGTCCGTACACTTTCGCAGCAACACATCGCGAAATCGGTACCACTTCTAATTTCTAAGCAGTGGCAGCTCCATACGTCGTGAAATCGCGACGATTTTCATTCTTGCCTTTCTCTCTCCTGCCTGGGCCGCGACAGAGAAACATGTCACGATTTCGCAACACCTTTTCATTTTTTCCAATGACATGTCATGATTTTGCGACACCTTTTCATTTTTTACCAGCGACATGTCACGATTTCGCGACATCTTTTCATTTTTTCCAGCGACATGTTGCGATTTCGCGACACCTTTTGTTTTCTTTTCTCTCTCCTCTTTCGGGCTACGACGCAACAACATGTCACGATTCTGTGACACTTTCCTATTTTTGGCAGCGATGGCGCGACAGGTCACGATTTTGCAACACTTTCAACATTTAGGCATTTTTTCTCTTTTCTTCATTTTTAGCATCTGGGTCACCAAGATTTCTTTCGCAAGCCTGCAAAAAAGGTGGGTCCCCAATTTTGGGGTGTGTTGTGGATCAGCCACAACAATACCTAACATACCTTTTTCAAATTTTGTGCTAGAAAATATTTTATATATTCTTGGACTATCAACTAATATTATCTTAGTTGCTCAATTGGTTGAAAAAGAAATATTAGTTGAATTCAAATATATAAATGAACATAGCAAATGCATCATCAAGAATTAAAAAAAAACTAAAGCTACAGATTCAAAAAAAAGGAATTTATACCTTAGATTTGATGGGATTTTCTCAAGATATTGTTGAATGTGTGCCTCAAGATGAAATTAATGATAAGCTACTTGAATTTTTAGAAATACAGGAAATACGGAAATGGATCCAACGTATTCCAAAGTTATTCTACAAAAATAAGAAATGGATGAACCCAAGATTCAATATGATGAAGAATATTCTAGAGAAGCAAAATTTCATGAACAGTACAAGGTTCACTTGAAAAATAAATACAAATATGAATACCAAGACTAAAGATTAAAGTCTTCAATTACCAAATAATGTAATAGAGGGGTGTATTGAGGAATATTACACTATTTAGTACATGTTAATGTACCCCCATGGTACCTTCATGGTACAATTGTAAATATGTAATAGATTAGGGTTGAGTCTATAGTTTAGGTGTGTGATTTATATTTTCCTTTTATGTAAGTATAAATGTGCAAGAAATATGCAAGAAATGTGAAAGTGTCATGTAAATTAGAGTGCAAGTGTAGATTGAAATAATGTGCACAAGTGTTATGTATGTAAGAGTGTAAATATTTAATGTGAGGATGTTCAAAAAGTATCTTAGATTAAAATAGCATGTAGAAGTGTAAGAGTCATGTAGATGTGTGCAAGTTTTCATGAAGAGTCTTTTGTGCAACTAGTAAGACGATAAGCCAGGAGTCATGAGACTTGTCATATGGAGAGCAATAATAATGTACTTGAAGAGTCATATTACTATGGCTATATTATGGAGATAATACTCCATTAGAAATAAATAAGGAAGAATAAAAAATAAGAAAGAGATACAAAGTGTAGTTTGTTTGAGAGGGGGTTTGGAATAAATCTTGTATAGAGTTTTTGAAGAATTAATATTGTAAGTTTTCTATATGCATAGTTCATGAATTACTTAGGACATTTACAATAATATTTGATTATATAAATAAATATTTATTTTAGTATTATATAGGCCTTGATATACATATTAATTTGCTCATTCTACTCATTTTATTATTATTTTGATCTTTAATATTGTGGCTATTTTATATTGGAACTTGTGATATTTTATGATAGTAGGGATTAAAAAGGCAACACTACTCAAATACATTTTCAATAGAAGATAGGTGATCTACCTTCTTCCTATAAATGAAAAAAAACATCTAGAAAACCTATGATAAAATTCTCAATTTATAGTTTAATTTGTTGAAAGTGTAATCTAACTCATGGCCAACGCTGAAATTGTATGATACAACATTTTATAGGTCTACTAGTAACCATTGTACAAATATATTAAATTTATTGTATTATTTTATTATGTAGGATGGGCTACGGTTGATCTTATTATGGTTAAACCCATATTGTAACTTGTAATAAACTAAATCCCTCTTCCTATGTCAACTTAGGCTAGATTCTATAATTGGGGTATTGGTATTGGCATTTAGCTAAATCCCTCTTGTTAAATCCATATAGTATCAAAATATTGTGATTCTTATTTATGGATAGTATAGTGATTATTTATGGAACGTACATGTGCCCAATAAATATTTATCTTCTTCAGTCTTTGTTATGTTTTTTGTACATATAAGATTAAAAAATTTAAGGCTAGTCTATCTATTTCTAGAAATATATGTGAATTCTAACATTGTATTAAAGTGGGTATGGAATAGCACTACTTGATCATGTAGAAAGGTCATTTAAATTTTCTACCCTCTTTTCAGAGTCCGAGGGTGAATTACTTATCAAGTATTCATAAGCATATTCAACATAAAAGGCAAAGAGAAGAATTTTTTATCATTTCCTTTGAAGTTTTAAAAGACATTTTACTAAATATAAATTTAACTTTAATTATCATCAAGGTAATATTTATATTTTGCATGAATAATCACATTTTTTTAAGTGTGATGGTTGTCATATTTTCTCATAGACAAGTTGTGATCAAAGGAAAAGGAGGTGTTGTTCAAATTCCAAATTTTGAACCCAAATTTTTGCTATTTGCCTTCTTATGTGAAAGTGTGCACTTTGACTCAAGGGTTTCCATGTGATTTTTGTCCTTATTAAAGGAGAAGGGCCACCTTCGTATTTGCATTAGCTTCATGGTGATATGACTAGCCAAGATGAGACAAGGGTATAGCATGTAGAAGGTTTAGGGTTTAATCACTCACTATCATTTTTTACTTTTTAGCACAAAGAAATGGATAGCTTTAGCTGATGTTACAAATATCAAAACTAAAGATATGATATAGAAAATTGGTTATATGGAACAAAAGAGTACCTAGACAATTAAAGAACCATAACTTGCTCCATGTGACTACACCAATAATTTTGTTTATGACCGTTATAGATTATACAAAATATGTATTCCATAGAAGTGTTAGCACTTTTGTCACCATGGTAGGCATTCCTTAGTTGGTTATGCAAGTGTGGTTAATGTTAAATTTAAACAACCTAGGTTTATATATTTAGGGGTCTACTTCTCTTTGTTCTAAGCACAAAATTTTTTTAATACCCTCTTATTTGGAAGCACCAATGTGGTGACTTCGCTAGTGAAAGAGACCATGCATTCACTATGATCATATCTAGAAAATATGTGAAGCAAATAAAAATAGTATTAATAGACAAAAAAAAAATGAAGAGAGAGATGGCAAGAATTAGAAGGTGAATTGATATAGAATGAAATTGCACAAATTTTATTGCATTTCCAGTAGGGATTACAAGCATATAAAGGCATAAAACCTGCCCAAAATACAAGATTTGCATATATTCATGAGATATTATTATTAGAAAATTCAATATCAAGGATCAACTAACACCTAAAGTATGTAAACCAATAGCTAACTAAATATGATAACTAAAAAACAAGAAACATTTTTACATGAAGCTTCTTATTGCATGTTTTTACATAGGAGATAGTAAAATAATAAATAATTTAAATCCTATGTTATCCTCATCATTCCTACCAATAATGGAAGAATTGGAATCTAATGCTTTCCAAAATACAATATTGATATGGTACTACCCTTAAACTACTACTAGTGATGCATGCTATTGAAAATATTTTGGACAATAGTGTAAGCAAAATCATTGCATGAAATTCATGAGAGGCATCACAAAGACAACTCTGACTATAGGAGTACACATGATTCAATGATCAATGGAATCAAAACAAAGAGCCATGGTCAAATTAAGAGACAACAACTTCAAAACTAGAGTACTTAGATGATTCCCATGATTGAAAAAATAATCTAAATCATGATAGAATCAAACAAGAGGAGCATTGTCATGAAAAAATCTACTTCTAAACAAGTCTCAAACATGAACAAGAATGTAGTAAGCAATCATGAAATTTCCTAGCGAAGACTAGGGATGTATCAAAAGGATACAAAACTAGGAAGATGGAGGTTTAGCATAGGTATTATTTGGGCACTAATAATGAGTTTTAGGTACTACCAATAATGCACTACATACTACAATAAATTTTTGAACACTTCCAAATAAATTTTGCTAAAGAGAGCCTAAAAAACCCAAATTAGAGGATAAAAAAGGTAACCCAAATCCACAAGATTGGAATGAGGACCATTATAGCTAGAAGTGAGGAATAATAAATTTGGAGAACCATTTGTTATAGTAGACTTTTATAAAAGTGGTATATTTTGCTTCCACTAGATCTGCCTTAATTTTTTTTTTCGAATGAGTATATATAAGCCTATACACAAGAAAGGATAGATGGATTAATTTGTGAGAAAACAATATCTTTCTAGGAAAAAAGAAATGGGGAAATGATTTTCCCTCCAAGTGCAATATTTTAAGAATATTATCAATATATTTTTGGGGTTTAAAAACTAATTGGCCTCCTTTTTCACTTGCATTTAATTACAAGAAGAAAATTAAATATAAATGCTTCAACAAACCCTTCCAATGTATATGTGGGATAATGGAAGTAGTGCTATGTGTATTGTCTCTCATCACTCAGTGGAAACCAAAGAAACCACGTCTAGAAAACATGACAATTAACTCAATTCTTGTTTTGGGTATAGAAAACAGATTCAATTGTAGAGGCACCCTTGTTTATGGTGGAGATTCTCAATTTATTATGTAGGAAGGTGCGATAATCCATGTTATTCACATAAATGTGGGTGTTGTATCCATTGTCATATCTCTTAAATTTTTGTTGTTGTGGAAGATACACACAAGACCTCACTCCATAATTTATGCATTTTTGCAATTATTGACATTCAAGTTTCTCTATAGGGATATTTAAGCCTTTGTTAAAGTGGATGAAGAACTTCTTAGCAACCATGAGAATTAAAGAAAGGCTTTTTGGTTGAAAATCTATGATCTTAATAGAATTGGCTCCTTTACATTCTCCTTGATTGTAGTCCTAAAATGTGAGTTATACAACCGGATGATATTTTGGAAAAGGGAATCTTCCCACTAGTACAACCCATCCACATCAATTCATTTAAAGGGGTCAAAATTTGAGTCATCCTCAATTTGAGGGGTCAAATTTTCAATGAATTTTAAAAGGTCATTTATGACCATGACCCACTTTGGAAGCCAACCCATTGAATCCATCTATATAATATAAGTAACAATATATGAATTCCTTTAATCCATAGTCTTGATACCCCATCTAGATTAAAGGAGAAATACTTTAAAAAATTTTCCATAATTCTTAGGAAGCAATTCTTTGGTAATTTTGTTGTAAAGAGATATTCTTGATATACTAGGTCTAGAGCTACCATAGATAAATATTTGCAAATCCCACTAGCATGATATACCATGGAAAATACCATTGATATGATATGTGTATCCCATTTAGAATCCTTTAAATAGATCACCATTCATACCCATGCTCATCATCTCTAATAAAACCCATGTTGACCTTTGATTCATCACCATAAAGAAATTAAAATGTGTAGGTATCATTATTATCATAGGCCAAGTTTTTTATGGTCTCATGATATTATAAGTAG
This sequence comes from Wollemia nobilis, assembly GCA_028583015.1. NCBI lineage: Eukaryota > Viridiplantae > Streptophyta > Pinopsida > Araucariales > Araucariaceae > Wollemia > Wollemia nobilis. The sequence goes on from JAQPPZ010016564.1 coordinate 1,214,145, forward strand.
CTACAAAGAATGTGATCCACCTACTCTTAATAATTGTATATCCTATATATATAGGGTGTTATATTAAAATGCTTCCATGGGCTCAAATGGAAGTTGATTGGGGCTCAAAGAGGTTGTCATGTTCTTTGAATCCTATTGGCTCAAGCTCCCAATTTTCATATTAAAATCTAGAAGAGTCATAGACACTAGAGGACTTTTTGTATTTATGGACATCATTTTTATCATAGTATCATCATCCTTGCACAAGATAATTATAAGAATGAGCTTCTATCAGCCATGTCCATAGTTGGAGCTAGTGCTAGAATTAGCACTTCATTTTGATCAATTGGAGATATTAAGCAATGTGAGATACAAGATCAAAAGCCATAGAGAGTAGGGAAGGAGATAATCACCAAAGGTATGATTCCTCCCTTAATATTCACACTAAGAAAACATTTCTTTGATACCAAACTAATATGAAAAAAATTGCATGAATTTTCATTTCATTTCTAAGAGGGACTACATGCATATTAAGGCAAAAAACCTACCCAAAATACAAGATTTGTATATATTCATGAGATTCTATTGTTATAAATCCAATATCAAGGATCAACTAACAACTAAAGTATCTAAACTAATAGGAAACTAAAGCTAAAAACTAACAACCTATGAAGATTATTACATGAAGCTTCTTATTGCACATTTTTACATAGAAGATATTAAACTAATAAACAATTTAAATCCCATGCTATCCTCATCATGGGTGCTCATGGTAACCCCAATATATCATATTTTATTCATACTTATTGTGCAAAAGTATCCTCATTGAAGGGTATTTATAGTGATACCAAATCCTAAATGAGAGGTTAACCTCAAGCCAATAGAAATTTAGCCTTGAGGTTAACATTATAATACAATAATAAGAAATTATCCTTTTAAACAAGGCCATCTATAGGTTGAATAACCAATACTACTAAGGGTGAAATATGAAAGGGTTCCATAATATTACATAATCACATTATTGTAGGATTACATAAATTATTAATACCCATAGTCTTACATGATCACATGCTCATAGGCTACATTAATAGTGATCCTAAGAACTTCTTCACAATTTTGACCTTGGATTAAACAAGATCAAATTACACATATTTCAACACCCCTCATAATTTGAGCTAATATGACCAAGGAGAAAAGTAATTAGAGGTAACATATTTCTCCTATAATGGATGCTATAGTGTGCCTCCATTGTTCCTCCTTTACCTTTATATTCATTATCAAAAAGCTTGTGTCTAGCCCTCAATAATTTTATCTCAATCTTCCTTAACCTTGTAATGTAATTCTTGATTGAGTGTCATTCACTTTCACAATACTCATAAGTGTTTGACTTCTTTGAAACCTTAGAATTAACCTTGGGTAATTGAGCCTTAGATTCCATTTATTTAAAGTTTTATAGATGAGCTTGTGTATGAGAAATATCTCCACAATTATTCATTGCTACTTAATAATGGATTAGAATATTGAAAAGACCTTCAAGAGAGATGAGTGGTGGCTCTTTGATATTCATAGCATTCACATAAAGAAGCAATCCAATTACATGAAAGGGAGGATAATATTTGAAGTAATAGATTTGACATATTCTTCAACACTCTCTACCTTTCCTATTGTCATAGCTAGATCAATGTTTAGAGCATTTAAGTAACATACATAGTATTCAACATTACTAAAATATAATTGGAGAGATCTATCTCTATTCTATAAAATTCAGTAGCACATAAATTTTTCATAGAGATATGTCAACATAGACCATACCTCAATAATATTTTATTTTCTCTCTAATATGGAAAAGTACATCTAGTTCCACTAACTAAAACAGGTAGAAATCAAAATTTGATCCATTAACACAAAACAACAATGCATTAAATGAAAAGGTTGTATTTCATTAATATTGAGAGATATGTGTTACAATAGGGACATGATGCCCTTTATCCATTTCTTCTTTTACTAATGATACAACAAGTTCGATGTCGTCTTCAATCGTCCCTCAATGTAGGTGGGCTTCTTTGTATGTGGGCCACCATCGGGTTGTTGTTTGATGATGTTCTTCCTCTTCATATCTGATAAACAACCTGTGAAGAACTTGCAAAAGGGGGTTAATGTGTTGGGGGCTTGCCTTAGTTAGGCCCCATATTTAGGAAGATGAAATGACTATAAAAACATGATAAAAACTACAATGAAGTATGTAGAAGCTGATAAAATGGTAAAACAAAGCTTACCTACCAAATCTGAGGTGATTTGGGCTTTGTAGAACCAATTCACCACCCGAGGGGTGAACTGATGCCGGATTCATGGGGTGGGGGGCGAATCAGACCCTGAGAACTATTCTATAAAAATCCTTCGGTGGGAAGGTTCCTTGACTGTTGTAATGTTGTTGTTCAGATTTAGGTTCACTGTATCAGATGTCGATATGCATTTGGGCAGCATTTATGTGCTTATGTCATAAAATGGAGATATCATTATTAGGGGTTTAAGACCCACTATATATAGAAAATGGCAAGGTGTAGGGGGGAGGGTTAAGGAAACTAACCCTAGGCTAAAGTCTAACCAAAGTTAGGTTAGGGTTTGTGACATGGAAATCTCCTATTCCTCATAGAAAATATCCTATCCTCACACATGTGTGAGGAAGGATTAAGGCTAATTAGGGTTAGGAGGTCTTAAGTCAAATTAGGGCTTGATTAGGGTTTCTTAGGAAAATATCTTAGCTAACCCTAATTACACACATGTGGGAGGATGCAATTAGTGTTAATTAAGGATTAAGAGTTCTTTTAATCAATTTTGCCCTAAAAAGGTGACTTAAGTGAAGTCAACATTAAATTAGATTTTTGGAATTGACTTGTTAATTGTTTTTGTCAATTAATACCCCATGGGGGCCTCAATCGAGTATAAATAGGCTATTGGAGGATATCCCAATGCATGGGATGTGATTTTGAAAGCTTATGAGGGTTTAGGACCTAAAATCGATGGAGTGGTATATGGAAGTCTACATGATGCTATGATAATCTATGGCGATCTACGCATGACTATGGCCATCTACGCATGACTACGCATGACTACAACAATCTACACATGTCTAGGAGGATCTAAAATAGTCTACGCTAGTCTACAATAGCCTAGGGGTACCTAGGATAGCCTATGTAAACCTACAAGTGTCCCAAAAGGATCTACAAGTATGTAGGTATAGCAATGTGCAACTTTTGGGTGTCTACATTTTACCCCTTTTTGTACTATACTGTGTGAAACACAGTTTAATACAAAAATATGAAGGGTTTGTGTAGTAGGGAAAGGGATAGAAGGGGAATGGAATTCAATCAAAGGTATGTAGCCACTCGAAGCATGACCATACAACATTAACTGGGGATCCAGGGAGAGAAGGGAGGAAGGAAAGAAGGAGAAGAGGAAAGAAATAAAAACAATGTCGATAAATGGAAATGGATGATTGTGGATGCAATGTTGTGATTTTGTTGAGTCCGTATGACATTTTCAATGCCATACCAGTTGCTTGAGAATGAAAAATTTTGACTGCTTTGCTTTTGCGACCAGATCAGCGTGGTCCAAAAGTATAATTAGGACAAAAGCCTAACTAAATATTTGCTGTTGATTGATTGATGAGAACATGGTGACAAGTGTCAAACCATTTGAGTTAGTTAACATTTGGATTATTCAAACGTGACCAGATCAGTGTGGTCATGAAATCCTTTTCCAAATGTTGCACTAGGATTAGTCAACCATGTCATTCATTGTGTACCATGAATGCCAAAGTGACCTTTCCATTGTTACGCACAACTCTCTTGATTTAACAAATATCTGTTTGGGATTGAGATTATAATCGTAAGATAATCTTCAGCAAAAAAATTGTAGACAAATGTGCTAATCGCACTTTTGGATTTTTGATGTTGTGGTTGCATGCAAAGCTGACTTTGGATATGAATACCCCCTCAAACGAGGAATCAAAAATGAGGTGAATGGAATGCGATGATTTGATGATGTAGTGATTGATAAGATACCAATGCATGATGAATATGATTGAAAATTAAATTAGAAGACAAATTTGGGAAGTTCCTAGGGTTTTGGAGGACATGTGCCTGCTTTCCTAGGGTTTTGGGGGTAGTTTGGGTGATTTTGGGGTGTTTTTGCTGAGTTCGCCACCCGAGGGGTGATTTTGACCTAAATCGCCACTCGAGGGGGTGAATTGGGTCTGAGTTCGCCCCTCGAGGGGTGAATCGAGGATTAAGGCTTATTTAAGCCCTAATTTTCTTGGAATGGGTTCATTTTGATGGTGCGAGGCATTGGAAAGTGACTTGTGGGAGAATTTGATGGCACAAGGAGAACGTGGTTGATGACTTCAAGGGTGACAATGATGAGGGGATGCAGGGTAGCTGGTAGTAGGCTTGGGGACCCATCGATAAGTGTCCTTTATCTTTTTTTTAATGTATTTTAATTTTCTTAGGAAATGTAAATAAGGGTGGGGGAGGTTTTCATCCCATTTTAAAAAAAATTGTAATTTTTAATTAAAATTTGAATACATAGTGATAAACAAGCCAAATGGGTACCCAAAAATATGATCTGTTTCTAAATTGACTTGTTTTAGCGCCAGTTTGACCAGGTGATGGGTAGAGTAGGTGTGGAGTTTGACCGTCTATTTTTGAAGTAACGGTGTACTGACATTGACATGTTATTGCATTTTGTCCGTAAAAGTGGGAAATGGGTATCCCATTATGTGACTGTTATATTTTTTGGCCTTCATTTGGCATGATTTTAGAATATGTTGTTTTTGGGTGTAAAATAGTAAATTTTAATAGTTAGATCTACTATTTTAGAGGTAGCATTTTTGGAAACCGATGAAACTTTCACCTTAGAAGGGCAAAATGGGTATCCAAAAATGTTGTTTTTTTTGTAGATGACTTCATTTGGCCCACCTTTGATTTATGTGCCAAAGTGTAGGTAATGTTAAACTAAAAATGAGTTATAGGGAGCCCGATTTAGACTATATTCAACATCTTTTTGAACTTTTACCGCTAAGTGGGCAAATGGGTATTCAAAAATGTGACTGTTATTTTTGAATTGTGTGTTTTGATGTGTGTTCGATTTTGGTGTATGTATGGTAAAGTTGACTTTAAGATTTGTGTAGATTGGTATGTTGTTTTTGAATTTTGTTGACACATTTACCGCTAAGTGGGCAAATGGGTATCCAAAAATGTATTTTGTTTTTGTATGTTGAATGAACTAGTCATGTTTTGAATTTTGTGCCATAGTGGATGTGCAATTGATTTTATTTTTTATTGTTGGGAGTCAAATATGTACTGTTTGTCACATCTGTTTGAATTTTTGCCATGAAATGACAAAATGGGTATCCAAATATATGACTATTTTGTTGATGTGTTTTACCATGTGATTTGTGCACTGTTGTTGTCTCGAAGTGCATGTCAAATTAAATAGTTTTAATTTGTAAATTTGGATTGATGAAATTTAATTTGATTGCATTGTTATGTGGATTACTAATGTGTGTTTTGTTGTGGATGAATAGGTGAAAATGGTCGAACCTCGTCATCGCGTATGCCAAATGAAGGAGGATTTTGATAAGTTGATGGATAAAGCTGATGAGCTTAAGTGGTTAGATGATATATGGTTTCGAGGTGTGTGGGAGTGTAAGAGTATACACACCAACAGGGCATATGTATCTACGTTATGTGAGTGGTGGGACATTGATAAGAACACATTTCATTTTCCTACTAGGGAAATGACCATTACTATGGAGGATATATACCAGATTTATAGATTACCAGTTGAGGGTGTTTCGGTGAGGGTAGCAGCTGATGATAGCAAGGAGGCTATGTTGGAGAGGTTCTTTGGGGTAGAATGGAGAGCCATAGACACCTCAAAGATTGATTATGAGTGGTTGTGGTTGAAGGAGAAGATCTCTTATCGATAGTGTGCAGCCATGATGATGATCTCTACCTATGCGTTACCTGATACTTCTAGGGTGTTGTTCACCTGGAACATGTTAGACATGGTGAGTGATCTGGTGGAGTGTAGGGTTGTGTTTGCATGGGCCCCTGCACTATTGGCCTAGGTGTACCAAGAGCTGCACGATGTTGTTCATGGTAGGAGGATAGGATTGAGTGTTGTTCCCTTGTTGTAGGTATGGGCATGGGAACACATAGCGATCGAGAGGCCATATTTATTGCCTCACCCTATGCATGTGGAGGGCAAGGAGTATTTACCCTATGCTTTGAGGTGGAGTACAGAGGTGGAGCAGGGTATCAAGAGGCCACATGAGGGTGACCCGCTATTGTGGAGGGGTAAGTTTGGAGGCCTGACTCCTGGTGACATTAGATGGAGGCCTTGGTTGGGTGGTGTAAGGTGGGATGAGGATGATGAGAAATTATGCACCATCCGATAGGGTAGATGGTTGGTGGGGTGCTATACTCGATAGACTGAGTACTTTTAGTTTGATAGAGTAAGGTGATAGTTTGGCTTACGATAGGATGTCCCAGGGGCTCCTATGACTTACTTCAGGTGGCGAGGGGATAGAGGGGAGTATCCTGTGGTGTTGCCTTGGGTTGGGGAGAGGGACCCTCCTATGGATATCCTAGATGTAGGGGATGCTAGGATGACTCCAAAGTTTGATGCCTGGTGGGCACTGTAGAGTTGGGAGCCTAGGAGAGGTGTGGTTGATCGATGGGTGGCACCTGATGTTGGGGCACCTCCACCAGAGAGGAGAGTTAGTAGGGAGGCTCAGACTAGGGTGGAGGGTGTAGTGGGTGGTGAGAAGGAGGTTCCTCTATGATGGTCACGATGATGCTTGGGTGAGGCAACGAGCACCCAGGGAGTGAGGGTGGAGGAGGTGACTACGGGTGTTGATGTGACCTATGGGAGGGGGGGGGGGGTGGTATGGATGATACCATTGATATTGGTGCTTTTGCTAGTATGGAAGATATTCCTATTGATGTCCCAGAGGGGTGAGGTATGGAGGAGGAGACATAGGCCCTACGAGATAGAGTCCGATAGTTGGAGGTGGAGGTGGAGCAGCTAAGGGCTAGGGTGACTAGATAGGAGCAGACTATTGGGAGCTTGGCTAGTCAGTTGGTTGTAGAGTCTACGAGGAAGATACTATGTGAGACTACTCTATCGATGCATAGGATTCCTCTTCCTGATTATGATCAGGTGGTGTCATAGTCAGAGTCTCGGTCATGAGTGCGGGCCTCTTCACATCATAGCCAATGTAGTGCTACTACGGTGGGGTAGATGGGTGCTAGGGTTGTAGTGTAGGATCAGCCTACTATGGATCCAGTTCTAGAGTTTGGGGTAGAGTCGAGTAGGGCTACTAGAGAGGAGAGCGAGTCATGAGGGCCATGGGGAGACTCCTAGAGGGAGTTAGGATCTCTATGTATTATAGCCTATGGGTATTTTAGATGCTAGATGATGATGGGCATGGTCCCAGATTGTAGCCTTTGGGTATTTTGTATTGATGATATATATATATATATATATATATATATATATATATATATATATATATACATTTTGATTTTGACTGTGATATATACATGTGTCATTTTGATGGTTTGAGATGTGTTCTTGTTATGTTTGCATAGATTAGCGTAACATAGTTTGTAGGTATATATGATAGATAGATATACATGTGTGACATGGTTTAGATCTATTATCATTCTATGGTATGAATGAATTGTAGAGTAGTATGATGATTGTATTTTGAATGTAGTGTGGTGTAATATCATATGTGATTTTGTAGTGAATGCATGTAGAGTAAATGCAATAATGTGATTTGATATGGAAATGCATGTAGGATGAATGCATAACTATAATGTGTACTAAATGTATATGACATAGATGCATGGATGCATGTATGGACATACTAAAATGCACCAAGGAAGCACTTGTATCGTGGCATTTACCTATATGGATGCGATCCATTCCATGATTTCAGGGATGGTGGATAATGTAAGGCATGTGTAATGGTTTTGACCAACATAGTTGTGACAATCAAATCTCAGACCCTTAGCTATACAAGTGTTTGTGGCAACTTATAACATAATCGAGCTGGTTCAAAGTCTATCTTGGACCTATGTGTGTGAATGTGTAAGGTTCATTTATCCATTTTGAGGGAGGTAGGATTAACCCATTGTAGACGTAACTGGACTAGCTAGCTCATCCATCCGCAATAGTGATCTATACAAAAGCAAGATGCTAATGTTACAGATGTGTTACCACTTGTAAGACTATTCCACTGGTAGGCAGGCTCTTGGAGCCTATTGCTAGTGATGGAAATCATCCCATGGTGTTATGTTGAACCTAAGGACCAAAGGCGATAAGCATAACATAGGTGATATCAAGAGGCATTTCCTTTTGTTTTCTGCCCCTCATCTAGTGTTGACCTATTTTTGTGGTACTCTTTTTTTTCTTTTTTTGTTTTCTTTTTCTCTTTTTCTCTTGTTTGGTGCTCTTTTGTATTCTCGTGGTGCTCTTTTTGTATGGGCGATGACTTTTGTTTTCTACCCAATCATTTATTTTTGCTTATGCTTGATCCCTTTGTTTATCCCTAGGTCGTATGTTGACCATGCAAGCGATAGGGTGAGCAGGGGATACCGTTCGCTAGATGGCGATATCTACTCAAGATGTCCTCTTTCCTAGACTCAAAATTGTTTAATGTGTAACCTATTATGAGTGGTCCATGAGAGAAGTTGAACCAGCCTAAAGGACCATAAGAAGAATGTACAAGACTCAGTAGCTATGGGTGACACTGGATTGACTGAACTACAGAGTAGTCAAAATTAAACACGACACCTATGTATACCCTAATCCTGAAAAGGGGGAATGGACATCCAGGTGGTGATGCTAACAAGTGCATTTATTACTCCTACTGAGGCGCATTTTGGGGGAGAATGTACAAACATGAATTAAAATTTTAAATGAAAAACATATGGGTATGTGCAATGGATTTAAATGTAAATGATGCAAGTGGAAGAATGCAATATCTACAAGAGGAAAGTTACGATGTGTAGAAGGAGAATTTTAGAAGAACCTATTTACAGGTGAGTATATTGTATCATGATGATCAAAAAGTGTGATGCTATAGTAATGGTTGCCCCAACATGTGGGGTGTGTGTGTAGTAGGTGTGTATAAAATGTGAGTTGTACAGATGTATGTAATAGTCACCAAGAGAAGGAAGATGTAAAGGTGGAATGTACATATGGAAGAAGTGAGAAGAAATAGACTTTGGTAACCAATCAAGATAAGGGGATTACCAAAAGCCAACGGAGATAGCAGAGAAGAAGTGAATCAGCATAGGTAAGAAGTAGAAGTGAGAAAGAAAGAGAAGAAAAGCATTACTAAAACTACTACGAAGTGAAGTGGCATGGATCAGGTCGAGAGTGGGATGGTGAAGTGATAGTACGGCTTGGACTTCGATGATTGGTGTAATTAGAAATGTTGTGGATGTAATGGGATGGTACTGTCAGGGTACTACGGGGTGGCAATGTTCTAGAGGTAATGCGACATGGAGGACTTAGAAGTCGGCTAAATGGGAGGGAACATTCTGATGATGGAGTTCGATCGCCATGCAATATATGGTGAACCAGGTTCTCGAATGATCGACACTCTTCGATGTCATGACCTAGTTGGTGATGATAGATACAGTACTAGATCTCATTGTAATTTTATGGTTTGGCATGTGAGGGATCAATGGGCCGAATCTCGGGTAGGTCAATAAGGCCCTGATGCATAATATGGTAGAACATTTTGGATAATGGCATGAATGGAACCAGCATAGGATAAATGTATGGTTCTGTTGGGGGTGAGCGGGGTCTAGATGAAGGGTGATCTGGTAGTGGAGGTATGGGTTGAGGATCTAATGTTGGTTGGATATGAGGTCGAGGGGTGGATGTATGTGAAGATGAGGGTGCATGGGTCATAAAAGACTGGCATGGATGAACATGGCAATGGCAATGGCTCATCTGTAGCTCGAGAGCCTTGATACAGGAGAGGAGATGTTGTATCTCATGGTGTGGAGGTGATGGTGTTGGGGAAGGTGGCGATCGAGGTCTTGATGTGTGCGGTGTGTCCTGATAGGCATGGGATAGTGGATGAGGTATCGATGATGAGGAGGAAGAATGAAAAGGTCTTGGGGATTAGAGAACTTGCTGGGATGGTATGCCTCGCAAGGGGGAAGGTGGCATCTTGAGTACGGGTGGCATAGGTGATGGCTCTAAGTGGTGATGCGAATGGGAAGGGGGCATGTTTGTGCGGCCAGCTTGAGTAGCTTGGGCTACGTGGGCTTGCAAAGCTTGGGAGTAGGAAGATTCTCCACTAGGAAGTGGGACTGGTAAGCATGATGGACGAGTTGGGTGAGGAGTGTATCCTCTATTAGGAGGGTGATAGGCTCCTAGGGGGTGATGGGGATGATTCATTGGTGAATAGTGATTCATAGTATCTTCATGCAACTATGAAGGTGATTCTCATGGTTGGGTATGAGATGTTTCCTCTTTTTCATCAAAAGAGGATAGGGTGACCTGGCTATCTCCTAAGCGAGGTGAGTAGGATGAACCTCAATGGTGAGGGGAATGATGTCGGGGTGAGGTATGATGGCCTGAATGGGATGAATGCGAAGATGGCCTAGTATGAAGGGTAGCTGGTGGTCAGGCTAGGTCAGATGGTGTGATCGGTACATGTTGTGGTTGTGGATGGTCCTGCATGGTGATGCATGAGGATGTTGTAGTACTCTCCTACTGATGATGTGGGTCCTACAAAAGGAAATACAAATACCCATAGCATAAAAATGACATAAATATGAAAGTACATGTATAGTGAAATAATAAAGCAAAGTAACAGATCTACACGATGATGTGCTTAGTGATTTACTACTAGTACTGTGTGGCACTCGTGATGGTGAATGTGTTTGTGCATCATGCATTGAATGCATGAAGGTGCAATATGTTGATGGGTTCAGGATCGTTAAGGCCTTCAATATTGGCTAGATGATATGCTCCTGAGCCGTATTTGTGTGTAATAATGAATGGGCCCAACCAGTTTGGGGTGAATTTATCATGTTGTTGGCGAGGTTGACTCATGATTTGCTAGTTTTCCTTGAGAACCAGGTCATCGATCTTAAACTCATGCTGATGTACCTTACTATTATAGGCACGATGAAGGTGATCTTGATAGACTCATGTGTGTTTTATGGTATGAATGCGATGTTCATCGAGGAGTGTTAATTGATCTAGACGAGCTTGGTGAGCAGTGTCATTGTCAATGAAATATTTCATAGATATCCTTAAGGAAGGTATCTCAAGCTCAAGGGGCATGATAGCTTCAGCCTCGTATACAAGTGAAAAAGGTGTTGCCCTAGTAGGGGTGTGAATGCTCGTACGATATGCCCACAAGGCTAGGGGTATTTGATTATGCCAGTCCCGATGAGATTCTACTATGGTTTTACGAAGTATGGAACATATGGTTTTGTTCATGGCTTCTGCCTGGCCATTACCCTAAGGGTAGTATGGGGTAGAAAAGCTATGATGTATGTGGAATTTGTCACATAGGGCTCAAACAGTTTTGTTTTTAAAGGATTTCCCATTATCAAAAATGATTTGAGAGGGAATTCCAAAATGACATATGATGTGATCTATGATGAATGTTGTAATTTTAGCTCCTATAGTTTGGACCAGTGGGATGGCTTTGACCCACTTGGTAAAATATTATGTTGCAGTGATGATAAATTTGTGGTTGCTAGAGGAGGTAGGTGTAATTTGTCCAATTAGATCCAGGTCCCATTGGGAGAAAGGCCACATGGACTGGATAGGCTGAAGTGCTTGGGATGGGAGATGTGTTAGGTTTGCATGTTGTTGGCATTTGATGCAACATTTGACATACTCACAGTAGTCATGCTCCATTTTGGGCCAGTAATAACCCATACAAAGTATGCATTTGGTGATTGCCATGCCACTAAAATGGCCACCACAAGTACCATCATGGGTTTCTTGTACAACCCATTGCGATTCTTGTGGTTCTAGGCAATGCAGGAGCATGTCATCATAGCTACGATGGTAAAGGATGTCCCCCAACAAGGTGTAGCGGACCGCTCTTTGTTTGAAGGTTCGACATTGAGCATGGGGTAAGTCGCATGGTAGGAAACCTAATTTGATGTAATCTTTAATTTGTGAGAACCATGGATCATGGGGTTCAATGTTTACCACATACACACCACCATCATCTGTAGGAGGCGTGGGTGATATAGCAGATCTAGTGAGTGTATGGATGGATACGGATGTTGTGTCAGATGTTGGGTTTTATAGAATAAGGGATCCTAAGGAGGCCATAGTGTCTACAAAATGGTTTGATGATCATGGAGCGGCTTCGAGGTCATACCACTCGAATTGGGATAGGAGTTTTTGTGTGATTTTCTTATATTACTAGAGGATCGGGCAATTGCATAGCTAGAGTTCCTACACTTGATTGACTATCAGGAGTGAATCACCTATGATGTGGAGGCATTTGATATGCATGGAGTGTGCTTGTTTTAGTCCTAGAATTAGGGCTTCATATTCTGCATTATTATTTGTGTAGGGAAAGTCAAGTTTGAATGAAAATGGGAGTGGCTCTCCTTTGGGTGTGAAGAAGACAATGCCTACACCCCCAACATGGAGACATCTAGAACCATCGAAGAACAGGGTGAGGTCAGCTACAAATTTGGGTTTGACATATTCATCAACTTTAGTTATGTGGAAGATGGAATCATTGGGGAGCTGGATGAGGAGGGGTTGATTATCATTCAAAGGGGCTTCATCCAGTTGGTCGATGATGACCTGCCCTTTGACAGATTTTTGGGAAATGAATTCTAGGTCGAATTTAGTTAAAAGCATAATCCATTTAGATGTGCGAGAATTGTGATAGCTTTTATTCATCATGTACCGAAGGGGATTATCTTGAGTGATGACAAAAGTTGTGTGATTTAACATGTAGTGGCATAATTTTTGAGTGGTGAATATGATCGCTAAGCATAGTTTTTCCATGTATCCATATCTTGTCTCATAATTGACTAGGGTGCAACTGATGTAATAGATAGCCTATTCTTTGTCGAGTGTATTATTTTGAGCTAGAAGTGTACCTAGCGCAAACTCTATGGCTGAGATGTATAGAATCAATGGTAATGTTGGGTGTGGTGGTGACATAACCGGTGGTGATGTAAGGTAGGTTTTGATAGCATCGAATGCTTCTTGATAGTTATCATCCCATTTGAAGCTTACTCCTTTCTGTAGGATATGGTTGAATGGCTTGCATTTGTTAGATAATTGTGCTATGAATCTATGAATAGAAGTGATCTTGCCCTAGAGGCTACATAATTGCTTCAATGTGGTAGGAGGAGGCATCTCGATGATGGCTTTCACCTTACTAGGATCAACCTCAATGCCTCATTGGGAGACAATGAATCCTAGTATCTTTCCCGAGGTAACACCAAACACACACTTCTTTGGGTTCAAGCGCACGTTGTGTTCTAATAATCGATCAAAAATCTGATGGAGATCTTCGAGATGGTCTGCATGTTTCTTGGATTTGGCGATGAGATCATCTACATAGTCTTCAATATTTTTGTGCATCAAGTCATGGAAGATATAGGTCATGGCACGTTGGTAGGTTGCCCCAACATTTTTAAGGCCAAAAGGCATGACCTTATAGCAGAAGGTCCCCTAGGGTGTTGTAAAGGAGGTTTTGTGTTGATCGGTTGGGTTGATCCTAATTTGATTGTATCCTGAGAATCCATCCATGAGGGATATCATCTCATGACCTACTATGGAGTCAACAAGGGAATCGATTTTAGGTAGGGGAAAATTTTCTTTGGGACAAGCTTTGTTTAGGTCACAAAAATCTGTGCAGATGCGAACATCACCGGATGGCTTAGGTACAGGGACCATGCTGCATACCCATTTGGGATAGTCGATGGGTACTATGAAATCAATGTCTAGGAGCTTTTGGAGCTCGGATTTCACTATTAATGCGATAGTTAGATGCATGCATCATAACTTTTGTCTCATCGATTTGGCATTAGGATCGAGTATAAGATTATGGACTACTACGACAGGGTCAAGTCTCGACATGTCTTTGTATGACCATGCGAACACTCGGATATACTTGCGAAGGAAGTTTGTAAAGGCAATGTGCTCCTCGAGTGAGAGGCTAGTGGCTAGTTTAAGAATGTGGGGATGTTCAGGATCATCACCAATGTCAACATCGATAGTGTCTTCAATGAGCATACGAGATCCATCACATAACTATTCAGGGATGGGGATGAGGTTAAGGTCATCGATGGCCTCACTGAACTCATATTTGTCATCTACGTAGACGTCTGTGTGATGTACCTAAGGGCTTTAGGGTGGCATGGATGAGGAGGGAACGTTTTACACATACAGGACATGAGGTGAGAGTAAGAAATATCGAGGCACTGGTATGGGTGATATATGCATGATATCTATAAAATTTGGATTTAGGGTATCGTCCTTAATCTGCTAGTGACTTTAATGGAGGGGAGAGTGTAAGTCTACCTCAACCATGTTGATCGATGTTGTAGGTGAAGTAGGTGGGGAAGAATCTAGTGAGGAAGGTTCGATGGTTTGTGCATGCCCTAAGAGACTCAAGGGAGGTCGTAGAATGACTGGAGGTGAGCGAGGACGAGCAGTTGCTCTCTGTAGTTGCCTATGTATAGGTGGGAACATGGCTAAGCATATCTATGATGGCTCAGGAGGGACTATGTTAGGCTCTATTGGTGGTGTAGTTAGAGATAAGGTAGCAAAGTATTTTTCCAATCTATCCATATCATAGAATAAGGAGGTATCGGATGTAGGAGATTCTTGAAAGAAGTCATAGGGGACTGTGATGGTGGAATTGGGTGAAGGAGTATCTTCTAGTATATCCATATCGATGTACTCTTCCAAGGTGTGTGTTGGACATGGAGGAGGATGTAGGGATAAATCTTGGATCTCATCTTCTAATGTATAGACAGTGGTTGGGTGATAACCTAGGCCAGATTTGTTAGTGGGTGATCGGACACGAGGGTTGATGGGTGTACGTAACCCTTGCTCATAATAGCCTAGCCCGAACCTATGCCAATGAAAATGTTGTAGGTAGTGCAAGGCAAAGTGAGGGTTGGCTAGGTGTGTAATTGCATCACCAAAGCTAGATTATGGTGGTGGAGAAGCTGGTGGGGGGATCGAAGAGTCGACTCCTACATACACAAAATTGGTGTGGTTTTTAGGACTTCCTAATTGTATGACGATGTTGATGGTAAGGACCGAGGCTGAGGGGCAACCAAAATCATGGGTAGACTAGATAGGGGGTCACATACATGAGAATCGCATACATTATAGTCTCCTAGGCTAAAATTTGTCATGAATATGGATATGCATGGTGTGGTACGCTCCAATGACTAGGATGGAGTATTAGAATTAGATGAGGAAGGAGAAAGTTGAGATTCCCTGATGGTAGTAGTTGAAGGGTGTGGGAGTTGTTCATCTGAATTGGGTGTTGTTTGTTCCTGTTCATGACATTTGGTTGTTGTAGCTTGAACAGGATGTTTGGTCTATGTGGGGGAAGGTATCGATGCAGGTGCTGGGATATGTGGAGACGTGAATGTCCTAGGCTTTGGTCAAAAGGGAAGAGGAGGTGTTTGTGGTGTAGGAAGGATAGGGGCTTCCATATGCAAGGGTGTAGGAGGTAACATGGTAGGTTGTGTAATGGGTGGCAATGGTGATTGTGGCACCATGGGTGGAAATTGAAATGGTAGAGGCTGGGATGATTGTGGAGGCCATAAGGATGATGATGAGAATAGCCTACTAGAGGTTTTGGATTCTACCGAAGATGGTGCTAACGGTGCGGACGTCGAGGCTTGTGCTCTTGATGAACACTGGGATGTTGAGGTGGAAGTTGGGGAGGATATCGATGCTCCTACTGATTGATGAGAGGATACGAGGAACAATTGGGAGGATGAAAATGATGGTGCAGGGGGAAGGTCTGCGACATTACAAAACTTAAAGGGGTCTCCATCGGCTGGGATACAGTGGACAAGTCCATTGTGGATATACTTGAGGCAATGGTGTAGTGTGGATGGGACACACTGCATGTCTCTAATCCATGGGTGGCCGAGGAGAATATTGTATTGCATTTCTCCTTGGATGATG
This sequence comes from Wollemia nobilis, assembly GCA_028583015.1. NCBI lineage: Eukaryota > Viridiplantae > Streptophyta > Pinopsida > Araucariales > Araucariaceae > Wollemia > Wollemia nobilis. The sequence continues at coordinate 1,230,369 of JAQPPZ010016564.1, forward strand.
TGGAAGAGGATGGGGATTGTATGGATGCCTACGCGAATAGGTAAAACTATGGATCCTATGGTAGGTCTCATGGAGCCATCGAAAGCACGTAGGTCTAGGGAAGGCATGGCAAAATGGGTTGGAGGGAGGTGTAGGTGATGTAGAGCTATTGTAGATATAATGCTAATGGATGAGCCCATGTCAATGAGTACCCACTTGTAGGTGATATCATTGATTATGGCTTGGATGTGGAGAGGGGGATCTGCTCCTTCTCCAACAATTTTTGTTATCTCATGGTCATGGAAGCTAATTGAGGGCTGAAGGCATCATGGGATGTTTCCTATAAAATTGACAAAGGCATTCATATCATGCGTCTCTAATTCAATGGAGCATAAGATGTCATTCAACACCTCACGATGGGGTTGTGACTATTGTAGGAGATCAAATATGGATAGCCATATGGGGGCATTACGTAACTGATGGGTTAGGCTACCATGGATGGTAATCATATTTTGGGGTGGTGGTGGTACGGTAGTGGGCATTTGAGGTACTTGTGGTGATGTGAACTGAGTTGGGTGGGGAAATGATAGGTGTTGTCTGGCAAGACGGGTATTGTTGGTTTCTCGTAGTAAGGTTGATCATACCTACTACACCACGTGATGGAGGATCATGTTGGACATTGTTCACTTGGTGAGGTGGTGTTGGGGGATTTTTTGGAGGTCTAGGAGGGTTGGGTCCTCTATGATCCGGTAGAGGGTTTTGGAAAATCCCTAAGTTTTTATTCTATGGGGCTAGAGGATTTGCTACCTGAATGGTGCCCCTATCGATTAGGTCTTGAACTTGCCCATGGAAGGAGTGACACGAATCGATATCATGGCCACGTTGTCTATGGAAAGGATAAAAGAGCTACTCATTATACCCATGAGGCTTGGGTATATTTGGATCCAATGGGCAGATCTCAGGTAGGACAAGGTGGTTTCTCTCAAATAATCTATGAAATAGAGCTAGCAATGGTTTGTATAATGGTGTGAAATTGCATGGTGGAATTTGTGTACGCATGCCTCGATATTTTTGTGGTCAAGGTGGAGTAGGAGCATTGATCTGGGATGCTTGCACTTGTGGTATATAGGGTGGAGGAGTCGGTGTTGGTGCTAGGGTAGTGGCTGTAACTTGGTTGGCTTGTGGTGGTTGAGGGTAAGGTTGATTTGGTGCGGTCCTATTGAAATGGAAGTTGGGGTTATAGTTGGATTTGGCTCTCAACTTAATCTTTCCAGATTGAACCTTAATGTCTTTGATCACTTTTTCTTGTGAGATGGCATCTTCAAAAGTGTAACTTTGGTGAAGCTGGAGGGATGTGGAAATATGTTTGTGGCAACTCTTGGAAAAGAGTGTCATAAGCTCTAAAGTGGGGAGGCTATGGGTGAGGTCATGGATAATCGCTCTCCATCGGGCAACAAACTCAGTGATGGGTTCGTCATCAACCTATCGTAAGGCATACACATCAAAAAATATGGTTTTTTTCTTGATGTTGATGGAAAAGTGTTCTAGGAAGGAGTTGGCTAGTTGCTCAAAGGTATACAGGCTATGGCATGGGAGCATGTTGTACCAATCCAACACTGGCCCAATGAGCAAGAGGGAAAAGGTACGCAACATGAGGGGGTTACTACTATGAAATTGATAGCAAGATGAGCGGTAATTTCTCACATGCTCTCTAGGGTCTTCCTTACCTCTATACTTGTCAAATTTTGGTATTTTGAAGCGATAGGGGTAGGGAGGAATGGGAACTGATGGGTGAACTAGCTCATTGCATAGTTCATCATAACAGGGCTTTTGTGGCCCATAGCTAGAGGTGCGCAGGTTCAACATTTTGACTTCATCTCGTAAGAGTTGAAGTTTGGGTGCCATAGGAGTTGAGGGTTGGGCTATGGTAGGCTAACCCTATGGATGTGGTAGATACTAGTATTGTTGTTCTTCATAATACTATGGAGAGTACTATTGTGCCTGATCATGATAAGGCGGGTACTGGGTGACATGTGTTATCATATCTACAGGCACACTAGGTTGTGGGGTAGGTGTCTATTATGGGTAATAGTACTATGACTATGAGGCATGTGGTTGTGGTGCAGGTACTTGTTGGGTTAGTACCTACTATAATGGTTGGGCCATAGGTGGTGATGACCAAGCCAGAGGAGGTGTAAAGAAGCTAGGTGCAGCTGGTAATGGTGTAGGTGTCGAAACTACCGATACTAGGGGTGGTCAAGATGAGGTATCAAAGGATGGGATCTATCTCTACCCTGGAGGGTAGGAAGTAGGGAAGCTAAATTGTGTGGAATAGTTTGGTGAGGTGGTTGGGTAAGCTGCTGGTCTCGATCCATAAGTAGGAAAGAGATTGGGTGTAGGAGCTTGGATAGGAGGAGGTGGTGGTATCCTAAAAGTTGTTGTAGATGAAGGTGGCTCTAAAGGTTGGGTATCATACACTTCGGATACCTAGGATATTGGAAAAAAGTCTACCAAAAATGTAGGGTAAGCTACTTAAGTAGGAGCTTGGTTTGAGGGGAAGGTGTATGTGTACACCCCCGCTTGGGTTTGTGCATCTTGTGTCTAAAGGGGCTATTGGGAGGTGCCTTCAGATATGGTGAAGAATGGCTCTTGGGAAGATGATGGTTGGTACTCTTGTGAAGAGTATGGGTGTGAGGTTTGAGGAAATGCTTATGGTTCCTGTTGGGGAGGGATCTATTGTGCAGTTTGGAAGGATGGCTTCTAGCTTCCTACAGTAGAGGAGGATGGGTCGAACACCATTCCTATGGTAGGGGTGAATGATGCAACCTCAGGATGGGTATGGTTTAGGAGGGAGGAATCATTCTCAAAAAGGGATTGAGATAGATTTTGGAAGAAAGGATGCATGAAGGTGGGTGAAGTAGGCATGACCTCCTCATCTATGGTAAATAATGGATGAGGTTGTCCTGGTGCTATGTAGATCACATGGTCACAGAACGTGGTCGATGTATTACATGTAGATGGGGATGAAAGAAGTGGATAATCCTCTACAAGTGAAGTAGCGAGGGCTTCACTCAAGGTTGACATCTCATCATGAGGCATCATGTGTGTGAGTTGTACATCAGATTCTATGCATGAATCAGATGTGTCTATGGTCTTCCCCTTCATGATCAAAGGAGTAAGAGTGGACTGACTAGAGGAAGGGGGAGGCCATTCCTCTATAGAGCGTGCTTGCTCACGGGCTCTACTACGGGTGACCACAGGCATAGTAGCATGTGTAAAAGGGGTTTTAGGAATAAAACCTGTGTTATACATACTCAATGGTGTCTAATGTAAGTGTAAATTAAGTGACATGTTGTGTGTGGCAAGACAATATATAGTGTAGTGTGATGAGACTGATCCGTGATCATGCAAACAACAATAGATCAAAATCAATTCTAAATGCTTAAAAATAAAAGTGTTTTTTTTGTTTTGTGTGTTGTGATGTTGATACTCCCTATGTAGAATCATGGGTAATGGAGTGAATACTCTAGAAAATAGGGAATGTCATCGACATCAAACCTCCTGCAACACCCAAAGATGCACAGAATAGAATGGTATCACAATGTGCAAATGGTGACCTGTATGGAAGGCACAATAAAATGATATCCTAGAAGGGGGGAACCCACTATACTGAAGTGAGTTCACAAATTCCTCTCACGAAGAGAGGTGGCACTATCTAAGACCTTCTATCAGTATACCCATGCTTTCGCTTCACCCTCGAGCGGGCTTAGTCAAGAATGATAGTTACCAATTCCACAAATTATACTAGCCTTGTGGATGAAGGTTCTAATCATGTCCCACTATGCAGGTAACCACTAGTGATGAAATATAGGGCCCAGTCACAAAAGTGGGGGATTTTTTGGTGATGAAATCTAGAAAACCACTCCTGTGGGGCTGCTAGGTGTCTAGGGGGGTGAGTTGGTGGAGGGTAAAACACCTACCACACCAATCTCGAGCGATGGATTGGGGATGAAGTCCAATCTCACCACTTGTTTAAATACCACATGAGTGTGTGTGGGTTTATGTTTTGCTAATGGTGTATGCAAGGTAAGAAACTAACTAGTTGCCTTTTCAAAATAAAACTAATCCTAATGCCTTTTTGGAAGCAAATGACTAGATAATTGTATTCTTTGCAAAGAAATGGTCTAGCCCTAAATGCCTTTATAAAACAAATTAATCTACTTTGCAAAGCATGGAAATATGCAATCCAAGTGTGTGGAGTAAAAGGGGATAAGTAAACCCTAATTTAAACTATATATTACAACATGCTTCAGAAATTAGGTGACATGGAAGAGGGGGATTAGGAAACCCTAATTTAACCATTAGAATGTACACTTATTTTAGCAATAGATGCTATAAACAAAAGGGGGAAACAATGTAGGCTTGTACTACATGCAAAACAACAAAGGAAAATGTAAATTTATTTGTAAAATAAACTTAAAGAAGTTGCTAGAAAGTTGTAGGTCTTGAAACTTCAGAGAAATTTAACAATCCTACGAACTCGAAATGAAAGCAAATCTACACCTAGAAATTGTTATTCAACTAGTGCATGCTTTGTGCTTTCAAAATGTTACATAATAGAGGTGTAAAATGAGGCATACCTGCATTCTGATGCTATATGGGGTTTTCTTGGCCCTTGAAGGAATCACCCCTATGGATTTGGGGGTTTTTGAGGCTTCTATGCTCAAATCGCCACCCAGGGGGTGAATTTAGTTTTGAAGGCTCAAATATGATATCTAATAGTTCAGAAGGCCTATGGAGGTTGCAGGGAGGTCTGAGAAACCAATATTTTGAGGTTTTGGGGCTCTTAAATGCAAATTCCACCACGGGGGTGAATTGGTGACTGGTTCATAGGGTAGGGGCAAATCCAGTTTAGAGGCTCCAAATTTGAAATATGATGGCCTAGGGTGGTTCCTAGGGCTTTGGAGATCTCTATGAAAAGCATATTTAGTACCTAAAAACATAGAAAATAGAGAATAAAGTTATATTCACTTGAAATAGTTAACCTAGCATTGTCCATTGTGGGGGTCCCATCGGGCGTTCTAGAATGAAATGGGTAGAAATCGATATTTGATCCATTAACACAAAATAATAATGCATTAAATGAAAAGGTTGTATTTCATTAATATTGAGAGATATGTGTTACAATAGGGACATGATGCCCTTTATCCATTTCTTCTTTTACTAATGATACAACAAGTTTGATGTCGTCTTCAATCATCCCTCAATGTAGGTGGGCTTCTTTGTATGTGGGCCACCACGGGTTGTTGTTGTTTAATGATGTTCTTCCTCTTCATATCTACTAAACAACCTATGAAGAACCTACAAAAGGGGGTTAATGCATTGGGGGGCTTGCCTTAGTTAGGCCCCATGTTTAGGAAGATGAAATGACTATAAAAACATGATAAAAACTGCAATGAAGTATGTAGAAGCTGATAAAATGGTAAAACAAAGCTTACCTACCAAATGTGAGGTGATTTGGGCTTTGTAGAACCAATTCGCCACCTAGGGGATGAAAATGATGCCAGATTCATGGGGCGGGGGGTGAATCAGACCCTGAGAACTATTCTACAAAAATCCTTCGATGGGAAGGTTCCTTGACTACTGTAATGTTGTTGTTCAAACTCAGGTTCACTGTATCAGATGTCGATATGCATTTGGGCAGCATTTTTGTGCTTATGTCATAAAATGGAGAGATCTTTTATTAGGGGTTTAAGACCCACTATATATAGAAAATGGCAAGGTGTAGGGGGGAGGGTTAAGGAAACTAACCCTAGGTTGAAGTCTAACCAAAGTTAGGTTAGGGTTTATGACATGGAAGTCTCCTATTCCTCATAGAAAATATCCTATCCTCACACATGTGTGAGGAAGGATTAAGGCTAATTAGGGTTAGGAGGTCTTAAGTCAAATTAGGGCTTGATTAGGGTTTCTTAGGAAAATATCTTAGCTAACCCTAATTACACACATGTGGGAGGATGCAATTAGTGTTAATTAAGGATTATGAGTTCTTTTAATCAATTTTTTCCTAAAAATGTGACTTAAGTGAAGTCAACATTAAATTAGATTTTTGGAATTGACTTGTTAATTATTTTTGTCAATTAATACCCCGTGGGGGCCTCAATTGAGTACAAATAGGTTGTTGGAGGATATCCCAATGCATGGGATGTGATTTTGAAGGCTTATGAGGGTTTAGGACCTGAAAGCATATGAAGTGGTATATGGAAGTCTACACGATGCTATGATAATCTATGGTGATCTACGCATGACTATGGTTGTCTATGCGTGACTATGCATGACTAAAACAATATACACATGTGTAGGAGGATATACAATAGTCTACGCTGGTCTACAATAGCCTAGGGGTACCTAGGATGACCTATGTAAACCTACAAGTGTTCCAAAAGGATATACAAGTACGTAGATATAGCAATGTGCAACGTTTGGGTGTCTACACTAACATGAAGAAGAGTCTAAGAGATTCCTCACTTCTCTTTACTAATTTCATGTTCACTAAGACCTTCTACCAAGAAAATATTCTTGATTTTGAGTAATCCTACCATTTTAGTTGACTAAATGTTATAAGTTTATCTATTGAGACAAGTGACATACCCTAAGGAATCTATTTTGTACAAAAACCCTAAATATATTTTTAACATGTCCATAAACTAATGTCATCATTGCATACAACTCAAAATATCATGTAATCTAGAAAAAATGGGTTTCAAATATTTCCATATGCAAAATTTATGGCCTCTAGAAGATTTGGTATATTAGCACTAAAATATCAAATCAATAAATACCATTAAGCACCATTGGATTGGATGCTACTATCAATTGGTAAATTCAAGTTTAATAAGTGACTTGATGTGGTTGGCTATATTACCCATGAATTCTCATTTATAGGTATGTATATAGAAAAATTAATTTCTAATTGGTTTGTAGTCAATGAGGCTTGAACTAGTAACCTTCATTTCCCAAGTGTATGAATGGACCAATGTATCATGTGCATTGCTTAGAATAAAAAAGGGAGAAGATATTTTTTCAATACACTTGTTATATACCTTTTAAAGAGAGAAGGGTTGGTGTTGAGGTTCAATCTTGAAACATATCAATCACAAGTCAGTCAACCAACTGATATACCATAGCTATTTTTGGCAAGATATGAGACAATACAACCTTTATCTATGTGTATGCCACCCTTAATAATGTAGTTCCTAAAATAAAATTATACCTACAAGAACTAACCTTAACCAATCCATTCACCACAGTGCACACCCGATGAAATAAGTAAACTCACTAAATAATTTCAAGGAATACATCCAAAGAGAAACACTTAGTATCCAAAAAAATGGCATCTACTAAGTAGATAAGAGGTCCAACCAATGAAACGAATTCTCATATGGAGAAAATTTTAGAAATACCAGTACTTATTTTTTGTTGAGGGTGAGAATTATGCCACCCCAATGCCACCCATGGATGACATCCTTATAGGCCTCAAAATTTGCAAAGGGTCCTAAATAGGTTTCATATACGAGATAAACCTTGAAATAATCACATTCTACATAATCATGCTACTCTTTATATTGCATATAGAATATGGTAGAGTAGCAGTGGAAGACAATAAGAAAAATTCCCTAAATACTTGAACCTATGACCTTCGTGTGAGAAATCCACACCATCACTAGTGCACTATCCACCTCCAATAATTCACTTCATGCATTACAATTATTAAAATAATGAGGTGGATCAGTATGTGAAAATATTTTTGAAAATATGTGCAAAGTTAATTAGCAAATGTTAGATGGAGTTTGGCACTAAAAATATGGAGTAGATTTTAGATGGAGTTTGGACGAACAATGCATAGATACAAGCAATAATGGGAAGTTGAGTTGAGTCAATTTGATCTAAAGTCACCCATGAGGAAGATTGTCAAGTCGGGGATGGTCCAGGGTGACCTACCTACCCCTTGGAAAGAAGTGATGAAGCCCATTATGGAATATATAATGGTGGATGATCCTAGTTCATAACTCAGAAGCTTCCATATCTCCTTTGTGAACCACTTTAGGGAGGTTAAGCAGCTCAATATTCCTAAATTTATTTTTTTGTCGATGAATTACACCATAACTATAACCTGCACAAAAAAGGAGGAAGCATGGCCCTTTAATAAAGAACTTTTCAAAGTGTTGTATGACCATCTCTTGGATAAATTTCCTAAGGGAAATGTTTTTATGCAAGACCAACAGGCGGACAACATCGAGGAGGATACTTCATCTACTCCTGTCACCAAGGTTTGTGGTTCCAAAAGGAAGAAGGGGGAGGATAAACACTAGTTTCTAAAGTTTTTGGAAAAAAATAGGACCAAGGCTGAGGTGACTCCCACAAGGAGTTCACATCACCTCAAAAAAAAGGAACTCCAGAGTCCAAGGAAGCCACAGGATGCTACTGAGGATGATCCAATGGAGAAGTTTCTACATAAATATGTTATTAAGACCACTTCGATCATGATTTCTCACCTGGAGAGTGCCATGTCTACAATTGGAGGAGAAATTTCACAAATAAAAGAGCATAGGAATGCTCTAAACCTCTTATTTTTCTATGATAATTTTGTAGAAGATACTCTTGTTAAGGATGATGAAGTTGTGGAAATAGCTAAGGAAATATTCAAGTACATCCCTAAGGATAATGTTAAGGATGTCAAGGAGGACATCAATAAATTTGTAATTTCCTTATTGGCTTCTATATTTTTGTCTTGCATATTTGTCCCTTTTGGGTTTTTCCTTGCTTCTTTTTTGTTAGTTCTTGCTTTCCTTTCCATTCCCAGGTCCTAGAGGATGCTTTTTGTTTTTTGTGGTATTTGCATCCTTATTTTCCTCTGATGTATTAAGGATTTAGGGCACCTTTCATATGCCCTCTACAATAAAAAATTTTAACTTACCAAAAAAACTTAAAATTTAATATTTTAAAATCACAATTTAGAAATTTAATCCAAAAGAAAACCATATTGATTTTACCTCTTCATTTGCTAAGAAGGATTAATTTTTTTGGTATTCAAGTGATGTAGACTTGGTCCTTGCTCTGATACTATTTTGAAATTGACAATGTTTTCTAGAAATATTCCAAAGCATGCATTCACCATGATCATCCAAAAAATGTAGAAGCAAGATACAGATAACATTTAAGAGACAAAAAGAATAAAAAAAGAGAGATACAACAAGAATTAGGTGTGTCTATGGGTACCCTAATAAATCATATTTTATTCACACTTATTATGCACATGGATACTCATTGAGAGGTGTTCATAGTGATACTTAATCCCTAATGAGAAGTTAACCTTAGGTCGACATAAACTTAAAATTGAGGATAACCTTGCAATAAAATAATAATAAACCCTTTCAAGCAAGGTTATCCACAAAGATGGATTAATTAATAACATTAATGGTAAAATATGAAAGGGGAATGTAGACTTATATGAATATTCCCATAGGATTACATAAATGATAAATACCCATAGATTTACATAATCACATGTTGATAAGCTACATTAACAGTGCTCACAAGCACTTCTTCACACTTTGGCCTTGGACTAAAAAAAATTAAATTACGCATATTTCAACATATAGGCTACTGTGGTAGATGACATGGATATTTTTTATGCCATACATACATATATTTTACATATTTATAATCAATCAACACAAAAAATAAGCCATGTGTTAGATTCATAATCAAATTAGCAATCAAGCAACACAAATCCAATGGAAGATACTTGCAGATCAATGAATAACAAATCGTATTCTATGATTGGATGTTATTTTTCTAAGGTTTTTGAGGTAAAATTTTAAATTATTAATGGATATTAGGAAAAATATTTCAAACACCATATCTTTTGCATATAGAAGCATATTGAACATTTTTAGTGATATCAATCAAGGACGTGTTACAATGTTAGGGGTTGAGTTGTGTAAGATAGTCCTTAAATCCTATTGGACTATTTAAAAATGGAAAATATGTCATATGTTATGCAATCATAACATTTGGTCTACATTTATGGGATATCCAATTGGATTTGTGATAGTTGTAGTAGTTTTTGTATTTTTGAAGGCGTAAAAAAAAATGATTCAATATATCATTTAGTTAATCCCTCTTTCTCTTTTGAGATATTGATTCAACTTATTCATAAAGATATAACATTTCATGTTATTTTATTTATTTTATTTTTTCCATGTGCTCTTGGAATTCTATAATGGATTTAATCATAAAAAGGTCCATACAAAGTTTCTTTTAATCATGGAAATCAGGTGGCCTAAGGTAAAATTGAAGTTTTCAAACAATATGATGTATTTTATAAAGAGGAAACTTATGATTCCAAGCCTTAGCTTATGCAACTTTAGAAGATTGGAGAAATTTTTTACAAGGATTAATATTGGCTTCTCTTCCTCACATGGAGTCTTAGTAGAGGTATTCTTTGAATATTTATGGGAGTGTTTAATATTGTCAGTGATGACTACATTCCATCCTAAGAAAACTATTATGCATAGGTATTTTACATCAACAAATCTCCAAATTATGAAGGGGATCCAAATGAGTCTTCCTCAAGTGTAGAGACCCATAAAATCATCCATTACAGGGATATATATATTATTGTGACTAATGTCTTCTCTTATTTTCCCCTTTGTTTAAATTTTGAAAGGGTGTTGAAATTGTAATAAGACTTATGGCCAATGATGACATTGTATGATACAATCTTGTATAGGCCTATGAGCAACCATTGTATAAAAACATTTAGTTTATTGTATTATTTTATTATGTAATCCCTATGGGTTGTGGTTAACCTTGTTATGGTTAAACCCACCTTATAACTTGAAATTAACTTAAATCCCTCTTATTATGTTGGATTAGGTAAACTTAACTTATATAATTGGGTTTTTATAATTGGTATAAATACCCAACCATAACTCCATCCATTGTATTAGAGTGTTGTGATTCTTCTTTTCAATTGGTTATATGGTATTGAAATAGACCCCACCTATATTACATCATAACCATATAATGTTATTATAATATCTTGGATATTATCCATGTATTTATTGGTAAGATTTGAACCTAGGTTTCCTTCTTGGATGTCAAGGAATATAACTAGTTGAGCTAAGTCCATTTTATGGAGAGTTATTATTATCTATGGATAATATAGTGACTATTTATGATGGTTATAGATACTTATTATATCTTTATTTATTCCACCATTCTTTATGTTTTCTATATAATATTTGAGTGGATAGATTGTTTATGTTTGTTTCTAGAAGAAAGTTTGAATTATAACATAAATAACTTATTCATCATTCACTAGAAATTTATAAGTGCATTGCACAACCCAAATGACATCATTTTATAGGTGAAGGTGCCTCATTAAGTGGTGAAGTTTATCTTTAACTAGTATTTTCTTCAATGCAAATCTAATTGTAACCACTATAGCCATCAACAAAGCTATAGCACTCTTGCCCTACAACTTCATCCAAAAACTTATCTAAGAATAAGAGTCAATAGAGATATTTTTTTATCTTTATTCAATTTACATAGTTAATACACACCCTCAGCTTACCATTATTCTTACTTGCAATGATAATTGTATACATCCATTTTAAAAAACTTGAAATTTTTAAATTCATAAATTTGCTTCATAGGTTTAGCATCATTGACTAAATCTATATAACAATTAATCAAATCCACATGTTGCAACTATTTATAATAAAAAATAAAAATATGAATATACCTATGGAAGAGTTGGAAGTAATACTCATTTTTGTGCCTTTCTATTACATGCCCAAAGTGTAACTTTTGTAGCTATTTTTCCATATCTTACTTAGAAAAATGATGTGGGGGATATATTATAGTATGATAAAGGATGAAATTAAATGATATATCCATATTAATTTATTCTTCACATTTTGTATCCACCTCACTCATATTAGTATAGTTTGAAGTTGTCCATTTTCATTCTTCCTCTCTTTCTATTCTTCTCAATGTATGAGGTTGAGGTACCACATTTATCTTCAATCACTTGGGATCCTAACTAATGGTCATATTCCATTTATAGTAGTAATTATGATCATGTTATTTCCTTAACAATTACCTTTCCAATAGTATTGTATAGGCTACTAAACCATATTTCATGATTTGAAAATATACCACAAAGGTGACTCCCATGATCAAACCTACTATGTCTATGACTATTCCTATGGATTTGTTTTTCCTTTACTAAAGGATCATAACTTTAAAATAGATTTATGATCTATCTCTAACACTAATGTATCAAAATTAGAATCTTTTATTATATTTAAAATACCTCTTCCGCCTATCATGGCATCAAGAATAGGAATATGCTTGCACAAGACTTCAATTTATGGAGAATAAGATTTTGAGCTTCTTTTTTCATTTGGAAATAACTCCACTATACAACTATTCTTACTTTTATAATGATAGTGCCAAAAAATTTTCATACATGATTTTTGTAGTCTACTTTGATAAATCCTCCATGATTGAGTATTGTGTCTAACCTATTGAGATTTTAAAATCTCGAATGCCCATTTTTCTCCTCCTCTTTTGGGATCTTCTTTATACTTTTTGGATTCATTTACTTAATTCAAGTTCCTATTATAATCTTGCTTAGTTTTCATGACATCTACTTCTCCTCCAATATATTGAACATTATCAACAATATTAACTAGGGCTTTGTCTTTTTACTATTCTCTATTCTTGAACTACATGGCTTATTAGAGCATTTTGTCTTGTAATTCCCTTTGTATTTGGATTCATAGAGGGATATTTTAAACATGTTCCTCATGATATTTTTATCCTTATATTGATATCATTATATTTCTATATCTTTTCCTTGCAATAAACTGATTGCAAGTTCTCCCATGTTTTTAATTAGATCTTTTACTTTAGTTGTAGTAGAGAAATATGGAATTACTATTGTTAATGTTGATATCAGTTGTCAAACCTATCCAAAAATTACTAGATTAAATAGTGTTGGTGGAACTAGATCCTCCTTCAAACATTCATTTTTCTATCTTGCAATCTTGTATGCACATTGGGTAGTGGTGGGTTACTCATATTTAACCCTTAGCCTAATTTTTCCTTTAAATCTACATTAAAATTTTTACAAAGCATGCTATCCATGACATACATTAGGCCATTAGGAAATTTCTCCTTTTGTATTTGGTCCTTCAATTTCCTTCAAATTCATACACTCACACATCATAGTCATGAACTTTCTTTTTAGGTCATTGCACTAGTTATTTATTCTTGATCATCAAATCAGAGTATTTTTGGTATAAACTATACTCATCAATCATGCATTCACTTAATTGATCCCATGAATTCTTGATATCATCCTCTTAAACCTCATACCATCTTAAATTAGTACCATTAAAAAATACTAGAAGAATATTGACCCATTACTCCCTTTATTGTAAGCCACTACAAATGCATGCTCTATTATACCCTTGAGTTAAAGTATTGGCACCTTTCAAATATTAGGATGAAAATAAAAGAGTTTTCCCAATGTTTTCTATGACCTTGTATATGATTTCCTCCATGTCCTAAATTTGTTGTTCTTCATTAGGTGTAACTTGTACCACCTCTTCTTCCACTCGTAACATAGTAAGACCTATGGGAGCATCTGTAGGAAATGTTTTGAGCCTCGGTATTTTATGTAATCGAGAACCTACTAAATAAGGAATATTGACTTGATATACCCTGAGAAAGTCACCCATTCCTCCAACTTCTTGTATTCTTTTGAGGACAATAGCAGATATTTGTTGGACATTTTGAGTCCCTAAGATAAGAGTTGTCATTGATGTCAAAAAGATCTATGTAAGTAAGCCCTATGTTTGTTTTTCACAAAGAGCTTCATGAGAAGAAAATGTTTTTGATCAAAGGTTCAAGAAGGGATGCATAGAATTTGGTTCCAAAAGGAGCTTCACGGGAAGCTTTTCAAAAGGTTTTTATTTAAAACCATGGTTGGTAGATTTGAAATGGATTTTTCTTAAAACTCAAGTTGGCTTGTCATTTCATCGAAAAATGTGCCCCAGTGATGGAGATATTTAATTTTAAAGATTTAGTTTAAATTTTAATTTATTTAAAATTTAAATTTAAATTTTAAAATTAAAATTAAAAGTTTATCCGCCAACATCATGAAGGAAGTTTCAAAAAGGCCGACTTTTCCAAAGAAAAGGGAAGGCATATAAATATGCAATTGAATTTTTTAATTCATTCGTCCTTGCTCGTTGATATTTATGCTTGGTATTTACGAAGAAAAAGAGCTCATTTTTTTTTGTTTAAGTGATGCTGCAAACATTAAAGGGAGATAGTGACCACTTCCCAAAACACATTGGGCAACATGGCCTAGTGGCAACTTGGATTGTGCAAAGGTGTTGGTGACAAGGAGGTTGTGCATTCTTTTCCTGTAAGAATCATTTTGGCTTTGTTCTGTTGAGGTGACCAAGGCACATACTTTTTGCTTGGTGGAAGAGGGTGAAGGATAAGAAGTGGGTGGCACTTCTTTTTCACCAACGAGCCCGTAGATCGTGTGCCAGCTTGGTCACAGTTAGGGCATTTGCGTAGGGGAAATATGAGGGTTTGATTCCCCTCGAGGCAGGTATTAAGGTTTTTATTATTATTTTGTTTATATTGCCTAAGGTGGAATGATAAGGGGTAAATGTGCTTCGTTAGTTGATCTGTTGAGTAAAGGAATAAGGTCATGGTGGATATTTGAGTTGTGAATTATTTTTAATTGTGATTTTTGAAATTGTTAGGAGTAATAAGGGTTTTTGATAAATTTATTTTTAGTGAAAGTTATTTTTAGTAAGGGTTTTCTTTTAAAAATAACTTTGGTGGATGTTAAAATAAAGGAGTAATAAGGTGTTATTTAGATATTATTGTTGTGTTATTACTCAAGATATCTAACCCTTGTTAAGAGTTGAAAAAGAAAGTGTGTTGAGTGTGACATATTTAGTGGACAACTCATAAGGCATCAAAAAGGTATGAGTAATACTCTCCATTGATTTTATTTGGGAGGTTGATTTTTGAAATATCATTGGAGTTAAAAGGATTGATTGTGGTTTCCGTTTCGAAAGTAGTTGAGTTAATGCTTCAAGGTTTTCTAGATTGTGATTTGTAATTAAACCTTTTTTGATAAGCATTGTTGTTTAGACCATTGGTTGAGTGAATTACTTTGAGTTTATTATTCAAGGTTTTTTAGATTGTGAGTTGTTATTAAACCTTATTTGACAAGCATTGTTGTTTAGACCATTGGTTGAGTGAAGTACTTTGAGTTTATGCTTCAAGGTTTTCTGAATTGAGATTAAAACTGTGTCTTAATAGCATTGTTGTTGAAGCCAATGGGTGATGCAAAGAACATGAACTTGAGTTAGAAAAAAACATGAGTATCATTATTGGAAATATTTTGAGTTATTTGATTCATTCTTGGACTAGGGTTTGTGAGAAAGAGTTGTTTCTTGAAGTGATTGGTTGAGTAGAGTTGATTAAGCCTAGTCAAGTGGTTGCATGAAGTGGTTGTTCAAGTTCCATGAAACAAACTATTCTATATTCTGATTGAGTTGAGATTGAGCCTTGAGAATAGAAAATATTGAGTCTCTAACAATTCTATTTATGCTTCTATGAGATTGAGTTAAGAATGATTTGAGTTGAGATTGGGATTTGAGTATAGAACATATTGATTCTCTAACAATTATCTTTATGCTTCTATAATATTGAGCTGATTTGAGATTAATTTGAATTGAGATTGGGATTTGAGTATAGAACATATTGAGTCTCTAACAATTCTATTTATTCTTCTATGAGATTGTGTTGAGATTTTGTTGAGCTGATTTGAGGTAAGTTTTTGAGAAGGCTTGTGGACTATTTTTGTGTAATATTTTGTGAAAGCTTGCTATGCAGATTTGAGTAAGTCCTAGAGAGGACTTATTAAGCATATTTGAGCAAGTTCTAAGTGATCCTATTGAGAATATTTGAGTAGGTTATGAGTGAGCCTATTGAGAATATTTGAGCAGGTTATTAGTGAGCCTATTGAGAATATTTGAGTACGTTCTAAGTGAGCCTATTAAGCATATTTTATCAGGTTCTGAGTGAGCCTATTGAGCATATTTGAGGAGGTTCTGAGTGAACCTATTAACAGAGCTTTGGAGGTGATAAAGTATAGAGGACAGAGTCTCAATGGATAGATATCTAGTAGCCAGGACAATTGAAGATAGATCTAAGTGAGGAGTCTTCAAGTGGAGAGATATCCACTAGTCAATACAACAGAGAGACATAGTCTTCTAGAATATCACTAGCTAGAGCAAAAGGGGAAAAAGTTATCCTATGGAAGAGATCCATGAACTTGAGATTTAGGGGATCAAAATCTCCTTTGGACAGAGGTCCATAAACATTGTAATTGGGAAGGATTCCCAAGAGATTGATTGAGAAATTTTTAGCAAAATATTTTCTCCATGGAGTAGACCACATTAGGTGAACCACATAAATTGTTGTGTCACTTTTGGGGATGGTCTTTTGTGCATTGCTTTGATTACTGCTATTGATACTGCTATCTATACACTACATAATATTGAATTGAAAAGAAAAGTAAAAAGTGGTCTTATACTGTTCACCCCCCTCTCAGTATAAGCTTGTGTTCTTCAATTGGTATCGGAGCGAGTTCCTTCTAAAGAGTTTTATAGCTTGAAATAAAAGCATTATAAGAACACAATGGATCACAAGGATCAAAAGGATGGGTCCTTCAATAATGCAGTACCAGTATTTGATGGAAGTGACTTCTTGTATTGGTGTATGCTGATGAGATTTCACTTGATGGCACTTGGAAATGAATTTTGGGATCCACTGGAATATGGATATGATTCTACATTCAATCCTCCTATAGCTAAGGAAGGTAAGCTTCTAATGCATGCAAATTCAATATCTTTGAATGCAATTATAAAATTATTGGGTAGATCAGAATCTATGAAGGTTATGGATTGTAAAATAGTAAAATATATGTGGGATCTACTGCATGAAATATATGAGGGTGATAAAGGTGTCAGGAAATCTAAGATCAGAAATCTCAAAGGAGTTTGAGAACTTAAGAATGAGAGATGATGAAAATATTCGTGATTATATCAATAAGATTGATGAACTTATACATGAGATGAGAGGTCTTGGAATGAAGGTTGATGAATCTGATGCTTGTGATAAGATCTTGAGAATTCTTCCAAAAATGTATAGTGAAAAGTTTTCTGCTATAGAAACATCAATTTATAAATATTATTTGACAAGGAATTTTTTGCTTGGCATGCTTACTACTTTTGAGATAAGAACAAAATATCTTATTCCTATTAAATAAGTTGCATTCAAAGTGGACAAAAAGAAAAAGGGTAAAAATACAGAATCAAGTAGCAAGTCATCTAGTGATGAAGAAGCTAACTATGGTAGAAGAGATAAAGGTTCCAAAAGATTCATCAATGTAAGATCTATTAAGTGCTTCCATTTTGGAAAGTATGGACATTATGCGACAAAGTGCAAAGAGCCAAAGTACAATTGTGATAGAAAAATAGGATCACAAGTACAGAGAATTAGAAAGACATAGGTACAAGAAGAAAGGAAATTATGGACAAAATAGACAAGGAAATAAGTTTTGTCAAAGGCAAAAGAAAAGATACTATGTGTATAATGCAAGTAAGTACTCAAATTATAGTGATGCTAGTTTTTCAGACAATGATAGATATGAAGTCCTATTTATGGTTAGAGATAAAATGACTCCAGTTATTCTCAAGTGTTTTAGATGTAGTAAATTTGGACATATTGAAGATAATTGCACTAGGGATGGCTATAGTTTAAGTGATGATGGTTTTGAAGATGCACTTGAAATACCAAATGAGAATCTTCTAATGGCATTAGAAGATGAAGTAAGTGATCCTATAGAAGACAAACCAAAAGGAAGTAATGATAGGGACAAAGGTAAACAAATAGAGGATTATTCAGTGGAGAATGGATATGATCTCAAGGGAGAACTTATTATGCTCTTGACACAGTAAAGAAGGTAAGAAAGCAACACTCTAAGCTTGAAATTTAGTTTCAATAATGTGATGAAGAAAGATTATTGCTCGTAGAGGACTTAGAAAAGTCAAAGGCTAAGGCAAGTAAGTTCAAGGACAAGTTAGAAGCAAATATTTTGTTGTGCAAAAAGTTAACACAAGAAGTGGCACTACTAAAGGAAGATTTAGAGGATTCCAATAAAAAGTTGTACAATTATGTGAACAGTGCAAAGAGTGTAGACAATGGGTATTGCTACTCATGCAAAGAGTTTGGTCACAAGGATAAATTTCTAAATGGTAAAGGATAAATTTCTAAATGGTAAAGGATAAATTTCACAATGAGTCTAAATATTTCTAAATATTTCAATAATATGGTAAAGGATAAATTTTCCATGGGTATTGCTACTCATGCAATGAGTTTGGTCACAAGGCAATGAATTGTAGGGTTCATGGCAGAAGAGGATATGGCTTCACTATGAGATATCCTAAGACATTTGCACTTCCAAGGAATAATAACATTAAGTGTTATAAGTGCAATAATGATGGTCACACAACAAGATGGTGTAGAGCAAATATTTTAGAAGTAGGCATGAACAAGAATAGGAACATGGATGAGAACAAGAACATAAATAGGAACATAAGTGATGATGACTTGGTAAGAAATAGTGAGAGGATTCAAAAAACTCATAAAGGAATAGAGAAAGGTAAATCTAATGAGCAGTGCTTTTGGGGAGAAGAAATACTCCCACCCTAGAATTAACCACCTCATGTGGAGGTGGGGGAGGGGCTAAGCTAAAAGGCTCATTCTTAGCCCCGAGCCCCAAAGGTGACCCTTTGCCATTGATGACAAAGGGGGAGATATTTGTGTATATTGAGGAGAGTTTTTGATATGAGGAGAGATTTGATATTTAAGAAAACTTTGAGCCATGGGAGCAGAAAAGGTCGGATTTTAGTAAAAGGATATGGGTTGCCATCAATGAAAAAGGGAGAGATTGTTGGATATTTTGAGTTCCTAAGCTAAGAGTTGTCATTGATGTCAAAAGGATCTATGTAAGTAAGCACTATGTTTGTGTTTCACAAAGAGCTTCATGAGAAGCAAAGGTTTTTGATCAAAGGTTCAAGAAGTGATGCATGGCATTTGGTTCCAAAAGGAACTTCAAGGGAAGATTTGCAAAAGGTTTTTATTTAAAACCATGGATGCCAGATTTGAAATGGGTTTTTTCTTAAAACCCATGTTGGCTTTTCATTTCATCAAAAAAGGTGTCCTGGTGATGGAGATATTTAATTTTAAAGATTTAGTTAAAATTAAAATTTATTTAAAATTAAAATTAAAATTTTATCCACCGACGTCATGAAGGAAGTTTCAAAAAGGCCAAGATTTCCAAAGCAAGGGGAAGGCATATTAAAATTCCATTGAATTTTTTTAATTCATTCATCCTTGCTCGTTGATATGTGCACTTGGTATTTGTGAAGAAAAAGAGCTCATGTTTTTCATTTAAGTGATGTAGTGAACATTAAAGGGAGACAACGACCACTTCACAAAATGCATTGGGCAGTGTGGCCTAGTTGCAACTTGGATTGTGCAAAGGTGTTGGTGACATGAATGTTGTGTGTTCGATTCCCGCAACCATAACTTTTGTCTTTGTTCTGTTGAGGTTCCCAAGGTGCATACTTTTCACTTGGAGTAAGAGGGTGAAGGATAAGAAGTGGGTGGTGCTTCTTTTTCACCAACGAGCCCGTAGCTTGTGCGGCAGCTTGGTCGTGGCTAGGGCATTTGTGTTGGGGCAAGACGAGGGTTCGATTCCCCTCGAGGTAGGTATTAAGGTTTTTATTATTCTTTTGTTTAGATTTCCTAAGGTGGAGTGATAAGGGGTAAAGGTGCTTTGTTAGTTGATTTATTGAGTAACCTTAAGGAATAAGGTCATGGTGGCTATTTGAGTTGTGAATTATTTTTAATTATGATTTTTGAAATTGTTAGGAGTAATAAGGGTTTTGATAAAGTTATTTTTAGTGAAAGTTATTTTGAGTAAGGGTTTTCTTTTAAAAATAACTTTGGTGGATATTAAAATAAAGTAGGAGTAATAAGGTGTTATTTGTATATTATTGTCGTGTTATTACTCAATATCTCTAACCCTTGTTTAGAGTTGAAAAAGAAAGTGTGTTGAGTGTGATAGATTTAGTGGATAATTCATAAGGCATAAAAAAGGTATGAGTAATACTCTCCATTAATTTTATTTGGGTGGTTGATTTTTGAAATATCATTGGAGTGAAATGAATTGATTGCGGTTTTCTTTTAAAAAGTGATTGAGTTAATGCTTCAAGGTTTTCTGGATTGTGAGTTGTGATTAAACCTTGTTTGATAAGCATTTTTGTTTAGACCATTGGTTGAGTGAAGTACTTTGAGTTTATGCTTCAAGGTTTTCTGGATTGTGAGTTGTGATTAAACCTTATTTGATAAGCATTGTTGTTTAGACCATTGGTTGAGTGAAGTACTTTGAGTTTATGCTTCAAGGTTTTCTAAATTGAGATTAAAACCTTGTCTTATTAGCATTGTTGTTGAAGCCAATGGGTGATGCAAAGAACTTTAACTTGAGTTAGAAAAGAACATGAGTATCATTGGTAATATTTGTTGTTGAGCATTGTTGGAAACATTTTGAGTTCGTTGATTCATGCTTGGATAGGGTTTGTGAGAAATAGTTGTTTCTTGAAGTGATTGGCTGAGTATATTTGATTGAGTCTAGTCAAGTGGTTGCATGAAGTGGTTGTTCAACTTCCATGAAACAAACTATTATATATTCTGATTGAGTTGAGATTGAGCCTTGAGAATAAAATATATTGAGTCTCTAACAATTCTATTTATGCTTCTATGAGATTGAGTTAATATTGAGCTGATTTAATATTTCTTTGAGTTGATATTGGGATTTTAGTATAGAACATATTGATTCTCTAACAATTCTCTTTATGCTTCTATAAGATTGAGCTGAGTTGAGATTGCTTTGAATTGAGATTTGGATTTGAGTATAGAACATATTGAGTCTCTAACAATTCTCTTTATGCTTATATGAGATTGAGTTGTGAAGTAGGAAAAATAGGTGCACCTAATGAAGAGAAACAATATGTGTATCTATCCCATATTGCACATGAGCATCAAACAGAAGCATGCATATGAAAATGAAACAATACCAAGCGATAAAGAATGAAATGAAACGAGTGTCTTATTTATTAATTTGGTGGATCAGATCCAAGGTTACACAACATTCCCCTTGAGGTATCAAAGGTGATACAATTATTACAAATTTTTGAGTGCCCAAGGATCAAATCCTCTAAGAAATCTGGGTGCACATCCAGTGCCTTTCCTCGTACCCACAATCGAGGTGGGCGGGCCAATGCTGCTGCTGATTGTATCTTCAATATATGATGTCTGATGTTCCCTCTCAATGCCTTATAAGAACATCCACCTACACACAAGGAATCCAAAAGGGTCAAATAGCAAGGGTGTATGGTGGAAAACATGCAATCCCCATAGGGGCAAAATAATGCATATATTAAAAATAAATAAAATCAACTCATAATGACTTGAAAATTTGTGGATATGTCAAAGAGGATGTTTTGAGAGGATATCACCAAAAAAATTTCAGAAATCACATCCGTAGACCCCTTTATTTTATGTCTCTTGCCTACAACCTACGAAAACCAAGACATGCAAATCCCAAACCTAAAAATATCCAAAACTCATGAAATTTGTACATAATGCATAAATGGACATTTAAAGACAACCCATATGGTTAGATTTTAAAATTAAGGCCTAGAACCACCTGCATACAACTAGGGTGCCTGGATGGGCCCTACGGACTTGCAAAAACTTAAAAATGCTATAACTCGGTCAATTGAACTCCAAATTGAATGAAATTTAAAAAAAAGAATAATATGAGGATATAGAATAATATAATATAAAAAAAGTAATAAAATTGTGCAAAAATTTATCCTCATATTGGGGGAGGCAGTGGTAACTACAACTAATTAGGGGGCACCCTGGGAAGGGATACCCACAAATTATATGCACTTTTTCCTACCAATATCACTAGGTAATGGTTCTAAATAGTATAGGGGGTTTTGTAATCGAATTTTGTAAATAAATTCACCCGGATGGAAAAATTATGCTCAAAAGGCCCTCTTGAAGTCACCTTGTAACCTCCTTCGCTAAGAGAATATTCGAAGGGCAGGAAAGCTCAATAATTTTGGGATAAATATAGGAAGAACTCCATTGCATATCATAGAACTCCTATCCTTATTTTTTGGTGGATATTAGATCCATTTTATAGCCCAAAGGAGCTTATGTGCAAAAAGGCATGCAAGGGCATGCATGGCAGGAGGTGCCACTTGTCAAATGGGAGGCATGCAATGGGTGTGGAAGAGAATATCCAATTTGGGACTCCATTAAGAAGTGTGTCATAAGGATTCAGTGCCCTCTGACATGCATGCTCTATATGGTGTGCTAAATGGCAGTTTTTGGATGCCAAATATCCCAGATTTGACTTTTTTTGGGTCAAACCTGCTCACCGTCCCACCCTGGGATGATGGCTCACCACCATCCTAGGGTGGGAGAGTTGGAATATACCACCATACCATGGTGGGAAGGTGGTGAATTTTAAGCCAAAACCTCCCAAAATTGGACCAGTAGCCTCCAAAAACCCTTCTAGAATGGCTAGAACCACTATGAGCCTCCTGAGGGCTGCCCAAGGGGCCATATGATGTCAATTTGATCATTTCTTATAGGTGCTTAATCGGGTTGACCACATTTTAGTGTCTAAAGATGCCCCTTTTTGAAATGCATTATGTGCAGCATAGCGCTGAGAAAAAATATATGACCAAAATGTTTAATGATTAAGGTTACTAGATAACCTAACCAACTTTAGATGCCCCGATCATGGAAAGGGTGTGTGTTCTTGAATCCTTGCTTTTGACTTGTTAAATGAATGTGCCTATGCTTGAAAATTGTATATCATGAAGGGATAGGGACCATGAATTCATGATTCCAATAATTTCAAGCATTATGATGTGATATTGTGTGCTTGTTTTCTGCCCCAAGTAGGAGCATGATTATCTTTATCAAAGATTCATTGAACAAACACAATTCACATAATTGAGTGTGTGCTTGCTGATTTGTACTGAGTATGACTACCCCCTCATGTGACGAGTCGATGAGGGAATGACCAGTGAGAAAATATATGAGTTGCTTGACGCAATTAACTTGTGTTATGCTTACCTTCATTTTTGTCCCAGGCAATTTGGAGAGGATTTTGGTGACTTTGTTGAGTTTTCCTGGAGGAAATGAGATGAAAACTGCATGCCCGAGGGTGGTCCAACCACAATGGAATTATTAGGGCATAAATTAAAAACTTTCCCATCCCTCCTAGGATCCTCATGGTTGCATTTTTATCTATGTGAAATTTGGACCCAATTTGAGTTGTTTTGGTGCAGTTTTGGACCTGTTTTGGGTCATTTTGGGTTGTTTTGGCCTATTTTTGCTACCACCATCCCAAGGTGGGATGAGGGCATGTTCTACCACTATCACAGGGTGGCACGGTTGGAAAAATTTGTGCTCATACCACCTTGGGATGGTGGTGACCCCTGCATCTTTCTATAAACCTAAAATATGAAGGTTAGGCTCATTTGTGCATGCTTTCTTTGGAAGTTTGAGAGGTGAGGAGTAGGAGAGTGATTCTAAGTAGCGGAGTGCTGTAAAATTCATCCCATAGTAACCAATTATTTTTGGATTCATACCTAGGTGGGATGTCTAGTTTGTGATGGTCATAGGCCATCCATTTAGGGTCTAGCCATAGGGTTGGGGGCCATTCCTGCAAGGAATAGCGACAAATCGGCCTCAAAGAGGGGTCATTTTGAGTATTTTATTTTGAATGTTTTTGAGGCCATGTGAGGCCATTTTTTTAGTGTATTATTGAGTTTCTTATCCCTGATATGTGGTGATGAGTCGATATCGAGTACCAACTCTCTTCAATTCCATGAGCGATGCCTTAGACATAGAGGAATTGTAATGGCTAAATGCCATCGGTCTCAAGCAGGTGACATGGTTAGAGGTTGTTATAGGAGACCATGCATATCTGACTGCCCTGATTGATCTATAGGATCCACGTACCAATACCTTCCACCTACCCACTAGGGAGATGATGGTGATTCTTGAGGAAGTCTATTAGACTCTTCAAATTTTTATGGGACGGCTAATCCACATGACACCATGAGACCAGAGACAGGCAATGCTCAAGATGTACTTCAATTATGCTCTAGAGATGGCTAAGCTAGACTGTTTGAAGGGGGGTATGCTGGTAGGATTTTGGCATGAGGTAAAGGTATTAGGGGTGAGGCATACACTACTCATTATTCTCATCTCCAATATGCTACTACCTAATTCTTATGGAGTGAGGTTCCCATGGAACCTGGTGGAGATAGTGTTTGCACTGGTGAGGTGTATTATGGTGGAGCCATTGGTGATGGCATGGGGTACTACACTACTGTCATAGCTCTACGATGAGTTGTACAAGATCCACTATCATCGACGGAAGTGTGTGGGGTGTAGCTTTTTGTTGCAGTACTGGGGATGGTAGCACATAGTTGTGGGGTGACCACATGGGCTACCATGGACGACTCGGGCATAGCTGGCAGATAGTGAGATAGGATATGGCATCCTATGGTAGAGGGCTTAGGATAGGGGACAAATTCAGTAATTCATAGGTGATGTGGGTCACTATGTAGATTTGTTCTCATGACTCAGGGTAGGCCAGGTGTTCTAGAGGCCATACAGAGATTACCTAGAGTGTGTAGATGCTACTGTATAGCTCCAGAGACTACGACGAGGTAGATGGTTGGTTGGAAAACATGGCATGAAGTGGGAGGACTTCCATTTTGCTTGGGTGATGTGATAGTTTGGGCTACTCCATGGGGTGCCTAGTGAGCCAATTCCTTATAGACATCATGGGGATGAGAGTACATTGACATGGCCAATGGTAGAGGTAGTGGCATGGGATATGGACCTTGTAGCCAGATGGGAATGATGTTGAGACTACAGTGGAGTATGATGCTTGGTGGGTGACAGGTCAGTGGCATGGAGAGGGACTACTAGGGAGGGGTGCATCTAGGGAGGCACATCAAGAGGTTTCTAGTGAGGACCAGGATGAGGTAGGTGATTTGCAGGGACACATGGCAGGGGAGCATGTGGATCTCATAGACATAGGATATTGAGGTGACTTTGGGGATGATGCTATTGGGGATGAGGAGGTGCAGGCACCACCGATGGCACATGGTGAGACAAAGGTAGAGCTACAGGATGAGCTACTCAAGGTTAGGTAGGAGAGATATCTCCTATGAACATAGGTGCATGATGTATAGGCAGAGCTAGCAACATAATGAGCTAAAGGATAGGTGGATTAGGCCAAGATAGTATCTCTTTGGGCATAGTTGTGATTTCGAAGCCCTACACATGAGGATTCTAGTAGTGGGGAGGTGACTAGGTTGCAGGAAGAGGTGACATGACTCCATTCTATGGTGGAGACTTACCAAACATGGTGCCTATGGGAGCAGGCTTATGCAGATGAGATGGAAACAAAGGTAGTGTGTCTTAGAGGGCATCTACGAGATGATGCAGCTATCGTTGGGTTGTACCAGAGTCACCACATTAGGAAAGGGTAGTCCTCATCTAGGCCAGAGGTGCCAGGGTCTAGGCAAAGAGCTGACAGGGCAGGTAGTAGCAGGTATGGGAACTCAGAGAGGACTTTGACTGTAGATGGTAGTGCGAGTTGTAGTATCGATCTTGTGTGACAATGGTAGTGGCTTGCGTGACTCTTTTTGTGTTTTTGGATGTTTTAGTAGTGTGAATTTTGAGGAATCCTTTTATTGTAGCCTATGGGTAACATGATGTATATTTTTATCCCATACATATACACATATATATGAGCTTTTTATGTGGTTTATCATCATGTGTTTATTATTTTATGAAATGTATGCAAGTGTATGCAATTTGATTTATGAGATGATGATGGATGTCTACCTTGTATGCATATTTTGTAATGTGATTTAATTTTATTTTATACATACATGGATATATGGTGATATGGATGATATATTGATTTAGTGGATGAAATGCGTAGACTATATGCCATATTGTGCTAGCACCATAGACAATGTATGTTGCACCAACTCATATTTAAATGTTAACATGAGACTTATATAATAAATTTGTTAATAATGTAATTGAAATGAATGTGGTGAAGTTATATGATGTATTAGAGAATGTCCATGAGGTTTTCACGAGACCCAAACACTCTAATCAACTGATAAAAAGTTGTATACTAACCATGCAAGACTTTTTGACAAGGCATGAATCCGCTAGGATGACGAAGGTACTTCATATCCCTATGTGTGCAAGTGAGTTCATTCCTGTGAGATGCATAAGGATACCACTAGTTCCAAGTAGGCTCTCAACCAAACCTATACTAAGGATCACCAAATGAATGCCACCATCATAGGTTTTGTACTAAGTATGACTAGACCACTAGGCAATCTAGGTTACCAAAGCTAGCTCATCCACATGCAAACATTGGTCTACACATACACCCAAAAGCTAATATGGTAGACATATCATCATGCGAGAGGCTACCACCATTGACAGATAGGCTATCCACAAAACCCGTAATGAGGATCACCTGATGGTTTTCCAAATGCTGAGAGTTCCAGGGATTCAAGTTCGACTCCCTAATTTCTTGAATTTTATTGGGATACTTGCTCTCATATGAAGTGATAAGAATCACTGTTTATTTTTCTCTTTTTAGTGATAATAATCACTATTTATTTTGAGTTTTTCTTTTTCTCTTAAGCAAGGGATTTGAATTTTGAGCGATGGGGATCATTTTTTCTTGTGCTTTTTGATATGTGCACTTTTTGATTTTTTTGTATATATTTTTTGTACTTGGTATGTTTGCTTTGTGGGGGTTTGCAAATTTAGAATATTGCAAACATGTGGCAATGTGGGATTTTGATGACAAAAAAGAGGGAAAACCACTTATTGTTGTGGGGGGAATTGGGTAGGGGAAAACTTGTCCTTTTTCCAACTATTAGCATTCTTGAACCATTCACATAGGGGGATGAGAAGGATGATTTTTTTGCTTAAGGTAACATAGACCACTTCATGGAATTCATTTGTCTTTGTGCAAAACTTGTATTGTAAATTTTTAGCTATGTTTGGGATATGGTGTACACAAGGCATAATCTAGGCAAGCTTCTACCTCATAAAAATTGAACTGGCCTTATACAATATTTGAGTAGATACTGGATATGGCTGAGTGACTGAAAACCCTACTGATATTTTAGAACAAATGGCTAAGTGAAGGGAATAGACATGACTATGGAAATGTGAAAAATGTGGGTGAATATGATAATTGTGGCATTGAGCTATTAGTACTTTCACAACATTGATTTTGAGTGGTAAGTAGTGTACCATCATGGTGCTAGACATGTATGAGCAACTCTAAAATGTAAAGCGCTAATGATGAATATGCCTAAATGCAAGCGACAATAAAATGCAATGGGATGCAATGTGATGTAATGCAATATTTTTGAATTTTTTTTACATTTTGATAATGTTTTGTTTTTTTGAAATTTTGATTGATATATATATATATATATATATATATATATATATGAAAGTGTGATGCAATGTTTTTGTATTTTGATGTTTTGATGATATTTTTTGAATTTTTGATTGATATGTATACATATGTGACCAACGGGCTTATTTGAGGGCCATTGGGGCATTTGGGGGGAACCAAAGGGCTTATGGATTCCTTTGGGGATTTTAGGGTTGACCTAGATGATCGTAGATGGTCCAAGAGCTTTTTTTATTTAACCTAGACGATGAGAACCCTCTAAGAGCATTTTGGGTGACCTTGATGGGTGGCGACACTTAAAAAGTTTCTACGACTACCTAGGGGTATTTGGATGTGACCAAAGGGCTTATGGATGCCTTTGGGGCTTTTAGAGTTGACCTAGACAATCATATATGATCCAAGAGCATTTTTATTTGACCTAGACGGTGAGATCCTACTAGGAGCCTTTTGGGTGACCTAGACAGGCGGTGACACTTGAAAAAATTCTATGACTACCTAGGGATATTTGGTTGTGCCCAAAGGGCTTATGGATGCCTTTGGGGCTTTTAGGGTTGACCTAGATGATCGTAGATAGTCTAGGAGTATTTTTATTTGACCTAGATGGTGAGAACCAGCTAGGAGCCTTTTGGGTGACCTAGATGGGTGGTAATACTTAAAAAGTGTCTATGACTACCTAGGGGCATTTGGCTATGAGAAAAGGACTTATGGATGCCTTTAGGGCTTTTAAGGTTGACCTAGATAATCATAGATAGTCTAGGAGCATTTTTATTTGATCTAGACAATGAAAATCTGCTAGAAGCCTTTTGGGTGACCTAGACAGGTTATGACACTTAAAAAGTATCTATGATTGCCTACGGGCATTTGGCTATGACCAAAGGGATTATGGGTGCCTTTAGGGCTTTTAGGGTTGACCTAGATGATCGTAGATAGTCCTGGAGCATTTTTATTTGAATTAGATGGTGAAAACCTGCTAGGATCCTTTTGGGTGACCTAGATGAGCGATAGCACTTAAAAGTATCTACTACTACCTAGGGGTATTTGGCTATGACGAAAGGTCTTATGGGTGTCTTTGGGGCTTTTAGGTTTGACCTAGATGATCGTAGATAGTCCAGGAGCATTTTTACTTGACCTAGATGTTGAAAACCTACTAGGAGACTTTTGGGTGATCTAGATAGGATACAACACTTAAAATGTGTCTACTACTACCTAGGGGTATTTGGATATGACCAAAGGGCTTATGGGTGCCTTTGAGGATTTTAGGGTTGACCTAGAAAATCGTAGATAGTCCAGGAGCATTTTTACTTGACCTAGATGGTGAGAACCTTCTAGGAGCCTTTTGGGTGATTTCTAATCATGAAATGGCTACAAGTGAAGGATTTTCAAGGGTTTAGGATCCTCGACACCTTGAAGGGGAGCTAGGTGATAAGTTATAGGCCCTATTTGACTAGTGATGACAAAGGGGCCTAACCAGTTTACTGCAAATTTGTCCACAGGTGGGGTGGAAAGCTAGAATTTTGTTGGTTCTTTTTAGGACAAGATAACCAACCTAAAAGTCTCAACGATGCACTTTCATATTGTAGGCTCTTTTGAGCCACTCTCGATACACACGTAGATGCTCAAGTGCATAAATACGATGTTCATCCAAAAACATAAGCTGATCTAGGTGAGCTTGTCATGCAATATCATCATCAATAAACTCCTACATGGATATGCACAACGATGGTATTTCCAGCTCTAGAGGCATGACTGCTTTTGTGCCATACACTAGTGAAAATGAGGTTGCCCTAGTGGGCGTCCGAATGCTAGTGTGGCAAGCCCAAAGGACAACTACTATTTATGTGTGCCAATCACTATGATTCTCTCTGACTATTTTCTTCAATATGGCAATTAATATTTTGTTTGATGCTTTTGCTTGCCCATTTTCTTGTGGATAATAAGGGATCACAAAATTGTGCTAGATATTATACTTTGTTGTCAAAGCACACACATATTTGTTCTTGAATGATGTCTCGTTATCCAAAATTATCTTGGATGGAATACCAAAACAACAAATGATGTTATGCAATATGAACTCCACTATGTGGGGTCTTGTCGTAGTGGTAAGGGGGATTACTTCCACCCACTTTGTAAAATACTCGATAGTTGTGATGATAAATGTGTGACGGCCTAATGATGTAGGGTAAATTTTCCTAATTAAATCCAACCCCCATTGTGAAAATGGCCAAGCTGATTGGATCGGTTGTAAGGCCTAAGAAGGTACATGTGTTAAGTTAGCATGGTGTTTATATTTCATGCACTTCCTAACATATGTGCAACAATCTCACTCTAAAGTTGGCCAATAATAGCCCATGCAAAGAATGTGCTTTGTGATGGCCATGCCACTAAAATGGACACCACAAGTACCATCGTGTGCTTGGTCCATTTCCCAAGTCGATTATTGATACTGTAAGCAATGAAGGAGGATTTGTTCATAGATTTGATGGTATAGGATGTCTCATAACAAGAAAAACTTTGCCACCTTCCATTTATATGTCCTTTTGGTAGTGTGCAAGAATCTAGGATTGAGGTTACCAAGCTTTATGTACTCTCTAATTGGTGTGGATCAGTCTTGCTATGTGGAAGCCTCGATTGCATGAATTGTCTATCCCTCATGAAGTTCATCCTGAGAAAATGTTGATTGGGATAGAACTTGTAATAATAGCATTATGCTGCTATCAAAAGAGGTTTGGGGGAACAAATTCCCCCAAGCAGCATGATTCAAGTGCTCATGAATGTGTGAGAATATCTCTTGATGAGATTCTATTTGAATAAAATGGACTTTAGACGTGGCTTGAGTGCTCTCATGCTCAACCGCTGATTGTGATAGCGTCTTGAATTGAATGGTTGTCATGTTCCCTATGGGGCCTTGTAGAATCAATGATCCTAAGAGGCCATTGTATCCACAAAATGATTAGACAATCGAGGGATTGCCTCGATGTCATACCATTCAAATTTTTCTAGGGATTTGTCCATAAGAGCTTTGTAGGCTTGTAAAATTGGGCACTTACACTGTAATATTCCCTTGACTTGGTTAACAATGAGCAAGGAGTAACTAAAAATGTTGAGCTTGGTGATTTTCATGGTGATAGTCATTTTAAGACCTATGAGCAAGGCTTCATACTCAAAATTATTGTTGGTGTAGGGGAAATCGAGTTTAAATGATACGGATATGGGAGCCCCATGCGATGTGAAAAACATGATCCCTATGCCACCCCCTTGTTTGCATTTGGAGCCATTGAAGAAAATATTCATATCCACCTGTGACTCGGGCTCATCAGAATCAGGCGATTTTGATATTTAGAAGACTCCATCATTGGGAAGATCCATGCTAAGAGGTTAATCCTCCTAGAGAGGAGCCTTTACAAGTTGATCAACAATGATCTGACCTTTGATTGACTTTTATCCTATGAATTCTAGGTCAAATTCTATCAACAACATGATATATTTCACCGTGTGACTACTATGATAAGTACAACTCATCATGTATCACAATGGATTCTCTTTAGATACAACATACATAGTGTGGTCGAGCATATAGTGTTGTAACTTCTTGGTAGAAAAAAACATCGCTAGACATAACTTTTCAATGTATGCATACTTGATCTCATAGCTCACTAGAGTGCAATTGAGATAGTATGTGGCATGTTCCTTGTGTAGTTCATTGTTTTGGGTTAACATGACACCCAATGCAGCCTCAGTAGCTGAGATATATAATCGGAATGACACCCCTGGTCTAGGTGGAGCTAACACTGGTATTGAAGCCAGGTATTGTTTAATTGTGTCAAAGGCATCCTGACACTCATCATCCCAGTGGAATGTGACCCCTTTGTGTAAAATTTTGTTCATGGGTCTACACTTATCGAACAATTGTGCTATGAAGAGTTTGATGGATGCAATACTCCCCTACAAGCTACGAAGCGCTTGATGGTAGTTGGGGCAGGCATTTCAAGGATTTTCTTGACCTTGTTAGGGTCCACTTTGATGCCTCATTTGGAAACTATAAATCCCAAGAGCTTTCTAGATGTGATGCTAAAGATGCACTTCTTGGGGTTCAGTCTCACATTATGTTCAATAAGGCGATCAAGGACTTTGCACAAGACATCTAGGTGCTCATGATGTAATAAATATCTAGCCAGTAAGTCATCCATGTAATATTCCAAAATCTTGTGCACGTAATCATGGAAGATATATGTCATGGCACGCTAGTAGGTGGCATCGACATTCTTAAGGCCAAAGAGCATGACCTTGTAACAAAATTTTCCCCAAGGCATTATGAATTTCATTTTAAGCTGGTCTTTAGGGTTGATACAAATTTTATTAGACCTATAGAAGTCATCCATAAGGGAGAGCATTTCGTGTCCTATGGTGGCATCTACCAGGGCATCTATTCTTGGCAAAGGAAAATCATCATTAGGACTCGCTTTTTTTAGGTCTCAAAAATTAGTGCAAATGTGAATCCTCCCATCAGGCTTCTTTATGGGGACCATGTTGGACAACCATTGTGGATAGTCTGTAGAAATGATAAACTTGGCATCAAAAATTTTTTGTAGCTCATCTTTGACCATCAAAACCACTATTGGGTGTATCTTTCTCAACTTTTGCTTAACAGGCTTGACTTTGGGGTCAAGTGTTAGATTGTGGGTGACTAGATTTGGATCTAGTCCTGGCATGTCCTTGTAAGACCATGCAAAATTTGCCTTCTTTGTGAGAAGGGATATGTAATTGGCTTGATATTCAAGGGATAGGATTTCCCCTAGCATGATATATTGCAAGTTTTTAGGATCTGAGCTGATATATTTGTCAACCGTAGGCTCGATTGACATATGTGACCCCTCCTCCAACTGATGGGGAGTAGGTATAAAATGGATATTGTTAGCTGGATTTAAATCCTTTATGGGGACTTCATGTACCTCCTCATCATGGAAGACATCATGAGTTGGGCCAACGGAGAAGTGAAACAACCCACCATAAGCCCAATACTCATAGGGTGATGGGGGTGAATCAATGTGATCCCAGTCAATAGCATCTAGATCTAGATGGCATGGATTGGAAAGATCGGCTGGGTTGTGAAGTAGTGTGGTCAATTCAATGGATATCATATTGATGAAATTTATCTACTCTCCAGGACCATGTACATGTTCCTATATATTTATATCATCTCTCACCCCCAGATGTGGTTTTGGGGGAATGGGGATCTCTGGATCCTATCTGGGAATAGACTATAGGATGGGATCATTAGGATTAAGGATATCCATGTGTGTGGGTGGGTCAGGGAAGACCTCATGGTGAATCTAGCTTAAATTGATATGCCTTGCCCTCAATTGTGGGCCAACGTGCAACTGATAATAGACTTCTTCTATGTTTATGGGCTCATGACGATGACACAAGTAATGAGGACCAAGGTATGCCCTCTCTATTTCATCCTAATAGTCACTGTCGTATATGGGAATCTCATTGTTACCCCTTGGGATCAGGTGATCACGTAGGTGTGGTCCCATATATTCTAGATCCTCATAATCATTGTCATGGATGAGGAGTGCATCAGGCTCACGATGACCCAACTGCTCAAGTAAATTCACTGCTCCCTCCCTTGGAGGCCTAGCTTCATGTGGGTGAATCAGATCTTCAGGAGGAAGGAGTTACTACCAAATAGTATTAGAGAAAGGGAACAAATGTATGAGGCCTTCCTATTGGTCATTAATGGGAACAATTTGTGAATGATCACTATCCGACTCAAAAGGGTCATACAGTGCCACCTCGTAATGTGACTCATCGTATGAGGTCCATTCATATGAGGTGTCTTGATCTTACTCATCATAGATATAGGGATAACTTTTTGAGCCTTACCCTCTCTCAAAATGTGGGAGAATGTCACTGGGGATCACGGGATTCCTATCTAGCCATGGAAAGTAATCCCCCAGGGAGTAGACTGTATTGGGATTGGCATAAGGGTCTTGGGCCAACCCACCCTTGTAGCCTATATTCAAGCGATTTAGGCTATTTATGAGGATCTCTAGAGGTAAGGTATTGTTGCATCCCACTCTCAACTTTTCATAGGATATTTTATATTGTGGTTGATAAGGGATTCTGATACCTTGCTCATACAAACCTAACCCATAATCATGACAATTACATAGGTCAAGGTATTTCAGGGTGAAGTTAGGGTTAGAAAATTAGTTAATGTCTTCTCCAAAAGGTTCCTCATCCTCCTGCTATTTTTGGTAAGGTTCAATGCCATAGTCAAGGCCCCCATAGATAAAATTCATTTGATTAGGAGGAATACCAAGAGGCATGATAGTATCTATGGGAAGACGAGGTCTACCCATGTCATGCATCGACTCTAAAGCAGGAGTAGTGGTAACATTCCTAACCATGTATTCTCCCAATCTAGTAGAAGCCAGATGTACTTTAACCTAGGGCTACAGATATAAGATGGATGAGAGTGAGACTTGGTCTAGCTCATCATTTGCCTTGTGTGGTGTCTCTTCATCATCCGAGATAAGTATCTCCTCTGTAAAGATAATGGATATGATCGGTTGGTCCTCATTAATGGGCCACTTCTCTGGGTTCCTAGGCAAAGGATCCACTAGTATATTAGGATTCTTGGGTAGATCCAATGATGATGAGGGCATGGTATATGGTAGCGACGGGGTTGAACCTCAGCTAGATTTATTCAGTTGAAAATATAGATGTATCGATGGCAAGGTCAACTCGGGTAACTACTGCTCCATGTTGTAGTGCTTGAAGGGATCTAGGTTCGTGGGGATGACATGAACTTGTCCTTTGTGAGTGTAATTGAGGCACTAGTGAGCGATGGAAGGGACACACTTCATGTCCCTAATCCATGGTCTTTCTAAAAATATGTTGTACGCCATATCACCCTATAGGATGTGGTACATCGTCCAGATGATATTTTCTCCTACTTGAATAGGTAGGACGATTGTATCAACCATTGAGCATATGGCATTATTTAATGCTCGAAGGGTGTAGGTAGATGTAACAATGTGGGATGCTGGGAGCTTCAGGTGCTTAAGAGTTGTTGTAATTATGTTACTTTAAGACCCAGTGTCTATCAATACTTTCTTGTATGGTGTTCCATTCACACGTGTGACAATGTGTAAAGGGGGATCCACCATATCATGTGGAACCAGTTAAAGTGTATCTTCTCGAAAAGTAATCATCAATTTTGTGCATTTTCGCACATGCACCACAAAATTTTTGAAGGAGTTAGACTCCTGGGGCTGAAGCTCAATTGCCTTTAAGATTTCCATCAAGGCTTCTCTATGAGTTTGTGATTGCTATATGAGATCATAGATGGAGAGTCAAGCATATGTTGTTATTAAGCTCTAAGCAAGCTTAATCTTAATGGTAACTACAATCCTAGGTGGGAGGCTCAACCCGAGAGGCGGTATAGGTTGTGATGTCAAAGGGACATCACTTCGAGACATAGGTGGTGTGGCTGGACTTAGATACCATCTATTTCTTGTTACAATACTGACCATGCCAACATACCCTTACATAGGAGGGGCATGGTGAACCTCATTCACTTGGGGCACTGGTTTGGCCTGCTTCGCGTGGGCAGGCAAGGGTCCTTGAAAACATCCATCTATTTAATGCTTGGTGTGATAGGGTTGTCTACCTGGAGGGCATTCCTATCAATTAGGTCTTGCACCTTTCGGACATTCTGAGTCCCTAAGTTGAAATATTGTCATTGATGTCAATAGTGCAAAAATGTCAAAAGGATCTATGAAGGGTTTTTATGAAAATCAAGGTAGGTAAAATAAAAGGTTTTATTTAAAACCATGGACAATATATTTGATCTGATTTTTTCTTAAAACCCACATTGGGCTTTCGTTTCATCAAAAAATGTGCCCCGATGATGGATTTATGTGAGTTTTAATGTTTGGTTTAAATTTTAATTATTTAAAATTTAAATTCAAATTTAAATGGAAATTTTCCTACCAACGTCATCATGCAAATACAATTTTAATATTTTTGATGACGTCTTCAAAGTGTTATTAAACACTATATAAATGTGTGGAAATTAAACCAAATATTTATCCTTGCTCTCATGTGTTAATTGCCTTGGAATTTAAAAGAGCTCGTGTGAATTGTTGAAAAGGAAGCAGAGAAGAAAGCGTAGCAATTTAGAAATCTCAAACGTGGTATGAGACATGGTGCATTGGCATATCAATTTTGCTAAGACTATGGGTAGTGCAAGTATCAGGGATTGAATCCCCTTGACGGCAGTTTGTGGGAAGCGCTTTGGCACTTTGTCCTTTGTAGTAGGTAGAGGAAGATTAAAGGCCCTTTAGGCCTTTGCTTTTCCAATGAGCGTTTTGGCTTGGTTGGAATATTAGTCCTGGCTAAGACGCTCGCGATGTGTGGCAGACGGGGGTTCGAATCCCCTTGAAGGTATTTATATTTTGTCCTTTAATAATTTTTATTAGCCCTAAAGTTTGGAGTTATAATGTATTTAATGGGAATTAAATTTTATCATCAGGGCTATGATTATTATTGCAAAAGCATATTTGATTTATGTTTTATTTTGATGGAAATGGAGAATTGATTTTAGGAGAAAATAAGGAGTTGTTAAACTGATTTTGAGAGATTTATTGTGGGTTATTCTTATAAGGGTTTTTATTAAAATAGACTTTGGTGGATGTGTTTATGAAATTGGAGTGAAAAGGGTGTAAATTAATTTATGCTTTATTGTGATTATTTAAAGACCACTAAAACTTATTATTATTGAAAAGAAAATTTGTGATTAAGTGTGACTGATTTTGTGGACAACTTATTGGCATAAAAAAAGTATGGGCACATTCTCCTATTGATTGTTTGTGGTGGTTGATTTTTGAAATATCATTGGATTGAAAAGGATTAATTGAAGTTTCCTTTATGAAGATGGTTGGTTGAATGCTTCAAGGTTTTCTTATTTTTGAGTTGTATTTAAACCTTGTTTCATTAGAATTATTTTTGAAGCCCATTGATGATGAAATGAACTTGAACATGATCTAGAAAAGAACATGAGTATCATTGTTATGTGATACTTGAGATAAAGCATTTTTGGAAATATTTTGAGTTGGTTGATACATGCTTGGACAAGGATTTTTGAGAAAGGATTGTTCCTTGATGTGATTGGTTGAGTTGAGTTGGTTAAGCCTAGTCAAGTGGATGTGTGAAAGTGTTGTTAAAGTTCCATAAAACGAACTATTCTATATTCTGATTTTAGTTGAGATTGATATTTAAGAATAGGACATATTGAGTCTAACAATTCTCTTTATGCTTCTATTGATTTGAGATTGGTATTTGAGTATAGAACATATAGAGTCTCTAAAAATTCTCTTTATGCTTCTATGAGATTGATTTGAGTTGAGATTGAGATTTAAGAATAGGACATATTGAGTCTCTAATAATTCTCTTTATGCATCTATTGAGTTGAGATTCGGATTTGAGTATAGAACATATTGAGTCTCTAAAAATTATATTTATGACTTTATGAGATTGAACAAGTTCTATGTAAGCTTGTTAAGGAGATTTGACACAAGTCTTTGAGAAGTCTTGTGGACTTTTTTTAGTTAAACTTTTGTGAAAGCTTGCTTGAGCAGATTTGAGCAAGTCCAAGAGAGGACTTATTGAGCATATTTGAGCAAGTCCAAGAGAGGACTTATTGAGCATATTTGAGCAAGTCCAAGAGAGGACTTATTGAGAAGATATGAGAAAGTCCAAGAGAAGACATATTGAGCATATTTGAGGAAGTCCAAGAGAGGACAAGATCCAACATGACAAGTCATTTTTAATTTACCTATAAAAAACCCTCATGATAGAGTCCCTTAACCTAATTCTTTCCTGAGTGTCATCTACTTTATACTTGGTTATTTCCAACCATCCATATCCCATGAAGAATATCACCCACTCCTTCATCCAATTCTGTCCTAGAGAGGATTTGTTGAGCAAATTTAGACAGGTTTTGTGTGAACCTATTGAGCAGATTTAGATAGGTTTTGTGTGAACCTATTGAGAAGATTTAGACAAGTTTTGTGTGAACCTGTTGAGAAGATTTGAGTAGGTTTTGAGGGAACCTATTGAGCATAATTGTACTAGACCGAATGTACTGTGTTTAGTGTAATATATTGAGCAGAACTATGCTAGACCGACTAAATTGTGTTTGGTATAGTATTGAGATAGAGCTTTGGAGGTGACAAAGTATAGAGGATAGAGTCTTAGTGGATATATATCCAGCAGGACAATTGAATACAAGATCTGAGTGAGAAGTATTCAAGTGGAGAGAGATCCACCGGTTAGTGCAGCATAGAGATAGAGTCTTCTAGAAGATAACTAGCCAGAGTAGAAGGGGAAAGATTTCTCATGTGGAAGAGATCCATGAAATTGAGATTAGGGGATCAACATCTCCTTTGGATAGAAGTCCATAAACATTGTAATTTGGGAAGGATTCCCAAGATATTGATTGAGAAAGTTTTAGTAAAATATTTTCTCTGTGGAGGTATCCCACATTGGGTGAACCATGTTAAAATGGTGTATCTTATGTGTGTGATGCTTTGTGTGATTTTTATGGTTTCATTAATGCTGATGCTTCTATTTGGGAAAAAATTGTATGCTATACTATTCACCCCTCCCCCTCTTAGTATAAGCACATGTTCTTAAATTGGTATCATAGTAGGTCTCTCCACAAAGAGTTTAAAAACTTGGATATGGATCCATCAGTATCACACATGTGCTCAGGGAGTGAAGAAATTATAGACTTTGAAGAAGTGCTCTCCAAGTGTATCCAAGATATTGAAAGGATTCAAGAAGAGAATTCACAACTAAGGGAACAAATTCAAGATTTTGAATCAATAATTAATGAGCTTTTGCAAAGTCTAATAGAAATCAAAATGGAAGTGAAAGAAATAAGAGAAATTGAACATAAATTAAGAGATATGTTGGAAGCCAAAGAAGCAGGAATTGAGAGAATGGCAACAAAAATTGTTATGTTAAAATGCAAAACTAAAATAAATAAGAGATTAAGTCATAAAGATGCAGAAACATCAAGAAAAAAGAAGGTACCCCACCATAACTCCAAAAAATAATATCACAAAGGAAAGAATATCAGATTGAGTCCTCATCAAAATAGGTTACAAAATTTCTTCCATGGACATTGTTTTTATTGCAATAAATATGGTCATAAAGTTGTGCATTGCATTAATAGAGACTATGATACTAATAGTATGGATTCTCTTGTATCATATATGGATGATAATGTTGAGTGCCACAAATGCAATAACTTTGGGCATATAGCTAGAAGATGCAATCTAGAAAATTCTAAGTCTAGTAGAAAGACCACAACTCAAACTACTAGGAAAGAAGAAAAAGGAAAAAGAAAACTAAAATATTTGCTAGTTCAAATAGAATTTCATGCTCAGGATAAAGAAGAGAAATGGTTTGTAGATAGTGGGTGCTCTAGACACATGACAGGAGAAAAACAAAATTTTATAACTTAGAAAGAAGGAAATAGAGGGTCAATAAACTTTTGGGACAATGGTTCAACAAAAATCAGTAGAGAATGAACTCTAAGTATAGGCAATGGGAAAGAAAAAGCTGAAAATGTTCTATATGTGGAAGGCTTGAAACACAATATCTTGAGAATTAATCAACTTTGTGATGAAGGTCATATGGCAACCTTTCATCAAGATCGATGTGAAGTAAGAAAGTCTAAAACTAAAAAACTAGTAGCAAGTGCTATAAGAGAAAGAAATCTTTATGTACTCAATGAGATCAAGAGGTAAAAATATCATTTATCCAAAAATAATGAGGATCGATATCAACACATAATATTGGGTCCAAATGATAATATTATAATGGTTTTGGAAGATAAAGAATTGAGTGATCCTATAGAAAGCAAGTCAAAAGAAAGAAATGATATGGGCAAAGGCAAACAAATAGAGGACTACTCAATATAAAATGGTTATGATCCCAAAGGTGAACTTACCTATGCTCTTGACACAGTGAATAAGGTAAGAAAGCAACACTCTAAGCCTGAAATTTAGTTTCAATAATGTGATGAAGAAATATTATTGCTCATAGAGGACTTAGAGAAGTCAAAGGCCAAGGCAAGTAAGTTCAGAGAAAAGTTAGAAGAAAAAATCTTGGAATGTGAGAAGTTAGCACAATAAGTGGCTACTCGAAAGAAATATTTATAGGACTCCAATATCAAGATGAAGATTTTCACAAATAGCTCTAAGAACTTGGATAAGTTCATTTATGGACAACAAAGAACATCATGTTCAATAGGTCTAGGTTTTGGAAAGAAACAAGAAAATGCAAAGTCTACTTCAAGTCTTGAAGAAGAAGAAACAACATCAGAAGAAGATACTTCATAAGAGGGATTCTTAGATGTAAGTGAAAGTGAAACTTATAAGGATGAGTCAAATTACATTGGATCCAATAGGGACAATGGGTAAAGAAGATACAGATGGAAAAACAATCAAAATAGGAGACCAATGATGTCTAGGCAAGGAAGCTTCAATGGGATATGCTTCTCATGTCACAAGTTTGGGCACATGGCTTCACAATGCAGGACACATGAAATACAAGTATATGGAAGAGAATAACTTTTCCAAGGATATTGTTATTCATGTAATGATTTTGGTCATAAGGCAATAAATTGCAGGATTCATGATAGAATAGGATATGGCTTCACCAGGAGAAACCCTAAGACTATTGCACATCCAAGGAATAATAACATTAAGTTTTATAAGTGCAATAATGATGGTCACATATAAATATGGTATAGAGCAAATATTCCAAAAATAGGTATGAACAGGAACAGGAATATGAACATGAACAAGAATAGGAATATGAACATGAACATGAATATGAACATGAACAAGAATATGAACAAGAACAAGAATAGGAACATGAATAGAAATAAGAAGATGAACAGGAACAGAGACTCAAAAAAGAATGAGAACAAGAATAGGTACAAGAACATGAACATGGATGAAAACAAGAACGAGAATAAGAATAGGTAAAATAACAAGAACATGTATGAGAACAAGAATACGAATAGGAACAAGGATGATGACTCAAAAAGAAAAAATGAGAGAATTTAGCAAAAAGAAAAAGGAAAAGACAAACACAGAGAACAGTGATTTCGGGGAGTAGAAATACTCCCACCCTAGAATTAACCACCTCATGTGGAGGTTGAGGAGGAGCTAAGCTAATAGG
Organism: Wollemia nobilis; assembly: GCA_028583015.1. Classification (NCBI taxonomy): domain Eukaryota; kingdom Viridiplantae; phylum Streptophyta; class Pinopsida; order Araucariales; family Araucariaceae; genus Wollemia; species Wollemia nobilis. The sequence continues at coordinate 1,271,419 of JAQPPZ010016564.1, forward strand.
CTTAATTCTTAACCCTAAGCCCCAAATGTGACCCTTTGTCATTGATGTCAAAGGGGGAGATATTTGTGTATTATGGGGAGAGTTTTTGGATATGAGGAGAGATTTGATATCTAAGAGAGCATTGAGCCAGGGGGAGCAAAGCCCCAGAGAGGAGCAGAAAAGAAGGTCATTATTCAATAAAAGTATTTGGGTTGCCATCAATGACAAAGGGGGAGATTGCTGGACATTTTGAGTCCCTAAGCTAAAATGTTGTCATTGATGTCAATAGAGCAATAAATTTCAAAAAGATCTATGAAGGATTTATAAAAGGTTTTATTTAAAACCATGGAAAACATATTTGATCTGGATTTTTCTTAAAACCCACATTGGGATTTTGTTTTGTTGAAAAAGGTGCCCCGATAATGGAGTTATTTGAGTTTTAATGTTTGGTTTAAATTTTAATTATTTAAAATTTAAAATCAAATTTAAATGGCAAGTTTTCTGCCGACGTCATCATGCAAATACAATTTTAATATTTTTGCCAATGTCTTCAAAGTGTTATTAAACACTATATAAAGGGGTGGAAATTAAACCAAATATTTATCCTTGCCCTCGTGTGTTAATTGCCTTGGAATTTGAAAGAGCTCATGCAAATTGTTGAAAAGGAAGTAGAGAAGAAAGTGCAATTATTTGGAAATCTTAAACATTGTATGTGGCGTGGCACATTGGTGTATCAATTTTGCTAAGACTGTGGGTAGCACAAATATCAGGGATCAAATCCCCTTGATGATAGTGTGTGGGAAGCGCTTTGGCACTTTGTCCTTTACGGAAGGTGGAGGAAGATTAAAGGCCCTTTTGGCCTTTGCTTTTCCAATGAGCACTTTGGCTCGGTTGGAATCTTAGCCATAGCTAAGATGCTCGTGGTGTGTGGCGGACGGGGGTTCAAATCCCCTTGAGAGGTATTTACATTTTTACCTTTAATAATTTTTATTAGCCCTAAAGTTTGGAGTTATAAGGTATTTAATGGGAATTAAATTTTATCAATAGGGTTGTGATTATTATTACAAAAGCATATTTTATTTATGTTTTATTTTGATGGAAATGGAGAACTTATTTTAGGAGAAAATAAGGAGTTTTTAAAGTGATTTTGAGAGATTTATTGTGGGTTATTCTTAATAAGGGTTTTTATTAAAATAGACTTTGGTGGATGTGTTTATGAAGTTGGAGTGAAAAGGGTGTAAATTAAGTTATGATTTTATTGTTATTATTTAAAGACCACTAAACCTTATTAATATTGAAAAGGAAAGTTGTGATTAAGTGTGGTAGATTTTGTGGACAACTTATTGGCATCAAAAAGGTATGGGTATAGCACCCTAAAATTGGCACGGTTAAAACCTTAGTAAAAGATAAAAGATAAAAATTTGAATTTTAACCCCAAAACCGCTCCAAAACCGCCTGTTACCCGTTTCCTCATTTTTCGCGCCATTTTTAGGATTTGTTTTGACCATTGGATGATATCGTCGTAGATTAGACGAGATCGTCCCAGATCTGACGAAATCATCATGGACAGAACGTCCAGACGATTTTGTCCCAAAACCAAATTTTCATAATTAGCTTCTGTTTCAACAGCCTCTCCAACTTGGGCAGAAGCGCGTCTGCGTAGTTGGAGATTTCCCGTTGGAGATCTCCCAGATTGGGATGATCCCCAACCTCCTAGCCTCCCCCTAATCCTATATAAACTAGGATTTTTCTAGTTTATCCCCCTGACTCCCCTGATTCTGATTCCCCTGAAACCCCTTAGCTGACTGATTCAGATCCTTATTCACTAGAGCATCCTCGTACTACTGTCTGTATGCTGCATTTCGCATTTTCTTGTAGGAACTCTACTATTTTTCAGTCGAAGATAGCTCGGATCATCGCAAACGATCTCGGACGATTACGGATGATTTTGTCGAGGAGCGCAGACGATCGCGTACGATTGGAGGCGATCCTGACTGTAGTCCAGATTGGGGGCAATCCGAGTCCAGAGTTTGCATCTTCTTAATTTTTTTGCATTTTTCCATTATAATTCTGCATTATCTTAGGTTATTATGTTTATGCATCTTGGAGTTCACCTCATCTAGTACAAATGCATGATAAAATCAAAATAGATTGTGAAGTTGATACTTGTCCTCTCTAATTACTGTTTGGATCTATCATTCAGACAAATTTATAGTTATTTCTATCATTTCCCTTCGCTTCTGTAGTTGCATCTTGGGTATTTTGTATCTATTTCTGTGATTGCAGGTTTCTGAAAAATTCATCAGATATCAGATGATCCTGTCTGATCTCAGATGATTACGTATGAACTGAGGTGATCTGGACTGCTACAAAACTTAGAATCCTCATCAGACATCCGAAATCAGGTATGATCTATCCTAATTTGCCTATTCTCTGTGTTTAGCAACCATTTCTATTTTTTGTATCCATTTAAATCATTATTGGCATATAGAATAGTTTAGATTCATTTTGGCCAAACCTAGGAGCTGAATGATTGAGTATAAAATGAACACATCAAACCCATTCCCAACCTAGGCGTGGAAACTGCCACTCAAAAGTTTCCTGGTGAACCCACCATCCGTCGAAAATTCACCCTTATACTCCTCCCCCGAGAGGCGGGACCTTCAAAGGGCCTCTCAGTCCGAGGTATTGTCCCATCCTTCTCGCATCCCCCTTCCGGGCGCGGATCCTATAGCCTGAGGGTAAGGATGCAAAAAATTTGGAGCGATACATTTTGGTGAACCCGACGTGAAAACTAAAAACCTTTTGAAAACAATTCAAAAAAAAAAACAAAAACATAAATGCATTTAGAATCAAAGATTGCATGTCATATTTAGATGGTAGATTATAACAAAAGACGAGCCGTCACCATTAATGTTGAAAATCAATTAGCAGCTATAGAGATTAATTCTTTGCTTAGAGTAGCTCCAACATATAGAGTCCCACCTTTATGGGACGAGCTTAATAGGAGATTGAATCTCATTTCATCTAGAGCAACCGAACTTAGGCAAATCAAGAGGTTTGTCCTAGATAGAATCCTGGATCCCGATCAAGTGACTTTGTATCATGAGCTTTCGAGAGCTTGCCATAGGTGGTTAGCAGATAAAAGAGCCCTTGTGTCTTCTCAGTTGTATACCTTTGAGGAATACCTCGATAATGCAGCTGTAGTACATAAATTTTTGTCTCGTATAGAGGACCAAGAGGTCATTCTTACGGATAGACAAAGATGGAATAGAGTCCCAGAGCTGTGTTATATCGAGAGTATTGCCATGAGATTTATTTTTACAAGACAGAATCTGAAACAGATAATATTACTATAGCACACTTTATCAAGTTCCTGAAAAACCATTTCCAATTTGAAGAAGAGCATTTTATGACTCCTGATGAACTTGATCCTATCAATGACATTCATAAACTCTTTTTAGAAAACTAAGCTATTATTTTATTATTGTTATTTCTTGTATTTAGTGTGCTATTTGTTGTCTTTATAAGCATAAAAAAAAAAAACAAAATCATAACAAAAAAATCAAAACATTTTTAAGCATTATAGTAGGTATATAATTAAAATATATACCTCCCAAATCTGTTCCAAATATATCAATATATATTTGCTAAAATCTAAGATTTAGACATAATGACTAGACTCGGGAATGGAAAACAAATTGAGGTAGAAGAAGATTGGTTAAGGAAAACAGAAAATAACCCAGATGTCCTTCCTGAAGACCCAATTCAGGAAGAAGGAACTCTAGACCAACAAGAAGAAGACTATGTTGATGCAAATGAACAAAGAGAAAATGTTAGGGAAGGAGAATCCTCATCTCCTAAAATATCTCCAGAAGGAGTTGTTACTTTTGATAACATGGAACATTTCTGGAAGTTCCTCCATGATAATATGGGCACCCTTAATAGAGCAGTTCATATGGACAAAGATCAAATTAGTGACACTCAAGCAACCCTAGAAGACATATATCACACATGCACTAATCCTTTGTCCTTCGTTGATCAAGAGAGTGATCAAGCTGGACCGTCCAATTTGGACATGGCTACTATAATCCAAAACACGCGACAACAACAAGTTACCCAACTACCTAGAGTGCCTGTTACTAAGCCAAGGGTTATTCCCACACAAAAGAAACCTTCATTCACTGCTCTATTTCGCCAAGCTATTGATCAATATACCTCAAATCAACAAAAGCCTAAAACAAAACCGAATGTTAATTTCCAACAATCTGGGATACAACATAATGCTACCACAAATCTTCTTCATAATACTCTTCCTACCAATCATTTGCATAACAACAATATAGCATCTAATCCTTATGTCCCGCCTTCCTACGCTCACAAATCCCATGCTCATGTACCACCGAACCAATATGGTGGGCAAACTGGTAATCTGGAAGCCATGGTGAAATAGTTAACCTCCCGTATGGACCAAATAGATCCCTATCGTCCCTCGTACAATTATCGAGAGATGTGTAGTCAACCTCTAGATCCTATAGTTGTAGCACAACCATATCCCAAACACTTTCCTATGCCTGTCCTACCTATATATAAAGGAACCGAAGATCCCATAGAGCATCTTCGTATGTTTAGGATAGCATGTCATGATATATCACATGATGACTTGTTATTACTAAAAATGTTCCCAAAAAGTTTAGGAGGGATGGCATTGGAGTGGTATTATCAATTGCCCACTCATTCTTTGAGAAATTTTGAAGAGACCGCTGAGTCTTTTGTGCATCAATTTAGTGCCTATATTGAAAGGCATGTAACCATTAAATATTTGTACAACCTAAAACAAGACAAAGATGAGTGTTTTGCTGACTTCTTAGCTCGATGGAGGCAGTTGATAGGAAAATTACACTTTGTGTTACCTTATCGAGAAATGTTGGATATTTTTATCAATAATTTACAAGAACAACTATCCTATGAATTATCAACTTCTACCTTGACCACCTTCGATCAAGCTATAGACTTAGCCCGAAGAGTGGAAGACGCTCTCATTAGAAGAGGTCAGCTCAAAAGGAAAGATGATGAGAAAACATCCAGAAATCAATATAAAAATAAACAAGTTGTGGGTGATGGAGTCACTGATAGCAGAAACATTGCCAATGTTAATACTGTGAAAACAATAGAGAAGTTCATATTGAAACCTCCTGATAAACCACCCCAAGAATTTACTAGGTTAAATCAACCTTTATCAACCATTCTCCCGCAACTATTAGCCCGAGGATTGATCCAATTACCAACTATCCGGGAACCTGATCCAACCATACCCGGATACAGAGCTGATTTACATTGTGATTTCCATAGAGGACCTGGACATGCTACCAACTCTTGTAAATGATTAAAACATAAAATACAAGATTTAATTGATAACAATGAGATGGAGGTACAAGCCTTTCAACCTAAACAAAATCCTGCTAATAATGTTCAAAAGAACACCCCTCAAAGTCAGAATCGGAATGCCAATCAATCATTGGACATATTTCAACATCCTTTACCAAAGCATGGCAAAGAGGTGGCTAATCAAATTGAACATCATAATGTTCCTCCTCCTACCCGATATGTAGGAGCCATTAGTGGGCATTTACCTATTCACGATCTAGAAATATTTGACACAACTTTATCCATGGTTACGTCCAGACCCCTATATAATACTCGAACACCTGATCTTAGTGATGTAGAATCTGATACTGAAAGTGACATGGAAATCACCTCCAATCAATCGAATAGTTCTGAAAATGAATCAGATCCTATTCAACCCATCACAAATTCTATGGTTCTGGAAGAACCATTTCCTAGAAGAGTTACTACTCGACCCTCTTCTCATCAGTTCCTTTCTAATGAACAAGCCATAAACGCTAGACCGAGACCAATTCATCATCCTCAAAATAATATTGTAGGTACCATCGGAGTCGTTACTCGACAACAGGCTCAAAACTCTCAACGGGATCAAACTCAGAATGATGGATCAGCTCCATTTGTTTTGAAAAATCCCAATAAAGGGAATCATATGCCTAATGTTCAACCTAAGCCTCCGTATAATATTAATGAACAATTATCCAATACTACAACTAGAATTTCCCTTTTGGACCTTTTAAGATCTTCTCCTATCCATAGGGATGAATTAATGCTCACATTAAGCCAAATGATGGTACCACAAAATATTCAGCCTGAAGCCATGACCAATACTATCATAACTCGAGAAGTTGACTGTATTGACTTCCGAGATAGGGATATACCACAACATAGTTTACATAAGGATAACCCTTTATATATTACTGCCCTAATTGGGGACGTAGCCATTAAACGCGTCTTGATTGATAATGGTTCATCTTTAAACATATGCACTTTTGACTTCTACCAAAGATTTGGCTTTAGGAGTGACGAAATGAAAAGAACGGATATGATCATAAAAGCCTTCAATGACGAGACACAAGAAACATGTGGAGTCATTACTATACCCTTGCAAGTTGGTCCTAGAACCCTAGATACGACCGTGTTTATTGTACATTGCCCTGCATCGTACAATATACTTTTGGGTCACCCTTGGATCAACGCGATGCGAGCGGTTCCATCCACTTTACATCAGTGTGTTAAATTCGAATTTAAAAACCAGTTGGTTACCATTCATGGTGACCCTAGACCCTTTGATATGTGTGCTTTGGCAGAACCGGTTGGAGTTCAATTTTTCCCTGCTCTGTCATCCACACATCCTAATTCTCGTCAACCATCTAAACGTGTGAAACACTCACCCATAACATCACCTACTTTTTCCCCATCAACTACACCTCTACATATAGCTCAACCATCTTCTGAACAAACCCCATTAGGACCTCGAAAAGATCCCGGAACTACAACCAATGTTCCTTGTTTTACCCCTATAACTTCCACACCGATAGACTCATCCATCGATATCCCTATAACATCTCCATCCACTACAGGCATCCTTTCCACATCAGAAGATCTAGGAAATGTTCCTTCTACCTCTTATGCTCTTACTGATGAACTCTTACCCGATTTATCTAAAATTCTTATATCAGAAGAGATCAACACTGCCATGCAAGCTTCCCTTGTTTTAAATAAACTCCCACCTTCTCCTCGTACCTTGGGCCTCCCACAACCTATGGGAAGTATCTACCAAGTCGGGAGTTGTGCTTTTATTTATAAGGGATATGATTGGGGAAGAATACCCGAAAACATCAAGACACATTGTGATGGATATGCTCGATGCTATTTTGCTAATGAATATATTAAAGCTAAACCCATAATGCTTAAATTGGGCTATAAAGGGAAAGGTTTGGGACCTTTCCAAAATGGTATGAAGGAACCTATTGAGGTAGAACCATGGCCTAGCCCGATGCGGTGTGGGCCTATTTCCTAGTAAAGGTCAACCCTTCCCATTTGAGGAGGATGACCATCTTACATGTTATCAAGATTATCTCGATAAACAAGATTCTTTGCTTTCAAAAAATAATCCCTTTACCTGTCATATGCTATCTCTCGCCTACCCTGAGATGATTGCCGAATCCGACGATGAGTTGGAAGGGGATATCTTCCATGATGTCTCCGTTGATGACTTATTACATAACAAATTTTATTTTGATGGCTCTATACCTAGTATAGCCCAGCTTGAGGCCTCGACTCCTCAAGACGAATTATCCAAGCTAACCTTGGAAGAATTACAAGAATTGGGTGTTTCACCCACCCCACCTAATTTTGAGAGAGATTTACATATGGAAGTTGAAAACGGTATAAAAATTAACATTGGAACCGAACATAACCCTCACATAATCAATATTGGATCAGAATTAAGTCAAGAAAAACAAGATAAATACATTTCATTTCTTAAAGACTATGAAGATGTCTTTGCTTGGACATATGAAGACATGCCAGGTCTGGACCCTTCTGTAGTCATGCATCATCTAGTAGTCCATCCAGATGCTAAACCTGTTAAACAAAAACTTAGAAAAATGCATCCTAAAGTGGCCTTACTAGTCAAAGCAGAACTAGAAAAACTGTTGAAGGTCATTTTTATACAAGCCATTGATTATGCTGAATGGATCTCAAATGTAGTTCCAATAACTAAGAAAGAAGCCACTAAAGTTAGGGTTTGTACAGACTTCAGAGATATTAATGTTGCCTGCCCTAAAGATGATTTTCCTCTTCCTAACATGGATCAAATCATTGATTTTACTTCTGGAAGTGGAATGATATCCCTAATGGATGGATTTTTTGGTTATAATCAGATCAGGATAGCTCCTGAAGATCAGGCTAAAACAACCTTTATTACCCCTTGGGGAACCTTTTGTTGGAAAGTAATGCCATTTGGTTTAAAGAACGCAGGCGCAACCTATCAACGAGCCATGACTTATATCTTTCACGATATGATGCATGATATTCTACATGATTATGTAGATGATATTATAGCTCGTTCCATCAAAGAAGATGATCATTTAAATGACCTGAGAAAAGTATTTGATCGGTTAAGGGAGTATCTTATCCGATTGAATCCAACCAAATGTATATTCGGAGTTAAGTCCGATAAATTATTGGGGGTTATCGTTTCTTTACGTGGCATTGAAATTGACCCTCTCAAGATCGTGGCTATCACTGATATGCCCGCACCCACCAATATATCAGAATTACGAAGTTTACAAGGTAAGCTTCAAGCTATTCATCGCTTTATTGATAAGTTGGCAGATAAAACCGGACCCTTTCTTAAACTTCTTAAGAAAGATGTCTCTTTTCATTGGGACGACAAATGTCAGGAAGCATTTGAACTCCTCAAGCAATATCTCCTCCAACCACCGATGCTTTCCCCACCTAGATCTGATCGTCCATTTATTTTGTACATTTTTGCTTCCGATTTTGCCTTAGGAGCTATGTTAGCTCAGCTTGACGATGAGAAGAAAGAACGTGCTAATTATTACATCAGCAGAACCTTAATCAGTTATGAAACTCGCTATACCATATTAGAGAAGTTATGTCTTGCAGTCGTATTTTCTACACAGAAACTACGACATTATATGCTCAGTCAAAAAACGTATGTTATTGCCAAATTCGACCCTTTGCGATATCTTATGAGTCGACCGTATTTATCTGGTCGCACAACCAAGTGGGTTCTTGTGCTAAGCGAGTTTGAACTCATGTTTATAGGACAGAAGTCTGTTAAAGGTCAAATCATAGCAGATCAATTAGTTGCTGCACCCTTAGAGTCTACCCATCCCCTCATCATTGAGCTTCCCGATGAATGCCTTAAATTAGAGGCAGACCATCCTAAACAATGGTCCCTATACTTTGACGGAGCCCGATGCATGAGTGGGGATGGTGCAGGTATTATCTTAATATCTCCGCAAAAACATCTTATACCTCTGTCCTTTAAACTAACGTTTGCTTGCACTAATAATACTGCTGAATATGAGGCTCTAATCCTTGGATTACGAGCAGCTTTGGCACTGAAAATTAAAAATTTGTTAGTTTTTGGTGATTCCCAACTTGTCATAAATCAAATCAATGATGTTTATCAGACCAGAGATGATAAATTACGCCCATATAAAACATATGTTTTGCAATTATTATCCTTATTTGATCAAGTTACTTTGGAAGCTATTCCTCGAACTAGCAATCGTGCGGTCGACGCTATGGCTGCAACTGCATCTCTTTTGCCCTTGGAGTTAGATGATGAATATGCTACCATCATTATTCATCGACTCCAGGAACCCGCTTCAAGCAAATCATGCTTAGAACCTTTGGATGTGTTTCTAATCAACGAAACTACTCCCGAACCATGGTACACTGATATATTTAATTTTTTGCAAAATGGAACCTTCCCCGATGGTTATACTAGCAACCAACACCGATTATTACGTAGACGAGCAAGTCGCTTCGTAATCATTGGTAATACCTTGTATAGGAGATCTTTTGAAGGCATATTATTAAGATGTTTGAATCTAGAAGAATCTAGATCAGCTTTGAGTGAAGCCCACGATGGATCTTGTGGAGGACACTTTAGTGGTAACGCCATTGCTAAGAAGCTCCTTCGGATAGGATATTTTTGGCCTACCATGGAGAATGATGCACATGATTATGTGCGCCATTGCGACAAGTGCCAGAAACATGCTGACCTTGTCCATGCGCCTGCACAAGAGCTGCAGGCTATTTCATCTCCTTGGCCCTTTTCAAAATGGGGCTTAGATATCATTGGGAAAATCAACCCTGTGTCATCTGATGGACACAAATTTATCATAACCGCTACGGAGTATTTCACAAAATGGGTTGAAGCTATGCCTTTAGCTTCTTGTACTGGAACACAAGTTTCCAAATTTATCTTTAATCAAATTATTTGTAGGTTTGGAATTCCTGCCAATCTCATCTCAGATAATGGAACTTGTTTCAAAAATAAAGATGTCAAAAAATTATGTCAAAGATATAAAATTCAACATCGTTGGTCCACTCCCTATTATCCTCAGGGTAATGGCCAAGCAGAAGCATCTAATAAAACATTAATCAAAATTCTCAAAAGACTGGTCAATAAATCTGGTCGAGATTGGCACATCCAATTATATCCTGCTTTGTGGGCCTATCGAACTAGTGTTCGCACCCCCACTGGAACTTCACCTTTCATTTTGGTTTATGGCGCTGAAGCTGTTTTTCCCTTTGAATTAGAAGTTCCTTCTTTGGCTCTACTACTTCAAGATACTGAAGTAGGGGATGAATATCGTGCTGGCAGATTTAGTCAGCTGGAACTTTTAGATGAAAAGTGCATCAATGCTTTGGAGCATCTTCGTGCCTACCAAAACAAGCTTAAGAGAGCATATCTCAAGAAAGTTCATCCTCGATCCTTTGAGATCGGCGACCTTGTCTTAAAAGAAAATCAAAAAAATACTAATGCTACTAAAGACCTTAAAGGTAAATTCGAGCCCAACTGGCTTGGACCATATATTATTACTCGCTAAATTTGGATCGGGAGCATACAAATTATCTACCTTAGATGGTAAAGAACTTAAAGAACCTATGAACATTATGCATCTCAAACGCTACTATGCATAAAACATTGGGTCATTTCATCATTTGTATATATTGTATTTTGCATATTGTTTCATTTTTAGCCATTTCTATCAAAATCTTTTTTCAAAGAACAGTAATAGTATTTCTTCTTGCAATTCATCAATTAAAATCAAATACAAAAACATCAAAATCTTCAAAAACATCTTTTATTCATACTTGTCAATTCTTGGAGTTTGCAGTTATATTTTCAATTATTTTGGATAAATGAGCATTTATTTGGAATCCCACACTTTCACACTCACATGAATAAATATCTTGATTTTATTTAGTATGATTATTAATCTCTCTTATATCAAAGTCCACATTGGCATTAAATAAAGTTTTGAGCATAGAGAACTGATCTTGTTATTTACTTGAACCAAGTATATCTTTTCACATTAAAATGATTTCATTGCAAATTCAATATGATGCTACATAGTAGACGTGGTTTCTTGAGCGAAAAGTTTCCCCTGCTATCCTATCATGCACATGGTCTAGAATCTTTGAGAATTGACAAAAGGACAAGCTCACCCCTACCCGGAATAAAAATCCCTTGCTCTACAGCTAATCCGAGCAAGTATCCCTAGCATAGGAAGAAAAAGAAAAGTTCAAGAAAAAGAGAAAAGAAAAATGTTATTTTGTATCATCACAGCAATGTTTCAAGCATTATCTCAAATATCAAGCAAAAATACAAAAAAATAAAAAGAGCAAAAGAGAAAAGCAAAAGCAAAATGCAATAAAATCCTTTCCCTACCCCTTGAAAAGAAAAGAAGGGTGAATGAGCTTGAATCCCTGGAATTCTCAATTATTCGAAAACTGTGAGGTAAGCCCCATAACAGGTGGTTTGTGCCCAACCCGCTTGGCCTTGGGTAATTCCTAGCGTGGTGATATGTCTGTCACATTAGCGACCTTCTTTTGTACAGACCTATGTCGGCTTATGGATTAGCTAGCTCTTGATAACCTAACTTGCACAGTAGTCCGGTACGGTTATATGCATATAAATCATGGTTAACGAACATTCATTTGGTTAAGGCAAATTGCTTGTATCAAATTATCTTGCTCAAAATTGGTGAATGAACAATACAATTGCACACACATTTGTATTTGAGAGATTTTGTATCATTATGATAAATCAAGATCGGTAATGAACTCACATTTGCACATGAGGATCCCTTATAAACCTACATTTGTTTTTGAGATAATTTAAAATATTTCTTTTTTATCCTCTTATTTCAGAATTTTGTTTTGTATAAAAACAATTATATACATTGTGTCACAAAATTGCAAAACGATTTCAAACAACATGTTCATCATATTATTATTTTCTGTTTATCAAAAATCAAAAATCAAAAAATCAATCATGCAATAAAACTAAAATATCTATTTTATCTTTGGATTTCGCGATGATGGTATAAGTCTATACCTATAAATTCTATGCCTAGCGCAAACCATTGTTCTAATTTTATTTTCCCATCCATTTTAAAAAACACATATGGCTTACATCATTATGTTACACAATTGTGCTTCAAAACGAACGAACACTTATTCTTTTCATGTCATTATGTCAAACATTCCATCTTGCAACCATGGTATAATTTCTAAGGAATTATTCAAAAATTTATCACACTTAGGAATTTATGCCTAGCAAAAATCACTTTTAAACATATTTCATGCATAATTTTGTGAAAAATCTGAAAACAAATCATCACCATCATCATTTTCATCATCACAACACCAAGTCTTAAGACAATCTCTTAAGCACTCTTTTACTTTTAGCAATATTTCTATACTAGGATTAGCTTGACGACCTAGCGAGCGACGACTCCATGAAACGGTCTATAACAACGACAATGTCCTTTGAAATTATTGTTAGAAGTCTCTTTTATTTTTCATCAAATCACACCAAAACAACCAATTTATGCACATCAGATTATTTCATTTACAAATTTTATGGCATGACATAACATTATAATTTACTTCCAACGACATAATTACATGAATCAACAATTCAAGCATCATAATACAACATATACACAAGTCATATCATCAAAAATATAATATATATATATATATATATATATCAATGAATTATATACATCATCTAGATTGGTATGCCACAATCCATACTCTAGCATACTCAATCCCCTCAAAAGTAATAATAATATAATCTGCACTCTGTAGTAGCTAGCCTCGAGAAGCCCTCGAGCTCTCAGCCTCATCTCCTCCCCCACCCTGACGTGGAGGAGGTGGTCCCATAGAGGTCCGGGCCGTATCTCGGGTCCTCATCATCGATCGTGAGGATGTCCTCGATGATCCCATCATGATCGGCTCTGCAATGGGGGCTGGCAATAGTATCCTCTATCCCTCTAGGACCGCCTGATAGTACAACCCCTGGTAGAATGCGGTCTGAGCAATAGACCATGCCAGATCCTGAGTGCTCGCTCCTCCCCCCGAGCTCTGAGCCATGTAGCCTCATCCTGCAGTGTCTGCACCTGAGCCCGGAGGTGGGCAACCTCAGCCCGGAGAGCCATCGTCTCGCTGCTCTCCCCTACCTCAACACCCTTGCCCTTATCAGGCGATGGTGGTCTCTCCCCTACTACGAAGGGAATCTCTCCTCCCTTCGCTCTGTCTCCTATGGCCTCTATGGAGCCTGACCCATCCGCTGGCGTCTCTCCTATGGGGACCATCGCTGCTCTCTCCTACCATGACCCCGTGCTGCCTCAATGGTAGCCTGGCACCGCCTCCCCATCCGTCGCACAACCGCATGCACCGGACCCTATGCCCTCATCATCCGAGGAGGGTGGATGCCTATGTACCAGGCATCGTAGCCATCTGCAACCCCAGCATCGTCACCATCCACTAGCTGGATGGGGGCATCATCCACATCCTGACTCCAGAATCATTGCATGTCTGGAGCCCCGCTCAGCATAGTACTATCCCAAATAGTCCAAGAGTACTCGTAATCCCTGAGAGAAGGGATCCCCTACTGTAGACCGAACTGCCATAGTACCCGATCATAGCGGTGGAGCTCTACCTCTCCCGCTCCATCCTCAGCCAACAGACTCGCCTGATGCGAGCCAGCTCCTGCCCATCCTCTGCCCACCCGAGGTGCTCTCGCCATGGCCTCCAGGTGATCTGGTCTGGGATGAGGTCGTCCAACAACCTCCGAGACATCGATAGATCTATCCACCACTGTGACCCTCTCTGTAGCCACCAATAGTAAACCCGGGGTCTCTCCCGGTCAACCCTTGTCAGTGGGAGCCCTATCGGCCTCTGCACCGCAATGTGCTCCCAGCACCAAACTTGTAGCATGATGTCAAGACCAGACATCGACCTCCCTTGTATACGACCCCATGCAGGATCCTATACAAGCGGCAGAGTACAAAGCTGCCCCATGCAAACCTATACCCGTGGTCTCTCATGTCGTAAACTATATCTGAGAGGAGCCATGGTAGCCTGCACCCACTTTGGTGGCACAACAGTAAGCCACCTACCACCCCTACCAAAACCTGAGTCAGCCTAGATGCCCCAGGCATCTACCGTAGAGACTCGATGTTCACCCCGCCCTTCTCCAGGGTGAAGCTTGGGTCTCCAGTCAGCCTCATCATCGCCTGGCCCTGATTGGCCATAGGCATCATGAGCCATCCCTATATGGGGATCCTCATGATCCTCCATACGTCCTCTAGTGTGGGAGCCATCTCCCCTGTCGATAGCCAAAAATAGGATGACCCCGGATACCATCTCTCTGCTAGGGCTGTCAGTAGCCCCATGTCAGTCGATACTTGTGGCATCTCTGCCACATGTTGTAGCCCGACCTGTCCTAGTCGGTCACGCTCTGCTTGGTCAAGCGTGGCTATGTCGTCTCTTAGTCCATCGTATTTCCATTCTCGGCTCTTTAGTAATCCCCTCTACAAAACAAATAATAACAACAAAATTTATTAATTACCAATCATTAAAATCAAATTAAGCACATTTTAAAATCAAGTTAAAGATGCTATCATCCACCATCGGATGATATCGTCCCAAATTGGGCAAAATCATCCTTTGTTAGGACTAAATCTCTCCTATTTTGCAACTTGGGGATCGTCCCTTGTTGAACGAGATCGCCCCTAGTTCGCCGATTTTGCCCTCAGACGAAATCGATGATTTAGAGACGATTTCGTGGGGATGTCGTCGACGGCCTAAAAACGGCCGCGATGCCCCAAATAATCAAAATTTAAATCCACAAATTGCACAAAGCAAAATCAAACCTAATCTACTAGGATTAGATCCTTACCCGTAGCCCGCACCAGACCTCTGTCGCTTTGTGCGCTGTCTCCACCATTGTTTCTCTTTGCAGAGCTCTAGAACAGTAAAAATGAACAGTTAAGATGAATAGTAAAAATGAATTAGGGTTTTACCCTATTTTCTTAATTTTATTTAAAAAATCAACATTTTAATTTTTGCCTTTTCGCATTTTTACCTCAAACGTTCGATTTGGGTAAAAACACGGAGGGGGCACCATAGTCAATAGTTGTACGATTCGACCAAGAATCGTCGTCTAAAAAATTGAGTACATTTTTGCTTTCTCGTAAAACGGGAAAAACTCGTCTTTAACGCATTTTCTTCAGAAAATTCGCTAAAGAGGGGGCAAAATGTAGCACCCTAAAATTGGCACGGTTAAAACCTTAGTAAAAGATAAAAGATAAAAATTTGAATTTTAACCCCAAAATCGCTCCAAAACCGCTTGTTACCCGTTTCCTCATTTTCCATGCCATTTTTAGGATTTGTTTTGACCGTTGGACGATATCGTCGCAGATTAGACGAGATCATCCCAGATCTGACGAAATCATCATGGACAGAACGTCCAGACGATTTTGTCCCAAAACCAAATTTTCATAATTAGCTTATGTTTCAACAACCTCTCCAACTTGGGCAGAAGCGCGTCTACGTAGTTGGAGATTTCCCTGTTGGAGATCTCCCAGATTGGGATGATCCCCAACCTCCTAGCCTCCCCCTAATCCTATATAAACTAGGATTTTTCTAGTTTATCCCCCTGACTCCCCCTGATTCTGATTCCCCTGAACCCCTTAGCTGATCGATTCAGATCCTTATTCACTAGAGCATCCTCGTACTACTGTCTGTATGCTGCATTTCGCATTTTCTTGCAAGAACTCTACTATTTTTCAGTCGAAGATAGCTCGGATCATCGCAAACGATCTCGGACGATTACGGATGATTTTGTCGAGGAGCGTAGACGATCGCGTACGATTGGAGGCGATCCTGACTGTAGTCCAGATTGGGGGCAATCCGAGTCCAGAGTTTGCATCTTCTTAATTTTTTTGCATTTTTCCATTATAATTCTGCATTATCTTAGGTTATTATGTTTATGCATCTTGGAGTTCACCTCATCTAGTATAAATGCATGATAAAATCAAAATAGATTGTGAAGTTGATGCTTGTCCTCTCTAATTACTATTTGGATCTATCATTCAGACAAATTTATAGTTATTTCTATCATTTCCCTTCGCTTCTGTAGTTGCATCTTGGGTATTTTGTATCTATTTCTATGATTGCAGGTTTTTGATGAATTTGTCTGACGAATTCATCAGATATCAGACGATCCTGTCTGATCTCAGACGATTACGTATGAACTGAGGCGATCTGGACTGCTACAAAACTTAGAATCCTCATCAGACATCCGAAATCAGGTATGATCTGTCCTAATTTGCCTATTCTCCTGTGTTTAGCAACCATTTCTATTTTTTGTATCCATTTAAATCATTATTGGCATATAGAATAGTTTAGATTCATTTTGGCCAAACCTAGGAGCTGAATGATTGAGTATAAAATGAACACATCAAACCCATTCCCAACCTAGGCATGGAAACTGCCACTCAAAAGTTTCCTGGTGAACCCACCATCCATCGAAAATTCACCCTTATACTCCTCCCCCGAGAGGCGGGACCTTCAAAGGGCCTCTCAGTCCGAGGTATTGTCCCATCCTTCTCGCATCCCCCTTCTGGGCGTGGATCCTATAGCCTGAGGGTAAGGATGCAAAAAATTTGGAGCGATACAATGGGCACATTATTCTATTGATTGTTTATGGTGGTTGATTTCTGAAATATCATTGGAGTGAAAAGGATTAATTGAAGTTTCCTTTATGAAGATGGTTGGTTGAATGCTTCAAGGTTTTATGATTTGTGAGTTATATTTAAACCCTTGTTTCATTACCATTGTTGTTGAATTCCATTGATGATGAAATGAACTTGAACTTGATCTAGAAAAGAACATGAGTATCATTGTTATGTGATACTTGAGATAAAGAACTGTTGGAAATATTTTGAGTTGGTTGATACATGCTTAGACTAGGGTTTGTGAGAAAGGATTGTTCCTTGATGTGATTGGTTGAGTTGAGTTGGTTAAGCCTGGTCAAGTGGATGTGTGAAATGGTTGTTAAAGTTCCATAAAACAAACTATTCTATATTCTGATTTGAGTTGATATTGAGATTTAAGAATAGGATATATTGAGTCTCTAACAATTCTCTTTATGCTTCTATTGAGTTGAGATTGGGATTTGAGTATAGAACATATAGAGTCTCTAACAATTATCTTTATGCTTCTATGAGATTGATTTGAGTTGAGATTGATATTTAAGAATAGGACATATTGAGTCTCTAACAATTCTCTTTATGCTTCTATTTATTTGAAATTGGGATTTGAGTATAGAACATATAGAGTATCTAAAAATTCTCTTTATGCTTCTATGAGATTGAATGGAGATATTTATTGTACTTTGAGCTTAGAACATATTGAGTCTCTAACAATTATCTTTATGATTCTATGAGATTGAACAAGTTTTGTGTAAGCTTGTTAAGTAGATTTGAGACAAGTCTTTGATAAGGCTTATGGACTATTTTGAGTTAAGCTTTTGTGAAAGCTTTCTTGAGTAGATTTGAGCAAGTCCAAGAGAGGACTTATTGAGAAAATTTGAGCAAGTCCAAGAGGTAACCTATTGAGAATATTTGAGCAAGTCCAAGAGAGGACTTATTGAGTAGATTTGAGCAAGTCCTAGAGAGGATTTTTTGAGAAGATTTAGATAGGTTTTGTGTGAACTTGTTGAAAATATTTAGACAGGTTTTGTGTGAACATTTTGAGCATATTTGAGTAGGTTTTGAGTGAACCTATTGAGTAGAATTGTACTATATCGATTGTACTATGTTTAGTGTAAGAGATTGAGCAGAATTGTGCTAGACCAACTGACCTGTGTTTGGTACAGTATTGAGACAGAGCTTTGGAGGTGACAGAGTATAGAGGAAAAAGTATTAGTGGATAGAGATCCAGTAGCTAGGACAATTGAAGACAAGATCTGAGTGAGAAGTCTTCAAGTGGAGAGAGATCCATCAGTCAGTGCAGCATAGAGATAGAGTCGTCTAGAAGATCACTAGCCAGAGCATAAGGAAAAAGAGTTCTCTTGTGGAAGAGATCCATGAACTTGAGATTAGGGGATCAACATCTCCTTTGGACAGAAGTCCATAAAAATTATAATTTGGGAAGTATTCCTAAGATATTGATTGAGAAAGTTTTAGTAAAATATTTTCTTTGTGGAGGTTGCCGACATTGGATGAACAACGTTAAAATGGTGTCACTTATGTGTGTGATTCTTTGTGTGATGTTTATGGTTTCATTAATGTTGATGCTTCTATTTGGGAAAAAATATTATGTTATATTTTTCATCCCCCTCTTAGTATAAGCACATGTTCTTCAACACCAAGTGTTTAAATTTATAGCATATTTGTACATCATGCCTGTTTTGCCTATGAAACTTGCAATATAGGTCTTCTTAGTATCCTTTGGACTTAGGTGCATTAGGATCGATAGGTCGATTTTCAAGTATATGGATCGCATTGGCCACCAAGAGGTGGTCAAACACTGAGTCCATAGACTTTGCAATGGGCATGAATTGTCACTTGGGGCAATGCTGTTTATTTTGACCTTGACCATTCTAGTTATCCTTGGCATAGTTCCCAGGGGTGGGCTAATAATTAGGCTTCTTATGTGCTGCGGTTGGCATTGGCCCTGGGACACTAATGGAAACCTAATTTACTATTGCTAACTTAGGTTGCATTGGGGTGTTCTTAACGTTCTTGTTCCATTTCTTCTTACGAGGCTTCACAATATCACCCTCTTGAATCTTGATTTCTTTGATGATCCTAGCCTACGCTAGGGCATCTTCAAGAGTGGGGCATTGTTGCAATTGTAGCAATAAGGATATTGACTTCAAGGAACTTTTGGAAAACATCTGAGTCAGCTCCAACATAGGGAGAAGATAAGGCATCTTGGAGAGCAAGGTTTGCCATCTATTACCATAATTTGTTATTGACTCAACATCATACTAATTTCAACTCAGCTACATCGGCCAACGTTGCCTTCCTCTTGGTATTGAAGGCAAAGAATTCTAGGAATGCATCCGCAAGTTGGTCCAAATTATGGATGCTATGCTTAGGGAGTTGGTAAAACCACTTGAAGGCGGGGCCAGTGAGGGTAGTCATAAATTTCCTCAAAAGCAAAGGATCGTCATCATGAATGTCGAAGCATTGACCTAAGAAACTAGTGACATGTTATTGCACATCCTCTTCTCCCTTAAAGGTAGCCAACTAAGGCAAATTAAATTGATCTGGATAGGGAGGTGCAGGTACTTATGGATAGATGGGTTGACTACACAATTGATGCTTATTGGGATTTTGAGATCCCTACCTAGAGGTCTTGTTCTCAACTGACTCTAGGCATTATAGCAATGCTTTATACGGGCCTAAGGACTTAATCTCTTCATCCTTGTTCACATCTTGCGATGGAGTTCTAGGGCCTTCTAACCTATTGCATGGTGGTGGTAAATCACCCCCCTGCCTTGGTAAGGCATCTCCACATACTCTATCTCTGGCTCATACTCATTATAGGCCTTGTAAGGCATCTATTGAGCTGGTCTATAAATGGGAGTATCCACCCAAGGTGGGTGCCCTATGTTTATCCTGGGAGTCATCTCCCAATCTGGCCTAGGAGGTCATGGAGGCAACATTTGATAAGGTCTCGGGGACCTCTCTCGAATGATCATGGGTTGCCTCGGGTGGAATTTCTATCTATGTGTCTTAGGGATAGGGACCCTCTCTCTCAAAGTCTTCTAGAATAGCTCGTTGGTCTATCGTTCAATCCTTTATTTCTCAAGCTAGTGCAAGTAGTCTAGTTGCTCTTTATCCCATTGAAGCTACTTGAAATGATCTTGGATTTCTATATAACTCACAACCACTTACATAATTTGATCCGTAGTGTGAGGCCTATGGGGCCTAGGAGTCTCACCCTGGGGTTGACCTTGTCCAAGATAATATGTGTTCTCCATAGGGCACTTGCATCTCTCGATGTTCACCACATTGACTTGAGGATCAGGCTGGAACATGTGTTCATTATACTCAGCTAGCGCAAAGGCACATCAGGTATGCATAGAAAATTGTTCCTAAGGAAATTTTGGGATCTCCTCATGTCTTCCCTCTTGGACAAGGAAAGATAGGGCAGAAATGGCCCACCCTGATCAATGGGTGTCATTCCCATCAGGATGCATGAGCTGTTGTATCCTATCAAGGCGACGTGGAGGTAAAGTCGTATCCACTTGCTCTAGCCAGTGTGTGAAGTCATGCTCCTACCTATGATTAGGTATGTTAGCCCTGATAGGAATGTGGATGTCTGGAACCACTCTATCTATTAGCACCTCAGTACATAGTTGCATTTCACCAAGGAAGGACTATGAGATATCTCCATACCAAGAATATTATCCCATGTAATACCCATCATCCCTCAGGGTGTCCCATAGAGGATCCCTTCAGAGATGAGGCTCATTACCTATGGTATTGGGGCTAGGTGGAGTAGAAGCTCATCAAGGAGGTATAACCAAGTCCCTAGGGCTATATCTAAGATGATTCGTGTCTCCTAATCCACTCTCCCAGTCCCTAGGGCTATATCTAAGATGATGAGATCCACACATGGCCATGGAGCATAGGTCCTACCAGTTCCTTACCCAGTTCACTCGTAGTCTGTGATACACCTCCCCGAAGGGTGATGCGTGCTATAACCCACAAGCTATGATGGATCTTGGAACTGACCTTGGCAAGATGGATCGCGTTCATGGGATTTGAGCCAAGTGGATGGAGATGAAACCCACCGTCACTTGTGCTCTACTAGTGGATGGTAATGAAGTCCACCTCACTAGCGTTTACATGAATCGTGGTGTGTGTGGTTATTTATTATCCAAGAAAGTAAGCAAAGAAGCAATCAATGATCATTCACTAAATGCATGCAAATAAGTGCATTTTACTTTCAGAAAATTAGGATAAAGAACCTACAAATGTAACTTATGAATGCAAATCCTAAATGCTAGCTCACCCATTGGGTAAGCCACAAGCAATCAAGCCACAAATATGCATTGCTACTTCAACTTTATTTTGATTTTTCTTCTTCCTTTTGTTATGTGATGTTATAAGAAAAGAAAAAATGTAAATTTTAAACTTTATATGCAAGCAAGTGAATCAAGAAAACTAATTTTTGATAGTCTCTGAAAATGTAGCAGAAAAATAGAGGGTTTAGGCACTTACTTTGCCCATTTTGAGCTCTCCAAATTCTGATTTTTTGGGCAAAAATCTCTCTATTTCACCACCACTCTAAGGTGGGATGATTATAAGCCTCACCAAAATCATAGGGTGGGATGGTGAAGCCACCATCCTAGGGTGTGCCAGATAAAGGCTCTGCCACTGTTCCATGATGGGGAGGGGAGCACCTGCAACATAAAAAGGGCAAAAATTGCAAAATTGAGGTCAAATTTTCACCCAAATCATAAGGGACAAGGGTCCCACCATGATCACCACTAAAGCAGGGAAAATAAATGCACCTAATGAAGATAAAAAATATGTGTATCTATCCCATCTTGCACATAAGCATCAAACGAAAGCATGCATATGAAAATGAAGCAATACCAAATGATAAAGAATGAAATGAAATGAGTGTCTTATTTATTAATTTGGTGGATCAGATCAAAGTTTAAACATCAGTACCCTTGACGGCTCAAAGGTGATACAATTTTTACAAATTTTTGGGTGCCCAAGGATCAAATCCTCCAAGAAATCCAGGTGCACATCCAGTGCCTTTCCTCGTACCCACAATCGAGGTAGGTGGGCAAATGCTACCCTTGCTTGTATATTCAATATGTGATGTCTGATATTACTTCCCAATGCCTTCTAAGAACTTGCACCTGCACACAAGGAAGCCAAAAGGGTCAAATAGCAAGGGTGTATGGTGGAAAACATGCAATCCCCACAGGGGTAAAATAATGCATATATTAAAACTAAATAAAATAAACTTAGAATGACTTGAAAACTTGTGGAGATGTCAAAGAGGATTTTTTGAGAGGATATCACTAAAAATAGATTGGAAATTACATCTGTAGACACCTTTATTTTTCATCACTCACCTACAACCTATGAAAACCAAGACAAGAAAATCTTGAACCTAAACATATCCAAAACTCATAAAATTTGGAAATTCATAAATGGACATTTAAATACAACCCATATGGTTAGATTTTCAAATTGAGGCCCAGAACCACCTTCATACAACTAAGGTGCCTGGATGGGCCCTACGGACCTGCAAAAACTTAAAAATACTATAAATCGGTCATTGAACTCCAAATTGCATGAAATTTAAATCACATAATCATATGAGGATCTAGAATAATATAATAAAAAAATGGTAATAAAATTATTCAAGGATTTTTGCTCATCCCGGGGGGGCGGTGGTGACTACAATTAATTGAGGGGCACCCTGGGAAGGGATACCCACCAATTATGTGCACTTTTTGCTACCAATCTCACTGTTGAATGGTCCTAAATAGTCTATTGGGTGTTGTCATCGAATTTGGTGAATAAATTCACCCATATTGAAAATTTACGCTGAAAAAGCCCTCTTGAAGTCACCCGGTAACCTCCTTCACTAAGAGGAGATTATGAGGGCAAGAAAGCTCAATAAGTTAGGGAGAAATATTGGAAGAACTACATTGCATATCCTAGAACTCCTCTCCTTCTTTTTGTGTGGATATTGGATCCATTTTATATCCCAAATGGGATCATGTGTAGAAATGCATACGAGGGCATGCATGCAAAGAGGTGCTAGTTGTCAAATGGGAGGTATGCAATGGGTGTGGAAGAGAATATCAAATTTGGGCCTCCATTAAGAAGTGTGTCATAAGGATTCAGTGCCCTCTGATCCACATGCTCCATATGGCATACTAAATGGTAGTGTCTAGGTGCCAAATGTCCCAGATTTGACTTTTTTTGGGTCAAACCTGATCACCATCCCACCTTGGGATGATGGCTCACCACCATTCCATGGTGGGATGGTGGGAACCTACCACAATACCATGGTGGGATGGTGGTGAATTTTAGGCCAAAACCTCCCAAAATTGGGCTAGTATCCTCAAAAAACCCTTTCATAGTTGCTAGAACCACTGTGAGCCTCCAGAGGGCTTCCCAAGGGGCCATATGATGTCAATTTGATCATCGCTTGTAGGTGCTTAATTGGGTTGACCACATTTTAGTGTCTACAATATGAGATTTTGTAGAGCTGATTTGAGGTAAGTATTTGAGAACGCTTGTGGACTATTTTTGTGTAAGCTTTTGTGAAATCTTGCTATGCAGATTTGAACAAGTCCTAGAGAGGACTTATTGAGCATATTGGGACAAGTCCTGTGTGAGCTTGTTGAGCATATTTGAGTAGGTTATGAGTGATCCTATTTAGCATACTTGAGTAGGTTTTGAGTGAGCCTATTGAGAAAATTTGAGCAGGTTTTGAATGAGCCTATTAAGCAAATTTGAGCAAGTTCTGACTAAGTTTATTGAGCATATTTGAGCAGGTTTTGAGTGAGCCTATTGAGCATATTTGAGCAGGTTCTGAGTGAGCCTATTGAGAATATTTGAGTAGGTTCTGATTGAACCTATTGACAGAGCTTTGGAGGTGATAGAGTACAAAGGATAGAGTCTTAGTGGATAGAGATCCAACAACTAGGAAAATTGAAGATAGATCTAAGTGAGGAGTCTTCAAGTGGAGAGATATCCACCAGTCATTGCAACAGAGAGATAGAATATTCTAGAAGATCACTAGCTATAGAAGAAGAGGAAAGAGTTCTCCTATGGAAGAGATCCATGAACATGAAATTTAGGGGATCAACATCTCCTTTGGATAGAGGTACATAAACATTGTAATTGGGAAGGATTCCCAAGAGATTGATTGAGAAAATTTTAGCAAAATATTTTCTCCGTGGAGTAGCCCGAATTGGGTGAACCACATAATTTGTTGTGTCACTTTTGTGTTTGGTGTTTTGTGCATTTATTTAATTACTCCTATCTATACACTGCATAATATTGAATTGAAAAGAAAAGTAAAAAGTGGTCTTATACTGTTCACCCCCCCTCTCAGTATAAGTTTATGTTCTTCAATTGGTATCAGGTGGTTTCCTTCTGAAGAGTTTGATAACTTGAAGAAAAATTTGTCTAAGAACACAATGGATCACAAGGTTAAAAAGTATGGGTTATTCAATAATGCAATTTTAGTATTTGATGGAAGTGACTTCTTGTATTGGTGTATGCTGATGATATTTCACTTGATGGCACTTGGAAATGAAGTTTGGGATGTAGTGGAACTTGGATATGATTCTACAGTAAATCCTCTTACAAATAAGGAAGGTAAGATTCTAATGCATGCAAATTCAAGATATATAAATGCAATTATAAAAATACTGGGTAGACCAAAATATATGAAGGTTATGGATTGTAAAACATCAAAAGATATGTGGGATCTACTGCATGACATATATAAGGGTGATAAAGGTGTTAGGAAAGCTAAGATTATAAATCTCAAAGGAGAATTTTAGAAATTAAGAATTATATATGATGAAAATATTCATGATTATATCAGTAATATTGATGAATTTGTACATGATATGAGAGGTCTTGGAATGAAGGTTTATGAATCCTATGTTTGTGATAAGATCTTGAGAATTCTTCCAAAAAGGTATAGTGAAAAGGTTTCTACAATAGAAACATCAATTGATAGTGATTATTTGATAAGAAATTATTTTCTTGGCATGCTTACTATTTTTGAGATAAGAAAAAAATATTCTATTCCTCCGAAAGAAGCTATATTCAAAGTTGAAAAAAAGAAAAAGGGTAAAAAGACATAATCAAGTAGTGAGTCATCTAGTGATGAAGAAGCTAACTATGGTAGAAGAGATAAAGGTCCCAAAATATCATATATGTAAGATATATTAAGTGCTTAAATTGTGGAAAGTATGGACACTATGTTACAGAGTACAAAGAGCCAAAGTACATTAGTGACGAAGAAAAATAAGATCACAAGTACAAAGAATCAAAAAGACACAAGTACCAGAAGAAATGCAAGGATGGACAAAACAAACAAGGAAATAAGTGCTTTCAAAGGCAAAAGAAAAGCTACTATGTGGATAATGCAAGTAAGTACTCAAATGATAGTGATTCTAGTTTTTTATAAAATGATAGAGATGAAATCCTATTTATGGTTAGAGATAAAAGGACTCCAGTTATTCTCAAGTTTTTTAGATGTGGTAAATTTGGACATATTGAAGATAATTGCACTAGGGATGGCTATAGTTTAAGTGATGATGGTTTTGAAGATGTACTTGAAATACCAAATGAGAATCTTCTAATGGCATTAGAAGATGAAGTAAGTGATCCTATAGAAGACAAACCAAAAGAAAGTAATGATAGGGAAAAAGGCAAAAAAATAGAGGATTATTCAATGGAGAATGGATATGATCTCAAGGGAGAACTTATCTATGATCTTGACATAGTAAATAAGGTAATAAAGCAACACTCTAAGCTTGAAATTCAGTTTCAATAATGTGATGAAGAAATATTATTACTCATAGAGGACTTAGAAAAGTCAAAGGCTAAGGCAAGTAAGTTCAAGGATAAGTTAGAAGCAAATATTTTGTTGTGCAAAAAGTTAACACAAGAAGTGGCACTACTAAAGGAAGATTTAGAGGATTCCAATAAAAAGTTGTACAATTATGTGAACAGTGCAAAGAGTGTAGAAATAATAATCAATATACAAAGAGGAGAAACAAACAAGATAGGTCTTGGTTCCAAACAGGCTCAAAATAAATGGGAAGAAAAGTCTACTTCGAGTCTAGAAGAAGGAATTTTGGAAGAAGATACTTTAGAAAATAACTGTGTAAGTTGGAATGAGATATCAGAGGATGAGTTGGACAACAAAGAGGTCAAAGATAGAAATAATACACAAATAATATATAGATGGAACAACAATAAAAATAGGATACCAATGAGGTCCAGGAAAGGAAGCTTCAATGGGATATGATTCTCATGTCATAGGTTTGGGCACATGGCTTCATAGTGTAGGTCATACAAAAGACAGGAATATGGGAAAGGATAAATTTTCCATGGGTATTTCTACTCATGCAATGAATTTTAGGGTTCATAAGGCAGAAGAGGATATGGCTTCACTATAAGGCAATGAATTTTAGGGTTCATGGCAAAAGAGGATATGGCTTCACTAGGAGATATCCTAAGACATTTGCACTTCCAAGGAATAATAACATTAAGTTTTATAAGTGCAATAATAATGGTCACACAAAAAGATGGTGTAGAGCAAATATTCTAGAAGCATACATGAACATGAATAGGAACATGGATGAGAACAAGAACAATAACAAGAACAAAAGTGATGATGAATTGGTAAGAAATAGTGAGAGGATTCATAAAACTCAAAATGAAAGAGAGAAAGGTAAAGGTAAAGAGCAGTGATTTTAGATAGTAGAAATACTCCCACCCCAAAAATAACCACCTCATGTGGAGGTGGGGGAGGGGCTAAGCTAAGAGGCTCATTCTTAGCCCCAAACCCCAAAGGTGACCCTTTGCAATTGATGACAAAGGTGGAGAGATTTGTGTATATTGAAGAGAGTTTTTGATATGGGGAGAGATTTGATATTTGAGAAATCTTTGAGCTAAGGGGAGCAAAGTCCCAGGGGGAGCAAAAAAGAAGGTTAGATTTCAGTAAAAGGATATGGGTTGCCATCAATGACAAAGGGGGAGATTTTTGGACATTTTGAGTCCCTAAGCCAAGAGTTGTCATTGATGTCAAAAGGATATATGTAAGTAAGCATTGTGTTTGTGTTTCACAAAGAGCTTCATGAGAAGCAAAGGTTTTTGATCAAAGGTTCAAGAAGGGATGCATGGCATCTGGTTCCAAAAGGAGCTTCAAGGGAAGCTTTGCAAAAGGTTTTTATTTAAAACCATGGATGGCGGATTTGAAATGGGTTTTTCTTAAAACCCAAGTTGGCTTTTTATTTCATTGAAAAATGTGTCCCAATGATGGAGATATTTGTTTTTATTATTATTTGTGGAAAACATCCCAAAAGGGATACCACTTTCGAGTAAGACCCAAGGAGGCAAGGGTATCCATTCTACCAAAAACACCTAGGACTCGGACCTGGCCTACCACCTTTGACATACTCAAGGAGCAAACAAACACATAAAACCAATTTAAAAATAAGTAAATAACAATAAAAATAATAAAATAAAATAAAAAACATGCTTCTTGAGTGTGTCAAAAACAAAAGCACAACCAAACATGCACAATAATATAAAAGAAACCACAACACGAACCACATAGAAAAACACAAGAACCACATAACAAAACACAAACAAGACAAAAACAACTGAACACTAAAAAGACATAATAAACTAATTTATAGTGGAAAACACCCCTTTCGAGATGCCACTTTCAACAGGTTGGTCATAGGAGGAATGGAGCCTTGTCGGCCTCTACCAGCACATAGGACATTCCTAACTATACCATATATTTGTAGGATGGAGACAAAGGGAATGGAACCTGGGTCAGCCCCTACCAGCACCCAAGGCATTTACCATTACACCACAACAAATAGATAGGTGAAGGAGATTTTTAATTTTAAATATTTAGTTTAAATTTAAATTTTAAAATTAAAATTAAAAGTTTATCCACCGACGTCATTAAGGAAGTTTCAAAAAGACCAATGTTTCCAAAGCAAAGAGAATACATATAAATATGCCATTGAATTTTTTAATTCATTCATCCTTGCTCATTGATATTTGCGCTTGGTATTTACAAAGAAAAAGAGATCATATTTTTCATTTAAGTGGTGTAGCGAACATTAAATGGAGACAACGACCACTTCCTAAAATGCATTGGGCAGTGCGGCCTAGTTGTAGCTTGGATTGTGCAAAGGTTTTGGTGACAAGGAGGTTGTGCGTTCGATTCCCGCAAGCATCATTTTTGGTTTTGTTCTATTGAGGGGCCCAAGGCGCATAATTTTTGCTTGGCGGAAGAGGGTGAAGGAAAAGAAACGGGTGGCACTTCTTTTTCACCAATGATACTATAGCTCATGCAACATCTTGGTCGTGGCTAGGGCGTTCGCATTGGGGCAATACAAGGGTTCGATTCCCATTAAGGTAGGTATTAAGGTTTTTATTATTCTTTTGTTTAGATTGCCTAAGGTGGAGTGATATAGGATAAAGGTGCTTCGTTAGTTGATTTATTCAGTAACCTTAAGGAATAAGGTCACGGTGGCTATTTGAGTTGTCAATTATTTTTAATTGTGATTTTTGAAATTGTTAGGAGTAATAAGGGTTTTTGATAAAGTTCTTATTAGTGAAAGTTTTTTTGAGTAAGGGTTTTATTTTAAAAATAACTTTGGTGGATGTTAAAATAAAGTAGGAGTAATAAGGTGTTATTTGGATATTATTGTTGTGTTATTACTCAAGATATCTAACCCTTGTTAAGAGTTGAAAAAGAAAGTGTGTTGAGTGTGACATATTTAGTGGACAACTCATAAGGCATCAAAAATATATGAGTAATACTCTCCATTGATTTTATTTGGGTGGTTGATTTTTGAAATATCATTGGAGTGAAAAGGATTGATTGTGGTTTCCTTTTCGAAAGTGGTTGATTTAATGCTTTAAGGTATTCTGGATTGTGAGTTATGATTAAACCTTGTTTGATAAGCATTGTTGTTTAGACCATTGGTTGAGTGAACTACTTTGAGTTTATGCTTCAAGGTTTTCTAGATTGTGAGTTGTGATTAAACCTTGTTTGATAAGCATTGTTGCTTGGACCATTGGTTGAGTGAAGTACTTTGATTTTATGCTTCAAGGTTTTTTGAATTGAGATTAAAACCTTATTTTATTAGAATTGTTGTTGAAGACAATGGGTGATGCAAAGAACTTGAACTTGAGTTGGAAAAGAACATGAGTATCATTGTTATGTAAGATTTCTTATTGAGCATTGTTGGAAATATTTTGAGTTAGTTGATTCATGATTGGACTAGGGTTTTTGAGAAAGAGTTGTTTCTTGAAGTGATTGGTTGAGTAGAGTTGATTGAGCCTAGTCAAGTGGTTGCATGAAGTGGTTGTTCAAGTTCCATGAAACAAACTATTCTATATTATGATTGATTTGAGATTGAGCCTTGAGAATAGAACATATTGAGTCTCTAACAATTCTCTTTATGATTCTATGATATTGAGTTAATATTGAGCTAAGTTGAGATTTATTTGAGTTAAGATTGGGATTTGAGTATAGAACATATTGAGTCTCTAACAATTCTCTTTATGCTTCTATAAGATTGAGTTGAGTTGAGATTGCTTTGAATTGAGATTGAGATTTGAGTATAGAACATATTGAGTCTAAAAATTCTTTTTATGCTTCTATGAGATTGATTTGAGATTTTGTTGAGATGATTTGAGGTAAGTCTTTGAGAAGGCTTGTGGACTATTTTTGTGTAAGCTTTTGTGAAAGCTTACTATGAAGATTTAAGCAAGTCCTAGAGAGGACTTATTAAGAATATTGGGACAAGTTTTGTGTGATCTTGTTGAGCATATTTGAGCAGGTTCTGAGTGAGCCTATTGAGCATACTTGAGTAGGTTCTGAGTGAGCCTATTGAGCAGATTTGAGCAGGTTCTGAGTGAGCCTATTAAGCAGATTTGAGCAGGTTTTGAGTGAGCCTATTGAACAGATTTGAATAGGTTCTGAGTGATCCTATTGAGCATATTTGAGCAGGTTCTAAGTGAGCCTATTGAGCAGATTTGAGCAGGTTCTAAGTGAGCCTATTGAGAAAATTTGAGGAGGTTCTAAGTGAACCTATTGATAGATATTTTGAGGTGATAGAGTATAGAGGATAGAGTCTCAATGGATAGAGATCTAGTAGCTAGTACAATTGAAGATAGATCTGAGTGAGGAGTCTTCAAGTGGAGAGAGATCCACCAGTCAGTGCAACAGAGAGATAGAGTCTTCTAGAATATCACTAGTGAGAGAAGAAGGGGAAAGAGTTATCCAATGGAAGATATCCATGAACTTGAGATTTAGGGGATCAACATATCCTTTGGACAGATGTCCATAACATTGTAATTGGGAAGGATTCCCAAGATATTGATTGAGAAAGTTCTAGCAAAAGATTTTCTCTATGGAGTAGCCTGTATTGGGTGAACCATGTAAATTGTTGTGTCACTTTTGTGGATGGTGTTTTGTGCATTGCTTTGATTACTGCTATTGATACTGCTATCTATAAACTACATAATATTGAATTGAAAATAAAATTAAAAAGTGGTTTTATATTTTTCACCCCCCATCTCAGTATAAGCTTGTGTTCTTCAATATTTTCTTTTCTTGGAACCCTATGACAATAATTTTAGGGATAGCCTATGTTATCCTGCTATAAGCTCATGTGATATTTCTATGATTTTCAAATCCATGGTATTTCAATAGTTATTGCCTATATTGATGTTGAGGAGATGATCATTATATATTTTCCTCTACCTGATTCTATTGGAATACAAGTGATGATCTGAGTGGTTGGCAATTCTTCTACCTGAGGGGAACTCCATAATAGGGTCTCATAGATATTTTGGAGGGATTATAGGGATTACTAGAGTAGCTAAAATACTTCACAACACTCTTAGATCACTTGGGTTATTACCCACCATCTCTATTCTTGTATGGAGCCTATCCTTCATCTTGCATACTATTTCTAGAGAATCTCCCTTTCTAATTACTCTTTGCATGGCATTTTTAAAATCATCTCCCATGTGAAGGACTTGATCAAGGCTCAACTTCTTAGCTACTTCTTGATACTATTTTTTAGGGTTGTAAGTTCTCCAAGTGATTTTAGAAAATCCATAATATTCCAAATTCCAGATAGCCCTCAAGAAACTAAGGTGGCCTTTGTAAATGTAATTCCCTAGTATACAAGGTATCTCCAACCATGGTATTCTTCCTTTTTTCCTCAATGCTATTATTTTCATCTCTTCAGCCAACTATCTAGTGATTTCTAGAATAATAATGGAACTAGGGTAAAATTCAGGTAGTGCTTTTGGTGGTAAATTTACTCCAAAAAACCTAATATAAGTGAAGTCTTATGCAAATAAGAATTCCCCTAGTTTATTGGCATAAAAATATAATAGCACCATTATCTATTCTCACAGGCTCATGTCCACATAGCTTTTCGTAGATGACTGGGAGAAACCTGCCAAAGAAATATGCATAGATAGACTAGCCTTCATGTATACAAGGTAACCTATTAAATGGATTAAAAAAGAATAATAAGAGAAAAGGGGATTTATTTCTCTTATTTATTTAATGGCATTCTAAAATTCTGATAATTCTACTCTTATATTTTCACTTATAACCATTTTCCATATATACATAGGCATTTGCCTTATCTTATTCCATTGTACAACCAAAAACATGGCCTCCTAACTTATCCAGTTCAATTATCTAACACCCAATACTAAATTAGTCATGTCTACATAATATTTAGCCTAGGGGTGGAGAATAGACTTATGAATAGGGAATTTGGCCAGTATACATTAGTTGTGACTGAATAATATTGTATAAAAATAAGTATTGAGCATATATTTAGCTTGTGTCAAGATTATCTATTTATCTAGAATGAAAGTGGAAGAGCTCAAGTTGAAGACTTTCTTGATTTTATTTGATGTGAGTCTAAAAACTATCTAATTGACATGTATCTGATTATCCTAGTCTTCATATTATATACAATAGCTAGTCAACTCAATGGGTCTGCAAAGTAATACACCCTAGGACATATCAATTTTGCTAAATTACTCATCCACCTATTGTAGATAGGGCTATCTCTAAATTGAAGCCTCTATGACCTTTGAAAAGGCTTTTCATTAGTGTTGCATGGCATTGTTTTCCTTCCCTTGTTAGCTCGTATTAGTAAATGGATACATCTTCAAGCTCTTCTTGCTGCTTAGATGTAAGTTCTTATCTCAGTCTTAATTCTACAATGAATTTCATGGGATCTCTTCTAATTATTTATCCTTTGCTTAGGGACACATACAAAAGTTCCCTTATCATTTTTTTGATTCATTCTATGGAATTAATGGGGGTAAAGCATAAAGTTCTTGCAAATTCTATTACAACAATCTTGTTTCTTTCTGAATTTGTGAGTAACCTCTTCAATATTTCTTGATCTGGAGTTTGAATGCAAGTAAATTTAGAGGGTCTTGGATTCTATCTTTATGGAAATTTTGGCATGCATAAACTTTAATTATTTTTACCTATGTCCCTATTTCTACCACATTTCTTTAGCATAATTGTTATAATGGCTATGATGTTGTGCTTGTGTCCTAAATTGATGAGAAGACATCCTTATTTGGTGTGTTGTGGGACCTTTAACCCTTATTGGTCATCAAATTCCTGTTAGGTACCAACTTGTACCTAAAAAAGCATGTTAAATTTACTTTTGATAGGTTTTTTCTTAAAAAGGTACTTTTGTCACACCTACCTTTCTATTAGGCTTGCTAGGTCATATCTACCTTTCATATTTAAGTTATTTGTTATGCCATGTGCAATTTCGAAGGGCCAATTAGAGTATAGTAGCTAGACTCCTTACCCATCATTGGCCTCTCTGCTAAGTGCTCCACCCAACACTAGCCTCCCCATTGAGTGCTCCACCCAGTTTTGGCCTCCCCACTGAGCACACTATCCAGTGCTAGCCTCCCCAGTAAGCACTTTGTCAAGTGCTCACCTTTCTATGTGCATTGTTATAGTATGGATTTAAAGATGAGATAAAAAATAGGAAAAATAAATATCAGGTGATCTTCGGGTCTATGACTTAGGAAAGAAATATGATTCGAGGATAACTTAAAGAACATGGAGAAAAATGAAGGGATGACAACATTGGGATTCTTTGGACAGTAACCTTAGGGAATAAAAATCTAATACTTGGAGATCTAATGCCCATAACCCTTGTAACATAATGTAACTTTGAAGATCATTTTTGGGATGATATATGTTTGGATTATAACAAAACCTCAAGGTCTTTCTTGACACAACTTATTGAATTATGCCACTTTTCTTGACCTAGCATTTGTTTGAAAGACATTTTCTTTGAAAAAGACACCTAAACCTTCGGACATTGCAATATTTTTAGAAATTTTGAATTAGGGTAATTTTATGTTGGATTTTGAGGATCCAACATGAAACACACATTTTGTGGAAGATAAGCTAAAATATGGACAAAAGGATTTGTTTGAATATAAAAAATCTATTTTATAGGTTCATGGTTCCATTCAAAATGAAAATGTTATTATTTCCATAAACCCTAGCAACATATATAATTTCATTAATATTGCTTTGGCTAAGAGGTTGTAGGTTCAAGAAACATAAATTAAGGGCATACAACTTGAGGGTAAGAATATTCTAATTTTTGAAGATTTGAAAATCACCATGGATAAATATGTTTTACATTCATAAATTAATGCTATTGAGAAGGATAATGTGGATAATTGTTTTGGTTATCCTTGGTTAGATTCTTTGGGTTCTATTAATATTAATATGCAAAATAAGTTTATGAATTTAAGGTACAAAAATATGATGTCATTATAGGATATTTCTTAGCTTATGAATAAAGGATCCAAGGAGAAGCAAGAAGTAGTTTTTGTAGTGAAACAAGTTAAGGAACTAATGGAGGAATAAAATTTTGAATATAGAATAGCAACAACAATATAGCCCATGGAAGAAGCAATGAAAAAATCCAAAAAATCTATGTTAGAAGTGTAAAAGGACATGCCAAAATAAGGTATTAAGAGAGAAGCGCATGAGGAAGAATTTAAAATAGAGAAATAAAATTCTAATGAATCAAATGAAACATAATGCCAGGTTAAGGTTGTAGCATATTGCCACCCAAAACACCTTGAGTGGAAATAATCTTAGAGATATGGCTTAAGGAATAAAAATTATGGATCTACATGGAGCCAAAAAGGCATCAAGTATGGCAATGCTTGGCATAAAAAACATCATTATTCTAGATTTCAAAGTGTTGTAGTAGCATTAGGAAGCAATAGAATCAGTCATTCAAAATATTAAAATAGAGAAATAGAAACATGAAACCAATAGAGTACTTATGGATATTTAAGTAGAAAAATAGTAGCTTGGCATCATTGAAGACAACGACCAATCAAGATTTCACTTGGATGGATGGATGATTAAGATTGGTACTAGTTGTCATTATTGCATAGAGGATCATATTATTTAGTATCTTCTCATATTTCAAGGATGAATTATTTGTGAGGGTGGAATGCTATGGTACCTAGGAATAATCACATAAGGATATGATATGATATTATATTGTATATAGGTATATGGATAGTTGTCATGGGCCATATATAACCCAAGGTTGATTATATTATGTAATATTAATGAGTGGGATAAGGGTTTATAATATGGGTATATATAGAAGGGATTATGTCATTGTAATTATCATCATTCATATAAAATATTTCTTGTAATCATCATTTCCTAAAAAGTGACTTATGATACTTTGCCCTCTCTAAGTGACACTCTCATATTAGGTGTTCTTGTGGAGTTTTACTTCCTTAAGTAGTATTATTGGTGTTGTCCTAGCCTAAGGGTATCTATCTCTATCTCTTGTGTGGATAATTATTTGTTGATGAATGATCTAAAATTTCTACATATTGGTGAATGCTTTATATTAATGAGAATAAATATTCACAACATAATTTTAGACATAAATAAAAGTAATCCATCCATTCAAACCTTATACAAAAAGCATAAAAAATAACAAAGCGGAGATAAATAGTGGACACCCATAGACATCATAAATAATCACTATATTATCTATAGATAAGAATCACAACACTCCAATATAATGGATGGGATGGTGGGGGGTATTTATATCAATACCAAAATCCCAATTACATAAATGAGTTTAGCCTAAGCCAATATAGCAAGAGGGTTTAAGGTTAATTACAAGTTGTAAAGTGGGTTTAACAATAAAAAGGTAACCATGGACCATAGGGGTTACATAATAAAATAATACAATAAATCAAATGCATTTGTATAATAATTTCTTATAGGTCTAGAGGAAACATTTTCCTATAGCCCCACTTCATTCCAAGTAAGACTCGGTTGAAAGTGAGATAGGCCAAGACAAGGTAGTTGGAAGGTGTTTCCCACCTTTAGTTAGAAGAAAAGATATTTTAGGGTATTCAAAAAACTTAGAAGTCGTGTCAACCATTAGATCTTCCATCTAAGGTCAACCTCATATTCTACCCAAATCTAGCTGCATCAAGGATGTTAAGGCCCATGGGCCATTGATTTTTAATCCAATAGCCAACATGGTCCTTTCGATGGATGGGAGTGCAAAACAAAGAAAAAAACTCCAATAAAGATTGGGGTCAGACACATGGCAACTAGTTAGGATCCCAAGAAGGAGAGAACCAATGGTTAGACAAAGAAGACCCATC
This sequence comes from Wollemia nobilis, assembly GCA_028583015.1. NCBI lineage: Eukaryota > Viridiplantae > Streptophyta > Pinopsida > Araucariales > Araucariaceae > Wollemia > Wollemia nobilis. The sequence goes on from JAQPPZ010016564.1 coordinate 1,307,382, forward strand.
ATTGGCCAAAAAGAGTTCCACCCCATCTAAAAACACATGGCAACTACACATGTAAGAGAGAAATCATGTGAAAGAGCATTTAAGAAATTTTTTTCCATTGGCCATAAATCTAAACATCCACCATAGGTTATAAAGCTTGAATTTAATGACCAACCCTATCAAAACCAAATATTTTTTAGCCATGATGGCTGCCCACTATATGCATAAGCCTAGATTGTTAACCTACACCAGTTAAGGAGGCCATGCCTACCATGTTACCAAGGCTACATATTCCAAGAGAAATATGGTAGAAGAGTAATGTTGTGGCCATACCAACATAAAAACAAAGAGATGATTCAACAATAGTCAATCATCCAAATATTCAATAGCTTTCAAAATTTATGGCACCAAATCCAGAGATCCCAATGTTGTTTTGCAATTATTGATGGATTTTTGGATGCAATAGTAGAGGATAATTTGCATACCTTTTATACAATCCTTTTAATGGAATAAACCCTCCTCTTGTCTTATAAATAGATCTAATTTATATTGTATAAGGCATTAGGAGTTGTTTACTCATACCAATACCTAACCTTATAGGCTCTTCCTTTCACCCTTCTTTTTTATTGTAATAAAGGAAGCTTAAACCCTTTATCATTGCATAAGGAACATTAAACACCTCAGGCCTCATTGTCTTGTAATAAATCTTGGCATGTTAATGGAAGCCATGTCTAATTTTATTTATCTTCCTTTCTTTAACTTGTTTTGATTGCTAGTGGTCTATTTTTCTTATGTTCACTAGTCATAGGGCAACATTTTCACATTCAATTGCCAGTTGTTGTAGTCAAAATTTAGGATTTAATTCTTTGGAAAATTGCCTCCCATACTTAGGTTTCATTTTGTGCAAAGTATTTAATTTCATTTTTTTTAACTTTCATTTCAATTCTTTCCCATTGGCCTCAACATTAAAAGGTATCCTTTACATAAAGGATTGAATTTGATGAGAAATCAACCTTGATTAAAATCCCCATATTTCACCCCATAGGCAGTCACCCATTGTAACACTTCCTACTATTTTCTCTACATGAGGTGCAAATGCATTCATCTTGTTAGGCCCCCTAACTTGTGTTGGCAGGTGTGTTCTAAGAAGATAAATTTTCTAGCATGCTTGATGGGATGATCTTCTATGTTTAACCCATGAATATTGAACAAGTTTGAGTATGATTTTGATGAAGGTCATAGTCTACCTACTTGAAGAGAATCACCTAGAGATTTCACTTGACTCAAATTGAAAAAATATAGACTTTGAAGAAGTCGTCCAACAAAAGATAGACCAATATTCCAATGGGGGTCTTTGGCTTATTAGCTTTTTGAAGTGAAATATCTTCACTTGGTGACTCCATTCTCAAATGAAGGGCCCATAATTATATGAGTAGAAGGCCTATGACTAGAGCATTCACTCAATCCAATTAACAAGATTTGGTACCACCTCTGAACCAAATACAAATAAGGAGGAATCAATGATGCAACATTGAGGTTTTGATACATCAACCTCCCAAAAATATTTTTGGTATTGAATGATATAGATCCCATAATTCCACTAGCTCCACCTAACACATGGGACTCAATTATTTTTGTAACACTCAAGTTCTTACCTTACTTCTTGGGAGAAGATGTTATCACTCCAATAGAAAACTTGAAATACCTGATGAGTTTATACACTGTGTATTTCATTCAAAAGCAATACATAGACTTTAGGCTATAAGTAGTTTATTTTTTAGGAAGAGCTCATGAACGATACATCGATCTTGGCCCATCATTAGTGGAAAGTTGGGACCAATTGGTAGATCTCTTGGTAAAGTGATTTTAAGAGAATGCATATGAAACATCCCTCCTAGAGCAACTCATGACCATCAAGAGGGTACCTTTGGAGAGAATGAATGATTTCAAAGTCAAATTCCATAAGACTTGGCAAAGTATCCTAAAAAATATTCGACCACCTTTGGGTATGACATTCATTTACTATCTAAAATATTTTAATTTTGATATTGCCATGATGGTTAATTCTATGGGTGGTAATTCACTATTGGATGCTTATGATATAGACATTAAGTCTAAGAAGGATATAATCCAAACAGTAAGGCTAGCTCCTAGACCACCTCCACCATTGTTTCCCTCCATTCAACCCTCTTATCATTCCTCTCCAACCATATAACCTACCACCAATATAACTCATCCTATTACATACCTAGGATAAAATAAAGATTTATATCCTCTAGATGTTAAAATGGATGAACTATTCAAAAATATGAGGATAATTTCTAATGATGTTCATAGCCCTAAAGAAGCAATATAATATCCAAAGTCTTCCTTACCAAAGCTATCCAAAGCCTTCCTTCCATTAGGGGAATCCAAACATTTGATTGCCTTTGGTTGGATATCATAAGCCTCTATTTTTTAGTAATAATAATATAGGTCATCCCCAAGATCTAACTCAATAAATAGTTCCTGTAGTGGTCCTAATTCATTAGATGCCTACATGCTCAACTAGGTACCTAGTCATAACCTAGAACAACTATATTGAAGACCCTAGTGGTTGGTACTATCCTACTCCTAACTATCCTTCTTCTAAATTTTATGTTAGAATGGAATCTCAAGAAATAAAGATATCCCCTTTTGACCACATTATTGCGTATTCTTATTAGTCAAAAGTCCTAGTGTCCAGTCTAAAATATGTCACTCAATATCTGACTACAATATTAGTTGTTGACTTGTCAAATTTAGAGTAGATATTTGTTACTTGGGATGAAGCAAAAGTATTAGTAAATGGATGCATATTCAATATCTTATCACTATTTGGATGTAAGTTCTATGCTCGGTCCTTATTCTACAACAACCTTCTTGGGATCTCTTTTGAAAATTTCTCCTTTGCTCAGGGGCATATATGGAAGATTTTTTACCATTATTTCGATTTGTTCTTTAGCATTAATGGGAGTAGAGTATGAAGTGCTTGCAGGTGCCATTGCAACACTCTTGTCTCTTTCTAGCACTATGATATGAGTAACCCCTTCAGTATTTCTTGAGCTGGAGTGTGAATAAAAGTAATTTTGGAGGGGCTTATATTCTATCTTTATGGAAATTCTGGCATGCATTAGCTGTAATTATTTTTACCTATGTTCCTATATCTGCCACCTTTTCTCAAATAACTATAATAACAACTATGATGTTGTGTTTGTGTCCTTTATTAGTGATAATGCATCATTTTTTGGTTTTTCATGGGACCTTTAACCCTTATTGGTCATCAACTTCCTATTAGATACCAACTTGTACCTAAAAAAGCATGCTAAATTTACTTTTGATAGGTCAATTTTATTACAAATATATTTTTATCATGCCTACCTTTCTATCAAGCTTGCTAGGTCATATCTACCTTTCATAGTTAAGTGATTTGTTATGCCACATGTAGATTCGATGGGCCAATTGGAGTACAACTACTAGACTCCCTGCCCAGCGTTGGCAAATATGCTAAGAACTTTGTCTAATGCTAACCTCTTCATTGAGTGCTCCATCCAGCGCTGGCCTCTCCATTGAGTGTCCGTCCAACACTAGAAATTTTTTTGAGTGCTCTACCTAGTGCTAGCCTCCCCACTGAGAACTTTTCCCAGTGCTCACCTTTCTACGTGCATTGTTATAATATGGTATTAGGGACAAGACAAAAAGTAGAAAAAATAATGAGTAGGTGATATTTGGGTCTATGAATTAGGAAATAAATATGACTCAAGAAGAACTTAAAGAACATGGGGAAAAATGGAGGGATGATGACATTAGGAGTCTTTTGATGGTAATATTAGGAACTAAAAATCTAATACTTGGATAGCTAATGCCCATAACCCTTGTAGCATAACATAACTTTGAAGATCATTTTGGGGATGATACATGTTTGGATTATAAAAAAACCTCAAGGGCTTGCTTGATACAACCTATTGAATTATGCCACTTTTCTTGACCTAGCATTTGTTTGAAAGCCATTTTATTTGACAAAGCCACCTAAACCTTAGGAAATTGCAATATTTGTAGAAACATTTAAATTAGGGGTACTTTTAAAATTATATTTTGAGGATCCAACAAGAACCACACATTCGGTGGAAGATAATCTAAAATGTAGACAAAGGGATTTATATGAATATAAAAATTCTAGTTTGTTGTCCATGGTTCCATTTAGAAGAAAAAAGGTTATTATTTCCATAAACCCTAGTAGCAAATATATTTTCATTAATATTTCTTTTGCTAAGAGGTTGTAGGTTAAAGTAACAAAAATTAAGGGCATACAACTTGAGGATAAGAATGTTCTGATTTTTGAAAAGTTGAAAATCACCATGGATAAATATGTTTTACATTCATAAATTCATGCTATTGATATGGATAATGTGGATAATTTTTTTGGTTATCCTTGGTTATATTCTTTGGGTTCTATTAATATTAATATGCAAAATAAGTTTATGAATTTAAGGTACAAAAATAAGATATCATTGTAGGATATTTCTTAGCTTATGGAGAAAGGATCCAAGGAGAAGGAAGAAATAATTTTTGTAGTGAAACAAGTTAAGGAACTAATGGATGAATATAAAGTTGAATATAAATTAGCAACAAAAATAGATCCCATGGAAGAAGCAACACCAAAATCCAAGGAATCTATGTTAGAATTGCAAAAGGACACACCAAAATAAGGGAGCAAGAGAGAAGAGCATGAGGAGTAATTTAAAAGAGAGAAATAAAATGCTAATGAATCAAAGGAAACATAAAATCAGGTTAAGGTTGTAGCATATTGCCACACAAACCACCCTAAGTGGAAAAAATCTTAGAGATATGGCTTAAGGAATCAAAATTATGGATCTACATGGAGCCAAAAAGGCATCAAGTATGGCAATTATTGGCATAAAAAACATAGATATTCTAGATTTCAAAGTGTTGTAGTAGCATTAGAAAATAATAGGACAAATCATTCAAAATATATAAGTAGAGAAATAGAAACATGGAGTCAAAAGAGTACTTATGGATATTTAATTAGAACAATAGTAGCTTATCATCATTGAAGATGACCACCAATCAATATTTCACTTGGATGAATGTATGATTAATATCGGTACTAGTTGTCACTATTGCTTAGAGGATCATCTTATTTTCTTCTCATGTATCAAGGATGAAATATTTTATAAGGAGGATGGAATTCTATGGTACCTAGGAATGGGTATATAAGGATATGCTATTATATTGTATATAGGTATTATGGATAGTTGGCATGGGCCACATATAACCCAATGTTGATTATATTATTATATTATATTATATTAATCAATGGGATGAGGGTTTATAAAATGGGTATATATAGAATGGATATTGTCATTGCAATTATCATCATTCATATAAAACATTTATTGTAATCATCGTTGTCTACAAAGAGAGTTATGATACTTTTCAAGTGACACTCTCATATTAGGTGATACTGTGGAGTTTTCCTTCCTCAAGAAGTATTATTGGTGTTGTCCCAGCCTAAGGGTATTATCTATCTCTATATCTTGTGTGGATAATTATTTGTTGATGAATATTCTGATATTTCTACATATTGGTGAATACTTTCTATTAATGAGAATAAATTTTCACAACATTTTTTTAGAAATAAATAAAATTAATCCATCCACTCAAACCTTATACAAAAGGCATAAAAAAAGAATAGAAGAGAGATAAATAGTGGACACCCATAGGCATCATAAGTATCACTATATTATCTATAGATAAGAATCACAACACTCCAAAATAATGGATGGGATGGTGGGGGGTATTTATATCAATACCAAAATACCAATTACATAAATGAGTTTAACCTAAGCCAATATAACAAGAGGGTTTAAGGTTAATTACAAGTTATAAGGTGGGTTTAACAATAAAAAAGTTAACAATGTCTTGTAGGAGTTACATAATAAAATTATACAATAAATCAAATACATTTGTACAATGATTTCCTATAGTCCTAGAGGGAAAATTTTCCTATAGCCCCACTTCACTCCAAGTAAGACTTAGTTAAAATTGGGATAGGCCAAGATAAGGTAGTTGGAAGGTGCTTCCCATCCTCAGTTAGAAGAAAAGAGCTTTGAGGGGACACAGAAAACTTAGAAGTCATGTCAACCATTAGATCTTCCATCTATGGTTGACCCTCATCTTCTACCCAAATCTAGTTGCATCAAGGATGCTAAGGCTTGTGGGCCATTGATTTTCAATTCAATAGCCAACATGGTCCTTTCGATGGAGGGGATTGTAAAACAAAGGAAAATAATCCAAAAACTCCTATGGCCAGACACATGGCAACTAGTTAGAATTCCAATAAGGAGAGCACTAGTGCTTAGACAAATAAATATCTATCATTGGCCAAAGGGAGTTCCACCCCATCTAAAAATATTTGGTAACTATACATGCAAGAGAGAAAGCATGTGAAGGAGCATTTAAGGAAATTTTTTTCCATTGGTCATAAAGCTAAACATCCACCATGTTAGTGTAGCTATGTTTTTTGTTATTTCATTATTGGCTATGTTGTTATTTTGTTGTAACCGAGCCTATTTGACGCCTAAGTGGTTCTGTAACCTACGATCTAATCTAAGGTTGCCTATGTATTATTTATGCAATTCAATACAATGGTTCAATTGCTCACATGGTATCAGACCTATATACTTTTTTGGGCATGCTATTGTGAATTTTTGGGCTTGCTAACTATGTTTCATCGGGCTTGGCACGTAACTCGAGGTAGGGCTAAACCTACATCTCGAGCACATTTCTCGAGATAGGATCCTCAGGCTTAGATCCCTAGGGACCATATGTGAGGAGGTGATGTGAGGAAGTAGACATGACTGACCCGACTAGGCCGGACATGCCAACTCGACACCAGACTAACAAACGATACTGGACGTGACGTAGACTGGGAGAAATTGAACACGAGTGACCGAAAGTGAGGACCGACTCAAAATTTTGGATGCGATGGAGGATCAAAGACATAGATCATGGATATGGGAGGAGACAAAGTGAGGCAGAGGCAACCCTCAATCGACGACGAACCTGCCCTAGTGGCAGCCACCAAGGCGGCCCCATGTGGGAGAAGACCCATTGCCCGCTTGGGCAACGTCTCCTCGAGAGGAGACACCCTCCATTGGGAGGTTTGGATCTCTTAAACCTATCTGGTGTGACAGCCCACTAATGTGGGATAAACATTTTTTTTTACCATGTTTGTCACCCTATAAACTCAGCGTCAACCAGTGCTAGGAAATTTTATTTTTCCTTGCCTATTGTGATGATGGATCTAAAAATTTTCTTTTGGAATCTGATCTAATGCTCCTCCCGATGATTTTGGCTAGATTAGTTTTTTTAAAAACCTCCTAGATTTCCTTGCTCAATATTCCATCGTCCTCCTTGGCTGTCAAAACATGTAGTGGCATTTAGTTTTTTGCAAGTAAATTCATGTTTTGGAGGGTTTATCTATAGGTTGGAGGAGTTTGGTGGTCATTCTACTACATGATATGGTATCTATAGAGTGCTAAGGGTCACATAGGATGTTTAGTTGTAGTGGACACAACTTTTTTCACAGCACAGATGACGCAGCAGAGCTGCTGCCGCCTGTGTGCTACCGGATGAAGAGTTGCGACGAAGTGGTGCTTTGGAATTTTCCGCCCTGTGGACCCTTCAACTAGGGGAGGAGTCCCCTAGTTAATGTTGAGGCTCCTAGCTTGGTTGGCAAGTGGCCCCGATGCTAATGCGTACAAGGAGCAACAATTCATGGGATAAATTCTCCCCGACAACCCCCCCCCCCCCGTACCTTTTTTTAAAGGTATATAAGTTTTGTTAATTAATTTGTTTTTATAAAGTTTTTTTTTCATATATATTTCTTTATTTAGTTTAATTAAAATTATAATTTAATTACTTTTTCATTATAAAAATTATTCTTTTTAATAATTTTTTATGAAAAAGTACTTATTTAATTTAATTAAACTTTATAAATGAAATTTAAAAAAAGACTTTAGAAAAGAATTTTTTTTTCAAAAACTTAAAGGGGGGGCCATTTTTTCAAAAATTGCAAAATTCAAGGGGGGATAGTGAAAGAATTTTTCAAGCTTTTCAACAAAATTGGCAAAATTTGTAAAAGGTGCATTCTCGGTGGTAACTGACACCTTAGGTTCATTTTTGGATGCTTTATGTGATGTATGTTGCATTTTCCTTTTTGCAATATTTCTAAAGCAAAAAATCCTAAGTTCCAAAATTTGAAACCCATCCATGCAATTTAATTGCATAACAACATTCAGTATTAATGATACCTCTGTCTCATAATTACAGTTAATATTTTCATGGTCAGGATACTGTATCTATAGCCTAATATAGCTACACAAATGATGTCTGAGCTTGTTCTCTATCAATCATCGAAGAGAAATAAGGTTGCCATTTTTTGCTATTTTTTCACTTCATTTCCACTACCCTAATCGTTCTTGTGTTTAGGCATAAATCCTGATGAATGTTATGACGTCCAAAGTGTTTAGGGGAATTTACGCCCCACGCATCAACATTGACGACTTTCTATGGTAGGTTCCATCAATGAGATGATTCCCTTTTAGTACTGCCTAAGTTCCATGTATCATATGATATTTAAAAATTACCTACAGTCTCCCTCATGTAAGGGCAGGTAATTTTTTTTTATTTTTTAAAATACTTACAGTATCCCTCATGTAAGGGCGGGTATTTTATATGGTATAACAGCCTAACAAAAGGTATAAATAAAGGGAGACCATTTGGTGATATAAGGAACCTTCACTATGTCTACAAAATTAATGACTAATGCTCATCAGTTGTTGGAAGGTCCTAACTACACACCATGGAAAAACAAGATGAAGGCAATCTTAGTCATGGATGACTTATGGGATGTTGTTTCTGGAGTAAGAACAAGACCTTCACCTGTTGCTGGATCAACAGCAGCCACAGCTCCATCTGCTGCTCAAATAGACTTTGACAAGAAAGACAATAAGGAAAAAGTGCTCATCTTGCTTGTTGTTTCAGATGAAGTTCAACCCCACATTGTTGACTATGCATATAGTAAAGAGAAATGGGATGCCCTTAAAACTATATATGAGGGAAATAATGACTCCACTATTCTTTTTCTTCAATATCAATTACATAGTCTAAGCATGAAGCAGGGAGAGACAGTTGAACTCTTTCTTTGCATAGTGTTTAAGTTGAAAGTAAAATTGAATTCTTTGGGAGAATTTATCGATGACAAGCTCCTTACCTCAGTTGTATTGAGAGATTTACCCGATTCTTATAGGGTGTTGATCACCTCACTTCAGGTGTCATAAAGGAAAGTTACCTTTGTTGAGTTGGTCAATCTGCTTCAAGAAGAGGAGGCACACCAACTTTAGAGATATGATTCTTCTAATACAGCCCTATACACCAACAAGAAGGGTTCTAAGAAGGGTAATTTTTAGAAGGGAGGAAATTCTCACAAATATTCAAAAGGGAAACAACATCAACAAACGAAGAGATATTGCAAAATTTGTGACAAAGATAATCATGATACAAATAGATGTTGGCATATGAATAAACAACCTAAACAAAAATGCTAGAACAAACCACAAAACAAGAATAAGCAACCCAAAGTGAATGTTTCTATTGAATAATCTGACTCGAATTCTGAGAGAGCACACAAGGTGCATATGACTACCACACTTTCCAAGCAAAAGGATCCTATTTGGTATGTCGATTTAGGCACTAGTAAGCATATGACTGGAAAAAAATCATGGTTTGAGTCCTTTGAGGCCAAAGAGGACAGACCTGTCATTATTGTTGATGAAAAAACCTACAAGGTTTAGGGAGAAGGTACAATTTTAGTCACTCTTCCTGATGGCAAGTGTCATATTGACAAAGTACTCTATGTTCCAGGATTGACGAATAATTTATTGTCAGTCACACAAATTCTAGATAAATATATGGTTGTAAACTTTTATGTTGAGGATGGCAAGAAGTGTTGTTCTGTTACTAAGAGAGGTAAGAACATTGCAATTGCTTCATATAAGAATGGCTTATTTGCATTATATGCTATCTCTACTCCACATGTAGCCATGATAGTCTCTACAAAGGAGGTAAATTCCCTATGGCACAAGAGATATGGGCATCTTAGTTCTGGCTACTTACTTGAGCTAAGTAAGTATGAGATGGTAAAGGGTCTTCCTTCCCTTTCTTCCACATTGCCAGTGTGCTCTGACTGCTTGGCAGGAAAGCAACATAGAGTACCTTTCAAGAAAATCTCTACAAGAGAAAATAAACCTCTGGAGTTGATTCACATCGATTTGTGTGGTCCTTTCACACCCATTAGTTGTGGGGGGAAGAGGTATTTTCAATTGTTTGTGGATGATTACTCATAAAAGATGTGGGTGTTCTTTCTTAATCTAAAATCTAAAGCATTTGGTTTCTTCCAACAATTCAAGAAATATGTTGAGGAGTCAGGGACTTCTATAAAATCCCTTCGCTCAGATTGAGGGGGGGAGTTTACCTCTAAATATTTTTCTACATTCTTGACTACACATGGGATCACAAGATAGTTAACTACTGCTTATACTCCTTAGCAAAATAGAGTTTTTGAAAGGAGGAACCATTCTATCATGGAAATGGTTCGTTGTATTCTCACAGAAGCTAGTCTTGGGCAACAATATTGGGCAAAAGCTATCACCATAACAATATATCTATTGAATAGGGCACCCACAAAGGCCCTAAGAGGAATGACTCCATAGGAAGCATGGAGTGGTCAAAAACCCTCCATCTCTCATCTACACATTTTTGTTTGTAATGCCTTCATGCACATACCGAAAGAGAAAAGGAAGAAACTAGATGAGAAGACATTGAAGTGTATTCTTCTTGGCTATGATGAGCACTATAAGGTTTATCATTTGATTGATCCTTTGACCAAGAATATTCATGTTAGTAGAGACATTGTTTTTGATGAAGCTTTCACCTCACAAAGCATGTATGATGTATACCTAGATCTTGTGGAAACTAAAGTTGAGAACTCCCCTTCATCATCAAATACTGGAGGTTCATCTACTCCTTCATCTTCTTAACCACCACAAAAGAAGAATCCAAAATGATATACAATTATAATCAAAGACTCAAAGTTATCCACTCCACCAGATTTGACTTTGGATAGACCTCGTACTCACAACATGGCTCAATAGGAGAGAGCAGCAGTAGAGACTACTGAGGTTGATGATCTTTGTCAATATTTTGAGGAACTTTCTATAGATCTAGATAGAGAAACATAGGATATGGATATAGATTATTACAGGGTGTTTATGTTTTCAATGAATGAACATGAACTTGCTTCTGTACAAGATGCCCTTAGTGAGCCACAATGGAAGGCTGCTATGGATGCTGAGTATAAGTCTCTGATGAAAAACGAAATTTGGGATCTTGTCAATCTGCCAAATATAAAGAATCCCATAGGCTACAAATGGGTGTACAAATTCAAGTACAAGACATATGGGACAATAGATAAGCATAAGGCCCATATTTTTGCAAATGGCTATGCACAAAAGGAAGGCATTGAATATGAGTAAACTTTTGCACCTACTGCTCGGATGACCACCATTAGAGTTCTTTGTGCTATGGCAGCATAGTATGGGTGGAAAGTTCACCAAATGGATTTCAAGAGTGCTTTTATGAATGGTGATCTCCAAGAGGAAGTCTACATGAATCAACCTAAAGAATTTGAAGTGGAAGGCCAAGAGCAAAAAGTGTGCAAGTTGGTCAAATCCTTATATGATTTAAAATAAGCTCCTCGAGCTTGGTATATAAAAATGGATAATCATCTCCTGCAACATGGATTTAAGATATTTCCATCAGATGCAAACTCTATTTCAAGAAACAAGGTTCTGAGATAGTGTTGCTTGTACTATATGTGGATGATCTTATCATTATAGGGAGTTCAAAAACTATGATTTTTGCTGTTAAAAAGGACTTATGAAAATCTTTTGACATGGTAGATCTCAAACTTCTCCATTAATGTCTTGGTATAGAAGTGAACCAGAAGGAGCACTACATCAAAGTGTCTCAGAAAAAATATGCCAAGACACTGTTAGAAAAATATCACATGACTGATTGCAAGGCGATGGCAACTCCGATGGAATCAGGGCTTCAGTTATCGCATGGCTGAAATTCAAGCTTTATGATGATTCACCTCATAAAGCTTGAATTTCATGAACAACCCTATAAAAACCAATTGTGTTTCAACCATGATGACTACCTACCATATGCATGAGCCTACCTTGTCAACCTACACCAGGTAGGGAGGTTATGTATGCCATGTTAGCAAGGCTACATATACCAAGAGAAATATGGTAGAATAGTAATATTGAGGCCACTCCAATACAACAACAAATAGATGAGTAAAAAATAGTAAACAAAGATCCAAAAGCTTTCAAAATTTATGGCTCCAAATCGAGAGACCCCAACGTTATTTTATAGTTGTAGATGGATTTTTGAATGAAAGAGTAGAGGATAATTTGTAGATATTCTATACAAAACTTTTAAGGGAAGAAACCCTCATCTTGGCTTATAAATAGGCCTAATTTATATTGTATAAGGTATTAGTAGTTGTCTACTCATGCCAATACCCAACCTTATAGGCCCTTCCTTTCATCCTTCTTTTTTATTTTAACAAGGGAAGCCTAAACATTTTTTCATTGCCTAAGGGACATTGAAATCCTTAGGCCTCATTGTCTTGTAATCAATCTTGGCATGTTAATGGAATCCATGACTAATTATGCTTTATCTTCCTTTCTTTAACTTGTTTTGATTGCTAGTGGTATGTTTTCTTGGTTGTGTTCATTAGTCATAGGGCAATTTTTGGTCAAAAAATATATCTAATGGAAAGGTTTGTGCACCCACAAACCTTGACCGAAATTGAAATACTAAGGATTTTGTGAGAACCAAAATGGTCAATCTCTGAAAGACGTCGATTCCTTGTAGTCCTGGCTAACTATTCCTAAAAGTGGGGGGAAAGGGTGTTGAAATAAATAAACTAAACTATAGCTAGAAATTAAAGTGATATAGATTAAGAAACATCAAGACACATGAAATAACAAGTATGTGCAACTAAACAACCAACTACCTAACAAACCAGCTAGTTGCACAAACAATCATAGAGTATCTAATATTAATCTACTGTATCTTAATCAGACTGCAAATTCTAGACAAGTAAATGAGTACAACTGAAAACTAGGATTTAGAATTATCACCATAAACATTTAACATGCTTAAATTTGAAATATGCAACCATAAATACATACATTCATACTATGCAAATGAATCAAAACAAAGGCTAGATAGTAGTCCATTTGTATTAAGATGCAATGTTTGTCTTTACACATGAATTGTAAATGTAAAAGAGTTGACCAATATTCATTCTACATTCTTGTATTTATAGAAATTTTACAATTCTATGGTAGTCAAAAACATCATTACTTAAGAAGTGGATTACTATTTTATCAGATATTATGCCATATCGTTGGACTGCTAGGAAGCATAACCTCCCCATCATGATTGACTGATGTGGCCTGGATCTACATCATATTGAATCATGCCTTGCTTGGTGGTTGCACTCGGTACCTTGTTCACCTTTATGCCTATCCACCCTATCACTTGTATGATAGTTTTTTCCATTAGTGTCTTCTGATACATAATTGTGCCTAGCAGACATGGTAGGAAAAAATATATAATTTTTGGTTGAAGAGTGAATATCGGGTCTTTGTTCCTCATTTTTGCATCTTCCAGCTACATACCAATCTTTTGGACTACTTCATTTGTTGGTTGGATCTCCTTTATACTCCTAGTTGTACCAGATGTTGGAGGACCCTAGTAGGCCCTGACCAGGTGTAATTCTCCTAGTGCCTCTAGCCTTTTTTTTGTATTCTACTTTTGAATGTGTTGGGCATTTGAGCACTACCTGGTTTCTAGCTAGGTCTGAATCTTTCAGCATTCATCGAACCTCATTCCTTTTTCTTGCTCCTTTTTTTGGCTTTTTGGATTTGGATCGGGATATTGGAACCTCAATGAACTCCAACTAAGCATAAATGTTCTGATGCTCCAAGACTGTACCATTCCTTTGATCGAGTATTCTGGGTACTACCGAGCTTCGGTCAATATTAATAGCTTTGACCTCCTTTGGACTTAGCCATTTTTATTTATCAAGTCATTATGATGATTTCAGACTTCAATCGGACCTAATTCTTTCAGGCTCGATTAGAATGGGTTGGTTTCCTATCCTGGTGAAGGCCAAGTTTTTGGGACCCTACAAGGTTTCAATCAAGTACAATTTTTTGGTAGTCCCTAGAATTGGCCATTTCAATATTTCATTTGTTCTTATGGCCCTGAGATGGATGCTTGATATTTTATCAGGATTTGGCCACTATAATTTTTTTGATGCTTATGATGCTCGGCTCACTTTGCTCTGTCCATATGTACTAGATCTCTAGTATCCTAAGCATTTGCAGCCCAACTATAAATATTTTGGTTTGCGCTTGACTTAGCCATATTATTGATTCTATCCTTGTTAGCTTCTAGTCTATAGATAGAGAATTTATGCCATTTTGGGCTTTTGGCTAGGTGTAGTTCTTTCAAAATTATGGATAGATGGCCATTATGGCTGAAGCTTGTATTCCAATGGCAAGACCTAGCATGCTTTCTTTGAATAATTCATATGATACAACATTTTTCTTAATCAATCAAACTTTCTAATCCTCTAGCATCCAAGTGAATAGTAGTGAGCTCACATCTTCACCACTTCTCGGCTCAAATCTACTTCTAGGAACGCTTTAGGGCTTGTTGACAAAATTTTATTGGCAATCTTTGGTTTTATTTGTAAAAGTAAATTTAATATATATCTGCTAGCAGTTAGGCATGGATATGTTTAAAATATACCCACAATAGTATTTTTCACATTCAACTTCCACTTGTTGTAGTCAAAATTTGGGATTTAATTCTTTGGAACATCGCCTCCCATAGCTTAGGTTTCATTTTGTGCAAAGTATCTAAATTATTTAAATTTTTACTTTCATTGCAATTATTTTCCATTGGCCTCAACTTTTAAAGGTATACTGTACATCAAAGATTGAATTTGATGAGGAATCAACATTGATTAAAATCCCTAGAGGTCATCCCATAGGTAGTCCCCCATTTGTAACACTTCCTACTATTTTTCTCTACATGAGGTACAAATGCATTCATCTTGTTAGACCCCCTGACTTGTGATGGCGGGTGTGTTCTAAGAAGATAATTTTTCTAGCATGCTTTATGGGATGATCTTCAATATTTATCCCATGAAGATTGAAGAAGTTTGACTATTATTCTGATAAAGGTCATAGTCTACCTACTTGAAGAGAAGCACCTAGAGAATTCACCTAGCGACTTCACTTGATGACTTAAATTGAAAAAATATAGACTTTAAATAAGTCTTCCAACAAAATATATACAAATATTCCAATGGGGGTCTTTGGCTTATTAACTTGTTGAAGTGAAATCTCCCCACTTGGTGACTCCATTCTCAAAGGAAGGGTCCATAATTATATGAGTAGAATGCCTATGACTAGAGCATTCACTCAAGACAATAAACAAGAGTTGGTACCACCTTTGAACCAAAGACAAAGAAGGAGGAATCGATGCTGTGACATGGAGGTTGTGGTACATCAAACTTCCAAAAATAATTTGACATGGAATGACATAGATCCCCTAATTCCACTAACTCCACATGACACATGGGACCTGATTCTTGTTGCAACATCAATTTCTTACCTTACTTCTTGGGAGAAGATTTTATCACTCTAATAGAACACTGGAAATACCTAATGAGCTTCTACATTGTATATTTCATTGAAAAGCAATGCATAGACTTGACATTATAAGCAGTTTATTTTTTAGGTAGAGCTCATGAAAGGTACCTCGATCTTAGTCCATAATTAGTGGAAAGTTAGAACCAATTGGTAGAGCTCTTGGTAAAGTGATTTGAAGAGAAGGTATATTAGCATCCCTCCTAGAGCAACTCATGACCATAAAGAGGGTACCTTTGGAGACGATGAATGATTTCGGTGTCTAATTTCATAAGACTTGGCAAAGGATCCTCGATAATATTCAATCGCCTTTGGGTATGAAATTCATTTACTATATAAAAGCTTCTAATTTTGAGATTGCCATGATGGTTAATTCTAAGGGTGGTAATTCACTATTGGATGCCTATGAGATAGCTATTCAAGCTAAGAAGGATCTAATCCAAATAGGAATGCTAGATCCTAGAACACCTCCACCATTATTTCCCTCCATTCAAACCTCTTGTCATTCCTCTACAACCATACAACCTACCACCAATCTAACTCGTCCTATCACATACCTAGAGCAAAATCAAGCTTTATATCCTCTAGATGTTAAAATGGATGAAATATTAAAAACTATGAGGACCATATCTAATGATGCCATAGCCCTAAATAAGCAATATAATGTCCAAAGGCTTCCTTACCAAAGATATCCAAAACCTTCCTTCCAATAGGGGAACCCAAACGTTTGATTGCTTTTGGTTGGATATCATAAGCCTCTATTTTTTACTAATAAAAATATATGTCATCCTCAATCCCTATCTCAACAAATATTACCTATATTGGTCCTAATCCATTGGATGCCTACATGCTCAACTAAGGACCTAGTTGCCACCTAGAACAACTATTTTGAAGACCCTAGTGGTTGGTAATATCCTACTTTTGACTATCCTTATTCTAATTTTTATGTTAGAATAGAATCTCAAGCCATCAAGATATCCCCTTTTGAACACATTATTTTCCATTATTATTAGTCAAAAGTTCCAATGCCAAGTCTAAAAAATGTCACTCAATCTCTGACTACATCATTTGTTGACTTGTCAACTTCAAAGTAGACCTTTGTTACTTGGGATGAAGAAAAAGTATATGCCATGTCAAAAAACATAGGCCCCTCAAGTGGTAGACTACAAATTTGATTGAAGTATAATACATGGTATATAATGAGATCCATTGAAGATAAAGGAATACCTATCCTGGCAAAGGCTAGACCTTGGAGGAGTGAAACAAATAATCAAAGGACCCCTCCAACACCACCATAAGTTGCACTAGAAAATAGAGTCCAAGTGGTCCTGATAGTCATAAGAAATTCCCTTGAACTTCCAAGATAGACTATTTCAATTATTTCAAGGCCACCTCTAATTACAAAAAGGACTAGGCTTCTAATAATGTCACCCATTCCAAAATTTTCTTTTATCAAAATCTTCAATGTGGTGGAGCACCTAAGGAAGTCTATCATACCCATGATTCTTTGGTATGTCCTCTCTATTATACAATAGATGAAGAACCTATAAGAGACCCTAAAGAAGAAGAAGGATATGCATGGACAAGAGACACCTATCATGCTATTAATTTTATGTCCAAAGCCCAATAAGCCCAAGCCTATGTCATTCTTCCTAACCTTGATATGCAAATATCAACTGATACATAACTACATAGTTGAATTAAGGTCAAACACATCATTTATGCCAAACAAAGGTGGTAAAAGCACTTGACCTATAATTGGAGCATACCAAAAATAGGATGGTATAGTTAGAAAATACTCTAGTGCCAGTCTTCAAGCTCATTCGAGACCTTCCTCTGGAACTTCAAGCATGCCCTTACTTGATGATTTATCAATATATAATGATGATCGATATCATAACCTCATAGAGCAAATTACTTTCAAAAGAGGTGGATAGGAGTAAGCTTTCTTGGAAAAAGAAGATTTATCAAACTTTGAATACTTCATAGATGAGATGCATCCATACACTCTTGATAACTATCTAGAGCAGTCGACATATGAGACAAGGAGGCTAAATCCTAATAAAGCATTTGAGCTAGTTGGCATGGGGTGATTTATCGTCATGTATTCCTTTGTACAAAGTGTAAATATTGTACATATAATATATATGTGTGTGTGTGTGTGTGTGTGTGTGTGTGTGTGTGTGTGTGTGTGTGCATGTATGTCTGTATGTCTATATGTATATATGTATGTATGTATGTAAGTATGTATGGAATAAAAATTTGGGAAGAATAGTCAAAAAAATTTCCTATGCAAAGGGATCAAAACCTCACAAAATTGAACTCTCAATAGTCTCGATTGTTCAAATACCAAGAGGAATATGGCCTGATTTTGAAATACCTTATTTATGGTCATTGCAAACTTAGGGATCATACAAAGCCATTAGTACACCATGCCAATATTATTGGTGTAACATGACCCAACATCAATTTATGGGTTCCTAGGGAAATATGCCTTAACGATCTATTATGATACAATTACTAGAAGAACACCTAAAAGGTGTGTGATGAATCCAAGGATGGACAAAAGAAGATATTTCGATGGCTATGATCCCTATGAAAATACCAAGGGGTACCATGGGCCTCAATTGGTATCCCATCAAGCATGTAAATATTAAAGCATTGGACCAAGTGTTGAACCTCCTAGAATGAATCACAATGTCATGTTATGTAGGATAAATTAAATGGTGAGCTAGTGTTAGTCATGAGGTAGGGGTGGGCATCCTCATGGGAATTACTACCTATCACTCACAATCCTATCAAAAAGGAGGAGACTATCACAACCAAAAATAAAGGAAGGTATCAAATGACCACATCATTTTTGAATCAGCTACATATAATTATGACCCAATAGATGGAACTAGCCTATAAAATTTAGGGTTTTCTTTCAAATTGAAAACCCCTCCTAAATAAACCTTAGATTAGGGAAGTTGTGCAAATTTGAATGAGATAAGAAGATCTGAAGCTCCTTCTATTTATCAAACAACTAGTATATCAAGGATGCCAACTATGAAGTAATAATACAGGGAGTTGCTAATAGATTTAAAGCTCCCCATTCCACAAGGTGATGCTAACCACCATGACCAAATGGAAAAAAGAGTTTAGCATTTTTGGTGGTAGTTAATTCAAATTCTACCTTAAGAAAAAACCCTAAAACACTTTTGGTGGTAGCTAAGAGGGCTCCACAATTATCAAGGTTTCTATTTGCTCAACAAATATGGATCCATCCTCCAACCAGGGTATAAGACCAAAACCCAGGCCAATCTCTTTAGATATTGGATTTTCAAGTGTAATATTGGTTTCTTATATAAAAGGAACTAGTAATATTCCAACCAAATAAAAATCAAGAATATTGGAGGTAAGATAATGATATGTTTAAGACAGGGACATGGTATATCCATTTGGGCTATTTGATCCAAATAAATATTATCCAAAATAGGAATCATGAAATAATGTAGTAGAGGAGAGTGAAACAACCACAACTAGACTCAGACACACTTGTTATATACAAAAATCTTGTAATCCCTATTTATAGGTATTCTAAAACACCCAAAATTATGTAGGAAGTAGGAAGGCATCCACTAGACTAGGAGATGAGCCAATATTAGAGGATCTAGTAGACATTCAAAACTATAAAATATGTTTGGATTCACGGCCCTCATAGGAATGCCCTTCAAATAAGTTCTTGTCACTCACATATAATGAAACCTTTCATCCCAACCAAAACACTCGCATCAAAGACATATCAATGGAATCACTAGGATTTGAAAAGGACTATAAATCAAAGGTGGTATTTTTTCTCCCTATGTTTATTTTTATCTATTTTTAGCTTCCAAATTTTAACCTTGTGTCCAAAGGACAAGGAAATAAGTCTAGGTTTACTTCCTTCAATTTGTTGAAAAGCCCTAGGAGCCATCAAAGCTATAAGAATATTTTTTCTATAGCCTCGTGTTGAGTGGTATTTTCACCCAATTGTGAAAGTACACTCTCCCTTAGGATTTGGGTTCCAAATCCCCTCTTGCAAAGAAGTTAAACAAACGACTTCTCCAAGGTCTCCCCTATATTAGCATTTACATATGTGTATTAGTCATCTCAAATAAGGTTATTCAATTTAAATGCTTGGAACACCTTAGTGATTGCAAGTAACTGTAAACAAGGGGCAATGTTGGTTTATTTTACCATGAAAATTTAGTGATTGTTCATCGAACCAAAATAAAGCAAATGTGAGTTGGCCTTCATATGACCACGATGTAGTACCTTAATTCTTTTTATCTTGAGGGTTTTACAATATATTTTATCTTGCATTAAATCCAAATATGGCTTCTTATCATCAAGATTAAGATAGCTTTCAATGTGATCGATAAATTATCCCTCTTTGATGAAATAGGTTTTCACAAAGAGGCAATAATTTATGGCCTTAAATTAAGGGCTTTAAATGTCACTTTAACTTATCCCTCTTAAATGAAATCAAATTTTCATCAAGATGAACAATTAAGTGCTTTGAAAAAAAAAACCTTCAATGTAATACTCAAATTACCCCTCTTTCGTAAAATTAGAATTTTTATGAAGAGAGGACAATTTTAGGCCCAAAAAATGGAAATTTGTGAAATGCCATAAAACATATCTCCTTCAATGAAATTGGAATTTTCATGAAGGGAATGTCATCATAGGCTCATGAGTGTAAAAAAAAACTGAAAAAATGAAATTTGACCTTAAAATGGAAATTTTCTATTTTCGGATTTTTAAAATCTATAATAAAACAACTTCGATGAATTTTTAAAAATACTAAACAACTCCAAAAATGAAATTTCAAAGTGTGTATTGGAAGTCTAAAATATAACCTACGCAATGGTGAAATTATTTTTGGATTTTGAAAATTTTTAAATGTTTATTTTAATGCCTGAAAATTAAAAAAAAATTAAAATTTCTGGAAAAATAAAATGCAAAAAATAGAAGTTGAAGTGCAGAAAAAGAAACACATGATACATTCAGTTTGATGCTATCCTATTCCGGAAAAACCGAAGATGTGAGGTTTTCATGCATGCAACCTAACCTATTGGACTTGCAAAACAAGCACAATCCGGATAAGCTAAGTGCTGGCTTCTAGGGTTTTAAATGAATTTTTCAGATTTAAACATTAGCATGAAGCAACCAGGAAAATTGCATAAACTCCATTTACAAGCCTAAAATCTAAAGAGGGGAAAAAAATAAACATTTAATCTTGCATGCAGAAAATGACTCCTCCTTTCTTGCCCATAAAATGCAACTTTCTTAAAAACTATCTGCATTAAAAATATGTCCTTGTACATAGTAGAAATCTGGTTTTCTCAATGAACTAGTGTTATCCAGAAAAACCCAGTGCCAAGGTCTTGCCTTCATTCCTGAAATCTTCTCTGAAAAGTTTCCAACCCCCCCTTTCAATGAAATTGGAAATCGATTTTTAATGTTTTCCAGAAACCCTCGGTTTCACTTTCCTTTGCATGGCCTTTCGTTTTCATCTTCTGCACTGTCTCTTCTTCTTCTTTCATTTCATTTTCAATTTATTTTTGTTTTGTTTTAGTTTCCAACGTCACGCAATATTTCTTTTTTCGAGCCCCTTTTTATTTGATAACGTTCCTTCCATTGAACGTTTCACGATAATACTCTTATAGCAAAACAAAAGGGACATTCCTCTTTATTAATATGGTCATAACATTAATTTATTCCATTGGACTTCGTAAGCGTTACCCATCAATATCTTAATCATTATTATTTATGTGGCCTGTCAATTGTCGTTTCATTGGCAACCTTCCTTGCTTCCTTCCAACTTCGTCGACTATAGTTTAGCAAAGAAATTTAAATTTATTAACCAATACTTTTGGTCATATTAAAAAAAATATCAACCTCCTCGTTCAACATGCCTTGTGGACACCGCATTGTCTCTACATTGCCGCGTCGCACTGTGGGCTAGCAAAACATGCCTCAACCTGCGTTGAAATCCCCATGATATCAATGTGGCCCCTTCGTTATTTGGCCGTGTCACTACCGTCTAGGACTCTAGATTTCTTCGATGAATTTAGTCATCTCCTCGAGAGTCTAGTCATCGAGTAATAGGGATGGCATGCTATCAATATTCACGGCATCTACGGTCTGAGATTTACTGTGTTATTTCGATAATTTTCATCTGTGTTGGGCCGTGTATCACTAAGTTTGTACTCTAAACGTTGTAAAACTGCTATTGATTTTCATTATTTGCCTATGACGTGTTGTGATTTCATACTTTCATGATGCCACGTCACCTGCATCGATGTCCATCATCTGCTAGCAGCGATGCGTATTCGTGCTTCCGTAAACTCTGACCCATGGTCTCTATGTTTGGTTTTGAATCCCGACGATGCTGCTAGACGATTTCCCATACTTCGTTCGAACTTGGAAGTATGCCATGTCTTCAGAAACCTCTTTCACCAATCATGGAGAGCCCCCGTCTGCGCTGTATCCGCTATTCTCTAGCATCGAATCTCATTGCCATTCATCTTGTTGAACTTCATGTCATCATTGACATCCGAGTATGGCCACGTAGAGATGCCTTCCACGCGTTGTGCACTGTGTTGCCATCAGAGCCTATGCATTCGATGGTCCCATCATGGGAAGCATTTTTGCCACGCTGGCCCATGTCTTCGGCTTCGTCAGCCTGTACTCACCTTATTTATCTTTGCCACGTGAGCCTGTCTTTGGCAAACTTAATTTTGTATTGATCCATGTTAAAAATTTTGTAGCCTGTACATCATCCAGGTCTGGGTCCGCGTATCGAAGCTTTCGTCTATCTGAAGACCCTCTACATTGCCATCACTGGAGTCCTCATCACAATACGTCCACGTGGGCCCCACTCTAGCCTGCATTCAACAGTGTCGTGAGACCCCATGAATCCTCCAGCCGTTCACTCTTTCGACAATCACATTACCTGCACGAAGACACAAAAAGGGCTTTAGTCTTATGAATAGAATAAATTACAAAGCCCTAATATTTGAAATGAATACAAGCCTTTTATTTTGCAAAAAAAAATTATTTGGTTATTGTGAGAAACCTTTATGACCATGTACATGGTTAAGCAATATCATCCCAACCATGACACCTCCTAAAGTTGGGAGTTATCATCATTAATATGAAATTTAACACAAAACCACCACACACCATTTTTTAACTATTATTATATACAAAATATATATAATAATAATAATGTATATTTTTCGGTATACAAATGAAAGAAAACCCAAAAAGTAACCACGAAAACACTAACAACAAAATCGATGAAAAACTTGCCGACACAACAAAAAATCGTCAACCACAAGATGACAACAAAAGAAACGTCGACAATAAAATATTGTCGACAAGAAAATATCGTCAACAAGAAAAAGTCATCGACAACAGAATATTGTCGACAAGAAAAATTTGTCGACAATAAAATATCATCGAAAATAAAATATTAACAAAAACTAATGATAAATGTAAATTAAAAAAAACCGAGTATTAGACGCTCGGAACCAACATGCAAACACCCAAACACAAAAAACAAAAAGGTGGGTCCCCAATTTTGGGGTACGTTGTGGAGCATCCACAACACCTCGCTTCACTCCAAGTAAGACTCGTTCAAAGTTAGGATAGTCTAAGATAAGGTAGTTAAAAGGCACTTCCCACCTTTAGTAGGAGGAAAATAGCTCTAAGGGGAGGTAGAAAATCTTAGAAGCCTTTTTGACCATTAGACCTTCCATCTATGTTTGAAACTCAATTTTTTTTCCAAATATAATCTCATTAAGGGTTCTAAGGCTTGCAAACCATTGATTTTCAATCCAATGGCCCACATGGTATTTCAATAGAGGGGGGTGTAGAATAGAGAAAAAGGCTTCGACAAAGCCTCAAACTAGACATGTGATGACCATTCAGGAGCCCAATAAGGGGAGCACTAATGCTTATATGAATAATTCCCACCATTGACGAAAGTAAGTTCCACCTCATTTGAGGATGTGGTAGTTGCACATACAAGATATGAAGTAGGTAAAAGAGAATGTAAGAAAAACATCTACCATTGGCCACAAAGCTTGAGTTTTGTAGCCAATACTATTAGGACCCACTATGTTTCAGCCATGGTGATCACCCACCATACACATGAGCCTACCTTATCAACCTACACTAGTCAAGTAGGCCATGTTTTCCATGTTAGCAATGCAACATAGTATAGGAGAAATACAATGAAAAATTAATGGTGCAACCACCCCAAAATAGTAGTAGAGAGACAAGTCAACAATAATTAATTCTCCAAATGCCTAAAATATTTTTGTATTTATGGCCCTGGATCTATAGACCTTAAATTTTTATAGATTTAAGAGCAAAGGATAACTTGCAAGTCTTCTGTATAGAACTTTATAGGGAAGGAACCATCCTCTTGGCTTATAAATAGGCTTGATTTATATTGTAAAATACTTTGGGAGTTGTTTTTTTATGCCTAGTACCCGACCTTGCAATCTCTTCCTTTCACCCTTATTTTTTATTCTAACAAGAAGCTTAAGGGGGATATTAAACCTTTTTTCATTGTCTAAGGAGCATTTAACCCTCTAAGTTTCTTTATATTATAATCATTCTTGGCATGCTAATGGAAGTCATGACTAATTTTTCTTTTTCCTCATTTCTTTAACTTGTTTTGATTCCTGGTGGTGTGTTTTACTTGGTTGTATTCACTAGTCGTAGGATGATATTTTTGTGTTCAATTACCACTTTTTACAATTAGAAGTTGCAATTTAACTCTTTGGTGCATTGCCCCCCATAACGTAGGTTTCATTTTCTACAAAGTATTTAATTTTTGCTTTTTACTTTAATTGTAATTATTTTCCCTTGGCCTTAGCTTATGGAAGTCTGATATGCATCAAGGATTTAAACAAAAATGTTACACAAGATTTAAATTGAGGTAAATGAATGTCTCATTTTCCTTCTTCCAACCAAGGAACCAAATTTACCAAGTGGTATGTAAGAATCACAATTATTCCTCTTTTGCAACAACATCAAGTCCTCTTTGTAAAAAAGTGATGTTTGACTCTTCATGAAAATGTTAAGACACCCTTTTGAATTCAAAGCAACAATACTGTTTCTACTGTAACTGGTTTGGATCTATGCAAACTAGGTAAAAAAAATTCTAATAATAATAAACCATGACCTAGAGTGGATGTAAATTCTCCATAAATAATTTGGAGAAAGAAAAAATTGGATCTTATATTTGTCTATTTTTCCAAATGTGCTTATGAATATCTAGCAATTTATTCATCCTAAAAATTAAAATTAAAATCAAATGCTCTAAATAAACTTTCTATATGACCAAGCGAAGAAGCTCCATACCTACTCTAATACCTTGTTGAAATTCAAAGATATTTCCAAAAATGAATAGAAGTAGTACATCTACTTAAAACTTATATAGAAAGTGTAAAAAAAATAAAAGAGAGATAGATAGATAGTGGGCACATATAGGCACCATAAATAATAATTATATTATCCATATATAATAATCATAATATTATAATACAATGGATGGGTTGGTAGGGGTATTTCTACTAATATCAAAACCCCCATTACATAAATGAGTTTAACCTATGTTGAAATAACAAGAGGAAAAATATAATTATAAGCTATAAGGTAGGTTTAACCATAACTAGGTTAACCATGGCTTACATAATAAAATAATACAATAAATTAAATACATTTATGCAATGATTTCCATTAGGCCTATACAAAATTACATCATACAATGTTAGCCTTGGGCATAAGTCAAACTATATTTTTATTGCATAGAGCAAAACATGTTCCACATATGTTTTATATTCTATATGCATATGTTTTAGCAGGGATTAAGTTTAGAAAAATAATAACAATAATAGAAATAGATTTCAAGTAGTCAATAGATGAGCATAGTATTCATAAAATCTTGATATAATTTATCCCTTTTATTTTTTTTACTGAATTGAATTTTTGGGTTTAGATATCTTGTATGTTACAAATAGTGAAAACTATGTTTATCTTTACATGAAAAAAATCAATTTTACACTCGACTATGAAAACAATAATAATATTCTACAATCCATTCTCGTTATGACAAACACATGTATAAATAATAAAAACTCCAGTAGAAGTAATTCAAATCTTTCTAAACCTCAAATGCACCTCTTTTAAATTTAAATTATTTATTTTTAAATTCCAATCCTAAAGTGATGTTACACTAGTAGTAGGTTATGGTACTAGATTATCATACTATATATGTTGATGCTAAGATGACATTACTGTAATGTCAAAAAATACTCATTGACACCCATTAGTGTCACCCTAGTGCCCAAAAAATCTATTTTGTTTAAAAGTACTAATTTCAACTTTTTAGGTGACAACACACCCTCAAAATGTAAGCATGATAATATTAAAATAATATCATTGCAACATAAAAATTATATATCATTTTCAAGATCAAGCTGGTGTCACTATCTATCTATCTATCTATCTATCTATATATATATATATATATATATATATATATATATATATATATATATATATATATATGATAGATAGATAGATAGATAGATTTAGTTTAGCAATATAAGAGACTTTAACAAATACACTTCTTTTTAAGTAATTAATTTTTTAACTTTTTTTTTATTTCACAAGTTTGAAACAAAATCTATAGGACCACCTAGATGAGATTAGTCTTGTGGTCTTAAGAGGAGGATATTTTTGAATGGGACAAGAAAAAATAGAGTGAATATACAATTGTATCTAGATACTTAGCCCCCTTCTAGAGTACCTCACGGTCATTAAGAGATATATTCATGTAGTTGTGGGTATAGAACATTTAGCCAAAGTGAGATTCTTCATTTGGCTTCTACTTCATAGAAGGGTGTTGACAGGGGAATAGTTGATGAGAAGAGGGATAAATGGGCCTTTTATATAGATGATGTGTTGGGAGAATGATAAAATGATATCTCACCTCTTTATAGAATGCACCATCACAATCAAATTGTGGAAACAAATAATAAATATTCTAGGCATCTACTAGTATGAGTTATCATGTACATAACAAATTTGGAGGGAGTGGCATAAATGGGAGGAAATGTACCAACCCACTTGAAAATTTGTTTAGATGGGATACCTCTCCTTATATGGAATTTATGGAAGGAGAAATAATTATGTATTCAACTAGGAGTATAGAGATAACCACTTTGTCTAGCAAAGGATCACAATTAGTATGATGGATTCAATACAATACCTATTAAACGAACCCATATTCCTAACCAAAAATGAATTTAGATAATATCCATATTACAAATACCTCCAATGGTGGTAATATAAAATAGGGTAACCTCAAATCATACATAAGTAATTCAAACTAGGAATTAGAAACCTCCTTTAGATGGACTATGTAAGATTAATTTGGATGGATCCTAAGGGAAAAATATAGGAAGAGCAAGTATGGGAGGAATAGATTACCCCTTGAATGATACCCATAATTTGATTTTCACAAAAGACCTTGGTATTTATCTAGTAACCTGGCAGAGGGACATGCCATATTAAGTGGATTACAAGAGGTTTTGAAGGTGATATGGAGGAAATTTTAGGTGAAATATGACTCCCAAATTATTATTAGCCACTTAAAAGGACTAGATAAGCAAAATAACACATACTAGAGAATACAAAGAATAATTAATAAAATATAGATGATCGAATAGTGCTTTGAGATAGTGGAATTTTTTAGGTGTGAAGATAGTATACAGGAAGTAGGTCACTAGACTTTTGACCTGCTAGACATTTGAGTCAAACATCTAGGCAATAGGACAGACGTCTAACTTGCTAGACGTCTAGGCCAGACGTCTAGGCAGTAGGTCTAGGCCAGACGTCTATTTAGTAGAGCTACTAGACATCTAGGTAACTAACCTTCTAGATATCTAGGCCAGATGTCTAGGTAGCAAGTTTGCTAGACGTCTAGGCCAGACGTCTAGGCAACTGACCTGCTAGATGTCTAGGCCAAACGTCTAGGTAGAAGGGCTGTTAGACATATAGGGTAGACGTCTAGGTAGTAGGCTAGACATCTAGATTGCTAGATATCTTGAATATATTTCTAGGCAGTAGACCAAATATCTAGGTTTCCAGCCATCTTGGTCTGATTTCTAACCAAGTAGATGTCCAGATAGATGTCTAACACAGAAGACAAACAGGTTCAGGCACCTTCCTTGGGATTGAAAATGAATAGTTTTTGGAGGCTTCCATCGGGATATGAAATGAATATTTGGAGTCTTCATTTTGCTCTATAAAAGGGAATTGATCCCATTGCATATGTTAAGAATGAAAAATGCTAAAAATTTTGTAGACATGAATGCAAAGTTTGCTAAAAATAATAGAAAGAGAAGTTGACATTGCCTCATAGTTTTTCCTGCACATTGCAGGTTTCCATGTAAATATTTGTGTCACTTGTTTTGTTGTTTCCATGTTTTCTATTTTCTGTTATTGTGCTTCCTCTTGCAGGTGGAAAATATAAATTTTATCCTTACATCTAGTATTAGAGCTCAATATTTTGTGTGAGTGGAAGCTGTAACAATGATAGGAGGTGTAACCAAGTTTGAGATTGAGAAATTAGATGGCAAGAACTTTTCTTTATGGAAGATGAAGGTGGAGGATTTACTGGTTTAGAATGACCAAGCTCAAGTCTTGAAAGGGATCGTGAGTAAACTGAGTAGCATGAAAGATGAGGAGTAGGAAATTCTTGATAGGAAGGTAGTTTCTACAATCCGTATCTGCCTAGCAGACTCTGTCTTGTTCAAAGTAGCTAAAGAGAAGACCATGAAAGTCCTTTGGCAAAAGCTTGAAAAGTTGTATGAAAAAAAATTAGCAACTTAATAAGGTTTTTTTTTAAAAGTAGATTTATAGCTTGATGATGAAGGAAATTTCATCCATGGTAGATCATTTGAATGATTTTAATACTCTTATCAGTAAATTGGTTTTAGTTAATGTGAATATGGAGGATGAAGATAGAGCTATCATCCTAATTTGTTCCCTCTTGGACACTTGGGATCATATGGTGATGACCATTAGTAATTCATCATCAAAAAATTTTAAATTTGATGATGTGGTAGCCACTTTGTTGGTAGAAGAGTTGAGGCAAAAAACATCTTTGGAACCCTCAACCAATGAAGCCTTATCTGTGAGAGATCAATAATTCGAGGGGAGTAAACAAGGTAGAAAATAATCCAGATCTAAGTCTAAAGGATGTAAGCAAAAATCGAAGTGTTGGCATTATGGGAAGCCAAGACACTCTAAGAAGGATTGTTGACAATTAAAGAATGGTAAAAAGCAAAATCAACCATTAGTTGAGGCTAGTGTAGTAGATTCAGGAGAGACAACAACATGTGAAGCCTTATGTATCAGTAACAGTAGATTTGTTTTATATACCTAGGTTTTGGACTTAGGTGCATCTTTCCATGTCTCCTCATAGAGACTGGTTTGAAAATATCAACCTGTAACCACCAAAAAGGCTCACACCTAATGTATCCTATTGCAAGAATTGACAAAAAAATACAAAATGCATACAAGAACAAGAAATTGACAATGAAATGATCAATAAAAGATGCTTTATTCCATTATATTTCGATGCCAAACTCAAATTACAAGTACATCCCTCTTAGGGATAATCATCTTGATACAATTGTTACAATAGGATGTATTTATTTCCCTCTCAAGGGTAGGTGTGATTTCAAAGTGCCCTTCAGGGTGACACGAACTGCTCTAGGGTGGAGTAGACCCTCTTCTTCGCGTTGAGGAAGGAAATGGATGGTTGTAGCTCCTTTAAAACCTATCTCCTACGATCAAGAAACAACACAAGAATGTCAAAAGCATAGGAAGCCTCTCATGATGAGGCCCTTTAAAGACAAATGGCATGAGAATAGCATAATGACATAAAATCAAGAAAGTGCATAAACTATGCTAAACATATGCAAATCCTATCAAGATTGATGGAAATATATGAACAAGAAATACAACTATCAATCTATGACATACATTATACAAAATGAAGCATTAAAGCATAAAAAGAATCTAATTAGGTCCTACTTGCCAAGATGGAAATAAACTAATCAAATATTTAACCCGATCAGTCAAAGTCTTTAATCTACCAAATAAAGTAGTAAAATGATTAATCTATCCTATCTAAATCTACTGGAAAAGAAACAGTAAGGAAAAGTCACCTCTATTGCAAACCGTAGCTCTGATGAGCGGTCTACACTGTAAACCATGGCTAAAAGCCACGGTGAGCAACCAAGTGATTTGCCCTCCAAATTCAAGGGTTGTGGGCTTGACCTCCTTGTCCAATTGATGTTCAAGGGTCGCCTTCGGTGTCCTCTAATAGGTTTGGTGGTTGAATCATTGAATAGGGCCTCTGTTTGCCCGAATTAGCATTTCTTGACTCTCCTAGGTCCTTAGGGCATCCATGGCCTAATTCGTCATGATGCTTGACAAATTGACAATGGTGATGGCAACAAGGCTCTCTCTATGCACTCAAGTGAGTCCATAATTTGATAGGGCTTCACTGCTTTGATCTCCAAATGCACTCTCTCATACAATATTTTGATAGTGCTTCGCTATCAAAATGCTCTATATGCTCTGTATATTTTGCCCTATTTTTGAAGGGGTACTTATAGGATGTCCTAGGGCTAGGGGTGGCTTCATGGAGAAGCCAAGATCAAGAAGGGGTGGTTAGGATAGTTGGATTGGAAGATTCCATCCTCTAACCACCTTCTTCTAGAACAAATGGTCGTTCAAACCGATTTGGCTCGGATGAAGGCCAACTGAACTTCAGTTAAGACCGTAGGTTACAGCTGTGGTCCAGACTATAAACCATAGGTCTCAGCCATGGTTCAGACTGTAGACCATAGGTCTAGGCTATGGTTCAGACTGATTAGGCCAAGGAGCCCAAATTGAGTGGTTAGAACCATTGCTCTATCTTGGAGTCTATCCAAGATCTTCCATATGGTCTTGTAGCATGTCCATATGAGTAGTCGCCATCGACATGACATGTTTTAGGTGTCTACAGATGCCCCTTTTGAGATGCGTTGTGAGATCGAACAATGCTGAGCAAAAATAGACCTCCTAAAATGATGTCAAAGGTTCTATGATGATCATTAGTCGGATCAACATTAGATGCCCCAGGTCCTGCAAAAGGATGCGCATCCTAGAATCATTGCTTCCAACTCTTTGGAGGCTTAAACTTGAAAGAGTTTGCACTCATCATCAGACATTCGAGTAGCTTTGGCGCTACAATAGGAGTTAGGCCTATATAACCGAAAGGATGAGAGTTACAAACTAATTATCATATTTGCTATTTTCCCCAAGCAAAGGGGTAAGCTTATGATAGTTGTTGACAATGATTCGCAAGGACGAACACAATTTTGACAAGATCAAGGGATCTACGATTTCAGAGATCTTCTACTGATTTTGATTATGATTTGATATTATGACTACCCCCTCAAGTGACGAGTCGATGAGGGTAATGACAATGTATGAAGTGACGAAGTCGCTTGACCATAATGAATGATCTGAACAAATTTAGATTTGAGCATTTTAATGCCTTGGCTAGGCCTAGTTCAACTTCTGATTGCAACTATTAATAGTATTTGCACATTTCTATCCCATGGAGCAGTCAAGCTGCAATAGCCATCTTAGGGAATCAAAATGATACAAATCCAATTAGATTTGTGTTGAATCAAGTTATCGATGATTTGCTAAAAAGATGTCATAGGAGAAATGACATGAAACGCCTCATTCCCATGGAGCAGTCCGACCTCGAAGGCCTTCTTAGGGATTGAAAAGAAGCATATCAGATCAACGATGACAATTTTTGCCCCAAATGTCCTTATGGTAATTTACTCATCTTGTCGGATTGCATGGATCGCAAGTCACTGCAACCACCAAGTGTATAGGGTAAATTACTGAATACGAGGCGCATTTGGTTTTTAATTATTTGATTTTTTTGTTAATTTTGATTTATTGATCGATCCTGGTGCTTTGAACATCACCAAATTTGCAATATTGATTGCTCTTTTTGAAATTTGATCCATTAGGAGTCATTAATTTATCATTTTAGACCTTCCCACGATGGGGTTTGAGTGCATTTAATGCTAGTTGCGAACCGTGAGTATGGTCTACGATTGAAGTTTTCAAATTTTGGGAACCGTAGGTTGGACCTACAGGTGGAAAACCCTAATTTTGGGACCACAGGTGTCAGCTATGGTCCACCAAAATTAGGAGGACCTATAAGTAGCCTTTCCCATTTGAATTTTTCATTATTTTCTTGAAAGCAACTGCATTTGTGAGAGCTCTGAGAGGTAGAAGACATCCCTGATCTGGAACGCTGCCTAAAACTCGACCATACCTCACACCTATACCCCGATGGTGGATCCTGGACAGCCATCGACTAGCGGAGGCCACGGAGTGGGCAAGGTAACTCAAAACTGAGTCCTCACAATCAATACCAATTTAAAATGAACCACATTAAGTAATGCGGTAAATCAATTTCATTAAACAGTTGGTAATGAACCCCACACTAGATTAGGTTAGATTAGTTTTTTAATTTTTTGGTCAACGAGGCTAGGAAGTGACCCAAAATGGGTATCCTTCCTAGACCACAACTGGCAGCTATGGTTCCCAATTGTCAGATTGGGGACCACATCTATCAGCTATGGTTCGCATTCAAATTACAACGGTCAAATTTTGATCGCATGCGGACCGTAGGGTTGACCCATGGTTCATGGACTTTAGAAAAAATTTATCAAATTTTTAATTTTTCTAAGGTTTAATAGGCAATTAATATCATTTAATGCAATTATGACTTGCCTAATTGATTTTTTTGATTTTTTTGAATGCTTTGTGACATGTTTTTGTCTTTTTATCAGTTTTTAAATGTTTTTGACATTTTTAAGGTCATTTTTTATCTATTTTTGCTTGTTTTTTAGTTAGATTTTCTCTTATACAATGCTTTTATTTTAGAGGTTGACCTCTAGAGCTCGTGAGCCAGACCTTCTAAAGACTCTCCGTAGACAACTCACTCCTAGAGAGCGGACATGGTTTGGAGCTGTCGACTTTGGCTACGTTCTAGATCTACCCACTATTAGGGTAGATCAGGCCTATTTGACTGTGTTGGCCCGACGTTGGAATGCATGGACCAACACCTTTCACCTGCCCATGGGTGAGATGACCATCACTCTTGAGGACATCTATCGGATCTTTAGGATCCCTATTGATGGTGAGGCCATCACCTCTTCCTCCTCCTAGAGCAAGGGGCCCATCTTTGATGTGATCTTCGATGATCGAAGCTAGGAGGCTCAGGGCATGATTGATCATGGAGGAGTCCACATCGGATATTGGTAGGGTCAATGCATCTTCTCTATGAGAGAGGTGATCTTCATGCACCTGGTGGTGCAGATTGTTCTTCTAGACTCCTCGAGTGTGAGGATTCCCTAGAACCTCCTGGCCAGTGTCAGGAGAGTTATTCAGAGCTCCACTACTCAACCACTACTCCTAGCCTAGGGGAGCACTTTACTATGCCAGCTCTATCAAGAGTTGTACCAGATCACCAGCCAGAGCCATCATGGTATTAGTTGTAGCCTACTGCTATAGATCTAGGGCTAGTAGCATATTAGGATAGAGCATCCCATAGAGCTACCCCTTCACATTTCTACCATCGATGATCAACATCAGTGCTACACCACATGCTAGCCTTGAGAGGAGGAGGGATTCCAGAGTAGGACCCATGTTGGTGATGTTGATCATTACATTGCATGATTTGTAGTGCTCGGGCCGGATGACATTGAGTGGCATCCCTACATGGATTCCTAGGACTGGCCAGAGGCAGGTGAGTGGCTATGATAGGCTCACCGAGATAGGTGGCTACTCAGCCATAAGGTCGAGGTTAGGGAGTACCAGTTCTACTCTCACATCCTATGGTAGTTTAACCTAGTGCAGGACATCCCAGAGATTCCTTTTGTCTATAGGCATCTAGTCTTGGAGATGCACCTATCATGGATTCAGCCTACGACACTTGGAGATGAGGCTGATGATTTCCAAGAGTCTAGGGATGATAGGGCTAGGACCACCCCAGCATATGACACATGGTGGTCCCTACTACAGTGGTAGGGATCAGGGCCTCTAGGTAGGGTAGATGACCAAGCAGAGGTAGAGGTCGATCCAGATGGGCGTAGGGTGCACCAGCAGACTGAGGGTGGATGGGGCATAGAGGCCACCATAGAGGAGGCTCCATAGGTAGAGGCTGAGGAGGAGGCTGAGGGATCCAAGGAGGGTGAGGCACCTCCTGAAAGTGAGGTAGGATAGCTCCTAGCTCAGATCATTGACTTGTAGAGTCAGGTTGGGAGGCTATAGACTCAATAGTTGTAGTGAGATACTTCTATCACCCTTCTAGAGGTGAAGCTAGCTCACAGGGATAGGCAGCTAGCTGAGGCTCAGGAGCAGATCACAGGTCTTACAACATGGGCTACAATGGTAGAGACTCAGGTCCATGATCTCACTAGTGCACGTGATGTGGCACTAGCATAATGGGGTGAGGCTATCACAGAGCAAGATTTTCTTAGGGTATAGAGGGGGGATCCTTCATCCTCCTAGGCTATTATGGGACCTCCAACTACACCATCATCATTATTACCAGGTGGTCATGACCCGATGTCAGAGATTCGATGCTTATAGGACCAGTTGGTGGATGCCAATGCTAGGCACACAGCTAGGGTAGCTCACGTAGACCAGCTGGAGGGTCACATCAGGTTGATAGGTGGGGAGGTCCTAGAGGATTCACATGCTATGGGGTCTCAGTAGACCAGGTCCAGGACTATGAGGTAGTCCACAATGAGCTCTAGTCAATGGACTCACAGGACCGAGAGGACACATAGGTCCTCTAGCACACATGGAGGCAGCTCCCATACCAGGACCAGAGAGATCGATCAGTCTTCTGTGACCTCTAGTCATAGGTCTCATCGCATAGAGATACCAGTATCCCATGTGCTAGGCCTCTTTGGATTAGGTGGCACATAGGGCCCTCAATAGGGCACACAGTAGGCACCAGAGCCGACTACAGAGTAGGCTCTAGAGCATAGGGCTGAGGGAGGCGATGAGAGCTCCAGCTTAGGAGGAGTAGGCCAGAGCTAGGGCTCTATCAGATCTAGGCTACATTTTTGTATATGTATCATTTTTGGTGTAAGGTCTAGGACCTACACGATTGTAGCCTATGAGAATTTTGTACTCCTGATGTACTCTTTTGGACACACACACACACAAAAACAAAAAAAAAAAAAAAAAAAAAAAAATATATATATATGATTTGATCATTTATGGCTCATTATGTGTACTTGTATATTTTTAATTTTCTATTTATGTGATGCTATATGATGTGATGTATGGATGACATGCACTAGATAGCTATTTAATTTATGATGATGATGATATGCAATGATCTAGATGCTTAGATGTGCGATGTATGATGGATGCATATGGATGTGATGTTTACTTAAATGCATATTTGATTTTGCTTTATTGCATGCATTTAATTTTATGATGATGTCACGATATGCTAATGCAATGTATGTAATGCATTATTTACATGATGGTAATCTAATGTAAATGAACCTGTATGCTTTAATCACTTAAAACATAAGGAATGAATGCAATATGTGTTTATCAATCTAATGGATGACACCATAGAATGTATAAAAATCATGAATGTAATTGAAAATCCTCAAGATAAGAATTTAATCAATTAATCACCCATATATGAAATGCAATGGTATGAAGTTGTATGATGTGAATGATATAATGTGTCATTCTATTTTCTTTTGCAAGTTTGAAAAATATGCACAATATAGTTAGTGGTCATCTAAATATTATTTCTAATATCCATCCGGTATCTATCCTATATCTTGATTGTGCTTTATATAATGATGTATCATGGACTCGATACTTTGCAGTTTGATGATTTTATATGGTTTGTGATATTTGGTATTTTGTTGCTATTAGAGAGATTTTTGAGGTTTTCCATGAGACTCAAACACCCTAGTAGACTTATCAAAAGTTGCATACTAACCACACTAGACTTCTGAAGTGCAAGGCTTTTGCTAGGATAGGCCCTAACTGTTCATTATCCCTGTGTGTGCACATGAGTATATTAAGATAAGACACGAGCATTCCCCGATGTCAAGAAGGATTCTTTCAGCCCATTGCTAAGATAGGGGCTCCACAAATGTCTTATCCAATCCCAAGTTTAGATTTTAGTTGGACTAAGCCACTAGGCAATGCAGGACACCTGAAGCTAGCTCTTCCACATTCAAACATTGGTCTGCACACAAACAAAATGCAAGTGTATCAGACATATCATCATGCGTAAGGTACAGTAGTGCCGACAATTCCAGGGATTCAGGCTCCTTCCTTTCTATCCTTCAATTTTTGGGATACTTGCTCATATGTGGTGAAGCAAGGGAGTCGATTCCATCTTGAATTTGAACTATCTCTGGATCTTCATTTGATCTCTCTTCGAACTGGATTTATGATCTTCATTTGATCTCCACTCGAACTTTGATTTATGATCTTCACTTGATCTTCACTTTGAACTTGATTTGAGCCTATTTTTTGATCTTCATTTGATCTTCACTTTTCGGCATTTACATGTGATAATTTTCTTCAGAAACCTTCCTTTGGGGGATTTACTTTGGGAAACTATTTTTGGTATATCGATTGAGGATATCGATCTTATGATATCAATATGGGATATCAATCTGGGAAGTCGATCTATGATATCGATCTAGGGTATCAATCTTGAGGATTGATGTGGGATATCACTCGGGATATTGCTCATTTTATCGTAAGCAAGGGATTCTGAATAGGGAACTAACCTATCCTTTTTCCAACTGCCAACATTTCCCATACCATCCGTACAGAGGGATAAGCAAGAATAACTCTTTTCACCTCAAGATACCCGGTCCTGCTTCATGACTTTCATCTTCCCCTAGTCCTTATTAGGATTGTTTAATTTGTTGATTAGTGATAGGATTCTGATATGCTAAGGGCTATACTAACTGAACCTCAACTACAAAAGCAAAGCAAGCTTTCTATCAACTCTTGATAAGACCTCTAGGTATGGTTGAATGACCGAAAAACCCTAGTATATTCTCCATAGCAACAAAATAGGTTGTGTTGAAAAACATAATTACTCACATGAATGATGGATTTATGATAAATGCAGAGATGCATGATTTAGACACAAACGTGGTGTCGTTTGTAAGACTGACAAACATAATCCCTCCTACTACGGAATGCAATGGATGACGAATGCCTATATGCAATGCAATAATGCAGTGGATGCATGAGTGAATGCAAAATGAAAATGCAAAATTCAAATGCAAATGCAAATATTTTTGGATTTTATGCTTTACCATTTTTTTTGGATTTTATTGATTTTATAATTTTTATGAGTTTTGAGCCTCATATCTGACCAAACGGTGAGTACATGCCTCTGGAGCCTTTAGGAGTGACCAAACGATGAGGAAATGTCATTGGAGCCTTTAGATTGACCAAGCAATTTTTCAGCAAAATCCTTGGAGCTTTTTAGGATGACCGAGCGGTTTTCAGCAAACCCTCGGAGCCTTTTGGGTTTGACCAAAGGGATTATGAGCACCTTTGGGACTTTTTGGGATGACCAAGTAGTTTTTAAGAATCCTTGGAGCTTTTGGGTTGACCAAAGAATTTTTCAGAAACTCTTGGTGCCTTTTGATTGACCAAACTACTCATGAGAAGCTTGGAGCCTTTTAGGATGACCGAGCAGTTTTGAACCAACCCTCGGGGCCTTTGACTGACATGACCAAGTGGTTTCAGGAACCCTTGGAGCCTTTTGGGATACTTTACTTTTAGAACCCTTGGAGCCTTTTGGGGAGGGCATGCTGCCCTATGTACCCCTAATGTGTGTGCCATTCGATGATGGTGAGGGAGGTGCAATACCTCTAGATTCCTCATTTTTCCTTATCAAATTTGGCGTGGCTAGTGGGAAAGGTATGCTACCTTGAAGACCCCTAGCATGCATGCTATTCACTGAAAAGTAATCAACTTGTTTAGGAAGAGTGACAGAAATCAACTCTCCTAGGTGAAGAATGGACCTCACCGAAGTGCCCATGCTTTGGCAAGGGTGAACGAGAGAACCATCCTCATGGATCATATCCCATTCTACTAGGTCTTGGATGACCCTCTTAAATGAATGGCAACCCCGAATGTCATGTCCATGCGCTCGATGATACACACAAAAGGGACCCCCATCAGGTGACCTAGTCTTGGATGCCCTATGCTTGAATTTAGGCAATATGAATGCCTTTGCCTCAT
Source organism: Wollemia nobilis (assembly GCA_028583015.1). NCBI lineage: Eukaryota > Viridiplantae > Streptophyta > Pinopsida > Araucariales > Araucariaceae > Wollemia > Wollemia nobilis. The sequence continues at coordinate 1,345,721 of JAQPPZ010016564.1, forward strand.
GTAACTTTTGGAACAAAGTTAGAGTAGTCATATGAAATGAAACTACCCACTGCACTAGCCTATTGGGCTTACGAGGTGACTGACGACTTTGAGGTCACTCTTGAGGAAGTGTGACCTCCACTTCAGCATGTTGGGGCACTATGAGAGAACCATCTACATGATAAACCCCACTATCTATCAGATGTTGCACCACACTCTTAAATTCATGACAATCTCGAATGCCATGACCCTCTATTCGATGATAGAGACAATAGTGATGCTCCCTGTAACCCGTAGGTTTAACTCTATTTGGGTTTAAAGGGATGATATCAGGCAAGGTGATGACCTTAGCCTCTTGTAGCTTCTGAAAGATGTCAGACATAGACTCTTTTAAAGGAGTCCCACTATGCTACGACTATTTTGGGCTCTTGACCCGCATTGGTTTGCTTTGAGAATCCAATGGTTGGGTTGGCCGCATGGGCTTTTGCTTTCGCTGAGGCTTTTCCTGTACTTGCACAAGAAGCGATTCAGCCTCAGACAAGGGTTGCTTTTGTGATCCCAAGTTTTCAAACTGGTTCCTGATAAAATGCAATGCCTTATCTTGCTCATCCATTCGATGCTCCATCCATTCTAGATGGCTTAGAATGGATTGCAAGACTGACAAAGAGTTCATATGTATTTCCAATGACTGATTCGAAATACCTTTGTCATTTGAAGGAAATAGAAAAGTGGATGCTATGGATCCATTAGGTAATTGCAAATCACCTATGTCCTTCATTTGAGTTGATGTGGATGCTTCTTGATGACACACTTCATCAGTGCTATCCACATGCTCATGCCTATGACTCAACTCAAGTTGTTGTTTCACTTCGTTGTGTTGAACTGTGTCAGTTTCAGTACCCCCAATCTGATGTGAGGAACCTACCTATTTGTGCTCTTGAGATGGTGCCATGAGAAATGAGTCAAGAGTGACTAATTTCAAAGGTTCTGGCCCTAGCAATGTGGAAACACCACTGGATTACCCCATATCTGGCTCTATGTGATTAGGAATCACCTGATCTTCTGGCCTAATGTCAACCATTCCCACAAACTCATGAGAAGACTCCACAACTGCATGCATCATAGGTAATTCATCAACATACTGAGGCTGTCCTATTTCAGTCATGATAACTGAACCTTCCTCATACTCATACGATGTCTCCAGGATAGGATCCACAGGTAGAGACTCGATGAAAAGTTGACCTAGATCCTCAATGGACTCTATGGTGGGCAGCATCGTAATGTTGGCCTCTATAAGCTCTTCATATTCACCATCATCCTCATGAGGACTATCTGGTGACATGATGGATGAAGATGGTGTGATACACTCGGATGCATCCATGACCATGCTAGGTTCTTCCTCCTTGATAGGAGTATGAGGATCCTCTAATGACACCTCCAAAGTAGCTATGAGCATCTCTATGAGGGCATTCATCAATCCTTCCCTGCTAAGCGGTGTCGAGAATGCAGGGGTCGTAGGTGACTCCACAGGTGATAGCGGTGGGGATGGTAACTCCACCATAGTCTGCAAGGCTACATCCAAACTTTGGATAGACTCATCCTATTTAACTTGCAGATGCATAGGTGCCTCACCAGGTTCCTACGGATGATCCTCAGGTTTATAATACTTGAAGGGATCTGGGTCCACCTCAACTATATGGACTTCACCTCCATGGGTGTACTTAATGCACTGATGCACTATTGATGGCACACACTCCATGGCTCTTATCCATGGTCTTCCAAGTAGTAAATTATACTGTCTTGATCCCTCTAAAATGTAGCATAATGTAGGAATAATATTTTGTCCCACCTCGATGGGGAGGACTATTGTGCCTACTGTAGGGGATTCCACATCATTAAAGGCTTGCAACATTAACGTTGTTTCCTTGATGTGGGATGGTGGAATTTTGAGATGTTTGAATGTTGAGGTGGTGATGATATTAATCGATGATCCTGTATCCACCAACACTCGCTTATACACAATTTGCTTTATCCTCGCTATGATATGCAATGGAGGATCAGATTCCTTGATAGGGATAGGTTTGACTTCCTATTTATGGAAAGTAATCATAGGTTCCTTATATGGTGGAATAGACTGTATATGCCCCAAGGATTGTGATGACTTTTGAGCATTGACATTGCTCACCTGTCGGACTTGACTACTCTCGACCTCATGCTTACGCATGGGATCCTTAAACATCTCTTTCTATTGTTCTTCGATAACCCTAGGCATGTCTATCCATCTAGAGGAATGGCTATCTACTTGCTTAAGTGGCAACTCTTGACGATGCACTGGGTGCATCATGTTGACTTGTTGCCTAAGCACTCTAGGTATGAGCTTCTTTTTGGGAGTTACCTCACATGATTGTTCTTCACATGCTTTCTGTTGGTAAATCCTCTCTTCACATCATTGGAGCTCATCCAACCTTTGTTGATGCACTCTCTTTTTCTCTATGCACTCATGCTCTAGATGCTTACGCTCACTGTGCACCTCCTCCAATTGGTCTTGGAGTAGTCACCTCTCATGGGCTGCATGAGACTCAGATTCCCTATATGACCGACTCATGGAGTAAGATCCACAACTCTCTATCTCACTAGGTGGAGACCTAATGATGTGGGTTCTCACTATGTGTGAGGAAACCCCATGATCTATATGGGTGAACCCCCTACATGACGAAGGGAGCTCGCGATGACTATCAGAATGTCACGCTAGGAGGATTGGATCCTCAGGTGCATGATGAGTGTGATGCCTAGCAAGGAGGCATGCGAGGTCTGAAAGCTCCTTAGGAGAACATCGAAAGCGTTCAGAGCCTCTCCATGAACTCTTCGACTCATTAGCTCGTGATTGAGCTCTATCATGCCTAGTCATCATGATGAACCGACTAAGCAAGACTCGAGAGGTTTCCTCTCTTACTAAAAATTTTGGCCTCAAGGAAGGCCTTATCTTGATGAATTAAGCAATAAAGAAGCATACAAAGTAAACAATGTGATTATCTCCTTTACATTTTAAAAGTGAGCCCTAAACTATTTGATGTGTTTCAATGATTTGTTGTATCAATATAGAAACTCCTTATCATGTTTTGAAAAGTTGATGTTATACTCAATTTGTTCAAAGGTTTTCACCTATATACTCACACAAGCCGAATATGGGAGTGAAGTCCATACTCAACAAGGTAGCATAGGTCCTCCCAGTTCCTCACCCATACACACCGTGCATAGTGATACACTCTTTCGAAGATGAGTGCATGCTATTTTGCAAGGATAGGAAAGGTTCTTGGATTGGCCTTGGTCCATGAGAGGGTCCCGATAATACAATTTCAAATGAGCCAACCAAGTGGTAATGACATCCACTATTGGTCTCAATCAAATGGGTTGGATGTGAGAGCCCAACACCACTGATGTTTAAATGAAATGTGGTGTGTGTGGTTCATTTTAATTTACATAAAAGAAATGCATCATATAGCACTCATGCTCATTTTCTATATGCTATGCAAATGAAAGAACGTTTCAAATTCAAAAAATGCAAGCTATTCTAGATGCTCCTTTAGACAATGCATATTACGATGATAATGGCCACTACTTGGGCCTCACACATGCACACCAAACATACAATGTTATCAAGCATTGGAGTCTAGGGTGGACTGCAATCAAAGGTCCATTGTTCCTAGCAGCGCCTATCGAAAACTAATTGAAATGAACCTAGGACCTAATCCATTTTTAGTTCATTTTAGCCTTAGTAAATTTATGTTTCAATTTTTATTCTCTGGAAAACACAGAGAAAATAAAAAACATAGAGGGTGAAAATGGGGCCTACCTCAAGTCCTCATTCGATCTGCACTCTATTTTTGTTGTCTTCTCTGTTAGATGTAAACCATAGGTCTGATCTGTGGTTCAGACTGTAAACCATGTGTTGTACCTATGGTTCAGTTGTTGGCCCACAGTTGATAGCTGTGGTCTGTACCTACAATTCAAGAAACACAAGAAACACAGTCAGATGTCTATTTTTGTGGGGTGCCACCGTGATCGCCTTCTGTAACCACCAAAAAGGCTCACACCTAATGTATCCTATTGCAAGAATTGACAAAAACAATACAAAATGCATACAAGAACAAGAAATTGACAACGAAATGATCAATAAAAGATGCTTTATTCCATTATATTTCGATGCCAAACTCAAATTACAAGTACATCCCTCTTAGGGATAATCATCTTGATACAATTGTTACAATAGGATGTATTTATTTCCCTCTCAAGGGTAGGTGTGATTTCAAAGTGCCCTTCAAGGTGACACGAACTGCTCTAGGGTGGAGTAGACCCTCTTCTTCATGTTGAGGAAGGAAATGGATGGTTGTAGCTCCTTTAAAACCTATCTCCTATGATCAAGAAACAACACAAGAATGTCAAAAGCATAGGAAGCCTCTCATGATGAGGCCCTTTAAAGACAAATGGCATGAGAATAGCATAATGACATAAAATCAAGAAAGTGCATAAACTATGCTAAACATATGCAAATCCTATCAAGATTGATGGAAATATATGAACAAGAAATACAACTATCAATCTATGACATACATTATACAAAATGAAGCATTAAAGCATAAAAATAATCTAATTAGGTCCTACTTGCCAAGATGGAAATAAACTAATCAAATATTTAACCCGGTCAGTCAAAGTCTTTAATCTACCAAATAAAGTAGTAAAATGATTAATCTATCCTATCTACATAAACTGGAAGAAGAAACTAGTAAGGAAAAGTCACCTCTGTTGCAAACCGTAGCTCTGATGAGCGGTCTGCACTATAAACCATGGTTGAAAGCCGTGGTGAGCAACCAAATAGGTTTGCCCTCCAAATTATAGGGTAGTGGGCTTGATCCTCCTTGTCAAATTGATGATCAAGGGTCACCTTCGGTGTCCTCTGACAGATTTGGTGGTTGAATCATTGAATAGGGCCTCTGTTTGCCCGAATTAGCGTTTCTTGGCTCTCCTAGGTCCTTAGGGCATCCATGGCCTAATTCATCATGATGCTTGACAAATTGACAATGGTGATGGCAACAAGGCTCTCTCTATGCACTCAAGTGAGTCCACAATTTGATAGGGCTTCACTGCTTTGATCTCCAAATGCTCTCTCTCATACAATATTTTGACAGTGCTTCACTATCAAAATGCTCTATATGCTCAGTATATTTTGCCCTATTTTGGAGGGGGTACTTATAGGATGTCCCAGGGCTAGGGGTGGCTTCATGGAGAAGCCAAGATCAAGAAGGGGTGGTTAGGATAGTTGGATTGGAAGCTTCCATCCTCTAACCACCTTCTTCTAGAACAAATGGTCGTTCAAACCGATTTGGCTCGGATGAAGGCCAACTGAACTTTAGTTAAGACCATAGGTTACAACTACGGTCCAGACTATAAACCGTAGGTCTCAGCCATGGTTCAATCTGTAGACCATAGGTCTAGGCTATGGTTCATACTGATTAGGCCAAGGAGCCCAAATTGAGTGGTTAGAACCATTGCTCTATCTTGGAGTCTGTCCAAGATCTTCCATATGGTCTTGTAGCATGTCCATATGAGTAGTCGCCATCGACATGACGCGTTTTAGGTGTCTACACAACCATACTATGATGGAAATCTCTATTTGGATGATGATCACCCTTTAAAAATTGTGGGAAGAGGGGATATAAAGATTAGGTTGGATGATGGCAGAGAAAGGATGTTATGTGATGTGCAACATGTGTCCGACTTGAGGAGAATTTACTCTCAATAAAAATGATGGATAAGCTAGGGTATTCAGTCACTTTCAGTAACAACTACTGCAAGATTACTAGAGGAGATATTTTAGTAGCAAAGGGAGAATATTATGGGACCTTATACCATTTATGTGGTGATACGGTGATAAACCATGCAACAACAACAACTTCTTTTCAAGATGCAGTAATGCTATGGCATCAATGCCTAGGCCATATGAGTGAAAAAGACCTAAAAATTTTGCATGATAGAGGTATGCTTTCTGGGATTAAGTCTTGTAATTTAGACTTATTTGAGCACTGTATTTTTGGTAAACAGAAGAGGGTTCAATTTATTGTAAGTCTTCATAAGAGTTCTGATTTTTTGCAACTTATACATTTAGATATATTTGGACCAGTCCCCAATTAGTCCTTGAATGGTGCCATCTATTTTCTAAATTTTATAGAGGATTATTCTAGGAGAGTGTGGGTGTATTTTCTGAATAAGAAGTTGAAAGCTTTGCAAAAATTTAAAGAATACAAATAACGGGTAGAGAAGAGTTTGGGCAAGTCAATTTTATATCTCAGGTCAGATAATGGGGGTGAATATTACTCCAAGGAATTTGATAAATTTTATATGCAGGAAGGTATTAAGCACCAGAATACTGTACCATACACTCCACATAAAAATGGTGTGGCTGAGTGGATGAATCACACAATCATGGAATGTGCAAGAAGTATGCTTAGCGCAGCCATGTTAGAGAAAATTTTTCGGGTAGAGGTTGTTAATACAACTATTTATCTTATTAATAGGTTACCTATAACTATGTTGGATGGAAAAATTCCAAAGGAGGTTTGGTTTTGTAAGCTAGTTGATTACTCTCATTTGCATACCTTTGGTTGTGATGTGTTTGCCCATGTAACCAAAGGAAAAAAGGTTCAATCTTGACCCAAAGTCAAGCAAATGTATTTTTCTCAGCTATGGAGATATAGTGAAGGAGTATAGACTATGAGATTCTATTGTCCACAAGGTAATTATTAGCCGAGATGTAATTATTGATGAAAAATCCATGCAAATGAAGGAGGTACAATAAAATCCTAATGTTGTACCTATTAAAGTAGAATTGAGTGAAGATGAACATTCTAAAAAATTTGATCAGCATGCAGAACAAGTAGAACAACAAGTAGAGCAGCCACAACGATCACAAGACCAAAAGCCACAATCAACAAATCATTGGGTTAGAATATCTACACGTCCACAAAAGTGTCTAGAAAGGTATTCTCATGTGTATCAGTCCTCTTTCACTTTGTTAACTAATGATGGTGAACCTAGTTCATTTCAGGAAGCTAGAGAGTTTGAAAATGCAGACAAGTGGAGGAAAACCATGGAGGAGGAAATTGAGGTACTTCAAGAATAAAACATGGGAACTTATGGATCTCCCACCTAGAAGAAAGACTGTTGGAAACAAGTGGGTGTACAAAAGTGAAGAAGAACAATGATGGGCTATTGGAATGCTATAAATCTCACTTGGTGGCAAAAGGCTATGTGCAAAATTTAGGTATTGAATTTAATGAATTTTTTTCTCTAGTTGTGAAGATGACTACTATTAGATTTCTACTTGCACTTGTAGCTGCACAATATTTGTAACTGGATCAGCTTGATGTAAATATTGCTTTCTTGCATGGTGATCTCGAGGAAGAGATATTTATGGATCAGCCTGAGAGCTATGAAGAAAGAGGCAAAGAACATTTGGTTTGCAGACTAAAGAAATCACTGTATGAGTTGAAACAGGCACCAAGGATGTGGTATAGGAAATTTAACACCTTCATGAAGAGCCAAGGTTTTAGCAGGAGTGAAGTTGACCATTGTGCATACTATAAGAGGTTTTATGATGGTAGTTTTATTATTTTGCTATTGTATATTGATGATATGTTGGTTGCAGGCCATAGCATGAAGAAAATAATTGATATTAAGGCTTAGTTGGCTAGGATATTTGAAATGAAGTATTTAGGAGTAGCAAACCAAATTTTAGGGATGAATATACACATGGACATAAAGGAAGAAAGATCTGGTTAAGTCAAAATTCATATATGGAGAAGAATCTACAACGCTTCAATATGCAAAATGCAAAACTAGTTTGTATCCCACTTCTTCCACACTTAAAGTTGTCATCCAACTAGTGTCCTAGAACAGAAGTAGAGAAGACAAGCATATCTCATGTATTGTATTCATCAATAGTAGGAAGCCTCATGTATGCCATGGTGAGCACCAGACGAAATATTTCCCAAGTAGTGGGAGTAGTTAGCCGGTACATGACAAACCCTGGTAAAGAGCACTGGAATGTGGTGAAGTGGATATTCAGATATTTAAGAGCCACTTCAAATGTTGCCATTTAATATGGATCGACATATTTGAAAGTTACAAGTTTTGTGGATTCTGATTATGGTGGAGATAGATATGGGAGAAAATCCACTACAGGATATACCTTCACTCTTGCTAGAGGAGCAGTGAGTTGGGATTCTAAGTTGTAGTATGTTGTGGCTTTATCAACCACTAAAGCAGAATACATTGCAGCAAATCATGCCAACAAAGAGGCAATTTGGCTAGATCAATTTTTAGGTGACTTAAAGGTAATACAGGAGAAAATTACTCTACATTATGATAGTCAGAGTGCTATTCAGCTAGTAAATAATCCAACATTCCATTATTGCACAAAACACATTGATGTCGAGTACCACTTTATCATTATTGTGGTGGAAGAAGGTAGGATCCTGTTGTAGAAAATCAACATTGAAGTGAATCCTATAGATATGCTTACAAAGTTGGTAAATATAGAGAAGTTTGAGTGGTGCAGAACTTCTTTGGCCTTGCTAAAAAAGTAATAAGGGCAGAATTGGGTAATTGGCCCTGCTTCATAGATGTTTTGGTCAAACATCTAGGCAACAGGCTAGATGTATGACTTGCTAGATGTCTAGGCCAGACATCTAGGCAATTGACCTGCTAGACATTTAGGCTAGACGTCTAGGCAACAGGTCTACTAGATGTCTAGGCTATATGTCTAGGTAGCTGACCTTCTAGACATCTAGGTCAAACATCTAGGCAGTAGGGTTGCTAGATGTCTAGGCCAGACGTCTAGGTAGTACGACTGCTAGACATCTACAGTAGACATTTAGGTAGCAAGTTAGACGTTTGGGCTGCTAGACGTCTTGACTAGAAGTCTAGGCAGTAGACCAGACGTCTAGGCTATCAACCATCTTGGTCAAACATCTAATCAAGTAGACATCCAGATAGACATCTAATGTGGAAGACGAATAGGTTCAAGCGCCTTCCTTGGGAGCGAAAATGAACAATTTTTGGAGGCTTCCATCGGGAGAGTAAACGAAAAGTTGGAGTCTTCCTTCTGCTCTATAAAATGGACTTGATCCCCTTTGCATATGTTAAGAAGGAAAAATGCTAAAAATGTTGTAGACGTGAATGTAAAATTTGCTGAAAATAATAGAAAGAGAAGTTGACATTACCCTGTGGTTTTTCTTACACATTGCAGGTTTCCACGTAAATATCTATGTCACTTGTGTTGTTTTCGTGTTTTCTATTTTCTGTTATTGTGCTTCTTCTTGCAGGTGGGAAATATGAAGTTTCTCCTTAAATAATTCATATGCATCTTTAGAGATCAAAACAGAATATGAGATGCATTGGCTAACTAGGCTCTTGACTAAGGAGACTTCACTTGCTATGGATATCCTCTTATATGGTGGACTCAATAGACCAAGGAAGCTTTATTTTTCATTCTTATCATTGATGATAGTATTGCCCATTGTACCTAGATTTATATATTTGCTTTACATGTTTACACTTATGCATAGATAATTGTAGTAGATTATATGTGAAGGAGTATAATCCCACATCCTCTATAAAAACTTGGCTTAAAAGCCTTCAAACTTAGAAAGACAAAGATATAATTCAATTTTGAAATAAATTAATTTATTGATCCTTTTTACTAAAAAAACATGTTGGTCCCAGTGGGGACATCACAATGGGCTTTGGCTTCTCTTTGGGAGGTCCAAGGTTTAAACCACATTGTGCATGTGTAATGGTGTGTGTTATGTGTGTTAAAAAAACATGTTGAAAAAATGTAGCTTTCCAAAAAAAATTATATATTTTAATTGGATATGCGAGATTGAAATAGGTCCCATTTATCGTGTCATGATTGTATTATTATAGTATTTCACTAAAAGACATAGTAGTGTTATGCTAAACAAGATTTAAGCCTAATTTTTAAACCACTTGAAGTTATCCCATTGATATAATTGTTCATCTTTTCATATATTGATCTTTAAAAAATTTAAAACATAAACATTTTATAGCAGAGTGGTTAGGGCTTTGGATTATATTTGGGAGGTCCATGGTTCAAACTACAATGTGTGTGTATTATGTGTGTTACAAAAAATAAATTAATTAATAATTCATTTTTTTTATTATTATTATTATTATAAATTGGTTATATAAGAATAAAATGGCCTCCACCTAAATTGCATCATAACCATATAGTGATATTAGAATAACTTGACAATTATGCACCTCATACTTAACAAGATTTGAATATTGGATCTCCTCCACCGTCATTTGATAAAATAGTAAATTTCACCCATAAGATTTCAACCTTGGTTTTAAGACTTAAATTGCATCATAACCATATTGTGCCATTAGAACAACTTAACAATTATGTGTATATTACTTCACAAGATTTGAATATTGGATCTCCTCCTTAAAAGTCTAAAAATTTAAGTAGCATCATTTGAAAAAATAGTAAAGTTCACCCATAATATTTCAACATTGATTTTAAGATGTTAAAAATTTTATACTGCCAACCCATTGTCCTAAACCCTATTTAACTCTTATTAATTTATTTTTAATAAATAACCCTCTTTATTTTATATAAATATTAATAAATTAATAAATATTTATAATTATTAAAGGTGAAAATGAAAACGATAGGCTATATGGATGATCCTCATATTAGAAGTTGTTTACCTAATATATTATTATTCACCCATACTCTATTTTTTTTTTTAAATAAGTTCCAACCATATTCTCGTTAACAAAGCATTTATACAAACCTAACTCTAAAATCTTTGACATTATTAATGTTAACATTTTTTGTCCTCATTATCTTTTAAATTTAAAAATAAAACTAGCATGCACTATTAATGCAAGCATTTTTCCTTACTATGTCAATTCTAAGCATAATTTTTTTAACTAACATGCAACCTATAGGATGTAAAAGTTTAAAAATTAAGTAAATTTCAAGGCTAATAAGCATAACATTGGGTATATGTGACTTATTATTCACTTTGATGTACTTACATACCTAACTTGCTTTGGATTTGAGGTTTGGATATTTTTATTTAAAGTATTTAAGACATATACACTTTATTTTTTTTAATTTGAATCTTGAACCTCTTATTTAGAATATCTAAGTTTTCCATGTCAAGTCCATTCAATAATAATTATAGGCTTTTATTTCAATCTAAAGTTACTATTTTATCTCTTTTGGAATTGCACCTTAAACTTTTTATTAAGAGTATCTAAACTTTCATCCTTGAGTCCACTCAATAAACACAATCCTTCACAATCCTACATTTAATAACAACTATATCTCTATCTACAATACAATCCGCAATCCAATTTCATATATGTACTTACATACCTAGCTTGCTTTGGATTTGAGATTTGCATATTTTATTTAAAGTATTTAAGACATATACACTATATTTTTTTTTTGAATGTGAGTCTTAACCTCTTATTTAGAATATCTAAGTTTTCCATGTCAAATACATTCAATAATAATTATAGGCTTTTATTTCAATCTACAGTTATGATTTTATCTCTTTTGGAATTAAACCTTAGACCTTCTATCGAGAGTACCCAAACCTTCATCCTCGAGTCTACTCAATAAACACAATCTTTCACAGTTCTACCACTTAATAACAACTATATATCTATCTACAATACAATCCACAATATAATTTCATATGATTCTTTTTATGACCTCCCTTGAATTTGAACTTCAAAACTTCTATCTAGAATATCTAATCCTTCATTACCAAATCCGTCCATAAACCTAAAAATTTAATCTTTTTAACCTAAAAATGTACTCACATGAACAAAATTCCATATCACTCTATAAAAACTATATCTCTATCTACAATACAATCCTCAATACAATTTTATATGTTTCTTTTTATGACCTCCTTTGAATTTGTACTTTAAAACTTCTATCTAGAATATCTAAGATTTCATTACCAAATCTGTCCATAAACCTAAAAATTTAATCTTTTTAACCTAAAAATATAGTCACATGAAAAAAATTTCAATCATGAAATATGCCACTACACTTGCATCATCACATTAACCAAAACTTCTACCTAGAATATCTAAGTCTTCATTACCACATCTATCCATAAACCTAAAAATTTAATATTTTTAACCTAAAAATATAGTCACGTGAACAAAATTCCAATCATGAAATATGCCATTAGACTTGCATAATCACATTAGCAAAACTTCTATCTAGAATATTTAAGTCTTCATTACCAAATTTGTCCATAAACCTAAAAATTTAATCTTTTTAACCTAAAAATATAGTCACATGAAAAAAATTCCATTTATGAAATATGCCACTAGACTTGCATCATCACATTAACCGAACTGGTTAGAAAACTAGAGGGCCAACCCCCCACACACATGCCAATATGCCACTAGACTTGCATCATCAAGTTAACTGGTCACATGAACAAAATTTCCTACCACTTAATAACAACTATATCTCTATCTACATTACAATCCTCAATACAATTTAGAACTTCTATCTAGATTATCTAAGATTTCATTACCAAATCTGTCCATAAGCCTAAAAATTTAATTTTAACCTAAAAATATAATCTCATGAACAAAATCTAAGTCTTCATTACCAAATCTGTCCATAAACCTAAAAATTTAATCTTTTTAACCTAAAAATTTAATCACATAAACAAAATTCCAATCATGAAATATGCCACTAGACTTGCATCATCACATTAATTGAACTGGTTAGAAAGCAAAAGGACCAACCCCCACATACATGCCAATATGCCACTAGATTTGCATTAGAAAGCAAGAACTGGTTAGAAAGCAAGAGGGTCAGCCCACCACACACATGCCAATATGCCACTAGATTTGCATTAGAAAGCAAGAGGACCATCCCCACACATATATGTCACTAGACTTACATCATCACATTAACAGGTTAGAAAGCAAGAGGGCCAACCCCCCTCCCCCCACACATGGCAATATGCCATTAAACTTCATTAGAAAGCAAGAGAGCTAGCCCCCCACACATGTATGCCACTAGACTTAAATCATCACATTATCCATTTAGAAAGCAAGAGGGCCAACCCACCACACACATGCCAATATGCCACTAGACTTGCATTAGAAAGCAGGGCCAACCCCCCCACACACATGCCAATATGCCACTAGACTTGCATTAGAAAATAAGAGGACCAACCCCCACACACATGCCAATATGCCACTAGACTTCATCATCGCATTAACAGGTTAAAAAGCAAGAGAGCCAGCCACACACACATGCCAATATACCACTGAACTTTCATCATCACATTGATCGATTAGAAAGCAAGAGGACCAATCCCCACACACATGCCCAAGCTCGATGTTAATAGACATGAGGAATTCCACATACTGAGACCAAGGATTTGCACCTTTAAGCCTACTACCCCATTAGCGGAGAGTATGACAAGTGTTGGGGTTTATAAACCACTCAAGTCCCATTGTTAACGTGGGATTATTCATAAACACACTACATTAACAAGACAAACAGGTAGTAACGTGAGACGAAATTCCAATCATGAAATATACCACTAGACTTAGACTTGCATCATCACATTAAGCGGTTAGAAAGCAAAAGGATCAGCCCCCTACACATACCCAAAATCCATGTTAATCAAGGTGAGAAATCCTACAAAATAAAACCAAATACTTTCATGCTACCCATTTAAACTATGGGTTGTTGGCTACCACTAGTTTTTGTTTCAATCTAAAGTGCCGACTTCACCATATATCTTTCAAAACAAATGTGCTAAAGGTAGCCCTATATCCAAAGTTATTGAGGTGACATGTCAATGTAACCATGGCCACATTTTCCTTCTGCAATGAACACCACGTGAAGTACTTAAACTTTTAGAACCCTCCATAGACTCTTTAATTCAACGACACCTCTACCCCCACAAAGGTACGTGGAATTACTTTTCAAATGTATGTGGACCGAATGCTTTGCCCTAGAAAGACTCATAGCCCACTTTTGTGCATGCCGTAAGATCACGAGAATCAACTCCTGTGATCATACCCACCTTAGCATCCATCTGGAACACACCTCTCAAGCTAAGTTCCCACCCACATATGCCACCTGGGCAGAGCCCTATACACATCAAATTTCCTATCTTGGAGATATCCTGTGTGGATCGTATCCTGACCATGGATTATTCTCGTTGTCGTGGTATGCTAACGTTAGACATTACCTTGGGCGTAGGACTCCCCCCATCCATATAAATCCACAAAAACCTTCGAAAAATCCACAAAACCTTCGAAAAAAAAATCCGGCGCGTGGGCATGTTAAAATATTCTCCGTCAAAAATGCTAAGCATGTTAATTCCTTTTTGGGGGAAGGCGACATCTGAGGCGGACGTCGGCTGGACAGCGAGACTTTCTCGGCATTGACGTGGACGGGTCCCCTGCCAGGTGGCTGGTCCCCAGTCGTTGCCGCACCCGTCTAATCGCCCACCCTCGCCGCCATTTGGGTGGATGGTGACAGGTCATATAAAGCATGGAGCCGAGCTGGCATAATAGAATGATTGATGTCTCCTTGTCGAGTGGACTCGCTATGGAATATTCCTTTGCGCGAGTGAATATACACACAATCGGCTTTGAGTGGACCAGTCAAGTGATCATATCTAATATAAGGATATTTTTGTTTTATTGTTTATTTTGAATTGTGATGTTGAGTTTAAACTTTAAACTTGCTAAAGTTTTCAAAGTCTAACGGATTAAATTTATTTAAATATGTTCATAGGTAATAAATTTGACTATAATTTACTTTTACCATTATAAAAACTTTAGGTTTTATCGAATGGTATTTGGTGTAATGGTAGTAATTATTATCATCCATGTGGTTATAAGGTTGATTCCTCATATGTTTGCGAGAGCTAATATTTATAAATATTTGTAAATATTTGTAAACCATATTCAATATAAAAAAAATCTTAGGTTTTCAAACATGATATTTTTTTTTATAATAAAATTGGCTGTTTCCAACGATTAAAGAACTTCGTTTTTGAGGAATTTTAATGGCTGCCGTAAAATAAGGGCCCAAACATCAAATTTCAGCACTGTGTTTGATGTTACATGCCGGCCATCACGAGGTTACGTGGAAAAATGGAATAGAGAGACTTCCTTTATGTAGATGTCGTAAATATCATGGAGATGATACTTAATTAGGAAGAATTCATTAAAATAAGTTACTTAAAGTTAAGCATCTATCTCGTTTTAAACTTTTATATTATAAAAAGGAAAAAAAAAAAACAATACACTATATTTGAATTCAGAACCCATCACTTATAAGTGAATCCTTCCACTCGTTAAGACTTAAATATTTTTAAGAGAATATAATCCTTACCCTCTCTTTATAAAATTGATTATATATATGACGTAACTTTAAGAGGGGTTATGGTTGGGAGGAGACTGCTTAGCCTTGTCGGTCATAAAGGTTACTCACACTAATCAAATAAAAAAAAAAAATTGATTATATATATATATATATATATATATATATATATATATATATATATATATTTATTTATTTATTTATTTATTTATTTATGTATTTATTTATAGGAAAGTTGGTTACAATCACACATTAATAGATTATATATATTGTTTGATAGGAGAGTTGGTTATAACTACAAGGACTCAAACCACATGGATTGCATTCACCAAACCTATTCCACCTCGTTGATTTGTATTGTTGTCATCAGTTGGCGTGTTGACGCACACTCAGAAGGTTTGGAACAGACTCACCTTTGCAACAAGCTTTCCCCAAGGTTTGAACCTAGGTCTAGGTCTCTTCTTGGTAAATGCCCAACAAGACTACCACTTTCCAATCCACCTAGGGATAAATAAATTATATATTATTAATGTATAAATAAGTTTATAATTATTACAACTAATTATCATGTATTTTTATAATTATTATAAAAATGATTATTATATCATTTTAAACATTTTTAAAGTGGGTTTTATCTTAAAATAAGAAACACAATAATAATGAAAAACATGTAAAACAATTTTTTTTTTTGTCAAGAGGAAGAGATGAGGAGCGGTGGAGGAAGCGGAGGAGGAGCAAAAATGGCAAGCAAGAATTTTGAACCAACGGAAGGAGAAGATCCAGAGGCAGGGCAGAATGCTGTAGCTGGAAAGGAAAAGGATTCCCTGTCAGCTCAGTTCGAAAAGGCTAAAGGTACAGATCCTCCAGATAAACCCTCAGACAAAGGGTCCCACCGGGGTTCGGGAGCCGGCAACAAGGGCCCAACCTTTTTGGAAATGCTAAAAGGGAAAAAGAAGGAGCCAGTCAGTGAACTACCGCCCCTAATACCAAACAATAACAAGTTAACTACGCTAGTGGAGATTATGGAAAGATTCTTGGATATGGAGGCATCATCCTTAGTTGGCAAGTTTTTGGGAGGAAGGCCGGACATTGAGACTATTCGCTCATGGGCCGCGACAAAGTGGAAAACTTCAGGAAGCTTAGAAATCGTAGCCATGTCAAGAGGTTTTTTTATGATAAGACTCAACAACAAAGATGATGCAGAGCGCATCTTGACAGGAGGACCCCGGTTTCTAAGAAGGCGTAGCCTCTTTCTGAGGAAGTGGGGGGAGGATTTCAACCCTGAGAAGCAGAACATTAATATAGCACCCATTTGGGTCCGCTTACCAAACCTCCCAGCCTAGTTTGTTAATGAGTACTGGCTTAGTGGCATAGCAAAGACGATAGGAGAGCTCGTGGCAATAGACCATTCAACCCGGGCAAGGACTAGACTGACGCATGCCAGGATCTGTGTAAATGCAAACTTGGATTCTCGATCTACCTTCTAGGTGGAACTGGCATATGGAGAGTTTCTAAGGATTCAGCCTATGGAGTATGAGAACAAGCCGACATTTTGTAGCATGTGCAAAACCCAGGGCCACCTTCAAGCCCAATGTCTGACAATAACTGCAAACAAGGAAGCCACGAGCGAAGGTTTTCTAGGGAAAGCTAATGGGAGAGGGATCCCAAAGTTTCAAGGACCGCGTCTTAACTTGGAAGGATACAGACAAGTTAAGAATAACCAGGCTGACCAAGCCAACACAGAACTGGAAAAAATCTAGGAGAAAGGAAAGCAACATAATGAGGGAGGCAAAAATCATAAGGTATGTAATAAAGATCCCAACTTGAACATGTTTGATATCCTAGAAAATCTAGAAGTTGAAAAAGAAAATAGTAAGGATGATACCATCAGTGTCAAGTTTCCTGAAACCCTAGACTCCCCATCCAAATCGGGACCATCCACAACTATGACAAAAGCCCCAAAAGCTATGCTCAAAATGAAGAAAATTGCTAGGTCATTTCAGTTTAAACATGGAAAAAATAGAGTCAAGAGTCGAAGTTGTGGAAACAAGAGCCAGGAATGTAGCTCCTAATCCGGTAGTGGAGCAAATTATCCCTTATCAGATGAGCCCAACGGTAAAAGGTTCCTTGAAGGAAAGCCCCCTGTTTAGGAACCAGATAGGAGAGGTGAACCAAAACAAGGTTGAGGATGAAGAGGGAATTGAAAACCCCAAAATGAGGAAGAAGGTTCAAGCCCTAGACTATCACAATATATGCCCCCTCATTTCAGTCCAAAATAGACTAGAAGCACTACCAAGCCTCCGATAGATTATGGAAGTGAAAGAAAGAAAGGGAGAATATCTACAACAGAGCACTATAGAATGAGAATCAATGAAGAAATTGCAAACGGAAAGCAAAGAACATTGTTACAGCAAGCTATTCCTGGCCAGGATAATAGCAAAATTGACAAACCCCCTTTGGATCAGGGAAGGGGGGGGGGAAAAAATATCAAACAGTCTAAATGAAGGTTCTCTCATGGAATGTGAGAGGCCTAAACGGCCCACCAAAACAAAGGATGGTGAAGTCTATAAGGAAGGATTGGAATCCTACTATCATTTTTCTTCAAGAAACCAAAACAGATGTGGCACAATCAACACTTATAGCTAGAAGGATTTGGAAGCAAGGGGAAGTGGCCTTTCAACAAAGTGAGAGGAGCATCTCGGGGGCCTCATGATCTTATGGGATCCTATTAAAATAGAAGGAAGTATTATTCAGGAAATGAAAGAGTCTTAAGCGTATTATTTCATGATTTTGATACTAATAAGAATTGGATTATGTCAAATGTTTATGCCCCCACCTCTCGTCCAAGGGCGGTCTGAACTGTGGGAGTTTTTGGGGCATTTGAGCCAAGCTTTTAAAGACATTCCTTGGGTGATTGGGGGAGATTTCAATACCCCCTTTACCCATCCGATAAGAAGGGAGGATCTGGGTTACCCTCAAGGAGCATGGAGGACTTCAATGAATTCATTAACACAAATGAATTGATGGATGTAAGACTAAAAGGAGCCAAATTTACATGGAGTAACAAGAGGATAGGAAGTCAACTGATTCAAGAAAGGTTGGACAGGTTTTTTTATCCAAGGAAGCTACAACAATGTTTGGTGATTCAACGTTACAAGCCCTTCCTAAATGCGCTTCAGACCATAATCTTATTCTATGGGAGGCATTTCAGGCTAACTCCTTTAAAAAGCCATTCAGATTTCTATCAATGTGGGTTAAACATCCGGACTTCAAGAAACGAATAGAGGAATGGTGGCAGCAGCCTATCCAGGGAAGTGCTTCCTTCAAACTATCTCAAAAACTTAAGATGGTGAAAAACAACCTTAGAATATGGAATAAAGAAGTCTTTGGAAATATTTTTGAGAATAAGAGAGCAAGTGGGGGAAAAACCGAGAATAATAGAAAGCAAAATCCAAAATGGAACCTATGATGAGGCGACAAGGACCGAAGAGAAGGAAACCCTTTGTGAGTTTTATAATATTTTAGCTTGTGAAGAGATGTATTGGAGGCAGAAATCAAGGGCATTATGGCTAAAGGAAGGGGACTCTAATTCAAAAAATTTCCATGTTACCACATTGAGCAATAGAAGCAACAATAATATTAGAAATTTAACTAAGGTGGATGGATCCTCAACTCAAAACATTCAGGAGATCAGGGACGAGGCTGTTAATTTTTTTAGTTCATTATTGGGTGAAGAACGGGCCTGTAATGCCCAAGCAAAGGACTCTCTCCTTCAATTCATTCCACAACTCATTGATGAAATGATTAACGAGTCTCTTACAACAGCTTTTTTAGACGAAGAGATCAAGGAGGCTTTGTTTAACATGGATCCTGACAAAGCTCCTGGGCCGGATGGGTTTTCATCGTGGTTTTTCCAAGTTTGTTGGGATATTGTTGGAGCAGAAGTTATTGCTGCAATCAAGGAGTTCCAAAGTTCAAATCATATTCCAAGGGGTTTCAATTCAACTTTCATTGCTTTGATCCCTAAAGGCCCCAACCCCAAGACTATGGCTGACTTTAGGCCGGTTAGCCTCTGTAATATATCCTATAAAATTTTGTCCAAAGTTTTAGCCAACCGTTTGAAGAAAGTTCTACCGGTTATCATTGATCCAAGTCAAGGAAGTTCTGTACAAGGAAGATCAATCTTAGATGGAGTTATTACTGTTCATGAGGCTCTTCATACAGCCTCGACCAAAAAGTAGTCATGGCTTTAAAGTTAGACATGAACAAAGCTTATGACAGGATAAATTGGGAATTCCTAGAGGCAGTTTTATTAAAATTTGGCTTCAACATGAAATGGGTCAAGTTAATAAGAGAGTGTATTTCTAAGCCTTGTTTTTCAGTTTTGGTTAATGGGTCTACTGCAGGTTTTTTTCAAAGCAAATGTGGTCTAAGACAAGGAGATCCCATAAGTCCTATGTTGTTCATCATTGTAGCTGAGGCCTTGGGAAGAACCATTAAGGCAAAAATGGTAGCTGGACTCATATCAGGTATCAAGGCCACGTCGCTAACTACCCCATGACACATCAACAATTTGTTGATGATACATTGCTACTGACTTTGGCTTCTATGGTTGAGGCAAGAAGGATTAAAAATATTCTCATAATGTATGAAGAAGCGGCTGGACAGAAAGTGAATTTTGATAAGAGCAAACTTTATTTCATCAATACCCCCATTCCTAGGCAAAACAGCATAGCAAGGATCATGGAATGTCAGATTGCATCCCTTCCCACCTCCTATTTAGGTCTTCCCCTATTTACTGGGAAACTTGAAGGATCAATGTGGAACATAGTTCTAGAGAGGATCCAAAAAAGCTAGCAAAGTTGGAAAGGACATCTGTTATCTCAAGCAGAAAGCAGCTTTAACTATGGCTTCACTTCAAAGTATACCCGTTTACTTCCTATCGCGTTTCGTAGCTCCCAAGAAGGTGTATCACAAAATTGAGCAGCTTCAAAAAAATTCTCTGGTCAAGGACTGAGGATAAGAAAAGGATCCATTTAGTAGGTTGGAACAAGGTTTGCAAACCTAAAGCCGATGGGGGGTTAGGATTGAGGAGAGTTGCTCATCTCAATACAACTCGGTTAGCCAAACAAGCATGGCGGTTATTGACTAAGGTCGATAATGAATGGATCGCCATAGTTAGGAGGAAATACCTCCAAGGTGTGAACTTCCTTAATGACAACTTAGCAAGAGGGGGTCTGCTTTTGGAAGGCAATCCTCACGAGCAGGGATCTTGTCAAGAAAGGTCTTAGATGGATTCTAGGAAATGGGCAAACAATAGACTTTTGGAAGGATCGATGGGTGAGAGCCGAGGAGTTATCCCGAATCCTCGTTTGGCTAGGATTCAAGAGCATATGGAGCAAGATATTGGGAAGAAGGTTGCAAATTATATGTGGAGGATATAAATATCACAGGTGGAAACACATCAGAGTACAGGGTTTTGAAGCGGAGTCTCAAGAGCTTTATAACATTTTAACTCAGCAAATTATTCCCTCTGGAGAGGATGAAGATCACATTGTTTGGGCTGAGACTGAAAGTGGTGACTTCACAGTTAAGTCTGCCTATAATTTGCTTCTCAATGTGGAAGGTCAACAATTTCAACCGAGTTTGGTTTGGATCAAAGGCTTAATTCCTAAAATATCCTTTTTTTCATGGCTGGTGATTCAAGGAAAATTCCTCACTATGGACAATATGTTATCCAAAGGTATGGTTATTGCTAACCGTTGCTACATGTGCAGGTCAAGATGGGAGACAACCCAACACTTGTTTCTGGAGTGTCCGATAGCGGAGTCCATCCTGGATGAACTTTTCCAAGCCTTTAGGATCTCGTGGGTTAAGCCTGCTCTTATATCCGAAGTGTTCCATCAATGGCCTCAACCCTTTGTTAGCCTAAAACTTAAGTACCTATGGAAAATCTGTTGGCATCATTTTCTCTGCCAGATTTGGCTAGAAAGGAACCATAGAGCCTTTAAGGATACCATTCACAACCCAAAACCATCCTCAACAGGATTATTGTCTTTGCGAAAGAAAACCTTAGCACCTTAGTGGATGAGAACCACTCAATTCTTCCCCAAGAAAAACAATTAGCTCGGGCCTTAGGTATTGAGGACAAACCTTCCATTCCTTTGCCCAATCCCAAAAATGGGATTTCTTGGGAGCCACCCCCAGGGTTGGTTTAAACTAAATTTTGATGGTGCAGCCAAGGAGAACCCGGGAAGAGCCGGAGCCGGAGGAATAATCAGGGATCATCAAGGAAATTTCGTCAAGGCCTTCGCCGAACCATTGGGAATCAGAACTAATAATGAAGCAGAATCTAGAGCCCTTTGGAGAGGGTTGCAAGTAGCCCAAGCAACTCAAGGTAACTTGATGATTGAAGGTGATTCTATGAACATCATCAAACTCTTAACCAATGGCAAAAACCTCCATGGAGAATCGAGGGAGTCATCCATGAAGTGAGGATCCTTTTGCGGCAAGACAGAAAAGAGGGCTCGTCACGTGTACCGTGAGGCCAACAGGTCACTGATAAATTAGCCAACATAGGTGTTGATGTTGGTAGTTTGGTGACATGGACACAAGGTGTGCCACGTGAAGTGGAAAACATTATTAGTCATGAAAAGAAACCTACCCGTTAAGGAGAAAGATGAATGGGTGTTCTTTCCCCATGGAGCTGGTAATAACTATGGGGTTTCCCTCTAAATCATACCAAATTGGAAATGAAGGTAACAGGGTGTAAGCCTTGGAAGATTCCGACAGAGAATAGGAAATGGGCAAGCAACAGGTTTCACAAGTGCAAAGTTCCAAACTTCAATTCCTCGTCAATGTAAGTAATGTTTACAGCTATGTTTAGGTATGGGTGTGCTTTGTTAGTAAGGTGTTGTAGGGGATTCAACACAATTTTCGGTAAGAAAGTTTCAAGGATGACTAGGATCTACAATCTCAGCAGAAGGCTGGATATTGTAATAGGTTTTGGGTTAACCTGCAAAACCCGGTAATTAATGAAGACTTTTATTTACCAAAAAAAAAATATGTAAAAAAAATTAATTAAAGTTAAAAAAAAATTAATTTTAATTTAAATGACTTATCCTTAATTAAAAATGTATTACAAATTCATTCTAGAAATAAAGAATTTTTTTATCATGTTGCATGCTTTTTAGATATATTTTTAGGTGATTATACTTTAATTAGTGTATTAGAGAATCAACTTTACATGATTTACTACATATAGCTAGTTAAATAATTGTAGATCTCACAAAGAGGTGATTTCGATGTTACATTTTTATAATTAATTTTTCTAAGATATAGGATAAAGAAATGTTTAAAAGTATGCAAGCACATAAAATAAGGTGAATCAATGTTACATTGTTATGATTTTTTTTAAAAAATAAGATAAATAAATGTTTAAAATTATGAAACATATAAGATAATATTGCTTACCTAAAAATAAATTATGCTTAATTTAATTAATTATAAATTGCATTCCAACTTACACATAATCATGCAATCAATTTATCATAGTTGCTTATCAATTGGTTATTATTATTATACCTTTATGAACATGAAAAATGGAGCTAGTTACCATTATAAGTGGTTATCATTTTTTTTAACGCTTTGTAATTTTATTCTTTTTATAATAAAGAGATATTACTCTCAAATAATAAGATTTTAGTTATATGTCCTCTGTGTATATATATGCACCACCTTGTATTTAAAAAATAGGGAGTGGAGAATTGGTTATCAATTTTTTAATTTTTTTATAAATATTTTTTATACACATACACCATGGGGATTGACTTAACGCTTTGTAATTTTATTCTTTTTATAATAAAGAGATATTACTCTCAAATAATAAAATTTTAGTTATATGTCCTCGTGTATATATATGCACCACCTTGTATTTAAAAAATAGGGAGTGGAGAATTGGTTATCAATTTTTTAATTTTTTTATAAATATTTTTTATACACATACACCATGGGGATTGAATTCGGGTCACATCATCGACAATGCAAGTGACGTTCTTGCCGATACCGATAGACAATTGGTTATCAATTTTAACTAAATAATATATTAAGATGTAACATGCTGTTGGGTGCTTTGATTTTATAATTATATACTTATTATAATTCAAGCATATACTTTCATTACAATACAATGAAATACTTTCAGAGATATAAAGTGAAAGATAAACAATACCTTTGTGGAAATAGACCAATATTATGTGTAAGAACAAAGTGAAGATGTAACAAGATTTGTGGAAATAGACCAATATTATGTGTAAGAGTAAGAACAAAGTGAAGATGTAACAAGAAAAGAGGAGGATAAAAAAATAGTTTAATTGCATTTTAATAATATATTTATATAATATTAATTGTTTAAAAAATAAAAAATACTATGTTATGATTTGGAGTATAAAATTGTTTATTTATTTATTTATTTTGCTTGATAAAAAGGGTTTTTATTCGGGTCCCCAACCCTTAACAAATTACATCTCTTTTCTTTAAAGCTTTGAGATATTAAAAATAGATACACTTATCATCTCAATTGATATGCTATAGTTAGAAACCTACATCATTTTACATAAAATATCTGAATTTTTTATTTTTATTTTTTGGATCTTTTCAAATCTCTTTATGAATACAATTACTTTAGAATTTAGCATCTTTCTTGACATTTTCCTATAGCAGCCTTTACAATACCAAAACTTCACCTCTACTATCTATGCCTTGTATCTTAGTAGAGTAATATTTCCAAAACATCGCACTAACATAGTCCGCTTTACCAAATCTGGATTGCTAGTTTCCTTCCTGAAACACAAGTGCAACAAAAAAATAATAATAAATAGTCTAAATGAACACACATTATTGTTACAAAATAAAATAGATATTACCAATGGAAAACATTAAAGAAAATCTTAATCATTAATTGATTTAGGCAATCAACAATTTTTGTCAGCTTCAACTAAACTTTCTACTTCCTCTAGCCATGGAAATGAGATGTTAACTTCATGATCCTCAACCAAAACCCCTCTATTGGCTAGCTTATCTGCACATTTGTTTCCTTCCCTTAATATATGTGTAAACACGATTCCTTCAAACTCTTTAGAAAGATCTTGAATTTCCATAATTATCTCTTGTATGTTCTATGGAGCCTTTTCTTTCCTTAAAATTGCATTTATTACTATGAGAGAATCACCTTCCATCCAAAATCTATTCCATTCCATTTATTTACATATTATTAATCCTTCTAAAGCTTCCCAAACTTCAACTTCATTATTTGTATTAAATCCACAATTGAAAGAATAATGAGACAAAATCTCTCATCTATTATTTCTAATTATTCCTCCTTCTAATGGTCCTGGGTTTCCTTTAGATGCTCCATTAAAATTCAACTTAACCCACTCCACATCTAGTGGTTTCCACTTTATATTCTTTACCTTATTTTTGCTTCTCTTGTACCCAACATCATAATTCTATTTAATGACTTGATTCCATCTATCAAGACTCTCTGCTTCTAAATTAGGAATTGGGTGAGTTGATAGGGTTGGTTTATATTCCTCTATGGCTAAACATATCTTCTTTTTAATTACCGCTAAATTGCTTTCCTTTCCTTTAAATATTCTTCTATTCCTTCCTAGTAATATAGTCCAAAGTATTGTATCTTTTGATATATCATATATTATCTGTAAAGCCTCACTTTTATAAGTGCTATGCCATTGCTTTAACCAATATTCAATTCTGCTATTCATCACCATGCATTTACCAAACATGTTAAGAATCCATTACCATAGATTCTAGAAAATTGAGCAATGTCCCAAGAGATGGTCAATACTCTCCTCCTTATTACAAAAAATACATTTAGAGGGGCCATGAAAATCCCTTTTCATAAGGTTATCCTAGGATAAAATTCTTCTATGACCTACTAGCCAAAAAAACATTTTAATTTTAGGAATGCTTGGGCTATCCCAAATATCTCTCCAAATTATAGTAATATTATTATTATGTTGGTGTTGAACATTATATCCACTTCTTGTTGTGTATTCTCCCGAGCTATTCAACTCTCAAATCAATTTTGGCACCCATCAGAATAATTACAGTTATATTTCTACTCAATTGCCTCCTAGCATCAATGTCTTGTATACTTGTAAAAACATATTCTTTCCATTTGTATCTTCCTTCTTGATCGTTGTACAGAATGTTTCAAACCCTATCACCGTATTTGTCTTGAAGCAATCTCATCCAAGGTTTCAAATAGGATCTAAATTGAGTGGTTTTTTATCACACCAAGTATCCATCCAAATAGATTTTTTTTCTCCAGTTTCCACCACCCATATTAAACCTTTAATCATAAGATCAATTGATTATTTTAAACCATTCCAAAGAGAAGAACCATTTGGAAAAGAGAATGCAGTATATATTAAACTTGGGTCATTGGGATCAACATACTTAGAATAATTCTTGCCCATTTTATTTGACTCTCTTTGTACAATCTCCAGATAACTTTTCTCCTAAGAGCTAAGTTTGTATTTGTAAGAGCTCTTAAACCAAGACCTCTCCTAGTTTTATCATCACACAACTTGCTCCATTTCACCAAATATATATATTTTTTATCATGTAAACTTGACCATAAAAAGGATCGCATAATAAAGATTAAACTTTTTTCAACTGATTTTGACATAGAATACAAAGACATATAATATGTTGGAATAACTTGTAAGAATGAATTAATTAACTACACTCTTTCTGCTAATGATAACCATATACATTTCCAAGCTGGAAGTTTATTTTGAACTTTACTAATAACTGGATTATATAAATATATCCTCATTCTCCCCTCAAATAAAGACATCCCTAGATAATGAAGAACACAAGCTTATACTGAGAGCGGGAGGGTGAACAATATAAGACCACTTTTTACTTTTTCTTTTCCAATAAATATTATGCAATATATCAATAGCAATATCAAAAATAGTAATCAAAGAAATTCATAAATCACCACACACAATAGAGACACCAATTTAATGTGGTTCACCCAATGTGGGCTACTCCACGAAGAAAATATTTTACTAAAATTTTCTAAACAAATCTCTTGGGAAACCTTTTTCCTATTACAATGTTTATGGACCTCTGTCCAAAGGAGACACCAATCCCCTAATCAATTTTTTGGATCTCTATCCACAAGAGACACCAATATCCTCAACTAGTTCGTGGATCTCTATCCACAGGAGAACTCCTTCTCCTCTACTCTGGATGGTGATCTTCTAGAAGAACTACTACCTCCACTACACTGGCTAATGGATCTATATCCACTGAAGACTCCTGTCCTCACTCAGAAGACCTATCCTCACTAATATGGCTAAT
This sequence comes from Wollemia nobilis, assembly GCA_028583015.1. NCBI lineage: Eukaryota > Viridiplantae > Streptophyta > Pinopsida > Araucariales > Araucariaceae > Wollemia > Wollemia nobilis. The sequence continues at coordinate 1,372,572 of JAQPPZ010016564.1, forward strand.
GGAACTCTATCCATTGGATATTGTAGTCCTCTATACTCTGTCACCTCCAAAGCTTGCTTTTAGCTCTGTCTCAAATCTACACTAAATACGGTCCTTCAGTCTAGCACAAATTTGTTCAATATATGTCTCTAGTCTGGCACAAACCTATCCTCAAATCTACACCAAAATTTGTCCTCAAATCTGCACTAAACACAAACCTTCATTCTAGCATAAATTTGTCCTCAAGCCTTAACACAAATCTTGACTCAATCACAAATCAACTCTGCTAGATATGCCCCAAACTTTAATCCAAGGTTTGAACAAATCAATCAAATCTACTCTCAAGTCTTCTCAAATACTTATATCAAATATTCCTTGTAAGATTCCACAAAAGCTCACACTAATCTGCCCACAAGTCCTCTCTAGAACTTGTCTAATCTGCTCAACAAGTCTTCACTAAGACTTACCTCAAATCTACTTAATAAGTCCTTACTAGAACTTGTCCAATCTGCTCAAAAAGTCTTCACCAAGACTTACCTCAAATCTGCTCAACAAGTTCTCACTAGAACTTATCCAATATACTCAACAAGTTTTCACCAAGACTTACCTCAAATCTACTGAACAAGTTCTCACTAAAATTTGTCCAATATTATAGAAACATATAGAGAATTGTTAGAATCAATGTGCTTCACGTTCACAACAATTCTCAATCACTTTCAATCTCTCTTTTTACCACAAAAATATATAGATATTTTTTAGAGAATCAATATGTTTCACACTCACAAACACTCAATCACTTCAACCTCTTTCTCAATATTTATCAATACAAAAATAATCAAACTAAAATACACCTTATTACTCCTTCTTTGAAATTAGCAATCATCAAAATATACAAAAAAATAATTACTCAATTACACCTTATAATCTCCAATATTTAATTAACAACCTCCAAAAATAAAACCCTCAAAAATAATAATGTGTGCCCTTTTATCTCCCTCAAATACTCAATAACCAAATTAAAATAAAACTTTATAAACCTCCAAAAATATTTATCTTTCATCCAACCTTAGCAAATACGAAATATTTCATGAAACCTTGGCAAACATTAGCGCATACCTTTTATCTCAAGCAAAAAAGCCTCGACAGATTTTGAACGCGAGACCACTCCTAGTTGAGTGCCTTATCGAGGTGCTAGCCCACCACGTGAGCTACGAGCCTCCACACGAAGGGGAAGGCTCAAGAATTTCCTTTGTCCTTTTATGATCAATGTAGCACAAAAAAAAATGCACCCTTATCCCTTGCAAAACCAACTCGACGGGTTTCGAATCCTACTCTCCTTGTCTGTCGAACTTCTTAGCACCACCCACTATCACCAACTCCACTACCAACACCTTTGGCACTCAACTAGGTGCTCCCTTTGTCTTGTCTCTTCTCACTGCCCAATATCAATTTTAGCACATGCAAAATCCTCTAGACTTTGGTGCTCGAACTCATAGCTATCATGGGCAATCAATTGCATGGATAGGTTAAATAAAAATTTAACCCCCTTTTTATACACGTTGGCACATGCACTTCCAATGGCAAAGATATTGGATTTTTAAATTCGATTTAAATTATATCCTTTAAATTTGATGCTAAGAGGATTATTTAAATTTAAATTTTAACCTTAGTTAAAATATTGAAATTTAAATAATTTAAACCTTATCCTTTCAAATCTGCCACCTAGGTTTTTTAGAGAACTTGGAGAATGATCACTTTATGGTATTCAATTTTCTTCAAATCAACCTTTAACTAGAATATTATAATAAAATATTATAATATTTTTCCTTTGGCCTTGATACAATATTTCTCTTGCACTACTTACTGAAACTGCTTCCTCTTGCACTGCTCACTAAAACTGACTCTTGACATCAATGACAACTCAACTACTCAAAATTTCCAACAGATAAGTTGTTGATAAATTTTCCTCCTCCATTTGAAACAACCTACAAATTCTTGCTTTGATATTATCAGGAGTGTTAAGAAAGTAAATTTTGGATTTAGTCCTATTAATTTTTTTCCTTGAAGCTCTTTTGTACTCTTTTAAAAAGTTATTCAAAGCTTTGGCCTCATTTATACTTGCCCTTACAAAAAGAGTTGTATCATCTACAAACTTTTTATGGGTGATGTTATTACTAACCTTAAGTCCACTTATAAAACCATATTTGTAAGCCTTATTTAAGTTCCTACTAAAAAATTCTACCATAATAATGAACAAATAAGGAGATAGAGGATCTCCTTGTCTAAGGCCTCTCTTGGCTTTAAAAGATATTGTCACTAACCCATTGACAAACATTGAATAAGAAATTGTAGAGACACAAGATTTAATCCATCTAACCCATTTCTTCCCAAAATGAAACTTATCTAAAATTATAAAAAATAAAAATCCATTTAAGCCTATCATAGGCTTTACTCATATCAAGTTTTAAGATCATAGCTTTCTCTTTTCTTGAAGTTGCTGATTGCATAACTTCATGAGCTACTATGATCCCATCCAAAATTTGTCTCCCTTTCACAAAACCTCCTTGCTCTTCTAAAATGATATTTTCTAACAAAGGCCTTAATCTATTCACCATCACTTTGGAAATAATATTATAAGCCATATTACATAAGCTTATGGGTCTAAAAGAATCAAACAATTCAACATCCTTATTTTTTGGAAATAGGGTAAGATAAGTTGCATTTATTTTATAAGGAATATATTGTTTTACCCTAGAATATTCCACTGCCACCAATAAATAATCCTTCACTATATCCCAATATTATTGGTAAAAATCTATAGAGAGCCCATCTGGACCAGGGGATTTATCCTTATTAAAATAGAAAAGAGCTAAATGAAATTCTTCTAGAGTAATAGGTTTTATCATTTTCCTATTGTATTCATTTTTTATAACTGAAGGAACATCTTGAAGAAGTTTATCATTAAGAAATTCGGTGTCCTCTAAACCTAGAATATTTTGATAAAATGACTTAGCCTCTTTTCTAATTTCACTTTGATATTCAATCCAAACCCCTTCTATTGATTTAATTCTACCAATTCTAGAAGAATATATTTGTACTATAGCCATCCTATGAAAAAAATTTGTATTTTTATCTCCTTATTTTAACCAAGTCTGTCTTGATTTTAATATCCAAAATTTCTCTTCCTTAATCAAAATATTATGATATTCACTAAGAAACTCCCTTTCCTCCGAGATTCTATTATTTTAATCACCTTTTTGAAATTTTGAGAGTTTATCTTTTAGTTATTATTTCTTCTCAAAAATATTTCCAAAGGTGTTCTTGTTCCATTATTTTAATATAGATATCATAGCTTTAATTTGGTTTGGAAAATCATACAACCCACCATTACCTAAAGAATTCCATGTTTGGGCTATCATATCAATAAATTGAGGATGGTCTTCCCACATCTGCTCATATTTAAAATATGATCTTTTTTTAAAATTCACTAACCACTATTTTAACTCTTATTGGCCAGTGATCTAAAGCAATCCTTGTTAAGGTATTAATTTTAGCACAAGTTCTTTCATATAGCCAATGATATGAGAGAATGCATCTATCTAATTGTTTTGCTATTAGGTTCTAGCCTCTCCTGTTGTTGGTCCTAGTTATCTTCTTGAAACTCAACTTCCCATAGATTTTTGTTTTGAATAAAAGCTGAGAAATATTTCATACTTTGGGTTAATTTTCTAATTCCCCCAAATTTTTCATTCAACTTGGTAATGATAAAAATTTTCCAATGATCATGAAACGGGTTTCTTGGTCCTTACTTCTCATAAAGGCCTCAATACCACTCCAAACTTCTAATCTACCTGATTGATTTGTAGGACCATACACATTGATAAGGATGAAGTGAATATCGATAAAGTAGCAAGTGACTAAAGAGGCTATCCAATGCCTAGTTTTATGAATGGTTACACAAGAGGTTCTAGAAGGATTCCAACAAGTTAGAATTCCCCCTACTACTCCTTCAAAATCCATAACATCCCATTCACATCTTGCCCAAACTACTTTCATAGTTTTTGAAACTTCTTCTTTTGTCATTTTAGTTTCTTGGATACAAAGAATATTAGGTTTATTACTTAAACATAGGTCCCTAATACACCTATGCTTTGAGGGGGCATTAACACCCCTTATATTCCATGAGATGATAATCATGTCTCATTAGGGGATTTTGACCCCTCTTGTGTATTACCAATATTATTTTGTTGTTTGGTAAAGAGAAGTTAAACCAACTTAGTTTGTGTTCCTTTCTCCATGTTAGTTCTTGCTTCCCTGGATCTTGCTTGATAATTTGAGGGTTTTACTCTTTTTGCATTGCCTATATCAAGAGTAGGTGTTATTATTCTATTCCTCAATATTATTTCACCATTTTGTTTTTCAACATATTTATCCTCTCCTGGCTCTATTATAGAAGCTTTTGACTTATCCTACTCATTTTTTGGTATTTCCTTATTAATGGCAGAGGTATTACCTTCTAAAACTATATTTTCTTTACAAATTATTTTCTCCTGAATGGTGCATGGTACTTCAAGAGAGTCTTCAAAATCTGATGAAACACATTCCTTGGGTTCATCGAGAATGTTCTTCCTTAAATTAGGATCATATTGAATAGACGGTTCCTTGCTAATATGTTAAAATTGTTGTCCTATGTCCTCTAAGTTTTGATCTACTTTTTATTCATAGGCTAAAGCCTCAAAAGAATTGGAATTTCTTCCAATATCCTTTATTATTGGTCTCCACTATTCATTTTCTTTTATTTTTATAGATCTATTTTTCAGAAGTTGAAAACCATCTTTATCCATAACCATTTATAAGTTTTTCTTACAATTTTCTACAAATGATTATGCTGGGCTCTTATTAGGGCATGATCTCTCAATATGCCCCACCTCATTACATATTCTACATCTAAAAGATATGTTTTCATAATCTATAGTTTGGATCCACATATTATTCCCATACTTAAGAATGTTTTATTATGGTAAAGCTTTACTTATATCAATCGTGACCAATATTCGAGTATAAATAGCCAAAATTCCATCTTTTATTGTATCTAAAATCTCAAGGAATTATCCTAGAGTGTTTCCTATTTCCTTGAAGGTATCTATTTCCAAAAATTTAATGGGTAATCCAAATATCCTAACCCAGAATGGTACTAGGGATATATTTATATTTTTAGGTGAAAAACCTTCGTACCAGAAATCAAGGACCCCATTTTAGGATTCTTTCTCTTTCTTCCCTAGAAAAAAAAATGGCTTGGAAGAAACATTTGGAAAGAAATGATAGAATCACTCCTGGAGACTTCCAACTCCTATCAATCAATTTTCTCAAGGTTGAAGCCCCTAGTCAATACCCATTAAATATACCAAAAAATGCCCTATCTTGGAGCAATGAGGATCTCTTTGAGGTGCACTCACTAACCTCTATCACTAGGGATGATTCTAAGAATTTAACTATAAATATATCAATGGAAAGGAAACTAAAACTCAAAATCTAATGAAATTTATCTAAAATTTTCATAACAAATAAAATATTTGATAAAAACTTTATAAAATTTTCATGCACAATTTCTAAGATAAAGAAAGGGAAAAAAAACTTAGCTGAAAAATTCCTTGTCCAGATATAATGTCTTACATCACTTAAGTCCTAGCCCTTCATTGCTCTTCCCATCATTCGAAACCTAGTTGGAAAATAATTGCAATTTCATTTTTCAAGACTTGAAAAAGCGTCACTACCCTTGTTCCAAATGGTTGACTTCATAGGATTGTATCTCCCTCAATATTGCTTAGATTTTTGCATATGACCACTCATTTTAAAGCTATTCAAATTCTGCACAAGTTGGTCAAAGAATAAACTAAATCGGAAAAATCTTCACGAAGATATGGATCCTAAAAGATGAGATATTTTTCAAGAAAAAACCCTAATCCTTTGCACTTTGCAATTTTGTTTTTCACGACTTGAAAATTTGTCACTACTCTTACTCTAAATGGTTGACTTCACAAGGTCATATATACCTAAATATTGCTCAGATATTTGCATATGACCACTCATTTTAAATCTATTCAAATTTTGCACAAGTTGGTCCAAGAATCAACTGAATTGGATAACTCTTCGTGAAGATATGGCTCCTAAAATATGAGACATTTTTCAGAAAAAAACCCTAATCCTTCACAGATTTCATATATTTTTCCCTTGACTTAGCCCCTTTTTGCAAGTTCTTTTTTTTTTCTTTTTTATTTATTTATTATAATATAAATATTGTTCTTCATCTTCATATAAGGCTCAAAAATAAATAAATAAAATTATGAGATTTTCACATAGTCTAAATATCAATTTCCTAAAAATTTAAATGCATTGTTTAATTTTTTTTGCAATAGGTCTCACTCAAAATAATAAACTACATAAATGACCAAGTTCTTTTATAATTTCTATGAAAATAATAGCGCCTCCTAAATAAATATATTATATTAAATTATATTAATTATTTTGCTCTAATTGAATATTATCAAGATTACAAATATAGAATATGAATTCCAAACTAGCATTGTTCCAAGAAGGAATATTTAGATAATTTAATTTGGGTATGAGGAAATGACTTGGAGAAGATTTTCTAGATAGATTTAATTGGACTTGACAAATATTATGATCATATTGAATGAAAGTTCATTGAGATCATGATGCTTTCCTTGGGTATGAATAAAAATAATGCTATAATTGTTAAGCTACTTTTAAAGATACCTTTAGTTAGGATGAAATAAAGGGAGGTTGCTTTAATGCATTTCCCTTGTTGTACTTGTTAACCTTTTTCATAGTTTCTAAGGTAATTATTGGATATTAAGGAACATTACATAAGGTAAACTTGTTAAAGAATTGTCTTCATCCAATCAAAACTAGATTTTGAAATCTCTTTGTTGATGACACAACCATTTTTCCAATATGGATTTGATGCTCTTATTTAATACTAATTAAATATAATACTACAAGGTCTCAACATCCAAAATAGAAGTTGCCAACCTATACATTATAGCTTATTCCTTTCGTCTCCTTGATCAAATAGAATATCAAAATTAGAACTGGCTAGTTCTAATAAAATTATAAGATATCTTGGAATTTATTCCTATTTAAATATCACTATACAACTTAACAGGATTGTATTATCACTAATATTTTTAAGTTGGATAATTGGTATGAGAATCTTCTTTATCTTGTAAGTAGAGTACAAGTTTATCAAAAATATTTTCAGCTTTCTATTTATTATGCCTATGTTTATTTTTCTATATAGATAATTCTAAGTTAGAATGAATAACTATACCCTTTTGTGCATAAAAATATTATCTTGAGTGGAATTTTACTGGTTAATCAAAGTACTAGGGGAACAAGGATTAAGAATATTATGGTAAAAAGAGTTGCACTAATTATCAAATGGATTCTTAAGGATTTACAAGGTGGTTTCTTTTAGAAAGTAATGGTGAAAAACAACATTCTCTAATCAATACCATGACATAGAAAATATTAGAAGTCTTTGAAATTTTTACCTCTTTTTTTAGAATTTTAATTAATTTTATGATGAAGGATTTATAGTCTTTTACATTTAGGAGGCTTGGAATTTGTCCAACTTCATAAGTTTGTTATTTATTTTATCCATTTTTCATGTATTTGATATACATGTTAGCACTTAGATCCATTTATGGACCTTAAAATATTGACATAGCTAGATTCCCCAAGTCAATGAATGTTATGCCTTGGCATAGGTAAGTAATTACATACAAAATTATACTAGAATCTATCACCAAATAAAATGTGTTTATTGAGTATATTAACAATATTCAATCTTCGTAACAATAAGAAAATAATTCATATATCACTAAAGCAATTTATAGAAACTCCTTATTTTGGTATATCTATAGTTTGGAGTGATAAAGTTTGATTAGATTTGAAATGGTTAAGTGAAATGATTTTTTTCATACTTATTTTAAGTAGTTGTGTAAACTAGATTTAAAATACTTCCCATTTGATGATAAGATGAATGAAAAATAGTCCACCTATAATATTAGCAAAATTTAGATGAGAATTTTAGACTTTAAATATTGATCTTAATTTTTTTTTTTTTTTAGATGGATATTTCTTTGGAGAAAAGCTAATTGTTATGATTGCAATGGAAAATATGGTATGCTTGATTTCAAATGCCTTCCTTGTGGATATCATGATTAAATTAAACATATATTCTTTGTTGTTCCTATGCTTAATTTTTGGAAGATTTTTCTTTTGTCTTTATGGTTTATCTTTGTTGGAATAAAATTTGGACAAATATTGTTGATTCAAGATTAATCATATTCCTCTTTTTTTTTTTTTATAGATCTTCAAATCTATCGAGGTTTTATATTTTTGGTTTTTACAAAAAAAAAAATTATATTTTCAATTATAAAGAGATATATTAATAGATAAAGTGAATTCATAATTTTTTATTATTATCATGAATTGATAAATTTCTTAGTCCCTAGTAGATTCAAACATAAAAGTAAGAAGTGGAGGCATGGGAAAATTATTTAGCCATACCCCTCCATAGAAATAAAACTTAAAATTAAGTTTAATAGAGGATTATAAATGTGTGTTCGAGGGCTTGGTTCAATGGTTAAAATATTTCTGTAGGAGCACAGAGACTAGGGTTCCAATACCTTGGGCCCTATAGTAATGGTGCTCATGTCGCATCAACATAGTCGGCTATATAAAAGGTTTACCTGATGCAACTAGAGGTTATAGTGGCGATAAGGAGTGATATTCAAACCCATGAAGAGGTGTAGAAAATTGTAATGAGTTACCAATTCCTCTAGTATAATAAATAAAAAATATATAGAGGATCATGTTGGCAATTTTGCCACATTGTTTTTGTTACTACTGTTAATATAAAAGAATGCATGAATTGTAGAGATACTAATCTTCTGTTTATCCCTTCATGCACTTTGAAGGGGAAAATGTAAAAATCTCTATAAGTTTTGTGTTAGAGCAAGGTAAATGTAAGATGTCGCGATATCGCTACATGTCGCGATATCGCGACGTGTTGCAGTTTCGCGAGTCCAAATGCAGAATTCGGCTAAGTACAAAAAATGTCGCGATATCGCGACATGTCGCATTTTCGTGACCTGTCGCGTTATCGCGGTCAAAACAGTCAACGACAGCAAGGGGGTAAAACCATCGCGATATCGCGACGTGTTGGATTTTCGTGGTCAACGCAGTCAACGGAAGCACTAAAATGAAAGTTGTCGCGATATCGCGACATGTTGCAAAATCACGACTTGCGGTGGCCATGGAGCAGAGTGATAGAAAATGTCACGAAATCGTGACATAATTGAGCAAAGGGCAATGTCAATGAAACTCGTCGCGATATCGCGACAAAAAAGCAGAGAGGGAGCAAATGGAGAAAAACGTCGCGATATCGCGACATTTTTGAGGATGAGGCCAAGCAAGAGGAAAACGTCGCGATATCGCGACATGAAGCGATAATGATGAAGAAGGCAAGAAAATGTCGCGATTTCGTGACATATTTGACAGGAAGGGCAAAGTGCGGAGAATTGTCGTGATTTCGCGACATGTCGCATTTTCGCGACGAGAAGCAGTGAGAAAACCAAGTGAGAGAAAGATGTAGCAATTTCGTGACATGTCGCGTTTTCGCGATTCAAAATAGCAAAAGAACAACATGGGGAAAAACTGTCGTGAAATCGTGACAAGTCATAGTTTCACGGGAGCAAAGCAGGGAAGGAGAAAAATAGTACGGAACGTCACGAAATCGCGACGCGTCACATTTTCGCGACCTAAGGTGACGAAGGAGAACAAAGAGACAAACTGTCGTGATTTCGCGACATGTTTGGTTTTCGTGACCCAAAGTGGAAAAAGCGTACAATGAAGGAAAATGTCACGATTTCGCGACATGTCATATTTTCGTGACCCATCATGGTTTCGCACCAGAAAGCAGTTCAACAGCCCGATGAAGTATTGCGATTTCCTAAGGATTGAAAAGCTCTCCAGAATTTAATGTTTTGTTGCTTTCCGAGGTGTGCAAGATGGAAGAACATGCTCAGGCTCGTAGCTTTCGATGCCACCAGAATTAAAGACGCCTCCATTATTCAAAGCTTCTGTTCGTGATTCTCTAACGGTCCAAGCATGCTCCGAGAACGTCCATTTAATGAAGACGACCAATTCCTTGTTTCATTCAATTTCTAGTTTCTTCGAGGCTGGTTTAAGGGGATCATTTCCTTATTTCTGTTGTATATTTTGTGGATCTCGAGGAAGTCCATTTCATGTATTAAATGTTGTAATATGAAAGGAAGAGGACGGACCTCTATAAATACCAATGTAAAGCTCAAGCAAAAGGAGGAGGATATTGTTGCAGAAATTGAAATAGAAATCCTAGATGCAATTGCTTCCATTCTTAGTGTCTTCTAGAGTTGGTGATCTAATTTGTTGTGTATGTTTGGCTTTCTATGTGATTTACTTCTGTGTAGTCCAGTGTAATATCAGTTGAATTCTGCTGTGTTGAATTTGGCTGTATTGGCATTTGAATGTTTGAAGTTTATTTGGAAGCAAACTCATGGCTAATGCATGATCTAATTTATGTGTTCTAAGAGTCAGTTGCTGCTGAGCTTTAGGATCTAGTTGAAGTTATTGTTGTTCGAGATTATTCTCCCCATTAACGATCGGCTTTGGCTATATTTGCATCCCTTTCAGTTTATTTCCCATTTCTTTCTGCATTTTCCCATTTCTTTCCTGTATCTCTAGTCTTGAAACCAGTTTAGATTAGTGTGGGAACCAACCCTCTCTGGAGATTGGTCCGGGAGACATTTCTTTCTCTCGGCCTTTCAATGTTGGCCGGGTCTAGGGCACATATGTAGAAAATCCTTTCCTATGGCAGATTCGTGACCAACAATTTTTGGCACGCCCGGTGGGACAGACTATTTTTGTCTCTCAAAGATCCACAATCGGTGGGACAAGTATTATTTCAAATCGATACCCGGAGGAATCAAGATCTTGATGAACTGTCTTGACCTCAAAAGCGGAGATTGTAAGTTCATCTGGTGACTCTGTTGAAGGTGATTGTACCTGGAAATTTCTAATTGTGAAGCTGGTGAAAATATTTGCTTCATGATCACGAGATCAAGTGCCAAAGAATCGAAAGATCCAGTCGAATTCTTCGAGATTGATGTTCAGAACTGGAGGGAGCGCCCAAGATTGGTAAGCCCTGTGAATCCATCATTTGTTGTTTCATCGCAGGCTGCAGGTCAGTTTGTGCCATCCCCGACTCCTCCCAGTACTGCTACAAGCTTCTTATATCCAGATCCAACAGCCCAAATGGCTCAGCATCCTCCACCAAGGAAGTTCTCGGCATGGAATGGTTCGGGAGCTTTGAACCTACTGGCACAAAATCCAGTTCCTCAAGCTGCTTTGAAAGCTTTGCCGACCTATGATGGTACTGGTAAGACTGCCTATGAGCATATTAATGATGTAGCCTCTTTGGCGGCTATCCATGACATAACCGACGAGGATGTGATGGTAAAGTTGTTGGTGTTGTCACTGAGAGGTAAATTGTTGTATTGGTACCGAACATTGCAACCAGGCACCATTACATCATGGGATCAATTAGGAGAATTGTTAGTCAAAAATTTTCATGAACAAGCTGATCCATACTCTTTATTACATCAATTTAATGTAATTCAAAGGCACCCGTAGGAAGAGATAGCTGATTTCAATGTCAGATTTACCAGAAGCTGGCAGAGAATTCCTGATGGTCTTCGGCCTGCTGATGAGCTAGCTGCATTTTACTACCTCAGAGCGTTTAACACAGACATCGGTTGGGCTGTCCGGCAGTCCAACGTGACTACATTTCCAGAGCTGTTCGAACAAGCGTTAAAGGCGGAAGCTGATTTGATTGCTATAGGTAGGCTTCCTCCAAAGGTAACAATGCCTATCATACCTGATCTTCCTAAGTATTTGTACTCTGGTTCGCTTTCATAGCCCATGCCTTCCATGTATCCTACCCCATCATGGAGCTCAAGTGTGCCTCAGATCGCACCCATTCCAGTTCCCCAGCTTCCTGCTCCAACTATTCCCAGTTTCCTGCATCGAGCATTCCACGGTTAGCCTCTCCACTTCCAACTCCTGCATTACCTTCCCCACAGGTTCCATTACCTTTGTCGGCACCGCCTGTATCCTCAAGCCCAGATCCTCAATTGGCTATTTTACAAGAAATTCAGTCGGCTATGAGATCTCTCACTAACAAGGTGACATCTATGGAACGGAGAGAGGCGAAAAGGAACTATCAGCCATGAAGATTTATGCCGGTAGTAACTAGAGAACAACTTGCTCCTAGCAAGGCTATGGAGAAAGTACCTGAAAGGAACTCAGCAATCTTGGTAAGTGAAGAGGCTGGCCCTTCTGAAGTTTCACATGAGCCATCTTACTGGTGTTCTTCCTGCAATGACCCACATGATGAGTCCACTTGCATGGTCCACCAAAATTATTTGCAAGTTCTTGCAGGGAGCCGTGTAAACATGATTCGAGAGGTGGATCTTAATTCCGTGGAGTCTCTGGAGGAACATATAGCAATACTGACATGCAAGCGGCAAGAAACCAATGTTGGTAGATCCGGCTAAGATGGAGCCATTGAAAGTGCCCCCTGTACAAGCAACAAAGCAACAAATGCCAACAAAGGCTCATGATCCCCTAGCGCAACGACAATCACCTGTTTTGTCGAAGGATCCACTTCCACCATCAGCAAAAGAGAAGGAAAAAGCTTCTACTTCCCAACCGCAAGCAGAAACAAAGGAACAAGCCAAAGAGACGTTGCGGTATCCTTCATTGACCAAACGACAACGAGTGGAGGCTACCCAGCAATATAAAAGCAAATTTGAATCTGCTAGTGGCGGGAAAGAACAGATCTCCATGGAGTACAACATTGTTGAAGAACTCAAACGGATACCAGCTAAGGTAAGTCTGTATGATACCTTGCAGTTGCCTGGACAGGTAAATCTCTTACAAGAATCCCCGAAGACCATACAAAGTAAGGGGAAAGCTCCAGCCTGGGTGGTTATGGCTCAAACGTTAACTTCTTCAACCACTGGAAAGAATAGACCACCCCCATTTTATCTGTCACTTAGGATGGAGGGTTGGATTGTACACAACTACTTGATTGATTCTGGTGCTGCGACAAGCTGTCATGCCAAAGGCAGTTTGTGAAGCAATGGGAATGGAATATACAAGAAGTAGCCCTGGTGTCTTGCAGTTGGACGGGACTCCAGTGAAAATAGTGGGTGTAATCAAGGATGTTCCTATTGCTCTGCATAATATGCCTCAGATTACAGTAATTCAAGAGATAGTTGTGGTTGATTTGGAACCATATTTCAGTATGTGTTTATCGAGAGAATTCACTGCTAAGCTGGGAGGCTACCTTGCTCTGGATTATTCTCACTTGGAGATTCCTTTCAAAGGAAGAAGAGTCCGGATCTATAATCGAAGCCTTCTACTTTTCATATAGAGAAGATAGAAGAAGAAGAAAAGTCCAAACAGTCTGTCAATCTGATAACTGAAGAATTGGAGGATCTTGATTTGGAGGATGAGTTTTCAATGCTCAATTTTAATGCCATGATCGAAACTGAGATTGGTTGTTACTCCATTACGAAGCCTGAAGAGGTTGAAGTCAAGTTGCCTCCTGGTCAAGTTGGTCGAGACTCTCTGCCAGATCAGCTCTATTTTGATGGAGCACAATACAGAAATGGCGCTAACACTAGGACTGAACGATCATGCTTAGGTTTCAAGACGGATGGGACACTTGGAGTGCAGCAGTTTCAAATCTTTGGTGACTCCGAGCTGATTATCAATCAGGAGTCTACTGAGTGTCTATTAAGGGTCTGGAATCCAGGAGACAGAACCATGTTTGGGTTCGTGTCTTTCCCGAGAGTTCACAGCTAATTCGGGAGTTACCTTGTACACAAAAAAAAAAAAAAAAATTGTTTTTTCTTCGGCTCTTTTTGCATGCGAGCCCGTAGGTACATTTCTTTCTTTTTCTTTTCCTTCCTTCCCAATAGTTAGTGGCTTCCTCTCTACTTCTTCCTTCCCCTCTTCATTCCCTTCTTCTCCTACTCCTTCTTCTTCAATTAATCAAGCCACTGCTGTTGTTTCTACTCCCCCCTGTGATGTTCCCATTTCTACTTTCCCTTTCTTCTAGTCCTTTGTCGTGTGAGTACTTCATCATAGCCACGGATTCTACTACCATCTCCATTCCTCCATCTTCCACCATTTCATCATTCCCCATTCCCGTTCCACGGCCTGCGCATCCGCGGGTCATCCCTCCATTCATTTCTGTTTTTGTATCTCAAGTGCTTTTCTCTACTGCCCTGGCGATCTTTGCACAACACCTGGTCCTTACCCAGCTCATCTGAGCTAGGCAAAGTGCAGTAGTTCTAAAGAAATAAAGGAAGTTCTGCTATTCCATACATTTCTGTTGAAGATCCTATTTTTGAGTGCTGAGTACCAGCAAGAGTTTGTTGCAATAGTCCGCAGACACATCCAGCATCAACCAGCACTTACTTTCCTGCTTCTCCAGCTTCTTGACTCTGTTGCCCAATGGATTAAGGCCTGAGATTCGTGCATACAGCAGAACTATATACCCCGCGAGCCGCCAAGAATGTTGGCAATTTTGCCACATTGTTTTTTTGTTGCTACTGTTGATATAAAAGAATGCATGAATTGTAGAGATACTAATTCTTCTGTTTGTTCCTTCATGCACTTTGAAGGGGAAAATGTAAAAATCTCTATAAGTTTTGTGTTAGAGCAAGGTAAATGTAAGATGCCGCGATATCGCTACATGTCGCGATATCGCGACGTGTTGCAGTTTCGCGAGTCCAAATGCAAAATTCGGCTAAGTACAAAAAATGTCGCGATATCGCGACATGTCGCATTTTCGCGACCTGTCGCGTTATCGCGGTCAAAACAGTCAACGACAGCAAGGGGTAAAACCGTCGCGATATCGCGACGTGTTGGATTTTCGCGGTCAACGCAGTCAACGGAAGCACTAAAATGAAAACCGTCGCGATATCGCGACATGTCGCATTTTCGTGACTTGCGATGGCCATGGAGCAGAGTGATAGAAAATGTCACGAAATCGCGACATAATTGAGCAAAGGGCAATGTCAATGAAACTCGTCGCGATATCGCGACAGAAAAGCAGAGAGGGAGCAAATGGAGAAAAACGTCGCGATATCGCGACATTTTTGAGGATGAGGCCAAGCAAGAGAAACTCGTCGCGATATCGCGACATAAAGCGATAATGATGAAGAAGGCAAGGAAATGTCGCGATTTCATGACATATTTGGCAGGAAAGGCAAAGTGTGGAGAATTGTCACGATTTCGTGACATGTCGCGTTTTCGTGAGGAGAAGCAAGGAGAACGCAGGAGAGTAAGATGTCGCGATTTCGTGACATGTTCCGTTTTCGCGGGGGAGGAAATGAAAAGGAGAACATGGGAAAACTTGTCATGATTTCACGACGAGTCATATTTCGTGAGAGCAAAGAAGGAAGGAACAGAATAGTACGGAATGTCACGAAATCGCGACATGTCGCATTTTCGCGACCTAAGGTGACGAAGGAGAACAAAGAGCCAAACTGTCACGATTTCACGACATGTTTGGTTTTCGTGACCCAAAGTGGCAAAAGCGTACGAAGAAGGAAACATGTCACGATATCGTGACATGTCGCATTTTCGCGACCTATCTCGATTTCGCGACAGAGCGATCAAAGGCCCGATACAATTGTATTGCGATTTCCTAAGGATTCATAGAGAACGTAAGAAACATACCCCCTAAGAAGCGGTCTCCAAGATTAAATGTTTTGCGACTTACCGAGGTGTGCAAGATGGAAGAACTGCTCAAGCAGCTTTCGATGCCGTCAGAATTAAAGATGCCTCCAATATTCAAAGCGGCTGTTCGTGATTTTCTAACGGTCCAAGCATCTCCCTGATAACGGTCATTTGATGAAGAAATATGGATCCTTTGTTTCATTCAATTTATGGTTTCATTCGAGGTTGGTTTAAGGGGATCATTTCCTTATTTCTCGTGGGAGATTAAGGGGATTGTTCTTCAAAATCTGCTTCATGTATTAAATGTTGTAATATGAAAGGAAGAGGACGGACCTCTATAAATACCAATGTAAAGCTCAAGAAAAAGGAGGAGGATCTTGTTGTAGAAATTGAAATAGAAATCCTAGATGCAATTGCTTCCATTCTTAGTGTCTTCTAGAGTTGGTGATCTAATTTGTTGTGTATGTTTGGCTTTCTATGTGATTTACTTCTGTGTAGTCCAGTGTAATATCAGTTGAATTTTGCTGTGTTGAATTTGGTTGTATTGGCATTTGAATGTTTGAAGTTTATTTGGAAGCAAACTCATGGCTAATGCGTGATCTAATTTTTGTGTTCTAAGAGTCAGTTGCTGCTGAGCTTTAGGATCTAGTTGAAGTTATTGTTGTTCGAGATTATTCTCCCCATTAACGATCGGCTTTGGCTATATTTACATCCCTTTCAGTTTATTTCCCATTTCTTTTTGCATTTTCCCATTTCTTTCCTGTATCTCTAGTCTTGAAACCAGTTTAGATTAGTGTGGGAACCAACCCTCTCTAGAGATTGGTCCGGGAGACATTTCTTTCTCTCGGCCTTTCAATGTTGGCCGGGTCTAGGGCGCATAGATGTAGAAAATCCTTTCCTGTGGCAGATTCATGACCAAAAATTTTTGGCACGCCCGATGGGACATACTGTTTCTGTCTCTCAAAGATCCACAATCGATGGGACAAGCATTATTTCAAATCGATACCCGGAGGAATCAAGATCTTGATGAACTGTCTTGACCTCAAAAGCGGAGATTGTAAGTTCATCTGGTGACTCTGTTGAAGGTGATTGTACCTAGAAAGTTCTAATTGTGAAGCTGGTGAAAATATTTGCTTCATGATCACGAGATCAAGTGCCAAAGAATCGGAAGATCCAGTCGAATTCTTCGAGATTGATGTTCAGAACTGGAGGGAGCGCCCAAGATTGGTAAGCCCTGTGAATCCATCATTTGCTATTTCATCACAGGCTGCAAGTCAGTTTGTGCCATCCCCGACTCCTCCCAGTACTGCTACAAGCTTCTTATATCCAGATCCAACATCCCAAATGGCTCAGCCTCCACCAAGGAAGTTCTCGGCATGGAATGGTTCGGGAGCTTTGAACCTACTGGCACAAAATCCAGTTCCTCAAGCTGCTTTGAAAGCTTTGCCGACCTATGATGGTACTGGTAAGACTGCTTATGAGCATATTAATGATGTAGCCTCTTTGGCGGCTATCCATGACATAACCGACGAGGATGTGATGGTAAAGTTGTTGGTGTTGTCATTGAGAGGTAAATTGTTGTATTGGTACCGAACATTGCAACCAGGCACCATTACATCATGGGATCAATTAGGAGAATTGTTAGTCAAAAATTTTCATGAACAAGCTGATCCATACTCTTTATTACATCAATTTAATGTAATTCAAAGGCACCCGCAGGAAGAGATAGCTGATTTCAATGTCGATTTACCAAAAGTCGGTAGAGAATTCCTGATGGTCTTCGGCCTGTTGATGAGCTAGCTGCATTTTACTACCTCAGAGCGTTTAACACAGACATCGGTTGGGCTGTCCGGCAGTCCAACGTGACTACATTTCCAGAGCTGTTCGAACAAGCATTAAAGGCGAAAGCTGATTTGATTGCTATAGGTAGGCTTCCTCCAAAGGTAACAATGCCTATCATACCTGATCTTCCTAAGTATTTGTACTCTGGTTCGCTTTCACAGCCCATGCCTTCCATGTATCCTACCCCATCATGGAGCTCAAGTGCGCCTCAGATCGCACCCATTCCAGCTTCCCTTTCCGCTCCAACTATTCCCTCGCTGCACCGAGCATTCCACGGTTAGCCTCTCCACTTCCAACTCCTGCATTACCTTCCCCACAGGTTCCATTACCTTTGTCGGCACCGCCTGTATCCTCAAGCCCAGATCCTCAATTGGCTATTTTACAAGAAATTCAATCGGCTATGAGATCTCTCACTAACAAGGTGACATCTATGGAACGGAGAGAGGCGGAAAGGAACTATCAGCCACGAAGATTTATGCCGGCAGTAACTAGAGAACAACTTGCTCCTAGCAAGGCTATGGAGAAAGTACCTAAAAGGAACTCAACAATCTTGGTAAGTGAAGAGGCTGGCCCTTCTGAAGTTTCACATGAGCCATCTTATTGGTGTTCTTCCTGCAATGACCCACATGATGAGTCCACTTGCATGGTCCACCAAAATTATTTGCAAGTTCTTGCAGGGAGCCATGTAAACATGATTCGAGAGGTGGATCTTAATTCCGTGGAGTCTCTAGAGGAACATATAGCAATACTGACACGCAGCGGCAAGAAACCAATGTTGGTAGATCCGGCTAAGATGGAGCCATTGAAAGTGCCCCCTGTACAAGCAACAAAGCAACAAATGCCAACAAAGGCTCATGATTCCCCAGTGCAACGACAATCACCTATTTTGTCGAAGGATCCACTTCCACCACCAGCAAAAGAGAAGGAAAAAGCTTCTACTTCCCAGCCGCAAGCAGAAACAAAGGAACAAGCCAAAGAGACGTTGCGGTATCCTTCATTGACCAAACGACAACGAGTGGAGGCTACCCAAAAATATAAAAGCAAATTTGAATCTGCTAGTGGAGGGAAAGAACAGATCTCCATGGAGTACAACATTGTTGAAGAACTCAAATGGATACCAGCTAAGGTAAGTCTGTATGATACCTTGCAGTTGCCTGGACAGGTAAATCTCTTACAAGAATCCTCGAAGACCATACAAAGTAAGGGGAAAGCTCCAGCCCAGGTAGTTATGGCTCAAACGTTAACTTCTTCAGCCACTGGAAAGAACAGACCACCCCCATTTTATCTGTCACTCAGGATGGAGGGTTGGATTGTACACAATTGCCTGATTGATTCTGGTGCTGCGACAACTGTCATGCCAAAGGCAGTTTGTGAAGCAATGGGAATGGAATATACAAGAAGTAGCCCTGGTGTCTTGCAGTTGGACGGGACTCCAGTGAAAATAGTGGGTGTAATCAAGGATGTTCCTATTGCTCTGCATAATATGCCTCAGATTACAGTAATTCAAGAGATAGTTGTGGTTGATTTGGAACCATATTTTAGTATGTGTTTATCGAGAGAATTCACTGCTAAGCCGGGAGGCTACCTTGCTCTGGATTATTCTCACTTGGAGATTCCTTTCAAAGGAAGAAGAGTCCGGATCTATAATCAGAAGCCTTCTACTTTTCATATAGAGAAGATAGAAGAAGAAGAAAAGTCCAAAAATATTGTCAATCTGATAACTGAAGAATTGGAGGATCTTGATTTGGAGGATGAGTTTTCAATGCTCAATTTTAATGCCATGATCGAAACTGAGATTGGTTGTTACTCCATTACGAAGCCTGAAGAGGTTGAAGTCAAGTTGCCTCCTGGTCAAGTTGGTCGAGACTTCCTACCAGATCAGCTCTATTTTGATGGAGCACAATACAAAAACGGCGCTAACACTAAGACTGAACGATCATGCTTAGGTTTCAAGACGGATGGGACACTTGGAGTGCAGCAGTTTCAAATCTTTGGTGACTCCGAGCTGATTATCAATCAGGAGTCTACTGAGTGTCTGTTAAGGGTCTGGAATCCAGGAGACAGAACCATGTTTGGGTTCGTGTCTTTCCCGAGAGTTCACAGCTAATTCGGGAGTTACCCTGTACAAAAAAAAAAAAAAAAAAAAATTGTTTTTACTTCGGCTCTTTTTGCATGCGAGCCCGCAGGTACGTTTCTTTTTCTTTTTCCTTCCTTCCTAGCAGTTAGTGGCTTCCTCTCTACTTCTTCCTTCCCCTCTTCATTCCCTTCTTCTCCTACTCCTTCTTCTTCAATTAATCAAGCCACTGTTGTTGTTTCTACTTCCCCCTCTGATGTTCCCATTTCTACTTTCCCTTTCTTCTAGTCCTTTGTCGTGTGAGTACTTCATCATAGCCACGGATTCTACTACCATCTCCATTCCTCCATCTTCCACCATTTCATCATTCCCCATCCCCGTTCCATGGCCTGCGCATCCGCGGGTCATCCCTCCATTCATTTCCATTTTTGTATCTCAGGTGCCTCTCTCTACTACCCTGGCGATCTTTGCACAACACTCTGGTCCTTACCCACTCATCCGAGCTAGGCAAAGTGCAGTAGTTCTAAAGAAATAAAGGAAGTTCTGCTATTCCATACATTTCTGTTGAAGATCCTGTTTTTGAGTGTTGAGTACCAGCAAGAGTTTGTTGCAGTAGTCCGCAGACACATCCAACATCAACCAACACTTACTTTCCTACTTCTCCAGCTTCTTGACTCTGTTGCCCAATGGATTAAGGCCTGAGATTCGTGCATACAGCAGAACTATATACCCCGCGAGCCGCCAAGAATGTTGGCAATTTTGCCACATTATTTTTGTTATTATTGTTTTTTTTTTTGAAAAAAATTGAAAATCTTGAATTAAAGCAAAGAGCAAGTACAAGAGGGAGCAAGAACATCCCAACGAAGAACCCAGAGACACAAGACCTCAGCAGAGAGAGAGGGCAGCACAAACCAACACTAAGCACAAGAGACAAACAAGGCGCGAAATCGCGACATGTCGCGAAATCGCGACAGACAAGCCGACCGAGGTCACAACCGCACAACTGGCCGCGAAAACGCGACATGTCGCGAAATCGCGACATGTCGCGATGTCGCGACAGACAAGCCGGCCGAGGTCACAACCGCACAACTGGCCGCGAAAACGCGACATGTCGCGAAATCGCGACAGCTAAAGCCAGCAGCCCCCAACCGCAAAAAAATGTCGCGATATCGCGACCGAACCCACACAAAGCGGTCAGTCCACAGAAATGTCGCGATATCGCGACGAATCAACCAAATACCACCAATGCTCCAGAAGTGTCGCGAATTGGCGACATGTCGCGAAATCGCGACATGTCGCGAAATCGCGACATGTCGCAAAATCGCGACAGCCAAAGCCAGCAGCCCCCGACCACGAAAGATGTCGCGAAATCGCGACAGAAACATCACCAAGCTGTCAGACCTCAGAATTGTCGCGATATCGCGACGAATTTTCCAGTTGCCACTTTTGCACCAAAAGTGTCGCGATTTCGCGACATGTCGCAAAATCGCGACATGTCGCAAAATCGCGACATGCCGCAAAATCGCGACCACCAAGTCCAGCTGCTCCCGACCACAAAAGATGTCGCGATATCGCGACGGGAACATCACAAAGCAAACAGTCCTCAGAATTGTCGCGATATCGCTACGCAAGTTCCAAATGCCACCAATGCGCCAAAAGTGTCGCGATATCGCGACAGGAAGTCTCCAAAGGCCGTGGCGACAAAACCTGTCGCGATATCGCGACAGGTTGCCACCGAGGGTCGCGATAACACAGCAGGTCGCGAAAACACGACGAAAAACTCCCAAGACAGAAATAATCATTTGCTCAGGAATTTTGCAAGACCTTGTCTAATCACAGCATTTTCCACAGGCAAGTTACTGTGCAGCTGAACTCCAACCTCCTTTTCCGCACCCAACTTGGCAAGGAAATCGGCCGCCGAATTTGAATCCCGATTCACATGGATAGGGATCACATCCTCAAGTTCCCTCCAAAGGACCTTGATTTGAGAGACTAAGATCCGAATCCTCCACGCTTTCAAAGCAAAATTTCTCATACAATCAAGAGCGCCAACCAGAATTTGAGAATCAGTCTCAAGGATTATCTTTCTGTATCCCCGAGAGACAGCCTAGAAAGAAGCAACTTTGATGGCGAAAGCTTCGGCTTCGTTATTGGTGGCTCTTCCCATACCTTGGAGTTCCCAATAAAGAACAGATCCAGTATGATCACGGCACACAACACCGATTCCAGAATTGCCCGGATTGCCCTTAGCAGCTCCGTCCGTGTTAATTTTGATCCACCCAACCGGGGGGTTTCCAACTAACCATGTTTTCTCTAACGTGAGCAAGCAACTCTCTCTTCCCGTGGGCCCAACTCAACCGTAATATCTTCTTCAAAGATGTAAGGCAACCGTCTCGTTGACTTTGCTCCAGATAACCTGCCAAATTCCATCAAGAGAGGAAAAGGTTTCTCTGAAAATTCGAGCGTTCCTTTCCAGCCACACTTGCCACCAGATGAAGAAGAGACCAAGCTCCCACCCCAATCGAAGGGCTTTTGATTTAAATCTAACTTTCTTCCATTTTTGCCAGATATTATTCCGAGTCAGAGCACCATTACCCTGGAGATTAAAAAGAGAGAACCATCGATTCCAGATCTGCCCAGTGAAGGAACATTCGAACATCAAATGGTCAGCAGTCTCTTCATGCTTACGACACAAAATACACTGAGAAGGACCAATAATTCCTCTGCTTCTGAGATTATCGTAGGTGAGGATGCCATTATGCATAAACCGCGTACAAAGAAGTTCACTTTCGGCCAAGCACTTGGAATGCCGTATTTTCTTCCAACCATGAACCGGAAATAAATGCGGGGAGGCTCTGGGAGAAGCTGATCATAACCAGCCTTCACAATGTAAATTCCAAGATTCCCATGACCCCAAGCTAACTCGTCTTCTTCATCTCTGCCCGTGAGAAATCTTGCAGACAAAATGTTGGTCGTAGTGGTTGCCACCCGGAGGGATAGTGACAAGCCACTCCTCAAGTCGCTTAAATTTCTTGAATTTATACTCACCCAATTGACTAGTGAAGAAATAGTTCTCAATAGTGACCCAACCCTTGGATTCTATGGCAGGTTTAATTGGAAGCAGTTCAAGAAACTCCGCAATGATGGATGGAAACCGGTCCCATGAATCACCCGTAAACGTGCTTTCTCCCCCCTTCCCACTTTCCGTAACAATTGATTTTTAATTACTTGAGAGCCCAACTTGAGAGCTTGCCAAACTAGGGAACCATTACCATCCGGGAGGGAAACGACAAATTTCATGGGGGTGGATGTTACCCAAATATTTGCTGGTCAAGATTCTGCTGAATAAAGATGAAGGCTGGGAGATCCATCTCCAATACAATTTACCCCGCCAGGGCTTTATTGTTGAGAATAGAGCTTCTCAAACCCAATCCCTCCTTTTTCTTTGGGCCGAGTAACTTTGTCCCACCCAACCAAGGCCCATTTCTTCCCACCTTTTGCTCCTTCCCATAAGAATCGCCTAGCCGCTTTGTCCAGCTCTTTCCAAATAGAAAGAGGAGCAGCCAAGATAGAAAATTTATAGATAGGCATGGCCTGAATAACTGACTGTAAGAAAGTTAAACGGCCACCGTAGCTTAACCATTTGTGAGACCAGTGGTTCATTCTATCTTTGATGCCATCCAGAAGATCTTTCCAAATGTCATTTTTCAATTTCTTGAAGTGCAAAGGAACCCCCAAATAGAGTAAAGGAAGAGAAGATCTAGAGAAGCCCAAAATCTCTAAGATTTTGTCCTGCATCCGTTGGGCAAGATTGAAAAAGACAACTTTAGATTTGTTGTCATTGATAACTTGATTGGAGGCCCTAAGGTAAACAGAAAGAGTCTCTGATTCCCCTAGCTTCCCTGAGACTAGCCACTCCAACCAAGCCAGTGTCATCCACAAATTGTAAATGAGTCAAGACTTCATCCCCAACCTTAATACTTGTTATCAGGCCTTGAAGTCTTCTTCTCAAGAAGAGTCGGCCTAATCCTTCAGCTAAGATAAGGAATAGATAGGGCGAGCAAGGGTCCCCTTGTCGGAGGCCACGAGAGGCTCCAAAGGGAGGCGAGGGAATCCCCTTGATGAGAACCGAAAATGAAGGCGTCGAAACACAACTCATAACCCAGTCAATCCATTCCTGGGAAAAGCCAAAGGCAGCCAACATCCTTGACAGGAAACTCCACTCAACCCGATCGTAAGCCTTAGACATATCCAGTTTGATGAACATTCCTTTGTTACCATAGTTTTGCATTGAGTGAATAGCCTCCTGAGCAAGAATCACTCCATCCAAGATCTGTCTACCCTCAACAAATCCCCCCTGTTCTGAAGAAATAATGGAATGAAGGAGGGGTTTAAGACGTTCAGCTATAATTTTTGTGATAATTTTATAAATTACATTACATAAAGCAATAGGTCTGAAGTCAGAGATATGAACTCCTTCCTCCCCCTTTGGAATTAACGTGATAAAGGTATGATTTAGAGCCTTGAGCATTCTCTTATTAGATCCGGACTCCTCAATTACAGCCAAAACATCTTCCTCCAAGGTGTCCCAAAAGGCCTCGAAAAACTCAATAGGAAAACCATCTGGACCGGGAGATTTGCCTGTGCTCATTCCAAAGACCACAGTTTTTAGTTCATCACGATCAATAGGTCTGAGGAGAGCCTGATTTTCTGCTGGAGTGATAATAGGGGGAATAACATCAAGAACTTCATTTTGAGCCCCCACATCTTGGTCCCTGTTTTCAGCAAAAAGCTTGGAGAAGTAATCCACAGAGTGGGAGTGCATACCTGGAAGAGTATCAAAGGAATGACCATTCTCATCTTTTAAAACTGCCATATTATTCATCTGTCTTCTAGCACATGCTGAACGATGAAAAAATTTTGTATTTCTATCTCCTTCCAAAAGCCAAGAATTTCTAGCCCGCTGTTTCCAAGAAATTTCCTCTTGGTTATCAATGTCCTCAACAGCTTTGCGCAAGGCATCATCTTCAGTTTTAAGTTGTTCGTAAATTAAACCTTCCCTAAATTGTTTCTGCACCTCATCCCAGCGGGCCAACAAGGGGGCTCTTTGCAGCTTGAAATCCGACTTATTGGCGTGCCTCCACTGTTTCAATTTAAATTTGACAAAAAGAAGTTGTTTGTGAAATTTAAACATTGCTGTCCCAAAAGGTGGGCGACCTTCTTCCCACCATTGCGGAATTACCTCATAAAGGTCCTCCTTCTGAAGCCAGAAATTCTCAAATCTAAACGGTTTATGGAACTGCCCTGTCATAGTCCCACCCTTCAGCATGATGGGAGAGTGATCGAAAACAGGACCGTCCAAAATCAGTAATTGCACATTCCACTTAACAAAAGCCTCCTCTCGAGACCGTAAAGCGATCCAACTTTACCTTACAACAATGTGGATCCCTCCGTTTGTTAGTCCAAGTGAAAAAAGTTCCAGGACCTTGGACATCAACTAAGTGAAAAGCTTGAACTCGGGCAATCGTAAGCCGATCCCCCGCATCCAAAACAGGGGAACCACCTTCCCCGATCCCGAACGTATAATTTGGCATTAAAATCTCCAAAGAATGATCCAATCAAAAGCTTGTCTTGAGGACCTCATGTTGTGAATCGCTTTCCATTGAAGCCTCGGCCATCATGGCTTTGAGCCCCATAAAAATTTGTAATTAAAACTTGCTCCGCTGTGATATTATTCCTAAAAAGAGATGTGAGAACACCCCTCCAAGCTATATGTTCTAAAGCGCACCATTCCAGGGGGTTCCAAAAAGTAACAATTCCTCCCCGAGGCCCCTTGAGCCGCCACATCCATATATCCAGCTCTCCTCCATATTTTACCAACCGTTCTACACATAAGATCTAAAGACATTTTTGTCTCTTGGAGGAGTAAAAAATCTGTTTTACCCTTCTTTATGAGTCTTTGAACAACAGATTGATGGGTTCTCATTGTTTAAACCCCTAACATTCCAAGATTGAATAATCATTGGAAACCTTGAGAGCAAGAAGAGTCAATTGTTCTCACCGATCCATCAGCTGACCAGCCTTGTCTCCTTGCGATGCTATTAGGTCCTTATTAGACTTCCCGCCCGCACCTTGAGAAATGTTATTCTTGGACCGTTTTTCCACCTGGGTAATCCCTAGGGCTGGCCTTTCTCTATTCTTTTCGGCACTTCCCATGATGACATCCTGAGTAACTGGCTGTGCTGAGGGATGGATAGCCAATGCCCCTGGGTTCTCTGGCTGTAAAAAATCAGTGGGTTTAAGCACCTGCTCGCGGGCAGGAGTTGAAGAGGGAGAAACATGAGAGTGGATGTTAAAATCCTCAATGTTCCCATCCACTCCATCCATAGCTTGGTCTTCCTGATCCACCAGGGATTTAAAGATTTCATACCGGTTGGTTGGCTTGAGTGAAGCTTGGTCCTTGCCATTTCTCTTTTTATTTCTTCTTCGTTTCTCGCTGCTCAAAGCCATCTTTCTGGGCTTCAGAACCTTGGGGGGTGTTTTGTGATTCTTTGACCGGGGTGAACTTACCCTCTCTGGGTCGATTTGAGATTCCTAGCGGGGCCTCCGCTTTTGTGCTCAAGGTATTCGGACATAACCTAGCCAAATGGCCATGCTTATGGCAGACCCTGCATCTAAAAGGTAGGGCTTCGTAATCTAACTGTTGTATCCAGGATTGTCCTGCTAACTCCGGCTCCACCTCAGCTGGTAGTGGTCGATTGATATCCATTTCAACGCAGATTCTAGCAAAGACAACAGTGTTTCCCTCTATGGTATCTTTGGAAACTCCCATAAATCTACCTAGAGAGTTACCAATCATCTCAAGAATCTGCTCGCCCCAAAACTCCATCGGGAGAGCGTACAGCCGGATCCACACTGGAACAGCCGTGGGCTCAATGCGAGGATCGAAACCCACTCTCCATGGTTGGACAAATAACCCCGTCGGGCCATGGGTCCTCTTCTCGGATTCAAATGCTCTGCCTTCTATCTACCGGAGAAGAGAAACTAATAATGAAATACCCGTTGCTTATAGGCCATAAGGAGTACTCACCGATAGGTTCCCGCTCCGTCTAACCTGTGTGCAGAAAGTGCAAAGTGGGTCGGATTCCCATGAATTTGCAGATCAAGTCATGGTTAGCACGGTAGGTGATCGTATCCTCAACCATCTTTGGTTCTATGACTATCTTAGGTCTGGAAGCTGATTGCGGGAGGCATCCATTAATTCTGGTTTGCATAAGAACCCTTGCCAACATTCTTGAGAAGCGCTTGGAAAGCACCCCGCTGGGCTTCATCAGAAGAAGACGCAAAATTTTCTTTTAGAATCTCGGCATAAGAGCTCTTCTTCCCGTCAAGAGAGCCTGGAGGAGACCCCATGGGGCCCTCCCTGGGAAACGAACGAGCCTGCAGAGGGGAACGAGGTCAAACCAACAGAGATCTAGGAAGAAGCCGCGAGCCAGAATCCAAGAGCTTCGGCCTCCGACAGATCAGAAGAATTCCCGCCAAATCGCCAGAGCTCCCTCGCAAAATTTTTCCTAATCCTCAATCATTTTTGTTATTATTGTTAATATAAAAGAATGCATGAATTGTAGAGATACTAATTTTTTTGTTTATCCATTCATGCACTTTGAAGGGGAAAATGTAAAAATCTCTATAAGTTTTGTGTTAGAGCAATGTAAATGTAAGATGCCATGATATCGCTACATGTCGTGATATCGCGACGTGTTGCAGTTTCATGAGTCCAAATGCAAAATTCGGCTAAGTACAAAAAATGTCACGATATCGCGACATGTCGCATTTTTGTGACCTATCACGTTAACGCGGTCAAAACAATCAATGATAGCAAGGGGGTAAAACCATCGCGATATCACAACGTGTTGGATTTTTGTGGTCAACACAGTCAACTGAAGCACAAAATGAAAGTTTTCGCGATATCGTGACATGTTGCAAAATCGTGACTTACAGTGGCCATGGAGCAGAGTGATAGAAAATGTCACGAAATCATGACATAATTGAGCAAAGGGCAATATCAATGAAATTCGTCGCGATATCGTGATAGAAAAGCAGAGAGGGAGCAAATGGAGAAAAACGTCGCGATATCACGACATTTTTTAGGATGAGGCCAAGCAAGAGGAAAACGTCGCGATATCGTGACATGAAGCAACAATGACGAAGAAGGCAAGAAAATGTCGCGATTTCGTGACATATTTGACAGGAAGAGCAAAGTGCGCAGAATTGTCGCGATTTTGCGACATGTCGCATTTTCGCGATGAGAAGCAGTGAGAAAACCAAGCGAGAGAAAGATGTAGCGAAATCGTGACTTGTCGCATTTTTGCGGTTTGAAATAGCGAAAGAACAACATGGGGAAAAACCGTCGCAAAATTGCGACAGGTCATAGTTTTACGAGAGCAAAGCAGGGAAGGAGAAGAATAGTACGAAACGTCACGAAATCATGACGCATCACGTTTTCGTGACCTAAGGTGACGAAGGAGAAAAAAGAGCCAAACTGTCATGATTTCGTGACATGTTTGGTTTTCACAACCCAAAGTGGCAAAAACGTACGGAGAAGGAAAATGTCGCAATTTCGCAACATGTCATATTTTCACGACCCATCACGGTTTCGTGCAAGAAAGCAGTTCAATGACCCGAAGAAGTATTGCAATTTCCAAGGATTAAAAGCTCTCCATAATTTAATGTTTTTCTACTTTCCAATGTGTGCAAGATAGAGGAACATGCTCAGGACTGTAGCTTTTGAAGCCACCAGAATTGAAGACGCCTCCATTATTCAAAGCTTCTGTTCGTGATTTTCTAACGGTCCAAGCATGCTCCGAGAACATCCATTTAATGAAGACGACCGATTCCTTGTTTCATTAAATTTTTGGTTTCTTCGAGGCTGGTTTAAGGGGATCATTTCCTTATTTTTGTTGTATATTTTGTGGATCTCGAGGAATTCTGTTTCATGTATTAAATGCTATAATATGAAAGGAAGAGGACAGACCTCTATAAATACCAATGTAAAGCTCAAGCAAAAGGAGGAGGATATTGTTGCAGAAATTGAAATAGAAATCCTAGATGCAACTACTTCCATTCTTAGTATCTTCTATAGTTGGTGATCTAATTGGTTCTGTATGTTTGGCTTTCTATGTGATCTACTTCTGTGTAGTCCAGTGTAATATCAGTTGAATTCTGCTATGTTGAATTTGGCTGTATTGGCATCTGAATGTTTGAAGTTTATTTGGAAGCAAACTCATGGCTAATGCGTGATCTAATTTCTATGTTCTAAGAGTCAGTTGTTGCTGAGCTTTAGGATCTAGTTGAAGTTATTGCTGTTCGATTATTCTCCCCATTAACGTTCGGCTTCGGCTATATTTACATCCCTTTCAGTTTATTTCCCATTTCTTTCTGCATTTTCCCATTTCTTTCCTGTATCTCTAGTCTTGAAACCAGTTTAGATTAGTAAGGGAACCAGCCCTCTCTAGAGATTGGTCCGAGAGACATTTCTTTCTCTCGGACTTTCAATGTTGGCCGGGTCTAGGGTGCATTTCGCATAAAATCCTTTCCTGTGGCATATTTGTGGTCATCCTCTTTAGGAAAAACCTTTGAAAAGTCAAAATACTATGATTAATTAAAATGAACCTATATCCAAGGAAGGAATCATGTTATTATAGACGATGTTGATATAGATATTAATATTGAATCATATAGTTTCAATATGAGCATGGCATGGAAAATCATCAATCCTAAGAAGGAATTCTTCAAGGGTATTCAATACAATGGATTCAGGCAACAATATGAGCATGAAATAGGTAATATGGATATCATTGATACACATATCATAGTAGTGGATGAAAAAGGTAATATTTTTTATGTTCCAAGCATGATTTACGAAGCTCTTCCATATATGAATAAGTTTTTAAGGAAGTCAACCCATTAAAACTAGGTGTGCTTACTCCTACTATTTAAGATAATACAAGGTAGTAAGGATGCGTTGATTAGGATAATAATCAACATTATTTGACCAAGAAGAATCCCCTAATAGTTTCAAGTTAGCAAAAAGGTAGTCAAGCCTAAATTCCATTATAAAGTATAATAATTAGGATATCTTAATTATTATTAAATTTGGTAATATTATACTAATTCCTTAATATAAAAATACCTAGAATTAAGAAATTATTATTGAGAATTTTACGTCTATTAGAACTAGTCATCTTTATTATGCCAAGGTATCCAGTTTTGGACATAGATCATTATATAAGAAGCTAGCCTTAAACTTTAGAATAGAGTCTTCACTTGCTAAGATTTTATTTTATTCTAATAGTTTTGATTTTGAAGTGCCCAAGGAATCCTATGATAGTATCTATAATATTTCCCTTCTATATTCTAGATTTTATCTTATAGTTTCTTTTGAACAAAAAAAGACCTATTAATATTTTTCAATAATCAAGTTATGGTGAGACAAATGTAAGATTATTTTTCTTCATAATTTAATTTTAAATTGATCAAGAATATAGATTTATTATAAATAGTATGGAAGACAATACATTCCTCTAAAATATTAACCATGGATCAACGTTGATAAGTATTTAAGGGATGACATATCCTTTAGTTATGATCTAATTAATAAGGTTATTTATAAAAAATATGGATACTACTTTAAAATTGTTCTTGACCTGATTGACATGTGAAAAAGTGACCAAGAGTATTTGATACAAGCAATATCTTGTTTTGTATTTTTATGAAATTAGGTAATGTAATTAGGTTTAAAATGGGGTATTAACACCTATTTTAAAGACTTCATATAGAACTCTATAATATAGGATTGATTTTGTAACTATATTATTCAACATAAAAAAAATATATTACATATATATATTTTTTGTAGATAAGATACTATAGCATTAATACCAGGTTTTACAGGTTGAACCAAAACCTTTTACAAAAATCAACCCAGGGTTGTTGATTACTATCTAAAATAATGATTTTTCCCTATATCCTTATTGATATTTTAGGACTACATGGATAAGATTTAAAATATGTCATCACACTCATACTTAGTATATTACTTTGTGTATGGCATCCTTTAAGATTTACTATGATTTTTAAAATATGCATATCAAACTTACCTATACGTTTTTTCATTTAATAGATTTATTTATTTATTATTATTATTGTTTTTTGCAAGTAGGGTTTTGAAATGGTTTTCCTTTCCATTTTAAATCATATCAATGTATATAGCCTATTCAGTGTTATCAAGATTTGAACCTTGGTATGGGCTACATCATTTGTATATCTAAACCATTGAACCAAGACCTCTTTAACATTTTAATAGAAAATAAACAAATATTTAAATTTGCACTTAGGATGTAAGAAGGGTATCTTAAATTGAAGGGAGAAAAGACTATCATAAATTTTTTTAGCATGACTTTGATAAAATAAAGTTAATATTTTCTAGATTGTAACCAAATGTGTTGTTTATATTTTTGAAATGATTGTCTAGAAAAAACTTAATAATTTAATAATGAAGATGTGTACCTGATTGTAAGAATAACTTGATTGTATGTGATATAATATGGTTTTAGATATGAAAAGTATAAATATCTTGTACATTAGTAATTAACCCTTTGGCCCAAGAGAAACAAATTTATTTCTACGATCTCTTCTTTACTCATGATAATTCTTATGAAGAGAAATTGAAGAAATTATGTGTTACAATTGAGTAGATGGAGGAAATATATTTGAGAGAGAATTCTATTGAATATGATAAAATAATAGAATTATTAAAATTGTCAACTTGAAGTCATAATACAAATTATCTATTTGCTTAACTACATGACTTAAACCTTTTATAATGACATAATTTCGAAAAAAGTTGTAATCTTATATTAATTAAATATGAAATTACATTCTTTAGATACCTCTTTAGAATTTTTCAAAATTTCAATAGTGAACTAAAAGTTAGGTCATTTATACATCATAACTAGCTATCTCTATCATGCTAAGTTCTATTTTTAGACACCTTCCCAATTTATCAAACAACATCCTTTAAATCACTAACTTGAGTTTTTGAAAAAGTTGTTTTATTTGTACTTGCTTTAACTAGAGTGTATTAATCCCTTAAAATAGATATTTGGACCAACTACAATGCATTACCCTCATTGAATTCTTCTACTAAGCATTTTTGGAGAATATTACATTATTTGGTACTTGCCAATGTACCACCTTGGTACAATACTAGATTAGGTGTGTGTCTTAGATTAGAGTGTAAGTTAATATTTCATGTAATGCAATAATGTGCAGGAAATGCACAAGTGTCCATTATGTAAGAGTGCACGTGTCATTATAATAGGAAAGTGAAGAGTTTCAAAGAATACTGAAGGTCAAGAGTTCACCATATGAGGAGTCACATACAATCATATTTGTGACAACTTTGTCACATGAAGAGTTTGAAAGAATATTGAAGGTCAAGAGTGAACCATATGAGGAGTTACATACTATTATATATTTATGACTAAGCTTTGTAATTGATATTGAAAATGCATAGCTTATTTCATGCATTAATAAACCTTTATTCTACATCATTTTTAGTATTTTTGTGAGAATTTTATGTGATTATTCTATGAGTATTTGTAAGTTATTTATTGTGTTATTATCATCTCTATTGAGTTATTTATATTGTAACTTTATTTTGTTCCTATGGTTATTTTATTGTAATATTTACATTAATTTTTAGACTACAAAAGCTATAAGTGGTATCAGAGCCACAAAAAGATTACTTGCACATATTTTTAAAAGTTGCAAATAATCTAAGGACATTTCCATTAGCTAAGGAAAGGCCAGTGAAGTTGATGATATTACCATTGGATAATAAAAATTGGTGAAGACAAGTATTTCTACTATGTTGAAGAAAAACCAGTGAAGCCAAGAATTAATACCACTACATTGAAGGACAACTAGTGAATATTAAAGATTCAAATTTTAGAGAACCAAATCAAGAAGAAAAGTTGGTCATTGTCATTCTACTTTAGATATTGAAAATTTTTAGATAGATTGAGTTTACCTATTCCAAGAATATATTTGGAATAGAAGGCAATCTACAGTATAGTTTTAGGTATTGAAGATAGACCTTGATATTGATAAGATTTTGAAGACTCTAGAAGAAAAGTCCCATAGAAGGTAGTGAATGCCACAAGGGCAAAATTGAAGGTGTTTTAATATCAAAATGACATAATTGAATAAAGGTAGAATTTGAAATCCACAAGGGCAATGCTAAAGGAAAGAAACAACAAGCTTAGAAGTAAAAGGTACTGTTGAGCAAGGTGCAGTAACAATATTGTCATTGTTGTCAACACAATCAGATAGATTTGCTAATGCAGTGGACAGGAAATTCAAAAGCTATTCAGATGCAGAAGACAGGAGTTCAAAGGTTATTCAGAGTATGTACAGTGATTTTCTAAGAAGACCAAAGTGGCCCATATGCAAGAGATCAAAGAAAAAGACATAAAAAAAGTGTCGCGATATCGTGACATATACAACAGGCAAGAAAAATTGTCATGATTTTGTGACATGTTGGAAGAGAGAAAAAGCAGGACAAACTATCATGATTTCATGACATGTTGGAAGAGAGAGAAAAAGCAGGACAAACTGTCACGATTTCGCAACATGTTGGAAGAGAGAGAAAAAGCAAGAAAAACTGTCACGATTTCGCGACATGTTGGAAGAGAGAGAAAAAGCAAGAAAAACTGTCACGATTTCGTGACATGTTGGAAGAGAAAAAGGCAAGTGGAAAAACTGTCACAATTTTGCGACATGTTGGAAGAGAAAAAGGCAAGTGGAAAAACTGTCGCGATTTCGTGACATGTTGGAAGAGAAAAAGACAAGTGGAAAAATGGTCACGATTTCGCGACATGTTGGAAGAGAAAGAGAAAACAGGAAAAAGTGTCGCAAAAAGTTCAAAGAAAGAGAACAAGTAAGAAAAGTGTCACGATTTTGTGACATGTCGCATTTTCACGACTAAAATAGGAGAGAGAAAGTAAGTTTGAAAAGTGTCGCGATATCGCGACATGTCACATTTTCATGACAAAAGAAAGAGAGGAAGCGTACGGAAGTAGAACTGTCACGATTTCACGACAAAAGCAAAAAGCAAGAATTCAAAAGCAGAAGTGCTGCGATTTCATGATAAAAGCAAATAAGTAAAGTACAAAAGTAGAAGTGTCACGATTTCACGATAAAAGCAGAGAAGAAGACTTCGAAGGCAGAAGTGTCACGATTTCGTGACAAAAGCAAAGAAGTAAAGTACGGAAGCAGAAGTGTCATGATTTTGCGACAAAGGTAGAGAAGAAGACTTCGAAGGCAGAAGTGTTGCGATTTCACGATAAAAGCAAAGTCGAAGTCTATGGAAGCAGAAGTGTCGTGATATTACGACAAAAGAAAAAACGAAGTCTACGAAGGCAAAAATGTCACGATATCACAAAAAAATAATAGAGAAAGCGTACGAAGGTGAAAGTGTCATGATATCGTGACATGTTGTATTTTCATGGGCCAAAGCTAAGAGAAAGAGCAAGGAGAAAAAGTGTCGCGATATCGCGACATATTGTATTTTTGCGGTCCGATGCAAAGAGAAAGAGCAAGGAGAAAAAGTGTCGTGATATCGTGACATGTAGCATTTTTGGGGGCCAAATCAAGGAGAAATAGAGAGAAAGAAAAAGTGTCACGATATCGTGACATATTGTATTTTTGCGGCAACAACAACAAAAGAAGCTATAGAGGTAGAAATGTCACGATTTCGCGACAGGTCGTAAATGTGCAAGTTAAGAAGAAGAAACTGAATGAAATGAGAAGTATGACAATGGACCAACATCACTACGACATTTACAGGGGTAGTTGAAGCCGACGAAGACCGATGATAGCCGACTAAAATTAGGGTTTACAGTTGTTATGAAAGTCGACTAAGATTAGGATTTACAACCGACTAAGATTAGGGTTTTCATCATAAAAATATTGTTATAAAAGGAGGGCTATTTGGAGAATTGAAGCATGTTGAATGTGTACGAAATTCGGTCATAGTGCACAGAGAGCAAGTCATGTCGAATCATGCTAAGTGTGAAATTTGTAAAGAGAGCAGAGTGTGCAAAATGGAGAAGACAATCGTGAAGTTTGACTGTAACGAAGCAGAGTGTGTGAAGTGATTACACAGAGAGAGAAGAGTGTGTAGAGAACGCAAAGGTGAAGAAGACCAGTTAGGGTATTGCAAAAGCAAAGATAAATAAGGGGTTGGTGCTCCTTCCAGTTGGTGTTGGTAAATCAGGGGTTGGTGCTCCTTTCTGCTAGTGTAGATAAATCAGGGGTTGGTGCTCTTTCCAGTTGGTGTTGGTAAATCGATTGTAAAGTTGGTGCTTTGCAAAGGCTGGATTTGGATGGTAGTCCAAGAAGTCAATTTTTGAGGAGTAGCCACATTGGTGAACCTCGTTAAATCTTGTGTTGTGTGATGCTCTTTTGTTATACTTGTTGTATCTAGTAATAAGTTTTAATTGTTATAGTATTAAGAGCTATAAATTTAAGTTTATAGAGCTACACTAATTCACCCCCCCTCTCAGTGTCATTGTAAGACTCACAATTGGTATAAGAGCTAAGTTCCTGTTCAAGCTTAACCGGCTAGGGTGATCTTGGAAGTAACACAATGGCAGGTGGTGAAGGCTTATCATAAAACAAAGCACCATTGTTTGACGGATCTAATTACACATTCTGGAGAATCAGGATGCAGACATATCTCTGTGCTTTGGGATACGACATCTGGGATTTAGTAGTTAGTGGATACATAATACCCATCACTCCTCCAAAAGAGGCTAACGAAAAGAAACTGTTTGAAAATAATTCAAAAGTAAAGAATGCTCTCATGTGCGGATTAGCAGATAGTGAACTAGTAAAGATCATGAGCTATAAAACGACAAAAGAAATATGGGACAAATTGAGGAGTATTCATGAAGGAGACGATAAGATCAAGGAGGCCAAGTTACAAACACATCAAGCTCAGTTAGAAGCATTAAAGATGAATGATGATGAAAACATTGAGGCATATATGCTGAGAGTTAATGGAATCATTAATGTGATCAGAGGACTCGACGAGGATATCGAAGACTCTGTCGTCGTGAAAAAGGTATTAAGATCTCTTCCTCAAAGGTTTGATTCTAAAGTATCAGCAATAGAAGAAGCCAAAAATCTAAATTATTTTAGTATAGATGAGATGTATGGTTCTTTGACTGCATATGAGATGAGGATAGGAAGATCTAAACCTACAAACAGAGAAGCAGCTTTTAAAGCCCTTAAAGATAAAAACACAAAACAAGAGTTCAAGGAAGAAGAGACATCAGATGAAATGGAAGCAAACGTTGTTAGAAAACTAAAAAGGGAAAAAATAAAATACAGAGGAAAGCTACCATTTAAATGTTTCAACTATGGAGGCATTGGGCATTTTGTGACTAAATGTCCACTTAAAGAGAAGAACAAAAATGATGAAGGATCGCACCAAGAAAGAAGTGACTGGAAGAAGAAAACGAATTTCAAAAAAGGCAACTTCAAGAAGAAAAGTTTCATCTCCAGGAATGCCAGTTCATCAGAAGATAGCTCCGGTGAGGATTCTAAAGAGGAAATAAGTGAAGCTCTTTTCATGGCATTTAAAGAAGTAAAATCAGAAAAGGAAGAATGAGTGAACTCTGAAGTATATGGTGAAAACTTTGAGGCTGAAGTAGATCTAGAAGGTGAGTTGATCTCTGCACTTGAAGAGTGGAAAATAGAGAGGAAAAAGAATAAGAAAATTTAAAAAAAGCTTGAGGAAGCAAACAAAATCATAATTAGTCTGAAAGTACAGACAGAAGAATACAAGAAAATATTTGAAGATCTCGAAGTGCAAATAACCATGAAAATAGATTATTGCAATACGCTAGAAGAAGAGATTGTTGGTTTAAGGATGCAGATAGAAGATATGAATCACAAAATTAGTTGTTATCACAAACGCGAAGAAAGTTCTATGAAGTTGGATAAGATAATAAATGACCAAAGGCCTACAAGCA
Organism: Wollemia nobilis; assembly: GCA_028583015.1. NCBI lineage: Eukaryota > Viridiplantae > Streptophyta > Pinopsida > Araucariales > Araucariaceae > Wollemia > Wollemia nobilis. The sequence goes on from JAQPPZ010016564.1 coordinate 1,409,451, forward strand.
TCAAATTTGGTCTGGGTTTCGTCGAAGGAGAATCATCAAATGGATCAAAGGCCAGAAATGTAGAATCCATAAAGAATGAAGATACGAAACAGGTTGATCAAGGAAAAATGTATCATGTAAAAGAAAGCAATAATGCTAGGCACAAAAGGAGAATTGACAATGATGGATTCATCAATGTCACACATCAAAGAAGAAGAAGACCTATGGCTCCTACGACAACATGGCAAAGACCATCACCTAGGTTCAATTATCCCTTTTTTGGTTTCTGTTTTAAATGCAATGGCTATGGACATAAAATCTCAGACTGTAAATATAATGTAAGACCAAGGAATTTCATCAGTAGAAATGTTTTTTCTCCTTTGATGAATTATACAAGAGAATGTTATAACTGTCATAATTTTGGGCACATTGCAAGAAACTCGTAGAAGTACATTTGCATCAAATCAGTTTCAGGGAAGAAAATTTCAACCAAATAGGATGAGACAAAATAGAAAACTTCTCGAAAAACATGCACAAGCTATTGATAAGGGAAAGGCAAAATAAGAGCCCAAAACTACTATCAAAACAAAGTGGAAATAAAAAGAGCAACTTAAGGAAGAAAAAAAATCCTTAATCGTACAAACAACATTTAAAGCACAGAATAAATATGTACCATGGATACTTGATAGTGGATGCTCCAGTTATATGACAGGTGAAAAACAGAAATTTGAGAAGTTACAGAAATATGAAGGTGGTTCAAGAAAGTTTGGAAATAATGATGGAGCTAAGATAGTTGGCAAAGGTTCGGTTAAAATTAGTGACGAAAAAATTAAGTCGAAGAAGTCTTGTTTGTGGATGGTTTGAAACATAACTTGTTAAGCGTAAGTCAGATTTGTGATAAAGGTCATGAAGTAGTTTTTATGAAACAGGGTTGTGAAGTCAGAAAAACAAATAGTGGAAAATTGATAGCAACTGGATCAAGGACATCTGGAAACCTGTACACGCTCTCAGAGACTTCAGAAGGAGCTTGTTTTATTGGACAGGAAGAAGAAAATCGGTTGTGCATTGATGACTATTCCAGAATGACATGGATATTTTTCTTGAAGCATAAATTAGAAGCTTTTGATATGTTCAATATTTTCAAAAACCATGTTGAGAATGAAACAGGAAAGAGGATCAAATGTTTAAGATCATATAGAGGAGGAGAATTCATTTCAGAGGAGTTTACAGAGTACTGTGAAAAATATGGTATTAGGAGACAGTTTTCAACAGCCAAAACACCTCAACAGAATGGAGTGGTAGAAAGAAAGAACATGACAGTGCAGAAAATGGCACGGACTATGTTGGTTGAAAGCATAGTAGTAGACAGATTTTGGAAAGAAGTAGTCCATACTGCGGTGTATATCCAAAATAGGTACATGCTGAGAACACATGAAAGCAAAAATCCTTATGAGTTGTGGTTCGGTAAAAGGGCAACAACAAAATACCTCAAAGTTTTTGGTAGCAAGTGCTACATCAAAAGAACTGAAGATAATCTTGGTAAGTTTGAAGATAGAGCGGATGAAGGTGTTTTTGTTGGTTGTTCGTCAAAAAGCAAAGCTTACAAATGCTACAAGAAGAGGCTAAAGAAAATTGTGGATAGTTTCGATGTTAAATTTGATGAAGGTAGAGAATGAGTAATTAGATATGAATAGAACTACCCAATTTATGAAGATGTTATTGAAGGATATGAGGAAAATGAAACGAAAAAGATACAAAAAATTGACTCAGATGTTTTAAGTTGTGATTTAGAAGTGGAAGAAAACAAGAAATTCAAAACATGCAGCTGGCAAAAAATCATCCTAGAGAGCAAATAATTGGAGACTCCAAAGTTGGTGTTCAGACAAGAAGAAGAGTAGTAAGTAACTACTCTCTATTATCCAGCATTGACCCCAAAAATGTTGTTGATGCAAGCAAAGATGAAAGTTGGATGAAGGCAATAAATGAAGAATTAGATCAGATCGAGAAAAACAAAACTTGGGAGTTAGTACCTAGACCTATAAATAAAAATATAATTGGGACTAAATGGATTTTTCAAAAAAAATTAAATGAAGATAGACAGGTAGTCAGAAATAAAGCAAGATTGGTATTTAAGGGTTATGCACAAGTTGAAGGCATTGACTTTGAAGAAACTTTTGCACCAGTAGCTAGACTAGAGGCAATTAGGATGTTTCTGGCTTTAACAGTCTACAAGAATTTCAAAGTTTATCAAATAGATGTGAAATCAGCGTTTTTGAATGGGAAACTTGAACAAGAGGTTTATATTGAGCAACCAGATGGTTTCCAACTTGGTGATGATCCCAACTTGGTTTGCAAGTTGAAGAAAGCATTATATAGCTTAAAACAGGCACCTCGAGCATGGTATGCAAGGCTAGACAACTATCTCACTCAACAAAGATTTAAGAAAGGTATGGTGGATAGTAATTTGTATGTCAAAATAGAAAATGGGCATCTTATTGTTCTTGTTGTATACGTCGATGATATCATATTTGATAGTAGCAAATATGAGTCATGTAAAGGTTTAGCAAATAAGATGCAGAAAGAATTTAAAATGTCAATGATTGGTGAACTTTCGTATTTCCTCGGGTTGCAAGTTAATCAAAATAAGAAGGGCATATTTATTTCTCAATTTAAATATGTGAAAGAGATGTTAAAAAGTTCACAATGGAGGATTGTAAGCCGCTTAGCACTCCCATGATGATAGGTTGCAAGTTGAGCAAGGATGACAAATCTCCACCTATTGATCAAACCATGTACGGATCTATGATTGGAAGCTTACTGTACCTGACAGATACCAGACCAAATATTTTGTAGGCAATATGCATGGTAGCATGATTTTAGGCTAATCCCAAGGAGACTCATGTGACAACAATGAAGAGGATTCTTCGGTACCTCAAGGGTACTATGGAGTATGGGTTATGGTATCCGAAAGGTAAAGACTTCACCTTTATTTAATATTCAGATGCAGATTGGGCAAGATGTGTAGATGATAGAAAGAGTACCAGTGGAGGTGCATTCTATCTTGGAGACATATTGGTCACGTGGCACAGTAAGAAATAAGAGTCAGTTTCTTTATTGACAGCAGAGGTAGAATATATTGCAACGAAAACATGTTGTACGTAGGTATTGTGGATGAAACAAACCCTAAAAGATATTAGTATTAGCTTCAGTGAGCCAATATCAGTTAAGTGTCACGATATCTGAATACCAAAGATCAAAGAAAAATACAAATAAGAAAAGTGTCGTGATATCGTGACATATACAGCAGGCAAGAAAAACTGTCACGATTTTGCGACATATTGGAAGAGAGAAAAAGTAGGACAAACTATCGTAATTTCGCGACATGTTGGAAGAGAGAGAAAAAGTAGGAAAAACTGTCACGATTTCGCGACATGTTGGAAGAGAGAGAAAAAGCAGGAAAAACTGTCACGATTTCACGACATGTTGGAAGAGAGAGAAAAAGCAAGAAAAACTATCACGATTTCGTGACATGTTTGAAGAGAAAAAGGCAAGTGGAAAAACTGTCACGATTTTGTGACATGTTAGAAGAGAAAAAGGCAAGTGGAAAAACAACCACGATTTCGTGACATGTTGGAAGAGAAAAAGGCAAGTGGAAAAACGGTCGTGATTTTGCGACATGTTGGAAGAGAAAGAGAAAGCAGGAAAAAGTGTCGCGATTTCGCGACAAGTTCGAAGAAAGAGAACAAGTAAGAAAAGTGTCACGATTTCGAGACATGTCACATTTTCGTGACTAAAATAGGAGAGATAAAGTAAGGTTGAAAAGTGTCACGATATCGTGATATGTCGCATTTTCACAAAAAAAGAAAGAGAGGAAGCGTACGGAAGCAGAACTATCATGATTTTGTGACAAAAGCAGAAAGTAAGACTTCAAAAGTAGAAGTGTTGCGATTTCGCAACAAAAGCAAAGAAGTGAAGTACGAAAGCAGAAGTGTCGCAATTTCGTGACAAAAGCAAAGAAGAAGACTTCGAAGGCAGAAGTGTCACGATTTCATGACAAAAGCAAAGAAGTAAAGTACAAAAGTAGAAGTGTCATGATTTTGTGACAAAAGCAGATAAGAAGACTTCGAAGGCAGAAGTGTCGCGATTTTGCGACAAAAGCAAAGTCGAAGTCTATGGAAGCAGAAGTGTCGCGATATCGCGACAAAAGAAAAGATGAAATTTGTGGAGGCAGAAATGTCATGATATCATGACAAAATAATAGAGAAAGCATACGGAGGTGAAAGTGTCACGATATCGTGACATGTATTTTCGTGGGCCAAAGCTAAGAGAAATAACAAGGAGAAAAAGTATCGCGATATTGCGATATGTATTTTCACGGTCCGATGCAAAGAGAAAGAGCAAGGAGAATAAGTGTCGCGATATCGCGACATGTAGCATTTTTGGGGGCCAAAGCAAGGAGAAATGGAGAGAAAGAAAAAGTATCACAGTATCGCGACATGTATTTTTGCGGCAACAAAAACAAAAGAAGCTACAGAGGCAAAAATGTCACGATTTCATGACAGGTCGTAAATGCGCAAGTCAAGAAGGAGAACCCGACTGAAATGAGAAGTATGACAGTGGATCGACATCACTACGAAATTTACAGGCGTAGTTGAAGCCGACAAAGATCGATGACAACCAACTAAAATTAGGGTTTACAGTTGTTATGAAATCGACTAATATTAGGGTTTTCATCATAAAAATATTGTTATAAAAGGAGGGCTATTTGAAGAATTGAAGCATGTTGAATGTGTGTGAAATTTGATTGTAGTGCACAGAGAGCAAGTTGTGTTGAATCATGCTAAGTGTGAAATTTGCAAAGAGAGCAGAGTGTGCAAAAGGGAGAAGACGATCGTGAAGTTCGACTGTAACGAAGCAGAGTGTGCGAAGTGATTGCACAGAGAGAGCAGAGTGCATAGAGAACACAAAGGTGAAGAAGACCAGTCAGGGTCTTGCAAAAGCAAAGATAAATAAGGGGTTGGTGCTCCTTCCAGTTGGTGCTGGTAAATCAGGGGTTGGTGCTCCTTTTTGTTGGTGCAGATAAATCAGGGGTTGGTGCTCCTTCCAGTTGGTGCTGGTAAATTGATTGTAAATTTGGTGCTTTGCAAAGGTTGGATTTGGATGGTAGTCCAAGCAATCAATTTTTGAGGAGTAGTCACATTGGTGAACCTCATTAAATCTTGTGTTGTGTGATGCTCTTTTGTTATACTTGCTGTATCTAGTAATAAGTTTTAATTGCTACAGTATTAAGAGCTATAAATTTAAGTTTATATAGCTACACTGATTCACCCCCTCCCCTCTCAGTGTCATTATAATACTAACAGGTACAATGGTAGAGGTAAATAAAAAAAGGATAACTAGTTTATAGAATACAAGGAAACTTTCATAGTATTTCCACAAGCAAGTGAAGCGTCACAATAACACCACAACAAGAAGTCTTGAAGCTAGAGACGACAACATATTAAGTCAATAAAAAGAATAAATTATAGAAGAAAAACCTTGAAGACAAAAATATATCTTCAAGAGAGATAGAAAACAAGCAGAAGAACACAACAAATTGTAGAGCACCAAAGCTATTAGAGAGTGCCATAAGCTATTGAAGAGAATGCAATAGTATTATCACAATCATAGAATTACTACATAGTTCTATAAGTTCAATCAAAGAATAAATAAATGTATTATATGAGTCATTAATATTAATCACACAACCATTAGCAAAGGAAGGTTGAAGTATTAGATTTAAAGATAAGAGCAAATGACTGATAAAATTCTCTAAAAAAGAGAGTATATAGAGAATACAATGAATTAAAGATAAATATATCATAGAAGCAAGTACAAGGATAGAGTAAAATATAGCATTGGGCCACCATTGAAGCCCATATTTAGCTATTTGAAGAAGCATTTGAATAGCCAACAAAAGAAATCAGATAACTTGGATACATAGCACTTGGAATAGTGCTCAAATAGTCAAAGAGACAAAGTCCATAAAACACTTAGTCAACTTGATACATAGCACATAAAGAAGCACCCAAAAATAGTTCTCAAAGGAAGTTCTCATTATAAAAATTGTGTATAGAAGAGAAGAGGAAAAACCATTCAACCAAAGCATTAAGAAACTCAATAGCATTAATATTAATGCAAGGATAAAACTATGATATAATTTAAAGGTAGTATCACTTCCATATGAACCTGCATCAAATGACAGTGATAACAAATAAGTCAAAGACATGCAATATCACAATAGATCTATGTAAAGAGAACAAAGTCAAATATCATGCAAAAATCCAAATGTAATATTGAACCAGGCAAGAACAATGTAGAGTTACCAGTAACCCTATAATTGCACCAGGCATTGGAATATCTAAAGCACTTGAAGTGTCACACCAGGAGAGATGAAGAACCTAAAGCATCACACAGTAGAAACAATAGGGTAATGGAAGCATTAAGAAATGACAACACGAAGGAAAACTTGGTGTCAAGGTATTAGAATACCAAGTGTTATTGATAAAGACATTCACATGCTATACACAACTAGGGAAATAAAAAATGAAATGTTAGAAGTGCATAAGTTGCATTGGAAATTCAAGTGCCAAAAGGATCTTACATAGTGGCTTGAGTGCTATTTGAAACACCAAAATCAAATACAAAATTAAAGCAAACCATGCAAGGTGTATACCATCTACATAGGTAAAAGGATAGATGAAATTCAAAAAGAGTAACTAATGTTAGAAGTTAGAGTGCTAGGTAGACGAAACATTTATAGTGGCAAAAGTGAATGAAGTAAATAGAATACCCAATGAATGTAGAAAATAAAGAGTCAAGTGGACAAAGAAAACACATACCAATTGAAAGCAATATAGACATTAGATGAACCTGTATCTCACTAGTAAGAAATATAACATCAAAGCCAAGGAGACCAAGAGTCATGTAGAATAGGAGCCAAGTAGCAGGTAAGCATTGCTAATGTTAAGGAATTAAAGCACAAAATAGTTCTAGCACTACAAGAAAGAATACAAGTGTTAAGGAAATAAAAAGCAAAGAGTCAGAGAGGGCTTTAGTAGGACATGCATATCAAGTTCCACCTCAAGAGCCTTATGTCAATAAAAATGAAGGTTTGAATTGCCTTGCAAACAATTGAGATGACACATTGATGAAGGGTAAATGAAGCACTAGCATTATTTAAAAATAGCCAAGAACTTGAGCACCAAGCAAAGTGAAACTCAAGCGCTCAAAGTGTTACAGTACAAAATACTAAACCCCCAAGGTCAAGCAATGCAAACATTAAAATAATTCAAGCAATTTTGAATATGAAATAAATGAAGCATTAAATACCAACCAATAACATGCAAACCCCAAGGTGACACATAGAAGAATAGAAGGTGAAGGAAAAAATATTGAAACACCCATTCAAAATAATTCAAATAGAGGTCCATGCAAAGATATTCCAACTAATTCTCACATGCTTGAGTCAGGAAGCATAGCAAAAAAATTATTGAACTTTCTAGTGTCAAAGTCGCCATTCAAAGTAGTGCCTTTCAAGGAGGTAAAATTAGGGTTTATTGATTTGTCTAAAATTTGGTGGAATGATAAGGAGTTATTTATTTATTTATTTATTTTTGGTTTGTAAAGTTTTTATCAAGGTTATTTTGCATTGATAAGTGTGCTATTAGAATAATTAGTTTTTATAATTGTTCTTTAAAGCATTTTCTTGGAGAAATAAGTAGTTAGTGAGAAGCTCTTTATTAAAGTTTTTTTTTGAAAGCTTTATTTTAATTTTTTTAATTTCAAAAGCCATAGAATATTTGCAAATAATTTAATTATGGAGAGATAAGGAATTCTACTTCAAATTTAGGAATTTTTAAATTTGCAAAATTCTTAGTTTTATAGTTTCTAATTAATTAGGGAGTCATAAGGTATTCAAAAACAATTTATTTTTTGAAACTAGACATATTTATTTAGGGAGACATAAGGTAGACTACACAAAAAGGAAATTAATGGAGAAATTATCAAGAGGGACTTATCAACATAAAAAATATTATGGAAGGATACAAGATCACAATTAATTTAACATTCTTCATAATTCTTATCAATAATGCAAGATAACATCAAATAGATATAATCATGTGGTTCAAAAAGATAGAGATATTTGGTACATACATTTTGGTGCTACCCATCATATGTTTGACAATTACAATGGTTTGATTGTCTATAAGTCAAAGACAACTTTAGTTTGAAGTTACAGATGGTAAAACCTATCTCGTTCATGGTTGTGGATGTGTAACACCTAGTACATCATTTTTTGATTTTATGTTACATGATGTCATGTATGTTCTTGGATTGATATCTAATATCATTTTAATGACCAAGCTATTAGAAAGCAAAAGAATGATTAAGTTCAAATTTTTAAATGGAGTTAATAAGTGTCTCATTAAAAATAAAAATAAGATAGAACCTACAGGATCAATCAAGAATGGAATATATGCTTTAGACTCAAATATTTTCTCTCAAGATCTTGTTCTAGTTCAAAATAACATTGTTGAAAATTCTGAGAGACAAAATATAGGAAATGAGAATCAAGGATATTTCTATTAATAAAAATTTTGGGTCAATCCAAAATTCAAGATGATGAAAAATATGAGAGGTCATCAACAAGTTACATTACAAAGTTATCTACAAATAAAATAATAATGGGATAAAGACTTTCAAGAGGAAGGATAACTAGATCAAGATCTAGTCCATTATAAAGTCAGATAAGGATGAAAATCGTGTTGAAGACTAAAGTCTTTAATAACCAAATAATGTAATACAAGGGGGTGTTGGAGAATATTACATTATTTGGTACATGCCAATGTACCACATTGGTACAATATTAGATTAGGTGTGTGTCTTAGATTAGAGTGTGAGTTAATATTTCATGTAATGTAATAATATATAGGAAATTCACAAGTGTCCATTATTTAAGAGTGCACTTGTATTCTTAGAATAGGAAAGTGAAGAGTTTCAAAGAAGACTGAAGGTCAAGAGTGCACCATATGAGGAGTCACATACAATCATATTTGTGACAACTTTATAATTGGTATAAATAATGCATAGCTTATTATATGCATTAGTAGACCTTTATTCTATATCATTTTCAGTATTTTTGTGCATTTTTATGTAATTATTCTATGAGTATTTCAAAGTTATTTCTTGTGTTATTATCATCTCTATTGAGTTATTTATATTGCAACTTTATTTTGTTCCCGTGGTTATTTTATTGTAATATTTACATTAAGTTTTAGGCTACAAAAGCTATCAAGCATGTACCTAGATAAATTTGAAGTGCCTCCTTTGAGATTTCATCTTCTTCCCTATTTAGTTCTCTATAAATATACCAAAAAGTAAAAGCTTCACTTCTATCCACAACTTATTTTATTTGAAAGAAGATTGGTCGTAAAATCATGTTTTCCATCCTAAAAACACTAAGAATCCAGTTTATTACCACCTGTGAGTCTCCATAAATTTGAATTTTTTGTATTCCTTTTGATTATGCTAAATGAACCAACAGTTTGAGGACCATAATTTTAGCATAATTATTAGAACCTTCTCCCAATCCAACCTTGAATTTAAAATAATGAGAGTAAAAAATATATAGTAATCCTCTTGCTCCACAAACTCCAAGGACCCCTTATCTAGCCCCATCAAAAAATCCCCAAGCCCCTAATTTAATAATATTTGGAGGGGTGATTTATCTATTTACCTTTGTTTTTTCTAAAACCTTATAGTTATAGAAACTTCCAATGATTTGGGAGGATACCTACCAAGTAGGCTTCTCACAATCCTAAAAAAATATTTCATTCCTTGATAACCATACTCCGCAAGACAAAAACAATGGGAAAGCTATAAAATCTTTGAAATACCTATTTGTAAACCAAGATTTTAATCACTCTTCTAAATAATCTTCTTGCCATCCTATAGGAAACTTTAATTGTGCTATACCTCCCTCCAAACATGTCTAGTAAAGGGGCAATCAACTAGTAAATGATCAATTGTTTCATTGTTTGACTTACATAAATGACACCTTCCTAGATCATTCCAATTATTCTTCTGTAATACCTCCCATGTTAGAACCTTATTTTTCATAGAAACCCATAGGAACATTCTTGTCTTCAATGGGGATGTTTTCTTGCAAAGTGTGTTCCACCACCATGTTGGATTGTCATTGCTATCCTCTAATGGAGTCTTATATCCCAACTTTGGAGTGTACTCCCCTATAGCTCCATTATTTTTCCAAACTAATTGACTAGTTTCCTCTTGCAACTTGATATGTCCAAATTTAAGGCTCCCCACATAATATTCCTATTGGCGTGCCTCCTAAACCTAAAGCCCTAACACTATTACTTCCTTCCATCCATGACTCGAGTTTATATATCTATATATATATAATTCTTCCATTTATTTATAGAATTAATGATATCGTATTGTGATATACATACATGGATTGTATCATATTGCTAATACTTAAAATATATGATAATCTTATAAGGAAGTATATAAACCAAAATATTTTGTAAAATGAAAGAGAAAGTTGGCATGGAATTCCTAGTGTTGATTTATTTGTATTTTCTTTTATCAATTATTAATATTACGTAAGACAATTGTGTGCTTTAAAGGTCCCAATAATTTATAATTACTAATGAACTATTGATTTAAAAGGTCATAAAAGTAATGATACCTCATAAAATGGTATTCAAACTAATTACTAATATTTGTGAAATGAAAAATCCCTTTGAATCCTTTCCTATTAGAGCACTTTCATGAAAAATAGATTCTAATATTTTGATATCTCAAAATCTAACATATTTAGAACCTATTAATAAATAATGCGGACATTGCTCTAATTTGGGTCAAATACTATAACATGTGCTTATATGAAATTTATAGAATTTATGATGATGGCATAATTATTATTCATATGATGTGAATGCTAGAACTATTAATGATACATTATCTCTCTCTCTCTCTCTCTCTCTCTCTCTCTATATATATATATATATATATATATATATATATATATATATATATATATATATATATATATATATATATATATATATATATATATATATATATATATAATAATTTATATACAGACCCATGATATTTGATCCTCTTGTGATGTACTCAATGGATGGATCAAAGGTTAAGAAGGCACTACCAAAGGTGAAAATTAGGTTTATATTTAATTTATCCATTCAATCTAGTTTTAATAAACCCCAAATCAGAAAGAATATATGCAGAGTAAATAGTGGATACCCTCTTATATTTATAGGATTCATTGCACATAGTTGTGTTTTGTGTCTAATTACAATATTGCCTTGATTTTAAGAGTGTAATTATTTAGCTAGAATAGTTATAATATAGATTTATTATTTTTTGTCCTATGAGGGAAATAATAGAGGTATGTCTTTTGGTTTTTATCGAGGAGACCTAAGTTCAAACCCTGGTATAAGGGATTGGGACCTCTTTCAAAAACCCATGCTTTACCCTAGCATTTTTTACCTAGAAGGGATAGGCTAGTTCGTAGCAACCAAAAGGTCAATTGATATACATCGAATGCTTGTTGGTAGGATACCCCGATTCAATTCCAAGGAGGTTTGGGGTTCCATTAAATTTGTATTTACCCAACAAGCTAGGTATTATAAAGGTCCCTACATAACAAAAAATATTTATATTTTGAAAGGATTAAATTTAGTGAAGTTCATAACTTGATTGATTGGACCAACATTTTCATAGTAAAAAGACTCCCTCTCTACTTCACTACTCACACATAGATAATTTGCATGACATAGAACTTAATAAATTTTGATTATTTGTATTATATATCTCTATTGTTGAGAGAAAATGGGAACAACACATTTGATCTTTTCTCACATGGATAAACACATTATGAAAAAATGATCCTACAAATAGTGTTTAAGTAGCATTTGATATCCTTCTCTATTAGAAAAACTAAAACTAAGTAATAATATTATTTGATCTTAATTTTATTTGAAAATAAAAATAGGTAATTGATTATTGTTTTAAAAGAAAGAGAAAAACATGTTTGTTACCTTTGTAGGGGTTACTCTAAATTGTATTTGAAGACACTAAATATATACTTCTAATTACCCTATGTGTAATTTATTACAAAGATAAATTGATTTTATTTCTTACTTATTTAAGGATACATAGGTTTTAAAAGGAAAAGTGGATATGCTTTGTTAATTCTTTTTTTTTTAATTAATTTTAATGAGCATTGTCTTGAACCCTATTTGTTGGTTTTAACTATTTTTGCATTGGTATTAAAATAGTGTTGAAGTATTTAAGAGGGTTTACACTCTTGTTGAACTTTGTGAAGTATTTACTATCCTTAAAATATTAGTATCAAAGCATTATTTTAATCAAATTATTCTATTTTTTTACTCATTAAGCATATGAGGGATTTGAGTTAGAATAAAGTAATGGGTTTTGAGCCTGTCATTGACATATTGTATAGAAGGATATAAACATTATATATTTATTTGGTTAATATTCCTTATATGCTCTATTAGAATCAATTTTTTTTATTGTCAACTCATTCCATTTTTAGGTATTGTTTCATTGCTACAAAAATATTAGATGTTTTATTATAGAGATTTCATAATATCTCTATATAACTTGTAGTGAATTCTTGCTACACTAAAAATTACCTCAATCTTAAATAGATAAGGTGAAGCATAAAATCAAGCATTGGATAAAGCACAATCTAAAGTTTTGATAAACAATATCCAAGAATAAAAAAGGTCTAGAAAGACACAAGCAAACAAAATATCCAAAATCAAAAGTTATGGAACTTTCGACCAAAGATGCAAAACCAAATTTTTGATGTGATAAGTCTTGAGGTAAAAGAATTTTTTTTGAGATTAGAAAATAGTAATTGCATTGGAGCTAGATGGTGATTAAAATTTCAAAGGTCAAAACCACCCATGTTCAAAATTTTTAGAAAATCACCTAGGCCTCAAACATTGTGTTGAGGTGTACAATATTTTGAGAAGTACAATCTTCCACCTACAAAGAACACATAGTGTGTATTAAATAAAATGGCATGGAAGTTGCAAAAAAAGAAACCTCAAACCTGGAACATTAATTACAAAGATATTATGTATTTAGACTTTCGGGATTCCCAAAATGGGTAGGTAGCAATTGAACATCCAAGGGATCAAAAAACCTAGCATTAATGGTTCCATATCTAGAGAAATTAAAAGGAATTCAACTAAGATATGATCTGATACCACGAACAATAGTCACATTGAAATATCTACACAATTTTGGAGGGAAACTCTCTCTAACTATAATATATAAATAATAATAGTCTTAGATTTGTAAAGCATCGATAAATTTACATTTTTAGTCTTTTGTAATATTTCATTTCATTTATTTGTATAGAGAAGTTAGTTCCTAAGTGACTTGTGGGAAAATCTAACCCTTGTTCTTGGCATAATATTTGTAAGAATTATTTTACACACACACACATGGAGGTTTGTGTCAATTTTTTGACTATCCATATATGGATCTCATGCTGACCTATTTTTGTGTGTATTTATTTGTAGTTTTTACCTAAATTTTGAGTTTTATTGGTATGTGTGTGTGAGAGGCCTGCATTTATTTTTAGACTAGCCTTCTATGATTCTCGCACAAACCCATTTCTTCATGTGGACATATATTGGTAAATCTCATTTGGAATCATCAATGTCAAGGAGAGGAAGTGTTCATTATTGGAACATAACGTTCAAGCCTATTACGTAGGGAGATATTAGCAAATAATTTAGTGCATTGCCACCCTGGTAGCTTAGTTTTTTTTTCTTTTTTGATTTATTTTTTGTCTATTTCTTGCATCTCTTTTTTACCTACATTCAAGTGCACCTAAAAATCACAGCATAACAAGGAGCCAACCTTGTAAAAAACTCCCAAAGGATCCTAATTAATCTAGACCCTGTATTCTTGGTTGGGGCCCTGTCAAGTTGCTCCGTGTGAGGTATAATTGTTCTAATTGATACAATCAAAGAGGACAACATAACATATTATCACCATAATAAACATGATATGAATATGAGTATATAATTTATTATAGAGTATATACTTAGTTATTTTACCATGATGAAGCAATTGCATGCTTATTTTAAATCCAATATTAACTCCTTTTAGAATCATTTATGTACAAGCCATTGCTATTCCAAAGTGATATTAGTAATTAATCTATTTAAAATATATTTTCTTCTCTTATACATTTACATATTTCATTGAATGCTTGTGATTATGTCTGTGCAATAAGGGTAATAGATTATTTGCATAAATTTTTTCTTACTTTTTATATTTAATTGAATGGCTAATGAGACACAATATTGAAAAAAACTATGGGTAGTTTGTTGAAGTAATCAATACTTGATAAGTGAATTCTATTATTAATCTAATAGATGATTTATAGTGAGAATGATGGGTTCTCTATTAAACATCTTATTTATAAGCTAGCATTTATTTTGCTAGATTACATTATCCAAAAGTGTAATGTGATAGTATTTTGGTTTTAAACTCACTATAGAATGTGTTATGACCAAAATAACTTGGTGATATGTACATAACTTTTTGTACCATGCATGGCCTCATATTGATGCTTACTAAATCTAGTGAACTATGCATGACTATTATAAGTTGCCTTTATTTTTAGATCTAATAATAACATAAATTTATACTATGATTAAATGACACCTTAATATTATTAGTTGATTATATCTCACACACATGTATATATGTATGTATATACACATGAGTGTACTAGATTAAAATTAGAAAACTTGATTGTGATGGTTTGCTTTATTGTTCTTGTTTTATACCCACTATAGTAAATATGGGTTAGTCATTTTTGTTTTAAGTCTTATTATAATATTCAAGTCTTCATTATTTTATATATAATAGTCCCAAATTGTTTATAATAATGGAAAATTCTAGAAAGATAACTTATCAAAATGAATGCATGAATGTTGATCCATATTGATCCTTATTGATTAAAAAAATTCTACTAATGAATATAAATTATGTTGATCATATTATCAATTCTTAAACAATATGGATGTAAGTAAAATTTCCTTATTGGTAATTGGGAATTTAGAGAAGATACTTTCAGTCTAGAGGAAAGGTGAATATTAGTTTTTTGATCATGGAGGATAACAATATTAGGTTGAGCTGTTGCTCTTGAATGTGGACATTGAGGTCCAAACTATTCTGGAGAAGGGGGATTTTGACATTTTTTTAAGAGATTTGAAGGATTTGATTTGGAATTGTCCAAAAAA
Organism: Wollemia nobilis; assembly: GCA_028583015.1. NCBI lineage: Eukaryota > Viridiplantae > Streptophyta > Pinopsida > Araucariales > Araucariaceae > Wollemia > Wollemia nobilis. The sequence continues at coordinate 1,424,816 of JAQPPZ010016564.1, forward strand.
ATCACCTACAAATGGTCAGTTGGGAAGATGAAATATTTTAGATGTAATTTTATGATTAATTTGATGTTGCTAGAGGAATTCACCACCTTTGTAGCTAAGGAAGAATGTATACTTAGAGAGAAACACTCCTTTGCAAGGGAGATGCCAAAATTATTTGAAGCGGATGAGCATCCTTGCTGAGAGGAGAATAGGGTTGCTAGGGAGTGACTCCCTCATCTTTGGAGAAATATGGTCCAAACCATAATGCATTACGTTACTTTGGATTCAAAGAAGTCAATAGTTCACAAATTCTACTTTACCTTCCTTAACTGTTTATAGTGAGGAAGGAGAATATGAATATACATTCCTTCCTCAATTGAGAAGACTTTTGTTGACATGTAGAAAGGGAAAGTGTATACTCCTTTACATTAGGGCCAATTTTTAATATTTTTAAGCATGTTATGGAAAAGCATGACTTGTTAGGCAAAATATTTATGGGAGCCCAAAGAGATGAAGATGCAAGAATTGAAAAGAAAAATAAAATTTGCAAATACCAAAGAAAGGTTGGGTTCTAAATATTTGAGGAGTACTTTATCAGAGGAATAATCTAATGAGTCAAAGGAGACATCTCCTATGCACATTACTGTAGGGATATCCAACATGGTAAGGTTGGGAAAGAAGATTAGTCGGTGGTTCCTAAACATACCTTCAAGCTTTTTAAATTATCTAAGCCACTCTCAAAAGCAAAATTGGTGGATGTTTTAGACAAGGAAGATAAGGAAGAAGTTGTGAGCCATTATGAGAATGAGACTCAAGGATTGCCTACTCCTCAAGATTCTCCAAATTTTTACTTCAAGAAAGAGCATGATGGGAAGAGATTGAGAGTTAAAATGGAGATGGTTGGTAGTCTCCTGCTGGAGCATACTCTAGGAGACCTATAATAGAGTTATTTGATATTAAAAGATAAGATTGAATCAAGTATGAGAATGAGTTAGATGCTGGCCTGTAACCTAGTGGAGTCTACACTTTAGTTTGAGGATAAAATATAATCAATTCCCTTGCTAGTTTGTAGGAGTTGGAGAAGAATTATTAGGAGATTAAGTCCTATAGCTTTTTTAGGGCCATGGTCATTTTGGTTGTTTTCTGTTGGGTATTTTTATTTTTCTTGGCCTTGGAAGATCTTTACTTTATGTGTATCATTGCAAAATAGCTAGTTTCAATTTAGTTGATGTATTATTTTTTGGATGTTTCAAATATGAGGTTGGACGTTGATCTGCAAGTGATATTTTGTACAAGGTTTGAGGTGAATTTCAAAACCCCTTCTTATACCATAATAATAATAAAAAATATTATCAATACTTAATAAATAACAATAATTTTGATTGTATGCTATTATTTTTCCTAGTGATAATTTATTTCTAGCATGGGAAATAATGTGTAAGATAGTTTTTTGATCATTAAGGCATAAATGTATTAATGCATATCCATGAATTGATGGTTTCATATTTTCTTTATATTAATAGAATAATGGAAGGTTTGTTAGTAGTTATATAAAACCATGATAGACAATGATAGCAACACGATATTAAATGGTATTGCTTTTTTTTTGTTTTAATTTTTTTTTTGCTGGATAATAAGGGATTGTACTTGGGTTCCCCACCCTTGAAAAATTAGATATATCTTCTTTAGAGCTTGAGAATTTACAAATATATACACTTATAATATCAATTGATATGCTATAGCTAGCAACCTACATCATTTTACATAAAATTTTTGAATTCTTGATTTTTATTTTCTAGATCTTTTCAAAATTCTGTGTGAATACATTTAATCCAAAATTTTATATCTTTCTTAATATTTTCCTAAAGAAACCTTCAAAATGCCAAAAATTCACCTCTACTATCTATGCTTTGCATCTTAGTAGAGTAATATTTCCAAAACATCGCACTATTATAGTTCACTTTACCAAATCTGGATTGCTAGTTTCCTTCCTAGAACATAAGTGCAACCACACAAAATATAATAAATAGTCTAAATGAAAATACATATTTTTACAAAATAAAGTAGATATTACCAATGGAAAATATTAAAGTAAATCTTAATCATTAATTGATTCAGGTAACCAACAATTTTTTTTAGCTTCAACTAAACTTTCTACTTCCTCTAACCATGGAAAGGAGAATTTAACTTCACGATATTCAATCAAAATCCTTGTATTGGCTAGCTTATCTGCACATTGTTTTCCTTCCCTTAATATATGTGTAAACATGATTTCTTCAAACTCTTTAGAAAGATATTGAATTTCCACAATTATCTCTTGTATGTTCCATGGACCCTTTGATTTCCTCAAAATTGCATTTATTACTATGAGAGAATAACCTTCCATAAAAAATCTATTCCATTTCATTTTTTTACATATTTATAACCCTTCTAAAGCTTCTCAAACTTTAGGTTCATTATTTGTCTTAAATACACTTTTGAAAATATATTGAGACAAAATCCCTCCTCCATTATTTATAATTATTCATCCTCCTCCTGTTGGTCCTGTATTTCCTTTAGATGCTCCAAAAATATTTAATTTAACCCACTCCACATATGGTGGTTTCCACTTCATATTATTTACCTTATTTTTTCTTCTCTTCTACCTAATATCATAATTCCATATAATGACTTGACTCCATCTATCAAGGCTCTCTACTTCCAAATTAGGGACTCGGTGAGTTGATAGGGTTGGTTTAGACTCATCTATGGATAAACATATCTTCTTTTTCATTACCTCTAAACTGCTTTCCATTTCTTTAAATATTCTTCTATTCCTTTTAGCTATATAGTACAAAGTATTGTATCTTTTGATATATTCCACATTGTATGTAAACCATAAATTTTATAAGTGCTCTGCCATTGCTTTAACCAGTCTTTGATTATGCTATTCATCACCATGCATTTACCAAACATATTAAGAATCCATTGCCATAGATTTCAGACTATTAAGCAATGTCCTAAGAGATGTTCTATACTCTCTTTCTCCTTATTATAGAAAACACATTGAGAGGGGCCATGAAAATCCCTTTTCATAAGGTTATCCCAGGATAAAATTCTTCTATGACCTACTAGAAAAACAAATATTTTGACTTTAGGAATGCTTGGGCTATCCCAAATATCTCTCCATATTTTAGTGATATTATTATTTTTTTGGTGTTGAACATTATATCCACTTCTTGTTGTGTATTCTCCTGAGCTATTCAACTCCAAAATTAATTTATCCTTGGCTCCCCTTGGAATAATCACAGTTTTTATATTTCTAATCAATTGCCTCCTAGCATCAATGTCTTGTATACTTGTAAAAAAATCTTCTTTCCATTTGTATCTTCCTTCTCGATACTTGTACAAAATGTTTGAAACCCTATCACCATATTTATCTTGAAGTAATATCATCCAAGGTTTCAAAATTGGATCTAAATTGAGTGGTTTTTATCACACCAAGTATCCATCCAAATATATTTTTTCTCTAGTTCCTACCACCCATATTAAACCTTTAATCATAAGATCAATATATTTTTTTAAACCATTCCAAATAACAGAACCATTTGGTAGAGATAAAGTAGTAAATATTAAACTTGGGTCATTGGGATCAACATACTTACTTCGAATAATTCTTACCTATTGTCTTTGACTCTCTTTGTACAATCTCCAGATAACTTTTCCCCTAAGAGCTAAGTTTGCATCTATAAGAACTCTTAAACCAAGACCTCCCCTAGTTTTATCATCACATAAATTGGTCTATTTCACTAAAGAAATTTTTATTTTATCATGTAAACCTGACCATAAAAAGGATTGCATAATATAGATTAAACTTTTTTCAACTGATTTTGGCATAGAATACAATGACATATAATATGTTGGAATGGCTTGTAAGACTAACTTAATTAACTACACTCTTCCTGCTAATGATAACCATCTACATTTCCAAGCTAGAAGTTTATTCTAAAATTTACTAATAACTGAATTCCATAAATCTATCCTCATTATCCCCTCAAATAAAGGCACCCCTAGATAAGTTGTTGGTAAATATGCCTCCTCCATTTGAAGCAAACTACAAAATTCTTGCTTTGATATTAATAGGAGTGTTAAGAAAATAAATTTTGGATTTAGTCCTATTAACTGTTTTCCCTAAAGCTCTTTCATACTATTTTAAAAATTTATTCAAAGCTTTGGCCTCATTTATCCTTGCCCTTCCAAAAATGGCTATATCATCTACAAATTGTTGATGGGTGATGTTATCAATGTTATTACTAACCTTAAGTCCACTTATAAGCCCATATTTGTAAGCCTTCTTTAAGTTCCTACTCAAAACTTTTACCATAATAATGAAAAATAAGGATATAGACGATCTCCTTGTCTAAGGTCTCTTTAAAATATTATGTCACTAACCCATTGACCAACACTGAATAAGAAACTATAGAGACACAAGTTTTAATCCATCTAATCCATTTCTTCTCAAAACCAAACTTATCTAAAACTGCAAAAAGAAAATCCCATTTAACCCTATCATAGGCTTTACTCATATCAAGTTTTAATTTCATTGCTTTCTCTTTTATTGAAGTTGTTGAATGTATAACTTCATGAACTACTATGATCCCGTCCAGAATTTGTCTCCCTTTCACAAATCCTCCTTGATATTTTGAAATAATTGTTTCTAACAATGGCCTTAATCTATTCACAATCACTTTCTAAATAATATTATATGCCATATTACATAGGCTTATGGGTCTAAAAGAATCAAATAATTCAGTATCCTTATTTTTTAGAATTAGGGTAAGATATGTAGTATTTATTTTATAAGGTATGTATTATTTTACCCTAGAATTTTCCACTACCACCAATAAATAATCCTTCAGTATATTCCAATTATGTTGGTAAAAGGTTGTAGAGAGCCCATCTAGACCTATGGATTTATCTTTATTAAAAGAGAAAAAAACTAAATGAAGTTCTTCTAGAGTAATAGGCTCCATTAATTTCCTATTTTCTTCATTAGTTATAACTGAAGGAAGATCTTAAAGAAGTTTATCATTAAGAACTTCGGTCCCCTCTAAACCTAGAATATTAAGATAAAACTATTTTTCTTCATTTCTAATTTCACTCTGATCTTTAATCCAAACCCCTTCTATTGATTTAATTCTACTAATTTTGGAATTTGATCTCTATACTATAGCCATCCTATGTAAAAAATTTGTATTTTGTCTCCTTTTAACCAAGTCTATCTTGATTTTAATCTCTATAAGATATCTTACTTACTCAAAATATTATGATATTCAATAAGCAACTCCCTTTCGTCTGAGCTTGGATTATTATCATCACCTTTTTGAATTTTTGAAAGTTTATCTTTTAGTTCTTCTTTCTTCTAAAAAATATTTCCAAATGTTTTCTTGTTCCATTCTTTTAATCTAGATGTCATAGCTTTAATTTGGTTTGGAAGAGCATACAACCCGCCATTACCTAAATAATTCCATGTTTGAGCTATCATATCAATAAATTGAGGATGTATTCCCACATCTGCTCATATTTAAAATATGATATTTTTGAATTCACTTACCACCATTTTAACTCTTATTGGCCATTGATATGAACCAATCCTTGTTAAGGTATTAATTTTAGCACAACTTCCTTCATCTAGCCAATGATATGAGAGAATGCATATGCCCAATTTTTTGCTATTAGGTTCTAACCTCTCTTGTTGTTGGTCCAAGTATAGTTGTCTTCTTCAAAATCAACATCCCATACATTATTGTTTTGAATAAAATATGAGAAATCTTTCATACACTGGGTCAATTTCCTAATTCTCCTAAAATTTTCATCCAGCTTGGTTATGGAATTAAAAACTTCAATGATCATGAATCAAGTTTCTTGGTCTTTACTTCTCATAAAGGCTTCAATCTCACTCTAAACTTCTAATATACCTAACTGAGTTGTAGGTCCATAGACATTGATAAGGATAAAATGAATATCTACAAAGTAGCAAGTCATTAAAGAGGCTATCCAATGCCTAGTTTTAAGAATGGTTACACAAGAGGTTCTATAAGGGTTTAAATAGGTTAGAATTCCCCCTACCGCTCCTTCAGAATCCATAGCATTCCATTCACATCTTTTCCATACTACTTTCATATTTTTTGAAACTTCTTTTGTTATTTTAGTTTCTTGGATACAAATAATATTAGGTTTATTACTTAAACATAGGTACCTAATACACCTCTACTTTGAGGGGGCATTAGCACCCCTTATATTCCATGAGACAATAATCATACCCCATTAGGGAATTTTGGCCCCTTTTACGTATTACCAATATCATTTTGTTGTTTGGTAAAGAGAAGTTCAACCAACTTAGTTTGTGTTCCTTTCTCTATGTTTGATCTTGCTTCCTTGGATCTTGCTTGATAATTTGAGGGTTTTCCTATTTTTACCTTACCTAAACCAGGAGTAGGTCTTATTATTCTATTTCTCAATATTCTTTCACAATTTTATTTTTTATCATATTTATCCTCTCCTAGCTCTATTATAGAAGCTTTTGACTTGTCCTGCTCATTTTTTGGTATTTCCTTATTAATGGCAAATGTATTAACTTCTAAAACTACATTTTCTTTACCAATTATTTTCTCTTGAATGGTGTATGGTACTTCAAGAGAGTTTTTAAAAATTGATCAGATACATTCCTTAGGTTCATCGAGAATGTTATTACTTAAATTAGGATCATACTAAATAGACGGTTCCTTGTTAATATGTTGAAATTATTGTATTGTGTCCTCTATGTTTTGATCTACTTTTTCTTCATAGGCTAAAGCCTCAAAAGAGTTGGTATTTCTTCCAATATCCTTCCTTATTGGTCTCCACTATTTATTTTATTTTATTTTTCTAGATATATTTTTTGGAAGTTGAAAACCATCTTCAACCATAACCATTCATAAGTTTCTCTTGCGATTTTCTATAAATGATTATTTTGAGCTCTTCTTAGGGCATGATATCTCAATATGCCCCACCTCATGACATATTATACACCTAAAAGATATGTTTTCATAATCTATAGTTTGGATTCTGGTAAAGCTTTACTTATATCAATCATGAGCAATATTCGAGCATAAATAGCCAAAAATCCATAATTTATCGTATCTAAAATCTCAAGGAATTTTCCTAGAGTGTTTCCTATTGCCTTGAAGGTATCTATTTTCCAAATTTTAATGGGTAACCGAAACATCCTAATCCAAACTGGTACTAGGGATAGATTTACATTTTAAGGACCCCCTTTCAGGATTCTTTCTCTTTCTTCCCTAAAAAAAATGGCTAGGAATAAATCTTTGGGAAGAAATGATAGAATCACTCTTGGAGACTTCCAACTCCTATAAATCCATTTTCTCAAGGCTAAAGACCATGGGCAATATCCATTAAATTTACCAAAAGCTTCCCTATATTGAAGAAACAATGATCTCTTTGAGGTGTGCTCACTAACCTCTACCAATAGAGATGATTCTAAGGATTTAAATATAAATTTGTCTATGGAAAGGAAACTAAAACTCATAATCTATTGAAATTTAATTGAATGTCCTATAGCAAATATAATATTTGATAAAAACTTTATTAATTTTTCATGCATAATTTCTAAGATAAAGAAAGGGAAACAAATATCTAAAATATTCTTTGTCCAGATAGAATATCTTGCCTCGCTGAAGTCCTAGCCCTTCACTGCTCTTCCCATTGTTCGAACCCTAGCTAGAAAATATTTGCAATTTCATTTTTCATGGCTTGAAAAATCGTCACTACCCTTGTTCTAAATGGTTGAATTCATAGGGTCGTATATCTCTCAATATTGCTCTAATTTTTATGTATGACCACTCATTTCAAAGCTATTAAAATTCTACATAAGTCAGTCCAAGAATCAATTGAATTGTATAACTCTTCGCGAAGATATAGCTCCTAAAATATGAAATACTTTTCAAGAAAAACCCTAATCCTTCGCACTTCATGACCTTTCTAATTTCTTATAAACATTTGATATTGTATATATTTTCTTATATTTTAGAATCGATTTGGCAAAAGGAATCCACTTTTTTAGTAATTATCTAATTAATAAGGCCATTTCTAAAATATGTGGATACTATTTTAAACTGTTCTTGATTTAATTATCATGTGAGAAAATGACCAAGAGTATTTGATACAAGTAATATCTTGTTTTTTAATTTTATAAAACTAGGTGATGTAATTATGTTTCAAATGGGGTAATAACACGTACTTTAAAGAATTCATATATAACTCTATTAATTTCCTAGCTACACATTGTAGGATTACTATTGTAACTATCTTATTCAATATTTAAAAAAACCATATTACCTATGATTAAAATCTAAAATAATAAATCTTCCCTAAATCATGATTGATGTTCTAGGACTACATGGGTAGGGTTTGAAATACTTTATCATACTCATACTTAGTATGTTGCTTTGTGTATGTTATCCTTTAAGCTATACTATGACTGTATTGAATTATGCATATTAAACTTACCAATAAGAGTTTTCTTGAAATATATTTATTAAATAAATTAATATCTAAATTTACACTTAGGATGTAAAAATATTATCATAAACTAAAGATAAAACACTTACATTTATTCATTTAGCATAAATTTTATAAAATGAAGTTAATATGTTTTGGATTTTATCCAAACATGTCATTATTTTTTTAAAAATGATTGTCTAAACATAATTTAATAATTTAATAATGAATATGTGCACTTGATTGTAACTGTAACTTCATTTTATATGATATAATATGGTTTTACATATGGAAGGTATAAATATATATTGCATTAGTAATTAATCCTTTGGCCTAAAAGAATAAATTTATTTCTACCATATCCTCTCTCCTCATGTTAATTCTTATGAAGAGAAGTGAATCAAATTATGCATTATAATTGAGTAGATGGAGGTTGTATATTTAAGAGAGAATTCTATTGAATATGATAAAATAATAGAATTATAAAAAATGCTAATTTAAAGTCATAACACAACTTATATTTGTTTAACTACATGACTTATACCTTTTATAGTAACATCACTTCTAAAATGAATAGACTCAACCTTGTAGTAGATGATCAATAATATACCATTATTCATATAGTAGTTAGCATATATATCAATTCTTTCATTTCTTTCTACCATTAATGACATCTTATTATAATATACATAAATGGATTGTGCGACATTGCTAATACTTATTGTTGTCATATCTAAACAAACCCATTGGGTGGACAGGGGTGTTTGCACCTTACGTAGAGTGAAACAACAAAAAGTGCCACAGTTTGGATAGGAAGAACTAATTGTGGTTCAACCTCTAGGGTTTTTAATTGAGGTTGTCTCCTTATTGGATTTTAACTCCTTGATGTGTAGTAAACTCCATGAGGAGGTCAGGGGGTAGCAAAAATGAATTGCAATGAAAGTTAAAAATGAATAAATCAAATGCTTGTGGAAATTAAAGTCCTAAGCTATGGAGGTGATGAGCTAAAGAATTAAAAGAAACCCTAATTTTAACTATAACAAGTGGAAATTGAACACAAAAAGTGTCACCTATGGCTAGTGAACACAACCAAGCAAAACACACTACTAGGAACAAAGACAAGCCAAAAGGAGAATAGGGTGGAATTAGTCTTGGATTTCATTAACATGCAAAAATGATTATAAGGTAATGAGTCTGAGAGGTATTTATGCTCCTTAAGCATGAGAAAAGGATGAGGCTTCCATTGTTATAATAGTATAGAAGGATGAAAGGAAGAGCCTGCAATGCTGAGTACCAGACATGAGCAAATAACTTCTAATAATTTTTATAGTAAAATTGGGTTAACTTATAAGCTTAGAGGAGGGTGCTTTCTTTTCAAAGTTCTATGCATAAGGCCTATGGACATATCCTATATATGTATATGAGAAATCCTTTTGCAACTTGCATGGCAACAACTTCAATCTAAATCTATGGTCACAAATGTTGAAAGCTTCTAGACATTTGGATGATTAGTGTGGCTAATTGGGTTATCTACTACTATGTTAGGCTAGTTGCACTAAAACTCTCCTACAATGCTTCTATTAGGGTGCATCATTCTACTAAAATGGTGGACATGGCCTCTATGACTAGCATATGTGGATAAGATAGGCTCATGCAATAAGCTTGGCCATGAAATTCAAGATTTGAGACCATTGAAAGATGTCTTATTTAATGCTCCTTCACCTACTCCTCTTATGTGCATGACTACCATGTATCTTTGGACGGGGTAGAAACTCATTTAGCTAATGACAAGACTTATCCTTAGAGTGCTAGGTTTCTTCTCCTTTGGGCTCCCAACTAATTACCATGTGTTTCAATTTGGCTTATGTTAGAGCTCTTCTCCTTATTAGCTATTTTCTTGGTTATAAGGACTGTGTAGACCATTACATTTATTGGATATTTTGAGTAATTCAGTTGTCATTTATGTCAAGAGTCAGTTTTAGTGAGCAATGCAAGAAGAAGCAATTTTGTAATCAGTACAAAAGGAAAGTCCGCCTCTAGTTGGTCAGATCCGGTTCCAGGTGGTCAGATGAGGTTCAAAGAGCAATGAAGAGGGCCAAGCAAAATAATATTATAATATTAAAATGGCAGATTTAAATTAATTATAAATTAATTTAAATAATCTCATTATAAATTAAATTTTTCATTAAATTAATTAAATTTTAAAGTTATTAAGTTAATTATACATTAATTATAAAATTAATTTATATTAATTAAATAACCCTAATATTGGGTTATAGAGGTTAATTATTAACTCTAATTCAAAATTCAAATAAGGTGCCGACGTTCCTAAGGCATTGGCCTTCGTGTATAAAAAGAGGGCAAGAACCTTAGTCTAAATTTGAATTCCATTATCGATTAATAAAAGATCCAAGAGATTCGTGTGCAAGGAAGAGACAAGTTTTCATGTGTTTTGAAAACATTCAGTGGTAGAAGAGATAACAAATAGGAGTGGGGTTCCTTTCACTATGCACAACATTGTGTAGTGTAGTTGGCAACAACGGGTAGCGCTAAGTCGTTCGATAGGTGAGGAGAGTAGGGTTTGAAACCCATTGAGTTGGTTTTTCAAGAGAAGAGGGTATTTTGTTTTACGTTGTGCTGATCAGAAAGGGATAAGAGGAAGGTTTGAGCCTTCCCCTTCATGTGGAGGCTTGTAGCCAACGTGGTGGGGTAGCGCCTCGATAAGGCGCTCGGTTGGGAGTGGTCTCATGTTCAAAATCCATTGAGGCCTTTTTGCTTGAGATAAAAGGTATGCATTAATGTTTGCATGAATAAAAATAAATATTTTGGAGGGTTATAAAGTTTTTTTTAAATTGGTTATTGAGTATTTGAGGGAGATAAAAGGATAGGCAATATTATTTTTGAGGGTTTGATTTTTGGAGGTTGTTAATTAAATATTGGATATTATAAGGAGTAATTGAGTAATTATTTTTTATGTATGCTTTGATGATTTCTAATTTCAAAGGAGTAATAAGGTGTATTTGAGTTGGATTATTTTTGTAATGCAAAAATATTTCTGAAAGAGTGCTAGTGTGATTTTTTGTTATCTAGCCTTTGAAATTGGAAAAGAAGATAAGTGTTATTGAGACAGATTTTTAAGGGCACTTCTTCATCAAACAAAAAAGTATGGGTACATATTCCTAGTGAGTAATTTTTGGATGTTGTGAATGCTAAGTTGGAGTGAAAAGGTTTGTTTGATAAGCATTTTTGAGTTTGATTGTTGAAGGTTTTTCCGAGTGAGAGTTGATGACAAAACCATTTTTTGATAAACATTGTTGGAAATATTAAGTAAATATTTCATAATCTTGAACTAGGGTTTGTGAAAGAACAAGAGTATCATTGTTATGTGAAGTTGTGAACTATCTTGAACTAGGGTTTGTGAAATAACATGAGTATCATTGTTATGTGATATTTTTTGGAAATAATTGAGTGAGTTTTTATATGCTTGGACTAGGGTTTGTAAGCAAGGATTGTTTCATTGAGTGATTGGTTGAGTAGAGTTGGTTGAACCTAGTCAAGTGGAAGTATTGAAGTGATAGTTCTAGTTTTGTGAAACAAATTGTTCCATATTCTGAATTGATTTGAGAAAGAGATTGAGTGTTTGTGAGTGTGAAGCATATTGAGTCTCTAACAATTCTCTATATGTTTCTGTGATAAAAAGAGAGATTGAAAGTGATTGAGCATTGTAGTGAGTGTAAAACATATTGATTCTTTAACAATTCTCTATATGTTTCTATGGTAAAAGGAGATATTGAAAGTGATTTTTGTGAGTGTGAAGCATATTGATTCTCTAACAATTCTCTATACGTTTCTGTAATATTGGACAAGTTCTAGTGAGGACTTGTTGAGCATATTTGAGACAAGTCTTGGTGAATACATGTTGAGCATATTGGACAAGTTCTAGTGAGGACTTATTGAGAAAATTTAAGGTAAGTCTTAGCAAAGACTTGTTGAACAGATTAGATAAGTTCTAGTGAGGACTTGTTGAATAGATTTTAGGTAAGTCTTGGTGAAGACTAATTGAGTGAATTGATGAGTGTGAGATTTTGTTGAAGCTTACAAGGTAGATTTGAGATAAGTATTTGAGAAGACTTGTGATTAGAGTTGGTTGATTGATTTGTTCAAAACTTGGGTTAAGGTTTAGAGAAGATCTAGAAGAGTTGATTTATGATTAAGTTAAGATTTATGTTAAGGATTAAGGACAAATATTGAGGATAGGTTTGTGCTAGAATGAAGGACTATGCTTAGTGTATATTTGAGGATAGATTTTGGTGCAGATTTTAGGATAGGTTTGTGCCAGAACATAGACAGATATTGAGCATATTTGTGCTAGATCGAAGGACTATATTTAGTACAGCTTTGAGACAGATCTGATACCAAGCTTTGGAGGTGACAGAAGAGATCCATTAGCCAGGGTAGTGAGGACAAGTCTTCTAAGTGAGGACATGAGTCTTCAATGGACAAAGGTCAATTATCTAGTGTAGTGGAGGCAACAGTTCTTCTAGAAGATCACCAACTAGAGCATATGAGAAAGGAGTTCTCCTATGGATAGATATCAATGAACTAGCTAAGGATATTGGTGTCTCTTGTGGATAGATATCCATAAACATGATTGAAGAACACAAGCTTATACTGAGAGGGGGGGGTGAACAGTATAAGACCACTTTTAACTTTATCTTTCAATACAACTTTCAAACCACTAACATGCAGAATAAAGATAGCAGTAATAACAGTAGTAAAACAATGCACAAAATGCAATCCACAAAGTGACACAGTAATTTACGTGGTTCACCCAAGGTGGGCTACTCCACGGATAAAACTTTTCTTCTAAAAGTTGTATCAAAGTCCTCTGGGAATCCTTCCCGATTACAATGTTTATGAGCCACAGCTCAAAGGAGACACCTTCCCCTAATTCAGCTTTGGCTGGTGATCCTCTAGAAGACCTCTATCTCTTCTGCCCTTAGCAAGTGGAACTCTATCCACAGAAGACACCTGTCTTCCCTGCTCTGGCTGGAGATCTCTGTCCTCAACTCTGTCACAGCAAGCTGGTCCTCTTTTCTGCACCAAAACACAGTCCTTCGGTCTGGCACAAATCTGTCCTCTTCCTCTTTTCTTTTCTGTTATAGTTCCTACTTGGTCGAAACCAACTTTTCACAGTCTACGCAAAGACAACAACACTCGATCAAATTATACTCTTCTGTGAAAAACTCAGCAACACATTCTTCGTGCATACAACAACACAGTCTTCGCATAAACAGCAGCACAGTCTTCGCATGAACAGCAGCACAGTCTTCCACACTTAGACGATTCGACGAAATGCACTCTTATACTGCAGTCAAACTTTGCACTCTACTTTTTCGATGATCGAACCTCACTGTCGCACTAAATCTGCGAACGCCACTCTTCGAACGCACACTTCGATCGATGCCCAAAACTGCTCAAACAACCCTCCTTTAATACTCACAATCTCAAGTTGAAATCTTGTTCTTAGTCGGTTGTTCAACCTTCAATCACGTCGGCTGTAAAACCCTGCGCTGCGTCGGCCCAGATTTAACTCTGTCGGCTTCACTGCCTCCCTGAAGCTTCTGGCGTGAAACTTCAACATGTCACGATATCGTGACACCTTTACCTGCCGTACACCCTCTTTAGCTTGTTGTAGCGATATCGTGACGCTTTTGCTTTTGTATGCTTCCTTCGCTCTTCTGTCATGAAATCGTGACACTTTTGCCTTTCGTTGACGTCATCTCACTTCTGTCATGAAATCATGATGCTTTAGACTTCAAAGCCTTCTTCTCCGCTTCTGTCATGAAATCATGACACCTTTGCCTCTTGCTGACGTCATCAGCAACTCTGTCATGAAATCATGACGCTTTAGACTCCAAAGCCTTCTTCTCAACTTCTGTCATGAAATCGTGACACCTTTGCCTCTTGTTGACGTCATCTGCAACTTTGTCATGAAATCGTGACACTTCTTGCTTCTTCAACCTTTTCTCGGTTTGCACTAGCGAAAATGGAACATGTCACGAAATCGTGATGCTTTTGCTGCCTTAAGCTCTTTTCTGCCAACTGCTCGCGAAACTGGAACATGTCACGAAATCGTGACGCTTTCGCTGCCTTAAGCACTTTTCTGCCAACTGCTCGCAAAACTGGAACATGTCACGAAATCGCGACGCTTTTGCCAACTGCAAGCTGCCAACTCAACCTGTCATGAAATCATGACACTTTTTGCATCCGTACAACTTCTTTGAAACATGTCACGAAATCATGACACTTCCTACAACTCAACACTGCCAACTCAACTTGTCACAAAATCGTGACACTTCCTGCAACTCAACACTGCCAACTCAACTTGTCACGAAATCGTGACACTTCCTGCAACTCAACGCTGCCAACTCAACTTGTCACGAAATCGTGACACTTTCTGCAACTCAACACTGCCAACTCAACTTGTCGCGAAATCGTGACAGTTTTGCCTAAACTTTCTCTCTCCTAAAACATGTCACAAAATCGTGATAGTTTTTCCAGCCACCTGCAAACTTTTTCTAACTTATCTTTTTCTTGATCTTTTGCAACTGGGCTACTCTGATTTTCTTGGAGACTTACTGACCAGTTGAAACCTTCATCAAAACACATACTTAGACATAAAAACAAATTGCTCCAAGAACTCCTTGACATCAAAAACAACAACTACCAAGAGCTCCTTGACATCAATGACAACAATTAAACTTAGGCAAAGGCAATGTACTCAAGGTACCCAAAATTGCCAACAATCTCCCCCTTTGTCATTGATGGCAACCCTTTACTAAAAACACATCTTAAAGAGCCAAAACTGAAATCAATCTCTTTGAAGTTTTGCTCCCCCTCACTTGAAGCTTTCCTCTTCACTTGAAGCTCTCCCCCTTACTCAAATCTCTCCCCCTTTGTCATCAATGGCAAAGGGTCACCTATGGGGCTTGGGACTAAGAATGAGCCTCTTAGCTTAGTCCCTCCCCCACCTCCTATTGAGGTGAATTAAAATAGGGTTGGGAGTGAAACCCCCATTAGACACTCATCATCATCAGTGTCTACAATTTCTTTGTCGGGCCTTTTCTTGAGCTCTTTGTTAATGTTTCTGTTCTTGGCACTTTTCCTGTTCTTGTTCTCATTATTTTTCTTGTCCACACTTTGATCCTTGGACCTGTTTATACCATTGTTCCTGTTCCTGTACCTTGGAAGATCAGCTCTGCACTGTCTGGCTGTGTGACCTGTGTTGTTACACTTGTAACAAACTGCAACATTATTTCTTTCAGGCATAGCTGTACTTTGAATCCGCCTATTCTGACTAACCCAGTTCCTGTTATTTGCATTGCAAAAAATTGCCTTGTGCCCGAACTGATTACAAGAGTAGCAATACCCTTGAAATAAATTACGACTTCTGAAGTTATTGTTACCCTTCTTGATTTGAGACATACAATGTGCAGCCATATGTCCAAACCTGTAACACGCAAAACATCTGTCGTGAAATATTCTTTTAATCGATCTCTTGGGTCCCGAGAACTTTTGTTTCACATTCAAAAATCTGTTTTCTATTCCTGCACATTTATCACTCACAGACTCATGATCTGAAGTACTTTCTTCATCAGAACTTTCTTCTTTTTGAAATCTCTTGCTAGATTCCCCAACCTGTTTCTTGTGCGGCTCAACAAAATCGAGACCTGTTTTATCTGTTGGATTTCTTTGATTTTTGATGAGAGACTTAACCTTTTTGGAGCTATCCTGAAATCTGTAGAGCTTATCCTTGTAATATTTATTTTCTTCTTTCAAGGAAACCATTTTCTGCTCTAACTCATTATACTCAAGAATCTTAGACTCTAACTCATCCTTGAGTTCCTGTGTTTTGGCTATAGAGAAGTCAAGACTTTCTATAAGATCGTCTCTCTCCATACAACATTCATCTAACTTAACCTTGAGTCTATCATTCTTCTTTCTTTCCTTTTCCAAAGCACCGAGAGCATTATTGAGTTCACATTCAAGATTCTCTATTTGATTGCACTTTGAATTATCAAGACCTTTTTCTGATTTCTTATTACTAGATGTGCTACCCTTTTCAAAAACCATACATGCATCTTCCTTATCATTTTTTGAAGCATCCTCATACATACTAGCAACCAATTCATTATTTGTGCAATCATCCTCAAGGTGCCCAAAATTTCCACATCTAAAGCATTTCATGACCGTGAATTTATGTTTCGGTTCTTCCTCTTTTTCTGAAATGAACAACATCTCATTTTCATTATCACTGGAAGAGCTTTCACTATCATTGCTAGAACACTTACTTACTTTGTCCAAATAGAAGCTCTTCTTGTTCTTGTGTGAATACCTCTTTTCTTGATTGTTGTGATCATCTTTGTTCTTTCTGTAATACCTGTGCTTTTCAGAATCCTTGCTCTTAACATCCTGTATATCTTCATCACTTTCATCTTTGGAAATAGTACAGTCAGTAGCATAATGACCATACTTTCCATAGTTGAAACATCTTATATTTTTCTTGCTTTTGTGCTTTCTAGAGAATTTGCCTTTCTTGTTGTAATATGCTTCTTCCTCACTAGAAGACTCATCACTCTCTTGAATCTGTTTGCCTTTTGATTTCTTGGTAGCTTTGAAAGCTGCCTCTTTCTTTATATCAACATTCACTTGAGTTCTCAGCTCAAAAGCTGCAAGAATACTATGGAGCTCATCCTTTTTCAACTTATCTAAATCTTTGGCTTCCTCAATAGCAGAAATATTTTCACTAAATCTATTAGGAAGAGATCTTAAAATCTTATCACACACATCATTTTCAGCAAGTTCAAGACCTAAGTCTTTCATGGAGTTCACAATCTCATCCATCCGAAGCATGTAGTCACTAATATTTTCATCATCATTCATCTTGAGTTGTTCAAACATACCTTTAAAATGTCTCAATTTGGCCTTTCGCACATTTGCATCACCTGTATGAACAACCTGCAATTGTTTCCACATTTCACTGGCTGTCTTGCAGTGAATAACTTTGGTAAGATCAGCCTTCTGTAAACCCTTCAGGATTGCATTCATGGCTTTTGAGTTGTTGTGATGTAGGAGCCTGTCTTCTTTAGTATAAGGACCATTTACAGGAATGGTGTACCCATCTTCAATAACTTCCCATACCTCATTACCAAGAGCCATAAGATAGACTTTCATTCTTGCACTCCACAGACCGAAATCTGATCCATCAAGAATAGGTGTTGCATTGCCACCTGAAAAATCCATTGTGTTCTTAACCAGTTCTTCCTTTCGGTTGTAAAACCTTTTCGAAGGAACCTGCTCTGATACCAATTGAAGAACACAAGCTTATACTGAGAGGGGGGGTGAACAGTATAAGACCACTTTTAACTTTATCTTTCAATACAACTTTCAAACCACTAACATGCAGAATAAAGATAGCAGTAATAACAACAGTAAAACAATGCACAAAATGCAATCCACAAAGTGACACAATAATTTACGTGGTTCACCCAAGGTGGGCTACTCCACGGATAAAACTTTTCTTCTAAAAGTTGTATCAAAGTCCTCTGGGAATCCTTCCCGATTACAATGTTTATGAGCCACAGCTCAAAGGAGACACCTTCCCCTAATTCAGCTTTGGTTGGTGATCCTCTAGAAGACCTCTATCTCTTCTGCCCTTAGCAAGTGGAACTCTATCCACAGAAGACACCTGTCTTCCCTGCTCTGGCTGGAGATCTCTGTCCTCAACTCTGTCACAGCAAGCTGGTCCTCTTTTTTGCACCAAAACACAGTCCTTCGGTCTGGCACAAATCTGTCCTCTTCCTCTTTTCTTTTTTGTTATAGTTCCTACTTGGTCGAAACAAACTTTTCACAGTCTACGCAAAGACAACAGCACTCGATCAAATTATACTCTTCTATGAAAAACTCAGCAGCACATTCTTCGCGCATACAGCAACACAGTCTTCGCATAAACAGCAGCACAGTCTTCGCATGAACAACAACACAGTCTTCCACACTTAGACGATTCGACGAAATGCACTCTTATACTACAATCGAACTTCGCACTCTACTTTTTCGATGATCGAACCTCACTGTCGCACTAAATCTATGAACGCCACTCTTCGAACGCACACTTCGATCGATGCCCAAAACTGCTCAAACAACCCTCCTTTAATACTCACAATCTCAAGTTGAAATCTTGTTCTTAGTCGGCTGTTCAACCTTCAATCACGTCGGCTGTAAAACCCTGTGCTGCGTCGGCCCAGATTTAACTCTGTCGGCTTCACTGCCTCCCTGAAGCTTCTGGCGTGAAACTTCAACATGTCACGATATCGCGACACCTTTACCTGTCGTACACCCTCTATAGCTTGTTGTAGCGATATCGCGACGCTTTTGCTTTTGTATGCTTCCTTCGCTCTTCTGTCATGAAATCGTGACACTTTTGCCTTTCACTGATGTCATCTCACTTTTGTCATGAAATCGTGACGCTTTAGACTTCAAAGCCTTCTTCTCCGCTTCTGTCATGAAATCGTGACACCTTTGCCTCTTGCTGACGTCATCAGCAACTCTGTCATGAAATCATGACGCTTTAGACTCCAAAGCCTTCTTCTCAGCTTCTATCATGAAATCGTGACACCTTTGCCTCTTGCTGACGTCATCTGCAACTTTGTCGTGAAATCGTGACACTTCTTGCTTCTTCAACCTTTTCTCGGTTTGCACTAGCAAAAATGGAACATGTCACGAAATCACGACGCTTTCGCTGCCTTAAGCTCTTTTCTGCCAACTCTCGTGAAACTGGAACATGTCACGAAATCGCGACGCTTTCACTGCCTTAAGCACTTTTCTGCCAACTGCTCATGAAACTGGAACATGTCACGAAATCGTGATGCTTTCGCTGCCTTAAGCACTTTTCTGCCAACTGCTCGTGAAACTGGAACATGTCACGAAATCATGACGCTTTTGCCAACTGCAAGCTGCCAACTCAACCTGTCATGAAATCGTGACACTTTCTGCATCCGTACAACTTCTTTGAAACATGTCACAAAATCGTGACACTTCCTGCAACTCAACACTGCCAACTCAACTTGTCGTGAAATCGTGACACTTCCTGCAACTCAATGCTGCCAACTCAACTTGTCACAAAATCGTGACACTTCCTACAACTCAACGCTGCCAACTCAACTTGTCGTGAAATCGTGACACTTTCTGCAACTCAACACTGCCAACTCAACTTGTCACGAAATCATGACAGTTTTGCCTGAACTTTCTCTCTCCTAAAACATGTCACGAAATCATGACAATTTTTCCAGCCACCTGCAAACTTTTTCTAACTTATCTTTTTCTTGATCTTTTGCAACTGGGCTACTCTGATTTTCTTGGAGACTTACTGACCAGCTGAAACCTTCATCAAAACACATACTTAGACATAAAAACAAATTGCTCCAAGAACTCCTTGACATCAAAAACAACAACTACCAAGAGCTCCTTGACATCAATGACAACAATTAAACTTAGGCAAAGGCAATGTACTCAAGGTACCCAAAATTGCCAACACATGATTAGGGGATTGGTTTCTCCTTTGGAAATAGGTCCATAAACATTGTAATAGGGAAAGGTTTCCCAAGATTTTTGTTGAAAAAAATTTAGTGAAATATTTTCTCTGTGGATGTAGCCCACATTGGGTGAACCATGTTAAATTGGTGTCTCTATTGTGTGTGATGATTTGTGCATTGCTTTAATTCTTGCTGTTGATATTTTTATTGATACATTGCATAATATTAATTTGAAAGAAAAGTAAAAAGTGGTCTTATATTGTTCATCCCCCCTCTCAGTATAAGCTTGTGTTCTTCAACATTGAAAATCAATGGTCCATGTGCCTTGGTGCCCTTACTTGGTTGGGTTTGGGTATATTGAATCATTGGCTATATATGGAAGATCTATTGGTTAACAAAACTTTGAGTTTGCATGATTTCATCTTAAATCTCATTTCTTTTGACTGAAGTGCCTTTTGATAGAATAGCCTTGGTTGGTCCCACTTTCAACTGGTCTAGCTTAGAGTGAAGTGGGGTTATAGGAAAAAATTCCCTATAGCTTTGGGAGCTCTAAGGGATCATAAACCTATAGAAGGAGTGAACCTATAAATTATTGCCTTTTTCATTGGGCATGGGGTCAAATTTAGAAATAAAAATATGATATAACACAAAATATTAAAAAAGGGAAGGAAAAAAAAAAAAATCTTTGTCTCAAATTTGAGACTTTGAATGGAGGTTTCCTTTTATTTTGTATTTTTCTTTGTTTAGTCATTGATAATCTAAGGTAGCTTTTGAGTTAGAGGTCATTAGACATGTGGTGAGTATGTTTGAATCCTATTTTCATCTTTTACCATGTCCTTTTATAGAATATTTTATGGTTTGGTATACTTTTGGAGAGCTTATCGACCTTGAATTTATAGGCTTGGCCCTTTTCCATTTTGCTTTCATCCCTTCTTTCTAGATTTTGGTCCCCATATCTCTGGTATGAGGTGATCAATTTCCATGAAAGGATGTTTTGTTTCCCTAACCCACCCTTTTATGAGGAGAGTCGATTTGGGGCCATTAGTCAGGTAATGACCTTACTAATGAAGGAGCCCTCTAGTACCATTGGGATGTCCCTATGGTTTATCATTTTTATGAGGTATGGCTTAGATACCATATAAAAGATTATGTTATCCCATCCAAGTAGTTATATTTATCCCGTGGCATGGGAGTTCTAAAATATGCTAATTATTCATAGAATTCTCCCCTAGTTAGATTTGTGAATGTCCTCATAGTATCAATACCTTGATAATTCAGATTCATATGCCTCATATTGTTTGGATTGGTCCCTCTTTTTTTGTGCTTAGCAGATGTATATTTTATTTTAATAGGTTTATTTAAATAAAACAATCTCAGACAGACAACTATCTTTAAGTAGGATCACTAAGCATTGACTATCTTGGGTTTGTGTGAAAATCCAATATATTTTATGAAAATGTGGCATATTTTTCAGTCTCGAGCAACTCAGATCTGCTATGATATCTACCTTTGGGTCTTGAAATGCATCTTCGAAGCCTTATAGTATTTTAGCCATGACTCATCATGATATATATATAGGTATGTACACTATGTACAAAGGAAAAACATTAATAAAAAATCACCCCATACATATTGGCTCAAATGCTTCACCAAGATGTGGTCTCCATGTCTCGGATGCCCACTACTCTAGGTAGTCATCAAAAATGTATGGATGCATATTTTTGATGAAGTAGTTAGAGTCCAAAAATTATTTCTCTACTAAGTAGTCCTACTTCATTCTACACCAAAGGATTTGATCTATGTGTTATGTATGGAGGGGTTTTGATGAGATTTTGAACTTGGTCTTGCATCTAGTTTTGAGTAGCATGTGGGTCCAATTAAGTGATAGGTATCCTCTTATCTTAGTAGTGATGTCTCTTGAAAGACATTTTCTAAATGAGACCAGGAGTCCAATGACAAGTATGTCTTGATGAACTATTAAGTCAAGGTATGCTTGGAGTGCCAAAGGAAGGTTTTAGATGATCCTTAAAACTAGCATCAAAGTGCCATATAACTATACCACCTTATTGTTGGCATGTTCTAGTGA
Source organism: Wollemia nobilis (assembly GCA_028583015.1). Classification (NCBI taxonomy): domain Eukaryota; kingdom Viridiplantae; phylum Streptophyta; class Pinopsida; order Araucariales; family Araucariaceae; genus Wollemia; species Wollemia nobilis. The sequence goes on from JAQPPZ010016564.1 coordinate 1,447,013, forward strand.
TAAGTTGAGTGCTTTTGCCATCTTTCTCAACATTGTCGATGTGTTGTACCTGTAGGTGAATTTCATCACCTACATCCATAATGTAGTATAGTTTGGACCATGTAGTTATTTTTCTAATATAGTAGTGCAAAATTTAGCATGTAGAAATTTACGAGGTAATTAGAAGGGCATCCGAGTAGGCTACCAAATGAGATATAAGGATGAAGGGATGATTTAGAGTAGGTTGAAATATTTTAGAATCCTACAACAAGTAGAGAAATAGAACTAGATGCAATGTAGGCTAAGGCAAATTACAAAGCAATAAGTAAATGACTTTCAGACAACATTTTGTTGCAAAGTCATGCAACCTGACATTCAATCAAGTAAAACAAGAAAACAATAATTTGGTTGAGTATGGAGAGCTAGTCAGATGTTTAAGATGTTTATTTCAGTAGCAAGACCATAAAAAATTGATGTCCATTGCCCAACATCCAATAGTCCAACATTGAAGATAAATTAATAAAACTAGTTAGATAGACTACAATGCTTATGTCAATAAGGTGACATAAAATATTTGACACAATGAGTAGCAATGCCTAGCAAAAAATATTCCAAGGAATTGAGTTTGACACTTAACATTTGAAATTATGTATTTGAAGGCATTGAACTTTAAAAGATGAAGATGTTACCACTAAGGACTTAAAATATTTATAAGTCAAGTAGAATACCAAATGTAAAATAATTCTAAGTATGATGACCCAGAGATAAAGCATTAAGGTTTAGAGCAAAGTTACCTGATGTCTGATATCATATATGAGAAAATACAGTAGCTAGACCCTTCAGACAATGATATCAACAAAAGTTAATAAGTTAGATAACATTAGGTAAGAAGATGTTCATAGATCTAGCATGAGGAGAAAGTCAAAGGAAGATATAATTAGTCATGAAAACTACCTAGCAGAAAGAAAAATGCTTTTGCACTATCAACCACTACACAAGTGATATAGAATAGTCCACATCAGTAGGAGTGTGCATTTTGATCAGTCACTAGGCATAAATATCGCTAGAAGATCTTAATGGTCAAAACTTTCTTCATCATACACCTATCCCTTCTTAGCTAGTTATGCATAATAGAAGGGAGTGGATTGTCAGTAGATGATTATAATATAATGATGTAACATGTAAGCTAGCCTTGCCATCAAATATGCATCACACACATCAGTAGAACATACCTAAAGCAATTAAGCACAACTTAGTTTGCAAGACTCTTTGCACAATGTTTCTTGATGTTGTCAAATCTATACCACTTTTAGATTTTCTTTCTAACTCTTTGTATTTATTAATTTAGTCTACAACCCCTTTTTAGTTAGATTAGCTAAGCATAGGAACCACCTTATTTGGAGTTTGAATCAGACTCCTATTTTTGAATTAGGAGGATTTTGATACCAAGAGTATTTCTCACATGTCTAGTGGGACCCAAGGGTCCCATTCCATAAGATCATCTACCCACCATGATACCAAGAGTATTTTGGCATGTCTGGTGGGACATTATTTCTCAAATCATATTTCAATCACCCAAAGGACTCAATATTTTGGTGAATAGTCTTGACCTCACTTGTGGAGATTGTATGTTCACCTAGTGACTCTGTTGAAAGAAATAATCTAGAAGTGGTGACTGATTTGGAAGAAGATCTTAGAATTAAATGGTAAAGCTACCAAAAATCCAATATAATATTTAGTGTACAAAGCAAATGACTCTACAAATATATTAATAAAAGTCTTAGAGCCATAGTTAGACAAATATGTCTAGACTAGAATAGTATTAGACCACTCAACCTCCTAGATATTCATGAGATTCCCCATACTGTATTGAAGATACTAACCATCTATCATGGCAATGAAAAATTGCTTATGAGTATTGTCAAGATGTATCAACATTGTCCACCTTTTATAAAATTATCTATGAAGATGTAATGGTGAGATTGTTGTCTCAATATTTTTGAGGTAAGGCATTGGAATGGTATAGGTCCTTAGCAAACAATAGTATTAAAGCTTGGGCAGATTTAGCTAAAATCTTCATAATAGTATTCAATATTCTAGGAGACCCATCCTTGTTGCTCACTCAGATATCCACTATCCAAAGACAAGCCTAGGAAATTTTCCTAGATGATCTAACCAAAAAACATGCACCCATCTACTGTATTAATCGAATTCAATCATCCAAGCATAAAATAATGACAAGATTGCATAGATTCAACAAAATAAGTGTTTCTTGTATTAATATTTGCAAAGAATCCCCAATTACAATCATGCCCCTCTTAGGGTCACTCAAATGATGATACGATTAATACAATGCCAAAGCCCTCAACAGGGTAGGCGCACTAATGTTGCTTTTCAACTAGTCACAAACTGCTCTAGGGTGGAGTTGCCCTCTTCTTCACGTTGGGGAAGGAACTTGATGGTTGAATCTCCTTCGAATCTATTCCCTGCGATCAAGAAACAACATAAAAACATCAAAAATATAGGCAACCTCTCATGATGAGGCCCTTTTGGAAAAAATGCATAAATATACTATTAAAAGTGTATATTCAAGAAAGCATGAAAAGCATCTCTAAACTATGTTAATTGGATCAATATTTATGGAATTGCATAAAGGAAGACAACAGCTAAACAATGAATGGACTAATTATATGAAATAGAGCATAAAAGCACATAAAGAATCCATTAAAGCCTACTTAATGCAAATGCAATGAAACTATTCTAAACCTAATTCTACCGGTCAGAAATCTTCTAAACTACAACTGAACCATAGAAATGACTAATTTAAACTATCTAGCTAGACAAAAATAGAAACAATAAGGTGGCAATACCTCTGTTGCAAATCGCAGCTCTAGTGAGCGGTCTGCATTATAAACCATGGCTGAAAGCCATGGTTAGAAATCTGATAGGTTTACCCTCAATTTCAAGGGCAGTGGGCTTGACCTCCTTGTCCAAATTGATGTTCAATGGTCACCTTCAGTGTCCTCAGACTGATTTGGTGGTTGATTCACTATGAGGGGCCTTCGTTTGCTCGGATATGTGCTTCTTGGCTCTCCTAGGCTCCTAGGGCATCCATAATGCAATTCATCATGAATCTTGGCAAGTAGGTAGGGGATAAGTGCAATAGCTCTCTCAGTATACTCGGTTGAGTGTACAATTTGACAGGGCTTCGCTGCTCAAATCTCCAATGCTCTCTCTGATAGTTTACCCTAATTTTGAGGGGTACTTATAGGACTACCCAAGGGCTAGGGGTGGCTTCATGGAGAAGCCAAGATCAAGAAGGGGTGGTTAGGACAGTTGGATTGGAAGCTTCCATCCTCTAACCACCATCTTCTAGATCAAATGGCCGTTCAAACCAATTTGGCTCGGATGAAGGCCAACTAAACTTTAGTTAAGACCACAGGTTACAACTGTGGTCTAGACTATAAACCATAGGTCTTAGCCATGGTTCAACCTTTAGACCATAGGTCTGGGTTGCGGTTCAGACTGATTAGGCCAAGGAGCCCAAATTGAGTGGTTAGAACCACTGCTCTATCTTGGAGTCTGTCCAAGATCCTCCATATGGTCTTGTAGCATGTCCATATGAGTAGTCGCCCTCGACATGACGTATTTTAGGTGTCTACAAGATGCCCATTTTGAGATGCGTTGTGAGATCGAACAATGCTGAGAAAAAATATACCTCCTAAAATGATGTCAAAGGTTCTATGATGATCATTAGTCAGATCAACATTAGATGCCTCTTGTCCAGAAAAAGGACGCGCATCCTAGAATCATTGCTTCCAACTGGGTGAAAGGCTTACATTTGAAAAGCTTGCACTCGCCATCAGGCATTCAGGTAGCATTTGATGCTACAATAGGAGTTAGGCCTATATAACTGAAAGGAGAAGAGATACAAACAAATTATCATATTTTTTATTTACCCCAAGCAAAGGGGTAAGCTTATGATAGCTATTGACAATGATTCGTAGGGACGAATACAATTTTGACAAGATCAAGGGATCTACGATCTCTGGGATCTTCTATTGATTTTGATTATGATTTGATATTATGACTACCCCCTCAAGCGACGAGTCGATGAGGGTAATGAAAATGATTAAAGCGACGATGTCGCTTGACCACCATGGATGATCTGAACAAATTTAGATTTGAGCATATTAATGCCTTGGCTAGGCCTAGTTCAACTTTTGATTCCAACTATTAATAGTGATTGCACATTTCTATCCCATGGAGCAGTCGGGCTACAATAGCCATCTTAGGGAATCAAAATGAGACAAATCCAATTATATTTGTGTTGAATCAAGTTATCGATGATTTGCTAAAAATATGTCATAGGAGACATGACATGAAACACCTCGTTCCCATGGAGAAGTCCAACCACGAAGGCCTTCTTAGGGATTGAAAAGAAGCATATCAAATCAATGATGACAATTTTGCCCCAAATGTCCTTATGGTAATTTACTCATCTTGTCGGATTGCATGGATCGCAAGTCGCTGCAACCGCCAAGTGTATAGGGTAAATTATTGAATACGAGGCGCATTTGGTGTTTTTAATTATTTGATTTTTTTTTGTTAATTTTGATTTTTTTTTGAATTGATCCTGGTGCTTTGGACATCACCAAATTTGCAACATTGATTGCTCTTTTTGAAAATTTGATCCAATGGGAGTCATTAATTTACCTTTTTAGACCTTCCCACGGTGGGTTTTGACTAAATTTGCTACCAGTTGCAAACCACGGCTAGGGTCTGTGGTTCCCTATTGCAATTTTGGGAACCGCGACTAGGGCCTGCAGTCCGCACGGAATAAGAAAAGCTTATAAAAGGTTCAATTTTCAAATTTGTTTCATTATTCCTTGACAGTGATTGGCAATTTCAGAGCTCTGACAGTGACAAGTTAAACCTGACCTAAAACCCTACCAAACTTTGACACCCACACCTTACACACCGCACGATGGCAGACCATGGGCAAGCTTCATCCAGCCGAGGCCGTGATGAGGGCAAGGTAATTTGAAATCGAGACCTCACATCCATTACCAGTAAAATTAACCTCATTAAGAAATGGGCTAATTGAACCTAATTAAACTGTTGGTAACGAACCTCATGTTAGATTAGGCTAGTTTAGGTATTATTTTTTTTTTTTTAGCCGGGGGAAATGACCCTAGTCGGATCTTAGTTGGAGACCGCAGGTACCAACTACGGTTCCCAATTGACAAATTGGGGACCGTAGCTACCAACTACGATCCACATTTAAAATCCCAACGGTCAATTTTTGACCGCATGCGGACCACAGGGTTGACCCATGGTTCACAAACTTTAGGAAAAATTTATCAAATTTTTAATTTTTCCAAGGTTTTCTAGGCAGTTAATGCTAATTAATGCATTTTTGACTTGTTTAAGCGATATTTTTTATTTTTATGACTGCTTGATGACATGTTTTTGTATTTTTATCAGTTTTTTAGATGTTTTAGATGCTTTTTAGGTCATTTTTAAATGTTTTGCTTATTTTTAGTTAGATTTTTCCTTATACTATGCTTTTATTTTAGAGGTTGACCTCTAGAGCTCATGAGCCCAACATCCTTAAGACTCTCCATGGACAGCTCACTCCCGAGGAGCGGAGATGGTTTGGAGCTATCAGCTTCGATTACGTCCTGGATCTACCCATGATTAGGGTGGATCAAGCTTACTTGACTACGTTGGCCCGATGCTGGAATGCATGGACCAACACATTTCACCTACCTACAGGTGAAATGAATATGACCTTGGAGAACGTTTATAGGATCTTTAGGATCCCCATTGATGGTGAGGCCATCATCTCTTCTACTTATAAGGCTAAGGGGCCCATTTTTTATTCTATATTTGATGACCGAAGCTAGGAGGCTCAGCGTAGTATCGATCATGGAGGAGTCCATATCGGATACTGGTAGGGGAAGAACATCTTCTCTGTGTGGGAGGTCATTTTTATGCACCTGGTGGTGCAAGTTGTTCTTCCAGACTCCTCGGGCACAAGGATTCCTTGGAACCTCCTAGCCACTATCCGAAGAGTGGTTCAGAGCTCAATGGATCAGCCACTATGATTGGCTTGGGGGAGCACCCTACTATGCCAGTTATACAGAGAGCTATATCATATTACTGATCGGAGCCATCGGGGCATCAGCTACAACCTGCTACTTTAGATTTGGGGTTGGCAGCACATCAAGATAGAGTATCCTAGAGAGCTACCACTGCATATCTCAGAGATTGATGATGTCCACTAGTGCTATACCACCTAATGGCCTCATGAGGAGGAGGGGTTCAAGAGCAGGACCCATGTTGGTGACATCCAACATTATATTACCCAATTTGTAGGACTCGACCTAGACGATATTGAGTGGTGATCGTACATGGATTGCCTAGCATGGGTTGAGGTGGGTGAGTGGCTTCGATAGGCTCATCGGGACAGGTGGCTACTCAATAGAAAGGCCAATATTAGAGAGTATCAGTTCTACTCTCATGTCCTATGTCAGTTTGACATAGTGTAGGACATCCCGGAGATCCCATTTGTTTACCGATGCTTGGCTTTAGAGTGGGATCTACCATGGATTCAACCTTCAACTCTAGGGGATGAGCCAGATGACTTCCTAGGAGTCTAGGGTTGATAGGGCTGCTACCACCCTAGCATATGATGGATGGTGGTCCATGCTCCAGTGGCATGGATCGGGGCCTCTAGGTAGAGTGCTAAACCAGGCAGAGGTAGAGGTGGATCCTGATGGGCATAGGGTGCGCTAGTGGACAGAGGGCAGATGGGGCACAAAGGCCATCACCGAGGAGGCTCCTGAGGTTGACCCAGATGATGAGGCTCCAGAGGAGGGTGAGGTCCCTCTTGACAATGTAGAGGGGCTACTCCTGGCTCAGGTTGCTGACTTGCAGAGTCAGCTCGACAGATATGTTACACAACAGATGGAGTGAGACACCACTATTGCCACTTTGAGGGTACAAGTTAGAGATCTCACCAGCGCATGCATGACTTGGCATAGGCATAGTGAGGTGAGGCAGTGGTAGAGAGGGATCTACTTAGGGCACATATGGGGGCTCCTCCACCCTCTCAAGTGGTCATGGGACCTCTAGATATTCTTATAATTACATTGCTAGGAGGTGGGGATCCTTTAGCAGAGGTCAGGTGGCTCACTTCCCTCATAGAGGAGGGAAATGACCTATGTGATGTGAGGGTAGCTCGCATCTCCCAGCTAGAGGGTTATATCAGACTACAAGGCTTAGAGGTACCTAAGGACAAACATGCTATTGGGTCTTAGAGGACCAAGTCTAGGACTTTAGGACAGTCCATGGCTAGCTCCATCTAGAGGACTCATAAGACAAAGAGGATACACAGGTCCTCCAACACACATGGTGATAGCTCTCATAGGAGTCACAGGGAGACAGGTGTGACCTCTAGTCATAGGTCTAGCCACCTGGATATACCAGTATCTCATGTGCTAGGCCTCTTCAGGATAGGTGGTACATAGGGCCCTCAATAGGGCGCACAATAGGCACCAGAGTTGACTATAGAGTAGGCTCTAGGTCATAGGGCTGAGGGAGGTGGTGAGAGCTCCAGTTCAGGGGGAGTAGGCCAGAGCTAGGGCTCTTATTAGATCATAACTACTTTTGCATATGTACCATTTTTTGTGTAAGGTCGAGGACCTACACGATTGTAGCCTACGAGTATTTTGTACTCTTTTGATGTACTCTTGTGGACACATATATATATATGACTTGATCATTTATGGCTCATGATGTGTACTTGATTTATATGTTTTGATTTTATATTTATTTGATGCACATGGATGCAATGCTTATGTTAATTTGATGCTATATGATGTGATGTATGGATGACATGCACTAGATAGCTATTTACTTTATGATGATGGTATGCAGTGATCTAGATGTTTAGATGTGCGATTTATGATGGATGCATATGGATGCAATGTTTTCTCTTAACGCATATTTGATATTGCTTTATTGTATGCATTAATGTATGTAATGATTTATTTACACGATGGTAATCTAATGTAAATGAACTTGTATGCTTTAATCACTTAAAACATAAGGAATGAATGCAAATATGTTTATCAATCTAATGGATGACACCATAGAATGTATAACAATCATGAATGTAATTGAAAATCCTTAAGATAAGAATTTAATCAATTAATCACCCATATATGAAATGCAATGAATGCAGTTGTATGATACGAATGATATAATGTGTCATTCTATTTTCTTTTGCAAATTTGAAAAATATGCATGATATAGTTAGTGGTCATCTAAATATTATTTCTAATATCCATCCGGTATCTATCCTATATTTTTATTGTGCTCTATATGATGATGTATCATGGACTTGATACTTTGCAATTTGATGATTTATATGGTTTATGATATTTGATATTTTGTTGCTATGAGAGAAATTGCTTTTGAGGTTTTCCATGAGACTCAAACACCCTAATAGACTTATCAAAAGTTGCATACTAACCACACTAGACTTATGAGATAAAAGGCTTTTGCTAGGATAGGCCCTAACTATTCATTATCCCTGTGTGTGCTCTTGATTATTTTAAGATAAGACATGAGCATTCCCCGATGTCAAGCAGGATTCTTTCAACCCATTGCTAAGATAGGGGTACCACAAATGTCTTATCCAATCCCAAGTTTAGATTTTAGTTGGACTAAACCACTAGGCAATGTAGGACACCTGAAGCTAGCTCTTCCACATTCAAACATTGGTCTACCCACAAGCGAGATGCAAGTGTATCAGACATATCATCATGCATAAGGTACAGTAGTGTCGATAATTCCAAGGATTCAGGCTCATTCCTTTCTATCCTTCAATTTTTAGGATACTTGCTCATATGTAGTGAAGCAAGGGAGTCGATTCCATCTTCATTTTGAATTATCTCTGGATCTTCATTTGATCTCTCTTCGAACTAGATTTTGGATCTTCATTTGATCTCCACTCAAACTTTTATTTATGATCTTCATTTTATCTTCACTTTGAACTTGATTTGAGCCTATTTTATGATCTTCATTCGATCTTCACTTTTTAGCATTTACGTTTGATAATTTTCTTCAGAAACTTTCCTTTGGGGGATTTACTTGGGAAAAACTGTTTCTAGTATATCGATTGAGGATATCGATCTTATGATATCAATATGGGATATCAATCTTGGGAAGTCGATCTATGATATCGATCTAGGGTATCAATCTTGAGGATTGATATGGGATATCACTTTGGGATATTGCTCATTTTATCATAAGCAAGGGATTCTGAATAGGGAACTAACCTGTCCTTTTTCCAACTACCAATATTTCCCATACCATCCGCACAGAGGGATAAGCAAGAATAACTCTTTTCACTTTAGGATACTCGGTCTTGCTTTGCGGCTTTCATCTTCCCCTAGTCCTTGTTAGGATTGTTTAATTTGTTGATTAGTGATAGGCTTCTGATATGCTAAGGGCTATACTAACTGAACCTTAGCTACAAAAGCAAAGCAAGCTTTCTACCAACTCTTGATAAGACCACTAGGTATGGTTGAGTGACCGAAAAACCCTAGTATATCTCCATAGCAACATTATAGGTTGTGTTGAAAAACACAATTACTCACATGAATGATGGATCATGATAAATGTAGAGATGCATGATTTAAACACAAACGTGGTGTCGTTTGTAAGACTAATAGACATAATCCATTCTATTACGGAATGCAATGGATGACGAATGCCTATATGCAATGTAATGCAGTGAATGCATGTATGAATGCAAATGAATATGCAAAATATAGAAGCAAATGTTTTTGGATTTTATGCTTTACCATTTTTTTGGTTTTTATTGATTTTACAATTTTTATGAGTTTTGAGCCTCATATCTGACCAAACGGTGAGTACATGCCTTTGGAGCCTTTGCTTGACCAAGCGATTCTTAAGAACCCTTGGAGCTTTTTAGGATGACCGAGTGGTTTTAAGCAAACCCTCGGAGCTTTTGGGTTTGACCAAAGGGCTTATAAACACCTTTGGAGCTTTTTGCTTGACCAAACTACTTATGAGCATGTTTGGAGCCTTTTAGGATGACCAAGCAATTTTTCACAAACCCTTGGAGCCTTTTTGATTGACCAAACAATTTATAAACCCTTGGTGCTTTTTGGGATTGACCAAGTGATTTTAAGCAAACCCTCAGAGCTTTTTATTGACATGACCAAAGGGTTTCGGGAATCCTTTAGGAACCTTTTTGGGATTTGACCAAAGGGCTTATTGATGCCTTTGGAGATTTTTACTTGACCAAATGATTCTTAAGAACCCTTGGAGCCTTTTACTATGCTCTCAAGCATAGAATGCCTTAATATGGATGATGTTGAGAGGTTCAAGCTCTTCAACACCTCCTAGCGACGTTAGGTGATAGGTACCTGAACCAATATTTTCAGATATGATATAGGGCCCTAGCCAATTAGCCATAAATTTGTCCCTCATATCGGGTGGCAAATTAGAGTTCTATTGGTTCTCTTTGAGCACAAGATCCCCAAATTCAAAGTCTCTCTGATGGAATTTGATATTGTAAGCTTATTTTAGTTGCTCCTGATAAACATGGAGATGCTCTAGGGCATTCACGTGATGTTCATCCAGTAGCATCAATTGATCAAGGTGAGCTTGCCACATGGTGTCATCATCGATGAACTCTTTCAATGCGATGTGCAGCATTGGAATTTCTAATTCCAAGGGCATAATGGCCTCAGTACCATATACTAGTGAGAATGGAGTTGCCCTAGTGGGCATCCGAATACTAGTCCTATAAGCCCATAATGCAAGGGGCAGTTGGATGTGCCAATCCTTGTGGTTTTCTTGCATCATATTTTTCAAGATGGCTACCATAGTCTTATTTGAGGCCTCAGCTTGCCCATTTGCCTATGGATAGTATGGAGTTGCAAAACTATGCTTGATTCTATACTTAGACATCAAGGCTCTCACAGTTTTGTTCTTGAACGATGTTCCATTATCCAAGATTATTTTGGATGGAATCCCAAAATGACTTATGATATGCTCCAATATAAACTCTATTATACGAGCTCTAGTTGTCATTGTTAAGGGTATTGCTTCCACCCACTTTGTAAAATACTCAGTAGCTATGATAATAAATGTATGTCGGCTCGATGATGGAGGAGAGATCTTGCCTATAAGATCTAATCCCCACTGATAAAATGGCCAAGCCACTTGGATGGGCTGTAAGGCCTACGATGGCAAGTGCGTAAGATTAGCATGGTGTTGACATTTGATGCATTTCTTGACATACACATTGCAATCCTTCTCTAGAGTGGGCCAATAATAACCCATGCAAAGGATGCACTTGACGATGGCCATGCCACTGAAATGGCCACCACATGTACCATCATGAGCTTGTGAGATCACCCAAGATGACTCTTGGGGCTCTAGACAATGAAGGAGAACTCCATCATAGCTTCTACGGTACATAATGTCTCCTATTAAGACATATTTTGTCACTTTCTATTTAAATGTGTGTTTTGCGGCATGCGAAAATCCCTCAGGGATCATACTAAGCTTTAGGAAGTCTTTAATTTGCGACATCCAATTTTGATAAATCTCAGCTTCAACTGCTAAGATGACTTGCTCCCCCTGCGTATTTACTTTTGCAAATGCAGACTCGGGAACAACCTTGTGGTGAATGGTAATACCACTCCCCATAGGACTCTGAGAGGTTAATGACCCCCAGGGTGCCTTCTTAAGAAAGTCTTCAACTTTGCAGAACCATTCAACTTTTGGTTCTACACTGATCATGTTGACCGATTCTTTGTTATCATAGGTTGCACGCTCTGCTATCGGATGCGAGAGCATCTTGACATGGATGGTAGTGAAATACGTAGATGGATTCTGAGGGATTAAAGATCCCAAAGATGCCATGGTGTTTGCAAACCTATTTGATGACCGAGGGATTGCCTCGATGTCATACCATTCAAATTTAGCCAAATATGTGGCAACTAGATCTTTATAGGCTTTCAGTACGGGACATCGACACTGAAAGAGCCCCTTGACTTGATTTACTATGAGCAAGGAGTCACCAAAGATGTTCAATCTCTTGATATTCATGGTGATAGCTGTGTGGAGGCCCAGCAATAGGGCTTCATACTCAGCATTGTTGTTGGTGCATAAAAAATCCAACTTAAATGACAAGGGCATTGGAGCTCCTTGTGGCATGAAAAACACTATTTTAGCACCACCTCCTTGCTCGCATTTTGAACCATCGAAGAACAGAGTCATATCAGCATTGTTCTCTAGTTCTTCGGGTTTGGGAGCTTCGGATACGATAAATACTGCATCATCCGAAAGCTCAATGGTCAGAGGCCTGCTATTTGAAAGTGGTGCCTCTACTAACTGATCAACTATGACTTGTCCCTTGATGGACTTTTGGCTTATGAATTCTAGATCAAATTCTATCAATAGCATGATCCACTTTGTAGTACGCGTATTGTGATAAGTCTTACTCATCATATACTACAAAGGGTTTTGTTTTGATATAACATACGTCGTATGACTTAGCATGTAATGCCATAATTTCTTGGTAGCGAACACCATTGCTAAACACAACTTTTCAACATATGCATATCCTAGCTCGTAACTCACCAAGGTCTGGCTAATGTAATATATGGCTTGTTCCTTTTCTTGCACATTCTTTTGGGCTAACATGGTCCCCAATGCAAAGTCGGTTGTCGATATATATAGCAGAAAAGGCACATCTGGCCTTGGTGGAGCTAGCACTGGTGGCATTGCCAGGTATTGCTTTATCTCAGTGAAGGCTGCCTTGTAGTCCTCATCCCAATTGAATGGGACTCCCTTATGTAGCAGTCGATTCATGGGTCGACATTTATCCGATAATTGAGCGATAAATCACTTTATCGAGGCTACTTTGCCTTGCAGGCTCCTTAATTCCTTGATATTGGAGGGAGGATGCATCTCTAAGATGGCCTTGACCTTCGTTGGGTCTACTTTGATGCCTCTTTTAGAGATGATGAATCCTAAGAGTTTACCAGAAGTGATGCCAAATACGCACTTCTTAGGATTCAACCTGACATTATGCTCTATCAGGCGATCGAAGACTTTCCTCAGGACCTCTGCATGCTCTTCACGCAGTAATGACTTAGCTAGTAAGTCATCAATGTAATATTCTAGAATTTTATGCATGTAGTCATGAAAAATGTATGTCATGGCCCGCTGGTATGTGGCACCAACATTTTTAAGACCAAATGGCATCACTTTGTAGCAAAATGTCCCCCATGGCATTGTAAACGTAGTTTTGTGCTGGTCTTCGGGTTTAATCCGAATCTGGTTGTAACCAGAAAAACCATCCATTAGGGAGAGCATCTCGTGACCTATAGTAGCATCTACAAGAGCATCAATGTTGGGCAATGAAAATGAATCCTTGGGTGTTGCCTTGTTAAGGTCTCTGAAATCCATGCAAATACGAATTCTTCCATCTGGTTTTCCTATGGGTACCATATTGGACACCCATTCTGGATAGTCGATGGAAATGACAAATTCCACATCCAACAACTTTTGTAGCTCATATTTCACCATTAAGGCTATTGTTGGGTGCATCTTTCTAAGCTTTTTCTTGATCGACTTCTTTGTCAGATCTAGCGAAAGGTTATGAGTAACCAATTTTGGGTCTAGACCTGGCATATCCTTGTACATCCAAGCAAAAATATTTGGTCTCACTTTCAATAGAGGGATGATGTTGTCACGCTCATCTGGAGTGAGACTCTCTCCAAATTTAACCTTCTTTGGATTAGTGGGATCGCTGTCGATATCCACGTCGAAGGTTTCCTCTACTGACATATGCGACCCCTCCTCAAGATGGTGAGGTGTAGGGATCAAATGGATGTCATCAACTAGATTTATATGTTCTGCATTAGAAGCATTCTCAACGTGATAAACATCATAAGCACAGCCTGGTGCAAAATGGAAAGGTTGCAACATTTCTTCATTAGGGAAGAAATCCTCAGGCTCTACTGGTGAATCAGCATGATCCCAGTCGATAGCATCTTTATTAAGATACAACGGTTTGGATGGATCTACTGGATTGTGGAGTGGAGTGGTCAAATCAATGGAGACCATGTTTATGGAATGGATTTGATCTCCAGGACCACATGGAAACAACTCTACATCATCGATATAGTTTTCATACCCGAGATTTGGCTCTAATGGCACGGGCACGAACGGGTCCTCTCTATGAAAACTATGAACTACTGGATCCTCCCTATGCACTGGCTATAGTATAGGATCATTTGGCTCAAGGAGCTCCATGTATGTGCGCGAAGGGGATAACCAACAAGTGAATAGATCATGTTCACATTCGTCTTGCCCTCAGACGAGGCTCGAGATTAATCTCTCGATAAGTCCTCATATATGTTGATAGGAACATGATGGTGACACAGGTGATGAGGGCCTAAATAGGCTCTCTCTATTTCATCCTCTTCATCACTATCATAGTAGAATCCTTCATTCACCCCCATAGGCGGGGGACGATCCAGCAAATGCGGCCCCATGAATCTCAGTGTTTGGTCGTTGTCGTATGTATCCAGAAAAATCGGATAATTATACCGTATATACGACGTCTTTGAGTACACATGCTCTACTTCTTCCTCAGAATGATCTATAGTGGGAAGAATCTCCTCGACAACTTGTATCGATTCAGCAGGCAAAAAATGATGCACGTACCAGGGCCTAACATAGGCACCTTCGACTTCATCCTCAGATTCATCATCGTTTGAGGATTCCTCGCCTACGTCATAATCTGGTCCACTCATATCGAAGGTGGACTCCACTCCATATTCATTATAAAGACCTCCTAGCTCGAGATCACTTACAGTAATAGGGTTGCACCCCTGCACGTCAGTGTCATTGACTGCATCATGGATTTGGTGTCCCAGGTTATCTCTAGGGTTCAGTTTTGTCATAGTTTGTTCAAGGAGCCCTTCATGATGATCTTCGAGTGGCTCAGCAGTGACAAAAGATATCATCGGGTGATTCCTCCAAAACCTGGAAGGATCAGGATGATATGGATTAAAATCCACATCGTCGGCCAGACTAAGGTACAGATGATCTAGAGATGCCACAAGCAAATCATCCTGCCCTCGTATCTGTAACCCCAAACCGAACTTATCAGTGGCTAACTGATAACTCAGTTCTAGTGGAGTCCTTCATCCTTGTTCAAAGAGACCAAGGCCATGTCCATGCCAATGATATAACTCAAAGATTCGTATGGCATACTCTGGGTTGGATAGATAATGAATGTTTACTACGAATGGTTCATCATCATCTTCATCCATGGGCGTTCACGTTGGAAGCTGGTCCAGCCCTACATAGATGAAGTTAGTCTGATTGGGTGGTTCACCCAATGGTACGACTGATCCAACCGGATAGCGATGGGTGGGTGGTCGGCCCATCTCCTATGTAGTTTCTAAAATTGGCCCGAAGGTCACATTCTGCACTATATACTCGCCTAGTTCGATGCTGGCGAGATGAACAGTCACCCGCGGTGCGGATGACCCTACTGAAGATGTAGGTGAGGTAGGCTGAGGTGCCTCCTCGACTTTGTCTTGGGGTTCTTCAACTTCCATAGGAGTGGGAACCTCCTCGATGACTGGCTCAGGCTTATGCTCCTTCTCTTTCTTACCCATTTTTACCTTCAACTTCCTTTCATCCCGATGCATGACTGATGCTGATGGTCTCAGGGAAGTGGTAGTGGTATGCTCCAATCTGTGTGACACAGATGGCGTTGGTTGAGCACATACTATTGGTTTGCCTCCTGGCCTCTTTATCGGTGATGATGATCGAACATCCAGGTGCATTGACGGGAGTATGAAACCCCTAGGAAAATCTGCTAGGTTCATAAACTTAAATGGTTCTTCATCCGATGATACTACGTGAACCCGTCCCTCATGAATGTACTTCACACATTGATGCAATATCGAGGGAATGCAACGCATTTCATGAATCCAAGGTCTATCGAGTAATATGTTGTACTGCATGGCCCCTTCTATCACATGACACATCACAGAGATGGTCTTCAGGCCTACCTACATGGGTAGGATAATTGTGCCAATAGTCGAACATAGCGCATCATTAAATGCTCTCAATGTAAATGTAGTGGGCACAATGTGTGATTTAGGCAGCTTCAAATGACTCAGTGCCTTGGTCATTATTATGTTGATCGATGAGCCGGTATCGATCAAGACCCTTTTAAATGGCATGTGATTAACACATGCAATTATGTGCAATGATGGGTCGACCATGGTTGTAGAAACCATCCTTATCTCATGATCATAAAATTGGATCATCGATTCCTGACACTGCTGTACATGCCCCATGAAATTAGTAAATGCCTGTGCATCCTGGGACTGTACCTCAATGGACCTCAAAATGTCCATAAGAGTCTCCCTATGCCTCGGGGACTACTGTATTAGCTCATATATTGACAACTTCGCAGGAGTTATCTGTAGGTTTTGGACCAACCTGCTCCTTATGGTCACCACCGATCTTGTTGGTGGGCCTGGAATATTTTGTATCGATCGCTAATTTGGTGTGGCTTGTATTTGAATGGGAGCATGAGGTTGATTCTATTGTTCATATCTCCCATGCCTAGTGACAATGTTCACCATGCCTACGAACCCCTGGGTAGGTGGTTCGACTCGCACCTGGTTGACCTAGCCAACATTGTTGCGAGGTGCCTCATGATTCGGCAAAGGATTTTTATAAATTCCCATATTCTGATTATCGGGCGCCTACGGGTTGTGTGGCACTACAAGCTCACCTTTGTCAATCATATTCTGCACCATGTGTTTGAAAGTCCAACACACCTCAATGTCATGGCCTTTCATTCGATGAAAAATGCAAAATAGATCTTCTTGGTACCCCTTTGATTTGGGTTGATTGGGGTCTATCAGCTTGACCTCGGGCAATCTAATTGCCTTTGCCTCGCACAGTTGATGGAAAATTGATGTCAATGATTTCGTCAATGGTGTGAACTATCGAGGTGGGCGTTGATCTTTGTTCTTGCCCTTATAATTGTTGTTGCGCTTATCATACTGCACAGGAGGAGGTTGGGCCTGATAATTCTATTTTTGTTGCCCCTTGTCCTCTCTTTGGAGATTCAGCACCACTTGATTCACATGGGCCTGCTTGCCCTATTGTTTTGTGGCACTCTTCTTTTATCCCTCTCTCCTGTTCTTGAGCTTCAAGTTGCCTTCCTGCAACTTGATGTCCTCGATCACTTTGGCTTGTGCCAAAGCCTCCTCGAATGTAGGATACTATTGTAGTTGTAGCAGTAATGAGATGTGCTTGGCACAACTCTTTGTAAACATTCATGTTAACTCTATGGTAGGAATAGGGAATGGCAACTTCACCATTAGTCTCCTCCATCTCTTTTTGTATTTCTCAATTGGCTCATCATCGCGCTGAGCTAGCATAGCCAGGTCAAAAATATTGGCCTATTTCTTGATGCCAAAGGAATAGCGTTCAAGAAAGGCATCAACTAATTGCTCAAAACCAGTTATGCTATGTTTCTTTAGCTGATTAAACCACTCCCGAGCTGGACCAGAAAGTGTCATGATGAAAGTACGCAACAACAATGCATCGTTGCTTGCTATCTAAAAACAAGCATCCAGAAATCTCGTGATATGTTCCTATGCATCTTCATCACCCTTAAACTTGTCTAACCTGGGCATATCAAAATGCTCAGGGTAAGCCGGAGTAGGCACCGAAGGATCTAAAGGCTCATTATGGATTTTCCTTAATGTCGGATTTTGAATAGTCGTGCCTTGTTTCTCGATGGCTTTGACCTTCTCAGCTAAGGCCTTATAGGCCTCCGAAGATAGAAAGTCCTCCTCCCTAAGTTGATGCGGAGGTGGCTTAGGAGGTACTGTCTTCCTCATACGAGCTGGAGGGCATTGCTCTTCCTCCTCCTCAGCTCGAGAGCTCTCAGGATATTCTTGTTCGTATCTGTCTCCCTCTTCTTCTTCATGCTGCCTCTACCTCTGATCATCGAGTGGCGGTGATTGCTCCCTCTGTTTGGCACTAGCATGAGTACGAGCATCTCTATGCTCTCGATGCATATCGGCTTGTGACAAAGCCTTCCTATATACACGCTCTCTATGCTCATCATGAGGATATAGGCCAGCCCTAGCTAACCTATCCTCCTGCTCCACACGCTCCTTCTGGGCAAGGATACGCTCTTCGCGCATGCGTTGCTCATATAGCCTTTGTCTAAGGAGCCTCTATGCTTGAATATTTTCATCCTCAATGTGTTGCCTCTCTAGGCGAGCATCCTCCAATTGATCTTGGAGGAGTTGGCATTTTTGCTCCGATACCAGTCGATGTGATCTATCGATCTGATCGGCCATGGGAGGCCTCTGGTATCCCTGCTTTGTATGAGTGACCTTATGGGTTCTGTACCCATCGAACTGATGTGCTGCACCTTTGCCTCTATCTATGAAGATGGCATTGGCATCCTGCTATGTCCTATATTGTGAACCACCATGCACAGATAGCGGGTGTGTGACATGAGGGTGCTTAGAAGCCTCTCCATGCTCTCTAGTAGTCTTGACGATGCTCCCACTATGCTCACTTGGGGCACGAGTGGGCAGAGCCGAAGGCTTGTAGCCTAACTGCTCTAAGACACTACCTAGACCCTCTAACTATCTAGACCACCACCGCTCATGCGATGGTGTGCCATTAGCTCCCACCTTTGATATATCAATGGTGATCTTGCATGGTGGACCACGCGTGGGAGTATGGGTAGACCTATGCTCGGAAGTGAGCCTGTCTACCTGCCCCTGAATGGGTGGATCTCTAGTCCTTCTATACTCAGAAGGTGGAGGCATGGATCCTCCTATGGACTTAGTATGTAGGGGTACCAACCTGGTTCCCTGCACAACAAACTCTTCAGCCGATCCCGTGGATGCGCGTGCACAACGGTCTCGATAATGGCTTCCGAGTGGAGCACCCTCATGCTGAGAGGCTCCCTATTCTATCCTATGCCTAGAGGAGTGTACTAAAGCTCCTCTATCCGGGGTATGCTCTACAGGCTCCCCTCGTGTCGAATTATCTCCTCTAATGCTTGTCGAATGATGTTCGGTTCGCTCATGTGGGTGAGGAATTGACACGTGCTATTGTGAATTGGTTAGGGGTTGATCATTGGCATCAGTTTTAGACCTTTTCTGACCACCCTATGTATCCACCATTGTGTACCTAGCATCTAAATGTATCTTTTATTATTAAGCAAACAAGGTATACAATAATGATTATCTCGTATTAAATTTTGAAATTGAGCCCTAAACTGTTTGATGTGTTTCAATGATTTGTTGTATCAGTGTAGAAACTCTTATCATGTTTTGCAAAACTTGTTGGATTTTATTCTCAGTTTAATGGCTTTCACCTGTATGCTCGTAGCTCGACAACTTGGCTATGAACTCCAAGTCGCGTAAATCTCCCATGTGTGGTAATGAAGGTCCACACCCGGACAAGGAGCACAGGTCCTCCCAGATCCTCACCCATTTTCCCCTAGTCAGCGTTATACCCTCCGAAGAGAATACATGCAAATTTTCTAGGGTACGAAAGGTTCTTGGATCCGGTATTGGTCTAATAACAAAGGTTCATAGGATTTGGGCAAGCGGATGGAAATGACGCCCACCATCGTTGAACCCTACTAGTGGTTGGATGTCAAGCCCAACTCACTAGCATTTAAGTGCCAAGTGGTGTGTGTGGTTCCTTTTAATGTACATAAAAGAAATGCATCATATAGCACTCATGCTCATTTTCTATATGCTATGCAAATGAAAGAACGTTTCAAATTCAGAAAATGTAAGCTATTCTAGATGCTCTTTGAGACAATGCACATTACGATGGTAATGGCCACTACTTGGGCCTCAACATGCAAACCAATCACACAAATTCTATCAAGCACATTGTAGCCTAGGGCGGACTAAAATCAGAGATCCGTTGTTCCTAGCAGAGCCTTTCTACAAATACAAATTGAAACAAACTAGGACATGATTGATTTCCTTTTTCTTAATTTTCTTTTCCTAATTGCATTTCAAAATAAGCATTCTGTAAAAACACAGAGTAAAAATAGAATAGAGAGTGGAAAATAGGGCCTACCTCAAGTCCTGAGTTGATCTACACTCTGATTTCTGTTGTCTGTGTAGTCAGGTGTAAACCGTAGGTCTGGTCTGTGGTTTAGACTGTAAACCATGTGTTGAACCTGCGGTTCAATTGTTGGCCCGTAGTTGATAGTTGCGGTCTATACCTGCAATTCACAAAACCAAGAAATAACAGTCAGATGCTATTTTTGTGGAGTTCCACCATGATCACCTTATGATCTAACCAAAAAGCGTGCACCCATCTATTGTATTATATCGTATTCAATCATCCAAGCATAAAATAATGACAAGATTGCATAGATTCAACAAAATAAGTGTTTCTTGTATTAATATTTGCAAAGAATCCCCAATTACAATCATGCCCCTCTTAGGGTCACTCAAATGATGATACAATTAATACAATGCCAAAGCCCTCAATAGGGTAGGCGCACTAATGTTGCTTTTCAACTAGTCACAAACTGCTCTAGGGTGGAGTTGCCCTCTTCTTCGCGTTGGGGAAGGAACTTGATGGTTGAATCTCCTTCGAATCTGTTCCCTGCGATCAAGAAACAACATAAAAGTATCAAAAATATAGGCAACCTCTCATGATGAGGCCCTTTTGGGGAAAAATGCATAAAGATACTATTAAGAAGTGTATAATCAAGAAAGCATGAAAAGCATCTCTAAACTATGTTAATTGGATCAAGATTTATGGAATTGCATAAAGGAAGACAACAACTAAACAATGAATGGACTAATTACGTGAAATAGAGCATAAAAGCACATAAAGAATCCATTAAAGCCTACTTAATGCAAATGCAATGAAACTATTCTAAACCTAATTCTACCAGTCAAAAATCTTCTAAACTACAACTGAACCATAGAAATGACTAATTTAAACTATCTAGCTGGACAGAAATAGAAATAGTAAGGTGGTGATACCTCTATTGCAAACCGTAGCTCTGGTGAGCGATCTGCACTGTAAACCATGGCTGAAATCCATGGTTAGCAATCTGATAGGTTTACCCTCAATTTCAAGGGTAGTGGGCTTGACCTCCTTGTCCAAATTGATGTTCAATGGTCGCCTTCGGTGTCCTCAGACTGATTTGGTGGTTGATTCGCTATGAGGGGCCTTCGTTTGCCTGGATATGTGCTTCTTGGCTCTCCTAGGCTCCTAGGGCATCCATAATGCAATTCATCATGAATATTGGCAAGTAGGTAGGGGATAAGTGCAATAGCTCTCTCTCAGTATACTCGATTGAGTGTACAATTTGATAGGGCTTCGCTGCTCAAATATCCAATGCTCTCTTTGATAGTTTGCCCTAATTTTGAGGGGTACTTATAGGACTACCCAAGGGCTAGGGGTGGCTTCATGGAGAAGCCAAGATCAAGAAGGGGTGGTTAGGATAGTTGGATTGGAAGCTTCCATCCTCTAACCACCATCTTCTAGATCAAATGGTCGTTCAAACTGATTTGGCTTGGATGAAGGCCAACTGAACTTCAGTTAAGACCATAGGTTACAACTATGGTCTAGACTATAAACCATAGGTCTCAGCCATGGTTCAGCCTATAGACCGCAGGTCTGGGCTACGATTCAGACTAATTAGGCCAAGGAGCCCAAATTGAGTGGTTAGAACCACTGCTCTATCTTGGAGTCTATCCAAGATCCTCCATATGGTCTTGTAGCATGTCCATATGAGTAGTCGCCCTCGACATGATGTGTTTTAGGTGTCTACACTAGAATTCAATATACAATTCAAAAAGCTTTAGAGAAGGATTCCTTGTAAAATTTGACCATAAAAAGCACAATATTATATGTATTATGTCCAAGCTTTGGATCTAGAATTAAACCTCCAAATTTTGCAATACAAGAAAAAGGGATTCTCACAAGTTTTCCATCTGGCTATATTGTCTTAATCTACTTATCTCATTAGGAAAACTTCCACCCAGCCATGGCAACCATCAAATGAGTCCATAGACTAAATTCCTAGCCATCCTCTACCCATAGTTGTGTATTCTATTAGAAACAACTCCTCTTAGAGAAATAATAGGAGAAAAAAAGCCTATTGCCACAATAAAGAAGCCTTAAAAGTTTGAATAATTGAAAGCTATAATCCATGCTTCTTTAAAAGTATTGAACAATAAAATAGTAAACCATAAGATAATTCCTATGATCAAAATGATATCCTAATAGAAAATTAAGAGATATATATAGAATGAAAAATGAAACAAGTCCCGAGGAGAATGAAAAATGATCCTAGACCTCAATTTAGAATATTTCAAGGTTTGTATAAAAAATTTGGACTTATGTGTAGCAATAGAAAAGACATCTATATTCTATCCAAAAAATCTAGCAAAATTTGAACATGATTTCTTACCAACATGTGCTATTAGAAACTAGGATAAAAGGATGAAAACTAGATAAAGGAGATATGTGAGGCTAGAAGTGGTGAAAATTTTGCAAGAAAATCAACAACTAGATAAAAATTTAGGGCAATCTAAGCTAAAGTCAAAGCTATGGGATATCAACCAATAGAGGAAGGAAGTCTTTAGAAAATTGTATTATCCTATAGTAATTAATAATAAAGGATAGAAATAGCCCAAATATACAAATAACTATTCAAAGAAACATATCAAGGGTTAAGAAAGGAGTTGCTGGTCAAATAATAGGTGGACTTGGTTGAAGTTTCCCTTAGATGATTAGCAAATTAAAGGAATGCTTACCAGGATAATCAAATGGTTGTTAAGTGATCATCACTTGGATGTCATGAAGCTCAAATCCCACCATTCTGCATGTCCTTGTGCTTATAAGGTTGGGTCATACATAATTATACAATAGATGTAGAAAGAACTATTACCATAATCCCTCAAATGGTCTATGATAGTATGAACTTGATTTATTATTAATTAGACTTTGAAACACTATTATACAAGGATATTCAAATTCAAACAACTGGCATCATACAAAAGGTTCCCATCCTATTACACAAGTGTTTAGAATTTACAATCGTATAGGATGTACTGGTTGTTAATCTTCCACCATCATTCAAGGTATGTTTGTCTAATAAATTTCTAGATCAGTTAGGAGGATACTTGGCCCTAGATCATACTTACATTGAGATTCCTAAATTCAAAGGGATAGTTAGTATTTTTCGCTAGAAAATCAAGCCATATCACATTAAGAGGTGTGAACAACAATATCCACATCCAATAAATGGGATTCCAAAAAACATATAGGTAAACATATACACCTACCCAAAGTTGGAAAATGAGATGACTAATATCTTGATAAGGCATTATCCTAAGATTTAGGATTGGTCAAACTAGGTAGACTACTAAAAATTAGAAGCTATGTGTATCCAAACTCAGGCTCTGTAAGTTTACAAAAATAAAAAAATATGGTATAAAAGTTAGGAATCATTGTTAAAACACTTGAATATAGCAGAACATCTTGACACATCGAAATTTATATGGGTGACAAGGGTATTCCTAGGAATCCTTCAACTAAATACCAAGATGATTCAAGAGGTAGAAGCATCAGGAATATGGTAGTTGGCTAGAGTATTTTCTCATGCATCATATTAGATACTTCTTAGAAGTATGATCACCTTAGGATCATGTCAGTACCATGAGAAATATCATGCTATTTTTATGCCTAATAAGATGTACTAGAGAAGAAAGCTAAAATATTCTCAATCCTTTGAGAGGGGTGTACACTAATTCATTATTCCAACCATAAGTTAGTCTATGTTGGGTCCATTAGGTGTAAATATCTTAGTGCAGTTTGACTACACCTCTACAAGGATCCCTTAAACATTAAGCTTGTCTTCCCCATCTCTGTGATGGGATTTTTAGTAAAAATCACTCCATTGATGAGCATCAGAAATGCTCATATTTTGTATACATTTTCTTGATTATTATGTGGTTGTATAATAAGGATTGCATATGTTTATGAATGATTATATAATTATTTGATGAAATTATGCGTGTTATCTAATTCGTGTGTTTTCAATGTGTTTTTGTGGAATTGTAGTTGATTTAGTCAGATTTGGATCAGTCGAGGTCTTTTCATGGACCTGGCACTTTGTTTCTTTCAGAATCAACGTAGAGAAGGTAGGCGCCTTCCTCTTCCAGGAAGGCGCCAAGCGTAAGTAGGCACCTTCCTCTTCCAGGAAGGCGCCAAGGAAAGACAAGCGCCTTCCTCTCCCAGGAAGGCACCAATAGAAGGCCAATGCCTTCCTCTTCCAGGAAGGCGCCAAAGGAAAATAAGCGCCTTCCTCTCACAGGAAGGCATCGATAGGAAGGCACCACTAGAAGGCAAGCGCCTTCCTCTCATAAGGAAGGCATCGATAGGAAGGTGCCACTAGAAGGCAAGCGCCTTCCTCTCACAAGAAGGCGCCAACAGAAGATAAGCGCCTTCCTCTTCCAGGAAGGCGCCAATGGTAGTAAGGCACCTTCCGCATAGAGAAGGCACCCGACATACTTAGGCACCTTCCTCATAGGGAAGGTGCCCCTGTTCTTCGCCCATTGACTAGACAAGCATGACGTGGACAACAGAGACTGGTGCAGTTCCAACTCTACGTCATGTAGAGTTAAATTGGGGATCACACCGACGTATGAGAACGTCCTACCAATGCCAGGTGAAGCACAAACCAATCAGTGAGCATGCCACCATTAGAAATGAATGCCAATTTTAGTAGACGTCGATCACATTTACTAGACTGTCTTAGTTTAGTCTGGAATGAATCGATTGTTATAACTTCTTTGTAACAGAAGATCTGTGGGTGTGCTATATAAACACACGCAGACCTCTCTGAGGATATATAGAATATTTTGATAGTAAATGTAGAGAGATATACAGAAGAAGCATTGTAATACTTTGATAATTATAATACAGTTCTAAGAGTTTCTAAGTGCGTGTTCAGCTGGGAGGAAGCTGCTGGAGCCTGGGCCCACTCCAAGCCAGTATTTCTTCCCCTATTTTTCCTGTGTTTTCTAGATTAGTTTACCACTTTTATAAGATTGTTTATCGCATTGTTATTTCTAGTATTGCAATAGGTTTATTTCTAGGAATGCGTGAATATTTCCTTTCTGTAGATTTAATTATTTTTACGTAAATTATTGAGGAGTGTATGAATGATTGATGACCGTTGAAACACCCCCCAATAGTAGAACTAGCGGACTCATCTCAAGTGGTATTGTAAGCAATCTTGTTCAAGACCCTTCGCAAGTTTACGAAGCTCCCTGGGTTGATAAATTAAATGCACGGGCATGTGACAAAAGTAGGAAAGAAGTTAACCTTGTTTGGCCCGCAACATTTTGGCGCCATTTTTGAGGAAGCATCTCAACTAGATTATTTACAATACCTGGAAACCTTCCATCTGACCTTGTATGAGTTCTTCGAGAAGAAGAGGACCTGACGGTCGGTTTATAAAAACCAATCCACCATAACCTGAGTCAGCCAAACATTCTGAATTTGAATTAGACTCACCCGACCCACCACTAGCAATCCATTGGAGTGAGGATCCACACTTTGTGCAAAGTGCCTCCTCATCCCATCAACTTGGGGAAGAACGAATCATCATAAATCCCCTGTTTAATAGGACACCCTTAGAGGAAGCCCTGTTGTGGAAAGCTGTAGAAGATCGGATGATAACACCAGACAACCTTAGAGCCTTGACTCAGAAAGTCTTAAATGATCGTAAGGCCATAAATACTGCATTAGAGACCGCATTTCCTAAAAAAATGGCTGACAATGAAGAAGTCTCATCTGGATTTAGTTTCCCGATTGATGAAGGAGTAGGAGATACCAAAATGAAAAACATATCCCTTGCTCACCTTTCGACCTTCAGAGGATACCCAACTGAGGACCCTGACCTATTTTTATTTAAGTTTGATGTCTTATGCAGGTCTGTGGACTACAAATCTGATACGCAGAAGCTGAAACTCTTTCCTTCCACATTGGACGATGCAACTCTACGGTGGTTCATCGGTCTGGGAGACAAAAACATTGCCACTTGGGATCAAATGAAGAAGCTCTTTTTAGAGCAATACCAAGATTTTGGGAGAGCAAGAGACTCCAGAGAAGAGGTCCTGAGCATGACGCAAAAAGAATATGAGTCTCTCAAGGAATACTGGGAGAGATTCAACTTCAATATTCAATGATCTCCTCACACGAAACTATCTGATAAGTCCCTCAAAAGCATATTTTTGAGAGGACTTACCAATGAATCACTGGAGGCTCTTAACATGATTTTCGGAGGTGATGTCTACCAACATGCTATGGAAGACATCCGACAACTATGCCGGAACTACTCAAGAAGGAGAGGCAAGACCACTTCTAGAACCATGAAAGTGACTGCTTCAGTCACGAAGATAGAAATAGGTAACATGCTAGAAGATTTAAAGAGCGAAATGCTCTCATCTCTAGCATTGCAGATGGATACGCTACTGTTAGAGAAAAAGAAGCAAGAAAATGAAGCAGCATTGGCTTATTTCTATCCAAAATGTAGAGGGAAGCATGCAAAGAATGCATGCCTAGAGAACAAAGTCAGAGTATGTGCAGTTTGCAGGCTGAACCATAAAACTCGATTGTGCCCACAACTGCCCAGTAATCAGGAGGATGCTGAAAGCATGGATGCCTATTTCATAGGCAATCGAAAGAGTTGGCCACAACCCCTTGTGGGGAATATGCCAACCGAAATGCCGTCATATGGGGGAGGACCATACATGCCCCAAGGCCCGCCTCAACCACCTAACATGGGGTGGTGGGGGCCATCACCCTGGTCCAACGCACCCCCAGTAGCATTCCCAAACCAGCAACCATGGATGCCATATCCATATCCTGGGCAGCAATGGAGAGGCCACACTACGTGGAATCAGGCTCCATAGAATGTAGCACCAGCTCACCCCCAACAGAATTTATCGGCATTGCCAGTAGTGAGACCTGCACAGCTACCCACACAACCGATGGAAAATCCTAATAACAGGGTGAACCAGCCAACATACAACATGGAGGGTGAGATGTATCCGATGTACCATATTCAGCTTAGGTCTGGTAGACAGCTAGGAGTAGGAATGCCTCCACTGGTAGAAGAGGAGGAAGAGGTAGGAGAAACACCTCTTGTAGAAGAGGTGATAGAAGAAATGCCTGAGAGAGCAAAGGCTCCATTTCCCAATCGATTGCAAGAATAGAGGAAAGTAACGCAGCCAGAGTTTGATATCTTGTCTAGCTTGAAGAACCTCACCATGACAATTCCATTATTTCAAGCCATCCGAGATGTTCTGATATATACCAAGGTGATAAGAGAGATGTGTCTAAGGAAGCCAGGATGAAGAGCAACCCAGACTATCAATGTCATGGGTAAACTAGAAGATTTGATGATGGGAAAAATGTGCCATCCTAAGTATGCAGACCCGGGCAGCTCGATGCTGACTATAAAAATTGAGGGACATTCCCTATCCAATACGTTGGTCGATCTCGAAGCATCCATCAATGTAATGCCTCAGGAGACCATGCAGAGGCTACAACTCATGAACCTAAAACCCACTATGACAGTGCTACAGCTGGTCGATCGATCGACCGTGGCACCGAAAGGAATGTTGGAAGACGTAATAGTGACAATCAGTGCATGGGAATACCCAACTAACTTTTTAGTCTTGCAATCTAAAACTAGGCTAGGCGATTACCCGCTCATCTTGGGAAGGCCATGGCTGGCAATAGCTGATGCTTACATCAGCTACCGAGATGGGCTGATGACCATATCCGATGGACGAAACATTAAAAGGTTGACTATTTCACCCCTAGTGCAGTCCATCGACTCATTAGGAGAACCCATGTTGACCGAGCATGAAAATCCTGAGCTATCCATGATCCAATCGGTGATGACGTTGGATGAGTTGGTAGAAGAAGATGAATATGGTGCTATTGTGGAGTTCCTCCATGGGGAGTCCTCCATCTCCGCACCTGGATCATCGTTGGTTGGTGCCCAAGATCACCACATTCAGTAGATACACGTCGGGCTAGGAAGAACATTGAATGTCAGTAGTGGGTTGACTCCCACACAATTGACGAAAGTAGAAGAGCTCCTGGTTAGACACCAATAGGCATTTGCATGGGATTACTCAGATATGAAGGGTATCAACCCAGAGATCTGTACCCATCGTATATACCTCGATGATCAAGCAACTCCAAGCAGGCAACCACAGAGAAGAATGAATCCGGCAATGAAAGACATTGTCAAGGAAGAACTACAAAAAATCTTGACTTTCGGATTCATCTATCCAATTTTTGACAGTGAGTGGGTATCACCGTTAGTGGTAGTCCCTAAAAATAATGGGAAGTGGTGAATCTATGTGGACTACAGAGCGTTAAACAAAGCGACCAAGAAGGACCACTTCTCGCTCCCATTCATTGATCAAGTCTTGGATACACTCTCCGGGAGGAAGTATTTCTCCTTCCTGGATGGATTCAGTGGATACAACTAGATCCAGATAGGAGAAGAGGATCAAGATAAGACAACGTTCACCTACCCATGGGGAACGTTTGCCTATCGGGTATTACCTTTCGGATTATGCAACGCACCTGCCACCTTTCAAAGGGCGGTGCTTAGCATATTTTTAGACATGATGGGAGATGCGGTCGAAGTATACATGGATGACTTCACCGTCTATGGAGAAACCTTTGATGAAGCAATGACGAACTTGGAAAGAGTGCTCGAAAGAAGCAAGGAAAACAATTTGTCCCTGAGCAACGAGAAATGCTTTATGATGATGCAAGAAGGCATCATACTGGGACACCACCTCTCCGTAGAAGGAATAAAGGTTGATAAAAGAAAAATTGAGGTCATCAGAGACCTACCCAACCCCAGAACGCAGAGAGAGGTGAGGAGTTTTCTTGGATCAGTCGGGTACTACCGGTGATTTATCGCCAAATTCAGCAAAATTGCAAAACCACTGCACACTCTATTATCTAAATATGTGGAGTTCAATTGGATGGAAGACTGCGAAGAAGCATTTCAGTTGCTTAAAGAGAAACTGATATCCGCACTGGTTTTAAGAGGACCAAATTGGGCCATACCATTCCATATCTACTGTGATGCATCCAACAATGCGATTGGAGCAGTCCTCGGATAGAAGGATGGCAAAGAATTTTATGCCATCTACTATGTCAGCAAAAACTTGGCAGGAGCCGAGCTCAACTACACGATGACGGAGAAGGAGTTCCTTGCAGTTGTGCATGCCATAAACAAATTCTACCATTATATCATCGGGTATAAGGTATTTGTCCACATGGACCATGCGGCTATTAGATACTTGATGAGCAAGCCAGCCATTGGTGGAAGAATTATCAGGTGGCTCTTGTTACTACAAGAATTCGACATCACAATAGTCGACAAACCAGGCAAAGACAACGTCGTAGCAGATTTTCTATCCAGATTGATACCGATAGACCATACAATAGTGGAAGACCAATTTTTGGATGAACATTTGTTCACCATTAGTGAGAAAATCCTATGGTACGTAGATATAGCCAATTACTTGGCCACCGAAAGAACCTCACCTGCTCTCTCTTTCCGAGAAAAGCAGGCGGTCATAGAGAAAAGTGCATCGTTCCTATGGATTGATGGCCTCCTATTCAAAATAGGACGTGACCAGATTATAAGGAGATGCATAGCAGAACAGGAGTTCTCAGAAGTACTCAAAGCGTGTCACGACGAACCATGCGGAGGACACTTTGCAGGGAAATGAACTACCTACAAAATCCTACAGGTTGGGTACTTTTGGCCCACTCTATTCAAGGATGCGGCTGCGTACGCCAGCAAGTGCGATGAATGCCAAAGAATGGGCAGACCAACCCATCGAGATGAAATGCCCCTCCAGCCTCAGGTACACCTGGAACCCTTCGATAAGTGGGGCATGGACTTCGTGGGACCAATTAATCCACCTTCAATAGGGAGGAGGTTTATTTTGGTCTGTATAGATTACGTCACCAAATGGGTTGAAGTTCAAGCATTGAGAGATTCAAAAGAAAGAACAATCATCAATTTCTTATTTGCCCACATTTTTACATGATTTGGGGTCCCTAGAGAGATAACAATAGACCAAGGGCCTCAATTTACCTCCAAGTTGATCAAGGAGCTGATGGAGCAATACAGAGTTTGGCACAATAAAACTACACCCTACCATCCACAGGCAAATGGGCAAGTGGAAGTGACGAACAGAGAAATAGAGAACATCTTGACGAAGACCATGCAACAACACAGAAAATATTGGGCTACATGGTTGTCGGAGGTAGTCTGGGCATATAATACCACGTGGAAATCCACCACAGGCTTCACACCCTTCCAACTGGTCTATGGGAAGAGTGCGATGATGCCCATTGAATTTGAAATCAAGACATTGAGGATGACTTTAGAATTGAACTTGAGCTTGGATGACGCTCAAAAAGAAAGGATTCGATAGCTAGATCAGCTGGATGAAATCTGAATGGACGCTTTGCAGAGAACAAAAATCATACAAAAGCAAAGAAAGTGGTGGCATGATCGCCACATTAAACTGAAGCAGTTCCAAGAAGGAGAATGGGTGTTGTTGTATGATTCTCGGTTCTAGGAAAGAAAAGGTAAATTAATGCAAATATGGATGGGACCGTATGAGGTGGTAGAGCTCATCAAGAATGGGGTAGTATGCGTTAGAACAATTGATGGCAACAACACTATGTTAATGGTCAATGGCCATTGACTGCACCCCTATAACACATCCGAAACCTTACAGGTGGAATCCAGAATAGACATGGGGGAGACCCCATCTTGTTAGATCCAGACCAAACTCTTAACAGGTGAAACGGTGGGCATGGAGGTGCTCACCAAAATCAGTTAATTTAGTTTTTTTTCTTACGGTGTGTTTTGCAGGGACGACGCCCACATGCAAGCTGCAGGCATCCTAATCCAGGGCCTAATAGGCACGGAATGCATCTAACTGCCTTTATTTTTCTTTCTTTTCATTTGCTTTTTGTAGGTGGAGGACCTGACAACACGAGGAATAGGTATCTGGGAAACTAGGCCTGATTCGGCTCAGCATTCTGACACCGGCACTCGTAGGTAGAAGCTGAGGCAGCGTGAAGCGAGACTGAGAAGGCTTGATCACCCTTTCCCAATCAATCGCAACATGATTTCCAAGAATAAAGTGCCTTCCACATCGAGAAGGCACAGAAGAAGGCACCTTCCTTATAAAGAAGGCACCCAACTAGAATAAGGCACCTTCCGTATGAAGAAGGCACCCGCCAGAATAAGGCACCTTCCTTATAAAGAAGGCGCCCAGCCAGAAGAAGGTGCCTTCCGTATGAAGAAGGCACCTTCCATATGAAGAAGGCACCCCACCAGAATAAGGCACATTCCTTATGAAGAAGGCACCCCACTAGAAGAAGGCACCTTCCTTATAAAGAAGACGCACAAAAAAAAAAAAAAAGTAGGCGCCTTCCACATCGGGAAGGTGCCACACACAAAAAAAAAAGAGCCCGAGGCGCCTTCCACATCAAGAAGGTGCATACAGACCGAGGCGCCTTCCACCCCAAGAAGGCGCAGGTATACAACGATGCCTTCCACCCCAGGAAGGCGCAGGTATTCAATAGTGCCTTCCACATTAGGAAGGTGCACCCATTCAGAAGCACCTTCCATAGTAGGAAGGCGCCATCATCAAAAGGGTGCCTTCCACCACCGGAAGGCACATCCAATCAGAGATGCCTTCCACCACCGGAAGGTGCATCCATTCAAAGAGCACCGAAAACATCGGGAAGGCACCATATAAGTGCCTTCCACATCGGGAAGGCACCACATAAGCACCTTCCACATTGGGAAGGTACCAAAGAGCGCCTTTCGCATACAACCAACACTTAAGTCTCACGGATGCCTCGATCGAAATAAAATCACCACACGAACGAGTGGCATCAGATTACCACCATCGCCCATGTGATGGAAATCCACCCCAATAAAAAAAATCTTAAAGAATTATGGGGCGAGATCAGTGCACACGTTCCAAAGATGATGGACAAACAATTTTTTGAGCAAATCGAGAGTCTATCTTCAGCACCAACCATCAAACAACTCAGCACCAAAGTCCAGCGTAATCCGCACAAATGAAATACCCCTCCCCCGTGTCACAAATCAGTGAATCAACGCTCTTCATGATGCATGAAACACCAAATAAGGTACGCGCATACTAACTCAAATATTTATATAATTATTCATAAATTATGCAGTACCAAAAAAATATTGCCGTCATAAAAATCATATACCCCCATGGCCGAAACCACGTGCCAATGATATGGCTCGAAAGGCGTACCCTAGAATTAAATGCTAAGGTTAGGCACCTTCCCTATAAGAAGGTGCCTTCCTGAAGAAGTAAGGACAAAAAAAAGAAGCGTAGTAGTAAGGGAAGGCGCCATGGGAGGAAGGTCGAAGAATCATGCGGTGAAAAAGAATGAGCCGAGTGATACGGAAGGAATCAGGGGGATGGTAAAAACATAGTTCGAGGCCGAGGGATGGTTCGAATACTATACCCTAGTTAGTCAGGGCCAGGATATGGAGGTAGCCAAGGAATTCGCTACCTCCTTGAGGGGCGACGTAGCTCAGGTGTGAGGGGTAGAAATTTTGGTCACCCCCAAATACATCTCGCAGGTGACTGGATTGCCCCTCACAGGTGAATGCATATACAAAGGTGGACTGCTGAAGCCGTACGTCGAAGTGCTGCTACCAGGAGAAAATGTGCAGATAGATAAGGAAGGGCTACCCAAAAGTAGCCTTCCCATGAATCTACGAAAGATATTCGAGCAGGTTGCTCGATTATTTACATGCACCGGGAAGTATACCCATTTGCACACTAACCATGTGCAGTTTCTGAATCACCTAGTGCATGGAAGGAAGTTGAACGTGCCCTTCTACCTAGAAAATGCCCTGAAGGAAGAAGCGGCTAGGTACTAGAAGGGAGCACCATCCACCTTGGCCCACCATGGGTTGATATCAGCACTGGTCCACCATGTAGAAGCATAGAGGCAGAACCCCGAGGCAGAGAGAGATGGTAGCCAAGAAAGGCAATAGGATGCTATTGCTAAATAGGGCAAGAAGAGGGAAGCCCTGTAGAGGAGATGGCAAGTATCAGGAAATTGGCATTTCCCAATTTCATGGAAGAAAGAGGGCATTCACCAATGCTCGAATGCACAGAGGAAAGAGGGCATTCCCTAGTGCCCGAGTATGAAGAGGAAGGAGTGCCACTTATTAGCAGTGAGGCCGAGTTCTAGCCGCCAGAACCAGTC
Organism: Wollemia nobilis; assembly: GCA_028583015.1. Classification (NCBI taxonomy): domain Eukaryota; kingdom Viridiplantae; phylum Streptophyta; class Pinopsida; order Araucariales; family Araucariaceae; genus Wollemia; species Wollemia nobilis. Next base: position 1,480,508 of record JAQPPZ010016564.1, read on the forward strand.
CCTAGGAGGAAACACCTGTGATGACTCCTCTCAACAGAAGAAGAAGAGAACGACCCAGAAGTCGACATTGCAGCCCAAACCCTCTAGGAATTGACAAACTGGAGCCCACAAGATGTAGGGACTTTCGGGAGCAATGATCAGGTCGATGCAGCCTTGGAGGAAGTGTTGGAGTGGCAGACCAATTGTTGGATGGCCCAAAATTTTTGGAGGACTACCAGAATGAGCATAGAGGGGAATTGGAAGAATGAGAAAGATGAATCACCCAGCTCGAGCAGCTGGTCCAGTAGTTGTGGGAGGAGAACCAAAAACTCTAGGATAGGGGAATAGAAATAAGGGATGCATCGACCCAAAATTACTGGGCAATAGAGGTCCCGATGAATTCTACCACATCTACAGAACGAGTATTCTCTTCGGGAGAATTTTGATCGGACGCCCGACAGAGCAGCCCGGAGGCAGGGGAGAATTCCTCTATTTTTGGGAGTGAAGGGGAAAGAAGTCCCACAACACCCCATGTCATCGACCTGAGTGATACAGAGCCAAGACAAGGAAAGCAAAGCCAATAGTAGCACCCGTAGCCCCACGTAGAAAAAGAGGAGCCACACCTCCAGATGCTAGTGCACAGAAGAGGCAGACACGGGCCATAGGTACAACCGGATCCACCAATAAATGGCAATGATGAGGGGTCAACAGGGCTACCTACAGTTTTGATGCCACGAGGGCATGGCATATGTTAGGCATGGGGGGATGATGAGCATAAAAAATTCTCATATTTTGTATACATTTTCTTGATTATTATGCGGTTGTATAATAAGGATTGCATATGTTTATGAATGATTATATAATTATTTGATGAAATTATGCGTGTTATCTAATTCATGTGTTTTCAATGTGTTTTTGTGGAATTGTAGTTGATTTAGTCAGATTTGGATCAGTCGAGGTCTTTTCATGGACCTGGCACTTTGTTTCTTTCGGAATCAACACAGAGAAGGTAGGTGCCTTCCTCTTCCAGGAAGGCGCCAAGCGTAAGTAGGCGCCTTCCTCTTCTAGGAAGGTGCCAAGGAAAGACAAGCGCCTTCCTCTCCCAGGAAGGCGCCAATAGAAGGCTAGCGCCTTCCTCTTCCAGGAAGGCGCCAAAGGAAAATAAGCACCTTCCTCTCACAGGAAGGCACCGATAGGAAGGTGCCACTAGAAGGCAAGCGCCTTCCTCTCATAAGGAAGGCATCGATAGGAAGGTGCCACTAGAAGGCAAGTGCCTTCCTCTCACAGGAAGGCGCCAATAGAAGATAAGTGCCTTCCTCTTCCAGGAAGGTGCCAATGGCAGTAAGGCACCTTCCACATAGAGAAGGTACCCGACATACTTAGGCACCTTCCTCATAGGGAAGGTGCCCCTGTTCTTCACCCATTGACCAGACAAGCACAACGTGGACAACAGAGACTGGTGCAGTTCCAACTCTACATCATGTAGAGTTAAATTGGGGATTGCACCGATGTATGAGAACGTCCTACCAATGCTAGGCGAAGCACAAACCAATCAGTGAGCATGCCACCATTAGAAACGAATGCCAGACGTCGATCACATTTACCAGACTATCTTAGTTTAGTCTGGAATGAATCGACTGTTATAACTTCTTTGTAATAGAAGATCTACGGGTGTGCTATATAAACACATGCAGACCTCTCTAAGGATATATAGAATATTTTGATAGTAAATGTAGAGAGATATACAGAAGAAGCATTGTAATACTTTGATAATTATAATATAGTTCTAAGAGTTTCTAAGTGCGTGTTCAGCTGGGAGGAAGCTATTGGAGCCTAGGCCCACTCCAAGCCAGTATTTCTTCCCCTATTTTTCCTGTGTTTTCTAGATTAGTTTACCGCTTTTATAAGATTGTTTATCGCATTGTTATTTCTAGTATTGCAATAGGTTTATTTCTAGGAATGCGTGAATATTTCCTTTCTATAGATTTAATTGTTTTTACGTAAATTATTGAGGAGTGTATGAATGATTGACGACCATTGAAACACCCCCAATAGTAGAACTAGCAGACTCATCTCAAGTGGTATTGTAAGCAATCTTGTTCAAGACCCTTCGCAAGTTTACGAAGCTCCCTGGGTTGATAAATTAAATGCACGGGCATGTGACAAAAGTAGGAAAGAAGTTAACCTTGTTTGGCCGACAACATTGATGTGCAAGGTGCAACCAAAGTATTGTCATTGTTGTCAACACAGTCAGGTTGATCAGCTGATGCAATGGAAAAGAATGGATAGGAGTTGATTGATGAGCAAGGTGATGGACAGGAGTTGATTCATGAGCAAGGTGATGGACAGGAGTTGATTGATGAGCAAGGTGCAGCCAAAGTATTGTCATTGTTGTCAACACAGACAGAGGATCGATTGATGCAATGGACAGGAGTGCAGAGCAGTCAGAGCAGTAGATAGATCGGTTGATGAAGTGAACAAGAGTACAGAGATCATACAGAGCATGTACAATGAAATTCCAAGAAAATAGAAGTGACCCAGATTCAAAAAATCAAAGAAAAAGACAAGTAAGAAAACTGTCGCGATATCGTGACATGTTTTCTATCGCGATATCGCGACAGGTTGAGAAGTTAGAAGGCAGAAAGAAAAACGTCATGATTTCATGACATATCAGAGGAGAGAGAAGGTACAAGTAAAATTGTCATGATTTCATGACATGGACGAGGAGAGAGAAGGCACAAGTAAAATTGTCACGATTTCGTGACATGTCTAGAGAAGAAGCGCTTGCAAGAAAAACTATCATGATTTCGTGACATGTTGGGAGAAGAAGGCAAGTAAGAAAACTATCATGATTTCGTGACATGTTCGGAGAAGAAGCGCTTGCAAGGAAAACTGTCACGATTTCATGACATGTTCGAAGAAGAAGCGCTAAGGAGAAAAAGTGTCACGATTTCATGACAGGTTCAAAGAGAAAGCGCTAAGGAGAAAAAGTGTCACGATTTCACGACAGGATCAAAGAGAAAGTGTCAAGGAGAGTAAGTGTCACGATTTTACGATAGGATCGAAGAGAAAGTGCCAAGGAGAGAAGATGTCACGATTTTGACAGGAAGAGAGAAAAGGCCAAGGAGAGAAAGTGTCACGATTTCACGACATTTTTTTCAGAGGAAAGGAAGAAAAGCGCAAGGAGAGAAAGATGTCACGATTTCGTGACATGTTTCCGTTTTCACGGCAAAGGAGAAAAGGCACAAGGAGGAAGATGTCACGATTTCGTGACATGTTCCATTTTGCGTAAAGGAGAAAAGGCACAAGGAAGAGAGATGTCACGATTTCATGACATGTTCCGATTTCACGAGCGAAAGGAAAAAGGCACAAGGAAGAAGATGTCACGATTTCGTGACATGTTCCATTTTCACAGGTAGAAGGCAGAAAAGGCACAAGGTGAGAAAGATGTCACGATTTTGTGACATGTCTTGATTTCATAGAGTTGAAGCCAAGTTTAAGAGTAGCGAGAAGGGAAAGATGTCACGATTTCGTGACATGTCATGTTTTCGCTAGTGCAGGCAGAGAAGAGTGCAAAGAAGGTGAAAGTGTCACGATTTTGTGACATGTCTGGTTTTCGCGGGTGCAAGCGAAGAAGTGGACAAAGAGGCAGAAACTGTCATGATTTCGTGACATGTCTTAGTTTCATGGGTAAAAGCCGAAGTAAAGTTAACTGGAGGTAAACGACAGTTACAGATGCAGTTGCACAGGAAAATCATGCAGCCAATATTAGAAGAGTTAACTGAAGTCAGTGTAATAGTTAAATGTGCAGTTATTGATAGAAATCATGCAGCTAAAAGAAGAACAGTGATCTGAAGTAATTACAACAGTTACAAGGGCAGTTACAGTGACAGTAAATAGAAGTCTTTACTGTAGTTATAGGAGCCGTTATAAAGAAATTTCATGCAGCGGTGGTTACTGAAAGTCGTCAGAAGAAGACCAAGAGTCGGACAGAGAAATGTTTCAAAGAACCGTTCTATTAATAAGATTGCATGGGAGAATAAAGAAGCCGTTTCTATTAATAAGCTGCATGCAAAAATATAGAAGTCAAAAATAGAAATAGAACTCTGTTATAAAAGCAGATTTGCATGAGGTAGTAATGTTAAGCACTATGCGGGTAGAGAGAGCGTTGCTGCGAAAGAAAAAGAGCCGCAGGATAGTGAGATAGTGCTGCGGGCGGTAAGAGAGTGTTGAGCTCCGTGCGTAAAGAAAAAGAGCAGCGTGCTGCTGATAGTGAAAAGTGCCACAAAAATAGAGAGAAAATGTGCTGAGAAAAGTAGGTTGAAAAAGTGTGTTGTAAGAGAGCGTTGAGCTCCGTGCGGGAAGAGAGAGCAACGTGTTGCAGAATAGAGGAAATGTGCTATGAAAAAGGATGAATAAAAGGGCACGGCTGAGATAGAGAAAAATATAGAGAGTGCAGCAGAGAGAGTGTAGCATAAAGAGTGCAACAGAGCTGTGAGAGCTGCAAGAGTAAGCTAGAAGAAAAGGTTGTAAGTGTGCAGCAAGAAGAGCTTTAAAAGAGTGTATGCTTCCATGAGATTGATTTGAGTAAAGATAGACCAGTGAGGGTCTTGTAACATAGAAGGCATTTTTATGTCAATCAAGATTTAAAATAAAAGTCCAAGTTGGTGCTTGGAATCAGGGGTTGGTGCTCCTTTCTGTTGGTGCAGATAAATTAGGGGTTGGTGCTCCTTCCAGTTGGTGCTGGTAAACTGTTTGTAAAGTTGGTGCTTTGCAAAGGCTGGATTTGGATGGGAGTCCAAGCAGTCTATTTTTGAGGAGTAGCCAAAACTGGTGAACCTCGTTAAATCTTGTGTTATGTGTTGCTATCTTGTTACATTTGCTGCATCTGGTTTTAAGCATTCATTAGTTCTGAATTAAGAGATGAAGATTTAAGTTTTTAAATAGCTGCACTGATTCACCCCCCTCTCAGTGCCATTGTAAGACTAACAATTGGTATCAGAGCCAAGTTCCCAGTTTTGACTAAATCAGTCAGGGTTGATCTTTGATTAGCACACAATGGCTAAAAAGAACAGATCCTCCTCCAAAAAGGCATCTCAGCCAGTTTCAGTTCTTATGGGAGAGAAAACTGAACTAGAGAAGGTAGAAGAAGTGAACACTGAAGAAGAACAGGAATATGATGAAAACCTTGAGGCTGAGGCTGAAGTAAATCTACGAGGTGAGTTGATTGCTGCACTTGAAGAGTTGGGTTTAGAAAGGAAAAAGAACAAAAGACTGTCCAAGAAGTTAGAAGAATATGGGGATGAGATTGAAGATCTCTTCCTACAAGTTCAAAAGGCCAAGAAATCAGAAGAAGCCTTGAAGACACACCTGGATGATGTATGCAGCACAAGTGAAGAGGAATCTAACAAAGTTATTGTTGATCTAAAGCTGCAAGTAGAACAAGTACAAAAGGATTGAAGATATTCTCAGGTCTCAAATCAATGAGAAAGAGACTGTTTGCTGCCAACAAGAAGAAGAGATTGTTTCATTGAAGAAACAACTAGAAGAGGCCAATGTAAATCTCAAATTTGAGAAGAGCACAGAGTTGCTAGATACAATGATAAAGCAACAAAGAAGCACCACGGCTAAGTTTGGTCTTGGATATGAAGCTGAACAACCTTCATCTTCCAAAAATGCAGAGAAGAAGAAGCACACTGCTGAAGGATCAAAGCAAGAAAAGTCTGAAGCTGAACAACCCTCATCTTCCAAATATGCAGAGAAGAAGAAGTTCAAGGTTGAAGCTAAATCTTCAAAAGGAAGAAAGCATCAAAGAAGATCTACAGCAAAGCAACCACAACAAAAGAGGTTCTCTCACTCTCACTCCTTTAATAATAATGCTTTTAATGGCTATTGTTCTAAATGCAACTGCTATGGTCACAAGGCATTTTATTGTGGACAGAATAATAGATCAAAGAGTTATGCTGATAAAAACACATCTGCTTTCCTGAGTGAACACCCTGTGCAATGTTTTAAATGTAATAGCCAAGGGCACATAGCAAGGTTTTGCCCAAGCACTTATGTATCCAATCTAAGGCAAGACCATAGATTTCATCATACACATAGAATGCAATACAGACAGGGAATAAAACATGTGCAATGTTTTAAATGCAACGGTCAAGGGCACATAGCAAGGTTCTGTCCAAGCACTTCTGTATCTAATCTAAGGCAAAACCCTAGATTTCATCAGACTCAAAGAATGCAATACAGACAGAGAATAAATCATGTGCATAAAAGAAAAGAAAAGAATCATCCATCAAGAATGCACAAAAGACAACCCCGCAAGAGAAATGTTCAAGTTCACGAACAGGGGCAAAATAGGGATGTAGTTGAAAAACTCAAGCCCAAGTTCAGGAAAGTCTGGAGAAAGACAGAAGAAAGGAATTCGTGTCTCCTTGGACAGAAGGAGATTACTCCTCTACTGCATTAAGCAGCTCCAGGTGGCACATCCTCAGGGGGAGCAATATTAAAGTTTTATTTTAATGCTCCTATGTATTTGTCTGGGTATCTGAGGATGAAAGACCAGCAGTCGGGTTATTGTTGTATAGTTGTCAAGTGTGTTTTCAGTTCATATAGATGTTTGTGGAGATAGTGTTAAACTGATGTGTTTCAGCAGAACAACATGGTGAACAGCTAGGTTTTTGATGCAGCAGCTGATAGGCATTATCTGGGATAGAACATGCATCACAGGTCGACGTTTCATGGAAGCATAAGCTGGCAGGTGCTGGTTTTGAAGCCTGTAACATTCCCAATCTACAGGTAATACAGAATCCATGTTCTGAGTGGGAAGGCATGCGGTTATTAATCAAAAATACAACACATCATTTGGTATAAGAGAGCATTAATTTTCTCTAAAGAAGTAGCCGTTATCAAAGAGGTGCCAGAGTCAAAGCAATTAGTGGCACTAGCTCCCAGTTGGTCAAGAGTGCCAAGTGGCACATGCAAGGCAGAGACGTTGAAAGAATAGCACCCAGGTAGTGAAGCGCCTAGGAGGACAAGATGCCTATGCACCTAAGAAGGTCTTGCATTATTTGAGGAATGCGAGATATTGCCTGAGGAAGCAGAATACCGAGAGTTGATGACTGCGCATAGATTGAGGTTCCAACGCTAGAGGTAACGGTCCAGAAGTATGAGTTTGAATAAGGTGTAAAAGGATATATTGTTTGTATGCTTTATATATTCTTTGATAGTTGACTTCTAAGGATTGGAGTCATAAGGTGTTTTAATGGAATAAATATTTTTGTGGTTACTTCTATAATCTAACCCTAACTTGGTGGCAAAGTTGAGGGTGGTGTTGGTAACAGGTTGAAGAACTATTCTCTTCTTCCTCAAACAAAGGTATGGGCAACTTCTTCCATGTATATTGTTGATGGTGTATTTTCTGAAATTGAGTTTGGAGGTAAAAGGTTGTCTACTAGGTATTCTTGTTGGTGTAAATCCCAGTTTCTGGATAGTGAAGATCGTTTATGCATTAAAATTATTGATGAGTTTTCTTTGGGTGAATGCATAATTCTGGTTGAGGAAGAGGAAGCATTTTGCACTAGGGTTTATGTTAGCAAGACTTGCTACTTGCATTAAGATGGTGAAACCCTTAGTTGGCTGTTTTGAGATTGATGGTTGAGTTGTTGTCATTGAGGTTGTTTTGATCAAGTTAATGCTTTACTTGATACATGATTTGGGCTTACTCCATTGAAGATTGATTTGAGCAAGTTATTCTTTGCATTGGTGATTTATGTTGGTGGTTGTTTTGTTCAAATACCTTTGGAAGGAAAAGGATGTCTACTAGTTTCCTTTTCATGTAGTGAATGGTTGAATGCTTCAAGGTTAATCTTGAGTTGAATAATGGTGGTTAAACCTTGTCTATAAGCATTGTTGTTAAAGCCCTAATTGGTTGAGAATAGATATTGGTTGTGGAAAGAACATGAGTATCATTGTTAGATGAGTTATTGCATGGTTGGCAATTGTTGGGTTGTGTTTCATGTTCTTGAGAAAAGCATACTTCATCTATCTTATTCTTTTGAGATTGAGATTGAGATGAGATTGAGAATGGGAGTTAAGTATAGAACATATTGAGTCTCTAACAATTCTCTTTATGCTTCTATGAGGTTGATGGATCACATTGGGTCTCTAACAATTCTCTTTGTGGGTTCATGCTAAGCAAGGTTTTCTTGATGAACTTGTGAGCTGATCTGGACAAGTTCTATGTGAGCTTGTTAAGCAGGTTCTTAGTGAGCCTATGACAGAGTACAGAGGGTTGAGGCTCAGAAGAAAGTGTGAAATGAAGTGGTCACATATTCCCAAGAATAGACTAAGATTTGACTAGCCATCGGGATCAAATTCTCAGGGGGAGCATTTATGCATTTGTTTACCTTATTGCTCATGCTTAGTATTTCTGCTAACTATAATAATTTTTGCCTGAGAATGTTGTGCATGAACTCAGGGGGAGTTTTGCAGCCGCCCTTTGGTATTATTGTCAAAGGGGGAGAAGAATTATAGGTAATTGCACTCAATTACGTGTGTTGCCAACAATTCCAAAGGGGGAGATTGATGTGCAAGGTGCAACCAAAGTATTGTCATTGTTGTCAACACAATCAAGTTGATCAGTTGATGCAATGGACAGAATGGATAGGAGTTGATTGATGGAGCAAGGTGATGGACAGGAGTTGATTGATGAGCAAGGTGCAGCCAAAGTATTATCATTGTTGTCAACACAGACAGAGGATCGATTGATGCAATGGACAAGAGTACAGAGCAGTAGATAGATCAGTTGATGAAGTGGACAAGAGTACAGAGATCATACAGAGCATGTACAGTGAAATTCTAAGAAAATAGAAGTGACCCAGATTCAAAAAATCAAAGAAAAAGACAAGTAAGAAAACTGTCGCGATATCGCGACATGTTTTCTGTCGCGATATCGTGACAGGTTGAGAAGTTAGAAGGCAGAAAGAAAAACGTCATGATTTCATGACATATCGGAGGAGAGAGAAGGTGCAAGTAAAATTGTCATGATTTCATGACATGGATGAGGAGAGAGAAGGCGCAAGTAAAATTGTCATGATTTCGTGACATGTTGGAAGCAAAGAAGCAAGTGAGAAATTGTCACGATTTCGTGACATGTTGGAAGAAGAAGGAAGAAAAAGCTGTCATGATTTCATGACATGTTCGAAGAAGAAGGCTGCAAGGAAAACTGTCACGATTTCATGACATGTTCGGAGAAGAAGCGCTAAGGAGAAAAACTGTCATGATTTCGTGACATGTTCGAAGAGAAAGCGCCAAGGAGAAAAAGTGTCGCGATTTCGCGACATTAAGAGAAAGTGCAAGGAGAGAAGATGTCACGATTTCATGACAGGGTCGAAGAGAAGTGCAAGGAGAGAAGATGTCACGATTTCGCGACAAAGAAGAGAAAGTGCTAAGGAGGAAAGTGTCACGATTTCGCGACATGTTTAGGGCAAGGAAGAAAAGTGCACAAGGAAGAGAAAGATGTCATGATTTCAGACATGTTTCATTTTCGCGAGCGAAAGGAGAAAAGGCACAAGGCAGAAAGTGTCATGATTTCATGACATGTTTCCGTGAAAGAAGAAAAGGCACAAAGAGGAAGATGTCATGATTTCATGACATGTTCCTTTTCATGGGCGAAATGCAGAGAAAGGCACAAGGAAGAAGATGTCACGATTTCATGACATGTTCTATTTTCGTGGGAAAAGGGAGAAAAGGACAAGGTGAGAAAGATGTCACGATTTCGTGACATGTTCAGTTTTGCTAGAGCCAAGAAGAGTGCGAGAAGGCAAAAGTGTCACGATTTCGTGACATGTCATGTTTTCGCTAGTGCAGGTAGAGAAGAGTGCAAAGAAGGCGAAAGTGTCACGATTTCGTGACATGTCTGGTTTTCGGGAGTGCAAGCGAAGAAGTGGACAAAGAGGCAGAAACTGTCATGATTTCGCGACATGTCTTAGTTTCGTGGGTAAAAGCCGAAGTAAAGTTAACTGGAGGTAAACGACAGTTACAGATGCAGTTGCACAGGAAAATCACGCAGCCAATATTAGAAGAGTTAACTGAAGTCAGTGTAATAGTTAAATGTGCAGTTACTGATAGAAATCATGCAGCTAAAAGAAGAACAGTGATCTGAAGTAATTACAACAGTTACAGGGGTAGTTATAGTGACAATAAACAGAAGTCTTTACTACAGTTACAGGAGCCGTTATAAAGAAATTTCATGCAGCGGTGGTTACTGAAAGTCGTCAGAAGAAGACCAAGAGTCGGACAGAGAAATGTTTCAAAGAACCGTTCTATTAATAAGATTGCATGGGAGAATAAAGAAGCCGTTTCTATTAATAAGCTGCATGCAAAAATATAGAAGTCAAAAATAGAAACAGAACTCTGTTATAAAAGCAGATTTGCATGAGGTAGTAATGTTAAGCACTATGCGGGTAGAGAGAGCGTTGCTGTGAAAGAAAAAAGAGCCGCAGGATAGTGAGATAGTGCTACGGGCGATAAGAGAGTGTTGAGCTCCGTGCGTAAAGAAAAAGAGCAGCATGCTGCTGATAGTGAAAAGTGCCACAAAAATAGAGAGAAAATGTGCTGAGAAAAGTAGGTTGAAAAAGTGTGTTGTAAGAGAGCGTTGAGCTCTGTGCGGGAAGAGAGAGCAGCGTGTTGCAGAATAGAGGAAATGTGCTGTGAAAAAGGATGAATAAAAGGGCACGGCTGAGATAGAGAAAAATATAGAGAGTGCAACAGAGAGAGTGCAGCATAAAGAATGCAGCATAGAGAGTGCAGCATAAAGAGTGCAACAGAGCTGTGAGAGCTGCAAGAGTAAGCTAGAAGAAAAGGTTGTAAGTGTGCAGCAAGAAGAGCTTTAAAAGAGTGTATGCTTCCATGAGATTGATTTGAGTAAAGATAGACCAGTGAGGGTCTTGTAACACAGAAGGCATTTTTATGTCAATCAAGATTTAAAATAAAAGTCCAAGTTGGTGCTTGGAATCAGGGGTTGGTGCTCCTTTCCGTTGGTGCAGATAAATTAGGGGTTGGTGCTCCTTCCAGTTGGTGTTGGTAAACTGTTTGTAAAGTTGGTGCTTTGCAAAGGCTGGATTTGGATGGGAGTCCAAGCAGTCTATTTTTGAGGAGTAGCCAAAACTGGTGAACCTCGTTAAATCTTGTGTTATGTGTTGCTATCTTGTTACATTTGTTGCATCTGGTTTTAAGCATTCATTAGTTCTGAATTAAGAGATGAAGATTTAAGTTTTTAAATAGCTGCACTGATTCACCCCCCCTCTCAGTGCCATTGTAAGACTAACAAACATCCACGTGATTGTCTTCTCATGAACACAAGGACTAAATGTTTCTACCCCACAATAGCTTAAGTGAAAAAGGAGAGTTTTATAAAATTTTAACTTTAGAGCCTCTCCTAAATAAACCTTTAAGCCCAATTATAACTCTCTCTTTCTCACTCTACAAGCATTGAAATAAAAACATCTTTTAGGAAAAGCACAATTAATCAATTGAAACTTGCAATATAAATCTATCAACCTTAAATGAAAAGCATGGATAAGAACCATACAACAATTCAACATCATGGCACCATATAGCTATCAAATCAAATTCTATATTACAAAAGAATAGTCTTTTTTTTTCTATTACAATAAATCCTCTCTCGATAAGAGATAATTCAACACTACCAAAATAGTTGAAGAGCAAAGTTAGCATGATATAACATCTTCTTTCCTTGGCCTCCATGTAGTTTATAGGAATATGGGGATCAAAATAGCTCATATGCAGGTATGATTGCATTCTACATGATTTATTGCATATACAAGTAAAAGAAGCCCATACTTCTTTCTTAAAATATTTTTCACAAATATAAATACATATAATTCATAAGAAAAAGAAGACCATACTTATTTCCAAAATATTTTTGACAAATATTAAGTTCAAACACATCATTTCCATAAGCAAAAGAAGCCCATACTTCTTTCTAAAATATTTTTCATAAATATTAAGTTCAAACATATCATTTCCATTAGCAAAAGAAGCCCATTCTTCTTTCCAAAATATTTTCCACAACTATTAATTTCAAAAGGTATTGCATACAATTAATCAATCTATCCTTAGAGAGTCTTGACATTCATTTTTAAGACTAAATATTTAATCTATCATTTGATTAAGTACCAATCTAATCCATCCATTGATTAAATTGTAAAGCTAAGGATTGGGATGATTTTATCTATCATTAAATTAAGTGCTAAAACTAAGCCATAATTTGATTTATTGTAAATCTAAAATTGAAAGAGTTAGATTAATTACCAAACTAATCTATCATTATATTAATTGCAATATAAATATTAAAAATAATTAATCTACCATTATATTAAATACCAAACTAATCTATCATTTGATTAGTTGCAAAACTATGATTACAAGAATTAATCTACCATTAGATTAATTAATAAACTAATATATCATTTCATTAGTTGAAAATATATAATTAAAAAAATTAATCTACCATTAGAATAATTACCAAATTAATCTATCATTGGATTAGTTGCAAATCTAAGAATTTTATAGCAAAATCTAAATTCTATTTTGCATTAATCTATCCTTATATTAGTGCAAAAATTAAAGATTAATTAATATTAATCTTGCATTAGATTAACCAAGACTACAGTTGTCAATGCTTCAAATAAAACTTAGATAACTTTTATAACCATATATTAATTAATATTAACCTTGCTAAGCAAATCTAAAGTATCAATACAATAATCAATTTAGATATTTTGTAAACCTTAGATTAATTAATATTAATCTCTAACCTAAAGTATATTGCATTAATAACTCTCAGGTTTATTTTGTAACTTTAGATTAGATAATCAATTTATTCTATGCAAGCATAGAATAACTAAGGAACACTAAGCAAGAGTAAACCCTCAGTTATGCACTTCTTGAAAACTAGGAATTTTCGATGGCTTAGTTGAATTATTGTGAATATGGGTAAGGTTTACTAAGTCCACAAAGCACAAAAATCAGCCAATGCAACTTAGGAAACAACAACCTAAGCTGGTATGTGAATATTGTGACCACCACTAAGCTTGGGTAAATGTTCTCAAAGGATACCTTGCGTATACCAATCAACACACAACCAACGTAAATTAACATTGGTGGGTTTTGTAATGCAAGTATTAGGGAGATGTGTGTTGATGTCATGAATTTATGAGAATATTGTTCCAAAATTACCACTCCCATAGTGCCCTCCACCACACAAGGAAATCCATTCTAGGATGGTATAAGCATGTATCCTATCCAAGCTCACATAACCAATCGAAAGCCTACTTAAAACATGCAATAAATCACATGATACAAGTAGAATAGAGGATTCTATCATCTAACAATAATGTTAGAGAAGGAGGTAGATGCATAACAAACACCAAGTAAAATAAAGATCACTACTACATATATTACCTAGCACACAATAGAGATTGGTAGCATTCAAATTCCTAGCTCCTCTTAACCATGCACAAATAGTCTTTATGTTATACCTCTATGGTAGTTCCTTCATTTTACTCCTAAAATTTAGACCCTAAAAAAATCCAACCAATGTCCTTAAAAAGACTCGAAGAAGAGGAATGTGAGGCACTATGCACTTGAGCTGAGTGGTAGCACCAAAATCATTTCCAAAATACCCATTACCACCAAACACAGATGCCATCATAACACAACAATAAGCAGTAGAGAATAAAATTAAAATATTAGCCAATTTTTTACCCACCTTTTCCAACCAAAGATATTAATTGCTCTCCCACTAACATGGTTAAAGGTAGCCCAACATGCCATGGAGATGCAAGAAGTGACGGAGATCAAAAAGAGAAAACACTCTCAATGATAAAGTATAAATCAAATTCTAAACCTAAAATAATTAATCCTTTATATTAAAAAGGCTAACATTACATTAAAACACATTAATAATTCCATTTATTTATACTTAGCATTATATTAAACTAGCATTAATCATTCTGTTTGATTTACATTAAATCTAACATTCAACCAAGGCAAACAAAATAATATTTTTACTCCTACCCTAAGAATCAACAAAGAAAACCATTTAGGGACATGCATAAGGGAAATATATCTAAGTATCATGCACAACAAATGCACTCTCTCAATGTTTTGTACCATCATTTTATCCCTAAATTAGTGGCTCCTTATTTAAGATAGACATAAGCTATCACCGACTCATGTTAAGGAGAATCATTGTAAGCAACTTTGTTGATCCAATGGTACAAAAATGAGCATAAGAAAACCATAATGCATCGACATGGAAGGTTACTCATTCATGTTACCTTGAGCTACTTGATGAATGAGTTATCATCATCATTTCCCCTTTAGTGTGGTCTCTCATTTTCCTATGGCCAATTCTCTTATCCACCCACGAGAGCACTTGATATTGCAAACAAGCAAGACATAATAAGTACCATATTCTAATGAAAAATGGACATAATATTAAAATCATATATCTATCAAAACAACAAAGCAAATCATTAATCATCATTTGCTAATACATATTTCAACTTGAATAACTAGTATTGCCAAAGTGGGTCATGACAATTGTAATGAAAGTAAAAACTAAAATAAATCAAATGCTTACAAAAAGTAAAGTCATAAGCTATGGAGGTGATGCACCAAAGAAGTAAAAACAAAGGATATTCCTAAAATAGATCATGAAGCATATAAATGATAGTCATATCTATGTATATATTTGGCCTATTATAGGAATATATGCTTTAAGATCTCAAAAAAAAGGTAAAGAGGATAAGAGTTTTATACAAATTTAAACAGGACTAAAATTTGAAGCCAATCAAACTCAGGGTTCCTCAATAGGTAGGATTTCCTATGTACAAATAGCCCAAAAAAAAGCTAAGAAAAAAATTATTTTTGGTAGACAAAGATCTATTTATGGGGTACTCAAAGTACGACAACCCATTGAGCTAGGTAATTTGTGATAATAACCTCTCTAAATTAGAGGATTGGGGGCTCATCACAAAAATATATCCCTAAAAATACATTAAACTACAAAAGACTAATTTTATCTTGATTCAAGAAACCATGTTAGAGGTAAGAAAGGAAATAACTATACATAATTCACCCCTACCAATCTGGATGTTTATTGGCATAGACTCAAATGGAAAATCAGGGGAAATTATCTTAGGATGGAAATATTCCAATTGATTGATTAGAAAATTCTTCATAGAAGTAGGAGTGGTATCAAAATTACACTCCAAGGATTTGGGGAAATAACTATAGGGAGGAATTTTTTGACCAAGATCGTCTTAAAAAGGAGAATTTAGTGGTGGGAGGGGATTTAGACTTTATTAAAAAACAAGTAAAATATGATGAGAAGAGGTCAAAATGGATCCAATCGCTTATTTTTTCCTTCACAAAACTTAGAGTGATAGACTATGTGATATATAATCTGTTGGAATATATTATATTATTTTGTACATGCCAATATACCATCATAGATACATCTATAGATTAGAACAAGAGTCTTATATTAGGATTTAATTTATGCAATGTAATGCACAAGTGTACAATGATATTTTGGCAATGCAAATGTGCATAGTTGTCCCTATGTACATGTGTTAATAAAGTAGGAAGATGAAGAGTAATAGGAAGAGTGAGGCCCAAGAAACATCCATATGAAGAGTCACATTCCATTATATATGGATGTATTGATGCAAAAGAGACATGGTGAAGGAGACAGAGTCACCTACGTAAGCAATGGAAGAAGATGTAATTTGATATATTTTTATCTCTTCATTCAATAATTTTTTTGAGTATTTTTGTGTATTTGGCATTAGCATTCTTTGAGTTATAATATAGTTATTTATTAGTTTATATGCTTGATAGATAAACATTATTATATCTTTCATATTGTAGTTATATTATTGATCTTGAGGTACTATTATTTGAGTATTAATTCATCAAAAGCTAACTGTGGTATTAGAGCTATGGTAGATCTAGATAGAAAATGAAATATCTTCAAAATATATTATATAGATCAGAAGAAAGAAGATTTCTATTGGTTAAGAAGAGACCAGTAAAGATAAGAGATTTTTATTTGGAAAAGTTAATTAAAGAAGATAAAGAGAATTTCCTCTAGAAAAGAACCAGAGAAGATAGAGAAATTACCTCTGGAAAAGAACCAGAGAAGATAAATAAAATTTCTCTAGAAATAGAAACCAAAGAATATAGAATTTATCACTATGTTAAAGAAAAACCAGTGATATTTAAGGATATACCTATTCCAAGAACAAAATTGAAATAGAAGAAATTTTACAGGTCTTGAAGACAGACCTTGACATTGAGAAGAAGAAAATATACCTATTCCAAGAGCAAAATTGGAATATAATAACATTTATAGGTCTTGAAGATAGACCTTGATATTAAAAAGAGAATATACCTATTCCAAGAGAAAAGTTGGAATAGAAGTTATTTACAAATATTGAAGATAGACCTTGATATTGAAAAGAGAATATACCTATTCCAAGGTCAAAGTTGAAATAGAAGAAAATTTACAGATCTTGGAGATAGACCTTGATTAAGAGACCCTTAGAATAGGTCTTATTTATAAGCTTGATATAAAAATATTCTAGATTGTTTGGATAGAATCTTTCCATAGGGTTGAAAGGAAAACCCGTGAAGACTAGGATTCAATATAGATTTGATTCCTCTAGTTTTTAAGATAGATAGTGAAGACTCTTATTTCTTAAACATTGAATACATATGATTATTGTTGTCTAAGTTTTGTTGCATAGTATTGGTTCTTAGAATTTGATAAGCTTTATACAATAGATAGAGAAGAATTTTATATTCGACTGCCTATGCAGGGATTAACTCTTTTGTTGTAAAAAATTATACATTAAAGAAGTCCAAGAAAGAGACCATATTGAAGATTGAGAAGAACCAAGAAAAGGTTCTCATTGCAAGATTGCATATTGAAGAAAGAGATCCAAAAAGAGGTCACATTGAAGTACTTCAAATACTAGAATATTGAAGGTTGAATATAGAACATGACTATAGAAGGTCCTATTGCAAATAGAAGCAGCAAAATATAGAGATCCAAAAAAGAGATCTCATTGAAGAATTTTCCATATTTGTAAAATTGAAAAAACAAAGGTAAGGTTTCATTGAAAGCATTTACTAAGAGAATTTAAGGTTGCAAAATTAGAAGACCCAACAATAGAGGTCTAAAGAATATTTTGAAGAAAGAAAAGAAGGTAATAGAAAGCCTTATTGTAGAAGCTGAAGCAGTGACCATTTGAAGAGATTTGAAGCAGAATATTGCAAGAAGAAGAAGCACCTAACCAAAATATATTGGGACAATTTTCACCATACGATAACAAGCCCAAAAGGAAAAAAGATTTGACAATAAGTTTGTCAAATTTTGAGAATATTTTGTGAACTCAAGACATTCATATTCTTGAGAAATATGATAGATATAGAGGTCAAAGTTGAAAATAGAATTTAGTAAGAAGTCAGAAGAAATCAAGAATATTGAAGAGGTCATATTTTAAAAATATTTAAATACAACCAAAAAGTTTTTTAGGATGATTTATAAAAGCACAAAGTTGCTAAAATAGAAACTGAAAAGACAACGAAAATTAGAAGATAAAAGTTACAGTTTAGAGAAATATTTGGAGAAGCTTTCAGAAAATATTTGAACAACCAATAGAAGGCTTGATAGAAATAAGAGAAACATATTTAAAGGCTTGAAAAAAATACCAAATCAGATTTTGTAAGAAAAATATAAGGAGGAGTCCTCCCACAAAATTGAATAGCAAAAGAACAACATTTGAAGCTAAAAACTACAAAAAAGCCATCACATTTGAAGAAGTAGAAATCTGATTTTAAGCAACTACTATAGCTGCAAATTGTAGAATCTACTGATAGTAAAATAAAGGTGCAATAGAAGAAAATACAAGACAACAAGCTACCAAGAAAAGAGATACAAAAAAGGAAGAATATCCCTCAAAATATAATAAATTTTGGAAAGAGAAGAGCTCTAATTTCAAGGTAGATTTTAGGTATTTAAAAACACCAAACGTACAAATAGAAGTGGTAAATAAAACCACTAAAAGAGTGGTGAAAAACCACCAACATATTGATCACCATTCAGAAGTAGATTATAGGGGGGCAAGCTCTACAATAAACGTCCACCCATTTGTATGAAAGAAGCACTAAAAGAGTTCTAAAGGAAGAGAGCCACTACAAATCAAGATTCAACCATCCAAAGAAGCAAGAAGAAGTCAACCAAAACCTACAAAAGATCACTATCTGTAAATCCTATGTAGCACAATCGGGTAGATTGTAAAATATAGAAGAATACAAGGTGCGTTATTAAAAAAATTATCAAGAGTTCATGTGGCCAAAGAAAATGCCATAGGGCAATCATTGGAGTATGTTATAGTTGGAGCCATATTTTCAGCACATCCAACATCATCGAAGAAGAGAAGAAATATCACACAGTGCAGTTACAAAGAAACAAGAATACATTGGAGAAAAGTGAAGAGGAAAAGGTATTGTAAAGCCTTGTAATTTTTAGAAATTGAAGAAAGGAGTATATGCAAAACTTATCCTGAGAAAGAAAAGGGAATATTACCATTTGGCACAAGGTTCATAGTTGGATAATAAATCATAATGTAAATCTCTAGGAAAGAAGAGTGCTCAACTCTCTACATCATCACCTAGCACTCAAAGAAAGTCTAGTAACTCCAAACAACAAGGAATTTAGTACCAAGTATCCATTTCATCATTTAAAAATTTTGGAGCCACCAAGAAGGGAGTCAAAGTGTCTTGTAATACCTACAATACATGGCACTTGGTAAAGTAAAGAAGAAACGCTCATATAGCTGAAGCAACGCTTATATAGCAAAAGTCTAACACCATATATAGGGAATTCAAGGAGGAGCATTAAAGAAAGGGTCAAAGCATCTTCCAAGCACCATACATAGCAGATTTCAAGCAAGGTTGACCAAAAGGAAAAGCACCCAACAAGTCAAGAAGGAGTGCTTGAATATTTGAGGTAATACTTACTATAATATTTTTCATATTAAAGGCTTATATTGGTAGGAGGAATAAGGAACTAAGAGAATATATTCTAAGGTTAAAGTTTTAAAGATATTATTGGAATGATAAGTATTTTAAAACCCTAGATAAATCAGTATATTATTTTTTAAGCCTTTTATCATAATTTGAAGAATTTTTGGGATTTGAAGTATTATATTTGAGTTTTGTAAAATTGCATATTTAGATTTACAAAACAAAGTGAATATTTACAAATATTTTTCTAAATTTCTAAGAGTTGGAGGAATAAGGAATCCTACTTGAAATTGGTTTATGAAATTTATATTTAAATATTTTATTCATAATTTTGGAATGTAAAAGGATTTCTGCATAAAGATATTGCATTTGATAATATTAATCTCTAAGTTCAAAATTATTAGAGATTTGAATATTTTTAGAGGATTGACATTGCACACATTGGTTGATAGAGTTGATATTAAAATTGCATTACCTTTCAAAAATTAGGGAGATAAAAGGTATACTACAAAATATAGAATTGAATGTACTATATTGAGACTAGGGAGTCATAAGGAATTCTACTCCAAACAAGATATGGAAGATATCATAAAAGAAGTATTCAATGCAAATGGTGAAGAAATGTTACAAGCACCTAAGTTTTGTTCTCATAATTTAATATCAAATATTGATGAAGATCACATATTTGACATTCTAAAAGATAAATGGACTATGTTATTCAAAGAAGCTAAGGAAGGAAGATTTACTACTTTTATGGAATTTATTTATGGAAAAATTTTTAGATCCTCATGGGAATATCAAGACATTATTATTTCTACAAAAGAATGTCTAATAATGTATTTGTTATTAGTCATCTTTGAACTCTTTCAATAAAAGGTGAAAATTAAAAGAAAAAATTCATATGATCATCCCAATTAAGAATAATTAATTTCAAGTTAATATTACTATGATGATCTATTAACTCATATCATTGAAGGAACATCACAAGTGAAAGTGTAGGAACAAAGACATAAAAGAAATTAGATGAAATCATAAGAAGATGACTGTTTGAATCAATTAAGGAAATAACCTGAAGGATATCACTCTAATGATACACCAACACACTATCTAGAAGGAAAATAATCAATGAAGATATAGAAACATAAGAATATGAGTAGAAGAGGACACACCAGAAAATTTAGATTGAAATAATTCTACACAAATCCAAGGAGCGATCTCATTGAGATAGATTTATGAAGACCATATTGAAGACTAGAGTCTTTGATAACCAAATAATGTAATACATGGGGGTGTTGGAATATATTACATTATTTGGTACATGCCAATGTGCCATCATAGGTACATTTTATAGATTAGGAAAAGAGTCTTAGATTAGGATTTAATTTATGCAATGTAATGCACAAGTGTGCAATTATATTTTGGCAATGTAAATGTGTATAGTTGTCCTTATGTACATGTGTCAATAGAGCAATAAAATTAAGAGTCATAGGAAGAGTGAGGCCCAAGAAACCTCCATATGAAGAGTCACATTCCATTCTATATATATGGATGTATTGATGTAAAAGAGACATGGTTAAGGAGACAGAGTCACCTATGTAAGCAATGGAAGGTGATGTAATTTGATGTATTTTGATCTCTTCATTCAATAAATATTTCTAAGTATTTTTGAGTATTTGGAATTAGCATTATTTGAGTTATTATATAATAATTTTGTGTTTATATGCTTGATTGTTCAACATTATTATATATTTCATATTGAAATTATATTATTGATCTTGAGGCAATATTATTAGAGTATTTATTCATCAAAATCTAACATAATCAACAAAGCATGCTCCTACATGGAGGAATAATTAAACTAGAAGTGAAAGGATATCCAAAAAATTAGACATATTTCTAGTTTCAAAGAAGCTTCTTGATTTCTCTAATAATATGAGAACATGGATAGATTAAGAGGTAGGATAAGATCATTCTATAATCCTATTACAACTAGAAAAGGGTGAGGATAAACCACTAATCCATATCAAATTCAATCCTATTTGGCCAAGATATGAAGAATTTTAAAACTTAGTAACAATAAAATGGAGGTATTATGACCTAACCTTAGAAGATACAACCTTTTTTTAGTTCACTATAAATGTTAGGAGAATAAAATTAGTCACATTAGGTTGGGGTAAAGCAAAATATTGGAAAGTGGAGGTAAGACTTGTTAAAATTAAATCTGATCTAAATTGGATTTACAATACCAGAGGTAATGAAGTATTTTAGAAAATGAAATCATGCAAGTCAAAGAATTGGAAAACAAGAAGAGATAATTGTTAGAATGGGCAAAAATGACTCACTAGGAAGACGTGCCCATACATTTTTGTTTGATGAAGAAGTGCCCTTAAAAACCTATCTTAAACACAATTTTCTTCTTTGCCAATTTCAATGGTTAGATGAAAAAATATCACACTAACACTCTCTCAAAATATTTCTCAATTAAAAAAATAATTAAACTCAAATACACCTTATTACTCCTTTAAAATTAGCAATCATCAAAACATACATAAAAATAATTACTTAATTACTCATTATAATCTCCAATATTTAATTAAAAACCTCCAAAAATTACACCCTAAAAAATAATACTGCCTATCCTTTTATCTCCCTCAAATACTCAATAATTAGATTTAAAAATAAACTTTATAACCCTCCAAAATATTTATTTTTCATTCAACCTTAGTAAATCCGAAATACCTCATGCAACCTTGGAAAAATTAATGCATACCTTTTATTTCAAGCAAAAGGCCTTGGTGGGTTTCATATGCGAGATCACTCCCAACCAAGCACCTTATTGAGGCGCTAGCCCACCACGTGGGATATGAGCCTCCACACAAAGGGGAAGGCTCAAGCCTTCCTCTTCTTCCTTTTTTATCGGTGCAACGTAAAAATTAAACACCCTCTTCTCTTGCAAAATGAACTTGACAGGTTTCAAACCTTGCTCTCCTAGCCTGCCATAAGTCTTAGTACCACCTGCTATTTCCAACTACGCTACACAACATTGTGTGAAGATAAAGGAGCCCCAATTCTATTTTTCTTGTCCTATGTCGTAGAAATCCTTTTAAAAAACGCAAAAATCTTACACTCTTTTTGTGCATGAATTTTGGAGCTTTATTTCATCGATAAGTGCATTGATGGATAGACTAAGGTTTTTGCCCTCTTTTATACATGAAGGCCAATGCCTTAGACACGTCGGTGCCTTATTCAAATTTTTAATTCAAATAAATAATAACCTTTATAACCCAACATTAGGGTTATTTTAATTAACATAAACTAATTTTATAATTACTCTGTAAATAACTTAATAACTTTAGAAGTTAATTAAATTAATTTATAATGAAATTATTTAAATTAATTTCTAATTAATTTAAATATCCACTTTAATATTATAATATTATTTTGCTTGGGCCTCTTCATTGCTCTTTGAACCTCATCTGACCACTTGACATCAGATCTGACCAACTGAAGGTGAACTTTCCTTTTGTGCTAATTGCGAAACCATTTCTTCTTGCACTGCTTACTGAAACTGACTCTTGACATTAATGACAACTCAATATTGACATCAATTACAACTCAACTACTCAAAATATCCAAAAATCTCCTCCTTTGTCATTGATGACAACCCAATTACCTTCTACCTTTTCCTTAAACTTTTTCTATTCTGCTCTCCCTGACTCAATGCTCTCTCCTTAAATCAAATCTCCCCCCCTTACTCAAATCTCCCTCCCTTTGACATCAATGGAAAAGGGTCACCTTTGGGGCTTGGGGCTAAGAATGAGTCTCTTAGCTTACCTCCTCCCCCATCTCCTCTTAAGGTGGTTAATTATATGGTGGGAGTATTTATACTCCTAGAATGCATCGATCTTTACCTTTATCCACTTTCCTTCTTATCTGATACTTCTGATTCCTTTGACTTTTCCTGTCCTGTTTATCTCTGGAATTTTTGATCTACACCACTTTGTTGTATGTCCATCATTATTGCACTTGTAACACTTAATATTGTTATTCATTGGAGGTGCAAATATATTGGGATTTCTCTTGGTGAAGCCATATCTATTCATGTCATGAACCCTACAATTCATTGCCTTGTGACCAAACTGATTACATGAGTAGAAATACCCATGAAAAAGCTGTCTGTTTTTGAAGTTCCCATATTCTTGTCTTTCATGTGTCCTGCACTATAAAGCCTTGTGCCCAAATTTTTGATATGAGAAATATCATCCATTGAAATTTCCTTGCCTTGACCTCATTGGTCTCTTAGTCTCTTTTACCCTATGCTGATTCATGTTCCATATGTTTCTACTTTGTGCATTGTTCCTTTTCTTGTTGAAATTTCTATTGTCCAACTCATCCTTAGAAGTCTCACTTTCTCTTACATCGTCTTCTTCAGAACTTGAGGTTGACTCCTCTTCTTATTTATTTTGTACCTGTTCAAAACCAAGACCTATCTTGTTTGTTGACCTTCTTTGTACCTTGATCATCTTATCTACGATATTTGAGCTATTTTCAAACCTGTGTAACCTGCCCTTAGAATCTTTTATTTCTTCCCTTAGTAGATCCACTTCATGTTCTAAAATTTCACATTCTAATACCTTTGCTTCTAACTTATCCTTTAACTTCTTTGTCTTAGCCATTGACTTATTTAGATCCTCTATAAGATTTCCTTTCTCTTCATCACATTATTGAAACTAAAGCTTAAGTTTGGATTTTTGTTTTCTTACCTTATTTAATGTGTCAAGAGCATAAATAATCTTTCCCTCAAGATCAACTTCTCATTTCTATGATTCTTCCTCTATTTTTTTCCTTTGAAAATATTTTCATTCTTTTCTGACTTGTCTTCTATATGATCACCTTCTTCTTCTTCTAGTGCCATTAGAATATTATGTTCTTGTCCTTCAAATGTATCTTCATATTCATCATCACTGAAATTGAAATGGATCTTTGTACAACTATCTGCAATATGACCAAAGTTACCACATCTAAAGCACTTGAGAATTATTGGTGACATTTTCTTAACTTCTTCTTTTTATTTTGTCAAAAATATAACTTCATATTTATCATTATCTAAGAAACTATTATCACTATTACTTGAGTACTTACTTGCCTTATCTTCATAGTAACTCCTCTTCTATATTTGAAACGACTTCTTTCCTTTTTTACCTTATTCATCCTTACCTTTCTTTTGGTACCTATATTTTTTTGACTCCCTATTCTTATGATTCTATTTTTCTTCATCATTGCTATTTCTAGCTTCTTGAAAATCAGTTGCATAGTGATCGTACTTTCCACAATTGAAGCATCTAACATATTTTGCATCTTTAAATATTCTTGGATCCTTAATCCTTCTACTATAATTTGCTTCTTCATCACTAGATGACTCATTGCTTGAATCTGACTTCTTACCTTTTTTCTTCTTAGTAGATTTGAAGGTTGCTTCCTTCTGAATATTAGGTTCCTTTCTTGTTCTCATCTCAAAAGCTATAAGAATACCAAGTAATTAATCTCTTGTCAAAATATCACCATATTTTGATTCCTTTATAGCTGAAATATTTTCACTAAACCTTTTTGGGAGCGATATTAAGATCTTGTCAGAAACATTAGATTCTTGAACCTCAAGTCCAAGTCCTTGCGTGGTGTTAACAACCTCGTATACACGAAGTAGATAAGAACTATCCTTCATTCTTAATTATTCAAATTATCCTTTGATATTTTATATCTTTGCCTTTTTGACACTTTTATCTCCTTCATATATGCTTTGCAACTTATCCCAAATTTCTTTTGCTGATTTGCAATGCATAACCTTTATAAATTCTGTTATATGCAAACTTTTCAAAATTGCATTCATTGATTTTGAATTGTAATGATGTAGAATCTTACCATATTTATCTATAGGTGGAGTAGGTGGTGGTGTGTATCCATTTTAAATTGCTTCCCATATTTCATTGTCGAGTGCCATAAGGTGAATCTTCATTCTCATACTCCAAAATATGTAATTGCTTCCATCAAATATTAGTGTTGAATTATTTTAGGATCCACTCTTAGAATCCATTGTTTTCTTGTAATATTTTCCTTCAAGCTATTAAACTCTTCCGAAGGAACCCACTTTGATACCAATTGAAGAACACAAGATTATACTGAGAGGGGGGGTGAACAGTATAAGACCACTTTTTACTTTTATTTCCCAATCAATATTATGTAATGTATCAATAGCAATATCAACAACAATAATAAAAGCAATGCATAAATCACCACACACAATAGAGACACCAATTTAACGTGGTTCACCCAATGTGGGCTACTCCATGGAGAAAATATTTCACTAAAATTTTCTCAACAAATCTCTTGGGAAACCTTTCCCTATTACAATGTTTATGGACCTCTATCCAAAGGAGACACCAATCCCCTAATCAGGTTCGTGGATCTCTATCCACAGGAGAACTCCTTTCTCCTCTGCTCTGGTTGGTGATCTTCTAGAAGAACTGCTGCCTCCACTACACTGGCTAATGGATCTCTATCCATTGAAGACTCTTGTCCTCACTCAGAAGACCTGTCCTCACTACCCTAGCTAATGGATCTCTATCCACTAGAGACTATCATCCTCTATACTTTGTCACCTCCAAAGCTTGCTCTCAGATCTGTCTCAAATCTAAGCTAAACATAGTCCTTTGATCTAGCACAAATATGCTCAATCTCTATCTCTAGTCTGGCACAAACCTATCCTCAAATCTGCACCAAACTCTGTCCTCAAATCTGCACTAAATACATTCCTTTGGTCTAGCACAAATCTGTCCTCAATCTCTATCCTCAAGCCTTAACACAAATCTTGAATTAATCACAAATCAACTCTTCTAGATCTACCCCAAACCTTAACTCAAGTTTTGAACAAATCAATCAATCAACTCTGCTCACAAGTCTTCTCAAAGACTTATCTCAAATATTCCTTGTAAGCTTCCACAAAAGCTCACACTAATCTATCCACAAGTCCTCTCTAGAAATTGTCTCAAATCTGCTCAATAATATCTGTCCTAAAATATGTATTGTAAGCTTCCACAAAAGCTCACACCAATCTGTCCACAAGTCTTCTCTAAGACTTGCCTCAAATCTGCTCAACAAGTCCTCACTAGAACTTGTCCAATCTCATAGAAACATATAGAGAATTATTAGAGACTCAATATGCTTCACACTCACAACAATGCTCAAATACTTTCACTCTCTCTTCTCTCTCTCTCTTTTTATCACAGAAACATATAGAGAATTGTTAGAGACTCAATATGTTTCACACTCACAAACACTCAACCTCTTTCTCAAATCAATTCAGAATATGGAACAATTTGTTTCACAAAACTAGAACTATCATTTCAACACTTCCACTTGACTAGGCTCAACCAACTCCACTCAATCAATCACTCAATGAAATAATCCTTGCTCACAAACCCTAGTCCAAGCATATGAACACTCACTCAATTATTTCCAATCAATGCTTATCAAACAATCTCACATAACAATGATACTCATGTTCTTTCACAAACCCTAGTTCAAGATAGTTCACAACTTCACATAACAATGATACTCATGTTCTTTGCACAAACCCTAGTTCAAGCATATGAAAGCTTTACTCAATATTTCCAACAATGCTTATCAAACAAGGTTTCTAGAATCAAATTTCATTCTAGAAAAACCAAACTCAACAATGCTTATCAAACAACCCCTTTTCACTCCAACTTAGCATTCACAACATCCAACAATCACTCACTAGGAAGATGTGCCCATACCTTTTGTTTGATGAAGAAGTGCCCTTAAAAACCTGTCTTAAACACAATTTTCTTCTTTGCCAATTTCAATGGTTAGATGACAAAATATCACACTAACACTCTCTCAAAATATTTCTCAATTACAAAAATAATCAAACTCAAATACACCTTATTACTCCTTATTTGAAATTAGAAATCATCAAAACATACATAAAAATAATTACTCAATTACTCCTTATAATCTCCAATCTTTAATTAACAACCTCCAAAAATCAAACCCTCAAAAATAATGCTGCCTATCCTTTTATCTCCCTCAAATACTCAATAATCAAATTTAAAAATAAAATTTATAACCCTCCAAAATATTTAATTTTCATTCAACCTTAGCAAATCCGAAATACCTCATGCAACCTTGGCAAATATTAATGCATACCTTTTATCTCAAGCAAAAGGCCTTGACGGGTTTCAAACATGAGACCACTCCCAATCGAGCACCTTATCGAGGCGCTAGCCCACCATATGGGCTATGAGCCTCCACATGAAGGGGAAGGCTCAAGCCTTCCTCTTCTTCCTTTCTGATCGACGTGGCATAAAAATGAAACACCCTCTTCTCTTGCAAAATGAACTCGACGGGTTTTGAAGCCTGCTCTCTTAGCCTAACTAAGTCTTAATGCCATCCACTATTGCCAATTGCGCTACACAATGTTGTGCAAAGACAAAGGATCCCCGCTCCTATTTGTCTTGTCCTCTATCACTAAAATCCTTTTATAAACATGCGAAAACCTTACACTCTTTTTGCGCATGAATTTTGGAGCTTGATTTCATCGATAATTGCATGGATGGATAGACTAAGGTTCTTGCCCTCTTTTATACATGAAGGCCAATGTCTTAGAGATGTTGGTGCCTTATTCGAATTTCAAATTTGAATAAATAATAACCTTTATAACCCAACCTTAGGGTTATTTTAATTAACATAAATTAATTTTATAATTAAATTATAATTAATCTATAATTAACTTAATAACTTTAGAAGTTAATTAAATTAATTAATAAATTAATTTATAATGAAATTATTTAAATTAATTTATAATTAATTTAAATCTTTCCTTATATTATAATAAAATATTATAATATTATTTTTCTTGGGCCTCTTCATTGCTCTTTGAACCTCATATGACCACCTGGAACCGGATCTGACCAACTGAAGGCGGATTTTCCTTTTGCATTGATTGCGGAACCACTTCTTCTTGCACTGCTCACTGAAACTGACTTTTGACATCAATGACAACTCAATTTTGACATCAATGACAACTAAAATACTCATAATTTCCAATATATTTTTCTACTTTTTTTAATTAGGTATATTCTAGGTTATATTATGAGCATGTCCAAATTTCATGCAATTTGGAGTTATATTGAGTGAGATATTGTAATTTTAAGGTTTTACAAACTTTCAAGGACCACCTAAATATGCAGATGAAAATATTACTGATATTGCTAATACAATGACATGGGTCCTCTCAAAATCGCATTTTATATATACTGTCCAAGTTTGGTTTTATTTGGAGGTGTTTTGGTCCAAAAATTGCTTGTTTTGGGTTTTGCAAGCTTAATTTGCGCACTGCGAATGCGCCACAGATTCAGATGCAATTTCTGTTTGGTTTGTGATTATATATTCATCAAATTATATTTTATACATGTATCTACAATTTCAGATCATTTGGAGTTTTTTTATATGGTCACATTGCATATTTATACTTTCTAGGTTTTCATTGCATGTATTGATTTTACATGTTTCACAATTCGCACTTGCTATCGACAAAATATGGTTTCCTTATGTGTAGGTGAAGGTTATACAATGTATGAGGAATTAGAATAATATCAGAACATCATATAACAAATTGGAGGCATCATAGGTTTGCCCACCTCAATTATGGGTACGAGGAAGAACATTAGAAGTGAACCAAAGTTACTAAAAGGATTTGATTCTTGGGCACCCATTTTGTAACAAGTGTATTAGTCTAGAGCCCTCAAGAAAATATTTATGTAACCATGATATGATCCATCAAATAAAATAAATAATAACCCCATTTCATGCATTTGCTTTGTCTTATCATGCTTACTTGAATGCTCCTTTTGTAATGTTTATTCAACACTAGCAATAGATTCACATTGTTTAGCATTTTTAGGTGCACAATTTTTATCCTACTTCACCACCATCATAGGAGGGTAAATATTTTAATTTTAATTGTATAATATCATGGATATCTATGATATTGAGGGTTCCAACATTGTTGTAGCCAAGATAGGTTTGTACAACCATGGTTCTAGGTGGGGATCTAGTAGGTGTTTCTAGAGATATGGCCTATAGAGGAGTTGGAATTTGGACAAAGTAAATGTGGACATGTGAAAGTGATTTATATTTTATAGATTTTTTAAAGGCTACTAGATTGACAAACTATAGGGGCTCTTTCAACTTCTTAGATTTTGATCTTGTGATCATATGATTATGGGGCATTATCTTCTAGTAGACTTATCGATACGCTTTTGGGTTCTTAAAAGTGGAGTCGCCAGGTGAATATATTTCTTATCCACTAAAGAGACCAAGATCTTCATCATAATATTGATCATAAAAAGTAGTAGGCATACCAAAGCTCTTGATAATATGGTGGATTTGAAACTCTAACTTCTAATAAAGTTATTGTTGTGCTCTATCCCTCTAATGTTTCCTTTAGGGTTAAGTTGTATTGGTTTAGTCCCATTGTCTGTGCCAAAAATTTGGATTTCTAAATATTTCTAGGTATAAAATATGTTCCTTAAATCGAGGTCAATATTGGATGACAAAATTTCTTCTAAATCAACCTTTGGAGAAGGTTGGTTCCTTATCAAAATACTACTATGTGCAAGATAAAATATAGAAAAAGGGTAGAGAGAAAGAGGTAGGGTTAGAGAGATTGATTGAATGCAATCAAGGATTTAGCTAATAACATTAATTTTAGTTGAATGAGCATCAACTATCCAATACAATCATAACTTAATAAAGTATTTAGTCAAAGCTATGAAGAAATACATTCAATATTATGAGTGCTCTAATCAAAGAAAGCCAACCAACTTTGATCCTAACAAATAACACTCCAATTACTAAAGCATATCAAACAACTTCAATCCTAATAGAAAGACTTTGATTAAATCAGTAATAAAAATATTCAAAGTGTAGATTATCATAGAAATTAAAACCCTCTTATGCTTCAATTTAGTTAATTCAAACAACTCTTAATTGCATTAAAGTAGCATAAACATACAACCTATGATAGGCAAATACTGAAACATCTAACCCTTTATAATGAGGGATAATCCCCTATTTATAGCTATTGCTAAGTTGAAATGAAACTAACTAATATGTACAATCATGAGCATAATTCATGACAAATGAATTTTGGGACACCAATCAATAGTTTTAACATATTTTGTGTTAGGCCTTGAGCTGTTATGCGTGCAATATCTTCAATAAGGTTTTACTAGGGTGGTTGTCACTTTCATGCTCTAACAAATGCTACGTGGTCTAACTGTTCTTTTTAAGGGTTCTAAGTACCTTTCATCTCATAGTCTTCCAATTTGAGATGCTACTACTACCTTTATTGCTATTTATTATAAGTAGCCTAGATATTTTGAGTGATGACACCACCTTTTTTGTTTAAAAGCTCTTTTCTGGGATGTCATTGCCTTTGAATCATGCTCTAGGTAGCTCTTTGTGGAATTTTTTATGGCCAAAAACTTTTTTGTTTAGGTTTATGTCATTACTTGAAATATTTTTTTTATCTTGTTCTAGAATAAAAACTCCCTACTTCACATGTTTTAGACTAAGCTAGAGAATTTTGAGCACTTTATTGATGTCACCACTCAAAAGTTTTGGCTTACCTCCTTTGCATGTCTAGCAACAAGCTTTTGGACAAAATATTCTGGTATGAAATTAAAGAGTAGGCACACTTTATCAATTTTGATCCTATAATTTCTTGCTTATACTTTCAAACTAAAACACTTGAAAGAATTACGAGTCCAGATAGGTTCTTCAATATTGAATGCTAGTTGGAATTTTTGTTGGTAATATTATTGAATATTTCCTAGTTTAAGAAAATTAATTTTTCTATTGGACCACTCCTTGTTTCTTTTTGATGCTCCAAATATGCCTTAAAATAGGTATTACTATACTTCTTATTGTTCTTGAGCGTTTCTCTTTATATATTTGTCTAGTTTTGGCCATTTCATAGTGAAGTTCAATTTTTGAACCTACCCATTTGGAAGATGGGTGAGTGTGCAACTGATGTATGGGATGAAATCCTACCAAAGGTAGAGCCATTTTAGTTGTCACTAGAAATAATACATGACTCTTACCAATGGTTAGGTATATATTAGTTTCCATTAGAAATACTATGAACCTTTGTCTATCTGATTTAGTTGGTTAGCATAGCCTCATGGCATAAGGAGTTTAGATTTTACCAACATCTCTTGGTGAAGGCATTCCCTTGTCAATATATTTGGTATTTTTACAATACCAAATAATTGATAGACTAATAGTGCTTTAGTTCATCTCATATTTTATTTTCTATAAAATCAACTCCAGGTAGCAATCTAGCTCAATAATTCATCCTTCTAGTAGAATTTGTCTAATGTAGTGAAATCTCACTATATTTTGTAATGGAATACAATATTCAATTTATGGTGTGAATTAAGATTGATATTCCCTATGGACATATTCAATAAATATTTTTCATCCTTGTATTTAACATGGTTAGAATCATGAATAAAAATTTTGGAAGATCAACTAGAAGTCGAGGTCTAATCGGTTGAGTAATAATGAGAATGTTTAATGTTTGAAGACAATTTGTTTTTGATTGTTTATACATTTTTCTTTTAATTCTGCAATAGTTGAATAATTTTTAATTATATATCCAAGGTATTAATATCATAACAAATATAACATTATTCATTGGATAGGTAATCAACATCAATTATAATGATGGATATATTGAGTATCAAAAGAGCCTTCTAAATTTCTAGGTTGTTTTTTTCTCAAACTATCTTCATGATGAGGCAAAGGATCCTTATAAATTCTTAGATTTTGGTTAGTAGGAAGTTGATGATTCCTTAGAGTGGATTCATACATCTTATGTGTGATAGTTCATGTCTTTATTTACTTTCATTTGAGGTATAAAAATCTAAATCCTTCATAAACATATTTTTATAAAGGAAATCCTAAGACAATTTTAGTATCACATTAGAAAATTTAAAATATACAATCTTGCTTATATTGGTATTAGTCATATGATTGATTTACATTTAATAAAGTATGCTTCCATTATATAGAATATCTTCATGTTGTAAATAAAATATCAATATAATATGCTTCCATTTTCATAGAAGTGGGATTTTTTAAATCACTATGTTGATTGTAATAATATCAAATTGTTTTGAGAGAAGATTAATGAAGTGGTTAAAACTTTGAAGCAATCCAATTATGAAGTTAATTTACTAATCCAAAACCATTTATTTATATTTTTTAGCAAGAGCCTTTATTACATTGCAATAGGGTTTAAATTCACCATATATTTACATAATTGGACCTATTGGATCCTCAAAATCCAACTTGAGTTTGCCCCCCCCCCTTAAAAAACATAAAAATTTACAATTTTGGGCAATTTGTTATTTTTGGCCAAAAGCTACCCTATTTTTAGTAAGTCACCAAAAAATCCTGGATAGCCCCCTAAATTAACACACATTATTGCATTTCCTATATCAAGCCTCCAAGAAAATCTCAACACCTATCCATGTCTAAAAAGTTTTTAAATTCCAAATTTTATTTCTGGTTTTTCTAAAAAGATACTAAATCCCATTTTTGGGGCACTTGATGAAGTAATTAGGGCCTGATAACACACTAAAAAATATTTAAGGCTTCTAGAGAACCCTTTCTACGACATTGTCCTCCTATTTATCTAGCTCCACATAAAATTCCAAGTCGATCCAATGGTCGTATCAAAAGTTATGCCCTCCGAAAGATAGGCTATTTTGGGCCATTTTGGAGATCCAATTAAGAGAGAGTGGGAGGCTATCATTCAACTCTTGTAATTGCAGTTATAAAAGATTATTATTATCAAGATTTATGTAACAAGTATTTTTAACCAACTAAGACCACTACCACACTACAAATAAGAACCACTACAAGCACAATTAATAATATGGGCCATCATGAAGACAATTGTAGTTATGGGTTATCATCGAAATAGTTGTAGTTTTCGTAATTATGGATCATCATCGAGATTTGAATGAGAACCAATTTGAAATATATATGAGAGAGTTTCTACAACAGAAAAAATCAGCAAGTTCTTACACTGTAATTTTGTAAGAGGTATACCAATGTGCCCATCCTTGATAGTTGTATTTTCCTTTGTGTGTCTTGTTTAGTCACCCTTTTTTCTTCCCCATTATTTTGTAGCTTTTTTTGAGGAGGTGCCCAATTTACTAAGATCATTTCTAGTGGATGAGGGTAGAATATAGGAGGCTTTTTATTACATCATTTGAACAAAGAGTTGCAATTCTCTATTGCATGATTTGAATGGATTTTTTTTTTGTACTAGTTTAGTGAGATCTAATTATTCTGATCAGACTCCCATTGTAATGATCTATTGTTTAAGGCAATCCTATTTCCTCATTTTAGTATTTCTATGTGTAATTTTGTGTGTTCTCCCATTTACATGTTATATCATTTGAATGTGTAAATGGCATATTATTTCGCTAGCATGTTGAATCATTTCTGTTATATTATTTGAATAGATGTGACTGACTAAGTTTTATCTTCTCCCCATTCCATCTTCATCATATTTTAAGTCTAGCTATAATTGTCGAATGGATAAGGTACTGGTCTACAGCTTGAAGCACTATACGGGAGTTGCTTTCAAACTTGGTCAAATTTTATGTTATAGTTTTAGTTTATTTTTGCAAATATGGATGAGCATGAGCATATAAGAAATATTGTAGGCTCACCTATAGGGTTTCCTTACCCTACTCAGTTTTTCTAGAGTCTTCGGTTAATATTTTCCCAAGTTAAAGAGGTGAATCCACTAGAGTCCACAATGCTGATTGGATCAGGGAAGTCTTGCAACGTGAAAAATATATTAAGGGTGTAGGAATTTACCCCAACAAAACCCTTTATAATTTTTATTGGAATGGGTCACAATATTATACTTTAGATTTGAGCATCCAAGTTTCCATTGGGCTATTCACTTAATATTGTATTATTTATTTTAATTATTAGATAGGTCATTCACTTATTTAATCAATGTGATAACCTTGATATTTTTTGTTTTAAATAAATTGCTAGTATATTCCTTGTATCCATATAATTAATTTGAACACCCAGGTGTTGTAGGTGAGTTGGAGAGGAGAGGGCAATCCTCTAAGGGAGGTCCCAGGTTCGAATCTCCACCCTACCAAAAAGCTAAATTGGGTACCCAAAATCCAATTGATAATGTTGGTGCGGGCAGGGATGGGTGCGACCCCCGGGTGACTTTGACGGTGTAGAACCCCTGTTCGTGGTCTCTTAGACCAAGGTGGCCCCGCAAGGGGATTTTTGCTTTATATATATATATATATATATATATATATATATATATATATATATATATATAATTAATTTGAACATAGCCATTTTAAAATTTGATGTAAATTTTGTTTAATTTCCTTCGAATATTATAGACATGGGTGAGTAGTTCATATCTCATGTGGTATGCATCAAGACTTATTTTTAAAATTAATTTTATTATATTTTTGATGCTACTTGAGACCTTATTAAATAAATTATTTTAATTTTGATGTTCATAATGTTGTTTTTTTTTAATTTACATGGTGGAATCGATAATCGCCATGAATCCGGGTAGGCTGTCCAGCTTTTATGGCCACCACAGTATTCTGTGTTGTCCACCCCGTAAGCTACCACACAGATCTTCACGCAGTTCGCCCCTATAACCACCATGCCACAATCATTTTAAACCTTTTGTGTTACTGAAAGCATTAGGAAAGGGACAAGCGTCCAGTCCGATGAGGTCCGAGATTTGAACCTTGGACCTCCGCCCCCCTTATGGGGTTCGGATGAAAGAATTGGTCTACACCTCGGACCTATAATTTTGTTTTTGTTAGATCCAAATTTTGGTAGTTTTTTTTTGTTATTTCCTCTTAGAAAAAGT
Organism: Wollemia nobilis; assembly: GCA_028583015.1. Classification (NCBI taxonomy): domain Eukaryota; kingdom Viridiplantae; phylum Streptophyta; class Pinopsida; order Araucariales; family Araucariaceae; genus Wollemia; species Wollemia nobilis. The sequence continues at coordinate 1,515,642 of JAQPPZ010016564.1, forward strand.
AAAGTTACAATTTAGCTGTAAGATCTATTTTATAGTCTTGTAAGCTTTTCATATTCATGGTTTTGATGATATATTATTTGTAATATAAAATTCTTAGTATTATATTAGGATATAATACAAATATAGCTTTTGTTATAATATCATATAAATAGTTTAGTATGCCTCTCTTTTAAGGTCTTTTATTTTGATAGCAATATTGTTTATGATTAACAATATCTTGAGTCAAAATATTTTGATTTTTTTTTCTACTTATCTTGTTTATACTATTGTTTAATTTTGTTGTTATATGTTGCATGAGGGGGGTTTGGTATTTAATAGATTTGATTTTATCTCAATATTGTAAATAATAGACAAGCCATTCTAAATATGATATGTGGTAACTTTTGAGATTGGATTATCTTAAAAGTAGTTTATTTGCATTCATAATTAGAGGAGAAGGATACGATATTTCATCACTAAGCTTTTGTTTGTCATAATTTACATAATTTTCATATATCAATTCTTTATATTGATATTGGTCATTATTATGAACAATACAATTATTTAGACCATTTTAGTAATTATCAAATTTAATTTATCTATTATGGACATTGATTTGCTTCTCTTATATACTTTACTATTCATATTTACTTGATCATCCTATTTATCTTGTTTCTCTTGTTTGTCTTGTTTATTTTTTATGTGTTGGGAATGATATTTTTGAAGTTCATGATATTAAAAAGATAGATATAAATGGTATAGTGTATATAGATTTTGGTTAATCTCAATTGCAATAACTTCACATTAAATTCACCAAAAATATATCTCAAATAAACCATATAATATAGTAATCATAATTAAAGGATGATCAAAGAAGATACATTCTTTTTCATATTTTAATAGAGAGTGAAAATTAAAGGTCACTAGAGGAGGAATTGAAGAGGAAAGAGTGTTGGAGAATATTATATTATTTGGTATATGCTAATATACCACCATGGTACCTTTATTGTACAAATGAAAATATGTAATAGATTAGGGTTTGTATCTTTAGTTTAGATAAGTGATTTATATTTCCCTTTTATATAAGTGTCTATGTGCAATATATACAAAAATTTTATGTAAGAGTACAATGTGCAAGTTATGCACAAGTATCATGTAAGTAAGAGTGCAAGTGTGTATTAAGAGAATGTGCACGTATCATGTATGCAAGTGTGTAAATATGTAATGTGAGGATGTGCATAAGTGTCTTATATTAGGAGTGCATATATAAGAGTAAGAGTCATGTAGAAGTATGAAAGTTTCATAGAGTTAAAGTATATATGTAATAAGGGAGTAAAGAGTCTAGTATACAAGTGGTAATATGAAAAGCCAAATATCAAGAATAGGAAAGGTTGCATCTTCTAGATATGTGAGGAGTACAATAGACAAGTATTGAAGAGTCACATTACTATGTCTATATTATGAAGATAAATACCCATTCAATGTAAGGGAAAATAGTTTGTAGCGATCACCACATATCAAGCATTTATAATAAATATTGTATATATATTTTGAGCAATATTATTGTAAGTTTTCTTCATGCATGTACATGAATGATTTTTACCATTTACATTCATATTTGATATTATAGTGAATACTATTTTATTTATATTGTTATGGATATATATTTTATTGGTCATATATTTAAATATTCTCTTGATTATTGGTATTTTGACCTATAATATTATGGTTTAATAATATTGGGACTTGTGATATTTTGAGATAGTCAAGCTTAAAAGCCATGTGGTATAAGAGCTATCACTTATCTCTATCAATTTCTGATAGAGCTATATTTTAGAGCCACCATAATATTGGAGTATTTCCACTTTGAAAGTAGTTAAGACTTGGATGTTAGAGTATATTATATTATTTAGGTACATGTCAATGTACCACCTTGGGTACATTGTTAGATTAGGAATTTATCTTAGGCTACTTGAGGAAGAAGTAATAAATGCACAAGTGTCAATGTGCAATGATGTAAATGTACAAGGAGTCCACTTGTACATGAGTCATAGGAAAGGTAGTTAGGAAGAGTAAGGGCCAAACAACTTATCTTCTTATATAAAGACCCCATAGTGAATAGAAAGAATATGAAGCAGAAGTGAGATTACTATAGAGTAGTGAGTAGGTATAATGTAGTTTCCATTAGAGTTCTTGAGTGTTCATTTCCTCGATTATTGTGCATTGTACTATTTTCATATATTTCCATTAATAGTGTATTTTAGTGTTATTACAAAATTCAATTATCTTATTATTCTGCATATTTTACACCTTGTGATTGTTTTCTCCCATATCAGACATTATCAAAAGCTAATAGTGGTATCAAATCCATGGTAGATCAGATCAAAATAGGAAGAGCCACAAGAGATATTGCGAGGAGAGAAGCAAATATCAGTTACAAAATTTCTAAGGTTGAATTTGGATAGAGTATTTCCATATATTTACAAAAAAATTTGCGAAGACTAGGACTCAACATTCATTCCACTAGATTGACAAATCAACTAGTGAAGATTTTGTCACTTAAAATTTCTTTCATTATAGTCCTAATACTTTGTTATAGGAAAAAGGATATTGGAAGAAAGTTGGGAAGCTTCCTATAGAGAGCTAGGAAGAATATAATATTCAGAATCAATCCAACATCAGAAGCAATAAATGGAAGAAGAGAAGATTTTAGGAAGCTGAGGGAAGTCCTATTACAGACCTACACAAAATGCCATAAAAGACTTGGTGTAGAATCGATAAGAGACTCTAGATAAAATCCATGAGAGGATAAGATATTGGTGATCTCATTTGTAGATTGAAAAATTCTTTCAAAAGAAGCTGAAGAGACCCACAAAAGGTTCCATTGAAGAACTTCTAGTCTTGGAAGAGCTAGAGAAGGACTAGCAAGGTTATGTTCTAGATTTTAAATATCCGAGAAGATCTCATTGACAACACTTCCATAGTATAAGTTTGAAGGAAATGTCTCATTGGGAAGACCAAATAATCTATGAGATTAAAGACCTTGAAGAGGTCTCAAGGAGAAACAAGCATAAGGCTTGGAGAGCCTTATTGTAGAGTTTGAAGAAGCCATTAAAGGAGTTCCCAAAATAACTCATTGGAGAAGTTCACTACCAAGGAGAAGCTCCTACTAGTGAAGAAATTAGGACAATTGTTTGTTAAATTTTGATAAGATGGTAGTGTAGGGAATAAAACCATAATATGCAAGATGAATAATATAAGAGTACTATAAAATAATTGTTTAATATTATGTTGGAAAATAATGAGATGAACATTTGCAAATAACTCAAAAATATGCCATTAATTAAAGTGATATAAATAGTACAATGTTGTATAATGGAGGACATGAACACTCCATGAAAGGATATGAAGGACTACATTATATCACACACTCTCCATACTTACAACTACATATGCTCCTCTATGAAACACTCACTATGAGGTCTTTATATAGGAAGATATATTCCTTACCCCTTACTCTATCTATATAACTGATGTACATGTGGACTCCTTGTACATTTACAACTTGCACATTTGACACTTGTGCATTCATCACAATACTTGAAGTAATTAACTAAATTTACTCTAAAGTAAACTCATACTCTAGTTATGTACCAAAGGTGGTACATTTACATGACCCAAATGATGTAATAGACTCTAAAACCCCCTTGTATTATATTATTTTGGTATTGAAGATTTTAGTCTTCAATATCGATCTTCAATTTTTGGATGTTCTTTATCTTGATTTGGTTCTTTGTATTATATTTTCTTTAAATTTTATTGTATGCCTCCTTGATCTAGTTCCTCTTCTTCTTTAGGTTGTAGATGACCAAGTAAAGCATAGTGTAGTTGTCCTCTCATCCTTTTAATTTTGAACCTTCTATATCTTCCTCTACTTTTATGATATATAGGTTCTTCATTCTCTCCAATCCATTCCTCAAAAATTGTATTAGTGTTGTTTTGAAACACAAAAATATCTTGTGAAGTTTGGTAGAATCTAGAGCATATATATTTCTACGAATTTATCTAGTAGCTTCAATTTTATTTTGATGTATAATAAGACACATGGTAAAATTAATTAAGTGTGGTGTTTAAATGGGCCCAAAAACCAAGTACATAAATTGATAGCTAAACCAATAGTAGAAGATGACACATACCTGTATATTGGCCAACAACAACCTCAAGAAAAAGATCCAAATAATAGCATAGAATGTTGGATGGACGCTTGACATAAAAAAAAAAATGCAGTTCGAGCAATACCCACATAGGGGTTGCTTAATAGAAGTAATAATATGAAAACCTTGTAAAGAAGCTATGATAAAAACCCACATGGGAGAAGCTCACAAAATATCCATAAAAACTATAATAGACACCATGGACCAGGGTGTAGGAAGTGACTCACAATCAACAGTAGCACCCTTCCACTTGAAAATATTTGAATGATTTAGGAAACCCTGGAGCTCAAGATCCTAATTATGATGATCTCTTCACACCACTCACCCTTTCACCAGTAGTTCTATCACCTTAGCCATCAGGTTAATAGTAACTCTGAAATGGAGGTTACGCACAACAACATAACCATTATTCCACAAAATGACAAAGGCTTTAGTGATATCTTGCTTAGCCCCTTTGAACTTGCTTAGAAACAGAATGAGACCATGAGCTTCCAGAAAGGTGTGAGATATGAGATCAATATGAAGGGTAGATGGCTCAAGTAGGGCCATATTGAAAATACTAAGGAGAAAGGAAGACCACAAAAGCTTCTTACTACCTAGGATACACAATGATGAATAAAACCAGATGACAATAGACTAACACATACCAAGGATGTAAATATAGAAATTTTTGGTACAATAGATGCCCTTTTTGAAAGCTGAGTTGGTGTGATTGGTAGACCATATAATAATTATCCATAGAGAATTAACACCCAAAAAATAGATATGGTACAAGATAGACTTCCCACATGATAGGGCTGGGATAGGATTGGGAGTGCCAAATGATTGAAATAATGAATATCAAAATTCACAAGACATAAAATTAAGCATCTCAAGACTTGACACATACTAATATTGTTTGATAACATCCAATTTCATATCCTAGACCTACTCAAGGACTTGACATGCTTGGAGAAGACAACCACGAGGTAAACCCACTGACAGGGCCTATCTTGGGACATTTCATACTTCACATAAGGGAAATAAGAGAACAAAATGCCAACACTAATAGCAAGGCAGAGAGTCACACTAATTAGAAAAATTTCACCATAATAATTGGAACCAAAGAAACATATCATAATAAAAAGGGTAGAGTCAGCATTGGAGAATCTGGTCCGCCAAAACCTATGACCATAACTTTTAAACCAAATCATTATTAGTTGAATTTAAAACTTCTTGGGGAAATATTTCTTTCCAAATGGATAGATATTTATGGATAACTCCCTAATTGACAAGAATATATGTAGGTATTTTAGCTTCATAGTACACATGGTTGATAGAGATATCATTGAAATTTTGGGATACCTTCTTAGCTTCCTGAACAATTAGCCCTATTATGTATCTGAAGTAAAAAATCCCTTTTACTTTCTACTATATTGGATACTAAAATGAGATTAGATGTTAATCCAGGAACATACATCACATTATGTAGCAAAAAGTTTGAAAAAAAATTATTAGGTGACACACACCCATATCCATGTATATGATAGTTATTACCATCTACAATTTTCAACTTGTAGTTGTTAGTGATATCAAGACAATAAAACCTATGTAGATTTCCTACCATGTGATGGCTTTCCTTTGAATTTATATTCCAAATGTCCCTTTCACTTTGACCTATGAAATTATTTGATATTGAAGTGATTTTGCATATTTGATATGGTATATTGGATGGATTTTGATCTTGAGTTATTTTGTAGTGTGTATTATGATGAATTATATTTCTTGCTATTTTATCCATTGTAGTGTATGATAGGATCCTTTTAATACTTTAGATAGATCCTTTTAAGTAGTCTACTTTAGGACTCCCTTGTTTAGAGTATATGAACCAATTTGATAAAACCTTTCTAGAATTAGGTTTTGTAGGATTCCTTATGTCTCCCTAGTGGTTTAGAATAAGCTATAAGCTTAATAAAGTTCTTAGTAAGTAATAGTTCACCTTTTGGGTTGATTTTGTAATATTTTATAAATAACAATAATCAACTCCTATTTCACCTTATCTCTCCTAATGAACTATGCACTTAATTTGAAGTTCTTTGGTTGGATTTATTTTGTCCCTTTAGTATGAGTATGAGATAAATGTAAGTATATAATTCCAAATCCTTAAGTAAATAATGAACTTCCTTTTATATCCCTTAATATCCAATATTTCTAAATTCCAATTATTTATGTTTGATGTAGTATACCTTATAACTCCCTAATTTTGGAATATTAGAAATTAATAATATTTGCAATATAATTTCTAAGTGTCTAAAGTAGAAACCCTTATTTATCCTACTTAATTATTTGCAAATATAATACTCCTTAAATTACCCCTTAAGATTATGCACTTTTGATCTGATTGCTTTCTCTAAGGTTATATCTATTCCACTTATTTTAACCTTAGAAATATATGTTCCCTTATACCTCCTTTTAAACTTTAATGAAAGCAAGTAAGTGTAAATATACCTTTGAACTCATGTTGATTGGTATTGAATTGAGCGTTGATTGTGAGCACTGGTTTATGATAAACTCGATGGACATCCTCTTATGATAGTCTTAAATGCACCTTTGACTCCTTGACTTCAGGCTTCGAATATGCTCTCCCTTAATGCTTGTTATGAATTCTCTTTCATTCACTCGTTCATTCATTAATTCTATATGTGCTTCTTGTATAGTGGCTATATGTAAGCTTATTCTTCTTGAAGTGGGTACCAAGTGGTGGTAGGCATTACTTAAGTCTCCTCCTCGAGCTTTGCTAGACCTTGTGGAGCATTAAATCACGTGGTGTTGGATTAGCTTCTCCTTGTTGAGCATTGAAATTCCTTGAACATTAGAATAATGATGAGAAGTGTTATATGAATGAGCACCTTTCTTGAGCGTTAGAGATAAGAGGGTAATGATGCCATTTGTGCCAAGTGGCACAATATTCCTTCCTCTTTCAATACAAGTGTAGATATCTCCTTTACATGCACACTCTCTTCAATGTACCAAAAAATAACCTTAAGACCTTCTCATTTCCTGTTCATTCCAACCATTTGCAAGCTTGCTTCGCTATTTTTACAACAAATAATTTCCTTCTTGCAAGTTGTTCTACTCAAGGATGATGGTTGGCTCTAGATATGAGGTACCAAGGGCAATGGAGTGGTGGTTTTATGGTGATTAAGTGGTAGAATGTGGTGCTTTCACTCAACCTCCTTATTGGGTATTGCACCTTCATTTTATCCTTTGCTATACCACTTGTTATTCATTGCCCTTGCCTTTATATTTACGTAGGTACTTGTGCTACAGGTTGATGCAATTGTGGGCACTAGATAAGGTGTTGAAGATGGTGTCTCTAGACACCCCAAATGGATGCTTATGTACCCTAGGTCGGTGCACCCAAAGTTTGCACCTTCTATCTTCAATGATTCAACCGATTGTGGACATAGGATACTTGTTGCCTTAGTGTCTTGAGACACTCTATATTTCATCCTCTTTAGGAGGGATATGGTGCATCACTGTAACATAAATAATATACTTTATTTTTGCACCAAATTTTTGAGAGTTCCTTGTCTCTTTTTATGCTACTCTTCTCCTTTTATATGGCATCTCCTCGTATAGCTTGAGGACAAATGAAGATAGATTTTTGAAGATTTTCCTTTGCTTCTTAGATATGGTGATTTCTTGCTCTAATCCTTGAGAGCAATGTATTATTACCTTTATTTTTAGACAACACTAACCTCTAACTTGGATAATTTTAGTACCAATGAATCCAAGCTCTTAACCATGCAACTAATTTTAACTTTGCACTAATGTTCACCTTAACTAAAAATCCTTAGTGAACTTTGAATAACTAATATAGTGCAATAGTAGTTTCTCCTTATTACTCCTGTAGATGAACCCTCAAAGTAACTCAAAATTTATAACTTAAAGTATTTAGTGCATCTTAAAACTCTTTAAGAACAACTAGTATAGTGCAATATTGATCTCACCTTATTACTCCTTCAAATGAACCTTAAATCATGCTCTAGTAATTACTCCTAAATGCACTATAATATTTATAACTTAATGTAGTCTTCTTTGCTGTAACTGAATAATAGGAAGATGATATATTTTTTTCTATCAAAATATATCTAACTCCTATTTTAATGTGTAGGTATAAACCTTAAAAGAAACTTCCTTCTGCACTCCCTTTGAAGACTATAATATGCAACCTTCTCTTTGCAAATTTTAAAGAATTAAAATGGTGCTTAATGGAACTAGATAATAACCCAAATTAAAGTTTAACTAATGAACCTATTTGCACCCAAGTTGCTTACCTTAATGATCTTTGTAGATGAAGGATTGCTAGGTGATTAGACTCACCTTATTGCTACCTTTAACTGGATGAACTTGCAACTATTCTTGGCTGTCTAAAACAACTCTTTTACTCACCTTTTTGTAGCTCCAAAAACCCTCTAACTTGCTACCCTTAAACTATAGTAGGTGACTTGATTAACCTTCAGGATGGACTCTGTAACTTCTAAAGTTTTACAACTAGTAATGCTGCCCTGATTGTTGCCTCTCTCGTAGTCAATTTATGCACTAAAATGTTGTTCTTGAAACTCAAAAATTTGGTAGGGAATTCCCCCAAATCATAGTTGAGTCTTTCTTCAAGAACCCTTCAATATTTTTCTATAGATTCAGCAAACCCCTATCTCCGGATGAGCCTTCTAGCCTTCAAAGGCAATCTTCAAACCTTCCAGGTTTGGTAGTAATGTTTGGCTCCTTTCTCCTTCAGTATCCTTGTCAAATTTTGACTTCGATCTAGGCCTTATTCTCAAGAATCTGAAAGTATTGAGGTCTTCACCAATATCCTCTAAAATTTGGCAAACTCCTTTCCAAATCCTTCTCCCTTGGGCTTGTTGTCGGATGGCGATAATTATCCCAAAAATCTTCCTTTTTAAAAAATTCTCCTTGGTGGTAGATTTCTCCAATGAGTTCTCCTAGGAAATCCTTTAATGGCCTTCTCTAAATCTGTAATAAGGCTCTCCAAGACTTCTCCTTATTTCTCCTTGAGACCTCACCAAGGTCTTCAATCCCACAACTTATTTTGTGTTCCAAATGAGACCTTTCATTCAACCTTATGTTGTGGAAGTGTTGGTAATGAGATATTCATTTTGGATATCTAAAAATATACTGCTATTGGAATATGGAATAGGACCTTTGTTGGTCCTTCTTCACTTCTACAATCTACAGGCTTTAATGAAGATCACCAACCTCCAATCTTCCAAAACTGGAAGTTTTGTAACTAGACCTTCTAAGGGTCTCTTTAGCTTCTTCAAGTTGATTTATTTAATATGCTATCTATAGTCTTTAATGGAGATCACCAACCTCCAATATTCTTCTAGAATCTTCTCTAGAGTCTCTTGAATCAGCAATAAGGCTTCTATGGCCTTTTCTTCTTCTGCACTTTGTAGGTTTACAATCTCTAGTAATGGGACCTTTTCTCAAGTCTTTGAAATATTTAGTATTCTACTTGTTGCTGCAAGTGTTGGAATGATTCTTATGAAGATATTATTCCTATAGTTATGTAGGAAGCTTCCCAACTTTCTTTTAATCTCCTTTTCCTGCAACAATATGTTAGAAACTGGAATGGAAGAATCTCTTAAATCTAGAGATGACGAATCTTCACTAGTTGATTTTTATCAATCTAGTGGAATTTATGTTGAGTCCTAGTCTTCACGAGTTTTTTTACAATCCTATGGAAATACTCTAGCCAAATGTAATCTCAAAAATTTTGTAAATGAGATTTCTGGATTTCTCTCAATCTCACATGTGGCTCTCTCTATTTTTTGACTGATCTACCATGGCACTCTTACTAGATCCTAACTGATCTACCATGTTATCTGATACCACTATTGGCTTTTGATGAGATGTTAGTGCAGGGAATACAACCACAAGATGCAAGATGACTAATTTGAGATAACTATAAACTAATGACACAATATTATGTAGGAAAATAATGAGATGAAAATCTGCAAATAACTCAAAAATATACCATTAATGAAAGTGATAAAAATAGTACAATGCTATATAATGGAGGACATGAACACTCCATGAAAGGATATGAAGGACTACATTGTACCACACACTCTCTATACTTACTACTACATATGCTCCTCTATGAAACACTCACTATGAGGCCTTTATATAGGAAGATAGATTCCTTACCCCTTACTCTACCTATCTAACTGATGTACAAGTGGACTCCTTGTACATTTACAACTTGCACATTTGACACTTATGCATTTATTACATTACTTGAAGTAACTAACTAACTTTACTCTAAAGTAAACTCCTACTCTAGTTATGTACCAAAGGTGGTACATTTACATGACCTAAATGATGTAATATACTCTAAAATTGTTGTCATCCAACAACAAGCCCAAAGGAGAAGGATTTGGCAAGCAATTTGTCAAATTTTGGAGGAGACTATTGAAGACCTCAAGACTTTCATATTCTTGAGAAGAAAGCCATGTTTTAATATAGAATTCGACAAGGAGGTTGAAGGAGAAAACATATAGAATAAGCCTACCAAATACAAAATATTTGAAGATTGACTTTATAACTAAGAAGGCACATTTTAGAGATAGAGATTTTCTGAATCTACAACAAAATACTGAAAGTGTTCTTGAAGGAAATATCAACTACGATTTAGGGGAATTTCCTATAAAATTTCTGAGATTCAAGGACAATATTTTAGTGGATATATTTACTGCTAAAGGGAAACAATCATGACATCATTACTAGCTACAAAAATTTAGATTTCCAAGATACATCCTGAAGGAGAAGTTGAAATCATCTACTACAGTTTCAAGGTAGCAAGCTAGAAGGTTTCATAGCTATGATTTACTACCATTCAAAACAACAACTTGGTGAATCAAATCATAAAGATATTCATCATCTTCAAATATCATTAAAGGTAAGAAAATTAGGTACAAAGGGTTTATAACTTGAACACTTATATTCAGTTCATTACTTAGCCTCATTAAAGACCTTACTATAATATAGAAATTGCAAGGAGAAGGTTTCATTTTAATATATTCAAGGGAAGTGTAGAAAATAGTTTATATTAAGGGTTATTACCTGCACATTAAAATATGAGTTAGATATATTTGAAAGAAAGAAAAATATCATATTCCTATTATCTAGTTATAGAAAATAAGACTACATTAAGTTGCAAATATTACAGTACATTTAAGAGTTCTTTAAGAGTTATCATTAGTGCATATTCCAAGTTACTTTGAAGGAGCAATAAGGTGAAACTACTATTGCACTATTCTAGATTGTCTAACTTACTACTCTTAAATATTATTATGTGCATTGGTTGTTAACTTAAGGTGAAAACCAAAGAGCACAAAATCTACTTATATCAAAGTGTCTAGAGATACTATTCGATGCATAAAACTTGCAATCTATTGTGGCCTAGAGAATCCATATTATAGGTTAATATTCCTCCAAGGAGTGGAGAAGAAATTCATCTCATCAAGAGCGGAAAGAAATATTGTAAGGAGATTGGAAGATATCAAAAATATTGGTGCAAATTCAAGTATTCTATTTTAACTATTGTAAAAGTATTTACATTAGTTTATTGCACCATTATAAGGAAAAGCTTGAGCATATTAAGTACACTCCAACAGCTCGCAAGACTCATTAAAAATGGGTCAAGAAAAACAACACTATCTAATCAAGGTAGAGAGCCAACAAAGGGCTCGTATTCAAGTGTATAAAGACACCATATTTAACCTTTCATCAAATATCTACTATTGGTGAATCATAAAAGGTAGAAGGTAAGACAATACAGGGATCATAATCATTGATTCTAAGTTTTTGAAAACAATAAATTAATTACCAAGGTAAGTGTCCACAAATGATATAAACCTACAACATCACAAGATAGCTTTACACCCATTACATACCTATTGCAAAGCAAGGATAACAACTATAAGTTGAAGGATACAAAGTATTACCTCAATCAGGCATTGAACTACCAACTAGGAAGTGAGCCATCAAAGCAACCAAGAGCATCAATAGAGTGAAGACATATCATCTACCAAAAGGCTTATGTTGGATTCATAGTTGGAGCAAACATTGAAGAAATATTTTCTTGAAAATGTAAGCTTGCACTTACTAGAAAGACAAAGGAGAGTGTTGTTAGCTAGAGAATATATCATAAGGTATAAAAGAACATTGAGGATATCTCATGCAAGTGCCACTTAGCATGACAAATAAGAAATATTGAATAGAATAACTGATGCAGGAGCATCCGAGGGCAGCAGAGCAATCTTGCATCAACCAAAATTTTCAAAGTTTTTTGCAAAGAAAAATATGTGTTGCGATATCGCAACAAAAAAAGTGTCGCGATATCGCGACAAAAATAGGAGATAGGAGATGCGGAGGACAAAATGTCATGAAATTGTGACATGTCACGATTTCGTGACATGTCGTGAAATCATGACCAAAATAGGGAGCGAAGACGCAGAGGACAGAAGGTCGCGAAATTGTGACCAAAGCAAGAAGCAAAGGCGCGGAGGACAGAAGGTCACAAAATCGTGACATGTCGCGATTTTGTGACATGTCGCAAAATCATGACCAAAGCAAGGAGCGAAGGCACGGAGGATAGAAGGTCACGGAATCATGACCAAAGTAGGGAGCAAAGGCGTGGAGGACAGAAGGTCGTAAAATCACGACCAGAGTAGGGAGCAAAGGCACGAAGGATGAAAGGTCATGAAATTGTGACATGTCGTGATTTCGTGACCAAAGCAAAAGAATGGGGATGCGATGGAAATACATCACGATATCGTGACATGTCATGATATCGTGACCAGAGTAGAAGCAAGAAGGCGTGAAGGAAAGAATGTCGCGATATCGTGACATGTCGCGATATCGCGACCAAAGTAGGAGAGAGAAAGCATAGAGGAGAAATGTCGCGATATCGCGACATGTCATGATATCACGACCAAAAGAAAAACATGCACTCCAGGCTTTCATAAATGCATTACTTCATGCACGACAAGCTAGCGTTAGTGAAGCAGAAGTCTCAAAGGAAGATTCCAGCAAGCATGTCGACCACTCATGCACTATATCTAAAGACGTATTTATGGCAACTAGCGACGAAGCAACAATTCTAGAAGAAGATCCTGGTGGTTATGGTGGCCAGTCGCACACCTCATCCAGAGTCCCATGAATGCAACTACCTAGTATTGATCCAGGTGGTAGTTGTAGATTGTGGGAAAATTTTGAAAATGCAGAGGGTCAGGACCTCGATAAAAACTGAGAAATTGTAATGAGAGGGGGCTAGAAAATGGCAGATTACTGTATATTTTTTGTAAATTCTTTTGAAGCTACTGAATAAGAAATTTGGCTCTTGTGCAGAATATGTCCGAGTTTTGCAGATGCAAATGCAAGCCCTGCAAGAAGAGATGCATAGAAGATTGGAGCCAAGAAGAGATGAAGGTAGTGAAGAGGAAGATGACGAAGAAGAAGGCTAGCTTGAGGAAGAAGAAGAAGCAGTAGATCCTACACAAGCCAGAATATACAAAGCCATATCCCAGATTGGAAAGACACAAAATATGGAGGTTTCCACGTATTTCGGGAACCTTGATCCAGAGGAATTGATCAACTGGATCAATGATCTGGAAGAGTACTTTGAGTACGAGGAGGTTGAGGATCTTGAAAGGGTCAGATTCGCTAAGACCAAACTGAAAGGTCATGCTAGCATATGGTGGAAGGGAGTGCAGTTGGAGTGAAATAGAAGAGGAAAAGAGAGAATAAAAAAATGGGAACGAATGGCAAAAAAGCTGAAGAGGCAGTTCATCCCTGGTGATTATGAGTTAGACCTGCTAAAGAAAATGTAAGGTTTGAGGCAATCAAGTAAGTCTATAAAAGAATACCCAGAAGAGTTTCATAAAATTATGATCATAACAGGCCACTCAGAGGCCAACAAGGAGAAGGTAGCCCGTTATATTAATGGGTTATGAGCAAGTATTCAAGAAGAATTAAGTTTGGTCCGGATGACCACCATAGAGGATGCTTACCAATTTTCCCTAAAGGTTGAAGAAAAGCTTAATAGAAGGTTTGAAAATAAGCAAAGAGGAAGAGGTCATGGCGAAAGAACCGGTAGAAGGACCAGTGGAAGAAGAAATGAAGATTCTCAGAAGAATGGAGAAGGTAGCAGTAATCAGGAACAAAGGGGAGAAAATACCTACCACCCCCGTAATCAAAACAATGATTACCGAAGGGGAAGGGGCAGAGCTGGACATGGCCAAGGAAGAGGAAGATTCCATGGAACTTGTTTCCAGTGTGGAGAAGAGGGACATCACCAATACGAGTGTCCACAACAATGAGAAATGAATAATAGGAGGCCAGAAGGAAATGACATAGCTGCGATCGTTGATGAAGATGCTGGATCTGAGCATTCTGAAGAAGCAAAGAGAGGAGAATTAATTATCGTGAGGAGAGTCCTTCTGAATGAAGAGGGGGGCACAGATCAGAGGAAAATATTATTCCACATGAGATGTAAATGTGCGGGTAAGATTTGCAATATTATTATTGACAACGGTAGCACGGATAACCTAGTTTTAGAGGGAATAGTTACAAAGCTATAACTGGAGAGGAAGAGACATCCGCATCCATATCGGATCACGTGGTTGTAGAAAGACCATAAGGTTTTGGTCAGTGAACAATGCTTGGTAAAATTCAATATTGGGAATTACCATGATGAGGTCCTGTGCAACATCCTACCCATGGATGCGTGCCATTTGATGTTGGGAAGGCCATGGCAGTTTGACAGGTGCACGGTTCATGATGGCCGTGCCAACACCTACTTTGTAACAAAGAATGGAATGTGTCATAAGCTGAAACCCCTGAAGGAGGTGGAAGAAAAGGTATGTGGCAGTGCCAAAATTTTCTTAGTTGACAGGAGAAAATTTTTATATGATTTGAAGCATGAACATATGTGTTACGCATTAATTCCTAGAGTCAGGGAGAAAGAATGAAAAGATACCCTGGTAGAAGTCCTAGATCTGTTGGAGGAATTTCTAGATATTATATCTGATAATGTGCTTGAGGGTTTACCCCCAGTAAGGAAGATCAATCACCATATCGATTTGGTGCCAGGATCGATCTTGCCCAATAAAGCTGCACATAGAATGACGCCTGTAGAAACTAAGGAGCTAAACAGGTAGGTCTAGGAGTTGCTGGAGAAGGGACTAATTTGGGAAAGCTTGAGTCCATGCGCAGTACCTGCAGTGCTAGCACCAAATAAATATGGAGAGTGGAGAATGTGTACAGACTCTCGAGCCATCAACAAGATCACAATAAAATACAGATTTCCACTGCCAAGAATGGATGACATAATGGACTGTTTGAGTGGAGCCAAGTACTTCACCAAGATTGACCTAAAGAGTGGTTACCATAATATCTGTGTCAGAGAAGGAGATGAGTGGAAGACATCCTTCAAGACCAGAGAGGGTTTGTATGAGTGGTTGGTCATGCCATTTGGGCTATCCAATGCACCAAGTACCTTCATGTGGCTAATGAATGAGGTACTAAAAGAGTTTTTAGGTAAATTTGTCATTGTCTATTTATATGATATATTAATATTTAGCAGAACCTTGGAGGAGCACCTAGTGCACATCAGAAGGGTTTTTGAGAAGCTACGAGAGGAGCAATTATTAATTAATCTGAAAAAGTGTAATTTTGTAAAGAAGGAGTTAGTGTACCTGGGATTTGTCATCTCAGTAGAAGGCCTAAAAATGGACCCAAAAAAGGTGAGAGCTATCATGGAATGGCCTACTCCGAGAAGCACAACAAAGGTAAGATCATTTCATGGTCTCACCAGCTTTTACAAAAAATTCATTAGAAATTCCAACAGCATTTGTGCACCCCTTACAGAAATAATGAGAGGGGATAAAAAAGAATTCAAGTGGATCTTGGGAGCAGATAAGAGCTTTGATGTGTTGAAGAAAAAGGTCACAGAACAACCTGTTTTGGCACTTCCAGACTTTAACAAGGTATTTCAGGTAGATTGTGATGCCAGTGGTAGTGCAATAGGAGCTGTACTGAGTCAGGAAGGTAGGCCTATTGCTTACTTTAGTGAGAAGCTCAATGATGCTCAGAAAAAGTACTCAGTTTATGATCAAGAATTTTATGCTATAGTTCAGGCTCTAAGGAAATGGAGGCATTATTTGTTCCCAAAAGAGTTTGTTCTATTTACTGATCATCAGGCCTTACAGTACATTAATAGCCAAGCAAAACTGAATCAGAGGCACTTGAAGTGGGTTGAGTTTCTCCAAAGTTATACCTTTGTGTTGAAGCACAAAAGCGAAAAATAAAACAGAGTTGTAGAAGCCTTAAGTAGAATGCAAAATTTGCTGATTGATATGACAGTGGAAGTGGTAGGATTTGAAGAACTAAAGGGTTTGTACCCTGAAGATCCTGATTTTGTAGAATCCTGGATGACTTGCTTGGCCCTTGTTACTTTGGATAGGACAAAATGATTGGATTTTCTAATCTAAGATGGAATGTTGTTCAGAGGGAGTCAATTATGCATTCCAAGGAGTTCCCTACAAGAAAAATTAGTCAAGAAAAAACACAGCGGAGGACTGGCTGGACATTTTGGTCAGGACAAGACCATTGCCCTGGTGAGTGAGAACTACGTTTGGCCGCAACTGCAATAATATGTGAAAAGGTTTGTGCAAAGTTGCAGAATATGCCAGATGGTGAAATGCGTGAGGCAGAACACTGGATTATATCAGCCGTTACCTGTACCTGAGAGGCCATGGGAGGACGTTAGCATGGATTTCATTCTTGGATTTCCGAGAACACAGAGGGGAAATGACTCCGTATTTGTGGTGGTTGACAGATTCTCCAAGATGGTACATTTTATTCCTTTCCAGAAAACAAGTGATGCGGTTCACATTGTAGGGTTATTTTTCAAGGAAGTGGTACGACTTCACGATCTACCAAAAAGCATCGTTTCTGACAGAGATACAAAGTTTGTTGGGTATTTCTGGAGAACATTGTGGAAGAAGTTGAAGACAGATCTGAAGTTCAGTTCTACATACCACCCACAGACTGATGGATAGACAGAGGTGGTAAATAGAAGTCTAGGTAATTTATTGAGATGCTTGATAGCAGATAAACCCAAGGGATGGGATTTGGTTTTGCCGTAGGCAGAATTTGCATACAACAATTCTGTCAACAAGAGTACAAACAAATCTCCATTCTAGGTCATATATGGAAACAACCCAATAAATGTTTCTGAGCTAAGGAAATTGGATAAAGGGGAAAAGAGCAGTGCCGAGGTTGAGAAATTTGTAGAACATATGAAAAGCATGCATGAAGAAGTGAAGAAACAAATTACAAAAATGAATACTCAGTATAAGAAAAGAGCATACCAAAAGCAACGGTTCAAAGAGTTCAAAGTGGGAGATGAAGTCATGGTCCATCTTAGAAAAGAAATATTTCCTGCCAAAACTTATAACAAGTTGAAGATGAAGAAGTTTGGGCCATGCAGAATATTGGGAAAACGAGATTCAGGCAATGCATATGAAGTGGAATTGCCAAGTGGGCTTGACATTTCTCCTATTTTTAACATATCATATTTAGTGGAATACCATGAGGGAGACAATACAGAGGCACCAAGTACAGAGTTGTGGAGCATTCTAGCGTCTAACCTAACCACAGACGAGATCGAGGAAATATTAGACCCTCATGAAGGTAGAAGCACCAGGAACAAATAGTATTCTGAATATTTGATCAAGTGGAAGGGAAGACCTGTAGAAGATGCAACTCGGTTGTCAAAAATAGAGGTTGACCGCATGGTTCTTCCTCTCATAGATCAGAAGTGAGGATCACTTCTCAATCCACCCCGGGTGTCTGATGCAGGAGCATCCGAGGGTAGCAGAGCAATCTTGCATCAACCAAATTTTTATAAGTGTTTTGCAAAGAAAAATATGTGTCACGATATCGTGACATAAAAAGTGTCGCAATATCGTGACCAAAATAGGAGATAGGAGATGTGGAGGACAGAATGTCGTGAAATCATGACATGTCGCAATTTTGTGACATGTTGTGAAATCGTGACCAAAGCAAGGAGCGAAGGCACGGAGGACATAAGGTCATGAAATCATGACCAAAGCAGGGAGCAAAGGTGCGGGGGATAGAAGGTCATGAAATTGTGACATGTCACGATTTCATGACATGTCGTGAAATCGCAACCAAAGTAGGGAGCGAAGGCGCGGAGGATAGAAGGTCGTGAAATCATGACATGTCACAATTTTGTGACATGTCGCAAAATCATGACCAAATTAGGGAGTGAAGGCGTAGAGGACAGAAGGTCACGAAATCATGACCAGAGCAGGGAGCAAAGGCACGGAGGACGAAAGGTCATGAAATCGTGACATGTCACGATTTTGCAATCAAAGTGGAAGAACAGGGACGCGATGGAAATACGTCATGATATCATGACATGTCATGATATCGTGACTAGAGCAGAAGCAAGAAGGCATGAAGGAAATAATGTCACGATATCGCGACTAGAGCAAGAGAGAGAAAGCACAGAGGAGAAATGTCACGATATCGTGACATGTCGCGATATCATGACCAAAAGAAAAACATGCACTCTAGGCTTTCATAAATGCATTCCTTCGTGCACGACAAGCTAGAGGTAGTGAAGCATCAGTCTCAGAGGAAGATTCTAGCAAGCATGTTGGCCACTCGCGCACTATATCTAGAGACGCATTTATGGCAACTAGCGACGAAGCAACAGTTCCAAAAGAAGATCCTGGTGGTTATGGCGGCCAGTCGCGCACCTCATCCAGAGTCCCATGAATGCAACTGCCCAATATTGATCCAGGTGGCAGTTGCAGATTGTGGAAAATTTTTGAAAACGCAGAGGGTCGGGACCTCTATAAAAACCAATAAATTATAATGAGAGGGGGCTAGAAAATGACATATTGCTGTATATTTTCTATAAATTCTTCTGAAGATACTGAATAAGAAATTTGGCTCTTGTTTTTCTTGTCTCCTGTCCTGTGTTAGTTCTGTTCTCCACCAATAACACTCATATTAGAGCCCAACATATGTTAAATCATTCAAAATGAGTAACACTCATATTTGAGTGTTGAAAGAAGGATCCCAAAAAATAGTAACACCCATTCCTTAAGCATAATAAATAATCATTTGGAGGTTAAGAGAATATTTGGTATTGATTGTTAGTCGAGGAAGCTAGGAGCATTAAAATAAACTTACAAATACTAGCTGAGATAATAGTTCCACACGGGTTCAATCTAAAGAAACTTTAAAGCTACTTAATCACCTCAAACCTACAAGATACTACTAAAGGAATAGTACACATAGAATTAATAGCATGCAATAAAGTAATAACATGCAATGAAGAATAGCAAAGCGAGGTGACCAACGAAGCATCTCAAATGGAGTCAAGGACTATCATAAATTAGTGCTATCAAAGTTGAACATTGAACGCTCAAATTGCAAGGTGAACATAAAAAATGTTAGAGGAGTGAAGGCCAACAACAAAATAGAGCATTGAATACTCGTATTTTGAGGAATAGATCATCGTCATTCTAAAGGACAAGACCAACAAAATATATTAGACAAGAGCATTGATTACTCATTAGCACCCAAATTGAGAAGCTCACTCACCATACATTAAAGGGAGGTAAAAGCTCTATATCTATTAATATTTGCTTTTCTTAATTTAGGAGTTATAAGGTGCATACTATAAGGTTGAAAGTTAATTATTATTACATTGATATATCAACCTTGGAAACTAAAGAAAGCAATTTTGGTAAAGGTAGGAGATATCATAAAATTACTTGATATACAAATATCTAAGTAGGAGGCATAAGGTTTTCAACCCTGATAAATTGATTTGCAAATATTACTATTATTTTCTAAAATTCCAAATTAGGGAGGTATAAGGTATCCTACATCAAACCTTAGATTATTGGAATTTAGAAAATTGAATTATTGAAGGTAGAAGAAGAAGGTTCATTAAGCATCATTAAGAGTTGGAATTAATTGGTCACATTTATCTCATACTCATACTAAGGAGACAAAAATAAATCCAACTATAAGAACTCCATTAGAGCATACTTATTTAGGAGAGATAAGGTAAAATTGAAAGTTTATTATTATTCTAAAAACATTATAAAATCAAATCAAAAAGTGAAATAATTATTGCTAAGCCTTTAATCAAATCCTATAACATATTCTAAATTACTTGGGAGATATAAGGAAGTATACAAAATCTAAATTCAAGAAATATTTTATCAAATTAGATCATATACTTTTATCTAGGGAGCTATAAGGATGTCTACTAACACATTTAATAATGCAACTAGAAAAGGAGTAACCAAATTATCAATATGTATTAAAAGCACGATTTATAATTCAATGGTTAAATATGCAAACGGGAAAGAAGAATCAATAGGATTTAAAATGATTTCTAAAACTAGTAGTAATGAAAAACTAAATTCTTCTAAAAAATATTCTAATGAGATTGGTGACAACTATACTAATGAAGATATAGAAGATCATATTCAAAACTAAGAAAAAATTGATCAAAAATATATCATACAAATGTATGAAAGAAGTAAATATGGAATAACCTCAATTATTCACATATGGTTTAAGTATCTCATCAAGGAGATAGATAAACATGATATTCCTAAAATAGACAACAAAGCAGTTGGAATACCTTTACTATGCACTTATTACAACCAATTTGGTGATTCAACTACTAGATTTTCTATCCATGTAAATATTGTGGAGGAAAATATCATTTATCTTTCTTCTGCTACTATAAATATAAATACTATAAAAGTTATGAAGAAATGTTACTACAAAGAAAATATTGTTTCTTTCAGGATCTTATTTCAAAAACATCCACTAACAATAAGTTCAAGATTGACATTTGTGAAGATCAAAGAAATAGGTCATACAAAGAATCAAAGGAGAGAAAATGGATCAATTCTGATCCACTTATGATGTGCAAAATTATGAGATCACTAGTTCATCAAAGATGCTTGACAACAAAAAATAGTGGGTTGGAAAAGACAAGAAGATATAACATGAAGATTGAAGAAGAAGGAGGACCTGATCGAGCTTAAGACTATTCAAAAGAAGAATATCCATATTGAAGATCAAAATATTTAATACCCAAATAATGTAATACATGGGGTATTAGAATATATTACATTATTTAAGTACATGTCAATGTACCTCCTTGGGTACATTATTATATTAGGAGTTTATCTTAGGTTACTTGAGGAAGTAATAAATGCACAAGTGTCAATGTGCAATGATGTAAATGTACAAGGAGTCCACTTGTACATGAGTCATAGGAAAGGTAGTTAGGAAGAGTAAGGGCCAAGCAACTTATCTTCTTATATAAAGACCCCATAGTGAATAGAAAGAATATGAAGCAGAAGTGAGATTACTATAGAGTAGTGAGTAGGTACAATGTAGTTTCCATTAGAGTTATGGAGTGTTCATTTCCTCCATTACTATGCATTGTACTATTTTTGGAACTTGCCATTAATAGCATAATTCAGTGTTATTGCAAAATTCCATTATCTTACTTTTATGCATATTTTACATCTTGTGACTGCTTTCTCTCATATCATACATTATCAAAATATAATATTGAACTCAATTTTAAAGGTCTAATTGAGTAGATATTGAGGGGATAAGAAAAAGTCACCCTGATTTGGATGTTAAGGTCTTTCCACTTGGTTCAAGGAAAACTAATGAAGACTAGGACTCAACTAGAATTGATTAAGGGCCAATTTAGAAGAAATTTGGACATGCAGGGACAATTAAAGTTACCCTAATTTTATTTTGGATTCTTTATAAAATAGGAGAATCACTCTTGAATATTGAGAGAGCCAGATCAGGAGAAAGTTGGACATGAGAGGACATTCATAGTCATCCTAATATTAATTTTGGGTTATATAGAATATAGAAAAATCATATTGTTATTAGGTCTGACCTAAGACATTAGATATAGATTATAGAAGATTGAGAAGCATCATATATTCTAGGAGATTGAGGAGTATCATAGCTTTTAGTATATTTAGGATCATCATAGATTCCAAGAGATATAGAGAAGCATCATAGCTTTCAGATAATGAGAAGCATCAAAACTTCCAAGGATAGAGAAACATATTAGCTTCTTGAGTACAAGTATTGAGAAGTAGTATAAGCTTCCATAGAGAAAAATAGTACATAGAAGATTAGTTTAGATAATAAGCCTCTAGAGATAAGGAAATATAGAGGAATAAAGAAGTTGAAGTTTTGGTTAATCAAAAAAACAAAAACATCAAACTAACTGTAGCATTTCAATATTGACATTGAATCATTTAAAGTATTTTTAAAGAAGCTTTGAAGAGCATTAGCGTACAATAAGCAAGGAATATAAGCACTACCAGAGCACACTATAGAGTCTCATAGAAGACAAAAAGAAGCATCAAGACACAATCAATGTCTATTTAGTGGAGCTATCATCCACCATATAAGCAAGTGGCCAACACCTAAGTAGCCAAAATTTAAGTGCTCAATACACAAGTGACCAACATTTGAGTGGCTAGCATCCAAGTGGCCAATATATAGTAGTTTAAGCAACATTATAAGTTGCCAATATAGAGGAAAAGAAGTGGCCAACCAATGTTAAGCAACTAAGAAATCAATATTGAAGAGACTAAGCAGCTAGCATTGAGGAAACTAAGCAACCAATATTAAGGATACTAAGAGAGTTGCATTGAGGAAACTAAGAAACCAATATTAAGGATACTGAGAGAGTTGAATTGAGTAATCTAAAAAATAGATGTTAACAAGCATAAGCATTCAACAAAAAAATAGATAAAAAAATGTCTAGAGTGGAAACAAAAGAGAGTTATCAAAGTAACACTATTCATAACAACAAGAGAAATAAGCGAATGCTATCAAGTATTTTAGCACCAATATAATACCATATTGAAGAGATCCAAGCATGATATCTAACAAAAGATATTGAGTGTGCATCAAGAATTATATCCAGTAGAATAGACCATGTTTGCTATCTAGAAGAGATCCGAGCATGCTATCGAGATGAAACCCGAGTGTATTATCTAGTTGAAGAGACTCAAACCAGAATCTACGAGTGCTATTGACTATATGGGTTTCAAATAGGAACATAAGCATCCTATCACTTGAGAATTTTATAGTATTGAGCACCATACTTTGGAAATTAGAACACCATATAATATAATCATTATTCAAATTGCATTGAATGTTGTAAGAATTGTGGTCAAAATTGAGCATTGAAGGAGGAGTCAACATAGTTGGTAGGTAACATCCATATTTTACAACTTGATAGCATTAATTAGAGGCATTATTTTGGATTTAGGCACTTCGTAAAAAGAAATTTATGTTAAATTATCTTTCACATCTTATTATTTTGGAGGGAAGAAAAGTAAATTGAATTTGAACTTTATTAAGTTTTTTTTAAGTGTGATTTATAAGGTTTTATACCCTTATGATTTTTATAATTTATTTATTTCAAAAGTTAATTTTTTGAAATATTTAAATTTATTTAAGTTTTTGGAGTGAAAAGGATTTCTACTAGGATTTAAGTTTTTTGAATTTAAGAATTTAGTTTTTAAAATTTGAGGAGTTAAAAGGTTTGAAAATTTAAGTTTTTTAGATTTTGAAGGTTTTTAAATTAGAAGAAAATTGGTTTAAAGTTATTTAAATATTTTTAAATTTTGAAGATTTGAAATTTGAAGATATTTTAATTTTTTTCAAATTTAATTTAGTAGGGAGATAAAAAATTTGCTACTTCAAAATATGGTATTTAAATACCTATTGATATAGTTAGTATAAAGTATATGGCATTACTTTAACATGAAATTCATAAGGATGAAAATCAAAATCACAAATAGTTGATTGAAATTCTAAAAAGGAATATAGTGATTGAACATACAAGTGAGTCAAGTGAATTGTATTTAAAAATAATGTTTTATTCGTCATGTAAAACTGATATTTCAAGCACATCTAATTTAGGAAATTACTACTAAGTGAATATTTTGAGATTACATGACAATATCAAAATTGCAAGAAAGTAGAAAATAAAAGAAGCACATGAACCAAAGGATAAGGATAAAGAAGAAACAAATACTAAAAAACCAAAGAATGAAGATGAAGGAGAAGTCAAAGCAAATGAAACTAAAGATGAATCTCAAGTAGAGGTTCATGGACAATGCAAGGTCACATGAAGATTGAAGATGAAGACAAATATTGAAGACTAAAGTATTCAATAACCAAATAATATAATATAGGGGGTGTTGGAGAATATTACATTATTTGGTACATGCTAATGTACCCCCATGGTACCTTTATGGTACAAATGTAAATATGTAATAGATTAGGGTTTGCATCTTTAGTTTATATAAGTGAGTTATATTTTTCTTTAATGTAAGTATCTATTGACGGGGACCCAAAAAATGCACACTTCATCAAACCCTACTTTTCATTAAGAAATCTAAAAATTACATGCATACAACCCGCAGGCTTACAATCACCGACCACCGGCTCGGTTTCCTCCACTGCAACTTTTCTACGTATTAAATCTAAAAATCTTATGTCAAACAGCCCGTAGGCTTTTACAATAGCTAGCTCTCGGCTTAGCTTTACCTTCTTCTCCTGCGTGCATTCTCTGATCCACCGTCCCGACTAAAACAACAAACTGGGTTTTTATAGAGGCCCCGACCCTCTCACGCATCAAATCCCATTCAAATAGGTTCACCAACCTGATTAAAAAACATTTACACAAAAATTGGGACACCAACCGGATTAAATTCTGGCACTCCACACGGTCCCTGCCACTGCTGACTCGGTCATAATACCCTGCACATCCATCCTTTTCGTCTTCCGTGCTTCTTGGTATTTGTATGCCATTTACTGCACCCTGGGTGCCACGTGTCATCTTTGAATGGTCCCCAAAAATGCCATTCCTGCCATCGCTTTCTCCTCCCGCGCCTTTTTCTCTCTTCGTCGCGATATCGCGACATGTCGCGATATCGTGACGTTTCGGCTTCTCTGCGCCATTTTTCATTTTTGGTCGCGATACCACGACATGTCACGATATCGCGACAGTTCCACCGCTCACACCCCTACTCTGAAAATTGTTGCGACATCGCGACCGTTTTGCCTTCTAGCCTCCCGCTTCAGTTTCTGTCATGATATCGTGACCTTTGCCTTCGATTGCCCTTCTTCCGCCTACGCTGGTCGTGATTTCGTGACATGTCATGAAATCATGACACTTTCACTGCTCTACTCCAACTCCGTCTTTATGTCACGATTTCGCGACGTCGCAAAATCGCGTCGCGATTTCGCTACACAAACATCCGCCCTTGCCTTCGCCCTTCTGACGTCGCGATTTCATGACATCGCGAATCACGACATCATGATTTCGTTGCAACTTTTCTCCTCCGCCTCTGCCTCACTGAGACATCGCAAAATCGCGATGTCATGATTTCGCTACATGTTTTTGCCTCTGCTTCCGCCTTGCTGCTGCTGTCATGATTTCGCGACTGTCATGAAATCGTGGCCCCTTCTGCTGCACTTTCTCTCTCCTATCGACTGTCTTATGTTTTATCTTCTTTCGACTCTTCAGCACTGACTTTCCTGAATCTTGATGCCTCTACATCAGATGCTGATGGATGCTCCTGCATCAGAAACCCGGGGTAAGTGGAGAAGTGATCTTCAGTTCTTCTTGGTCCGGTTGCTACCTCCGGCAACACTTCCAGACTTTTCTCTGTCTTCGTAGACTGTTCTAACCCCGTATCCCGGTCCACACAACTTCTGTCTTCTACCGGATAGATTTCCTCATTGCTACAAAATTTTTCTACAGCCAGCTTCAACTCCTCCACTTGCACAGAAAAATTTGTGCCTTCTTCCGGGCAGGTCCCGGTACTACTGCATTCTTCTGCAGCCTTCTTCACCTTTTCCTCTTTCTTTCTTCCCACCTTCTTTGCCACTCCTCTTACTCCCACAACTTTATTGCGAGCCATTCCTTTTGCAAGGCTTTTAATTGCCGTTGCAAAGCTAAGACTTCTTCCTCTGACACCATATCCTCCTTGCTGTCCCGTCTTCTTCGAGAATGCATTTTTTTTTTTTTCTTTTCTTTTCTTGCAAAGCTTTTAACGATCCGGTGTAGCTGTCTCACATCCGAAGATCTGCTAACATGCCCGGGATCTGAACTCACTCTCTCTCAGAACCCTCCCACAGGTCCTGGCGCAAACTACCTCATGATCAACGGTCTGTTTACGCACTCAGGATCTTCGGCTCTGATACCACTGACGGGGACCCAAAAAATGCACACTTCATCAAACCCTACTTTTCATTAAGAAATCTGAAAATTACATGCATACAGCCCGCAGGCTTACAATCACCGGCCCTCGGCTCGGTTTCCTCCACTACAACTTTTCTACGTATTAAATCTAAAAATCTTACGTCAAACAGCCACAGGATTTTACAATAGCTAGCTCTCGGCTTAGCTTTACCTTCTTCTCCTGCGTGCATTCTTCGATCCACCGTCTCGACTAAAACAACAAACTGAGTTTTTATAGAGGCCTCGACCCTCTCACGCATCAACTCCTGTGCAAATGGGTTCACCAACCTGATTAAAAAACATTTACACAAAAATTGGGACACCAACCCGATTAAATTCTGGCACTTCGCACGGTCCCTGCCACTGTTGACTCGGTCAGAATACCCTGCGCATCCATCCTTTTCATCTTCCGTGCGTCTTGGTATTTGTTTGCCATTTACTACATCCTGGGTGCCATGTGTCATCTTTGAACGGTCCTTGAAAATGCCGTTCCCACCATCACTTTCTCCTCCCGTGCCTTTTTCTCTCTCCGTCGTGATATCGCGACATGTCGCGATATCGCGACGTTCCGGCTTCTCTGCGCCCTTTTTCATTTTTGGTCACGATATCGCGACATGTCGCGATATCGCGACCGTTTCGCCGCTCACACCCCTGCTCTGAAAATTGTCGCGACATCATGACCGTTTTGCCTTCCAGCCTTCCGCTTCGGTTTCTGTCGCGATATCGTGACCTTTGCCTTTGGCTGCCCTTCTTCTGCCTGCGCTGGTCGTGATTTCGTGATAGTCGTGATTTCGCGACGTGTCACGAAATCATGACACTTCTGCTGCTCTGCTCCAACTCCGTCTTGACGTTGCGATTTCGCGACGTCACGAAATCGCGTCGCGATTTCGCTACACAAACCTTCGCCCTTGCCTTCGCCCTTCTGACGTCACAATTTTGCAACGTTGTGAAATCATGACGTTGGGATTTCGTTGCAAATTTTCTCCTCCGCCTCTGCCTCGCTAAGACGTCATAATTTTGCGACGTCATGAAATCGCGACATCGTGATTTCACTGCATGTTTCTGTCTCTACTTCCGCGTTGCTATTGCTGTCGCGATTCCGTGACTGTCGTGAAATCACGGCCCCTTCTGCTACACTTTCTCTCTCCTACTGACTGTCTTCTACTTTCTCTTCTTCCGAATCTTTAGCACTGACTTTCCCGAATCTTGATGCCTCTGCATCAGATGCTGATGGATGCTCCTGCATCATCTATGTATAATATATGCACTTGTGTCATGTATGTAAGTGTGCAAATATGCAATTTTAGGATGCGCAAAAGTGTCTTGTATTAGGAGTGGATGTAGGAGAGTAAGAGTCATGTAAAAATGTGCAAGTATCATAGAGTTGAAGTATGCATGTAATAAGAGATTAAAGAGTCCAATATACAAGTGGCAAGATGAGAAGCCAAACATTAAGAATAGGAAAGGTCACATCTATCAGATATGTGAGAAGTGCAATAAAAAAGTATTGAAGAGTCATTTTACTATATCTATATTATGGATTTAAAGCTCCATTTAATGTAAGAGAAAATTATATGTGATGATCACCACATACCAAGCATTGATAATAAAGCTTGTACACAAATTTTGAATCATTTTATTGTAAGTTTTCTTGATGAATGTACATGAATGATTTTGGCCATTTACATTCATATTTTATATTATAGTGAATTCTATTTTATTTACATTGCCATGGATATATATTTGATTATTCATATATTTAATTATACTCTTGATTATTGATATTTCAACCTATAATATTGTGGCTTAATTATATTGGGACCTATGATATTTTGATATAGATAGGCTTAAAAGCCAATGAAGGGCATGAATTTTGATCTTCCATGCCATCCTTTATTTTCTTGTTTGTTTCAAAAGTATACATCAATGATGTTACTATATTTTTTAGCCAATTAATAGGTAAGAAATTTTAGAAGTAAATTGTAATTACTTGAGATTTTATACGCTTTCCTCATTTTATATAGGAGAGAATTTATTCATTTAATGCACATTGTATTCTCAATTTTATTTCAATAATATAAGTTGCAACAACATGGTTGTGTGGGGATTCTTCCCCTAGAGAGTTTTCCTATGTAAATTTATGGTATTTTTATTGTTTCATTGATTTTGAATTTTTTTTGTGGTTGTTTTAATTTGTTGATATTTTATTATGCAATTTTAAAATATGTTTTTCCTTGTTTGATGCATTAATAATATTTTCAATTGAGGGATACCATAGATTATATGGTATTAGATCAAGTTTTACTAAGGCTTATATGATGTTTATAGCACATTGGATTATTTTATGTATAAATAATTTTGCATACAAAGTGTTTGACAAAAGTCCTATGCAATATTTTGATAAAATTATGGGGAAATATATATATATATATATATATTTCCCCATAATTTTATCAAAATATTGCATAGGACTTTTGTCAAACACTTGGTATGCAAGAATATATATATATTGGTAAGTAAAATTCTCCATTAATTACCAGGTTTTGTAGGTTGACCCAAAACCTATTACAAAACTCAACCTTATGCTGATGTTGTGGATCCTATTAATCCTAAGGACTTTATATCCTTTACTACTATTGGCCTTCCTAAAACACCTTACTAGGCGGGCGTAGCAAACATTAACCAAAACTCCTGACAGTTCAAACAAATATGGGCAAACCGCTTTGATAACCATAACAAAAAGAGGGAAAGACATGTGCCATGAGAGGATTACTTCCTTTGTACAATACGTAAAACAAAAATGAAACCCCCAAGGCCTGAGGATCCTTAGGCCTCATCTTCAACGTCTTCCTCGAGCTCCTCTTCCTTTTCATCCTCTTCTTCCTCGTCATCGTCCTTGGCTTCCACTTTCGGCATGTACCCCTCATTGAAGAAAACCTGAGTCAAAGTGTCGTGGGCCTCCTGCATCTAGTGAATGATGCCAGCATAGGATTTTAGGATGAAACATTTGAGGACCATGATGGTAGGTCCCTCTTCCTCCATATTGCTGGCACTTGTTTTGGAGCTTCCTTGAATTTGTTTGTTCTTCAGCCTCAAGGAGGATCTCGTTGGGGGTTCCTCGATCCTCAGTTTCTTCTTCATCATCCCGCCTCTGCTAATTGGCTCCCCCACTCTCTTCTTCACCGGAGACACGAAAGCAGGCTTGTTTGTTCCCGGGCTAGCTCTTGCTCTCGAACTTTCTGCATGGTGGTTGGGCGATATCTCCTCAATGACCAAAGGTTTAGGGTTTGGAGCTGTAGCCAACACCCATTTGTAAATTACTTTGAACAATCCTTGGTGCATTGGCATAGCAGACCCCCTCTTGCTGTGATAAGCGTTGATGGTGTAGTTCATCGAATTCATCAGGAACTATGGAATACTTATCGGGTTGACATCCCAAAAGAAATTTACAAAAGCATAGTGAAAGCTTAACAGAGTCTTGTTGGGATCCTCCGTCGTAAAAAATTCCATCACATTCTTCATGACCCCATTCCATGGGGTGGGAAAATCCATTCTGGTCAGCCCATTCTTAGCTTCCTTAAATATTTTAGGGTTATCTTAGAATTCCTTCAATTCCACCTCCTAGTGATGTTTTTGTCGATGGATGGACCGTCCTCTCATAGTTTGCCCTATCATAGTAGCAAGCATGTTCACGTCGATGATGAACTCTCTTCCTCGAATCTCCACCTTCCTGTCTTCCCATGTATCCATCACCGCCTGGGTGATATCCTCCTCTACCCTAGAGAAAAGGTCAAAGAATTGAGTAAACCTTCACTCAGTAAGGATGGCCTGAGCAACAGGTTCCATAATGACCATACTGGGTTCTACGTATGTCATATTTTTGTTTACAAACCTCCTCCTCACAGTTCTCTCAATATTACTTTGTCTTGCGCTCCATGATTTTCCTCTTTTGCTGCTGCTAGGAAGGTGGTAGGATTTAATATTTTCCTGGCATGTGTTGAACCCTTTCTTATTTTGCATGCCAACTATGGGAGTCCAGTCACCATTCTCCACATGGATATTTTTCCAGCTATCCTTAGCCTCCCTCCATTTGACATGATTCTACCTCACCTTTGTTGCCCACATATCAACACTTTCCTTAGTAGGAGTGTCGTGTGTTGGAAAATACCAGCCTTCTACCTCCACCTGTGTCTTCTGCCCCTTCACGTTATCTGTCAGCCTCATCAGCATTCCAACCACCTTCTTGTCATCATGATTCAGATCCTCATTAATTGTAGTTACCACCCACTTGACAACACCTTCATAGACATGCATACCTTGCATGGGGAAATTCCAATCATCAACCTCCATTTGGACCTCACGCCAGGTGGCCCTATTGATCGGGCTTATCAGCATTCTCGTAATCCGCATGTCATTGTGATTTAGATCCATTTTCTTAGCATGCTTGGTAGGATTTGAATTCGCCACCATGGGAGTCCGCATGCTATTGACCTCCTCATTATCATCTAAATTTTGGCCAATAGTCTTTGTCCTTTCACCACGGGGCCACCTATGGATATAAGTGTTTTGGCTTGGGAAGCTTACCTTTTCACGTCTCAAAATCTTGTCCTTGCATTTTTTGTTGTTTATCCTTTTCGAGAGATTTGTTAGCATTATCCATGGAATCACACCCGTTTGATTAGGATTTCTTGGTAAAGAAGCCTCATGGTAGTCTTGGGCCACATGGGATTTGACCACCCTTCCACTACCCGCCTTAGGCAATGGATTGCCTATCATTGCGAAGGATGTCCTCAACTTCACGTGGCACTTCTCACATCCACATTGTCAAACTACTAGCCTCAACACCAACATTGGCTAGTTTGTCAACTGATCTATTAGCCTCATGGAAGACATGGCATGCCCTCTTATCTTGTCTAGCCTCAAAAAGGATCCTCACCTCATGGATGATAGCTTCAATCCTCCAGGGGGTTTTTTGCCATTGGTTAGGAGGTTAATGATGATTTTTGAATCCCCTTCAACCATCAGATTGCCTTGGATCTCCTGGGCCACCTGTAGACCCCTCCAAAGCGCTCTTGCTTCTACCTCATTATTGGTTCTGGTTCCTAATGGTTCAACAAAGGCCATCTTCAGATTTCCTTGATGATCTCTGATTACTCCTCCAGCTCCTGCCCGCCCAGGATTTTCCTTAGCCGCACCGTCAAAATTTAGCTTGAACCAGTCCCTAGGGGGTGGCTCCCAGATAACCCTATTCCTAGGATTAGGCTTTGGAACAACAACTGTCTCATCAGGAGGGATACCTAAGGATAGGGCAATTTGTTTTTCCATAGGAGGAATTGTTTGATTTTTTGTAGATAGGATACTAATATTTTCTTTCACAAAGGTAAGAATTCTGTTAAGGATGGTTTTAAGGTTGTGCTTGGAATCGTTAAAAGCTCTATGGTTCCTTTCTAACCAAATTTTCCAAAGGAAGTGGTGCCAACAGATCCTCCAAAGGAACTTGAGTTTTGGGCTTACAAAGGGAAGAGGCCATTGTTGGAAAACTTTAGTAATTGAGGCCGGTTTAACCCAAGAGATCCTAAAGGCTTGGAAAATTCCATCAAGGATGGAAGTTGCCACTGGACACTCTAGAAAGAGGTGTTGGACTGATTCCCAACCTGCCCTGCACATGTAACACCGGTTAGCAATAATAATTCCTTTTGTCAACATGTTGTCAATGGTAAGAATCCTTCCTTGAATCACTAGCCATGTGAAAAAGGATATTTTGGGGATCAAGCCCTTGATCCAGACCAGCTACGACTAAAACTGGTGATCTTCAGGATTAAGGAGTAAATTGTAGGTAGATTTAACTATAAATTCTCCACTCTCCATTTTTGCCCATGCTAGATGGTCTTCAACATTCCTCATGGGTATGAACTGCTAGCCTAAAATATTATGAAGCTCTTTAGACTCAGCTTCAAACCCCTGGACCCTGATAAGCTACCATCTGGGGATGTTCTTGTCCTGCCTTATGAAATTTGCCACCTTATGCCCTATAGATCATTTCGTGTGTTCTTTGATCCTAGTCAAATGGGGGTTCTATGATAAGGCCTCAGATCTAGCCCACCTGTCTTCCCAGAAGTTGATTTTTTGTCCATTACCTAAAATCCATCTAAGCCCTTTCTTGACCAAATCTCTACTGGTTAGGATTGCTTTCCAAAAGGCCGATCCCCTATTTAACAAATTTTCATTGAGGAAGTCTGTTCCTTGGAGGTATTTCCTCCTGACTATGGCTGTCCACTCATTTTTGACATTTGTCAACAGTCGCCAGGCTTGTTTGGCTAACAATGCAGTGTTGAGAAGGGACACTCTCCTAAGACCTAACCCTCCATTAGCTCTGGGTTTACATACCTTGCTCCATCCTACCAAATGGATCCTTTTTTTCTCTTCCATCCCTGACCAGAGGAATTTTTTTTGAAATTGCTCAATATTTTGATATACTTTGCTTGGAGCTCTAAACACAGATAAGAAGTATACCAGAATGCTCTGTAGTGAGGCCATAGTCAAAGTCGCTTTGCCTGCCTGAGATAATAGATGTCCTTTCCAACCAACCAATTTTTTTTGGATCCTCTCCAGCACATTGTTCCACATGGCTCCTTCTGGGGTTCCAAAAAAAATGGGCAGGCCTAAGTAGGAGGTGGGAAGAGTCGCTATATGACATTCCAAAATCCTAGCAATACTGGTTTGTCTGGGGACAAGAGTGTTAAGGAAGTAGAGTTTGCTCTTATTGAAGTTCACTTTCTGGCCAACAGCTTCCTCATACATCTTAAGAATGTGTTTAATTCTTCTAGCCTCAACCACTGAAGCCAAAGTTAGCATCAATGTGTCATCCACGAATTGTTGATGGGTAATAGGGTTTGTTGAAGAAGTCGCCTTTATGCCTGAAATGAGTCCTATTGCGAAAGAAGCTTTAATGGTCCTTCCTAAAGCCTCTGCCATGATGATGAAAAGCATAGGGCTTATAGGGTCTCCTTGCCTTAATCCTCTTCTACTTTGAAAGTATCCTACTGTCGACCCATTCACCAAGACTGAAAACCATGGCTTCAAAATACACCCTCTAATGAGTCTGACCCATTGAGGATGAAATCCAAATTTTAGTAATATTGCATCCAAGAACTCCCAATTAATCCTATCATATGCTTTGTTCATATCCAATTTTAGGGCCATAGTCACTTTCTTAGTCTAAACTATCGTATGTAGAGCCTCATGGATAGTGATTACTCCATCTAAGATTGATCTTCCTTGAACCGAGCTCCCCTGACTCTGATCAATGATTACAGGCAACACTTACTTTAATCTATTGGCTATAACCTTGGTAAGGATTTTATAGGACATGTTACATAGGCTTACCGACCTAAAATTTGCCATAGTCTTAGGGTTTGGACCTTTAGGAATCAGAGCTATAAAAGTGGAGTTAAAACCCCTAGGAATATGTGTTGATGTTTGGAATTCCCTGATGGCAGCCATGATGTCAGCACCAACAATATCCCAATAGACTTGGTAAAAGCAAGGTGGAAAACCGTCCGGGCCAGGAGCCTTATCAGGTTCCATGCTAAACAAGGCACTTTTGATCTCCTCATCAGTGAACGATGCTATGAGATAATCATTCATATAGAGAGAGAGAGATATTTGGAAATCATGGCCAAGGAATGTGGGATCCTAGTGAGGTATTCTCCAAGCATTTGTATATAGGTCTTGGATACTTTGAAAAATAGAAGTTTTCCAAGGAATATAGGAATGATTTTGAATGTGAAGGATGTAAAAGTACCATTTACTCAAACTTTATATAAAGAGGGAAGTGAAACCATAAAACACGTAGTCCAAAACAGATGTAATGTAATTTCTAAGCAAGGAAATATATATCAAGCATACATTCATGAAAAGAAATATAAACAAAAGTTCCCATTGTTCTATTTTGTTGTGATTATTATATAAAGAAAAGGAATATACATTATAAAAAAAAAAAGACATAGAAAATTCAAATTTATGGTAGTTGTGCATTTTAAATAATGTTAATATATTTTTGTGAGATAAACTTCAATTTTTGTTTGATGCATGGAGGCATTTCATCTAGATCATTTTGAAAAACTAGTCAAGAAGATGCTAGTAAAGGGGAATCCAATTATACTTTTAAACAAGAATCCATTTTTGGATATTATCCTTTTCAAGGAATCAAATTTGAACTTTTTACTTAGGATTCCATCCAAGATGATGTTTGTGAGATTTTATTTATTGGATTCAAGTTTGGTTTCCTTATTGGCACTTGGAGATAATTTTCCCATAATATTTTTGAGGAATTAAATCTCACATAGCATGGGATACAATACCACATTTATGAAAATGATATACATCTACTAACCTATGGTATTACTTTGGTAGCCAATGGTTTTTATCTTCAATTCATAAATTTAATCCTTTTAATTTTATAGGGAAAGGAATAAATGAAAAACTAGCAAATTATGAGTCCATTTGAAAATTATTTGTAGATATTTTTGAGAGGTGTTAATTTCATATCCCAACTTTAAATTTATTCTTAGAGTGTAGAGTTCCTTGTAGGTGAAGAAAATGAGTTTAAGAGAAGGGAAACTAGTATATACCTTTATGAGATCCTATTAATAAAGTGGATCATAATTGATTATTCACTTGTCAGTTGTTCGTATTTTCTTGTAAATAATAATATTTTAGTTAAGAATATAAAAATCAAACACAATTTCTAGTTTGGAGAAGATATTAAAATTCATATTAATGTAATTATATTAGACAATAGAAATATTTTTATACCTTTTTTTTTTAGTTGTGCTGCATTGTAGCCAATATAATTTATCAAAGAAAATAAGACATAAAATGCAATTTTATTAGATAAATAATCAATTTATGTTGATTGTCCATTTTAGAATATTGGTTGTGATAAAATTATGTTTATATTTGTGTGGGATATTTTTAAGATGATACCTCATATTATATCATGCTTTTTATGTTCCTATTAAGGCATCTTCATGCTAAAATACTTTTGTTTAAAAATAACCATTTCATGGCACATTCATATTTTGTTATTTTAGATTGTTATATCATCCACTTTATTTTGGATATATCCACTCTTTTGTTATGTCATATGCAACCCAAATTAAGGAGAGGGATGTTCGTATTTATATTTTTTATCCATTATAAGATGACATAATTTGTACATGTTTTAATGATATATGTGGCATTATTATTAGTTGTAGTTTTAGGATTTTAGAGGAGTTATTCATTATTGTGCTTATATCAATTTTTTGTATTGATTATATCTTGATTGATATCCACTTATCCATTTATTTGGTAAATATTATTATTTTAATAATACTTCTAAGACCAAAAGCCTCTCATTAGGGATGTGTTATAGGATTGAAGCCCAGTAAAATATGACAAATTTTATTTTTGGATTTGAAGTAAGAGTGGAATATGAAAGGGTATTAGAGAAAGCTTTGAAAGTGAAAGAGAATTATTTTTAACCTTACATGCCCTTCCTTATTTTACCTTACTAAAAATATCATAAATTGAGTTTTATGAGATTTTATATGCTCTCCTATTTTCCTTTAGGAGAAAATTTGTTTCATTCACATTGTATGCTCAATTGCATTTCAACAATATAAGCTATAACAACATGGTTTTATGGGTTGTCATCACATATAGATTATTTCCTATAAATTATGGTGTTCTTCTTGTTTCATTGAGTTTGATTTCATTTCTAATGGTTGTTATAATTCATTAATGTTTTCCTATAAAATATCCAACTATACTTTCTCTTATTTTAATGCATTGATCAAATTTTATTGCATTGTAATTTTTTTTTTGAAGAGAGATATGTGTAAGTGAACCAATTAATATAAGTTAATAATTTGGAATGTGTATTTAATAAGATGTGATGATATGGGGATGGTTAGGTTGAATAATAATAATATAATCTAAATACCATGTATAACACATGATATATAATAATAAATATAATATTATAAAATCAAATAAACAATATAACACTACAAGATGTAATATTATGATATGAAAAATAATAATGCAAGAAATATAAAGGATAAATAAAAAAAAAATTGCTTGTTTTATTTTGGAATTGATGTCACTAATGGACTTGAGGGTGCTAATGACCTCCACCTATAGAAGCAAGAATGTGTTTCAAAGTAAGAGTGTGTCTAAATAAATGGAATATAAGATTCCAAGGAATGGTAGAGTTGTTGGGTTACCTCGACTAATCCACCATAAAGTAAGATATTATCTAGGCCAAGGAATAAGGAAGTAATTAAGTTACCTTCCCATGTGATGTTATTTTTCTTGGAAGTGAATTCGTATTTTTATATTAAGCAAATATTAATTTACATTATTTAGATTCCTCTTTGGAATTGTTTTAAAGTTTCAATAATGACCATGAATTCATGTAGCCTATACATCATAACTATCTATCTCTATTAGGCTAAGTTTTATCCTTAGACACCTTCCCAATTTGTCAACTAGTATCCTTTAAATCACTATCTTTTGAGATTTTTGAAAATGTTTCTTTAATTGTGTTTTCTTTAATTAGAGTGAATTAATCTCCCTAGATAGAGATATGGACCAATTTTAGTGCATTGCCCTCACTGAATTCTTGTACTAAGCACATACCTAGTTCAATCTAAAGTGCCTCCTTTGAGAGTTCATTTGCTTCCCTATTTAGTTCTCTATAAATATGCCAAGTAAAAGCTTCACTTCGATCCACAAATTATTTTATTTGATAGAAAATGGATTGTAAGATCATGTTTTCTATCCTAAAGACACCAAGCATCCAATTTATTACCACATTCAAGTTACCATAAATTTGAATTTTTTGTATTCCTTTTGATTCTACCAATTGAACCAACAATTTGAGGGATAAAATTTCAACATAATTATTGGAACCTTCTACCAATCCAGCCTTGAGTTTAAAATAAGAGTAATATATGTATATATAATAATCCTTTTGCTCCACAAAATCCAGGGACCCCCTATCTAGTCCCATCGAAAAAGCCCTATGCCCCTGATTTATTGATATTTAGAGGGATGATTTATATGTTTACCTTTATTGTTTCTAAAACCTTATCGTTATTGAAACTTCTAATGATTTCGGAGGATACCCTCCAAGAAGGATTTTTCTAATCTTGAAAAATTATTGCGTTCTTAGATAATCACACTCCCAAAAACACAAACAATGGGAGAGCCATAAAAATTTTGTATGAACTATTTTAAAACCAATATTTTAAGCACTCTCCTAAGGAATCTTCTTGTCACTCTATAGGAAGATTTAACTATGCTATAACCTCCCTCCAAACCTATTTAGATAAGTAATAGACTACCATTAAATAGTCAATTATTTCATTTTATGACTTACATAAATGACACCTTCCTAGACCATTTTAATTCTTCTTCTATAATACCTCCCATGTTGGAACCTTATGTTTCATGGTAAACCATAGGAGCAATCATATCTTCAATGGGTACTTTTACTTCCAAATTGTCTTCCACCACCATGCTAGATTGCCATTTCTATCTTCCAAAGGAGTATTATACCCAAGCTTTAGAGTGTACTCCCTCATAGCTCCATTATTTATAAAGACCAATTGATTAGTTTTCTCTCTCAAATTGACATGTCTAACTTTAAGAAACCCTACATATTCTTCCTGTTGATGTGCCTCCTAGCCCTGAAGACCTAATATTATTGCTTCCTTCCACCCCTAACTATATTTTGTAGAAGATTCTAGGTTAGCTACTTGGGTGATATTTCCAATCCCTTGAGATCTTAGGGTCTGAATTACATTATTTGATAATATATGCATATCATCACAACCAATCCAAGGTTCTAAGCCTAGTTGTATCCTTGAACCATCCTCTATTTTCTAGGTAATCCAATCACCTATAATATAAAAGTCCTAAGATTGAAATATTATGGGTTTGATTCATTGGGGACCTTATCCACTCCTCAACTATGAGTGGCTCGAAATGCTTTTCATGTATGATATTGTTCCAAATAATTCCTTTGATATTATATTCCAAACACACTTTGCTACTAGAGCCTTGCTAAATAGGAAGATTTTTTTAAGTCCTCATCCTCTAGTTTCCTTGAGCTTGGCTAAGGATTACCATTTAACCAAGGAAACACCTTTACTTTCCATTTTACTTATCCATAAAAATGTATAGCTTAGCTATAAATTTTTTTCCAAAACTTCTTTTGTTATATGAGCCAAATATTGACAATATACTAGTATTAGTTCCAATACTGACTTGAACAAAGTCAATCACCCCCCAAAGAGAGTCATTTGCTACAACATATGTTAATTATTCCTTTGACATTATTTATCAACCAATTATAGTTTTGTTTAGTGTAGTCATTAGGTTTAAAAAAGAGCCCTAGATATTTAAACCCCTCTTGTAGATCAAATTTGTTAAAGAGGAAAAGTTGACCTATTAATATGGTTTGACCCTAATCCATATGGTTAAAAAATATTCTTGAATTTTGTGCATTAGTATACATACCTATTTTTATATAGAAAATATTTAAAGGTTGTTTTAAATTATTTGCAACTCTTATTATTCCATCTATGAAAAGGAGAACATCATCCACAAAAATTAGATGGGTGACTTCCACTGTTCTACCTATTTTAATTTGATTTATTGTTCTTTCCCTATTAACTTGTAAGATACACCTAATTAATCCCTAATCTACCAAAATAAATAATAGTGGTGATAGGGATCAACCTTTTCTTATCACCCAAGAAGCTTTGAAGATATGAGAGGCTAACCTATTAACCAAAACTACAAAAGGAAATAGAACAAAGACATCCCATAATCGAATTCACCTTCTACATAAAGAATCCAATATGAGTATAAGTATAATTCTTAAATATAGCTAGTTTAATCTATAAAAAGCCTTTGAGAGATCCAAGTTCATCACCATTACTAGAAATTTCTTTGATTTTATGGTATGAAGACTTTCCTAAGTAGTACCAATTGCTTCATGAATCTATCTACCATGTAGGAATTGCTCAATAGATACAAAAGAAAAGAGAAACCTTTTAATTATTGATGCAATTATTTCTACTATAATTTTATACACATAGTTACACAAAGAAATGAGCATGAAATCATCAATTGAATAAGGATTATCCTTTTTTGGAATAAGAGCAATATAGGTAGTGTTGAATATTGCATTTATCCTTTCTATTTGCCTATAATATTTCAAAACCTTGAGTAGGTCAAACTCCAAAAGTTCATAGATCCCAAGAAATAATTCCATAGTCCACTTGTTAGGTCCTATTGATCAGGTAGACAATAATTTGTGCAAATTAGGCTTTAGTGGAAATATATATGGAGAACAATAGTAGGATTTTGTAGGCCCTAAAGTATAACCTAGGGATATCTCATGAATGGATGATAGAATAATAGTTTGTACTAGAAGAGGTCCTTCAATATTTTTCAAGAGAATCAAATATTTTTAATTTATTAAAATTGTTGAACTTTTACCTAAAAAGATAGTATGGGATGTTGCATTAAGGTGCAAATTGATGCTAGAGGTGTCTAATATTTTAATTTTAATAATGAAGAAGCATCAAGGAGATACAAATAGATCAAGGAGATACAAATAGGACAAGGAGAAGTATGGGTCACTACTACAACTACCATCACACAACCATTGGTTCTAGGTTATTTCACCAAAAATATGTAGTAGCTCAATAGAGGGTTTGAAGGAGGTATTTGTAGGGTTTTTATTGACGAGTTCAACACAAAAAAAAAGAAATGGGCGAGGAGGGGAAAGTTGAGAATAATAAACTAGGGTTGTGGCAACTAAGGATGAAGTTATTATCACACAACATGTATTTTAAACCTAAGGTTGTAAAGATATGGGTTAAGAGGAAAATGTTTTAGAGTTTTTTTTCAATACTACCACCATGGTGAGTGAAGCAAAGGGTAAAAAATACAATGGAATATTATTTTTTGAGGATATTTTTTCTAATGTAAATACTAATGGAGATTTCCCCTACCTTGAGGCTATAAGGATAATGTAATATTTTTAAAGGTAAGGAATATCTAAAATTTTATTGGAACAAGGTCATGAAGAAGAAGTAATGGACTATTTGATGGATCCTTATGAGGAGGTCTCCATATTTGATTATGTTAGAAATTATGAAAGAAGGAAGTCTCCTCTAGAAGAGTTCAGAAATGGGCCTAAGTTGATGACAATTCTATAGGACACACAACTCTTGGACAATAGTGATGATTGGGATATATCCTCTTTAGAGCACATTAAAAATAGGTTACAACTACTTAGTCAAGGATATGAGGGACAACATAAGAATTTAGAAGGAGAAAAAACAAAGAATAATCCCTTGGAAGCATGCTAAAATATAGCCAAATGCATTTAAAGGAAGAGTAATAGAGAAAAATTAGTCCTAGGCTAAGATGTAAAAATGGGAGAATTCATTGAAATGTTAGAGAAAAATTTTATTGGGAAGTTCTATGGGCATGCAATTTCTAAAATATCCTGGGCAGAATGGATGGATGGGGAATGGATGGAAGTCCTAGGATTTGTGTCTAGTTTTTTACTTCTATTAAGAGGGTAGTTATCATTTCAATTCAATACCAAGAAATATGTGACAAATATTATATCATAGAAATGGTTTTGGAGCTCAGCTTTGTTAATTCTCAAACTATGGGACCCTTGTTTTAACCTTAGGACCACTCAAATACCTATTCATATTTTATAGGTAAAGTTACCAGGGTTGCCATTAGAATTTTGGTCTAAAGATATTTTCTAAGCCATCGATAATTGCACTAGTTCTTTCTTGGAGGTGGATGGAAGGTATCAATCCTCATGCTTGAAGATAATGAACAAGATTCTTATAGATGTGGACTAAATAGATGTATTTGTGGGGTAAATTTTGTTGAAGTACAACAAAGGCATGCATATACAAACCCTAGACTATATTGATGTTCCTTTTAAGTGTGCATGCTATCATAATTATGGGTATATTGCAAGGGACTATTCTCTTAATTTTTCAAGGAAGGTTTGGTATTGTAAGGAAGACAAAGGGGTATTTAAGGTTGAGAATGAGATGAGATTTTATGTTCAAGCACATAACTTACAAACTAATTATATTATTGAATCAATGCATGAGGAACACAAGCTAGAGAAATCAGAGGAAAAATAAAATATGCGAAGAACGTGGAGACAACTTTTTGTGCCAGATCAAGTGATGGATATAGAATTGTCTCATATTGAATTAAGGCTAGATTCGTAGAGCAAAATTTGGATGTCATGCTCTTGGACCCAGGTATAAGGTTTCAAAGCAAAACTATTGCAAAATCTCATTTCTCATATGGTATTACAAGTAATTCTCTTTTGAGTCTCTCAACTAACCAATGACTAAATTTATTAGTTTGTAAAATAAATCCTCCCATAGAATAAGGTAAGGGTAGAATTAAGAGGTAAGGAGGACCCTTGAATTCCTCTTCATTGGAAGAAGTAGATCTAGAACTTGGTTTATACTTTGGTAAGTATTTTAGTAATGCTTCACAAATAAATCACTTTAAATTTGCTTCCCCAATTTATTTTGCATGTGGTCAGGAAGGTTCTATATCCAAAAAAACCCATAGGTATCCCCTATGATCCCTAAAATATAGAATAGAACTAAGGAAATAAGGAGTTAGCGGAGGACTCAATAAATATGTGGGGGATATAAGTCTTGATGGTAGGAGGGGCAATAGATTTTTTACTTCATTGGATAAGAATAAAAGCCTCTATGAAATTCAAAAAGGAAAGCAACTATACTTAAAAGAGATCCTTAGAGTAGGGATAATCCTAGATGTAGTTAATCAATAAAAGTATTTTTCTTTAATATCCAAAGGATGGGCAACTCTATCAAAAAATCTACTCTTTGTAGGTTGGTTGAAATTCATAATCAAGAGATTCTACTAATTCAAGAAAAAAAAGGGCTAGTTATGAAAGTGATGGAAGAGCTTATTAAATTTCTTAAAGGATGATATTTTTTATCCCTTGATGTGGTAGGGGCCTTAGGAGGAGTGTCCATAGGGTGGAAGGAAAATTAGTTTAGGCTAACCAAATTTTCATTGCTCGAATCAAGAGTAGGGACTGGATTTTTTTCAGTGGAGCTCAGGAAAATAGTGATTATATTGAACATTTATGACCCCTATAAATATAGGATACAATATTAGGATAAGCTATGGATCAAAAGTTTATAGAAGCTAATAATTTAATTTTAGGAGGTAATTTAAACTTAAATATTTCTAGGAGTGAAGTGTGGGGTATTGCTACTAGAACTAGTCCACTGGCTAACCTGGTGTCCATAAAATCTATCCCAACTTGGAGAAATATTAGGACAAGAGTTGATAGAATTTCTATGATACTAGATAGATTCTTAGTAGGAGAGTTTTTGGTAAATGACACTTATATATTGAAGTCTTGGATTGAAGCCAAAAGACTTTGACCACTTTACCATCATGCTTCTTATAAAAAAGAGGAGAAAAACCCACATTGTCCTTTTAAATTCAATTTTGAGTGGTGAAAAGAGGATAGCTTTATAACTCTAGTCAAATCAAAATTGGTGAAATTTGATCCTAGTATGAGAGAATCTGCTAGTATTCAACTTATAGAAAATATAAAAAGGGTTAAGGTAATAGTGGTTTAGTGGTACCATAAATTTTTTTTTATGGATGAGCAAAATCTAAGGGAGATTGAGGAGGATATTGTAGTGTTTCTAGCAGATGACTTAAAAAATAACTAGATGAGGAAATAAAGATTAAGTATAAAACTTTGGAACACGAGAAGATAATATTGTTGGCATAGACAAAAGGATGATGCATGCTCAAAAGTAGAGCACCATGGATTGCAAGTGGGGATGAGAACACTATTTTTTTTATAGCTTCACAAATCATAAAGAATAACAAAATATAAGTTGGAAGCTGCAAGGACAAGATGGAAGTAAAGTATCCTCATTTAAAGGAATAGGAAACATAGGAGTAAGATATTTTGGTCAAATATACAAGGATCTTGGTCAAGTTAATATAGTTTAAATAGTCATAATAACTTCTCTTTTTCC
Source organism: Wollemia nobilis (assembly GCA_028583015.1). Taxonomy (NCBI): domain Eukaryota; kingdom Viridiplantae; phylum Streptophyta; class Pinopsida; order Araucariales; family Araucariaceae; genus Wollemia; species Wollemia nobilis. Next base: position 1,559,426 of record JAQPPZ010016564.1, read on the forward strand.
TAGATTTATAGATGACAAAACCAATTGTGAGTTGATTAAGGAAGTCTCGGAGGTTCCCATATGATGTTATCCTAGAGTCATTTAGGACCAATATAATGTCACATATTATCTTAGATGGTATATCATAAGTGGATAGTGTGTTTGAAAAGAAACTAGGAAGTACCTAATAAGTGAATTCCATATATGAATTTTATTCAAGTTATCAATAAAACTGGTTTATTAGGTTTAAGAAATACTATGGATATAAGTACATATATACTCTAGTTGGGGAGTATAAAGGACATCCATATAATGGATGTTTTCCTAATATGATTAATTTCATCCTTATATAGTATTCCCTAGGCTGAAATAAATAATGGATCCTTAAAACTTGGATGTTGGTTTTTATCTATGTTCATTATAAAATCAAAGTATATGATTACAATTACTTAAATCTAGATAAATAAAGTAAAATTAAAAAGTTACAATTGAAAAATATTTGTTGGTTATTTTTTCTTCATGGATTTATGATTTAAAAATATAAAAATTTAACATATTTTTAAATTTTAAATGCATATTAATTTTAAATTTATAATATTCAACAATTTTTCCATTTTTGAGGACACAATTCAATATGTTTGAGATTGATATTAATATGTGTATAAAGAAATCCTATGAAAACCTAAGGATATTCTAGGATTTTAAGGTTTTTTATTTAAGGTACCCCATATGAAGATCAAAATTGCAATCTCATTACCCCTTCAGTTACTAATTTTAACTTTAGGAAAAGGTGAAATAAAGAATTCACAGCAAAAAAAAATTAAGTTTTTATTTTTCTAATAACCTTCAAGTAGAGAAAGTAGTTCAATAATTTTTTCATCCATTTAAGATACTTAAACATTTAAAGAATACAACTAAGGGCATACCAGGGGCTACCCTCCTCATGATTCGAATTTCGGTCTTTGCAATGTGAGCTGAACACCATACCAATGCATTGTCTTGAAGGGACAATAGTTATTTTTTTCATATAAAGGTTAACTTTAAATTTAATCAATACAAAACTAATACATATCTAATATATATAGTAATATAAATAATAAATGAATATTATTATATATAATATAAATAAAAAGGAATAAATTTTTAAAGAGTATTTAACTTAAGAGAAACTTATATGACCTATACTTACAAGAAGTAAAAGTTGATTAGAAGAAATGCAACTTGATATGGGTAACTAGGAAGTATGTGAAACTCTTATTTTGAATTTTGTGTATATTTATATTATTCAAGGGTTTTTTTTACTCTTATATCTATTTAGTTTTGGATAAAGAAAATTTAAATTAAAATAATTAAAACATACTTTGAATGATACTAAATTATTAGCTTATTACAGATTTTTTTTAATTGGTAGAAAAAATGGGTTTTGAAAGTGTCCCCGAACCTTTTACAAGTAGAGATGGCCTTAAAAGAGCATCCAATAGGGAAATATCCCAAAAATAGAAGGGAGAAAATTTTGAGACTTAACCAAAACATGGGAAGACTGTGGAACTACCAAAATATAGAATGAAAAAATAGGGGAATCACACGAGGGAGTCCTCATCAGGACCTGTTGTGCCTTAAATTTTTCTTCATGGAAGCAAACAACTCACATTCCAAGAGGGTATATTAAATTATAGAGGATTGGGATTATTTTTTTTGAGGTCTTGGTTCAAGACCCCACCTCTCTTTATTTCAATACCAAACATTGCATTCCCTATTTTTTGATATCTAGAAGAACGGTGAGGAGTGCAATGCTTATTACTAGCTTTTATTCCATGACATTTGGAATTAGATCCTGTGAAAATAGGTCTCCTCAGGCTAGGAGTTTCAGATCAAGGAAAATAGATTATATTGGAATAATAGGGGCTCCCAATTGAGTTTCCACTAAATCCTCTGAGATTGAATGAGTTTCTCCCTCCTAGCAAACAAAAGAGTTTTCCTAAAGAGGATAGATAGGAGGAATTACCAAGATAAAATATGTTGGGATAAAATTTGAGGCACGTTGGAAGTAGGAACAAATTCTTGGGTTAAGGAAAGAGGAAGCACCTCTCTCTAGGCCTCCACTCCATTGATGTTTTGGGCCTCCAATCCATTTGATATTTTGGGCCTCCTTGCCATTTAAAATATAGTTTATTATAGATTTGTTTATCTTATATTTTCTAATTAAATTTACTTTTTATAACAAAATATTCTTGACTTAATATTTATAAAAAACTATAACTAATAATTATATCCATTTGTTTATTACTTATGTTTGGTCTTAATATTGTCTTTATTTCATTATGAAATTGATATTTTAATTTAAATGATATTATTTCTTTACTCACATTCTTTAAATATATTAACATAAGATAATTTTATATACATAAAAAAAAAAAAATGATATTTGTAAATACTTTAATATAAATAAAATTTATTAATAACATTTTAATAACAATGATGGCCTATTATATTGAATATGAATGGTTGAGGAGAGTTGTGTTCCATAGAAAAAATGGTGGGTGTGAGTGACCCATGAATAAATTATTTTAACTTTACTATGAATTAATATCTATAGAAATAAATTGAAAATACATATTTTAGTTAAAATTATAAACATATTATATTTATCTTAATTGGATCTATGTATTCCTATTGAAATGATAAGATTATATATAATAATAGTATGTAAATAATAATGTCTATTGAGCTTGGGGGATAATGGTAAGAAATAAGGAACTCCTAAGCCAAAGTTCTAATACTATAGTTATACACTTTGTAGGGCCAAAAGGATACTTATAGGTAAGGATCAAACTTATGGTGGTGCATGGACTTGGAAAGACTAACCATAAACCGGTTTAATAAAACCATATCATAGATATTATTCTAACCGTATGCACATTATGAGCTCTATGCTAATGTTAACATGAATAAATTAATTGCTAAGATTTAGGTTTGAGTACTGGTTATTCTATTATTTTTAACTTACATTCAACCACTTAGGCTAATGGATTTTCAACAAGAAAAGACAAGCAAAAAAATTCACGTTATAATTTTAGGTTTTAATCCCATGAGTGGGGCATCTTATAGGTACATGAGGAAACTTGGATATGGGAATTAAACATGTGATATTCCATGGACAATGCATCGAGTGTGACCATATTATTGATTGATTTCTACCCTCATGTTCTCTACAAGATATATCACATTATTAAATTTAGCATTTGATAAAGTTTTTCATTCTAAGTTGGACCAATCCATACAAGTCATCTTCCATAGAAAATGACCAAGTTTGAGTCTTGATAGCCTAGTATACCTATTAGTGATGGATGGATGATCCAAAAATATTTGCTCTAACTTTAATACAAACTAAGATATGTGAGAACCCATTCGTATAAAAAATATATGTAAACTTTATCTTTATTTTTCATAAGAAGTGAGTTGAAATATTTTTCAATCCTTCACTGCTGAAGGATGTTATAAAATACTACCCTTCAAATAAAATAAAAGGAGCCCTCATTTTTTGATCATAATTCTAAGTATTCCTAAAGTAAAAGATATAACCCAAGGCTAAAATTTCTCCTATGAGAAGGAATCCAAAGGTAAGAGAGTATGTAAATGATCAACCTAGAGATCAATTATTTACTAAGTTTTTAAAGCCATTGGATAAAGAGATAATCATGCTTGTTTCATCTTATGTATGTGATATCTATTCCGATTATTCTCTCAATCACTAAATAAATAATAAAATATAGTTTACAAATTTAAATATTATAGATTTAGTTCTAAGATTACTTGTATTTAGTATTATATTTGAATGTTTCTAAGTCAATAACAATATTTAAATATCATTTGGAACAAACACCTTATTCCCAAAGTCTACTTTTTCTTTTGGCTTGTTGTTCAGGACAAAATTCTCTCCATTCTAAATCTCCATGTTTGAGGGCTCCCCATTCCTAACTATTGTTACCTTTGCAAACAAGATTGTGAATCCACCCAAAATATTTTCCTCTCCTATCAGTTCTCCCTCAAAGTTCTTTGTTTATTATTTTCCACTATGGGTATTGTCTAGGATCCTCCCTCCTCTCTGAATGAATTTTATTTAAAGTGGCCAAATTCCTTCAAGATCTTCCATGTCAAAAATTTTTGGACCTTTTATCTTCCCCATTTCTTGTGGGAATTTTGGTGTGAATGAAAATACAGAGCTTTCAATAACTCTATCCATAATTGCAACTATGTTCTTTCTAGAGTTATCCATGTGGTAGTTGAAAACCTCTCTATTACTCAGGAATATGGGTGGCCAGAGTCTCTGAGTGAAGCTCGGTTAGCCAAGTCCCTCCATATACGTTCTTGTAATAATTTCCCTCCCACTTCTATGGTTGATTAATAACTTTTCAAGTGGTCTCCTCCACCTTTGGGATGGATCAAGTATAATTTTGATGGTGCAGCCAAAGGTAACCTAGAACTGGCTGGTGCAGGTGGTATATTCAAATATCATTCAGGGAAAATATTGCTAGCCTTTGCTAAAAATCTTGAAGTCTAAACCAATCATTTTGTTAAAGCTCAAGCTCTCTTCCAAGGTTTATCTCTTCTATCTAGCCTAAACTTCCCTAATATTATTATTGAAGGTGATTCCATGAATATTGTTAGAAGCCTTCTAGGCACCCAGTCAGCATCTTGGAATATCTCTAGCCTAATATTTGAGGCAAATTTTTTTTTGATCTCTTCCCCTAATGTCACCATTCAACATGTCTTTAGGGAATGAAACCAAACTAGTGATGCTTTAGATAACTTGGGTGTTGCTTTGTATAACTTTACCATTTGGAATGCAAGTTCTCTCCCATCCCTGATTGATGTCAATCCCACACCTATTTACTTTTAGTGAGCTCTCAGAGTTTGGTTTTCTTGCTTAGTTGCATCTTCTCCATTTTGTGATAATTTTCTTCCCCAATTTGTTTCCTTTAAACAAATGGTGGAATTTTTCTCCCATGCCAAAATATGCTTCAATTAAGACTTCACAAGTGTCTCAATATAGGGATTGCACCTCTAATTGGATAATGATTCTAGAAGTTAGGTTAGAAGGGTTCATTGATTTGTGGGTTTTTTCTAAGTTTAGATATTTTAATTTTACCATATATTCTCATGAGTGAATTTACCTTGATATAATGAATGCTCAAGGTACGTGGAGCCTATGGTTCAACATGGAGATTGTCTTTGCAAGCCATATGTGGAGATATTGTAATCACATCACATTCACTGATTACCACCTATGGAATTTATTTTTGTCACTTGGTAGATGACACACTAGAGCTAATTGTTGCCTCCCCAAACACATGAGAAGATGCCATTCTGGAGGAGTATACAATTTTATTTTATACTTGTTTTAATTAATTTATAAATGAAATCAAAGCAAATAAAAAATAAACTCGATAATTACTTGAAAATAAAATCAAAGCAAATAAAAAATAGACTAGATAATTACTTATAAATCAAAGTAGATGCCCTTCTAGAGGAATATTATTTAATGACTTCTATTGACAATTATATCTCACTAGTTTATTTTATTTTTTGCTTTGATTTCATTTATAAATTAATTAAAAATAATATAAGAAAATAGGAAAAGAATTATATATGTTTGATTTTTTTTTATGAAATAAAAACATTAGGCATTGTTTATAATTATGATGCATGGAACATAAGCTTATTGGGTGCAGATGAAATTATATTAAATAAATTTTAAAAATAATATTTGTTAACCAATTTAAATTTTATGTCACACCTACTTTGTTCTTTATATGGAAGCATATCTACTAAATATTGAAAATAAAGGTTTGAAACACTATACATAATTGTATAGATACAAATTATAACATTTCTACACTTGTAAAATAATTATGCTTAACAAAATACAAATACCTTGGGTTTGATTTTTAAAGCAAATTCAATTGGGATATATGTATGATGAAATAGATATAGGCAATATGGAAGGCACTCTACTCATTTTAAAATAGGGGTAGAAAAGTAGAGCTATGGTAAAACTATTAGGATCCTTTTTGGATTATTAATTATTCTAGTGGTGCTATATAGATTTGAGGAATGAGCTAGGAATACATCAAAATTTAAATGGAGATAAATAGAAGGAATTTGAAAGTTATTGATTAAAAATAAAACATAAGTGCTATATGAGATTTTACTTGCCAAAATAGGGACTTTGCCACTATAAATAGAAGTTATGGTAAGACTATTAGGACATCTAAAGTAAATAGAAAGAACAATAGATAACATGATGTCAAAATAGGTAATAAAAAAACAATGAATAAAAGAAAAGAAAAATGGATGAAAGAAAAAAAAAACAGATGGAAAAATAGAAAAATAAATTTCATGAGGTCATAAAAACTCCATCAAAGAAATTAAAAAATATGTAAAGAAAAATTTAAACTTGTCACGTGGATTTGAAATTTAGAAAAGAAAAATAATACATCAAGAAGTTCAACCCAAACTATGAATACGATCAAAAGGAGTACATAGATGTAAAAATAAAATGGTAGGAAAAAGTAATTATAGCCTAACTCAGATTCAAAACTAGGAGATAGACAATACCTTAATAGCCATGGTAAAAATAATATCAATGGATACCAAAAGTTATTTTATTCATGATGGAAGTTTCTGAGGAATTAAGAATAGAAAAATAGGAATAAATTTCATGAAAATCAATGATAAAAGAAACACACTTCAAAAGATGATAGGATGATGATACCTTTGACCTTTTCAAACAATAATTTTTTTTAAAAATGTAAACATTTTTATTTTTGAACTCTATTGAACAATTGTTTTAGAATGTTGCAAGACTTTGAAACTCCAAATGGGATTTCCAAGATTTTAATCCAAAAGGAGGTAATTTTTTACACCATAATACATATTCTATTAAATATCTTGGTCCCTTAGGTTGTTATGTTGTCATGGGCATCATTAAAATCATTTCATTTCATTAATTATTCCACTAAAAACTATAAAATGATATCAAAATATTAAAATATATAAAAAATGAAGTTAAATAAAGTGACTATATTAAAATTAAATACCAAAATCAAATCACTAATATCGTTTTGAGTGAACATATGTTTTAGATTTATAAAGGTGTGTGTGTGTACACACACATGTGTATTATGAATCTTGATTATCAATAGCAAAAATTCATTAACAAATTTGTGGAAATATCAAATAAAATAACCATAATAAATAATCCATACAAGAGTATTTGAATACACAAAATATGAAAATACCCTTTACGGAGTGCCAAACCAAGAACACTCCTTCATGAAGGAATTACTCCATAATAGTTTCAAGCTCCCCAAGCTAGAACTATTTTACAGGAATACAAATTCTATTCCCTATCTTGATTTTATATAAGCTCTTCATCCATAAAAACCCTAATGCTCAAGGGTTGGACCAAATGCAAGTGGGAGACCCAATATATTAATTCCTAATAAAATAAATATTTGCATCTTTGTCAATGAGTAATATTTACATCATAGCATATCCACATTAGACACTAATTTATTTATAGATCATACCAATATATAATATGATTTTATATTATTAAGTACCTATCTTAGGTACCTAACACTCCATCCCTCTTACAAAATATTTTAGCCTTGAAACATAATAAGAGACTAAATAATATGATCTTATGAGCCATGCTAAGATCTGGTACGAATCTCGATCATCCATCCATCCTAGTGAAACTCTAATTGGTAGTGGTCTTGGTTGATGTTGGTATGCCTTTCTACCACTTGAGTATCTAAAAGTAATCTTTTAATTCCATGTGTTCAAGGCATATTTCTGCTAGACATACATATCACTCTTTTCATCCATACTTGCTTGCTTTTTCCTCTAGTAGCATTTCTAAGATTTTAGTTCTTTTTGTTCGATGTATGTCCCTAATAATTTTTTTATTGCTTGAAGCCTTGTATATAGGATTTTTGCCTCATAGGGTGATGTGAATGGTGATATGCTCTAACCTTAGTCCAATGTTCTACTTCTGTTGAATCTTTCGTATAATCTTCTTCTCTTTTTTTTATTTGTTGGTATGCTACCATTTTTTGGTTTGTCCTTAGATTTTAATTTTAATTATTTATTGATTTATGTTTCTTCCTAATCCTTAGAATTTCTTTCATGTTATTTTATTTCTTCTTCAATTTGTTTCTCTTCCAGAGATTCCTAGTTTTCCCCTAATCCTTGCTCCCTAAGTTGAAAAAAATCTTGTAAATTTATCTTCTATTTTCTATACCATAATTTCATAAATTTCTTTTGCACATTTATATTAACAATACCCAAATATTCCAACCAAGAATATACAAAAACAATATTCACTTCATCCATCTCAATCACATTAATATTAACATGTAAAATATACTTATCTATAAAAATATTTAATTCTTTAAAAATTTGAGATCCCTCTATTTGAAACTATCCATCCTTTGATATTCTTTGGTGGAAAGTAAAAATTGCTAGTTGGATCCTTGCTTATGAAGTTATGTTTGCTACCAGGGTTTATGAAGACTATCATTTTTCATCTGAATGCAACCATAAATCTACAAAATATATTTTTTAATTTACACTTATCTTTTTTAATATTGTTTGACTCATCTGATGTGGAAGTAGAGCTTCCTTCAGTCTACACACTATCATGCTTTTTGTTTTGCCAATTCATCATAAATTAAATCTTTTAATTTTATTTTGTTCCTTTTGAGGCCTATTTAATTCTTCTACATCATTTGTGAGTGTACTATTCAAACTAGCTATATTTTTATCTTTTTTTCTCAAAGTTCCATTTGCTTAAAAATACTTGCTTTGTTTCTTCCCAAGTCAATTGATAATTATGGGTCATAAGAAAACTATGAAACCAAGATTGATTTTCTCCTTCAAAATAAGGAATAATATTACCAACCTAATAATAATTATTGAAATACATAGATTTAAAATTTTCCATTTCTTATCATCAATTATCTTCTCCTTAGAATTGTGGTAACTCTATGACCTCAAACCCCCCAAAATTTAAAAAAACTTGTATTTTTCAAAAAATAAAAATTCAAGTCTCCTCTATTCCTTTCAATAAATAACTAATTCTATAGATTTTTTTCAAACTAAAATAGACTGCAACTAATTTTCTTACCTTGACTAGTAGATATCTGCACTCAAACTAGAAATTATTAATGGCCTATGAACTATTTATTTTTGGCTAATAACAACCTATAGATTGCATATATTCTACACTTAACTTAGAAATTATTAAGGATCTACAAATTGTGTACTTCCTACGATTGATAACGACCTATTTTATGAACTATTTTTTGGAATGCTAACAAAATATAAACTAGGTATTTCTACAATAAGACTAGTAATTAATAACAATCTACTATATGGGCTTATTTTTGGTAGACTTATACCAAACTATGGATTAGATATTTTGTATACTCAGACAAGTAATAGATAATGGATTGATCTATAGATTTTTTTCCCAAACTACCAACTAATAATTATTTAATTTATATGCTTTTTTAAGAGACTATTACTAGCTAACTATTGTAATGGCTAGACTAGATTTTTTATTGCAATTTTAGATTGTCACTTCATAGCTGCCAATGATTGTTGCTATTCCAAACTATTACTAAGTATTTATAATTTTTAAATGTTCGAATGACCAAAAAAGTATTATTTACACTATTAATGTTTTGAAAGCCAAATAGGATGTTTTTTGTACTAATTTATAACTATTTATTTTTGTTCTTATTTTCAATAGGGATAATCTAGGGTAAGATGTGTTTGGTTCCATGGGCTCTCTGAAATACTCTCTTGGTCCTTTAGTGGTTGGACCATTGTATTAGAGATTTAACCATGGAGGGTTCTATCGTACCCATAGTCACACTATCATTTTTGAGTGTATTATAAGAGTAACTTCATATTATGCTATTTATGAATGCACTAAAAAACACAAACAACTAATATATTTTTAGAGCTAAATGTTTATCCTAATCCTAGGGGTATTCCTATATACTCGAGGGTATGTGGGAGCTCATCATCATATACAAGTGTTGTCTAAGGCCTAGGTATTAAAACTTGATCACCCCTCACTTCACTAGATGCTTTATGGGTAATCTAGCTTATCCAAAAATGATAGGTCCTTCATGATGTTTTAAATCCCTTAGCATAGGATTTTGTTGGCATTTTTGCCACATTGACATTTTGTTGTAAATTTTCCAATAAAACTTACAAATTCTTTTTGAGTGTTTTCACACATTTTTTTGATGGGTGTAATTTCGGGTGCAATCAAAGTAAAATACTTTTTCTCCAAAATGCTTTTTGTCTAAAATGGCCTTTTCGCTCTTCAAAATACCTTTTCGCTCTCCGAAATGCCTTTTCGCTTTCCGAAATGCCTTTTTCGCTCTTAAATATAATAAACATTTTTTCCTTTTGGGCATTTCATTGGTGCAACTATTCTACCAACGGTTTTGTTTTATTAATTTTCAAAAAATCAAGTTTCTAAGATTGGCCCCACTTATGGCAGTAGAAGATCCTCTGAATAAAAAGACAAATATTAGGGTAAAATTTCATTTCACACAAGATAAAAGTATTAAGTGCACATTCCAAGAAAAACCTCATTTCAGGCAAATTGAAGATGAGTGCTCATTTTTGGTGAGGTTTCATATTTCCAATGAAAATATTCTTTGAAAAATGATTAAGATTGATAAAATTAATTCCTGTGGCAATATTATGACCAAAACTGCCAGATGCTTTTGATTCCAGTGCAATATTGTTCATTTTCAAGGCATCGACTACTTTGTGGGTATGCATTTCCAAGGTGCCACCATAGAGAATGAAATCATATCATTGATTCCCGCGGAAGCCTGATATGCCATGTGATAAAATCAATAGATATTTTCTTTGATATTTGTTCATTGGTTCATTGTTGCCCAGGAGAGAGTTGTTGCTATTGGTGTCTGAGTGGCCGACACCTTACCTCAAAATGTATTTAATGAAAGAGATGAAAACCTCTATAAATACTAATCAAATTTCCATTGTAAATAGAATGAGAGATATTTTACAGAAAAACTTATCAAGTTTTCTGTGTAAATAAGAGATATTTGGGTTTTGATTTTGCAATCGACTTTATGTGTGATTTCCTTCTATTTTATGCATTTATTTTTTATGCTCGTATTTCTTATCTGCTATTAAAATTTATATTTTGCATCTGAGTTTGAATATTGCTAGTGAGGAAATAAGTTTTGGAATGATATCCTAGAGGTTATCTGTGCAAGGTTGTAAGTAAATTATGTTGCTCTCTTTTATTATATGCTATTTATATGCTTGAGTGGAATTCCTGCTATTAATATTTCCCCAATCTTACATTTTTGACCTGTGGTCATATTTCCCATCTCTTTCTGTTATTTCCAATTTCTTTCCTGCATCCCTAGTCTTCAACCATTTTAAAATTAGTAAGGGAACCAACTCTCTATGGATATTGGTCTGAAGGACATCTCTTTCCCTTGGACTTTCAATGTTGGCTGAGTTTAGGGTGCGCAAGTGATAATATGTTTTACTTAGGCAGATTTGTGACCAACAATTTTTGGCACGCTCGGTGGAACTTAAAAGATTCTATTACTAGTAGAATTTAGGTTTGATGTTCACATTTTTTCTATAGAATTATTAGAACATATGGAGAGTCGATCATATCCAGAAATATCTGAATGTGGGGACGGTGAAAGGTATACTTCATGATCACAAGATCAAAGGCTGAAAAATTTGAAAATCCCGTTGAGTTTTTTGAACTTGATATCCAAAAATTAAGTGAAAAACCTAGGTTGGTCACCCCGTCACTTACGTCATTCACAACATCCTCACAAAAAGTTGGTGTGTTTTCTATTTCTTCAAGTCTAGTTAGTACTGCCATCGGTGTTCCTCCACCCCCACCTCATATTTCAGTTCACATGGCACAACCACATCAACAATAGTAGCCACCAAGGCAGTTCCCTGCATGGAACAACTTGGGAGGCTTGAATTTACAAGTACAAAACTCAGTTCCTCAAGCCGCATTAAAATATTTGCTGACCTATGATGGTATTAGAAAAACTACATATGAGCATATCCAAGATGTAATTGCTTTGGCGATGATTCATGACATTCTAGATGAGGATGTGATGGTTAAGTTGTAGGTCTTGTCACTGAGGAGAAATTGCTCTATTGGTACCGATCGTTGGAGCCTAGCATCATTACTTCATGGGATCAGTTGACTGAGTTGCTGATCAAGAATTTCCATGAGCAGGCTCATCCATATTATTTACTGCACCAATTTACCACCATTCAGAGGTATCCTCAAGAAGAGATTGTAGATTTTAATGTTCGATTTGCGCAAAGTTGGGAAAGAGTTCCAAACGGTTTAAGGCCTACACATGAACAAGCATCATTCTATTACCTCCGAGTACTTAATACTGATATTGGTATGGCAGTGCACCAGACCAATGTGAACACATTTTTATATTTGTATACATAAGCTCAAAATGCCGAAGCTAATTTGATTGTTATAGGTAGGCTTCCTCATAAGGTAACCATACCCATTATTACCGATCTCCCACAATAACTTCATTCCAGTGTGTTCTCGCAGCTAATGGCAGCAATGTATCCAATCCTCTCATGGAATTCAATACCCACTCCGATCGCTCCTATATCGGTATCATAGTAGTCAACTTCTAGTTTTCCATAATTACTGCCATGTCAGCTCCTCAACGACCTCCATATGTCCCTTTTCCTGCATTACCTGCACCACTGACACCACTAAGACCACTACCTTTATCGACACCTCCAACCCCCTCAAATCCTAATCCTTATACGATACTTTTACAAGAAGTGAAGTCCACTAATTCAACTATAAGAGTAATGGGTAATAAAATCATAGTTATTGAAAGAAAGCAAGCCAAGAGAGATTTCCAACCCAATAGATTTCAACCTCCACCAATCACCAAGGAACAAGAAGATTCAAAAAGCAAGGTTCCTAAGAGGAACCCAACTGTATCGACGAATGAGGAAGCTGGCCCCACAGATAGAACATACTGGTGCTCTACATGTAATGATCCACATGGCAAGGAGACTTGTATGGTTCATTTAAACTATGTGCAAACACTAGCTACAAGCTCTTCTAGAGGTTAGGTGAATATGATTACTAAAATGGATCACAATTTCATGGTTCCATCCGAAGAATAAGTTTATATTCTCACAAGAGCTGGAAAGAAGCTAGTTACAATACATCTAGCTGAAATAGAATCGTTAAGGGTACCTACTGACCCAAAGGTGCAAGATGAGAAGAAACAAGTGAAAGCTCATGCTTCAACACCAAATCCAGATTCACTTTTTCTGTTGAAATATCTTTTACCACCACAAGCAAAGGAAATATTTCAAGAAAAAACATCGACTTTACAGGCAAGAGCTGAAATAGAGGAACAAGCCAAAGAAAAGCTCAAGTACCCATATTTGACTAAAACATAGAGGGTAGAATCCACATAACAATATCAGAGAAAATATGAGGCCACTAACAAAAAGGAGTATGGTACGTCTGCATGCAACATTGTTGAGGAGTTGAAGAAGATTCCTGCTAAGGTTAGTTTTTATGATGCATTACAATTACCTGGGCAAGTTGATCTATTACAAGAATAATTGAAGTCTATGAAAGATAGTAGGAAAATCCCTACCTAGACAATTTTTGCTCAAGCATTGAATAATTTAGCCACTGGAAAGAATAGACCACCCCCTTTCTATTTTTCACTCAGGATGGAAGGTTGGATAGTGCACAATTGCATGATTAATTCTAGTGCTGCGACAACAGTCATGCCAAAGGTAGTTTGTGAAGTCATGGGTATGGAGTATACAAGGAGTTTCCTAGGAGTATTGCAGTTGGATGGGACACCTGTGAAAATAGTAGGTGTGATCAAGGATATTCCCATTGTCCTCCATAATATACCATAAATCATGATCATCCATGAAGTGGTAGTAGTTGACTTGGAACCATACTTTAGCATGTGCCTCTCAAATGATTTCATAACTAAGCTGGGAGGATATATTTACTTAGACTACTCGCATTTGGAGATACCATTCAAGGGAAATAAGATTCACATTCATAATGAGAAGCCCTCACATTTTCACATTGAGAAGTTGGAAGAATAAAGTTCGCCAGCAGCGGTTAACATGATGACTGAGGAATTAGGAGAGGTTGATTTGATGGAAGAAGCATTGGGTGGGATTCACCTTGAGGATGATTTTTTACTCCTGGATTTAAATGTGATGATTGGAAAAAACATTGGCTGCTATACTATCACAAAGTCAAAATAGATTGAAGAGAAGGTTCTTGATTCTCCCGATCCTATTGTAAATCAATTATGGAGAAATTATTTTGATGGTGCCAGATGCAAGAATGGTGCAGGAGCCGACATTGTATTGATATCCCCTAAGGGATTGCAAAAGACCTATTCTTATAGGCTAACTTTGGGTTGCACAAATAATGCAGCTAAATATGAGGCTTTATGCCTTGGATTGAAGAAAGCTGAGAAATTGGGAATTACATAACTACAAATTTTTGGTGACTCAGAACTTGTTATTAATAAGATCACTAATAGGTGTTTGTCAAAGAAACACTACTTGAAGTCCTACAACAATAGATTCTAGGACTTGTTTGAATATTTCACTACTTTAAATGTTCAAGCAATTTTGAGAGAGCTAAATAAACATGCAGATATTATTGCCTCCATCAGTGCTAACTACTCTCCTGTAGAACAAGTAGATAGAAATCCTAATACAGTTAGGGTAATTTACAGATTCCAGTTCCTGACAAAAATATCTATTGGAAAGTATTTGACAATGATGAGCAGATAGTTAATTTCTTGCTTAAAAAAATTGTAAGCGCTGATGATAGAGTCCTTGTCGAAGAAGAGAGAGAAGGGATGATTTAGCTAAAAAATAATCACATCCCTAGGGGATTGATTACACTTGAAATTCTGTTCGACCAGAGTGATCGGATTGAGAAGCAAAATATTAGAATAGATGTGAAGGATTATAAAGAGTTGAATTTGAATCTTGAGAAAGTCATCAAGGTTGGAATAGATGGCACCCTAGAAGAACTTGAAGATATCAAGAAATTGTGTTTCTAGTATACATATATTGTTGCCCATAGTTACCATGATTTGAGGGGTTACGATAAGAATGTGATCCAACATACTATAGAACTACAGGAAGGGGTAAAACCTTTTTGTCAGAAACAATGGCCAGTCAATCCCAAGATTGAAGTCCTCATGAAAGCAAAGTTGTTGAATATGCTAGAGTCCAAGATAATCTATCCAATCAAGCACTCAACATGGGTGGCTAACCTTGTCCCAGTATGGAAAAATAATGGAGACATTCGGTTGTGCGTTGACTTTCACAATCTAAACTAGGCATCTTTAAAAGACCATTACCCTCTACCTCAGATCGATCAAATACTTCATGTAGTAGCTGGTGCCTAGATATTATCATTTCTTGATGGTTTATATAGGTATAATCATATTTGGGTGAAAGATGATGATCAATATAAAATAGCATTCACCACCAAGTGGGGTACTTTCACCTACCAGGGAATGCCATTTGGACTTTCAAATGCTGGTGCCACTTTTCAAAGGGCTATGGACATTGCTTTTTGTGAGTTATTGAATAGGATTATTGTAATCTATCTTGATGATATGGTTGTATTTTCACGTCATAGAGAAGACCACATTGCTCATTTGACGCAGGTGTTTGAGAAGTACCATGAGTTTGGGATCTTTATTAATCCTAAGAAGTCCATATTTGCTGTCAAATAAGGGAAGCTTTTGGGTCTTGTAATCTCACAATAAGGATTGGCAATCGATCCTGTAAGATCTGAGGCCCTCCTGAGGCTACCATTGTCAGCCAATAAAAAATATTTACAATATTTCTTTGGAAAAATCAATTTCATTCGTAAGTTTATTGCTGATTTAGCTCAAGTGGTGAAACCCATGAATGATATTTTGAAGAAAGTTTTTGAGTTTAAATGGACTGACACAAGAAAACATGCTTTCATGGAAATCAAGGAGAGTATTACTCAGGCTCTAGTATTGATTAATCCTGATTATTCTAAATATTTCATTCTCTATGCGGTCGGTGAACAAGAGAGTTATGCTGCAGTATTGACACAACCACAAGAGGATGGAGGTGAGAAGCCAATTGCTTTCTTGAGTTAGGTTATTTCTCCTCATTAAGAGAAATATAATTTTATTGAAACATAAGTATATGTAGTAATGAAAGCATTGAAGAAATTCTGACACTTCGTTTCTCAGAGCAAAATGGTTGTGCATGTCATGCACCCTAATGTAAGAAATTTTATTCTCCAAGGAGAATTAGGAGACAAGAGAGCAGGCTGGGTCTCAAAAATTCAAGAATATGATGTGGATATCCAACCAACCAAGTTAGTTCATGGGAGAGCTCTATGTCAGGAGCTAGCCAAAAGTGCAGATTTTGAGTCATTAGATATGCTGCATGAGTATAGTATGGATGAAAAAATTTGGGCAAACCATACCGCCAGTGATCTTGATTGGACCGAAGAGCTAATCGATTATTTTAACTCAGGCATATGTCTATCTTGCCTTGATGCTTCACAACGTTGGATATTTAGGTTGCAAGATATCAGATATACTTTGTTTCCTGAAGGGATATTTTACAAAAACATTGATGAAATTCTTCTCAGGTATGTGAGGGAATCCAAAAAAGAAAATATTTTAAAAGAAATTTATTTTGGAAAATCAGGTGGTCATTATGCAGTAAGGCCCATGGCCTTAAAAATCATTCAAGCAGGCTATTTTTGGCCTACCTTGTTTGTTGATGCTCATAAAGTAAGTACTCATTGTGACAATTGTCAACAATATGTTGGTAGGGTAAAAAAAGGGGCATTACCTCTTCGCTCGATTCAATAGAAGCACCTTTTTAGTAGTGGGACCTTGAATTTGTGGGATTTATTGAACCTAACTCATCTACTGGCCACAAGTAATCTTGACTATGAATGATTACTTCACCAGATGGACTGAAGCAATTCCAACCAAGAAAGTGGATCAAGCCATGGTCATCACTTTCCTTGAGGGGTTTATCACTCGCTTTGGTATCCCAGATGTCATTATAACAGATAATAGAACTCCTTTCATATGCACAAAAATTAGTTAATTTGCGGGTACATATGGAATTTATTTAAAAAATTCATCTAATTACTATCTATAGGGGAACGGCCTGGCTGAGTCAACAAAAAAGAACCTACTCAGAATTTCGAAGAGGACCCTTGGCAACAATAAGCGGAGTTGGCACTTGCTTTTGAACCAAGCATTATGGGCTGATCACATCTCGGTAAAAAAATCCATCAAGACGTCCCCTTATTCCTTGGTATACGGTAAAGAAGTTTTGCCTATTCATATTGAATTAACGGCCCTCCAAACTTGGAATTTGGTTGATGATGAAAATGATGAGTCTGATCCCATGAGCATGAGGTTGGCTCAAATTTTACAGTTGGAGGAAGAAAGGGAAAAATCGTACCAAGCCTTCATAGAGCATGCCAATATGACGAAGAGAAGGTTTGGTAAAAAGACTTTTGAAAGGACCTTTAAGGTTGTCGACCTTGTATTGAAGTGGAATGAAAAGAATTCAAAGCTCGACAAACATCACAAGTTCGAGGTAATATGGGAAGGTCCATTTCAGATTACATGTTCTAATAAAATTAATTCTTTTTATTTGCAATATATGGACAGTAATGCACTATCAATTCCAGTTAATGGTCTTCATTTGAATGCCTATTATCAGTGAAAATAGAGATTGTGGATGTAAATATGTACATATTTTTTCCTTTTTATGTCTTTTCTTTCTTCTGATTTAAATTTTTTTTTGAAAAAGTGGTTAAAGCCCAAGAATTCCTAGGAGGTCACCCATCCGAGTGCTACTATAGGAAGGTTATGCTTAACTAGGTAGTTCTTGGAAAAAATTGAAACCAGAAAATAAAATGGGATGATGTGTTTAGAAAATCCAAAATTTTGAAGGTGTAAAAAAAATAAAAATAAAAATAAAGGCTCCATTTTTTTTTGGCCCTTTCCGATCCATGCAATACCCTTACCTTGGAACCCCCTGTTTCTCATTTTTTGCTGTTGTTTTTTTACCCTTCCCTTCCCTTCCACGAAAAGAAAAAAAAAATAATAATAAAAAATACATCATTGTCGTTTTCCCCCCAAAATTAAAAAATTTAAATTCCGAAATTTGAATTTTCCCTCCCATGCTTTCCCACATTCACCTTTCCATCCCTATTTTCCCTCTCTTGCTTTCCACTTTTAAAAGAGAAAAAAAATTAAAAACAAAAACTTTTCTCCTGAAATGCCTATTTTTTTTAACCTGAAATAGCTGTTTCAGATTTCAACTTGCCTATTTAGGGCTCCAAATTTCTTGTTTCGCTTCTCCTTCCCGGAAAAAAAAAATACCATACACAACATGTTTCTTGCCCTATCAAAACTACCACTTCCTCCATCCGAAACACCCTTTTCGGATCTCGAAACACCTGTTTCAGATCCAACATACCATTTCGCCTAAAAGTTTAAAAAACAAAAACACCACATTTACTCGCTTTTTGAAATTTTTGTCTTGCACCCCTAATTACCCTTTTTGGGTTCCGCCATACCCATTCTCGCCTTCGAAAATGCCATTTCGGGCACAAAAAAATATGACTCTGTTCCTACCCCGCTCGCTTTCATTCAAACCATCATGCCCCTCTTTTTCTCCCCGAAACTCCATTTCCATACCACCCTACCCATCATCCCCGCATATTTCCATTTTTTCGCCCCACGTCGTACACTCTGCCCTCTCATCACGCTTTCCTATAAAAAATATTGGAATGCATGTTGTGCCCATAAAATTATCAAGATTTCCAATGGATACACATGAAAAATTATAAAAATGAGGACAACACTTCGGTTTTCAATCAAACCATTTGCAGAGTTCCTGTGTAGAAGTCTTGCCAATTTATTTTGCTCCAGGGCTTGTTGTTCTTCGTTGCATATTCCAAGAAAGCTGAAGATGAGGAAGAAAGCCACGAAATCCAAGAATATGAAAGTGTAGAAAAAGCCTAAAATCGAGAAGAAGTAGCAAAAAGCTCGAGTATACAAGGATGAAGATTTTGAATTAAAATCCTATGATGATCACCTAGCAAAAATCAATGATTGCAATATCACCGACAAAGGGGTGGAAAAATTACATTTGGATACCGATTTTGCTGCACAAAAGATGTCCACTGAGAGTCCTCGTACTATAGCATTTCATGCTCATCTCTCCTGGTACCTGTGTACACCCGTGCACCCATATCCCGAGCTGATTTGGGCAATTGCACAATGTTATAATGCTGATTCAAGAACTGTCCAAAATGCCCACGGAGAAGATTTATTTAGTATTTTAGCTAATTTTATATGAGATGCATTTTATTGTGGTGTGCAACCTCCATCTTATGCCACACACAAAAAGCTCAATTTTAAAGAAGAGGAAAAGAGGTATCAATCCAGCATTCACATGCGGCAGTTCATGGAGAACCATTTATTGAAGACACCATAATTTGGAGAGTTGCTAAAACTACCAGCATCATTAAATAATTTCAAGAGTCCAAATTTGTATTCAATGATATCATGGCTAATGGGACTATCTTCAAATTCCATAGTGCACAAGTGGTAAGCATCATTGGTGCAACGTATTTCACAAGTAGGGTTTTATGCTCCGACCGCCATGACAACAACTTCAAACCCAATTTTCTTTGATTGGGCAAATTTTTTGGAATGGAGGATAAACTCACAAAGTGGAGAAGACATTACTTTCAGGCATTGTTCTCTTTTGGCATGGTATTTTTTCTATCATATGCACTCTCACTTTGCCTTCATAGCAATAAACAAGACAGATGAAGCAGGAAAAGCATTGCTAATATACTCATGGAATTGAAGTTTATCGAAAAAGGAGTCCTATTATAATTTCAACAGGATATTTTTAGGACCCGACTTGGAGTTAATTTATGGAGTATGTAACAGAATGCCTCGAGAAATGCAAGCAAAAATGGTTGATCAGAAAAGAGACGATGTCTTTTTACTAACACAAGGCGTGGTGGTTAGAATATTTGGTTTTACTGGTAAACCTTTTTGCTTGCCATATTTTACAACTGAACACATTTTTGCCTTGGAAGTCGCTCGACAAAGTGATTTCATAAATGATACCTATGGGTCAAGAAGAGGAAAGAAGAATACATGCGCTATACCTTTCAATTTTGGTGATATAACAGTTACTCAGAGTAGGCTAAATGAATTAATTTTTGAGATGCTCTATGACCATGGATTGGTTGAGCTTCCTCAATGATGGAAGTATGATCATTTGGGTATTCTTGACAATCAAATCAAGTCCAAGACTTTTCATTGTTGCCCTAGAGAGGACATTGTACAACAAAGGAATAATCCTGAAGGACATGACCTTGAATGTCATGTGGAGAAGATGATTTCACTTCCTCATTGGCATGATTTTTATGAGATGGAGGTCGAATATGATCCAAAAAATCATCCAGGACAAGTTCCTCCTTTAGGTCTGTTTGAAAAAATGAAGGCAAAATTGCCTGAGTGGTCTGATGAGAAGATTTCCAGCTGGTGGATCATGAGGATTCACCGAAATAAGCCCAAGATAAATTATCCATTGGTTATGGATGATGCTTTTTCAATGATCTATGATGAACATTATGAAAAATACCAGCCCCTATCCCTTGCTGATTTAGTGCCTAGAAGTATTAGCAGTCCCGATAGAGAAGCAGATCTAATGAGACAAGAGGAGGCATCAAAATAGGAGAGGATAACTATTGAAGATGAAGAAGAAGAGCAATTTCCACTAGAGGAGCCACTTCCAAAAAAGAAGAGAAGTGCAACTATGAGAGTCCCTTTCCCTAACATAGTGAAGAAACCAAGGAGTGGCGCCCTTTATGCGTTGAACACCAAATTGCTTCCTTTGCCAACAATTAAGCCAGTTACTTCTTCGGATATATCTTCTTTGGATCAGGTGGGACAATTAAGTTCAATTGTGACAATAGTAAATCCGAGTGTGGAGAAAGCAAGATCAAAAGGAGAGGACAATATTGTGGCACAACAAAACTCACCATTGGCTCAAATGATGTTAGAGCTCGCAGGTATACATTTTATTTCTTCTTATATTTCTGACAAGCATTTGGTGACCACTATCTTTTCATATATAGTTTCCATGTCTACTTTACCTCCAGTTGCTACATCCACCTCTTCCATTCCCATTTCTATCCCATAGTCATAGGTCACTAGTGCTTCCCTAGTTTCACCCATTTCATCATCTTCCCTTTCTTTCAGTTCATTCGCATCCGCCCCAAATCCATTTGCCCTTCCATTATCCTCAAATTCATCTTCCATGCCTTCTCATCCTATTTCTTCCATAACCACACAAGCTCCTCTTAGAGTAAGTGTGTCTGAAGCACCCTCCACTTCCATCCCTATAATCGAATCAAATCCTCAACAAGCCCTATTATTGTATTCTCCAATTTTTATAGTACAGGATCTGCTAGATTCTGAAATGGAGTTGCTACCTGAGTGCCCGATGGCAGAAAAAATTAGTAGGGTGCAAAAAAGTTCATCAAGATGGTTGAAGAATCGTAAGAGAAATGATGCGCTAGCCATGGTAAAACTAATGAAGAAAGTAACTTTTGATCCAACATCAATGGAAATGCACACAGTAACAATGGTTCCTCAGGTTTAGAAACCTCAAGGAGAAATGGTGCCTACTGACTTCCTACCAAGCAATCATTGAAGACCTCACAAATATGGATCTAGCAGAGAAAATGGGCACCATACAAGTGGCATCGAGTTCAATTTACCTACAATTTGAGCATTATAAGAATTTTTTCATCAAGGTTGAAGCAAATGTCAAGGAGCTAGAGGAGGCCTTGGCTGCACAAAAGTTCAAACTAGATACTACACAGTATGAATCTCACCACTAGCAGCAGTAGGCTATGTGTTTGAAAGAGTAAATCATGGAGATAAAATAGGCAGCTACTCAGTTTCAGGCAGCAGAGCAAGAAGCACAATTAAAGATCCAAGCCTTGCAGGACCAGCTTCAAAACTTGCAGAACCAGTTGGTAGTAAAAACAATGCAAATAATGACTCTTACCAAGGATAAGATTAAAGAAGCCCATAGTCAATTATTGAATGATTGTAGAAAAATGGCAACCAAGGCTACATTAGTTCTCATGTTTCTTCAGGAGGTACAAGAAGTTGTTTTATATGGTGGGCCTATAGTGGACAACATAGAGCAAGATTTAGAGCTAAAGTTAGAAATGACCACGAAGATCCAGTCAATGACTCAAATGGATCTTTGGTTATGTCCAATGAGTGAAATAGTTCATGATTGGGTAAGTGCCAAAATTATCGTGCATAGTTTTTTCTCCAATATGGAACTATTTAAAGAAGGTCGTAAGTTGCAGGAAACATTTGAGCATGAGAGGCGCATTTCCTTGGTTCACTTTGAAACCATCGCAGATAATGGTTTCACTAAGCTTTGTTGATGATCAGGGCAATATTCTAGCAAAGAAAGATTTGGACGCATTATGGACCATTTTCATGGATGATACCTCAGATATTGATAACTTGGAGGAGCCCATCACTGAAGAGCATGTACTGTCGTTGATACAAAAATTCATTCACATTGAGTCTGAATTACTGTAGCTTAGCCAAAAGGCTAAATATCTTGATCTTGAAAAGGTTGAGACTTTTTGATAACTTGTGGATGCACTCAAATTCATGAGGCAATTATTATATATGCATGGGCTGATGCAGTTGCAGTGTATAAATCCATAGCGACACATCTCAAAAAGCAGGACAAAGCTAGTACCAGTAGTCAACCATCAGATGCAATTGATAGTGGGGAATTTGTACCCAATGAATGAAGACCTGGGATTGATTGAATTCAGGTGAGTTGAATACCCCGTGAGCCGCCAAAAATGTTGGCATTTTTTCCACATTAACATTTTGTTGTAATAAAACTTACAAATGCTTTTTGAGTGTTTTCACACATTTTTTTGATGGGTGTAATTTCAAGTGCAATCAAAGTAAAATAATTTTTCTCCAAAATGCTTTTTTTTTGAAATGGCCTTTTCGCTCTCCGAAATGCCTTTTTGCTTTTCAAAATACCTTTTTCGATCCAAAATATAATAAACATTTTTCCTTTTGGGTATTTCATTGGTGCAACTATTCTACCAGCGGTTTTGTTTTCATTAATTTTCAAAAAATCAAGTTTTCAAGATTGGCCCCACTTATGGTAGTAGAAGATCTTCTGTAGAAAAAGATAAATATTGGGGTAAAATTTCATTTCACACAGGATAAAATTATTAAGTGCACATTCCAAGAAAAAGCTTGTTTTAGGAGAATTGAAGATGAGGGCTCATTCTTGGCGAGGTTTCATGTTTCCAATGAAAATTTTCTTTGAAAAAGGATTAAGATTGATAATATTAATTCCTGTGGCAATATTATCAACAAAACTGCCAGATGCTTTCGATTCTAGTGCAATATTGTTCATTTTTGAGGCACTGAATACTTTTTGGGTATGCATTTCCAAGGTGCCACCATAGAGAATAAAATCAGATCGTTGATTCCTGTGGAAGCCTGATATGCCATGTTATATCAGTAGATATTTTCTTTGGCATTTGTTCGTTGGTTCATTGTTGTTTCCGAGGAGAGACTTGCTTCTATTGGTATCTGAGTGGCCGACACCTTGCTTCCAAATGCATTTAATGAAAGAGGTGAAAACCTCTATAAATAATAATCAAATTTCCATTGTAAAGAGGAGGAGAGACATTTTGTAGAAAAAACTTATCAAGTTCTCTACATAAATAAGAGATATTTGGCTTCTGATTTTGCAATCGAATTTATGTGTGATTTCCTTATATTTTATGCATTTCTTTTTTATGCTCATATTTCTTATCTACTATTGAAATTTAAATTCTGCATCTGAGTTTGAATATTGCTGGTGAGGAAATGAGTTTTGGAATGCAATCCTAAAGGTTATTTGTGTAAGATTGTAAGTAACTTATGTTGCTCTCTTTTATTATATGCAATTTATATGCTTGAGTGGAATTCCTGCTGTTAATATTTCCCTAATATTACATTTTTGGTTTGTGGCCATATTTCCCATCTCTTTCTGTTATTTCCAATTTCTTTTCTGCATCCCTAGTCTTCAACCATTTTAGAATTAGTAAGGGAACCAACTCTTTCTAGAGATTGGTCCAGAGGACATATATTTACCTTGGCCTTTCAATGTTGGCCGAGTCTAGGGCGCACAAGTGATAATGTCTTGTACTTAGGTAGATTTGTGACCAACAGATTTCTAACATATTTCACCACAAGTATAAAAAATATGTCATTTTCTTACAACAATTTTTTAATAGAAGTGAGTAGAGCAAAATTAAAAAAAATATTGAAC
Source organism: Wollemia nobilis (assembly GCA_028583015.1). Classification (NCBI taxonomy): domain Eukaryota; kingdom Viridiplantae; phylum Streptophyta; class Pinopsida; order Araucariales; family Araucariaceae; genus Wollemia; species Wollemia nobilis. The sequence continues at coordinate 1,583,993 of JAQPPZ010016564.1, forward strand.
AATGAATGAACGACAACAAAATATATTATTTTCTTGTAGTTTTTTCTTAATTTAAATGAATTGAGTAAATTAAAAAATACACCTATCAAGGAATAGATGACTGCAAAATAACTATAGTTTCTACAACAAACATGTCCCTAGAAAGTGCTCTAAGACCACTTGTTATGAATCTCAATTCTCATTCATGAAAATCATTAACCAATTTGCAAAAATATTAAATAATACAACCACAATAAATAATCCACACAAGGATACTCAAATACATAAAATTTGAAAATATCCTTTATGTAGGGCCTTTTATGTCCACATTAGCCACTAATTTATTTATGGCTCAAAAATATGCAATACAATACTATATTAGTAAATACCTATCTTGTTATATATAAAAATATAATAGAAATAAAAGTATTAAAATAACTCACAATCATTTTTTTATTTAAACAATATAAAAATTAATGTATTTTGTCTAATTCGTTTCTTATGCAACACAATTAAACTAGATTATATAAATTATTAATATATAAATAATATATACAACTATAAACATAAAATTATTATTAAAAAAAAAAATGTTAAAAATTTAAAAATAACATATCAATTAAATTTAAAATAGTTGAAATTATTATTATTATTATTTTTGTATTTACATGGTGGAATCGGTAAAATAGTTGAAATTATTAATATTTATTAAAATTAGAAATTTTTTATTATTCTAATTACTTAACTATATATTTGAAATGTCATATTTTATATATAACTTAACTATAACTTATCTTAAAGGGGGGATTAAGACTTCTCTATGGGAAACAATTGTAGAAAGAGTTCAAAGAAAATGGTAGGATGGAAAGGAGTGCTTTTGAGCCAAGTAGGTAAAATTATGCCAGTTAAGTCTACTCCGTAGAGCATACCAATGTACTTTGTTTCTCTCTCTTCTAGATTATGGGAAAGATTATTTGAAATTTTGAAATTACTCAACAATCCTTTCTATGGTCTGATTTGATTTTGAGGAGAAGAAGAAATTCTCGCTTGTGGTGTGGGATCAAGTGTGCAGTAGGAAAGAGTTGGGAGGTCTGGGCTTAAGAAGAATGAAAATGTTAAATAGAGCACTAATAGCTAAACAGGGCTAGAGATTGGTTCAAAAAAATAATGTTAATTAGGTTAAAATATTGTCAACCAAATATTTAGGTAACACTAATAATTTTCTCATAGACTCATGTCTTGCCCTTGGCTCAACATTCTAGCATAACATTGTTAAAAACCACTCTTCTATCGTAAAGGAGGGAATATGGGTGTTAGATAATGGATAAATCATTGATTTTTGGAAAGACACTTGGGTAGCTAATAGACCATTAGAATCATATCCTCACCTGAGTGTAGTGGAATCAATCACAGGCCAAGATTTTGTGATGAAAGTATGTGACTTTATTAGCTCTATTAATGATAGAAAGTGTTGGAAATATTTTGTTCATCTTGGGATTTTGCAAGAAGAAGAAATTGTGTTAAAAAAATTTATGGACATCCTAAAGTGGATGGTCTTTCCTAACCAGGATAGGCCAAACATATTTGTGAGGGGGACTGAGAAGGATGATTGCTTTTCTGTTAAGTTAGAATACCTACTATTAGATGTTCCCTTTTATCCCTGCTTTCCCATTAGTAATATCTAGCTGAAGGGTATTACCCCCAAAGTTAATATTTTCTTTTGGTTGACGACTCAAGAGAATTTCCTTACATTGGATAATTTGTAGAAAAGGGGATTAGTTATCTTGAATAGATGCTACCTATGTGGTAGTTCTGAAGAATCACCTATGCACCTATTATTTGATTGTCCATTTTCTCAATCTATCTTCTCCCAGTTCTTGAGGACCATTGGTGTGGTTTGGATTTTTTTGAAGTTGTTGTTTGACTTGATCATTCAATGGAGGTCTCCCTTTTTATCTTTGTATCTTCAAGATTTTTGGTCCTTTGTTTTACCTCATGTTTGGTGATCAAGGTTATGTGTAAGGCGTCGAGCCCAAAATGTATTTATAAAAATTTGGTGAATCAGTTTTGAAATCTAGGTGAATAGTGTCCAAACACATGTAGAAGGTTCACTATTATTAGGGGTAATTTTGGAAATTTAAACTTAAAATGGTCAAATTATTATAAAATTGGGGTGAATTGACCCAAAACAAAATTGCATCCAAATTTTTTTGGCTAATGGGCAATGGTCAAGCGTCCCAAATATTAGCCATTTTCAAAATTTGAAAATCCTAATTTTAGCCAATTTGGCGATAAATAGCCACTATGCATAACCCTATTGGTGGTGTATTTGGAAGGAGAAAAATTCTAGAGCCTTTAAAAATATCTCCCATCTAGCTAAGTTTGTAATACTTTGAGTTGTTGTCACCATTATTGAAAATGTGGATGCAATCTCTTTAGATAAGGTCACTTTTATTGGGGAGTTGGCGGTGGAGTCGATTCTTAAATTTAGAGATTATTCTCATGACCATCTCCCTGAAGCTCCTTCCAGATAGACTACTTTTTTGGAACCTCCTCAACCTAGTTGGTTGAAGCTAAATTTTTATGGAGCTTTTAAAGGGAATCCAAGACCAGTCGATGCAGGGGGATTGATTAGAGACTTTGATAGGAGGATTTGGGGATTGGTTAGAGACTCTGATAAAATGATTTTGTTGTATTTCACTAAAAATTTAGATCATTAGACCAACCATTTTGTAGAGGCATGAACTCTCTTTTAAGGGGTTTATCAACTAGAAATTTTGAATGGCTTATTGAAGGGATTCCCTCAATATCATTAATATGATCAAAGGTGTTTAGGTCCCTTCTTGGATGATCATGAACAAACTTGATGAAATCCAAATATGAATTTTAATCCTTGAACCGATTGAGATTAATCATGTTTACAGGGAAGGAAATAGATCGACGTATTTTTTAGCAAACTTGGGACTTATGTAGGAAAGATGCATGATTTGGTAGGAGGATTTCCTAGATGGATTAAATCAAATAGACAATGAATCTCAAGGAGATAATTTGTGTTTTCAAATGGCTCTCATCTGCAATAGTAGATATCCCGTGGGAAAATTTGCTGAGCGCAGGAATCTATACATGAACCTCAACGCAAGAATCTATACCTAAACCATGGTCGAATTTCGATTTTGAATTATAAAAGAATTCACACCAAAAATAGCTATTGTTGTTGGTTTCTGCTTGACTATGTTTTTCGATAGGTATAGTCTCCTGCGTGAGACATGATGTCTTTTTTGGGGTTCTAGCTGTTGATAGCGAAAGCTCTAGTGTGTGGTTTTAGTTTGGGTTTGTCCTCCTCAGCTATTATGCATCTTTGTTGTTTGTTTGTTTCGTGGATCCTTTTTGGTTTGCTATGTTGATCTCTATATTCCTTGTATCCAGCTTGTTGGTTGATGCTAGGCTATTATGTAGCTTTGTTGATTGTTTGTTTCGTGGATCTTTTTGGTTTGCTATATTGATCTTTATATTCCTTGTATCCAGCTTGTTGGTTGATCCATCTTTGTAAGGCACCTTTCAAAACCCATTCTTTCATTTTAAAAAAAATTAAAACTTATCTAATATGATTTTTATAATAAAATTTGTTATGCCTGATAGTCATCAATCTCAACGTGCAACATTTAATATGATTTTTATAATAAATTTGTTATACACGATAGTCATCAATCTCAACGTGCAACGGAAGAGCTTTATGGTTCACTGATCTTATTCTTTTGGCTGTGATATTCTTCAACAGTAGACAAAAAGCCATGAAACATTCAAGAGTTCCACCTTTAACATTCCAAGCACATAGTATTACTAAGAATTTTTCTTGTTTTTAGCGTATCATTATTATTTCAGCCTTGTGATATATTGCCTCTATGATTGCCCTTTAAAAGACCACGTTTTCAAGCAGTAAAATTATTCTACAACATGAGGAAGGGGCCTGTGACTTCTGTTTTATGATCCGGTAAACTTGTCTGAGAACAATATAAGAATCTCAAGGATAAATGAATAAACCAACGAAGTGTTCATTAACCATGATGTAGATGCATATAACCATGCTAGGCTACTATGTAGGTCGGATTATCAAGAGCTAGCTAATCCATGAGCAGACAAAGGTCTATACAAAAGAAGGTCGCTAATGTGACAGACATATCGCCACGCTAGGAGTTACCCAAGGCCAAGCAGGTTGGGCACAAACCACCTGTTATGGGGCTTACCTCATAGTTTTCGAATAATTGAGAATTCCAGGGATTCAAGCTCATTCACCCTTCTTTTCTTTTCAAAGGGTAGGGAAAGGGATTTTATTGCTTTTCTTGCTTTCTTTTGAACTTTGCTTATTTTTCTTTTTCTTGATAATGCTTGTAACATTGTTGTCATAACATTTTTCTTTTCTCTCTTTCTTGAATGTTTCTTTTCTTTTTATTTTTCTTTTTCTAGGGATACTTGCTCAGATTAGCTGTAGAGCAAGGGATTTTTATTCTGGGTAGGGGTGAGCTTGTCCTTTTGCCAATTCTCAAATATTCTAGACCATGTGCATGATAGGATAGCAAGGGAAACTTTTCACTCAAGAAATCAGTTCTACTATGTAGCAAAACATGGAAATTACAAATGTAATCATTTTATTGTGAAAAGATGTGCTTGGTTTAAGTAAATACCAAGATCAATTCTCTATGCTCAAACTTTATTTAATTTATTTTTGTGAACTTTGATATAAGAGAGATTAGTAATCATGCCAGATAAAATCAAGATATTTATTGTGTGAGTGTGCAAGTGAGGGATGCCAAATAAATGCTAGTTTTATCCAAAATAAGTTGAAACATATAACTGCAATAATTGTAAGAAAATAATGATTTTGAGAAAGTTTTGAGAATGTTGACTCTCTCTTTATTCTGTATATTGTTTTGGTTTCGAAAGATTCAAGCATATAGCTATTTTTGGATTTTTATGTTGATTTTTGTTTTAAAGAAAAAGGAACTTTACAAAATAAATGCAATATATATTTTTGAAGATTTTATGAATGTTTTTGAGGTTTTTGAATAAATTGAAAGAAATACAAGATAATGATTTTGAACAAATATATACATGGATGAAATAATCAGATTTATGCATAATAACGTTTGAGATGTAAAATATTCATGGGTTCTTTAAGTTCTTTACCATCTAAGGTAGACAATTTATATGCTCCTGATTCAAATTTTGCAGTAATGATGTATGATTCAAATTTGTATTCTTTTGATTTTCTTTTAGAACAAGATCACCAATCTCAAAGGATCGATGACGAACTTTCTTATTATATGCTCTTTTAAGCTTGTTTTGGTATGCACGGAGATGCTCTAAAGCATTGATGCATTTTTCTTCTAGGAGTTCCAGCTTGACTGAGTCTGCCAGCGCGATATTCATCTCCTACTTCGGTGTCTTGAAGTAGCAGAGCCAAGGAAGGAACTTCTAATTCAAATGGAAAAACTGCTTCGACACCATATACCAAAAAAAATGGTGAAGTGCCCGTGGGGGTTCGAACACTAGTTCGATAAGCCCATAGGGCTGGATATAATTGAATATGCCAGTCACGACCAGTTTTATTGACTAGTATTTTGAGAATTTTGATTAGATTTTTGTTAGAAGCTTCTGCTTGACCATTACCCTGAGGATAATAGGGGGTAGACCAGCGATGTTGAATCTTATATTTTTGACATAATTTTTTAACATCTTTATTTTTGAATGGAGTTCCATTTTCAGAGATGAGATTTGCAAGAATTCCGAACCTACAGATGATTTGATTAAAAATGAATTTAGAGACCTGTGAACCAGTGCAGGAAGCTAAAGGCATAGCTTCAACCCACTTCGTGAAATACTCAGTGGCGGTTATGATGAACTTATGTCCATCAGAAGACATAGGATTAATTTTACCAATAATATCCAAGCCCCATTTAGAAAAGGGCCAAGGAGAAGAAATAGCCTGCAGCTCTTGTGCAGGCGCATGGACAAGGTTAGCATGTTTTTGACACTTGTCGCAATGGCGCACATATTCATGTGCATCTATTTCCATGGTAGGCCAAAAGTATCCTATCCGAAGGAGCTTTTTAGCAATGACTCTACCACTAAAGTGTCCTCCACAAGATCCATCGTGGGATTCACTTAAGGCTGATTTAGACTCTTCTAAATTTAAACATATTAATAGGATACCTTCAAAATATCTCCTATATAAAGTATTGCCAATGATTACAAATCGACTTGCTCATCGACGTAATAATCGACGCTGGTTGCGATTAGAATTAGCAGGGAAAGTCCCATTTTGGAGGAAATCAAATATGTCTGTATACCAGAGTTCAGGAGTGGTTTCCTTGATTAGAAACACATCCAAAGGCTCTAAGCATGACTTATGTGAAGCGGGTTCCTAAAGTCGACGAATGATGATAGTGGCATATTCATCGTCTAACTCCAAGGGCAAGAGATATGCAGCGGCGGCCATGGCGTCGGCTGCACGGTTGCTAGTTCGAGGAATGGCTTCCAAGGTAACTTGATCAAACAAGGCCATTAGTTGTAAAACATAGGCCTTATATGGGCGAATTTTATCATCTCTGGTCTGATAAACTTCATTAATTTGGTTTATAACCAATTGGGAATCCCCAAAAACTAAGAGGTTTTTAATTTTAAGCGCTAAAGCAGCTCGTAATCCAAGGATTAGAGCTTCATACTCAGCAATATTGTTGGTGCAAGCAAAGGTTAGTTTGAATGACAGAGGAATAAGATGTTTTTGTGGAGGTATTAAAATAATACCCGCACCAGACCCACTCATGCATCGGGCTCCATCAAAGTATAAGGACCATTGTTCAACAAGGTCTACATCTAATTGAAGGCATTCATCAGGAAACTCGATAATGAGGGGATGAGTAGACTCTAAGGGTGCAGCAGCTAATTAATCTTCTATGATTTGACCCTTAACAAACTTCTGTCCTATGAAGGTGAGATCAAACTCACTTAGAGCAAGAACCCACTTGGCTGTGCGACCCGATATATAAGGTCAACTCATGAGATATCTTAAAGGATCATATTTGGCAATGACATACATTTTTTGGCTAAGCATGTAATGTCATAATTTTTGCGTAGCAAACACGACTGCTAGACATAACTTCTCTAACGCTGTATAGCGGGTTTCATAACTGATGAAGGTGCGGCTAATGTAATAATTAGCACGTTCTCATTTTTCATCATCAAGCTGAGCTAACATAGCTCCTAAGGAATAATCTGAAGCAGAAATATATAAAAGAAATGGGCGATCAGATTTAGGCGATGAAAGCACCGGAGGGTTAAGGAGATATTGCTTGAGAAGTTCAAAAGCTTCTCTACATTCTGTGTCCCAATTAAAGGGGACGTCCTTCTTAAGGAGTTTAATAAAGGGACCAGTTTTGTCCACCAGCTTATCAATGAAGTGACGGATAGCTTGAAGTTTACCTTGTAAACTTTGTAATTCAGATATATTAGTGGGTGCGGGCATATCAGTGATAGCCGCAATTTTGAGAGGGTCAATTTCAATACCACGTAAAGAAACTAAAACTCCTAATAACTTGCCGGATTTAACTCCGAATATACATTTTGCTGGATTTAATCGAATGAGATATTCTCGTAATCGATTAAAAACTTTTCTTAAATCGTCTAAATGATGATCTTCAATAAGAGAGCGAGCTATAATATCATCTACATAATAATGTAGGATATCGTGCATCATATCATGAAAAATGTAGGTCATAGCCCGTTGATAAGTTGCCCCGACATTCTTTAGGCCAAAGGGCATCACTTTCCAGCAAAAGGTACCCCAGGGGGTAATGAAGGCTGTTTTAGCCTGGTCTTCAGGAGCTATCCTGATCTGGTTATAGCCATAGAATCCATCCATTAAGGACATCATCCCACTTTCGGTAGTAAAATCAATAATTTGATCCATATTTGGAAGAGGAAAGTCGTCTTTAGGGCATGCAGCATTAATATCTCTGAAATCTATGCAAACCCTAACTTTGGTGGCTTCTTTCTTGGTGACTGGAACTACATTGGAGATCCATTCAGCATAATCAATAGCTTGTATGAAGATAACATTCAAGATTTTTTCTAACTCCCCTTTGACTAGCAGAGCCACTTTGGGATGCATTTTTCTAAGTTTTTGTTTAATAGGTTTAGCATCCTGATGGACCACTAGATGGTGCATGACTACAAAAGGGTCTAGACCTGGCATATCTTCATATGTCCAAGCGAAGACATCTTCATACTCTTTAAGAAATGCAATGTATTGTTCTTGTTTTTCTTGACTTAGTTCTGCTCCAATGTTGATTATGTGAGGGTTGTCCTCAGTTCCAATATTAATTTTAATGACATTTTCTACCTCCATGTGTAGATCTCTTTCAAAATTAGGTGGGGCAGGTGAAACGCCCAACTCTTGTAACTCTTGTAAAGTTAATTTAGATAATTTGTTCGAGGGCTCGGTGGCCTCAAGTTGAGCTATGGTTGGTATAGAACCATCAAAATAAAACCCGTTGTACAACATATCTTCAACAGAGACATCATGGAAGATATCTCCTTCCAACTCTTCATTGGGGTCAGCAATCATTTCAGGGTATGCTATGGATAGCATGTTGCATGAAAATGATGGATTTTTAAGAGGTAAATCAACATGTCTATCCAAATAGTCTTGATACCATATGAGATGGTCATCATCCTCACAAGGAATGGGTTGACCCTTACTAGGTAATAGGCCCACACCACATCGGGCAGGCCATGGTTCTACCTCGAAAGGTTCTTTCATGCCATTTTGGAAAGGTCCTAAGCCTTTCCCTTTATATCCCATTTTAAGCATCATGGGTTTAGCTTTAATATAATCGTTGGTAAAATAGCACCGAGCATATCCATAATGATGGGTTTTGATATTCTGAGGGATTCTTCCCCAGTCATATCCTTTGTACATGAAGGCGCAACTCCCGACTTGGTAAGTACTTCCCATAGGTTGTGGGAGGCCCAAAATACGAGGAGATGGTCGCAATTGATTTAAAAGGTCTGAATCTTGCATGAAAGAATTCATTTTTTTTGATATTAAGGTTGTAGATAAATTTGGTAAAAGATCATCAGAAAGGGCATAAGATGTAGAAGGCTTATTACCTATGTTTTGATATGTGGAAGGTATGATAGATGTGTTTGAAGGTTTTGAATTTATGGGATTAGAACTTGAAGAATTGGTTGTAGTTTTAAGAGATTTTTGAAGTCCTACAGTAAGTTATTTAGAAGGTGGTTGATCTATATGGGAAGATGAAGTTAATGGAGGAGGAATAGATGAAATGATGGGTTTATATTTCACAATTTTAGATGAAGAAGAACTAGGATATGTGGATGACAGAGCAGGGCAAAATTGCACTCCAACTGGTTCTGCCAATGCGCACATATCAAAAGGTCTAGGGTCACCATGAATAGTGACCAACTGATTTTTAAACTCAAACTTAACATATTGGTGTAAAGTTTATGGGACTGCTCGCATGGCGTTAATACAAGGGCGACCCAAAAGTATATTGTACGATGTTGGGCAATGTACAATGAACACAGTTGTCTCAAGGGTTCTAGGACCAACTTGCAATGGGAGGGTAATGACTCCACACGTTTCTTGTGTTTCGTCATTAAAGGCTTTGATAATCATATCAGTCTTCTTCATTTCATCACTTCTAAAACCAAATCGTTGGTAGAAGTCAAAGGTGCATATGTTTAGAGATGAGCCATTATCAATCAGGACTCATTTGACAGCTACATCCCCAATTAAAGTTGTAATATACAAGGGATTATCCTTGTGTAAACTGTGTTGTGGGATATCTTTATCCCGAAAGTCAATACAATCAATCTCTCGCGTGATGATAGTATTGGCCATAGCTTCGGGTTGGATGTTTTGAGGTACCATCATTTGGCTCAAAGTAAGCATCAATTCATCCCTATGGGTGGGGGAGGATCTTAATAAATCTAAAAGGGAGATTCTGGCGGTGGTATTAGACAATTGCTCATTAATGTTGTAAGGGGGTTTAGTTTGAACAATAGGAGCATGATTTCCTTTATTAGGATTTTTTAGAACAAATGGAGCTGATCCATCATTCTGGTTTGGTTCTTGTTGGGGATTTTGAGCTTGTTGTCGAGTGATGACTCCGATGGTACCTACAATGTTATAGTGATGACGTTGAAATGGTCTCGGTTGAGAGTTTATGGCTTGTTCATAAGGAAGGACTTCATTAGAAGAAGGTCGAGTAGTGACTCTTCTAGGAAATGGTTCTTCTGGAACATTAGCATTTGTGATAGGTTGAATATGATCTGATTCGTTTTCAGAACTATTCGATTGAATGGTGTCTACTTCACTCTCACTATCTGACTCTATATCGCTAGAATCAGAAGTTTGAAAATTATGTAAGAGCCTGGTTGTAACCAGGGATAAGGTTGTGTCGAATGTGTGAGAGTCCTGAACAGGTAATTGTCCACTGATGGTTCCTACATATCGGGTAGGAGGGGGAACATTGTGATGTTCAATTTGATTGGCTATCTCTTTACCATGTCTTGGTAAAGGGTGTTGAAATATGTCTAAAGTTTGATTGGCATTCTGATTTTGATTTTGGGGAACAGTATTTTGGGTATTATTAGGAGGGTTTTGTTTAGGTTGGAAGTCTTGCACTTCCATTTCATTATTGTTAATCAAATCTTGTATTTTATGTTTCAATATCTTACAAGCGTTGGTAGAATGTCCAGGACCTCTATGAAAATCACAGTGCAAATCAGCTCTATATCCGGGTATGCTTGGGTCAGGTTCCCGGATAGCTGGCAGTTGGATTAAACCTCTTTCAAGAAGTTGAGGTAAAATAGTTGATAAAGGTTGGTTTAATCTAGTGAACTCTCGAGGAGGCTTATTAGGAGGTTTCAAGATGAATTTTTTTGTTGTTTTTGTTGCATTGATATTAGCAACATTTCTGCTGTCAGTGACTCCATCACCGACAACCTATTTGTTTTTATATTGATTTCTAGATGTTTTCTCATCATCCTTCTTTCTAAGTTGGCCTCTCCTAATGAGGGCATCTTCTACCCTTCGAGCTAAGTCTATAGCTTGATCGAAGGTAGTCAAAGTAGCTATTGATAGCTCATAAGAAAGTTGTTCTTGTAAATTGTTAATGAAAATATCTAACATTTCCCTATAGGGTAGCACAAAGTGCAGTTTTCCTGTCAATTGTCTCCATCTTGCTAAGAAATCAGCAAAACATTCATCTTTATCTTGTTTTAAATTGTATAGGTCTTTAATAGTTACATGCCTCTCGATGTAGGCACTAAATTGATGAACAAATGACTCAGCTGTTTCTTCAAAGTTTCTTAAAGAATGAGTGGGCAATTGATAATACCACTCTAACGCCATTCCACCTAAACTTTTGGGGAACATTTTTAGTAATAGCAAGTCGTTATGCGATATGTCGTGACATGCTATCCTAAACATGCGAAGATGTTCTATGGGATCTTTGGTTCCTTTATAGATAGGCAGGACGGGCATGGGAAAATGTTTAGGGTATGGTTGAGCTACCACTATGGGATCCAATGGTTGGATACAAATCTCTCGATAATTATACGAGGGACGGTAGGGATCTATCTGGTCCATACATGAAGCCAATTGTTTCACCATAGCTTCCAAACTACTAGTTTGCCCCCCATATTGATTCGGTGGGGCATTGCCATAAGTGTTATGGGCGTAGGATGGAGGAACATGCAGATTAGATGCCATGTTACTATTGTGTAAAACATTGGTAGGAAAAATATTATGGAGGAGTTTTGAAGTTGGATTGTGTTGTATTGTAGATTGTTGAAAGTTTGTATTTGGCTTTGTTTCAGATTTTTGTCTATTTAAAGCATTTTGCTCAATAGTTTGGAGGAAGGAAGTAGTGAAGGGAATTTTATTTTGTGCGGGAGTGATTTTAGGTTGAGTACCAGGTTGCTTAGGAGGTTGGGTAACCTGTTGTTTGGTCATGGCTTGGGCTATAGTGACCATATTCACATTAGATGGTCCACCCTTATCACTTTCTTGATCAATGAAAGACAAGGGATTAGTTTGCATATCAAGCACCCGTTCTAAGGCTGTTTGAGCATCACTAATTTCCCCTTTATCAATACGGACTGCCACATTAAGGACGTCGATATGTTGATTAAGAAATTTTTGAAAATGTTCTACGTTGTCAAAAGTAATGCCTCCATTTGGAGCTATTCTATGGGACGAAGATTCTTTAACACTTCCTTCTTGTTCCTTATCTTCACCTAAGTCTTCATCTGATTGACCTAGAGTTTCACCTTCCGGATTTGTATCTCCAAGAAGGACATTTGGGTTTTCGAGTTGTATTTTGTAGCCAATCTTCTCCTTCTCCTAAAATTTCTTTACCATTCCTAAGTTTAGTCATGGTGCTAAGTTTTGATTTCAGCAAAATATATATATATTTATATATATATATATGCAACAAATTAAAAGGTATATATTTATATATACCTAATGCAATATTGTAAATGAAATGTTTAAGTTTTTTTACTATGTTTTTTGATTTTTTTTATTTTGATTTTTAGTTTTTCTTTGAAACAATATAATAAAGACAGCAAATGAAACAATAAATGCACACAATAATAATAAGGCTGAAAGTAGATGAACTAATCTTCTATGAATAATTTATGAATATCATTAATTGGTTCAAGCTGTTCAGGGGTCATGAAATGTTCTTCTTCAAATTGAAAGTTTTCTTTTAAGAATTTTATGAAAAGGGCTATGGTGATATTGTCTATCTCAAATCCCGGTTGGAAATAATAATTCTCATGAAAATATTTACAATATAACATAGCTCTAGGAGTTTTGTTCCATCTTCTCCTAACTATAATATCATCTTCTAAGGAATCTATATGAACTAGAAATGGGCGCACTATAACGGTGCTTTCAAGATCTTCCCTGAAAGTTAAAAATTTTGCAGATACAAGAGCTCTCCTATAGGCTAGCCACCTATGGCAAGCTCTCTGAAGTTCATGATAGAACACTAATTGATGAGGATCCAGGATTCTATCCAAGACTAGCCTCTTAATCTGTTTAAGTTGTGTGGACCTAGATGAAATGATACTAAGTCTCCTGATAAGCTCGTCCCACAAGGATTGATTTCTACTTGCTTCAGGGACACTAAGGACAGAATTAACTTCTATGGCCGCTAATTGGTTTACTACGTTTATAGTAACTGCTAACCTCTTTTTAGGAGCTACCATCTAAACATGATTTTGAACCTTAAATGTTTTTTTAAAATGCATCTAAGTTTTAGTTGTTCTAATTTTTTTTTTTTTTGTCTTTGTTTGTTTTTGTTCAAAAGGTTATGATGCATTCACGTCGGGTTCACCAAAATGTATCGCTCCAATTTTTTCGCACCCCTACCTTCATGCTATTGGATCCACACCCGGAAGGAGGATGGGAAAAGGATGGTGCGGTACCTCGAACGAGAGGACTTTGCGAAGGTCCCGCCTCTCAAGGGAGGTGCATTTTGGTGATTTTTTGACGGATGGTGGGTTCACCAGGAAACATTTGATGGTAGTTTCCACGCCTAGGTTTTGGGAATGAGTTTTGATGAGTTTGTTTTATTTTTAAACATTCATCCTAGGTTTTGCCGAATGATTCTAACTTAAACTACATGAAAATGCAATTTAAATGCATACAACAAACAAAAAGGAAAACAGAAACAAAGAATTTGCGGGAGGCCAATGAATATTACCTGATCCGGAAGTCTGATGGAGTTTTTAAAGCTTGAAGCAGTCTGGATCATCTGCAATTCAACAGAATCACCTTCAATTTGATAAAATCATCTAAACTAACAAGATCGTCTGCAATCTGACGAATTTGTCAGACGAATTCATCAGAGACCTGCAAAACAGCAAACAGATGCAAAATACAAGAAATTCTATTTTGCAAATAGGGGAAAACTATATGAAACAGTAATATGAGTGTTGAACAATATACAAGAACAGAAGTAAATGCAAATAACTGTGTTTAGATAGCAGAATATGATCTTAATATGCAAACTAGACAAAATGGGTGAACTCCAAATGCAATATAGTATAAAAACTAAATAAACAATCTAATTTATAGCATAAAATGAAAGAAAAAAGAGACAGAAGAGCAAACTCCAGGCACTGATTGCCTCGATGTGTGCTGTAGTCAAAATCATCTCGCATCAGTACGAGATCGTCCCGAATTTGACAAGATCGCCTTCGATCTTGATAGGTTTGTCGGCTGCGATAGGTGCTGGCTCCGACTGAAAACCAGTGGTGTACCTGCAATGAAATGACTATAGGACTAATGCAAAATATGAATTACGATGTTTTAGAGCATAAGGGTTCAATTTGCATAAAAATTCAACCAGGGGTTGGGGAGGGAAAAGTCTTAGAGTTAAATAGGCATAGGATAGTTGTTGGGAGGTTGGAGATCATCCCAATTTGGGAGATCTCCAACGGGGGAAGGGTCCCAACGACGCAGACACGCTTCTTCCTGGATTGGAGACCCGTTGGAACGGATTCCAACTATGCAAATTTACTTTTGCGACAAAATCATCTGGACGTTCTAGTCCAAACGAAATCATCAAATCTGGGGCGATATCGTCTGATTGGAGACGATATCATCAAATGGTCAAAACAACTACTAAAAATGGTGCGAAAAAGGAGGAAACGGGTTTCTCGACGGTTAACGGGCGGTTTGGGAGGTTAAATTTGAATTTAAATTTATTTACTAAGGTGAATGTAATTATTCCAATTTTACTGCGCCAATTTTAGGGTGCTACAGTAATGTTTTGATCCTTTCTCCTTTAGTATTCTTGTTGATTTTTAACTTTAGTCTAGGCCTTCTTCTAAATAATTTGAAAGTCTTGAGGTATTCTAAAGTTTGGCTAATTCCTTGCCAAAACTTTCTCTCTTGGACTTTTTGTTATATTACAACAATTATCCCAAGTTCTTTACTATCGGGAACTTCTCCTCGATAGTTAATTTCTCCAATGATTTCTTCTAAGAACTCCTTTAATAACCTTCTTTGAATATATAATAAGGCTTTTCAAGACAT
Source organism: Wollemia nobilis (assembly GCA_028583015.1). NCBI lineage: Eukaryota > Viridiplantae > Streptophyta > Pinopsida > Araucariales > Araucariaceae > Wollemia > Wollemia nobilis. The sequence goes on from JAQPPZ010016564.1 coordinate 1,599,108, forward strand.
ATCCTTATTTCTCCTCTAGACCTCACCAAGGTCTTCAATATTATAGCTTATTTGGTCTTCCAAATGATATATTTTACTCAACCTTATGTTGTGGAAGTGTTGGTAGTAAGATATTCTTTTTGGATCTCTATAATCTACTACTGCTATAATCTGGAATAGGATATTTGATGGTGCTTATTTACTTCTATAATCTATAGGCTTTAATGGATATCACCAACCTTTGATATTATTCTAAACTCTTCTCTCATTTATCTTGAATCAATAGTAAGGCTACTATGGCCTTTTCTTCTTTTGCACTCTTCAGGTCTACAATCTCTAGTAATGGGATATTTTCTCAGGTCTCTAAAATATCCAATCTTCTACTTGTTGATACAAGTGCTGGAATAATTCTAATGAATATATTCTTCCTAGCTCTATGTAGGAAGTTTCCCAACTTTCTCAAAATTTCCTTTTCCTGCAACAAGATGTTAGAAATTGGAATGGAAAAATCTATAATTCTAGAGATGACAAATCTTTGCTGGTTGATTTGTCAATCTAGTGTAATTTATCTTGAGTTCTAGTCTTCACAAGTTTTTTTGCAACCCTATGGAAAGACTCTACCCAAATGTAATCTAAAAAATTCTATAAATGATATTTTTGGATTTCTCTCAATCTCACATGTGGCTCTCCCTATTTTTTGATTGATCTACCATGGCACTCGAAGTAGATCCTAAATGATCTACCATGTGCTCTAATACCACTATTATCTTTTGATGAGATGATATTGTAGGGAATGCAACCACAAGATGCAAGATAACTATAAACTAATGGTACAATAATATATAGGAAAATTATGAGATGAACATCTACAAATAGCTCAAAAATATGCCTTTAATGAAAGTGATGAAAATAGTACAATGCTATATAATGGAGTACATGAACAATCCATGAAAGGATATGAAGGACTACATTGTACCATACACTCTCTATACTACTACTACTTATGGTCCTCCTTAAAACACTCACTGTGAGGCATTTATATAGGAAGATAGATTTCTTGCCCCTTACTCTACCTATCTAATTGATGTACAAGTGGACTCCTTGTAAATTTACAACTTGGAAATTTGATACTTGTGAATTTATCACAATACTTGAAGTAACTAGCTAACTTTACCCTAACGTAAACTCCTACTCTAGTTATGTATCAAAGGTGGTACATTTACATGACCCAAATGATGTAATATACTCTAGCATTAGAGAGTTATTACAAACAGTCAAGAAGAGATACAATTTCATAAGACTAAAGGCAAAAATTTGGTGAATCAAATCACCAATACATCCACCATATTTAGAGGTTATTAAAGGTAAGCAACTTAGGTTCAAAGGGTTCATTAATTGAAAAATCGTATTAAGTTCATTACTTGGCTTCATTAAGCACCTTATTAGAATATATAAGTTGCAAGGATAAAGTTACATTTTATAGTCTTCAAGGGAAGAGCAAAAGATAGTTCTTGTTAAGGGTTATTACCTACATATTAAAATGGAAGTTATATATTTTTTGAAAGAAAGAAAAATATCATTTTCCTATTATCTAGTTATATAAAAGAAGATTACATTAAGTTTCAGATATTATAGAAGCATTGAAGAGTTCTTTAATAGCTATCATTAGTGCATATTATAAGTTACTTTTAATAATTAATAAGGAGAATATTAGTTGCATGATTATTAGCAGTTGTAATATATTAGTTTCTCTTAAATATTATTAGAAGTGCACTAAGTGAAAGAAAAACTAGTGCAAGATTAAGCCAACTTAAGGGAATATTAGTTGCATGATTATTAGCTTGGAATCATTGTTAAGTTATCCAAGCAAAGGAGAGAGTTTTCTAGTAAATAAGACAACATCAAATCATCCATTGCATACAAGGATTAGTACAGAGAAGCCACCATCAAAACCAGCAGAAATAAATCTTGCAAAAGAGATTTGAAGATCTCAGATATAGGTGCAAAATCAATTTATTCTATTCTATCTATTGTAAAGCTATTTATATTACTTGCTTTCACCATAATCTCTTGTCCTAGGTAACAAAAGAGAATAAAGTTTGAGTGTATCAAGGACATGTCCAACATCAGCAAGAACCATCACAAAGTAGTTGATAGAAGAGAAATATTTGAGTAAGGTTGAAGATCCATCAAGAGGCTCACATTAGTGTCTAATGACACCCTTATCAATCACTGAATAAAAAATCCATAGCAATGTATACCTATAGCATCAAGGCAAGTGTAAGGAGATCATTTACCAACATGAAATATGACATCAAGGAGGACAACTCATTACAGTGAAAGGTAGGAAGATATAGAAAAAATAAGGTATTACCAAATGTGTATTATGGAGGAATTTCCAACTAGAGGAGTGCCATATAGCCATCATCGAAGCGCCCATCGAATCACCATTGAATTGGAGCAGAGGGATAACACTTTCTTTTACCTAAAGGAAGTTTTGAGGGTAAGAAAATAGTTATGCATATGTTGGAAAAAGAGTATATAATATATGTTGGAGGGAACCATTTCATGCAAACAAAAGTTTTACCACTTATCACAACTGACAGAGCATCCATATATTCCCCAACACCTTCAAATAAACAAAACACTCACTCCTTGAGCGTTAGAATAATTATTTGGGTGTTACAAAAGCATCATTATCATAGTTGGGAATGAGAAGTATTACAATATATTATAAGCCATGCATGTGTCATCATAAAGAGTGTTGAAGCTCACAAACCATATGATTATCACCTCAGGAAGCATTAGAAAAGACAAAGGGTTATTCAAAAGCTTAAGCCATGTGAAAGTCATCCAAAGGAGCTCATAGCTACTTAAGTGCTCAAAAACTAAGTCCAAGGAGACACAAAAATATCTAAAAGAAGATAATAAAGAAGATACAACGACATCCAAAGAAGACACAGTGAAGTCCAAGGAAGAATTCTTTATTTGGATTCAAGGAAAATAGCAAGATGCTATTATCCACCAACATTGCTGAGAAGAGCATTGAATGCTCAATACCATAAGTGAAGACGAATATTATTGGAGGAAGGAATAGAATTGAATGCTCATCTTAATACGATGAACACAATGTCCATAGAGGCATTTAAGAGAGAGAAATCTTAAGCTACCCGATGTACTGCATTACTAAGGTTATTTTGGTATTAAATTTACTTGCTTTAATTAAAGTAACATTGGAGTTATAAGGTGCTACATATATGGTCAAATTTACTACTATGTTAGAATAAAAAGCATCAACCAAGCATTAGTAATTAATAAAGCAAGTCTATTTTTAGGTATTATTATTGAAGTACATTATAATATTATAATATTTACAAATAACTAAGTAGGAGATATAAGGTTGTCAACATTGGTAATATCAAATATAAATTTGCAAATACTATTAACATTATTTTCTAATATTCTAAAAGTAGGGAGTTATAAGGCATACTACACAAAATTATAGATACTTGGAATTAAAAAAATTAAATTATTAAATAGAGAAGCAAATCCATTGCTTACATATAGAGTTGTAACAAATTGGTAACACTTGTCTCATACTCATACTAAGGAGATAAAAAAATTCAACTATAAGAACTCCATTAGAGCATACTTCATTAGAAGAGATAAGGTAAAATTGAAGGTTGATTATTATTCTCAAAATATTACAAAATCAACTCAAAAGGAGAATTGATCATCATCTACAAATTATTGATGGGTAATGTTGTCGATGTTATTACTAACCTTAAGGTTTGTTATTATCCACCTACCTACCACCAAAATCCACCAATATTGACACCACATATCATGTTCAAACTCTTTCCCCTCATTCCACCATAATATCTACATCTATGATTGATATACAATAATATTTTCAAGCTAAGCACTTTATCAAGCATATTCTAATTCTACTAGGGAGACATAAAAAATTCAATAAAACTTGATAATAAAAGGATTTATCAAGTTTGATCATATATCAAATCATTTTAGGAGAGATAAATATTTCTACAAAACCTAAGCTTGAAAGGATTTATCAAATTCATCATACTCAAACTAGGGAGACATAATGTAGACTACTATCAAGTATTTATCAAAGTATCCTTGAAATACATAATGACTAAGGAATTCCACTGTTTTATCATATAAGAAAGATGTCAACCTTAAAGGATACAATGAAAAATAATATGAAAAACACCATTAGACAAGAAAGAGAAAGTTTCATAAAAAATAGAATCAAGAATTTACTTATAAAGTCTGAAGGAGACATAGACCTTATCTCAAAAAGGATTCATAGTGAAGTATTCAAAGATAATTTTGAAACCATGGAATATTATCTGCATACATGACATAATAAAGCAATTGATAATGGAAAGAGTAACATTCAAATTCCTTTAGAATTTGGTAGCATATTATACATGGCACTACCTACATTCAAATATTACAAGGATGGGAATGTACAACAAAAAAAATTGAAGTGTGTGTGTGTGTGAACAAGGATGAGAAGAAAATATGTGTGTGAAGTAGAAGTGTGATCACTACAGAGTAGTGAGTAGGTACAATGTAGTTTCCATTAGAGTTATGGAGTTTTCATTTCCTCCATTACATTGTATTGTACTATTTTTGTAACTTTCCATTAATAACATATTTCATTCTTGTTGCATAATTCTATTATCTTACTTTTTTGCATATTTTACATCTTGTGATTTCTTTCCCCCATAGCATACATTATCAAAAGCTAACAATTTGAAAGCCTCTGATGATATTGAATACCTGTAACATAGACATAGATAAAAAAGTTAGGAAAATAAGAAAATCAAGCAAAGAGAAATATAAAACCCTAAGAAAAACACACCAAACATACTATGCTAAGAACAAGAGTTAACTATATCCATTGCTTATGCAACAACATAGAATGTCAAGTGTGTTAAGAGTAAACATGTCCCACCACCATTTTATAGTAAGAGGAATGCACCATATATTTAAATAAAGAAAAACAATTCTTTTATTAAGCACTTTGCCTTTATCTTTTACAAATATTCCCTCCAAGGGCTTAAAAATGAATATTTTGAGATTTGGAGAAAGATATCTTATACAATAACAAATGGCACCTCAAATAATTTCTTGTTTCTACAATCAAGTGTGAGATGGATTTTTTGTGACCATCATAAGCTTTAGACCACTTAAAATATTTGCACACAAGCCCACAAAAGTTGTTAGTAGCATCTATTTGGGTATTTCTAGATAAGACCCAAATCCAAGGAAATTACTTATACAAAATTTACAAAAATTTGCTACACACATGTGTAGATGGTGTGGTCCTAGGAACCACAAGGAAGTTAATTATCCTAAGAAATAAAGTACAAGTGGCTCATAGAATGTTAATTTCTTAGATATTGATGTACCTTAGTTAAGGAAGAAGTAAACAAAAAGGAAGCACTAGTCATGACACGAAATCAGGCTAAGAAAGATAATTACCTAGTACCTGCTAAGGAGAAGGAGAGATGGTAGGATGTGAAAAAGGTAATTATGAAAGAATTGTAGAAGGCTAAAAACATAAGGTTGGCAAATCAGAAAGAATTAAAGAAGCCAAGTGGTGCAAAAGATAAAGCATTAGTGAATAATCTAGAAACACAAGTTCTAAATACAACAATAGAAATTGAAATGGCTAGTTTGTTAGAAGCCTTACCATCCTTACATAAGGCAATAGGGGATGATATGCAATCAAAAAAGGTGATGGAATTCTAGAGTGAGCCAATGCATGAAGTAGAAAAGAATGATTACTTTATGGATCCAACCATATTGATGATTGATATGGGAAAGAAACCAAAATTGGTCCATATAGATACAATGGGACATAAGTTAACACAAGTTACTATGGTGACCCATACGACATTGAGCCTAAGGGGTTATTGAAAGCATAGAAGGTAATAATAGCTGACCAAGAATTTATCTTAGATTTCATTGTGATTACAATGTAGAAGCCTACATTTTATGCACTATTAGGGAGAGGTTGTTTGTGAGCGGCTAAAATTAATCACAGCTAGGGAAAATATTAGATCACATTCAAGAAAGTACAACATAAGTTTATGATCAACCTAAAAAATCAAAGGATCAATGAGGATTTCACTACAATAGATGAATCAAGAAGCTGTTCAAGTGAAGAAGAGCAACATGAACCCAACAAAGAAGGGATGTTGTACCTTGAGGAATGTAGTGATGATGAATCTCAATCTAGTAGTGGGCTTTGTGATTGATATATGGAGGAGTACAAATTATTTAAGCCCAATTGGCTCTATACTAATACAAAGGAGATCACGGAAAGACAAAATGAGAAGAAGGTTAGCAAGAAACCAAAAAAAGAGGAACAAGAAAATGGATATTTCCTAAGAGTTTTGTAGAATACACAATTGGAGATGTGGAGATAGATGCAATACCAACACATATAAAAAATATGGTAAAGGCTAAGGTAGAGCAATAGAATATTAAGTACGAAGGACCTCAAATAGTGGAAGTAAATTTAGGAACTGAGAATGAACCGAGGATGATTCATTGTAGCAAATATTGGGATCCAGTATTGAAAGCAAAAACTTTCAAGATATTTTTGAAATAAAAAGATGATTTGCATGGATATATAAGGACCTACAAGAGATACCACAAAATTATGTGTCCAAAATATTACATTAATGGTTGGAGCACAACCAATGAAGAGGAGACCCTATAGAATGAACCCAAAGTATGCAACTTTGGTAAATACAAAGATAGAAAAGATGTTGGATGTTGGTATTATTTTTAGAGTTACAACAAGAAAATGGGTTTCCCCTATTGTGGTCACCTTAAATAAGGAGGTAAGTATCAAAGATACTTTTCCTATTCCATTCACAGATTCCATCCTAGAGGAAGTCATCGGTCATGAAATTTATTCATTCCTAGATGAGTTTTTTGGCTATAATCAGATCAATATAGCCAAAGAGGGTAAATTAAAGACCAAATTTATCATGGAGAATGGAATTTATGCATATAACAGAATTTCATTTGGGCTATGCAATGCACAAACTACATTTCAGCAAATTATCTTGTATATATTCAATCAATTGGTAACATGGAAATTTAAGGTATTATTGGATGATTGGTCCATCTATAGTAAAATAAAGGATCATATACTAGCTCTAGTTGAATGTATGAGCTGATGTAGGAATGCAAAAATCCCCCTAAACCTAGGGAAATGTTACTTGATGGTACCTTATGGGAAGCTGGTAGGACACATAGTGTGCAATGAAGGATTAAAGATAGATCCTGATAAAATTTGTGTCCTTCTACATATGGAGGATCCATATGATGTGAGTTCATTAAAAACCTTATTAGGATACATGGGATATTATCAAATGTTTATCAAGAATTATGCACATGTATCCTTCCCATTGGACTCACTAATGAAAAAAATATTTCCTTCAGTTGGATAAAGGAAAATCAAGGAGCTTTTGAAGAGTTAAAAACCAAGCTTGTGTGTAGTCCCATTTTGATATTTCAAAATTAGGAAAAAGAGTTCCATGTCTATATTGATGCTTCCAATTTTACAATAGGATGCACGTTGGCTCAAGAACGATAGTTTAAGTTGGACCAACCTATATAATTTGCAAGTTGCTTATTGTCAAGTGTGAAAAGGAATTACAGTATAATAGAATGAGAGTTTTTAGGAATGGTATATGTAGTTCAAAAATTTAGGCATTACCTATTGTCAAATCCATTTGCCTTCTACGTTGATCACCAAACACTATTGTACTAATAAATAAACCAATGATACAAGGGCGAGTCAGTAGGTGGCTCATGATCTTGTAGGAATTTGTATTTTGGGTTGTGGTGAGACCTGGCAAGAAGCATGTGATTGCAGACTAGTTTTTCTGAATTCGATCAAGAGAACCAACAAGGATGAGAATTCCAGATGAATTCCTTGATGCATAGTTATTTAAAATTAACATTGTACCATCATGGTAAAATTTAATTGGATAATATCTATCCACAGGGTAATTGCCACAAGATTTGGTAATGACAGAGAAAAAAAATGTGATAATGAAATTAGAACCTTTTTAGTTGATTGCTAGATTATTGAACAAAATGGGTATATATGGCATATTACGATGATGTGTAATGGAGGAGGAAGTAAAATCAGCATTAAAGGAATCCCATGAAGGTTTGGTAGGAGGACATATGGGAATAGATGCTACTGCTAGAAAAATACTTTTGGCAGGATTATGGTGGCCTACACTATATCATGATGCAAAAGTATATGTACAGGTGTGTGACATTTGTCAAAGAGTGGGAAAACCATTACAAAGAGATTTTATGCCTTTGCATCCATCGTAAACTTAGAATATATTCAAAATATGGGGTTTATATTTTATTGGACCATTGAGAACAATCCATCAATGAAAATATTAATATATCATGGTAGCAACAAAATACCTAATCAAATGCGTAGAGGCAAGGGTGATACCAGATAATACAATGAAAAGTACAACTTGATTCTTGTATGAACAAGTGATTGAAAGATTCAAAATTTTACCATCAATATCAAGTGATAGAGATGATCACTTTGTTAATGAGGTTATTAAAAAGCTGAAAACTAGCTTAAGGATTTTGTATTCATTCTATCCCAAAGCAAATGGGTAGGTGGAGGCAACTAAAAAAGTATTAGTCTCTATGTTGTATAAAACTTTTGGAATAGGAGCAGATTAGGAAGAAATATTACCATATATTTAATGGGATTATAGAACAACCTTTAAACAGACAATAGACTATACACCATTTTAGTTAATGTATTATCAGGAGGTAGTAGTGCTAGTAGAATTCTTAGTGCCTATTTTGTGAATAGTTGTGGAGCATCGCTTGGGTGACCAAGAAAGTCTGGAGGAAAGACTAACAACACTCATTAAGTTGGATGAGAGAAGAGTCATGATATAATGGGTGTTCAAGATGGTCCAAAAGTGGAGGAATTTGTGGAATGATAAAAATTTCCAAAAATTAGAACTTTATCAAGGTGATTTAGTTTTAAATTTTAATGGTAAAAAGTAAATCAAGCCAAGAAAACTAAAAATATTGTGGCTTCATCCCTTTAGAGTTATAGAAGTGATGTACAATGGTGCAGTTAAATTACAAAAGTTGTATGGGACAACAATATCCAAATAGTTAATGGGTCAAAGTTGAAACCCTATAAGGTATAATGTATGTTCAACACTTTACAAGAAATAGAACATAAACAACAAGAAAAAGCAAAATCTAGCAAACCATGACAAACTACCTAGAATAATCAAGATCCACCAAAAGGGGACACTGATTTGGGGATTACACATCTATTTAGAGAAGGGGAGAAGACATGACCAATCATAGAACAATAATTGATACCTCACCTTGGTGTAAGGAGAAGGATGCGGGTACACCTAAGGATCATAGATAGAACAAAATAGATTGAAGAAGAGGATGAATGAATTCCTCCTAATGAAATACAAAATCAAGAGCAAGCAATGTTAGTACTAAATTTGGAGTGACAAGAAGAATCTACCCAATCAAAAGAAGTGGTTTTGTATCGAAAAGTAGAATAGAGGGAGTTGCCTCAACAAGTAGAAGGATGACGTAAGATGTGACTAACGATATAATATGAAGATAGAAAAATTACTTTCAATATGTTAATTCCAAATTCAAATGAAAGTGATGTTTCTAAGGAGGAGTTAACCAGGATTACCCCATTAGCCCAGATAGGTATGATACAATAGAGGATGCACAATAAAGCACAACAGTTGCAAGAGGAGTACTAAAAATTGTAAGCCCATAATGTATGACTTTGAGGGTAGATCATTTAAGAATTTGATGATACAATATAATAAATTGATGAGTAATAGGTTGCAAAAAAAAAGAGAACTACACTAATAAAATGAATGAAATAATGAGAAACCTCAATTACAAGGGAGACAATGAGAGCATCAAGCAGGTCCAAGTTCTAGTGAGGAGGGAGGATCACATGTAGAACCAAGGGGCTTGACTCAAGATATACAAATCATAAATAAAGTGATAGAGATAGTTTGCTGGGAGAATGAAGAAGACCTTATGTCACCTGAAACTGAAGGGAATCTACATGAAGATTCAAGTGAATATAGTGATGAAGGAATTATTTTACTTATGAGGAATAGTAGTGATGAATTCTTAGTACAAGTACAGGAACCTCATGACCATCCTAATTTGGATGCCTATGTGACAATATACCGATAGTTAAGAAGACAAAGAGGGAAGTGAGGAGGCTCTAGAGAATAATGGACTTGCCAACAAAGTGGTTGGCATAACACAAAAATAATCATGCACGAAATGAGGATATTGAACCTCTAGTTGATACATTACCAAAATAAATCGTACAAGTAAATATCATTGTATGATTCCCATGATGGTAAGTTAGAAAAGTAGGCAATTTTAAAAAAAGTGTATATATACAAATAATCTTGATTGTGAAAATCCCTCCAAGATATAATCAATATGGGAGATGGTTGAAAATAAGAAATGGTGACCTCTTCTAAGAAAGAGAATAGAAAAAGAAAAATAAAAGGAAATAAAAGGAAAGAAAAGGAAAAGGAAAAGCAACAAATAATAAAATATTAGTGAAAAAGCAAAGAAAAGGATAAAATTGCATACAAAAAGGACTGAGTTGGCAGTCATCCATAAAAACAAAAAAACACATGCAAAGAGGGTTGAGGTGGCATATTTACATGTAATTGGATGTTTTGGCTATAAAAGAGAGCATCATGCACATATTTTAACCAATTGAATGAATTGAATAATTAAAATTAGGTGATTTCGAGAGTAGTGCAGTTTTTATTTTATAGAAAAAATTACCATATGGGCATGTGAACAAACACTAGTTAACTGATTTTTCATACCCATTAAGAATTTTATCCATGGAGTTTCCTTTAATATGAAATTGCAAGGAAAATAAAGTATAACGTAGAGTGCATTTGAATAGTCAAAAGAATTTTTATAGAAAAAATGTCATGGTTACTTTTTTTTGAAAAGCTAGGGTTTGCAAAAAATTTCTGAAGACAAACCCCAAGTTGTAGGTTTTAGAAAATTTTCTAAAAACCTAGGGTTTTCTAGGTTGTTTCAAAAAAGGCAAAGGAAGGAGTATGAATTTAAAAACCCTAATCACATATGGGAAAATTACCACAAAGAAGACATTTTAGCCATTGCATGCATTGGAATACAAGGGAGAAGGTCATACACAGTAAGTAATTATAAAAATATCAAATTGCACTTCTAAAGAATTGCACATCCGAAAGGAAAAAACTACACAAGTAAGCCAGAAATCATATTGGAGAAGCAAAAATTGCATAATAACGATAAAAAGCAAAGGAAAAATCATAAAAATTAAACCAATTTTGGATGAAGAGCAAGTTTTAGCAGCATATTATATGATTTTGAGAAGTAATTGCACAAATTGAAACTAATTGTATGATTTGGAAGTGAAATTATATAGTTTGGTGTGCAATTGTACAATTTGGAAGTGAAATCATATGATTTAGTGTGCAATTGTATGATTTGGTGTGCAATTGAATGATTTGGAACATAATTATATGATTTAAGGCATAATTATATGATTTGGGAGCTCAATTGTATGATTTGAGTGCAATCATATGATTTTGAGGTATAATTATATGATTTGAGTGTAATTGTATGGTTTTGGGACCCAATTGTATGATTTTGGATACAATTGTAAGATTTTAGGTGTAGTTGTACGGAATTACAGTGTAGTATAATTTTAGGAGCAATTGTATGTTTTTAGGTGCAATTATATAAAATTAGGGTAGATTGTATTGCTTTTAAGTGGAAATTATCCAAAATTTGTTAATTATATGAAATTGGTGAAGAATAGGGGTTCCACAAATATGAAGGTCTATGAAGGATGAGCATTGAATGGGAATCCTAGGCTCATATATGATGAATTATGACAACAAAAATTGAATGCTCACTAGTTCCACTACATTAGAGAGATCTGTGGCCCATGCAAGGAGAAGTTACCTACCCTATACAAGACCAAGAATAAGGATTTTAGCCATGTGGAGGATAGGGTTATCATCCTTGAAGGGAAAGAGGTTATCGGCCATGGAGGGGACACAAACATTGGTGTGGCACTAGAGGAAGGGAGCAACCACAATTCTAGGAGGAGCACATTAGAGGGAGCTTCATAGTGAAATTCATAGAGAATTTACCCCAAAAATTAGATAGACCTAAACAAAACAAGATTATACTAAGAGGGGGGTGAATAATATAAGAGAAAATTTTACTTTTCTTTCCAAAGTAGTAACTTCAATTATTATCAATTACAATAATGAAACAATGCACAAATCACCACACACATAAGAGACACAGATTTAACGTGGTTCACTTAATGTGGGCTACATCCATGGAGAAATATTTCTTATAAATTTTCTCAACAAATTTCATGGGAACTAATTCCCTATTACAATGTTTGTGGAACTCTATCCACAGGAGACACCTATCCCCTCTCACAAGTTCATGGACCCCAATCCATAGGAGATACCAATCTCATCTACTATGGTTTGTGGACCTTAATCCACTCTACTCTGGTTCATATACCCCAATCTATAGGAGACACCAATCCCCTTTGCTTTTGTCAGCTCCAAATATTGCTCACATCTCTGCTCAAATATGATCTAAACCTGCTCACAACTCTACTCAAATCTACTCACAAAATCCTACTCAAATATGCTCAAAAAACCTGCTCAAATCTACTCACAAAAACCTACTCAAATATGCTCACAAAACCTTCTCAAATATACTTACAAATCCTTCTCAAATCATCTCACAAAACCTACTCAAATATGCTCACAAAGCCTACTCAAAAGGCCTACTCAAATATGCTCCAAAACCTTCTCAAATATTCTCACACAACCTACTCACAACCTGCTCAATCCTAGTCATAAATTCTGCTCAATATTGCTCAAATATTGCATACAAAAAATGCTCATATCTTTCCAAATATCACATACAAACAATGCTCATATCTTTCCCAAATATCACATACAAACAATGCTCATATCTTTCCAAATCTCACATACAAACAATGCTCATATCTTTCCCAAATCTCGCATACAAACAATGCTCATATCTTTCCCAAATATCACATACAAACAATGCTCATAACTTTTCAAATATGCTTTCCTCTACTATAGCAATTCAAACATATTCTACCCAGAATTATTTTTCTTCATGAACATATAGAAAATGATATGCATTACAAATACCCAATATGTTCTTTCACATTCATTAAGTTTATCGCTTTCTCATGTCTCACATTCATTACATTGAAGGATAGCTTTTAAACTTAGCACTTGATAACTGACCTTGTAATGTTCTTTTCTTTAATGAGTCCTTTCATACTATCTTTGTACTTTTTGACACTTTGGTTTTCTTTACAACACTCTTTCTATTTATGTGAGACTGTTCTATTTTTCTTACTTCCACATTCTCTTCAAAATCAATCATGAACAATACACAAACTTGATTACAAATTTATTCTATAACTGTTGCGCATTCACTCTTCTTTCAATTGAAACCAATGCACATCTAATAATTCCTTATACCTCCAACCATATGATAACAAAATATTTTCTTCAAACAAAACACTTTTAGAAAATAATTAAATCACCATAACTCTAAATCTGCCTCAATGATTATGATGAGATTTCCAAACCTGTCTTTACAAAAATAGGTTTCTTTTATTTTTCCACTTCAAAATTGGTTAGCAAATATATTTTTCTTGAATAGATGTCCAATCATTCACATTTAAAAACCCTTTTCAAAAATATGCATAATAAATCTTAAAAAAAATAATACCTTATATCCCTTTTTAAACTCACAAAAATAAAGCTTTATTAATCAACAAAACCCTTATATCCCCTTTTAATAATTTTCAGAAATAAAACCTTTATGTTAACACCTCAATCCTTATTTATCCTATTATTTAATTTCAGAAATCACAACACTTATATTAATTTTCAGAATGACACCTTGCACTAACACCACAAAACCTTATTTATCCTTTTCACTAGTATGCAAAAATTATAACATTAAATTTGCATCTTAACCCTTATTTATACTTAATAAAACCTAATAAAACAAAATTTACATACCTTTGCATCATCACAAATTGAACCACTGACCTCAAGAACAACATTGCTTTCCCAAGCGCTTGTAACCAGTTGTGTTACCACTGTTGGTGAAACAAAAGGGGCACCCAAAGTATATAAACTTGTCTCTACCTCAAAAAACCATCAAATCACACAAAAAAATGATGTCGAGGGATTTTGACCGACCGTGTGACCTCCTATCCAGCAACATTCCATGCAAAGCCACACTGCCAGCTAGGCTATCCTAGCAGATGAAACTAATAGCACCCAGATTGATTTTTGTGTTTGTCAGTCTCTGTATTATATTTATGTTGTCTTACTCCTCTCTTCTACCGTTTGCACTCATGCAACAATAATTCAATTTCATGCATCATATAAAGGTGAAATATTATCACATATTTATATGACTCCTAAAGTGCTTCAAATTATCCAAGGTAGTCGGCTCAATTTTTTTTCTGAAATTTATCACTTCTTCAATAATGTTTGGCGCCTTTTATTTTCAAATATTTTATGGTTATAATATTTAAATATTTAACCTTTTAAACTCTTATATATTAAATATGTCCATCCTTGGTCCCACTTTTAAATCCTTTTTTTATCCAAGCAACTTTTTAAACCTTTGTCCACTTCTTGTAATATTTAAATATTTTATCCCAAGCAACTTTTAAACCTACTCTTTATAATATTTAAATATTATAATCCTTTACTTTGAGATATACCTTACCTTGAATAATTTTCCATTGTTTGCTTTGTCCAACCTTGTAAACTTCTCATCCTTGAAGAATATTTTTGCCTTGAATACCATGCACCCTTTGACATCAATGATATCTCAACATTTCCAACAATCTCTCCCTTTGTCATTGATGGCAACCCTACAAAAAAATTCTTCTACTACAACTAGATTACAAATCTACTCCCCCTGAAAAGATTCTCCCCCTCACTGAATTCTCCCCCTTTGACATCAATGGCAAAGGGCTCCTTGGGGCTAAAAATAAGACACTTAGCACAACCCCCTCACCACCTCCTTTACTTGAGGTGATCAATTTTCAGATGAGAGTAAAACTACTCCCAACTTATAATGCTCTTCTTATTTTTCAATTTTCTTTTTCCAAACTTTTGAAGTCATACCTCTTTGAACATTTTACTATCCTTCTTCTTGCTTGTATTTGGAAATTTAGGGAACACTATTTTACACCACTTTGCTCTATGCCCAAAATTATTGCAATTGTAACACAGGATGTTGTAGTCCTTGAAAGGTGTAAATGAATTGAATTTTCTCTTGGTGAATTCAAAATCATTCTTACCATGAACCCTGCAATGTATAGCTTTGTGATCAAAATGATTACATGATAAGTAATAACCTTGGAATAAGTATCCATCTTGACTTTGAGGATATGGTCACATGATTCTTTATTTTCTTTTTCTGTGTCGTTCCATGTTCCTTGATGGTGCATTATTTTCTTTCTCATTGATGTTTCCACTTCTCAACTCATCAGTATAGGTCTTAGATTCTTCTTCAAATACCTTATTTGATGCATATATTTATTTTGAGCTTGACTCCTCTTTTTGTACTTCTTGATATTCCTCAAATCCAAGTTCGATCTTCATAAATGGAGATCTCTATATTTTGATAATATCATCCAAATATTTTGAGCTTTTCCTAAACTGATATATCTTATTATTAAATTTTTCAAGTCCCTTCCTTAGAATGTCAGGTTCATGTTCTAGTCTTTCACATTCTAGCTCTTTTACATTTAACTATTTAGCCATACCTTCTTCAACTTTCCTTGCCTCTTCAACCTTAAATTTTAAGTCAGTGAGATCTTGTAGAAGTTTTGTCTTTGTTTTCTCATCCTCTTGTACTTGAGCCTTCAATATTAAGTTCTCCCTTTTCAATTCTTCAAGATCAATAAAAAATTCCTCTTCCATATCAATTGTGGCTTCCTCTTCATATTATGAAACTTTCTCTTCTTCTTGGTCTTCAATAATAGGGGCATATTATTTTTTTTTTTCTTATTCTTTGACAACAAGTGCATCTTATTTCTCTTCTACTTGGTTTTTGATAACAAGAGCATCTTATTTCTCTTCTATGGATAAAAATAGAATTTCTTCTTTTCACTATCGGAGAGACTTTCATCATTGTCACTGGAAGCACTGCTTGCTTCTTCAACATAAAAAAATTTCTTGTGCCTTTGAAATATCTTCTTCTCATGCTTACCTTGAACATGCCTATTTTTATTTTCATGATAAAATTTTCTTTCTTTCTTTTTCTTGTATTCTTTTTCTTCTTCACTACTACTATTTCTAGGTTCTAGACAATTAGCTGCATAGTGACCAATGTTACCACAACTAAAACATTTGTGTTTTCTTTGATCCTTCGTATTTCTTCTCAGAAAGTTAGCATCTTATTCACTGATACTATTTTTGGATTGTGGATAATTAGTTGCATAGTGACCAATGTTACCACAACTAAAACATTTGTGTTTTCTTGGATCCTTTTATTTCTTCTTTAAAAGTTAGTCTCTTCTCCACTGCTTTATTATTTACTTGATTCTAGTTCTTTATTCTTTTCCATTTGTGTTCCTATAAGATTTTCCTTCAAGCTATTAGGATTTTACAATGGAACCCGCTCTGATACCAATTGAAGAACACAAGCTTATACTAAGAGGGGGGATGAACAGTATAAGATAAAACTTTTAATTTTATTTCCAAAGTAGTAACTTCAATTATTATCAATTGTAATAATGAAACAATATACAAATCACCACACACATAAGAGACACATATTTAACATGGTTCACCCAATGTGTACTAACAGAGAAATATTTCTTATAAATTTTCTCAACCAATTTTGTGGGAATCAACTCCCTATTACAATGTTTGTGGAACACTATCCATAGGAGACACCTGTCCCCTCTCATAAGTTCATGGATCCCAATCCATAGGAGACACCAATCCCCTCTACTATGGTTCATGGACCTCAATCTACTCTACATTGGTTCATGGAACCCAATCCATAGGAGACACCAATCCTCTCTACTCTGGTCTGCTCCAAAGCTTACTCATAGCTCTACAACAAACTTGCTCACAACTCTGCTCAAATATGCTCACAAAAATTTACTCAAATCTGCTCATAAAACCTGCTCAAATCTGCTTACAAAAACCTACTCAAATTTACTCATAAAACCTGCTCAAATATGCTCACAAAGCCTGCTTAAATCAGCTCATAAAACCTGCTCAAATCTGCTCATAAAGCTTGCTCAAAAGGCCTACTCAAATCTGCTCCAAAACCTGCTCAAATTTACTCACACAACATGCTCACAACTTGATCAATCCTACTCACAAATTCTGCTCAATCTTGCTCAAATATTGTATATAAACAATGCTCATATCTTTCTAAATATCGCATACAAAAAATGCTCATATATTTCCCAAATATTGCATACAAAAAATGCTCATATATTTCCCAAATATTGCATACAAACAATGCTCATATCTTTCCAAATCTTGCATACAATCAATGCTCATATCTTTCCCAAATATCGCATACAAACAATGCTCATATATTTTCCAAATATCACATACAAAAACTGCTCATATCTTTTCCTTATCTCGCATACAAACAATGCTCAAAACTTTTCAAATATGCTTTCCTCTACTATAGAAATTTAGACTTATTCTACCCAAAATTCTTTTTCTTCATGAACATATAGAAAATGATATGCATTACAAATACCCAATATATTCTTTCACATTCATTAAGTTTATCACTTTCTCATGTCTCACATTCATTACATTGAAGGATAGCTTTTAAACTTAGCACTTGATAGTTGACCTTGTAATATCCTTTTCTTCAATGAATCCTTTCATACTATCTTTATACTTTTTGACACCTTGATTTGCTTTACAACACTCTTTATATTTATGTGAGACTATTCTATTTTTCTTACTTCCACATTCTCTTTCAAATCAATCATGAGCAATACACAAACTTGCTTAAAAATTTGATCTATAACTCTTGCACATTCACTCTCTTCTTTCAATCAAAACCAATGCACATCTAATCATTCCTTATACCTCCAACCATATGACAACAAAATATTTTCTTCAACCAAAACACTTTGAGAAAGGAATTAAATCACCATACCTCTAAATTTGCCTCAATGATTATGATGAGCTTTCCAAACCTGTCTTTACAAAAATAATTTTCTTTTCTTTTGCCACTTCAAAATTGGTTAGCAAATCCCTTTTTCTTGAATAGATGTCAAATCATTCACATTTAAAAACCCTTGTCAAAAGTGTGCATAGTAAAACTTAAAAAGAATAATACCTTATATCCCTTTTTAAATTCACAAAAATAAAGCTTTATTAATCAACAAAACCCTTATATCTCCTTTTAATAATTTTCAGAAATAAAACCTTTATGTTAACACCTCAATCCTTATTTCTCCTATTATTTAATTTTAGAAATCACAACACTTATATTAATTTTCAGAATGACACCTTTCACTAACACCACAAAACCTTATTTATCCTTTTCACTAGTATGCAAAAATTATAACATTAAATTTGCACCTTAGCCCTTATTTATCCTTAATCAAACTTAATAAAACAAAATTTTCATACCTTTGCACCACCGCAAATTAAACCACTGACCTCAAGAATAGTAGTGCTTTCCCAAGCACTTGTAACCAACTGTGCTACCACGACCGGTGAAACAAAAGGGATACTCAAAGTATATAAACCTATCTCTGCCTCAAACAACCATAAAATCACACAGTAAAATGACGTTGAGGGGTTTTGACCCCGTGATATCCTATCCAAAAACAGTCCACGTAAAGCCACACTACCAACTAGGCTATCGTAGCAGATGAAACTAATAGTGCCAAGAGTGACATTTGTGTTTGTCAATCTCTACCTCAAGTTTTTGTTTTCTTACTCCTCTTTTCTATCATTAGCACTCATGTATGAATAATTCGATTTTGTGCATTATATAAAGGTGAAATCTTATCAAACATTTATATGCCTCCTAAAGTGCTTCGAATTGTCCAAGGTAGTTAGCTCAATTTTTGATTTTGAAATTTATCACTTCTTCAATAATGTTTGGCACTTTTTTTCAAATATTTTATGGTTATTATATTTAAATCTAACATTTAAATATTTAACCTTTTAAACTCTTATATTTAAATATGTCCATCCTTGATCCCACTTTTAAATTCTTTTTTTTAGCCAAGCAACTTTTTAAGCCTTTGTCCACTTCTTGTAATATTTAAATCTTTTATCCCAAGCAAATTTTAAACCTACTATTTATAATATTTAAATATTATAATCATTTACTTTGAGATATACCTTACCTTGAATAATTATCCATTGTTTGCTTTGTCCAACCTTGTAAACTTCTCATCCTTGAAGAATATTTTTGCCTTGAATACCATGCATCCTTTGACATCAATGACAACTTAATATTTCCAACAAGACCTTCCTAGCAAGGATGAAGGAGGATAGGTAGACTTTAATGATATCAACTTCACACAGTCGACAAGTGTATTGTGTCAAAAATGGTGGAATGAATATGATGAAGATCACCCATTGAAGGTAACATTAACTCAAGCATGAGTCAGTGTTTTGGCACAAGTACCTCCACTAGACAAGGTTTTATTTAATGATTGATTTTTTTAGATGGTGCAATCTTATGATGCTAGTACAAATTGTACCTTTTTCAAGATAGAGAATTGGCATCTGAATGTGAAGTTCTCAACTACCAATTTTTGGAGAACATTTTGGTTGCCAAAGGAAGGGCTCCCAATTAAGAAAGGTCATGTGTATCCCATTGAGAACCATGGATTAATTATGGAGTTTGCATCACTTAAGTCTCCATCATCCACTAAGTCTTTCAATCTTGGAGGGTGAGGGACTAAGTAGAGTATGTTGAAGACCAAGAATCTTACGTGTGTTATGAATGTAGTCATGGATCGAATATCAAGAGAGGTATGGTCTTAGAAAATTCTAATATGAATGGCATAATATATGGAGGGCATAATATAATTCCAAGTCCTTTACCTTGATATCCTGCATTGGTGAGCATTTTATTGGATAAAGGGTATGAATTGGACAAGTAACATGTCATGAACAACTTTTCAATAGAATACGAGTTAAATATGGATTTGATCTTCATCAGAGGTGTTGTCATAGGTGAATGCACATTGTCCTATGCACACTATTTTATCTTTCTTGTAAGTAAAACCTAAGGTTTTGGAAGAAGGTTTAAACTTATCAAGGTCTATGAGTGATTTATTATTAAAATTAATTAAGTTACTTATTTCAATTTGATTGCTTATGTTTGTTCATTTATCAATTTAAACTTTAGATTGATCATTAATAGTTTCAAATGCATCAATGATTTGAGAAGAAGAATGTGAAGAAGTAGAAGTATTATTTAATGGATAAGGGATAAGTGATGGACAAAGGTTAGTTTTAGAAAATATCATCTCAACCATTGTACTATACATAAAATATTTAGGATTGGATGGAATGTGGGTAAGTTTACCATCATATTCAAACTTGAGACATTGAAGAAGTGTTGAAGGACCATCCCTCATTGCAAAAATCTAATGGAATCCTAGAAGAATATTATAAGTGAATTCATAAGGTATAACATAGAAAATATTATTGAGGATGCAAGGCCGAAGTCTAAGGGGTAAGGTTATAGTACCACTAGATTATTGGGTTTCATTATTAGAGTCTCTTGTGACAAGGTCAGATTTTTTAAGGTCTTGTTCCCTTATACTAAATATTTGGATGAATCGAAGTCTACAAACATTCAATTCAAAACCATTATTTATGAGAATTATTTTAATAAATAATTACCTATGTAGCCTATAATGTAAAGGGAAAGTTCCCCATGCATTGATGGTGGGGAAGGTCATCTTCATGAAAGGCTATAGTAGCATGATTTATTCCAAGGGACCAAAGTACATTGGCAAGTTTATTAGGTTGCATGTCTTATGGTACAATTTGTTCACTTAAGTGTTTAAGTAAGGTTTACCTATGAGTACATGAGGTTTGATAAGTTCAAGGAGAGATATTTTAGTAGGAGTATTAGCTCATTTTTGCTTAAGATCAAGGGTATATTTATATGGATTTTTTAGTTTTTAGAACAAGAGGTGGTCCTTTGAAGAAGGGATATTTTTAGCATGAAGGACTATAGGTGGTTGGAAAGGTTGATTAGAAGATTGATCCTTTTTTTTCTAGTGGTATCACAAATGGAGGAAGAAATCATTCCTAGCATGTTTTTATGACGAGATGGGATATTATGGTAGGAGATATTATTAGTTGCCTTTTGATCATGATTAAGTAGTAGGTTTTGTAAAATACTTATATCTTCATTAGTGAGGTCTAAGGTTTAGGGCCACCAAGGATAAGGAAACCGTTATATAGGAAGTATTGGATGAGATGTTTAAGGTGTTTATATATATTTGTGGCATGGCCATCCACTCGATGAATATCACAATGTTCAATTACAATATACCAATCGATGGTAGTATTAGGAGGCCTAATAGGCATAAGGACAAACATCTTGGCATCTAATGTTTTCTTAAGGATATAGGAAAGAGGTTGATCTAACTTAGTAAAATTCCTCTTAGATTTTTGTTGTTTATTTAGAACTAGATTTTGGGTGGGTCCTTTAGTGTTCATATTATTATTTTTGGCAATTATCTTTGACACCGTCACCCTCTACATATTTTTTATTACATTGAAACTAAGAGGATTTCTCCTCTTCCTTCTTAAGTTATAATTTTCCTCTCCTTATAAGAGCAACATCCATATCTAGCTAAACATACAACTTGTTCAGAATATAATATAGTGGTAATTTCTAGCTCATAAGATATTTGGTCTTATAGGTTTCTAATGAAGATATCCAAAAGGTATTTGGGAGGGAGGGTAAATTGAAGTTTCTCTACTATTTTTTGTCACTTTATAAAGAAATAAAAAAATCTTTCATCCTTGGCTTGTCTCATTTGATATAAATATCTAAGGCTAACATTTTTCTTGACATAGGTGGCAAATGTTTTTGTCTATTTCTTCAAGACTCTTAAGGGAACGGATGGATAGTTGATAATATCATTCTATTAAAAAACCACTAAGGATTTTAAGAAACATTTTTAATAGTAGCATATCATCATAAGCAATTTCGTGACAAGCAGTTCAAAATACCTTAACATTCTCAATAGGATCTTCCATACCCTTATACATAGGAAGTTGTGGTGCTTGAAAATTAGGAGGGTATGGGTGGATTTATACCATAGGATATAAAGGTTCATTACACATGTCTTTATAAGAGTATGTATAACTAGGGGTTTGAATGATATTCATATGCTGAACAAGTTGCTTTACCATGATGGCCAAAGTATAAGCATCAAGGTCATGATTAGTAGACTAGAAGGCCAAAGGTGTTTGATTAGGGTAAGGTTGTGATATGGGCACATTTATTAAAGGAGTATTTAGAGAGAGTGGAGGTTGATTATAGATATTTGATGTAGGGAATTGAGAAAAGCTTTAGTTTGGATTGAAAGTGTTAGGAGGATTATTATAAGGATTATATGATGATTCAAATAATGAGGATAATATGTAGTTGTTCATTTAGGCATTTAATACCTAATATCAGTTCTAGAATTTTCCTCAAAAGTTGTTATAGAGATAATATTACCTATAGTAGGGGGAGGATGAGGCATCCCACCACCTATGGTTATAGTAACAATTATGGGATTAACATAACTTACACTTGATGTATTAGTAGGGGCATAATTATTATGATTTAAGCTTGTAGGGGGTTGGTTGTATAATATATTAATATTTATATTTGATAGGTGAAGAGACATAGAACTAGAATTAGGGACTTGAGGTGGGGTTGAAGGTCCTCCATAAAGAATAACCTCTTTCTAAGGTTTTTGCCATGATATTTTTGTTGTGCCTTAATGAAGCTACAATATGATTCATAGAATTAAAGGTTAATATACCATGAGTAGATTTCTTAGGATTAATGGAACCTGTGGTTGAAGTATCATCATCTTCTTCTTCAAAATTAGGATTTTTCCTAGAAACTTTGTTTTAACTATCATCCCATATAAGAAGTTGATTGGGATTTATAATTTATTTTCTACTATGGATATTATATTATCTATGAACCATAATATTTAAGGATTGAGATTAATTAATTAGATTTGTAATTTGAAGAAAAATATCCCTTATATATCTTGTTGATATACCTTAGGAGGATCTCCCGATATACTTATCGATATGTAGACGAAGCCTAGTGCCCTCATTATACATGACCATATATAAGGGAAGACCTTTATGTAAATGGATAAGGAATGGTATGAGGATAAACTACATCCAGATACATAGCCAAGATAATATTAGAGATAACACCCATGTGTTGTAGGTGAGATGGAGAGGAGAGGGCAATCCTCCAAGGGAGGTCCCAGGTTCGAATCTCCACCCTACCAAAAAGCTGAATTGGGTACCCAAAATCCAATTGATAATGTTGGTATGGGTAGGGTTGGGTGCGACCCCCAGGTGACTTTGACGGTGTAGAACCCCCTGTTCATGGTCTCTTAGACCAAGGAGGCCCCGCAAGGGGTTTTTCGCTTAAAAAAAAAGATAATATTAGAGATAAAAGGTACTCATTGTTAATCTTGGGTAATTAAGCTAATCTGCACAAATAAAATTAAGTGGTCTTATTTAGGTTTAAATAATTTTTATTTATAATTAAGTGAAAGTATTAGATAAAGGAGGTGTTCACATCGAGCTCACCAAAGATGTAGGTGTGCAAAATTAAGGATCTATGAGCTGACCTCGTAGGGAGCCTACTCTCAATGCTGGGTTTGTTTGAGAGTGTTAAAGGTCTAAGCTTTGTATGTTCTTTTGAAAACACCTAATTTTAGTTTTGAAACTAAAGACTATACTAATTACAAAGAAGTTTTAAATTAAATGTATCAAATAAAATGTATGAATACAAATGTCTATCCTATATGATTTCCTATTCTACTAAAATAGGAGTTACAAACTAAACTTTCTTCTCTTCAAGCAAGAGTTAAAGGGAATGTGCAAACAACGACTATCCTAATGCCAACTACATGCAAGTCAATTTTGGATGCCTAAATAATTAGAGAAAATAAAAAAAAATAGTGGAAGCTAAACTAGAAGTTTTTTACTTCATCCTTTTCTTTAAATGTCTTTAAACTAAGAGAAAACTATAAACTTAAAATAAGGATTCCTTGATTTCTTTCTTTTAAGGTGTCCTTTAAAAAAGGCGAAAGTAAAAAAATAGTAAACAACAAAAAAGTATAAAGAATTAATAAAATTTGCAAAGAAATTTACCTTTACCCATGTCTAAAGTGGAAACATGCCTCATGTATGCTATCACAATTTTGTGTTATCGTTCCTTTCAAAAACATATTGTAATTCTAAAATTCCTACAAAATAAAAAACTTGTCAAAGTGATCATTTTTTTAGGGATCTATTATAGCTAGGAGGATAGTAGGTATATCTGGTTGAATAGTCAAACACCTAAAATTAAATTAGAAAAACAATTGTAAAAGCATGGACAAAAAAATCATGCCTTGTGCAAGGTTGACACTATTCTATGCAAAGAGCAAGATGCACAAAATAAAGTGTAGGTTGTAGGCTTGTAGGGTTTTGAGCCGGTGTATTAGGAATAATTATGCCTTGACAAGAAATGGTGTGTTTCCACCATGTGAGTAAGACAAGAAATAATAGATGACAAAATGAGCAAACTATGGTTGATAAGAAGTGATGATGAGTAAAAGAGATAGCAAAAGAAGCCAAAGATCTAGGATGATGAATGGGTATGATAATATTCTACCCATAAAATTTGAACAAGAAAAATCATGCCTTAATATAGACAAGGCGTATTTCTACCCTAAGAACTAAACCAAAAGGAATACATAAAAATTTTATGGGTTTAAGTTGTTAGGGAGGTAGGAGGGAGCATCAAGGGATGCCAAATGGGGCTAGGATTGAGGGTAATTAGGAGGGAAAAAAATTATTTCTAAGCCTCATGTATGAGAAATAATGCCTTGAAATAATCAATGTACTTTTTTCTCTATCAACTTACATAGGAGGATAGCGAACCAAAAACTCAAGATCAAACTGGTAAGCCAATTAGGGGGTATCCAATAGATAATTGTTGGAAAATTTGAGTAAGTTGGGTTGTCATTGATGTCAAAATGTTTAATTTCAAAAGGTTGATGTCAGAGAGCACTTTGTATGGCAAGAATATTCTTCTATGGTTGATATGGTTAAAATTGATCAAGGCAAAGTTCATTCCAAAAGCAAGCAAATTTGTCAGAAAGAAGAGGCCATGGTTTAAAAGGAAAGACAAATATTATTATAATATTTTTCAATATTATAATAATTGGGTCCATGAAATAATTAAAAAATAAATATCCTGGAAAATATTTATTCAGCCTTTATAAAATATTGCAAAGGTTTCTTTTAAATTATTTAAATTAAAATATTTTAACAAAAGTTAAAATTTTAATTTAAAATAATTTATGGCACCAAAAGTTTCAAATTGAATTTGAATTTAAAGCAAGAGAGGGCTGACGTTTTTAAACCAAAGGAAAGAGTATTTAAGGGAAATTATTTTTCATTTCCAAATTCTAACAATTTTAATGCCCAAGTGATAAGAAAAATCGTGCGCTCGAATTTTGAAAGGGAGAAGATGTCCGTGAGTCTTAAAGGCAAGGGAGGCAGAGTTGTGTTGAAGATCACCTAGAGTAAAAGAAATATTCCATAGTGATGGGTAGTGTAGGTGGTAGGAAGAACATGGCTAAGGTTCTTGCAAAGGGAAGGTTTCAGTTTTAGCGAATGTGATTTCAAAAATAAAATCATGGACATTTGTTTTCATGTGGGCGTGTAGCCCAAGTGGCAGCCTAGCCTTGGGCTAGGGCATTGTGGTGGCTTAGGTTACGAGTTCGAGCTTGGGCACTGGTAATTGAGACTTGTGCAATATATTTTCATAGGCAGAATATTAAGGTATATTTTTTAATTAATGTGCCTGGAATACGTGAGTTGACTTTGAGGCTTTGAAAACATGAAAAGAAAATAAGTGAAATTGATTAGGGAGTCATAAGGAATGTTAATTAAATTTTTATTTTGTGTAACACAAGGGTGTATTATTACCAATGGGGATGTGTTTTCCAAGGCTTGTAATGATCAATATACAAGTCCCAACTTGATTTCCAAATCATACAACCGTACGGTCCTTCAAACTACCCTTTTACGCCTAGTGAACAGCTTGTACAGAAGTCAAATTCACACACTATACGATCCCAAATTGTGCAGTGGCAAGGTTTGTACAATTTTACACTCAACCAAACTGTCAAACTCAGTTTTTGAGGCTATCATACACGGTTTTGTAACTGTTCAAGTCGATTCCCCTAAAATGCCAAATCGGGTATATTTCTCTCAATTGCTTGGTTTACCAAATCGGGCAAGTTTTCCTTGTACGATTTGTATGAACTCTGGTGTATGATTTGTACAAACTGAAGGTACATAAAAGTGCAAAATTAGATACTATACCGGTCCAATATCTCTCAGGTATGTTTTGTAAGTGTTTAATATGCTAATTAATCCATTCTTAGCAACATGCAAAACATCTGAATGAGTCTTATAAGAGATTCAATTCCACTGACTATGTTCAAAAATCATACAATAGGGTTCATGATGTCCTCCTAAGTTCTTTCACACTCACCGATAATTCCTTAAGATTCACGAGTGATATATTCTTACAATATGTTGCAACAATGCATAAAACTAATCCAAACATTCACCAGAAAATACATGCATCAAGATTAAACCATAAATCCTCATCCATTAGTGCAAAAATCATACACAACCTATAAAAAACATATTCATACTCATTTGTGTCTTATTATACCATAAATTTAGTTACAACATGGTTGTTATATCAATCTACTGCAATAACTTAGAGGTTAACAATCTATCTCATTGGATTCTAACCAGTAAATACTCAATACATATCCAACAACAACCAGACCTACAAATTTGAAAATGGGGCCTTATATAACATTTCCCAAGCCATTCCAAAGTGGTTCCTGAGGCAATTAGTTATTTACAACTACCCATCCATAACAATATGTATAAATTTAGAATTTTACTAATTCTAAAACCTTAATTAGTAAACTTATGCATCATTTCATCCCAAAATTATATTTCTCATGCATTTCAGTGCATCTTGTACGGTTTTTCCTTGAATTTTACTGTTTGCCTTCTTGGTTGTATGGTTTGTCCCTACCTGTACGGTTTACAAAACTTGGGCAAACTATCAAAACTATCAAAATTGAGCAAATCCATTTGATCACTTTCTCTTCTTCTGGGAGGTGGATTTGCTGCCTACATTTGCCCTACCCTTTACTTTGGTCGGTGTCCTCACCAACTGACATTTCTGATTTAGTTGTGCTTCATAGTCCGTAATTATCTCTTGCAAGTCAGTCACTTTAGATTGAATAATTACACGTTCATTCTTCAACTTGGCTGCGTAGCTTCCCATTTCTACTAATTTTACCCCATGGAAATTACCCTTCTCTTCAGCAGTATTTAGAAATTCCATCATTTGCTTTTTCTGATCAGTGGTACTCCTATTCAACCTTTACTAAAAGTGGGCTTCTGTTTAGGTCACCACCTAAAGTTCCTCATTCTTCTTAGCAATGGCCTCCAGGTGGTGATGAATATCTGCCTCCAAGGCACAAATAGTCTCTTCCCTGACTTTCAACTATATCTTTTATTATCCTTTTGAATTTATTCTAGGACCAATTGATTGTATCTTTTATTATCCTTTTGAATTTATTCTATCTGCTTTGCTTGTGTCACCACTTGCTCATTTTTCTTAGCTATTTGTGCTACCATATGTTCATCCCTTACCTTGAGTTATGCCTCCAACTCCTTAATATTATATTCTACTATCTGGAAGTCGCTTTTCTTCTTCA
Organism: Wollemia nobilis; assembly: GCA_028583015.1. Lineage (NCBI taxonomy): Eukaryota > Viridiplantae > Streptophyta > Pinopsida > Araucariales > Araucariaceae > Wollemia > Wollemia nobilis. The sequence goes on from JAQPPZ010016564.1 coordinate 1,627,345, forward strand.
AAAAAATTAAGTATGGTTTCAAAATCAGTCTTTATGATTGTCAGATATTCCTCTAGTTTCTTTATTTTCTCTTCTACTACAACCTTAAGCTTTTGCAAATCTTCCTCCATTACAATAATTTATGTTTGAGTGGCTTCTGTCTCCTCCTTTTGAGCTTCTTTGAGCTGATAAATTTTCTCAAATATGATTCTCAACCACTCTATCTAATGTGTGATAAAGTTAAACTTCCTCATAGTCATAGCCAAATCTGTAGTGACCCTCTTGTACTCCAATTCTCTTGTGTTCATCGGACAAGTCAGGTGATTGGTTCTATCCAAGTACAACCTCGAATGCTGCTTGTAGTTGGTTATCACTCCTTTTGGGAAGTCATCTCTTCCCAACATTTTGGTTATCTCTTACCTAGGTAACTTCCATGGGTGTTGTACATGAACCCCTGTGATTCTCCTTGTATGCTCCTTATTACTCACCCATTCTATTATTTTCTCCAATTAGAGAGACACTTGTTCCTCCCACAGTTTTACTTCTCCCACGCATCCAATACAAAACTATAATTTGGCACTAGCTATGGTATAACCTATCTATGAGAATAAATGTTCCACATCATCTTCTACTCCTCTTGCCTCCTCTTTCATTTCAATATTTCTAAACTATAGTACCTTCAAAAGGTAACGTGTTCTAATTCTCCATCGTTCCTCTTCTGTAGGAGTTCGTTATTCATCTTCCTCCATGTGGTGGCTAGAGCTTCCCCCAAGATCTCGAAGTGCTCTCTCTATGTCTATATTTTCTTGAGATTGAGTTCGTTCTACAATATTCTACTCCTCCTTATTATATTCTATATTCACAATCTCCTATTGATATTTTTGTTGTTCTATTTGTTCCTAGGCTTCTTTCTATTCGGTAGAGCTCACTTGTTGCTCTTTCGTTACTTTTTGGGCTACTTCTTGTTCCACACCACCCACCTATTGTTCTTCCATCACCTATTCTTCCTCCTGATTGTGTTGGATTTCCATCATTGTGATTTTTTCAACAACAGGTTCCTTTTTTTCTTGTGATGCTTTTGTCTCTTATTGCAAATCACTTGGGTTATTTTGCTTTGAACTTCCTCCCATAACGAATTTGTAACAGGGCTTCTTCTTTTTCCTAGCCTCTTCTTCTGAAGTATCCCATCTCACCTCAGTTTCCCATTTTTCCTCCTGAGTGGTGGCTACCACATCCTGTGCTATCTGCCCCACCTCCATATCCTTAAAAAAATTTGAAGCATCTAGGATTTCAAATTCATCCCGTTGGAAAATTTGTGGAGATACCTCCATTTTATCTATTGCTGCCCAACTCCAGTCATCCAGATATATATTTTATGAATCTGACTATTCTTCCTCTTATTGATCCTTTTGTGTAGGCTCATCTTGTTTCTCTGAAAAGGTATTATTTACCATTCTTTCCCATTGTCTTATTATTATTATTTGAATTAGGTTTACTTGTCTCTCCACATTTCCCTCCCTTTCTTGAATTGACGGTTGCTCCTGCTATCGTTGCTTCTACATTGCTTATTGTTCTAGTTCAAGTTCCAATCTCCTTGTTATTTTCTTTGAGGATGCACATCCTTATCATCTGAAGGAGTGTCTTCTAGTACCTCTATGGCCTGCTATTCCCTCTTTGTTCGAGGCTTCTTTGGAGTCTCCTTCTTAATGGGTACTGACTTTGCCCACCTCAAAATGGTTTTCTATCCTGCCTCCATATTCCTAGGTTCTGTTAGACCTAGAAAATAGATTCCCAACTCTATGACAACATTCAATAATAGTCTGATGGCATGGAAGGTCATTTCAAAATTCTTCGATCTCTTCATTAGTACTTTGTGCATTTTCCTTTCTATATAGGTACCCCAATCGTACTAGATTCCTTGGGTGATACCTTCTACATAATAAGCCATATAGATTGGCATCTCTGTGGATATTGTATCACCCGATAGTTGAGACATTATTGTATTCATTACACATGGCCAATCATCTCCTTTCAGTTGGATTTTTTTAATCCCTCGAGTTCTTGCACCCGAGATATTTGCAATAATTAGTGACTTCACATTAGTTAATAAAGTGATGATACGATGTGACTCAATCAGATCAACCAACTTATTAACTATATTTGTGTCATATGCTGGTAATTTGAATGTCTTCCTAAATGCATCTGCCATCACTTCTATTTTCATTGATATCTTGTCCACACTAACAAAAGTAGTTCTGGTCGCAAGATTATACGCCTGGACCATCTATAATAGGTAGTTGTAGAAGAAGGTTTTTTTGTGTGGTGGTACTTATTCTATGATAGCTACACCAACCTCCTCGAACTGTTTCCTCCATGGATGGTTCTTGTTTCATTTATCATTCCACCATCGCCTGCATGTATCCGCTCCATGTACAAATGCAATATTTTCTATCTCCACCTAACCTTCCTTAGGTCTGGTACTCAGATCCTCATCCTGATCTAGGATATGTAACTCGATCCTCAATTCCTTTCTTGTTACCCTTTCTTGTGCCATTCTATCCTCCTGATATCTTTATGGTGTTATTCCTCAATCAACCTACCAATAGTTCTACCTTATCCATGGTCTATATCCTCCTCTCCTCCAAGGATGAGTACCATGTCAATCGTGGGACTGAAACTATCACCCTTGATATTGTCATGGATATTATTCTCTCTCATGTAGGGGTCCTAGTGATCTTTCCATCCTATTGGCTACAATCCACCTTAACCAACGTCTGAGCTCTTCTGCTGAGATCATTATTTTGTCATTATTTTAGTTAACTTACTATCTGAACATCACCATTTCCGCAATCAAAAGTAATCCAAAAATCATACAATTTACTATAAATTGTATAGTATGCTCTTCCTTGTACTCCTGTACGGTTTCACTTTTAATAGCCACTTCTAGATCGTACATTGCTCCTTTTTCACAGTTTAATTTCTAGCTTGTTTAGTCTTCAAACTCCCTAACTTCCTCAAATCGTACATTTGTAGCATGAAATAATACAAGGTGGTACTAATATATACAATATCACTTTAGGTATACCTCCCTCTATGGAATACATACAATTCCATATGATTTTGTATGATTTGTTGAAAACTTCCTAAAATGACCTAAAAATCGCCAAGAGTTGTGTTATATTCTTCCTAAAATCGTACACCTTACCCCCAAAATTATACAATATGTATTTTCAAACCCTAGGTTATAAAAAAAATTTGCAATTTTGTCCTCCTTTTCCGAATATTTCACCAACCCATTTGTTGGATTGCCTCGATCTTCCTTTTCAGTGCTTTTTGGGAGCAATTTTTTAACTTTTCCACCATTGGCACAATTTTATCTTCAAAAATAGATTCTTTGGTTGTACTCTACGGTTGTATGGACTTCTCCTTCCTTCCCCTACCTTTTCTAGCTTGGCTTTGCCTAATTTGTTTGATTTTAGGGTTTATATTTCACTTTCCTTGCAAATATTCCACTTTGTCTCCAAGTTATCCTACTCGAACCCTAATGTGCAATTTTTCACCACCTGATTCATACTTGGGTGCCTTCTACTACTATTCCTCCTTACTTCCTAGCTATACTTTGAATTTTTCCTTCCATGGAGTCAAACCCTAATTTTTTTCTTCCTTTCCTTCTCCGATTCGATTTTTCCATATGTGAAAATTTCTCCTTGGTGCTAATAAAAATGGGTTATCATTATTTCAAGTTACTGATGAAGTTTTATGCCCATGTAGTATTCTCCATTCCATTGCATGCTTTCCACCTTCGTCCTCCTAAAAAACTTCAAATTCTCTTTGTGTGGTTTAAGAGAATTGCAAATTTGCCTTCTATTTAAATTATTTCTCAAACCCTAACTAAACCCTAACCAATTTAATTCATAAATTGCACCACTTTGCATGTTTTATATCCTCATTATATGGATGATTGACAATTCAACATGCTTTGTGAAAAAAATTATCCTTTTTTTGCTTTTTCCTCCAACCACAACTTTTTCTCGTGCATGCCGCATTAAATGGGGTAGTTGAAAATTGTACAACATACCCAAAATCATACAATGTATGATCTAAATCATAAAACCTATCTCTTCGTACAATTTCCCATGTCCTTTTGCCAATTTGACTTGTACGATCTCATAATTATGCCTTTTCCTTCTTCCATTTTGGTTTGTATGATCTTATACTTAGAGAAATTTTTAATTTTCTTTCTCTCTGAAGAGGTCGTCATTTTCGGTTTTTAACCCAATTCCTTCTTAATTGCATCCCAAGGGTTTTTCACAATTAAGGCACTTTTTTTTCCTTTTCTTTTCTCTTTCTTTTTTTTTTTTTTTTTTTTTCAATCCTAGTCTAGTTACACTTACCGTCTTGGCAACCGACAGTGACATTCACTTGTATGATTCCATCGAATTCTTCTCTTGGAGGTTCAATTGTAACATTTTGAGTGGTTGTGTCATCTTTCGGTACATTTTCCCTAGGTCAATTCATCTCCACTTGTGATGTTACTAAATTTATTGGCCTTCCCCTTCTATGTGTACAATTTGGAATTGTACAATTGTAAGCTAGAGTATCTTCACCTGGTGTCCTTTCTCCTTGTTGTACAGGTGATTGGTCCCTTGGTAGTGGTTTCCTTACTACTATACTATCATTTGAGTGACTTCTCCGCCTATCCCCTCAGATACATTTTGGCAGGGTTATGCATAAGGGGTCGGCCTCAAAATCTATTTATAAATTGAAGGTGAATTGTCTTGGATTCTCAATGAAATATAGAGAAGTATACATGGCGAATTCCAATTATTTTTCTCCAAAAATTTTCAAACCCTGGAGATTTTTTCTGTGTTTGGGGTCATGAATATTATTTTGCAAAATATAAAAATTTATGGTAAAATTAAAGGATTTAGACCGACAAGAAAGACTTTTAGCCTTTACAATTTATGATGATTGGTCTGAGACGTAAAATTTGATCGATTGCAAGCATGCTGATCAGTTGCAGATATGTCGATCAGTTGCAGCCATGGCAATTAGTTGTAGACATACTGGTCGATTGTAGACATACTAGTCGATTGTAGCCATGCCAATCAGTTGCAGCCATACCAATTGGTTGCAGCCCTGAATACCAATTTTTAGTTGTTATTCCTTTGTAATCGATCAACACGTCCCTGTAATTGACAGATGAAAATTTATCAACACAACTCTACAACTGATCAACTTATTTCGATAGACACGACTCTACAACCGATCGACTTATGCCTATAAACACAGCTCTGCAATCGATCGACTTATGCCAAAATACATGACTCTATAATCAATCAACTTATGCCGATAGACATAGCTCTACAACCGATCGACTTATATCGATAAACATGATTTTATAATCGATCAGATTATGCTGATAGATATGGCTCTACAATCGATCAACTTATATTGATAGACATGGCTCTACAACCGATCAGCTTATACCAACAGACATCACTCTACAACCGATCGGCTTATGCCAATATACACAACTCTTCAATCGATTGGCTTATACCGATAGACACTACCCTGTAATTGATCAGCTTATGCCAATAGACATGGCTCTATAACTGATCAACTTATATAGATAGACACGGCTCTGCAATCGATTGACACCTCTATAATCGATCAACACCTCTGCAATTGATTGTCACCTTTATAACCGATCAAAACCTCTACAACTAATCAACACATCTACAACCGATCAACACCTCTGTAATTGACTAACACCTTTGCAATCGACTGACACGAGTCAACAACCAATAATATTATATTGATAGACATGAATTTGCACCCGATCGGCTTATGTTGATCATCTTAGGCCGACTGACACTCCTCTGCAATCAATCAACTTATATCGACAGACACTCCTCTTCAAAATTGGCAAGTTTTTTATTGTTTCAAAGTGATGTAAGTTTAGCGGTACCCACTACTGTATATATACGGGTAGTATATGAGGCGATTTGGGTGGGAAAAATAAAATCATTTATAATTTTAAGGCAAATTGGGTGAGAAAATCAAAACCATTTATAGTTTGAGGTCGACAAATTAAAATAAAAATATTTTATTTATTTTCAACGACAGGTGAATTTACCCCAAAAAAACTTCCACCCCGTAATTTTCGGGCGAATGGGCCCTAATGAAAGGATCCAAAATTAGCCTTTTCAAGATTTTAAAAATCCTAAATAGAGCCAATTTATGATATTTTGCACTTATGCATAACCCTAAATTTTATCTCCAGACTTGGCTATCGGATTCTTTGTTATCCCTAGTTTCTTTTGTTTGTAAAGTACACTCTTCCTCTACCAACAAGACCTCTTCCATGCGAGTGTCTCCCTATCCTATTCCTCTTGACATTGGGTTTCTCTGCGCTAATGGTGATTCCTCTATTTCCTGGAGTAATCCTCTACCACCCATCACTCGTTGAGGTCCTTCTTGTATTAAGGATGGTTTTCCCCATGTACGTCGCCTTGCAGGATTTGATAAGATTCCCCTAATTCTTGGTAACCCTCACAAATTTCTTGTCCACTTCATATAGGCTAAAGGTGTATCTCCTAGCCATCTAGGAGTAGGGGTTCAAAACCTTCCTCGTCCTCTTCCTCCTCTTATTGTAACATCACCTTGTCCTTGTTCATTTCATAGTCGAATACCTCATCCGCTTCTTGGTTGAATCCTTAAGGGTCTTTCCCTATTCCTTCCTCCCATTGTTTGGGTATCAGGAGTTATCTCTACCAACTCAATGTTGGCTAGTGGATTTCTGCTTCTTCTTGTACTTGGTGATAATTGTCGTAGTGCCCAGATTCTATGATCCACACATGCTATGTGACGTCTCCATATTATTTCCTTGAAGTTTCTTTGTGGAGATGATGTTGCTAAAACCTCTCTATATGTGTCAAAAAAGTTTGTCTAAGAACTTGAGTGATTATGATTCTCTTCTTGTTGTTCCACCCAATATGTTGGTAAATTCATCATTCTCTCTAATATTTTTACTTCTCTCCTTTATTTTCTCAACTGTTGATAGGCTATTATATATGCTTGTATATCAAGATTGGTTTGATTTCCCTGTGGTCTCCCTATTTTTCGTTGCATTGTTGTACATGCTGGGGGATCATGATTACCTCAAGGATTCTAAGGGTTTTCTGAATTTTTTTTCATTATCACTGCTTTCTATACTAGGTTCCATTACTAGCCAAGGCATTACTTTGTTACTGGAGTCACTCAAATCCAGTTGTATATTACCTTGTGATTCAGGTGATGTAGTTGCCTCTTCAATTTCTCACCAAAGCATCTATGCATCTTCATTTATCATTGGTGGATCACTTGGTGGTACCTATGATCTTGTGCTTGTGCCACCATTCCCTCCACTACTTCTTGGAGTTAGTATCTCAACCTCCTCAGGTTCCCTTTCAAGCTCTTGTAGCCTAGCTACCCTTTGTTCCTCCAACCTTGGTATTGCGCCATCCAATTCCTGGATGATTTGCTATCTCAACATTGCATTATGACCTCACAAAATTTGATATTCTTCTTGTAGTTGTTGAGTCTGTAACTACATTCTCTATTGTAATAGCCCTATCTGAGCCAATGCAGTAAGTCCAACCAATTCTTTATCAATGGTATCATTCTTGTCTTCCTCCAAAACTTCCATTTCAAATGTGTCCACTCTATCTTCACTATACTGCTAGCCATATCCTTCTTCATCCTTCCACTTGCTGGGGTAGTTCTCTCCTTTCTACCTAAGGATACATATTATTTCTACTTACTGGGGTTGCTTCTTCCCACCTTCCCCTAACATTGGATAACAATACTATCTCATGATGTCCTCTTTCATTTGGATGAATCCATTCTTCAACTAAATCCGAGTTTTTGTAAATGGAACCGTGTCATAAACTTATTAATAAAATCTTAGCAACAAACAAAACAAACTCATTAGAGAAAAAAAAAATCTTTGATAATGGAATGGAGAATATGTCAGGGAAACGTCATTTCTGTTGTCTAAGAATAGAACAATCAGATTTTTTTCAGAGATGCTGCTCAGACCTGGCCAACGGCCATTTCAGCATTTAAAACAGTGACCCAAAAATCAGATCCCGCGGCAACTTGACTTGGTATGATGTCTTTTAAGACTTTAGCTCAGACCGTTGCTCAGACCGTTGAGTGCAATTGACTTGGTGGAGATAGAGGACCATTGGTAGTAAGAGGTCTAAGTATCGAATTAGAAAGGAGTATGGATATATATCATGTTTTGATTATCTAAGTTTAGATTGATAAATACAACTAATGAAAACAGAAAATTACTTTACTTTAATTGTCAGATGAAAACAGAAAGTGGGAGCAATAATTTGCAAGAATAAGTCTGTCCCCTGAAAAGCTTACCCATATATTCGTTTCCCTTTATAAAGGAGGAATCAAGTCAACATTGGAATCTAATTTGATTTTTAAAAGTACACCCATTGGTGTCCTTCATTGAAGGCTGGAAGCAGAAGCATGTCACATGAATTTCAGGCTTCATGTTTGCCTGTTCTTGTGTTTGCCACCCAATTTCAAGAGTAAGGTGCCGTGAGGGAAAGAGTGGATGAGAGGGGTGGTTGGTCCATACTACCAGGTATGACGTAGCAAAGCATTGACTCTCTTTATGGTCTCAGAAAACGTAACTCATCATAAATAAAATATTTTGTATGGATGATAGAATATTAATCATGGTGAAAATGTATTGTGAGTTCATGCCTAGACTATTGGATTTAATTAGTAGTCTACAAAAACAACCAATTATATATTTATAATTATTAGTCCATGCAAGTATTCATTGAATCACTTATTCAAGATTTCATGATTGGTATTATAGTATAAGTCATTCACCTATATTGGTTGAGGTGTCAGCTTCAAAATTGTAGCATATTGCTTGTATTCATATTATTCATGTATACACTTTTTTTAAAGTTTACTTTTAATTTTGTTAAAATATAGAGATATGATGTCGTATCAGTAGTTTTTATAGGTAATGGTTATTATTGGGATAAGACTATTGGATTTAATTAGTAGTCTAAAAAACAACCAATTATATATTTATAATTATTAGTCCATGCAAGTATTCATTGAATCACTTATTCAAGATTTCATGATTGGTATTATAGTATAAGTCATTCACCTATATTGGTTGAGGTGTCAGCTTCAAAATTGTAGCATATTGCTTGTATTCATATTATTCATGTATGCACTTTTTTTAAAGTTTACTTTTAATTTTGTTAAAATATAGAGATATGATGTCGTATCAGTAGTTTTTATAGGTAATGGTTATTATTGGGATATTATGATGAATAGGGTTAGAGTTATATTTTTTAAAATATAATGAAATGACGACTATATAAGGAATATAAGGAATGAATCTTGTAATTATATGAATCATTATGTTAACATTATAATAACCTCCCTTAAAAATATTATCATCTTTATTTCTTTGGGGATTATTTATTTATAGTTGATCTAATTGATATTTGAACAGACTTATGTTTTTGAACATGACGGTTCTCAACATTATTAACCATATTGGCATGGGTGAGTTTTTTTTGACTTCTCAAGTAGTGCGCATAGAGACCTAGCTTTTATATTTTTTATTTATAGTATTATTATTGCTTGAACTTCTATGAACTATTATGGTTTTGGTGTTTACAGTCTTAGTTTTGTTATCCTTGTATTTTTAATATTATATTGTTTTTTGGAAAATATTTTAGAAGGAATGTTATTTTTGGATAAGACCCAAGGAGATAAAGGTATCTATTCTTCCAAAAACACTTAGGGCTCGCATGTGGACTACCACCTTTAACACACAAGGAGCATACCTGAAACAACACACAACAAGAACAAACAAACACAAACACACAAAAAGCTAAAATAAATAAAACATACTCCTTGAGTGTGTCGATAAGAAAAGGCACAAGCAAAAAAAACATGAACCACATAGAAAAAACACACAAACAACAGAAGAAAACACATTAAAAATAAAAAAATAAATAAAATAAAAAAAAGGACAAAAAATAAACAACACCAAAACATGAAAAACATAGAAAAAAACGTAGCATAAAAAACACTACCATAACAAAAACAACAAAAAGAAACAAAAAATCACAGAACACAAAACACACAGATAACCCAAAAAACAACATAACAAAACCAAAATAGAAACAACAAAAAAATAAAAAACATCACAAACGAAATCAGGAAAAAAAAATACAACAAAAACTAAGCCAAATAAGCAATTGACAATTCAAACAAAATACGAAAACACTAAGAAAAAAATCAAAGCTTAAAAAATTACCAAAAATATTAGAAATTGTTTAGAAAAATAGCCAAAGCTTCCAACATTACCATAAAGAGACTAACTATAAACGTTATGATTATGGCATCCTTATCCTTTTACTCGTATCTTGCTTCATTCCAGTTGGGACTATAGGATGGTTACTTGGTACCACGACACTACTATTGGAATTTGTATGGTATTTTTGAGGATCCGTTTTGTTTGTAGTTTGAACCTGCCATTTTTTTTTGCACTTGGGTTGGTTTTATATATTGTCCTTTTTTTCCCTTTACTGTTATTTCTCAGCATCAAGGCAAGCTCTTTTAATGATTTCTCATCATGCAATTTTTCTTGTTCCCTCTCTTCATCAAACTGTGTCTCCATAATAACTATTTCCATTTGACCATCCTCATCATTTGCTTGCTCATCCGTGGAGAGAATTTCAAAGGTGTTAGGAGAAATAATTGTTTTCTCTTTTGTTGCTATCTTTTTTTTTTGTGTTTTTTTGTTTAGGGATTTGAAACCCTACCAACTCCCCATCCTATTTCTCTTTTTTAGGGACCTTATGTGGACAACCATTGGCTATATGGCCATATTCACAACAAATTCTGCATTTAAATGGATTATTTTCATAATATACTACTTTGTCCCATAAAAATGCCCCATATTGTAAAGTAATCTTCTCTGGAAGTGAAATAAATCAAAACATAAATCCTTGCATAAATCATATGCTCTAAGTTTTGGGTACAATCCGAAGTCATCATGTAAACTCCTAAAGAATTTCTAATTGTTTCGAATATCTTTGGATGCTAGTATTCTATAGAAAGACCAAATAAACAACCCAAATAGGGGCAATTGATGGCATATCTTTCTCAGCTTTGAACTTGGTATGCCAGGGCTTCATGAAGAGCCTTGACCTACCAAAAAACCATGTCCCCCATTGAAAAATGTTCTACCTATCTTTTTCATTTAAAAAAAAATAAGAAAGTAGCCATTGGGGTATGTAAAAATTTGGAACTTACTTTTAGTGCTCTAGTTATTGGTAACCCATTACTTGAAGATAGCAACAGTCCATCAGAATCCCATGAATCCCCATGAATCGACAAATTAAATTTTTCCTCTCAATCTCATCTATTCCTTTCTAAACATCCGTTATTTCCAACTTCACTACTGAGGATCCATTAGTTCCTTTGATCTACCCTTGGCATCCTCAATGATTTTCTTCGAAATCATTAGTTGTGTTCGCTTGTTTAGCGTGGTTCTCCACAAATTACTTCTCTAATATCCATTTTTGATTTAATACATATATCTCTATTGAAAAGTAAAATTATTTATTGTCCTTCCTTAAAAATATTATCCATATTTATTTGTTTGTGGATTATTTGTTTATAGTTGATCGAATTGATATTTTAACATATTTATGTTTTTGAACATGACGGTTCTCAAAATTATTAATCATATTGGCATGAATTATTATTTGACTTCTCAAGTAGTGCGCATAGAGAATTAACTTTTATATTTTTTATTTATAGCATTATTATTGCTTGAACTTTTATTAAATGAACTCTTATGATTTTGGTGTTTATAGTTTTAGTTTTGCTATCCTTTCATTTTCAATATTATATTGTTGTTGTTCTTCCCTTGTGAGATAATCCAGATTAGAATTTAATTTTAAATATTTACTGCACATCTAATATTTTCTCATCTTCACGGATTCTAACTATCTAATATTTTCTCATCTTCACGGATTCTAACTATATATTATTTTGTATGTGTTTTTTTTTATTATAAGATGAGTCAAATATAGTTTTAGTTTTGATATCATTAAAATAGTTTTAAGATTTTTTTTACTAGGATCTTCATTGTTTGAGCAATATTATTTATAATTAAAACTATGTTAAATATTTTTTAGAGGGTTTGGTTCTTATTATTTTGATTTTATCTCTTTTGATTTCAAAATAAAATATTTTTATATGTTGCATGAATGAAATTTGGTATTTATTAGATTTTATATTAACTTTCTCTTTCAAATAATACTAGTAATTTCTAAGACAAATATATGATAGCTTTTGAGGTCAAGGTATCTTGCAAGTTATTTAAGTGCATCTATATATGAAGAAGAACACAATTTCCTAGAGATTATCATTTGTTATCAAAGCAACACTTTCTCATATGATATTATAATATACCAAATTAAATATTCATATAATTACATACTTTGAATTTATGATAATAAGACTCACGTGGTGTAGGTGAGTTGGAGAGGGTAGGGCAATCCTCCAAGGGAGATATCTTGTTCGAATATTCACCCTACTAAATGCACATTGGATGATTTTGACAATGGAGAACCCCCATTGGTCATCGAGTGATTTTGACGATGTAGAACCCCCTGGTCATGGTTTCTCATACCAAGGGTTTTTTTTCTAAAATTTTAAAAAATAATGATAATAATAAACTCATTGAAAAATATTATTGATGAATATCTACTGAATCAATGCAAATACAATGTATTGCAAAGCTTGTTCACTTCACTCACATATGGGATATGATCTTTCTACTTTCAACAAAATATTCATCTCACCTAAGAGATATTATTATTCATATTTATCATAAGAGAAATATATTTTATTGACTCCACGTAATAACAAACCAGCACAATAAAATAAAAATATTTACAAGACTCTTTTCACTCTATATGTTTACAAACTAGTTGCAAACTTTAGACTTAAATATTTACCAACATATGTACATGACTTTATACTCCAACTATTTACAAATTAAGGTAATTGTAATATTCTTGCAAGGTACCAAATAATGTAGTACTTAAATACCCCCTATTACATTATTTGGTATAATATTTCAATCTATGATTCTAGTCTTAGTCTTCTTGCTCTAAACCTTTGGATCTCGTATGCATACTATCCTTCTAATTCTAACCTATATTTTATTCTTAGATTTATATCAATCAAACTATTTTTATTTTTTTAGAAACACTTTAGCATATCCATAATTTTATTCTATTCTATTCTACTTATCCATCCATAGTGTATATCTATTTTAGTTTTCTTTTCTTGACAAGTATTTTGAGATTGATTATTCTTGCCATAAGTTTTTTGAAGAATCTAGTGTTTCTTTATCCATCTATGTCTATATTTTATCTTGTTGTCAATATTACCTATGCCACTCATATTATCAATTCCTATTATAAATTTGGTGTCATTATTTTTTATCATAAAATTCTCATTAGCTTGTCCAACTTCTCTTGTGTGTTCTTTAAGATCATCATTGTCTTATCTTGAATACAATGAGTCATAGTTAATACCTCTTAGATCATTATTGGAAATTTATAAATTATTTACATCTTTGAAATACTTCAAATCATCAACACATTGTTTGTCAATCTAGCCCACACACACATTTTATACTATCAAGGCATTCATTTTCTAAACTAGCATTATCAAATATGGATAGCTAGTTATTTTTTGCATGAGAGCTCTATTATTTTTTTCATGTTTTTCCTCATCATTATTCTCTATTCATGTACTTATTAGATAATGTTTCCTTTTTTATTTTTCTATTTTGGATGTTGATCTTGTGTATGTGTATATCGCACCCACATGATTGGAATTATATTGTCTCTATTAATATATTTGAAAAGCTCTATGTCTTTCATTCCACTGATTTAGAGAATTATATTTAGAATATTTGGTGGTATGACCTTCTTTGTTACATATGTAACAATATCTTCTTTTCCATTTAGGTTGATGCTATGATGATGAGGTAGTATTATTTGGTATTTTTTTTGTTAAAATAAAAGCATTGTTTATAATTTCATTTCTTTCTTGATTGTCTATATCTTATTTCTGAAGCATGTTGACCATAAAATGATACATTTCTATTTAGCACTTGAAGAGATATAAACAATATCTTTAATATTTCTAGAAGTGTTATGAGTGTAACGTAGACAAGAATTTTTCTTCCACTTTCTGCCCCATAGTTTGTAGCTAAGATTTAAATTCTGCTATCCTTCTAAGAATATTTTCACCATAAAGAACTTTTAGTGAATATAATTATGATTGAAAGTGAAAAATAGTACCTTCATTTTTCCCTTCAAATATTGTGCATAGTTTATCCAGATCACATTTTGAAGCTTGAGTTTCACTTATGTGTGCTTGAATCTCATATGCTATACCAAATGTTATTAGCATAAGAGCCTTTACATCTTCATATTTATATCTCTATCTTCCAACTACATCTTCTAGAATGGTTTTCTCTCCACATAATACCCAAAGTTTCTCAAAAATAAGTATTTATTTCATCTTATTTTTCATTGGGATGAAGGTAGGTCCTTTTAGTAGTTGAGTCTCTAAAAAAAAATATTTGTACTTACCATAATATAAACTTGCTTACACTAGAAATTGCCTTCAAATAAAAATAATTTTCACTTTTAATAATTTGACACTTTCATAACTTGTTTTTAATTTCCTTTGTAGTTTAAATCCCTTTTACTCCCATATATAATTTCTTTTTCCTTCAATAATTCTTTTTAAATCTCCATTTCAAATATTCTCTTTAATAATTTCTCCAAATAAAGAATTCTTTTTAAATTTCCTTCAAATAACCTTTATTTCAATTCCTTTAATCTTCAATTTAATATTTTCTTCATTCTTCCACTTTTATTCTTCACTTTAATTTTTCTCTTATATTTTTTCTCTCAAAAAATGCTTTCTTCAACTTAAATAATTCTACTCACATTCATTAATATCCTTCAAACAATATAAGGTCCTCAAATAATTCCAATTAATTTTATTTCAAATAATATATTTTCTTCAAATATATTAATTCTTCATCACCTTAATAATTATTTTTTCTTTTTCTTAAATAATCCTATTTTTTCAATATAAATTTCTTTATCAAAATCAATATTTTATTTCCTTTCCCTTTTAACCTTAATATTATCAATTACTCTAAATATTCCAACTACTCTCCTTTAAAAAATATATTTTTTTCTTATCCTTTCATCAAATAAGTAAAAAATACAATATCTTAGCACTTTATGTGGTGGATAATATTTCATGCTTGCTTGTACTCAAACCTTCCAATGCTCATACCAACCTAAGACTACATTATAACCAATATTTTTTGTCTTAATGTTCCCTCTCCAATAATATTGTAACTACTACAATTAATGCTCCCTCTAAATGCTACACATTTTAAGCATTTTCTAGAATCTAAGTGAATGTTCTATCTTCTTCAAATAGGTCGTATTTTGATCGATTCTTTTTTATTTTCTAGATTCTACATCCAACTCTTTTGTTATGTTTGTCCTATGTTTTCTCACACATTTTCTTAGCAATCATGCCCCCATCAACATCTCATTACTTAACACATAATTACAAGTGGTCTTCAAGGATTCTCCTTACAAATTTATCTCTCTAGTGTTTTACTACTTTTGATCTATACTCTGATCTCAATGTGGATTTCTTCTTCCATTATGGTATCCTCAACAATATCTCACTTTTTTTTTTATTTTCTCATGTGACAATATTCATGTAGATAAATCTAAATTCTCTCATTAACATTTCTCCTATCACAAGCCTTTCTCTTTCTCCAGAGCACTACAAAGGTGGCTTGAATACCGATGTTAAAAAATTAGCACTTCCTCATAGGATATTACATTATATAAACATTAAAAATTTACTCAATGACATACATTCAATTCATGATAATAGTAAACTCACTAAAAAAATGGTGTTGATTAATATGTACTCCAAGCAATGCAAATACAATGTATTACAAAGCTTTTTCACTTCACTCATATTATAATTCATTGTCTTCAATATATACACCTTGGATACTAGACTCTTCACATTCTCAAAATTGTTGACCTTTCTACTTTTAACAAACTATGCATCATATAAATATTTATTTTTCTCATAAGGGGAAATATTTTATTGACTTTACATAATAACAAAATCTAATAATTACACACTAATATACAAACATTTACAAGAATATTTTCATACTACATATTTACAAAATAGTTGTAAATTTTATAATTTAGCATTTACTCAAATCCCTCACACTTGACAAATCACAAATATCTTCCTTAAATCTTGAGAGTTTACTATAGATTCAATTCTCATGTCAATTGAGTGATACCTACATATTTTTCATAATATGTCTGAATTCTTGATTTTCATTTTTTTGGATCTTCTTCAATTTTCTTTGTATATACAAACATTTCAAAGTTCCACATTCATATTCTTAAATTTTTTCTAAAATAGTCTTCTACTATCTACACATTGCATCTTAGTATGGTAATATTTTCAAAATTTAGCACTATCATAGTCTACTTTACAAGATCTAGATTATTATTTTTATTATTGAAGCATAAGTGCAATCACAAGAATGGTGATAATAATTTATATCAAAGAATATTAATGTTATAAAATACAATAAATATTACCAATGGAAAACATTAATGTAAATATTAACCATGATTTGATTTAAACAATGAATAATTTATTATCAACTTTTGTTAAACCTATTACTTCCTTTAACTATGAAAAAAATAATTTTAGTTCATGATCCTCTATTGAAACCCCTATATTGGGTAGCCTATCTTCACAATTTTTACCTTCACTAACATATGTGTAAACCTAATTTCTTCAATATTTGTAACAAGATCTTGTATTTCCACAATGATCTCTTATATGTTCTTTGGAGCCTTTTCTTTATTCAAAATTATATTTATTACTACTAATTAATTACCTTTCATCCATAATCCATTTAATTTCATTTGTGTACATATTTTTAATCCTTCCAAAGCCATCCAAGATTTTGATTCATTATTTATCTTAAATTAACTATTCAAAGTGTATTGTGACAAAATATCACCCTATTATTTCTAATTATTCCTCTTCCTCTTACTAGTCTTAGATTTTCTTTAGATCTCCATCAAAATTCAATTTCTTTAGCTCCACTTCGGATGGTTTCTAATTTATATTCTTTACCTTCTTTTTGTTTCACCTATACCCAAAAACATAATTTCATTTGATGACCTGAATCCATCTATCAAGGTCTTTGTTTCATGATTAGGGATTGAGTGATTTGATAGGGCTAGTTAAGACTTCTCTATGGCTAAAAAAATATTTCTTTTCATTACCTCTAGACTATTTTTATTTTATTTAAATATTCTTTTATTACTTTCTAGCCATATAGTCCAAAGTATTGTATCTTTTGGAATATCTTATATTGTTTGTAATACCTCACTTTTAAAAGTACTATGCCCTTATTTTAACCATTCTTCAATTCTATCATTCATCATCATACATTTATCAAACATATTAAGAATCTATTTCTATAGTTCCCATGCTATTGAATAGTGTTCAAAGATATGGTTTACACTTTCCTCTTCCTTTTTACATAGAACATATTTTCAAGGGCTATTAAAACCCATTTTCATTCGGTTATGTAAGGATAAATGTTTTCTATGACCTATTAGTCATTCAATCATTTTGAATTTTGGAATGTCAAGCTATCCCAAATATCTCTCTATATTATTGTGGTATTTATTTATTTATTTAGTGGTTCACATTATATCATCTTCTTGTTGTGTATTCTCTTGAGCTATTCAACTCCCAAATAACCTTATCCTTGACTCCCCTTGGAACAATCACTATTGTTATCTTTTTTCTCAACTACTTCCTAGCAAAAATGTTGATGTACTTGTAGAAAATCTTAAGTTTCATCTATATATTCTTCACATAAATGATGGTTATTATTATGAAAAACATGACTATTTAGATATCCTTCTTTATTATCAAATTCAATTAGTCTATTATAGGCATTTGTTTGATTTTGATACATGCAACTAGCAATATCCACATTATACTCATAGTTAGCTTGGTTTTTATACTTCTTTTTAAAAGTTTAGGTATGATATTTTTAAAACCCATGATAGTGAGAAGATCTATTTAGAAGAGATAATATGGAGAGATTTTGGCTACTTTTAATAATAATGATTTCATATCTAGTTCATGAAATTATATTGTGGAATCCTGGAATACCTTAGAGAGCCAAAAATAAAAATTCTAAAATATTAATTAGGATAGTTAAATGCTAGTAAATATATTTAACAAGATGTATGAGATGAGTATAATTAATGTTGCATAATAAACAATATAATATAACAAGAATAGTGTGATAAAACAAATAAATGATTGAAAGAAGATTTCACAAATAATAACATAAAAAATAATATAAAATATAAGTAACTATGAAATAATTTTTTTTTTTTTTAATTTAAGATATACTATTTTTAGGACCTCAAGAGTATAAATAAAATTTATACTATGAAATCAACATTTGTTTTGAATCCAATGGAGTTACTTAATAAGTGGAAAAAAAGTTACCAATGAATAAAATAGAGGTTGGATTGACCTAGGTTCCAATCCCACGGGCTTGTCCATGCACAGACAGTAGCCCAGATCTGATTCCTCTGAATGGTACGCCAGATTGATGACAACGGTGCAACCCCTGTGCATCCGACGGGTCCCCATATCACGCCGGGTTAGATAGTTTGAACCCTACCAGCTAAAAATCGTGATTGTAACCATTGCTTTTATATACAAAAAAAAAAAAAGAAAAAAAAAAGAAAGAAAAGAAAAAGAAAAAAGAAAAAAAAAAAGGAGGAGGTTGGATTACCTACATTAATACATAAATAAGATATTATGTAGACCAAGAAAAAAGTAAGATATGTCAATACCAACACAACTTATATTATCATGAAAACACTAAATTTGAATCGCCATGTTATTATATCATAAAAACACTAAATTTCAATCTAACTTTTCTTATTATATCATATAGGATATATGATAAAGCAAAACTAAAAAATATATGAGAATCCCTAAATACATAGTTAAACAACCTAAGTTGGAGTATATAGAGTCCATACTATGTTTTTTTTACCTCTACTATTAATTACCTATCATGCATTATGTCTTAATATAACGTTTCTTATGGTAAGATAAATTATGGATCTTAACACCTCTAAGTTGATAGAACTTAGATGGCTTTTTTAATATTTATTCAAAAATATAAGTGTTGTAATTTATTTATTTAATTAATTTAAATAAAAGGGAAATATCCACCTAGGATATTTGTTAGTGGTTTTGATTTCACAAGGGAAAGGTTCACCTAGGATATTTGTTAGTGGTTTTGATTTCATAGGACTCATGATTTAAATAATTAAAAAATAAGTATGTTTTAAATGTTTTAAATTAATTATATAGGATTGAAATGATGTTTATTTATATGATGTGCAGTATTTTCATTAAGCACATAGTTGCATTACAATAAATCATGCAACAATGAATTAAACATTGATGTAATTTTTTTTAATTGTGTAAATACTTTTTATACATATCTGCTGGGATTGAATTCTACGGATAATGCAAATGGCTTCTTACCCGTAAACCACATTATGCGGATAACTTGCATGAGATTCCATATGGATAACTTGCATGAGATTCCATATGTACAATTGTACCTAATTTTATATATGCTCTGTTAATAGTTGAAAACTAGACATGTGCAGCTTCATATAATTCTAGGGCTAAGGAATAGGATGCTCCGAGATACTAATTGTTTTCTGCCACTGTCAATCATGGTGGAAGTTTCTTTATTTCCCTAATTATTGTGTCAGTGGCTAAAAAATAATAATATCTACCATGAATCTTCAAATAAATAATAATAAAAAAAGCCAATTCTGTAGTTCAAATGCATTACTAAGCTTTTGAGTAAAAATTGAAGTTATATATATTGCTCTCACCTGTGAATGTGAATGGTTGCAAACAAGATGCACCCGATTTTTCTATCACCGTCTTCCAATGTGGGAATTGCTTTGGCTAGCTTGAAACATCATCTCTGAAAAAAATCTTATTGTTTTATTCTTCGAGAAATGCAAGTACATTATATTTTTGAACTTCGTTCAAATTACGAGTGGTCCCGTCCTCATTGTCGTTCAATTGTACTTACATTTTCTTTTAGGTTTGGCCGTTCATTGTAGTTGGCAGTACAAAATAAAGGAAAAACTCGGTTGAAACGCATCCTTGACAGAGGAATCCAATATATTCTTTGGAAATCTTCGATTGCCCGTAGTGAAATTTTTAGTGTTTAGAATTTTCATGCTGCAACTGTACAATGAAAACGATCAGCAATCAAAATATGTACAATAATTATACCCTGGTTTTATCAGAAGTAAACAAATCATTTGACCATGCATATTAATTTCGTCTTTGTAGATAGATATTCTAAAAGATAATGTAATTTTATAGTAGTAATGGTTGCTCTATTTAGGTAGTAAGAAATATTGGTATAAGTCACACATAAAATGATATTATTTAAATATTATAGTAACAAGGAAGATTTTAATGTAGATTAGAAATTGAATCCAATTATTAAGGATGTTAATTATAATTATAGTTTTCAATATTAGAATTGTTGAAGAAAATGTCTTCGCTATTTATTTAGCTATTGTTAGGTTCAAACATATATCAATAAACAAATATTTTTTGTGAGAACATCCATCCACTGTACAAGTAATTAGACCCTTGTATAAATTGGTTTGAAAACGATATTATTTAATATTATAGACATGGCACTCATTGTAGTATTGGTGTATTTTCATTATATACATAATCATCTTAAAAAGGGATGCATTCTAGATTTATGATTAAAAATATTGTTGGCAATTTTCATAGAAATTCTTTTTCATCAATTAAAAAACTCTTTTCTATAAAGCAATTCTTATATAACAAACAGAGTGTGTCACATGTAATATTAAAGATATTTTTTTTGAAAGGAGAATGTATACTTTATATTAAAAGCAACAGAAACAATACATCAAATCAGTTTATCAACAAAAATAATTATAGAGAGAGGATTATCACTAAACTATCTGGCAGTACCATAAAAATACATCTGAATAAGCTGAATATACAAAAATAACTTAAGTATTTCCATAGATCAATCTATATATGTTATAAAGCATATACATAAACTACTGAACCATGTCCAACTGCACATCACAATGAGCAATACTGGAGCCATAATCTTCATATCCTCCACAATCACGAAACCTGTCAAAGAAGTATTTACACTTGTCCCTGTAGCAACACATGATCCTGGCCACCTGTATAGAAATTTTGAAACATGTGAGTCTCCTAAGAGACCCAGTAAGTGACCTATGAGAATGCTAAAAAATTTCCTTATTCCTATACAACCATATGATCCATAAAATATCTGAGGATAGTAAAAGCCAAAAATTATTAAAATATTTCTGCATATGCAGAATATATCCCAATAAAACATGTTGTCTAATCATACTATCTGTTATACTCTATACCTGCATATTAGATAATAATATATGCCATATCTCATGAGCAAAAAAAAAAATCAAAGAAAATATGTTCAATAGAATTCGGAACTCTGCAAATAGAACAAGTTATAGGATTATTATTGCTGTCCAAAATAGGCAATATTTGACGCAAAAGTTGCCATCTAAACCAAGATTTTTTTGGTTCTAAGTGGCTGGACCAAATATGCTACAAAATGGTCTGCCCAAAAGAAATTGAGATATCAAAATGCCAAACTGTGCTAAAGTGCAGAATTATATTAGTCAACATGTTATATAATTACCTAGAAGTGACCTTGCAAAATTGAGTACCATCTTGCCAACTCATAATATCTAACAATGAATATTCATTTGCCACAAAATATGGAGAGACCAACTACAAAAAAGATGATATTAATAAATAGTATGTCCTCCTATGTGAAGAAGGAAGACCATACTGGATACTAAGAGAGTCCCAAGACTTCAACATACCATTTTCAAGGATATCAACAAAAGTCCTTATACCCAAATTAGCCCATTTTTTATAGAACAACCTTGTGTAAGAGCAAGAAACTTATTTCTATACATAATATTCCCCCACAATGAACTATTCAAGTAAAAAACTGAATTATTATTCATAGAGTGAACAAAAATTCTACCTCTAATCATTTCCCAGGCTTTCCACAAACTTCTAAACACAATTGAACCAGAAGGAGCAACATGAAATCTACCTAATAAGATATCTATCATGGGGAGGCCCTTCCAAGTATGAGCCTGCTTAGGAACAACCATAAGAATATTGTTTCTGAATAAAACTTTCCAAGGCTCATTTCCATCAATACAATGAACAATCCATTTAATAGCAAGAGCCATTCCTTGAAAATACAAATTCTTAAGCCCCAAAACTCTTTTCAGTTTATTGATAGTACACCATTCCCACTTGACACTATGTTTCTTTTTGGCAAAAATATTACCAGCCCACAGAAAATTCCTAATATATTTATGAATATCATTAACTTGATAGGAGCAAAAAAACCAAGCTGAAGCATAATAAATAGAATAAGACGACAAAATATTTTGACATATCTGAAACCTGCCAGCATTAGAAATAAATTTATTACTCCATTTACTAAGCTTGGTAATAATCCTTTCCTTCACCCACATCCACATATTTTTAATATTAGGATCAATAGCAAATGGGATACCCAAATAACGAACTTGCCTAGTAGGACCTCCCCACTGTATATTAAACTTAGACAACCAAACAGGAGCAACATAATCCCAAATCAGCAGAATTGACTTAGATCTAGCTATTTTAGCCCTTGAAGCATTACGAAAACATTCAAGTTTTACGAACAAAGAAGCAAAATTATCCTTTATTAACTTGACAAAAATAGAAGTATCATCTGCAAAATGTATATTCAAAATATATTGACCATTTGGAAGCATAATACCCTTAATAGCAGGACTGATAACATTCTTCCTAAGAAAATAAAAGAAAGCATCATTGGCAATAACAAAAAGGGCTGGAGCAAGCGGATATCCTTGTCTTATTGATCTCTGTAAGACAATAGGATCGGATAAAATACCATTAAATTCAATATAGGCAACAACATCAGAAAGTAAGACTTTCACCATTTCACAAAACATGGAAGGAAATCCAAAAGCCTCAAGGATTTTAATAACAAAATTCCACTCCACTCTATCATAAGACTTTTCAAAATCTAATAGAAGCATGCCAACATTTTGACCTGTATTCTTTGACCAATTCATTGCTTCCCAGCTAGTGAGAAGATTTTCCAAAATGTATCTTCCTTTAACAAAACTTGTTTGAGAAGGGTTAACAAACTTATCAAGGTAATTAGCAATCCTCAAGGCAATAATCTTTGCAAGTATTTTATATGAAAAGTTCAACAGTGTAATTGGTCTCCAATTTTTAACCAAGTACTTATCACCATTCTTAGGAAGTAGTTTAATAATACATGTATTAATCTCTTTTCCAAGAGATCCCTTAAAAATAGCTTCCTCATATACTTGGAAAATATCATCGCTTAACCAATCAATATTATTCTTATAAAATTCAATAGGTAATCCATCAATTCCAGGTGCCTTATCATTCTGAATGGACTGTATAGCTTTGATTATTTCATCTTTAGTAATAGGGCTACCTAAGGCTGCAGCCTCTTGTAAAGAAATCTTATTAGGTATCTAAGAGCAAAAATATGATCTATCATTATATCGGGATATACTATCCTCTGAAGTAAATAACTCCTTATAAAACTAGAAAAACACATTCAAAATGCTCTTATCATCACAAATCAAAATCTGTTCGTTCCAAATTCCAATTATATTTTCCAAAAACCCTCTTTCCTTAATATATTTAAAGAACAATTTTGATCCTTTATCTCCAACCTACATCCAATTTAATTTAGATTGAGCTCTTTGCCTTTGAATTTATCTCATTTGTAGCTGCTTAAGCTCATTTTTCATAACAACTAAATCCTCTTGAATACTAACATTACTCGGATTAAATTGTAAAACAGATTCTAATTGAAAAATATTATTATAGAGCATATTTTCCACCCTTTTACTCTCAAAAGCTTGCTTCTTACCAATATACTGAAACACTCTTCTCCAGCCCCTCACATTCATGTTCCATGTTTCAATAGGCCTAATATTTTTATAAATCCATTTATTAATTTCTATCAAAGTAAATATCGCATCGATACAATCAACAAGCTCTAATAAAGAAATATTCAACAAAAAATTCCAATATGGTCTTGCATAATGACTGATTTCATCCTAGAATTTCAAAATAGCAACAATAGGGAAGTGGTCTGATAAAGCATTGGGAACAAATTGAACTCTAAGACCATCAACCATATGAACAAAGTGAAAAAAGAATTACCAATTTAAAATCTATTCAAATGAGAGTAAATTCTATTAGGTCCTTTCTTCCTATTGCACCATGTATACCACAACCCATGATGATGCTCCTTAATACCTTCCAAAGGATCAGTACCACAACCCATGATGATGCTTCTTAAAGATAAATTACATGCAAAGATCATTATATTTAGCTACACTAGCATCTTAAGGAATAAGATAGCCTTAAATATATATTTAAGGTGTATCCTTATTTATTAAAAATTAAATATATTTTAAAAAAATAAATACTTTTTATGCATATTTTACATTAAATTAATTTTACAATAAATTTTAATAAAATATGAAACATTAATCATCAATTTAAAAATCAATTTACTCAATTAATTTTATTAAAATATTTTTAGATCATCAAATATATTTTAAATAGAACTAAAAGCTTTTATACACACTTTTCATTAAATTAATCTTATAATAAATTTTAATAAAATATAAAATATTGATCATCAATTTAAAAAATCAACTTTCTCAATTATTTTTACTAACATCTCTTAAATCATCCATGGGTAAAAACTAGAGTTTAAATGACATAAGAGGCATAAAGAAAAATTTACATAGGTTTGAAGATTTTTTTTAGATTAAATTAGAAATTATTTATATTTATAAAGTGTTTAACACAAAACTTATTTGGTATATATGAAATAGTTGAAGTAAATTTATAAATAATAGTGATTAATCACATCACTATAACATCATTACTTTTTATTTTCATGAAAGCAAATCTATTGTTCATCGAAATTAATATATACGTTGTTTACAAACACACATTATCCAAAGTTTATTATTATTATTATTATTATTTATTTGGTTATTGTGAGAAACCCCTATGACCCACTTACACGGTTGAGCAGTCTCCTATGAATTATGACCCGTCGTAAAGCTGAGAGCTATACTTATCGATAGAGAATTTAACACAAAGCCACCACACACTCACCCCCTCACACACTCGCCCACGCCACAATTTGAACCTTGGACCTCTATCCAAAGCTATTTTAACCCTTATATACTTGTTAAACAATTATGTTTAGTTCTTCTACCAAAAACCATTAATAAAAAGAATATGAATATTAATTGATAGAGTAAAGCTAAAAAAATCTAAATTGTTTTAATATATGTAATATGCAAGGTTGAATTAATTGACTAACTTGAAATTTAATATTAAAATTAAATTTAATCACTAATATATTTTCATGTGAACAAATATTCACCTCTCTAAACAATGTTTTAAAAAATCATAACTATAAAAATAATTTTTTTTTATTAGGTAAAAGTAGGGGTTTTGAGAGGATCTGCAATCCTAGTACATACTCTCTATTCTCATAGGTTGTTTTCATATGGCCACTCCTTTATGGTACTAGTTGTTGTTTCATCGAATTTACTTCATTAATAGGTTCACGATTCGACTTTGATCGTTATAGTCTGGTGCCAAGATCTAGTCTTAGACAAGATGACCTCATTATAACAGAAAGCACTGTGACCATGAAAATAGCTCCTTCTCTAGTAAAATTATATGAAAAAATACCCAAACCAAAATATGTAATTGCTATAGGAGCATGTACTATTACAGGAGGAATGTTTAGTACATATTCTTATAGTACTGTTTGAAAGCCATAGTAGAAACTAAGACTTTCACGATAAATACCACAACCCAAGAAGGGTACAATACGCTAGAGAAGGAATCTCCAAAAAAAACTACAAATAGGAGATAATGAGGCAAACAAAACCCATAGGGAGAATATTAAGAATTAACAAAAATACTTACAACTCCCTAGTCTCCAATTCCCTAATGGGTTATCCAATCTAATTGCTTCTTAACAATATACTAAATATCATTAACAATAACAATAGCCACTTTCATCTATCCCAATAGTGCCCAAAGGGAACCACTTCTGTCCCCTACCCCACCGGGGATATCATATTTATATGCTAATCTAACTGACCCAACCTTTCAAAAGGGTCCAAAAACCACCTAGTTAGTAGGGGAATAGAAAATACCTTACACACATACTCCTTTGTGATTGAATGACTAACCGAGAATGGGTTAAAGATGAAAAAATATAAATTTCCACCTCGATCCCCAGAAAATTAAATTTTAGCACCTATCCATGTTCATCCACGATTAAGTTTTGAATATTCTGGGGGAAGTTGGATGTCCAAACCATAAGACCTTGTTGAGTCAGGTCGATATTGGCCATTATTTCCGCTTCTTTGTTACCTTCATGGATAATATGTTGCACTTGTACATTAGATCTTGAGCTAAGGATTCTAATAGTTTCCTCAATAATATTGGTAATATTCCAATTCGATGGGCTTGAAAATTTTACAAGATTAATAATATTTAGAGAGTCCCCCTCCATAACTACTTTTTGGAAGTGGTGTAAACTCAACTACAAGAGACCAACAAAATGGACTCCAATCACATAACACAAATGCAATAATGGAAGATAACTGCCAATTGATATTATTCTCATTCCTGAATTCACACCCCTTCTACAAAAGATTACAATCCATCATATAGCAACCGAAAACCAAAGAAACCCTAAAGAAACCCTAAAAATGTTTTTTTCTAAAAACTGCTAAAAATATATCTTTTTCCTAAAAACTGCTAAAAATAGAAATGAGTCGGATTGCACCTAAATTCGGTACACACATCCCTATTACAGTAATGAAACTTAATTTAAAGTATTAGGTCTCAAATTAAGGTATAAAAAAATATAATAAACTTCTAACAGCCAAAAAAACCCAAAAAACCCGGGAACCTATTCTAAAAGCTAATTTTAGGGCACTAAATGTCGGAGTTAGATATTGAAAACATGATTTTTTGAGGGTCAGGAGGATCAAATTTCAAGGCAAACATGCATACAGTTCACAAGTTATGGCTCCAACAAGGTGCATCATTCTCCTCTAGTGATAAAGAACTCAACTCCTTTAAGTTCAACTGAATTGAAATCCTATAGCTTCTGATTATCAATTTTCTTTAGCTCTGAGTCTAAAACCCAAGTGTTATATGACTGTGGTAATCCTTCCCACTAAACCAAGAATTTGTTGTAGCTCCCATGTCTAGTGGTGATCACCTTATTATCGAGCACCTGTGCAACTCTATATTTTTTCTTCATAGGCATCTGTCGTGCCCAATTTATTGTCTCCTATAATTCGCCATCCTCGGAAGTACCAGGATATTGAAATAAATCAAAAACATTAAAAATGGGTAAAATATAAAATTAATTGGGCATCTCCAATTTATAGGCATTATCATTGATCTTCTTCAAAATCCTGCATGGCCCAATTTTCTTAAGTTTCAGTTTGTTATACGTTCCCTTAGGAAATATTTCTTTCCTAAGATGAACCATGACCATATCATCATCTTCAAATACTTTCACCCTTATGTGTTCATCAACAGACTCTTTGTAGTGAGCATTACTACTCTGCAATTTTTCCCTCACTAACTCTTGCACTTTCTGGATATACTCAGCAAATGCTTCTGCATCATCACTAACTTGTTCCCCAATTGGTAACTCAACCAAATCTAATACACCTCTAGGATTTTGACCATAAATAATTTGAAAATGAGATTTACCTGTTGACCCGTTCATTGAACTATTGTATGTAAATTCGACTTGTGACAAGTCTAAATCCCATTGTTTTGTTTTTTCTCCAACTATACATTGTAAGAGGTTTCCCAATATTTTGTTCACTCCCTCTGTTTGCCCATCGGTCTGTGGGTGGTAAGCACTACTGAAATGCAACCTAGTATTCAAAATTTTCCACAACATCCTCCAAAAGTGACTCAAGAACTTAGTATCCCGATTAGAAGTAATATTCTTTGGAACACCATGCAACCACATAATCTCATCAAATAATAAGACTGCAGTCCTAGTTGCATCATTTGTTTTTTGAAAAGCAATGAAATGCACCATTTTTGAAAATCTATTTACCACAAAAAAATGGAATCTTTACGCCTCTATGTCTTGGGCAACACCAACATGAAATCCATACTCAGATCGGTCCATGGTCCTGTAGGAACTAGCAGTGGCATATACAACCCTATATTTTGCACATGGTCCTTAGCCATTTGACATACTTTGCATCTAGAGATAAACTTGATTATATCTCTCTTCATTTTTGGCCAATAGTACTTCTCCTCTACAAGAGTGGTAGTTTTTTCTACTCCAAAATGACCAGCCAAACCCCCACTATATAATTCCCTCAATATGTTATCTCTCATAGAACCATTGGGAATGCATAATCAATTACCCTTAAACAAGTAACCATTCTATAAAAAATACTCTTAAAAAATAGTACGGGACTCGCCCCCTATTGCACTTTTGCACTGTTGCACAATATTCCCAAAATCTGCATCAGATTCATATAGATATTTAATCCTCTCAAATCCTACCACTCCATTCTCCATAGTGGTCAACAACAAGACTCTGCTACTCAATGCATCAGTAACCTTATTCTATTTTCTTGACTTGTGTTTCAGGATAAATGTATACTATTGCAAAAATGAAACCCATTTGGCATGCATGCTATTTAAGTTTTTCTAAGAATTGACATACCTCAATGCTTCATAAACAGTAAACAACACAAACTCCTTTGAGATTAAGTAGTGCCTCCAATGTTGCAATGCTTGCACAATTGCATAAAATTCCACATTATATGTAGAATAATTCTTCCTTGCATCATTCAACTTCTCACTAAAAAATGCTATAGGTCGGCCCTATTGACTTAAGACACCACCAATTCCAACAAATGAGGCATCACAATCAACCTAAAATAAGTTATTGAAATCTAGTACCACTAAAATAGGGGATTCTGACACCTTCTTCTTCAAGAGTTCAAAACTCTCTGTTGCTGTCATAGTCCATAAAAAATATTTCCCCTTCATGCACTCAGTTATCAGGGCATCTATACTACTGAAGTTCCTGATGAACTTCCTGTAAAAGGTAGCTAGTCCATGAAAGCTCTTTACTTCTGTTATAGATCGTGGAAGAGGTCATTCCAGAATCACCTTCACTTTATCATCATCCATCCTCATGCCATATCTCGAGATTAAAAATCCCAAAAACACTAAACTATCTTGAAGAAATTTACATTTCTTCAGGTTGACATACAATTTATCCTTCCTAAGCACGTCTAACACTAATTTTAGGAGTAACAAATGGTCTTATTCACTTTTACTCTAAATCAAAATATCATCAAAATACACAACCACAAACTTACCATTATATTCCTGCAGTACTCTATTCATCAACCACCTAAATATACTGAGTGTATTAGACAACCCAAATGGCATCACCATCCACTTGTACAATCCATATTTTTTCTTAAAAGCTATCTTCCATTCATCCCATTATAAAATTATGATCTGGTAGTAGCCACTCCACAGATAAATTTTACTAAAGTATTTAGCTCCAGCCAATCCATTCATCATGTCATCCACTCTCGACATAGGATATTAATACTTTATTGTGATCTTGTTTATAGCTCTACTGTCTACACACATTTTCCAGTCACCATATTTCATCGGGGTTAGCAATGTTGGAGTCACACATGGACTCATACTCTCCCTAACTAATCCCTTATTTATCAAATCTGTCACTTGCCTACTCAACTCTGCATTCTATGTCGTGTTCAACCGATAAACTGCCTTATTTGGGAGCGTTGATCCTGGAATCAAATTCATGTGATGTTGGATATCCTTTTTTGGTGGTAACCCATCTGGTAACTCCTTTGGTGTGTGTAGACACCAAAACAACACCAATCCGATTATGTGACTGCAAACACTGATCGCATTGACACACACAACCCCAAGGGCAGCCCCCAGAGGTTAAACAGTGGTCCTAACCACTCTCACAGTAGTTTTGGGAGGTCAGAGATCAATTTGGCACCTTCTAGGCACTTTGCTCAGAATCCGTCCCTCCCTGGGATGAATTCAAAATGGGATCCGTCCTCCCCTGGGACGAATACAGAATCCGCTCCAGGGTGGGACGAATTCCAGGTTTGACGGGAAAAAAGTCAAATCTTGACAAATGGCAGCTCAGATCCGCCACTTAACGCTTCCTTCATAGCATGGGAGTGTGGGTGAGCATTTTTGAGCATTAGAGGCTGTTACAAGGGCAGTCATGAAGTCCCTATTCAGGGAGGAATCTCCCTCCCCTTGGGAAGGCATGATTGCCAAGTGGCGCCTCTGCATGCCCAATTCAAGAGACCTCCAGGTCTATAAATTGGTGAGTTTCCTCACCCTAAAATATACAGAGAAGGAGCATTTTGGAGCAACGAAGTGCTGTCATTTTGCTTTCACACCTATTCCCCTTTTGAATTGTGCCTTTCACATCCTTGATCTCTTTTGGAGAAGAGGTCATTGGGTGGTCATTGGAAGCACAAATCCGGAACCAAACCCGACATTTGGCCACAGTATCCCACCCAATTTTTTGACAACACATTACAAGAGATTTTGGGCCCATCCCAAGTGGATTGGTGCCGAAATCAAGTTCCAACGGTGGGCGGCCCGCTCGGGCGCCCCGCACTGTTGCGAGCCTAATCTTCCTTTTTAGGAATGATTGGGGATTCATGGTAGATTGTTCTTTTTGTCATTTTTTTATTTTGCATTCCATCTTATGCTGCTTAGATAGCTTGTAATTCTAATTTCGTAATGCTTTGATCAAATCTTATCATGTTTTATCGCTTTTGTTGTCCTCACTAACTTGCAGGTAGCAACATCAAATTCCCATTGATGGAGGCCAAATTGGGGAAATATGACCATCTGGGTCTTCCCAAAATGCCTCCAATTAGCTAACCCCAAGTTTGTAGGTCTTTTGGAGCTCCCTAGACATGACATTTTGGGCAGTATCACTTCGGCGCTTTGTTGCAGGTGAATTCGTTCTACCCCGGAGCGAATTACAGTCGAATCCGTCCCTCCTCGGAGTGAATTCAAATCGGTGAGGAATTTCTTGACTATTCCTTTTGCAATGCCTTCTTGGTGATGTTTCTATGTCCTTGCCAAGTTTTCATGTCATTTGGATAAGTTTTAGTTACAGTTTAATTCATTTTCTCATCCGCTTATTGTAGGTTTGAGGATCGCATGCTTTGTCTTATTCGCAGGTGCTACTAACGGTTTCTTGTTCCTTTGAACGTAGGGTCTAGACATCGGAGGAGCAGCAAGGAATCAACACTCGTATACACAAGTGGCGGTGACGTTTGGTCCACCCATCTTACATGTGGGCACGCGAAAGAGGGATGGCTTTCCATTGATGTGACCAAGAGACAAGTTTGATGCTCCTCGCCCCTAAAAAGGGAGGAAGCGAATTGTAACCGAATTTGAAATACATCAATAAAAGAAGAGGGTTGTTTCATTCCATTTGGGTTCCAATTTGTCTATGCTTTCTCCATTTTACGCATTTTTAATTCGTAGCATCAAGTTTAGTTTCGTTCTTGCATCGTACTTGGAGTTTTTCCCTTTTTGTTTCCGTATCCTCGTGCTTTCAAGTGGCGATCACGGTGGGACCTAGTCCTCTATTTTTAAGATCTGAGATCTGATCAAAATTTGGTGGTTTTTCTTGCAGGTACCGAGTTTTTGGATGCGGGACTGTTGTTCGTTCCAGCCTGAGGCGGATATAGGTCTGTAATTCATCCTTCCCAGGGACGAATTGGAATCCGCCTGACCCTGTGACGAATTCAGTACTGTAATTCATTCCTCCCTGGGATGAATCTCTGTCTACGCAGTTTCAGGATGGAAACTCAGAACCAACAGATTTGGGCAGAGGCGAGGTAAGAACTCTGAACTTTTCCTATCTTTTTCTGTTTTCAGTTTTCTGTTTTTCGTAGATTACTTGTTTGCTTAGGGAAAGTAGTTCTCCTTTGCTGTTTGCTTGTTTCATTTTGCAAAAATAAAAAGAACCCCACACATCACGTGGCATCATAAAAACCAAGGAGCTGGTCGTAAAACCCCAGCCCTTGATCAAGACCAACGGTGGATTTCATCACCACCTTGGCTTGATTTTTGCATCCATTTACCCCGATCGCTATCGTTGCTAGACGTAAATCCTGATGAAAGCTGACCGAGTGTAGTTGGGGTGATTCCCGATGCATGAGGATAAGTCTTCTATGGTAGGTGTCATAAACAGGACAATCCCCCTTTCGTACCGCCTACGTTCCATGTACCATCTGCTCTCACGTACCTATAGTTTCCCTCACGTAAGGGCGGGTATATAGAGAGGTTGGTATATCGGCCTGGCAATGGTATATCGAAGGGGTGACCATTTATGGGAGTCATAAGAGCCATCATTTGCATTTAAACATTCTTTACAAAAACCTTCAAAAACAAAAACAAAAATAAAAAACACACTAAACCAGGTTTAGGACACACTCTCAATATTTAAACGAGATAATCACCATTTGTGTATGTGTGTGCTCATTTCTATTTAGTGTAGCATAAAAAATCATAAAAGAGATAAAATCTACATAGCTTGTAGGAAAGCACCACCATGGTGTACACACGTAGCCAAGCCCAATCAAGGGCGGAAGCTACAGAAAGTGTACAAGGGGGCACAAGTCACCTCCGCTATAGCCCTAAGGACTTAGTCATACCGCCTTGGTGGCCTAACCCGCAAGAGAGTCCGCATCAGTCCATGTCAAGATGGAATTATAGGGACACCCCTTTGGGGGACACGCCCGTCCATCATAGCCCCTTTCGGGAAGAGTCCTTACACGTGGCACTCAACATAGATAAAAGGGCTCCCTTAGAAGCTCGATATGAGTGGCCACCGCATGATGAAGCACTGGAATGATAGAGGGTCCATGAGGAGAGGCCTCAAGATTATATCATCCCTTCATTGCCTCCTCTCACTGTCAGAAACAATAGGACAAATCCGGAGCACAAGGCTCCTCTGGCAGGGCGAGCCAACTCCGCCCGCCCCTTTCACACTTATGAAAGGGAGAATGAGGAAGACCCCTATCTTCCTCAAGAGCAATATACAACATGGGAGCAATGCGCCTCCGCACCTGCTATTTACCAAAACCATCCTTCGAGGCCAGAGCCTCGAGTAAATGCCGCCAACCTCGATAGGGGGAAGCGACCTATAGAGATCTCGGATCACCGTGACCGAGATAAGTGCATGGGAGAGGCATCTAGGCCTCCGAGACTCAAGATGGTAGAACAGATTGACCTGGAAGTCGCCAGACATGCCGCCCACCAAGCGTAGATTACGTAGCTTGAGCAAGATCAACAACAACTAGAGCATTTATATCGCCTCAGTAAAGAGCGCATTAGGTGCCAAACAGATGAGTTGTTGCATAACACCATGCCGAAGAGGGTTCTGACCCCTCGCACCCAAAGGGCAGAACCATATGAGAGGCGTAACCCCTTGGTACGAGACAGGTCCCCGTGACCTAACCAAGCGCTGCCTCCAAGACCTCCTAGACCTGAACGGGAGGCCACTCCCCGGAACAATGATGGGCTCCCTCCATGGGGACCCACTCATGGTCATAGGTCTCACCCAGAGACTCCTCAAGAAGCCTATGAGGAGTATGAACAAGAAGAAGAGCGGGCCGAAATGCCCTATCAAGGCGGAGGGGTTGCTATCCGGCCACCTCTCCACAGGCCTCAAGTCTCCCACAACCCACAATGGGAGCAAGTTAGAGAGGAAGAGATTAAGTCTTCTGATGCATATAAAGCGCTGCTAGAGCATTTGGAGTCTATGGAAACCAAAGCTGCTGGGCCCCAAAAGCCCACGTTACGTCAACTCCGTAGTCATCCGGTGCATCCGTCCGTGCCTGCACCCCCTTATCCTGAGCACTTTAAGTTGCCTCAGCTGGCAATCTTTAAAGGTGAGGAGGATGCCCAAGAGCATGTGATGAGGTTCCTGAGCCAATGCTTTGGCATTCAGGACAATGATGCTTTGTTGCTGAGAACCTTTATAACCACATTCGTAGGCCCTGCCTCGGATTGGTTCACCCAATTACCGAAGCACAACATCAGCAACTTGGATCAGTTAGTGGATGCGTTCCTCGAACGCTTCACCTTCAACACCAAGAAGAAGGCATCACTAAGTGATTTGGCCAGCCTCGAGCGAGTATGAGGAAGAGACTATGGCGGCCTACGGGAATCGGTGGAGGACTCTGCTTTCCAAGCTACCCTACCTTCCCCCTATGTCCGACCTTACACAGATGTTTTCAAGAAGTTGTTTGAGATCGATCTCTATGCTATTGTAGCTGTAGCAATATGCCACCTTAGAAGAGGCTCTGGCGCAAGCCAGAATCATCGAAGAGATCAAGATACAGGATGGTGAGATCGCCAAACCTAAGAAAAAAGAATGGAACAAAAACACCAAAATAGGGACTACGCAACAAAAACCCGTCATGGTCAACCAAGTTGCTATAAATGTTCCTAAGCCTGCACAAGAAATACAGCCTCAAAAGGCTAACTATCAGGCAGTGCCCCCTAACAATTATGAAAGAGAAAACCAGAAACAGGGGCAAAATCAGCAGCGTCACCCTAGGCGACAGTTTACACCCTACACGGAGTCTAGGGACTCCCTATTTGACCGCTTGTCAATGGCAAATTTGATCAACCTCCCGGAGATTCAAACCATAGATCCCAATGCACCGAAGCCTAAGGGGTACCGGGAGGACTTGTATTGTAAATTCCATCGACGAAAGGGACATGACCTTAATGCATGTTGGAAATTCAAAGGCTTGATACAAGACCTGATTGACAACAAGACATTGGTTGTAGACAACCCCGTAGCGCCAAACAACCAGCAAATGGGAGTTTTTAGAGACCCCTTGCCTGCCCATGAGGCGTAGGAAAAACCCCTTCAAATCAATGAGGTGCAACAGAATTGCCCCATGCAGGGGTATGTAGGGATGATAAGTATAGTGACTAGGAACAAGAAATACCCAGGAGCTGCTCCCGCGGTAGCCACAAGAGAAGTTCCATCAACGTCACAGCCTCAACAGAACCCTACGCAGCTGCCCCCGCCTAGACCCGCGGCCACGATTCGGACTAGACTTACCCAAAGTCTATGGACCACGTCGGCTAGGCTCTCCATATATGAGCTTATTCAACAATCAACGCCCCATCGGGAGGCTCTTATGGAGATATTGAAGGCTATCGAGTTGCAGCCCCAGGAACCGAATTCCTTCAACAACTTTGTGGGGCATGTCAAAAGATGCACCGAGCCAGTCATCACTTTTCGGGAAGATGAAGTGAAGTTAGTGGCTGATGACATAGCGGATCCACCCCTGCACGTTATCACGTGGGTCAACAGGATCCCCTATAAGAGGGTGTTGGTAGACACTGGCTCGTCTAGTAACATCATTACTACAATGGCATTGAAACATCTGAAGCTGTCGGCATCTCACATCACGGCCTCCACATATACACTACGAGCATTTAACGATGCAATATGCTCGACAGTCGGCACAATCGTCCTACCCATTCAAGTAGGACAAAAGATGATACCTACATTGTGCCATATTTTGGAAGGTGAGATGGCTTACAACATCTTGTTGGGCCGGCCATGGATCAGGGACATGAAGTGTGTCCCATCAATAGCTCATCAATGTCTGAAGTATACATTTGAAGGGGAGGTACATGTGGTCCCGGTAGACTTAGAACCCTTCAAGTACTGCAATGCGGTGCAGCTGATGCCGCAATCGACCCTTCCATCAATGCATTTGGATTTCCAGTTGAATCCATCTCGACAAGGTCCGATTTTGCAAGCATCCCCAAAGGCAGATCCACCAAAACCCCAGCCAGGCCCATCTTCATCAGTTGGTCCTTCATCAACGATGCCACCTATCATGGCCAAATAGAAGGACAAAGGGAAGAAACCCCTGGAGGAGGCACGACCTCTGGAAGAGGTGCCACAATCAGTCTCAAACATCTCTACCGAAGAGATGCCTAGTAAAATGGAAGTGGAGGCTCCTAGCCCACCCGACATGGAGTGGAGTCCGGAAGAGCTTCCGTTCCCTCCCCCTTAGTCACCAACAATCACTGTTGAAATGGCCAATACGGGCCTGGGGGAGTATCTGGTGTGGAATGTTGTAGCAACGCCCGCACTAGAGTCCATGCAAGACATGGGGAGACCTCGCCTCCCCATTGGTACAATTGTTCCTCTAGGCTACCCGCCAAACCGGACAAACTTTGTGTATGGGGGCCTTGATCATGGCACTAAGCCATGCATGCAAGAGGACGAAGATGAAGAGCCTTTCACAGAGGATGTAAACTATCTATCCAACCCGGACTTCGCTCTGAGATATCTTGGCCAATGCAATTGGCATGGATACGGGTTAGGCCGATATGAGCAAGGAGTGCGTGTCCTTTGCCAACCAAGATACCAAATGCCTTATGACAAGTCAGGCGTAGGGTTCAACCACCCCCTGCCCTTAGACATCTTGGTCGAAGACATGCAAGGCCTGAGGATAGGCCACAAGGGTGGATTGGCATCAGATCCATATGCCAACCCTAACACAACATACACATTGGGGGATTATCTCCCATGGTCAACAACCACCCTTGGTAACCTCAATCGCCCTTCCCCTTTGCTAGAGAGAGGCAAAAGTTTGGGGACCCACTTTTAGGGTGGATATAAATAGTGTCAAGAAGGATCTTCGGAGGATGAGTCAGACTATGAGCCAGCATCATATGACCCCTTCGAATCAGATAGCAATCACTCGCAAGTGATTCCTATGGATGACTATCACGAGAATATTTTGACAATGTTTCCTCTAGAGGCTCCAGCCGAGCCAGCGATACGTCAAGAGAATCAGGTCCCCCCATAGAGAGTGGAACAACCACAGTGGGGCCAGATAAATTTGCTTGAGCAAGGTGAGCCTTTAATGCCGCAAGCAGTCAGAGCCAACGAAGGCCTTTGGATCTCCGATAGTGATTATGAAGATGAAACAGAAATGGCATATCTTAATCACATGCGACAGATGCAGCATCGGTGCCCCTTGGAGATTAATGACATATTTGAATAGATGAACATACTGCCAGGGCATGAGTGGTACGTAGACCCGACAGGGTGGGACCAAGTGTTGGATCCGTGGCTCCAGGTTTACGACGAGCACCGTCCACCCCGAGACCCTATAGTGACATCAGTGCCGAGGGTAGACCCTGTCTTCCTATCCACACATAGGGCCGATCCATTCGTGCCCATCCCTCTAGAGCCAGATCCAGAGCATAAAGAGCATCCAAGATGTCGAGTAACCACACCTATGGTAATGGAGACCAAAATCATTCCATCAACATGATCTCCATTGATTTAACCGCCCCCATCCATAATCCGATCGATCCAGCACAGTCATTGTATCTAGACATAGATGCCATAGACTGGGATCATGTTGATTCCCCTCCATCCCCATCAGAGTATTGGCCATTTGGTGAAATGCTTCATTTTACCCTAGGGCCAACTCAGGATATCTTCCATGCTGAAGAGGGACCCGAGGTTCCTAACGATGATTTAAACTCAGCAAATGATATCCATTTGATCCCGACTCCACACCAGTTGGAGGATGGATCCCACATGTCGGTCGAGGAGATGACTGACGTAGACATCGGCTCGGATCCAATGAATCCATAGATTCTCAAGTTGGGGGTAAGCTTATCCCCCGAAGAGCAAGCCGACTACATTGCCCTTCTCAAAGAGAAGAAGGAGGTTTTTGCATGGTCATACAGAGATATGCCGGGGCTAGATCCGTAGCTAGTCACGCATAATTTAATGCTTGATCCGACAGTCAAGCCTGTTAAGCAAAAACTATGCAAGATGCACCCAACAGTGGCCTTGATGGTCAAAGATGAATTGCAAAAACTATTGGATGCACAGTTTGTCATCTACATGGATTATCCACCATGGCTGTCCAACATGGTGCCCGTCAAGAAGCCTGATGGGAGGATTCGCATATGCACTGATTTTTATGATCTAAACAAAGCGAGTCCTAAGGATGATTTTCCCTTGCCTAGCATCGACGCATTGGTAGATGCTACAGTGGGCCACGAAATGCTATCCCTCATGGATGGTTTCTCGGGATACAATCAGATTCGTATCAATCCTGAGGACCAACTAAAAATGGCGTTCACAATGCCCGGGGGACATTTTGTTACAAGGTCATGCCTTTTGGCCTTAAAAATGCTGGCGCCACCTACCAACGTGCCATGACGTACATCTTCCATGATTACATGCATAAAACTTTGGAAGATTACATGGATGATTTGTTGGCCAAGTCTCTCTTACGCCCAAATCATCTCGATGACTTAAGCAAGATCCTCGATCGCCTCATGGAGCATAAAGTCAGACTGAATCCCAAGAAGTGCATTTTTGGCATCACATCTGGAAAACTCTTGGGTTTCATAGTCTCAAAGTGAGGCATCGAGGTGGACCCAAACAAAGTCAAGGCAATCCTTGAAATGCTTCCCCCAACTACCATCAAGCAGCTCAGAAGTCTGCAGGGTAAGGTCACGTCGATCAAGCGCTTCATAGCATAGTTATCAGACAAGTGCCGACCCATGAACAAATTATTGCATAAAGGGGTAGCATTTCACTGGGATGACGAGTGCCAGTCAACCTTTGATGACATTAAACAATACTTGGCTTCGCCACCAGTATTGGCACCACCTAGACCAGGAGTGTCGTTCTACTTATACATCTCGCTATTGAGGTGGCACTGGGCGCCATGCTCGCCCAGAAGAATGAACTTCACAAAGAGCAGGCTACTTACTATCTTAGCCGCACCCTG
Source organism: Wollemia nobilis (assembly GCA_028583015.1). Classification (NCBI taxonomy): domain Eukaryota; kingdom Viridiplantae; phylum Streptophyta; class Pinopsida; order Araucariales; family Araucariaceae; genus Wollemia; species Wollemia nobilis. The sequence goes on from JAQPPZ010016564.1 coordinate 1,666,746, forward strand.
GTCAGCTATGAACTTAACTATGCATACGTCGAGAAACTCTGCTTAGCAGTGGTGTTTGCTACCAAAAAGCTATGCCACTACATGCTCGAGCAACACTACGTATGTTGTGTCTAAGGAGAATCCATTGTGATACATGATGAGTCATACTTATCATAGTAGTCGCACGGCGAAATGGATCATGTTGTTGACAGAATTTGACATAGAGTTTATTGGACAGAAATCCATCAAAGGACAGGTCATAGCCGATCAACTAGCAGAGGCTCCTATCGAAGACGATCAGCCTCTGGTCATAGAACTACCCGATGACGGGGTCTTCCATGTCTCGAAATCGCCTGATTCTGATGAGCCTGAGTCACAGGCCGACATAACCCTATTTTTTGATGGTTCTAAATGTGAGCAAGGGGGTGGCATAGGAATTGTATTCTTCACACCGCAAGGGGCTCCAATACCCTTGTCATTTAAATTAGACTTCCCGTGCACCAACAATAATGCAGAGTATGAAGCCTTGCTCATAGGTCTTCAGACAACAATCACCATGAACATTAAATGATTGAACATCTTTGGTGATTCGCTGTTAATCGTCAATCAAGTCAAAGGGGTATTCCAATGTAAATGCCCAGTTATGCAGGCCTACAAAGCCCTTGTGGACAAATTCCTGGCAAAGCTTGAATGGTACGACATCGAGGCACTCCCTCGGTCATCGAATCATTTTGTGGACACTATGGCCTCTTTGGGGTCACTAATCCCGCAAGACCTTTCTGGTGATATGACAACCATTCAAGTCAAAACATTATCGCAATCCATGATGGAGCGTGCAAGCTCTGATTTAATGCCAGGAATCCACATGATCCAGATTGAACCACCTCAGGATCGGTTCTCTCGAATCCATGACTGTTTGAAGCACGCCAACTGGGGGCCTTGTTCTCCCCTACTCCCCTTAATAGCAACACCACGCTATTCTTACAAGTTCTTTCCCGCTCAACTTTTGCTAGGGATGAACTTCAAGAGGGATTGGTTGTTCATACCGTCGAGGCATCTGATCAGCAGGATTGGTATTCACCCCTAAGGGACTACCTCAAGCTAGGTAACCTCCCACTTGGATTGACGCATGCCGCAAAATGAGCATTCAAGCAGAAAGCGGCAAAGCATGTCTTGTTAGGAGACATTTTGTACCATCGTAGCTATGAAGGAATCCTCCTTCGATGCTTGGACCAGCAAGAGTCCACTTGGGCGATCGCCCAAGCGCACGATGGTACGTGTGGTGGCCACTTCAGTGGTATGGCCATCGCCAAGCGCATTCTTCGCATGGGCTACTATTGGCCATATTTAGAGCGAGATTGTTGCGCATATGTGAGGAAGTGCGTGAAGTGTCAACATCATGCCAATTTGACACACGTACCTTCCCAGGCCTTGCAGCCGATCCAGTCGGCTTGGCCATTTTTGTAGTGGGGCTTAGATCTAATCGAAAAGATCTCCCCTACATCGTCAAGTCATCATACATTTATCATAACGGCCACAGAGTACTTCACCAAGTGGGTGGAAGCGGTTCCGCTAACCTCTACGACTGGACCCCGCATTGTGGAGTTCATTTTGCATAACATCATATGTCATTTTGGTATTCCATCCAAGATAATCTCGGATAATGGGACGTCATTCAAGAACAAAGACGTGCATGCTTTGACCACAAAGTACAAAATTTAGCATAGTTTTTTGACACCCTATTATCCGTAGGCAAATGGGCAAGCAGAGGCGTCAAACAAAATGCTAGTTGCCATCCTCAAAAAGATAGTCGTCGATAGTCATAAGGATTGGCACATTCAGATCCCACTTGCCCTGTGGGCTTACCGCACTAGCATTCGGACACCCACTGGGGCAACTCCATTTTTGCTTGTGTATGGCTCCGAGGCTGTCATGCCTCTTGAGTTGGAAATTCCCTCCCTACGCATATCAATGCAAGAGTTCATCGATGATGACACTGCATGGCAGGCCCGGTTAGACCAGCTTACGTTGCTCGATGAACGACGCGTTAATGCTCTTGAGCATTTACGTATCTATCAAGAGCGGCTGAAGAAAGCATACAACATGAGAGTTCACCCGAGGGACTTTCAGGTTGGTGACTTGGTCTTGAAGGAAAACCAACAGAACTCTAGTTTGTCGTCCCATCTCAGGGACAAGTTCACGGCAAATTGGTTAGGTCCATATGTAATTGATAGCAAGATAGGACCCGGGACGTACCGGCTAGCTTCCCTTGATGGAGTCAAAGAACTCGAACCCTTGAACATCAGTCATTTGCGACCATTCCATATCTAAAGCAACCAATCCCAAAATGCTCCAAGGATTCCCACAATCGCTTGGTCAATCCCAAAATGCTCCAAGGATTCCCGCAATCACTTGGTCAATCCCAAAATGCTCCAAGGATTCCCACAATCACTTGGTCAATCCCAAAATGCTCCAAGGATTCCCCAATCACTTGGTCAATCCCAAAAATGCTCCAAGGATTCCTGCAATCACTTGGTCAATCCCAAAATGCTCCAAGGATTCCCACAATCACTTGGTCAATCCCAAAATGCTCCAAGGATTCCCACAATCGCTTGGTCAATCCCAAAATGCTCCAAGGATTCCCCAATCGCTTGGTCAATCCCAAAAGCTCCAAGGATTCCCCAATCTTGGTCAAACCAAAAAGCTCCAAGGATTCCCCCAATCGCTTGGTCAAAAGAAAAATAAGAAATATCAAAAACAATAAAATCATCAAAAATAACAAAAACTTGCATCTCATCTCCATGCATGCTCAAAATCATCACAAAATTAAAAATCTCTTTTTACATCCCATTTTCATACTCACCAAGATCAATCCATCAAAAACACAAAAATAATAGCTGCATTAAGCATCGCATCCATACATTTGCATATTTGTGGTCATACAAGTCAAGGCACCATAGACTCGTAATTACTTGGCAAAGTCCATCTTCATTCCATATCTCTCCGTTGTATAAACAATCCATCAAAAATAAAATGCTATCCATCTTTCCGCCATACTATAGTCAGTTGTCTTCTAATGTATCAGGAGTTTTTGTCATTCAGCTGCCAATAGCTTTCTAACCGAAACTATACAAAGTCAGATAGCTTTTACGAAGGTAGAATTTTACTTGGATCACACCTTGTTACGTAGCATCCCAACACAAATTAAAACACATAAACATTCCCAAGTTGTGTGAACGAAAGATGAAACCTGCAAAGCAATCCAGGTCACCATAAGCGAAACGGTTATCTTGCTCATCCCCCTGTGCGAATGACCCCAAAGAATGCTGAGAGTTGGCAAAAGGACAAGCATCCTCCCTACCCAATTCCCCATGAATCCCAAGTTCTCAAAAGTTGCAAAACATCAAAATTTGCACATGTCAAAACTCCAAAAATTTGACATCACCCTCAAAGTGCATACATCAAAAGGCACATACAATAGTGATTCTCATCACTCGAAATCCAAATCCCTTGCTCAAAAGAAAAAAAAAATATAACAAAAATAAACAGTGATTATTATCACTATAAAGAGCAAGTATCCCAATACAATTGAAGAAAAGAAGGGAGTTGAACTTGAATCCCTGGAACTCTCAGCATTCAGAAGGTCATGAGATAAACCTCAGTACCGGTTTGGTTGATAGCCTATCGGTCACTCGTGGCAAACCTCCCGCATGACGATATATTCGCCGCATTAACTTGGGTGCAGATCAATGTTTGCATGTGGATGAGCTAGCTTATGGTATCCTAGATTGCACCGTAGATTAATCTGACTAAATACAACAAAGGAGTTAGTGGAGCTAATTAGGTGATCCTCAGTACAGGTTTGGTTGACAGCCTATCTGGCACTAGCGGTATCCTGACAAATGCCACATCAACGAACTCAATTGCACACACAGGGATGTGAAATAACTTGGTCAAAGACAAGTCCGATTCATACCTTGTTCAAAGTCTTGTCAGATAAAAGTACAGCCTTGGCTAGTTAGTTAAAACATCTGAATCTCAGAAAACCTAACTACATTCTAAACCAACTGTAATATCTTTTCAGCTTTACTTCACCATCAGAAAATACAAAAATAACATACAAGAAAAGACATGTATGCATACAAAGCTATTCACCGTAGCAATCGCCTACGACAAACAGTTATAAGTTATAGACAGTCTATGGTGCCACCGCCAAAAATCACAAAGTCAAATCACAATCATCATTTCCACTCGCATCTCATATAAGTTAGAAACATTTGCATTCATCATAACACATGCATCCATTCATGTAAATTAACATACATACATACACATTCATCAATCATTATGCATAACATCAAATCATGACACATGTATAACACAAATAAAATCATCTGTATATATATCATCAAAATGGCCCGCAAGCTACAATAACCGGTCATCTGACCCCACAAAAATGAAGCAAAAACTCAAAAACCCCCAAAGCCTAGGGCGTCGACCACCATGATCACGCAGGATCGGTGCGACGAGAACTACCCCCCATGGTGTGGGTCCTATGGGACCTCTCAAGGTGACTGTTGCTCGCCCCCGCACCATGCCCACTAGCCCCCCTCATCCAATCGCCTACGATGAGATGATGCTGACTGCTCAGTATCACTACCCCTCGTCCGACATGATGAGCCACCTCCAGAGGGCTCAGGTACCCGCCCCCCAAGGTGGATGATCTCCCCCTCCAAATCCATTCGATGTCGGCACCACTCCGCCTCCCATCGATGGTACATCATGACTACATCATCGTGCTACGCCAGCTGCATCCGTAGGAGATCTCTCTCGGCAAGTGTCGGTCTCCCCCTCCTATCAACGGTGCGCAACCCATGTGCTCTCCCGCTCCGCTAGCTGAGCCCGTAGGAGATCCCTCTCCCATAGCGCATCCCCCAGCTCCTCATCATGCCTCCGTAGTAACTCCTCCAACCGTGCATTCTCAGCGCGTAACCCTGCATCCATGTCCTCCGCATCTGCCTGAGGCATGGGCATCTCTGGAACAATAGCCTGCTCTAGCTCCCACTGCTCTGTGATGTCCTACATCTCCGACTGATCCGGAGCCCCAAGATCTACATCCATACCATCCACCTCCACCATCTTCGCATCCTCCAATGGAGCTCCCCAGTCATCACCTAGTGCCTCGACCTGCCCCCCCACCTCCCAATGGCCCCTCGCCTCACCATCTCGTAGGGTCCACCACTGGTCATACTCTAGTAGTCCCGACGTCATCCACATCCGAGATGTCAATCACCATATCTGAATCCTCACCAAGTGGCACGATGACTGGCCGATCTAGAGTCCTCTCATCCCCCCGACATCGATAGACCACGGGTTCACCAGGCAACCCCTGGCGCACCCCAAACTATCATGTCACCACTGTATGGGAAGAACTCATGCTCGGTCCCATGCCGCCCAATCAGCCACCACCCCCTGCATACCCATCGGAGCCACTCTCCAGCCTCAGCCAGGCTGGACAGTCTCGATAGGGGCGCCAGAACACCTCCCCTGGAGCAAGCCGAGCGAAGGCATCGGCATAGTGCCCTACAACACCTGCCCACCATCGACTCTATCCCTGCTCCTCAGATCACCGCCACAGCACCGCATAGCCTATATCCTTATCCTCCATCTCCCCTCGAGTCATCCATGGTAGCCCCATCGGCCTCTCAACTGCTATGTGCTGCCAGGCCCAGCTCTGCAATAGATAACTACAGTTGATCCCCTTCTACCTCCGATAGCGGACCTCGTACAGCTCCCCATAGAGCTATGCCAACAGCGTCTATCCCCACCTCATGATCAATGGTGCCTCCGTCGAGCACTCAACCAACCGGTGAACCACATCCAATAGGTTCCATGGGAACCTCGCACCTGACGAGTCAGGCAACAACATGTTGGAAATGAGGCCCATAAGTACTGCGTGCCTCACTCCCAACACCCCCCTCTCCAGCCACCATCGAACTAGAATGCCGCCAATCTGCAGTCAAGCTCTGCCCTCTCCACTGGGCTCTCTACGCCCAACTCCTCCCCATGCCCAAAGCACCGTATCAGTACAGTTATCCGTTGGTCACGCGACGACGTCCTGATCGGTAGTCCATCTATCAAAATCCGTAGAATTCGATAGACGTCGTCCAGTGTCACTATCATCTCCCCTATTGGGAGATGGAAGGTGTTGGTCCGAGGATCCCACAAGTTGATCAAGGCCATCAGATAGGCCCGATCCCCGACCACAGGCTCCAGTCGAGTCACCCGCTTGAGCCCAAGAGCATCAAGCCATTCCCAGTCAGCCATAGTTAGCGCCCCACATGCTTCGGCAAAAGCAGTAGGCACACGATACCGGCTCTTCACAACCTGCACAAGAAACAATGCAAAACATTAAAAAAAACTGTACAACAAAAACATGAATATACAACACTACATGAAAGTGTACAACTCAAAACAAAAAAAAAAAATAAAAACAGCAACAAACAATTTTCAAAATACACTTTGCCAGTCCTAGGGTTCTGTACTCTAAGTTTAAAACTGACAAAGTCTGCAAAAACAAAACAAAATTTTAATAACAATTTTTTAGCCTAGGGTTTTCACCTACGTTTTAAAACTAACAAATTTAAACCTAAAAAACTAGGGTTTTGCATTCCTAGGGTTTTCTGTAACAAAAGCATCACATAATACAAAATTTTTCTTTTACCTAGGGTTTACCTTAGTGTAAAACGGAATGCAAATTTTAGACGTTAATTATATCTTGTCAAAATAAAGTTACACTAGGATTTCATTTTCAAGCATAACAAAGCAAAATAAACAAATAACTTGAAAATATAAAGCAAATAAACGAGGAGGACCACTTACTGGTCTCGCTTCGGCTCCGTCGCTCGATCCGGTTTGTGCACTCATGGTGTCGGGAGAAATTTGGTAGCGCTTCGCTTCGTAGAATTCACCTCCTCCTCCTCAGAGCTCCAAATCGCCAAAAAAAGCAAGTGCAAATGAGCCCAAAACCTAGTTTTGGCCTTTAAATAGGCTTTTTGAGCCTGTAATCGTTCCTCCCTGGAACGAGCGCTCTAGTTAGCGCTCGTTCCACCCTGGAACGAATACTACACAGGAATTCGTCCCACCCTGGAATGAATTCAGCACAAAAATTTCAAAAATAACAAAAAAATGAACAAAATGACCCAAAACAAGCAATAAAGCTTGCCCGATGAAAGTGCTTTTGCATTTGACATCCCGGGTATGCAAAACCGACGTCGGGGTTACAAATCCTCACTATCCTACTCCCTAAGAAGGCTACCATAGCCGGACCGCTCCACGGGAAGACGGATCTTCGAGAATTTCATCCCCAAACGGCGTCGCCAAAAGGGTTAACACCCACCAAAAATAGGTCTAAATGTCAGAAAACTGCACACACATTCAATGCTAAACATCTGGCGGCTACCTTACCTAAGTCATCTTGGGTCAAGCGACTCGTCGCTTTTCTCATGAAGGTCATTCCCTCATCGATTCGTCGCTTGAGGGGGTAGTCACACTTAGTCACTAATCAACACACACACACCCAATCATGGAAAATGGCATGCATTCAAAGGATCATTGACAAAGACAATCACGCCCCTGCTTGGGGCAGTAAACAAGCAATAGTCACAAGCTGATCAAATCACTTGGCATTCATGAATCATGAACTCTAGGTTACCACAGACAAAAGGTTGCGCCCTTTGCCTATTCATGACTGATCAATGTCCAAGCTCAAGTAACACCTCACCGAAAAAGGTTAACACTTGAATTAAGTTCCTTCGCTCGTCGGAAGCAAGGATTCAAGAATGCATGCCCCTTTCCATGCTTGGGGCATCAAGAGTTGGTTAGGTTACTAAGAAACCCTAATCATTAGTGCTTTGGTTATCTATTTTTGCTCGACGCTGCGCCATGCACAGCGCATCCCAAAAAGGGGCATCTGTAGACACCAATCCAATTATGTGACTCGTAAACACCGATTGCATTGACACACACAACCCCAAGGGCAGCCCCCGAGAGGTTAAACAAGTGGTCCTAACCACTCTCACAGCAGTTTTGGGAGGTCAGAGATCAATTTGGCACCTTCTAGGCACTTTGCTCAGAATCCGTCCCTCCCTGGGACGAATTCAAAATGGGATCCGTCCTCCCCTAGGACGAATACAGAATCCGCTCCAGGGTGGGACGAATTCCAGGTTTGACGGGAAAAAAGTCAAATCTTGACAAATGGCAGCTCAGATCCGCCACTTAACGCTTCCTTCATAGCATGGGAGTGTGGGTGAGCATTTTCGAGCGTTAGAGGTTGTTACAAGGGCAGTCATGAAGTCCCTATTCAGGGAGGAATCTCCCTCCCCCTGGGAAGGCATGATTGCCAAGTGGCGCCTCTGCATGCCCAATTCAAGAGACCTCCAGGTCTATAAATTGGTGAGTTTCCTCACCCTAAAATACACAGAGAAGGAGCATTTTGGAGCAACGAAGTGCTGTCGTTTTGCTTTCACACCTATTCCCCTTTTGAATTGTGCCTTTCACATCCTTGATCTCTTTTGGAGAAGAGGTCATTGGGTGGTCATTGGAAGCACAAATCCGGAACCAAACCCGACATTTGGCCACAGTATCCCACCCAATTTGTCGACAACACATTACAAGAGATTTTGGGCCCATCCCAAGTGGATTGGTGCCGAAATCAAGTTCCAACGGTGGGCGGCCCGCCGGGTGCCCCCCGCACTATTGCGAGCCTAATCTTCCTTTTTAGGAATGATTGGGGATTCATGGCAGATTGTTCTTTTTGTCATTTGTTTATTTTGCATTCCATCTTATGCTGCTTAGATAGCTTGTAATTTCGATTTCGTAATGCTTTGATCAAATCTTATCATGTTTTATCGCTTTTGTTGTCCTCACTAACTTGCAGGTAGCAGCATCAAATTCCCATTGATGGAGGCCAAATTGGGGAAATCTGACCATCTGGGTCTTCCCAAAATGCCTCCAATTAGCTAACCCCAAGTTTGCAGGTCTTTTGGAGCTCCCTAGACGTGACATTTTGGGCAGTATCACTTCGGCGCTTTGTTGCAGGTGAATTCGTTCTACCCCGGAGCGAATTACAGTCGAATCCGTCCTGTCCCGGAGCGAATTCAAATCGGTGAGGAATTTCCCGACTGTTCCTTTTGCAATGCCTTCTTGGTGATGTTTCTATGTCCTTGCCAAGTTTTCATGTCATTTGGATAAGTTTTAGTTACAGTTTAATTCATTTTCTCATCCGCTTATTGTAGGCTTGAGGATCGCATGCTTTGTCTTATTCGCAGGTGCTACTAACGGTTTCTTGTTCCTTTGAACGCAGGGTCTAGACATCGGAGGAGCAGCAAGGAATCAACACTCGTATACACAAGCGGCGGTGACGTTTGGTCCGTCCATCTTACATGTGGGCACGCGGAAGAGGGATGGCTTTCCATTGATGTGACCAAGAGACAAGTTTGATGCTCCTCGCCCCTAAAAAGGGAGGAAGCGAATTGTAACCGAATTTGAAATACATCAATAAAAGAAGAGGGTTGTTTCATTCCATTTGGGTTCCAATTTGTCTATGCTTTCTCCATTTTACGCATTTTTAATTCGTAGCATCAAGTTTAGTTTCGTTCTTGCATCGTACTTGGAGTTTTTCCCTTTTTGTTTTCGTATCCTCGTGCTTCCAAGTGTGATATCTTTATATTCACTTAGCAACTTAGTTGCTACTATAGGCATAATCACTTCCTCTATTTCTAGCTTCCTATATGTTAAGGCATAACATAAGCTAGCATCCCTGATCTCTGCAGTAAACTCCATCATCAACAAGCTCTCACTCGGCCCATCCTCCTTTAGAGGTACAAGAACTACCTTTACACCATCATTCAAGAATGTGTAAGTATTCTTTCTCCCATTATGCTTAGTATCCCTATCGTACTGCCAAGGTATTCCCAAAAGAATGTGACATGCATCCATTGAGATCACATCACACTACACTTCATCCTTGTAAGTTCTCCCAATTGAAAATTTAATTAAACACCTCTAATATACTGTTATCTCATTTCCCTTCTTAACCCATGATATGCAATATGGATAAGGATTTTTTTTACATTTCAGGTGTATTTTATCAACCATGACATTTGACACCATATTCTCACAGCTACCACCATCAATGACAATGTTACATACCTTCCCTCCTAATGTACACCTTGTTCAAAATATGTTTGTTTGCAACCAAGAATCTTCACCATATATTGTCTACCTTTTTTCTTTGCTCTGCACCATCTCTTTCTTAGGAGAAATCAATGTACTCCTTATCATAAGTGCTTCCCCCATGTCAATAGCGACTTCATCCTCATCCTGCTCTTCCATATCAACCATATTGACCCTTCCTTGTCCTCCTTGACCCCTTTCTTGTACATCACGTTGGGGACACTCAAATGCTATCTACCCATCCTCACCACATCCATAACAGGTATACGACTTCCTCGGATCATTCCCATTTCGTCCACCATCGTAACCTCTACCTCATTGGTATCCTCTTCCTCTCATATTCTGCCCATCTTCTTCTTTTTTAGTAGGTATTGAGGATTCTCTCTTGAGAAAATTAGATCCACTTCGACCCCGACCTGAAGAGGGTGTGAATCCCTTCTTACCTCTTCTATTAATACATTTCAATTTCTCCTTTGCCTTGAGGGCCATTTGATATGCATCCTCCACTATAATAGTGTGATGCATGCTCATATCATCTTGAAAAGCAAAAATTAGGACATTTACATACCTGACAACATTTTGGTCCTCCGTATCATTGTGCTCCACTCAAATGGATAGCTTGTAGAATTCATTAGTATAGTCCTCAATTCTTTGATCCTTCTGTCAAAGATTTTGAAATCTATGAAATAGGGTTTGAGAGTAGTCTACAGGTATAAATTTTTCCTATAACTTCTTCTTCATCTTTGTCCAATCCCTGATCTTTTCCTTTCCATTCCTTTTTCATGTAGTCTAGAAATGATCCCACCAAATCGATGCATGTCCCTTCAACTTTGTGCATGCGATCTTAACCTTCTTCTCTTTAGCAAGGTTACTCCATTCAAAATATTTTTCTAGGCTATTGATCCAATCGATCAACTCATCTGGTTTCAACCCACCAGCATACACGAGAACCTCGATATTGATCCCATATCAATTCCCCTTAAGCCTCTTTAGAGCTCGTATCTATTGATTTTCAAAACTGTGCCCTTCTTCCTCTGGGCCCTCTGGTTCTACTTCTGCGTGGACCTCATATCCACATTCCTCAGGTATATTTTCATCATCAGATCCTTGATCTACACATGCCTTGGGATGTCTCTCTCCCATGCGATCAATCACACCAGTCAATCATGCTATTTTTGCATTTAGATCCTCAATATTCCTATTCATCTGGGCATATATTCTAGGTGGCATCTTCCATTCACTAGCGAGATCACACCTACTCTGATACCAAATGGTGTAAACTCAACTACAAGAGACCAACAAAATGAACTCCAATCACATAACACAAATGCAATAATGGAAGAAAACTACCAATTGATATTATTCTCATTGAATTCACAATCCTTCTACAAAGTATTACAATCCATCATATAGCAACCAAAAACCAAAGAAACCCTAATTTTTTTTTTTTCCTAAAAACTGCTAAAAATAGATCTTTTTCCTAAAAACAACTAAAAATAAAAATGAGTCGTATTGTGCCCAAATAAGGTGCATACATCACTCTTAAAATAATGAACCTTAATTTAAAATATTAAGTCTCAACTTAAGGTATAACAAAAGATAATAAACTTCTAACAACCAAAAAAATCCAAAAAACTTGGGAACTTATTCTAAAAGCTAATTTTGGGGTACTAGATGTCGGATTTAGGTCCCGAAAACATGTTTTTTGGAGGTTTAGGAGGATCATAGATCATCCTAATGTATAATACGCACGTGGAACCACCTATTAAATTTCAAGGCAAACGGGCGTACGGTTCACAAGTTATGCCTCCGGTAAGGTGCATCAGGAAGCCCAAAAATCCAATCAGCAAAAGGCCTTGGAACAATGCCCTAGCTTCTACAAAATGAGAATTCTATATTGATAGGAATTTAGAAAAAGCACCAATCAGTTCTCCTTTCTCATTTCTAAGAATACCTCCTACTACTACAGGTCTTGGGTTCCCCTTAGAAGCACCATCAAAATTTAGCTTAATCCAACCCCTAGGAGGAGGGACCCATTTCACCATACTTCTCAATGATGCTAGAGGTATATCTGTAGGATGATTATTTTGAGGGAATACAAGTCTATTTTCCACCAAGGCTTCCTCATGGAGCCCCCCATCCATATCAAGGAAATAAGAAGAGACATTTTCCACAGTTGCTCTAATAGCTTTCAAGAAAAATGACTCTGAATCTCTCTTGGTATTATTGAAGGCTCTTTGGTTTCACTTCCACCAAATACTCCAAATAAAATGAGGGAGAAGGAAGTTCCAGAACTTAACCAATCAAGGAGATTTAAAGGGATTAGTCCATTTAATATAAAATTTTGCAATTGTCAATGGAGAAACCCATTGAATCCCTAAGAATAGAAAGGTATGGTTCAACACTTCAGTGGAGAAGGGGTAGTGAAAGAATAGGTGTTGGCAGGAATCATAAGAATTTTTACACAAATAACACCTATTAGGGAGAAAAAAACCTCTTCTATGTAGGTTCTCAAGGGTGAGGCATATATTTGAATAGCCAACCAATAAAATACATTCACCTTTGGAGTCAGATTCTTCATCCAGACTCTACCAAGTAGATTCTATTGTAAAGGATTAAAGTCAATGAACCTATAAGCTGACTTAATTGAGAAGGAACCATCACTTTAACCTTTCCAAATCAAGGAATCCTCTGAATTCTATATTATTAGGATTTAAATCCTAAGTAGATTGGATATGGTATTCCAAACTTCTACTTCCTCTCTTCTGCAATTAGATAAGGGGACACTTTTCCATGATCTCCTTCCATCTGTGATTGGAATAAAGTCCTTCACCCGAGACCATCCCAGGCTCTGAATGATAGCCTCGATGGGAGTAAGGTTGACCTTATGAATCAATGGGCAGTGAGAGAGCCACATATACCTCCAAAAGTTAATAGATTTTCCATTTCCTACTAACCCCCAAAACCCAAGAGAAAGATCTAATATATAATAAATTACACTTTTTCAAAAAGTGGACCCCTCTTAGGGGAGAAAAGCAGCTAGTAGACCATTTTATTTGTGAAATTATTTGGCCAAAATTATTTTAATCCAATAATATTTTTTATTCATTAAGATCTTCCAACCCTATTTTAAAATTAAGGCTTTATTCGTCAATAGGAGGTTGCGTAGCCCTAAACCTCAATTTTTATTTCTTGCGCAGGCTTGATTCCAAAATATAAAATGGAACTTATGGTCTTGAGGCCCATCCCACAATTTTGTTTTTGGACAAGTCTCTGAAGGGTAATTTAAAAATAGACATAAAATACACTAGAGTACTTTGTGAAATTGTCTTGACCAAAAGAATTTTACCTGCTTGGCTAAGTAGAGTCTCTTTCCAACTAGCAAGCTACCTTTACATCCTTTTAATCACTGGGTCCCAAAAGCACTCCTTCATTATTACGATGAATACAGGTAGCCCCAATTAGGATGAAGATAATTTTGCAACTCTACAACCAACAATATCTGCAATTTTCTTTTGCCCATCTTGAGGGGTGTTTAAGAAAAATAATAGGCTTTTGAAGAAGTTGATCTTATGACCAACAACCTTCTCATATGCGAATAATTTTTTTTTAACCTTCGTGGCTTGTACCACTGAAGCAAAGAGTGATAAGAATAGGTCATCCACAAATTGATAGTGGGAGAAAGAGTCCGAAGAAAGAGTTGGTCTGATGCCTTCTATAGTTGGATCCAGAGAAATAGCTCTTCCTAAGGCCTCAGCCATGAGAATGAAGAGATAGGGAGATAACGAATCTCCTTGGCATAGATCCCTAAGACTATGAAAGTAGCCAACTGGTGAACCATTAACAAGGACTGAGAATTTTACTGAAGTAATGCAGGTCTTTACCAGCTTGATCCAATCCTGATTAAAACCAAATTTTCCCAACACCTCGAATAAGAAGTTCCAAGACACACAATCATAGGCTTTGTTCATATCTAATTTGAGGAAGAGTCCTGGCCTCCCACTTTTCTGAGTAGAATGGAGAATTTCATGGACCAATAGGACCCCATCTAGGATCTGTCTCCCTGCAACGAAGTCACTTTGTGCTTTATCAATCAACAAGGGCATAAATAATTTTAGTCTATTATCCAAAGATACTTAATAAAATTGATAAAGATACTTGAATATTTTTTTTGACAATTGAAAAGTATAATAATTATATCAATCAATTTAGTATAACTTAGTTCTCATACACTACTATTAACTTCAAATTTTAAATTATTATAAAAATCAACATATACACAAACAATATTCTAAACAATACATTTTGAATGTTAACTAGACTTAACATATTTAGAATTATCATGATGATAAACTATATATGTTCAATTTACATTTATATAATATTCTATTATGATTTCTATTTATTCTTACAATTTTAAACATTGTTAGTTTAAAGAAATAACAACTCAATTTTTATGTAATATATACTAAAAATTATAAAGTGTCTTAAAAATATAAATTTTTGTTTGAAAAATAATATTTTGTATATAACTTTGTTATTACTAGACTAACACTAAAATTTATTATAAGTTTCTTAAGTAAATTCTCATCATCAACCTATATGGCATGAGAGATTTAATTATTCTCTTATGGATGCTTATTTAGGATGGAAAGAAACTTGATTATAATATAAAATGCCATCACAAATATATTTTAAAAAAAAAATTGTTTTTAAATAAACTTGAAACTATACAATAATCTAGTGGACATTTAAGAGTTATTATTTTGTTTTAAATATTGTTTTATTAGGTACAAAATCATAGGATTTTGAAAGGATCGTTAACCTTTTACAGTGAGAGACATAATAGAAATAAGAATAGTAAGTAGATCAAGAGGGGAACAACCTCAATGTATAAGGGCTATAATAAAATAGCCATAAATAGGGAGAAGGAAGTAAAGGCCTTCAATGAAAAGAAAGAGGGAGAACCTTATCAACCAAGGACTAAACAAGACCAATATTCAAAACTAGAACACACTAAGTTAGAAAGGTAGGAAAATACTTCATTCATATTTGAAGAGCATTCTGATTGACCCCTAGTTTTCCAATGGGTCAAAATCCTTATCTCCTTCTCTAAAGGTGTGCTTAAATTCAACACCTTCCAAATTCTTAGTGCGATGGTAAATATCTTCTATTAAATCTGCAATGGACCAGTGGAGGGAATGAATTTATTTAGAAATATTAATCATAAAAAGAGAGTCACCTTTAATAACCACCTTATTTACATTCAAATTTTCCAAGAGGATGACCCCTTGATAAAGCATCCAAGCATCAACAAAAATATTGGATTTAACACCTAAGAAGTTATTAAAGACCAAAATAATAACCCCTTTGTCATTTTCGATGATTCTTCTAGCCCCTATAGTACCTAGGTTACCCTTAGCCACCCCATAAAAGTTCAATTTTATCCAACCCTAAGGTAAAGGTTACCAGTTGACAAGATCTCTAATATAATGGGTGGATAAACTGCAAATACCTTCCAGATTCATGATACCCAACTAGTTGGTACTCTTACCTTCACTATGGGACCATTTATCATCTTTGATAGGGATTATGGAAACGTTTTATTTTAAAGAATTAAAATTTTAGATTCCATATGTAGGGGATACTTTTTAACATTCATAAAGTCTATATTGTTTCTTTCATTTGAAATACCCCAAATAAAATGAGGCAAATAGAAAGACCAATTATTTCTAAGTAGAATATTATGGAAGGGGACAACCTACTACAAACACAAGTTCAAAATGTTGCTAGGCATAATGTAGGTAACATTAAATTTTATGAGAAGAATATGGATAAATTCTAAGGATAAGGGATACACAACAAACAAATGATTAGAATTCTCCCAAGCAAGTTCACATAGATAACACCTATTCAAAATGGGTAAACCTCTTTTGTGAAGGTTTTCAATAGTAAGGAATTTGTTCTAGGTGGTTAGCCAAAATACTAAATTAACTTTAGGTATGAGGTATTTGAAACATATCTTACTCATTGGAAACCAATCCTCTTCCTCATAAAATTGAAAAAAGTAAGTATATTTAAGCATGAAAATACATTTATTATCTACTTTCTAAATAGAGGAATCAACTAATGGGTTAGTATTAAGAAGATGAATTATGAGAATATTGGATAAAGAATTTAGAGCATGAATTTTCCTAGGGGAGGAGTTAACAAGAGATAAATTATTCAAAGTCTTTTTTCCATACCTTACCTTAATGAAGTCAACAAATCTATATCCACAAGATTGCATAGTAAAGGGCTCTAAGAAGTTTAAAATTTGATCTCTAATAAAGGGCTCATTATCAATCCAACTATCATCCCAAAAGTTCACTTTTCTACCATCACTAATGTTTGATCTCAAGTCTTTTTGAATAATAAACCTATACTCAAGAATGTGTTTCAAAACAATAGAGCTCTTTGGATTATCCTGAATATCATGAAAATTACCATCTCTACCAAGATATTTATCTGTTAAAATATTTACCCATTTAGTTTCATCCATTTTGAAAAACTTCCAAACCTATTTTGTAATAAGGGATAAACTCATTTGTTTTAGTTTCATGAGGAATAATGCACCCTTAATCTTCCTAGAACAAACCTACTTCTAATCTACTAGGGGAATTTTATGCTTTTCTTCCATGATCGTGTAAAGAAAGGCTTTTTGAATACTATCAATCTTTTGGCATATTTTTTATGGCATCTTAAAAAGTGATAAAAATAATGTTAGGATGTTTTGGAGGGTATATTTAATGAGTTATTACTTACTAGCTTGGATAAGGAGGGCACCTTTATAGATAGCTTGCCAACTTTCTCCTAACCCTCTCAACCATACAAAGCCAAGAAGAATCCTGAAACCTAACACTAAAAAATGGTAAACCTAGATAAATAAAAGGGATATTAATAATGAAATATTCAAACATTTTTGCAATATCTACCTACATTTTAAGTGGGGTATTAAAAAACATCTTATTGTTATTAAAATTTATCTTCTATCCAAAGACAACCTCATAAGAAGATATAATAAACTTAATCTTTTTTACTTCTGGAATAGAGGATATTGAAACAAGAAGAGTATCATCTGTAAATTGTTGGTGGGTTATGGGATTGTAGGAGGAGGTAGGCTTTATCCCTGAAATTAACTCCTTAGAATGGGTTGTTTGAATATATCTACCCAATGCTTCAACCATAATAAGAAACAAATAAGGATACAATGAGTTCCCTTGTCTTAGGCTTTAGAGGCTTCCAAAATAATCTACTAGAGAACCATTAATTAGGACATAATTCAAGATTGAAAAAATATATTATTTTATGAGGTCTGTCCAAGTAGGTGAAAGCTAAATTTTCCCATAAATTTAAAAACAAATTTCCAAGATACTCTATCATATGCCTTGTTCATGTATAATTTTAGCAACAACCATTCTCTACCACTTTTAGCTATGGAGTGAAGAACTTCATGAATAGTAATTACACCATACACGATTTACCTCCCTTTAACAAAAGCACCTTGGAAGGGATCAATAATTTGAGGTACAATGACATTCATTATATTGGCTATGAATTTAGCCAATATTTTATAAATAATGCTACACAAACTTATGGGCCTAAAATTATTGAAGGAATTAGCTCCCGCCAATTTAGGAATCATAACCAAAAATGTGGAATGGATGTTGCTTCGAATATGAAAGGTATTTTGAATATCACCCATAGAATTATATATATCCTTCCCTATAATTCCCAAAAGTTTTGGTAAAAAATTATAGGAAAACCATTAGGTCTAGGGGCCTTCTCAATAGCCATAGAAAACACTATCTCTTTGATTTTAGACTCTTTGAACAAAGCTATAAGACTATAGTTCATTTATTCAATAATTAGGGAAGGAATAAAATTCAAAAAATAATTGGAGGCCTACTTATTTATAGGTGTTTCCACTCCTAATATATTTTTAAAAGATTGTACAATGTCCTCATCAATTTCTAAAATATTTCTAGTTTTAGTACCATCCTCAATAATTTTAGTAGTCTTATTGAAACTCTTGTGTCTCAAGGTTGTGGCATGAAAAATATTGGAATTTCTATCTTCATATTTCAACCTTAGTGGTCCAACCCTCCACTTAGGATGAATGGTTTCTCCAAGGGTGGGCTTTCAAAAGAAGTTGACTTTGACTCGGGATGGCGTACATTAACAATATTTCACCTTATGATAGAGTTCTTGGTAGTGGAAGTAGGTATTTATGAAATTAATGTAAACCACCCTCTAAATGGTTATGGAGTCTAGAAGATCCTTAGATAGATCTACTTCTTCACATATCTACCTAGTCGGATGACCATTTGTGGCATGAAAAATATTGGAATTTCTATCTTCATATTTCAACCTTAGTGGTCCAACCCTCCCCTTAGGATGAATGGTTGCTCCAAGGGTGGGCTTTCAAAAGAAGTTGACTTTGACTTGGGATGGCATACATTAACAATATTTCACCTTATGATAGAGTTCTTGGTAGTGGAAGTAGGTATTTATGAAATTAATGTAAACCACCCTCTAAATGGTTATGGAGTCTAGAAGATCCTTAGATAGATCTACTTCTTCACATATCTACCTAGTCGGATGACCATTGATTTTTTTTTAGGTTTAATAAAAACCATATGCCCAAGAACATCTATAATTTGGTTCAAACTAGCCCATAAAGGAAGGAGAAGACTGGGGAACTCCATCCAGATCAATACTTTGTGTAGTTTATTCTTAAATATAGTAAAATCATAGGTCCATTAAGGGATAACTACCAAAGAGCTTTGCAAGTTGCAAGGACCATGCTGATAAAGAACTCCAACATTAGTAGGGTCAAAAAAATAGAAAAGGAAGAAATATTTTTTAAGATTTTATACTATTTTAACATTAATTTCATGAGGGGCTATGTCAAAGTGACCCAATCCCCTAGGAATAACTCAATAGGGATATGCCGACAAAAAACCTGACAATGCTCTATGACTTTAGCCAACTCCATTCATATTAAGGGAAACCAATAACAAGGGATGAACTATGACCTCAATTTTAAAAAAAGCCATTTTTTGGGATACCCTAGAGGTACCATTGATAGGATATATCTCCCTTTTAGAACCAACATAAACTATTAAGATTGAGGGTTGTGGAAAATTTCAGAAAGTTGTGAAAACACTAATGAGTTTTTCTTAAATTAATTGATTGATATACAATACAATTATTTTAAATTAATTGATATCACATAAATTTTATCTTTATGTCTGTATTTTTTTTTGTTTATCATGCAAATTTAAGAGTAACCATTTGTTGTGCCAAAATACCATCACAACATTGGCTTCATTTAAAAAAATAATTATGGTAGTTAAACAAATTTGTTCTTTAATATTCGTAAAGAAAAATTAGAGATAAAGTCTACCAATGGATCATTAGCTTCAAAAAACCATTTATGGTTATTATATATGGTTGTATATATTAAAATGTAAAATTATAAAAATATTTTCGTATTAGTTTAATAATTAAAAATAGTAATATTAAAATAATTATTAATATTTTTTTTTAGGAAAATAAGTTTTAAAAGTTTTCAAGTTATACATTTACTTTTGATAACCTATTTTAAATGGTGAGGCTAAAAATGTGGTTCAACTATATTTATTTGACTATCCAAATTCTAAGTGTTCCAATTATTTCTAGATGGGGGACAATGCAATGATTTAGGGTTTGAATTTTCATACAAAGTTCCAAGGTTCAAACTTGAATGTGTGTGTGTTTATGTGTGAATCCCCTATTGATAAGCATAGATATTACCTTAATGAGAGATCATGGATAAGAGTATAATTCTTAACCCTATGCATTTGTAGTAGGTATTTATAAAGAAAAAGAAAAACTGTAGGATGTAACCCAAAATCAATTTTGTCATCTTATTATGAATTATATTGTGTCATGTAAAGGATCTAAGTTATAACAAATATGGTTGAGAATGTTAAAATACTTAATATGTATACAATTATTGCAGACGAGGAGATTTCATTAGAAATAACTCTTGACCTTAGTCACCAACATTAATGTGTGACTGATCGAGTTTCTCTAGATAGATCTAGAACCGTGTGGGTTCCTCTTCTACCTGACTAGCTGAAATTGATTTTTTATGGAGAATCTAAAGGCAATACCTATCCTTCCGGGGCAAGATGGATATTTATAAAATTATATGAGGATATTTTCTTAGCTTTTTCTAAAAATCTAGGAGTACAAACTAGCCATTTTGCAAAGGTAAAGGCTTTGTATCAGGGGTCTCTTAGTTTGAGTTGTTGTAATGCAGGAATATTATAATAGAGGGGGATTATCTTAATATTATAAACATAATTAATGGAATTTAGACCCCCACCTAGATTATATTGAAACTTCTTATTGAATTCAAAAGAATAATTTAGACACTACAAGCAGTTTAGTTTAGGCATACCTTTAGAGAAGGAAATGAGGCAACAAACTTTATGGTAAATCAAGGTCTATCAAAAGAAGAATTATTTGTTTGGAGGGGAAATTTCCCTGGATATCTTACTACTATTGATGATGATAGTAGATAAATATAGCCCATATTCCATAAGAATTGAGTTGGATCTTTAGGCTTTGTGTGCTCAAGATTCAAGTTTTGAAAATTTGAATTTCTTTAAGCACCATTTTTTTAAATTTAATCATAGAGCCAAACAAATCTATACTAGATAAGTGGTTAGAGATAATAAAATTACTTTATATAATATCAACCTCATTACCAATGCTAAAGAATTATGTTACTTTTGTAATAGAAATAAAAGGAACGTTCTTTATCCTAGGTGGGAAGGTCAGGTATTCAAAAAGTTTTCTTGTTGGTTTAGGTGGAAGATGCTAAGATGTTATCTTATTACAAATAGAAATAACTACTACATGAATGACACTCAATTCTTATTAAGTGATAATCATAATTGCTAAGGATAATTTCTATCACAAAATCGATTAAATTATGGTGGGAGGATTTTGTTCATGATATATGCTTTACCACTCCTAAGTTCTGACAAGATATTGAAAGAATTTTTTTAGAACGGTTCAGGCTTAGTGCTTCTTAGGACATGAAACCTGCAAGGAGGAATAACATGTGTCTCTTTAATGATCCTGGGATCAAAGGGATGGGCCTAATCCCAGTGGAACAAAACTCTTATTGCCTTTATTGGGACATCAACTTTTATATGTCTAGCCAGAAGGTTTCTGGATCCTACTCTTCCTTTGGTTTTGACTTTCAAGAATTCATGGTTTGCATTTATCTTTGACCCTATGGGGTCTTGTAATTCTCTATATTGTCTGTTGTGTCTTGGTTCCTCTTTCTCTGGGTCATTTTGATTCTATATTTGGTCCACTCTATGGTTTGTAATTTTACAGGTTGTTTATGTTCACTATCATCTTCCATTGTTTCCTAGTGACTAGCTTATTTTTTTAAGGTTTGGAGATCCTTTCAAAAATCCTTCATGCATAAAATAAAAAAATTGTAAATATCTAAGCTTATACTTATATTTTTTTAGGTAGCTTCATCTAGTGTTAACCTTAACATTTTAGTCTTCCTAAACAAGCACAAGTGTTAAGATAACATTTTATTAGGAAAAGCTCTTCCCAAAATTTATATATATATATATATATATATATATATATATATATATATATATATATATAATTAGGTATATGAGATTTAAACGAATCCAACTAAAATTAAAAAAAACTATACATTATAACCATATAATAACTTAACAATTATACATGTGTAACATTATAAGATTAGAATTTATTTTCACATTGAACATTGAGGAATATAACCAACTAATACCATTTAATTTAAATGCTATTAATTTGAACCATTATTTCATTTACAAAATTTAAGGAAAATTTATCATAAGAAAATATTTATATTAGCTCTTTAATCTAAAATTTCTTCAAAACTTAATATATTGATTGATCCACAATATAGAGATATCTCTTTAAGCAGAGATAGTGTTGTTTGGGAACCACCATCTGGGTGGTCTAATTTAAATTTTGATGGAGCCTCGAAAGGCAACCCTAGGAGTGCCAACATAAGAGATGAACATGGAAAAATTCAACATGCTTATCGTGAATTCATAAGAATCCAATCCAATAATGTGGCTGAATATTGGGTAATGCTACAAGGAATTAAGGTTTCCCATGACCTTGGCATTCAAAATGTGGTGATTGAGGGGGATTCCCTCAACACCATAAATATCTTGAAGAATAACACCAACCCCCCATGGAGTATTGCCAATATGATAGAAGAGGTAAGGTTGTATGTTCATGAGTTTGCCAATGTTTCTATTCAACATGTTTATCATGAAGCCAACCAACTGGTTGACATCATGGCCAACTTGGGCCAAAGCACTAAACCTTTGAAGATATGGGTGGAATATTTTCCCCAATGTTTTATGGAAAAATGTATCTCAAATACTACAATTTTATTCTTTTATAGTCATCGGTCTTTGTGTCAGTTACGAATCTAGCTTTTATATGCTGATCCTTTGTCAATTCTATTCTAATTCTTTCTAGGAAGGTTATTCACAAATTGAAGTAGCAGAAGGTGGATATGCGATCTCCAACCATTACCAAGGTGATCAAGGACCTTCAGGATGATCTTGGCACCCAAAATACTGATGAGTAATGTGTAACTCATCCTCCCTGGTGTTGGTGGTTTGCTTCAATCTTGGGTTATTCTAAATTTGTTTGGGATGATCCCATTTTGTTTTAGGCTTGCTGGTTTTTTTTCTTCAGGTTGGTTCGTGTGTAGCCTCCCTTATCTTCTGCCTTAGTGTAGGCTTCTACTGTGGGTTTTCCTTCTTCTCTTTGTTCAAGGTTTGGGGACCTTTCAACACCCCATATTATCAATCAAAAAATATATTAGCTCTTTAAAGGAAAAATAGACATTATTTTTTGTTGGTTATATGAGATTAAAATAGACCCCACCCATATTACATCATCACCCACATATTGGTATTACAATAAAGCTTGAATATTATCCATGTATCACTTGACAAGATTTGAACCTCAGTATCCTCATTGAATTGAGAAATCTGACCAATTGACTCTATAGAAAAATACACATTTTAAACTATAAAATATAAGTTTATCTCCATACATACAATAAAATAAAATTAAAAATTGGTATGCCATATGTCAAAGTTGTATATTCTACTTAATTCTCTTTAAAAAGGAAGGCTAAGTGAAGTGCACACAAAAAAAAATTATATAAGCATTTATAAAAATATATTATCGTGGTTAGCATATGTAAAGATTAAAAAATATTAAATTAGTGTAAAAAATCACTATGTAAATATACATAAAATTTATTTTTATTTACAGTTCTTAAACAAGCAAATTATAAAAAGAAACGATGATAGTGTAAAAGAGGTCTTAGAAATAAATTATTGCTAAGGAATGAAAAAGAATAAAACACATTTAAAACACCCAAATACATGTGTTTTGGCTAAGTTTTCTTAAATGAATCTTCATAATATAATATTAAAAAATAAATAACCTAACTTTTTAAATAAAATAAATGTTAACGTTCATTGACCAATTTTTTAATATTATAAACTAGTAGTTTATTTTATTTTAATTTTTAAAAATATAAAAAATTTAAAATAAAAAAATCACTACTAAGATAATAATAGTTTAATTTAAAATTAATTTTATATTTTATATAAATTTGTAAAAAAATTAATTTAAAATTCTTCAACAATTTATATATGAAGCATTTTCTTATATTTGTCTTTTACCTATATTTACAAGTTACTTGAAGATCTTTGATATTTGTTTTGGTGCTCATGTGGAAGGATATATATTCTTTTTTAAGTATTAATTTAATTAAATCATTATATTTCTAATGGTAAATATTATTATTATTATTATTATTTTAGATTTGGTTAGTATGAGAAATAAATATAATGGTAAATATTATTATTATTATTATTATTTTATATTTGGTTAGTATGAAAAATATTTATGATCAATGCTTAAGGATGGACATTCCATCCGATCATGACGTCTTATAAGGGAGAGATATGAGCTTATCAATAAAGAATTTAACACACAACCATACACATATGTTATGGTTCTAATCCTTGGACCTCCTAAAGAAGAGTCAAAGCCCAAAATATTACGGTGTTCCCCTACCATTTTTTAAATACTTTTTTATGTGGTTAATGTGAGAAACCCCTATGACCAATGCTTAGAGTTGATCATTCCCATCCTAGCCATGAACCATCATAAGATCGAGAGCTAGGATTATCAATAGGGGATTAACAAACACCCACACACATTATGGTTGGAACCTTGCACATCCCAAAGAAGAACCAAATCCAAAATGATTGTGTTGTTCCCTCGAGTAAATATTATTATATTACTGCTATATAGTTTTTTAAAATATTATGTAATTTTTTAATTTGCACATAATTTTATCATTTTTTACCAACCTAAACAGAACAACTCTCAAGAGATTTTATCACATTGCAAATATCTAATGATTTTGCTCATTTAAAAGACAAAAGGGTTAGCTATGAAATTTATGGAAGATCTCAATAAATTACTTTAATTATGGGATTTTTTGATCCTTAATGCTATAGGAGCCTTGGGAGGAATGACCAAAAGGTGGAAGGTAAATTAGTTTAGGCTAACAAATTTTGTAATGCTTGACTCAAAAGTATGGACTAAATTCTTTTCAATGGATCTTGAGGAAATAGTGATAGTTGTAAACATTTATGACCCTCACCCCTATAATAACAAGATGTAGCATTGGGTTGTAATTATGGATCATAAGGTTTTAGAACTTGATAATTAAAATTTAGTAGGTGAAGGATTGAAGTATAGGGTATTGCTACTAGAACTTGTCCACTAGTTGACTATTTCATCCAAAATTTTGAAGCTAAGGGGTTGGTAGACCTAGTATCTATAAAGTCAGTCCCAACTTGGAGAAACATGAGGATAGGAATTTATAGAATTTCTAAAAGACTAGACAAATTCTTCATAGTAAAGAGTTTGTTAAATAGAACTTACAGATTTAAGCCTTAGGTTGAATTTGAAGGAGACTTTGATCACTCACCTATCATACCTATCACAACAAAAGGTGAGAAGAAGTACATTATCCTTTTAAATTTAATTCTGAGTGGTTAAAATGATTTCTTTGTAACTCTAATCAAATTAGAATGGGTGAAGTTTGATCATAGTCTAAGAGAATATACTAGTATTCAATTTGTATTAAATCTAAAAAGGGTTAAGGTAATAGTGGTTCAATGGTCTTATTGCTTGATGGATGAGCAAAAACTAAGGAATATTGAGGAGGATCTTGCAATGTTTCAAGTAGATGACTTTGAAAAAAACTAGATGAGGAAATAAGGCTTAAGTATAAAAGTTTAGAATAAGATAGGATAAGATTGTTAGGAAAGAGAGAGGCACAATGGAGGCTCAAAAGTAGAGCACTCTAGATTTCAAATGGGGATGCGAACACTAAATCTTTTTATAGCTTTGCAAATCACAAAAAAATAATAAAATAAAATTTATGAGCTATAAGAACAAGATGGAACTAAAGTCTCCTCCTTTAAAGAAATGCCAAACATGGGAGTAAGACATTTTAGTCAATTATACAAGAATATTGTTCAAATTAATATAGCGAAACCAATAAAAATAACTTTTATCTTTCTTAGTTTTATAGACAAGAAATTTTATGATGATTTGATTAAGGAAGTCTTAAAGTAGGAGCTCAAAGCTATTTTAAGCTCCTTCCATAAATATAAGAGTCCAAGATCTAATGAGTAGACTATGGAATTATTTCTCAAGCTCTATGATATTTTGGAGTCTGACATACTCAATGTTGTGGAGGATTCTAGGCAAATAGAAAGGGTAAATATAGTCTTCAAATCTATCTTCATTGATAATATTCCAAAAAAGGACAATCCTTTTTCTTTAATGATTTTAGGCTCAATTCTTTGTGTAACTATGTGTAAACAATCATAGTAAAATTAATTGGATCATGAATTAAACATTTCCCCTATGATTCTATATATATTAAGCAATTCATTTGCTTGCAATGTAGATAAATTCATGAAGCAATTGATACTACTCAAGAAAGTCTTCATACATTAAAAGCAAAGAAGCTACCAACAATGCTCTTGAAGTTGGATCTTTCCAAGTCTTTTATTAGAGTAAACTAGCTGTATTTAAAAATGATACTTACTCATATTGGATTATGTATACAAATAGTGAACCATAAAATCAAAGAAACTACCAACAATGGTGATTAAGTTGGATCTCTCTAAGTATTTTGATAGAGTAAACTAACTATATTTAAGAATGATTCTTTGCTCATATTAGATTTTGTTTATAGATGGTGAATTGAATTCTACGATGTCTATCTTTTATCTCTTTTGTAGTTTTGGTTAATGGGTCAGCCTATTAGTTATTCAAATCTTATCAAGGGATAAGACAAGGTTACACTTATCACCGCTATTATTTAATTTAGTAGTTGAGGGATTAAATAGGTGTATTTTAAATTCCAATAGGGTATAAGCAATAAAGGGAATTAGAATATATAGAATAGTGGAAGTCACCCATCTATTTTTTGTAGATGATGTTCTCCTTTCCATAGATGAAACAATAAGAGCTATAGAGAGGTAGGAACAATATTTAGATATTTTATTCCTAGAAAAATGTATATATATTAAAGCATATAATTCAAGAATATCTTTTAACTATGTCAATCGATATCAGACCATATTAATAGGTCAACTTTCCTTCTTTAACATATTTGATCTTCAACAGGGGTTTAAATATACATGGTTATTTTTTAAATCCAATAAATACACTAAAAAAGATTGGAATTGGTTGATAAAGAAGGTGGAAGGAAACATTAATATATGGTGGAACAAATGGCTCCTTTTAGGGGTGATATTGAATTTGGTCAAGTCTGTGTTGTAGGCAATACCATTATATTAGTAATTTTTGGCTCATATACCAAAAGGAGTTTTGGGTAAAATTAGACAATATGTTCTTATGGATAGGATAAAGAGAAAGAGAAGGTATTCCCTTGGTTTAATGGAAATCCTTAGCCAAGCCTAAGGAAAATTAAGGAGGAAAAATTAAGAATATCTTCCTATTTAGCAAGGCTCTATTGGCCAAGTGTGTTTGGATGATAATATAAAAGGAAGGCTTACATAATAAGATCATATATAAAAATTATATAGAACCATCATAGTCGAGGAGTTGATAAGGGTCCCAATGAAACAAACCCATAATTTTTCAATCTATTGAAGGGTGAGGATTCAAGAATTTTATATTATAGATGATTGGATTAGCTAGAAAATAGGGGATGGTTGAAGGACAAGACTAGGCTTAGATCATAGGAGCTCAGGGGATTGGAACTCTTGCCCAAGCAACTAACTCTAAGTCTTCTACAAACTAGAGTCAAGAATGGAAGGAAACAAGAATTTTAGGGCTTCAAGACACACTAGTGGGAAGAATATGTAGGGAGACTTAAATCTAGACATATCAAGTTGCGAGAGGAAAATGATCAATTGATTTGGATAAAGCATGAAGCTACAATTAAGTACATTCTAAAGTTGGGGTACAAGAATCTATTGGAATATAGTAATGATGATCCAACATGGTGGTTGAAGACACTCTAGAAGCACAAACCTCCATTGAATACAAGACTATTCATATAGCTTACCACAAAGAATAAGGTTTTTACATGGAAGGTGTTATAGAAGAAAATTTAGAATGGTCTAGTAAGGTACCATTTATGTAAGTTAGAAAATTAAACACTTGATAATTTACTAGTATATTACTCCTTTACTTGATAGGTTTATAAGGAGTTTATAATGCAATTTAAGAGTCATATAGGATGAAAAATAGATTCCTTATGAGTTTTTATTTCTTGGTTTGAAAATAGGTCATACAAAGGTTTTATAGCTCTCCCATTATTTGTGTCATGGGGAGTATGATTATCTAGGAATGTAAGAATTTTTTAGGATCAAGAGAAGCCTACTTGGTAGGTCTCCTCCCAAATCATTGAAATTTTTAATAACTATAAGGTTTTGACTACAATAAATGTAAATAGATAAGTCATCCCATCAAAGACCGATATATCAGGGACCTATTTCTTTTCCAATGAGGCTATACAAGGGTCCTTTGATTTTGTGGAGCAAGAGGATTACTATATATTTTTGACTCTCATTACGTTAAATTAAAGGGTGCATTGAGAGATGGCTATAATAACTATGTTGAAATTATGGCACTCTTGGTTCAGTTGGCAGAATCAAAAGGAATACAAAAAATCTAAATTTAGGATGCTTGGTATTTCTAGGATGGAAAACATGATTCAATAATGCATCTTCAATCAAATAAAAGAAGTTGTGGATTGAAGTGGGGCTTTTGCTTTTTGCTATAATTATAGAGAATTGAATACAAAAGTAGATAAACTCTCAAAGGAGGCACTTTACATTGAACCAGGTACATGCTTAGTACAATAATTTTGTGAAGACAATCCATTGCAACTAATCCATATCTCTATCTCGAGAAATTAATTCACTCAATTTAAAGCAAGCATAGTTAAAGTAATTTTTTTTTTAAATGTAGAAGTTAGTAATTTAAAGGATACTAGTTGATAAATTGAAAAGGTATCTAAGGATAGAACTTAGCCTGATAGAGATAGCTAGTTATGATGTACAAATAGTATTTTTTTAGATTATTATTGAAAATTTGAAGAATGTCAAAAAGGCATCTAAAGAATGTATTTTCATATTCGCTTAAAATAAAATAATGACATTTTTTAAAATCCTTTTCATAGTATTAATTTAATTAAAGCATTGTCTTCTTAATGGTGAATATTATTACATTATGATTGTATAGTTTATTAGAATACTATACAATATTTTTCAATTTGCACTACGGGATTGAAATGGGTCCCACCTATATTGCATCATCACCACATAGTGATATTATATTACAACAAATATTGGATATTATTTGTGTATTGTTTTGGCAAAAATTGAACCTTGGTCTTCTCTTTGAATTTTTTTGTACACAAGCACACACCACACACCCTATTTTGGTTTGAACTTGGGTCTCTCAAAAGAGATCCCACATTGAATGTTGAGGAATCTAACCAATTGAGCTAATGTAGTTTGATTAAATTTTTAGGGTAGAAGATAGGTTTTTGAAAGAGGTCCTAGTCATGTTGTACCGGAGTTTGAACTTGGATCTCATAAATGAAAACCCAAGGATATATCACTGGGACATATCTCACAAGAAAAAATATTATAAAATATTTTGAACCTCAAATTTATAGTTATATATAAAATCAATATATAAAAAACTAAAATATAAAATCAATATATTTTATCTATCTTTGTAGTGCAAGTGGAGAAGGTGACCCTGACCATGTTGAACAAGAGGTCCATGGTTCGAATCTCTGCGATGCAAAGGAGGGCATAAAGGTTGTGTGTTAAATTCCCTATTGATAAGCATAGTTCTCATCTTTATGAGGGATCATGGTTGGGAGGAGACTACTCAGTCCTATGCATTCGTCGTAGGGGTTTCTCACACTAACCTAAAATTTATTGACCTACTGCTTTGGATTTGGTGCTCTGAAACCCTATGAGCGAGAGGTCTCATGTTTTATTTTCTAGATCTAGATGTTATGGTATTTATGCTTTATCTTGGTTGGATGGCTCTGTGACCAAGGTTTTTGATGGTTTGGGGTCTTTTTGGTTCACTCCATATTTCTTTTGGGTTTGGTTTGCCATTGAATATCTGGCTAAGGTTCTTGAGGAACATAGGGTTAAATGTCAATCCAAATTTGCAAGGCATGATTTTGGGATATTTGTATCCTTATAGAAAGTACTGGTTGTTGAACCCTTGGTTGGCTTTAGCCATGTGTTACTTTTGTTGGTTGTTGGGTGACATTATTACTAGGGTTTGTTTCCATTTTAGGGCCCTTGGTTAGATTGCTTTGATTTATTATGGGTTTGGCTTGTCATTGAAAATCTGGCTGAGGTCCTTGAGTGGAATAGGGCCAAATGCTAATCCAAACCTATTGGGGGTGATATTGGGCTGTTGTTGCTACGATAATATATGGTTGTTGTTCCCTCGGCTAGCACCAACTTTGGTTGCTCTATTACTCTGGTTAGCTTTGGTGGTTTGCAGAGTTTTTATCTCTAGTTCCAGCATTGGTGGTTGTGTTTGATCCCAGGGTTCCATGGCTATATTTTTGGGATTTTTTGAGTAGATTCAAGCAATTGTCCTGGGTTGACCTTCTCTCTAGCTCTAACAATCTAAAACCCTTTGAGCGGGATGCCTCCTATTTTCCCTACTAGACCTGGCTATTTTTTATGGTCTTTATGCTCTACATTGGTTGGATGGCTCTGTGACCAGGGTTTTTGTTGGTTGGAGGATCTTGTTGGTTTGCTTCATATTTATTTTGGGTTCGGTTTGCCATTGAATATCTGGTTGAGGTTCCTAAGGGGGATAGGGTCAAATGCCAACCCAAACCTACGGGGGGTGATCTTGGGCTATTTGTATCACTATAGAAAGTTTTAGTTGTTGACCCCTTGGCTGGATTTGTCTATGTGATACTTTGGTTGATTATTGGGTGATGATGTTACTAGGGTTGGCTTCCAGTTGAGGGCCCTTGGTTAGATTGCTCTTCTTTCTTATGGGTTTGATTTGTCATTGAAAATCTGGCTGAGGTCTCTAAGGGGTATAGGGTCAAACTTCGATCCAAACTTTTTGGGGGTGATATTGGGATGTTATCGTTGTGGTATTATCTAGATACTATTCCCTCGATTAGCATTAGATCTAATTACTCTGTTACGCTGGTTAGCTTCGATGGTTTGTAGAGTTTTTATCTCCAGTTCCAACACTGGTGGTTGTGTTTGATCCCAGGGTTACATGGCTATATTTTTGGGATTTTTTTATTTCACCTTGTTGTTGGGGTGTTTGGGTTGATTCAAGCAAGGCCTTTCTTCCAGCAAAGATCTAGATTATCTCTTATGGCAAGGGCAGAATGGCCTCTGTGTAGTTTTTCGATTTGGGCACAAAACCAATGTGTTATTTTTGGTTTAATATTTTTAGTGGTTTTTGGTGCTTGGATCTTGTTTAGATGGGTAGGATGCTCATTTGCTCTTGTTTCGGTTATTGTGTTAGATTCTATCTTGGTTGGGTGGCAATCTGTGTTTAATGTTTAAATTTTTATATTGTTGTAAGTACCACCCAGTATTTCTTTTTATCACTTTTTAGATGACTAGCTCTTCTGATAAAAAATTTTGGAGGTCCTTTCAAAATTCCTTCCTCCATCAAATAAAAAAACTAAAATATAAAAACTAAGTAATAAATTATGT
Organism: Wollemia nobilis; assembly: GCA_028583015.1. Taxonomy (NCBI): domain Eukaryota; kingdom Viridiplantae; phylum Streptophyta; class Pinopsida; order Araucariales; family Araucariaceae; genus Wollemia; species Wollemia nobilis. The sequence continues at coordinate 1,698,407 of JAQPPZ010016564.1, forward strand.
GTTAAATTATTTTTTATTTATAATAAATAAGTTTAAATTAAAAAAAACTTAGTTAAATTATAAAATTTATTATATTAAATAGTATTAACTAAACCAATTATATTTATCCTTTTCCTTTTGGCCATATGATATAGTTTAATAATGTCAAGTTTCTGAGGGGTGGTCGGTATTATGCATGGGGTTGGTGGGTTGGGCGTTTTTTCTACCCACAAACTTGTACAAATATTTCAAATTTATAAATCTATTTCAATAAAAAAATTTAATATTATAAATTTATGGCAACTCATATTTTCAACCATGTAACTTCTTACAAGAGGACAACTCACCTGCAACCACAAAATATTTCAGGGTATAATTATTATAATTGAAGTAGTCATTGTCCTTTAAAAAATTGTGTTCATACTTTTATTCCTGATCGTTTGTATTGTATACCTGCAGCATGAAAAGTCTAAACACCAAAAACTTCACTACCGACAATCAAAGATTAAGAATATATCGGATTCTTCTGTCAAGGATCCGTTTCAACAGAGGTTTTCCATTATTTTGATTTTGATGCCTTACACTCCCTCTCTTTCTGTACTGCCAACTACAATGAACGGCCAAACCTAAAAAAAATGTATAAAAAAATAAAAAATAAATCAAATGTAAGTACAATTGGAGGACAATGAGGACGGGACCACTCAATTTTAACGCGGTTTTTTTGAAAACTCAAAAATATACTGTCCTTGTTTTTGTCAAGGAATAAAACAATCAGATTTTTTTCAGAGATGGTGCTGAAAGATAGCCAAAGCAATTCACACATTGGAAAACGGCGATAGAAAAATCAGGTGCATCTTGTTTGCAACCATTCAGTCAAAAAACATAATTATGCATTTGAAGTACAGAATTGGCTTTTCTTTTATTTGTTTCATTGTAGATGCTATTATTATTATTTAGCCAATTAGGAAAAAAACAGAAACAAACAGAAACTGCCACCATGATTGACGGTGACAGAAAACAATAAGTATCTCAGAACGTCCTATTCCTCAGCCCTAACTTCAGAATTAGTTGAAGCATATACAAAATTACGTACATTTCTACATATCGAATCTCACACAAGTTGTCTGGTTCAACGTCCGGTTTAATCCTTTTGTTCAGGTAGTTTTTCGAAAAAAAAAAAAAAAAATACCAAAACAAATAGTCTGTACTTTAAATTAGAAATAGTTGCCTTGACATAAAATTTAAGAAAACGTCTTTTTAACTCCTGTATTTGTAAATCCTTTGAATGAAAGAGAAGTTTCGTAGCAGAATAGCTCAATCTAATGTTTTACATAGAGCGAAGAGCAGATAAATTAAAACAACACTACATTCATGACAATCTATTCATGAGAGGAGAATGGTGATTCTATCATATCACTGTTTATGCCAATGCCATGCAAATACTGATGAATAGCCTATCATATCACTGTTCATGAGTGATTCTATCATATCACTGTTCATGAGAGGATTTTCTTGTTCTTGCCTAATTTTGCATTCTCATTCTCATTCCTAGTTTATTCTTTCTTTATATATACTAAATACAAATAGGTTATGGAAAATGACCTTTAAAAGGTCACACTAGTGATATTTAGAAAAATTAGAAATATTTTAAGTGGAAAGGTTGTTAAGAGATTTATTAAAAACAACGTGCATTCAGAGGTAGATATTATAAATAGAAAAATTCTTTTAACATTTCAGATATGTACATGACGTGAGAAGGAAGGGATCCTTGTTGATATTTGCTTTGGAATTTATTTGGTAGAGATGTTGTGAGATGTTAATTTGAATCATGAATAAAGTTGTTGCGAAATGTTTAATTGCTGGAAAATCAATTTATTTTTTCATTGTTAATTTGCTTTAAAAACATATGTCTATTAATAATTTTTGAATTTTTTTTTTTTTTCTAAAAATCCTCTTACTTTGAATATTTTCTTATCAAGTTTTGATAATGACCCTAATCATTTCGTGCAATGGCTTACTGCCTTCAAGAAGTTTATTGAAAAAAACCTTTTATATATATAATATATCTTTCTAAATTTTAAAAGTATAAAAATCAAGCATTCATAAATGAAAGGAAATATATATAAAAGACAAGAATGCATGTATCAAAAGGGTATCAACATTAATATAATAAAGAATTAAATGTTTTGTTTTAAAAAGGTTATTGAAATAAATTTAAAACAATAGAGCTCTTTAAATTTATATATAATGTTATTTTAATTTCATCCATTTAAAAAAAAGCCTATATGAATATGCAACATTAAATACATTATCAAATGGCAGATTCTTCAACATTTAAAAGGATATTAAAGTTCAAATTTTGTCAAGGGATATGGGAATAATATCCAAGATTTGTTGTAATGCCACTATGTGGGTGATAATGTAATAGGGGTAGGGCCATTTCAATCCTATATAGCCAAATTGAAAACCATCAATCTAACTTAAAGTTAAATAGCAAAAGTAGACTACTAAAATATTTTCAAAGAATATTAAGTCATAATATTTCTAGCTTAAAAATTCACAAATTTAAAATATACAACAAACAATTGAAATTTTGTGTAATTTATTTGTTAAAAATAAAATACAATTTCTTTATACAAATAATTAAATTATAGATTAATATATAAAATATAAAATAAAAAAAAATTATAAAGTCTATATTTAAAAAAATAATCTTTAAGTCAATAACATATTAATTTAATCTAAATATCTAAAACTACTGCAGTCTAGTGGATCACCTTTTCTGATTCCATTTTTTTGAAAAATTAAAATATCTAAAACTACTGCAGTCTAGTGGATCACCTTTTCTGATTCCATTTTTTTGAAAAATTAAAAAACTAAAGGGCTGTTCTAAATAAAATTTATATAGCATGGTAATAAATTTATTTTTGAAAGTCCTAATTAGAAGTAAGGATCTCTTAGTTGGGGACAATAGAAAGATAAAATCTATGGAAACCCTATCTAGGTAATAAAACTTACACAAAAGTGATTATCAAGGATGAGATAATAGAACATGATATACCAAATCTTAAAAATGCATGATTAATATGTAAGTTCCATGAATACTAGTTACGGTTTATAAAGGTTTAAAATTGGATTAAAGCAAGGATTGAATTAAAATTTACTCTATACTTTCTCTTGCAAACAAGATCATCTTCTCTAGTTCAAAAATCAATTTAAGACCATGGAGAGAGAGTTTTTCATAGACAAAAATTATTAAAAGGGTTTTGGTGTGGACTAGTCTTTTGGGACTTCCATATTATCTTATCAAAATAACTATTCTACTAGGAATTCTAGGAGAAAATTCATTCAATATGGAACATGTACTAAGGATCAAGGGTATGTTATATACACTTGAATATAATTTTCCATGGTTATTTCAAAACTTCCATTGTAGTCCATTAGAATGAAATATAAACCAAGGTAATGGGATCAATAAGTGAATTATAAAAATATTGTATTTTGATGTCTTAAATATTATGAGAATGGACACAAGGAAAGATATTACAAAGTGAAAATGACTAAGAAAAAGAAAATGTTTTGTGCATGAGATAAAGCAATTCAAAGAAATACCACTTCAAATAAAGTGACAAAGTAGCCCCCTTCGCATCATCAAATGGTGAAGGACGTTATAGTTTAATCAAAGCAATCATTGGAAATAAAAGACACAAGGGATAAGAAAGTACAATGCATAAATTCAAATTCAAAATAAGTTAAAGATGTAAATAAATATAGGGAGACAAGATTAAAAATAAATGAGGCAAAAAAATCCAAGCTTATCGACATAAATCATCATTTTTTCCTCAAGTAGTATTAAATCCTCTTATTTTAGTAAAATGAAAGTTGTATAGAGCACATCCTTTGCATTTTAGGATTTTAAAAGTAGCATTATAAGGTATTGAGTATGAAGGATATGCATTAAATTTTGGAATTTCTAAGGTAGTTTAGGAAAGCAATTACTATGGAGGGTCATTCTTACACTTTAGAGTTTCTATGACTACATTTAGGATTTTTAGAGTAGCATAAGAGAGTAATTAATATGGAGGATCATCCTTGTGTATTTTTGGGGTAACATAGAGAAGAAAATATTTTTGAAGATATTCCTTGTGTTTAATATTTTTAAGGTGGAATAAATATTTACAAAATAAGTCTCATTATGAACAATATGAAAAAATAGAAGATATTAATGATGATGAAAGTATTGGTGGAAAATGAAAAATAAGAGGAAAAGAAAATATTTTTGAAGCTATTTCTTGTGTTTTATATTTTTAAGGTGGAATAAATATTTACAAAATAATTCCCATTATGAACAATATGGAAAAATAGAAGAGATTAATGATGATGAAAATATCGGTGGAAAATGAAAAAGAAGAGGAAATATTTCAAAGCAACAACATAGAGAAAATGAAACTCAAAGGGATATCAATATGGAAAAGTAAAATAAATATGATATGTGTTAGTAGTAAGTGGGACCAAACCACAAATAAAAACAAAAGGTGATGATGAAAATAGTGTCATGGAATATTATGGGTATAAGTAAGATTTGTAAAATAGAGTTAAAATGAATTAATAAATTGTTATAGTTCTAAGTTTAATTTATTAATAAAATTATGTAATAAGGCATGTACAGATGCATTCAAAAGGATTTGAAGTATAGGATATTCTTTGGTAGTTTTTTATATAGGATCTTTCAAAGGTATTGCAATGATATTGAACAAGCATTAATGGGATGATCAATTGATAGAAGCAAACACTAATTGAGTTGATAGTTAATTTGGTAGAAAAGACAAAACCATCAAAGTTGGGATTATAAATACATATGTGCTAGCTATAGTTACTCCTTATGAAAAGTGGTAGAAGGACCTCAACATACTTTTGTAGAATACAATGATGATATTTAATTATAATTTATTCAATTTTTCGTTCTTTTTTGGGTTGCAGGGACTTCAACATAGTGCTTTATCTATTAATTCAAATGTACTTTGGGATTATATTACTTAAATATTTTAATATAAATGGAATATTATATGCACTAGGAAAACTCATACATAGAAGTATAATTTTCTAGAAAGTGTTCTAAAACATACATTCACCACAATTATAAGTATAATAATAAAACATAAAAAGAAAGAGAGAGAAAATTAAAATATAATAAAGGGATGGGTATATATAGGCATATCCATGATATTATATCACAAGATGATACAATAGATAACTAATCTTTAATATATTCCAACAACCCCTATAATTTTCATTGAGGGTAGAAAGATATAAGAAATTTAGAGATTTTGACATCCCCACCCCCTCATAATGAATGCTTGAATAGGTAAAATAATATTTATTATAAATTTTGATATCTTCTCTTTCCAAAGTCACATGGAGTGGATCAACCCTTCCTCATACATGTTGTGTCTCCATATTATAGATCAAAGATGTTAAAATTCTTATGATAAAATGTTCAAAATGAAATATGGTGACCATAATTTATCATATAATCTTAAAATAAATTAATTGAATCATCAAACAACAAATATAGCTTTCTAAATAATCAACCCCCATTTTGTGAAATGGACCTATATGAACAAGCCATACCTTATGATGACCATTAAAAACCTACTACTCCTACATCCAAAAGGTCATATAAATTTATATAATAAGCCCTTAAATTGATGTCACCAATGCATAAATATCAAAATATCATACGATCTAGAAAAGGGGCATAAAATGGTTATGTTTGCAAAAGTTATGACCTCTAAAAGGTTGGGCATAATATTACTTGAAATTAGAGAAAATTAAATATCAAACCTTAGTATTGAGATGACCCAATCATTACTTACCACATATCACATTTGAAAAGTGCCACCTATCATATATCATCAAAACATATTTAATTAGATTCTTCCAGTTATATATTATTTGTAATGAATCTAGAAATAGGTGAATGACACTTGGTGAGGTTTGGTTGGTTATAGACTATAAATATCATAATATTAACATGTTAATGCATAGTTTTGCCTTGAGGTGATAAGAGTTCAAACCTAAAATATCACATGGAGAGCATTCTAGGATGACTAACTTAGCTAAGTACTCGCATGTCTCCTTTAGAACATAAGGCACTCCTATTTTATTTGAATTGAAACTAAGTCACTTCCCTTCATAAAATAAAAAAAGAAGTCATCTCAGCACAAACCTATGACATTGAGGATGCAACAAAGGTTGCCAAATACCATGGAAATATGCATGTTGGAGTTATGATGCATGCCATGTTGTACACATGAGAGAAATAAGGGATATAATTTACAATAAATATAAATAAAATTCATTGTGTTGGTTAGAATAGCGGAAATATTAACTATAATGCTTATTTCCAACCATAATATAAATAGGTGCATTGATGTTTGGGGTTATTGCCATATATTAGACATAGAAAGATCATGATTTACATTTATCAAAGAGGAAAATGTTTTCACTATGTGGATTTAATGAAGGAATCATAAATTCAAGGGAATTGACAAACTACCATGCCAAAAAGATTATTGGAGTTACGATTTGACCATATCATAGACATGGGAATGGAATACTTCATGCAAGACAAATTTTTCCATTCACTTTTGAACATAGGATCATATATATCAAATCTCTTAAAATAGCTTGTGCTAGCCAATTCATACGCACAAACAAGAATGTGGAAATAAGATCTCATAATTGACCTATATTTTCTCATAGAAACATGAAATCATATATGCATGAAAAATAAGATAGAGTTTCTAATTGAATTTATTACTTGACACATGAAGCTTTTTTGTCAAGGGGAGATAAATTTTAGTGTTTAAAACTTGGTACCAAAATTTAAAAATTTTGAATTTATTTTTCCAAAGCTTTTTTCCTCTAGAAACTAGAAGCAAGTTCTATTCTTCATTCTCATTCCTCAAATTTTAAAACAAGAGGTATTTTTTCTATGTAATTGAGTGATGCCTCTTGGAATTCACTCTGATACCATGCTGGATTTTACATTACTTTATAAAGGCATTTTAAATCATACAACACCATAATCATATACAAAATAATAAAAGAATGCAAAAGAGGAAGTGCAAATTGAAATAGAGTAAAGAGGTGGGTTTGTGTAGGTATCCCCGCAATATATTATTAGAAACTAATACTATGAATCAATCATTGGGAGGTTTTTATAGTGACACTTAATACAAAAATTATTACTAAGCTTAATCAAACCTGACCTAAAGGTTAAACTATAATATATTAAACCCTTAATTGAAGTTAACCATACAACTAGTCAAACCAATATTTCTAAGGTTTAATGCATCAAAATTTCCCATATAGAGTGCATGTAGGCTTACATAGAGAATTTGCATAGGCATACATAAAGAATACCCATAGGATAAATTTACACATGCTTGTAGACTTACATTAAGAGTACTCAAAGGCACTTCAAGACTATTAGCCTTGGCCAAAAAGGTTGGATTACTAGTATTCCAATAATATATGAGACATAAACTATTGATTAAAATAGCATTTAGGATGTTATTCCTTCAATATTTTGATATACATGGGATAATATATGCTTTTGGAAAAATTAGATAGTAGAAATATTGGATAAATATTTGCTATTTAATACATGGTTGTAAACATAGTATACAATATCTTTCAATATTTTATTGTGAGGAGATTTAAATAATTAGCCCATGCTCTTGAGATGTAATCTACTCAATAATGGTCATTGAAATTCATTATGCTTTGAGCCTATGTGGATTCAAGACCATATTTTCTTGTACATGCTTATGTTATGGTGAGATGGAGCAAAATTGTAAGTATCATGTATGTACAAATTTGTTCAACGATAAAATATCTAAATGGTCAAATGAATATTTATAATCATAAATCATTTGATAGGATATTTAAATAAGAGGAAGAAATTGAATTCAAGTTTAAAATTTTATAAAATATGGTACACACCAATGGAATTGATTAGCAAGAAAAATAATTACTATCTAATTATGATAAAATATTGAAAAAGTGAGGGTCATATGATCGCAAATATATAGGGATTTATGGATTAAGGAAGGAGATAGAAATATGAAATTATTTCATACTACAACTAAAAAAAATGTTATATAAACAATAATTCAATTCTAGATAAAAGAAATATTGAGGAAGAAAAATATACCAAGAAGGAAATAATTAATAATTTCAAAGATGTTATCTAATACTGGGTAAGATATGGAGGCTTAAGGTAATAATTTATAACATATTTCATTATTTATCACACAGGGGTAAAAATCTATATTTATGAGGAATATCTCTATGGGGGAGCTCTATGGGGTAGCTTTATCTTTCCATCGTACCAAGAAATTTGTCCTAGGTGTATTTCCTATGTTTTATTTAAAATACTTGGGATTTTTTGAAGAGTGATATGTTGGATACAATTGAAGATATTTGAAAAAGTAAAAATAGAATAAGTGACATCAATACCACTTTTATTATATTTTCATAATTTTCATCCAATAATACTTTGTAAAGTAATTTATAGAATCACTTCAAAAATTTGGAAAACAAATTTGTTATGGTGAATCATAGCAAGAAAGGCCACATATTCTCTTATTTTTAAAAGAAAAATAGGTATGCCTATGGAATTAGATATGAAAAAAGAATATGATAGTTGTATTTTGGAGTTTTCTACATGATATTCTCAAAAGCATCGGTTTTGATCAATGTTGCATGAGTGGATTAGATCTTGTCATAGCACACAAAAAATTTATAATTTGATCAATGGATCCGCTACAAGATACTTTTAGTCATCTCATGAAATCCACTAGGGTGACCCACAATCTCCTTGTCTATTTATTATTCTTGTAGAGACCTTAAATAGAGTTTTATCAAGCAAAAAATAGAATGAAAAATAAAGGTATTCTAGTTACAGTAAATGGTCCCTTCAAATCTCATCTTCAATTTTTGAGGGTATATTTATTTTTGTCCTTTCCTTAGCTAATGAATCCATGGATTTTAAATCAATATTATCATTATATGAGAAGGTTATTAGTAGTTATTTAATATTACAAACTCTAGTATATTTTTAATCAATATTACCCTAGAATTACAGTAGATAATTATGGATATTTTAGGGTTTAAAATTGGCTTCCTTTGTTGATATATTTGGTAATATTTTATCTCATAAAGATAGATATTTGGGACTCAATTTTTGATAGAGTAAAATCTTATTTGCCATGCTAGAAAGGTATGTTCTTAACCATGATTTGAAGGTTACAACTCATAAAGACTATATTGTAATCAATGCTTATATAAGATGTTAGTTTCAACATTTCTAATAGGTATAGCATACCAATTTGATAAAATTCAAAGAGATTTTCCTTGGAAAGGATGTAAGAAAAAAATTAGGATTTATATTTGTATGTGGGGTAGGGTTTACAAAGGGAATAATATGGAGGGGAAGGTTTGCAAAATTGTAGACTAATAAGTTTAGCCTAAGAAGAAAAACTTAGTTGAAGATTATTATAATATCGAGTGAAGAGTTGTCTAAAATATTTATCTAAAAACTATATAGGTTTTCTTCATGCAATGAGACTATTTAGGAATAGCACCTACGTAAATTATCATTGGAAATTCATAGTAGATTTCAACTTCATATCATATAATTTGCATTTGATTAAGAAACATATGAGAGTTAATCAATGAGTGAGATTATGTATATTTTTAGTATAAATATTGGTTGAAGACTTATCCTCTTTTCTCTAATTTAAAATGCATGAGTTATCTTATACATGTCTAGCTTATAAACACCAAAATATCAAATACTATATTTATGCAACCACCAACTGTAGATCATGGATTTCTATTAGTAACATTGTTGAAGGAGAAGAAATCAAACAAATAGTAAACGATCTTCAAAATACATGTCAAGAGTTTGATTTACCTATTTTAACAAGAAAGGATTGGTTGGATTGCAATTTATCAAACTATGATGGATACTTAGTCAAATTAGGATATGAGGATTTAGAAAAATTGTAATTTCCTACTCTCAATAATTTTTCTTGCAAAAATATTTAGTCACAAGAGGTCATATCCAAGGCTTCAATATTAATTTCATTAGTAGTCCAAAATAAGATTATTACAAAAGAGAATATACAAAAAAATATAATAATATAGACCTTCTAGGTGTTCCTTATATGAGAAGGATTTAGAAACTTCAGACCACTTCTTCACTGTCCCTTTTCTTACACTATTTGGGGATGTTTTTGGTAAATATGAAAATATATTTGGTAACACCATCAACATTGGAACAGTTGTTAAAATATTGGATTCATTATTTTAAAGAAAAAAATCATGTATTCTATGGACTATTAGTATTACTATTATTTGTTGGAACTTGTGGCTTGAAAGGAATAAAAAAGTTAAATGAAAGGCCTCATGGTGTAGAATGTTTATTATCATTTAAATCCCCACCTTTATAAATATATTATTATCTCTTGTGTAGAATTTTTATTGACATGGTGTTCATCATGAGAGGCCTCAAGTGTATAAAATGAGGTGTTAGCCTCTTGATTAAAGGATTTTAATACACATGGAATGATCATATATGGAAATGGAGTCAACACAAAGGATTTTCTTCAATATAAGGTAAATTAAAAATGCCCAAAAAATAAGTTTATAAAAACTAATTTTTATAGTGTCTCAAAGGAAATATGGAAAAAATGGTGGAAGTAGTATTATTCTGTTAGATTTTGAAGCTAAATACTTAAGATAATTAACCACAAGATCTAAAATAAAATTGCAATATGAAATACATGATAATGGAAAACTCCTAAGCATATAAAATTAATAAAAAAGTTTAGAAATAATTCATATAAATACCATTAACAAATGGTCATGAAAATTTGAGCTCTATTGAATAAAGACATCAAATACATCATACATCTTCACTCTCCATTACAACTGTATATGACAGTCTATCTATCACTCTCCATGTCATTCTCACACCTACATAGACACATATTTAATAGAATGTAACTCTTAATATGGAGGACTCTTGGCCTTCACTCTAACTATGACTCTTCATATTCCTATTCTATGGACTCATGTGTACATGGACTAATATGCATATTTACATTGCCAAAATATTTTGCACACTTGTTCATTTGTTACATTGCATAAAGTAAATACTCTCACTCTAATCTAGGACACTTTCCTAATCTAAATATGTACCAAAGGTGGTACATTACCATGTACCAAATAATGTAATATATTCCAACACCCCTTGTATTACATTATTTGGTTAATGAAGACTTTAGTTTTCAATATGATCTTCATCTTCTTTTTTGCATTTGTGGTCTTTTTCACTTTCTTCATTCTACTTCATGTTTGTATCGTGATAAATTAAATGATTAGTATCTTCATAATATACTATATTTATTGAAAGTGATTTAGCTTCATGTTATTCTATATTATTGTCTAGTTGTTGAATTTCTTGTATCTCTTGGGCTAAGTGCCCCTGTTGATTTTCTTCTCGATATTGTAGCTCAAGTTGATTGTACTAATGATAAAATTGTTGTTTATGTGATCTATATTGTTTCTAATATTTTCTGAGTTGAGACAACCTATTTGGTTGACTTCTTGAGTTTGTTTTATTCCCTTGATATTGATTCCTTGGATTGAATCTACAATAATTTGTACTATGATCTCTCTTTTTTTAAACATGATAGTATTTCTTATTGTATTTTATTTTGTTTCTTTAAAGTGAAGCAATATTTCCTTGTGAATTATTTTTTGAGACTAATGCATTGTTAGTCATTTCATATTTAATTGAATTTTCCACTTAATATTCCTATAGTATATTGACTAAATATTAAAATGATGTATCCTTTCTTAGGATTTGTAAGGATGTGATTAAATGATTGTAGCTTTTTGGAAGTGCTCTCAAAATATTTTGAAAAAGAAATTTATCTTCACTATTTCGGATAGGGGTAATAACTTTCCTTTTATATTTTGGCGAATATTTCTTACGTTCAAATATTTTGGTAAATTTATCTTCACTAAATATTTCTTACGTTCAAATATCTTGGCAAATGTATTCCATGTTTCTATAGAAGCTACTGTTGAAATGATGTATGGATATATATCATCTGTAATTGCAAATGTTATTATCATTAGTGCTTTTGCTTCATCTTTCTCATATTTTTGAATTTCCCTAGAATCTTCAGTAGGTTTAGATTTTTCTCTTTTGACAATATCCCAAAGCTTTTATACTATTAATATTGATCTCACCTTGTTTTTCCATAAAGAGTAATTAGGACCTTTGAGTGGTTGATATTATCAAAGAAAGAATTTATTTGTTTTCATGGGTAGACTACCTTATATCTCCCTAGTTTAATTGATGTAGTCAAATTTTCTATTCTTTATTTCTCCTTAGTTTTGAATAATAGACTAAGGATAATTTTCAATTGTTGACAACCTTTTATCTCAATAGTATATTGAATCATAATGTAATATTTCAACTTCTATTATTCAAAAATAATTACTTTTACTTTCCTCTTATCAATCAATGATTTGAATGTAATTTTAAATCTTGTAAATATTAAAATTTAAGTCTCTTATAATTTTTGAATTAGATACTAAACTATCAATGCAATTTTTCCTTTTTCAAAAGCTTCTATGTTGAATTCCTTTTATCTCCCAAATTCAATAATATAAAATTTTCAATTCTAAATATCTTAAAACTATGTTGATGTTGGAATATTTATAACTCCAACTCTAGAAATTTAGAAACTGTAAAAAATGTTATTTGCAAGTTTTGTATTCCTAATTTGATGTAGGATACCTTATTTCTCCAATATTACCAAATAGCAAATATTTCAACCTGTTTTGTAAACTCATATGTTCAAATTATAAAACTTCAAAAATTAATACTTCAATATTGAAATAAATATTCATATTTCTAAGGTTTAAATAATATTTCAATATTTTTATCTCTCCAATAAAATAATTTCAATCTTAACCTTGTATAATAATATCCTTTAATCCTTATAACTCCTACTTAGCATAAAATCAACTCCAAAAATAATAGATTACCTTCAAATATTTGAGGCACTACCTCCTTGATGATAAATATAGAATTTATTTGAAATGAGTGCTCCACTTAGGCTAGTCAACTTCCTTCAACTTAGTCAAGGTGCTTCAACTCCAACATATGACCTCCTTGTTGTAGTGGATGAGACTGTGCCAATGTATTTCTTTGTCATGCAATAAATGGTGCTCCAAAAATATTTTATCTTCATGTGTAACATTTTTATTTTGAAATACAAGTGACAAGTGTCACCAAAATGCTTTCTTGATCTTTTCTAATATAACCTACAACTCTTCAAAGACTTGTAGCACTCCTTTTATTTGTGACAAGTGGCATAAGCAATGTTATAATATTCTTCAATATTATAAAAAAAATTTTAATACCTCTTGATGTTTAGTATTACTAAACAAAAATATTTTCCTTCTATTGACAATTGGTTGTGCATTTAATGTACTCAAAAGACTAATGCAACATTGCAAGTCATGTTATACATACCTTCTCTTCACTTCATTTCTTAGCAGTTATAGATACCTAGACCTTTGGTCTTCCTTAATACCTTTTCAATATCCAAAATTTTGTCTTCTTTTGTTGTTTACATTTTTGAACTTACAAATAGTGATTTAACTTCCCAAATAATGGATCTTCTCTACTTAGGTACTTCTCTATAGGTGGCTCTTCTCCACTTAGGTGCTCCTCTATAGGTGGCTCTACATGGTGGCTCTACTTCACTTCAATGTTCCTCTACGGGTGGCTCTTCCATGGTGGTTATTCTCCTTTAGGTGGTGGCTCTTCTCTTATATTTGATGGATGTTCTTCTAGGTAGTGTTTAGACACTTGCTCCCCTATGCTTCAATGTCACCTTTGCTCTCTTTTTGTGGCACTCAATCTGTGCTATTCGGTGGAGCTCTACTTGGTGGATGTACCACTTTTCTTAGTGGATTTTCTCCACTAATATTTTCTACAGATTTTATGTTCCTATTGGTGTATTTAGATACCTTTTATCTACCTTTGTTTTGATCCCTATTCAGCCTCAATTAAAATTAGAATAAATATGCACTTTTTATATATAAAAAATCATATAATATTTTTCTTATCACTCCTTTTTAGCATTTTTTTTACTCTAACTCTTGTTGTTATATTTTACAAAATTTTAAAATTATTTTGGTGTCTCTTTTGAGACACTCTGCTCAAACTTCCTTTTGCTAGATTTTAATAGCTCTAAAATTTATGGTTTCAAAAACTTATGATAACCACTTTTAAAAAATATAAAAGGATACTTTTTATAGCATAAATATTACACACATGTTATGGTCTTCTTTGTAGCTAGTCTTCTTGGTAATTTACTGTCCCGAATTTATGTATTTTTGCATATTCACTCCTTTGTATTTTTCTGCTCCAAAATCATCAATTTGAAACTCTAATTGCTTCCTAAAAATTTCTGCATTTAGCCTTTAATTTTCTGCTCAAAAATCTGGTTTTTGAAACTTCAATTTTCTTCCAAAAATATCCTCTCAAATTCTGAAATTCACAGCTATCATTGCTGCTAAAATGATGCCTTCTCCTTGGCCAAATTTGCAGAAATTATCCTCTTTCAAATTATACTAAATCCTCCTATGCTTTTCTATCAAAATCTCTTCCAAATCTGTCCCTAAAATTCTTCAAAGTGTAGCTGATAGTTCTCTTTCTAATGCTGTCCAAATTTGCAGCTCAAACCTCTCAAATAACTGCTTACAAAACCTAATTATTTGATGTCTAGGAATCTTCAAATTTGCTGCATTCTTTCATTTTCAAGCCTTATTTCAATTGGTTGTCTAATAATACTTCAAAACATACCCAAACCTCCTCCAAATTGTAGCTCTATGTTATCTTCAATTTGATGTCCTATGACCTTTTACCTTCTACCTCGAAAATCAGCAATCTCCTCTTTTTCAAGTCAACCTTCAAAAACTTAGTGGTTGTTCTCAAATTTATAAAAATTATGGCCTCTTCAATCCTTATTCCTTATTCAAAATTATTGTCATATTCTAACTCCATTTTTGATATCTTTCACTATCCTCTCCCTAAAGAATCTAAATGTCTTGAGGTATTAAAAAATATTCTCAAAAATTTGGGAAAATTCTTGCCATATAATTCTTCATTTTGGGCTCATTGTCATATGGTGATAATTATCCCAAATTCCTCTTATCAGGTTCTTCTCCTTCTTGCATTATTCTATCATAAAATTTTATTCAAATCTCCTCCAATGGCCACTACTTCAACTCTATAATGAGGCTTTCACTAGCCTTCTTCTTCTTCTCCAAGATTTTCTTAAGACCTCTTCTCTTGGATCTTCTAATTTAGTAGCTACTCAACTCCTTTAATCAAGACTTTTAATGAAACCTTACCTTGGTTTCTTAAATCTTCCAACTCTGGAAATTTTGCAATGAGATCTCCTTCTTGGATATCCATAATCTACTACATATCAACTCTACAATAGGACCTTTTTGTAGTCCTTCTTAATATTCAATCTTCAATGAGGACCTCCTTCTTGGTTCTCAATCTTCAATGGGACCTTCTTTCTTGGACCTCCTTAATCTTCAATGAGGCCTTCTTTTTTGTACCTCCTTAATCTTCAATGTCTACTTTTTTGCAATAAAGAATTAGTCCTTGCGCGAGGAAAGCACATAGAATTTTAAGAAACCGAAGGTGAAGCATCTCAACTTCTAAGAACTAATTTTCTGCAACAAAAAACTTAGACAGTAGTAACCAAATACATTCAAATTTCTATAATTCTATAATCAATAATATTCACTAGCTATTCTTAAAACTAGTAGAAATAAATCTATGTTGAGTCCTAGTCTTCACGGTTTTTCCTTCAACCCTACAGAAAGACTTTAACCAATATTAATATAGAATATTATAAAAATTTTAAATGGGACCTCCTTCAAGGGTCTCTTAATCTCCTCAATGTCAAGGTCTATCTTAAATACCTAGAAATATCATTCTATTATGAATTTATTCTTAGAATAGGTAAATCTTCAACTTTCACTAGTTTTCCTTCAACATAGTGAGAAATACTATCTTCTCTAGTTTTCTTTTCCAAACATAATTTCTTCAACTTCACTAGTCTCCCTTTAACTAGTGGAAATATACTTTGCAACTAGAAACCTATGCAAGACAAAAACTTGTTGTGGCTCTGAAACCACTATTAGATTTTGAAGATAAATATTTAAGATAAAGTAACCGCAAGATCTAAAATAAAGTTGAAATATAAAATATATGATAATGGAAAACTACTAAGCATATAAAACTCATAAAAAACTTTAGAAATAACTAATATGCCATTAGCAAATGCTCACAAAAATTTAAGCTCTATTGAATAAAGACCTCAAATACATCGTACTTCTTCACTCTTCATTACAATTGTATACGATAGTTTATCTATCACTCTCTATGTATTTATCATGCCTACATAGACACATACATAATGGAATGTGGCTCTTGATAGGGAGGACTCTTGGCCTTCACTATTCATGTGACTCTTCATCTTCCTATTCTATGGACTCATGTGCACATGGAATAATATACACATTTACATTACCAAAATAATTTGCACACTTGTGCATTTATTACATTGCATAAAGTAAATACTCTCATTCTAATCTAGGATACTTTTCAAATATAAATATGTACCAAATAATGTAATATATTTTAACATATTCAAATAATAAAGGTAAAATTTTCCTCACATATTAAGAATCATATGAAACCTTAATTAATAATTATGTAGAGGCAAGGACACTTTTCATATACTTAGAATCCTATGGAAATTCAACTAAAATTTATTTATATCCAAGGACACTGGTTACATAGATCAAAATTACAATTGAAATGAATGAAAATGAATTTCAATAGAGAGGTATTCACAAATTATCATTAATGTAATAAACAAAATGGATGTGGAAATTGGACAAAAATAACATGTTTGTTAATGTTCATTAACTATTGTTAAGGAAATCTCTTGGAAATGTGATCATATCTATAGATAAGGAAATAAGGTAATATGTAACATAGCCAATCATAGTGTTGATATTTTACTTAGTAAAATTCAAATTCTAGAAGGTAGCTAATCAAGTTATTTATTTATAAAATGGTGACAAAGAAATAATTTTGGAAACATAATAGTTTCAAGAAGATGATTATTATATTTAATTCATGTGAAAACAAATACATAGAAATAATTTCTAATAAAATTCCTACATATTAACATTAAAAAGATATAACATGAAAAATATTAGGACAAAAATGAATATTTTCAAAGAAAAATTTGGGAATCCCAAGTACATATCCATTTCCAGATATGGATTATCTCTTGTATATGGAGAAACCATTCTTTAATTGGTGGACATTATCTAGAATTTGGTAAACCCATTCTCACCACTATACATATTAGAGTAGAATGTAATTGATGCATCTAATTTGGAGCTCATCATAGGTGGGAGAAATAAATTAGAAGGATGATGATTTGTTAAAGGAACTATATATGTTTGAGATTGTGTTAGTTTCCCCATCCAACTGACCATGTGATTTAAAAAAAGTGAAAGTACAATTGTGAGTCTACTTGATTCATAGCTTAAAGTTAAAGCATATGGCATCAAATTTTTTTATGTAATTTTAGATGGTAAGCCTTATTTTGGGTATGGAGTAACTAATTTTCATCGCAAGTGAAGTAATCAACCTTAATCATAAGTTAAGATGCAACTATTCCTAGGGATATGGCTCAAGGAGATGCAAGGCTATTGAGAGGGAGAGGAAGGTCAAGAGGGCATGGGAGGGTGAGGTTTCTAGGTGGGAGAGGCACTCCCCCAAATTAGGTTTATGATTTTACTCCTTACCATGACTTTTTGAATAGTCTATAATCAAATGGATTTGAGATGGAACTAGTCCCACCAGAGAATAAATTTACTAGGCAGAGCTCATTAGAGTTCCCTATGGTGTATTTTTAGGGAATTGAGGAACTGGTCCTCCTTAGGACTATGATCCCTGGTTATGTAGTGGTAGATTCCTTTGAGGTTTCGAGTGGAGATTTGGTAGACCTTAGAATTATCTTGGGTCCCTTATCAAAAAGCTTAGAACTAAATCCCCATGGGGATGGGATCTTAAGAAGGTGGAGCTTGGTGGATCATGTGGTTTGATGGGTGCTTCCATTGATGCAGACCCTCTGGTTGATTCACAAAATCGAAGTGTACACCTATCATCTTATGTAGTAGTGATATCTAATTTTTTTCCCAAGTGTGAGTCAAAAGTTTTATTTAATTTATCTCCAACCCAGAACAAGTTTTATGTACCTAAAGATCTTCTAAATCTTACAATGGACGAAGGTTATTTCAACTTGGTGGGTATATTTTTAAATGTGTAACTAGTTATAGATGTAGTCAGAAGGTGGAATCTCTTGAATTGGAGACCGTTGGATCAGCTAGAGATAGTGGCTTTTCCAAATGCCTTATTCATGTTCAAGCTAAACTATGAGGAAGACTCAAGGTGCATTTTGAGTGGTATCCCATGGTTTTATGGAAAAAATAGGTCTCTTTATTAGGCATGGAGTACTAATTTCAACCCAAATTTACAAAAAAAACTAACTTTGCACCCCTTTGGATCAGGCTCCCTAGCCTTCCCTTTCACTATTGGCATGATGATATCTTGAGGGGCATTTCTAAACTGATGGTAAATCTTATCCTAGTAGACCCTAACACAAGGGTAAAATCAAGAATGATTTTTGCATGCATGTGCACTAATACTGACTTGGAAGTAGATATTCCATCACCCATTGAGGTAATCTTGAGTTTGGGTTGTTGGACACATATTATCATTTATGAAAACCTGCTAAATTTTTTGAGTGAGCATAATAAATTTGGATATATCCCAATAATATTGGCTAAGAAAAAAAAACATGGTCCAAGTTTAACCCCAAAGATAAATCTTCTCAAAAGCCCTTTCTGGGAAAGTAATCGAGACCCTCTACTCAAGGAGTTTGGGAAGCTATTATTAGTATCGCATCTTCTCAAAGATATGAGAAAGTTGTAGAAGTGCATGATACATAGGTTGTTGTGGTGAACATTCTCGATCCCTTGCACCAGGACTTAAATATTCCCTTTATCATCGAAGATGAAGGCCAAACCTATTACCTTTAGGTTATTTCCTAACATCCCTTGCTTCTACTGAATAAGTAGAACTTCTTTGAGTGTCTAGACTCAATTTTAGAGTTCTAATAAATATTGAATTAACTCTTAACCTTGAGGAGTCCCATATGGATATTTTGGGGGCTCAAAATAGGGCACTCAAGTTGGAAACCAGATCTCCAAGTCCTAAAACTTATATTTATAAAAAATGTTTTGTTGATGTGGGGGTGGAGTGTAAGCCATAAAAACCTCCAAATAATGACCTTAGAAAAAAGGAAACATAATTTGAAATAGCTAATGGTACTCAAATGTTGCTAGTTCTGGAAGAGGGTAAAATTTCTAGAGGAAAACAATTGAATATTACCTCCTTCAATTCATAATCTACTCATTATCATAGGGATGGAAATAAATCCTCTAACATTATCATAATTTATTCTCCTATATTGGAACATAAGAGGCCTAAATGGCCTTATGATTCAAATATTGGTGACATCCCTAATCCAATTGATTAATATTTAAGCAAGAGGTTTTCTTGCTACACATAGGTCATTGGATCATTCTCTTCATTCTTGTAGGTTTGATCCTATGTCTCTATTGTATGAAGTTAGTGATTAGATAAATTCTATGCTTCATCTTGTGTTTAAAAAATCTTAAATTTAAATTTTGAAATAAAAAAGTAAGATTTATATGGAACAACTCTTGATAATTCCAAATTTTTGGGGTAGTTTCCATGAGAGGATGAGTGGATATACTTCCTAGGTTTGTGGATCAAGAGAATTTTATAGAATTTCATGTTTTCCCCTTGGGAGCTCTTGGTGTAGTTCTGGTGAGACTTATGTTTTAAGTGTAGATATAGTTCAGAATAGAGGTTTTTGTGGTTCCTTGGTTAGGGGTATCACTATCTAGTTGTTAGTGGATTTTTTTTATGTATTTCAACCAATTTAAATTTTGCTTAAATCCCTAGATTGTAGTTTCTATATTTCAATTGATGT
The DNA here is from genome assembly GCA_028583015.1 of Wollemia nobilis. Taxonomy (NCBI): domain Eukaryota; kingdom Viridiplantae; phylum Streptophyta; class Pinopsida; order Araucariales; family Araucariaceae; genus Wollemia; species Wollemia nobilis. The sequence continues at coordinate 1,718,668 of JAQPPZ010016564.1, forward strand.
TCTATTTGGCACCTTTTCTATTCATGGTTCATTTCTATTAGCTTCAAATTGGACAAGAAACTCTTCTCATGTTTTGGTGTTCCCATCCTTGATCTTGCTTTTAAAATTTTATCTCATTCTTTTGTAGGCTCCTTGGGTAGGATCCACATCATCTCTTTCTCTTGGTTCTCTCGATTATGATGGATCTCTTCCTTCTTTGGGATATTATCTTGCTCTATTCAGATCTTCTATTTCCTACTATTAGTTGGAGCTTGATTTCTTGACCCTCTAGATTGGTTTGATCCTATTTGGATTTTCTTGGGTTTCTCCTTAAAAGCTTGTGTCGAGGACCCTTCCAAAACCCCCTTTTTACCTAGTAAAAAAAAAACTTTCATCATGAGTTAAAAATGGTTGGTAGAGGAAAAATATTTCAATAAATCGTTAAAATTAAAGAGAATCAACTATTTCCACACATGTTAGGAGTGTTTTGTACATGTCATGAGTGAAAGATAAAATAAATCATAGATAGACAAGATTGAAGAATAGTATATATAAAGAGATCATTACTTTCAAATAAACTATCATGTTTTATTTTTATAAGGTTATTGTATATATATATATATATATATATATATATATATATATATATATATATATATATATATATATATATATATATATATATATATATATATATATGTACGTGTAAATTTTTTTAGGAAATTAGGAGTTCTATTTTCCAAGCTCAGATATTATTCTTATAAATGAATATTAATATTTGTGCCTAAGTTTTGATAGAAGGGTTTAACTTTGAGCAATGGACGAGAAAATTATTTATATTATAGGTTAAGCTAGGCTTATATCTTTTGTGCAATTTTTCTTTTTTTTCAATAGTAAAAAAGGTTTTTGATGGGTATAAATCTTAATAAAAATATAATTCTAATGTATGTGAGCAATAGGTCCTGTATCTAAAATAAGTTATCTAAAAAACTAGAATATTTGATTAGAAAATTAAAAGACAATCTACCTTATAAATGTTTTTAATAATTTTTTTTTAAAATAATTTCTTGATTTTCTTTATTAATTTTATTAATATTAAGCACAAGCAAACATTTATACAAGTTAAAAGAATTTTATTAATTGAAATTTATTGGTTTTTTTTTTTTTTTTTGAGCTATAGAGTGTACAGATAAGATTTTAACCTTGATGAAAATTTAAAACATAAAAAAATTTTATAGTTGTATAATTATAAATTTATTTTATTTAATTATTGATAAATATTTATATTTAAATTTTAAAAATTGAAATCTTACAAAATAATAAAACTAGTTTATATATATATATATATATATATATATATATATATATATATATATATATATATAACCAATGAATTTATAAAATAAATGTGAAGAGTGTAAAAAATCTTTAAAAAGGTGATGATTTAGTTTTTAAATTGAAATAACATTTTAAAACAATACATATATCTTATTTTTAAGTTTTTCTAACCAAAATCTTAATTATAAAATAAGTCTTTAAATAGAGTGCAATATAATATGTAAAATAATTTGGGAATGAATACATGTTTTACCTAACATATTATATTAAATAAGAAAAAAATAGTATATTATTACATTTATAAAAGTGAAGTCACCTAAAAATAAGAACTAATTTCTTGTAATCTATTTTTTTTTAATTATATTAACTCTAATATTCTAAATTAAAATCTTAAAGTAATTAATTGTAAGCAATCAAATAAAACTTTTAAAAGTATAAAGAGTAATAGTGAAAAGTAATCAAATAAATTATAGTTGTTATTTAACTTATATTTTTTATTTGAATTTTATGAGATTTATAATAATTGGTTGAATAAAGAATTTTACTTTTAAATTTTATGGATGAATCTTAACAATTTTATCTTGTGAGATTTAGAGAAACTGGTTTAGTGTGAAAAGTTTCATATTGTAAACCAACTTATTAAAGTCTTTATTTATCAAATAAGGAATCTAAATTTAAGACTACTATGTGATGATAACACAATATAAATAAACTCCATTTTAGTCCAATATATTCATTAAAACAAACTATAAAAATAAAAAAAATTATTTAAATTTTAAAATATATAACCATATTTATTATACATTTAAAGTTTAATAAATAATTTTTTAAAACATGTTTGTAAATTTAATTTTGTTTATCATTTGGTTAAGTAGACGATTGATAAGATGAAAAATAAAGACCTATTTGACGTTTAGTTATAATGTACATAACATTTGGAAAATTTCTTGTTTTCTGCTTTGTTGTGTGTGAGGTTTGGTATGGGAGTTCACTTTGTGGACTCTATGTTGGATGTTTTGTTTTATGCTTGATTGGGTGGGCCATCTTAATTGGTGATATTTACAAGTCCCTAATATATTTTTAGTTGTCTATTTAGGCATCTTTGTGTGGGGGTTGGTCATAATTTTATTGGCCTCGGTCTGGATGATGTCCTAGTTGTATGCTCTTCTCTTCTAGTGATGTGGTGATGTTTTCTGCTCTTGTGGTGATGTGGTGATGTGTTCTGCTCTTTAGTCTTCTCCTTGTGTGTCGGGTGGTTAGGACCTCATCCTCTAATTTTGATGGGTCTTTGGCTGTTTTAAATCCCTTTGCATGCTGATTTCACAACAAGACCCTGTGACTCTTTCTGTCTGTGGCAAAGTGACTGGCCTCTAGTCGTCCCCTGTTACTCTGATTTTGGTGATGATTCTGATGCCCATTCTACTGAGCCTCCAAAGGAGAATTGCGGTAATAGCGCTTGTACCTAGGCGAAAGTTTCGGTAGCTAGCCCTTTTGGGGCATATTTCATCTGGTTTGCCTACTATTTTATCTGTTCTTGAGGAAAAGCACTCTGCTCTTCTGTATACATTGCAGGTTGTGGCCTTTGTCAATGATGGGACGTGGTTAACAAGCAGATGGATATAACAACCCCCAATTAGCTCTGCTATGATGTTCTTTTGACAGTTGATATTAGTTTATATTTTACGTTGGTTGTATGGGACCTTCTCTATTTTGTTTTGTTTTGCTCAGAGATTAGTTGTTGTTACCTGGATTTATGGTATGTTGTTTGTATGGGACCCTCTTTATTTTGCCTTGTTGAAGGTAACCTGTTATTTCTGTCCCTTGGTTGGTTTTGATTTAGTGATGTAGTTTAATGCATTCTCATACCTATCTCAATCTATTGTAATAAGTTGGGACCTTAAAATATCTTCTAAAGATAGTTATACAATACTTATAAAAATAGAGAAGTTTTTTGGTTTACCAAACGCGTTTTTGAAAATCACATTTTGCATATACCACATTCCTATCTTAACGTGACGCAACAAGAAAAATCAAATGATTCTCTTAAAAGGATCTTATTCTCTGCAATTGATATTTTGTGCAATAAGATAATACGCCATGAACCCTGACAAATTTACGATTGAAAAGTCTTGTATTTTTTCTAATACTGCGTCAGACTGGCACAATCTGCTTGAAGAGATTTTAATAATGTAAAATTATATTCAATCATGTGGATTCTGACAATTGGGACAACCTGCGTACCAACCACAACATATTGCAGAGCATCATTATCATTGAAGCAGTGAAACGACCTTTAAAAACCACGTTTTTAAGCACTAAAATTGCTTTAGATTTTGTTTCTTTTGCGTTAGCTTTGAAAACACTGACACTCTAAACTTTTCTGAGGATAAGTGATGTTTTTTAAAGAATAAATCGGATTCCTCACTCATAAATCCGCTTCAAGCTGTCTGACCTTCCTAATAATGAAATAGTGACATATACCTACAAAACAGCTTAGTAATGCGTTTATTTAGCTTTACATGGGAAAGAATCCAAGTTGATTCTGGAATCTTAATTTGATTTTTACAGATACAACCGTGCGATTTCTTCATTCTAGACTTGGGGTTGAAGCATATCACATCAAGTTTTCCCTTCTGTATCACATCATGGGTTTTCCCTTCTGTTCGGGATTTGTTTCCCTTGTCTGCCACGCAATTTCAGAAGTGAGGCGCAGTAAGCGAAAGCAATTGGCGTGGTATGAATGATTGGCCCGAATTACAAGGTATACGGTAGGAGAGCATTAGCTTCTTTATTTGTGGTCTCACGTCAGAAGATATTATTATTATTGTGTTGATGACACCTTGCCATGAGAAAGAAAGGCAGTCTGCTGCCATGCCCAACATAAAGCCAAATGCCAACTTGAAAGTGGCAGACCAAAATTTATATTTTAAAAGATCTTTGCTACCAACATGATTTAAGCTGCATTTGCACAAATTTTCAATCCACAATTGAAAACTATATGAAATTGTATATAGTGCTGCAACTAAGAGTCCCATGCACGCAACTTACAGTTTAAAATAAATCTGTACGCAACTTGAAAATAAATCTGTACGCAACTTACAGTTAAAAATAAATCTGTACGCAACTTACAGTTAAAAATGAATTCTGAAAGGAAGAGATTTATGTAAGGGTATGAGCCGAAAAAGTTTGTAAAGATCGGTGGATCGGTTAAGACGATTTTTTTTTAAGAAAAGATTTTAAGTTTAATCTCAGGTACGATAATCCTTTAACCCAAGGTGTGCATGTGTGGGATGTGATCATCTACTCTATTCAATACTATGTAGTTAAAGCTCAAAAGGATTTTTAAGCCATAATTACTCTCTCCTAAGAGTAAAAGTTTACAGGAACCAAAGTTATAGTTTATTAACTTTTAACTAATGTTCAATATCCTCTTCTCATAACAAGCTAAAATTCATAACTAAAGCTAAACATTAATAGGATGCTTAGCTAAAGGTCAAAAAAGGTTATACCTACCGTCTCATAATAGATAAAGTTCAATATTATCATTTCACAAGGATTAGTATCACTAGTTCATAATACCTACAAAAATTCAAAAGTTTAAAATGAATCTATGTTATAGATTATCGTATTATAGTACCTAAAGACCTGTAGAATTCCCACACTACAGTCACCCTGTCATCACAACACCCAAAGAAAAAAAAATAGAGTAAGAAGTTTTGAGTCTAATTATAAGGTGCTTATAAGCAAATATATTAGAGAAGAATATATATAAAAAAAAAAATGACAAACACTTCCATGGCAAGAATGGTGGTTTCCACTATGCTACTATTAATGTTATGTTAATTATGATACGATTAGCATTAGCTTATTAATGTTCTATCTTCTTTCTTTTCATTATTTAGTAGTTTTGGATCATGGAAGCTTGGTGCTACTATTATTTGGTGGTGTTTTTGTTTTGGACTTCTAATTTTTAAAATTTATAGAAAAAAGTTAGTAGTAAAAGGGTCTTCTTAGATCACAATTGATGGCACCATTGATTAACATCATATCCTTGTCTAGGAGACAAAAATAGATAGATGCAAAAGATATAATGATGACTATAAGTTTTGTGGAAAAAGCACCACTAGGGGAGCAATAGTCTCATTGTTGCTTTTGCCAAATGGTAGCACTTTTTCTTTCTATGGTAGACTATGATTGTGGAATCATAGTCTCTATTGTAGTAGTAATAGAGTATATTAGTGCCATTAAGAATACAATTCAATAGTGCTTTCACCTATAGATATAGAAGGATGAGTCATTGGACAAAATATTCCACTTCCAAATGATTCAATGAAGATGCATGACTAGGGGGTATATGATTCTTGATGGAGACAATGGTATAACTTAGTTGATGATAAAAGATATAACTATGATAAAAAAAAATATAAGTAGATATAATATTTGGTAGAAAATAAGATTAGTATGCAATGATACAATACTTACAAATAATGATAAGGTAAGAGATGCGAGGACACAACCAATTAGGTACAAGCAAGCTTGTAGCCTCAAGAGGTTTTGATATCCCCTTATTGTGCCAAAGTAGATGAGAACTTACTATTACTTGAGATGATTGAGAATTTGTTAGAGGTTCACTATTGCAAGACATTCATTAAGAATTTTAGAAAATATTATCTATTGTAAAATATCTATTTGATTAGGCTCCCTCAAGGGATGGATTTATAGGAATCCATGGCTCCTTGGAGGATTTTTGAATGGAGTTGATGGGACTAGTTGAAGGTAAGTTTTCAAAAATACTCAACATGCAATTATGAATGAAAATATAGAAAGGGGAAGGTTTGAGGCTTCAGATTTTTATCCAAGTTGTAGCTAAGGTAGTGGATTAGACTAGCATGATTAGATTTGTATTTGACTAACAAATTGTTAGATACTAGTAATATACCTTTCCATTTTTATGTCTGATAGCCAATATCACTAGAATAAATAGTGCTATCAATGCTAATTTCCTAGTGCTAGTTAAATTTTTTTTAAAAGTGTCTTAACATTAGTCATATCAAAAGCACTAGATTGGGAGGAAAATAATGAAAATTTAAATATTTTGTAAAATCATTATCAAGAAGTAGAAGCCTCGCTAGTTCTACCACTTTAGTCTTGGAACTTTTGCTTTTATAGCAATAAATGATCCTAGATTGAGCTTTGACATAATTAACTTTATTTGGATGATTGCTTGGTTAGATGATGAAGATTTTGTTAAGTTTAGGAGATTTTGATGATGTGATTAAATTTGGGTGTCTATATTTTCCTATTTTTGAGGCACTTATCAAATGATGAAAGCATAAAAATTTGACCTTCATACCCTAATTTTGTGATAGATTTGATGTTACTTAGGATTTGTGATGTAAGATGATTTATGCTTTTGATTCGTTGATTGATGATGTTAAATTTTTCATTTTCAACAACATTAAATGTTGTCATGCTTCAATGTGCTCCCTCATGTTTAAGAGGGAAAATCAAGTTGAACCAAAGAAACTTGACTTGACCATGATACACACTAATGTAGTGATGAAATATGGGGATACATGTTGTATGTTAGAGATTTAGTTGCTTAAGATGTGTGGATGATAATATTTGATGATTAGATTTAGAAAGATAAGTTTGAATTTTGGAATATATGGTGTAAATAGATGTGTTATTGTGATTATAAATTAATGTTCTCAATAGGGATTTTGGTAATGCTAGAAGGTATTACTATAGTGCAAAAATAGGCATGCCCAAGGGGACTTTAATGCAAAATTTGATGAGACTTGACATAAAATTCTTGAAGATATGTGACCCACACTAGGTATGTCCTTTATCAATTATTTTAAGTCCTTTTATTTAGAGATAGTTGTAATGGTAAAGTCCAAAAATGGGAAGACTCTACTAGAGGACTATGGTATTGCTATCCTAGACAAAAGATATCTCATCTAGATTAGGATATTAGATCTTAGGAATCCATGCCTCTATCTCCTAACATTCAAACCCCCTATCAATCACCTCCATCAGTGCATCCCACTACCTTCTAGCAAAACCTAGTATTTAACTAGTTTATAGTACAAACCAACATCCTTGCCACTATTTAGCTCCCTTCGACCTCCTAGCCCTTAGAAATTGACCATATAAGGAACTCTATGAATACCCTAATCAAAAATATGGTAGTCCTCAAGCAACATTTTTTTTTTAAGGTCCAACTACTAGAACTACCTTAGGTCCCTTTCTAATCTAGTAATTAGGGGTACCGACCTCATTTAAATGGTTAGAAAAGGTATCCATCTCAATCAAATAGAGAGGCCAATCAAATCTAGATCCTTGAAATATAAATAGTTCCTATATTGACCCCCATGTAATAAATTTTTACAAACTCGGTAAGGGATATATGCCAACCTAAAACAATTACATAGAAGATCTATATACATGGCAATATTCTTATCTTGATACCTAATATTATAATCATGATAAGATCTGATAGGCCAAATGTTCAATGCATCATCATCCTTATCTAGAGTTAATCAGACAACCACCAAGACCTACCACACAAATATGACCTCCAAAAAATGATTTAAATCTAGGAACCAAGCCATCAAAATAGGCATTGGAAACATGGGATGAAGATAGTGTTTATGCTACTATTAAAAGGGCCAACATCCTATCGGATAACTAGCCTTAGGTGTAATTTGATGTCCTCACTAGGGGTAAGAGGAGCACTATAGAAGAATACCAATAGGTAACTCAAGTGGCTACAAGCACTCAATCAAGGGTCAATATTCTCAAATAGAGACAACCACAAAGAGTGAACTCGATAGAACCAATGAGGTTGATACTATAACTGGCAAGGGCACTCTATCATGTTGTTGAGATATCAAGACCTTAGTTATTTTAAGAGGAGCACAAAGAGCATAGTCATTGGAGGTATTCAATGTAGTTGAGCATCTAGATAAGTCCATAGTACCCTTAGCACTCTTGAATTTCCTCACCCTATTGATAAAAAATAAAGAAATTTAAGGATAAGCACATGCTATCTTGTATATATCTGGTTTACTTTCTAATGAAACTAACTCCCAAATATTCTACATAATGCTCATATGTAGGGATAAGCCGATCCATAATTATCTTGTGGATTTTGGGTTGAGCACTTCAGTCATTACTAAGTGTGTGTTTGATTCATTGGGACTCTCCTATGAACCAATTAGTCAAGGAGTTGTACAGTTGGATGAAACCATAGTGCCCATCCTCATCCTTATAAGGGACCTCTCATTTGCACTTCAAAACTATCTGATCATTACTATTATACAAGATATAGTGGTTATTGAACTACCACCCTCCTTTGGTGTCTTCCTCTATCATCATTTCATGACCAAAATTAGAGGATACCTATCCTTGGATTGAATACACATGTTTCTATGGAAATTCTATGCAACCAAGATGAATATCTTTATTGAACCATTTTACATACATCACATGGACATGTCATCGCCATTAAAATAAAGGGAGAACAAGACTTATTAATAGAGGAATGGTTAGAATTTGAGTCATTGAAAAACAAAGCCTGAACCCAAGAATTATATGGTCAAATGGATTAATATGTAGCTAACATATGGGAAATACATCCTTATGAGACAATGAAACCAACAAGTTTATGCACTTACCTAATTTAGTAGGAGAAGTATTACATACATAAAGTAACCCAATCATCAGAGGAAATGACCATACTCTAGAAACTCTACTTTTATGGGGCTAGAAAAAGAATTGGATTAGGGGCTAGCATCTACTTAGTGTCACTAAAATGAGGGAAGACATTCAAATCTTACCAAATCCAATTTAATTATTTAAAAAATGTAGTAGAGTATGAAGCATTGGATTGTAGTGTCTAAATTCTAATTAATAGAATAGTAAAGGCACTACAAGTATTTGAAGATACTAAGCTTATTATCAAACAAGTCATTAATTCATTGCCAAAAACTAATTAATGAAGTAATACTAGAATAAGGTCTGGTACATAGAGGTATTTGATTCAATAAACCTATTAATAGTTCCTCAGATCCAAAATATAGAAGCTAACCACATGGTAATGACTAGATCCCAATATGATCCTATAGAATATTTACAAAGTAATCCTAGATATGTCAAAGTTATCATCAAGTTGATCATACTAGATAACAATATGTATTAAGAAGTCTTTGACAATGATGAACATAATATTTAATTGCTTTTCCAAGAAGGGTGTTTACAAAAGAGTCAACCCACAAAATAGAATAAGCTTATGGGGACCAAACTATTTAACTAAAAGAGAATAAACTTCCGAAAGGACTAGTGACCCTCGAGTCCCTCTTCAACCTAGGTAACTACTTCAAAGGAAAAAGGGAATAACCATGGATAAAAATTATTATCATTAAATAGAAGTCACAACCAAAAAAATGCTAAGGATAGGAAAGGAAACCACAGAAGAGAGAAAGGGTCTCATCAATCTATGGCAAAAGTATCCTAGGGTAGTGGCTTGGAGTTACGAATACCTAAAGAATGGAGATAGACATAGCAACTAAGTTGATTAGACAAAAGCAAATGCTAGTGAATCTCAAAATCAAACCACTCATGAGACAATATTTGTCTAATATTATTGAATCAAATTTTATATACCCACTCAAATACACCACTTGGGTATCTTATATAGTATCCATTAGGAAGAAGAATGAAGAAATTATGTTGTGTATCGATTTTAGAGACCTCAATAAAGTGTCACTAAAATATCACTATCCACTATCCTTTATGAATTAGATCCTCTAGATAGTAATATAATTTAAAATATTGTCACTTATCGATGTCTTTTTAGGGTATAATCAAGTTTAGATTAAGGATAAAAATCAACACAAGACACCATTTACTACCATGTTGGGGACCCTTGCTTTTTAGTGAATGCCTTTTAGATTGTATAATATTGGGAGATTTTTTAGAGATCCATGGGCATATATTTTAGTGACCTATTCAATAAGATCATCCTATTTTATCTAGAGGTTAATACTAGATGTTTTCTCCATTGCCAGACCTATCACTTAGATGTTAATGAATGTATTATCATTTAGGTGGACCAAATAAGAAAATCAAGCTTTCATGATAATAAAGGAAGTAATCATTGAAGCTTCGATGTTGGCTAATCCTAATATTAAAATAGATTTCATATTCCACACATATGGAGGCGATTCTAGTATAAAAATTATCCTAACAAAAAATTATGATGAATTATATGAACATGCTATTGTATTCTTCAAATAAACCATAAAATATTATGAGGAACAATGCAATTTTGTTGAAAAGTAGGTATATGTTGTAATCAAGAGACTAAAAAATTTTAGACATGCAATTTCAAATAACAAAGTCATTGCCAAGTGTAGGATGGGTCATTCACATCCTCAAATACAACATCAAAATAAATATGACTAAGCTAGTCATAGGTAGGGAACTATGTGAAAGACTAGCACAAGAAGTTATAGACTCAAAAGGAGAACAAAATTCATGTCTTCTCATCCTTAGAACTAGTCAAGATAGGGTATATGACCAAATTAATTACATGTGATGGGCTCAATATCCCCTCATATTAATTCAAATTCAAATAAGGGTGTATAGGTTGTAAAATGAATATTATAACCTCATTGGTGGTATTCCATTTTAAATAAATTTTGATGGTATCCTCTTAAGTAGCATCAGAATCATATGAATTATCTCATTAGTCTAGGAATTCCATTAAAGCTCATCATCAATGTAATAAAATGAATATTATAACCTCATATGAATTAGCTCATTAGTCTAGGAATCATATGGTATCCATTAACATTACTTGGCTCATACAACTATACTAAAATTTAAGAGAGTAGGATATTACTGGCCCAACAAGTTGAGTGATGCTCATCAATGGGTAAGGGAATATGACAAGTGTAAATTCTTCACTAGGAGAAACCATAATTCTCCTCTTCCCATTAAACCAATCACAATGGATGAACCTTTTCCTCAATGGGGTTTAGAATTTATTGGAGAGATCAATGTACCCTCTAGCAAAGGACATAGATGGATTCTAATGATCATTGATTACATCACTAGGTGGATAGAAGCAATTATTTTTAAAAAGTCTACCAAAAAGGTCATAGTTAATTTTCTAGAAGATATCATTACTTAATTTGGAGTGTCCAACACCATAATAGATAATACCTCAACATTTGTTAGGGAAGAGGTCAATTTTATTCTAAAGTATGTCATCTACATGAATAATTCCTTTAAATACAACCCACAAAAAAGATGATCAATGGAGAAAATGAATTAGAAAAGACCAAACAATCGCTTAAATTTTTTTAGATAGACATCAAAGTGTTCAAAGAAGAATAGACCCATCTCATTGTAAAATTTGCAGAAGTAGAATTTGAGTTGGAGGAATAAAAGAGAAAGAAGATAAAGCTAGGGTAATATTTAGATAATACTAGAAAAATATCAAGTTTCATCCATATACTCTAGAAGAAAGTTTTTCAAGAGGTTAAAGATCTTCTCCCCTTGTTTGCATGATCTTGTTCCATCTCCCTTATATGTGCCAAATCCATAAAATATCTTGAATGCTCCAAAAAAATTGCTTATCACCAATATCAAGAGGTGTAAGCATTTATGAGCATCCTATATTAGGTTGACCATCAATAGTGGGTTGTGATAAGAGTCACCAATAGTGATAGTATAACTTGTAGGATCACCAGAGTCCTAACCACCCATTAAGTGATACACCAATGTAGTAAATAAATCAACACCTTAGTCAAGAAAATAGACAAATGGAGGGGATAAATATCTTCACTAGTGGCAACAATATTTCCTTCCCCTTGGGACCCTAATGGTGGCCTTATCTCAAAAAAATAATTTAGGTAGTGGTTAAGTGACCGATGAATGATAATACACCACTAGACTTGTCCATTGAAGAAAATGTGAATGTGGCCATAAATCCTATGTTGACACTCAAAGCACTCAATTTTTAGGATTGACAAGAGAGATAATGCCATACATGAAGATCACTCCAAAAACTACTATTAAAGCCTATATTCTAAGGAGGAATGTTATATTAATTCCATAACTATATCAGACCATCCCATTGCATTTATGGTGACTATATCTATACTTGCCAATGTAGTACCTCAGACTTGACAACTAAGAAGGACATAATTTTTCCCTGCTCAAGCCTACCTATGGGGGAATTTACAATTTTGAATTTTGTGAAGGCTATATAAATAACTATTTTTGTAACATAATAAATGCAGGAAAGACAATGCTATTTTCATATTCCTAGTATCTAGCCCAATTTATTTTTTTGTCATTTTCTCTTGTGCAGTGATTTGGACTCAAACCCTAAGTCATTATATATATAAGACCCTTTGAGCCTTTTTATTATGGCACATGTAGTTAATTAGTGTTTAGAATATATATATGAGAGTTCTGGCTATTTTCTTCTTATCCTATTCTTTGTGTGTATGCATGTTTTTATGGGAACCTCATGACTAGCATTTGTTCATTCCTAATTTTGTACTGAAATGTGCTCACTTTCTTGGCATGGGTGATTCATGTGTTCATTAATATTATCACTACTTAGAGGTATTTTACTCTTGGTGCATGACCACCTTTGTTTTAGGCTAGATATATTTTTATTCTCTTTTTTAACTACTTTTTTCTAACCCTTTTTTCTCATAGAACTTGATATATTAGGCTAAAGTAGGAAGAAGTGCACCAAGAATACACCCATAGCAGGTTTTGACCTTGATAGAAAGCCCTAGAGGTTGTACCTTGGAGTTGTGTCTCATGCTCTTTGAACTTCTAAAACTATATGCTCCATATGAAGTACAAGCACCAAACACATCTAATAGTCATAGTAGGTGGTCACTATGTCGATGTGTGGACTAGATTTAGATATAATAGGACTCTTTAATGAATTTTCTGAATTCAATATAGTCTAAGCACCTTACAAAAATTTCATCAAGGGCATGGTGGTATAATACATGGCCAACGATGACATACCTAAAAGATTTTTACTTGAGATTGTTGTACTCATTATGGTCAAAACCATTAGAAAAAGTGTCATTACTAAGGTAATAAAAGGTATCCTTATAACAAGGTTTAAGGAATGATGTTGTTTCTATAGAAAATACTTCTAGAGAAATCTGACTAGACTCTATGTTTGAAGGTTCCTTAATTTTTGAATAATAAATATAGCTTGTTTATATTTTAGCTCGTAAGGGATTAGGAATGTACCCAAGGCTATAACATCGACATGGTTATTAATAGACCTAGGGATATCATCAATGGTGATGTTATTAAAGGTAGTAATTAGTTTATAAATAATATATTTTTAGGGTTTGAGTTTATCATCCTTAGTTTGATAAATATTATTGGCTTAGTTGACTACTAGCTAGGAGCCCCCAAAGAAAACAAGTATTCTATTTTAGAGAGATAGTGTAGCATGTAGCCCTAAGATAAGATATTAACACTCAATGAAGTTGTTGGTACAAGAAAATTTGAGCTTAAAGTCCAAAGGGATTAGCTATTGTTGAGGAATAACCAAGATGACTCCTACCCTTACTATGACATATTTAACATCATAAAGGTATAAGGTTTGATAGTTAATATGGTCTACTTCTAGGTTGAAAGTTGACTCATCAATAAATTCTACCACCAAGTGTTGGCTAGATTTTAAAGGTGTAACTGGTAGTTGGTTAGCAATGATTTAATCTTTCATAGAATTTTGATTCATAAAATCAAGATCAAATTAAGTAAGCACAATGACCCGAGGTGGGACTTGGAAATGATATTTGTAAAGGATAAACTCTTATGATGATAAAGTTTTTATGGGTAAGGAGATAGTGCTTAAGCTTCTAGAAAGCAAACATGACAACTAGGAAAAAATCCTAAGTTATTAAATTTTTTAGGATCTATATATAGTTGATTGTTATCAATTTGCTATGAGATATCCATATTTACAACTCAGAGAAAAGATCTCTCCAAACAAATGTATTTTTTTTATATCCTAAGGGATCATTTTGTGGAGGATCATCAATTACATCCACATACTTGTTATTTCCATTGCACAAATCACCCCAATTGGAGACCCACTTGAAATTTTGATTTTGATTTAAATGTCTTTGCATCAAGGTTTTAAACTTGCAATTCATTCAAGTTTTACATTGATTTGCATTAAATATTTTAAAGACTTGATTTTCAATTGCATTGATCTCATATAAATGGCTTTGATAATTATTATTATTTTTTAAATGTTTATGTTGTTGCCTTCAATTATTTTTTGGTAATTAAATCATAGAGTTTTAATATTTTTTGGTGTTAAAATTATCTTAAAGTTGCTATAAAAAAAATCCTAGGTTTAAATTTTCCTTTCATGCAATTATTCCATATCTTATAATTTTGAGCATAACCTAAGACATAGAGATTAAATTATCCCTTTAGCACTAAGGTTGAAAATCTTAAGTCAAAATAATTTGATTTCACTTGTTAATCATTTGATTTTACTAAGGTGAAAACCTATATTAAAGTTAATAATTCACAATTAGATCTAAATTTAATTTCTTCAGCCATTACATTCTTATCGTCCGAGTAGATCTCTAGGATATAAATGATTCACATTCGATAGCCTTCCTATGGCCTAAATCAATGGTCACTATCAATTTTTGGTATATTTTTACCCTACTCTTTAAGTACCTCACTATAGTTAAAAGCATTAAACCTCGTGTAAGTCACTCCAATATGAACAGTAGATATTTACTTCTATAAATCAATGGTTGCTATCAAATTTTGATAAATTTTTGCTCCACCTTTTAAACCCTCCAAGTCACATATCATTTTTTGGCAAAATCTTAGACAATGCTTTAATTCAAATATTGTTTTTAATATAAGCCTAATATTTTGGACCTTAGCCTTGGTATTAAATTTAATACTTTGGACATTGAAATTAAACTAAAAACATTAGCATTGATTTAATTTTAAAAAATTTAAGACTTTGGGCACTTTAATTAATTAAAATAACACAACGAGAACTTTAATATTTCAAACACAAAATTAAAAGCCTAAGTCCACTTTAATGTTTCATAAGCATATGTGCTTCCCCTTTTTGGTAAATATATCATGTGGTTGCTATTCATTTCCACCCACCATCGAAAATCCCTACCATATGTTGTTAAGGGCATCAATCTCCTCAAATCAAAGGTCATATTCTAAATATCGTGTATATTTTGTAGATATTATGGTACTTAGGACACATTATATAATCTAGATATACCCTACAGAGGTACCTAGGATATCATGTCCTTATATAAGGAAGGCTTATATTATGTCCCTATATTTATGTAAGAAATAGTCCAAATAATTTGTACATTTGAAGAACAATCATCCATCTTCTTCATGGGTAGGGTTTTCTTGATCAAATATGGGGTCACAAAAGTTAGAATGTTCATCCTGATACTGTATAGGGTGATTTGGGATAGTGGCTAACTAATGAGTGATATATAGGACACCAATGGTACATGGAAATGAACTCCTAGATATATATTCCAAGATATTATATTATGTACAATGGTGTACTTCCTTATGGCTCACACTAGACACTAAAATATACTCCATAGTAGGCATAAGTATGCATGAGACTGTATGTGGGTGATTGGTGACCCAAGCTTTCTATATACTCAATATAGCCTAGTAAGTCATATAAAAACTATTCAAAGGACCATAAACATCCTCAATACCACCAAACTTTAGTTATGTTCTTGTTATCTAGATTTAATATGTTTTATCTACACAAAAAAAATAATGATCATGATTAAAATTTGATAGTTCTTAGTTTTGATTAAAGTTCAGCTTGGTCAAGGAAAATATTTAGACTCACTATGGTGTTCATATTGAGTTCACCAAAATATTATAAGGACCTCCAATTTATTAGATCCACAACATTACACTTCTCATTTCTAGGATATAAGTAGTCATGAACCTATGTCTAAGTGTTTGTTGGATTAAAGTTAGAGAATAACTATATATTTACCTAATATTTTCCTTCGATAACTTAGCATTAATCTAGTACTATCCTAACTAAAAATTCATCAATCAATGTATTATATAGGTCTTATCAAGATATAGAAGTATTGGCACTTCTATTGTTATATGGTGGCACTGTTGCTAATGACTCTTACTTTTTATTTCCATGGTCGATGTGCTATTAGGTTAAAAAAGTTTTTATCATAGTAGTACTATTGGGTGGAACTTTTTACTAGTCTATAAAACAACAAAATTAGATGGAGTTAGTAATAAAGGGGTCTACCTAGATTAGTGAAAAATGTATGGTTCCCTTGATCGACATTAAAACCCCATATAAGAGACAAAACATAGATGAAAAATATATAATGATGACTATAATTATAGTGGAATGGATCAATAACAACATCGATACTTTTTTCAGTCGATGGTGCTTTTTATTTCTATGGTAGACTATGTCCATAGAATCATATTTTGTATTATAGTAAAAATAGGGCACAACAATACCATTAATACTATGAATTTTTTAATATGATTTTTACTTTCAAATATAGAATAATGAGTCTTTGGGAAAAAGACTCATTATCTTCTAAATTATTCAATGAGGATCCTTAACAAAGGAGTTTAGGGTTCCTCATGGATAAAATAGGATAACTTGGTTGATAATAAAAACTACAATGATGATAAAAAATATAAGTAGATAAAAATTGTGATAGACAAACAAGGTTAGTATGCAATAAATTAAAGATAATTATAAGCTAAGAGATGAGATAACACAAACAATCATGTACAAGCAATCTTGTAACCTCAAGATATTTTTATATCCCCTTGTTATGATGAAGTAGATGCAAATATATTATAATAAATATAAAAAATATAGAAGAGGAAGCAAATGAAATAGTTACAACCAACAATATAGTATTCTCATGAATTATTGGTCATATTTTTGAACACTTTGGCAAAGTTTCAAAAGGATGTTGAAATATTGGCTGGGGTTAAGGGCTAAACTAGGCATTTCATATAGGACATCTATTCCTTGTAGGAAAATATCAAGGTTAAGATTGTGGTGATAAATTAAGTTTATCCAACCATTAAAGTCATTCAAGAGGAAGTTATGACACTTATGGATACTATCAAGAAGTGCATGAAATACAAGAATGAAATTATTAAGTACTTGAAGGTGTTCATGGAGAGTGTGGATATTGTTGATAATATGATCAAGGAGAAAATTTGTAAGTATAACACCTATATCTATGGTCTTTTGTTAAAAACCTTGATGTTGTTGTGGTGACAATGAAAAATGGTATGAAGTCTAACTATCTATGCATGGAAATCTAGTTTATTAGTGGGTAGACATCTCTATAGAAATCATAGATCAATACCCCACTCTCAAACTATAAGGTCTACCTGGAGCCCTACAGTAGTACCAACTCAAGTCCATTAGCATATTAGATTCCCTCATTTTTTGGAAAAATTTTGTATGAGGTTTGGTAGTCTTAGGGTGACCCTATGGTTAGTTGAGAAAAAATTTCAGCAATGAGCCTTTTGTTAAGTAATACCACCCATATATTATCACCATAGTAAAGTGTAGTCTAGTTTAGAAAACACAAGACTTATTGTACGTTCCATGGAATATTAGCTAGTGCTAAAGATTGCTTTAATCGGTATAATTTTTCTTTGTAATTTCTTTCTCAAGGATATATCATACATCAAAGACTAGTTATATAATGTGGAGAGATAGACATTGTTTGTATAAATTCTTGAAAAAAATTGAGATAGTTTTCAATTACATGTACTTTTATATTATTTTATGTATACACTAAAATATGGTTGCTTTACTTGTATAAAGTGTGTAGGTTTTAAGTACATTGACTTATAACAAGATCTATCAAGGATCTAATAAATATATTAATAATCTTAGGAACTTATTGGATATATAATGGGACAATAATACCCTATTGTCTTTTATAAGTTTGAGATAGTTTTTCCTACTTGGTTGATTAACTTCTAAGACAAATTTATTATAAGGGGAGGGATATGTAATCTCTGTCTTCACAATCCATTCATAAATTGAGACATGTGGTTGAATGCTTGAAAAATATTGATAGTAATAATCTATGACTGTAGTAATGAGAGGATGTGAGAACAACTTCATAGATGGTAGGATATCAATATGAACCATATTTGGTAGGATAATCCCTAAAAACCAAGGCAATACAATGCTAAGGATAATTCTCATTAAAATATATTAAGCTGCTAAATATAATAATTATATAAATAAAGGAATCTAATGGGTAGTTTTAATAATTTCCACTCCTTAATCAAAATATGTATGATGTATGAATGGATTGAGTCTATTGTTATGTTTGTTATGATATGGGATATGTTCTTAGTGGTCATGTGTTGTCTTTAAAAATCTAAGGTTGTTATTTGATACTAATATTGTGTTTTTTAGTTTTTGATATGTTGTGAAGTATGCTTATTAATGAGTAGGTTATTGAATTCATGATTTACCATTTTATTCTGATTGGTTTTTAGAGAGAGAGAGATGATAAATGGCACAATAGGAATAAAGTATGGGTATCTATAGACACTCCATAATATTTCACATATCACTCACATTGATGCAATGGATCAATTATTACGAGATATTTATAATGATACCAATATTGCAATCGAATGTTAACCATGAGTTTAAATAACTTGAATTGGAGTCTAAATTATAATTTATTTAATATATTATGCCCTTCAATCAAGGTTATCCATAAATGTGGATTTCACCAAGGGTGAAATATGCAGGGTGCACTTAGATTTTCATAAGAATACCTCTAGGTTTACATAAATAATTTTTGAAACCTTACATGTATGATTATCTTAGGATTTACATGAATATTACCCATAGGTTTACATAACAATTTCTCAAAGGCTATAATAATAGTGCTCATTTACAATTTTAGAATTTAACTAATAATATTAGCTTGGACATACTTCAACACACGTAATAATCTATGCTAAGGGGCCAAGGAGAAGAGACATTAGAGATAAGATCTCACCATAATATGTGATTTAGTGGGACTATGATTTTCCATGTTCATCATTTTCTTCAAAGAAAGCTAGATTCCATATCTGAAGAATTCTACAACAATATTTTTTAATTTTATTATGTAAATTTTGGACTATCCTTCCATTTTACAATAATCATAAGTATTTGACTTCTCTAAAACCTTAGAATTTCCCTTGCACAAAAAAACTTGTATTCCACTAATTTGATATCCTTTGGTTGATATTGTATAAGAAATAACTTAAGTTTTTTTTATTGCAACTTCATAATGGATAAGAATCTTGAAAATTCCATGAAGAGAAATAGGCTATGGACCCTTGATAGTCATAACATTCACATAAAGAACCAATCCAGTTATATGGAAAGGAGGATTAATATTGTAAGTAATACATTTGATATAATCTTAATAACCCTTTAATGTACCTCTAGTCATAACTAAGATAGCTTTTAGGACACCTGAAATATGATAGGTAGTCTTCAATAGTAGTAAAATCTAAAATTTTAAGATTGGAAGGATATGTCTCTATTATTTTAACTTCATCGAAAATTATTTTTCATGGATATCTTTCAATTTGGTGCAACTTGAATATGATTGGTTTCTCTTTGATGTGGAAATGTACAATTGGATTAAGTAACATAAAAAATTTAAGAGCTTCTTCCTTCTTACCAAATTTATGACCACCGAGACCTCATTTTGATTCTTTGTTCAAAATAATATAAAAATTCATACTTCTCATAAATCCTACCATTTTAACTAACCATGTGTCATAGTTTCACTCATTGAGGTGATTAAAATTCCCTAAAAAATCCCTTTTGCATAGAAAATTTACACAAAATTGTAACAACTCTATAAATTGATGTCACCACTACATAGAGCTCAAAAAACCATATAATCTATTAGAAATGGATACAAGTACTTTTGTATGTAAAAAAAATGACCTCTAAAATATTTTGTAAATTAGCACACAAATAAGAAAAAATGAAACTGCCAAACCTTAAAAAATATTTCCACATTAGATCCTACTACTTGGCATAATTTGTTGTTGATACTTGTTTAACACTAACTAGATAATACTTTCAATTTGTGAATAATATAGTGATTATTTGATTTATTTAATTGGAGGTTAAATATATTCATATTTATATAAAATGAAAATTCCATAGTAAGGGTTCATAATTGATGGGTCTTGAACTTAGCACCTTGTCCCAATAAACAAACAAACAAATTGTTATATCAGGTGGCTACTTGAAACCAAGAAGGGGAGGGACACATAAAAAAATATTTGTTTACATACCTTCAATAAAAAAGAGCTAGCACCAAGATTTTAAATCCATACCTAAGAGTCGCAAGCCATGTGACCAACCACTATACCAAAATTATTGTTGTTGTTAAAAATGAAATAACCTCATAATTAATTGCATGCACACCTTCAACAAAGAAATTGATTCCAAAATGAATATTGCAAGGTTAAAACCACTAACCACAAAGACACAAACAAACAAGATTACCATTGTGGCATCAAATGTTGGTGAGATGGAGAAGAAAAATGATAGTAAAACAAGCCTTTTTATATTAATAGCCTTAGTGCAAAATACCATTGCTATAACTCAAACCAAGAACCTTTGCCAACTAGGGAAATTATCAAACCATTCTACCATGTTAATAAAAGTGTGCAAAGCAAGAATACACAACCAATAAATATTTATTTGTAATCAAGAGCTCAATAATTTTTTACATAAAATAAAAATTACGCACCCCAAATATATAGAGTAATTATGCTATATTATATTACAGATTTGATTTGTGATCATAAAACTAGATTTTATAGTTATCATTAATCCTCCTTGAGACATACAACTGTTATCGCTTGAATTCTTCAGTTTAATCCCTTAGAATTCATTGAATCCTCCTTGAATCCTTCAATTCCCCTAAATTAGAATTATAATAGATGCCTCACAACCAATATATAGACATCTTAAATGACAAAAATAATGACATTTCTACATCTAGTTTCCTTGCTTCTTTTTTAACTGTCCTTTTCTTTTTTTAGCACTCATCCATTATATTATGTAATTCATATGCACTTTTCTATTTTAGAATTGTGTTTCTTATTTTATCCAATTTTTTTCAAAGTAAATTAATTAACTAATAATTCATCTAATTTATTATTAATTAATCAATTTTACAACAATATCCAACATTATTCCCTTAAATACAAAATGGTGAAATGTCTAGATTCATTTTCAACTTTGCATGTTCTTGCTTCAACAATCCCTTAGTCAAAATATTAAAAACATGATTTTGAATACTGAGATACTCAATTTTCACCATCTTATTTTGCAAAAACAATTTCACATAGTGATGCTTTATATAAATGTGTTTAGTCTTTGAATGGAAATCCATATTTTTGGAAAATTGAATTACCCCTTAATTTTCATAAAATATCTATGGTGTCTCTCCTTGAGCCTCTCCAATATTTTAAATAATATGGCACAACCATACACCTTGAGGATATTCCAATTCTAAAGCCACATATTCTACCTTCATAGATGATAATTAAACCATAGACTATTTCTTAGAATGAAAACAATGGTTCAATATATACTTTATATCATAAATATGACCTTCCCTATTTTAATATATGAATCCAATAATCCTTACATTCTTGTATGGACTATAATGGATTCCATGACCTCTTGTGCCCTGCATATATGTAAATATCCTCTTCATTCCTTGAATATGTCTATGAGTTGGGTTATTCATGAATTTTGATAATAGTGAGACTACAAAAGTGATGTATGATCTAGTAGTCATAAGGTACATAAGACTACCAACTATGCTTAAATATTTCTTCTCATCAATATTGGGACTATCATCATCCCATGTTAGATTTGCACCACTTGTAATCATAGTATAAATAGGTTTTCAGTCATATAACCCAAATTTCTTTAAAATATCATGAACATAATCAGATTGACAAACGAATATTTCACCTTATCATTAGTGAACCTCTATCCCAAGAAAGTATTTAATCAGCCCAATATTAGTCATCTCAAATTCAACATTCATATATTACTTGAATATATTTGCAATATATTTTTAACTACCTATAACAATTAAGCCATAAATATATAGGTAAATAGATAGAGCATTAGTATCAATAGTTTTTATGTATAGAGTGGAATAAATTGTAATTCTTACATAGTCATTATCCAAGAACCATTTATCATTATTTATATTCTTTCAATCCATATAGTGCTTTCTTCAATTTGTATATCCATCTCTCCTTTCCATCAATCTTAAACCCTTGTGGTTTCTCTACATAGATTTATTCATCTATGAATCCATTTATGAAAGTACTATTGCCATCTAGTTTATGTACTTCCCATCCTTTTTGTGTCACTATGGCTAGCAATTAAGTTATGGTGTCATGCCTT
Organism: Wollemia nobilis; assembly: GCA_028583015.1. Taxonomy (NCBI): domain Eukaryota; kingdom Viridiplantae; phylum Streptophyta; class Pinopsida; order Araucariales; family Araucariaceae; genus Wollemia; species Wollemia nobilis. Next base: position 1,741,565 of record JAQPPZ010016564.1, read on the forward strand.
ACAATGAGATAATATATCTCCTCATAATAAACATCATATGTCTATGCAACCTTTGGTAACCAATTATTTCTTATGCTTATTAGTAGTACCATCACTATTGAGCTTAGTCTTGTATATCCACTTGATTCCAATTATATCATCGTCCTTAGATGGTTGTACCAAATCCCATATTTCATTCTTCTCTAATTACTTCATATCATTTTACATAACTTCAAACCATTATTTACACTTGACTACTTCATCAAAACATCTAGGTTCACTATAATTATAATATAATTTATAATAAGTCAATTCATTATCTTTTTGAACAACAAGTTGATTTTTATTAACTTACCACATTTGAGGTTGAGTTGCTCTCATCTCATAAAATTGATCCAACATTTATGTAGGTGGATATGGAGTAACAAAATTTTATGCTTTCCTCCTTGGGATGTATAATATGATCCACTTGATACTAGAGTAGGTGATAGCTCAATAGTTTTTGATGGAGTAACTTGTATGACCTTTTCCTTTATTTTTTTAACCATTGAAATTGCCTCTTAACGTGTAATATCCTTCCCTTTTTATAGTGATATTCATAGACACTAGTCTAAACAAAAATAACATCTTGGGAAATGTCAATTTTATTATTTTAAAAATTGTAGGACTTGTATATCTTTATCTCATCACTATATCCTATGGAGACATAAGGCATACTTTTAAGTTCCATATTATTTCTCTTCTTGTCATTTAAATGTACATATTCTAAGCATCCAAATTCTTTAAAATATGCAAAACTTGGTTTCTTATTTACCAAGCCTCATATGTTGTTTAGTTCTTGATTGCCATGGTAGAAATCCTATTGAGTAATCATATAACTATATTTATCAATTCATACCAATACATCTTCTCTAAGCCTTTTGTTTTAAGCATAATTCTAGCTCATTCCACTATTTTCCTATTCCATCTCTATGCCACACTATTTTTTGTGGGGAATAAGGTGTGGTTATCTTACTTTTTATGCCATGTGAACAACAATAACAAAGGAAATCCTTGAAGAAAATTTTACCATCTCTATCCATCCTCAAATCCTCCATGGATCTTCTACTTGCATTTTCAACCTTAGAATTAAATATTTTAAAGGCTATAAAACACTTCATATTTAACCTTCAAGAAGAAAACTTATACATGTATAGTAGACTCATAAATGAATATAATAATATATAGATTTTTACTAGAGCTTGGGTAAGACATAGGACCACATAACTCAAAAGGAACTAGCTCCAATGGTTGGCTAGTTGTCCACTTTCTAGAGGTAAATTTATTCATATTATGCTTTACACATATGCACCCTATGTATGCTTCATATTTACTCTTCATTTGAACTTTTTGAAGCCAATGAACCATTCATTTTTAGTGAAAAACATGAATACTACAAAATTTGAGGTGTACGTACCTCTCATACTACAACCAACTTGTATGCTCAATAGTGGTATAACAAATACCATTGGATGTCATATTGATAGTCAGAGATAAGATACTATTCTTTATCATAGAATATGTGTCAATCAACTTGTCTCGTTGCTTATTGTCAAAGATAAGAAAATCCTTCTCATAAAATATCAATTTAGAACCTCTCTCAATAAGCTACCCCAAACTTATCAAGATGTAATTCATGATGGAAGCATGATAGACATCGATTATGGTTCCTTTGCCGTGTCTAGAGATGATAGGTATATTTTATTTCCCACCAATTTAACCATATTTCTATCTCTTAATTGCACTTTAGTGTTGTATCTATTATCAAACTTGTTGAAGCCATATTTGTAATTAGGCATGTGGTTAGATCAATTCCTATCAAGAAACCAAACTTCCTTATTAGATTTTATGTATTTATTACATGATATAACATAGCCATTATTATGCTTCATAGTTTATGCTTTCTTGCTTCCACTACATTAATCTGTTGAAGTCTTGGTTGCTAAGATTCTAAAATCTTTATTGATATATCTAGGCTTCTTGTAATACTAGAAAGTGATATTCTTCATGTTTGGATTATTTTATTTTGAGTCACCTTGCTCATTCCCATGTTGGTTGGAGCTATCTATGGTGGCTTCTAATCCACATTCATGTTTTGCTAATTTTATTTCTTGAGAGTTCTAAATCTTCATCTTTATCTCAAGATATTCATTAAATATTGGTGTAGAATTTCCTCTTGTCTTCATGAGACAAGAGTGCACAAACCAAATATTTAAGTTTTATATTGTTCAAGTCCTTACACTTCTCTTGAGTGACAACCATATGTAGCCACTTGGGTTTCAAATATCTTAATATCTTCTTCCCAACAATCTTCTCTTCAATGGATTTGCCATGAGTCTACATATTGTGCACGATGTTATTCACCTTGGCATAATAATATCCTACACTTTATCCTTCCCTATTCACATGTTCTCAAATTTCATACTCAAAGTTTCATGCTTGCTTGCCTTAACCTTCTTTGTTTCTTAGTCGAAAGTATCCAAAGTTGTCCATGATTCAACTATGTTTTTGCAACTAGCTATGTGAGGGTAGATGCTAGGATCTATAGCACTGTGAATGTAGAAAATATCTTGTGAATTAGACTTCTTCTCATTATATTTTATGATTATTTTCTCCTGTGGCAAGTTTCTACAATTAGAGAAATCCACATAACCCATCACTCCATACACCTTTCCACACTAATATCCACTTCAACTATTTTTTCCAATACTCAAAATTATCTCCTTTGAACAATGTCATGTTCATGGAATATCCCTTGATAATCATAATAGCTTCTTCAATCAATGTAGACAATTTTTATCCATCAAGATTTTTCAAAATTATGGTTAAGAAATATATAGGTAATTTGTTTTACCAAAAACTTTATTTTCCTTCTTCAAAGAACTAGCAATAGTAACCCAAAGTAGCAATTGTGAGTCTACAAGATAGAAACTAGAAATATAGAACCCTTGGCTTTGATACCAAATAGTAATACAAGTGTGGAAAGAATGCATATATGACCAATAAATATATTATTAAATCAATAAATTAATAATTTATTATATAGAATAGAAACTACACATTCCTATATATACACAACATTAAATGCTATATTATATTGTAGATTTAATTTGTGATTATAGAACCAATATTTATAGGAATCTTGAATCTTCCTTGAATGTTACAACTAAATACCCTTCAGTTCTTCATTTGGATCCACTTAAATTCTTTGATTCCTCAAATTCCTAGAATCCTTCTTGAATTCCCTTGACTCCTTATTAGCTTGGTGCCTCATATCCAATATATAAGCATCTTACATGCCAAACATAACATGACTTTTCTCTTTCTTGTTTCCTTATTATTTATTTTTACCCTCCTTTTAAATTTTTAGAATTCTATTTTTAGCACTCACCCATTTATAATTATGGGTTTTTTACATTATGCAATTCATATGCACTTTTATATTTTTTCAATTGCCTTTCTATTTTTAGAACTGCTTTTCTTATTTTCTACAACTCTTTGCATAATAAATTAATTAATAATTAATATTATTATGATTAATTATTAATTAATAAAAATTTCATCACAATATGCAAAATGCCATAACAATAGTTGATGGAAAATATATAATATCTCCTTCTTATGTTGGCAAGATAAGGGGAGCACGTATGCTTACCTCACTATTGCCTATCATCAACATCCTTACAAAATAAAGATTTCTTCTTGGACTAGCAATCCCAAAGTTCAAACTAGAAAATTGAGCCAAAAAACAACACTCCTACTACTCTTCCAACCTCTTAAAAAGGAATAAATCCAAAACAAATTTTTAAGGAAAGGTATAATAATGTGAATCACAAGCAAGAAAATAATGTGAAGAGGAAAAACCATAACCTAGCATAGAATAGTGAGCATCATAGTCATTGTCTTACCATTGTATATATCCATAATGTTTCTCAACCTACTATATGAGTGTTAGAAATTAGCGAAGAGAATTGCAAAGCATGATTTTATATCGATATAAGTCATCAAATTGGTGGGAAAAAAGTCAATGCCAGTGTCAAAATTAAAGTTTCAAAAATTAAGGAAATCCTTCAAACTATTTTAGAAATGCGTATCCAATCACTAAGAAATGAAGCCCGTTTCAATATATGAGTGATGCAACTCTAGTATTGCTTTGATACCAAATTCAAATTCTTAATACCTTCTAGAAAAATTCTAGACCATGCATTCACCATGATCATATCTAGAAAAGATGCAAGAGAAATTTGAAGAAATCATTAATAAAAAACAAAAAAATGAAATAAAGAGGCTATACAACACAGTAGGAATAAATGGTGGGTACCCATAGGCACCCCATAATATTTCACATATCACTCACATTGATGTAATGGATCAATTACTGGGGGTTATTTATAATGATATGAAAACCCTAATTAGATGTTAACTTCAAGCTTGCATAACTTGATTTGGAAGTTAAATTACAATTTGATATCTATATTATACCTTAGTAAACGTTATCCATAAAGATGGATTAACCAATATCACTAAGGGTTAAATATGAAAAGTGCCCTTAGGATTACATGAGCATGCCTGTAGGCTTACATAAATGATGTTTGTATGCTTACATACAAACCTACCCATAGGCTATATCGATATTTCTCATAAGTACTCTTTCACACTTTTTGCCATGACATAATATGATTAGATTACACATATATAAACATTCTTTGCAATATTTGGACCAAATATTTTTTTTTTATTTTGAATTTTCAAATTTGAATTTAGGCACTAGAATTATATTTTGTGCCAAATCGTCTTCAATGTACTATGTCTAGTGCCAAGCTTGTCCTTTAAGGAAGATCATTTTCTATGTGTGTGATCACTAAAATCTATGTGTAGTACTTTGGGTATGTGGGTTAGTAGGAAGCATGTAATGGACCCTCTTACATGAAAAGGCACAACTTTGAGTCTCACCAAGTTTTTTTGTGCTATTGATGGAAGGAGATACATAGTTTTATCGAACACAATCAATTAACTTCTATTTGCTCATTATAGATTTCTTAGCGGGTGAATGACCATTGAAACACATTTTGCAAATAGTTCTAGGTTAAATTGATGTTGGCATTTTTTTTTTATTGGTTATTCATTGTTGTATTTAAGAAATATTTCTTTTTCCCCAACACTTGATAGTCTCATCACTAATTGTGGTTGGTGAAGACTTTCATAAAAGCATCATAAGTGTGAGGCTACAAGATATATTTCCCATGCATATCTTCTTTTTGCATTTGCATACCCTTTTTTGGAATAGAAAAAACACATTAAATACATATTGTAACTTTTTTCATTCCATGATTGGGTATTTTGGATATCATAATCACTTTTAAGCCTCCTAGATGGGATATTGCATGTTCTATTCCCATGCACATCAAAATAAATATCAATTTACTTTAAACTTTCATACCTTTGCTATCATACCTTTAAACTTTAATAGGGGTTTTTTCTTGCATCCTTCCTTCTAGCAAGTGTTGGTGCTTTCATGCTCAATATGACTATCTTTAAATCCTTCTATAACATAAGGTTGTGTTCTATTCCCCTATGCTCTATTTCCAAAAATCCCAACCTTACACTATTGATGGCTTTATGGTTATTTTATCTCACCTATAATCAACTTTTTTCAAGGTAGCACAACCATTCGTGGTTCTCTCTTTTCTCTTTGGTTGAACATTTGAGTCTTAGGTACATAAATTTTAGCTCTTTTGAGGGGGCATTATATGCATTTAACTAAAAGGGGTAGGTGGGATGATTTATTCCTAAAGCATATGCTAGGAAAAGTGGATTTCTTACATAGCACTAAGAGGTCCTTGAGTCTTCGGTTGGAGGTTCAAACCCTTTACTCACACTTCTTCATATCATAAACAATTAGGTCATTTAGGACCAAAAAAAAATATAAATGAGAAGGAAACCAATCATTTGATGGTAAGTTTGGAGAAACACATTTTTCAAAAAATAAAAGGGACCTTGTATGTGTGCTAGATGTGGAAGATAGTGGTAAGAGATCCCCTAACAAACCTCACCAAATGGTAGAGATAGATTTACCAATTTTTTCCTAATGTTTGAAAATCTAATTTTATTTTCATTTATTTGGTGCTAATTAGGCCAACTTTCTAGAGGCCATAAATTGCATACAAAATCATTTTGGGCCCTCTTTTAAAATAATATAACCTCTTGATCTCTATACATGGGTCACACCAAATCAAGGATTCATTACATTTTTATAGAGTATATTTTAGCTATAAGAGTAGGTTTTAGATGGTCTTTGCAAGGTATGCATTGCGCCTATGGATATGTTTCTAACCATGTGGGCTATTTTTTTAGAAACCTACCTATTTTTTGATGGTTCAACTCTTTATTTTGATATTGGATTATAAGTGATGGTTGACATATTTCATGTTGAAGATATTATCATGGAAAGCACAAGCTCTTGGATCTAGAAGGTGGACTAATGAATTTATACTTAATGAAGGTGATGCAGGAGCATCTGAGGGAAATAGAGCAATCCTAAACCAACCAATTTTGTCTAAGTGTTTTTGCAAAGAAAAAAAAAAAAAAGGAAAGAAGCTACGACCGACGGAGGGTCGCGAAATCGTGACCAAATCAGGAAGCAGGTCTTCTACAGACGAAGGGTCACGAAATCGTGACATGTCATGATTTCGTGACATGTCACAAAATCGTGGCCAAAACCAAGGCATAGGCTACGACGGACGGAGGGTCACGAAATCGCGACATGTCATGATTTCGTGGCCAAAACCACAGACAGAGGCTAAGGTGGACGGAGGGTCACGAAATCATGACATGTCACAAAATTGTGACCAAAACCACAGATAGAGGCTAAGGCGGACGGAGGGTCGCGAAATCGTGACCAAAACCACAGGCAGAGGCTAAGGCGGATGGTGGGTCACGAAATCACGACCACAGCTTATGAACGATGGTGCGGGTGAAGGACGTCATGATATCGCGACATGTCGTGATATCACGACCAAAACAGAATAACGGGGGTGCATTAGAAATACGTCGTGATATCGCGATAGGGCGTATTTTCACACCGAAATACGAGTCGAATGCGAAGAGGTGGAAGGTGACACGTGTCAAATACCTAGGTGATGAAGTGACCCGGGGAGACAAACGAAAGGTTCTGGAAGAGGAAACGAAGGGCCGCCAGCTGGAAATGGAGCGCCCCCTCAGAACCTTTAAAAAGGGAAACAAAGGCATGCACAAGGGATGGAAGATTAATTGCAAAATCGAGAAGATAATCACGTGGTATTTCCAGCTTGGAGAAGTGCGAAAAAGATGCCATTCTTTTGTGACTTAGGAATAAATAGCCGTGACTGCAATTTTTAGCTGGGATTGTAATATTCGACTGCATGTGAATAAATGAAACTATTCTCTTTTTCTCTATAAATATGGTGTTGTGACTATAACATTCGGTTGCGTGTGAATAAATAAAACTGTTCTTTTCTTCTCTGTGAATGTGGTGCCAAGACTGTAATGTTTGGCTGCATGTGAATAAAATCAAAATGTTTTCTTTTTCTCTGTGATACTGGCTCTTGATCAGAAGGGTTGGTTTATTTCATGTGCCTTTGATTAAATAAGATAGCAAAATCCATGATAAATATTCATTGGAGCACTTGAGAATTCATTGTAGAGGGGATATGTACCATATATAATGTATCCTCTCAATGGCATCTCAACTTAGAGTATGGAGAAGTATTGAAATATAAATAACCTAACCTTATTGGCTAAAATTGACAATGCTAGAGTGCTTACATGTGCTTTTGATGTAAGCCTAGGGACATGTGCTATATAATCCTACATACATCTTTTATGTAATCCTACAAAAATTAATTAGGTAAAATTAGAGATAAATTTGATATACTCACCATTAGTGATATTAGTTAAACCACATACGTTGTTAGCCTTAATCAAAAGGTTTAATACATTGTAATTTAACCTTTAAATCAAGTTATGTTAGCTTGAAGTTAGCATTTAATTGGGATTAGGTATCATGATAAATATCTCCCTTCCCCTTGATTGATAGATCCATTGTATCAATATGTGATATGTGTTCATGGGTGTACACCTACTTCTTACTCTCTTTATTACTTTATTTCACCTATTTTCTCTCTATATTTTTCTCTTTTACTTTTACATAAAGTTATGATGAATGTATTCTTTGATTGTTTTATTGAGAAGTATTATAAAATATAACACAAGTTAAGTTCCTTTATACTTTTCCAACACTCATATAAAACTCTTATATTTAAAAAATTATTAGTAAAATAAAAATATTAAAACATATGGGAATATCAAGAGTCTTACTTGAATGCACCAAGATTGGTCTATGGAGGATCGGTACATCCCTTTTTTGTCTCTTGATAGTTGTATTTTAATTTGGATAACAACCCAAGGGTAGGATCATGTTAGATTTGTAATATATTTGTAAGGGTAGGATCTTAATTTTTGTGAGCTCTTATCTTATATATTGATAGAAACCTTGGAGAAAATATTTAACTTTGTGTGCAGCTGCTAAAGAACAGGTTGAGAAAAAGACTGCCTAATCTGCCCGCTCCGAAGAATCAGACAAATACATGGGACGAAGTTGTATGATCACATAAGGAGAGGGAATCACAACAACAATCAATCGCAGTTCCCATTCATTGGACTGATTCCCTTCTTTCAAAAAAATATATATATCAATAAAAACAATCCTTCTGTAAAATTAAAATAAGAGGCATAGTGATATAAACGCCGATATATTTAATATGACAATGATAGGAGTCCATTTAAACATTTTTAATTAATTTAAATTTTTAGGTTTTGCTCCCTAGGTTCGTGTGGAAAGCAATGAATAGGTTTGGTTTTCTAGAAGCCTATTTATGATCAAATTGTGTGGGCTTCAAATGGCACTACAGCTGTATGAAAGCCACTTTCACTGAACAATGGCTCATTGGTTTTTTACTAATAAAATAAATTAGGAGAGTTGTTTTTAATAAATTGAAAGTCCTGAGCAAGGTAGAATTTAATTAATATTTGGTTACTTTATAACAGCAATGAACATTATGATTTTCTTATTTACTAATTTATTTAAAAGATATGTACATTTATAACAAATCGAATTTTATGTTTTATTTTGAACTTTTAAACATGCTGAATTTTTCCCTTTTGAACATCACAGTGTTGAACTCCAACACCAACTCGAACTTGATAACTAATGTTACAAGTCATATATAAATTTTAAATTTTTATTAAACATGTTAACAAAATAATATAATAAGATTTAAAAGTTAAAAAATTAATATATATTAAATTATTTTGATTGGCCTGTTAGTCCGACAGGAAAGCAGCACTTTCTATTCTGGAGAACATGCAGTTGATAGTGTTAGATCTTTGATGTATGTCTTCTGTATTTCTTTTATTGACATTTACAATAAAAAAAATAGAGAAATCTTATATGCTTATTCTCAACACTGCAAACTTCTGCAAGGACAAATGAAGAATTTCAAAGAATAAATCTGATTCGCCACTGATGGACCGCTTCGAAAATCAATGCATGCCTTTTGTAAGTGACCAAATATAATGCTAATTAGTCCGGAGATGGCAGTTGATTAGCGCATACATGCAAAACAATTCTATGTTAATTATGTTTTCCATTTTCGGCCGACACCAATATATTCTTTTCTTAAAGCGGAATCCTTTCATAAGTTAGCAAAAAAATAAAAAATAAAAATAAAGCGAAAGGGCAAACACAAACATTCTTTAACAAAGGAATGGAGAATATGTCAGCTAAAAGTGTCCTGTAAAGCCAAATGCCAACTTGAAGGTGGCAGACCAAATTTACATCTTAGAAGATCGTTGAGACCAACATTAGCCTTTTCCGAAGTTGCATTTGTGACAATTTACAATATTTAAAGGAAAATAATAAGAAGTTGTAGACATACTACAAATCCGAATCCCATGTAAGCAAAATTATTAGTAAATGGATTTTCAAAGGATTGGGAAAATAAGGTTTTATTAGGGTCACCAAATTTTTATAAATTATAACATTTTTTTTTGAGGTTGTGAGTTTAAAAACAGATTTAATTTTTATTTGAGTTGTTATATTTTTTTTTGTAGCCACTCGAATCTGGGCAGGTTGAACAGCTTTTATGGCCGTCACAGTATTTTGCGTTGTCCGCCCCCGTCGTCTTCGTGCATTTCGTCCCTATAACCACCATGTCACAATCATTTTAAACATTTTACGCCGTTGAAAGCAGGAAAGGGACAAGCGTTCAGTTCGGCTAGGCCCGATATTTGAACCTTGGACCTCCACCCCGTTACGAGGTTTGGATGAACCAATTGTTCTACACCTCGGACCTACTTGAGTTGTTAAAGTTAAAAATCTAATTTTTTTAATAAATTGAATTTTTGATGTTGGATCTTCAATTTTCTTTGTTAATACAAATATTTGATAATTCAACACCTTTCTTGACACTTTTTTTTGTAAAAACTTTCATAATATTAAAACTGGACCTCTACTATCTACACATTGCATTTTTGTAAAGTAATATTTTCAAAAGTTCACACTATCATAATCTGCTTTACTAGATTTGGACTATTAGTTTCCATATGTAAGCATAAGTGCAACCACAAGAACTCTAATAAATAGTTTAGTAGTCTCAAAAAGTGAAAAAGTCATGATTAAATTAGTCTCAAAAAGTGAAGAATTGGTGAATAAACCTTATTAATGAATATATGCGTGATAACTAAACTATGGATCTTTATATAAGCATGTGAAATTCATATTAATTCTAGATAACCAATTAAAAAATATTTTATTGTTTTAACTAGTTTAAATGAATCTCATTCATATTATAGTAACATTTTAACAAATTATAATGGTACTATATTAATAAATAATTTAGTAGTTTCAAAAAATTAAAAGATTCATTTAATCATGAAGTCCATCTAATATCATCTTTTACTTCAACATATAAAATTTTGATCACTTCAAGAAATCATTTTACCAAATATGGACTTTACCAATTGATCTATAAATGGATTTTCTAAAACATTTTGTAATCCTCTAAAACATTATTTTGAATTTACTCCTTTTAATTTTTCTTGTCAATTTTAAATAAAATTACTACTTCCTCTAACCATGGAAAAGAGAATTTAGATTCAGGATCCTTTATTAAAACCCTTCTATTGGCTACCCTATTTGCACATTTGTTCCCTTCCCTTAATGTATATGAAAACATAATTTCTTCAAAATTTGTAGCAAGGTCTTGTATTTCTATAATGATCTTTTGTATGTTCCATGGAGCCTTTGCTTTCCTTAAAATTGCATTTATTTTTATTAGTGAATCACCTTCCATCCATACTTTATTTCATTTCATTTGTTTGCATATTTTTAACCCTTCCAAAGCTATCAAAACTTAAATTTTTTTATTTTTCTTAAATCCACTACTACTAAAAGCATAATGTAATAAAATCTCACCACTATTAAGTTTGATTATTCCTCCTCCTATTGATCCAAGATTTTCTTTAGAAGATCCATCAAAATTTAGTTTGACTAACTTTGCTTCTCATGGTTTCCACTTTATATATATATATATATATATATATTCATATTCGTTCCTTTTATTATTTCTTCTTTACTGGCCATCATAATTCCAATTAATGACATAAATCCATCTATCAAGGCTCTTTGCTTCAATATTAAGGATTTAATGATTTGATATGTTTGGTTTAGTCTCCTATATGGTTAAAAAAATCTTCCAATTCTTTAGCTCTAAACAACATTTCTTTCCTACAAATATAATCAAAGGAATGGATTTAATCTAAAAATATAAGTCAAATAAGTTTCTAAAAATTGATAATTAAATTAACTTAATATATTTAAATTTTAAATTTTATTTTATTTTGTATAATGGATAACATCTCAACCTAAAAAAAAAAATAGATGCGAAAAAATAATTATTTTCTCTTACACCTAAAATTAAATTTCATTACGCCAGTTAGCTAAATCTTAAAAGAGTTGCAATTACCCTCTCATAATAGCTCAAAGTTCAATATATTCTTCTCATAACAAGCTAAATGTCATAAGTAAAGTTTAATAGAAATATCACCTAAAGCTTAAAAGGGTTGTGATTAGCCTCTCACGACAGCTAAAGTTCAATATCATTGTCTCACAATAAGGACTACTATCATCCCCTCACAATATCTACCTTAAGTCCAATAATATTCTTAGTCAAAGCTCAAATGAACTCTCATGCCATGATTACCCTATTATGCCAACTAGTGCCCATTAAGAGCCCCACACTATAGTCACCCTTAAAAGGAAAGAAAAAAGTATATTGAATAAGAAATTTTGAGTCTAATTATAAAGAGAATATAGCAAATAAATTAGAAAACACAATAAAATAAAATGATAAAACACTTGAACAATAAAAATGGTGGTTTCGACCATGCCATGACGAGTATTAGTTTATTAATATTATCTTAATTTTTACTTTATTATTTAGTAATTTAATTTTAAATATGATTGCTAAGATAGATACACAAAGGTACAACCATAGAAATCATATAATTGTTGATGACAATTGTAAGCAATAAAAAGTGTTGGGTAGCCAACAAGAATAATAAAAAACAAATCTAGTAAGAAGCACCTTTTCAACTATTTCCAAGCATTTAACTAAGGGAAATGTTTGGTCCCCTCACTCTCAAGGTTCATTTGAAGTTAAGATTTGAAAAACCAATATCAATCAAGCTAGAGGTTTCTAATGTATCAAAAATCTAGAAATTCCCTCAATGAAGTCTATTCAATTTAATATGGATTTTTTTTTTTTTTTTAGGATTTTTTTTATGTTATTTATGCAGACACAACAAGGGGTATTGTTTTTTAATTGATATTTAATATGTTAAATTTGATTTTGTATGAATTTGTATATGATCTCCAAAATTCCTTATGGTATGAATGCTTCATTTTTAGTCTTTCTTTTATTATTAAATTTTATACAATTATCTTTTGATATATTTTGTCATAAAATAACTTACGTGATATGTGTTAATATGAATAGAACTATTTTTTATTTTCATGTGGTAAAAAAATAATTCAAGAAACCATAACATTTTTTTTTTTTAAAGGATGAATCTTTTTTTATAACCAATGTAGAAGTTATTGGTGATTGCTTAGCTAACAATTCATTTTTGGCTATCAAATAGTACCTTTGTAAAAGTAAAGAGGGCATTTACTATGTAGTATTAGTAAGATATTTATTTTAGCATTAGAAATTTCTAATGCAAAACACATTGAAAATTAATAAATAAAGATATATAGTCAAATTGAATCTCCTTAACAACAAGATTGATACATCAATTTATTTTAATTAGAACAAATTTTCTATTGGTACATTTAGCAATATGAATATAAAGGAGCTATAATATATAAAGTTTTTACAATAGTAAAGACTTACATATGATCCATTTTGTTGTCTCCACTCAATCCAAGGATACAAAGGTATAAATATCAATTTAAAAATTAGATGGTTTAGTACCATCTTTGATGAGGTGCATAAAAAGCTTAAGAGTATAGCTTATTAATTTAGTTTTTTTATCTATAATTTTCCAAATAAGCTTCTAATATTTATCTAAAATAATTAGGGGCCATCTTCATTACAAGTGTAATCTAACTTATGTCTAAGGCCTACATTATATGATACATTATTGTATTGGCCTATAGGCATTACCCTTAAAACTATTTTTAATTTATTTGTATTATTTTATTATGTAATACCAATGGGTTGTGGTTAAACTTGTTATGGATAAACCCACCTTATTACTTATAATGAACCTTAATCCCTCTTGTTGTGTATGCTCAGTTTAAACTCATTTATGTAATTCAGATTTTTGCTATTGGTAGTGGTACCCATCACCACTCCATCCATTGCATCAGAGTGTTGTGGTTCTCACTATTTATATGTCTATTTCACATTTTTTATGCTTTATGTGTAAGATTTGAATGGATGGATTAATTTTCTCTATGTTGTCTGTATTTCAACATTATTTAGCCACACAAATTTGGTTTGGAGCCTCTAATCTATCTTTTGATTTCTAGTATGAAATATTGTTTAGGGATTCATAAGCACCTTCAACAAAAGAGGTGAATGAAATATCCAATTTTTTTATTTCTCCTATTATTTTTTTTTTTTTTTTGAGAATGTATGCCTACACTAGGTTATGTTCCAATAACATTGGAGGATTTTAACCTATTTTGCATAGATCCAAATCACTTATAGCAGAAGTATTTTTATTTTGACTTCAAAATGGTGTCTTGACTTCTTCATGAAGAGTCAAACATCATTTTCTCACAAAGAGGACTTTGTTTCATTGCAAAGGAGGGATAATTATGATGTTTTTGTGGCACTTTAGAAATTTGGTGCCTTGACTAGAAGAAGCAAAAGAAGACACATTCATTTTTCTTAGTTTAAAACTTGCACACAATGTCTATTTAAATTATTAGACTTATTTACTATTATGAATCATGATTCCTTTTATCATGGATAGGTCATACCTTTGGACCAAAGTATCAATAGTGATATTCAGGTAAACCGGTGTAACATAAGAGAATTATGCATTTTGACATAAGAAACAAAATGAGAGTTTTTTCATATTATTTTTCCTTGTAGAAAAATTAGAAAGTATTTTTTTTAAATTAATGTTTTTCAAAAATATTAATTTAGGGCTATTTTGAAAGGTAAACTTCCGAAGACCATAACTTTTGCATATGGAAGTGTTTTCATATTGTTTTATTTTTAAATCATACATTTTTTTGAGCTCTTTGTATTGGTGGTATTTGTTCAAGGACCTATTATATGTAGAGGGACATCTCATTGTGTTATTGTATTACCTATTTCATATTTTTAAATGGTAAATTTATCGTATTTTATACATTCAAAATATTTGATCTCCATTTAAGGGAGGTACAATTGGCTTTGTGCTAATTATAGTAGTTTTTGAGTCTTATGGAGGCATACAAGAAAAGGATTTAGAATGTTCTTTAGTTAATCCATCTTCCTTATTTGGGCTATTGATTCAACTTATTCATTAATATATAATATTTCATGATCTCTTTTTTTTTTTTTCATGTACACTTGTAATTTTGCAATAGTGCTTTTCATAAATAGTTCCATGCAAAAACTCTTTTGCTAATGGAAATTAGGTGGCCAAAGGGTAAGTTAAAATTTTCAAACAAGGTGATGAATTCTATAAAAGTAAAAGTTACACTTCCAAGTCTTAAATTATGTGACTATAGAATATTGAAGCAATATTTTAGAGGGAGTGTTCTTGTCTTATATTCATCATATGGAGTCCTAATAGACGTATTATTTGGATATGTCTAAGAGTATTTAATATTATCAATAATGACTATAATACAACCTAAGGAAAATCTTTTGCAAATACTTTTTGTATCAACAAATTCTAGATGATGAGAGAGATATAGATGCATCTTTCCCAAGTATGGAGGCCCACAAGAGCATCCACTATAGGGGGAATATATTATTATCACTAATATTTTCTCTTATTGTTCCATCAATTGGGATTATAAGGGGATATTTAAATTTTAATCTAACTTATGACCAAGGATGATATTGTATGATGAAATCTTATATAGACCTATGACCAATCACTGTACAAATATATTATATTTATTATTTTATTTTATGATATAATTCCTATGGTGTGAGGTTAAATATTTGTATGGTTAAGCCCACCTTATAAAATGTAATTAAATTTAATCCCTCTTGTTATGTTAGCTTAGGTTAAATTCATTTATGTAATTGGAGTTTTGGTATTGGTATAAATATGCACAACTTTGTTCATTGCATTAG
This sequence comes from Wollemia nobilis, assembly GCA_028583015.1. Lineage (NCBI taxonomy): Eukaryota > Viridiplantae > Streptophyta > Pinopsida > Araucariales > Araucariaceae > Wollemia > Wollemia nobilis. The sequence goes on from JAQPPZ010016564.1 coordinate 1,757,488, forward strand.
AGTGTTGTGATTCTTATCTATAGATAATATAGTGATTATTAATGGTCCCTATTGGTGTCCACTATCTATATATATTTTTCATTCCTTTTTATGCTTTTTGTATAATATTTGAATGGATGGATTGATTTTATTTGTATTTGAAAATAGGTTTGAATTCCAAAAGTATTATATCAAAAAAGAGCAATCATAAAACTCAAAATATATTTTAAATTTTAGTAGAAGTAAATACAAGGTAAATTCTAAAATTGAAAGCATAAATCCATACATAAATAACACCAATGAATGAAGTAAAAAATTAATAAGGAGTCAATCTTCTCTTACATTTAAATCTTGTAGCCATAAAATTTATACAATAACAAATTTTAGATATAGTATTTAAGCTCTATAAATATTACACTATGGTGTTTTTTTAATGACCTCACCAAAAGAATATTTTACTTATTCTCTTCCTATTGTAACTAATGAAGTGCTTTCATTTTTTATTATAGTTTTGTTTCAATGATTTCTAATTATACATTTTGGAACACTCTTCCTTCAACTAGTATTTAACCTATCATTGCACCTTCACAATCAAATAAATACATTTTTTTTATAAAACCACATTCTTAACACCAACATTGAACCTTGTTCACCTATTCCTCTAGTTTAAAGAGTGTATTTTACGTAAAATATCATATCTCTTCCTCATTATAGAAAATACATTTACAATATATATAATACTTCAATTCTACCTAGTAAAATCCTTAAGAATCCCCAAATCCATTTTAATGTGTAGAGACTATTATAGAAATCCTTTCCTAGATACCTTTGTCAATGTGTATATATAATTTATCCCTTGTAAAAGTGCATGCTTTATCTCAACAAATACAAATATTTATATTCAATATGTGTACTTCTTAGAATTTATTTCTTTTAAAAATTAGTTGCGTAAACATTTACAAAAACATAAGAATTTTGACCCTTTGGGTTTATGCATCACATAGCAAAAACTGCAATGGTAAAGATAAAATCTAAATTTAAATTTTTAATCTAAATCAATACAAGATAAAGTTCAAAAGTGCAAACATAATTCCATACATACATATTCCAAATGGATGGAAGAAAAATATTAATGAAGGAAGATTATACTAAGCATAAATATCATGGCCAATAAAGGATATAGTCCAACCATATTCCACTATGGTTCTTATGGTTTAATTCTCCCCATTTTATTGATAGTTGAATAATTTAACTTTTAACCTTTCATATGTTCATCTCATTAAAGGAAAAAGTGGACTTTTATTTTATTTGGATTATGAGTATACAAATGGATTGTTTTAGTTTATTGTATAAATAATATTATAATACTACCCAAGAAAACCCTCAATAATCATAAAATATTATATTTCTTGAAGGTTAGTTGAAAAGTATTTAGTCAAAAAATATTTTCTCAATTTATTTCAAAAGGTGCATGACTACTTGTTGGCAGTTTTACACTTTACCACATTGAGATTATTTTATTTTTTTATTTTTTAATTTACATGGTGGAATCGATAGCTGCCACGAATTTGGCAGGTTGTCTAGCTTTTTATGGCCACCACAGTATTCTGCATTATCCACCCCTAGAAGCCGCCATACAGATCTTCGCGCAGTATGCCCCTATAACCACCATGCCATAATCATTTTAAACCTTTTACGCCACTAAAAGCACCAGGAAATGGACAAGCGTTTAGTCCGGTGAGGCCCGAGATTTGAACCTTGGACCTTCACCCCCCTTGTGGACCACATTGAGATTTTGATTTCACTTTCTAGGATCATTTTGATTGTAATACGAAAAAATATGTTAATCCAATGAATATAATAGTTTGACCATTGCAGTTATTTTTATTTTTCTATTTTTATTCATATTTATCTTCTCTAGGCTTGGTGCTTGGAAATAGTGTATTGTATGGAAAATTCAGATTTTATTAAGTGATTAAGGACAGAGATGCTAATATCACTGCAAAAATGGAAACACATTCACTTTGAGCTGAAGACTGTATGCAATATTCGTTGAGGAAAATAAAAAAGAGATGATAAAATGGCAAAGCTATGGTAGCACCCAAAGATAAAACCTAGAAAAGTCAATTCGCCCCACTTTGGGTGAATTGATTAAGATTACCGTCATGAATAAAATATGTTCAAAAGGAATATGTTTACCCCAAGGTTGGGTCGAAAGCTCCATTCGCCCCAACTATGGGTGAACAAAGTTAAAAAAAAAGGTAGAACAATTAAAAGGTGTGCAACATTGACAATTCAACATCACGTTCGTCCTGGTCGAGGGGTGAACATTTTTTTTGCCTCTCCCATTAGCGAATGTGCTCCAAAGAATGATGTCACATTCACCCTGGTTGAGGGGTAAACATTTCGTTCACCTCTCCCATTGGTGAATGCACTCCAAAGAACAATGTTGCATTCACCCTGATCAAGGGGTGAACATTCTGTTCACCTCTCCCATGGGCAAACGCACTACTAGTATAAAGAAAGTTACGTGAATGCGCTGGTAAAATAAAGTTTACTGAATGCGCCTAAGATGAGGCAGCATTGATAAGTCAATATCGCAATCACCCCAATAGGGAGGTGACTGTATTTATCACCTTTTTTAAGGATGAACGCAGTTTTTAAAGGAGACAGTGTGAATATGATTACAAAGATGAAGATGTTCAACTGTTAATGATTTTTTGCTTGAAATGAGAAGAATGGTTTCAGCATGGTCAACGAGGGACATAATAAATCAAATGTGTATTATTTTATGATTCCTAAATTTCAAAGGTACCTAGAGCAGGTTTTGACAAGCATTAAATAATGATGGTAACAAGTAACTCGAATCATGAATCTTGAGAAAAGAAGAAATCCGTATTAAAAATACAGAGGGATTTTCATGATTTTCAAAGTAGAAGCGTGTTTTGAAGGCATCAAATATCTCTTAATTTTTTGTGCACTGACACCTTACGATGTCAATTTCCTGGGAATATTTCCTTGAAAGATGGATTGTTGTTCCAAGAGAATGAATTTTTAATATTTCTGAGGACGAAGTTCCTCACTATGGTTCCTGATCTGCGATCATATTTTCTCCATGTGCATTTAATTAAAGAGGCAAAATCCTCTATAAATACTACTGAATTCTTATTTTAAAGGGTTGGACATTTCGCAATAAAACTCTCCAAGTTCTCTACATCAATTGAAGACACCAGGCTTTTGAATTTGCAAGTGATTTTGTGTGCAATTTCCTTCTTTATTCATGCACTTCTAATTTACATTTGTGTGCCTTATTTGTTGTTATATTTGAATTATTTATATGAATTTCAATATTTCTAATGAGGGAGTGAGTGCTAGAGTGTTATTTTGAAGGTTGTTCCTACAAGTTTATAAGTAAATTATGTTGCTTTTATTTTTTTAAATTTTATTTCATCCTTGGGTGAGTTTCCTACCGTTATTCTGCCTTGAATCCTACACCTTCAACTTGTGGTCATATTTCCCATTTCTTTCCATGATTTCTAATCTCTTTCCTACAAATCTAGTCTTCAACCAGTGTAGAATTTAGCTTGGGATCCAGCCCTCTTTGGAGATTGGCACAAAGGATATTTCTTTCCTCTGGTCATTCAAAGCTAGCCATGTCTAGGGCACACAAATGCAGTTTTGTTGATTAGGCAGATATTTGACCAATAGTTTTTGGCACACCTGGTGGGACCCTAAAAGTTCCACTTTTGATAGTATTAAGGTTTGATGTTTTCCTTCATTTTGTATAGTTAGAACATTTGGTGACTCAATTATACCCAAAAATATTTAAACATGAGGACATCAAAAGCTATATCTCATGAATACAAGATCGAAGGATAAAAATCTAGATCATCTAATTGAGTTCTATGAACTTGATATTCAAAGGTTAGGGAAACATCCTCAATTAGCCACTCTACATTGTACATATTCATCACCTCATACACACCATATATCATCTACCACATATTAATTACTAATTGGTGTATTTTCTGCTCTCACAAGTCTAGTTAGTGCTACCACTAGCGTTCCTCAAGCTCTACCTCTCACACCAGTCCACATGGCCTAGAACCCACCACTTCAATAGCCACAACCACTAAGGTAGTTCCCAACATGGAATAGCTTAGGGACCTTGAACTTATAAGCACAAAATATAGTACCCCAAGTAGACTTGAAGGCTTTGCTGACCTATGATGTTTCTTGTAAAATGACCTATGAACATATTCAGGATGTAGCTTCTTTGGCTACAATCCATGGAATACTGGATGAAGATGTAATGGTAAAGTTGTTGGTGTTGTTGCTGAGAGGAAAGTTAGTGTATTGGTACCGATCGTTGCAACCTGGTACTATTACCTCATGGGATCAGTTAGTGGAGTTGTTGATAAAATATTTCCATGAACAAGCTGACCCATACTCCTTGCTGCACCAGTTTACAATAATCCAAAGACATCCGCAAGAGGAGATAGTTAATTTCAATGTTAGGTTTGCTCGAATATGGCAAATATTTTTTTATGGTTTGTGGCCCATGCATCAACAAGCCATGTTCTATTACCTTAGGGTATTTAGAACTAATATTGGTATGGATAATTGACAGACCAACGTGAAAACCTTTCCTGATATGTATACACAAGCCCAAAAATCTGAGTCTGACTTGATTGCCATAAGCAATATTTCCCAAAAAATGATGATGCCTATTCTGCCTGACCTACGACAACATTTATATTCATGTGCATTTTTGCATCCCATGCCTTCCATATACCCTGTATCCTACTGGAGCTCAGGCCCACCTCAAATCACTCTAATCCCTATCCCACAACACCCAAATCCAAGCCTTCTACAATTACCTGCTCATTTAGTACCACAATTGTCATCATTCATTCCTTTTCCAGCATTACCGATGCCACCGATCCCTTTACCATTACCTACTCCATCAGATCCTTTACCTTTACCAGTACCTTTCACACCTTCTAATCTTGATCCTTTCACAATATTGTTATAAGAGGTGAAATATAATAATTTAGTCTTAAGGACGATATCAAATGATATTATGATGGTAAGGAAGAAGCAAGCCAAGGCTGAATTTAAGTCAAGGAGATTTCAAACTCCATCGATTACTCGAGAGCAAGCATCTGCTAGTAAAGGACCTAAGAAGAGCATAACTATGTTAGAAAATGATGATACTAGCATGACAAAAAATGCGTACTAGTGTTCAACATGCAACGATCCTCATGGAGAAGAAACCTACATGGTGCATATGAACTATGTGTAGATGCTTGCAGAAAGTTTAGTTGGCAGACAAATCAATATGATTAGGGAGGTTGATCATAATTTTTTGATGCCATCCTTGGAGCAAGTTTCAGTTCTTATAATATCCAAAAAGAAACCAGTAACTGTAGATCCAGCTGAGCGTGAACCCTTGAAGGTGCCTGTACAACCAAAGGTGCAAAATGGAAAAAGGTAACCTCTAGCAAAAGAGCCTGATGCAATGGCTAAGCAGTAGCATTCTATCTTGTTAAAATATTTACTACCTAAGCAATCTCAATAAAAGGCACAAACTAAAGCATCAACTTCACAACCTGCAAAAACTGCCCAAACTCAAAATGAAATGAAAGAGCAAGCCAAAGAATGCCTCAAGTACCCATCATTGAAAAAAATACAAAGGGTAGAAGCTACTCAGTAGTATCGAGATAAGTATGAGTGGGTTACAAAAGAGAAGGTTTTGACCATATCAAATTATAATATTGTGGAATAAATGAAGAAGATACCCATGAAAGTGAGCCTATATGATGCACTACAGTTTCCTGGACAAGTTGACCTGTTACAAGAATTTTTGAATACTGTAAAAGATCAAAATACAAGTCCTTCTTAAATAGTGTTGGTGCAAGCACTGTCAACTTCGACGAATAGAAATAATAGTCCACTCGTGTTCTATTTTTCACTCAGAAAGGAGGGGTAGATTGTACACAATTGTATGATTGACTTTGGTGCTACAACTACCATCATGCCAAAGGTAGTATGTGAAGTGATGGGGATGGAATACACAAGAAGTAGCCCCAGAGTGTTGCAGCTGGATGGGACTCCGATCAAAATGGTTGGAGTAATCAAATATATTCCCATAATTCTACATAGCATATCGTAAATTCCCATCATCTAGGAAGTAGTAGTGGTCGACCTAGAGCCATATTGTAGCATGTGCCTCTCAAGGGAGTTCACAACAAAATTGGGAGGATAGATTTCCCTATACTAGCATTTAGATATCCCATTTAAAGGAAAGAGAATTCGTATATATAATGAAAAGCCATCAAATTTTCATATTGAAAGGTTGCAGGAGGAAGAAAAATCTTCTGATGTAGTTAACATGATGACTAAAGAATTATAAGAGGTTGACTTAATGGAAGAAGCACTTGGTGAACTTCACCTTGAATATGAATTCTCACTCACAGATTTTAATGCAATCATTGGAACATACATTGGTTTTTATACTATAACCAATCCAGAGCAAATTGAATAAAAATCCCCAATTCCTCGGATCCTATCATAGATCATTTATGGAAGCTTTATTTCGATGGCACTAGATGTAAGAATGGCGTAGGAGCTGGTATTTTTTTATCTCCTCCAAGGGATTATAGAAGACTTATTATTACAGTGTAGTGAACCCAATAGAGAAAGATTGATTATAATGCTAGAATAATAAAAGGAATCACTTTTATTAAGGAATCGTTGTTGTATTGTATAGGGAACCCAAAAATTAATTAATAATTATATTCTTCGATGTCTCAACTATACGAAATGAAATGCCTATTTCTACAAGTGTGAAGGTGTGATCAAAGGTCACAACCTTTGTGAAAGAGAGTGATTAAATAATTAACTGATAATGTGATTATTATGGTGGTTAGGAGTAGAATCCTAACATGCCACCTTCCTTAAAAATAGCTTTGTCCTCAAAGCTCAAAGTAAGGAGCTTCGTTGCTTGTTTTCCCAATTGAATTTGTGCAAGTTCTTGTACTATTTTAATGTCACTTTTTTGAAGGCAAGGATATATTGAAGGTCAAAGCATTAGTGGGGGGTTGCTAGAAAGAATAGTAGAATCTTCCTTAGGAGAATTGTGATGACGGTAGGCTTCTACTTTAGCCGATTCTTCCTATGTAGAATGAAGGGAAAATAAAGGTGCACTCACTCTTTTGCCTCCTTTCTGAATCAGGCTGCCTATACGATGAGAACTCACTATTGGCGATGAACTTGTGTGTAGTTCTTTGAGAGTGTATGTCTTGCCTTCATTTTTTACTGCATGGATGTCTACCTCATCTTTTTGTGGTGCATCGAGCACTTCTTGCACATCGACCTCATTTCCTTCAATGATCAGGTGCTTTGGTCATGTTGTGCACATCTTCCTCACCTTCTTCCTCTATGGAGTGACAGGAATCAACTATATTCAATAAATACAATGTTTGTGTAGCACAACAATGAAGGGGCCCAAATTTCTCATCACAAGTATAGCAGAGGTTGTTCGCTCATCGCTCCTCCATTTCTTTTAGGCTAAGGTACTTGAATAGCAAGGGTTTGTGTTTTGGAATAGTTTGCGTGAATTTTGATTTATCAATAGGTTGCTCCCCATGTTGACGTTGAACATTGAATGTATTTTCGGCTAAAAATGCTAATCCAATGGCTTCCTATAGGGTGTGAGGAGTGTACATCATGATATTCACTCTAATTTCTTCTTTCAATCCATTGATGAACCCACTTATGAGGACTGATTCGTCCAAACTTGTGATGCAATTGGCGATATCCTGGAACTGAATTTTATATACCCTCACTGATGTGATTTGACGTAGGTGGGAATATTAAGTAGCAAAAGTAGGTTGGGGTCATGATATATTCTTCCATCAACCATTTCTTGCATCATGTCTTTCATTTCTTTTGAAACCTCTTTCGATACCTCTTTCACAATATCCTTTGCCACTTCTTGTGACCTTCTTCCTTTCTTCGATGCCAAAGTTTTCCAGTGACATGAACCGTAGCCACCGGTGGGTAAAATTTATTTTAAACCTTAAGTTTATACTCTAATTTTATACGATTCCACTATTAACCTATGTATTTTCTAAAAAACTCTACAAGTGACCAATTTTTTTGTGATTTCTTCAGATTTGATGTATTTTTTTTAATCTGCGCTTGGTCGAATCACTCTGCTAGTCTTCAACAGCCATACTTCCAAATTTTTTATAACTTCTCGCTTTTCTTTTCTGCCAGATTGGGTTACTATTTCATCCTTTTGGTGAGGTAGACGCCGAAGAGACTATGACAACCTGTTCGTTCGCTGTAAAAAAAAAAATTCTGGAGTTTATGTCTACTTATTGCACTATCGCTACGTCAGAACTCACAGTCGATGTCGGCAATTTATATTATGGGGAAGCTCTATTTTTTATTCCACTGTCGGTCTATGTTATCATAGAGGAATACAGTGCTATGAGGCAGACCCGTACACACTTATGACAATGTGGCACGTAAAATGGAGACGGTGACTGTGTGGGGAAAAAAAAAATTGGATTGAACTAGCTCTGATCCAGATGTAGTGAACCCAATAGAGAAAGATTGATTATAATGCTAGAATAATAAAAGGAATCACTTTTATTAAGGAATCGTTGTTGTATTGTATGGGGAACCCAACAATTAATTAATAATTATATTCTTCGATGTCTCAACTATACCAAATGAAATGCCTATTTCTACGAGTGTGAAGGTGTGATCAAAGGTCACAACCTTTGTGAAAGAGAGTGATTAAATAATTAACTAATAATGTGATTATTATGGTGGTTAGGAGTAGAATCCTAACATAAAGCCTGACTTGGAGTTGCACAAATAATGCAGCCGAATATGAAGCATTGTGTCTCAAATTGAAGAAGGCCAAAAATATGGGCATCAAATAGTTATAAATTTTTGGTGACTCTAAACTCATTATCAATCAAACCACAAATAAATGTGTGTCTAAGCAGCATTCCCTGAAATCCTATCACAACAAGGTGTGGGATTTTTTTGAGTCCTTCATAACCTTGAACATCCAAATGATTTCCCGTAATCAAAACAAACATGTAGATATTCTAGCCTCTCTTGGCACAAATTACTCTCTTGCGGAGAAAATAGTCAAAAATCCCAAGACTGTCATGGCGATCTATAGACCCTTAGTCCCTGAAAATAACATCTATTAGTAAGTATTCGACAATGATGAGAAAATATTCAATTTTTTAATCAAGGAAGTTGCAAGCATAGATGACAAAAGGCTCGTTGAAGAATAGATGGATGGGATGCTACAATTAAAGAACAATAACATTCCTAGGGAACTAATTTTACTGGAAAGTATGTTTGATCAAAATGATAGGGCTGAAAAACATAGGATTAAGGTGGATGCTAAGGAGTATAAGGAATTTCAGCTAAAGCTTGAAAAGATCATCAAAATAAAAATTTATTATGTGTCAAAAGAGTTGGAAGACATTAAGAACTTGTGCTATGAATACCCTAACATCGTTGCATGGAGCTATCCGAACTTGAAGGGATATGATAAAAACATGATCCATCATGCCATCGAACTACAGGAGGGAGAAAAACCATTTTGGTAAAAGTAGCAACCTGTCAACCCCAACATAGAAGTACTCATGAAGATGAAATTGTTAAAGATGTTAGAGGTAAATATATTTTACCCAATTAAGCACTCGACATGGGTGGCAAATCTAGTGCCAATACGGAAAAATAACAGAGACATTCGGTTGTGTGTAGATTTTTGAAACTTGAACCAGGCATCACTAAAATATCATTACCCTTTACCACAAATTTGTCAAATCCTTCATGTGGTAGCTGGTGCACAAATATTTTTATTGTTAGATGATTTTTTTGGATATAATCAAACCTGGGTGAAAGATGAGGACCAACATAAAATAGCATTCACTACTAAGTGGGGTACATTTTCCTACCAATGGATGCCATTTGGACTCTCAAACTCTAGCGCTACTTTTCATAGAGCCATGGACATTGCTTTCGGTGAGTTATTAAATAGAATTATTGTAATCTATTTTGATGACATGACTATTCTTTCACATCACAGAGAAGACCATATTTCTCATTTGATGCAGGTGTTTGAGAAGTGTCGTGAGTTAGGGATTTCTATTAATTTGAATAAATCAATATTTTTTGTTAAATAAGGAAATTTTTTGGGTCATGTGATCTTACAAGAAGGATTGGTAATTGATCCTACAATATTTGGAGCACTCTTGAAATTACAATTGTTGGCTAACAAAAAATACCTGCAATCGTTCTTCAGCCAAATAAATTTTATTTGTAATTTTATTGTTGACTTTGCTCAGGTTGGAAAACCCATGAATGAGCTCTTAAAGAAGAATACCGAGTTTAAATGGATAGAAGCCAGAAGATGAGCTTTTTGAAATATCAAAGAAAAAATCACCCAAGCTCCAGTGTTGATTAATCCTGATTATTCAAAGGATTTTATTCTCTATGTAATAGGTGAGCAAGAGAGCTATGCTACAATTTTGATGTAAAAGCAAGAAGATAGAGATTAGAAGCCAATTGTATTCCTAATCCAAGTCATTGCGCCCCACAAATATTAGTACAATTTCATTGAGAAACATGTGTATGTAGTGATGAAATCATTGAAGAAGTTCTAACACTTTGTTTCCCAGAGCAAAACTGTCATTTATGATATACATCCCAATGTTCGAAACTTTATACTCCAAGGAGAACTAGGTGAAAAAATGGCAGGTTGGGTCTTAAAAATTCAATAATATTATGTGGATATTCGACCAACAAAGCTAGTTTGTGGGTGAGCTTTATACCAGGAGTTAGCTAAAAGTGTTGTGTCTGAATTATTAGATAGGATGCAAGAGGAAGAGGTTGGTGAAAGCATTTGTGTAAATCATACTACAAGCAATAGTAATTGGATAGAAAAGCTTGTTGATTACTTAACTTCTGGGAAGTGTCCACCACTCCTTGATGCTTTGCAACATAATAGGTTTAGGTTGTAAGCCCTCAAATATGTTCTACTGCAAAATGAGCTATTTTATAAAAATATTGATGGAGTTCTCCTTAGATGTGTGAAGGAATCTCAAAAGGAAAAAATATTAGAAGAATTTCATTCTAGGCTATCTGGTGGTCACCATGCAGGCAAGCCCATGGCCTTAAAAAGTATTCAAGCTAGCTATTTTTGGACTACTCTATTTTTTTATGCTTATAGAGTAAGTTAGCACTGTGATAGTTGTTAGCGATACGTTGGCAGAATCAAGAAAGGAGCACTGCCTCTACATCCAGTTCAAGTGGAAGCACATTTTTAGCAGTGGGGTTTGGACTTCATTGGATTCATTGATCCACATTCTTCTATAGAGCATAAATACATTTTAATAGCAACTGATTATTTCACCAGATGGATAGAGGTTATTCCCACCAAAAAGCCTGATCAAGTGATCGTCATATCTTTTCTATAAGGAATCATTACTCGCTTTGGTGTTCCAGATTCAATTGTAATAGATAATGGAACTCCATTTATTGGAGCTAAAATCATAGATTTCACTAGCAAATATGGAATCTATCTCAAAACATCATCCAATTATTACCCATAAGGAAATGGCTTGGCCAAATCTACCAATAAAAATTTGCTGTGAATTTTGAAAAGGACACTTGGAAATAATAAAAGGATTTGGCACCTACTATTGAACCAAGATCTTTGTGAAGACTGCATATCCATAAATTTTTTTATCAAAACTTCTCCATATTCTTTGGTGTATGGAAAAGAAGCAATTTTGCCCACCCATATTGAGCTTCCAGCCCTCCAAACACTGTAGTTATTTAAGAACGAATATGAGGAATATGATACAATGAGTGCTATATTGGCACAACTATTGCAGTTATAGGAAGATAGAGAGAAGGCCTATCAATTATTCACTGATCACACTAAAGAGATGCAGAGGTGGTTCAGGAAGAAAACTATTGAGCATAGTTTCTAGGTGGGAGATTTAGTGCTCAAATAAAACAAAAATAAAGCCAAGCTAGGGAACCGCCATAAGTTTGATGCTATCTAGGAAGGCCCTTTTCAAAATTTTGTAGTAAATTTGGCTAATTATTATTATCTTCTTGACATGGAGGTTTGGGATCTTCTTGTGCTAGTAAATGGACTTTATTTGAAGGTCTATGTTCAATGACAAGATTTTAACGAGGTACCATTTTGTAAATATGTATATATTCTTTTGATAGTATTTTATTTGCTTTAAAATGGTGATGGTATATTTATAAAAAATATTTTAAAAAATAAGAAAAAAGAAACAAAAAGAAAAAAAATTATTTGAAGTCGTGTTTGCCCCGAAGGGGGGGCGACATGTTCATTCACCCAAACTTGGGTGAATGTATTAAAAGGGACAAAATCGTGTTTACCCCAGCTATGGGGTGAGAATTTTGTTTGCCAAAGTAAGGGGTGATTGTATTAATAACACAAAGAGTCCAAGGTGCCCTTTCAAGTGTGAACAATTGGTTTGTGTGCCCTTAGTCAATGCAATTGTTGAAAATAAAAATGTGTTTTTCCCTAAAAGGGCAAACATGTTGTTTAAAAAGGGGTGGACGTGTTATGTTAAAAATATATATGTGAGGTGTCTTTATTGGAGTGATAAGGATTTTCTCTAAAAAAAAAGAGAGGTCATGTGTTTTTTTTTAAGAGGTTCTATTATTAATGTAATGAGACCTTTTAAAAAAAGGAAAATTAAGAGAAAAAAAAAAAAAGAGGAAAAAACTGCTTTAAAGAGGGATTTGGTTTTTTTTAGAAAATAAAATTTTCTAAATATGGGTGAAAAGGGGTAAAAGAAAGTGGTTTTAAAAGGAGGTTTTTCGCCATACAATTACCTAGCAAATTGAAGGCATCATGGAATTATTTAAAAAATTATTTGCTCTTATTAGTTTCAAAGCGCATAGATTTTCTAGGAAAAGAAAGAGAATAATATTGGGCGCTCATAAGATGATTTCATTGAAGAAAAAGGAACAAGTGCATTTATTTTGATTTTAGAATCATGTTGTAAAGAAATTACACCCTCAAATATGTGGCAACTATCAAAGAGCAGGAATGCAAGATGATTTGGTAGCAAATCAAAGGTGATATTGTTAGAACATTGGGAATGGTACCCGAAAAGCGAATCAATGCTTATGTTATCCCAAAATCTCCTAGGGTAATTCACTTGTGTTTTAAAACCTCCTTCCTATGGGGTTCATAAAAAATTACATACTGATGAACAAGAGGATAGCTATGTCTCCACGGTAACAATACGTCAATTCATGGAGACCTAGCTGATTAAGGAGCCACTGATGGGGTAGCTACCTAACTTCCCAAAGCTGCTCACAAATTTTAAAATCTTGGATATTTATTCAATATTGGTATGGATTGAAAGTTTACCTTCATATTATACTATTCATAAGTGTCAAGTGGCCTTAGAACAATGTATTTTTCGGGTGGAATTCTATTCTCCTTCAGCTATGAAATAGGGCACCAATCCGATATTTTTTTATTGGGATGATTTTATTTCCCTAAGGTTGAATTTTCATCTGGAAAAGTTACAAATTGGAGAGGAAAATTCATTCAAGCACACCTCTTTTCTGGTATGGTATTTCTTTTTCCAGCTCCAACAACATTTTCATTTCATTGTAGTAATGCAAATAGATGAAAAAAATGAACCTCTGCTAGTTTATATGTGGACTTCCATCTTGACATAAAGGGAGTCATTTTATAGTTTTAATAGTTATTTTTTGGGGCCTACGATAGATTTTATTTGCGGTGCATGTGAAAGAGGGTCACGATAATTAAGATAAGTAGTGGTGGCCCAAGAAAAAGGAGATATTTTTTGCCTCACTCAGGGTGTAGTTGTGAATTTTTTTTATTTTATGGGTAAGCCATTCTTGTTGCCCTATTTTACCACTAAGCATGTTTTTGCTATGGAAGTAGTGTGCCAGTCATATTATGTGAATGATGTGTATGGATCTAGCCATGGTAATAAAATGACATGTAATATGCCATTTAAATTCGATAGTATAGAGGTGAGCCAAGTAGGATAGAATCAACTCCTTACAATAGCGTTGCAAGATTTGGGACTAATAGAACTACCGCAACATTGGAGGTATGACATGTTGGGAAATTTTATAGCTATTATAAAATCCAAATCATTTAATTGTTGCCCTTGACCTGATATTAAGAAAAATAAAAATAATTTTGATGGGCCTGATACGAATTGGCTCATTGAAAAGATGATAATGCTTCCACCTTGGCATGACTACTATGAGCAAGAAGAAGAGTAGAATCCAGCCCAGTATAAATCCTAAATTCCTCCATTGGGTTTGTTTAGCCAAGTTAAATAAAGTGAACCTGAATGAACTGAGGAAAAAATTATGAATTGGTGTATAATATGGGTTTACTGAGGGAAGCCAACAACTCCTTATGGGCTAAAGTTGGATGAGTCATTTTCAGAGATTTATGATGAGTATGTTGATTAATATCAGCCCATTGCTTTCACCAACTTTCTACCTTAGATTTTTCAACACTATGATAGTGGTGAAGGTGAGACAAAAGGAAAATATTCATTGGTTGAGGAGGAGATTCCAAAGGAAGAAGAACAACAGTATGTGTTTAGATGGAGATCACAATGAAAGAAAAAAAAAGTTGAGGCACCCGCATTAGAAAAGCAAAATGTGTCAAAGGCACCACCATTTCCCAAGGCAACAAAAATACCAAGGATTGGTGTCGTCACTACTTCTATTGCTAAATTTTTAGTCACCACATCTCTTATAGTTATTTTTGTTTTGGCCACATTTGTTAATCCTTCACCAGCAACAGAGGTCTTGACTATGGTTGCACAAATATTTTTTATGGATCAAAAAGAAGTGGAGGACCATCAATCGAAAAGCTCCCAAGTAGAGATTGTGGATGGCGAAGAGAATGTGAATGTTGAGGAGAGAGTGGAAGCACAATAAGAAGAAGGTATTTCACAATCGCTCCCATCATCGCATCACACGACACCCATGCTCGAAGGTACATCTTCTATTCCCTCTTCTTCTTCTCTAGAGCATGTAGTGACTTCTAATTCACTCCCATAAGTTTCCATATCTATTTCTCCATCCTTTGGCATGCCCTCCATATTGTTTTTTCTTCCTTAATATTCCCCTCCCAAATTCAGTAATGCTCATTCTTCTCTTCCCTTCTCTTTGGCCTCCCTTTTATTTAGTTTGTATGCATTCGAGCCAAACCCATTTTCATGCCCTTTCCCTTCCATTTTTGCCACCAATACCATTGAGGCTATAAGTATACAAGCTCATCCCAAAGTAAGCATAACTTCAGTCAAACCTATTTCCTCCATCCAATATTCTATTTTAGTTCCCCTCTTCTAGCCATATCATCTGCTTCCTTTGAGCCTAGCCACTTAAAATTTTTGATTTTGTTCACTCCATTTTTGGAGATAGAAGCATTGTCGGATGTTTAGGTGATGTGAAAAGAGCCCAACGTGGAGAAAATAAATAGGGTACACTTGAGTTCTTTGTAATGGTTGAAAAGCAAGAGGTTTCTCCAACTCGATTGATCAAGAAGGTTGTTTTTGACCAAGTTGCCATGGAGTTTCACATGACTAGAAACACTCCCCTAGTCCAAAAACCACAAGGAGAAATGTTGCCAAGTGATTATATCTGTGAGACTATAATTGAAGATCTCACCAGGATAAATCCAACCAAAAAAATGGACAATATATAGGATGATATGATCTCGGTGTACTTGCATAGTGAGTATTACAGAGATAAGTATTTTGATAATGAAAATAAATTTATTGAGCTTGAAGCTTCCTTGGCGAAAAGAAGAGCATAAGAAGAAAATATTACCACAAAAAATGAACACTTACATTAATAGATCAGAGTACACTTAAAAGAAAGATACACGACCAGGATAGAGATGCATTCTCTCTGGTAGAAGCTAGAGACTATTTATAAAAGGTTGCATAGGCTA
Organism: Wollemia nobilis; assembly: GCA_028583015.1. Classification (NCBI taxonomy): domain Eukaryota; kingdom Viridiplantae; phylum Streptophyta; class Pinopsida; order Araucariales; family Araucariaceae; genus Wollemia; species Wollemia nobilis. The sequence continues at coordinate 1,773,521 of JAQPPZ010016564.1, forward strand.
CAAGATTTTTTCCAAAGAACATTAAATAAGTGTGCTTTCGCTTAGCCCAAAACTACAAGAAGGTAGTTGCTTAGGTAGTCCAAGTGTTACATTATTTGTGCAAAGCATGAACACAAAATCTAGCTGGAGCAGCAACTGATTGAAACTATGAAGGAGATGCTAGGGCCACACATGGAAATGGCTATCAAAATTTAGGCCCTAGCTAATTCTAACATTCACATTCACCCCTTGAGTGAAATGGATCATGCATGGTCCACTACAAAGGTCACTCTGCATAGTTATTTCTAGAGGATGGACCTGGTGAGAGAAGGTCGAATAATTCTTGAAACCATCGAGTGAGAGCATACTATTTCCATGACACATTTCACCACTCTTACTGGTTTGGGATTCCTGGACTTCACTGACGATTGGGGCGAACCCTTACCGAAGGAGAAATTTGAGGCAACCTGGAAGAAGTTTGTGGAGGATACCTAAAAGATCAACACATGGAAGGAACCCATCACAAAAGTATAGGTATTGCCTCTAATATAGAAATATACCCACTTGGAGTTATCACTGTATGAGCTAGCTCAGAGATCAAAGCGCCTTAGCTTGGAGGATGTTCAGAACCTATGCTTTTTCTATGAATCCTTGAGTACTCCTAGCCTATTCACTACCCACGCTTGGTAAGAAGTGGTTATATTTTATGAGGTTACCTCTAAAATCCTCAAATATTAGGAGGATCTGGCAGCAACAGAGCATGCAGTAGTGGAGAAAGCAGCAAAAGAGGTAGAGTGAGCTGAAGTTCTCAAAGTTGCAGCTGAAGCTAAGGCCAAGGAGAAAGCCAAAGACGAGGTGTGTTAGAAGTCATCTACAGCAAAGGCACCAGCCAAGGCAACTAGCAAAATGACTCCATAAGTAGCCCAATGGATAAATGCTTGGGATCACTTGCATCCATGCGAGCTAGATACCCCGTGAGTCACCAAAAATATTGGCAGTTTTACACTTTGCCACATTGGAATTTTGATTTCACTTTATAGGAGCATTTTGATTGTAATACGACAAAATATGTTAATCCAATGAATATAATATTTTGACCATTGTAGTTATTTTTATTTTTCTATTTTTGTTCATATTTACCTTCTCTTTGGGCTTGGTGCTTGGAAACAATGCATTGTATGGAAAATTCAGATTTTATTAAGTGGTTAAGGACGAAGATGCTAATATCACTACAAAAATGGAAACACATTCGCTCCGAGCCAAATACTCTGTGTAATATTCATTGAGAAAAGAAAAAAATAAAAGGATGATAAAACAACAAATCTATGGAAGCGCCCAAAGATAAAACCTAGAAAATTCACATTCGCCTCACTTTGGGCAAACTGATTAAGATTTCCATCGTGAATCAAAAAATGTTTAAAAGAAATATGTTCGCCCCAAGGTTGGGGCAAAATCTCCTTTCGCCCCAACTACGGACGAACGAAGTTCTACAGGTGAACAAAGTTAAAAAAAAGGCACAACAATTAAAAGGTATGCGACGTTGACAAGTCAATGTCACGTTCGCTCTTATCGAGGGGTAAACATTTTGTTTGCCTCTCCCATGGGTGAACGTGCTCCAAAGAACGACATCACATTCACCCTGGTCGAGGGGAAAACATTTTGTTCACCTCTCCCATGAGTGAGGGATGAACATTTTTTTGCGTCTCCCATGGGCGAATGCGCTACCAATATAGAGGAATTTGTGTGAACATATCGATAAAACAAAGTTGGACAAATGTGCCTAAGATGAGGCAGCGTTGACAAGTCAATATCGTAGTCACTCCACTAGGGAGGTGACTATATTTATCACCTTTTTAAGGGCAAACATGATTTTTAAAGGAGACGGTGTAAACACAATTACAAATATGAAGATGTTAAACTATTAATAATTTTTTACCTAAAATGAGAAGAATGGTTTCACCATGGTCAATGAGGGACATAATCAATCAAAAGTGTATTCTTCGATGACACCCAAATTTAAAAGGTACCAAGAGCAAGTTTTGATAAGCATTAAATAACAGTGGCAATGAGTAACTTGAATCATGAATCCCGAGAAAAGAAGAAAGCCATATTAAAAATACAGAGGGATTTTCATGATTTTCGAAGCAGAAGCACATTTTCAAGGCATCAAATGTCTCTTAATTTTTTATGCACCAATGTCTTAAGATGTTGATTTCCTAGGAATGTTTCCTTGAAATATGGATCGTTGTTCCAAGAGAATGAATTTTAAATATTTTTTAGGAGGAAGTTCCTCAGTATAGTTCCTGATCTATGATCCATGTGTATTTAATAAAATAGGTGAAATCCTCTATAAATACTACTGAATTCTTATTGTAAATGGGTTAGACACTTTGCAAGAAAACTCTCCAAGTTCTCTGCATTAATAGAAGACACTAGGCTTCTAAATTTTTAAGTGATATTGTGTGCAATTTCCTTCTATATTAATGCACTTCTATTTTACATTCGCCTTATTTTTTGTTATATTTTAATTCTTTATCTGAATTTAAATGTTGCGAATGAGGGAGTGAGTGTTGGAGTGTTATTTTGAAGGTTGATCCCACAAGTTTATAAGTAATTTTTTTTGCTTTTCTTTTGTTATATGTTATTTCATGCTTGGGTGAGCTTCCTTTCGTTAGTCTACCTCGAATCCTACACCTTCGGTTTGTGGCCATATTTCCCATTTCTTTCCATAATTTCTAATCTCTTTCCTGCAACTCTAGTCTTCAACTAGTGTAGGATTTAGCTTGGGAGCTAGCCCTCTCTAGAGATTGGCACAAAGGACATTTCTTTTCTCCGGTCATTCAATTTTGGCCATGTCTACTTTTATTCTTATAATGTTATGTGTATCATACATATTCTTACTGTAGACACCAAATCCCATTGAGAAGCGTTGGAAAGTAATGAAAATTTTATAATGTTTAAGAATCAATAAGTTACCCCAAAATATTCTTCTTATTCATTCTCTTGGTCTTTCTCTTTCCTTTGTGGAATGCTATTTATTTTTCTACTTGTTGTTAAAGTTTAGAGAGGACTGGCTGGGAAGAATTAGAAAATCATGAGAATTGGAGAGTGTGGGAAAATTTGAGTTTGCTAATTATGAAGGTAATCCTTTATCAATTCAATAGTTTGAACTATATTTTTATAGTTTGAACTATATTTTTATAGTTTGAACCATTCATGAAATTCTATTATCCATTCATTAAGAGTTGTAGTTCCAGATGTTCATGTCTTTCTTCAAATTTTTATTTTATGAATTCAGTTCTTATGTTGTATCTTTTCTTTTTGCAATGGCCTTGGTACTATAGAGTGCCTCTTGTTTTGATTTATTTATTAATAACCATATATATCATCCTCATGCATAGTCCATAGGATCAATAATTAGAATCTAAGCCAAATAAATAGAAAAGTATACATCAAAATCTAGAGAATATAGAGCTTAATATTTTCTTGTAATCTCATTCTTAAGTTTATATTTAGATTTCCCATAACCGATCAATTTATCTTCAATCGTAGCCAAATTTGTAACCTATAACTAGATCACTATAATAGCCATTGGTGAATTTTGACTACTTTAGAAATTTGAATTATTTATCATGGGGTGTGAAGGTTCCAGTTATTTTTAATTATTTTAAAAAATTAAAATACTCGATGACATCTAATTTGAATTATTTTTATTTCCTTCGGTATTCATGTAACTACATCATTCTTATGATTTTTGCTTTAGTAGGTTAGAATTTTTAACTTTTCCTTTTGGGGCATTGGTTTTTATTTTAAAAATAAATATGGTTAAGGTGGAGAATGTTAGATTTTGTTTTAACTACTATTTTAAATTTCTCTTGTGCTTTGTACATTTGCTAAATAATAGAGGTTTTGTCCAAAAATATTGGAAGAGTCATATTATCATATAGCAATGAGCACATGTGGATTTGTGAAGAAGTTGTGGGACTTGTCGTATTGCTAGGTTATCAAATGGATTGGATGGGATCTAGTTCGATTTTTGTGGGTTTGTGATTCTGGTGGAGCACTTCAAGTGGTACCCAAGTAAGCTAAGAGGAGGGTCCTATTTCTTGGGCCATTAGGTGGTTACTAATCCGATTAACCTTGGTTTCTCATTTGATACCATGGTGGCAAAAGAGGGTGGAGTTTTTAGGGAGAAAATCTAGTTTGATCTCTCCCCATTTATAAATTAGTTAGAGGTCTTGAGGGACCTTTTTAATAACACCTTAAGAGAAAATTATTGGAACCTGGTAGGAAAATTTTAGGGAGTTAGGATTGATTTAGACTTTATAAGGAGGTTGGTTCTATACAAATGGAAGCCCTTGTGGTCCCTGGAAATTGTGGTAGTCCCAAAATCATTTTTTATAATAAAGCACAAGTGTGAGGAGGATTCCAGGAGTTTTCTAGGTGAAGGCCCCTGGTTCTATAGAAAAGGGATCTATTCTTGTGTAAAAGAGGAACAAATTAAATCCATTCTCTCAAAAAAATTAATGTGGTCCCTCTTTGGATAATATTATGGGGCCTACCTTTTACTTCTAGCATAATTATATTCTTTAGGGTATTGCCAAGGCGATAAGAGAGATCATCTCAATTAATGGAGCAATTAGAACCAAATCGCAAATTATATTTGCTAGAATGTGAGTCTTGGAAATCCTAGAGGTAGATCTCCCATCCTTAATAGAACTTTTATAGGATACAAGGTCATGGGTTCAACCCATTGAATATGAAAATAAACCTACTAGTTGCTCAGGATGTAAAAAGTTTGGTCATAATGTGGAGCATTATCTTTCCTAATTTATATTGTCAGAAGACAAATATACACTGAGTAATGAAAATAAGAAATGGATCCCTAAATCCTCATGTCTATATCTTGCTAAGGAAGTCCTGGTAGAAGCTGATGGAGGATTTTCAAATGAATTGACACCTTTATTTCAACTATATGATGGGATTGTGGATATCATTGGGGAGGATTATTGGTTGGTTACCATAAGAAATTCTTAGATTAATTATAAGACTCCTAGCATGACGGCATTATCTGGTCCTTCTCTTGTAGAGATAAGTTCTACAAACCTAGAACTATTTTGGTTGCTTAGAGTCATTGTATGATCTTGATATTTAGATGTTGAATCATTTGTTTGATAAGATGCCAACCTCACTAAATTAATTACAAAATTGAGTTTTAGAGAAAGGGTTCCCTATACCTAAAATACATAGCCATAAAAAGGGATCCTCATTTAGTGGGATAGAGAGCTTTGAGGAAAAACATCATTCCAAAATTCTAAGGAAGCAGTTGACCCTAAGAATACCAAGGAAACTTAGACTATTCCAGAGGTCGAGACTCAAAAGAAATCTAGAAGGCTATGTAGCTTGAAAAAATATTTTTTTCATTTGGGGATCGAGAGAAAGGTTGGCAAACCTTTCAAGAACACACTCAAAAATAGAGAAATGGATATGAACATATCTAATGTCTCTCAAGTACTATTGAAATTGGGAGAGGTGTTGGATGGTGGGAGTAAGCAACTAAGGCTTGATTCCTTTTGCCACCCTTCTCCAATATTATTGAAAGGAAGTAAATATAGAAAATAGACCTTGGTCATTTTGGTGGAGTGTTTGTTTTTGGATTTTACTCTATTGGATCTCCCTTTTAGAATTTATTTGGAGAACTCTGCTCTATGTTGGGAATACTAAATCGTGTGGCAATCTTGGTAAATTTTTGCCATTGGAAAGGTTATTCTCTGGACTATTTCCAAATGTAGGTCTTTCAAGTTTGGTGAGAGTAATCTCTTTTTTAAAATAGCTATTGAGTAAGCTTGACTTTAGGTAGTATCCATTCTTCTTTTTTCTATACTTCCTATTTTGGTAGGATGGTCTTTGTTGAAATTTCATGTTTGAGAATTGTTGAAGGTCGAGCGGTCTTTTTGGAACACTTTTTTTTCAAATTTAAAAATTAAATTTCTTTTAGGAGATGTTTTCTTTTTGACAATTATGGATTTCCAAATATTTTTATTGTTTGTAGGATTCTCCTTTTAGGATTTTTCTATTGTTGTGTCATTTTATTTGAATATTTGGTTTAGGGTATTTTGCAAAACCCTATTTGTAAAATGTTCAGGGATCTTTTCAAAACCCCTTATTTTACCTAATCAAAAAATATATATTGGAAGAGTCACTCTCTTTTCATGGAAAATATTAGTTTACCTTTGGATAGGGTAATTCATAATGTTAGGACTTTATATATATCTTTGACAAAGATATACAATTTTAGATCTCTATAATCACCTTTGGATGAGAATTAGGACATTTATATACTAAAGAGATAGGCATCATATGCTTAAATCAATATTATTTTATTACTATTATAATTAATTAATAGCTTAATGAAGTCCTTTTAATTATCAAGGCTAAAATTTTTAAATTATATTGAATACTTTTGTATTAATCATATTGATTAATAATGGTTTGTTTCATAAATCAATATTGATTATTTAATTATGGGAAAAGTATTGAGAAAATAGATGGGTTTATTGAAAGAGAAATAAACTTATATTTAAGAAAATGGTAAGAGTTATTAGTGGAAATATTTGTGTTAGTAACAACTCTACATTTAAGAAATGGAAATTTTTATTTACTACCATAGGAGTAGTAAATTAATATAAAGGAATAGATGTGGGTTTAATAGCAAAAGAAACATAATCAAGTAAGATAATGATGGGTTTCTCTCATCATAACTTATAAGTATTGAGATCTTGCATTGTTGTTGAAGGATTTTATTTGCTTGATGCATGTTGGACTCAGACATTCATTCAAAGAGTTGTCCTAACCCTTGTACATATGACCAAAGGCATGATGGAGAAAGAACCTATCAAGTAGAATACATTGAAAAGAAGATGACTCTAGTAACCACTATTTATTAATGTAATGAAATGTAATATTTTGTTAGAGATGAGAAAATTTAAAGGTTTCATATATAGAAGTTATGCTCTATAAATATTATGATGAGAAAATGGATACCTTTGTAAATATTATTGATGTATAATCATGAATTTTATTATTATTGTTAAAAAGTTAAAATAAGAATCATTGTTTTACTTCTATGCTAATTTTTTTTTAAACAAATTGTAGATAGCAAGATAAAGTATTTGTATTTATGAAAATAATAATGGATTATAGGAACCTTAGAAAAGCTAGTGCAGGAGGAATTGGTAGAATTCCAAATGGCTCCCTGGTTTTCACTTTTGCTGAGAATTTAGGTATCCTTTCCAATAACCTTGCTAAGGGACATGGTATTCTCAAAGGCCTTCAAGAGGTTGGTAAGGTTGGATGGGAAAATGTGTTGTTGAATCTGACTCCCAACTCATGATTAATCTCCTGAAGACTCCTAAGAATCATAAGGTCAAGATTACAATCATGTGGTCAGAGAACAAAACATAAGTGCTAATGCATTAGCTAATTGAGCATTAGAAAAAGGTGATCTTACTTGCTATGAAAACCCTCCTAGATGGTGGGCTTCACAAATAAGGGAAGCTCTACTTTTTATCTTTTCTTTGGATGGCTACAGCACTAGAGGTACCCGATTCCTTTTTGCTTTGTTATTTATTCTCTTTGGTTTGGTCAGAGTATCTTAGTTCCCTTTCTTAGACATATATTTCTTATGTTTCCTCTATTGAATCTTGCCTTAAAAGTCTTTTGGCCTAGAAATTCCGTAGTTGTGTTTTGTTTTTTTTGTTTTCCTTTTTTTTTTAAGTTTTTCTAGGGGTGTGTATTTTTTGTACTATTTTTTTTTGTGTTATTTTATTTGTGTTTTTGTTTTTTTTTTTTGTGTGTGTTTTTGTGTTCTTTCCTTTTTTGTGTTTTTTTGTTGTTTTTCATGTTTTTTTTTTGGGGTTTTGTTTTTTTTTTCAAGTGTTTGTGTGTTGTTTTGTTGTTTTTATGGTTTTCCTATGTGTTTTGTGTTTTATGTTTTGTTGTTATTTTTTATTTTATTTTATTTTGTTTTACTTTATTTTTATTTATTTATTGAGTTTTTTGTTGATTTTATGCTTTTATGTTGTTTTTGTTTATTTTGTGGTTTTTATTTTGTTTATTTGTTTGTTTGTTTGGTTTTTATTTTTTGATGTTGTGTTTTTTTTGTGTGTTTTTGTGTTTGTTTGTTATTGTTTTAGGCATCCTCATTGAGTGTGCCCAAGGGGGCAGGCCAAGTGCGAGCCCTAGGTATTTTTTGTGGGATAGATACCTATACCTCCTTAGACTTACCTAAAAGTGGCATCCCATTTGGGGTGTTTTCCACAAACAAAAAATAATAATTGATTATAGGTGAAAGTAATTAATGGAATGTGGTTATAATTTCTAGATATTATTTTATTTCCTTCCATGCAAATAAGGAAGTATCTAAATTCTAGTTTTATATTGAAATTAAGTACCTAAATTTTTAGTCTTTACCATTATGAAATGTTGTTATTAATATTGAAATTAGGTGTGTTTTACTATATCACTTTATTTTTGTGAGGTAGAAACAATATATAATTGGAACCTTTGGTTAAGGGAAGGTTATTATGGATATGATTTTTTGCACCATATGAGTAGTATCTAGATTGATTTGTACCCAATCCTAGTTAAGTTGTGGGTAGACAAATCAACTAGGTAAATTTTGGTGAAAGTGTTTGATAAACCCTGACAATGAGGTTTGGGTGGACCAAGTAGTGAGGCTTGGGTGATCCTAGTGGTGAGACTTAGGATGGTCATTCATTCTAATCAAAGCAGTATAGTGGTGGAACCTTTCATATGGAAAATTTTGACCATGATCATTATTAGGTTAATGATAATGGTCTTAGTTTTTAGAGGTAGATGGAAACTAACTAATCATGAAGGTATTATGCCATAGTACACCTACATAGATGCTAGTATGTAGAGTTAGGGAATAGGCATGACCTTTAATTAATATGGGCCTTAAAGTGTAATCCCTATTCCATGGTAAAGTTGTTTCATACAAGGAAATATAGGGAAATGATGAGACCACTGATGACATATTTTCTAATGGTGAGGTTAGAATTTGGCCACTTTTGTCCAGTTGAGTGTTGACTACAACAATAATGAACTTGAGATGGTTATGCCTTAATAGTGTTGAATTTTTTGGGTCTTCTTAGCGAGTTAATTAATTCTTGTAACAAAAGAAAAAATATTAGCTCTCTCCCTTGGGGTGAGAAAGATGGTCATTATAGTTGGTATCACAACCTAGGTCGTAGGACTAAATGCTTCCTTAAAAATAACTAGGTTGGTCTTTCCCTTTTTGTACTAGTGTTTAAAATACTAAAGTGTTTCTAAGGACCTTAATTTAATACGAGACAAGTGGGTATGGCATGTTGACTTGACTAGTCAAACCAAGGAGTAAAAATCCTAGAAATTGAAGCTTCATATTGGGAATAATTACCTTTCACAACCTAACCTAGCTCCCTTTTGTGACTAGAAAATGAAACCTATATTTAGAGGAGGGTATTCTAATAAGCTAGGTTTGACTATGCAATAAGAAGCTATAACTCATCCCTAGAAGAAAACTGGAAGTTTAGGGGACACCAACAAAAGGATGGAAAACATTACATCAATAGTTAAGTTTTTATAAGAGAAGATGGAGCAACAACAACAAATACTAGAAACACTTCTTAACTGGGAATCTAATAACTAGAATTTAGATGGTAGACAAGAAGAAATTCCTGCTAGAGAATTCCAAGGGGTGAAGCTTAGATAAAGGATAATATTTAAAAGGACTTAAAAATGTAAGGGTACCTAAATTTAGTGGAAAAGAAAAGGATGATGTGGCTGAATCATGGTTGAATGTGTTAGAGGTCTACTTTTACATGAAGAACTACTCACATGAAACACAAACTATTTGGGCCACCCTTCATCTAAAATATGTTGCCTTGGAATGGTGGAAAACATTTAATGTGGTTAGATAAATTCAAGTGATGAATCTGAAATGAAAATAATTTGTAAGGATATTCAATAAAAGGTTCCTAACAAAACAATTCTATGCAGACAATTTTGAGGAATTTTCTATTTTTCAACAAGGTACCTTGATTGTGTAAGCTTATTATTAGAAAATTTATCAAACTTTTGAAATATATCCTTGAATATAAAACTAAGGAACATTTGAAAGTTCAAAATTTTATCTTAAGAGTGGATCCTAAAGTTTGAATGGTGATCAACTTGTTTAAACACAAAACACTATGGAAGGCATATTATTTGGCTTGGTAGGAGGAGATAAATCAGCACACTGAAAATACCTTCATAAATTACAAATATTTGAAAGAAGAATAATGTTAGGAACTTAAGAAGGTAATAAAACAAGTAGAACTTTGTATGTGGTCAAATTAAATGGAAATGAAGGAAGTAATGGAGATTTAGAACTATTTAATAAAAATCTATTCTTGTAAGAATTTAGGGATGTGTTTTCGACAAATCTTCCAAGTCTTTGACTTCAACATGAATTTAATTTCACTATCAAATTAATACCTAGAGCTAAACCTATTGCCAAGACACCCTATAAAATTACCAATATTGATTTGTAGGATTTAAAGCTTCAATTCCAAGTATTTCGGGATAAGGGTTTGATTAAACCTAGTGTGTCACCATAGGGTGCTCCAATGTTACTTGTAATGAAGAAATATGGGTCTTTAAGACTATGTATTGATTATAGGATATTGAACAAAGTGACCATAAAAAATATGTATCCCTTACCAACAAATGGTGATATTTTTTATCAATCAAAAGATACCATAATTTTCCCAAACAATGACCTAATATTGGGATAGTATTAGTTGGGAACATGTGAGGAAGACACTCACAAAATGACTTTCAAGAAAATATACGGATACTATCAATTTAAAATTCTATCATTTGGATTGACAAATGCATCAAAAACCTTTATGAACTTAATGAATATTGTGTTCAAAAAATATCTAGACCATTTTATTTTGATATTTCTAGATGATATCTTGATTTATTCCCACACTAAATAAAAGCATTATTAACATGTGAGATTGGTTTTAAAGGTGTTGATAAAGAATCAACTATATAGGAAGTTGTCAAAATGTGACTTCTATCCTTCACAAGTATAGTATATAGGGCATATTGTATCTATATAAGGGATTGTTGTTGATCCAAAGAAACTTGAAGCCATCCTAAGCTCATCTACACCTACCAATGTGTCCAAAATTTAAAATTTCATGGGAATGACTAGTTACTATAGACGATTTATGGAAGCATTCACAAGGATTTTATACTCTATTACTAGCCCTCAAATAAAAGGAAATAATTTCAAATGGTTAAAGTGTGAGGCCACTAAAATAAGCTTATTATGACACCAATTCTCAAAATACTTGATCCTTTCAAGAATTTTATAGCATGGAAAAAAATTTATTTATAAGGGTTGGGTGGTGTTTTATCGTAAAGTGAAGCTACAATAGCCTCTGAATATATAAAACTTAAGAAGCATGAGTTAAACTATACTATTCATGATCTAGAGCTAGTAGATATTGTCCATACTCTTAAAGTGTGGATGCATTACTTATTGGAAAAATATTCTGACCTAAAGTCAAATCACCAAAGCTTAAGGTACATCATTACCCAACCAATGTTGAATGCAAGGCAAATAAGGTGGACATAATTCTTTTCTGAGTATGACTTGTTATAGAATAAGATGGCTAACACCTTGACAAGAAGGAGGTAAATAAAAACTTAAACCCAGAGTCATGTTGATTGAAAATTTGAAAAAAAAAAAAGTATTATAGGGCCCATATTGCATCAAAATCCAAACTGAAGTGGAAGAAAAACCTAAGGAAAGTGGAAATTTCAGCATAAAATATGACCTTTTGTGTTTCATAGATAGGGTTTTTGTACCAAAAATTGGTGATTTAAGAAGAAATGCTATGCAAAAGGTACATTGTTCTCGATATTTTGCTCATCCAGGAGGTGCCAAGATAAGAGAGAATATTAAAAAGACCTTTTATTGGCCTATAATTAGGTGGGATATCATTGGTTTCATTTCTAGGTTTTTATAATATCAAAAATTAAATACAAAATATCAACATCCAATAGGTAAACTATATCCACATGATATACCGACTCAAAAGTGGTAGGTCATCTTGATGGATTTTACTGTGGGTATACCTAAAACTAGGTACCAAAATGATGTGATCCTTGTAGTGGTGCATAAATTGACAAATATTACACTCTTCATACCATGGAACATTAAGGATGATGCATCAACAATGGCTAGTAATTTTGTTAAGGAAATAATTCAGCTGCACTATTTCCCTAAAATAATTATTTCATATAAAGACTCAAGATTTTAGTCAAAATTTTAGCAAGTTCTTCAATATGCCTTGGGCACTAAGTTGAATATGATTTTTTCCTACCATACAAAAACAATAGTTCAAATAGAGAGGGTAAAACAAGTACTCAAAGTTATGCTTTGCATGTATTGCATGGATTAGCAGTCTAAGTGGGAAGACTATTTTCATTTGGTAGAATTTTCATATAATAATGGATATCATGCATCCTTGAGACTGACTTCATTTGAGGCCTTATATGCAAGAAGTGTTGGACATTTTGAGTCCTCTAAGTCAAATTCTTCATTGATGTCACCTTATAGAGCTATCACTCATATAAAGGAATTCGGAAAGAAATAAAGCTACCCAAGTCATCCAGGAAAAAGCTTTATTAATACAAAAGTGAAAGGAAAAAGGGTCCATACTATTTTAATATTATTGGGAGTACAAGTTAAGTGATTGTTTTATAAAAACCCAAGGTGGGTTATTGCAAAGGTTAAAAATGAGGTTTAATAATTATTTATAAATTATTTAAATTCAGAAGAAATTTAAATTTTATAAATAATATTTAATTATACCAAGATTGGGCATTAAGACAAGGTTCTAAGGTTTAATTAAATTAAACCTAAGGTTGGTTCTTTTTAATTTATAATATTTAAATTTAAATTTAAATTTAAATTAATTATAAATTAAAAATCACGTCGACGTCGAAATTATTCGAAGCATCGACGTGATTGCAAAAGAGGACAAAGGTATTATATAAATGCCATAAAAAAACATTTACCAAGGCATCCCTTGCAATAATTATTTGAAGCGCATGCGAAAAGGTTTTGGTTTTTCGAAGGCCTTATGATTTACGTAAAGGCTAAAGGTGTGAAGGTTCGGAGGCTCTAAGCGCAAAGGCCAGCGTGGCCTAGTGGTATGTTGTCTTGGAAATAAGGAGGAGGTCATGCATCTGATTCATGTGATGCCTTTTGGATTGCAAGTAAGAAGCGCTTTAAGTGCTTGTTGTTTTCCAATTGAACGTTGTTCATGAAAACTTTATAGTGGACATACCATTTTAGACACGTCAGGGCACGTGGCCCAACGATGGCTTATCTGCAGACAAGAAGTTGGTAGAGGACGTCGGGGGATTGAATCCCACCAAGGGCAAGGCAAGTGGATTTAATATTTGATGTTGTTTAATATTTTAATTTTTGCCAAGGCTACCTAACGAGAAATAAGGATATGATATGCCCTAGGAAAGATAGAGATTTTTGCTGATTTTCTTTTTGGAAGTATATCATATTATATATCATTAGAAAGCTCTTTTCGAGATCTATTTATTTAGATTGCTTAGAGGGGGAAATAATGTGTGTGAAAGGACATATTTATAGTTTGGTAAAGGAGTTTCAAAAGTAAGTTTGATTCATTCTTTTCAGGGTTTATTTCTTGCATAAGAGGGTATGGTGCATTTTATTGAGTAGGAGTAATAAAATGTTATTGAGATGTTATTTTTATTATTGTGTTATTACTCAAGACCTCTAACCCTTGTTCATATTGGAAATATAAAATGTGTTGAGTGTAGCAAATTTAGTCGACAACTCATAAGGCATCAAAAAGGTATGGGAAATATTCTCCATTGACATTTTTGGGTGATTTATTTATAAAAATATCTTTGGAGAGAAAAGTATTGATTGTGGTTTCTCTTTTTGAGGAGTTGTTGATTTAATGCTTCAAGGTTTTCTAGTTTGAGATTTGTGATTAAACCTTATTTTATAAGCATTGTTGTTGAAACCATTAGTTGTGTGAAAACCTGAGTTAGGGTTTGAGAAGAACATGAGTATCATTATTATGTGAAGAATGTTTTATAAGAATTATTGTTGAAGCCAATTGATTATGCAAAGAACTTGAACTTGAGTTATAAAATAACATGAGTATCATTGTTATGTGAGATTTGTTGGTGATCACTATTGGAAATATTTTGAGTTGGTTGATACATGATTGGAATAGGGTTTGTGAAAAGGTTATTCCTTGAGGTGATTGGTTGAGTAGAGTTGATTAAGCCTAGTCAAGTGATTGTGTGAAGTGGTTCAAGTTCCATGAAACAAACTATTCTATATTTTGATTTGAGTTGAGATTGAGATTTGAGAATAGAACATATAGAGTCTTTAAAAATTCTCTTTATGCTTCTATGATATTGATTTGAGTTGAGATTGGGATTTGAGTATAGAACATATTGAGTCTCTAACAATTCTCTTTATGCTTCTATGATATTGATATTGAATTGAGGTATTGATTGAGAATTGAGTATAGAACATATTGAGTTTCTAACAATTCTCTTTATGATTCTATGAGATTGGACAAGTTCTATGTGAGCTTGTTAAACTGATTTGAGGTAAGTCTTTGAGAAGGCTTGTGGACTGATTTTTTGTAAGCTTTTGTTGAAGCTTGCTATACAGATTTGAGAAAGTCCTAGAGAGGACTTATTGAGCATATTTGGACAAGTCCTATAGATGACTTATTGAGCAAATTTGGACAAGTCCTAGAGAGGACATAGTGAGCATATTTGGACAAGTCCTAGAGAGGACTTGTTGAGCAGATTTGAGCAGCTTCTGTGTGGACCTATTAAGAAAATTTGAGCAGGTTTTGTGTGGACTTGTTGAGTAGATTTGATCAGGTTTTGTGTGGATTTTTCAAGCAAATTTAATTAGGTTCTGTGTGGACCTGTTGAATAGATTTGAGTAGGTTCTGTGTGGACCTATTGAGCAAATTTGAGCAAGTTTTGTGTGGACTCGTTGAGTAGATTTGAGAAGGTTCTGTGTGGACCTATTGAGAAGATTTGTGCTAGATCGAATGAACTATGTTTAGTGTAGATTTACGTGGACTTGTGCTATACTGAATGAACTGTATTTAGTGCAAGAGATTGAGTAGAGTTGTACTAGACAAAATAAATTATGTTTAGTACAAGAGATTGAGCAGAGTTGTGCTATACCATTTAGACTGTGTTTAGTACAGTATAGAGACAGATCTTTGGAGGTGAAAAAGTATAGAGGATAGAGTCTTAGTGGATAGAGATCCAGCAGCTAGGACAATTGAAGATAAATCTGAGGGAGGAGTCTTCAAGTGGAGAGAGATCCACAAGTTAGTACAGTAGAGAGATAAAGTATTCTAGAAGATAACTAGCCATAGTAGAAGGGGAAAGAGTTATCCTATGGAAGAGATCCAAAAACTTGATATTTAGGGTATCAACATCTCCTTTGGACAGAGGTCCATAAACATTGTAATTGGAAAGGATTCCCATGAGATTATTTGAGAAATATTTAGAAGAAATATTTTCTCTGTGGAGGTAGCCCACATTGGGTGAACCACATTAAAATTGGTGTCTCTATTGTGTGTGATGATTTGTGCATTGCTTTGGTTATTTCTATTAATACTGCCATTGATTATATTGATTAATACTATTTGGGAAATAAAAGTAAAAAGTGATCTTATACTGTTCACCCCCCTCTCAGTATAAGCTTGTGTTCTTCAATAAGATGTAGAAGTCCTCTATATTTTTATAATCTAAAATATTAGGCAGTGATTAAACCAAATACTATGAAGGAGATAGAGGAACAACTCAAGGTAATTTGACTAAGGCTCAAGGAAGTAGTTAATCATCAAAAGAGCTATACGGATTTTAAAAGTGCACTAAGGGAATTCTCTATGGGAGATAGAGTCTTCTTAAGGGTGAGACCTAAGAAAAGTTCCATAAAGGCAACTATGTTGCATACTCATTTTGTTGGTCCTTTTGAAATAATTGACAAGATTAGTCCAATAGCCTATCGGCTTTCCTTATTGCCCAACTTATCAAAAATCCATGACACTTTCCACATATATTTTCTTACAAAATATGTTAGTCATCCTTCTTATGTGTGGAATGTATCTAAATTGTATATGGTAGATTCCACAACTATTGAGGTGTGACCTATCAAGATTTTAGGTTTTCACTCTAAAAACCTAAGAAACTATACTTTAGATTAGTTTAAGGTCTAGTGGGACCTTTTATTGAGAATTTTGCTACTTGGAAAGGTGTTGATATCATGAGAAATCAATTCTCATTTTTTTTAATGAAACAATTTAATTTTAGAAAATGCAAGAGACTATGTTTAGTCCTAGGGAGAGTATGTAATGGCCCATATTAATAAGACTTTCCTTATTGTTTAATTTATGTACTGATGTATTTAAAATTAATTCATAATCCTATTTTATTCTATCAAGATGAGTTAATAGTTGTACTTTATGCTTACTTGAGTTGGATTATGTTATTTGTAGAAAATGGTACTATTGATAAATTTTTTAATTGTAGGATCAATGACTCTCATGAGTGGATTGGTGTGGGAAATCCACCAGAGTTAAGAGAAGTTTGAAATTTTAAATGATGGATTTTTTATTCTAACAACCCATAGGGGTAAAGCAATCATGTAGAAGCATTTGCATATGCATATGTGTGATTATAAGCATCATTTGGCAAGGAGTTTGTCATAAAATCAAAAAAACCCTCACTCCTTTGATTAGGGGTCTCTCGTAGGTGGTTGATAATCTTGTAGTTATCATGAGACCTCTTGCATAAAGAGTAGTATTGTTGTTCATTAATATTTATTCTTATAAAATGCATCTTACTTTAGGTAAGGACAGCTTTTAGCAAGATCCATTGTGTTAAATAGGTTCTTAATTTATCATTAGGATGCACTAATTCTTATATTTTGAATTTAATTAATAAATTATTTGGTAAGCAAAGTATTAATAGTAATGTTAGTATTATATGAGCTACAAGCTTCTCTGATTACTCTTCCCCCCCCCCCCATAAAAAAACAAGTACACACCCAAAAAAAAAATAAAATATTATTAATACTTAGAAATATTAAATATTAATTTTAGTGAATAATATCAACATTAGACAAGAGAAATTAGTGATAGTATTAATTAATACTATGAGTTGAGTAAATAATTTAAATACTAATACCTTAGCCTAAAAAGTATTAGTAAATCAATATTAACCATATTGAGTTAATATTTTATAAAGGACATATGTAATAAACAAATACTATTATAATAACAAAGTTCATGTTTCTAAATATTGTGAGAAGCACTACAAAGTAATTATAATATTATAACGTTCAAGAATCAAGAAGCTACCTCCCAAGTCTTCTTCTTTTCAATTATCTTGATCTTTCTCTTTCCTCTAGGGAATGCTATTTGTTTTTCTGCTTGCTATCAAGGTTTAGAGAGGAATGGATGGGAAAATTTGGAAAAGTGTGAAGAATTGGAGAACATGAAAAATTCAAGTTTGCTAATTGTTGAGGTAATCATTTATCCATTCAATAGTTTTACCCATTTTTTATAGTTTGAGTAATTCATGGAATTCTATCATCAATTCATTAAGAGTTACACTTCTAGAAGTTGAAAACATAAGCATGTCTTTCTTAATTTTTTGACTTTATGGATTGGGCTTTTACATTTTATCTTTTCTTTTGGTAATGACCTTGATACTCTATAGTGCCTCTCATTTTGCTTTTTTTATTTTCTCAATATTTGTATCATCCTCATGCATAGTCCATAAGATCAATAATTAGAATATGAGTTGAAGAAATAAAAAAGTATACACCAAAACCTATAGAATACAGAGCCCAGGATATTCCTAGATTCTCATTTTATGTTTTTAGATTTACCATAACGGATCAATCTATCTTCAATCACAACTAGAGTTATAACTTGGAATCGAATCACTATAATATAATTTGGTTAGTTTTGTTTACTTTATAAATTAGAATTATTCATCATGTGGTGAGAATATTTTGGTTAATTTTAATTCCTTTAAAAAATACTTGATGTCATCTAATCTATATTATATTCAATTCCTTGGATATTCGTATAACTACATCATTCTTATGAATACTGCTCCTTATGATCCTTATGAATGTGGGTTTATGTCTTGACTTTTATTTTAAATCTCTCTTGTGCTTTGTACGTGTTTTAAATAATAGAAATTTGGTCTAACAATATTGGAAATGCCACTCCCTTTTTATGGAAAACATTAGTCTACCTTTGAATCGAGGAACCCATTATGTTGGACCTTTGTATATATCTTTGAAAAAAATATATGATGTTAGATCTCTATAATCACCTATGGATAGGACATAGGAATCTTATATATAGAACAGATAGGCATCGTTTGCTTGAATAAATATTATTTTATTAATATTATCATTAATTAATAGTTTAATTAAGTCCTTTTAATTATTAGGGCTAAAATGTTTAAATGATATTGAAGAATTTTGTATTTATCATATCGATAATTAATGGTTTGTTTAATAAATGAATATTTATTAATTAACCGTGGGAAAAATATCAAGAAAATAGTTGGGTTTATTGAAAGAGCAATAAAACCCTATTTAAGAAAATGGTAAGATTTATTAGAGAAAATATTATGTTAGTAATAACTCTACATTTGAGAAATGAGAAATTATTATTTACTACTATACGAGGATTATTAAATTAATTTAAAGGAATAGATGTGTCTTGAGTAGCAAGAGAACCATAATAATGAGAAGTATGGACTTCTCTTGTTGTGGCTTATAAGTATTGAGATCTTGCCTTATTGTTGAATGATTTTATTTGCATGATGCATGTTAGGCTTGCATATTCATTCAAAGAGTTATCTTGATCCCTATACATATGATCAAAATCATGATGGAGAAAAGACCTATCAAGTAGAAGATATTGAAAAGAATATGAGACTAGTAATCACTATGTATTAATGTATTAAAATATAATGTTGTATTACATATGAGAAACGTTAATCGTGTCATGTATATAAGTTATTCTATGTAAATATTATGATGAGGAATTTGATACCTTTGTAAAATATTATTGATGATTGTCATGAATTTTATTATTATTTTTAAAAAGGTAAAAGAAGAATCATTGTTTCACTTCTATGTTAAGTTTCTTTGGAAACAATTTGTAGATAACAAGATAGAATATTTGTATTTATTAAAAATAATTATGAATTATAGGAGAAAATAATTAATTAAATGTGGTTACGATTTCTATATTTTTTATTTCCTTCCATTCAAATAATGAAGTACCTAACTTCTAATGTTATAATGAAATGAAGTGCTTAAATGTTTAGTCTTTATTATTAGAAAATGTTGTTATTAATATTGAAATTAGGTGATTTTTATTATATCATTTTATTTTTGTGAGATATAGGACCCTTGGATTGTTAGTGTTATATTAGTAATAGTTGAGTTGCATCCAATCATAGTTGAGTTGTCGGTAGACAAGTCAACTAGGTAAATTTTGGTAAAATTGTTTGACAAACCCTAGTGGTGAGGCTTAAGTGGACCTAGAGGTAAGGCTTGGGTGATACTAATAGTGAGGCTTATGATGGTCATTCATTCTAAATAAAATAGTATAGTGGTGTAACCTTATGGGTAGGCAAATGTGACCATGATCATTATCGGGTAAGTAATAATGGACTTAGCTTTAATAGGTATATGAAAACTAACTAATCACTAAGGCATTATGCCATAGTAATCCTACATAGATTCTAGCATGTAGGGTTATGGAATAGGTGTCACTTTTAAGTGATATGGTAAGGGAAGTGTAATCCTTTTGCCATGGTTAACTTATCTCATAAATGGAAGTGTAGAAAAATGGGGAGACCACTGATAGGATATTTTCTAATGGTGATGTTAGAAGAAGTGAATCCCAAGAATTACAATAATATGGCCACTCTTGTCCACTTAAGTATTTCTTTCTTGGGGAGAGCAGTTTCAATGTCGTTTGGTCAGTATTGCTTTGGCCCTTATTGTGACGACTTTAGTTTTCTATGCCACAGAGGAAGGTTCCAAGTGGCTTGGTGGCTTTGTGTTATGGGGTTAAGGGCAATGGCCGAGGCCAAAGACCGATGGCGAGTTTTCATGAATTGTTCGAGTTTTAGGAAAAGTAATTTTCAGCAAGTTAGGAAAAGGGTAGAGATTTCGCGTCAGGGTGAGCAAGAGAGGTTGAGTGTCATGTTTTTGTGACATATTGGAAAAAGGGATGCGATATCATGATATATCAAGCAATAATGGAAGAGAGACACAATTTCTAGACATATATATCAAGAAAGGAAAAGTTTCGCTATGTCATGACATGAGTGTGCCATGATTTCGTGACGTGGGAAAAGTGTCGCGATATCGTGACATGTCACGTTGTCGCGATCAAATGAGAACAAAAAAAGCATGAAGGAAAATGTGTCACGATATCACGACATGATGAGCATGAATGGAAGGATGTCATGATATCACAATATGTTGGTTGGAAGAAGTGTCGCGATATCGCGACATGTCGTGTTATCGCGCCCAAAAAAGAAGAGTAAGAGCAAGTGGAAAAAGTGTCACGTGAAGAACACAAGCTTATACTGAGAGGGGGGGTGAACAGTATAAGACCTCTTTTTACTTTTTCCTTTATATTACAAAATAGTAAAGCAATATACCCACAGCAATATCAAAACAATGCACAATATCATCCACAAAGTGACACCAATTTTTACGTGGTTCACCCAGAATGGTCGGGCTACGTCCACAAAACTTTTCTCTAAAAGTTATCTCAAAGTTCTTTGGGAATCCTTCCCAATTACAATGTTTATGAGCCTCGGCCCAAAGGAGATACCTTCCCCCAAACAGAATTTATGAGCCTCTGGCTCAAAGGAGATACCTTCCCCCAATCTGAATTTATGAGCCTCTCGCTCAAAGGAGATACCTTCCCCTCTCGCTCTGGAAATGATCCCTCGGAAGATCAACTGTCTCTACCTCTTGCCAAGCACGTGGAACTCCTTTCCACCGAAGACCTCCTGTCCTCAATGCTTAGCCTAAGAGACCTCTCGCCTTCTATGATCACGTCCACAGCAGCTCAGCAACCTGTACCAAACACAGTCAGTCGGTCTAGCACAAGTCTTCCTCTATCTGTCAGATCTGTCCAACACTTGAACAGATCAATCCTCTGCACACAAGCCTTCTCAAAGACTTGCCAAATCTGTCCTCAGGTTCTTCTCAAAGAACCAATGCACCTCTGTCCTTAAGCAGCAGCACTCCGCATTCATCTTTGCCCTTGTGCTCTCTACGCCCTCTGCTCTCTTTGCGCAATCACAGCCGCACTTGATCGAACTTCAACCTTTGCACCTCTACGCAATCACAGCGGCACCGTCTTCGCACACTCTGCTTCCTTTGCGATCTTTCACACTTGGAATGATTCGACGAAATGCACTCTGCACACTACGATCGAATTTTGCACTCTGCTCTCGATGATCGAACTTCTTGCTCTGCGCACTATCTACGAACGTCGCACTTCAACAACACATTCATCACACTTCAACTCTCCAAACAACCCTCCTTTTATAACAGAATTTTCATGATGAAAACTTTAATCTTAGTCGGTTGTTATACCAAAAACAAACCCTAATCTTCGTCGGTTGCAAGCCCTAATCTTCGTCGGCTAAAATTTGACTTTGTCGGCTTCACTGCCTCTGTAACTCTTCTGTAGCTTCTACCGTGAAACTACAACATGTCGCGATATCGCGACACCTTTGCAACCGTACACTTTCTTTTGGCTTTTGTCACGATATCGCGACACTTCAGCCTTTGACGACTTCAACTAAGCTCTTGTCGCGATATCGTGACACTTTTGTCTTTGTCAGCATCAACTTTGCTTTTGTCACGATATCGCGACACTTCTCCCTTCGTCGACCTCCTTTCTGCTTTTGTCACGAAATCGTGACACTTCTGCCTCTGTAGACTTCGTCTTCACTTCTATCGTGATATCGTGACACTTCTGTCTTCATAGCCTTCCTCTCTGCTTTTGTCATGAAATCATGACACTTTTGCTTCCTTAGACTTCCTTTTTGTTTTTGTCATGAAATCATGACACTTTCTCCAACCGAACGCTGCCATCTCGATCTGTCATGAAATCGTGACACTTTCTGCATCTGTTTGCTTTCTCTTCAACCTTCACAAATCATACCTATCAACTTTCCTTTCTTTGCAACCTTCACAAAATCGTGATGCTTTCAGCTTCCGTACGTCTTCTTTGCAACCTATCACGAAATCATGATGCTTCTCATTTCAGACTCTTCCCTTTGCTGCATGTCACGAAATCGTGACAGTTCTCACTTCGAGTTCTGTAGCATGTCGCGAAATCGTGACACTTTATCTTGCTTCCACTTTGTCTTCTGACTTGTCGCGAAATCGTGACACTTTTTCTCCTTAGCGCTTTTCTTTTCTTCGGGTCACGAAAACCCGACATGTCACGATATCGCGACACTTTTTCTCCCAGACTCTCTCTCTGCATTATGTCACGAAATCGTGACACTTTTTCTTTCGGACTCTCTCTCCTGCAACATGTCACGAAATCGTGACACTTTTTCGTCCGTTCAACCTTCCTTGCAATATGTCACGAAATCATGACATTTTTGACTCCGAACATTCTCTCTCCTCTTTGAGTCGCGAAACGCGACATGTCGCGATATCGCGACACTTTTCTAACTTGCTTTCTCTCTCCCACAAAAACTCCGACATGTCGCGATATCGCGACACTTTTCCAACTTGCTTTCTTTCGAACTCGACTCGTCATGCCGTAACCTTCATCAAAACAAATTATTTTACATCAAATCAAATTCCTTCAAAAGCTTCTTGACATCAATGACAACTTATACACTTGAGCAAAGGCAATGTACCCAAAGTACCCAAAATTGCCAACAATCTCCCCCTTTGTCATTGATGGCAAACCTTTATTGAAAACACGTCTCAAGAGCCAAAACTGAAACCAACTGTGCTAACAACCGAGAAACTGTGCCCACAACCGAGAATCTTCCTTTGAAGTTTTGCTCCCCCCGACTTGAAGCTTTCCTCTTCACTTGAAGCTCTCCCCCTTACTCATATCTCTCCCCCTTTGTCATCAATGGCAAAGGGTCACCTTTGGGGCTCGGGACTAAGAATGAGCCTCTTAGCTTAGTCCCTCCCCCACCTCCCGATGAGGTGATTAATTTTGGGGTGGGAGTAAAACTCCCATTAGGCACTGATCATCATCAGCGTCTATAACTTCCTTGTCGGGCCTTCTCTTGAACTCTTTGTCCATATTCCTGTTCTTGTCACTGTTCTTGTTCTTGTTCTCATCCCTGTTCTTATCCATGCCTTGATCCTTGGACCTGTTCATGCCACTGTTCCTGTTCCTGTATCCTGGAATTTCAGCTCTACACTGTCTGATTGTGTGACCTTCATTGTTGCACTTATAACAAGTGACAATGTTATTTCTTTTAGGTATACCTGATCTTTGAATCCACCAGTTCTGACCAAACCTATCTTGACCAAACCTGTTTTGATCAAACCTGTTCTTGTTATTTGCCTTGCAATAAATTGCCTTATGCCCAAACTATTGACAAGAGTAGCAATACCCTTGAAAGAAACTAGCACTTCTGAAACTGTCATTTACCTTCTTCACTTGAGCCATGCAATGTGAAGCCATGTGACCAAACCTGTGACACGCAAAACATCTGCCATGAAATTTTCCTTTATTCGACCTCTTGGGTCCTGAAAACTTCTTCTTCTCATTCTGAATTCTGTTTTCTATTTCTGCGCATCTATCATTCAAGGACTCATGATCTGAAATACTTTCCTCATCAGAACTCTCTTCCTTTTGGAATCTCTTACTAGATTCCCCAACCTGTTCCTTGCGTTTCTTACCAAAACCAAGACCTGTTTTATCTGTTGTCTTTCTTTGACCTTTGATGAGAGATTTAACCCTTTTGGAGCTATCTTGAAACCTGTAAAGCTTATCCTTGTACTCTTTAGTTTCTTCTTTCAAAGAAGCCATTTTCTGTTCTAACTCACTATACTCAAGAACCTTAGACTCTAACTCATCCTTGAGTTCTTGCGTCTTAGCTATAGAGAAATCAAGATTTTCTATAAGATCATCTCTCTCCATACAACATTCATCTAACTTATCCTTGAGTCTAGCATTCTTCTTTCTTTCCTTTTTCAAAGCACTAAGAGCACTACTAAGTTCACTTTCATGATCCTTTATTTGTTTGCTTTCCGAATCATCAAAGCCTTTTTCAGATTTCTTATCACTAGAGGTGCTACCTTTTTCAAAAACCATACATGCATCTTCCTTATAGTTTTCTGAAGCATCCTCATACATACTAGAAACCAAATCATTATTTGTACAATCATCCTCAAGGTGACCAAAATTTCCACATCTAAGACATTTCATGATAATGAATCTATGTTTCGGTTCTTCCTCTTTTTTTGATATGAACAACATCTCATTTTCATTATCACTTGAAGAACTTTCACTATCACTACTAGAACACTTACTTGCTTTGTCTAGGTAGAAACTCTTCTTGTGCTTGTGAGAATACCTCTTTCCTTGATTGTTGTGCTCATCTTTGTTCTTTCCTGTGATGCTTGTGCTTTTCAGAATCCTTGCTCTTAGAATCCTGTTTATCTTCATCACTTTCATTCTTGGGAACAAGATAGTTAGTAGCATAATGACCAAACTTTCCACAATTGAAACATCTTATATTTTTCATGCTTTTGTGCTTTCTAGAGAACTTGCCTTTCTTGTTGTAATATGCCTCTTCATCACTAGAAGACTCATCACTCTCTTGAAGTTGTTTACCCTTGGATTTCTTGGTAGCCTTGAAAGTTGCCTCTTTCTTGACGTCAACCTTCACTTGAGTTCTCAACTCAAATGCTGCAAGTATACTATGGAGCTCATCCTTTTTCAACTTATCCAAATCTTTAGCTTCCTCAATAGCAGAAATATTTTCACTAAATCTATTAGGAAGAGATCTTAAAATCTTATCACAAACATCATTTTCAGCAAGCTCAAGACCTAAGTCTTTCATGGAGTTAACAACCTCATCCATACGAAGCATGTAGTCACTAATATTTTCATCATCATTCATCTTGAGTTGTTCAAACATACCTTTGAAGTGTCTCAACTTGGCCTTTCTGACATTTGTATCACCCGTATGAACCACCTGTAATTGTTTCCACATTTCACTAGTTGTCTTGCAGTGAATCACTTTGGTGAGATCTACTTTCTGTAAGCCTTTCAAGATTGCATTCATTGCTTTTGAATTGCTGTGATGTAGGAGCCTTTCTTCTTTAGTATTTGGACCATGTACAGGAATAGTGTACTCATCTTCAATTACTTCCCATACCTCATTACCAAGTGCCATTAGATGAACCTTCATCCTTGCACTCCAAAGACCAAAATCTGACCCATCAAGAATAGGTGCTGCATTGCCACTTGAATAATCCATTGTGTTCTTTACTAGCTTTTCCTTCAAGCTGTTAAACTTTTCGAAGGCACCCGCTCTCGATACCAATTGAAGAACAAAAGCTTATCCTAAGAGGGGGGGTGAAAAGTATAAGACCTCTTTTTACTTTTTCCTTTATATTACAAAATAGTAAAGCAATATACCCACAACAATATCAAAACAATGCACAATATCATCCACAAAGTGACACAAAACTTTTCTCTAAAAGTTATCTCAAAGTTCTTTGGGAATCCTTCCCAATTACAATGTTTATGAGCCTCGGCCCAAAGGAGATACCTTCCCCAAAAAAATTTATGAGCCTCTCTCAAAGGAGATACCTTCCCCCAATCTAAATTTATGAGCCTCTGCTCAAAGGAGATACCTTCCCCTCTGCTCTGGAAATGATCCCTCAGAAGATCAACTGTCTCTACCTCTTGCCAAGCATGTGGAACTCCTTTCCACCGAAGACCTCCTATCCTCAATGCTTAGCCTAAGAGACCTCTGCCTTCTATGATCATGTCCACAGCAGCTCAGCAACCTGTACCAAACATAGTCAGTCGGTCTAGCACAAGTCTTCCTCTGTCTGTCAGATCTGTCCAACACTTGAACAGATCAATCCTCTGCACACAAGCCTTCTCAAAGACTTGCCAAATCTATCCTCAGGTTCTTCTCAAAGAACCAATGCACCTCTGTCCTCAAGCAGCAGCACTCCGCATTCATCTTTGCCCTTGTGCTCTCTATGCCCTCTGCTCTCTTTGTGCAATCACAGCCGCACTTGATCGAACTTCAACCTTTGCACCTCTACGCAATCACAACGGCACCGTCTTCGCACACTCTGCTTCCTTTGCGATCTTTCACACTTAGAATGATTCGACGAAATGCACTCTGCACACTACGATCAAATTTTGCACTCTGCTCTCGATGATCGAACTTCTTGCTCTACGCACTATCTGCGAACGTCGCACTACAACAACACATTCATCACACTTCAACTCTCCAAACAGCCCTCCTTTTATAACAAAATTTTCATGATGAAAACTTTAATCTTAGTCGATTGTTATAACAAAAACAAACCCTAATCTACATCGACTGCAAGCCCTAATCTTTGTCGGCTAAAATTTAACTTTGTCGGCTTCACTGCCTCTGTAACTCTTCTGTAGCTTCTGTCGTGAAACTACAACATGTCACGATATCATGACACCTTTGCAACCATACACTTTCTTTTGGCTTTTGTCATGATATCGTGACACTTCAGCCTTTGACGACTTCAACTAAGCTCTTGTCGCGATATCATGACACTTTTGTCTTTGTCAGCATCAACTTTGCTTTTGTCATGATATCGTGACACTTCTCCCTTCGTCGACCTCCTTTCTGCTTTTGTCATGAAATCGTGACACTTCTGCCTCTATAGACTTCGACTTCACTTCTGTCATGATATCGTGACACTTCTATCTTCATAGCCTTCCTCTCTACTTTTGTCATGAAATCATGACACTTTTGCTTCCTTAGACTTCCTTTTTGTTTTTGTCATGAAATCGTGACACTTTCTCCAACCGAACGCTGCCATCTCGATCTGTCATGAAATCGTGACACTTTCTGCATCTGTTTGCTTTCTCTTCAACCTATCATAAAATCATGACGCTATCAACTTTTCGTATGCTTTCTTTGCAACCTGTCGCGAAATCGTGACGCTTTCAGCTTTCGTACGTCTTCTTTGCAACCTGTCACGAAATCGTGACGCTTCTCACTTCAAGTTCTGTAGCATGTCACGAAATCGTGACACTTTATCTTGCTTCCACTTTGTCTTCTGACTTGTCACGAAATCGTGACACTTTTTCTCCTTAGCGCTTTTCTTTTCTTCGGGTTAAAACCCGACATGTCGCGATATCGTGACACTTTTTCTCCCGGACTCTCTCTCCTGCATTATGTCACGAAATCGTGACACTTTTTCTTTCGGACTCTCTCTCCCTGCAACATGTCACGAAATCGTGACACTTTTTCGTCCGTTCAACCTTCCTTGCAATATGTCACGAAATCATGACATTTCTGACTCCGAACATTCTCTCTCCTCTTTGAGTCACGAAACTGCGACATGTCGCGATATCGTGACACTTTTCTAACTTGCTTTCTCTCTCGCTTAAGTCGCGAAAATGCGACATGTCGCGATATCGCGACACTTTTCCAACTTACTTTCTTTCGAACCTGTCATGCCGTAACCTTCATCAAAACAAATTATTTTACATCAAATCAAATTCCTTCAAAAGCTTCTTGACATCAATGACAACTTATACACTTGAGCAAAGGCAATGTACCCAAAGTACCCAAAATTGCCAACATCGCGATATCGCGACATGTTTTTTTTTGTGACTAAGAGAAGAGAAAGATCAAGAAATAAAAAGTGTCGTGATATCATGACATGTCATGTTATTGTGGCCAAAAGAGAAGACTAAGAACAAGAAGGAAAAGTGGCACGATTTTGCGACAAGTCGCAGTCTCATGACCAAAAAAGAAGTGAAAGAGAAGGAA
This sequence comes from Wollemia nobilis, assembly GCA_028583015.1. Lineage (NCBI taxonomy): Eukaryota > Viridiplantae > Streptophyta > Pinopsida > Araucariales > Araucariaceae > Wollemia > Wollemia nobilis. The sequence goes on from JAQPPZ010016564.1 coordinate 1,801,712, forward strand.
GGAAAAAGTGTCGAGATTTCATGACATGTTAGAAAAAGCATCGCGATATCATGACATGTAAATAATGTTGCAATATCATGACATGTCACATTCTCGCAACCAAACAATATGAGAAAGAGCAAGTGGAAAATGTGTCACGATATATCGACATGATGTTTTTTTGCGACTAAAAGAGAAAAGGAAAAGTGTCACGATGTTGCAACATGTCCTCTTATCACATTCAAAAGATAAGACTAAGGGCAAGAAGGAAAAGTGGTGCGATATCACGACATGCAGCTGTGTCGCGACCAAAAAAGAAGTGAAAGAGAAGGAAGGAAAAAGTGTCATGATTTTGCGACATGTTAGAAAAAGTGTCACGATATCACGACATGGAAAATGTGTCACGATATCGTGACATGTCTTATCACAGTCAAAAGAGAATTCTAAGGGCAAGAAAGGACAGTGGCGTGATATCGCGACATGTATTCTCATGACTAGTAGGAGGGAAAAGTGTCGCGATATCGTGACATGTCGTATTTTCGTGACCAAAAGAGAAGAGAAAGTATGGGAAGGAAAAGTGTCACGATTTCGTGACATGTCATTTTTTCATGATGAAAAGAGAAAAGAAAGAGGAGGAAGGAGAAGTGTCGCGATATCGCGACATGTCGCAGTTTCACGACCAAAAGAAAAGAGAAAGTGTTAGAAGGCGGAGTTGTCGACCGCCTTTGTTCCAAGGTGTGGGTAAATTTTTGTAAGGGTATTGCTCTTTGTTGGCTTTGTGTCCTCAGTAGAGGGCTAAACAGACTGTCCCTTTTGAGTTCTTGTCCCGTTTTAGCATTATGCTATTGTTGTAATAGGTTTTGGGTCAACCTGTAAAACCGGGTTGTAATGAATATGTCCCTTAATTACCAAAAAAAATAGTATTTCTTTTTTTTATTATTTGTGGAAAACATCCCAAAAGGGATGCCACTTTCGGGTAAGACCCAAGGAGGCAGGGGTATCCATTCCACCAAAAATGCCCAGGACTCGGACCTGGCCTACCACCTTTGACATACTCAAGGAGCAAACAAACACACAAAACCAATTTAAAAATAAGTAAATAACAACAAAAATAATAAAATAAAATAAAAAACATGCTCCTTGAGTGTGTCAAAAACAAAAGCACAACCAAACACGCACAATAAGATAAAAGAAACCACAACACAAACCACATAGAAAAACACAAGAACCACATAACAAAACACAAACAAGACAAAAACAACAGAACACTACAAAGACATAACCCAAAAAAAACATGAAAAATAAACACAACCAAAACCTAAAAATAAAAATAAAATAAAATAAAAATAAAAAACAACCAACAACAGACAATAAACAAAAACAAAAAACATAGAAAACACTCACACATAAAAACACGAAATAACACAAACAAAGAGAAACCCAAGAACAAGAACGAAAAAAACACAAGAACAATAACAAAAAACATAAAAAAAAAAACAACAAAAACACAAGAACAACAAAAACAACACAAAGAACACAAAAACAAAACAAAACAAAAGAACCCACCCACCTTAAAAAACTAAACAAAAAAAACAAAAAAAAAAAAGAAAAAAAAATTGAACATAACAATGACCTATCTAGACCAGAAGACTATTAAGGCAAGAATCAACAGAGGAAACAAAATAAAGAATAGAATGAGCTAGGGAACTAAAAAAAACTGAATGAACCAAAGAGAAGCAAAAAAAAAAAGCAAGAAGAAACTAGGTACCTTCAAAACTGGAGCCATCCAAAGAAATGATAGAAAGAAGAGCTTCCCTAATTTGAGAAGCCCACCATATAGGAGGGTGGCCATAACAAGTAAGATCACCTTTGTCCAAAGCCCAATTAGCTAAAGCATCAACACTCTTGTTTTGATCTCTGACCACATGATTGTAATCAACTTTCAAAAATCCCATCTGGATTAATTGAATCTTCTCAATAATTCTTTTTATTCTCCAATCCACCTTATGATTCTTAGAAGGAGTCTTCAAGAGATTAATCATAAGTTGAGAGTCAGACTCAACTAACACCTTTTCCCATCCAACCTTAGTAGCCTCCTGAAGGCCTCTGAGGATACCATACCCCTCAGCAAGGTTATTGGAAAGAATACCCAAATTCTCAGCAAAAGTAAAAACCAGGGAGCCATCTGAAAGTCTACCAATTCCTCCCACACTGGCTTTTCCAGGGTTCCCTCTAGAGGCTCCATCAGTATTGACTTTTCCAAAATCCTTAGGAGGAGGTTGCCAATTTCTTGTCCTATCCATCTTACTAATACTCACATTCCCTTTAAGTTGGTTGCCCTTAGAAGATTTAATCTTCAATATTTGCATCACTTGATCCCATCTTTGGTGGGAGTTTTGGGGGTGATTAAGGAGTTGATGGACTGATTCAACTAAGTTGGCTATGGTCTTTTGCCAAATATAGTGAATATCCTTCCTATCTTGATTAAAAATTTGGTTGTTCCTTTCATTCCAAATATTCCAAAGAAGAATGGTAGAACCCATCCAAACTAACTGCCTAATAAAATGATCAACACCCTCTTGATTAGGCCAATCCCTCCAAAGCTGTTCAAAAGTAAAAAAATTGGACCACTTGTAAGCCAAGTAAAGTGGCCATTCTCCTCCATAGCTCAGAGGCTAAAGTACACTCAATAAAAATATGGTTGAGATTTTCTACATTCTCTTCACACATTTCACATCTAAAAGGGCCATGAAAACCACGCTTCATAAGTTGCTCACCAAGAAGCACCCTACGATGCAATAAAAGCCAATTAAAGAACCTCACCTTAGGCCAGAGCTTTTGAGCCCACAATCGAGAAAATATGTCAGAAGAATGGTTGGGATTATTATGGCATAAGGTCAAATAACCTTGAGCAACTGAATACTCACCCTTAGTAGTGTTGTTCCATCCAAAACAATCTTTTTCATGGGACCAAGAGAGGGATCTCATATGAAGGATGCCTTGGATATCTTGTCTTTGCCTTTCTGGGATTTGAATAGGCCAGTCCTCAATAGGGATCCAATATCTACCAACCTTTGAATTACCAGTATGGTACCGATAGTAATTAGCCACCTTTATCCAATTAGCTCGGTGAAGCTCCTCCATCCAAGGCCTCCAATCGAGAAACTGAGTTATCAAAGGCTTGTGACCATCCCAAGAATCTATCCAAAAATTTACCTGTTGACCATTATGAATGATCCAAAATAATTTTTTCTTTATCAAATCCTCACCAGTCTTAAGAACTGCTAAAATGGGAGAACCTTTGGTAGGAAGTTGATAGCGAACAAGGTCTTCAGGACTTTTGTTCTCAACATATTTAGCACGGAGATTATTGGCCCAAAGAGCATTGGGGTTATGCAACATCCTCCAATATAATTTAGCAGCTAAAGCTTTGTTGTTATTAATAGAAGACCAGAATCCTAACCCCCTTCACTCTTAGGAAGACATAAAGTATCCCATTTCACCAAGGCCCATTTTCTTTTCTCCTTAGTACCACTCCAAAGGAAACGATGACTGATTTGATCCAATTCTCGAAGAACAACCTTTGGGATATTCAAAATGGAAGAAACATAAATAGGAATAGCTTGAAGGACTGATTTTACCAAGGTGATTCTACCCCTAGAAGAAAGCCACTTGTTGGTCCACTTTCCAATTTTCTTCTTGACTTTGTCCAACAACCAATTCCAATATTTATTTTTCTGCCTTTGAATATTTATGGGAATACCTAAATAAGTGATTGGAAGAGAGGTCTTCTTATATCTTAATTTATCCAAGACCATGGATTCTCGTCTAGCAGAGTAGTGAAAGAAAATAACTTTAGATTTGTCTTCATTGATCAACTGCCCAAGTAGCCTTAGAAAAATAGCTAATGATTTGCTTAATATTAGAAGCTTCCTTAACCGTAGCTTTACCTAAAAGAGTAGAGTCATCCACAAATTGAAGATGAGAGATAGGTCTAGCTCCATGAGCAATGGTAACTCCCTCAAGGGTTTTGTTTTCCCTCTTTTTGGTTATAGTCCTACCCAAGCATTCAACAAGAATGATGAATAAATAAGGGGATAGCGGGTCACCTTGCCTAATACCTCTGGAAGCTGGGAATGACTGAGAAGGCCTGCCATTGATAAGAACTAAGTAGGAAACTGAAGAGATACATCCCATAATCCAATCCATCCAATCCTTAGAGAAACCAAATTGCCTCAAAACTTTGATAAGGAAGTGCCAATCCACTCTGTCATAAGCTTTGGATAAGTCTAACCGAATGAACATGGAAGGAGATTTTTGCATATCCATGGAATGGATGGCTTCCTGAGCAAGAACTATCTCATCTACTATTTGACGTCCTTCCACATAACCCCCTTGCTCTGGGGAAATAATCTTATGCAAAAGAGGCTTCAACCTTTCTGCCATGATTTTAGTAATGATTTTGAGAAGAACATTACATAAAGCAATAGGTCTAAAAGCTGAGATATGATCAACCTCTTGAGCTTTTGGAACAAGAGTAATATAAGTTTTATTGATAACCTTCAAAATTTCTTTGGCTTTCCTGGCTTCTTCCACCACCTCTAATAAATCAACATGAAGGATATCCCAAAACTCTTGGTAGAACTCAATGGGAAAACCATCAGGACCTGGGGTTTCCCTTTTTGCATTTTAAAAACTACTTGTTGAAGCTCATTGATAGTAACAGGAGCAGTCAAAATAGAGTTCTCCTCAGAAGTGATAAGAGAAGGGATTGCTTGAAGAACATTTTGTTGTGAAGTTGAGTCAAGAGGAGTAGCAACAAAAATATTGGAAAAGTAATCAACAACAATAGAGTTCATGCCATCCCAAGTATAAACAACATCTCCAGAATCTGATTTTAAGGAAGAAATAAAGTTGTGAGATCTTTGAGCTAGAAGATATTTGTGGAAGAAATTTGTGTTTCGATCTCCTTCTTTGAGCCATTGAATTCTAGATTTTTGCTTCCATAAGATTTCTTCTCTTTTTTCCCATTCCTCTAACTGAGTTGTGAGTTTAATTTCATCTGCACTTCTCTTCTCTGTGAGGCCATCTAAATGGATTTTCTTATTCAAATTTTCAATATGAGCAATAACTTCATGTTTTTTTTATGAACATCCCCAAACTCTTTCCAGCTTCCAAGTCTTGATTTTGGATTTAATGTATTGCAGTCTTTTGGCAAAATAGAACATCTTAGTCCCATGCCTAGGTTTACCTTCCTTCCACCATTGTTGCACATGAGGTCTGAAGGAAATGTCTCTAAGCCACATTAATTGAAAACAAAAAGGAGAGAAACTCACATTGGTTTTCCACATTTCCACCATGACTAGGCCAATGATCCGAACCAACATTATTAAGAGTCTTCACTTTAGGAATGTGACCATGGATTAAGAAATTTTCAGAGAGCAAAAACCTATCCAATCTCTCCATTATACAAGCTAAGCCTTGCCTTCTGTTAGACCAAGTCATAAGGCCATTATCTCGGTTGGATATCCACAAGATGGAGGTTTGCAATATATTCGCTCATGAGGTCGGTGCTTTTGTCCAAATTTCTATTTCCCCCCATTTTCTCATCCAGAGAGAGGATGGTATTGAAATCTCCTCCGATCAAGATCCAAGCTTTAGGAAAATGAGAGATAATATGAGTAATATCCTTCCACTATCTTCTTTTTTCCTCCAAAGAAGTCGGAGCATAAACAAGTAATGCAGAGCATAATTTGGTTGGAATGTCTACTTTGAATAGCTATAGCCAACAAACCCCAACTGCCAACCATATGGTGAATAACTACCTCTTTTGGGTCCCAAAGACAAGCAATGCCACCAGAAGTCCCTTGGGAACTGAGGGAAACCACTTTTCCAACTGGCCAAATTTTATCGGCAATTGAGTCCATATCCTCCATTGACATCTTTGTTTCTTGAAGGAAAACAAGATGTGGATGATTTATCTGAATCATTCTTCTAATTTCATTTTGTTTTGAAAGACTCCCTTTGAGTCCTCTAATATTCCAAGTGATGATCTTCATTAATACCAGGGCTAAAAAAGTTGGGAAGGGCATTAATCTTACCTTCCTCTACAAGCTTTTCACCTTCTTTTACCATATGATATTGATTGGTCTTGCGACCTACTTTTTGATTAGAATCCATCTTCATTTTTTTTTCCCTGTTTCTTGACTTATTCCAATTGAATCTGAGATGGCTTCTAACCTTGAAGAATGCTCGTACACAACCAAAATTTTACTAGATGGTTCAACGGAGTCTATATTGGGACCTCATATTATTTGAAGTTTTGACATTTGAAAGATTGTTTTTCTTGTGTAAATTTTCTCCTTTTTTTCTATTGAAAACCTTTGATTTGTTGGTTTGTCTTCGAGTTCTTCCCTTCATATTTAAATTGTGTTTCTAAGATTTCAGTTTCCATTATTTCCTCTTCCTCACTTGGGACATCATTTGTGGAAAGGATTTCAAACATATTAGCAGATGACTTTGATTGATCCTTCATAACTGGTTTTTTTGAGTGTTCTTCTTCTTAGGTATTTGGAAACCTGCTGAGTTTATATCTTCTTTCTTTTGATCAGGAATTTTATTTGGGCAAGCACTGGCCAAATGACCATATTCATGGCAAATTCTACAACGAAAAGGAATGTTCTCATAGTCCACTACTTGCTCCCAAGTGTCTTCCCCAAATTGTAATGTGATATTTTTAGGTAGGGGTTTGTCAAAATCCATTAAAACACAAATCCGAGCATAAATAATATGTTCAAAATTTTGAGTACAATCAACAGATATCATAAAAGTTCCTAAAGAGTTTCCAATTGAAGAAAAAATAGTAGGATTCCAAAATTCAATAGGGAGGCCAAAGAGTCTAACCCACACGGGAGCTATAGAAGGCATCTCTTCTTCGGCTTTAAATTTAGTATGCCAGGGCTTCATGAAAAGCCCTGCCCTTCCAAAAAACCAAGGACCCCCTTGAAAAGTTTTCTCTCTATCTTCATTATTAGCAAATAAAACAAGAAAATAACCATTTGGATAAATAGAGATTTGTAACTCACCTTTAGTTTTCCAGCTTTTTGCAGCCCAGACTTTGAAAGCAGATAGACTCGGACGAAAACCCATGAACCGACAAATTAGTCCTCTTTTTTCCAAATCTTCAATGCCAGTCTGAATGTTACCCATATCAAGCTTAACAATAGGAGTTCCATCAGTTGCTTTAAGACATCCTGACTCTGTTTTCCTTGGATCAATCTTAGGCATTCTTAGAGGTTTATGGGAAGCCCTAAGATTGATATTAGCATTGGGCTGAGGCTGTCCACCATGAAGGGCATCCCTAAAATTCATTTTTGGGGCTGAGTCTTTGAAATTCTTACCCTTGACAGGGGTTTTCATAGTAGAATTATTTTGTGGGTGCACCTTAGCACCAGATTCACTTGAGATATGAGCCATTTTTTTATCAACTACTTGAAACTTGTTTCATGATCTCTTTAATCCTTGCCCTAGACGTCGTGGAAAGGTATGGTTTTCACTTTTCTTTTGTGCAACAAATTGGAAGCCGTTGTCACTCAAGTTCATAGTATGATCTATTGAAAGACAAATTTCTAACCCATCTTGGATCCCCTGCAACATTTCCTGCTAAAATATTGAGCATAAACCACAAAAATATTGGCCTCTAGGGCCCGAAGGCCCTAAAAACCAACCTCTGGAGCTGCTTGCACTCAACCCAGATGAAACCCTCACATAGCCGCTTGCCAAATATCTCGTTCACACATAGGGATGCGCTAGGATCTGTGTTGCTCCAAATGATATGAAAATTTGTGGAGACGTTCTAGGGTTTTTCAGGCATCTACCCTCAAAATTTTAGCTCAATCCGAGTCCGGATGAGTGAGATATGGCCGAAACGAGTTCGATAGTTTGGGCAGTCCTACGAAAAACTTCCCTCCCACTATCCTCTAATTTTTTCTAATTACTTGCTAATTACTTCAATTTCTTCTAATTTTCCTTTAATATTTCTCTGTCCACTTAAGTATTGACTACAATGATAGTGAAATCAAGATGGTTATGCTTTAACACTATCAATTTATTGGGTCTTACTAGTGAGTTAATTAATTCTTTTAGAAAAAGAAAAAAAATTAGCTCTCTCCCTTGGATTGAGAAATATGGTCATTACATTTGTCATTATCAAGAGTTAATAAAATATATTTCTCATATGAGAAATATGAAGAGTCATATTTCATGAAATAATGAAGAGTCTAAGAAGAGGAATTTTTTGTTGAAGTTGAAATGTTAAGATTCATTGTAAAGGCTATATGTAGAGCAAGCTTATGAGTTTTATGTAATGAAAATTGCAATACTACATTATTACTAGAATACTAAGATTATTATCTATGAAACATAGCATGTGAGTTTGATAACATGTGGATGTTTTTTTGTGAGAATCTATTGTGAATTTAATCTTGATATATTGTGATACAAATTGATTATATGCTATCAGTGGTATCAGAGCCACATGAGAAGAGAGAAAGAAGTTAATTTGAAAGAAATTGGTCTTTTGAGAAGATTCACATTGATAGGAATCAAAGGCATAGTTAAGTTGCTTGAGCTATAAATAAGTTTGAATGAGAAGCAATTTAATTTGATGTTGAAATATTTTAGTATGACTTATAAATGAATAAGTATTGAGAATGAGTAGAGGTGAAAATAATTGTTTGAAAATAAAATATAAAAAGAAGAATATTTTAAGTTATAACGTGCAGGGCATAGTGGTATAGAAATCTTGTAATGCATGAAGAAGGAGTTGAATTTCCATTGGTAAAGTGTTGACACAACCTTGGAAGAGAGAAAGAGGACAAATATGTCTTAGTAAGATAAGCATGTTGTAGTGCCATGAGTGCCCTCAAATAAAAGAGTGCAAATAGAAACACTTTGGAGAAAAGTGTGTAGAAGAAACTAGTGCTTGGAGATAGAGATATCTAGAGAAAATATTGGAAGGCATTGAAAGAAAGCATTTGAATATAAAACCTTGGTGAGCAAAATTGTGCCTTAAAGAGTTGTATAAAGAAAATAATTGGGCTATAGGAATAATGTAAGAGATAGTAGAAATAACACCCTCAAATGTAATATCTAGATTCACCTAAAATTGAAACTTATATTAAGAACAAAGAGAGAAAACTTAATGACATTTAGAGAAGAAATTAAAGCATGTTATAAGGTAAAGTGGCCTTATATATATATATATATATATATATATATATATATATATATATATATATATATATATATATATATATATATATATATATATATATATATATATATATATAATTCCCATGAACATATATTGGAGGATTGAAGTGTGAAAAATAAATTTTAAGGATAAAATTTTGATATTTTAAAGGGAATATTTTATTTAAAAAGGGAGAAATTTGAATAAGGAAAAATATTAAGAAAGGAAAATAAAATTGTTGAAAAATAAGACATTGTCTATACTAAAGTAGGGAGACAAAAGACATTCTACTTGTTTTGAAGAAAGAAAGTTTGATCATAGATATTGCTAGTGAGAAATTTGCTAGAAACACAACATGGAAATTAAATAAAGAAAGAAAATAAAAAGAGAAACATACATTCATTATATAGATAGTAAAAAAATGTTGAAATCCCTAAAATCCTACAAATTATAAACAATAGAGAATGATGAAAAATAAAAAAATATATCAATAAAATTAAAGAAAGACTTACAATCAATTTTTAGAGAAGCAAAAGACGAAATTTTTTCAACATTTGATACCTAAGTTGGAAACTTACTAAACTAGACAAAGACTCTAAAATGCTATTATTTAACTTGTTGACATAGAAAATATAATTTATATGGAATTTGATGTAAATTCACTGCAGAAGATCGACAATGGACTCCAAGGGTAAAATTGCAAGACAAGACATCATGCAAATTACACCAATAAAAGAAACCTAAAAATGCTTCCTTTCATTATCTGAATTCACACCACCTTTTAATAGATTCTCCCACTTCTTATACTCCCCAAAAGAAAAACCCTAGCCTACACTACTCTCTTACTATTTTTAGTCACTTTCCATTTTTAGCAACTCACTTGCTATTTTTAGTAACCCTTAAAAAAAAGCTCGGATGGCATCCAAAATTGAATCATGCACCCGTTATTCAATAATAACCACTATCCCAAGATAGCAACCCCACTCTAGTTCTACACTAATAGTTATGATAACTTTTCAATTGCAAAAACTAAAAATTACATTAAAAGCTAATTTTAGGCCTCCTAGAGGTATTTTTGGTGTGCAAACACAAAGGACAATTCTTTTTAAGTTCTCCATGTAATTCTGCATGTTCTAAAAAAATAACAGGGCAAAACAGACACTCAAAGCAAAAGTTATGGCCCCGAAAATGTGCATTATTCTCCTCTAGTTGAAAATGAACTCAACTCCTATGATTTCTATTAACGAAATACCTTGAGCTTGTCAATGTCAAGCCTTTTTAGTTCCTCCTCAAAAATCCAAGTGTTATCGACCTAAGATAAACCTTCCCACTATATCAAGTATTTGCTATAGTTACCATTGTGTGTGGTGATCACTTTCCTATCAAGGACTTACCCAATGCATTCCTTCTTCTTCTTTGGGATTTTCTCCCAAGATATGGGGTTTGCCTCTTCAAAAACTACAATATCACCATGAAATTCATGCAAATCAGAGACAGTCATGGTTATGCATAAGGGGTAGTACCAAAAATGTATTTATCAAATCGGGGTGAATCAACATGAAAACTGTATAAACTGTGGGGTGAATTTTTCAAATTTTTGAAGAAAATTTTTCAAAACATGGCGATTTTTTTTTTTCAACTACAAGTATCAACAAAATTATTAGAAGGCAACTGGTAGAAGGCGACTGGTAGAAGGTGAATAGCAGAAGGTGACTAATAAAAGGCGACTAGCAGAAGGTGACTGATAGAAGGTGACTAACACAAGGTGACTGACAGAAGGCGACTGGTAGAAGGTGACTGACACAATGTGACTGGTAGAAGGAAACTGACATAAGGTGACTGGTAGAAAGTGACTGACATAAGGTGACTGGCAGAAGGCAAATGACATAATGTGACTAACACAAGGCGACTAATAGAAGGTGACTGGCAGAATGTGACTAGGAGAAGGTGACTGGCAGAAGGCGACTAACACAAGGCAACTAGCAGAAGGTGACTAACAGAAGGTGACTAGCCAAAGGTGATTGATACAAGGCGACTATTACATGGCAACTAGAAAAAAGGTGAATGGAAGAAGGCATCTAGCATAAGTGGACTACCACAAGGCGACTAGCAGAAGGTGACTAACACAAGACATCTAGTAGAAGGTGACTTGTAGAAGGCGATTGGTAGAAGGTGACTGGCAAAATGCGACTAGCACATGGCGACTAATAAATGGTAAGTGGCACATGGTGACTGGCAGATGGTGAGTGGCAAAAGGCGAGTGGCACTAGGTGACTGGTCGAAGGTGAGTGGCACATGGAGACTGATAGATGGCAAGTGGCGCAAGGTGACTGACATATGGCGAGTGGTGTAAGGCAACTGACAGATGGTGAGTGGCGTAAGGTGACTGGCATATGGCAAGTGGAACAAGACGACCACCATAACCATAAATAATATGGTGCCACGTGTCCTCCCTTCTACAACATGTCATTCATGCATTAACTCCTGCCATGTAGAAAATCTATAAATTCATTTGTAGGGTCATTTGCAGCTTTTCCCAGAGCAACTTTAAAACCTTTTTCCAGCATTTTTAGGGCATTTTCCATAACGTTTTTAGAGCATTTCCAAGCAATTTTAGTGCATTTTGGAAATATTTTTAGAGCATTTTGGTAATGTTTTGGTAGCATTTTGGCATCTTTTTTATAAGGTTTTTCCAGCATTTTCCTACTTTTCAGATATGGCTAGTTGTTCCTCCCCTCTTCCATCCAAATTTCATTTCAAGTACACCTTCTGTCCCAATATCAAGAGCATTTTCAACACTCCTCATAGAGATTCCCAATGGATTTGCACCATTGGACTTTTTGGTGTGTTGAGGATGCCTCAGTTGAACATTAACGTTCAGTTGATGCAACAGATCATTTCTTGTTACAACCATGACGTGTGCACTATTTTGATCCATGTGGATAACAACAAAATTATTTTTGGTTAAACCCTCTAATGTGCAATGACAAACAGGGCTGCCATTTTCATGTGGTGTACTGTTGAACAACCAGTACGCCTTAACCGATGATGATAAATCCACCCTAGGAAACCTTTACGTTGTTCATCCTGATAATCTAAAAGGTATAATTTAAAAATTTATTTTTTATTTAACATTAAATATTGTTTTGCTATAGTTTCATTTCTCTAAAAATGTTCTCCTTGTTTTATTTTTTGTTTTCTAATAATGTTCTCTAGTCAATTCTTCTAAGTCCAAAAGAGGCTTGAACATTTCAAATGTTGGAGACAAATTTCTATATGCTTGCATTGAATTTTGTCAGGCAAGGCTTATTTTGTAGGGGCGACCTATAGAAATGCCTTTTTGGGAACTTTATTTATTGCTTCATTGTATTGATGATGGTAAATTTGATTGGTGCACGCACATTTCCAAATGTCTGAAGCACTATCTTTTGAGTACCCAAAAAATTAAAGCATCTGCTTACACAGTGACTACCAACAATTTTATTCTTTGTTTATTTCAGGAAGCTTATTTCAACCTTCAACAGAGCAGTCCTCCCATTGCATTGCACCCCAATTTGTTGTCTATTGGCATGTATGATGGTGAGATACAGGTAAAAATATTTGTTGAAATATCTTTATTTTTATTTTTTAATTTTATCTTTTTATTCTCTATTTTTGTTTTGAAAATAAAAAATATCATCTCAGTCTTCAAGTAAGAGGGATGCTGCATTTAGGATTCTGGAAGTATCTGCTGATTCTGACACACAATCACAATCATCACCAATGACTCCGAATAAACTTGTGAGGTCTAATGATGTTCGGATTCAACATACACCTGCAACACCTTTTACTAGAGAAACAGTTACAGTCGACATAGAAGAGGTTACCTCCAACCCACAAGGTAATCTTACTCTGCATTGTTCAAAAATGCTTTTTTAAATGATTTATTTTTTTGACTTAAAATTATGTTTTTTAAATGTGTTTTACGTATTTTTCAGACAAAGGGCAAATGGTAGACATCAATGGCTTCAGAGTCTGAGTCACGTATGTATATTTTGAATAAATATTTTTTAATGCTATTGTTATTTACAAATGATTTATTTTATGTTCTTGTGTGAAATTTAACAGAGGGACCTCGTAGATTCAAAAGGCTAAAAAAAGGATGGCTCCACCATCTGACCCTCTACAACCACAGCCACAACCATAGCCACAACAGATTCAAGTCCACCCAAAGTAAGTTCAAGTCCATCCACTTCAGGTTCCACCTATGAGGAACCAATCACACATGCATAGTAAAATGTTCCTCACATCGCCACCTCAAAATGTAAGAAGTGCTACAGAGACACAAAATGTGGCATCATCTAATATTTTTGTTGTATCGATATTAACCTTGGAGAATTTTTCAAATATTGAGAGTGCATCGAGAACTCTTGATTGTGAATTTCTTTATCAGGGTATGAATCCTAAAAATTTCCCTTTAAAGGTAAGTGATATTCTTGAGGATGAAGAGGGCATTGATGGAGAAGAAGATGATCTCAATGTATATGCCTCCGAAGTTTCCCCCTTCGTCGCATAGCAAGGCATCACTCATACTATTACAAAAGATGATATCCTAAACGTTTCTAAAAATGTGTTATTAGTCGATGCATATAAATTTGTAGTTCATAATACTCTTCTTTTGGATATTGATAAATTGAAGGAATGGGAATATCGGGCCAAGGTTTTGATTAAAGCCATCAATGGCCGATATAAAAAAAAATCAAAAAGAAAAGAGTTGTTTCTCAATATGGAGAATGAGCCCCAAAAGCTCGATGCCTTGCTACATAAAGTTGAATCTGGCACTATGGAGGTTGAGTCTACATACAGAGATGAAATTCTTACCATTTTTATGAATCATTTGGAGAACCTCAATGCAGAATCCCAAGCATATTTAAATGAACGGGCACTTGATTAGAAAAAAGTAGCAGTTACAGAAACAGCATGACTTACAGCTGATGTAAGTTCTACATCTAACTAAAAAATAATTTTTTTGTTAAATATGTTTTGTTTATAAATATTAACCTTTTTTATTTCTATTTTGTAGTCTAATTTCCAGCACCTAAAGCAACAAGTCGGTGCCATGAAATTTTTGATCAAGACTACCAAAATTAGCATTAATAATTCTATTGAATTGAAGAAGAGGTTACAACAGACGGTTACAGAAAATAATTACCTAAGGAAGGTTATCAAATATGGGAGCCTGGATTTCGAGGCTAAACTAAAAGAAAAGGAGAAGGAGCTGAATGCACCTTTCAAATAAGATCCAGTGAAGGAAGAGAGTGCCTTGTTATCGGGGATCAACACTATAGAAAAAAGTTTGGTTAGGGCTGGGGCATTGGAATAAAAGGATATTGAGGTAGATGGGGGTGGATATTTAGGAAACATTGAAAAACAATAGATCTTTGTTGTTTTGGGTTTCAAGTGAAACAAAAACTCTTTATATCTTTATATTTTTATAAATATTTAAGAAATGGTATTTTTTTGAAAATTGAAATCAATGTTAGAGACAATTTCTGAAAAATTCATATTATCATTTTGAAGTTTTCTTTTTAATTATTTTTATGTTTTAATTTGAAGTGGAATAAATAATGTTTGATATGTTTGATATCCTTTTTGAGAATTGAAATCAATGAATGAGACTATTGTCAAAAAATGTTTTATCTATTGGAAATTTTGTTTTCAATGTTGTTATGTTAAGATTATATGTGTTGATGTATTAAGTAATTTGAAGTGGAAAAAATAATGTTTGATACGTTTTGTAAATTGCAAATGAATGATATCATTTTTTAGAATTGAAACAATGAATGAGACTATTTCTGAAAAATATGTTATCTATTTGCAATTTTGTTTTGAATATTGCTATCTTATGATTATGTGTTGATGCATTAAGTAATTTTAAGTGGAAGAAATATTTTTTGATATGTTTTGTAAATTGCAAATGAATGGTATCATTTTTTAGAATTGAAACAATGAATGAGACTATTTTCGAAAAATGTGTTATCTATTGGAAATTTTGTTTTGAATTTTGTTATGTTGGGATTATGTTGTGATGTATTAAGTAATTTGAACCGAAAGAAATAATTTTTGATATATATTGTAAATTGTAAATGAATGGTATCATTTTTGAGAATTGAAACAATGAATGACTATTTCCGAAAAATATGTTATCTATTGGAAATTTTAAGTGGAAGAAATAATGTTTAATATGTATTGTAAATAACGAATGAATGGTATCTTCTTTAAATATTGAATTCAATGAAAGAGAGTATGTTTTGATGATTTATGATGATGTAAAAGTTTGTTGTTCTTAATTTGAAGTGGAATAAATAATGTTTGATATGTGTTATCTTTTTAAAACTTTGTTTTGAATGTTGTTATGTTTTGATTGTTTGTGTTGATATATTAAGTAATATTGAATTATGTGAATGCAGTAAGATGTTCTTTTATGTTATATGAATTAATTTGAAATGTCATAAAATATAGCATAGGCAATTACTTTCATGAATAACAAATATTACAAGAAAAATAATGCAACATGTGAAATTAAATCAAATGATAGCATCTTTTTATTCAGATATATGAAATCAAATCAAATAATAACATGTGAAATCAAATTAAATCAAATGAAAACATCCTTTCATTCTGATATGTGAAATCAAATCAAATGATAATATGTGAAATCAAATCAAATAATAACATGTGAACTCAAATCAAAACAAATGATAACATCATTTCATTCTGATATGTGAAATCAAAACAAATGATAGCATCCTTTCATTCTGATATGTGAAATCAAATCAAATGATAGCATCCTTTCATTCATATATGTCAAATCAAATTAAATAATAACATGTGAACTCAAATTAAATCAAATGAAAACATCCTTTCATTCTGATATGTGAAATCAAATCAAATGATAGCTTCCTCTCATTCTGATATGTGAAATCAAATCAAATGATAGTATGTGAAATAAAATCAAATGAATGCATCATTGCATCATAATGCTAGAATTTGGAACAAACTCTTTTCAGATTGTAAAAAATGTTTTGCACTCATTCCCAAAAAATTTGTTGTCACAATATGACCAGTGTTACCATCATCCTCATCATTATCAATATTCATTACACTTCTTCTCTCTGCCAAATAACTCCAATGTGACACTGCTCTTTCGTAAGGAAACTCCTCCACATCATAGGTCGACACATATACTCTCAAGCAATTCTCCAAATTTTTGTCCAACCTATTTCGAACTTTAGATTTTATATATGAAAGTGCACTGAACACCCTTTCATCTTCCATAGATACCAAAATCACCGTTTGACATAATTCATATAAATTAAAATATTCACTCATAGTATGTTTTAAGACAGTACTTGGTTGTAATATTCTCCACAAACTTGAAATAGAACTTGCTTCATGATGGTTAGAGAGCTATGAAAATTGAACATACATTGTTGTTCCAAAATAGCTGGATTGTTTTGTCAAAAGATATTTGTTTAGAATGACATTGATTTCAATGCCATTGACTACAACACTTTGACTAAAATGGCCAGCAATTCTGCCCATGTATTTGAGGAATAAAGAATTTATAATATGGTATTCATTACAAGGATCCCAAAACATTGGATTTACCACACCCATAGACTCTAGCAATTCATCTCTTTGAAAACGGTCTCTGATTTTTTTTGTCAATGATTCTGCTATTTGTTTTAGTTTAAGTTTTGTATCATCCATAACCACATGAAATCTATTATAGGTTATGGTAATTTGATCAAATTCATTTGTAGATATATCCAATCACACACCATAACAATATAAATGTATTTTATTTTTGTGGACATTAATACACAGATGATTGTTAATATTGAACTTCAAAAAGCTCCAAGGACTATTCACACTTGTTAATTCTCTCCAACTCTCAAACAAGAGATCCATAAAATTTTGACCATATGCATACATCATATCAATATGCATGTAAATTTGTATTCTCGCCCTAATGAAATCCACAATATAAATCGATCTTTCTTGTGCAATTTTGATAAAAGTATTCATTTTTTCCAACATTGGAAGAATTCCACACAATGTGAGAAGAGTTTCAAAGTCACTCATTCAAAAAAGTAAATATTTAGCCTTATCAACCACCCTCCAATTTGCATACATAAATCCTATCAAGGATTGATATTCTTTGAAAACTCTTAATGCTGGTAGATACATCAAAATCCACCTAGTATCAACATCTTTCAATAATTTTTTACCTTCGATAGCTCCTAGTGCAAACTTTTGAAACTCTAAAAACATTTTTGGACTACGTAAAAAATATTCATGAATTTCACGGACAAGCTCTTCCACTCTGGAAACATTTGTAAATGTATCCACAATTTTATATGCAAGATTTATTTTGTAAGCCATGTAATTAATAGGAATCAAATATGGGGCAACTGATGTTTGTAGTATAACACAAATACCATTCCTATGTCCTTGCATTGTAGTAGCACCATCAGATCCTAAAAATATTAACTTAGTGGCTATTTCAATTTCATTCATTCCTACTTCTTCTTTTAAACTAGTTACAACAACATTGTAAATATTTTTTGCATTACAATTTTCCACCATTTTGCGTATTCCTAGTAAATGAGATTGCCTTGAATGATTTTCCAATGTGTAAACATGCATGCAAATCCAAGATGTATTATCAACTACAGTCACCTCATCAATTGAAAGTGAAATGAATTTTGCCTTTTTTACTTTCTATCTGAGGTCATTCTGCTCAACCAATGACAAACATTTTGTCATTTCCCAACCACTTCGATCTGACCAATGAGCATTGGGTAAGTTGTGCACATTATCTAGTCGAAATAGAGATTTATAATCTATAAAATTATATCATAGGTCTACCCTTCTTAAGAATAGAAAATACAACAACAAACTGCAAACTTTTTGAAGCTAAAGTTAACTTATTCATTTTTTGAAATTGGGCTTGAATTATTGCACCTTTCTCAACAAATGTTTGCTTTTGTTTCATTTATTTATCATATTCTTCCACATATATCATATGTGCACACTCTGATGCATCCTTCCACCTATAAGTTTTTTGTGTTGCTTGATCACCTTCTTTTGTTTTGATATAAACTTTTCCACAATGTTTTTCTACTATATCTTTCTTAAGTTGCAATCTATGCTCATTTTCGTGTTTCCAACTGCAAATTACACATCTTAATTATGTTATATCATCACTAATATTCTCTGGAAGCATTGGCTCAATAAATAGAAATTCTGATATCCAATCATGCTGAAATGATTTGTTAATTGTCCACTTAGATAACCTTGCACGTTTATTTTTTTTAGATAAAGATTCTTCGGAAGTAGGGACTACATAAGAACTATTATTTTCTTTTCCACTTGGCATGTTAGATTTAGGAATCTCTTCATGTTGTTGTTCGATTTGATTGAGACGATCTTCATGTGTGGACTGTTGATTATCATGGATATCTAGAAGTGGAGGAATACAAGGGTTAACAATGTTTTCTGTAGAGATAATTCTAGTGTCAATAGTAGATTTATTATCACTATGGCATTTAAAAACATACTAGTGTTTTCTATAGATAAAAGTGAACAATGCCATCAACCAAAAAAAACACTTCTTTATGAATTGAGGACATTATATTTAAAATTAACAAAGTAAAAAAATTAACTAGTGAGTAAATGTGTTCATACCTTTAGTTTGTGTAGATTTTGATGGCAGACTAGGTTTTGAAATATTAGGAAAGTATTTGAGGATACTCCTTTTATTAGAAGACTCTCCTCCCTTCTTTCCACTGCCTGTAGTTGAAATTTTTACCTATATGAATAGAAGAATAACATGAAAAAAGAACATCATTTTTAAATATGAAAATAATAGGTATAAAAGAGAACTACTGCTAGAGACAATAGAATCTGTGACTGTCCCATGAATATTGTTCGTAGGTACAATAAAACTCCTTATTGAGTATCCATTAATAAAATGAAAAATGAAATTTAATGGTAAAAGAAGCATATGGATAAATTATGTCACCTTCTATCAGTCGCCTTTTGCCAATTGCCTTATGTCGGTCACCTTCTGCCAGTCGCCTTCTTATAGTCACCTTCTACCAGTCACTTACTATCAGTCACCTTCTATCAGTTACATTTTGCCAATCACCTTCTATCAATCACCTTCTGCAAGTTGCCTTCTATCAGTCGCCTTTAGTCAGTCACCTTCTTCCAGTTGCCTTCTATCAGTCACATTCTGTTAGTCATATTATGGTAATCGCCTTCTGTCAGTCACCTTCAGTCAATTGCCTTCTTCTAGTCACCTTTTGCCAGTCACCTTCTACCAATCACATTTTTCTAGTCACCTTCTATTAGTCGCCTTCTACAAGTCACCTTCTGTCAATTGCCTTCTGCCAATCACCTTCTGCTAGTCGCCTTCTCCGATCACCTTCTGCCAATCACCTTCTGTCAGTCACCTTCTACCAGTCACCTTTTTCCAGTCACCTTCAATTAGTTGCCTTCTATCATTTACCTTCTGTTAGTCACATTCTGTCAGTCGCCTTTTTCCAATCGCCTTCTAGTAGTCGTGGACTCTAGTTTTGTCAGTACTATGCTTTGTATCGCTTGCTATCCGATAAAAAAATTGTAATTGTATGGGAGTTTTTGTCAGAGTTAGCTATATATAATGGGGTACAAGGGGCAATTTGGGAAGGATATTTTTTATTTTAAATAAATTTATGGTGAAAATTGGGTGGGAAAACTTATGAAAACGATGTGAATTTACCCTAAAAAAATTAGATCCCGAAATTTTCGGGTGAACGGGCCGACCTCTATGGTCCCAAAAATCACAAAATTGACATTTTGGAAATTCGAAAATTCATGCTAAATTGCAAAATTCATCACTAAGAAAAACCCTGGAGATAGTGAAAACTGATGAAATATCAAGGTCAACTAGTAATTCCACCTTATAAGCTAGAAAAAATCCTTTTTAATGTGAACCATCACCATATCCTCAACCTAGAATACTTAGATGCACTTGTGCACATTAACGACATTTTTGTACTTAGTATTACTATTCTAAAACTTATCTTTAACCTCTTCCTACAATTTTTGTATATGTTCAAAAAATACTTATGCATCATCACTACCATTCTCATGGATTGGTAATTCAACCAAATATAGAACGCCCTTGGGGTTTTGGCCATAAAAATTTTGAAATGATGATTTACCTGTTGAGTGGTTCATTGAGCTATTATATGCAAATTCTACTTGCGATACGGCTAAATCCCATTGTTGTGGCTTCTCACCAACTATGCACCTCAGAAGGTTGCCCAAGCTCTGATTCATGACCTCAATTTTTCCATCAGCCTATGGATGATAAGCACTACTAAATTGTAGCTTTGTGTTCAGTTTTTTCCATAATGTTCATCGAAAATGACTCAAGAACTTAACATCCTGATTTAAATTGATGGTCTTTGGAACTCCATGTAGTCTCATTACTTCATCAAAAAAAATACTACAATCTTGGTTGCATCATTAGTTTTATGGAAAGCAATAAAATAATCCATCATAGAAAACCTATCTACTACAAAAAAATGGAATATTTACCTCCCTGGGTACGGGATAGCCCTAGCATAAAATACATGCCCATGTCAATCCATGATCCTAGGGTAACTGGTAAGGACATGTACAACCCTGTATTTTGTACATGGCCTTTAGCCACATGGCACACTCTACATTTGGATACAAATCAAATTACATCTCTCTTAAATCATGGCTAATGGTACTTTTTCTCCACAAGAGCAATTGTTTTATCTATGCTAAAGTGCCATACCAAACCACAACTATGCATCTCATGAATGATATTCTCCCACATGGAATTAATAGGTATGCACAATTGTTTCCCCTTAAATAGATAGCCATCCTGCATAACATACTCAACAAATATTCGACCAGCCTCACCCACAACTAGAATTTTGTACTATTGTACAATGCTTCCAAAATATGCATCAGATTCATACAAATCCTTAATCCCCTTAAATCCTACCACTGCATTCTCCATGGTGGTTACCAATAGTACTCTCCTGCTCAATGCATCAACAACCTTAACTTGGTTACCAAACTTGTGCTTCAATAAAAATGAGTATTCTTGCAAAAAGGAGACCCACTTGGAATGTCTACTATATAATTTCTTCTAATAATTGACATACCTTAAGGCTTCATGGTTAGTGTATAGTGCAAACTCCTTGGATAACAAATAATATCACCAATACCTTAGTGCCTACACAATTGCATAAAATTCTATATCATAAGTGGAGTAATTGATTCTTACCTCATTCATATTTTCTCTAAAAAATGCTACTGGCCACCCCTCTTGGCTCAGCATAGTTCATGTGAAGCATCACAATCAAATTCAAATATTTTTCTAAAATTAGGTAATACTAGCATGGGTGCTTCTGAAACCTTATTAAAGAGTTCAAAAATTTGATTTGTTTCTTTTGTCCATACAAATTTTTTCCCATTTGTACACTATGTTACGGGTGCAAGAATATTGCTAAAGTTTCTAATGAACTTCCTGTAAAAAAATTTCAAACCATGGAAACTTCTCACCTCTATTACATTCCTTGGAATAGGCCATTCAAGAATTGCCTTCACCTTTTCCTCATCCATATTTAGGCCATCCTTGGAAATTACAAAGCCCAAGAACACTAAAATTTCTTGAAGAAATCTACACTTCTTAAAATTAGCATACAGTTTCTCTTTCCATAATAACTCTAACACCAACCTCACATGGTGCAAGTTCTCTTCTTCACTTTGACTAAAAATCAAGATATCATCAAAATAGACAATCACAAACTTATCAATGTATTACTGCAACACTCGGTTCATCAACCGCATAAAGGTACTAGGTGCATTTGATAACCTGAATGGCATCACCATCCACTTGTACAACCCATCTTAGGTTTTGAAAGAAGTATTCCACTCATCCCCCTCTTTAATCCTGATCTGATAATAACCACTTTGTAGATCAATATTGTTGAAGTAGTTAGCCCTTGCTAAGACATCCATTATATCATCCATGTTAGATACTGGGAACCTGTACCTAATAGTAATTTTATTTATGGACCTAATATCTACACACATTCACCAAGAGCCATCTTATTTGAAGTTAAAAGGGCAAGATTTTCATAAGGACTCATGCTCTACCTTACTAATCCTTTCTATATCAATTCTATCACTTATTCAACTTTGCATTCTAGGTTGGGCTCAACCGATAGGTTTCCTGGTTCAAAAGAACCGACCCAAGAATTAAATCAATGTGATGTTGAATATCCCTCTTCAATGGTAACCCATCAGGTAACTCATCTAGTATGACATAAACATACTCCTTTAACAACTTGGATATTGTTGGTGGTATAGGAACCTCCTCTACCTCTATCTTCTTCATCGTCAATGCATAGCACCAACCATATTCTTGTGCCTCTATGATGACCTCCTTTACAGTCAACAAACTATTGCTCTACCCTTCTTCTTGAAGAGGCAACAATACTACCTTGGCACCATCCTTCCAAAAGGTGTATGTTTTTTGAATCCCATCACGGACGATCTTCCTATCATACTGCCAAGACCTCCCTAACAGTATGTGACAGGCATCCATAGGAATCACATCACACCAAACTTCATATTATAAGTATTTCTGATTGAGAATTTTACTAAACATCTCTTATCAATAGTCACATCATTTCCTTTCTTGATCCATGAAATACAATAGGGGTTTGGGTGTTTCTCACATTTTAGATTCATTTTATCTACCATTACATTAGAGACCAAATTATCACTACCACCATCAATGATTACTTTGCATACCTTTCCTCCCTATGTGCATCTCGTACAAAATATATTTGTTCATAGCTAGGTCTCACCACCCTTATCTACTTGCATTTTTGCCTTCTTTGGAGCAATCAACATTCTCTTTATAATGATATTCTGATCTGATTCTACAACTTTTGTCTTAGTTTTGTCCTCTTTCTCAACCAGGTTGACTCTATCCTGTCCTCCTTGATTCCTCTCTTTAGCATCATAGTGGGTGTACTCAAATGCTTTGTGACCTTCCTCACCATATATAAAATATGTATATGGTTTCCATGATCCATTCCTAGGTTGACCTCTCCCATTAACTCAACCTCCCGTATTTACTCTTCCTATTTGGTAGGTACCACGATCTTGCTCTATCTCTTATTGTTTCTCTATATTTGAGGGTTCTCCCTTTGATGAGCTAGATCCACTATGCCCTCAATTTAATGAATATGATAATCCCTTATTTCCTCTTTTGTAATTACTCCTCTTATCCTTTTATTTTGTCCTCAAGATCATCTGATATGCATCTTCTACACTAAGGGTATGATGCATACTCAACTCATCTTGAATAGCATAACTTAGGTCATTTACATACCTCACAGTCCTTTCCTCTTTGGTCTTGTTATGCTCCACATGAATAGATAGCTTGTAGAACTTATTGGTGTAGTCCTCGATGCTTTGGTCCTTCTGTCGAAGGTTTTCAAATCTAGGAAATAAAGTTTGGGAATAGTCTACAGGCACAAAAATTTCTTGCAACTTCTTCATTTTTTCCCAAGCCTTGATCTTTTCTTTTCCTTTTCTCTATCATTCTTTCTGTAGATGATCACACCAAATTAAAGCATGCCCTTTCAAATATATGCATGTGAGTTTCATTTTTTTTCCTCAACCAGATTACTCCATTTAAAATACTTCTCCATACTATTTACCCAATCGATTAGCTCCTTTGGTTTTAACCCACCAACATACTCAAAAACCTCGATCTTGATTCCATATTGCCTTCCTTTAAGTCCTTCCAAGGCTCATATTAGCCTACTTTCAAAATTTTCTATTTCTTCTTTCGTGTGATCCTTAGATCCACCTTCCTTAGCCATGGTCTCATTATCAAATCCTATATCTAGGTCCACATTGGTGCAGGCCTTTGCCATGCAGTTAATTACACCAATCAACCATGATTTTTTTGCATGCAGATCCTCCATGTGCTTATTCATTTGGGCATAGATCCCTTGCCCTTTCCCTCTTCTATTTATGTTCTTTCCACTAGCAATATCTCACCTACTCTAATACCAATTGACGTTAATTCACTACAAGAGACCAAAAATGGACTCCAAGGGTAAAATTGTAATACAAGACATCATACAAAATACACTAGTAAAAGAAACCTGTAAATGCTTCATTTTATTATCTTAATTCACACCCCCCTTACAATAGATTCTCCCACTCCTTATACTCTCCAAAAATAAAAACCCTAGCCTATGCTACCCCCTTACTATTTTTAGTCACTTTTTGTTTTTAACAACTCATTTGCTCTTTTTAGTAACCCTAAAAATAGGTCGGATGGCATCCAAAATGTAATCATGCACCTATTATTCAATAATAACCACTATCCCAAGATAGCAACCCCACTCTAGTTCTACACTAATAGTTATGATAACTTTTCAGTTGTGAAAACTGAAAATTACATTAAAAGCTAATTTTGGGCCTCCTAGAGGTATTTTTGGTATGCAAACACAAAGGGCAATTCTTTTTAAGTTCTCCATGCAATTCTACACATTCTAAAAAAAATAACGGGGCAAAATGAACACTCGGAGAAAAAGTTATGGCCTTGGAAAGGTGCATTATAATTACTCACTCTTGAAGTCCTTAAAGATAATAATAAAAGGCTAGAAGAAATAGTTTAAAAAATAAAAAAATTATATAAATAAGACCCATGACAATAGATGCATGTTGTGATACAAGAGAGCTTGTTTAGGAAATATACATAACATGTGACACAATAGAATTGAGTATTGTTTGAAAACACAATGAGTGTGTAAGAAGTGTATTTGGAGATTAAAGATTTTTTAATGATATCAATAAAAATAACAAGGAAATTGATATATAATTTTTAACAAGATACAATTACAGGAATTTAGAATTTTCTTGGCAAGAGAATATTGTACCAACAATAAGGGAAAAATATGAAAGCCTTAAACAAATCGGTGATAATAAATTAGATATTGATAAAAGTAATTATGAAAAAAAAAATAAGACAAGTATAGATGGAACTACTATTTATACATAAAACACTAGGACATGTGACAAAAATTCAAATGTAGACATTATTGTAGACATGGACACAACATAAAAATATGTTGGGATCTTTGTTGTGAAATTTGTGGAGTTAATGGTCATTCTCAAAGATATTGTTTGTACAAAAGAAATAATAACATGAATATGAAGTGTGGATGGATAATTATGTATGAATGGGATAATATGAAAAAACTATTGATGTTAACAAGAAAAACACTAAATGGACTCTTCCAAAAAAATGGTTTGAATCTTTCCAAAAACAATTCCAAATGTAGTCAAAAAAATGTTTGAATTTGTCTAGCAATTGATCTAGTAATAGAATAACAACTATAACTAGAAGAAGGAATGAAAGAGTAAAATCCAATACCAAAGTCAAAGTAAAAAGACCAATAATACAATAAGAGATTGAATACATAACAAATAATGTAATATGGGGGGTTGTTAGAGTTTATTACATTATTTGGTAATTGTAAATATTTGTAAGTAGTTTGTAAATTTGTGGTGTGAAATGTGTCTTGTAAATATTTGTAATTTAGAGCTTGTTATTTAGTAATCATTAGAGTTTTATTATTAGTAATATTGAATAAAATATGTTTCTCATATGAGAAATATGAAGCGTCATATTTCCTAGAAGAATGAAGAATCTAAGAAGGGGAATAGTTTATTGAAGTTGAAATTTCAAGTCATTGTAAAGGTTATATGGAGAGCAAGCATATAAATTTAATGTAATAGAAATTTTAGTACTACATTGATACTATAATATTAAGATTATTATTAATGAAATATATCAAGTGATTTTGAATATATGTGTATGTCTTTATGTGATAATCTATTATGAATTTAATCTTGATATTGTAAGATAAATTGATCACATGCTATCAAGGTGGTGGGGTGGAAAGAGTACCTAGAAGAACCTCATCAAAGATGATGTTTCTCAAAATTGAGACCTCATGCATTTGAGGATCATAAAAATGACATGTCATTGAGGTATTTGATTATCCCACAAAAATACACTTATGACACTTTGTTGTCTCTTATTTATAAAGATCCTTGGTTATATGAGCCCATGTTAAAGCCCCAAAGATAGAATTAGGACACATAAGGCTTATCCCCTATTTATTTCTCAAGACATGTCATGCCTGGGACTACCCTAGTAGGAACTCTATTATGCTACACAAGTGAATGTTGGAATCAAGGGAAAGGAAATTAAAAAAAATTAAAAGATTAAAAAACAATATTTTTCATATTTCCTTGAATATTTTTGCCATCTTGGGTTTGCATACAATATACATTCTTATACATTAATATATTTGTTTGTTTCAAGATATTATTCAATGTTTCACTTTGAATTTATCTTTTCATGTTCTCACTCTCCTCAAAGGAAATGTGACTATCCAACTTTATAGGAAGTGAAATAATAAATCAACCCCTAATGATTACGTCTCATCAGATAAAAAAATAATGTAGTAAAGTCTAATACTCCTATTTATTATATTATTTGATATAAATATCATTACACCCAATGATTCCATGGTTAGTACACTGGAATTATGCTCTAGATCTATCTCTAAGTAATCTCCACTAGGTATGCCTCTTTGGTCTATAATTAGGTATACCTCTAGGTCATTATATCTAAGTATTTTCCTCTATGTCACCTTTGGTTCCTTGCCTCTAGTCCACCTCTGGGTCATTATTTCCTCTAGGTTGTATCTCAGTTGTCATCACCTCTAGGTTTTATGTATACCATTGACTCTATGCTAGCCTTTGGATTTACCTTTAGGTTATCACCTATAGGAAATTACCACTAAAATATATCTTATGAATCTTCCACATATTTTGAATCCTCCACATAAATTTTCATTTGAAGTTCTATCAATATATGCTTACAAGCATTACTTGGGTTATATTCTAATATAATGATCATTTATTTCAATATTTCCAAGAATATAAATATTCATAGAAAAACTTACATTTCTCTCATTCAACAAACTCCACCTTAATTTGTAAAAACCATCCAACATTTATTTTGCTTTATCCCATTATAATACATTTATCCATCCATAATTCATATGTATTTTATAGATTGCTTTATCTTTGTGTAAACACTTTCTTTAAAAGTAATTATCACCTCCACAAATATCACAAGGATGTAGGTTCCCACACCTAGATATCACATGTTTGGATCTTGCATAATGACTACAATAACTCATCCTAGGAACTTTGTTTTCTACACAAATATCTATTCTCATAAATTTGGTCTCATTGCTTCCTGCATGAACATCAAAACCAAGGCCTTCATTATTTGGTCTTATATCTGACATTATAGAATTTTTTATACCTTACACATATCTTGCCAAACCTATACCATTGTATTAAAATTTTCTCAATATTGTTTAACCAATACCTTTGGTATGCTTTTCAAAGCACCCAATTTCTTCATCACCACTTTGATCTTTGTCACTATCATCAGCAATATTCAAATAAAACACAATATCATCACAATGACATTCAACACAACCTAAACTATCACAGTCACTTTTAACTTGTATCACAAGTTATATCCTCCCTTTGGACAATATCACATGTATCACAATAAATATCTACTGTCATGTGCCTCAAATCACTAGTTTAATAATTGATTTATATCCCTTAAATAATATCACTTATGTCATAACAAACATATTTCATCATGGGTTTATCCTTTAACTTTTTAATTATTTCTATTTGCTTTTTTCATTACACCTCAAGGATGTAAAGAGTTAATAATGTGATGCACACTCTTATATTTTAACCAATAGATATTATAGTACAATTTCAAAGTATATTTCATCAACTTTTCTAATAATTGATTGTAAACAAGGCCTTATTTTTGAAAACTCTCCATCCTCACTATTTTTTGATGACATATGCTTTTGAATTTTACCTTTTTTCTTGGCTTGTTTACTACTGTTTTATAATAAATAAGTATATTTAAATATAATCCATCAATTTCATTTGTCTTTGGTTCAATTTTCCTTTATTATCAATGAATTTTAAATCATGATGATCCATAAATAACACAAATTATTTTGGCAATATGTAATGTCTCTATTTCTTGAGTTCTTGCATAATAAAATTATAATCCTAATAATAAAATTAATATTTCTTCTTGGATTCATTCAACTTTTCACTGAAATAAGCAATGGGTATTCCATATTGTGTCAAAACTCCTCCAATGATTGTCTTGCTAGCATCATAATATACTTGAAAAAACATTGTTAAAGTTTACCAATGCTAGAATTGGCTATTCCATGACATTATATTTTATTATTTAAAATATCCTTTATATTTCACTCATCCTTTTGAACTCATAACTACCTTTTTTTATCATTTTTATGATTGGAAGTTCCACTAAAATTTTAGGTGAACTTTCTATAAAATCTTGTCAAACCACAAAAATTTGTGGCTTCAAACATACTACTTGGTGACAACCAAACCACAAAAACCTTTACCTTTTATATATCCATCTACAAACAATACTTACATATGACAAAACCCAAATATACCATTTCCTTCTACATAAAACTACACCTTTTCAAATTAATCAATATTTTCTTTTTTTCTCTTTCAATTTTTGAAAAACTAACCTTAGGTGCATGAGGTGTTCTTCCTTCATATTTCTAAACACTACAATATTATAAAATTAAACCACTATGAAATTACCAATAAAAGTGTTTAAGACCTCATTCGTCAATCACATGGCATGACCAACAATTCATATAAGTCTTATTTGATATTAAGAGCAATGTTCCACTCATATCCTTCTCTAATTTGAATTTGATGGTAACCACTCTTCAAGTTAATATTTGTGAACTACAATACTTCATTCAATCAATCCATTTAGTCATCCATATGAGGTAATATAAACCTATATTTTATTGTGACCTTATTTATTGTTTGGAATTATGTGCACATAAGCTATTCTCCACCTTTTTTGAGTGTAAGTATAGCTAGTACTATACATGAGATCAAGATAACATTAATCATTCCCTTGTCTAATAGTTATTGGATTTGTATCTTCATCTCTTTATTTTCCATGGGTGTCATCATATAGGCTATCTTCATTGGTAGACTTGATCTAGCTATGAAGTTTATTTGATGATTAGCACTTCTTATAGGTGGTAACCCATCAAGTAATTATCCTAAAAAAATATCAACATATTATTCCAACAAATATTTCACTTTATCTGGGGCATTAGTCATCTTATTATTTATCCCATATTCCATGGGTTTATAAATGAAAATAAAATATGCTCCCCTCTTCATCTCCTTCAAGATTTTTTTTCTATAGACTAGGTAAACTTTATAACTATTGACCACCTCTTTTCCTTTGTCCTTAATTAGAATCCATGTGTACCTCTTTTCATATTTCTCAATAGTGTAGGTATTCACCCTACCATCATGCACTACATTTTTATAAAACTTCTATGGTCTTCCCAATATGAAATGACAAGCATCCATAGGCATAAAATCACATAGTATCTCATCTTTGTAAGAACCAATTTGGAAGTCTACTATACATTGTTCATTCAGCAAAATTTGATGCCTCTTTCACAACCATGAGACTTTGTAAGGTTTTGGGTGTTAAATCCTCTTTAACTCAATATTTTCTACCATCTCTATTTTTACTAAGTTATACATACTTCCGCTATCTACATTCACCTTAAAACATTTGCCTCTTGACTTACAATTCATCCTGAATATGTTTCTTCTTTGCTTAGGTTCATGCACCTCCTTTGTTGGTTACAATATAACCTTTTTCATAATAACGGATTCTCCTTGTTTTATATCCTCCATGTATTTTTATGAAGTAATATTTTCATCATCTACTTGTGTAATTTGATTACACACTTCTTTTCCATACATGCTAGTTTGTTGTACTTGGGAACACTGAAATACTTTATGGCCACCCTCTCCACATCTATAATATTTTTTAGTGAATCCTATACCCACTACTCTACCATAACCTCCTCTACCTCTTGATAAAAAAAAAAATTCTCTATTATTCTAAGGTGTACTAGCTTCTCCCTTTTTCATTTGTTGTCCTCTTTCTTGAGAGAATCGTCCTCTACCTCTAACATTATTTTTGGCCTTCTCAACAACATTTGCTCTACCTTGAGTGCATATTGATATGCCTCTTCAATAGTTATGATTTGAATCATACCAACCTCGTATTTGATAGACATCCTGAATCCATTTATGTATTGCACCATTTTCCCCTCATCATCTTCAATATGACTTGTTCTTATGGTCATTTTATAGAATTCCTTTGTATATTATTTTACTCCTAACTCTTTTTCCTTGAGATTTTCTATCTTTCTAAACAACTTGATATGATAATAAATAATTAGAATTTTTTATTTTAATTTGGCCACAAACCTTTCCCATATTTGGATTTTATCCTTATCTTTTCATTTTCTTTATTTTTGGACATGATCCCACCAAATTGAAGCATGTTCCTTCAACCATGTACAAGTGAATTTGACCTACTTAGGATCTTCCATAGATTCATAATCAAATAATATTTCCATGTTCATTATCCAATCTAATAATTCTTCAAGATTTAAATTTCCATTGAAATTGGGAGCTTCCATATTTGGTTTGCATCCCATGTTTGAGATTTACCCAAATGAACCATTATTGTAGTTCTTCTCCTCGCACTTCAACTCAAGATTTTGCATGACTAGTTTCTTACTCTTCACTATCATTAATTTGCGAAAGATAAATGTCTTTCCTTTGGGTAGTCTTGATCGCATCTAACCTAGTGGTGATTCTTCTCAATATTTTTGCTATATCCACTATTCAAGGTCCTAGAACACATAGTATTCCTATCCCTCATTATGGCATATCTCTTCTAATGCATATTTTAGGACTCTAAAATTAAAATCTTTCTCTAATATCAAATTATTAAAACAATAAAAGAGGGTTCAATGAAATACATCCCTTTCAAGCAGACAATAACCACTCATTCATTTACAACATTTATATGTTAATCACATGCAAAATTGGTTTCCCTTTAATATGACAACTTCAAGAGATAACACAATCCTTACACTATATTTTAGGATGACAATGTCACAATATGGAACTACCACAATATGGTATAACTTCAACTAGAATGACACCTCCACTTGTATGGCACTTCAACTTGTATGACACTTCCACTTGTATAACACAATAAAATTTTAACTTGTATGATATAGTATAATTTCTACTTGTATGGCATGATGTAATTTCCACTTGTATAGCATATTGTATTTTGCATTTATACAACATGGTGTAAATTCTATTTGTATGAAATAGTACAATTTACACTTGTATGATGTTTCATTTGAATGATATCCTCTTGAATAGTGTTATTTCCACACGAATGGTCATTTGTTAACCAAATAATAGACTCATACAATTAATCTTGACTTTGAAAATAATTTCTACTTCAACAACATCTTCACATGAATTGCAATCCTACATAAAAACCAACCTACAAAATCTACAATATTTCAATGAAATTACCATTCAAACACATAAAATAAATTTATGGTAGAATGCTAAATATTATTGCCAATGTTCTAGTTGGTCATTTATTACGATATCTTCTCTTAGCTCCCCTTTGACTCTCACACTCACATATGCACAAATAACTAGAAGTCCCTTTGCAATATTTTACTACTAACCCCACTTTTCTCTCTTCCTCTTCCCTATTACATATCCATTCCTCTTTTTCTCCTTTGCTTCACATTCCTTTATCTTCTTCTCTACAATGAGTTATTTTATACACAAGGATGATATTTACCCAAACATCCACATAGAATATATTTCCATACTATTTACATTAACACCTTTATATAATTGTCTTAGATGCTTATGCATCATATGGACTACCAAATTTCACCTTGGGATTCATGCACTCACTACCATGTCACTTATACATACCACCATGTTATTTCCATGTCATCATAGCTATCCAAAGTGGTGATGTCATTTAGTGTCACATCATCATAAGGTACCATGTCATAAAAAGACACCATATCTTTTGGATTTTCCACATCACTATTTTGTGTTACATCATCATTATCATAAAAAGAATTTTAGACGAGGGGAATTGAACCTGGGATGGGAATTCAACTTGGTACTTCTCTTGGACAAATGACTTATATTCCCTTTGTTATCTATCTACCTAGGTATAGTTATTGGGGGATAAAGTGCAAGGACCAACTAAATTAAACATGCAATATAAAGATGACCCTTTGTGATCTTCCTCACAGACTTAGGCTTCTACCATATTGGCACAAATATGTACTTATATACAAATATTTTCCCACTAATCAAAGGAGTATCCTATTTAATATGCTAATTTTAAAATTCAAGAATTGAAATTTTGGAGGGAACAACTAATTAATTTTTATACAAAATAGTGGTACCTAGAGATAAAATGAGCAAAATTATTGAACTAGAAAAATATCTTAAATTATATTAAAAATTTAAAAAATACTAACATTTTGCTTGTATATATCATGGTTTTCCCTACATAAGATTTTTGTGAAACATAACCAATTAGAATATCCTTTCATGTCTATGCATAATAGAAGTTGTGAGACCATTTTTACAACTTTGTCAAGTAGATCAGAGGTCTTTTATAACCATGAAGCTTGTCCATAACTTCTCTAACACTAGGAGTCTATCTAAAAAAATCAACCTCTTATTTTCATATTTCATCACAACCAATTAGTCTACTCTCTCTTCTATACTTTTATCAGATAAGAAAAATTTAAAGTGAAAAGGAAAGGTTATTTTTAGAAAAACCTATAAAAGACAAATGATGTTTTCAAAAAACCTCAAAAAGCTAAATCTTGAAACTAGGGCATCCATCTAACTAAAAATAATAATTAAAAAGGATTGTGTTCAAATGAAGGAAAAAAGAAACATGTCAATGAACATTTCTTCTGGAGCAACTATGTTAATTCTAGTGACATCCTCATCATCCAAGACCATGTAGGGTTTTATTAGAAAACCATTATTTTTATTATATTGGTAACCTCAAAAGAATATTTTCTTCACTTGATATAATAATAGTTTTCCTTGAGAGAATATAAAAGAAAATATTTGCTAGTAGAAGCAATTGGATAATGGTATTCACACCAAATCTAATCCCATGTTATATTTCATAGCAATTTCCATAAATGAATGGAATTAAATATTAATCATTATTGCTTAAACAAAATCCATAGAGCAGAAAAAAAACAAATAATATATCGGGGGTGTTCATTGATAACAAATAATATCACTAAATGAAAATGAATTTACACTCTAACTAATGAGTAAAAATATTGTTATGAAGGGATATTTATATTCAATAACAAGTTATATTTACATCAAGGTTGTGAGACCAATCTTTAGCAATAAAATATTATAAAATTTTATAAAATAACCTTTTTTAAGGTTTACATGGGTCCAAAGATAAAATATGATGAATAGATGTACAAAATTTAGTCATGGCCTCAAATGAAACTTAACCACCATATGTTCCAATAATATAATAGTAAAAGTTTACAGCAAGTAAATATAAAGATAAATAGATTACTTAACTAAATCTCAAAATATTTTTAATTCCTTTCTCATAATAACTAAAGTTGAATATCCTCCTCTCATAGCAAGCTATAGTTCATAACAACTAAAGCTAAATTTTAATAAGCTTCTCAATTGAAGCTTAAAAGGATTGTAATTACTCTGTCACAATTACTAAATATCAATATCATCCTCTTACAACAAGGGCTTCCATCACCCTTCATAATACCTAACTACAGTCTAATAGGTTACTCAACCAAAGCTTAAAAGGACTCACATACCATGATTTCATTATTTTAGAACCTAAAGCCTAGTAGAACTCACACAGTACAATCATCCTTGCACCATAATTAAAACTAAAAAATAACACTACATACCAAAAAAAAAAAATGGAAAACACTTCCAATGACAAGAGTGGTGGCTTCCACCATACCGTTATTTATTTCATGTTAATACTAATTATGAGGAGGATTAGTTTTATTGTTATTATATAGCATTTATTTCATCATTTAGAACTGTCAACTCAAATTTAACTCCTAATAGCTAAACAATGCTACAACCCTATAAACTATGTAATACTTATGCTAATTGTAACTAGTGGTATTTTTTAGGTAGCCAAGAATAATCATGTAGTACATGTATATCAATAAACACCTTTCAATTTTTTTTTAAATATATATTGCATGCATCATCAAGAATGAGTGAGCTGAGGTTTAGCGGGTGCGGTGGGAGTGAGGGTTTGAATTTTTTGGGCAGGAATCTCAACCAAGGTAGTAGAGGTAGAGTAGGTATGGAAGGTGTGGGTGGGAACCTCAAGAATGGATCAAGCGAGGATCTAGAGGAAGGTGATCAGGCTATGGTAGATTTGGATTCGAGTATCACGTGGGGGCCCAAACCTCCTTAGAAAGACCCTAACAAAAAAGATACGAAGGACAATACGAGGCGCAAAAAGTGGTTGTCTTTTGTTGAGACTCTTAGAGGAAAAATAAAGGAGGTTCTCTCTCTTCTACCCCTAGTTCCAATAAATAATAAAATTTTAGCCCCGACAAGTTCCATGAGCCCTTTTCTTTCAATGGAAAAATTCTCCCTGGTAGGCAAGTTTTTGGGACGTAGGCCGGACATGGAGACTATCAGGGCTTGGGTTACGGGTAAATGGTGACCGATAGGTAGCTTGGAGTTGGTAGCTATAACTCAAGGGTTCTTCATTATCCATTTTAACAATATGGAGGATGCTAACCGTATTTTAACAGGAGGTCCTTGGTTTTTGGGAAAAACGAGCCTTTTTATTAGACGATGGGGTGAATATTTTGACCCTGAAAAGCAAAATATTAATATTTCCCCTATTTGGGTTCATCTCCTGAGTCTACCTGCCCATTTCTTCAATGAATATTAGCTATAGGGCATAGCTAGAACTATAGGGAACCTGATCTCCATTGACCATGCGACCTTGGCCAGGATAAGGATGACTCATGCACGAATCTACGTAAATGCTAATTTGGATAATGAATTGCCAAGGTTTGTGGAGCTAGAGTATGGAGAATACTATCAAAAATAGTCGGTAGAATATGATAACAGACCGGTATTCTATGTAGAATGTAAAAATCAAGGACATCTATGTAATCAATGCCCTAACCTAGCAATGAATAGAGAAAAGAAGAAGCAGGGAATTCTAGACAGAGAAAATTTGAGGAGTTTCCTTGGCAGAGGCGATTTCAATCAGGCAAACTATGTCTACCAAAAAAAAAAAGAGGGTGCAGGGTCCCAACAAGACAAAGGAAAACAACAAGGTTGTTGGCAACCAAAATACTCAGGTAAGTTCCAATCCTCTAGTTTCAAATAAATTTTCAATTCTATCCAATATGGGAGTAGGAGGATTATCAAAAGACATGGAATCCTAGAACCTTCAGGCTAACCTTTCTGACTCTCTAGAATCCCCACCCAAGTCAGGATACTCAAACCCTAATACTAAAATTACTGTAAGCCTCATAGGTATCACAAAGCCAAACCCTAATGCCCAATATCTAGAATCCCCATCCAATTCGGGATCTTTAAACCCTAATGCTAAAAATACTTCAAACCCAGTGGGTATCCCAAAGCCAAACCCTAATGTTGAAGAACTAAGGAAGAAAATTGAGGCATTGGAAAATAAAAAATCTCATCTCTCTAACATCATCACTAGGATCCAGGTGAATCCTACTGAGGGGCCATCCTGCAAACCATGGGAATACAGGAAAAAAGGAGAATATTTAGATGTAGGGGTGGAGATATGTGAAACTCTTCAGACTGAGGAATATGGCAGTCCGGTTCTACAACAAATTGCCTCCCCCCAGTTTAGTCCTAAACAAACCATGAGCACTATGAAGTCTCCTATATATTTTGGTAGTGAAAAAGAAGAGGGATAATATCAAATGCTGAGCATAAAAAAATGAAAACTGATAATGACATTGCCAATGGAAAATAGAGAACCTTGTTTCAATAGGTTATTTCATGTTTTGAAGACAACAAATTAGGAAAACTCCCTCAAGGTATGGGGAGAGGAATAAATCCCAAACAATCTAAATTAATTTCCTCTCATGGAACATGAGAGGCTTCAATGACCTGCCCAAACATAGGGAATTCAGTGCAATAAGAAATCAATTGAATCCAACTATTATCATGTTTCAAGAAACAAAAAATGATGAGATTCAGTAAAAAAAAGTAGCAAAAAAAATCTAGAATCAAGGGGAGATGGTTTGCAAATAGCCAGAGGAGCATCTGGAGGTCTTATGACTTTCTGGGATCCCTGGAGAGTAGAAGGCACCATTATTCAAAAATATGACAGGGTTCTTAGTGTTTTATTTAAGGAAATAAACAATAATAGGTCGTGGATCCTTTCAAATATTTATGTCCCAACTTCAATTCAAGGGAGAGCTCTACTGTGGGAGTACTTAGGCAATCTTAGTGAAATCTTCCATAATTTCCCTTGGATTTAGGCTAGGGATTTTAACACTCCTCTTTACCCTTTAGACAAAATGGATGGAAATGGACCACCTATTAGGAGCATGGATGAGTTCAATGACTTTGTGAACTCCAAAATGTTTATGGATGTAAAACTTAGATGAGCAAATTATACCTAGAGCAATCGACGGATAGGGTGGCATCTCATGCAAGAAAGGCTTGACAGATTTTTTCTATCAAAGGAGGCTACAACTCTTTTCGGTGATTCTGCATTGCAAGCCCTTCCTAAAATTACCTCTGATCATAATCCCATTTTGTTGGAGATTCCTAACTCTCTGTCCTTCAATAAACCTTTCATATTTCAATCTATGTGGATCAAACATTTCAGTTTTAGAGATAACTTAATTCATTGGTGGGAGTAGCCTATCAGGGGTAGTGCAACTTTTAAACTTGCTGGCAAATTAAAGTTTGTTAAGGAAAAGCTTTGAAATTGGAACAAAGAGGTCTTTTGGAACCTATTTGAAAATAAAAATAGGTTGTTGAAAGTTTGAAGATAATTGATCAGAGGATTCAACATGGTGATGCTGATAAAACTACTAGGTAGGAGGAACGAACAAAACTAGCAGAGTTTCATAACATTTTGTCCTGTGAGGAAATCTATTGGAGGCAAAAATCAAGGGCTCTTTGGTTGAAATATGGA
Organism: Wollemia nobilis; assembly: GCA_028583015.1. Classification (NCBI taxonomy): domain Eukaryota; kingdom Viridiplantae; phylum Streptophyta; class Pinopsida; order Araucariales; family Araucariaceae; genus Wollemia; species Wollemia nobilis. Next base: position 1,839,358 of record JAQPPZ010016564.1, read on the forward strand.
GATTCAAATTCCAAGTTTTTTCACATCACCACGCTTAGAAACAGAAGCAATAACAAGATAATTTTTTTTTAAAAAGTAGATGGTTCTATTACTCAGGACTTAACAGAAATAAAAAAGGAGGCAGTAACTTATTTCAATTCTACCCTTAGTCAGGAATCGTAGTGCAATGAGGAGGACAAATATATTCTCTTGCAATCCATTCCTAGAAAAATAAATGAGGATATAAACCTTAAGCTTCTAGCTCTCTTTTTTGATGAGGAAATTAAGGAAGCCTTGTTTAGCATGGAGCCAGAGAAATCCCCGAGACTTGATGGCTTTCCCCCTCATTTTTATCAAGCTTTTTGGGACATCGTAGGTGAGGACGCAATTTCTGCTATCATAGAATTCCAAGCAAGCAAGCATATCCCAAAAGGTTTCAACTCTAATTTTATTTCTCTAATTCCTAAGAAGCAAACCCCTGAATCTATGGCTAACTTCAAGCCAATTAGTCTGTGCAATATTTCTTACAAGATCCTAACTAAAGCCATTGCAAATAGAATGAGATATGTTCTACCCCACATCATAGATCCATGCCAGGGAAGCTCTGTCTAGGGTAGGTCAATCTTAGATGGAGTTATCACAGTTCATGAAGCTCTAAACTCTGCCCATAAGACTAACAGGTCTGTTTTTACCCTTAATCTTGATATGAACAAAGCATTTGATAGGCTAAATTAGGACTTTCTGATTACTGTACTCCTTAAGTTTGGTTTTCACCACCAATGGGTTAATTTGATCAAAGAATGCATTTCTAAAGCATGGTTCTCGATTCTGGTTAATGGAACAACTGCTGGTTACTTTTAAAGTCGCAAAGGAATTCAATAGGGGGACCCTATTAGCCCCATGTTATTCATTATTATCATAGAATCTTTAGGCAGAACCATCAAAAATACTTGCATTTCAAGGCTAATATCAAGAATCAAGGCAACATCTCTCACTAGGGTTGTTTCTCACCAACAATTCGTTGATGATACCCTTCTATTGACTAAGGCATCGATGGTTGAGGCTAAAAGAATTAAATACATCCTGCAACTCTATGAGGACGTTGTTGGTCAAAAATTTAATTTCAGTAAAAGAAAGTTATATTTCTTAAACACCCCCATTTAGAGGCAAGGAATGATTGTAAAAATTTTAGGGTGTGATATAGCAAACCTCCCCACTTTGTATCTTGGTCTCCCTCTTTTTATTGGTTCTCCGAGAGAGTCAATGTGAGATAGGGTTATTGAAAGAATTAAAAAAAAACTTGTTGGGTGGAAAGGTCTTCTATCTCAAGCAGGAAATTTGACCCTCACTAAGGCCTCTCTTTAGAGCATTCCAGTCTATTTCCTCTCCGTTTTCAAAGCCCCTTTGAAGGTTTTCCAGAAAATTGAGAAACTCCAAAAATAATTTTTATGGACTGGATCAGAGGAGAAAAAAATGATACACCTTGTAGGATGGACCAAAGTGTGTAGACCCAAGGAAAATGGGGGCTTAGGTCTAAGGATAATTGCTCATATAAATTTTGATTTACTAGCTAAGTAGGTGTGGCACCTCATTTCTGGTGAATAAAATGAATGGAAAGCTATCATAAAATGAAAGTATCTTCAAAATATGGAATTTCTAAGTGACTTAGTTCCAATCAGAGGCTCTACTTTTTGGAAAGAAATTCTCAATTGTAAGGAAATCATAAAAAAAAGTTTAAGATGGGTTTTAGGCAATGGTAAGAGGATAAATTTTTGGAATGATAGGTGGGCTAAGGACGAACCACTGATGCAATATCCTAAATTAGCCTAAATCAGATATATCACGAAAGAACTCATTGGCAGAAAAGTCTTCGATTATATGGTTGAGGACAGAGGCAGAATGAAGTGGAAAAAAATAAGGATTTAGGGATTTCAAGCGGAATTAAATGATCTTTGTAACATTCTCGGGCAACAATTTATCCCCATGATACCCAAGGAAGATCAAGTGACCTGGGATCCTACAGAAAATGGGTAGTTCACTATTAAATCAACTTACAAGCTTCTGCTTGATGACGAGGATTTTGTCCTCCAAAAGGACTTAGCTTGGATAAAAAATTTAATTCCAAAAATTGTAGTTTTTTCATGGATGGTTATCCAAGGAAGAATTCTAACCATTGATAATATGATGCATAAAGGTATTTTTATCACTAATCATTGTTATCTATGCAAGGCTAATTGGGAGACCATTTATCACATTTTCCTTGAGTGCCCTTTTTCCTTGACTATCCTAAGTGGGTTTTTTCAGGCCTTCAATATTTTTTGGGTTAAACCAGCCATCATACTTGATTTGTTTATCTAGTGGCCTTGCCCTTTTTCAAGCCAAAGACTTAGATACATGTGGAAAATTTGTCTTAATCACTATATTTGACAGGTGTGGTTAGAAAGGAACCATAGAGTCTTTAATGAGTCTATCCATGATCATCAAACTATCATTGCCAGGATCCTATCCTTTGCCAACAAGAATGTGAACCTTATCCCTTTTGATAGCCATAAACCTCATCTGCAGGAGACCATGATTGCTCAATATTTAAGCTTAACCTTGTTAGATGAGTCTGTGCCTAGGGTAGTCAACCCCAAAGCCAATGTTAAGTGGTCCCCACCTCCTATGGGTTGGTTTAAGCTTAATTTTCATGGAGCGGCTAAGGACAATCCTAGCAGAACAGGTGTTTGTGGTATTGTGTGAGATTATAATGGGAATATGATGCTTGCATTTTTTGAATATTTGGGAACAAGGACGAACAATGAAGCTGAAGCTAGAGCTATGTGGAGAGGCCTTCAAATGACTCAAGACTTAGAAGGAAATTTTATCGTAGAAGGAGACTCTATGCATGTTATAAATCTCCTTAATAATTGTAAAACACCTCCTTGGAGGATTAAAACAATTGTTGAAGAGGCTAGGATCCTTTTCCAGGGAAGATAGGACAAAAAAGTCCAACATGTCTTTCGAGAAGCTAACAAAGTTGTTGATAAGCTGGCCAATTTGGGTGTCCATGGTGACGAACTTTTCAAATGGGAAAACGGTGTCCCGAGTAAAGTAGAGGAGCTTAATCAACAAGAATGTCAAGAATTATAGTTGAATTTACCAACAGGTAAGGCATTGTAAGTTCGAAGGCTATGAGTATTCCCGTATCTTTTTTGAAATGGATTCGCAATAAAAATTATCCGAGCTGTTAGTCTTGGTGGATGCTGCTTGGAAATACCACAAATACTAATGGGAATAGTCACATGTCAGATAACATGGCTCCTAGTCATCTTAGTAATTTGAGTTTGGTTGATAATCATAGGACAGGAAAGAAACGACAATATAAGACTTTGAACCAGAGCCACATGGACCACCAGATAGCCACCGCCATAAATATAGCAAGTAGGTTCACTTCTCCAAGGCTGATTGGCCAAGATGGAATGTTGTACCAAAGAATGTCATATACGAAAGAAAGCAATTACCAAAGAATTATTAAGAGTAACTTTCAATACGGATATTATGGGAGTTTTTTTTAGTACTCTGCTATGTGTGTCTGCAACTTTCTATTTCTCCACTGTTTCAAGGAAGAGATATGTGTCTGTTTCTTTTTTTAATTATGATGCAGGTGTGTTTTCTCGGGGTATAGCCAAAATGTTGTATGGAAAGTTTCTTTTTGATAACAGGTTATGTGCCTTACTAGATGTAATGGCTTTGGCGGCATGTAGATTTTACATATATAGGATCCTTAGTAAGGACATGTTCATCAACAACCCTGTGCTGATTTTTGTAAAAGCTTTTGGGTCAACCTGTAAAACCCGATATTAATGCTATAGTATCTTATCTACAAAAAATAAATAAACACTTTTCAACTAATTGAAGGTATTTAGCAAGGAAGAATTATTTATTTACATAACTATCAAGTTTCTTTTGAAATTAGGCATTCAATGTCTAGGACCTAGGACCTATATTAATAGACTATATTAATATACTCTATAAAATTTAGTAGTTTTTTTTTTGTTCTTTACTAATCTTTAATGTTTATTATTATTATTATTTTAAATAGGTTTGTATTTGATCTCTAAAATTCCTTATGATATAGATGCTTCATTACCATAAACATTTTTCTAATAATATTTTGACCTACTGTATCATATAAAAACTAATATAAAATGTCTTTATATACATCAAATTACTTTTTTATGTGATATGGAAAAACAATTCCAATAAAAATAATATTTTTTCAAATACATCTTCTTTTGATAACCAATTTAAAAATTATAAGTCCTTTCTCAGTCATCAATTCTTTTTACCTATAACCTTTATAAAATGAATGAGGGCATTTAGAATCTATCATCATAAATATAATTATTTTATCATTAGAAATTTCTAATGCAAAAAAAAAAACACATAAAATATTGAACTAATATATAGTCAAAAAAGTTCTCCTCAAGAATAGGACCGATATATTACATTTCATTTAATTAGAACATAATTATATTTTTTATTCATATTTTTAGTGATATGAAATAAATATATAAACAATATATAAAACATTTGTACCAACAACTCCTTATGGGTGGTCTATTTGGTTGTCTTCCTTTTTTCCAACGGATACAAAGGTATAAATAATGATTTCAAGATTGGATGATCCAATTTCAAGTCCTTCATAGGATCCACAAAAATATTAAGAATATAAATTCCTAATTTAGACTTATAATCTAATATTTTCTAATGAAGCATTTAATATTTGCATAAAGTAATTAGGGGTCATCTTATGATTAAAAATTACAACCATAAAAATTAAACTATATATTTAGTTCTAGTAGAAGTAACTATGGGTTAAAGACTAAAATTGTATATAACAAATCCACACATTAACCACACATATGAATGGAAAAAGTGGAAATTTGTTAATTAATTAATATTATCTTGCATGTAAATATGATGCCATAAAGGTTATATAATAACCAACTTCCTCTATAGTGTTTCTTCTTTATAAATATATTTTATTGATATTTAATTCACTTAGAATTCTTATTTTTAAATAACCTCACAAAATAAAAATTTGATTTGAATACTTCCTATTGGAACTAATAAAGTTTTTATTTTGTTTATACTTGTAATGTTTGTTTATTAATGTCTAATTTCACAATTTTACAACACTATTCCTTTAACTCATGTTCAACAAAACATGATTACATTGATGACATAGATAAGGGTGCTTACATAGTGTTCCATTGATATTAACTTGAATAATACATATCCACCTACTTATGTATCAAAAACTAATACATATATTACACCTTCATATAAACACCATAGTTCACCACAAGAGAAAAAGTCCATTATTTCTTCCTATATTTAAATGATGTCATGTTAGTTGTCCTCCATTTAATGTATTCAACTAGGATGCCTTTCAATGTTATCAATATTAAACACAAGTATCCTCATGTATTGTAATAAGTTAGGACAAAATGTTCTATAGTCATTATAAAGGAAGATTATAAGATTAATTTTAAGTATTTATATCATCTTAAATATGTTAGATTTCATGTAATATCAGTTAGGATTAATTATGCTTAGTACTTTCAAGGGTCAAATAACATTATCAATGGTTGCATCTACAAGTTATACATTAGAAACAACTTCCTATATCATAAATATATCTTCAATTATCATTTAATGATATATGCAAAGACAACAATAACCTATGGTTGAATAATTTTCTATTGTTCATCATTTTTCATGCAAACAAAATAAGGTTGAAAGGTCTTTTCTATTGGTCCTTACTCACCCATCCATAATAGGAACTTGTAAGAAACTATATTTTTGTAGCATAACATAAGAACAAAAGGTATAAATGTACTATTACTTCTAACAAAATATAAGAGTCAAGCATGTTGAGTGCAATCATTATAATCAATCATGATTCAGTCAAAAGATTAAAATAGTGTGATGCATAATCCATCATACAACATCATGCATTGATTAAAAAAATAAGAGCAATATTATTTTAATATTCATGATCTTAACCAAGATAGCTATTATACATAGGAAAAAATTCAATTTCATCAATGTTCGTAAATTAGTAAATTGTTAATAATAGTAATATCTATTGGAAATTTTGAGTAATTGTATTGTCATTGATGGCAAGAGTCAGTGTTAGTGATTAGTGCAAGAATTTGGTAAAATAAGGGTTTCTATATTTATATTTTAAGCCCAAGAGATTTTGTTTAAGGATGGCTAAATTCCCTGAAAGAAGGAAAATACCTAGGCCCAAAGAAAATAATATTATAATATTTATTATTATAATATTAGAGGTTTAAAAATAAAGAACTAAAGAACATAATATTATAATATTTTTATTATAATATTAAAGGTGTTCAGATTGAAAATGAAAAATACCTAGGCCAAAAGGTTTAAAAATAAAGCCTAAGGTTGTCAATAAATTCTTTATAATATTTATATTATAAATTAATTTATAAAAGAAAATTATTAAAGCCAAAGTAGGGTTGGGGATAAATTTGATTTAATTTTTCTCCCCCATCGACATTTGAAGGAAAAGGCCATATGGTATAAATACCATAAGTCTTACCTCATAAAAGCAAGTCTCCAAATATTATTTAATGCACATGCGATTATTGAGAGTGGAATGTGAAAGTTCATGAGCAAATAAGACAAGAGGATATTAATTTTTTATTGCAACCAAAAAATGTGAAGGTCAAATTAACCAAGGCATAAAGCCTTATCACTAACCAATCGATTAGGTTAGTGGCAAGTTGTTGGTGTGTAAGGCATAGGGCATGCAGAGGTTCTACGTTCGATTCTCGACGACTGTGAAGGGAAAAAGCCTTTTGTTGGGCTTTGGCGTTGGTTGTAGAAATAAAACACTCAAAGTGATTTTACCTTTCACGTGAGTGCCTAGCTCACACAACAGTGTGGTCGCGGCTAGGGCGCAGGATGTAAGTTGACCTGGGATTGAATCCCATCGAGGAGTGTGCAAAGGTACTTTAATTTTTGTTTAAATGTGCATGTGGTCTAAGGTTGTATCGTGAGCACCTTGGGAGATATAAGGTGATTAAAGAAATTTTATTTTAGTTAAATTTTGTGAAGGATTTATTTTTTTTTTTAAAGTGAATTGTATTCTTTATGAATAAGAGGTGTTAATTATTTTGAAATGCAATTTTTAAGTAGGTATATATAAGGTGATTAAGATATAATTTATTTGTGTCTTATTTGAAGATTGAGGAAGATTTAATTTTGGCTTGAAAGTGAATTGAATTATTTCTGGAAAGGTGTGTTGATTATTTGATAATGCATATTTGAGTAGGGATATATAAGGGAGATATTTTGATTATTTTATGCATTGAAATTTTGAAGTGAATTATTGTGAAAGTGAGTTAATTGAACCTTTGCTAGTTATATTTTGAAAATTTTGGAGAGTATAAGGTGTACTTAAGACTTGTTATTTTTATATGGTGAAATAACTATTGAGGATAATTTTGAATGGAGATTTTGAGATAGATTGTTGTTCCCTAACATTGAAATTGGCAAAGAGGTTTTGATTGTGATTACGACAAGTTTTGAAGACATATCTCTATCACAAAAAAAGGTATGGGCACATTTTATTTGTGAGTGAAATATTATTGGATTGAATATTATGAAATGTAAAGTTGGAGTGAAAAGAATTGTTTGATAAGCATTGTTGAAAATAATTGAGTGAGCCTTCATGTGCCTTGAAAATAATTGAATGTAAAGTTCGGACGAACACATTCCATCTTTCGACAGGGGAGATGACAGTCACCTTAGAGGACATGTATCGGATTCTCTGAATTTTGATAGACGGGGTTCCCATCCGAACGACGCCACGAGGCCAAAGGACGGCTATACTAACCCGATGTTTTGGACATAGGGAGGATGTGGATGGGATGAGCTCAGTGGAGAAGGCTGAGGAGGATTGTCAGATTGGTGGTATCCTAGTGCGGTGGTGGTATAAGATGGGAGTGTTGGGAGTGAGACATGCACTACTCATGAGCCTCATTTCCAACATGTTGTTGTTAGACTCTTCGGGGGCGAGGTTCCCATGGAACCTATTGGAGGTGGTGTGGCAGTCAATGGATTGTCCTGTGACAGAGTCGGTGATCATGAGATGGGGCCAGACGCTGTTGGCTCAACTATATGATGAGTTGTATGAGGTTCGTTGTCGAAAGAGAAAGGGTATGGGCTGTAGTTACTTGTTGCAGTGCTGGGCATGGCAGCATATAGCCATAGAGCGACCACGAGGGCTACCCTGGATTACACGGGTTGACATGGTGGACAGAGATATTAGTTATGGTGCTTTATGGTATTGATCTGAGGAGCAAGGGTAGATTCAGCGATTTGCGGGAGACGTGGACCATTACATAGATGCATTGGCACGATTGACTCTAGGAGATGTGGTGTGGAGGCCATATCGGGATTGTCCTACATGGCCAAAGGCTGATGAGTGGCTTCGGCGGGTTCGAAGGGGGAGATGGGTCATTGGACGACACGAGACGGAGTAGGAATACTTTCATTATCTCCGAGTGACATGAAATTTTGGGGTACACCAGGGGTTGCTTGGGGAACCTGTAGTCTATTTGTGCCAAAGTGATGAGAGGACTCTAGCTGCATTGATTCTTGAGTTGCTAGGGGAGGAGGCAGATACAGTATTGGACACTCCAGACGTGGATGATGTTGGAGTTACTGCTAAGTACCAGGAGTGGTGGACACTCCGACAATGGCGAGGTGAGGGGCCATTGGGAGGCGATGAGGCAGTGGGAGGCAGAGAGGGTGCAGAGGCACCAGGAGAGGGTTGGGGAGCTCCTGCTGATGTGGACATGGTGGAGGTGGCAGATATGGGAGAGGAATTTTGTGAGGAGCAGCCAGAGATGCAGGATGCTCCAGAGTAGGTCGATGCGCCAAAGAGGCCGACGTAGCTAGTCATGCCAGGGGATATAGAGGCGAGGTTGCACATGGAGGTGGCACAGTTGACAGAGTTGCTACAGAGATGAGATGGAGAGCTTGGGGAAATGGTGCAGGAGAGGGATATCCTACAGACGTAGTTGGCAAAGCGAGAGAGCGCAGGGACTACGTCTTGTTGGCAGGAGGGTGATACAGATGCTACACAAGAGAGGGATCTCCTGTAGGTGCAACTAGCATAGCACGACAATGTAGTCACTTACTATCGTAGGCAAGAGGTAGAGTGGAGTCGATGGGAGGTAGATTGGGGCCAACAGGAGTTATATTGGCAACGACATCGGCTGGATATGGAGGGAGAGATTATCTGCCTTGGTGGGTGAATACCAGAGCCTCTTGCAGGTGGCTCGTCGTATCGAATGAGAGAGTAGGATAGAGCAGTTAGCATCATCTCATCGCAGGTGGTTGGATGAGGGAGGTGCTAGTGGGCACGATGCAGGGGTGAGTAGCAGTTGCCTTGAGAGGTCCCATAGGACCCACACTATAGGGGGTAGCTCCCGTCACATCGATCCTGCATGATCATGGTGACCGATGCCCTAGGCTTGGGGTTTTTGATTTTTTGGCTTATGGTAGCGAGGTCCGAGGACCGGTTCATTGTAGCTTGCGGGCAATTTTGTTATGATATATATATAGATGACTCTTTTTGGTGTTTATACATTTTTCATGATTTATTTTTATGTACATGTTTTTATATTGATGTATGCATATGCGATTATGAATGCGATGGTTCTAATTTGTATGATGTATGCATATGGAATGAATGAAATGAATTGTTGATGATTTGTCAATGCACCATAGACTGTACAAGATTTGAATGGCTTGCTATAGTAATAGGATAACTTTGTGGAATTCTTGTGCATGTGAAAACTTTGTTTTTGTATTTTGTCTATTTTTTGATGGTGATGTACGAAATGAAATGTACTGGTTGTTTGAAAATGTAGTTAAGCTTTTCTGAGATGCAGATATTGTAACTAACTAGCCAAGACTGTACATTTATGTCGCAAGACTTTTGAACAAGGTCTAAATCCAACTTGAATTTAACCAAGTTATTTCACATCCCTGTGTGTGCAATTAAGTTCATTTATGTTGTATTTGTCAAGATACCGCTAGTGCCAGATAGGCTATCAACCAAACCTGTACTGAGGATCACCTAATTAGCTCCACTAACTCCGTTGTTGTATTTAGTCAGATTAATCTATGGTACAATCTAGGATACCATAAGCTAGCTCATCCACATGCAAACATTGATCTGCACACAGGTAAATGTGACAGATATATCGTCATGCAAGAGGTTTACCACCAGTGACCGATAGGCTATCCACCAAACTGATACTAAGGTTTGCCTCATGATTTGTCGAAATGCTGAGAGTTCTAGGGATTCAAGTTCGAGTCCCTTCTTTTCTTCAATTGTATTGGGATACTTTCTCCTTTGTAGTGATAAAATCACTGTTTATTTTTGTTTTATTTGTTTTTCTTTTGAGCAAGGGATTTGGATATGGAGTGACGAGAATCACTATTGTTTGTGCCTTTTGATGTGTGCACTATAGGATGTCAAATTTTAGTGTTTTGAGGTTTTGCAAATTTTTGATGTTTTGCAACTTTTGAGAACTTGGGATTCTTGGAGAATTGGGTAGGGAGGATGCTTGTCCTTTTGCCAACTCTCAGCATTCTTGGGGTCATTCGCATAGGGGGATGAGCAAGATATCCGTTTCGCTTATGGTGACCTAGATTACTTTGCAGGTTTCATCTTTCATTCACACAACTTAGGAATTATTATATGTGTGTTAATTTGTGTTGGGATGCTACGTAACAAGGCGTGATCCAAGTAAAACTTTCCCGTGTAAAATTTGCTTAACTGTGTATAGTTTTTGGCTAGAAATTTAAAAACATCTGAATGACGAAAACCCTATATACATTAGGAGACAACTGACGATGCGAAAAATGGTGATGGTGCTATTCTAGATGTAGGCATTTATGAAAATGGATCTGAGGTGGAAAAGGATGGAATTTCCAAGTAATGACTGTCTATGGTGCTTTTGACTTGTATGACCTAGCAAATGTATAATGTATGGATGCGATGCCTAATGCAAACCTATATTTTTGTATTTTGATTTTTATGAGAATTCATGGAATTGGAATGCAATTGTTTTTGTGATTTTGATTTTTATGAGAATGCATGGAATTGGAATGCAAATGTTTTTGTGATTTTTTTTTTTTTTTTGATTTTTTTTTTTGAGTATGCATGGAATTGAAATGCAAATGTTTTTGTGATTTTTGACGATTATATATTTTTTGTTTATTTTTGAATATTTATGTTGACCAAGCAGTTATGGTAACGCTTGGAGCTTTTGGTGTTGACCAAAGGGTTTATAGATACCTTTGGGGTATTTAGGGATGACCAAGCGATTATGAAAATCCTTGGAGCTTTTGTCTTGACCAAAGGGTTTATAGAGACCTTTGGTGCGTTTAGGGTTGACCAAGCGATTATGATAATCCTTGGAGCTTTTGTCTTGACCAAAGGGTTTATAGATACCTTTGGGGCGTTTAGGGTTGACCACGCGATTATGATAATCCTTGGAGCTTTTGTCTTGACCAAAGGGTTTATAGATACCTTTGGGGCGTTTAGGGTTGACCAAGCGATTATGATAATTCTTGGAGCTTTTAGTTGGACTATGGCTCTCTAGATGTGGAATGGCCTCAAATGAATGATGTTCAAGGGTTCTATTTCCTTGATTCCTTCAAGAGAGGCAAGTCGGTATTTTTTGGGTCCTATTCTACTGTCAATGATGTAAGGACCTAACAAATTTGCCGTGAACTTGTCTCGTAGATGGGATGACAAATTAGAATTCTATTGGTTCTCTTTTAAGACCAAGTCACCAACCTAAAATTCCCTAAGGTGGACTTTCATGTTGTATGCTTTCTTAAGTCTCTCTTGATAGATACGCAAATGCTCAAGAGCATTAACGCATAGTTCATCGAGCAACGTCAATTGATCTAACTGGGCCTACCGCGTAGTGTCATCATCGATGAACTCTTGCATTGAAATGCGCAAGGAAGGGATTTCCAAATCAAAAGGCATGACTGCCATGGAGCCATACACCAGCGAAAATGGAGTTGCCCCAGTGGGCATTCGAATGCTGGTGCGATAAGCCCATAGGGCAAGCAGGATCTGAATGTGCCAGTCCTCATGATTTTTTGCAACTATCTTTTTGAGAATGGCGACTAGCATTTTTTTTGACGCCTTTACTTGCCCATTTGCCTGTGGATAATAGGGTGTTGAAAAGTTGTGCTGAATTTTGTACTTTGTGGTCAAAGCACGCACATATTTATTCTTGAATGGTGTCCCATTATCTAACAGGATCTTGGATGGAATACCAAAATGACATATGATGTTATGCAAAATAAATTCTGCAATGCGGGATCTAGTCATAGTGGTAAGCGGAATTGCTTCCACCCATTTGGTAAAGTACTCTGTGGCCGTTAAAATAAATGTGTGACGACCAGATGACGCAGGGGAGATCTTTCCAATTAGGTCAAAGCCCCACTGCAAAAAAGGCCAAACCGATTGAATCGACTGCAAGGCCTAAGAAGGTACATGTGTTAAATTAGCATGGTTCTGACACTTCACGTACTTCTTCACATATGTGCAACAATATCGCTCTAAATATGGCCAATAATAACCCATGCAAAGAATGTGTTTTGTGATGTCCATACCACTGAAGTGGCGACCACATGTACCATCGTGAGCTTGGGTGATCACCCAAGCAGACTCTTGCTGGTCCAAACAACGAAGGAGGATTCCTTCATAATTTTGATGATATAAAATGTCTCCTAACAAGACATGCTTTATCGCTTTCTGTTTGAATGATCTTTTCGTAGCTTGTGTCAATCCAAGTGGGAGGTTACCTAGCTTGAGGTAATCCCGAATGGGTGTGTACCAATCTTGCTGATCAAAAACCTCGATAGTATGAACGACCAATCCCTCTTGAATTCCATCCTGAATAAAAGCTGAGTGGGAGAGAACTTGTAAAAACAACATGGTGTTGCTATTAAGAGGGGTCAAGGAGAACAAGGACCCCCAATTGGTTTGAGTCAAACAATCTTGAATTCGAGAGAACTTATCCAGAGATGGTTCAATCTGGATCAGGTGGATTCCTAGTGTGAGGTCAGAGCTTGCACGCTCCATCGCAGGTTGCGATAATGTCTTGACTTGAATGGTTGTCATCTCATCGAAAGGGTCTTGCAATATTAGGGACCCCAAAGAGGCCATAGTATCCAAAAAATTATTCGATGATCGAGGGAGTGCCTCAATGTCGTACCATTCAAGTTGTGCCAGGAATTTGTCCACAAGGGCTTTATAGGCCTGCAAAACTGGATATTTACATTGGAATATCCCATTTACTTGATTGACAATTAACAATGAATCACCAAAGATGTTTAGACGTTTAATGTTCATGGTGATTGTTTTCTGAAGACCTATGAGCAAGGCTTCGTATTCGACATTGTTGTTGGTGCACGGGAAGTCTAATTTAAATGATAAGGGCATTGGAGTGCCTTACGAAGTGAAGAATACAATTCCCGTGCCACCCCCTTGCTCACATTTAGAACCATCGAAGAATAGGGTTATGTCAGCCTGTGACTCAGGCTCATCAGAATCTGGCGATTCTGAAACATGGAAGACCCCATCATCAGGTAGTTCGAAAGTCAGAGGCTGATCATCTTCAAGAGGAGCCTCAACTAGTTGATCGGTGATGACTTGACCTTTTATGGATTTTTGTCCAATGAACTCTATGTCAAACTCCGTCAACAACATGATCCATTTTTCCATGCGGCTACTATGATAAGTATGACTCATCATGTATCGCAATGGATTCTCCTTAGACACAACATACGTCTTATTACTAAGCATGTAGTGGCATAGCTTTTTGGTAGCAAACACCACTGCCAAGCAGAGCTTTTCAACGTATGCATAGTTAAGTTCATAACTAACTAGGGTGCGGCTAAGATAGTATGTAGCATGTTCTTTATGAAGTTCATTTTTTTGGGACAGCATAGCGCCCAGTGCCACCTCAGTAGTGGAGATGTATAAATAGAACGACACTCCTGGTCTAGATGGTGCCAATACTGGCGGTGAAGCCAAGCACTATTTAATGTCGTCAAAGGCTGACTGACACTCGTCATCCCAATGAAATGTGACCCCCTTATGAAATAATTTATTCATGGGTCAGCACTTGTCAGATAACTGTGCTATGAAGTGCTTGATCAACGTAACCTTTCTCTACAGACTCCTGAGCTACTTGATGGTGGTTGGGGGATGCATTTCAAGGATTGCCTTGACTTTTTTTTGGTCGACCTCGATTCCTTGTTTGGAGACTATGAAACCCAAAAGCTTTCTAGAGGTGATGCCAAAGATGCACTTCTTAGGGTTTAATCTGACTTTATGTTCAATGAGGCGATCAAGGACCTTGCTCAAGTCACCGAGGTGATCTAGGTGCAAAAGAGATTTGGCCAACAAATCATCCATGTAATCTTCCAAAGTTTTGTGCATGTAATCATGAAAGATGTATGTCATGGCACGTTGGTAAGTGGCACCAGAATTTTTAAGGCCAAAAGGCATGACCTTATAGCAAAATGTCCCCTAAGGCATTGTGAATGCCATTTTTAGTTGGTCCGTGGGATTGATACGAATTTGATTGTATCCTGAGAAACCATCCATAATGGAAAGCATTTCGTGGCCCGCTGTGGCATCTACCAACGTGTCGATTCTTGGCAAGGGAAAATCATCCTTAGGACTCGCTTTGTTAAGATCTCAAAAATTGATGCATATGCGAATCCTCCCATCGGGCTTCTTGACAGGAACCATGTTAGAAAACCATGGAGGATAATCCACATAGATGACAAACTGGGCATCCAACAACTTTTGTAACTCATCTTTTACCATTAAGGCCACTGTTGGGTGCATCTTGTGTAGTTTTTGTTTTACTGGCTTAATTGTCGGATCAAGCGTTAAATTATGTGTGACTAGCTGTGGTTCTAGTCCCGGCATATCCTTGTATGACCATGCAAAAACCTCCTTCTTTTCCTTAAGAAGGGTAACATAATCGGCTCGCTCTTCGGGGGAAATAATTACCCCCAGCTTGAGAATCCATGGATTCATTGGATCTATGCTAATGTCTACATCAGTCATTGCTTCGATCAACATATGGGATCCGTCTTCCAACTGGTGTGGAATTGGGATCATATGGATATCGTTTGCTGAATTAAGATCATCATTAGGAACATTAAGTTCCTCTTCAGCATGGAAGACATCCTGAGTCTGTCTTGGAGTGAAATGAAACATCCCACTACAAGGCCAATACTCTGATGGAGATGGTGGTGTGTCAATGCGATCCCAATCTATAGCCTCTATGTCTAGATGCAATGATCATGTTGTATTGGCTGGATCATGGATGGGGGAGGTCAAGTCAATGGAGATCATGTTTATGAGATGATGGTAACCTCCATTACCGCAAGTGTGATAACTCTGACGTTCAGGATGTTCTTGGTGCATTGGATCTAGCTCTGTAGGCACTGGCACAAAGGGATCAGCCCTATGTGCGGACCTGCAAACAGGGTCTACCCTAGGCACTGATGGTTTGATAGGGTCTCCAGGCAAAAGATGCTCTCTGTATACTTGGAGTGGCGGGTGCAGTAATTGCTATAACTACGTCGGGTTGAGATGCCACCTATGTCTTGGACCTATGTGTAAGTGTTCAAACATTTCATCTATGTCCAAAGGATATTGTTGTTGTTGAGGTAGCCTATGCTCATTGGGATCATTCAATGGGAACATCATCAGGAAGCTTTCCTGATCATCATTCATTGGATATTCATGTGAATGATTGTACTCCGACTCATCTTCAGAAGACCCTTCGTGGTCTTGTCCATCTTCCCCTTGTGGGTGAGTCCGTGAGGTTTCTCCTTGTTCGGCCGTAGGGAAAGGGTTGTTGAGGTCAACAAGGTTATTTGTTTGTAATGGGAAATAATCCCCCAATGTATAAGTTGTATTTGGATTGGCATATGGATCTGATGCCAACCCATCCTTATTGCCTATCCCTAGGCTTTGCATGTTTTTGACCAAGATGTCGAGGGGCAAAGGGTGATTAAACCCTACTCTTGACTTTTCATAAGGCATTTGGTATCTTGGTTGGCACAAAACATGCATTCCTTGTTCATACCTGCCTAACCCGTATCCATGCCAATTGCATTGGCTAAGATATCGTAATGTGAAGTCTGGGTTAGCAAGATAATTGACATCTTCCACAAAGGGATCTTCATCTTCCTCTTCTTGTCGAGAAGGTTCAACGCCATGATCCAGGCCCCCAAAAATAAATTTTGTCTGATTAGGTGGGTAGCCTAAAGGAACCACGGAGCCTCTAGGGAGTCGAGGTCTTCCCATGTCTTGCATAGACTGAAGTGTGGGCGTTGCAACAACATTGCACACTATATACTCCCCCATGCCTTTGTTAGACATCTCAACAGTAATCGTTGGTGATTGAGAGGAAGCAAATGGGAGTTCTCCTTGAGTCCACTCCATGTGGGGTGAACTAGGCGTCTCAACTTCCATTCTATTAGGCATCTCTTCTATAGAGATGTTGGAGACTAGAGGTGGTTCCACTTCCAGGGGCTTCTTTCCTTTGTTCGTTGGTGTGGCCACCGTAGGTGGCATCGTTGTGGGAGGACCGGATGAAGAAGATGAACCCACCTGGGAATTTGATTGATTTGGTAATGGATATTCTTGCTTAGTCGGACCCCTTTTAGATGGATTTAACTAGAAATCCACATGCGTTGAAGGGAGGGTCGACTGCGGCATGATTTGCACTGAGTTGTAATATTTAAAAGGTTCCAAATCTGTGGGGACCACGTGCACTTGTCCTTCAAATGTATACTTCAAACATTGATGAGCAATTGAAGGGACACACTTCATATCCCGGATCCAAGGCCGCCCAAGCAATATATTGTAAGCCATCTCACCTTCTAAAATGTGGCACAATGTATGAATGGTCTTTTGTCCCACTTGTATGGGCAGGACAATTGTGCCAACTATCGAGCATATCGCATCATTAAATGCTCGAAGGGTATAAGTGGAAGGTACAATGTGAGAGGTTGGCAGCTTCAAATGTTTCAGTGCAACGGTTGTAATAATGTTACTAAACGAACCAGTGTCTACCAACACCCGCTTGTATGGAGTCCCGTTGACCCATGCAATAACATGCAGGGGTGGATCCACTACATCCCCAGTCACCGTTTTTAACTCATCTTCCTTGAAGGTGATGACTGGTTCAGTACACTGTTGGACATGCCCTACAAAATTGTTGAACAAATTCACTTCGTGGGGATGCAACTCAGTTGCCTTTAATATCTCCATAAGAGCTTCCCGATGGGGTGCCGATTGTTGAATAAGCTCATAGATGGAGAGCCTAGCCGATGTGGTTCATAGAATTTGAGTAAGTCTAGTTCAAATCGTGGCCACTAGTCTAGGCGGGTAAGCTGTGTAGGATTCACTTGAGGTTGTGACATGGGTGGAACTTCCTTGGTGGCTATCGCGGGGGTAGCTCCTGGGTGTCTCTTGTTTCTTGTCACAATGCTAATCATCCCAACATACCCCTCCATGGGGAAATTCTATTGCACTTCGTTGACATGAAGAGGTTTTGCTTGTGCATCATGTGTGGGTAAAGGATCTTTGAAAACACCCATTTGTTGGTTGTTGGGTGCGATGGGGTTATCCACTACCAATGTGTTATTGTCAATGAGGTCTTGCACTAAACCTTTGAACATCCAACAGACATTAAGGTCATGCCCTTTCCTTCTGTGGAATCTACAGTAAAGATCCTCTCTGTAGCCCTTAGGCTTTGGCACATTAGGATCGATTGTTGGAATCTCTAGCAAATTAATCAAGTTTGCCACTAACAAACAGTCAAACAAGGAGTCCCTAGACTCAGTGTATGGTGTAAATTGCCACCTAGGGTGACGTTGCTGATTGTGATCTTGTTTTTTATTATCTTTCTCATAGTTATTGTGAGGCACTGCCTGATAATTAGCCTTTGGAGGTTGTGTTGCTTGGGCAGGCTTAGGGGCATTGATAGCAACTTGATTGACCGCGACGGATTTCTGTTGCGTATTACCTATTTTTGTGCTCTTGTTCCACTCTTTTTTCTTAGGCTTGGCAATTTTGCCATCCTGTATCTTGATCTCTTCGATAACTCTAGCTTGCGCTAGAGCTTCTTCTAAAGTGGCGTATTATTGCAGCTACAATAGCACAAAGATCGATTGCAAATAGCTCTTTGCGAACATTTGAGTTAGGTCGGACATAGGAGGGAGGTAGGACAACTTTGAAAGCAACATCCTCCATCGATTCCCATATGCCACCATAGATTCCTCCTCATATTGCTTTAGGCTAGCTAGATCACTTAGTGATGCCTTTTTCTTTGTGTTGAAAGCAAAATGTTCTAGGAATGCGTCCACTAGCTGATCCAAGTTGTAGATGCTATGCTTTGGTAGATGGGTAAACCAATCCGAGGTAGATCCTGTGAATGTGGTTATGAATGTTCTTAATAGCAATGCATCATTGTCTTGTATACCGAAGCATTGGCTCAAAAATCGAGTCACATGCTCTTGAGCATCTTCATCCCCTCTAAAGAGTGCCAACTAGGGTAGCTTGAAATGTTTGGGGTATGGAGGTATTGGCACTGACGGATGCACAGGATGACTATGGAGTTGGCGTAAGGTAGGCTTTTGGGGCCCAACAGTCTTGAGTTCCATAGTCTCCAAGCGTTCTAACAACACTTTGTATGCATCGAAGGACTTAATCTCCTCCTCCTTGGTTTGCTCCCATTGTGGATTGCGGGGAACTTGAGGCCTTTGGAGGGATAAATGGGTAGCATCCCTTCTGCCTTGATAGGGTGTTTCAGCCCGCTCTTCTTCTTGGTCATAATCCTCATAATCGTCTTGAGGAGTGTCTGGCCTAGGCCTATAAACATTGATGGGTGCCTACGGAGGATGCCCATCATGGTTGCGAGGAGTGGCCTCCCGCTCAGGTCTAGGAGGTCTTAGAGGTAGTGCTTTCTGAAGTCACAGAGACCTGTCTCGCACTAGGGGGTTGTGCCTCACATAAATCTCATATTTCTGTGCGCGAGGGATTGGGGCCTTCTCAAGCGCATTGTTGTGAAGCAATTCAGCTGTCTGATGTTGAATGCGCTCTTGATTAAGGCGACACAAATGTTCTAATTTCTGTTGGTCTTGCCTAAGCCGCATGATTTGCGCTTGGTGGGCGGCTAGTTGGGCAAATTCCAAGTCATTTTGTTTTGTCGTCTCTTGTTTAGGAGGCCTAGATGCCTCCCCTACATATCTATCTCGATCATGGTGCTCTGAGACCCCTATATGTTGCTTCCCTCTGTTGAGGTTGGCAGCATTTATTTGAAGCTCTAGTCTCAATGAGCGATCTGGATATAAAACAGGTGCAGACATGCATTGTTCCCATCCTAGGTACTGTCCTTGAGGAACGTATTGATTTTCCTCACATTCTCTATTGTATTCATAAAAGGTGCGGGCAAAGTTGCCTTGCCCGGTCAGGAGAACCTGATATTCTGGATATGGTCTCATGTGTCTGACATTGATCAGGGGTAAATTAGGAGTAACAAAATCATATGGTTCCTCCTTGTGGACCTATTGTTGTTCTAGAGCAGTATATAGCGCTTCATCACTAGGCCACCCATAACGAACTTCAAAGGGGGGCCTTGTATCTAGGTCACATGCTACATGTTGGTTATTTTCTTGAAAATATTTTTGTTGCTTAGGAGTACCCCCTAAGGAGGTGCCTCTATAGTCTTGTCTATTGATGGCATGATTTGGAGTGCCCCTCAAGGAGGTGCCTCTAGAGCCATGTTCTATAACTGCATGGTGTGGACTAACTTGTGTACCCTGCCACCAAGGCGAGATGGCCAAGTCTTTAGGGCTATATCGAAGACGACTTGTCTCTCTTGGTGCATTCTCTGCAGCTTTTGCCCGTGATTGGGCTTGGCTACGAGTAAACACCATGGTAATGTTACCCTAAAGATGCAGAAATTATTTTTATGATTTTTCTTTTTATGATTTTTTTTTGTCTAAACAGAAAATAGCATACACACACAAGCAATGATTATCTCTTTTAAATATTAATGGTGTGCCCTAAATCTGGTTTAGTGTGTTTTTGTTGTTTTTTTTTTTGTTTTTGAAGACTTTTTATGAAAATCATTTAAATGCAATTATGAAGGCTCTTATGACTCCCAAAATGGTCGCCCCTTCAATATACCATTGTCGGACCGATATACCAACCTCTCTATATACCCGCCCTTACGTGAGGGAGACTATAGGTACGTGAGAGCAGATGATACGTGGAACATAGGCGGTACGGAAGGGGAATCGCTCTATTTATGACACCTACCATAGAAGACTTATCCTCATGCACTAGGAATCACCCTAGCTACACTCGGTCAGCTTTCATCAGGATTTACATCTAGCAACAGTCACGATCGGGGTAATGGATGCAATATCTCAAGCCAAAGTGATAATGGAATCCACCTTTGGTCTTGCTCAAGGGTTGGGGTTTTACGACCAACTCCTTGTGTTTAAAATACCACGTGGTGTGTGGGGTTCATTTTAATTTGCAAAAATTTGAAACATGCAAACAAAAGGAAACTTTCCCTAAGCCATACAAAACTGAAAACCAGAAAATAGAAAATAGAAATTTGACAAAAGCTTGTTAAAAACCCCTACCTCTTCTCTGCCCAACAGGATGTTTCTGATTTGCTGCTCTGAAAAATGTACAGAAAGCTATTCGTCCTTGGGTGAGACAAATATCAGAAAGTATTCATTCCAGGGTGAGACGAATAGTATACTCGTCCCTGGGTGAAACGAATAAAAATCTGTCGACTAAAAAAATAAGTACCTATAATCAAAACAAGCAATTTTAGATTAGAAATCTAACCTAAAAAAAAACAGAGGACAGAGGTCCCACCATGATCGCCATTGAAAACACGAGATTTCGAAAACAAAAAGGATAGACTAAAAATGCAATGTAAACGAAACTAAAATAACGCTTAAACCCTATGTTAATGAAAAATGCATAAAAAGAAAGAACATGAACACAAGATATCAAAGCAATATAAAATACGGCCCTTTTATTGATATGCTTTTCAAATTTGTGTTACAATGCGTCTCCTTCATTTTTAGGGGATAGGAGCACTAAATGTTGGTCTTTTACAACTTGTTTCAAAATTCCTTCTTCCACGTGCCCACATATAAGATGGGCGAACCAAAATGTTGTCGCCGCTTGTGTTGGTAAAAGTAGATTCCTCGCTGCTCTTCTAATGCTAAAAATCTGCGTTCAAAGAAACAAACAAAGAATCAGTAGCACCTGTGTATGAAAATGAAAGATAAATATAATAATGGTTAAAATGAGTCCAAATAAACTGAAAACTTGACAAAAGCATAATCATGTAACTAGCTAAATACTACAAAAGAAATAGTCACCAAAGGCAATAAGGCGGGGGGTGCCCGAAGGCAAACCACCCGCGGGTGAAACTTTGTTTCGACACAAATCCGCTTGGGATGGGTCCGAAACCTGGTGTGATGTGTTGTCGGCAAATTGGTAGGATATTGTGGTCATAAAAATCGGGTTTTGGTTCTTGACTCGTGCCTTCAAAAGTCACCCAATAACCTCTCTTTCGATTAAGATATTATGGATGTTGAAAGCACAAATCGTAAGTAAGTGAATTAGCAGCACTTCGTCGCTCAAAATGTTCCTTCTCTGTATGTCTTTTGGGTGAGGAAGCTCACCATTTTATAGACCCAAGGGGTCTCTTTGAATTAACATGCAAAAGTGTTACTTTGCATGAATGCTTTTTTGTGAAGAGAAGACTTCTTCTTGATCAAGGGCTTCTTAACTGCCTCTGTGCATGTCTTTGTATGTTTAGAAAAGCTCACTCGCACTCCCATGCAATGAAGAGATAGCTAAGTGGCAAATCTGAGTTGTCATGAAAAAGCCTACTCTCACTCCCATGCAATGAAGGGAGAGTTAAGTGGCCAATCCAAGTTGTCCTGAAAAGCTCACTCTCATTCCCATGCAGTGAATGGAGATTCAAGTGGCAGATATAAGTTGTCAAAAGAAATCACTCGCACCCTTATGCCATGGAAGGAGAGCTAAGTGGCAGTTTTGAGTTGTCATGCATTGAGGTTTGACTTTTTTTCGATCAAACCTGGCGTTCGTCCCACCCCGAAGTGAGCACTGGTAATCGTCTCTGGGTGAAACAAGTACCAGTCTGCACTCGTCTCTAGGTGAAATGAGTACCAATCCACACTCGTCCCTGGGTGGAGCGAATAAGTAGCAGAGTGTCTAAAAGGTGCCAAATTGATCTCTAACTTGTAAAATTGATGTGTGAGTGGTTAGAACCACTATTTTAACCTCTGGGGCTGCCCTGGGGCTGTGTGTTAGTGTGATTAGTGTTTGCAGTCACATAATCGGATTGGTGCTATTTTGGTGTCTACAGCTTCCCTAACATTGAAATTGGCAAAGAGGTTTTGATTGTGATTACGACAAGTTTTGAAGACATATCTCTATCAAAAAAAAAGGTATGGGCACATTTTCTTTGTGAGTGAAATATTATTGGATTGAATATTATGAAATGTAAAGTTGGAGTGAAAAGAATTGTTTGATAAGCATTGTTGGAAATAATTGAGTGAGCCTTCATGTGCATGGTTAGGGCTTGTGAAAGAACATGAGTATCATTGTTATGTGAGATTTTTTGATAAGCATTGTTGGAAATAATTGAGTGAGCCTTCATGTGCATGGTTAGGACTTGTGAAAAAACATGAGTGTCATTGTTATGTGAATTTGTTTGATAAGCATTGTTGGAAATATTTGAGTGAGCCTTCATGTGCATGATTAGGGTTTGTGAATGATCATGAGTATCATTATTATGTGAACTAGGGTTTGTGAAAGATCATGAGTATCATTGTTATGTGAAATTGAGAACTATATTGAACTAGGATTTGTGAAAGAACATGAGTATCATTGTTATGTGAAAATTAGAATCATCTTGAGTCAAGGTTTGAGTTCCATAGTGTGAGTTTTTGGAAGTAAAATTAAAAACCTGGGTAGGGTTTGTAAGAAAGTTGTGTTTCATTTAGTGAATGGTTTAATAATGTTGATTGAGCATTAATGATTGAAAGCATTGGAGTGATATTTCAAGTTATGTGAAACAAAATGTTCTTTATTCTAAAGTTGATTTGAAAGAGAGTTTGGAAGTGATTGAGTGTTTTGTGAGTGTGAAACATATTGAGTCTCTAGCCATTATCTATATTTTTATGTGGTTAACCAATATTATGAGTGAAACTTATTTGTGGTCTTGAAGAGGTTTTCTAAAAGAGATTAAGTTGATTTTTTGTGTGCAAGTTTTACAATTGATTTGAGTAAGATTTTATGAAATCTTGTGGGCAGATTTGAGTAAGTCCTAGAGGGAACTTAAGGATAGAGTTAAGCAATCTTTTGTGAAATCTTCTAGGCAGATTTGAGTAAGTCCTAGAAGGGACTTAAGGAAAAAGTTAAGCAAGCTTTTGTGAAAGCTTGTGGGAAGATTTGAGCAAGTCCTAGAGGGGAATTAAGGATAGAGTTAAACAAGCTTTTATGAAAGCTTGTGGGTAGATTTGAGTAAGTTCTAGAGGGGACTTAAATACAGATTTAAGCAAGCTTTTGTGAAATCTTGTGGGAATATTTGAGTAAGTCCTAGAGGGGACTTAAGGACAGAGTTGAGTAAGATTTTGTGAAAGCTTAAGGACAAATTTGTGTGAGCTTTTGTGGAATCTTACAAGCAAATTTGAGATAAGTCTTACTGAAGACTTGTTGAGCATATTGAGCGAGTTCTTTAGTGGACTTGTTGGACAAATTTGAGACAAAGATTGAGCCGATTTGTACTAGATCGAAGGATAGTGTTTAGTGCAATTTTGTTCAAGACTGAAAAAGAGTGTTTAGTGTAGATTTGAGATAGAGATTGAGCATATTTGTTCTAGATTGAAGGACAATTTTTAGTGCAGATTTGAGAAAGATATTGAGCAGATTTGTGCTAGACCAAAGGATAGTGTTTAGTGCATATTTGAGATAGAGATTGATCAGATTTTTGTTATACCAAAAGATAGTGTCTAGTGTAGATTTGAGATAGAGATTGAGCAGATTTGTGCTAGATTGAAGGATAGTGTTTAGTGTATATTTGAGATAGAGATTGAGCAAATTTGTGTTAGATCGAAGGATAGTTTTTAGTGTAGATTTGAGATAAAGATTGAGTAGATTTGTCCTAGATCGAAGGACATTATTTAGTGCATATTTGAGACAAATATTTATCAAATTTTTTCTAGACCAAAGTATAGTGTTTAGTGCAAATTTGAGAAAGATATTAAGCAAAGTTGAGAGCAATATTTGGAGGTGATAGAGCAGAGGACAATAGTCTCCACTGGATAGAGATCCATTAGCTAGGGTAGTGATGACAAAGGTCTTTTGAGTGAGGATAGAGGTCTTCAGTGTAGAGAGATCCACAAGCCAATGCAGTGGAGGTAGTAATCTTCTAGAGGATCACTAGGTAGAGGAGAGGAGAATGAGTTCTTTTGTGGATAAAGATCCACAAACCAACAAAGGAGAAAGAATTCTCTTGTGGATATGTTTCCATGAACTTGATTAGGGGATTGATATCTCCTTTGGATAGAGGTCCTTAAAAATTGTAATAGGGAAGGATTCCCAAGAGATTTTTTGAGAAAATTTTAGTGAAATATTTTCTCTGTAGAGTAGCCCACATTGGGTGAACCACGTAAAATTGGTATCTCTATTGTGTGTGATGATTTGTGGATTGCTTTGATTACTACTGTTGATATTGCCATTGATATATTATATAATATTGTTTGGAAAGAAAAGTAAAAAGTAGTCTTATATTGTTCACCCCCCCTCTCAGTATAAGCTTGAGTTCTTCAATATCATCATGTATTACAGTAGAGAATATTAAATATTGATTTAGAATTATTCATGTGTAAAATAATTAGAGGATAAAGGATAAATATAAAAAATATATGTGGCTCATTAAGGTGTGCTCCTAGAGTTTCACAATATTTAAAACCCTTTAAATCATCATAAATCCACATAAGACATTATAGTTTTTATTTAGTATAAGACAAATATTTGTTGGAATTCCCAATAAAATATTGGTTGGGATTTGGAATCTAAAATTGCCTCCTAGGGTACAAATATTTTCTTGGTTAGTTCTTCAAAATAAGATCCTCACAAGTGATAACTTACAAAAAAAAATATTGTTGGCCCCCATGTGTGTTCAAGATGTATGAAACACAATGAAACTATGTACCACTTATTCTTTTAATGTAGCTCTACTACACCTATATGGTTAAAGATAGCCTTCCAATTTGGCTCTCCCCTATCTGTACTCTCAACCTGGAGAAATGTGTAATCAATTGGCAATCAAATTTTAAGTGGATTCTTAATGGGAAGCCTCTAATAAAATCCCTTTGGAATGTAATCCCCTTATTCATTATATGGAACATTTGGAATAACATGAACATGTTGATATTTAAAGGTAAAAAGGAAAATAATAGCATCCTCACTGAAATAATAGTTAGAGACCTTGTGACCAATTTCAAATCCACATTCAAATATAAGAAAAATCAGCAAATTTTAACTATGCAAGAATTGAATCTTATTAGTCAGCTTGATCTTCAAGAATTCATATCTACCAACATGAATATTTTAGCTATAATTCCCCCAAAGATACATTATCTAGCCTTGTTCTTTTATGGGGCATCTAAGTCTAATCCAGGCATAGTTGTTGTAGGGGGAGTGATCATGAAATAATATGGAAGACTTACCCTCAATTATTGTATCAACCTTAGAATTTCTTACAACAATTTTGTAGAAGCTTTGGCTTGTAATTTTAGATTAAATATGACTATTGAGCAACAGATAAGACACATGCACATTTATGGGGACTTTGCCCTTATTATAAATGCTCTCTTCAAAGATAATTTGGTTAGCTCCATTTAGCTTCAACTCATTTTGGTCAGAATGAAAGAGCTAATTAAAAAATTTACTCAAGTGCACTATTTCCACATTCATCAAGAATTTAACAAGACTATAGATGCACTTGCCAATAGTGCTTGTAAAAGTAAATATTCCAATCTTAAAATTACTAGGAATAGAGCTCAACAAAGAGGAGGATGTGTGTGAGCTTTATGTTGTTGGTTATGTTTCTTATTGTTATTCTTCTATTGAATGTTAGTACTTTAGTCCTTTGGTACTTTCTAATTTTTAGTGACCTTATCAGTATTTTTTGTATGCTGATGACCTATGTTTTCTAGTACCTATTGATCCTTTGTATCTTTTCTCTCTCATTTAATTCAACTTTTTCTTCAAAAAAATAGACATTAAAGTTCCATATTAAACACCCTAACTTCTACTATTGTCAATATAGTTATTTATTGACCATAACTTATTTCCTTGGCTCTCTTATGTTTTATTCTCTAGGCTCAAATGGTAGACCCTTTTTAGTTTATTTTCTTGTATGGGTCGATCTTTCATCCCTGCTCGATCCTGCATTCAAGTTGATCCCATGTTTTGGTTGATCCATCCCGTGTATAGGTTGATCCTGCATCCCAGTTTGTATTGATTGTTGGTGATGGTCCCTCTAGGATCATCCCATATGATCCTTTTTTATTAAATGCCTACCTTTGGCCTTATGGTTGGTATCTTGCCATGTTGTAAAAAGGTTTTGGAGTCCCTTTCAAAACCTAATTTTAATGAAATTATTTACCAATAAAAAAATATAATTATTTATATCTTGATCCAATCTATTCAAAATATGCCAAGATGTTGTAGGTGAGTTTGAGAGGAGAGGGCAATACTCCAATGGAGGTCCAAAGTTCGAATCTCCACCATACAAAAAAATTGAATTGGGTACCCAAAATCCAATTGATAATGTTGGTGCGGTCAGGGTGGAGCACAACTCCCGGGTGACTTTGATGGTGTAGAACCCCCTAATCATGGTCTCTCAGACCAAGGCAGTCCCACAAGGGGTTTTTCACTTTATAAAAAAAAAATCTATTCAAAATATACTATCAATAATATTTCTTATTCACTTGAAATGCCCTTTAAACATTCATCATTATTTTACATTTTAAACATAAAATGAACCAAATGTCAGTGCCTTAGAAAAAATTACATAGTTAGAGAATAATATCATTTCTTTTTTTTTGACATATGACAACTTTATGCTAGGATTAAATGTCCTAATACCTACTTCCAGAGTCATTCCACAACCATAGGCGAATAGAAAATGGTATACAAACAAGGGATGCCATATCTAATTACTTCACATTCATCAATGAACTTAATGAGGTCAATATTGATAATTAGGTTTTCAAATTTACTATTAATGTATTTTACCATGGATAGTTCATTACAAATAATATCTTATCCCAATATCTCAAAATATATAATGATATCTTGATACTTAATTAAAAAATATTAATTATAGCTAGTGATAATGGATCACTATTGGAATGTGTAATCTTAATTTATATTTCATGATTGAGATTATATAGTATACATTATGGTGTTATATTTAACCTATGAGAGAACTAGTTTTGGTAATCCTTGTATTGTTATACTAGGGCATAACCATGGCATTCTCAAACATATTTATATTTTTAATTAATATTTTCTCAAGAAATATAGTATACTCAAATTCAACAAGGAATAAGTGCTAGTTTAATTGAGAATTTGAGACATATGTAAACTAAGTAAATTTCATAACTAAAAAGTAGAATAATAATATAATATATATAGTAGATTATCCATTTAAATTTTGGCCCTCCTTATTGTTAAAAGTTGTTTAAGGACATATACAATGTAATTCACATGAAATTTCACATACAATGAGTTTTTTGACCAATTGTTTTTGGATGTGTATTCCATACAAATATATCTACGGAATGACATTTCATTATTATTTCACTAAGAATTTAATTATTATTAATTTTAAAATTTAAGGATTTTGGTTTTTATGAACTATCTATTATCACATAGTGTAAAAAAAATATATATATATATATATAAAATAAAAGCATACAAATATAGTTAGGATATGAATATGTTTTAATTTTTTTAGGTTTTATTTTTAAATTTAATTACTATTTTAAATTATATAAATGATTTTAAATTAAACCTATATTAAAAATTAAAAATTAAAAAATTATCACTAAACTACATAAAACTTCTATTTTAAAAAATATATCAAAAAATATAATTCCTTAAATTTAAAAT
Source organism: Wollemia nobilis (assembly GCA_028583015.1). Classification (NCBI taxonomy): domain Eukaryota; kingdom Viridiplantae; phylum Streptophyta; class Pinopsida; order Araucariales; family Araucariaceae; genus Wollemia; species Wollemia nobilis. The sequence continues at coordinate 1,867,742 of JAQPPZ010016564.1, forward strand.
CTTATAGTCCCTTGAATCTACCTCTTTACATCTAAAGAATCCTTTAAATCTTGATTGCAACCTAGAATGATCCCCTACCATCTAAATAAACATGCAACTATACACTAAGATTGAAAATTTTATTAAAACATTCATAGTCTCCATCCCTTCATCCCCATATTTATTTCTTCATTATTATTATATTAGTTTTAAAATTTTATATCTTAAAATAGTTCAAACTAATTTTAAATTTGTAACATTTGAAAGGAATAAGTCTGTTAGTAAAGGTGGAGTGGTTGTAGGTGTATTATCTTGATTTAATTTCCTAGATAGTGAATGTTTTTTTTTACTTCCTCTTTACCTAAAGAGATAGGGTTTATAATGGTAGTGTTCAAGTTTGATTTAAGTCCCCATGTTTACTTAGAAAGATAGGATTTATATGATTGGTTTGGAGAGATTGTTGGTTTTTTTAACTTAGTCTTAGAATACAGTGAGCAGGGTGATTCAAGACAGGGCTAGCATGATTTGGGAACCTCCTCCATTAGGTTGGCTCAAATTCAACTTTGACAGAGCTTATGATTTGAGAACCCCCTCCATTAAGTTGAAATTCAACTTTGATGGAGCTTTTAAAGGGAACTCGGGTCTTGTGGGTGTAGAGGGTTTATTTAGAAACTCGGAGGGCAAAATCCTTTTTGCCTTTACTAAAAACTTGGGTCACCAAACTAGCCATTTTGTTGAAGCTCGATATTATTTTAGGGTGTTTCCCAACTAAACTAGGTGAATTATAGGAAACTATTCATAGAAGGAGATTCACTCAATGTTATCAACATGATTAATGGCAACCAAAATTCCTCACGTACTATTGCAAATTTTATAATTGAAGCTAGTAGAATGATTCAAATTTTAGAAGTCCAATTCAAGCACTGGTTCATCACATTTTAGAAGGTAATAAAGTTGTGGAATTCTTGGTTAATCAAGGTCTTAGGTAGCAAGATCTTCACATTTGGACAGGTAATTTCTTATATGGTCTTTGGATCATTGGACAATGAATTTATGCAAAGATAAAACTTGAGTCAGAATACTTAGGGCGGGTGGCTGGAATCATTCCCGTTGGATGTTGCTTTTTGAATGTTTTGGTCGGGTATCCATGCCCAATTTTTTATCTCTATTTATCCATGTGGGTCTACGTGCCTAGCTTTTATCTCTCTTATGTGTGGGTTTGTTTGGCTAGTATATGTTGGCTTGGGTGTAGGTAGTTGTATCCAATGGTTGGTTGGCTTTAATGTTTAAAGTGTCCTTAGTCTCCTAGTGGCTGGAGATTAGCTTTTTTTGTTATAACGTTGAAGGTCCTTTCAAAACTCCTTTCGTCCAACTAATAAAAAAATGATAGTGTCCAAGTTAATCTGAGGCATACCCCATTTAAAAAATATGTTATCGATTCCCCATACAAAATAAAATAAAATAAATTTATAATTTACTCTTTAAAAAAATACATTAGAAAATTAGAATTCTTAATGTTCAAAGATTTAATTATGTAATTTATGTGTTTTAATTTTAATTATTACTTTAAACAAAGGTCTATAAACCTTTTATTATGATTAAATCACGAATTATTCCATTACTTAAATTTTTGTGCTTATTATTTAAAGTTTATTTTTATTTTTATTATTGGATTTAATCTTTTCAAAATATTTATAGATAATTTGTTATTCATTTAAAAATAAATATAATATAGTATTTACAATATTACTTAACTTTTTTATTTTATAGGTTTTTAATTTTAATTATTGTTTTTAAATTTTTAAACATTTAATTTTTTATTTTTAAAAATTATTTTAACTTTAATATTTTTAAAAGTTTTAAGGATCTTTTATTTTATTAAATTATTTAACTATTCAACTTAAATTTATAGTTGAATAGTCCATAGTGCAGTGTCCACATTGATTATTTATCATATAAGTTAAGTAATGAGGCACAAGAAAAACAAACCAAAAAGAGTTGATAACGTACTGCTTTAAGTACTACAAGATAAAAGAAACAAAAAATTATTTACAATCTAAAGAGGGAAATGATCTTGTGACCACGTAGCTCAAATTACTTTGTCCCAAGGAGGAACAAACAATTTTCATGTAGGTCATAGGGGTAGAGAATGTTTAGGATGTTTGTGACGTAGATGCTCAATAAAAATATGTAGATGTTTTAGATGTTTGCCAACGTGGGTATAGTGGATGCAGTCTATGTCAACTTGCTCACTAGATTCCTCATATTGAGGATAGGAATGTTATTAAACACAAGGTGAAATATATTTTAGCTTTTAAATATTAATATAACTCTAAAGATTAAGGTTTTTAACTTACTTCTTGTTTCTATGGTGGAATATGAGTAATCTGATCTTATTGGCAAAGGTTAGTAGTGATGATATAAGCCTATTAAAATTATTTGTGTAAGTTTAAGGGTATGTGAGACCTAAGTTTATAGCGATGATTTATAAGATTATAAGTGTAATTTGATGTTTTTAACCCAAGTAATATCAATTAAATTATTTAGATGGTTAACCATAATTAAGGGTTTAACATCTTGTAATTAAACATATAATTATTCCATTATACTATGTTGAATTGGTTAGCATGTAATTATTGAGTATTAAATATCTTTTACAAATACTCCCAACCGCTGGTCCATTTCATCAATGTGTGATGATAAATATTTTGGGATGTCTACAAGCATCCACCTATTCCTTTTATTTTTGTATATTATTTTATATATTGCTCTTTATTTGGCTTCTATACTATTTTGAATATTATTGTGGTGAATGTCATGCTTCATTATTTTTGGAGACTGTTATGAATTATAACACAGTATTCGAGCCAACATAAAGGAGAACCACTCAAGGAAATCCCCTTTGTTCTTGTAGGGAAGAATTTAAAAATTTGAACTTTGATATCAAATGTATAAGCTAGTATTTTTTGAACAAAATCCAAAGCATATTTTTGGACATCTATATAAAAAGGACATAGGCTAATCCAAATTTTGAGCCTATTTGAGACTGTAATTATGCATCATCCTTCCATATAATCCTATGACTCCATAAGATGTATTGGTTAGCATAGGATATTTGAAACCATAAGGGTGCTTGTGGGAGGTGAGCAATTGATACAAAGGTAAATTTGCATTAACCATTCTAATCAGGTTACAAAGTTTAAATAAACATAAAATAACCATACTAGAGAAAAGGGGGGAATAGGAGAAATTAAGGGAGAAGAAATTAAAATAAAATTCTCTTGCCGCCCAAAGATGTTGTCGTCCAACTGCCGTCCAGGTAAGGTAAAAGGTAAGTAAACTTACCCAAGGTAAAATACTCTTTTTTAACCTTTTACCAATGGTAATTTTCCAACATTCTCCCCCTTAAAGTTGAGAGGACTGACTATACAGTCTCTCAGCTTTATAAATTGAGCTTTAGCCATGCCTTTGGTGAAGATGTCTGCTAGATTATCCAAAGTGTTGCAGTATTGAAGCTCAACTATCTGTTGTTCCACCATATCTCTTATGAAGTGATACTTCATATCAAAATGTTTTGACCTTTTGTGGTGGATTGGATTATATGCCAACTGTATGGCACTAATATTATCACAATTCAGTTTGGTTGGACCAATTTGTTTTTCGCCAATCTCTTCAAGGATTTTCCTCAACCGAGAGGATTTGAGTACTAGCATGGGTAATGGCTATATACTCAGATTCTGTAGATGATAATGCTACAATAGATTGCTTCTTGGAACTCCAAGTTATTAGTCCTGAACCTAGACTAAAACAGGTTCCTCGATGTAGATTTTCTGTCATCTATATTACTGCCCCAATCGTTGTCACTATAACCAACTAACTTCATAGAGTTAGACTTGTGGTAATGGATTCCAAAATCCAATGTACCTTTTACATATCGTAAAATTCGTTTGGTTGCTTGAAGATGCAGCTCGGATGGGCATGCCATAAACCTTGATACTAGAGAAACAACATACTGTATATCTGGCCTAGTGTTGGTGAGAAACATTAAACTCCCAACCATGCTTCTGAAATTGGTCATGTCAACTTTTGGTGCTCCATCATCTTTGCTTAGCTGGATTCCATGTCCTGTTGGTGTTGCAACTGATTTGCACTGCTGCATAGCAAATTTCTTGATCATGTCATGAGCATATTTCTGTTGACATATGAAGATCCCATTCTTTGATTGATGTACTTCCATTCCTAGGAAGTATCTCATTAATCCGAGATCCTTCATCTCAAACTGATTCATCATGGAGTTTTTGAACTCCATATTCATTTTATTATTACTACCCATAAATATTAGATCATCCACATATAAACAAACTATGAGGATATCTACTCCATTCTTTAGGTAGTATAGAGTTGGTTCACTCTTGCTTTTTGTGAAACCATACTTGCTGAAATAGCCATCAATTCGTGAGTACCACGCTCGTGGTGCTTGCTTGAGGCCATAAAGTGCTTTTTTCAATTTATAAACAAGGTTCTCTTTTCCTTGTTCTTGGAAACCTTGAGGTTGTTGAACATACACCTCTTCTGTTAGGTATCCATTTAAAAATGCACTTTTCACATCCATGTGTTGAATGTTCCATCCTTTATGGGCTGCCAAGGAAAGAACAGTTCTGATTGTTTCTTGTCGAGCAACTGGAGCAAAGGTTTCCTCATAATCTATTCCATATTTTTGAGTAAAACCCTTAGCTACTAATCTTGCCTTGTGCCTTTCAATGCTTCCATCAGCATTGAATTTGGTCTTATAGACCCATTTACATCCAACACATTTTTTTCCCTTGGGAAGCTTCACAAGCTCCCAAGTATCATTCTTTTTAATTGAGGATATTTCCTCTTCCATGGCATCTTGCCATATACTTTTAGTACATGCTTTTTCATAGCTAGATGGTTCTAGATGTGCAGCAGCCAACAAAGCATAATTGACTACATCACCCCTTGGTTCATGAGACTCATCATCTCCTGACATTTGAAGATTTTCAAGTCTTGACAAAATGTCGTCCATCTCACTAGCTTGACTCCTAGTGTATCTTTGTTGGAAATTCCTATCCAACATTTGAGAAGATGGATGACTCCGTAGTATGCGCTTTCCTTTATTTGTCTCTTTCCTTTGAGAAACTGGATCAATATCCATCGGACTTGGAGCGCTTACAGATCTATGAAATCATTTCGGAGAGTTTGGGGGTGCCAACAAAGGAGTCCTTCTTGGACTTGGTGTACCACTTGATGTACTTGATGAAGATTCCTGATGTGGACTTTGTGGAGGGGAACTATTTCCACTACTTTTCTTGGGTTGTACAAATGTGGAACTTTTTGAATTAGAGTCTATATCAACAAATTTTTTATGACCCCATTCTCCCCCTTCATCAAAAATTACATCCCTGGAGATAATTATTTTATGTGTCTTGGGATTGTACAATCTATACCCTTTGGTTGATTCACAATACCCTACAAAAATACATGCTTGACTCTTGGGATCAAGCTTCTTTCTCTTCTCCTCAGGAATGTGTGCATAAGCTAAAGAACCAAATACTCGAAAATGTTTGACATTTGGTTTCTTACCGTACCATCCCTCATAAGGAGTGATACCATCTAAACTAGAAGTCGGACTTCTATTTAGAATATATGCACTAGTTCTCACTGCATCTGCCCAATAGTTGTATGTTAGATGCTTTGTCTGAAGCATCGTTCGTGCCATTTCAACAAGGGTGCGGTTCTTTCTCTCGGCCACACCGTTCTGCTGTGGGGTATAGGCAGTGGTGAACTGTATTTTTATCCCATTTTGCTTACAATAATTTAAAAATTCATTTGAGGAGTACTCTCCTCCTCTATCAGTGCGAAGACATTTGACATAGTAGTCACATTGCTTTTCTACATTATTTTTGAAGTCTATGAAGCAATCAAATGCTTCATCTTTGTGTTTCAGAAAATAGATCCAAGCACATTCTAGAATAATCATCTATGAATGTTAGAAAATAAGAATTGTTTCCAAGGCTTTTTGTTTGCATTGGACCACGGATGTCCGAATGTACTAGCTGAAGAGGATAGCTTGCTCTCCATGCTTGGCCTCTTGGAAACTTCGTTCTGGAGTGCTTTCCCAAAGCACATGCTTCGCATACCTTCTTATGTTCTAGAATTTTTGGTAGTCCTGTCACCATAGCTTGTGATGTTAACATTTTCAAGCTAGCGGAATTGAGGTGACCATATCTCAAGTGCCACAATTCACTTGGATTTGTAATAGCAATGTTTGCAAGTTGAGCTCCCCCTGGCTCACCAAATTTTAGAGGGAATAACCTATTCTTTGTCATAGGTACTTCTGTGATGACTCTGTTACAATTGTTTTTATCAAGGATTGTACATTTTCTTTCATCAAAAACTAATTTGTAATGCTTCTCCATCATTTGGCCAACACTTAACAAATTGTGTTGTAGCTTTGGAGTATAGTATATGTCATTCACTTTTTTAAGGCCTTCTTTTGTTGGAACTTCCATAGCTCCAATGCCTTCAACTTGCAAAGATTTATTATCCCCTAACTTAACATGGGATTTGTAATTTGAATCTAATGTAGCAAAGAGATTTTCTTTGCCACTCATGTGGTTGGAGCAACCAGTATCCAAAATCCATGTATCTTTTAGATTTTGATCTGATTGTCCATAAGAGAGAAAAATATTTGATGGACCTTCTTCTTCTTCGTAGAATGAGCCATATTGACTTCTTTGATATTTTGAATACTTTGACCAGCAGTCACGAGCGAAGTGTCCTTGTTTCCCACAATTGAAACAAGTTGTTTTAGTCTTGTTACTTCCTCGTCCTTGATTTCCATGGCCTCCATTGCCGCTTTGGTTCTGATTGGCTCCTCTGTTTTGATTTCCACCTCTGTTTTGATTTCCTCCTCTGTAGGAGTTGCTTTGGCCTTTGCCTCTTTGTGGTTGTCCTCTGCCTCGGCCTCTTCCTTGTCCTCGTCTTGCAACTTCGTTCGAAGTGAAGGCTTTGTCATCATCTCCATAGCTTGTTGAAGGTGCTCCTTGAAGTCTCTCTTCATGTGATGTTAATGATCCAATCAAACTATCAAATGTAAGAGTAGAAAGGTCTTTTGATTCTTCAATTATGATGGCAATGTGATTCCACTTAGGAAGAAGTGTTCTCAACACTTTCTTCACAATTGTTTCAACTTTTGTGTCATCACCTAAAGTTTGCATCATATCAACTCACTGCTTTGACTCGAACATAGTAGTCACCGACTCTTTCATTTTCCTTCATTCTGAGATTTTCAAAATCTCTTTTTAAGGTCTGAAGCCTGACTTGCTTCACTTTATCACTTCCTTGGAATCCTTCTTTCAAGGCATTCCATGCATCTGTGGCTATTAAGTAAGATGCAATTCTAGGAAAGATACTTGGATCTAATGCCGCTTGAAGATGGTATAAGGCAAAAGAGTTATTTTTTTGTGCATCTTTGAAGATCTTCTTGTCGGTTGCACTCAAAGTAGTCCAATCTGTTGGAGCAGTGTAACCGTCTTCAATACTATCCCATAGTCCTTTTCCTATGAGTAATGTCCTCATTTTGATGGACCAGTACTCATAATTATCCCCATTGAATTCGGGGATTGGTAGATTATTATGTGATCCCATTACTATCTACTAAAACAAGAAACCTTTCTTATATAGTCTTATTTCAAAAAGACTTTACAAACTATCAAGCCTTGCTTGATTTACAATCATAAACAACTCACTCTTGTTGTTGTGATTCAACAATTACAAAATTGTCAGCGACTTGTTCATCGTCGTCACTGATCAATATAATTTCAGGAGAAGGAGGTTGTAGGATTTCAATGGAATTACAATAATGAGTATATTTAGATCCTTGTGGAGCAATCTCCACTGTGTCGGATTGTTCAAATCTGCTCCCAAAGGAGTTATCTTTTGAATCTGCTTCGTATCCTAGATCAGGATTTCTCTATTGTGCAATAACCACATTTTGCAACTGTGAAAAGACTGTATTTATGCCTAGTGTTCTCACGTGCTCATCAAAGCTTTCAGCGTTTGTTCTCAGTAACAAACTACAAAGTGCTTGGTAACATCCTTCCGATCTTATCATTTAAGAAAATTTCCCAGAAATTTTCTTTTACAAAGATTTCCTCTTAGGAAATTTTACTAAATTTTTTTACCTCTTAAAGCGTAAAAATTTTTTACAACTATTTCCTCTTAGGAAATGTCAATCATCAACTCAAATGAAAAAACCTTTCAAATTTTTTTTTTTTTAATTTTACAACTATTTCCTCTTAGGAAATGTCAATCATCAAAAAAAAATTTAAATTACCTTAAAGTTTTAAATTTTTTTTTTTTTTTAAAACTTTCTGTTTTTTAAAAAAAAATTATTGCAGAAGGCGTCGGCATTCCACAAAGACAGCAATGTCTCCTCTAAAAAAAATGACCCCATCGAGGTTCGATCGTGCGACCTCGCGGGCGTCAAGACAAAGGGTAGCCGCTGTGCTACCGGGCAGATCCGGGAGCATTAGCTGGCTCCCTGCCCTTATTGCTTGGCGCAACGAGCGCGAAGCAAAAAAAAAGAAATGACCCCGTCGAGGTTCGATCGTGCGACCTCGCGGGAGTCAAGGCAAAGGGTAGCCGCTGTGCTACCGGGAAGATCCGGGAGCATTTGCTGGCTCCCTTCCCTTTATTGCGATCGCGTCGAACGCGAAGCAATTTTTGGCTTCGCGCTTCGGCGCGAAGCAAAATTTTAAATTTGGGACTTAATAGTCCCACATCGTCGATGCGGCGATGTTGAAGCTCTTTAAAAAGAGCAAAGCACAGTATGTGCTTTGATTGCCTGTGGGCAATCCGTAGGCTACATGAACCTTTTGCCACGTACCGCATGCAGGTCACCTCGGGCCACGCGTAGGTGGCCTCTCCAATGAACCACCTCGGGCCACGTGCCACCTTCTCCAACGTGCCACCTCGGGCCACGTGTCGCCTCGTCAACGAATCACCTCGGGCCACGTCTGCCTTCGTCTGTCACGTCCAGCTCCACCAGCGCCTCGAGAATCATGTCGATCTGCTCCTATGGGCCGCCTCGTCCAGCTCCACCAGTGCCTCGAGAATCGTGCCGATCTGCTCCTACGGGCCACCTCGGGATCCGTGCTACCACCTCGAACTGCGGGCCCCATCGCCTCGGGATTTGGGTCGGTCTCGGCTCTCGGCTCTGATACCAAATGTGGGAGGTGAGCAATTGATACAAAGGTAAATATTGCATTAACCATTCTAATCAGGTTACAAAGTTTAAATAAACATAAAATAACCATACTAGAGAAAAGGGGGGAATAGGAGAAATTAAGGGAGAAGAAATTAAAATAAAATTCTCTTGCCGCCCAAAGATGCTGCCGTCCAACTGCCATGTAGGTAAGGTAAAAGGTAAGTAAACTTACCCAAGGTAAAATACTCTTTTTTAACCTTTTACCAATGGTAATTTTCCAACAAGTGCAATTTTAACTAATGTTGACACTAGTTCTTTGTTATTTCTTTGATTGAGGATTTCTTTAAGACTTAAGGTAGTTGCATTTTCTTCTCATCCTAGATCATGGGTGTATAGATTAGCATAATGAGTTTAAAGTGTTATACCATGAGGTTATTGGTGTAAATATCATTGAAAAATATTTTCAAACACATTTCTACTCTCCTAATCATGTCTCTCATAGGTGTCATTTTCCATGGCCATTACATGTCACTATTATTCCAAGCATAACTTCCTAGAATATTAATCAACATAATATTTTTAAAATTTCTTGTAGGTCAAGTTCGTAGGTTGGATCCTCTCTAAGCATGAGGTATACATGTTTTCATATATCATCAAATAAATTTTATACATAGTACCTCTACCTTAAGTCCCACCATCATTGGTAGATTAGATAGACAGTGCATAGTGGTGTATTCTATTACATATCAAAGAATGAAGATTCAAATCTCACAAACAACATTTTGGTATCCTCATATATTTTTTCTACAAGTTAATTCATGGTGTTCTATTTCTATCACAACATGTTGGTGTGTTGGCTATGATAATCATGGTATTTTTCCTCCAAAATATCATTCATTTATGTTAAAATAATAAGGATATTTTCTCATTTTGAAATGAAGTGTTTCTACTTTGCACCTTAGTCTATGTCAAGGAATATATATGCCCCTTACATTCTAAAGTTGTTATAGGTATGTTGAGCTAGCTTAGTGATCCTAGAGTGCTCTGTATGTCGAGGTACCTAGTTGAAACCCCACATTATTTCAACTTGCTTATATTATATTTGTTAATAAATATGGTGTGGATGTGGACACACACACACATAAGCAGTTTCACCTAATCATATCATGACAATTTTAATTCCTCCATTCATCTATTACACACAATTGCATAGACTTTGCATAATAATATTCAATTAGTGAATGACAAGTAGTAAATTATAATTAACTAAGTTTTTTATAAGATTTTAACATTTTTTTATTTAATTTAATTTGATTACTATTAGGCCAAAACTTATAGAGGCCATCACTTTTGCATATGAAAGCATTTTTTGCCTATTTTTTAATCATATGGGTTTTTAAGTTGTATGCATTAGTGACACTAGTTCAAGGATATACTATAGGGTTGTAGAATATGTTTTGATTGCAAAAGGTTTATGCTATGAATATTTAACATAAGGTATACCGTATTCCTATGGTTTACTCTTAGAATATGGGAGTTAATTATTTAAATACTTGGTGACTGAATTATTTGTTTTTTAGTTTTGAAGGTAGATTTTGATCACTATATTGTATGGTGATGGGTTCCTCATAGGAAGATAAACATATTTGATGTAGAAGGTAGATTCATAAATTTATGTTCATGGATGAGGCAATCCAATCTATGTACCTTTAAAAAAATAGATAATAGATTTTGTGTTCAATATTCTTTAGTCTAGTCAAGAATTCATTGTGGAGGGGGGTGGGAGAGGTAAGTTGTTACCATTTCAAATGTCTCATATCTTTGTACCCTTAGCTCATATTATGGGGGATGTTGCTATATCAGTAATTTAAACTTATTGGCCAAGGATAATAGTGGTGATATAAGCCTATGAGTAATCTTGATGTAAGCCTAAGGGAAGATGTTGTATAAGCATAAGGGCATGATTTTATGTATTCAAGTAGTTGTATCAATAATACCACTTGTATTGTTAACCTTATTTATGTGTTCAATATATTATAACTAAAATTTTAAATTGAACATTAAGTCATTATGTTATGTCAACTTGGAATAACAAGTAATTATTAGGGATTATATAGGTTAACAAGTAATTATTGGGGATTAGGTATTTGTGAATAATGTACAACCATTGATTAATTATATTAGTATGTGGTGTGATATTATGAGGTACCTACAAGCATCAACCTATTTATTTAGTTTATCTATATTATTTTATCTATTGTTGTTTATTTTACTTTGATACTCTTTTGCATCTAATTGTTGTGAATGTTATGCTTTAACATGTTTTGAAAAGTATTGTTCATTATAACATGGATGTCAATGTAAAACCGGAGAACAAGATTTCATTATTCAGCAAGCAATTAAATAACATAGTATAGCAAACGGACTTCCTGGATTAGCCCGAAATGGGCGCATCTCAACAGGATGCCGCTGCAACTGCAATAACCAGTTGCTAAGTATTGTTAACAAATTAACAACATAGAATAGTACGCTAACATCCCCCTTTATTACATTATTTGGGTAATGTAATAACTAATAGCTATACTAACATCCCCTTACATCATTTTGCAATACAAAGTGAGCTGCGAAACAATTCAAATTTGACACGTCCAAGTGCCTTAGTGAAAATGTCTGCAACTTGAGCATCGGTGGGAATGTGTTGAAGCTAAATTCGGTGCTTTGGAACTTCATCTCGAATGAAATGACATTGTGTGTCAATGTGCTTTGTTCTTTCATGATGGACTGGATTCTTGACGAGGTTCAGAACACCCTGATTGTCGCAAAACAAGTGTATTGAAGATTTTGATGGATGGCCCATACTTGTCAGAATGCGACGTAACCATATCACTTCGCACACATCTTCACGTGCGGCGCGATACTTTGCCTCTATTGATGAAATAGCAACCACCTGTTGCTTCTTGCTGTGCCAAGAGACAGGACCGGATCCCAAATGAAAAATGTATCCAGAAGTTGACTTGCGATCATCAAATGATCCGGCATAGTCGGAGTCCGTGTATCCTTGCAAGAAGAATTTGTTGTTCCTCTTGTATTCTAGGCCATATTCCATAGTACCACGGACATAGTGAAGAACATGTTTTGTTGCTTTCCAATGAGTGGTCTTAGGCTCCTGCATGAACCTCGAAAGATAGTTGACAACAAATATGAGATCTGGCCTAGTATTGGTCAGATATATGAGACTCCCAATCAACTGTCGATAGAGAGTACCATCTACCTGAGGTGAATCATCATATCGCGATAACTAAAGTCCATTCTCCATCGGAGTTGCCATTGGCTTGCAATCAGTCATGCGATATTTTTCCAGCAATGTCTTGGCATATTTTTTCTGAGACACTTTGATGGAGTGCTCCTTCTGGCTGAATTCCAGACCAAGACAGTAATGGAGAAGTTCGAGATCCGTCATCTCAAAATATTTGCACAAGTTTCTTTTGACAAGTAGAGATCATAGTTTCGAACTCCCTGTAATGAGCGAGATCATCCACATAGAGTACAAGCAACACTATCTCAGAACCCTATTTCTTGAAATAGAGGTTTGCATCTGACGGACATCTCTTAAATCCATGCTACATAAGGTGATTGTCCATTTTTATATACCAAGCTCGAGGAGCTTGTTTCAGACCATACAAGGATTTGACCAATTTGCAAACCTTCTATTTTTGGCCTTCCACTTCAAATCCTTTTGGCTGATTCATGTAGGCTTCTTCTTGGAGATCACCATTTAGAAAGGCACTTTTGACATCCATCTGGTGAACTTTCCACCCATATTGTGCTACCATAGCACACATAACCTGAATTGTGGTCATCCGAGCAGTAGGTGCAAAAGTTTCCTCGTAGTCAATGCCTTCTTTTTGAGCATAGCCCTTTGAAACAAGACGGGCCTTATGCTTATCAATTGTTCCATCTGCCTTGTACTTGACTTTATATACCCATTTGCAGCCAATGGGTTTCTTTCCATGCGACAAATCAACAAGCTTCCAAGTTTTATTTTTCATAAAAGACTCATACTCTGTATCCATAGCGGCCTTCCACTGAGGCTCACTGAGAGCATCTTGCACTGATGCAGGTTCAAGATCATCTATGGTAGACATGAATGCCCTGTCATCATCAATATCCATATCCTCTACTTTTGTACTTGGAGTTATAGAAAGTTCCTCAAAATATTGACAAAGATCATCAACCTCACCAGTTTCTTTGGCTTCTCTTTCCTTTTGAGCCATACTGCGTGTACGAGGTCTATCCAAATTCAAATTGGGAGTGGATAAATTTGCGTCTCTGATTGTATTTGTACACCATTTAGGATTCTTCTTCGGTGGAGTTGAAGAAGATGTAGAAGGACCTCCTGTCTGTTTTGACGAAGGAATCTTCTCTTCCTTAGATTCCACAATATCTTGGTGTACTTTAGATGTGCTCTGTGATGTGAAAGCTTCATCAAAGACAACATCTCTGCTGATATGAATTTTCTTGGTCAAAGGATCTATCAACCGATATCCTTTAGAGTGCTCAGAATAACCAAGAAAAATACATCTCAGTGTTTTATCATCTAGCTTCTTCCTTTTCTCTTTCGATATGTGCATCAAAGTGTGACATCCAAAAATACGTAGATGAGATATGGAGGGTTTTCGACCACTCCATGCTTCTTGTGGAGTCATTCCTTTTAGGGCCTTTGTGGGTGCCCTATTCAATAGATACACTGCAGTGGTGACAGCTTCTGCCCAATATTGTTGCCCAAGAGTAGCTCCTGTGAGCATACAATGAACCATTTCCATAATAGAACGATTCCTTCTCTCAGCAACTCCATTTTTCTGAGTATAGGCAGTTGTTAACTGTCTCTTGATTCCATGCTTATCTAGGAATGCAAAAAATTCATTAGAGGTAAACTCTCCCCCTCGATCTGAGCGGAGGGTTTTAATAGAAGCTCTTGACTCCTTCTCAACGGATTTCTTGAACTACTGGAAGAATGCGAAAGCTTCAGATTTTAGTTGGAGAAAGAAAACCCACATCTTTCGTGAGTAATCATCTACGAATAACTGAAAGTACCTCTTCCATCCACAACTGTTGGGTGTGAAAGGACCGCACAGATCGGTGTGAATTAACTCTAGAGGTTTTCGTGCTCTTGTAGAGCTCTTCTCAAATGGTACTCTATGTTGCTTTCCTGCCAAGCAGTCAGAGCACACTGGCAATGTGGCAGAAAGGGAAGGAAGACCCTTTACCATCTCATACTTATTGAGCTCAAGTAAGTAGCCAGAACTAAGATGCCCATATATCTTGTGCCATAGGGAAGTTGCATCCTTGGTAGAGACAGTCATGGCAACATGTGGAGTAGAGATAACATCAAGGGCAAATAAGTCATGCTTATATGAAGCTGTTGCAATCTGCTTACCCTTCCTGGTAATGGTACAACACTTCTTTCCATTCTCAACACGAAAGTTGACAACCATATTTCTATCCAGGATTTGTGTGACTGACAACAAATTATTAGCCAATCCCAAAACATAGAGGACTTTGTCAATCTGACACTTGCCATCAGGAAGAGTGACTGAAACTATACCCTCTCCTTGAACCCTGTAGGTTTTATCATTGGAAATGGTGATAGGTTTGCCCTCTTTGGCCACAAATGATTCAAACCACGATCTGTCACCAGTCATATGTTTGCTAGCTCCAGAATCGACATACCAAACAGGATCCCTCTGTGTGGAATCTGTGGTAGTCATGAGCACTTTGTGTGCCCATTCGAATCTGAGTCGGATTCTTCAACAAAGAACATTCCCCTCGGGGTTGCTTGTTTTTATTTTGTGGTTTGTTTTGGCCTTTCTACTTGTTCTTATGCCAACACTTGTTGGTGTCATGGTTGTCTTTCTCACAGATCTTGCACCACCTCTTCTTCTGTTGAGGTTGTTTGCCTTTTCCTTTCGTATCCTGTTGAGAATTTCCTCCTTTCTAAAATTTTCCTCCTTTTTTCCCATTACCTTTCTTCCTAGAACCCTGCCTGTTGGTGTATAGGGCTGTATTGGAAGAATCATCCTTGTGAAGTTGGTGTGCCTCTTGTTGTTGAAGCATATTGACCAACTCGATGTAGGTAATTTGTCGTTGAGACACCTGGATGGAGGTTATCAACATATCAAATGAAGAAGGTAAAGATCTCATCACAAGTGAAATGAGAAGCTTTTCGTCCACAGTATCTCCCAAAGAACTCAATTTCTCTTTCAATTCAGACACTCTGCATAGAAAGAGTTCAACTGTTTCACCCTGTCTCAAACTCAGGTTATGAAGTTGTTGTTGAAGATGAAGAATGGTTGAATCATTCTTTCCATCATAGATGGTTCTAAGAGCATCCCATGCCTCTTTACCACTTGCTTTGTTAGCTATATGAGGTTGCACTTCATCTGAAACAACAAACAAAATGAGCACCTTTGCTCGACTGTCTTTCTTGTCAAAAGCTATCTGATCTGCTGAACGACCTATGGATCCTACTGTTGGTGAAGGCCTAGTTGCTACTCCAATAACAATATCCCACAAATCTTCCATTTGGAGAATTTCCTTCATCTTATGTTTCCATGGTGTATAATTTGGACCTTTCAATAACTGATGCGGATCAGTCATCAACTTTGCAACAACGACCATAGTGAAGGTTCCTTATATCACCAATTGGTCCCCCTTTCGATATACCTTTTTCTAGGTCGTTATATCGTACAAAATACCTACCATTACGTGAGGGAAACTATAGGTATTTAGAAATATCAACAAAAATCACCCGCCCTTACGTGAGGGAAACTATAGGTGAGTTTTAGAGATCATACGATATGTGGAACATAAGCAGTACTGAAATGGAATCGCCTTGTTGATGGCACCTACCATAGAATATTCTTCTCATGCGTGGGGCGTAACTTCCCCTAAACACTATGAAGAATACTTCGTTAGGATTTACGCTTAAACACAAGTGCGATAAAGGGTAGTGGATGGAGTAAAAAAATGCAAAAATGGCTAACTTATCTCTCCTCGATGATTTATAGAGAACAAGCTCAGACGTCGTTGTAGCAGCTATATTAGGTGGCGGATATAGTAGCCAAATCACGACAGCTTTACCTGTAAGTGCTGGCCATAGGTATCACAAATACCGAATGTTGCAGTGCAATAAATTGCACGGATGGGTTTTAATTATTCCGGGGACTTAGGGAGTGAATTTGCTTTTAAGTTTTTAATGTTATAGTGCAAAAATGAAATATGCAACATACAACATAAAAAACTGCCCACAAGAATAACCCACAAGGTGTCGGTCATAGCCGAAAATGCACCTTTTACAATTCACCAAATTGCCTTTTCAAAAAATTACTCACAATCCCCCTTTGATTTTTTGAAAAAAAATATCCCCCCTTAAAAAAATTTCTTTAACAAAGCATTTTTAATAATTATTATATATTTAAAATTAAAATAAATAATTTTAATTTATATAGTTTTATAACTTATGAAAAAATAAATTAAAATTAAAAATTTTAATTTATAAAGTTAAAAAAACTATATTAAAAAAAATTAAAATTAAAAATTTTAATTAAAAAAATAATAATTAAAAAAAAATAACTTTGACCAAAAAAATTATACCTTGGGGGGAGTCGGCGGGATTTGAACCCCCGACCTGTAGGCTCCCTGAGCCTTACCGCACGGCTCACGACCACGTGAGCCAGCGGGCTGATCCGAGAGGATCAGTCAACCTCCTCCCTTTTCAACGCCCGAATGGTCCTCCTCCTCGGCCTCACGCACTGCTGCTCTGCGGCTCCCGGCACTCTGTGTTCCTCCGCGCAGCTCGCTGCGATCCCGCTCGTGTTTTTTTTTTTTTTTTTAATTCGCCGCCAAGGGGGGGGGACAGCGTTTTTTTTTTTTTTTTTTTTTTTTTTTTAAATCGCCGTCGGGGGGGGCGCGCGTTCGCACAGAGAGGATGGGGGGGGGGGGGTTTATACCCCGCGTCGGTGTGGGATTTTTAAATTCTCGCCTGCGCTGCACGCAAGAGGGGGGGGCGTTGGGACACGCGCGTTGCGTGCTGTCTCATCCTCCGTCCTCCAACGGGAGGGGGGGCTTTGGGACACGCGTGCTACGCGCTATCTCGTCCTCCGTTCTCCTACGGGGGGCGGGGCGTTGGGACACGCGCGTTGCGCGCTATCTCGTCCTCCCTCCAACGCACAGTGTTTGCGCTACGCGGGGGGGGGGGCTGTGCGACGGACGCGCACCCTACCTCCGCCCTGCGTTCTTCGATTGGAGCCTATGTCTAGTCACGGGGACAACGCTGCGTCCTCTGGGACGCGCACCCTACCTACGCCCTGCGTTTGCGTCCAGTCACGCGCTACACAGCCTACGCGGACACGTTGCGTTCCAGGCTGCGGAGTGTTCCAGATTGCGCGCAGGTTTTTTTTTTTTTTTTTTCGCTGCTTTCTTTCACTGTACGTCGCGCGATTGCGCGCGACGTATAAAAAATTTGCCTCTGCAAAAAAATAAATCCTCTACCCCAGCAAAACTACAGAACTGGCTCTGATGCCATGTAGAACCAGCGAACAAGATTTCATTATTCAGCAAGCGATTAAATAACATAGTACAGCAAACGGACTTCCTGGATTAGCCCGAAATGGGCGCATCTCAACAGGATTCCGCTGCAACTGCAATAACCAGTTGCTAAGTATTGTTAACAAATTAACAACATAAAATAGTACGCTAACAGTCAAGTCTATCTTGACAAGTGCTATGTGAGGTCTCGCATCGGATTTATAAAGATAGTCAATCGCGATATCAAAACCACCTCATTGTACCCCCATCATAACATAAACATAAAAAGGAGAATGAGTGTACAAAGTATTACTCATGTTAGATACCTACTCATGGGATTCAACATGTGATACTTACCCCTATGATCTTGTGAGGCTTTCTAGTCCATCAATTACAAGATCTTGAAAACTAAAGAAGCAAAAATAAAATATAACTGGATAGTGAGTTGTACATGCATGATTTTAATTTTTAAACTAAGTCAAATAATCGCATAGATAATTTAAGTGAATATAAAATTTATAACACATAATCTCATGTGAAGATCAAATTGCATATCAATGTTATATAGCAAAGTCATGGAAGCATATCTAGTCATGTGACAAGTACACCTTTGTCTCAATATTAGGATGTGATGATGACACTCTAATACCATCATATACAAGATATCCACGGGGAATGTTAGCAAGGGATAGGTCCTAATGAGAAGAGTTTGTATTCTTATATCTATGGATGTTCTCTTTTGTCTAATATATCTCCTAGAATGATTATATAATTTGATTGATATGATAAAATTGATGAAAAATATTACTAACAACATCCCTTCCTTTAAATAAACTAGATGGATTATGGATTTCAAATTCTTAAAAAAATAAATTCTTCATAAAGCTCTAGTGTGCACATAATTATCACCAAGGACTATCCTCCTAAACTATAGCCTTTTATATAAATTACCTAAAACTTTTGATCTATAAAAATGATGTAGAAGTACAATAAACACTAATACCATGAGGAAACTCAATATGAAGCATTAAAAATAAATTCTATTAAAACTAGATCATTGTTGGGTAGTTTGACTTATATACAAATTAATTGTACATAAATTATTGAATCAATATGTAATGTACACACTTAGTCACCATAAAGCCTCATAATATTTTTTAAACCATCATAATGTTAATTCGCTCATAGCAAGGACTTGGAAAATATAAATGAAATCTCATATAATTTCTATCCACATGTTCATTGTCCCTCATTTCTTCTTTGATGATGTGAAATATAGAGCGGAAAAAATGGTGCACCTAACAATGGGAAATGAAATGCATCTATTGATATATCCATCTAAGCACTACAAAAGTGAAATTCTAAGTAAGCATGAAAGAAAAATAAGTAAAACATATGGGGGTCCTCTTTGTATTATTTGATTTATCAAATTCACGGTTACAAAACATCCCCTTGACAGCTCTAAATTTATACACTCATTACAAATATGTCAAAATAATAAATTCTTTAGAAAATTAGGTGCGCTCCAACGTCTTCCTCGCACTCACAAATCATTCAAGAGCGGGATTTTGATGCCATCGTGATGTTCTATAAATTTTCTTACTTGCTGCTCCTTCCTTGTGCACTGTGATGCCTAGATCTACACACAAAGAAATCAAATTTCTTAATAGCATGTGTGGATTGAAAGGCAATCAAACAGATATATGTGATAATTAGCTTAAAAGAGGAAATGTATAATAGACAATGCAAAATTGTTCCAAATGCTACCAAAACTTAGGATCATGCATATGTTGTACTCTAGAAATGACTTAATAAATAATAGAAAGAAAATTGCACAAATATTTATGGCCATCCCGAGGTGTGCCATTCAGGACTACAAAACAATAAATGCATAATAACAGGTGCAAAACAACTCAAAATTATACCAAAACTTGATAGAAGGTATAAAATCTACTCTAGAATTGATCTATGTAAAAATAGAAGATAAATTATGCTTAGATTCATGGTCATCCTTGTGTGTGCCATTTAAGACTACTAACCGTCGTAGGTAGGGATGACCACCAAATATAGTGGCCTTTGCCACCAATTCCTCTATAATTTGGTCCAAACTACTCCTAGGGGTGTTGTCATAAAATTTTGGGATCTAATTCACTAAAATGGGTCGATTTTGTAAATATATTGCATGTGTTGGAATCACTTGAAAACCTCCTTCGCTCGATGGAGATCTCAAGGAAAAACACGTAGTAGATTGGGGGTAAATTTCAGTAGCACTTCATGGTGAAATATTGCAAAGACTCCTCAAAATTGGGTGGAATGACTCCACTTTATAGCTCAAGTGAGCATATGGTAAAATGGGTATGCTTGGCCATGCGAGATAGGTGTCGCCATTTGTCCAAACCTTGCTATACTTTGGAGGGGGAAGAATCTCCAATTTGGGCTTCCAATTTGCAACTTTGCATAGGAGTTATGCACCCTCATACTGGCATGCTTCAATGGATGAGGTAAATGGTAGAATATGGGTTCCATTTATCTCATCTTTGACTTTTTAAGGGTCCAAGGCCATAGCCATACCACCTTTGAGGGTTTCTCAAGGGGGTCATATGGTATCGATTAGAATGTATCTTGGCAATCTAATCATATTGACACGATTTTAGTGTCTACAGATGCCCCTTTTTGGGATGCATTAAGTGCAGCACAACACGGAGTAAAATTAGATGACTAAAATATAAAATTATTAAGGTTATTCAATAACCTAACCAATTTTAGATGCCCCAATCATGGATAGATCATGCATCCTTGAATCCTTTCTTTTGATGAGCTAAGGAACTTGATTCAAGGACAAACTTTCACATCAGGATTACATGATCTTGGATATTATTTAGTCATGAAGAGGCAAGGGCTATGATCATTCACACTTCCATGTGCCAAGCATTTTTTTAGTTGAGAGTTTTGCATATTTTTTGCCCCAAGTAGTGGCATGATTATTTTTGTTAACAATTCGTTGATGAATGTGATTTGCATGATTGACTGTTTTATTATTGAGTTTGATTATGAATGTGCTAATTATGACTACCCCCTCAACTGATGAGTCGATGAGGGAATGAATGGTGATAAAAGCAATGATTCGCTTGACCCATATGACTTGGTTGGGGTTCCTTTAACTTTTTTTAGAGGTTAAATTAAAAATTAAAAAGTGGGTTTTTATCAAAGGGACCCAAAACGTGATTACAACAAGTCATCAGACTTCATTAGGCAAAGCCACAGGAAATGCTACAGGAAGGACATCAGGAAAGGCTTTATGAAAGTCATCAAGAACAAATTCAGGAAGGCAAAGGAAAGCCTTTAGGAAGGAAATAAAGAAACATGATATTTGAAATTCCTGACTAATGGGAAACAAACAGGGTGGTAAAAATGAGCGGGTATTCCTACCAAGTTTCAAATTTTAAAATTCCTATAGGTGGTAAATGGAAACAGGTCCCAAGGAAACCAAAAACTAGGAAAATTCATCATCCCACGTAGAGGAAAACCAACAATTATGGAAAAAAAAACCAACACTAAGGGTGGAGCAGAGAGGTTGCAAATACAGTAAGTTCCACCCAAGAAAGGATGGGAAACAATCCAACACCAACATTTAAAACATTATGCATAGAGAAAAACCATCAAATATAGAAAAAACCACCCAACACCAGGGGGTGGAGTAGAGAAACTACAAATATAGTAAGTCCTACCCAAGAAAGGATGGGAAAGAAGCAGGTACCAACAGTTACAAAAACCACCCTTAATAGCAGGGTGGAGAAGAAAATTCACCAAAGGGAGGACAAGAAACCATCAGGGATGCCAGAGGAAACCATTGAACTAAAATAAAAGTGCATCATGCATAGTATTGGAAAGTGGAATAGTGAACAAAGGATTCCATCAGGCCATAAAATCCTCACATAGTAAGAAAATTTGCTCAGCAACCAAAGGAAACAGAGAAAATAGTAGATGCAGAATCACAACCACAAAAAATAGAGGATGGTTCTGGGGAACCCCAATAGAAGTATCCTCAAGGTATCAAACTGCAACCATTAAGAATAGGTCCTCATCAGATCAAAAAAATGCAATAAAAAACCCAAAGACATCCTCCAACCACACCATTAAAGAGCTTCATGGATCCATAAAAGGAAACACAACGGGATTTTAGCAGCATGAAAACCAAAGACCCCCCAAAAAGCTACAAAATAACTAAAATCCCACCATGAATTCCACATCCAGAAACCCAAATAGAATCACCATAGGAATAAGCATGTGGTTATCCAAGCCATTAAGAACTATGAAGAGTTGCTCCTGAAGCTGCACTCCCAAGTTGCAACATATTACACCAGAATAAACCTTGAACTTCAACTCTAAGAAGAATCCTATAAAAACCTAGAAACAAACTAAGAGCTCCAAGGAAAATATACCTAAAACAACCAAAAAATCTTAGGGAATATCTTAGGGATGTCCTAGATCCAAGGCACATGAAAGGACCCTTCAAACAGGTAAGGAAAGGTGCAGAAAGTGGAACAGTGATCTCCCAACCCAAGGAGATCGTCTACAAAGCCATCCAACCTAGAAGTAAAGGTCAAGGAAGTTCCAGGGATCAATAGTAGAGGGGAAGTAGGGAAGTGGAATAGGACTTCCTTGAGATTTACCCATTGTAAAAATTTTTAGTTTTGTGAGGATTTTGATTATTTTGTTGATATTTCATGGAAGAAAGGAATTGACTACCTCATTCTTGTGGAGCGGTCTAACCATAGTGGTCTTCTTGGGTATTGAAATAGAGATATTTTAATTCATCCATGAACAATTTGATTCAATATTTGATCCATTGTGAATTTTATCAGATTTGACCTATTTTTGGTGGTTTTAAAGCCATTTTTGTTGTTTTTTATGCTATTTTTGAGGTGTTTTTTGGTGGTCATCCTAGGGTGGTATGGTAGCATAGTCTTTGGCTATCCCAAGGTGGTTTGGTCACTAGATGTTATGACCGTCCCACCCTAGGATGGCCATGCCTTTTATAGGGCTATTTAAGCTCAAATTTTGAAAAATGGGCTCATTTGTGCACTTTTGATTTGGAAATCTAAGATATGAGGAGTAGGAGAGTGAGTTTACGAAGTGGAGCACTACCAAAACAATCCCACACCCACCATGATCTAGCTTGTAGACGGGTAAGGTTTGAATTTGCTACTACGCTTTGTTACTTTTTGAAGTGTAATTATCTTCACTTTGTGTAAATGAAACACACTAAATTTTTGTAAATGAACCTTGTTAGTGATGATATTTATTATTTTATTCTTTAGTTGGTGTTTTTTTGCATTCCTATTACATTTTTTTGTATTTTTGTAAGGTTTTTTGCTTGTTTTTGATGGCTAGGAGGCCATTTTTTGGTAATTTTGGGGGCCATCCCTAGGAGGGATGGTCGTCTTGATATTTTTGGGGGCCATACTTGGGTAGGATTGCTACCAATTTGGGGGCCATCCCTGGGTGGGACGACCATGATTTTATAATAAAAATGACCTTTTTTAGGTTCTTTTGGGTTTCTTTTTGCTTTTTTTTTATTTGTTTTATTTTTTTTAAGTTTGCTTACCTTTGTCAGGTGATCAAGAGCTCGTATCGATTTTTCACTCTCTTTAGGACCACTCGTGGCCTAATGATAGAGGATTAATGGAAATGGCTTAATGCCATTAGTCTCAAGCAAGTGACATGACTGGATCTAGTGATGGGAGATAGAGCCTACCTAAATGCACTAATAGATTTATGGGACCCTTGCACTAACACCTTCCACTTGTTTATTGGGGAGATGACAGTGATTCTAGAGGACATCTATCAAATTCTACGTATTCTAATAGAGGGGTGGTCAATTATATCTACTCATCAAGATCTTAGAGATACAATTTTGTAGAGATACTTTAGAGATGACTGGCTTGAGGCATTGCAAGACTTACCTAGTGGAGGTATCCTAGTGGATCTATGGTATGATATAGAGGTCTTGACTACGAGACATGCCCTACTAATGATGCTTATTTCTAACATGCTACTATAGGACTCATCAAGAGCTAGGTTCCCATGGAACCTTTTGGAGTTAGCATTTTCACTGGTGGAGTGCACCATAGAGAGACCTTTAATGATGACGTGGGGTACTACTTTGCTAGCATAGCTCTATGACAAGTTGTATGAGATCCATTGCCATGGGTAGAAAGTATTGAGATGCAAATTTATATTGTAGGTGTGGGGATGGTAGCATATTGTCATGGATCAACCATGGGGGCTACCTTGGATGATGCCAACATAGATCATGAATAGGGAGAGGATTTGGGATTCTATGGTAGTGGGATTAGGAGAGGGGTCAGAGTCATCCCAATGCAGGTTCAATTGACCATTATGAAAATTCATTTGTATGGCTCAAGATAGACGCGGTTATTTGGAGACCATACAGAGACTATCCAGCATGGCCTGAGGCTAAGGCATAGCTTCAATGGATACAACGAGGGATGTGGCTAGTTTTTCAACACAAGACTAAGCGAGAGTATTTCC
The DNA here is from genome assembly GCA_028583015.1 of Wollemia nobilis. Taxonomy (NCBI): domain Eukaryota; kingdom Viridiplantae; phylum Streptophyta; class Pinopsida; order Araucariales; family Araucariaceae; genus Wollemia; species Wollemia nobilis. The sequence goes on from JAQPPZ010016564.1 coordinate 1,892,094, forward strand.
CATATGCTCGAGTGCTATGATAGTTTGGGCTATGCCAAGGGCTACCTAGAAATCCAATTATATAATTATACCATGGTGATGAGAGAACACTAATTTGGCCTGTAGTGGATGTAGTTGGGGAGGAGGTAGATCCTGTGGAGACTACCTCTAAGAGAGATGATTCTAGGACCATAGTAGAGTATGAATACTAATGGGTATGGATATCTAGGGGGTTCTATGGTTGTAGGTGTAGATGAGGCTCATGGGGAGGCTCCATATGAGGCTCCAACTGAGGAGGAGCAAGAATTAGGTGAGTGACCTAACGAGGGAGTAGAATTAGGGGAATGATATGTACATCACTGGATATATGATCAATGGATGAACTGCATGGATGTAGAGGGCCAAGAAGGGGACTATGAGGATGATTTAGATGAGTAGAGAGTGCAGGAATGGTTGGTAATATGGAATGCTACCTTTGTTGAGCTATAGGGTGAGCTAATCTGAGGGAGATAGGAGTGGAGGGATTCCATAAAGGAGAGGGCTCTCCTACAGGTATAGGTGTAGACTACATAGGTAGAGATTGATCAAAAGGCACTACTTATGAATGGGTAGGTGGTAGTGATCGATAGGTAGGCAGCATAGTTAACTACACTTCAATCATAGGTTAGAGTAGGGAGCTCAAGCTAGAAGGTGATGAGTGGTGATAAGGTAGCTAGGATATGGGTAGAGGTGATACAACTCTATACTTTACTAGGTGACTACCAAGATCATCATCGAGAGGATATATCGTACACACAAGACTTAAAGTATCAGGTAGCATACCTTAGAGGGCACTTACCAACTCGTTCGTCTACTAGTGGGTCCCAACAGAGTAGGAGTGGTGCTAGGCAGTCATATGCAATGATGGGGGATACTTGATTTGCATAGAGGGTAGATAGTGAAGAAGGTAGTAGATATGGGAGCTCTCAATTGACAATAGCGAAGGGCGAGGGTGAGAGTCATGATTTTGGTCCTGCATGACCATGGCTTTTGGGACTCTGTAGTTATTTTTGTTTTTGGATTTTTTTGTGGCATGATGTCTGAGGACCCACTTTATTGTAGCCTACGAGTAGTTTTTGGATCGTGATGTAGATTTTTACCCCATACATATACATATATATGAGTTTTTTTATTATCATCGTGTATTTCCTTATTGCTTTATTGGATGGATGCAGTGCTTATGTTTGCTTTACTAATGCTTTGATGGATGCATGTATTATAATATGATATTTTGTATTATATGGATATGTGTGTATGCATAATGAAATGGATGATTTGTTGATATTTATGGTGAAGTATGAATACTATTTGACAGAATATGTTAGCACCATAGATTGTATACAATTCATCGATTCATTTGTGATGTTTTCATGAGACTATGTGATGGATTTATGAAAATGTAAACTAAAAAAATGTGATAATCGTATGGAATGGAAGGAATAGTAAGATGTTATAGAATGTCCTTGAGGTTTTCATAAGATTCAAACACTCTAATAAACTAGTCAAAAGTTATATACTAACCATGCAAGACTTTTTGACAAGGTACAAATCTTCTAAGATGACCAAGATATTCAATATCCCTGTGTGTGCATGTGAGTTCATTGTTATGATAATGCATGAAGTTACCCCAATGCCACATAGGATTTATGCGGCCCATTTGTACTGAAGATCACCCTATGATTATCATGATCTTGATTTTTGTACATAGTTGGATTAGACCACTAGGTAATACAAGCTACCAAAATATAGCTCATTCGCATGCAAACATTGGTCTATACAAAAGAAAGATGCTAATGTGACACACGTGTCATCATGCATAAGGATACCACCATTGATAGGAAGGATTGATGCCACATAAATTGTAAGGAGGATCACCTCATGGTTTGTCAAATGCTAAGAATTCTAGGGATTAAATTTTAGGAATCCCTTCTTTTATTTTATTTTTTAATTGCTCCAAGGATTTGCTCATTTTGGTTTGGTGAACAAGGTATTTTGGGAGTGGTGATAACCACTGTTTATTTTTCTTTTTGTGTTTGTTAGTGGTGAAAACCACTGTTTATTTTAGGAATTTTTGGTAGTGGTGAAAACCATTGTTTATTTTATATTTGGGTAGGGAGGAGCTTGTTCTTTTGTCAATTCTCAGCATTTTTAAACCATGCGCACAGGAGGATGAGCAAGGTAAAATTTTCACTTAAGGTAACCCAGACCACTATATAGGTTTCATATTTCCTTGTGTAAAACTTGGATTTAATGTGAAAATGTGTTGGGATTTTGATGTATACAAGGTTTAATCAAAGCAAGAATCTACCCTCTAAAAATTAGGAATAGCTTTCTATAAAATCTAAAAAGAAAACTAGAGATGGTTGAGTGACCTAAAATCCTAAAGACGCCCTATAAAAAATGACTAAGTGAAGGGAAATAGACACAAATATGAAAGGTTGGATATGTAGCTAAAAATGATAATTGTAATGTAGATGGGGGTGAAGGATGAATTTTGACAAAGTTGACTCTAAAGGATGTCTAGTATATAGATGTGGTGCTAGACATGTATGATAAAATCTAAAATGTAAAATGCAAAAGATGGGTATGCCTAATGCAAGTGATTATATAATACAACGATATGAAATGTGATGCAATGCAATATTTTTGTATTTTTTTATTTTAATGATATTTTGGATTTTTATTAATATATATGTATATACATTTGACCAATGGGCTTATTGGATGTCACTGGGGCATTTTGGGTGACCAAAGGGTTTATGGATACCTTTGGGACTTTTGGGGTGACCAAAGAGTTTATGCAAACCTTTAGGAATTTTTGGGTGACCAAAGGGTTTATGGATACCTTTGGGACTTTTTGGTAGGGCATGGTGCTTTAAGTATGAAAAGGTCGTAGATGAAATATATTCAAGGGTTCAAGTTCTTCAATTTCCTTCAATGGGGGCTAGGTGATAAGTTTCAAGTCCAATATGACTAGTGATAATGAATGGACCTAACATGTTTACCATAAATGTATCCCGTAAATAATGAATTTTTTTGGTTCTCTTTTAGGACAAGGTCACCAACCTAAAAGTCTCTATGATGGACTTTCATATTATAGGCGCTCTTAAGACACTCTTGATAAATGCGCAGGTGATCAAGAGCATTAACACATCGTTCATCAAGCAAAATTAGTTGATCTAGGTGAGCTTGTCATGTGGTGTCATCATCAATGAACTCTTACATGAATATGCAGGGTGATGGGATTTCCAACTCTAAGGGCATCACTGCCTCAACACCATACACTAGTGAAAAAAAATTTGCCCTAGTGGATGTTCGAATACTAGTGCGATATGCCTATAGGGCAAGGGGCAATTGAGTATGCCAATATTTATGATTATCTTTAATGTTTTTTTTTTTTAAGTGGTAATTACTATTTTGTTTGATACCTCAACTTGTCCATTGGTTTATAGATAATACAACATAGAAAAACTATGTTGGATATTATATTTAGTTTTTAAAGCTCACACATATTTATTCTTGAAAGGTGACCCATTATCAAAAATGATCTTGGATGGAATACCAAAATGATAGATGATATTATGTAACATGAACTTTGCAATGCATGGTCTAGTCATAGTGGTAAGGGAAATTGCTTCCACCCATTTTTTGAAATACTCTATGGCCGTAATGATGAATGTGTGATGACTTGAGGAAGGGGGTGAGATATTCCAAACTAGGTCAAACCCCATTGTGAAAAAGGCCAAACTGATTGAATCGATTGTAAGACCTAAGCAGGTACGTTTTTCAAATTAGCATGGTGTTGACACTTTACAAACTTCTTAACATAAGCACAACAATCCCACTCTAAATTTTACCAATAACAACCCATGCAAATAATGCACTTTACGATGGCCATACCGCTAGAATGGCCACCACACATACCATCGTGTTCTTGGGTGATCGCCCAAACTGACTTCTGAGGTTCTAAGCGATGAAGGAGGATACCCTCCTAGCTTCGATGATACAAAATGTCTAAAATAAGAGATATTTTACTACTTTTTTTTGGAATGTCCATTTGGTGGCATACGATAGTCCAGAAGGGATATTACCAAGCTTTAGGTAATATTTTATTTGAGTGGACTAATATTGTTAGGAACCTACTATTAAAATAAATCACACACACAAAATACTGAAAAATAACTCACATACATCAAATAAATCAATATCACTATGCATAAATCAATTATGGAAATGAAACAATCTCATAGTAACACTAAATCATGGGCCTTTTTGAGGGGGCAACCTCCTTAAATATTTTATTAGCTTGCAAAAGGATGATATCGTACATGGCTTCATGTATTTTTAAAGGAAAAATACATGCAACCCTACCTAAATGATCAAGAGGTGGCTTACATGCAAAATACCACTCGAGCTAGAATATCCCACTAAATGGTGGTTACAATCTTGATAAAAATGGTAAATGAAATGGCACCACTTGGTGAGGTATCTTACTACATCGATTACAATATTGATAAAAATGGTTACATGATATGGTACCACTTGGCAAGGTACCTTTATTGCCACCTACATTACTAAGTATTGCATAATAACATTAAAATAGGATCCCCATGTTGGAAGTGGGTTATTACATAGGTAAATGAGAATTACAACATGGTGTTAGGATAGGATCCTAACATGTCCTTCCCCTTCGAAAATATTTATCCTCAAATCTGAAATTGAGGAAACTAGTGTTGGAGTTGATGAAGAGACTCCCATGTACCATCTTCTAGCTAGAGCACATGCCACTAGACAAAGACTTTTGTGATGGTACAATTGTAGAGAGTGTGGGTGCGATGATCCATCAACTATTCTAGTTCGAGTAAGATGGACCCTTCCTCATCCAATTTTGGTAATTCTGATTGAACTTGTACCTGTGTGCCCACAAATTTCTTGAGAGATGAAACATAGAAAATAGGATGGAGCTTGGAGGTGGGTGGAAGAACCAATTTGTAATTAGTGGAACCAATCCGCTATAGGACTTGGTAAGGCCCATAGAATTTTGTAGTAAGTTTTTGGCACTGATGGATTTGGAGGGATGACTGTTTGTACGACTGCAAGTGAAGGACATCGGTCTACTGGCAAAGAGTAATATCAAAGCTATGCTCGAATCGATGTTGGTTGGCCTATTGTTCCATCTGGTTCTAGGCCATGTCCAAATTATGCTTTAGCTAGTGAAGGACATCGATTTGCTGGCAAAGAGTAATATCGACTGCCTAGACCTTGGAGCTACCTGGAATGTATGAAGAAGGTGTGGGTGGAGGGTGCCCATAAACAACCTCAAAAGGAGTGAGCTTGGTAAGTGAATGATAGGATGTGTTGTACCACCACTCGACTAAAGGAAGCCACTTCGCCCATTGAGAAGGATGATCTAATGCAAAGCAATGAGTATAGGTCTCCAAACATTTTTTTACAATCTTAGTTTCACCATCCATTTGTGAATGATAGGTTGAACTCATTTTGAGCTTCATTCCCTGGAACTTAAATGACTCTTGCCAGAAATGACTAGTGAAGGTTGAGTCTCTATCGGAAACAATGGAGGTGGGCATACCATGAATGTGAAAAATGGAATCGATGAATATTTGGGCAATGGTGGAGGTTGTGTAAGGATGGGCAAGAGGAAAAAAATGAGCATACTTTGAAATGTGATCCACTACCATGAGAATAATAGACTTACCGCCCTATTTAGGTAACCCTTCGATAAAATCCATAGAAATATCAGTCCAGACCTAATCTGGAATGGGCAAGGGTTGAATAATACCCAAAGAAGGAACTATTTCACCTTTCATCCATTGGTAGGTATCAAAAGCTACCACAAAGTCATGGATGTCCTATTTCATCCCTTTTCAAAAGAATGTGCGCTTGAGGCATTCATACGTTTTGAGAAATCCAAAATGACCTACAAAGGGAGCAATGTGTAGTTCCTTCATGAAGAGGTCGTAGAGTGACGAGGCAGGGGGAATAACATGGTGCTAGTGATAACGCAAATCCTGGCCATCCCAATTGTAGCTTGGGGATGAAGTTGAATCAGCTTGAAGTGAAATCATCAAAGCTTACAGGTCTGCATCTTGAAGTACCTCCTATTGTAAGGAATCTATCCATTGGGGGACAGGTGCGGATATAGCACATATCATACTAAGGACCTCAAATTGGCAAGAGAGAGCATCAGCCACAAGATTTTATTTGCCCTTCTTATAGGTGATATCATAATCATAGCCCATGAGTTTAGAAACCCATTTTGTTGTTCTGGGGTAGCAACCTATTGTTTTAAGAAATATTTGAGATTGATGGTCTATTTTAATGAAGAAATGGTGCCCAATGAGATATGGTCTCCAATGGGTGACAACATGTAATATGGCCAACATCTCCTTGGAATATGTAGATTTTCCCAAATTATGCTCAGAGAGTTCCTTATTGATGAAGTTCAAGGGTATCCCTTATTGCATAAATACTATCCCCATACCACGACCAGAAGCGTCAATTTCAATGACGAATGGTTTAGAGAAATATAGTATGGATAGAATAGGTGTGGTGGTCATGGCATGCTTTAATTCAAGAAAGGCTTGATCAATGGGTCATATCCAAGTGAAAGAGTCCTTATTTAACATAGATGTGAGGGGAGCTACTATCTTCCCATAATTATGAATAAATTTCCTATAATAACCTGTAAGTCCTAAGAATCCCCGAAGTCCTTTGAGAGTGCGGGGTTTTTCCCAGTGTTGAATTACCTGAATCTTCTTAGGGTCGCCCTTGAAACCATCTTTGGAAACAATGTGTCCTAAATACTCCACTTTAGTCAGACCAAAGGAGCACTTAGACCGCTTAGGAAAAAGTCGATGTTGGGCCAATAACTATAATGTCTGATCCACATGGGTAAGGTGTTCTTCCCATGAGCGACTATAAACCAATATATCATCAAAGAAAACTAGGATGAACTTTCGCATGAAGGGATGAAAGATGTTGTTCATAAGGCTTTGAAATGTGAATGGTGCATTTGTCAAACCAAATGGCATAACCAAGAACTCATAGTGACCTTCATGAGTACGGAAAGAAGTTTTTAGAATATCCTCATCCTTGAGCCTGATTTGATGGTACCCCGAATGAAGGTCCAACTTGGAGAAATACATAGCTCCATGTAATTCATCCAAAAATTCATCCACTATTGGAATGGGAAATTTATCCTTGATGGTGATCTTATTGATCTCACAGCAGTCTATGGACAATAACCATGAGCCATATTTCTTACGAACTAGCAAAACTAGAGAAGAATAGGGACTGGTATTGGGTCAAATGACACCTGCCTTGAGCAATTCCTGTACCATCTTCTCAATTTCTAACTTGAGAGCATGAGGATATCGATACGGTCTAATGTTCGATGGTGCACTACTCAAAAGTAGTGGAATAACATGGTCATGAGAGCGATGAGGTGGTAGCGTATTTGGTTCTAAAAAGATGCCATTGTGCTTGGTTAGAACAAGTTGCAAATCTGTTGAAATTGGATCTGCTATAGAAGTGGGTGACTGAATTGAAAATATTTGTGCAATGACCCCACGGGAGGACTTTTTCAACAAATTCTCCATGCGATTGGAACTAATAATTTGTGTAGGGCCAACCTTGATAACCTTGAGGGTATATGTGTGTCCATTTTGTAAAAATTGCAGCCATAGTTCTACAATGTTGCAGGAGAAAGTGCCCAAGGTGCTCATCCATTGGGATTCTAACACAATGTCATTTCCTCCCAATTGGAGGGTTAACATATCTTGCTTGAGTTCATAATTCCCTATCTGAATTTTGACATTTCGAAATTTACCTTTACAATGTAAGGTGCCTCCATTGGCCACCATGACTTCAAAAAAATTGCATGAGTGTATATAGCAGTTGGTCCATTTTGCCACCTGAGGATCAATAAAGTTGTGCATACTACCTGAATCAATAAGAATTGTGAGACTTTGGCCTTTGAAATAACCCACAACTTTCATGGTTTATGGGATGGTAATCCCGACAAGAGCATGAAATAAAATTTTTACTGGTGTTTTTGATGGTTCCTCTTCCTGTGGATTTTGTGCCTCAGTTGTATCACTCTCCTCATCACTATGGTCACTGTTTTCTGGTTCCTCCACATCTATTAAAAACAATCTCTTATTTGCACATCTATGCCCCTTCGTAAAATTTTCATCACAATTATAACATAATCCTTGGGCACCATACGCATCCATTTCCTCTATAGTCAACCGCTTGGGAGCAGGAGGTTTATTATCAATATTTTTTTGGACCCAAGGATAGAAATAAGGTCTATTATGCAAAAATCATGATGTTCGCCTTTGATCTGAGAGTTTAGATTTAGCAAATAAGGCTAAAATGATAGCCTACATCATGGTGTGGGGTTTGAACATCTTGAATTCAGCCTGAAGATCATCTCATAACCCACTAACAAAATAACTCATAAAAAATCCCTCATTCAAAAACTTAGTTTTATTGGCCAATTTCTCAAATTGGGTGTGGTAATAATGAATTGAGATGGTTTGTTTCAACTTTGGTAGTGCACCTATAAAGTCATCATAATAATTAGGGCCAAATTGGGTGAGTAGTTGGGACTCAAATTCCTCCCAAGATAGATCAGGGTTAGCAACCCATAGCCATTGGAACCAATGTAAGGCCTCATATTCTAGGTTGAAGGAAGCCATCTGAACCCGATGATAGACAAGGATATTATGGAGTCAAAAGAATTGATCAACCCGACATAACCACCCATCAAAATCCTTTCCACTGAACTTAGGGAGGTATAATTTAGGCATTCTTAAGGTTGGATCCCGATCAGAGTGATTTTCATATGGTGTTCATTGACCTCGTTTAGAGTTTTCAACATGGTGTTCAATTTTGGTACTATCGTGCAATTTGGTCTCCATATCTATGAGTTGTTATTATAAATGGATTCTAGTGTTATCCTGATCCAATAAAAGCTCTCAAATATTTATGCCTATGTTCTTGTTTTCAAAGGTCAATTCAGTAATGGATTTTTGCAGGTCATACAATAATGTGCCCAAGTCTAAATCCTTTTGTTTTTGTCCTCAAGAGCCGCTTGCCATTGCGGTCCCTCTTGTGCTGAGTTACTAAAAATAGACCTCAAATTTTCAAGAGTTGCTATTTTTAGTAAGGGTGCAAAATTTAATTTGGGAAATGAGTTACAACACTTATTTTAGGATAGGGTCCACTTCGGTGGCTATTTGATATAAGCGCTCAATGAGGATATATACTAAATTTATTGAGTTTTTGTGATCTCCTGTTGGTTGCAAGTCGATGTCAAGGTAATTTCTTCCACTTGTACTTAAAATTTTACCAATGAATCCTTGAGGGTCTTTTGTGCAAAATAACAAGTAGATTCTATTCCCAAAAATTTGGATCAATTTGGTGGACCAATGAAAATTTATGGCCTTAGCAAGAAAAATCAAAATTTACTATTTTTAGAAATTTGGTGCAAAATTTGACTAGGAGCTGCCAAGGACAATTTTGTCTAGAATAGAGTGTAGATTTTTTTGCTAAATTTTTGAGTCAATCTGGGCTCTATGTAAAGAGATATCCCTATTTTAATAAAATTTCAATGTTTTTTTTTTTGTGTTGGTGTTTTCGGTTTCTGATTTGGAGTTACAGTTCAAAATTTTGGACTTGGCATCAACTATTTCAGACCTATATACTGCACCTTGACCACTGTGTCACTCACTATTCTTTGTTCTTGTCACCTATACTAGGGTTACTGACACAGTTTCTACTTCTGACCTTAGGGAATTTTTTGACACTGACAACTCTATTTTTGACACAAAGTCTACAATTCTGGACTAGTACAAAGGACTGTTACTGTTGATCCGACTACCACTGTTACTGTCCTAATTGTTACTGTCACTGTCCTGACTATTCAGATTATGACAACAGGCTGGTTCAAAAACTTGCAAAAATTTGTCTTTATTGTTGGTGCATGCAAGTTGTTTTTTGTGATAGGGAAATTCTTCTCCATATGCTCACTTTTGGGGTTGGTGAAAGCAGGTTAGCAGAACATGGATGGGTTGATTTGCAGGGGAATGATACTTTGTTTTTGTTTAATTTTATTGAACTAGGGTATGCTAAGTAAGGGATTATGTAATACCCATAGGCCCTCTATTACACCGCAATGATGAACAATAGTGCTCGGACCAATATTTCAGGCTACTACTTAAGGAGGATTCCACACATACCCTTGAGCACACTATCTACATCTCTGATAGTACAAGAGGGTAATCATCCAGAATTCTATGTCCCATGGACTATGAATAATACAAGGCCAAAAATATTTCTAATGGATAAAATCTTGTTTAAACCTAAATTATCTCCCGATATACCCAAAGATACGTGGGAGCTCAATTCCATGCGTGAGTGTTGTCTGAGGCATGAGTATTGGAGCCTGATCACCCCTCACTTCACTAGACACTTTATGGGCTATCTATCTTAGCCAATAATGATAGCTCCTTCATGATATTTTAAAACCCCCGACATAATGTTTCTAACCTACACAACTACTGTATTTGTTTTTGATTTTTTGGTCTTTTTTGATTTTTTGAGAAAAAAATGACTGTATTTTTTGGATTTTTTTTAAAGGAAAAACAAAAATAAAAAACACACAGGAAAATTATACCTAACAGGCATAATGAATTGCAATAATCATCTTAGTTGCAGCATAACTTAGCCCTAGAAAGTGCTCTAATACCACTTTTTAGGAACCTACTATTAAAATAAAGCACACTCACACAAAATACTAAAAAATAACTCACATACATCAAATAACTCAATATCACTATGCAAAAATCAATTACAAAAATTAAACAATCTCACAGTAACACTGAATCGTGGGCTTCTTCAAGGGGGCAACCTCCTTCAATATTTCATTAGCTTGCAAAAGGATGATCTCGTACATGTCTTCGTATCTTTTTAAAGGAAAACTACATGCAACCCTACCTAAATTCTCAAGATGTGGCTTACATGCAAAATGCCACTCGAGCTAGAATATCCCACCAAATGGTGGTTACAATCTTGATAAAAATGGTTGCATGAAATGGTACCACTTGGCGAGGTATCTTACTACATCGGTTACAATATTGATAAAAATGGTTACATGAGATGGTACCACTTGGTGAGGTACCTTTATTGCCACCTACATTACTAAGTATTGCATAATAAAATTAAAATAGGATTCCCACATTGGAAGTGGGTTATTATATAGGTAAATGAGAATTACAACATGGTGTTAGGATAGGATCCTAACAAATATTGATTTGAAGAAGCCTCAATTGCATGAATCACTTTATCCTTTTAAATTTCATCTCTCACAAATGCTAATTGGGAGAGAGCTTGTAAATATAACATTGTGCTACTATCAAAATGAGTTTGAGGGAATAAAGTCCCCCAAGTAGCATTATTCAGACGATTGTGAATTTGTGAGAACTGTTCATGAGAAGGTTCAATTTGAATCATGTGGAATTCTAGCAAGGAGTGAAGGTCTTCATGCTTAGTTGTAGATTTCAATAGCATTTTGACTTGAATGGTGGTTATATCATCGACAAGATTCTACGAGATTAAATACCCCAAGGAGGCCATTGTATCTGCAAAATAGTTAGATGATTAAGGGAGTGCCTCGATGTCATACAATTTTAATTTCACCAAAATTTTATCCACAAGGGCTTTGTAGGCTTGCAATACTAGGCATCTACATCAAAATATTCCCTTGACTTGATTCACTATGAGCAAGGAATCACCAAAAATATTGAGCTTGGATATTTTCATAGCAATTACCATTGAATGCCTATGAGAAGAGCTTCATACTTAGTATTATTGTTGGTGCACAAAAAATAAAGTTTGAATTAAAGGGGTATTGGATCCCCTTGAGGTAAGAAAAATACAATTCCAACGTCACCCCCTTGCTCGTAATTAGAGCCATCAAAAAATAGAGTCATGTTAGCATGTGATTTAGGCTCTTCAAGATCAGGTGATTCTAACACTTGAAATACTCCATCATCAGGAATATCTATGTTAAGATGTTGATCATCTTGGAGAGGAGCCTCTACGAATTGATCGGTGATAACCAAACCTTTAATTGATTTTTGTCTAATAAATTTATGGTCAAATTCCATCAATAGCATGATCCATTTCATCGTGCAACTTTTATGGTAAGTATGACTCATCATAAATCACAATGGATTCTCTTTGGAAACTACATATGTGGTATGATTGAGCATGTAATGGCATAGCCTTTTAGTGGTGAAAACCACTACTAAGCATAGCTTCTAAATTTATGCATTTTTTATTTCGTAATTGACCAAGGTGCGACTAATATAGTGAGTAGTATGTTATTTGTGCAATTCATTTTTTTGGGCTAACATGGTGTCCAATGCAAGCTCAGTGGCTAAGATGTATAAATAGAACACTCCTTGTTAGGGAGAAGCCAATACTAGTGGCAAAGTCATATATTGTTTGATTTTGTCAAATGCGGCTTGACATTCATCATCCTAATTGAATGTGATCCCATTGTGTAACAATTTTTTCATAGGTCAGCACTTATCCAATAATTGCACTATGAAGCACTTGATGGATGAGACCTTACCTTGTAGACTACATAGCTACTTGATGGTAGTAGGAGGAGGCATCTCAAGGATTGCCCTAACTTTGTTGGAATCAACTTTGATGTCTCATTTAGAGACTATGAATCCCAAAATTTTCTATATGTGATGTTGAAGACACACTTCTTGGGGTTTAGTCTAACATTGTGTTTGATGAGGCGATCAAGAAATTTACGCAATACATCAATGTTCTCATGGCATAGTAAAGATTTAGCCAATGATTCATCCATGTAATTTTCCAAAATATTTTAAATGTAGTCATGGAAGATGTAAGTTATAGTTCACTAGTAGGTAGCACTAATGTTTTTGAGGTCAAAAGGTATGCCCTTATAATAAATATCCCCCAAGGCATTGTGAATGCCATTTTGAGTTGGTCCTCTAGATTAATATGAATTTGGTTGTATCTAGAGGAATATTCCATTAGGGATAACATCTCATAGACTACTGTGGCATCTACCAAGACATCGATGTTTGGCAATGGGAATTCATCCTTAGGACTCACTTTGTTTAAATTACAAAATTCGATGCAAATACGAATCCTCCTATTAGGTTTCTTGATAGGAACCATATTGGAAAGCCATGGCAGATAATCCACTGATATAATAAAATTGGCATCTAACAACATTTGTAGCTCATCTTTCACCATTAAGGCTACTATTAGATGCATTTTGCATAGTTTTTTCTTAACTGGTTTTACATTTGGATTAGTTACAATATTATGCATGACTAAATTTGGATCTAGTCATGGCATATCTTTATAAGACCATGCAAAATATTCCTTCTTCTCTCTGATAAGAGCTATGAAATTGGCTTTGTCAATGAGGGATAAGCCTTCTCCTAACTTGATGAATTAAGGTTTTCTAGGGTCTGTAACAATATCACTATCAATTATTAGCTCAATTGACATTTGAGATCCCTCTTCTAACTAGTATGGAGTAGTGATCAAAATTCAAATGAATATCATCAGTTGGATTTATGTCATCGATTGGGAATTTTTGATCAACCTCAGTTTGAAAGACATCATGAGTAGACCTTTGAGAAAAATGAAATGACTATAACATCTCATTGTAAGGCCAATACTCTAGATGAGACAATGGAGAATCTCCCCTCTCAAAGCTGATTACCTCAAGGTCGAGGTGCAATGGTTTCAATAGGTTATTTAGATCATGTAAGTGCATGAAAATATCTATGGAAATCATGTTTATGGATGGATGATATTTGCTTGGTGGTTGATGGGGTTTATTGATAATTGATTGTTGTAAGACTTATGGAGGTGGTTGCGGTGGAAGCAAAATGACCGGATGTGGTTGATGTGGAAGGGGCCAAGCTTGCTTCTCCAAAGGGTAGAAGCTACCGCCATATGGGATGTCGTAATAGGAAAACACAAAAATAGAACTCATCTTCATCATCCAAAGGGACAATTCGCTTGTATTCCCCATATGAACTAGAAGATTCAATAGGTGCTACTCCATAATATGATTTATCATTAGTTTTCCATTCATAGGGAAGGCCTTGATCTTCTTCCTCACTGTCATGTGGAAGAGTATGCGAAATTTCACCTGCTTCATAAGATTGGGTGAAATCGTGAGATATTTCTTGATCTATCATAGTTGTAGGGAAGTAATCCCCCAATGAATGGTCATGATTAGGATTGGTGTAAGGATTGTGCACAAGTTCACCCCTATAGTTCAGACCTAGGCACTCTAAACTATTAGTGAGGACATCAAGAGGCATAGGATTTTTGTGTCCTAAATTAGACTTATCATATGGAATTTGATATTGCAGTTGGTAAGGAATGTGAGTACCTTGTTTGTACAACCCCAAACCATAAACATGCCAATTGCAAATATGGAGATATATCATGGTAAAATAGAGATTGGACATGTAATTAATATCCTCAAAAAAGGGCTCTTCATACTCTTCTTACTACTGATATGGTTCTATACCATAGTCAATACCCCATAATGATGTTCATTTGATTAGGAGGTAAGCCTAGAGGTACGATGGCACCTATAGGGAGATGAGGTTGACCCATGTTTTGCACTATCTCAATGGTAGGATTTGTTGTTATATTCCTTACTAGGTATTATCCTAATCCAGTGATAGCTATATGAACTGTGACTTGTGGCGATGGAGATGGATGAGAATGGAAGTGAGGCTTGAGTGGACTTAATGTTTACCTCACTAGATGGTTCCTCATCTTTTGGACTAGGAATCTCTTCTGTTAAGATGGCAGAGATTATTGGAGGGATCTCATAAATAGGCGTCTTTCCCATGTTCCTCTATGGAGGATTCAATGATGAATAAGGCATATCTAGAGGTTTCAATGACGAGGATGGTATGGAAGAAGATGGTGATGGATTAATGGAAGATGACGGTGAAGGAGTTAGACCTTGTTTGGATGTATTCAGTTGGAATTCCAAATGGGTTGATGGCAAGGTTGACTTAGGGATTTTCTACACCAAGTTGCAGTATTTGAATGGCTCAAGGTTTGTAGAGGTAACATGTACTTGCCCTTCATAAGTGTACTTCAAACATTGGTGAGCTATGGATGACACACACTTCATGTCTCTAATCCAGGGTTTGCATAGTAATATATTGTAGGCCATTTCACCCTCCAAGATGTGACACAATGTTGGTATGGTCTTTTGTCCCACCTTAATAGGTAATACTATGGTACCAACTATTGAGAATAGAGCATCATTAAATTCTTGGAGGGTATACGTGGATGCCACAATGTAGGATGCTAGAAGCCCTAGATGTTTGAGAGTTGTGGTGATAATATTGTTATAGGAACCAGTATCAATCATAAATATCTTGTAAGGTGTTCCATTTACACATGTAATCATGTGTAGGAGAGGATCCACCATGTTGTTTGGTACTGGATTGAGTTCATGTCCATGAAAGGTGATTACTAGTTCTATGCATTGTCAAACATGCCCCACAAAATTGGTAAAGGAGTTAGATTCTTGGGGTTGTAGCTCAATCAATTTGAGGATCTCCATGAGAGCTTATCTATGAGGTGGAGACTATTGGATATGCTCATAGATAGAGAGCCAAGTCGTTGTTGTTTTCAAGCTCTGAGTAAACTTACTCTTTATGGTGACCACCAAATGAGGTGGAAGGTTTTGCACTAGAGGTGGTATAGGCTATGATGTTGAAGGAATATCGCTTGAAGTCGTAGGTGGTGTGACTTGAATTGGGTAATGCTTATTCCTTGTCATGATATTGCCCATTCCAATTAACCATTGTTTACGAGGTGCCAGATGGACCTTATTCACCTGTTGGATTGGTTTTTCCTTCTCATCATGAGTAGGCAATGGGTCTTTAAAATTACCCATTTGTTGATTGTTTGTTGCAATAGGTTTGTCGACCTGAAGATCATTCCTATTGATCATATCCTATACTAGGTGTTTGAACCTAAAGCACATATGCACATCATGCCCATTATGCCTATGATACTTGTAGTATAGGTCTTCGCTATATCTTGGGGGGCTTTGGTGCGTTTGGATCTATATGTCAAATTTTAGGTAGATTAATTGCCTTGGGTGCATGGAGGTGCTCGAATAAAGAAACCATGGACTCAACAATGGGCATAAATTGTCACTTAGGATAAAGTTGTTGGTTTTTCCCTTGATTTGTTTGAATGTTATTGTTGTAGTTTCAGCATAGCTTGATAGTTGGTCTTCTAAGGTGGCGTTGGTTGCACAGGCCCTAGAATACTGATAGCAACTTGGTTGACTACTTCTAGCTTTGGTTGTTCTAGATTATTCTTGGTATTCTTAGTTCATTCCTTCTTTCAAAGTTTGGTAATTTCCCCCTCTTGAATTTTAATGTCTTCGATTATCCTAGCTTTTACTGGAGCATCTTCAAGAGTTTTTAGCAAAAATGCGAGTCAAATCAGACATGGCAAGTAGGTACAATAGCTTAGCAAGAAGTGTTCACCACATGTTTCCATATTTCGTGATTGACTCATCACCATATTTCTTCAACCCTGTAAGGTCTATTAAAGTCACCTTTCAGTTAGTGTTAAAGGTGAAGCATTCTAGGAATGCATTTGCAAATTGTTCAAAAGTGTAGATGTTGTACTTTGGGAGTTGATTGTACCACTCTATGGTAGGGCCAAAGAGGGTAAGCAAAAATTTTCTCAATAGTAAGGCATTATTATCAAGGATACATAAGAATTGGTTCAAAAATCTAGTGACATGCTCCTATGCATCTTCCTCTCCTTTAAATTTATCCAGCTTAGGCATTTTAAAATGTTTTGGATAGGGAGGAGAAGGTACTGATGGGTGAAGTAGTTGATTGCAAATCTGGTGCAAAGTGGGAATTTGAGGCCCAGACCCCAAGGTTTTATTATTTATAGATTCCATGCATTCTAGCAAAGCTTTGTATGCATCAGAGGATTTGATCTCCTCTTATTTGCTTCAACCCTATGGAGGAGGGTGAGGAATATCAAGCCTATTACATGGTGGTTGAATTTCATCCACCCTACCTCCATAAGGTTATTTAGGATATTCCTCTTCTGGTTTAAGCTCAGTGTAGGCCCCATAAGGTGTCTTTTGAACTAGCCTATGAGGAGGAGTAAGCACTTGTGGATGGTGATCTATGTTTGGACTGGGAGGCAAGTCTTGATTAGGCCTAGGAGGTCGAGGATGTAATATTTTGTTAGGCTTGGGAGGCCTATCTTGATTGAAAGTAGGTTGCCTTTGATGAACCCCCTGTCTATGAGTACTTGGGGTAATGACCCTATCATGTAAGGTCTTTTAAAATAGCTCATTAGTTTGCTGCTCAATTATTTTATTTTCTAATTGATATTAGCAGTCCAAGCATTCTTTAGCCTATCAAAGATGATTGAATTGCACTTGGTGCTCGACATACCTCTTGACCACTTGATTTATCTATTCCACCATGCAAGGCTTATCATCCCTAGAAATATTTCCTTGGGACCTATCTTGTTTAGGATGGTTTGAAATATCAACTACGATCTTTTCTTGGTTGATGGAAGTTGTGTTCACTTGATGTTCAGTCCTAGACAAGCATTATTTATACTCAAATGGCGTAGAGGCACATCGTGCTTGCATGGCATAAGGGACCTAAGGATAATAAAAATTTGCCTCATGTCTTCATTGATTATGAAGGGAAGGGCTGAATTTGCTCACCTTGATCGATGAGTATCATACTCATCTTGGTACTTAAGTTGTTGTAACCTATTAGGATGGTTTAAGGGTGTAGTTTGATCATGTGGCCGTGCCCAATATGTGTAATATTGATCTTACCCATAGGTGGGCATGGTAGACATGAATGTGTGGTATTGCTCTATTTGTTAGCACCTCAATGCACAGTTACCATTCTTGAAGGAAGGCATGTGAAGTATCTAAATATGAAAAGTATATTCTTTGATTGGATCTAAAATCTATAGGGGTGTCCCGTGTACGGGTTCCTTTTAGGTGAAGTTCTTGACTAGCTATTGTAGGACTTGGGTGAGTAGGAGACCACCAAGGAGGTATTAAAATATCCTTAGGGCTAAATCAAAGATGACTTGTGTCTCCTTTCCTACTCTCCACAACGTCATCCTTTGAATGGGCTTGGTTGTGGGTACATACCATAACTATTTTGTAACAAACCCTACATGATTATCTCCTTTAAAAATTTTAATGATGCAACACACAAGGATGGAAACATGTAATAAGATAAGTTTTTCTCATTTAAATATTTGTGTGGTCCCTAAAATTATTTTGTGTGTTTTGATTCATTGTTTGTGTAGATTGAAAATACACGCCAAAAAATAAATAAAATCACAATGACAGAGTACAGAATAGTTGCACAAAACAAACGATTTCTATTAATCGATGGAGTTTAAAAACTCCTTTTTGAATACAATTGGGCCTGTAACCCTTTATTTGTGATACACGATTACAAGTTATGCTAGGGTTCTCCGAAACCCTAGCTGGCACAAATGGTGGCGCTTCCGAAGAATGTATCTTCAATCCCAACCGAGTGAGTGGGCTTTGTTGTATCCCTTGCTTGGACCACTCCAGCTTAATCAGCTGCCATCAATAAACTGGATCTGCTGTCAAAAACCTACACACATTAACACTATCAAGGAGTTAGAGATTAATAAGAGGGCTCCACTGTGTGAGCCCTCGGAAACTATCTAAAACCCTAGAAAAACAAAATGCAGGAATTCAATAACAGATCAAATAGAATAAAAGAGGTTACTTTCTTTAAACTAATTTATACCTGTTCTCTGTTAACGCAGCTAGACCAGGTGACACCTGGAAGTAATGTTGTTGTCATAATAGGCTACGAAAGGCACCCTGGTGCACTCGCTGAACGCCCGCGTGCTTCTGGATTAAGGTTTCAGACGCCGGTCTGAGTCTGTGTCTGTAGGTAAACGCCCGTGGGCACTTGGTAAACGCTCGTGGGCACTTGGTAAACACCCATGGGCACTTGGTGAAGGGGTAAACACCCGTGGGCACTTGCGACAGGAATGGGAGATTCTGCAGAATGCTCAAGAAGGAATGGCAGTGAAAGCGGTGACGGAAGTGGCGATGGATGCGGTGAAAGGGTAGCAGAAGAGAGGAGATAGCAGTAGAAGAATTAGAATCAGAGATAGAAGTAGCAAAAGACATAGGAAAAAGATAGGGTTTGAGCCATCAAAGTGACTCTATTTATAATCCACTCGTAGGGCACACTTTAGGGTTTTAACGACACTTTGAACGTGTGGCTAAGATTAAAGTGGATCTAAGGGTAGAGAATAAATCTAGGTTGTGAAATGGATTAAGATGGATGGACGGATGAGATTAAATGAAGGACGAACGGCTCAGATTAAATCACTTAAACTATTATTTAAATATATATATTAAAATATTAAAATATTAAAAAATATATATATATATATATAAATATTAATTTAAATAAATTTGGGGATGAAAAATGGCGGGAAAGGTGAAATTGGGCCAAATAATGGTGGGAAAGTGTGGATTTGGGCCAAATAATGGCGGGAAGGTGGATGACCGACACGTGGCTGACAGGAAGGTATAGATAACTTGCAAGTGGCTGGATTTTGGTGTCTACAGTTTGCAAGGAGAGCTTTTGTCACATGTTTTGCTTTTGTTGGATGATATTCTTATGTTAAAGAGATTTAACATGTATACTTGCAGCTCAACAACCAAAAATGAAAGTTCAGTCACGTGTACCAACCAAAGTATGGAGATGAAGCCCATACTTGATCAGTAAGCATAGGTCCTACCAGTAATCACCCATATTGATCGTGGATAGCAATAAACCCTTACAAAGGAATGTGTTCTATTTTCCATGACTAAGATGGTTCTTGGAGCTAACCTTGGCCAATAAAATAGAGTTCGTATCAATAATTTGAGCCAAAGGGTGGAGATGAAGCCCATCATCATTGGTCTTGATTAGTGGTTGGGAATGAAGTCCAACTCACTAATGTTTATAATGTGACATGGTGTGTGTGGTTCATTTTATACTTAAAGTAAAACAATAGAGCACTCAATGAGATTTCACTAAATGCAAAAATAATGTTTCAATTTCAAAAGTATTAAATAGAAATTGAACCTACAAAATGCATGCCCTAAATGACAACCTACCTATTAGGTAGGTCACAAGAAATCAAACCACATAGATGCATTCCTACTGGATTCTTTTTATGGTTTTATTATTTTTTTGCAATTAAGGGAAAATGAAATCTACCTTTCAAGAAAACAAGAGGAGGAAGAAAATCTAAATTTGATCCTTTTTGAACAGTAAAAATGCAAAATCAAGGTGTAGATAAAAATGCGGTGACTTTGTTGTTTCTATCAATTTGAGTTGTAGACCCTCTATTTTGTGGCTGTCTTGGGGTGGGACGACTACAAATTTGGGGGTTGTCCTTGGGTGGAACAACTTCTATGGCTGTCCTATTTTAAAGACAAAAATAGGGTTGAAACTTGCAAAAATAAAATGGGATATGGGTCCCACCATGAAATGCATCTAACAATGGGAAAGGAAATGCACACCTAACAATGGGAAATGAAATGAATCTATTGATCTATTGATCTAAGCACTACAAAAGTGATATTTTAAGTAAGCATGAAAGACAAATAAGTAAAATAAATGGGGGTCCTCTTTGTATTATTTGATTTTTCAAATTCATGGTTACAAATCATCCTCTTGAGGGCTCTGAATTGATACACTCATTACAAATATGTCAAAAGAATAAATCCTTTAGAAACTCAGGTGTGCTCTAGCATCTTCCTCACACTCATGAATCATTCTATATCTGGATTTCAATGCCACCATGATGTTCTATCAATGTTCTAACTTGATTCTCCTTCCTTGTGCATTGTGATACCTGGATCTACACACAAAGAAATCAAAATTTTTAATTGCATTTGCAAATTGAAAGGCAATCAAAGAGATATATGCAATAATTAGCTTAAAAGAAAAAATGTATAATAGATGATGCAAAAACGATTCCAAATGCTACAAAAACTTAGGATCACTCATATAATGTACTCTAGAAATTATCTAAGCAAGAACAAAAATAAAATTGTACACATATTTATGTTCATCCTTGGGTGTGGCATTTAGGACTAAAAAACAAGAAATGCATAATAATAGGTGCAAAATAACTCAAAATTGTACCAAAACTTGATAGAAGGAATAAAATCTACTCTAGAATTGATCTATGTAAAAATAGAAGAGAAATTGTTCTCATATTAATGGCCATCCTTGCGTGTGTAATTTAAGACTGCTAATCATCCCAGGTGGGGATGACCACCAAATCTGGTGGTTTTTGCCACCAATTCCTCTGTGATTTGGTCCAAAATCCTCCTAGGGTTGTCATCAAATTTAGGATCTGATTCACTCAAATGGGTCAGTTATGTAAACATATTGTGTGTTGGAATCACTTGAAAACCTCCTTTGCTCGATGGAAATCTCAAGGGAAAACGTGTAGTGGATTGGGGGTAAATCTCAGCAGCATTTCGTGGTGAATTATTGCAAAGACTCCTCAAAATTATATGGAATGACTCCAATTTACAGCTCAAGTGAGCATATGGTCAAATGGGTATGCTTGGCCATGTGAGGTAGGTGTCACCATTTATCCAAACCTTGCCATGCATTGGAGGGGGAAGAATCTCCAATTTGGACCTCCAATTTACAACTTGGCATGGGAGTTATGTACCCTCATATTGGAATGCTTCAATGGGTAGGGTAAATGGTAGAATCTAAGTGCCATTTGTCTCGCCTTTGAAATTTTAAGGGTCCATGGTCAACCCACCTAGGGACGATTGCTGGTGGCCATCCCTAGGTGGGACGACCATGAACCATGGTCATCCTAGGGTGGGATGACCATTCCTAAATAGCCCAAAAATTCCCAAAAGTGGGGTAGAACCTCCCAAAAGTAGCTAGGACCACTATTTAACCTTTGTGGGTTGCTCAAGGGGGTCATATGGTATCGATTAGAATGTGTCTTGGAAATCCAATCATATTGTCACGATTTTAGTGTCTACAAATACCCCTTTTTGGGATGCATTGTATGCAACACAACACAAAGAAAAAATATATGACTAAAATATCAAATAATTAAGGTTATTCAATAACCTAACCAATTTTAGATGTCCGAATCATAGAAAGAGCATGCATCCTTGAATCCTTGCTTCTGACGAGCTAAGGAACTTGATTCAAGTACAACCTTTCATGTCAGGCTTACTTGATCTTGGATATTGTTTAGTCATAAAGATGCAAGGGCTACAATCGATTAGAACATGTATTTGCAGTCTAATCAGATTGAAGCGATTTTAGTGTCACAAGAAACATGTTTGGATGTTTGGTTATAGGGTTTTAAATTATATATATTTTTAATATTTATTTATGTTGTAATAGATTAAGTTTAGGTTTTCATGAGCAATACCATTTCTTGTGTATTTAAATATTCGTGAAATATTAAATAGTTTTTCTTATCTTGTAATCAACACAATAATTTCCTATATTTGAAATAAAACTAGATTTAAAATTTGACTTATTTAATCTTAAAAATATCTTAGTTCAAAAAAAACATTCCCTCAATATTCTACTAAAAAATGATAAAGGATAGAACCATACTTGGATGATGATGTCGCTAATACATATTGAAGTTTTTGAGCATGTTTATGTGGTATTTGGTTCTTTATTAGGCCTAGTTATACACTCTATGGAACATTCATAGAAAATTTTATAATTTGATTTAAAATAATAAATGTTGAAATTTTTAAAGTAAAATAAAATGGACACATTGGGTCCAATGAGGACCTTATATACCATCAAAGTTTTCATGTGAAAACAGTTTAAAAACAAATAAGTTTTACACAATACTATGTTCAACAAAGTCTTTTGCCTTGACACATTATTTGCAACCATCCCACCACACCACGTGCCATACGGGATAACATACCTTTGACATATTTTTATAAATTTATTTTTATACAAAATTATATTTAAGGGTTGATTTTAGCATAATATGCCTTCAATAGTTTCATGTGAACCCCTTTTATGTTTTCATTCATAAAATTGGTAAAATATTACGATACATAATCATTATTATACCTATTATCCAATAACACGTTATTTTAAAATTCATTTTTACTTGCGCCTTTCTATTAATCGTGTATTGTGTATATAAAAAATAATATAAGACTGAGAAGATTATATCTAGTATAAAAAAATAGCAATATGGTGGCGTGATTTCAACAGAGATTTAAGATGAAAGAAATTGGAATAGTGAGAAAAAACTGTTAAAACAATCTTATTAAATTTTATCTTTCCAATTTGGACCATAAAGGGGTTATTGAGTTGTGCCAATGGACCTTAAGCAAAGTTATCGAGATATTTATTGAGGTATGTTAAGTGTATAGCTTCTCAAAGTATTTTTTAAATATTTTATAATGTATAGGATTAAATTTTATTATCCTAAATATAATGTGTTCTTTTTTCTTTTCTTTTTTTGTCATAGTTTTGAGTCGTGGTACTATAAAATGTTAATCCTCATAAATGGTCTATTAAAAATGCAGAAATTGTTGTGGACTCATTATCTATATGAGGGTTTTTGTCAAAAATCTTAGAAATGGTGTGAGAGGATTTTGACTGAATAGCAGTGTAACATCGGTGGAAAAATCTGAGCGGCAACATCAAAGGGTTTTAAAAAAAAATTGGAGTAGTGGCATCAGTTGAGCAATGGTGTGAGAGGGTTTTGACTGAATAACAATGTAACTCAAAGGGTTTTAAAAAATATTGGAGCAACGACATTAGCTAAGCAATGGTGTGAGAGGGTTTTGACTGAAAAGTAGTGTAACACCGATGGAAAAATATGAGCAACAACATCAAAGGGTTTTAAAAATTTGGAGCAGCGACATCAGCTGAGCAATGGTGTGAGAGGGTTTTGACTGAATAGCAGTGTAAGAAGGTTTTTTGTGGAAAAATATAAGCAACAACATCAAAGAGTTTTAAAAAATTGGTGCAGAAGCATCAGAGGGTTTATGTGAAAAATATTAGAAATGGTATGAGAGGATTTTTACTGAATAGCAGTGTAACACCGATGGAAAAATCTGAGTGGCAACATCAAAGGGTTTTTAAAAAATTTGAGCAATGGAAATCTTGGGCGGGCAGTGATAACAAGTAGAGTGAAAAACCTCGAATCTGCAAAGATTCTAAAATTTGGAAGAAATACTTAAAACCTAAAAATTATAAAAAGGAAAATCCTATTTTAATCAATACTTAGATGGAAGAATGATGATGCGTTTTGGTAGTGGCGATGAAAATTTTAATTTTTGGTAGGCGAGAAAACTGAATCCGACAATTGTGATGTCGACGATTTAGAGAACCCTATCGATGATGGAAAATATGATATTTTTGAAGATACAGGTATTGGTGACCCAGATGGACCCCCTTTCGAAGGCCACATCACTAGATATTATGCTTCACATGCAGTTTTTGAAGATCAAATCATTAGCAGACAACTTTTGAGCCAGTCTTGAGATTATCCCCATAAGTCCTATGCTAATAAAGTCAAAATCTAGGGACATGTGGCTATTTATTTTGATCCAAATCCTTGCACCCACAATGGCAAGATCTCCATTCCTCCTAGTTTTATGAATTTGACTATCAGACGAAGCTCTTTATCCTTGATAGAAAATTTTTTAGGAGGCTAGCCTGACATTTTATCATTTTTACTTGTGCCTTTCTATTTTTTTTTGAAAATTTTGAAAAAACTTGTATTAAAACAAAGATCAATTGCAATATGGGAAGAGACTCTTCCCAGCTGAATTCAGAGAGAACACAAGCTTACAATAGTGGAAGAAGATTTGCAATGGAGCCAAATCTCCTGAACCATTAACTAGCTAGCAAGGGGTCGGCATGGACAGTTGATGTAGCTTGTCACAAAATCGTGACACTATTCTTCTCCTTAGGCCGCGAACATGCAACATGTCATGATATCGCGACACCTTTCCCCTTTGGCTGCGAAAAAGCAACATGTCATGATATCGCAACATTTTCCTCCTTTGGCCATGAAAATTCAACAAGTCGCGATATCGTGACACTTTTCTCCTTTGGGCACGAAAGTGCAACATGTCGCGATATCGTGACACTTTTTCTCTCTTGGCCGCGATGAAGCAACATGTCGCGATATCGTGACACCTTTTCTCCTTTGGCCGCGAAAATGCAACATGTTGCGATATCGCGACACCATTTCTCCTTTGGTCGCGAAAATGCAACATGTCGCGATATTGTGACACCCTTTCTCCTTTGGCCGTGAAAATGCAACATGTCATGATATCGCGACACCTTTTCTCCCTTGGCCGCGAAAATGCAACATGTTGCGATATCGCAACACCTTTTCTCCTTTGGATGTGAAAATGCAACATGTCATGATATCGCGACACCTTTTCTCCCTTGGCCGCGAAAATGCAACATGTCGCAATATCGCAACACCTTTTCTCCTTTGGCCACAAAAATGCAACATGTCACGATATCATGACACCTTTTCTCCCTTGGCCACGAAAATGCAACATGTCGCGATATCGCGACACCTTTTCTCCCTTAGCCATGAAAATGCAACATGTCATGATATCGCGACACATTTCTCCCCTTGGCCATGATGAAGCAACATGTCGTGATATCATGACAACTTTCCACCCTTGGCCCCGACGAAGCAACATGTCATGATATCACGACAACTTTCCACCCTTGGCCGCGACAAAACAACATGTCGCAATATCGTGACAACTTTCCACCCTTGTCCGCGATGAAGCAACATGTCGCGATATCGCAGCAAATTTCCACCCCTAGCTGCGACGAAGCAGCATTTCGCGATATCGCGACAACTTTCCACCCTTGGTCATGATGAAGCAACATGTTGCGATATCGTGATGACTTTCCTCCCTTGGCCGCGATGAAGCGACATGTCGCGATATCGCGACAACTTTCTGCCCATGACCATGATGACGCAACATGTCACGATATCATGACAACTTTCCTCCAGTGACCGCGATGGCGCAACATGTCGCGATATCATGACAACTTTCCTCCAGCGACCACGATGGCGCAACATGTCACGATATCACGACAACTTTCCTCCAATGACCGCGACGGTGCAACATGTCGCGATATCGTGACAACTTTCCTCCCTTTACTTTTTCTTTGATCATTGGCTCAAGGACCTTTCCAGACCCTGTCTAATCACCTCATCCTCAATATCCATGTTACTGTGCAACTGAACTCCAACCTCCTTTTCTGCACCCATATTAGCCATAAAGTCAGCCACTTTGTTCAAATCTCTACTCGCATAAACTAGGATTACGTCCTCCAATTCCTTCCATAATTCTTTAATTTGGGTAACAAGAGCCCTCAACCTCCAAGATTTTAGATCAAAGTTCCTCATGTAGTCTAGAGCTCCAACCATTATTTACGAGTCTGATTCAAGAATAATCCTATGGTGGCCATGTTTCACTACCCAAATAGAAGCAGACTTGATGGCAATGGCTTTGGCTTCATTGTTAGTGGATCTTCCCAGGCCTTGCAATTTCCAATAGAGCACAATCCTAGCATGGTTCCAGCACACCACTCCAATTTCGGCTCTACCCGGATTGCCTTTTGTAGCTCCATCAGTATTGATTTTAATCCAACCTTCATGGGGAGGTTTCCAAAAAAAATTTCCTGTCCCTCTTGCAGTTCAAGGCATTCTTCCAAAGCTCCAATGTCAATTTGAGCTTCCTCCTCGGCATGAACAAGCATAGTTTTGGTAACCTTGCTCCAAATGGTCTGCCAAACCCCATCTAGAGCAGTAAAAGTTTCTCTAAAAATTATGGCATTTCTTTCCAGCCATACTTGCCACCAGATAAAGCTTAAACCAAGCTCCCAGCCAAAATGAAGAGCTTTAGATTTGAATCTACCTTTCTACCATTTTTCCCAAATATTCATCCGGTTCAGGTCACCACTTACTTGAATTTTAAAGTAAGCAAACAATGCAGCCAAATCTGTCGGGTGAAAGGGCAACCAAACAACAAATGGTCAATAGTTTCCTCGCTCTTGTAGCATAGTACACATTGAGAAGGGCCGATGATACCTTTTGATCTGAGATTATCAAAAGTGAGGATTCCATTGTGCATGCACTTCCAGGAAAAAAAGTTAACTTTCGGCCAGCCTTTATAGTGCCAGATTTTCCTCCAGTCCTCAACCTGAAAAGTATGAAGGGGGGGCTCTGGGAGAATGTTTTCATATCTTTCCTTTACTTTATAGATTCCAAGACTCCCAAAGCCCCAGGATAATTCATCCTCCACGTCTCCCCCTATAAGAAATATTTCTATTAGAATTTTAGTCATGATGGGAGTCAAATCCGAAGGGATTGAAATGGGCCACTCATCCAACTTCTTGAACTGCTTAAACTTACACTCCCCCAGCTGAGTAGTTGTGAAATAAATTTCAATACGGATCCATCCCTTGGCTTCAATGGCTACTTTTATTGGCTATAATTCTAGAAATTCAGCAATGATGGGTGGGAAATGATCCCAAGAATCTGTCCAAAAATGAACCTTCTCCCCTCTTCCCACTTTCCAAAATAAGTGGTCTTTAACAACCTGAGACCCTAACTTGAGAGCCTGCCAAACTAGGGACCCAGTACCATCCAAGGGGATGCGAGCTACATCGATTGGGTTGGCCTGTCCTAGGTATTTGCTAGTTAGGATTCTACTAAAAAGGGAGGTGGGTTGGGAGATCCATCTCTAGTACAGCTTTCCAGCCAAAGCTTTATTATTCAGCTTAGATTTTCTCAAACCTAGACCTCCTTTAACCTTGGGTTGGGTAACTTTGTCCCAGCCCACTAAGGCCCACTTTCTCTCTCCCTTTGCTCCTTCCCATAAAAACTTTCTAGCTATCCTGTCCAACTCTTTCCATATTGTAATCAGGGCAGCCAGGATAGAGAATTTGTAAATTGGCATGGCTTGAATGACTGACTGTAAGAATGTTAATCTGCCACCATAACTTAACCACTTGTGAGACCAGTGATTAATTATGTCCTTGATACACTCCAGAAGATTCCTCCATGTGTCTAATTTTAGCTTCTTAAAGTGCAAGGGGACCCCCAAGTAAACCACTGGGAGAGAAGTCCTTGTGAATCCCAGGATTTCTAAAATTCTATTCTGAAGCCTTTGTTCCAGATTAAAAAAAACCACTTTGGATTTCTTGTCATTAATGACCCGTTGAGTAGCCCTAATATAGACATTAAGAGTATCCCTAATCATCCTTGCTTCCCTAAAGCTGGCCACTCCCACCAAACCAGTGTCATCAACAAACTGCAGGTGCATCAAAACTTCGTCACCCACCCTGATACCCAATAATCTACCTTGTTGTCTTCTCCTCAAGAAAATTCTACCAAGACCTTCAGCAAAAATGAGAAAAAGATAAGGAGAACATGGATCCCCCTGGTGTAGTCCCCGAGTAGCTCCAAATGGTTGTGAAGGAAGGCCCTTGATTAGCATAGAGTAAGTCGGGGTAGAGACACAGCTCATGACCCACTCTATCTAGTCCTGAGAGAAACCAAAGGTTGCCATCATTTTAGCCAGGAAACTCCATTCAACCCTGTCATAAGCCTTTGACATGTCTAGTTTTATGAACATCCATTTATTACCAAAAGTGTGCATTGAATGGATTGCTTCCTGGGCCACAACCACCCCATCCAGAATCTGTCATCCCTCAACAAAACCCCCTTGCTCAAAGGAGACAATGTTGTGAAGAAGAGGTTTTAGGCGCTCAGCCATTACCTTTGTGATTATTTTGTACAGCACATTACATAAGGCAATAGGCCTATAATCTGAAATATGAACCCCCTCCTCCCCTTTTGGAATTAAGGTAATGAAAGTGTGGTTTATATATTTAAGCATTCTCTTATTTTCTCTGGGCTCTTCTACAACAACCCTTACATCTTCCTCTAAGTAGTCCCAAAAAGCCTAAAAAAACTCAATTGGGAAGCCGTCTGGACCTGGATTTTTACCAGTGCTCATTCCAAAGACCATAGTTTTCAATTCATCTCTATCAATGGGTTTGAGGAGGGCCTGATTTTCATCCTCAGAAATAACAACAGGTATGACAGAAATAACTTCATTTTGGGCCTCTACATCTTGTACCACACTTTCCTTAAAAAGCTTAGAAAAATAATCCATAGCATGGGAATGCATACCTAGAAGTGTATCAAAGGAATGACCGTTCTCATCTTGAAGGGCCTCCATATTATTCATCTGTCTTCGAGCACAAGTAGTCCGATGAAAGAATTTTGTATTTCTATCCCCTTCTAATAACCAGGTGGTTCTTGCTCTCTGCTTCCAATAGGTCTCCTCTTGGTTGTCAATGTCCTCAACTGCTATATGCAAGGCATCATCCTCAGCTTTAAGCTGGTCTGTAATTACTCCTTCTCTGAATTATTTTTGGACCTCATCCCATCTAGCCACCAATGGAGCTCTTTGGGCCTAGAAGTCTATTTTATTAGTATGCCTCCAATACTTCAACTGAGTTTTGACATATTGTAGTTGTTTGTGGATTCTGAACATTGCTCTCCCATAAGTTGGGCAGACTTCTTCCCACCATTGTGGAATTTTCTCCCGAAGTTCTTTTTGAAGCCAAAAATTCTCAAATCTGAAAGGTTTGTGATGCTGCCCCATCCTAGTCCCGCCTACCAACAAAATGGGACAGTTATCTGAAACTGGGCCTTCTAAAATCTGAAAATTTATATTCCATTTTACAAATGCCTCCTCTGAAATCAAAAAATGATCTAGCTTAACCTTCCTACTATGTGGCTCCCTCCTTTTATTAGTCCAAGTGTAGTTAATGCCAGGACATTTAATGTCCACTAAGTGCAAAGCCTAGACTTGGGCAATCATGAAATGGTCCCTTGGGTCCAAAAATGGTGTTCCCCCTTCCTGGTCTCTAGAAGATAATTTAGCGTTAAATTCCCTCGCTATAATCCATTCAAGATATTCCCTTGAGGTTTGCATGTTATGCACAACCTTCCACTGCCACCTCTGACCATCTAGGTTTTGAGACCTATAAAAGTTTGTGATTAGAACGTGTTCCGCAGTGACATTATTCATAAAAAGAGAAGTGAGAACACACCTCTAGGCAAGATGTTCTATTGCAAACCATTCAAGAGAGTTCCATAGAGTAACAATCCCCCTTGAGGCACCTTGGGCAGCCACATCCATATGACCAGCATCCCTCCAAATTCTGTTGATTGTTTTGGACATAAGATCTAATGACATCTTAGTCTCCTGTAAAAGCAAAAAATTAGTATTATGATTCTCTAAAAGTCTTCGAACAGTAGATTGATGGGTTCTGCTGTTTAAACCCCTCACATTCCATGATTGTATAATCATTGGTTACCCTGGGAGCAATAAGAGTCTATTGTCCTCACCGATCCTCCCATGATCAGTTTGTCTCCTTTCCTTATTGGATCTTCTACCTACTCCCTGAGAATTGTTGTTTTTTGATATTTTTTCTACCTGGGTTATCCCCAAAGTTGGCCTTTCTCTGTTCTTCTCTGCTATTCCCATGCTGACATCCTAAGATACTATTTGCTCCTGGTTATGCACTACTAAAGTCCCTAAACACACTGGCTGTGATACCTCACAGAGTTCAACTACCTGCTGTATGACAGGAGGAGATGAGAGAGGGAGTTTCCCGAGAATATTAGAATTTTCCTTATTACCCTCCATGCCCTCCATAGATTGTTCCTCTTCGTCAACCAGTGACTTAAAAATATCATACCTATTGGCAGGTCTGAGATGGGATTGCTCCTTTCCCTCTTTTTTCTTTGTCCTTATTTTTCTTCTAGGCTGTTCAAAACCCTCTCTCTGAGCTTCCTGGCCCTGAACGGTGCTATTAGAATCTTTATTAAGTTTTGCCTTATCCTCTTTAGGCAGGTTTGGCATTCCTAAAGGGGCCTCCATTTTAGCATTCATATTATTAGGGCAAAAATGGGCCAAATTTCCATGTTTGTGACAAACCCTACATCTAAAGGGTAGGGCCTCATAGTCCAGTTGTTGAATCCAGGAGAGTCCTGCCAATTCAATTTCCATCTCTATCGGCAAAGGCTGGCTGAGATCCATCTCCACACATATTCTTGCATACACCGCCATGCTCCCTTCAATTGTGTCTCTGGCAACACCTAGATGTCTTCCAATAGAATTGCCAATCCTTGCCAACACCTGCTCACTCCAGAATTCCATTGGAAGAGCATATAGTCAGATCCATACTTGGGACAGCAGTAGGTTCAAATCGGGGATCGAATCCCACTCTCCATGGTTGAACAAATAGACTTGTTGGGCCATGATTTTTCTTCTCTGACTCGAAAGCCCTATTTCTATCGACCAAAGATGAAAAGCTAACAATAAAATATCCATTGCTAATAAACCACAATGAATACTCACCGTGAGGCTCCCAGTTTTGGCGGATCCAAAAGTGCAAAAAATTCAGGGAAGGACGTATACCCATGAAATTGTAGATTAAATCATGATTAGCTCTGTAAATGATTGATTCTTCAACCATACTTGGCTCGATGACAATTTTTGGCCTGGTTTCGACCTGCGGCAAACATCCATTCACACGATGTGTTGTCGACCTATTCCCAGTAGCCGTGAAGAGCATTTTATATGCCATTTTTTGAGCTTCGTTGTTCTTTGGAGGAGAATTTTCTTTAAACAAATCTGCGTATGAGCTGCTACTCCTTGGAAAAGGAGCTGGAGAAGTCCCCATTGGACCCTCTTGGGGCACCAATCTAGCCTTCAGATCCACCGTACCCCGAAGGCACTTCTGCAATCCAACTGATGCCCTAGATTTTTCGAAGTTCCAGAAACCCTAGTTCAGAGGAAAAAATTGCCAGAGCTCATTTCCTGCCCCCCCAATTTTTAGATTGAGGATTACTTGTGCCTTTCTATTAATCATGTATTGTGTATATAAAAAATAATATAATATTGAGAAGATTATATCTAGTATAAAAAAATAGCAATATGGTGGCGTGATTTCAACAGAGATTTAAGATGAAAGAAATTGGAATAGTGAGAAAAAACTGTTAAAACAATCTTATTAAATTTTATCTTTCCAATTTGGACCATAAAGGGGTTATTGAGTTGTGCCAATGGACCTTAAGCAAAGTTATCGAGATATTTATTGAGGTATGATAAGTGTATAGCTTCTCAAAGTATTTTTTAAATATTTTATAATGTATAGGATTAAATTTTATTATCCTAAATATAATGTGTTCTTTTTTCTTTTCTTTTTGTCATAGTTTTGAGTCGTGGTACTATAAAATATTAATCCTCATAAATGGTCTATTAAAAATGTAGAAATTGTTGTGGACTCATTATCTATATGAGGTTTTTTGTCAAAAATCTTAGAAATGGTGTGAGAGGATTTTGACTGAATAGCAGTGTAACATCGGTGGAAAAATCTGAGCGGCAACATCAAAGGGTTTTAAAAAAAAATTGGAGTAGTGGCATCACTTGAGCAATGGTGTGAGAGGGTTTTGACTGTATAACAATATAACTCAGGTTTTTAAAAAATATTGGAGCAACGACACCAACTAAGAAATGGTGTGAGAGGGTTTTGAATGAAAAGTAGTGTAACACCGATGGAAAAATATGAGCAACAACATCAAAGGGTTTTAAAAAATTTGGAGCAACGACATCAGTTGAGCAATGGTGTGAGAGGGTTTTGACTGAATAGCAGTGTAAGAAGGTTTTTTGTGGAAAAATCTAAGCAACAACATCAAAGAGTTTTAAAAAATTGGTGCTGAAGCATCAGAGGGTTTATGTGAAAAATATTAGAAATGGTATGAGAGGATTTTTACTGAATAGCAGTGTAACACCGATGGAAAAATCTGAGTGGCAACATCAAAGGGTTTTTAAAAAATTTGAGCAATGGAAATCTTGGGCGGGCAGTGATAACAAGTAGAGTGAAGAACCTCGAATCTGCAAAGATTTTGAAATTTGGAAGAAATACTTAAAACCTAAAAATTATAAAAAGGAAAATCCTATTTTAATCAATATTTATATGGAAGAATGATGATGTGTTTTGGTAGTGGCGATGAAAATTTTAATTTTTTGGTAGGCGAGAAAACTGAATCCAACAATGGTGATGTCGACGATCTAGAGAACCCTATCGATGATGGAAAATATGATATTTTGGAAGATACAGGTATTGGTGACCCAGATGGACCCCCTTTCGAAGGCCACATCACTAGATATTATGCTTCACATGCAGTTTTTGAAGATCAAATCATTAGCAGACAACTTTTGAGCCAGTCTTGAGATTATCCCCATAAGTCCTATGCTAATAAAGTCAAAATCTAGGGACATGTGGCTATTTATTTTGAGCCAAACCCTTGCACCCACAATGGCAAGGAGATCTCCATTCCTCCTAGTGTTATGAACTCGATTATCAGTCGAAGCTCTTTATCCTTGATAGAAAAATTTTTAGGAGGCTAGCCTGACATTGAATCAATCAAGAAATGGGCATCGACCAAATGGCAGCCCAGTGGATCCATGGAAATAAAGGCCATGTCTAGAGATTTTTTCCTCATAAGCCTCAATAATGCATAAGACACCAACCACATATTGACTGGTGGACCTTGGTTCTACGGCCATAGAAGCTTATTCCTATAAAAATGGGTGGAGGACTTCGATCCTAAAATCCAATCTATAAATTTGGTGCCTATCTGGTTTTGGCTTCCCAACCTGCCCCTCCAATATTGGGATGAGAGAATTTTTCTCCTAGTTTCTGAAGTTGTTGGGGACTTTTTTGTCCTTGATCCTAAAACCAAAGTGCAGTCAAGTCTAACTCATGCCAAAATATGTATGATTGCAAATATTGATTCAGAGTTACCCACCTATGTGGATCTCGTTTGTGGCCCCCAAATAAGATGCCAGACCACTATTTATAAAAACAAACCAATATTTTGTATTGAGTGCCACACCTAGGGTAACTTGAAGACCCAATATTTTTTGCTAAGAAAGGAGACTGCAAAAATCTAACCAAAAAAATCCTAGTAGCTAACTTTAATGATGGACCTATTCATGAAAATAAATTTTATCAAGCTAAGCTGACTCAAAAGCTGGTTGCCACCATTGACACTGGGAAGCTTGTTGCTACACCAAGAAGACTTAAAGAGGAAGTAAAAAGAGGTAATCTCTCCATACTTGAATCTTTTCACTCTAAACAAAATTTCTCACTCTTTATTAAAGCAAACCCTTTTGAACCTTTGTGTTATTCTATAGAGGATCCTATTAGTGATCTCATAGATAAATATTTGTAGCCTTGTTTTAATGCCTATGATACTTTACAATCCCCTTCACATCCAGGACCTTATGGACTTCATATGTTTGTTGAATCTCTAAACTTTCTTCAATCTAAGTCTGGCAAACCCTCATCAAAAAGACCCTCTGCTCAATGTTTCTATCCACATATCTCCCCATCCTAGGGAATATGTCATTATTTTTGGGCTTAAATATCTTGATACAAATCTTGATAACCAAAACCCTAGCCCTTAAAAATCTATTTCCAAAAATCAAAAGAAAATTTTAGCTAACATAGATTGTGAAAAATCAAAAAGAGGGAGGCCTAGAAAATAGGATTTAAGGTGAAATAAATCTGAAGAGAGTATTGCTAATGGCTCTCAATCCACTATTATCTCCTCTTCAACTAAGCAGAATCATTCTAAGGTTTCCACAAATGAGGGGAACATAACCAAACCCCCTTCGACACCTTCATGTGGAGGAGGTAAGAAATCTTTAAAGTATTTCAAATTAAGATTCTCTCATGGAATGTGAGAGGTCTTAATGGATGGACCAAGAAGATAATCCTTTCATCCATGAGAAAAGACATTAAGCCAACCATCATCTTGTTGTAGGAAACCAAGATCAATGAAAACTGCCAAGATAGAGTTATTAAGGTTATATGGAAAAATTATGGAGTTGCTACCAGCCCTACCAGGGGAGCGTCTGGTGGCCTTATGTGCCTATGGGACCCTTCTAAAGTAGAATGTCATATTTTATAATCTTCTGATTGGATCACCAACATTGCTTTTTATTGCAAATATTCAAATGTTTAGTGGGTTTTATCTAATATGCATTCTCCTAATACTATGTCTAACCAATGAGAACTATGGTTTTCTATGAGGCAGATGCGACAAATATTTTAGAGTCAACCTTGGATAATAGCTGGAAATTTCAACTCACCACTATACCCTACTAAAAAAATAAGGTACTCCTATCTTGCCTCAGCATTTTGAATATTTTGCTAAATTCGTTGATGAGTGTGGTCTTATGGAAATCCACCTTCAAGGGAGGAAATTTACTTGGACCAACAGGAGAGTGCGGGTACAACATATTTTAATGTAATTGGATAGATTTATCATTTCTTGTGAAGCTCTTAAATCCTTTGGAGATGTAACTCTCCACTCTCTTCTTCAGATTGGTTCTGACCACAAACCTCTGGTTTTAGAGGGGCTAAACACTACCTCTTTCAAGTCTCCTTTCTAGTTCAAACCTATGTGGATTCAACACCTAGATTTTAGAAGCAAAGTACTTGAATGGTGGAGGAGAGATTTTCCTGGTAACCCAATTGTAATATTAACTCAAAAACTCTAGCATACCAAGAAAAAATAAAAATATGGAACAAGGAAACATTTGGGAATCTATTTGAGGCAAAAAGAATCATTGGTGATAAGATCTAGGCCATTGAAAATCGTATCCAATACAAGGAACATGATGTGCAGCTTAGGAAACAAGAAAGAGAGCTACTGGCTGAATATCATAATATTTTGTCCATTTAGGAAACCTTTTGGTGGTAAAATTTGAGAGCTCTCTTGCTCAAAAAATATGATTCCAATATGAAGTATTTCCATGCTCTCACCCTCCAACACAGAAGCATAAACAAAATAAAAAATTTGATCAGGTTGGATGGCACTAGCATGGAAAATAAATAGGAGGTGACATGTGAAGCCGCATAATATTTCTAAAACATTCTTGGAGTGGGTCAAACAAGTAACCCTCAAGATGTTGATTACGTTATCCAAAATATTCCCTATTTAGTCTCTAATAAAAATAATGATAGACTGCTAGCTGAATTTTCTACAGATAAAATTAAAGATGTGTTTTCTATATTTTTGATAAAGCACTTGGGCCTGATAGTTTCTCTCCTCTCTTCTTTCAGCATTTTTGGGACATTGTCAGCATTGATGTAACCAAAGCCATTTAGTTCACTCAAGTGACTAAGAAAATCCTAGGAGACTTCAAATCCACATTTATCACCCTTGTCCTGAAGACTCGACAATGTAGAACAATTTTTTATTATAGGTTGATTATCTTATGCAATGTCATATATAAAATTTTGACCAACACCATTGCCAATAGAATGAAGAAATTACTCCATGGTATTATTGATTTATGTCAAGGCAACTTGGTCAAGGGAAGGCTTATAACTGATGGTACATTAAATATTCATGAAGTACTCCACTCTATCTCAAAAAACAAAAAGTCAATCATTTTTCTCGAGTTAGATATCACCAAGGCATTTGACATGGTCTCTTGGAGTTTTTTATGTGTTGTCCTAGAAAAATTTGGCTTTCATCTAGAGTGGATTACCCTAATCCAAGAATATATTTTGTTTGCCTAGTTTTATGTCATTGTAAATGGCGTTGTTGTTGGGTATTTCAAGAGAAACCGATGAATAAGGTAGGGATATTCTCTTTCCTATTATTTATTCATTATTCTTGCAGAATCTCTTGGGAGGACACTCAATTCTGCCTACTCTAATGGTACTATCTCTGGGATAAATGCCTCCTCCATCTCCCAACCGATCATGCATCAACAATTTATTGATGATACATTACTGGAAACCAAAGATTCAGTTCTTGAAGCAAGGGTAATCAAGAATATCCTAGTCTCCTACGAGCTTGCCACTGGATAAAAGGTTAATTTTAAAAAAATTAAATTGTTTTTCCTAAATACTCCCATTAATAGATAACAAACAATTACCAGAATCCTTGGATGTAGCATATCAAGCCTTCCTTCCACCTATCTAGGTATACCCCTTTTCCATGGTAAACCTCCTACAAATGTGTGGAACAACATCTTGGATAAAATTTAAAAAAAAATGGTTAGGTGGAAAGGCTATCTCCTCAGCTAGGCAGTGAAAGCGACTCTTGTACAAGCTTGTTTGCAAGGCATTCTGATGTATTTCTTGTTTGTCTTTAAAGCTCCAACTTCTATCTGCAAGAATATTGAATAGATACAAATGATATTTCTCTGGTCAGGAAGTGGAAATACCAATAGAATTCCCTTGTTTTTTTGGGACAAGATCTGCTTGAAGAAGAATCAGGGAGGGTTGGGTTTCAGGAAAGCTAGTAAGATGAATTTTGCTCTCACTGGTAAGCAAGGTTGGATAATCATCCAAAATTAACAAGCCATCTGGATCAATATCATAAAGAATAAATACCTGTAGCAACGAGACTTTCTAAGTGATGAATTGATTTCAGTTGGATCGCATTTTTGGAACTCTATGATAAATATGAGACCTATCCTAAAATTTGGGCTGAAGTGGTAGCTGGGAAATGGAACATCTATTGATTTTTGGGAGGACAGATGGCTTAGCAATCACTCTATAATCAGTTATGCTAGTCTCTCTTGCATCAAGCCAATCACTAATCACCTATTTGGTTCTAAGGTATGTAATTTCTTTTCTTGAGGATGGGCCTTATACTATTAAGTCTACCTACTATACCCAAACCAGAGAAGTCAAATCCTATCCTGAATTTAAGACTGTCTAGTTGAAAATTCTAATCCCTAAAGCTACCCATTTTTTCTAGCTTGCTTCTTTAAAAAAAATCTTGACCATTGACAATATAATCCATAGAGGCCTAATAATCCCTAATTGATGTGTCCTCTGTAAAAATTTCTTGGAATTTGTGATCCATATCTTTCTTGAGTGCCCGTTCTCTAATGAAAGGTTGTTTTCCTTTCTCAAGTTGGCCAACATATCCTGGGTGTACCCAAAAATTCTTGTTGACACCTACCATTAGTGTCCAAATCTATTTCTGAATCCAAAAATTTGTGCTTTTTAGTTCTTTTTGTTTTCCTCATTTTTTGTGGAAGGTATGGCTGGAGAGGAACAACAAAATTTTTGGCGATGCTACAAAACATGCTAGATCAATGTTCTCCTGAGCTCTGTTGTTTGCCATTGAGAATACTAATCTCATCCAAGCTAAAAATCCCAATAACCAATAGGAATTTTCCATTTTCAATACTCTCAAATTTCATATTGACACCCCTCCTCGGGGTTCTCCAAAAGCTGATAGGTCAATGGTGAAATGGATTCCCCCACCTTGTGGATGGGTTAAGTTCAACATTGACAGAGCCTCAAATGGAAACCCTGGTAGGTTCAGAGAATGTGGTCTTTTCAAAAATAGTCAAGGTAAAGTCTTGTGCATGTTTGTTGAGTCCA
The DNA here is from genome assembly GCA_028583015.1 of Wollemia nobilis. Taxonomy (NCBI): domain Eukaryota; kingdom Viridiplantae; phylum Streptophyta; class Pinopsida; order Araucariales; family Araucariaceae; genus Wollemia; species Wollemia nobilis. The sequence goes on from JAQPPZ010016564.1 coordinate 1,930,820, forward strand.
TGGGTAGTCAAACCAATAATTTTGTTGAAGCCCATGCGTTATACCTTGGCCTCCTCATTTGCAAGCGGCTTTAGTTTGAAATACTTATCATAGAGAGAGATTATATGAATATCATTAGATGCATCCAAAAATATCAGTTTACTACTTGGAGCATGTTCAACGCTATCCAAGAATGCTTGAAGATAATTGAAGGAATCATACATGTTACAATTCAGCAGGTTTATCGGGAAGGAAATAAAGTTGTTGACCTCCTTGCCAATCAAGGAGTTGAAGAGGATAACCTCCAAGTCTGGTATAACAATTTCCCTCAATGTATTGTGGCCCACATTGATACAAATAGAAATATTAATCTTTAATTGGTTTCTGGTGTTGATGTGGCTGATTTGGAGTCTAGTGGCTAGATATGCTTTGTCTAACATTGATTCCAACACATATCCTCTTTTCCCTTATGCACTTTTGTGCAATCCATATTGGGGTAATTTTGAGGAGATGTGGAGAGTTCACAAGGCAACTATCATCCGTGAACCTAGGTGGCAAGGAATGTGGAAATTTCACAAGGCAACTGTCACTCGTGAACCCAGGTGGCAAGGAATGGAAAATAAAACTACTAATTTCCAGCATAGTGGAAGTGGTTGCTCCAATAAGCTCACATATTGAACCTCACTAAGCCAAATGTTGTAATATTGGTTGGGATTTCAGTAGTTGTTTTTTGTTTCCTTTTAGGTACCATTGTTGTAGTTTGGACCCTTATTCTTTTTTGTTTCTATCTGCGCCTTCTTTTTGGTTTAAATCTGGCTATTTCATTCCCCTCTAGGGTTGTTTATTTTTAGCTTAGTTAGTTCAATTTTGGCTAGTTGTCTTTGCTACATTTGTATAAAAGTTTTTGGGACCTTTCAAAACCCTTTTTATCAACCAATAAAAAAAAAGTATCCTACTTAGTGGCATAAGGACCATACCACTTACACAAATACTCTTGTTTCCTTTGGGAAAATACAAGGACTCTTATTTTTTAAAGATACCCATTATTGATATACCTATTATGGTTGATCTTCTACTGCATAGTATAGGAGACCACCTATAACTTGATCTAGATACTTAATATGAATTAGTATAAAAAAATATTAAAGAGTATATATGCTTATATTTTGAAAGATCTTGTTTTGCATCATTGGTAGAAGATAATATATACTTTGTGGTGTGTATTAAACATGATAATTGTAATAGAATTATTTTATGGAGATGTTTCATCCGTGAATTTAATATATTTTTTTCAATAATAAGTAGAGTTTTTGGAATTCAATTGGAAGTGGAGACTCATCCATTTGATGAGTAATGATGAAAATACTTAAAAAAATGAAAGATAATTTATTTATTTATTTATATATTTTATTTTTGTTTATACTTTAAATTATTCTTGGTCACAACAACTTGCTATCAAAGTTATTGCAAAAGTAATTTTTTCATCAGATCAATGATTAAAACCAATAATGACAATGTTGTGTGCCACTCTTTAAAATACTACCACACAAGACCATTATTTATTATTTGGTTATTTTTTCTCATTATATCTTTACAGTTAGGATATGAGTCATTTTCAATTCTTAAACATTGATTTATATTTTATTTAGAATTACCATAAGTGGTTTTATGTCTCACACAGTGTATCTCTTTTGTTCTTTCCACTGGAGGGACTCCAATTCAAAGTCCTTTCTAAAGATGATATTGTTAAGCAATTTTCTAAGATATTATATCTCTCATAATCACAATATAACATCAAATAATAAATATCAAAATACATAAATTTTACCATACTTAGGATTATAATTTCCTCATCAAAATTATATAGTTCTCTTCTTTGTCTTCTTATTCCTTTCTTGGGTTTAACTAAGGCCAATGATACTTTTTTTTTCAAATGTGCATGGCTTATGTCATGGATATAATTACCTTCTCAACATCATAATATGATTTGAATTTTATGGTTGATAATGTTATTAGTAAGTTAAATAAGTTTAAAATCCATTAAACTATCTTCAATGACATTCTATTGAGATTTCCAATTTTCCATGGTGGTATTACAGTGGATTCCTTTTATTCAATATTATTTAATGTATTATAATTCCATGAAATCATGAATTCAATAGTATTTAGTTACTTCTTAATTTTATTTTTAATAAGATATAATGTATATTTTCTAAAAAAAGTATTTAAGGTTAAGATATGTATGTTTAATTAAAATCAACTCATTCAAAACTTTTTGTCCTCTACTTGACTTCTTATTTTACTCTCCTTCAATTTTCTTGTAATACATAAATTTTTATAATGCCACATTATTTGTGGTTGAAGTTTTAATTTATTTTTAATCAAGATAAAATAGATTGTTAATATTTTGAAAAGATCTAATTGCCATGTGCATGTACCAATTAAAATTTATCTATTACAATGTCTTAGCAAGTTTTTTAGTTCTTGAATTAGAGTTAAATTATATAATATCTTGACTAGTAAATTTAAACTCCCATCAATAATTAGCCTTGATGAACAAGACAACTAAGTTTTATAGCTCTAAAAACAACAATGCAAATCAGCAAAGTTTGTAAATTTTGTTAATGAATTGTCTAATTCTAGAAGTGTAATTGGTCTATAAAGTGTGATGGTAGATCTTTCTCCCTATTTTGGGATATTACTATTGATAGAATGGATGAAGAATATATTAGAAGGTGAATATTTGAAAATGGACTACACCCACATGAAGGTTCCTAGAGATAATAAAAACATCAAAATTTAAAATAAACCTCCATGTAACTACCTCTTACACAAGTTTGATAATGATAAAACACAAAAATAAAGTAAGATTATTCAGTTTTTAGATGAATATTTGTATGAAGGTGAGGTCATATTTCATCTATATATAATCATTGGAGTAGTATAAGAATATAATATTGATAACCTAAAAAATATGATTAAAGAGACAAATCTTGGTAACTATCTCATATTAGAAGAACTAACTAAGATTCTAGACTTGAAAATCCAACACATTTAGGTATCAAAAGGGAATTAGAAATTGTACTTTAGGGGAAATAAAAATTTTAATGGAGAAAGTTTCAATATACAAATCGTAGACCCATAAGGTATGTAAATAAATTATGTCTATAGGATACAATTCAATTGCACAAATAACATGTTATAAATAACATTATGTATTAGATTATGAAAAATAGACAAGTTAGGGGTCAAAAATATAAAACTATTTGGTGACAATAATAATGTTATAAATTAGGTCAATTCAATATGTGCTACAAAAAATAAACACTTGAAATAATCCAAGCATCGAGTATGGGACTTACTAGAAATTTTCAGCACTAATGAAATTATATTTGTACCTAGGGAATTAAATATGAAAGTAAATGGATTGGAAAATTAAATAGAAGGTTTGAATCCACCACAAATATATGAAATAATCCCATGGAGTTAGAGGTAGCCTTTAGTCCTATTGTCCCTAAAAACTATGATTATTGGCAACTATTTAATAATGATGAACAAATTACTAAATTATTGGTTAGAGAATCTCAATATTACAAAGGAAAAATGACTATGGGGAAGACATCAAAGATGGAGTTATTGAGTTAACAATTAATTAGTTGCCAAGGGACCTAATAACATTAGAGATCCAAGTCAATCCTAAGGAAATAATTAGGAAGGTTAGTATCAAGGGAAAATCTTGATCTTAGCAAACCATTAAGAATGCAAAAGATAGAACTTATTGATAGGTCAAAAATACATGGAATAAGATTATCATATGTTCAAGGATATATATGCTAACTATGGTGACATTATCCCTTAGGGGTATGAAGATCTCAAATTCCATGATAAGAGCATAATTAAATATACAATTGAATTTGATCCTAGTACTAGGCCATTCTCGTAGAAGTAGAAGCATGCTAATTCAAATTTACAAGTAGTGATGAAAAAGGAACTTCTAAAAATTTTGAAATCATAAAACAAATTTCCCATCAAGCATTCAACACAAGTAGCCAATTTGGTCCCAATATGCAAAATAAATGGATATAGTTGATTGTGCAAATATTTTAGTAACATGAACATAATATCTTTGAAGGACCACTACCCACTACCACTTGTGGAGTAGATATTACAAAAGATAATAATTTTCAAAAGGTATAAAAACTAGATGATTTCTCAAGTTATAATCATATTTGGGTTAAGGATTATGATTAGCACAAGAGGATTTTCATGAAAAAGTGGGGAAAATTCACTTATCAAAGAATGACTTTTGCATTGTCCAATATAGAATCCACCTTGTAGAATGTGATGGACGTTGTGTTTGTGTGATTAATTAATGATATTATCTTCATATATCTAGATGTCCTAATATTGTTCTATAAGGATAAAAGTAAGCATATTGAGCACCTAGATTTTATCTTCAAACGATGCATAGAATGTGGAATTTCCTTAAACCCCATGATATTTATCTTGTTTGTCAAATAGGAAACAATTTTGAGGCATGTGGTGTCAAAGAAGTGTCTATCATAGAATTTAATCATAGAATTTAATTGGTCTATCATAGAATTAGGTCTTTTTTTCAAATTTAATTTATAGCCAAGTTAATCACTAAATTTAGATAATTAGTTAGAACTATGATTAAGATACTAAATAAGGATTCCACTTTTACATAGACTAAACAAGGGAAGAAATCTTTCCAAGACAATAAAGATGCAATTACCAAGGTGTTAGTATTTATTATTCTATTTTTCTCTAAATATTTCAATTTTTATGTGTTTGGCACCATTTTAAATATTGTAATAATACTATATCCAAATATGATAGAGAATAAGAACATATAACATCCTTTCTAGTTCATATACTCCATGATTATGAAGAGTGATACATTTCCATAAAAAGAAATATTTTTACAATGATGAAATCTCTAAGAAAATTTAGGTATTACTTGTCTAAAAACAAAACAATAATATATATGGTGCATCCTAAAGTAATATCGATAGTATTACATGGAGAACTAGGAGAGAAGAGGGTCAATTTGATAAATAAAAATCAATAATTTGACATTTAAATTAAGCTAACAAAGCTATTAAGGATACAAACTCTCTATGGAAATATAACTATGTCCCAACCTAGTGAACAAGTAACACTTGTAGAACAGGTTGACATGGAAGAACAAATCATATGGATGAGCAATATAAGAAGATAGATGTTAATAGAGAAGAAAAAATAATTTAACACTTAAATTAAGGGTTGGGTTTAGATGGAAATTCATTCACTACACATGGATTTATTAAATATATTTTTGCAATGTATATGATGGTATACTCCTAATATTCATTGAAGATGAGAGTGTGAAAGATATTTTGCAAGACTATCATAAAAATGATGATAATTATTTGGTTCAAATAATATATTATAAGATCCTAAGGTAGAATACTACTAGACAACCATATTGTCTAACTATTTTTGATCATGGGTAAAGTATTGCAAGGCTTATTGCATTTTTATTGGATAAAGGAGCAAGTCACCTATGCCCCTAAAACCTATACTTTTGATTGATTCATTCTAAAAATGGGGTTTAGAATTTATTTTAAAATGTAACCTATTATCTAGTGTATGATATGGTTGGATTATAATCACCACAAGATTTTTTCTAGGTAGATTGGGTAATTCTAGTAAAAACTATGTATCAAGAGTTAGTTATCAAATTACTAGAGGATATGATCATGAGATATGCAACTCCTTCTATAGTGATCATACATAATTTTGTATTTTTCATTCGATAAAAACTAATATTATTTTCACTCAAGTATAGGTTCACCCTAAATATCTCATCCAACTAGTACCCATGAGAGAATGACTTCATAAATCCTATAAACCAAAATTATTGTCAAAAAATTTAAAATGACATCTACCAAATCCCATTATACACTAATATAAAGAAGTCCTTATGGGAATATAGGGTTACTCTCAAATCCCCAGGCTCATATTTACCAAGGAAGGAGTACTACCAATAAAGGTAGAGCTCTCATTGCTCTAAGTATTTCAATATTTAGAATTGAAAGATGTAGATATCTATTTTATTCCATCTAGATTTACTATATTTATATTACAAAAAAATATAGAGAAAATAGCCTCAAAATATTTTTCCAACATCAAATGTCTATTAAAATGTGGTTCAACAAGAGAAAAAAATATGAATTTTAGAAAATGATATTTGGTTCTTAATGTGATGAAGACAAAGTTAATCCAAGAAAGCATGACAAGTTCAAATAGTTGTGGAGTGGACCATATCAAATTGAAAAGTTCAAAGACACCAATTACTAGGGATTAATTACAAAGGAACGAATATCACTACCTACCTCAGCTTACTGACAACCCTAAATGCATTTTTAAGATTGAAGGAAGGTCTTGTAATTTTTTTTATTAGGGTGGAAGAAGGGGTTTTGAAAGGGATCCCCAAAATTTTATAAGAAAACACCTCTATGTCTACTAAAAATCTCAAAATTAAGACATCACAAACAAGACAACCCATAAAACTAAAACAATCCAAAGTAAAATAGAACACAAAGTGAAATGGACTCCTAGGACCAAACCAAATAGGAACTCAAAAGAGCAAAACACCCATAAAAAACTGGAATAAAAATCCCATAACACCATAGAACATAGGTAAATATCTATTCTCAAACTCAACATGGCCTACATTTTCATCATTTTCCTCCTACCTTGTGCACCTTTATACTTCCCCCATCCAAGTCTATTACTTTTTGGAAATATGAGCAAGATTTGTTGTCATAGATGTCAAACATCAATTTCAGTGAGCAGTGCAAGAGGAAGGATGTCAAGAGTGACTTTCAAATATAAGAAGGTGATCATATAAGGTCTACAGGAGAAGTTAGAAGGCCCAAGAAAAATAATATTATAATATTTTATTATAATATTAAAGGTCTAATGGTAAGACCTAAAGTAATTAAATTAATTATAATAATTTCACTATAAATTAATTTGTAATTTAATTTAATTAACCCTATGGTTATTAAATTAATTATAAGTTAATTATAATAATTTTATTCCTAATTTAATTTAATTAACCCTAAAGTTAGGGTTGCAAGGCAAAAAGAAATTTTCTGACGTCATGAATAAATCCCTTCATTGATGTCTAATATTGTGTTGGCACAATGGTATAAATACTATGTACCTTGGTGGAAAATAAATTACCCTTCGTTCGAATTACTCTAAGCCTGCGATTACTGCGATTTTTATGCAAGGAATAAGACAATTTTTGTTTTGTTTTGTATGCATCAGCGAAGGAACAAGGTTGGTGAGGCTCTAAGCCTCATATCTATCTTGTAGATTGGCCTAGTGGCAAGCGATTGTGACTTAGGGCTTTGGAAAGTGAGAGGACCCACGATCGAATCTCGGCAATAGTTTTGGTGAAAGCAATGCATTCATTTTTGGTTTAGGCTCCAAAGGGAAGAATATAGAGCATGAGGTACTCCTTGATTCCAAGGTGAGCACCTAGCTCACATGGTAGTTGAAGTCACGACTAGGGTGTTAGTGGAAGTGTAGTGTGGGTTGGATTCCCACCAAGGGAAAAAGGTATTTAAATATTTAAATTTAATTTTTGTGAAGGTTGTTTGGCATAAGATTTTAGGGAGATATAAGGTTTATGAAAGTTGATTTTTATATTGTGATTTTGGTGATTAGAGTGTTGAATGGAGTGATAAGGCTTTAGATGATTTTGAATGTTATTTAAAAATAAAGTCTTATTTTGTTTAATATTTGAAAGAAGTAATAAGTTTAATTGAGTTCTCATGTTTTGGATGGGGGAAATAATTTGTGAGGAAATTATTGCTTAAAATTTTGAGAAGGTTTTTACTACCTAACCCTTAAAATTTGCAAAGATATTAATTGTGATTGATACAATTTTTTAAGGGTAATTATTCATCAAACAAAAAGGTATGGGCACATATTTCTTGTAAGTGATTTTTGGATGTTGTGAATGCTAAGTTGGAGAGAAAATGATTGTTTGATAAGCATTATTGAGTTTGATTGTTAAATATTTTTCTGAGTGAGAGTTGATGATAAAAACCTTGTTTGATAAGCATTGTTGAGTTTGATTGTTAAAGGTTTTTTTGAGTGATATTTGATGATAAAAAACTTGTTTGATAAGCATTTTTGAGTGAGTATTTACATAATTAATGTGTGAAATCTTAAGTAAGAACTTGTAAACTATCTTGAATTAGGGTTTATGCAAATATCATGAGTATAATTGTTATGAGAATGTGAGAACATCTTGAGTTGAGTTTGAATTCCCATTGTGAAATTTTTTGATAAGAATTGTTGGAAATATTTGAGTGAGTGTTCATGTGCTTGGACTACGGTTTGTGAGAAAGGAGTGTTTCATTGAGTGATTGATTGAGTGGAGTTGATTAAGCCTAGTCAAGTGGAAGTGTTGATGTGTTATTTCTACAACTGTGAAATAAATTGTTCTATATTCTAAATTGATTTGAGAAAGAGGTTAAAAGTGATTGAGTATTTGTGAGTGTGAAGCATATTGAGTCTCTAAAAATTCTCTATATGTTTCTATGGTAAAAAGAGATATTGAAAGTGATTGAGCATTGTGGTTAGTATGAAGTATATTGAGTCTTTAACAATTCTCTATATGTTTCTATGGTTAAAAGAGATATTGAAAGTGATTGAGCATTGTTGTGAGTGTGAAGCATATTGAGTCTCTAACAATTATCTATATGTTTTTGTGATATTGGAAAAGTTCTAGTGAGGACTTGTTGAGAAAATTTAAGGTAAGTCTTGGTGAAGACTTGTTGAGCAGATTGGACAAGTTCTAGTGAGGACTTGTTGAGCAGATTTGAGGTAAGTCTTGGTGAAGACTTGTTGGGCATATTCGACAAGTTCTAGAGAAAACTTGTGGATAGAGATTTTGTGGAAGCTTACAAGGCAGAGTTGATTGATTGATTTGTTGAAACCTTAGGTTAAGGTTTTGGATAAATCTACTAGAGTTGATTTATGATTGAGTCAAGATTTGTGTAGAGGCTTGAGGAAAGATTTGTGCTAGACCGAAGGACTGTGTTTAGTGCAGATTTGAGAACAAATATTGAGTAGATGTATGCTAGACTGAAGGACTATTTTTAGTCCATATTTGAGAACAAATATTGAGCAGATTTGTGCTAGACCAAAAGACTGTGTTTAGTGTATATTTGAAGATAGAGATTGAGTAGATTTGTGCTAGACTAAAGGACTGTGTTTAGTGCAAATTTGAGGATAGAGACTGAGAAGATTTGTGCTAGACCAAAGGACTGAGTTTAGTACAGATTAAAGATATAGATTTAGTAGATTTGTGCTAGACCGAAGAACTATGTTTAGTGTAGATCAAAGATAGATATTGAGAAGATTTGTAATAGACCAAAGGACTATGTTTAGTGCATATTTGAGGACAAAGATTGAGCAGATTTATGTTGTACTGAAGGATTGTGTTTAGTGCAGATCAAAGATAGATATTGAGCAGATTTGTGCTATACCAAAGGACTATGTTTAGTGCATATTTAAGGACAAATATTGAGCATATTTGTACTAGACCAAAGGAGTGTGTTTAGTGCATATCAGAGATAGAGATTGAGCATATTTGTTCTAGACCGAAGGATTGTGTTTAGTGCAAATTTGAGATAGAGTTAAGAGCAAGCTTTGGAGGTGATAGAGTATAGATAACAATAGTATCTAGTGTATAGAAATCCATTAGCCAGGGCAGTGAAGACAGGTCTTCTGTGTGAGGGAAAGAGTCTTCAGTTGATAGAGATCCATAAGATAGTGCAGTGGAGGTAGTAGTTCTTCTAGAATATCACCAACCAGAGCAAAGTAGAAGGAGTTATCCTATGTATATAGATCCATGAAATTGATTAGGGGATTGGTGTCTCCTTTGAATAGAGTCCCATAAACATTGTAATAGGGAAATGATTCCCAAAATTTTTTTTGATAAAATTTTAGTGAAATATTTTCTTCGTGGAGTAGCCCACATTGGGTGAACCACATTAAATTGGTATCTCTATTGTGTGTGGTGATTTATGTATTGCTTTGATTACTACTATTGATATTTATATTGATACATTACATAGTATTTATTGGGAAAGAAAGGTAAAAAGTGGTCTTATACTGTTAACCACCCCCTCTCAATATAAGCTTGTGTTCTTCATTATTGTTTGGATTCCATTAGCAATATTTATTTATGTCTCTTTTTATTTAATTTTCCTATTGGAAGGTCTCCCCTAAGATTTAATAATACCCACATCAATTCCTAACTTATTTTTATGTTTGGTTTTTGGATTTTGGGTAGCATTTTTGGATCAGCTAAATTTCCTAGGTTCTTTTTTATTTGATCTACCCACTTTTTAAAAATTATTTGGTTCCACTCATCTTCATATTCCTCATTTTCTAATTGAATATTTCCATCATCTATATTTTCTAAGAGGCCATTACCTTTATCTCCAAAAGTAATCTCTTGAAGCATATCAAAGGAATTTGGAGAAATAATAGTATTAATTTGTGAATAGAGTAAATTATCACATACCTTCATATTATCTTCCATAACATTATTCTCAAAGGAAGAATCCTTTTGCATATAAGCTTCACTTACTTATTTTTAAAGGATATCGGATTTCATGATATCTTCCTTTCTAGAACCCTCTAAGGATGAGGTCTTCTGCATTTTACTCTCAAGGTTTTCATCTTCCAAGATATCTTTCTTCATTAGAATCATCTTCTTCAATTTGTTTTTGTTTCCAAAATTTATGACCTTGGGAAGGAGGTTTCTGATTTGGGCATGCCTAAATCAAGTGCCCTAATTTATTACAAACCCCATATTTAATAGAGGGATTCTCATATTATAAATGTTTATTCCAAACACCCAATATTGAACCAATCGAATCAAATCTAGTAAATTTCCCCCTAGCTCCACATTAACACATATCCTAGCATAGATGAGGTAATATTTGGACTTGGTGGCTGGATCCACAATAATTAGATGGCCCATTTCCCTATAAATACCAACAAAAACATGCTCCTTATAATAGTGAAATGAGATATTTGGTAATCTCTATTGGAAAATAAAAGACTTGATGTTATTCAACTGAAAGGACCTTGCTTAAATAGCAATTGCTTATAATATGATCCATTGGATAATAACTAACTAAGTTAATCTCAACCACACAAATTATCCTAGTAACAACTTAGGATATGCTATATTATTCTAAAACCCCCCCATAAGTGGTACTAGAATATCTCTAACACACTCCCTTAAGTGGTACTAGGAGGTGGTGAAAAACAAAACTAAATAAGTGATATATCCACAGATATGAGTCCCATAAACAAGACCTAATAAGGTACCCATGTACAATATATCCATAAGGAATATTTGTTTAAATATGATGAAAACCACAAGGGAGAAAACCATCTTCCAAAATAGAAGAAGAAGAAGAAGGAAGATGTGCAAGGAGGATGGAGAGGAAGATGTCATCTTCAACCCCCCTAGGATAACTTCAATCAAGAAGGGCCTACAAAGGATCCATGAGATGCCTCAAAAAAGTAGAGAAGCCTCATCGTCGAATTGAATGAAATCTTACTCCCAAACCTTTGCTTGTGACATCATGGAATCTTGTTTATACTAAACCCTTATTTGAAGTGAGACCCACGTACATAACCAACAAGATTCCATAATGCGTAATCATCTACAAGCAGTGCAATTTTGAGTGATATAAGTATAAAATGCTTTTGTAAAAGCATTGTTTTTCTTTTTTGGCCTATATGAAGTATGGACAAGGCTATTTTAGCCTTTATTTTTAATAAATAAAAACACCACTTATAGTATGGGTATTTTAAAGGGGATACAAAAGTTTTTTTCCATGTGGAATGTGGATTGTCCACAACCCATTTAATATTCCCCTGCGAGGGAAATGGAAAGTTATTTTAAAATCACCATGCTTTATTTCAATTTTCAGGAAGATTCTTTGAGAAGGAAAAAATAAGACTATTGTTTTTCCTGCAAATGAAGGCTAAATTATACCCAATTATAGGGGTATTTATAGTTGTCATAAATATTTTTCCATTATGGGCACATTGGAGGTGTCCATTTTCCATTTTGAGGTACTTTAACCTATGTTTTTTAGCCTCAAATATGTTGTATCATGGAGTGCATTCTTAGTTGAACTCGACACTCCCAAGATATTTCTTAGAGTGATCCTAGTATCTAGTCATCTCATTTATATCACCTAGTGGATGCAGCGGTTGGTTACCCATGCATTCTAGTAGGATGAGGAGGTCACCATAAGGACACGTTTGACAACTACATTGGTGCCCTTTCATTTTTTGATTCCCTTGTTTTGTTATTTTTCCACAATTTTTAGACCTTGTTATCAACCCATTGTGTTTATATAGGTGGAAACCACATACTTATGCTTGTGGAGTCATTTTGGACATCCCTTGCAATTCTTGTGGTTCTTTCCCATCCTATCTTCTCACTTTTTTTTGTGAGACACTTTGGTTTCAAGGGTTTTCTTTAGTGACCTTTTTTCATGGTTCACAACCTTGATTTTTGTCACAAGCACTAGTCTGGGAGTAATATTTCATTCAGTTCGATGATGAGGCTTCTCTACTTTTTTGAGGCATCTCATGGATCCTTTTTAGGCCCTTATTCATGTAATTTGTCCTAAGGGGGGTTGAAGAGGACATCTTCCTCTCCATCCTCATTCTGGCAGTGGTTTTTTCTTTATCTCTCCAGAAAAGTTTTCTTATGCATATATTGTACATGGGTACCTTATTAGGCCTTGTTTTTGGGACTGATAACTATGGATATGCCACTTGTTTATTTTTCTTGTTTTTTACTACCTCCTAGTATCACTTAAATGGGGTGTTAGAGATATCCTAGTACCACTTAAGGGGGGTGTTAGAATATTTTATATCCTAAGTTGTTACTAGGACAAGTTTGAGTGGCTGAGATTAACTCAGTTTGTTATGATCTGATGGATCAGATTGTACATATTTGCTATTTAAGAAAATCTCCTTTCATTGAATAATATCAAGTCTTTTATTTTCCAACATTAGATTTCCTTGCTCTATGATCCTAAGGAGCTTTTACTCATGGGGGGATTTCCCTCATGGAAATCCCCCCCTTTTATTCCTTCATTTTTCTTCATTTTTTAATGCAAAAGTCTGAGTATGCTCTAAAATTTCTAGTTTAAACTGATCTCGTTTATCAGAAAGGATCCTTGCATTTTAATGGAAGAATTTTTGTTTTGTTTTGTTTGAGTTTGTGATTTCAATATGTTGTAGAGAAGTTTTGGTTCACGAAGCTATTATGAGAATTCAAACAATTGCAAGAGTCATTGTTTTTTTAGGCCAAATGGTTTGCATCAATTTCTAGAGCAATGCATCCATGGAGCGATTCTATATCACAATTTCTTGCAAAAATAATTGTTCTCTACTAGTGGTGATGGGCAATCACGGCCTCTGCAACAGGTTCAAAAATTTAAAAAAACTTCCCAATAGTGGCATGTTTGAGTTGTCGATGTTGTTTGACGTTGAATTTGATTTTATCAAACCATTGTGATGTTATTTTTTTTTAAGTTAACCCTCGCACTAGAAAGGGTACGAAAATTGCAACAAGAAAATGATCATTGCTATTGTTTCTTCTAGAAAGAGAGGCCCTACTCAAATGCTCAATTTTTTTTAAGATTGAATTGATTTATCTTTTCTTTGTAACCCTATTGTGCCTATGTTGTCGATAGTTTTTTTTACTGCGTCTGCACCTGTGTTATCTTCTAACAACATTATTGGGAGCATGATGTAGTATGCATCCATAGTGGTTAGTTATGGAAGCTCTATGTGTATGGTAGCTAAAATATATGGAAGGTTTTTTCCTCTGGAGAAAGAACACACTTAAATATATATGCTCAGTTTCCTTGCTTGGGCTTCATCACCACCGCCTTCAGCAAATAAAAATCAATGCTATTTGCTTTTTGAAGCTTCTATTACTTTCTGTGACCTAGATCCGATGACTGTGCAATAGATCTAAAAGGTGTTACAACTACATCAGACTCTCACACATTCCAAATATACTATTTAAACAATTTTTTAAATGTGAACGCATAGTCTATTTTGCTTTGGTCCCATGATTTATGCAGTGGAGATTGTCAACAACAACTTGTAACTTGATTTTACATGGTGCTTTGGAGGATACAACACTTATTTCCTACTCATGATGGTATTATTATACAAGAACAATTGAATGCCAATTTCTAGCTCATGGTAGATATTTATGATGCAGTTGCGAGTTCATGCAAAATATCATCTATCACTGCCTGTTTGAGCAGATTTTTTTCATGCAATCTATCATAAAATTCTATGGCACCAGTAACTTTGTAGATATTGAAGGATTCCATGCCATTGTGGTCAATATTATCTCTACCATTTTCATTGCAACCTCAATGCCTGTGTTCGGTTGACTAGGTTTCATTTAAAATCTGGATAATATTATCAAAATAACAATCAAAAGTTTTGGTGAGGGGTTTGGAAGATAGTGGGTAGCCATTTTTTTTTAGAGTTCTAGCAATAGACTGAACAAAGGAGTAGTAGAAAAACCATAGCTACTAAATGAAATGATCTCTAAAAGAAACATCGGAGCTCGAACAGAGAACTAGCAAAAATGCAACAAGAACCCAGCCTAAAATAAAACAAAAAATATATTTGTTCTTAATTAAAATGCAAGGATCCTTTCTGATAAACTAGATCGGTTTAAATCGACAAGTTTAGAGCATACTCAATTTTTTGCATCAAAAGGAAAAAATAAATTTAGGAAAAAAATGAAGAAAAAAGAGAGGGAGGAATTTCCATGAGGGAAATCCTCCCATGAGGAAAATATCCTCATGCTCACAGGGCAGGGAAAACCTACTTTGATACCATGTTGGAAAATAAAAGACTTGATGTTATTTAATTGAAAGGACCTTGCTTAAATAACAAGTTATTTTAATATGATCCATTGGATCATAACTAACTAAGTTAATCTCAACCACACAAATTATCCTAGTAAATACTTAGGATATGATATATTATTCTAACAATTTCACTCGAACTGGGGCCTACATAAAAATTTGATCTTCAAATTAAAATTAGGTTCCCATATCCTTAATAAAAGGCCATATCTTACCTAGGCCCCCACTATAAAATTCTCTATGAATTAGCAAAATATTTTAGCCTCACCATAAAAAAACCCTTTAGAGAAGGTGACAATATCCATATGACCATTCGAGTTAGGTCTAACCCCAATAAATCTACCTACCAAGTGATGGGAACCTTGTTCAATGGCCCTATTAACCAAGTTATTTGGAATAAAAAGTTGGCTCTTTTCTAGAAGTAGATCAAACTTGGTCTTTAGGAATTTAGACTTACCTAACATCACTTGAGACCAAGACCATTTTTACTTATCTTCTAGGTCCAAAACATTAGCATCCTGAAGAAGTTCTTTAGTATCTAACTTTACCTTTCCATTCCTAATGTCATTGAGATAATAATTTCTACTAGTTCTGATATCGGTACCAAACCCATTCCCATTATATTATTCTTCAAAATAAATAACTCTAGCCTAGGTTTGATCCATCACATATTGTAATATCTCCTTGTGCACTTTAGACTCTAGATTGCTCAAGTCCTCCATAAATAACTATAGCAATTACCTCAATACCACTAGCAGCATGTCATTTGACACTATGTGATCAATTAAAGCCTTAGCATTCTAAACACGATTCTTGGATAGAATGGATGCGAGTATGAGTTTGTATTACTCATTGTTTTTCTTCTGATTAGTAATGGCTACTAGAAATTGTAGAGCATTAGATTTCACCCACCATTTCCTCAGTTTACCATTTCCATCCTTTATGAAAACCCTAGTATTTCCAAACCTTTGAGATATTATACATCTAATATCACTCTGATATGAAGGTCTCATAAATATTTATATAGCTATTTATTTTATTTTTCCCTTTTTTTAAAACTTCTTATTTTTATCTTCTATTTTAGAAGAAAAACACAAAAAAATACAAATAATGATAAAAATAAAAAAAATATTTCCCTTCTTTTCTAGGTTAAAAATTTAGAAAATGTACTTGGGAACCCCTCTCCTTTTCTGATTTCTTAATATTGGATCGAAATTTGAAAATTCCTCCAAGTCTTGAAATTACAATTTTCCAAAATATAAAATTGCAAATCACCATTTTGATGTATGAAAAAATTTCTAATACTAAAATTGGTGAATCTCTAGTTTTGAAAGTGGCAAAGGACAAAAATTTATTTTTCACTACAAAAAGAATCCCTTGTCAATAAGGTAAATTGACAAAATAAGCTTATGAATCACCTTATTTATTCTAGAGAAAAGGTGCTTTCATGTTGAAGCAATTTAAGTTTTGTAAGGCTTATGATGGCAAAACATAAAAATAAAAGTTGCGAACCATGTCTACCAATTATAAATGGATAAATACAATGGTTGAAGATTGTGTGAAAGTTTAAAGAAGAGTTTAAACCCCTATATTACCCTATTTTTTCAATTATAATATGTTTTTTCATAGAGAATAATACAACCATAGTTTCTAAATAACCAAATATTCATGAGATTCAATTGTGGTTTATAATAAGGAATTCCTAGCAACACCTTAAGAGAAGAATAACGGATATTGCCACCCAAAGACACAATTCAATACTAACTAGGGCACAATTATGGGTAAGATAGGGCTTGACATATCCTCATATTGGAAAAACTCTTCACCTCTAATTAAAATTTTCACCTATTTGACAAGTATATATAGTTATTGACATCAAAATTTCCCCTCAAACATGAAGTAAATGATCCAAAAATGAAGAGCACCAAAGTGCAGCAAAAACATAGTAGCAAAAAAATTGTAGCAGAACTTGCAACAATGCATGATAGTTTAAATTTGAGGAATTAAAATTAATAAAAATTTGATGAAACTTTTGGAGTTAATTATACACAAGAATAAATTTCCCATAATGTATCACACATGAAAAATGAAGCTATAAAACAAATTTTTTGAGCTCTAAGAGCCGACTACAAGTTTCAAAAAATAGGAACAAAAAGCATGTTTTTCACAAAATGAATGGAATAGAATGTTGTTTTTCATTCCAAATGAACTTAGAAGTATTAAAAATATTTTTCCACAATATCCTACAACTATATTACTCTATTATACATTTACAAGAGATAAAATTATGTTACAACACTTCATTTCACATTCTAGGAAGTCCAACAATCATGGTGACTCTTCAAGGCTTGTAGAAACTTTTGGGCTTCTTCAAATTTGTGGGAGAACTTTTGGTTTTCTCTTTCTTAGTTAGCATCAATATCCAACATACTCCCCCTTTATGTTGAGTGGTGAGCCAATTTTACCTCTCAATCTATTTTTTTTTCTTTATTGACGCCTTTGATAAATAGGTCTGCAAGCTGTTGTTTGGTGCTACAATATTTTAAATCTACAACATTATTTTCCAACATGTCTCTTATGAAATAAACCTTTAAATTAATATTTTTAGTTTTACTATGATGAACTACATTATTTACAATTTTTATTGCACTTGTGTTATCACAAAAATGTTGTTGGACTATTTTGAACTTCACCAATCTCTTCAAGTACCTTTCTCAATCAAAGTGCTTTTGTACTTGCTATAGTAGCTTCAAAATATTATACCTCTGTAGAAGATAAAGCAATAATACTTTGTTTCTTTGAGATCCATGTTATCACTCCTAAACCAAGTGAAAAATAATTTGTAGAAGTTAATTTTCTATCATCCAAGCAACTTCCCCAATCTGAGTCATAATATCCAACAAGTTTCATTTTATTGTTAGCATCATAATATATGCTAAAATTCAACGTTCCTTTGACATACCTCAATATTATCTTGGTTTTTCTCATGTGGTTTTGTGAAGGTTCATTGATGTACCCTAATACAAGTGAAACTACAAATGTAATATAAGGTATAATTGTAGTAAGTAATGTTAAGCTCCCAAAAATTCTTCTAAACAATTTTTCATTAGATTTATCTTCCCCATAATCTCTACACAACACTTATATATATGTCATTGGTGTCCAAAATGGTTTACAATTTTCCATGTCATGTTTGGTTTACAATTTTCCATACCATGTTTATTCAACATATCTTCTGTACATTTTGATAGACAAATGAAAAATTTTCTATCACCTTGATGTACTTCCACACCAAGAAAGTATTGCATTAGTCCTCAATATTTCATATAAAATTCCTTCATCATAGTATGCTTGAAATAATTCATCATCTTTGAACTACTTCACATGTATATAAAATCATAAACATATAGTCACACAAGAAGAATATCATCACATTCATTCTTAAAATAGAGTTTGGGATCATTATTAGTTTTCTTGAAACCACAATCTTGGAGGTAACCATCAATTCTTGAGTACCATGCTCTGCGTGCTTGCTTCATTCCATACAATGATTTCTTCAATTTGTAAACATGGTTTTTTTTTTCTTCCACTTCAAATCCTTGAGGTTGCTAAACATAAACCTATTCATCTAAATAACCATTCAAGAATACATTTTTTAGATCTATGTGATAAATTTTCCATTGTTTATTGGATTCTAATGAAAGAGCCATCCATATTGTCTCTTGTCTTGCAAGAGGGGAAAATGTTTCTTCATAATTCACACTATATCTTTGAGATAATTCTTTTGCAACCAACCTTGCTTTATATCTTTCTCTTATTCCATCACTGTTAAAATTTATTTTTTAGACCCACTTGGATCCAATATTCTTCGTGTCCTTGGACAATTCCATAAGTTTCCAGATATTATTATTTTCAATGGATTTAATTTCTTTTTTCATTGCTTCCACCCAAACATCATTAGTACAAGCATATTCATAACATGAAGGTTACAAATAAGCTTCAATAAATAGATACAAATTCACTAACTAACCTTTTGGTTCTTCTTCATCATCACCATACATTTGGATCTTCTCCAATATTGAAACAACTTGGTCCAACTCTTGCAATTAGCTTCTTACAAACCTCCTTTGAAGTTTTATGCCCATCATTTGACTAGATGGATGTGCTTTGAATATTATCTTTCCTTTATTTGTATTCTTGGTGGGACTTGTATATATGTTGCTTGTGCTTGAACTTGGTGTAGTCTTTTTTGGACTTGTTAATGGGATACTAGCTGGGCTTGGAGGAATAGAGACAACATTTGAAGTTTGTCCCCTAACTATATTATATTATTCAACATCAAAATTTTATCTGTAGATTTTATATGATTGTACACTCACCCTTCATTAAAAATTACATCTCCAAAGACTACAAACTTGTGATTTTTTAGATTATACAGTCTATATGCCTTGTTTTAGAATATCTCACAAGAATTCATGGCTCACTCTTGGGGTCTAAATTATTTCTCATTTCATAATTCACATGTGAATATCCAAGACAACCAAAAAATCTTAAATTGCCTATAATGGATTTTTTGCCATACCATGCTTCATGTGGAGTCTTCTTATGTAGTGCTCTTGTAAAGCATATATTGAGAATGTACAGTATTTTATAAACTGCACAAGACCAATAAGAATTTCTCAACATGCTTCTTGCCATTTCTATAATATTTCTATTTTTCTCCCAACTACACCATTTTGTTATGGTGTATAGGTGGTAGTGAGCTATATCTTGATGCCATATTGTTTGCAAAAATAATTAAACTTAGTTAAATAAAATTTTCCTCCATGGTCAATTCTCAAACACTTTATTTATATCCACTTTCATTCTCAACCAATGCTTTGAAATTGCTGCACATGCCAAAAGCTTTGTCCTTATATTTTAAAACATACACCTAAAATTTTCTTGAAAAATCATCAATTAATGTGAAAAAATATGAAGATTTACCCAAAATTTATGTTTGCATAGATCCACAAATATCAGAATGTACAATTTGGAGTGGGTATGAGGCTTTTCATGCTTTTTATTTTGAAAACTCCTTCCTTGCATGTTTTCCAATCACACATGCTTCACACACACCCTTGTGCTCTCCAACCTTAGGTAGTCCATTTACCATATCTTGTGAATACAAAAATTCTAGACTTTTAAAATTTAAGTGTCCAAATATAAAATGCCATAGCCTATTCTTATCTTCAAGAGCCATTTGTGCCATGTTCATACTTCATTTTCCTCCAAAATTCAAAGGAAAAATATGATTATTTATCATAGGAACAATGGTGACCATATAGTTCCTATTATTATTATTATTATAAATTATACATTCATTGTTATTAAACATAGCTTTATAGTCTTTTCTACAAGTTATCCAACATCAACAAATTATTCTTCAACTTGGCAGTATAGTAGATATCATAAATTTTCCTTGTACCTTCTTTAGTGCTAACCTCCATGGTGCATTTGGTATCCACATACAAAGAATTATTGTTCCCAATAATGATCTTGGTCTTGAAATTCTCATTCACATCAACAAACAACTATTTATTTCTTGTCATGTGGTTAGAACAACCAGAATCTAGATACCGAACTTCTTGACTAGTGTTTTTAGTCATATCACTAGTCAAAAGTAAATTTCCTTGTGTAGCTTCATCCTCACATACATAGTAGGATATCTATATTCATGTGTGGTATTTGAAGAACATAATATTATACTGATAGGGGGGTGAATAGTATAGGATAAAACTTTTTACTTCTGAAACCAAATGATAACAACAATAATATCAAAGCAATAAACAATGTATACATCATCACACATATGAGAGACATGATTTAATGCGGTTCACCCAATGTGGGCTACTCCACGGAGAAAATATTCCTTATAAAATTTCTCAATGAATCTTTGGGAATCAAATCCTTATTACAAATTTTATGGACCTCTATCCAAAGGAGACACCAATCCCCTATGCTATGGTTTGTGGATCTCTCTCCACAGGATACCTCTGTCCCCACTACTCTGGTTTGTGGATCTCTCTCCACTAGAGAAATCTATATCCTTTGCTCTGGTTGATGATATACTAGAAGAATTTTTCCCCCACTACTCTGGATGATGGATCTCTATCCACTGGAGACTACTATCCTCTCTGCTCTATCACCTCCAAAGTCTACTCTCAATTCTATCTCAAATCTGTACACACTCTATACAAAGTCTAGCACAAATTTTCTCTAACTTTACCTACAAATATGCACTAAAATTTGTCTCAAATATGCCCTAAGCCTTAAAAAAAATACTCTCAAATATATCCTCAAGCCTTATCAAAGACTTACCCATTCACATTCAAAAGTACTCAAACCAATACTCAAATATTTTCAACAATACTTATCAAACAATCATTTTCTCTCCACCTTATGTTCCAAAATATTCACTCAAAAAAATGCTTTAAATAAAAAATAATGTGCCCATACCTCTTTATTTGCTTTGATGGAGATATGTCTTCAAAACCTGTCTTAACCACAACCAATTCCTTTTGTGCCACTTCAATGTTAGATAGCAATATTCTATCTCTAAAATATCCACATGAATTTTCCCTCAATAAGGTGCTCAATGAATTCTGAAAATAATGTTCTAGGACTCTTCTTTTGTTCTCAAGGACAATGCATTAAACCTAAACAAAGTTCTCTCAACAATTCCTATTTTTTTATAAAGCAAGAATTACAAACAATAACATCACCTTTTACACCTTTTATCTCCCTCTAACATAAAATAATTTCCACTTTATTTTAATGTCCAAGAACCAAGAATTACAATTCTAAATAAACCATTTACAAAATTATCACTCCAATATTTGCATTTAAGATAACTAGCAACAATAATATTTAAATATTATGCAAAAATTTATTTCTCCTTATACCTCCTATAATACAAACTATACACCAAATCACATCCGCAAAATATACACTATGGCCAACACTTAATTAAATTTTGGAGCATATCTTATAATAAAAAAATTATTCCTTGTCGTGGACATGAATCGACCCTCCGACATTTACCTTCCAAGTGTAGCACTCAACCGCTTGCGCTAGCCAAGTGGTTGAGACATAACCCTTGGGCTTCACCATTTATCCTTGCTACCTCTAATGAAAACAAATTAAAAGACTTTAATATGGTGCTAGGGTGAATCAAAACATGCACCTTTCCTCTGCCAGCACCATACGTAGGACCCGCCTGCAACTTGGGCTACTGGCCCTCGTTGAAACAACACATCTACCACTTTATTCTTATTTTCTACCTCTTGCTCAATGAATGGATTTTGTGCACTTTTCTCTGCACTCCTCAATTAATTAATTTGTGCACTTGAACATTGGTAGCTAGGAAAATAATTTGGCTTCTCCCTTTTATATGCATTTGAAGCATTTTATGACGTCGGTGAAAACCTTTATTAAATTTGAATTTTGGCACCCTTTGCCAATTTTAAATTTAATTTTATATTTAATATAATATTTAACTTTGTTTAAATATTATATTATTAACTTTAGTATTTAAATAATACTTTTGCATTTCACGACATGTTGCAACGTCATGGCCAGAAGAGGAAAAAGAGTCGTGATATCGCGACATGTTGCATTTTTGTGGCCAAAGGAGAAAAGTGTCACGATATCACGACATGCTACATTTTTGCAGCCAAAGGAGAAGAAGGAAAAAGTGTTGCAGGGAAGGAGTCTCTCCACTCTTGAATGTCTGATTCACCATCTTCCCTATTAGCTAGTTAATGGTTTAAGAGATTTGGCTCCATTGCAAATCTTCTTTTATTGTTGTAAGCATGTGTTCTCTCTGACTGTGGCTGGGAAAAGTCTCTTCCCAACTTGTAAATGATCTTTGTTTTAATACAAGTTTTTTCAAAATTTTTCAAAAAAAAAAATTAATACTTTTGCATTGGGGCCTTCGCCAACATTTTATTCTTCCTTTTAATAAGCCCTTTTGGCTTAATTATTATAATATTAAAATATTATAATTTTATATTTTTCCTTTTAAAACCTTGGTGTAAACTTTTGTCTTCAACCTTTTAACCAAAATATTTGGCTTATAATAAAATAATATTATAACCATTTTTTTTTTCGATTTCCATGTATCATGATGAACTTTGCCTTGCATAAAACACTTGACATCAATGACAACATAGTTACTCAAAATTTCCAACATTATTCACTCTACAATATTGTTCAACATGGACTATGTAATGATAATTGTAGTAACTCTATTTTGATCAACCCTTTTATTTCATATTTCAACAACAACAATTATTCTTACTCTTCCTTGTCTACCTCTTGAGTAATTATCATTTCTTCCTCTTCCATGTGCTTATTTACTTGTACTTAGACCAGTTTCATCATTCTAAAAAATTATAATTTAGAATTAAAATGATTCTACTCATTTTATTTACTAGTTTCTATTAGTATTTCCTCATGTTTTTTTTTTCTTTTGATTGATAACAAGTTTTTAAAGGGACCCAAAACCTTTTACAAGCCTAATAGGGGTAGTCTTTCCTCATGTGACATAAGAGAACTAACTAGAAAATCAAATTTAGGTGTATATTAATCTTTATGCTCATTGAAAATTATTGCAACATTATTCCATTAAGGGGTAAGATATATCAATACATTATTCACAACTACCTCCTTTTTCAAGGTCTATCCAAGGGTGGTCATATTTTTCACCATATTCTTCACTCTAACACAATAATCACCTACACTTTAAACATCTTTCATCTATTGATTCTCAAACTCTTCCTTTATAGTCTGCAACTAAACCATTCTCACTTTGTAACTTCTTTGGTAATACTCTTGAAGAGACTTCCAATCCCCCTTGGATGATGTAGCAATAACAATGCATGGAAATAAACTCTTACAAAGAGCAGAATATGGTATAGGGCTAATAAATTCTTCTTCTTTGTTTCCATTTTTGTTGTCCTATCATTTCCTTGTAATGTGTTTCAATCAAGTGATTCTTCATAACCACTCTCTACTAATTTGTAAATATATTTTACAATTAACAATTTTCTCATATTTATGTACTAATAATCATAATCTTACTTGTTAAATTATAGAATGGGTAATGAGTTTTTGAAGTTGGTTATTAGACTCAAGCGACAACAAATGAAGTTTTTATTCAATGAAATTGTCTAAAAACATGATCAAATTTTAGACTTATAACAAAATCAAGTTTTCTCAAATATATAAACTAACCAATATCTAATACCAAATGAAGTAAATAACCCAAAAATGAATAGCACCAAATCATAGAAAAAAAAATATAGCAAAAAAAATACACCATAAATTGTAGCAGTGCACAACAATCTAAATTTGAGGGACTAAAAGTGTTCAAAAATTTATGAAATTTTGGGATTTAATTTTAAACAATAATACATTTTCAATGGTGTATCACACATAAAAAAATATATGAAAATCAAAATTTATGATCTTTGAAAGTTGACTACAAGTTTTAGAAAACAAGGACAACAAGCATGTTTTTCATAAAATGAATGGAATAGAATGTTGTTTTTCATTCCAAATGAACTTAGAAGTATCAAAATATTTTTCCATAATATCGTATAGGTATATTACTCTATTTTACATTTACAAGAGTGATAGGGAATAATTTATTACCATTACTTATTAGTTGTAATGGATAAGGGTCGTCAATATTTATTACCACCTTATCCAATTAAAGATTTGTAATTTCTATTTATACACATGTTTTGGTAATACGATGTAATTTTCATTTGTGCAAACCTTTGGTTCGCTATTTTTAATTGTGTGTTCCTTATAAAAGAGAGAAATTTATGTTACAACACTTAATTTCACATTCTAGGAAGACCAACAATCATGGTGACTCTTCAAGGCCTGTAGAAACATTTGGGATCCTTCAAATTTATGGAAGAACTTTTGGTTTTTCTTTCGTAGTCAGAAAAAATCTCCAAAAAAACTATGCAAGGGAAGTAAGTGAACACTTAGGTTGCAATTGACTTTAATAGTGTGTGAATTGTAATAGACCTAAAATAAAAGCTTGTCTAAAGTAAAAATTTGGTAAATCACCATTTTTTTTATGGTAAGACAAAAAAATTCAAGTCAATTTTTTTTTGTAAATCACCATGTTGAAACTTGGTGAGTCAAAATTTTAGTAGGAAGTCAAAAAATTGGTGACTTGCAAAAAAAATTCAAGGTTTTGTAAATTTTTGGGCTAAAATATAAAATTTATTAGTAGCAAAAGGGGCATAAGTATAAATTCTATTAGTGGCATGATGGCCAAGGTGATTGTAATGATACCTCAAATGACAATGGCAATGGTACAAGTTGAATCGGGTTCATCAAGCACACAACAACCCACTAAACAAGAAAAGCCATAATGAATAAAGAATACTAGGGAAGAACAAAAAAAGAAGTTAGATAAACAAAAAAATCCATAATAAATAAATAATACTAGGAAAGCACAAAAAAAGAAGTTAGATGAAGATATGTATACTAACTCATATCATAAAGTGATTAATGAAAAATTCACATATATGCCTATCCAAGTAAGAAAGAAGGTAATATGATAGTTTGTAGTGGGAAAAATATCTAACTTATGAATAATTAGCTACATCTACACATCTTGGCTCACAATAACATTGGTTCCATAGGTATGGGACTACCTAGAGACTATTGAATGATGTACAAAAAATATGACAAGAATTGGCATGCTATCCATTACAGCCCATAAAATGAGATAATTTTTTTATAAAAATAGTAAAATCTATAAAATAATGTGTATACAATAACATAATAAACTAGATAACATGAAATCCCCAAGAATAAATAAACTATTACAATAAATTTAACAATAATAAATAAATGGATTTGTTGGAAATCTAGTTAGAGAAACCTCAAGTTGAACAAGGGTTTGAGCTACCTCTCAAAATTAAGCAATTTAAGGACATGCAAATGGTACTATCTAGAATTATGATTGTTTTTGGAGAAATTATAAATGAGTTAGTTAGGAAGAAGCATGTGGCAATGTTACACATAGTAGAAAAATATCCAAATCACTCCCAAAAGTTGACTTTTATATTGTTAGTTACATAGATCATCAACTGATAAGGTTTATGGATATAATAATTTAACTAAGCATCATATCTCATCTATTTAATTCTAAATAAATAAGTAAAGGGTTTCCAAGGATTTAGTTGAATTAGGTAGGATATAATAGAAAACCATTACCAATTTATGATTACATGGATATAACCTATAAGGTCATAAACAAGATAAACTATGGCTTCTAAGACATATTTTATCATCTAATAATAAAAAACCTATTTTATATAATTCTAAGGTTGTCATATGAGTGTCAAATACTCCTTAAATCAAAGGATATACTAGTAGAGTCTTCTACCTTGATAAAAATAGGTCCTTTTTCAAGGCCTATGATTGTTCGAAAGGTCAAATGAACTACCTTTTTTGTGTCCAACTTCAATTTCAACCTAGAATATCTGAGGTAAGTATACTACATAAAACAATAATTATTGAAAGAGAAAAATAAATCCATATTTTATAATAACAAAGAGGTAATCATGGTAGTCATCCTACTAACTAGACAATGGAATGTGGTCATTGGTAAGAGACTACAAATATTAGTGATGGTAGTACTATAGAAATTTTATTCATATAACAATAAAGTAAAGTTTTGAATGAGAGGATGACACACAACAACATATTCTATATCCATAGGGAAGGAATAGGGTGGAGAATGAAGCTAGCCTAAATTAAGTCACAATTGTTGTAAACATAGATACTCTACATGGGTATGAATGTGAGGTACAATGATGGTAGAGCAACCCCATTCCAACATGAGTGTAAGGAATTTTTTTGACCCAAATATTAATATTAACCACTAGAATAAAAAATACTTTTGAAACATGAGTGGCTAGAGGATAAATTTGGGTTTGGAGGAAAATACAATATGAAACTAACACTATGGAAAAAATAACACTAAATGGGAACTTTGAGGAAGAA
The DNA here is from genome assembly GCA_028583015.1 of Wollemia nobilis. NCBI lineage: Eukaryota > Viridiplantae > Streptophyta > Pinopsida > Araucariales > Araucariaceae > Wollemia > Wollemia nobilis. The sequence goes on from JAQPPZ010016564.1 coordinate 1,957,909, forward strand.
TTATTGAGATCATAGGATATGTGGAATAAAATAAAAATATTAAAAATATCTTGGGTGGATAACAACATCCAACTTGAACCCAACATATCACTCATAATTGTCACCCATCAAAATTGGCACTTGTAACAAAGTCCATGAAGGAAATAGTTATAAGGAGATTCAACCCAATGGGTCAATTTTGGATAATATTATGGCCCAATAAGAGATATAAATACCCTCTATATTTAAATTCATGGAAGGTGTAGAAGAAGGGAAAATAACAAAAGAAGGAATTGCATAATAAATGTTTCACTTGCCTAGGATGGATTTACAACAACAAATTTCATTACTTTAGAAGCAAAAACAACCTCCAAAATCGCTCCCAGCACCATACTTATTTATCATCCACCACCTTATTCTAGTATCATTTTCACCTCTCATTCTCACCCTTCTTCCTTTCCCACTGCTCAAATACTCCCCACTTCTTCTATTGCATTCACCTCACCACATATAAGTGCAACCATAGAGCGAACTAGAGGTATGCCTCTCATAATTACTAAGAAACTAGATTCACCATCTCCATATCCATCCCATACATCATTTACTCCTTAACAACATATCTATTACCTTCACAAAAATGTATTATCAAAATGATATTGACCCATCCACTTGTTGCATATTTTATAAATCCCTTTATATCCACTATTGTATCACCACTTGGGATCACATTGACACACATCACTACTCATGTATCTTCACCTCTAATTGTCTTAATGTATGTCATTATATATTTCATGTCTCCCACCATGTTTTCACATCTTACTTTTGTTTTAGGCATCTCTATCCAAAAATTATTTAGGATGGTTATAATGTCATATTTTTAGACATCATTATAGATGGCTATTTACCTAAACCATATAAGTGAAATATCCTAATAATAAGATCATACAAACATTCATTAGAAATAAAATAAGGCCCTATAAAGAAGACTATCAATGAAATCAATATCTTAGTAAAATAGGTTGAGATAAAGTAAGCTAAAATATCATTAGCATCATGACCTTTTTTTTGAAGGTGTCTGTGGTCCTACTATCATAACACATAGAGGGTGTAAAAAATAATGATTTCTATGAATATCCCTATATATCCAACCAAACAAATGACTACCATAGTAGAGTACACTATCATATTATCTATACTAGTGTGGCTTCAAAAAGAGGATCCCAAGGAGGTGCTAGACTTGATAGGTCCTTTTTCCTTAAGGGTTTGCCCACACTTATATGGAAAGGTGCTACTATCATCCCTCCATTTGTGCATTTCTTCCAATATTTTATATTTGGAAAAATAATGAGAATTTTGAGGTTTACCAAGGGATTTTATCAATTTTCTTAAATTTAACTTTTATGTGTTGATTTATACAAACACCTAAATTTAGGCTAATCTAGTGTCTAAATATAAAATATGATAATTCAATGCAAATAAATAAAAGTAATGCAACAAGAAAGATCTATATGCAAAAAAAATATAAAATTAAATACAACCAACCAAGAGCTAACCTATCAATGTTTTTGAATGCTTGGTAATCCTAGATTAAAACAGAAAGAATAGACCTCTAGAATAATATTTTTAAGGAAAGGGTGCAAGAAGAATGCAAGAGGACAAATTTTATCCAAGATGCAAAATACTATATGCTCTTTTATTTTCAATACTTAGAAGGTAAATTTTTCTTTAGATTTAGTAGGGATTTTCTAAGCTATTTTGTTCAAAATTCCTTGTAGATGTTCTATTAATGGTAAACAACAAATAATAGAAGAATGACATGACTTAAGATATTTTAAAGGGTTTTCTTATTGAATTGTGTCTTTATCCCTCTTGCAATAAGTTGATTACTCTTCTATCCTATAAAAAATTCAAAGACTAAGGAAACTACAAAAATGAAGCATATATTTTACCTATGCATTAGAGAAATACACAAAATTAATATTCATGATTTTATCAATTACATGATGTAAGCAAAAATGTGCAAAAATATGTAGACTTCAATAATTCATTTCTCAAAATCTCTATTAGACCTAAAAAGATGTGAGATTAGAATGATTTAGAACAAAATCTTCCTTTTAGCTAAAATGAATTAATGATGCAAGATTAAAGTAACTTGCCACAAATATTTCTCTTTAATTTCAAAACAAACTAAAGTAAAATATCATAAAAGCCTATTGATTAATATTTCTCTTAATGTCAATATGGAATTACAAGAATTGATAAATTAAGGTTTCTTTAAATTAAATCATATCTGAAAGAAGTTTAAAATGAAATTTTCCTTTTAATACAATGAAATCAGATCTAAAGGGAGTTTAAAACATTATTTGATTTTAATGAAATTGGATCTAAAAGATGTTAAAATAAAAATCAGATAAAAAATATTTAAAAAACATAGTTCCTTTTAAATTTAATTAAATTTAAAATGATATCTAAAAGATGTTAAAAACAAAGTTCCTTTTAGATCTAATTAAAATAAAATCAGATCTAAAATAAGTCAAACAAAGTTCTTTTTAAAAAACAAAATAAGGTCTAAAGGAAGTTAAAAATAGCTTTCCTTTTAAATCTAATAAAAATAAAAGTAGATCTAAAAGAAGTTAAAAGTAGTATTCCTAAAGGAATGATAAAATAATGTGTTCTAGCTACCAAACCTATGAAAATTGTTAGAAAACCAACAAAAATAGAGTGTAAATACCTATAAAATGGAAATAAAATAACATACATAGCCTTTAGGGGCTTTTCATTCTAGGTTAGAATAAGTAGATGTCTAGATACATGGATCAAGCTGCACAATAACATTTAATATTTTTGATAAAAATAAAGTTGAAAATATGCAAATACATGAAATGAAACCAAATGCAAAATAAGAGGAAAAAAGGAAGAAAAATCCTAGTATGGAATATCAAACCAGTGGGTTTTATGCTCTATATAAGATGCAAATTCACTACTAAACACCAAATTTGCCATAACAACAAATTTCATCTTGGACTACAAATTCACCATAAGGCTACAAACTCACACTGATGATGCATTTGAATCTAGACAACAAATTTGTCTCAACAGAATCTAATATCAACTTATGAGACTAGTTCAAAATCCCTCGATCTAACTTCCACTCTATATGCAATTGTAACACACAAAAGATATCCCAATTATCTACAAAACTACTAAGCACTATGCCTAAGATATATGCAAATCAATATATCTTTACCAATTCCTACATATTATTGTGTATACTTTATTGTCAATTTTTACGTAAATTTCTTAGGATCCCAAGGGCCTATTTTTATAGAAGTTGGAAGAACTTTGGATTCATCACCAAGGGGGTTCATTAATTACTTGATGCATGCAATTTATAGGAGGTGAGTCACCCAATTATACTATTGTCTAAAGACTAAGGTGTCTATTTAATTGGATTTTATTAGTATAGGATTGGCTTGGAGTAAGGTGTTGAGTTAATTGTATTTGATTAGCAGTTGTAGGATTGGCTTGGAGGAAAATTGGGGATGTAATTACCTCTAATTAGTAATTGCATGATATCATTAGATGTGGTTACTAACTTGACTATCTCTAACTAGAAGTTGCATGGGATTATTAGAGGTAGCTGCTAAGTTAATTACCTCTAATTGGCAGTTCAAATAGGATAACATAATTCTGTAAGTTTATCAGACATAGACTAGTGGAACTAGCGATGACAAGGAGTTGCACTACCATGACAGATTTTTGGTGATGTTTTAGTAAATTCATTATTAAAATTCAAATTCACCATGATGATAAATTTGCATTGATTTTTAATTCATCATGAGAATGAATTTGTCATTTTTATATTTATTGGAAGGATTGTTTTGAGCCTTTTCAATGGTATAAATTTTGTGAAATTTAAAGTCCGTTTGATAAAATTTTATGAAAGTTGAGGGGGTATATTTCCCTAGATTTGGATGCAAAAGGTGATTTGGTCAAATTAGTAAAATGTGTTATGGGTGACATGATGAGTAGCTAATCTAGGGAGCAAAATTGGGTGTCTATATTTTCCTCCTTTTGAAGAATTTATTTTTGTAACTTTTAGATTTATTTTTCTAAAGTGTTAAAGTTTTGATTTTTGATTTTTGATTTTTTAATTTTCATAAAGTTAAATTTTTAATTTTTATTTGTGATTTTCCCCTATCTTTGCAATCAACAAGAGGAGAAAATGAAGTGTGAGAGAGAGAGAGAGAAGGAGGAGACTATTGGTATTTGGGTAGCAATGGCATGAGCAACATGAATGAGGTACCAAGTGGAGGGCATGTGGGCTATGGTGTAAGGAGAGCTAGCCACCAAGGTATATTCGTAAAGAAATGTAACCATTTTGTTTTGTCGATGCCATGATGCACAAAATTTTCATACAATGAATATGTGGTTGTATAATGAATTCATGAATTGCTAAGAAGGTAGTCATTTTTATACTCTTTAGAGAGAATTTTTTAAGTTCCTTTCAATGGTATAGTTTATTTTACATTATGAGGTATTTTAGTTGAATTTGTGTTTCTAAACTTATTTTTCTTAATTAGGCACCTTAGATGGTTGCAAGATATAGTCATTTTTATACTCATTGTAGATTGTTTTTGCATTTTTTTCTTGTTGTAGTGACTATAAATTATTATGTTTATTTTTGGTGTATTTGAAGATTTGATGTCATGAGGCACTAATGAATGGTTTGTTTGTTGAGTATGTTCAACATGTTTCGAAGGTTTTATTACCTCGAGAGACTCGTCTATGGTCCGTGGGTTACAATGTTTCATTGGAGAAGAGTGATTTTTTGAGAGCCATAGGCTTCTTTTATATAGCCAAGATGCCTAAGGTGTCATTTGATTGTGCTTTGCTCACAACATTGGTGAAGAGATGGTATTTCAAGACAATTAAATTCTATATCCCTACAAGGGAGATCACCACAAATCTTGAGGATTATTTTTTATTCTTCACATCCCTATTAGGGATGTTGATGTCAGAATAGGTGACAACTAGAGGCATTATTTGTGGATATTAACTAGTGATCCAAAGCACAAGATCTCTAGATCTAGTGTTGACATTGATAAAAAATGTGTATAGGGGCTTTTGGATTATCATACTATATCATTGTACTCTTTGGTATTAGGTATGTTAATGTGTGAAATGATTTTCCATAATATGTAGTGGGGGTAGGGTGAGGTCATGGTAAACATGAGAGACCACCACATTGTATATGACTAGGGATCAATGATATTAGCCTGACTATACCACACTCTTCACTACATGGCTTACAAGTGAGGGGTGAGCATAGTGTGTTGTACATTACTTTAGATTTTGGAAATAGATAATATATCAATGGCTTAGTTTTTTGGTTTACCAATAAGGACAAATGATTTTTAGGTTCCTACTACTTATTTTTGGGCACACAACTTTGACATTGGTTGTAGGTATTCATTAAAGAGTAGTTTCTAGACCAACCAAGAGATTATTGATGATGCTACTATAGATAAAATCATATGGTAGCCATATTGGTCACATATTGGATAGGTTGAGGTTTTTTCAAGTTAGCTTAGGTGAGATGAGTGAGATGTTTACTAGAGGCCTTAGGTGCATATGAGATGCATCACTTTGACTAGGTATTGTGATATTTTTGTAAAGAGTAGGGAATTTCTAAGGTATATGTTTGGTATATATGAGCTTGTTTCAAAAAAGGAGTGGGCTAAATTACTAATCATATAAGCTATGTGGAGATAGATGTGGATGATCTTATCATTCTAGATTGTGACCACGATAATCCTAGCATAGGTAAGGGCTACCAAAAGTGGCATGAGGGTTTTTATCCCCATATTATGATATTTCAATGAGCTAGAGGGACACATGATGAGGTTTAAGATTATGGTGATAGGCCTCATTATAAAGGAGTCTTCCATTACAAAGATATTTGTAGAAGATTTGACAAATATGTAGGCAATGCCAACTAGAAATGTCTACCTTATAGATGTTACCACCCCCAAGGGCTAAGGTATATGAGGAATGTCCTAGTGATTCTCCAACTCTTAGATTTAAGGGTGGTTCTAATGAGTATCCTAACATACCTATGGATGAGGTTGGTTTTATTGGGAATCATTTGAACTATTTTGAGAGACCTCTTAGCAAATTAAATACTGAAATCCATATTAATAATAGGTGGGAGGCCTTTATTCAAAGTTTTAATAATATTTATTTTAAGTAGGATGCATTGGTCTAACAACTTAAGAGTCGAGAGGTAGGTAGATTCATAGAGGAGGAGGAGTGAGTATAGGATATCTACCATCTATTGAAATAGAGGTATCATTTCTATATAAAGATATCACTTTTACATAGAGCTAGAGTGACTGACTATAGAGAGGACTAATATGGTAGAGATGTTCTAGTGATGAGTGGTTGACCTGGAGAAGGAGATAGATCAATTAGTGGTGGTAATTACCTCCTTGTAGTATAAGATAGAGAGGTTGAAAATAGAGTTAGTCACAACATCCTTATAACTTTTAACAGTTAGTTTTAGAGGGGATACTACTACAATAGATATCACAGGTGTAGGGAGATCTAAACCAAGATTAGGAAGAGCTAGGTCAAGTCCTGTAAGAGTTAGAACAATCCCAAGGAGAGAAAAATTGACTAGATATAGAGGTGGATCACTTGTAGGAGGATTTGGATAAGACACAAATGGATCTAACATATACTAAAGAGGAGCTTTATCTTATCTAGTAAGATTTATAAATGGAGATAAGATGAGTAGTCCACTATGGGATTTATATTATGGAGTTATTCCTACAAAGGGTTAAGTCACATCACCCCTATGACCTTGGTCATGAATCTATTCATAGTTAGCTATCCATTCTTTGTGGAGGTTAGTGAGGATTCCCCCAACTCCCTAGAAGGCACTGAACAATGCATCACAATACTAGGTGTTTGGATTTTTTATTTATATGAGTAATATAAGAGCATCATTTTTTCTTTGTTAGGTGCCTTGGCATAGTGGTATAGTATGGGTGCATTCGTTTGAGATATTGTGATGCACAAGATTAGATGTATGATGATTTTGATTTATATATTTATGGTTGTTAGAGTTGCTTTAAAGTTTTATGTGATGTATAAATTGGTATTTGTAATTTTTAATGATGGGATTTATAATTAACCATATTATTTTGCTTTTGGTATAGATTATGTTAGCTTCATGTATCTAGTTGACTTGTTAATTTATCTAACTTAATAAAATATTTGTAAAACTAAAATTATCATTGCATAGAGGAATTAGTTATATTTGCTTTATGTGGAAGACTTGGTTAGCTTTGACATTGCATTGTTAGCCCCTAAGAGGTGGCTTGCTAGCAAATAATGTTCTTATTGAGTTTTTGCTTTTGTCCTAAGTAGTGGCTCTCCTAGTCTGATTATTTTGACAAGTGCTTAGAAACTATATGTTGCTTTTTTTTAATTAGGCTATGTCTTACACAAATATTTTTGGATAATCTATGTCTTGTTATCTTATGCTTCTTGTATAGTCTATATCCATATGATATAGTGTTTTTTGGATAGTCCATATCCATATGATACAATACTTTTTAGACATTTTTTGTCCATATGATACAAATACTATTTGGGTAGTCTATGTCCTTATGATACTTGTGCTTTTTGGATAGTCAATATCCTTATTTATTTTTGTGGTTTTATGTGCCCCTAGTTGTGGAACATATAATTGATTATATGAATTTATTGATTTTAATAGATACCTCCATGTGTAATTTATACTATTAATTTTATATATGCCATAGGATATTTTTCATCTAAAATACTCATAAATTTGATTGTTCCAAGTGTTTTGTAAGCTTCTAAGAATATGATTTTATTTTTTTCATCATCCTATGATATTACAAAAAATATGGAATAGGTATCTAAGTTCTTGCTTGAGTCCCTCATTAGGGCCCATGTGGAAATGGGGTCTATTCATTCCATCACCTAACAAGTGCTAATACAAGGGCTCAAGTGAGGAAGTAGTTAAGTGTTACAGGTTAAGGCCATCCTTTCTTGTGACTTAGGAGGGTTTGTCATCATTTGGAAAGAAGGTAGTTAATAGTTTTATAGAATGTGTATGAAATATAAAATCATGAGATTTTATTGCCTTCAGGAACTATAGACTAATTTTAACATATGATAAGTACATGTCCTTATTGTGCTAGTCAATGGTTAAAAATAGTCCTAGTTCCCAATGTTAAGGATGGATGCAAATACATGTCAGAATATTGACAAATGTCAATGTACGTGATTGTAATATTCTATGTCAATTCATGCTAATACTTTGTATCATATCAACAACTTTGACAAAGAAGGCTAATAGTGGTACCACAAAAATAGCTATCTTGAGAAATCAGTAATGCAATACCCCCTTTGTTAAAGTTTTTATAGGGGATAAAAATTATAGAAGAGGTCAACAAGTCTAATGTGTAAATACAAACAAATCAATCATGCATTGTCATATAAAATATAGAATCATACAAGTTTCTTTTATTAGGAGATTGTGGATAGCTTCTAATCGATGGTAGGTAGATATATTTTTATATGCTTAGTCAATGGTCTAAAATAGTCCGAGTTATCCTAGTTAAGCATGAATACCACCATAAGAAAGATATGAAAAACAATCATGACAAATTTTTCTATATATTTTCTACCTCAGTTACGTAGCTAAAAATAGAATCTATCATGCAATCTATCTTGACTAGGATCATCATCGATCATGATAAATCGTCTCAATTTTATATGTAAATAGTAAGTATATGAATACAAGTGAGGTACAACTCAAATCATGCATCAATAATCCAATTTATTTATGAAAATACATATGTAGGAATAGAAATCGTAGGTTCATAATTGTTGAGTGAGAGAGAATGAACATTATACCTCAAAAATATCTTCAGTGCCTATGAAAATAATTTTAACAAAGAATAATTTTCATTCTCCACCCTCCTCAACAACCTATGAGAATAGGTGTACAAAATCTAATGCAAACAAGTATGTACAATGTGTCAAGGCTAGGTGGAAGCAATATTGATAAGTGATAAACTCATATGCTTCTTAGTGAAGGAGGAGAATAAAAAATATTCCTTGTAAATATCTTAAATACCTATGGAAACAATTTAAGAAAATAATAATTCTCATTCTCCAGCCTATTGAGAAGTAGTAGGTTTATGGTATATCAAAGGAATCCATCATGTTAAAATATAATTTCAATAAGCAAGTCCATATTCATGCATGCCAAAGATAGCAATATTAATAAGCCATAAAATTGTATGCTCCTGAGTAAAGGAGGACAACCAAAATTATTCCTCGAAAATGCTTTTAAGGTTGCATGCCTACATAGGAAAAAATTGGATCAAGGAATGAGTCTCATTATCCACCCTCCTCAGGAGTAGTGATTTTATGTCTTTGTAGAGTGCAAAAAAAATGAAAAAGTAAACAACATATCTAGAAGGTAATTTAAAAAGTCCTAGGTGTGAGGACCCACTTGAAATTAGTCACCTAGTGTAAGTGCAATTCATATGTGCTAACCTAACTAGTTTTCATCATGAATTCCTCATATAATCCCTTGATTATAAATGCTCAAGCAATAATGAAAAATAAAAATGGTGAAGAAAAAGTATGTGTCAAGGCTTTTGGGGGATTGAAAATGGGAATCATTCCTTGTGGATATCCTAAAAAACCATATGAGGATTATTTTATCAAGAAATAATTCTCACTTTTTATCCTGCAAATGTCATGATGTATGTTCAAGCAAATCATGTAGCCTATGCAAAATTAATAAGTCAAGAATTTTGGGGGAAGGAAGATGGAATTTATTCCACATAAATATATTCAATTTTGTGTGCCTACGAAAATAAGTTGATCTTGGAGTAATTATCATATTCCAACCCACAAAATTCATGATAAATGTTCAAGCAAACAATGCATGTATGAGAGACAATAATGAATTTATGACAAACAATTTTGCAAAAAGTAAATGGGAATTTTGGGGAGCCATCGAGGAGCTTTGTTAAGCTAATGACCTATTGCAAGTGTAACAAAAATTACACTATTTTCTAGCTAGGGTTATTATGACCTCATTGTGAGAGGACCCCTTGTGAATTTAAGGGATATGTAAAATTAAATAGTAATGCAACAAAACATATAAGGTAAGAAAAATACGATAATACCCATTAGTACATATATTGTTTAGAAGAAATGGATATGATATGGGTCTTAGATAGGTGTGGGGATCACACTTTTTATTATTTGACTTGATAAATAATAGAGAAAAGAAGAAACCTTTATGAAATAATATTATAGATCTTGATAAAGTTGCTTTGTCCTATTTATCTCGCAAATAGTCTAGGGATAGTGTTCCCTATTTTTATATCATTGGTAGGCTTGCACTCACCTCATATAAATTCCCATAAATATGTATAAAGGGGGAACATCACATTCAATCTATGTGTAGGATAATGAGGAATGTTGGTTTGATTTTTTTTTATAGATCCCTATACTAACGAAAAAAATCATAGGTTTTTCTAATGTTGTTAGATGCTCACTAATAGCAAGCACTTCCCAATCATTGAATAATTCTACGAAATGCTTCTCTAAATTATAGATATGTTTTAGGTTTGATCTTTGATAAATACCTATACTAAGAAAATATTTTTTATAGAATAATCTTATTCTTCCAAATGCCTAAGAGTGTTAAGCACTAGCTAGTCATTCATTTATTCTATCAACTGCATCTCCTAGGTCTAGAGATAGACTAGATGAAAATATTTTGATGTTGAAGATATGAAAGATGATTGAAGGTAAAAATTTTCTAGCTTACACTACCCCCTATTTAAAGAGAAATATGCTTATGTAGTATCAAATCCATCATGGTGTGCTATTATGTTGGTTGAGTGATGATATATATTGGGAACTAGTGAGATATGCATGTATTAGGAGCCAAAAGAGTTTTTAAGGAGACCTACTATATCAACTACCTAGCTAAGTGCAATGAAATGTCCTAACTAATATCATAATTAGTATTGAAAAATATTCCAACTTAGTATGCAATAGATGGCCAAGCATCAAGCATATGAATATAGGCAAGTGAAATGAGCATTCATCAAGCAATCGATGTAGTCAAGCACATGAAAAAACAAGGAATGAATATTCAAGCATGGTATCTTTCTAAGTGCATTATATTTATTGGATCATTATGTTATTTTCTATATAATGAGGCTAGGTGATATGTACCTTACCTAAAATTTGTATTGACTATAAAGGGTCTTATCCATTTGGACTCGAATTTGCCCTTTTTGCCCTCTTTAGCATTTGTGTTATTTTGATTTTTTTTAATAACTATGTCACCTATTTAAAAGGAGTACGATCACACCCTTTTATTATAATATTTTTTAAGTATTTTATGATAATATCATAAATGTTATAGATCATGGATCCACCTTTCATCAAGTATTTCAAGCTAACTATGTCATGCATGGTGATATCCATCATTGACATACATATCCTTCTGAAGGATTATAAGTTATGTGACTTCTATCTTAAAGGGGAATGTAGCCTCAATTCCATAAACCAAGGTATAAGGGGTAGCACTAGTCAAAGTCCAAACACTAGTGTGATATGTATTTTATGATAAGATCATAAGTGCTCTAGATCATGGATCCACCTTTCATCAAGTAGTTCAAGCTAACTATGTCATGCATAGTGATATCCATCATTGACATACACATCCTTCAGAAGTATTATAAGATATGTGACTTCTAGATTAAAGGGGAATGTAGCCTCAATTCCATAAACCAAGGCATAGGGGATATCACTAGTCAGAGTCCAAACACTAGTGTGATATGTCCATAAGATAGGATGGAGCTATAAATGCCAATCCCTACTAGTTTTTCTAACTAATGCTTAATTAGTTTAGTAAATGAATTATTTAAGCTTCAGACTAACCATTACCTTAATGATAATATGGTATCGACCACTTATGTTGGGTTTTAAACATAGTACAAAGTTTTGTTGTCTTTATTTATAATGGATGTACCATTGCCGATGAATATTATGTTAGGGATACCATACATTAAAAGGAACTAGTTCAATATAAATTTTGACACTTAAGCTCAAGTGAAAGACAATAAAAGAATGTCTTCTACCAAATTGGTGAATTACTTAGTTGTTCTTATGATAAATTTGTGTTCATCTGATGATGTAGGGTTAACTTTACCTATTATGTCTCATCCCTAAGTAGAGAAGGGTCAAGGGGATATTATAGATTATAACTCCTAGCTAGGAACATAGATTAAGTTATCATGACTTTGACACTAATAACATTTTCATATAAAATTATGGGTATCCTTTTCCATAGTTGGTCAATAATATCCTATATAAGTAAGCCTTTTAGTGATGGTCCTTCAATTAAAGTGACCACCACATGCCTATTTTTGGGCTTATCAAACTATTACCTTAGCTTTATCATAATTAAGACACCTTAAAAGGATGCTATTGAAGGTGTTCTTATACATGATGTCTTTGAGTATGACAAACCTATAAGCCATTTTCATTAGACATTTTTTTGGTTGTGATTTAGTCCTTAAAGCATGACTCCACTATTGAGGAAGTCATATATTTATTTATAGCAATCATCAATGATAGGTACTTTTTTGATGGAAAAAATAGCTAAGGATTCTTGACTATGTTTTAAGGTTGTTGGTTGCCTTATTTTGTGGATGATGAATGTTTCTTATTCATATTCTACCTCTAGAGACATGAGTGACGTAGTTGCAACCATAGAATATACTTGTTTATTGCTAGATCATGGGATAATATCAATAGTAAATTTCTCAAAAGGAGTCATAAAATTATCCATAAAATATTTATAAGGTTTGAGTTTGTCATATTTTGTTTAATGAACTCTATTTATTTTGTTAACTATAAGTTGGAAGTCTCAAAATATGGAGAGTGATGTTACTTTGGGCTAAGGTTACCCTTACTCCAAGGATGAGCACCTTGTACTCAATTGTGTTATTTGTACATGAGATATGAAGCTTGAAAGATAGGGATATGACTATTTTTTGAGGGGATACCAATAGGATGGTTTCCCCTATACCTTTAACACATCATACACTATAAAATAAGAGGGTCCAAGTCTATTGTTGTGCCACTTCTAGTGTACATATAATTTCATAAAGGTATTCAACCACAAAATGATGGTTAGCTTATAAAGATGTAGCTGCCAACTAGTTTGCAGTCACTTACTCTTTGTTTTATGACCTATAAATTCTAAGTAAAACTTATTGAGGGTCATTTACCACTTAGTTATATAGAGTAAGGTTTGGATATAGGGTACATTAATGGATCTACCTTAGATATCATGTATGTTTTGTGACTTAGCATATAATGTCTTATCTTTTGTGAGACAAAGAAGAATGCTAAGAACAATTTCTCTAATGGTGTGTATTTGGTTTCACAATGTATAAGGGTCTTGCTAATGTAGTAGACTACTCTTTCCCTATGTTTGTCATCATACTATGATAACATAACTCCCAAGGCATAAACTATTGCCACAATATAAGGCAACAATGGTTTAAGGGGATATAGAGGGAAAAAAAATGGTGGAGTTAGAAGATATGTCTTCAAGACATCAAAGGCCTTTTGGTATTCTTCATCCCATTTTCTCTTAGTCCCTTTCCTCAATAGTTTGGATAAGGCCTGACACTTATCCACCAATTATGATATGAATATTGTTAGTGTTTGCAACATGCCTTGCAAGCTATAAAGTAAAGAGAAATAATACCCCGTAATCAAAGGAAAATTAGAGAAGAAGAACATATTACACAAGAATTTATCCTCGGAAATCCTTTCGAAAAAAAACCTAGCAAGAATATCTCCTTATTGTATAAACTTGACCATCTCTAATACAATAATATCCTTTAGTTTCTTTCTCGCTTGCTCTACCACTTGCAATTACATTTCTTGCATATTGTGTTCCCCCATTTGGGGGGTTTCTAGACATTCATGTTTATACCCAAACCCTCATGCAACTATTATTTTATATACTAATAACACAAGAAGGGGTTTTACAATACCATGGATATAAAACCCGAGTTCAATTATATTAACCCAAATATATTAAAAATAAGGGTTCAAATATATTAACCCAAATATATTAAAATATGGGTTCAAATATATTAACCCAAATATATTAAAACATGGGTTCAAATATATTAAAATATGGGTTAAAATATATTAACCCAAATATATTAATAAATGGGTTCAAATATATTAACCCAAATATATTAATCCATGGGTTCAGATATATTAACCCAAAACCCATCTAGAATAACATGAAAAATATTCAACATATTTCCAACATTCTCCCACTTGTTGAATACTTTCCATTGGGTTTGAAAATTGCCATTGTGTACTATCAAGGGCAACCATGTCAATAGCATAATCTATAGTTCCATGCAAGTATCTAAAGATCCTCTTCATATCAGTCCAATATTCCTTCCTTGGATTGGATATATCTGCTAACTACTTCCACTACATGTTCAATATCTAAACATATTACCTTCACCTATTACCATTAGCCATATACTAGCAAGATAACAAAATAGTCTAAAAAAACACTTTAAAAACATTACAAGTATTATTGGAGCTAACTCTAATAACATTAAACTAGTAAACCACCACTAGAATCCACACCACCCTCTTTTGGGCACAATTACATAAGTTATATTAGCTTATTCAGGTACAAGCTACACTAGTTATAGTAGCCACTATTGAAGCTCACCAGATCTACCACTATTGAAGCCCACTAGATCTACTACTATCAAAGCTCACAAAATCTACCATTATCGAAGCTCATGAGCTCTATTGCTATCGAATCTTACCAACTCTACTGTTGTTGAAGCTCACTAGCTCTATCACTATCAAATTTCATCGGTTCTATCAATACCAAAGCTCACCAACTCTACCACTATTGAAGCTCACCAGCTCTACTGATACTAAATTTCACCAACTCTACCACTACAAAAGCTCACCAGCTCTACCATTGTTGAAGCTCACCAGCTCCATAATTGTTGAAGCTCACTAGATCTATCATTGTTGAAGCTCACCATATCTACCACTATTGAAGCTCACAAACTCTACCACTATTGAAGCTTATGAGATATACCACTATTGAAGCTCACCAGATCTATCACTATCAAACCTCACTAGATCTATCTCTATAGAAGCTCACCAAATATATCACTATCGAAGCTCACTAGATCTACCACTATCGAAGATCATCAGATCTATCACTACTAAATATTGCCATATATACTACTACCGAAGCTCACTAGATCTACTATTGTTGAAGCTCACCAAATCTACCACTACCGAAGCTCACCAACTCTACCACTACCGAATCTCACTAGCTCTACCACTACTAAAGCTCACCAACTCTACCACTACTAAATCTCACTAGCTCTACCGCTACCAAAGCTCACCAACTCTAACACTATCAAAGATCACCAACTCTATCACTATCAAAGCTCACCAAATCTACTACTATCAAAGCTCACCATATCTACCCCTATGCTTGCTATTATTTTTCCTTTGTGTAGATTCTTGCATGCATTGCTCCCACTCAAGAATTAATTTATCCTAGGGATGAAACACTTTCTCCTTGAACCAAGCTACAAACTATATTTGATACCAAATGAAGATAAATAACACCTTGATAAACAAATTCTAGAAACATAGTAAGTGCAAAATCAAAGAAAAAATAAAAAAGAATAACACATTACACAAAAATTTATCCTAGGAAACCCTTTCAAGAAGAACCTAGTAAGAATATCTTTGTATTGTCGGTACCATACTGGTAATTCAAAGGTTGGTAGATATTGGATCTCTATTGATGACTGGCCTATTCAAATCCTAGAAAGGCAAAGACAAGATATCCAAGGCATCCTTCATATGAGATCCCTCTCTTGGTCCCATGAAAAATATTGTTTTGGATGGAACAACACTACTAAGGGTGAGTATTCAATTGCTCAAGGTTATTTGACCTTATGCCATAATAATCCCAACCATTCTTCTAACATATTTTCTCAATTGTGGGCTCAAAAGCTCTGGCCTAAGGTGAGGTTCTTTAATTGGCTTTTATTACATCGTAGGGTGCTTGTTGGTGAGCAACTTATGAAGTGTGGTTTTCATGGCCCTTTTAGATGTGAAATATGTGAAGAGAATGTAGAAAATATCAACCATATTTTTATTGAGTGTACTGTAGCCTCTGAGCTATGGAGGAGAATGGCCACTTTACTTGGCTTACAATGGTCCAATTTTTTTACTTTTGAATAGCTTTGGAGGGATTGGCCTAATCAAGAGGGTGTTGATCATTTTATTAGGCAGTTAGTTTGGATGGGTTCTACCATTCTTCTTTGGAATATTTGGAATGAAAGAACAACCAAATTTTTAATGAATATAGGAAGGATATTCACTATATTTGGCAAAAGACCATAGCCAACTTAGTTGAATCAGTCCATCAACTCCTTAATCACCCCAAAAACTCCCACAAAAGATGGGATCAAGTGATGCAAATATTAAATATTAAATCTTCTAAAGGCAACCAACTTAAATGGAATGTGAGTATTAGTAATATGGATAGGACTTGAAATTGGAAACCTCCTCCTAAGGATTTTTGAAAAGTCAATACTGATGGAGCCTCTAGAGGGAACCCTGGAAAAGCCAGTGTGGGAGGAATTGGTAGACTTTCAGATGGCTCCCTGGTTTTTATTTTTGCTAAGAATTTGGGTATTCTTTCCAATAACCTTGCTGAGGGGTATGGTATCCTTAGAGGCCTTCAGGAGGCTACTAAGGTTGTATGGGAAAAGGTGTTAGTTGAGTCTGACTCTCAACTTATGATTAATATCTTGAAGACTCCTAAGAATCATAAGGTGGATTGGAGAATAAAAAGAATTATTGAGAAGATTTAGTTAATCCAGATGGGATTTTTGAAAGTTGATTACAATCATGTGGTCAGAGATCAAAACAAGAGTGTTGATGTTTTAGCTAATTGGGCTTTGGACAAAGGTGATCTTACTTGTTATGGCCACCCTCTTATATGGTGGGCTTCTCAAATTAGGGAAGCTCTTCTTTCTATCATTTCTTTGGATGGCTCCAGTTCTGAAGGTACCTATTTCTTCTTGTTTTTTTTTCAGCTTCTCTTTGGTTCATTCAGTTTTTTTTAGTTCCCTAGCTCATTCTATTCTTTATTTTGTTTCCTCTGTTGATTCTTGCCTTAATAGTCTTATGGTCTAGATAGGTCATTGTTTTGTTCAATTTTTTTTTCTTTTTTGTTTTTTGTTTTTTTTGTTTAGTTTTTTAAGGTGGGTGGGTTCTTTTGTTTTTTTTTTTTTTTTTTGTGTTCTTTGTGTTTTTTTTTGTTCTTGTGTTTTTGTTATTTTTTTTTTTTTTTTTATGTTTTTTGTTATTGTTGTGTTTTTTCGTTCTTGTTCTTGGGTTTCTCTTTGTTTGTATTATTTCATGTTTTTATGTGCAAGTGTTTTCTTTGTTTTTTGTTTTTGTTTATTGTCTGTTGTTGGTTGTTTTTTATTTTTATTTTTTTTAATTTTTTAGGTTTTGGTTGTGTTTATTTTTCATGTTTTTTTTTGGTTATGTCTTTGTAGTGTTCTGTTGTTTTTGTCTTGTTTGTGTTTTGTTATGTGGTTCTTGTGTTTTTCTATGTGGTTTGTGTTGTGGTTTATTTTATCCTATTATGCGTGTTTGATCGTGCTTTTGTTTTTGACACACTCAAGAAGAATGTTTTTTATTTTATTTTATTATTTTTGTTGTTATTTACTTATTTTTAAATTGGTTTTATGTGTTTGTTTGCTCCTTGAGTATGTCAAATGTGGTAGGCCAGGTCCGATTCCTGGGTTTTTTTGGCAGAATGGATACCCCTGCCTCCTTGGGTGTTACCCAGAAGTGGCATTCCTTTTGGGATTTTTTCCACAAATAATAAAAAAAAAGAATATCTTCGTATTGTATAAACTTTATCATTTTCAATACAATAATATCCTTTAGTTTCTTTCTTGCTTGCTCTAATGCTTGTGATTACATTTCTTACATATTGCATACAACCTCCTTGGGGGGTGTCTGGACATTATGCTATGGGTATGATTGCCCTTGATAGTTGACAATGGCAGTTTTTAGATTCTATGGAAAGTATTCAACAAGTGGGAGAATGTTGAAAATATATTGAATATTTTCCATGTTATTATGGCCAAGTTTTGGTTTAATATATTTGAACCTATGGATTAATATATTTGAAAATATGGTTCAAACATATTAACTCAAATATATTAAAACATGGGTTCAAATATATTAATCCATGGGTTTAAATATATCAACTCAAAACCTGGTCATAAAATATGGAAAATATTCAACATATTTCCATCATTCTTCCACTTGTTGAATGCTTTCCATAGGGTTCAAAAACTACCATTGTCAACTGTCAATGGCAACCATACCCATATCATAATTTGTAGTTACATACAAGTATCTGAATATCCTCTTCATAGCAATCCAATATTCCTTCCCTAGATTGGACATATATTTTCTAACTACTCCCACTACATGTGCAATATCTAAATATATTAGCTTCACCTATTACCCTCAACCATATACCAATAAGGTAACAAAAATAGTCCAAAAAGCACTTTCAAAAACATTACAAATATTACTAGAGCTAAATTTGAGAACATTACACTAAACAACAACCATTAGCATCCAAACCAATCTCTTTTATGTACAACTACACCATTTATAGTAGCTTCTTTAGGTACAATCTACACCAGTTGCAGTCGTTAATACTTACCCAAAAACATGCAGGACAACCAATAAAACATCTCAAATATTTTTCAACAACTTTGCAATAAAACCACTAGAACAAGCATTTCCAACCTTAAACTCTAGATCTACCACTGTCAAATTTCACTAGCTCTATCACTATCGAAGGTCACCAACCCTACCACTACCAAATATCACCATATCTATCAATGTCAAAGCTCACCAGCTCTATTGCTACAAAAACTCATCAACTCTACCTCTACCAAAGCTCATTAGCTCTATCACTATCAAAGCTCACTAGATCTACCACTATCAAAGTTCACCACCTCTACCACTACCAAAGCTTACTAGATCTACCACTTATGAAGATCACCAAATATATCACAACCAAAGCTCACTAGCTCTACCATTACTAAAGCTCACTAGCTCTACCACTACTAAAGCTCACTAGCTCTACCACTACTACCGAAGCTCACCAGCTTTACTACTATCGAATCTCACAAAATATACTACTATCGAAGCTCACCACCTCTACAACTACTGAAGCTCACCAACTCTACTGCTATTGAAACTCATAAAATCTACCATTACTAAAGCTCACAAGTTCTACCCATGTGCTTCCTATCATTTTTTCTTTGCCCAAATTCTTCCATGCACTGCTCCCACTCAAGAATAAATTTATCCTAGGGTTTAAACCCTTTATCCTTGAACCAAGATGCAACCTAGTTCTAATACAAAATTAAGAGAAACAATACCTAGAAAAATAAATTAAAAAAAAAATAGTAATTGCAAACTCAAAGGAAAAACAGAGAAGAAGAACACATTATACAAGAATTTCTCCTAGGAAACCCTTTCAATAAAAAACCTAGCAAGAATATCTAATTATTATATAAACTTGGTTGTCTCTAGTATAATAATATCCTTTAGTTTCTTTCATGCTTGCTCTAATTCTTGTGATTCCATTTCTTGCATATTGTGTCCCCTCCCCTTGGGGGATTTTTGAACATTCATCTCTTGCAAACCCTCAAGGAAGTGTTGTTTTATATACCAACAATACAAGAATGGGTTTTATAATACCATGGCCATAAAACCTAGGTTCAAATATATCAACCCAAATATATCAAAAACATGGATTCAAATATATTAACCCAAATATATTAAAACATAGGTTCAAATATATTAAAACATGGGTTCAAATATATTAACCCAAATATTTTAAAATATGGGTTAATATATATTAACCCAAATATATTAATAAGTGGGTTCAAATATATTAACGCAAAAAACTTAATCCATGGGTTCAAATATATTAACCCAAAAACTGGCCAAAATAACATGGAAAACATTCAACATATTCCCAACACAAAGTTGGTTTATATTTTTTGGTGGTGGAATCTTGGTTATTGTTAATATCTTACTAGGATCTACCTTAATTCCATATATAGATATGATGAATCCTAATAACTTGTTAGATGTCACCCCAAATATACATATGGATGGTTTTAGATAAAATTTATATTCTCTCAGTCTTTTAAAAAATCCTTAAGCCTTTTATATGATCCTCTCTTCTCATAGATCATCCTAAAAGATAATAAATGTAATCTTCCATGACATCATGTATAATGTCATGAAAAGTATATGTCATGGCATGTTGATAAGTCACGTTGGACTTTTTCAATCCAAAATAAATCACTTCATAGTAAAAGATACCCCAAGAAGTAACAAAGGTGTAATTCAAATTTGATTAAAGCCAGATAAGTCATCCATCTAGGATAGCATCCTACATCTAGTAGTAAAATCTAAAATAATGTCTATGTTAGGCAAAGAAAAATCATCCTTAGGACATTATTTATTAATATCATGAAGTTTTGTGCAAATCCAAACAACACCTTCCTTCGTAGAGGCTAGGACTATGTTTGATATTCAATCAGAGTAGTTTATTAACGTAATAAATTTTACCTCAAAGTTTTTTTGTATTTCTTCCTTCACAACTAAGTCAATTTTTGGATGCATCTTTCTTACCTTTTTTATTGGCTTAGCATCTAACTTAAACACTAAGTGATGAATGACTAAGGAGGGGTATAGGCTTGACATATCTACATAGGACCATGTGAAGATATCACAAAATTATTTTAAGAGTTTTATGTATTACTCATGTTGTTCAAGAGTTAGAATTTTTCTAACTTAATTACCCTTGGGTTATCTTTTGAATCTATGTTACTATCTATAGTTTCTTTCATATTTTTATTGAGGATAATTAATTATGATCCCCAAAATTTAAAGTTCATCAATATCTACAGTCCGGTGTTCATCATTGGTTGACTATGAGGGATGTGGAATTAGTTGAAAATACCCTTTAGTAGGGATTCCATCATAAGTATCCTGAGAAGGCCTATGGATCAAAGCCTTCATCCCATAGTTATTGATAGCTAGAGTGGATAAATTTTCTATTTATTAGGATGTTTTTGGAGATAGAGTGGTCCTATTCTAACATTGTAAAGTCCTTGTGGAACTTTTTTCAACTTCTATGAGTTTAGGATGGATAACACTGTGTGTTCACTTGGGCATATTGAGTAAATAAGTCAAAAAAGGAGAAAAGGAAAGGCTCATCATCCTCCTATTCATCCTAGTTTAACCCTTATATTAAAATTATCTCCTTTTGATGTTCTATCAAAAAAAGACATACTTCATCATAGTCCTCACTTTCTAGGAAAGCATAAGATGTTTTTTCATTGGATTTGGGGAAATAATCCAATCCTCAATATCTAGGTCAAGCTTATAACTCTAAAGGTTCCTTTATCCCTTGTTATTAGAATCCCAATAATTTTCCTTTATACCTAAGTTTTCAAATAATCTAATAGGGATTAAGTAAATATCCAAAATATAGCAAGAATATTATTGTTGTTATTTCATATGGGGATTATTCCCATGATTTTTCTCTTCATTTGTCATTTTAGTAGAAATGGAAGTATAGCTTCTTATCTTTACCATTGTACCCCTCCTAGAAGGTAACCCTAAATTTCAAGGGGATGGGCATAGCCTATGCAAATATAAGTCTAAAATTGTATATAGATGGTTAAGGTTTATGTGGTTTATGTCGTGTACTTCAGCCTTTTCTTTTACTTTAACTAAAGCTTCGGCCCTTGTTCTAGCTTCTTTATTTTCTTTATATTCCTTAGACATAACTAAATGTATAAATTCATTGATACAGGGGTGATAAGCCTTTAAGGATGGCCATAGGCGAGCCTTAGGATTCTCATATTGAATATTCTAACAATATGTAAAAGATTCCTTATCACCCTCAATGATATATACTTTTCCTTGATACACAATTTTCACATGTTGGTAGTATTGTTGGAAATATTGACTTGTCATTGATATCAAAGGGAGAATGGTATTCAAGGTAGAAATATTCTTCTCAGGTTGGACAATTATTCAAGGTAAAGTATATCTCAAAGCAAGGAAAATTGTTGTAAATAAAAGGATTATAATATTTAATTTAAATATTATAAAGAAGGACAAAGAGGTTTAAGAGTTACTTGGAACAAAGTTGATTGGGCCAAAGGTTTAAAAGAGAAGGCAAGGTTTAAATATTAATGAGAAAGCAAAGGTTTAAAAGAGAAGGTAAGGTTTAAATATTAATGAGAAGGCAAAGGTTTAAAAGGGAAGGCCAAAGGTTTAAATTTTAAAAGAGAGAAGGCCAAAGATTTAAAAAGGTTAATATTATAATATTCTTTAATATTATAATATAAGGTTTTAAAAATATTATGTTATAATATTTATTTTAAATATTATAACCCAAAGGTGCCAACGTTCATGAAGGTTTTAATAAAGTTTTGAAAATCATTTTCATGAGCTGACTTGGATAAAACCTTTTCGAAGCATATAAATACATTGTTGATTTCCACCTTTCAATAAATGCAAGCACTTGAAAGATAAAATATTTCTCATTATGATTTATGTGAATGACAGAGAAAAGGACAACAAAAGTTTCAAGGTGTGCAAGTGCCAAAAAATGATAAATCTATATGTGCACCTGATATGTCTCATCCGATTGGAGTGGCCCAATGGTTTCTGGCTTGCGTGAGCATTATTGTAGTGGAGGTATCATGGTCGAAATCCCCTGAAATTGTTTTGCCACATGTGTTGAGTTTTGAGATTAATGTAGAGGACATGGATAAAATTAATGCGCACCCATATTGTGCTACTTGATGCAGTAGCACAATCAACTAGAGGTGCTTATGGAAGCACTACATATTGGAGGTCATGATTTCAATTCTCAGTGGTTCATAGGTACTTTAATTTTTTAGTTGAAATTAATTTAAGTTGAGTGGGTTGTGACAATGCATAAGGAGTTTAAATTTTTTATTTTAAATTAAATTATATTGAGGGGGAGTTATAAGGTGTGTTATGTTTATTTGAAAATTGTATTTTGTAATAGTTTGTGGAGTTATTTTTGCATATCTAAATAAGGAGATATAAGTGTTGTAGATTGAAAATACACGCCAAAAAAAATAAATAAAATCACAATGACAGAGTACAGAATAGTTGCACAAAACAAACGATTTCTATTAATCGATGGAGTTTAAAAACTCCTTTTTGAATACAACTGGGCTTGTAATCATTTATTTGTGATACACAGTTACAAGTTTTGCTAGGGTTCTCTGAAACCCTAGTTGGTACAAATGGTGGCACTTCAGAAGAACGTATCTTCAATCCCAACAGAGTGAGTGGGCTTTGTTGTATCCCTTGCTTGGACCACTCCGACTTAATCACTGCCATCAATAAACCGGATCTCGTTGTCAAAAACCCGCACACATTAACACTATCAAGGAGTTAGAAATTAATAAGAGGGCTCCACCGTGTGAACCCTCAGAAACAATCTAAAACCCTAGAAAAATGAAATGCAGGAATTCAATAACAGATAAAATAGAAGAAAAGAAGTTACTTGCTTTAAACTAATTTATACTGTTCTCTGTTAACGCAGCTAGACCAGGCGACACCTGGAAGTAATGTGGCTGTCAAATCGGCTATGGAAGGCACCCTGGTGCACTCACTGAATGCCCGCATGCTTTTGGATTAAGGTTTCAGACGCCGGTTTGAGTCTGTGGCTATGGGTAAACGCCCGCGGGCACTTGGTAAATGCCCTTGGGCACTTGGTAAACGCCCGTGGGCACTTGGTAAAGGGGTAAACGCCCGTGGGCACTTGCCACAAGAATGGGGGATTCTGCAGAATGCTGTAGAAGAGATGGCGGCGAAAGCGGTGATGGAAGCGGTGATGGATGCGGCGAAAGGGTAGCAGAAGAGAGATAGAGGAGATAGCAGTAGAATAATCAAAGATAGCGCATAGGAGATAGAAGTAGCAAAATACATAGGGTTTGAGCCATCAAGGTGACTCAATTTATAATCTACTCTTAGGGCACACTTTAGGGTTTTAACGACACTTTGAACGTGTGGCTAAGATTAAAGTGGATCCAAGGGTAGAGAATAAATCTTGGTTGTGAAATGGATTAAGATGGATGGACGGATGAGATTAAATGAAGGATGGACGGCTCAGATTAAATCACTTAAACTATTATTTAAATATATATATTAAAATATATATATAAATATTAATTTAAATAAATTTGGGGATGAAAAATGGCGAGAAAGGTGAAATTGGGCCAAATAATGGCGGGAAAAGGTGAAATTGGGCCAAATAATGGCGGGAAAGTGTGGATTTGGGCCAAATAATGGTGGGAAGGTGGATGACCGACACGTGGCTGACAGGAAGGTATAGATGACTTGCAAGTAGCTAGATTTTGGTGTCTACAGATGCCCCTTTTTGAGCCGCTTTGTGTGAAGACACAATGCAAGCACAAAAACTTAGGACACCTGAAAAGCTAGATCAGACGCAACTCTCTCTCAAGACTAAAGCACAACTTTGAAGACCAAAGAATAAAAGAATATTTAAAATTTATCAGCTTATCCCCTCAATTGGCGAGGGAGAAATACACGCCAAAAAAAATAAATAAAATCACAATGACAGAGTACAGAATAGTTGCACAAAACAAATGATTTCTATTAATCGATGGAGTTTAAAAACTCCTTTTTGAATACAACTGGGCCTGTAACCCTTTATTTGTGATACACAGTTACAATTTTTTCTATGGTTCTCCGAAACCCTAGCTGGCACAAATGGTGGCGATTTCGAAGAACGTATCTTCAATCCCAACAGAGTGAGTGGGCTTTGTTGTATCCCTTTCTTGGACCACTCCAGCTTAATCAGCTGCCATCAATAAACCGGATCTGCTGTCAAAAACCTGCACACATTAACACTATCAAGGAGTTAGAAATTAATAAGAGGGCTCCACTGTGTGAGCCCTCGGAAACAATCTAAAACCCTAGAAAAATGAAATGCAGGAATTCAATAACAGATCAAATAGAAGAAAAGAAGTTACTTGCTTTAAACTAATTTATACCTATTCTCTGTTAACACAGCTAGACCAGGCGACACCTAGAAGTAATGTGGCTGTCAAATCGGCTACAGAAGGCACCCTGGTGCACTCGCTGAATGCCCGCGTGCTTCTAGATTAAGGTTTCAGACATCGGTCTGAGTCTGTGGCTGTGGGTAAATGCCCACGGGCACTTGGTAAACGCCTGTGGGCACTTGGTAAATGGGTAAACGCCCGCGGGCACTTGCGACAAGAATGGGGGATTCTACAAAATGCTACAGAAGAGATGGTGACGAAAGCGGCGATGGAAGCGACGATGGATGCGGCGAAAGGGTAGCAGAAGAGAGATAGAGGAGATAGCAGTAGAATAATCAGAGATAGCGCATAGGATATAGAAGTAGCAAAAGACATAGGGTTTGAGCCATCAAGGTGACTCAATTTATAATCTACTCTTAGGGCACACTTTAGGGTTTTAATGACACTTTGAACGTGTGGCTAAGATTAAAGTGGATCCAAGGGTAGAGAATAAATCTTGGTTGTGAAATGGATTAAGTTGGATGGACGGATGAGATTAAATGAAGGATGGACGGCTCATATTAAATCACTTAAACTATTATTTAAATATATATATTAAAATATTAAAATATTAAAATATATATATAAATATTAATTTAAATAAATTTGGGGATGAAAAATGGCGGGAAAGGTGAAATTGGGCCAAATAATGGCAGGAAAAGGTGAAATTGGGCCAAATAATGGCGGGAAAGTGTGGATTTGGGCCAAATAATTGCGGGAAGGTGGATGACCGACACGTGGCTGACAGGAAGGTATAGATGACTTGCAAGTGGCTGGATTTTGGTGTCTACAAGTGTTAAATGTGATTGATTTTTAAATTGTATTAAAAAGGAGTTCATAAGTGGATTTAAAATCTATGCTAGAAAGTGAATATTACTAACCAAATTCTTGAAGAAACAAAAGGAATCTATTTTTTTGAAATATAGGTTTAGGAGGCTCATCATCATTGTGGAAGGTTCAAAGGTATGGAGATATAATACCTTTCTCAAGGAGGTTTTGGTTGAAAGAATTATTCTTTTTGTCATATAATTGAAGGTATAAGAAATTAATAGATGTGCATTATTTTGCTTGAAATTGAGGATAAATGTGCAAATATTATAGATCATACTTATGAGCAAACCTACACATTTTTTGAATGATATTGGGAATGAAAGTGTAAAAGTTATAGATCGGTTTTGCGTGCAAATTTAAGCATTGAATGTGTTTGATTTTGGGAGAAAATTTTCAAGGGTTACATGCCAGTTTTGTGAAGTAAACTTATGCATCATTGTTGAATGAAATTATAATATATGTGCAAGGTTTTGAGAAAAAAAATATACATCATGGTTGAATGAAATTAGGAATATATGTGCAAGGATATGTGAGGCAAAAGTGTGCATTGATTAGATTGGTTTTGGGAGCACATAAGAGGGTCAACCATCAAGTGCTAGACTAGAACTATCTTATGAATGCAATAAATGTGAGACATGTGAAAGCGACAGACTTAATAAATGTGAAATAAAATATTAAGTATTTATAATGCATATAATTCTTCATATGTTCATGAAGATAAAATAATTATGGATAGAATATGTATGAATTAATTTAACCAAAGAAAGCACTTTGGTAAAGATATAAGCATGGTTTGGTGAGTAGATTTGAGCACGTTCTATGAGCATATTTGAGCAGGTTTGGGTGAGTAGATTTGAATAGGTTTTGGTGAGCATATTTGAGAAAACTTTTTGTGTATGCTTAG
The DNA here is from genome assembly GCA_028583015.1 of Wollemia nobilis. Classification (NCBI taxonomy): domain Eukaryota; kingdom Viridiplantae; phylum Streptophyta; class Pinopsida; order Araucariales; family Araucariaceae; genus Wollemia; species Wollemia nobilis. The sequence goes on from JAQPPZ010016564.1 coordinate 1,985,035, forward strand.
AGTAAATTTTAGCAGGTTTTGGTGAGCATATTTGAGCAAGCCTTGTGTGTAGGCTTGGAGAATATCTAAGTAGAGTTGAGAGCGGGTCTTAGAATAGATCAGAGAAAAGAGGATTAGTGTCTCCTGCGGATAGAGGTCCATGAACTAGAGAAAATGGGATTGGTGTCTCCTATGGATAAAGGTCCAAGAACAAAAGCAAAGTGGATTGGTGTCTCATGTATATAGAGGTCCACAAACTAGAGCAAAGGGGATTAGTATCTCCTATGGATAGAGTTCCACAAACTAGAGCAAAGGGGATTGGTGTATCTTATGGATAGAGGTCCACAAACTAGAGAAAAGAGGATTAGTGTCTCATGTGGATAGAGGTACTCAAACCAGAGCAAAGGGGATTGGTATCTCTTGTAGATAGAGGTACACAAACCAAAGCAAATGGGATTAGTATCTCCTATGGATAGAGGTTCATGAACTAGATCAAAGGGGATTGGTGTCTCCTGTTTATAGAGGTCCACGAACCAGAGCAAAGGGGATTGGTGTATCATGTGGATAGAGGTCCATGAACCAGAGCAAATGGGAATAGTGTCTTCTATGGATAGAGGTCCATAAACTATATTATATGGGATTGGTGTCTCCTATGGATGTATATCCACAAACTTGAGAATAGAGGATTAGTGTATCCTTTGGGTTGGTGTCCATAAACATTGTAATAGGGAATTGGTTTACAAGAATTTTTTTGAGAAAATTTATAAGAAATATTTTCTCTATGAATGTAGCCCACATTGGGTGAACCTCATTAAATTTGTGTCTCTTATGTGTGTGATGATCTGTGCATTGTTTCACTATTGCAATTGATAATGTTGGATAATACTACTTTGGAAATTAAAGTATAAAGTTTTATCTTATACTGTTCACCCCCCTTTCAGTATAAGCTTGTGTTCTTCAATTTATATTAGAGCAAGTTCCTTTGTGAAAGCCTAATATCTTGAAGGAAGATCTCATAGGAACACACATGACTCATAAGGAAGGGTTTTTATCAAATAAGGCTCCATTATTTGATGGAACTAACTATTCTTTCTAGAGTGTGAGGATGAAGACTTATTTGATGGCACATGGATATGAGACATGGAAATTTATTGAAAATGGATTCACACCATCTACAACTTCTCCTACAAATGCAAGTGGTAAGAAATAATATGAAGATAATTCCAAGGCAATGAATATAATTTTGAGTAGGTTATGCAAATTAGAGTTTGTGAAATTCATGAAATGTACTTCAATAAAAGAAATATGGGATAAGTTACAAAGAACATATGAAGGAGACGACAAGGTCAAAATGGCAAAAATTCAAACACACATAAGGGATTTTGAAGACTTGAATATGAAATATGATGAAGACATTGCTATGTATCTACTTTATGTTGATGAGGTTGTCAACACTATTTGTGGACTTGGAGAAAATATTGGGGAATCTACTATTGTTTAAAAAATATTGATGTCACTCCCTATGAGGTATGATGCAAAGGTTTCAGCAATAGAAAATATGAAGAATCTCAAAACTTTAATCGTGGATGAGCTACACGAAATTCTCATAGCGCATGAGATGAGGATAAAAAAAGAACAAACATAAAAAATAGAGGTAGCATCCAAAGCTTCAAAAAATGAAACGAATAAAGAACAAGAATCAAGTGATGAATCAAGTAGTGAATAAGAGGCTAACTTTATGAGAAGAAATAATAAGGGTCCAAGAAAACACAAAAGTATGCAGACTGTGAAATATTTTAGCTATGGTAACATTGGTCACTATGCAGCTAATTATCCACAAAATTGAGGTAGTAGCAGTGAATAATAAAAGGAATACAAGAAAAAGAAGGAAAGCAAGTTTTATTATGAAAAAATAGCATGGTCAAGGCAAGCATGAGAAGAAGATCTTTCAAAGGTACAAGAAGAGTTTTTATGTTGAATAAGCAAGCAGTGCTTCAAGTGATAGTGATGATAACCTCTCCAAAAATGAAAAGGAAGAAATCATATTTTTGGCCATAGAAGAGAATGAAGATGCTTCTATTGTCAAAGACCAATAAGAAGATAAATAAGATGCTCTTATGATTAAATACCTAGAAAAAAGGAATGATTCAAAAAATGAAGAAGAAACCATGGTTAACATAGAGGAGGAACTTATTGCTACTCTTAGAGAATTGAAAAGGGTTAGAAAGAAGAATTCATAATTGAAGTCTCAAGTTCAAGATGACGAGGAAACAAAGACAAAGCTTCTATAAGATATCATAGACTTAAAATTAAAGGTTGAAGAGGCAAAGAAAGTTGAAGAAGGTATGGTTGAATGGTTAAAGGTAAAATAACTAGAATGTGAAAGAATAGAACATGAAGTTGATATTCTAAGGAAGGGACTTGAGAAATTCAATAATAAGATATATTAGTTTAGGAAAATCTCAATACATTTGGATGATATTATCAAAACACAAAGATCTCTATTTATGAATATTAGCCATGGTTATGAGGAAGGTCAAGAGGTACAAGAAGAGGATTTAAGCTCAAAATAAATAGAAGAATCAAAGAAGGTATTTGAAAAATAGCCTAAGACCTATACCGATAAGTTGAGAAGTGGTAGTATCAAAGAGGAAGTAAACAAAGAATCATAAAGGAACAGGGACCCTCACAATAAAAGCAAAGAAAGAACCATGAAATCAAGTCAAGATGAATATTTCTTCCAAGGTTATTGTTTCTCATGTAATCATTTTGGTCATAAAGCTATACATTGCGGAGTTCATGATAAAAATTATTATGGCTTCAACAAGAGAAATTTCAAGTCACTTGCACTTTCCAAGGACTACAACATCATGTGTTCAATTACAATAATTTTGTTCATAAATCTATACATTGTAGAATTTATGGTAGGAATGATTATAGCTTCATTAAGAATTCATTTGCACCTTTCAAGGACTAAAACATTAGGTGTTACAATTGTAATAATTTTGGGCATAGAGAAAAGTGGTGTAGAAGATAATTTTTGGAACTTCTAAAAACAAGAAATAAAAAGAATGCTCAAAATGTTCAAAGAAGTATGAATTCAAAAGTTTGGAAAAATATTGAAAAAGAAGAAGAGCATTGTAAGTTGGGAGTAGTTTTACTCCTATCCTAAAATTGATCACCTCAATAAAAGGAGGTGGTGAGGGGGCTATGCTAAGTGTATTATTTTTAGCCCCAAAGAGCCCTTTGCCATTGATGTCAAAGGGAAAGAGAATTCAGTGAGGGGGAGCAACTTCTCAAGGGAAGCAATTTGAGAATCGAGTTATAGTTAAAAGAATTTTTTTATAGGATTACCATCAATAACAAAGAGAGATATTGCTGGAAATATTGAGTTGTCATTGATGTCAAAGGGAGCATGGTATTCAAGGCATAAATATTCTTCTCAGGTTGGACAATTATTCAAGACAAGGTATATCTCAAAGCAAGGAAAATTTTTGTAAAGAAAAGGATTATAATATTTAATTTAAATATTATAAAGAAGGACAAAGAGGTTTAAGAGTTACTTGGAACAAAGTTGATTGGGCCAAAGGTTTAAAAGATAAGGTAAGGTTTAAATATTAATGAGAAGGCAAAGGTTTAAAAGGGAAGGCCAAATATTTAAAAAGGTTAATATTATAATATTCTTTAATATTATAATATAAGGTTTTAAAAATATTATGTTATAATATTTATTTTAAATATTATAACCCAAAGGTGCCAATGTTCATGAAGGTTTTAATAAAGTTTTGAAAATCATTTTTGTGAGCCGACTTGGACAAAACCTTTTCGAAGCATATAAATACATTGTTGATTTCCACCTTTCAATCAATGCAAGCACTCAAAAGATAAAATATTTCTCATTGCGATTTATGCGAACGGTAGAGAAAAGGATAGTGAAAGTTTCAAGGTGTGCAAGTTCCAAACAATGACAAATTTGTATGTGCACCTAATACATCTCATATGACTGGGGTGGCCCAACAATTGCTTCCTTGCGTGAGCACTATTGTAGTGGAGGTTTCAGGGTCGAAACCCCCTAACATCATTTTGCTGCATGTGCTGAGTTTTGAGATTAATGCAGAGAATAGGGATAAAATTAATGTCTACCACTTTTGTGCTACCTACTGCGATAGCGCATCCAGTTGGAAGTAGTTTTACTCCTATTCTAAAATTGGTAGCTTGTGGAAGTACTACATCTTGGAGGTCACAATTTTGATTCTTAGCGGTGCATGAGGTACTTAAATTTTTTATTTTGAATTAATTTAAGTTGAGTGGGTCATGACAGTGCATAAGGAGTTTAATTTTTTTATTTTAAATTAAATTAGATTGAGGGGGAGTTATAAGGTGTGTTATGTTTATTTGAAAATTGTATTTTGTAATAGTGTGTGAAGGAGTTATTTTTGCATATCTAAACAAGGAGATATAAGGTGTAAATGTGATTGATTTTTAAATTGTATTGTGCATATTAAAAAGGAGTTCATAAGTGGATGATTTAAAATTTGTGCTAGAAAGTGAATATTACTAACCATATTTTTGAAGGAACAAAAGGAATCTATTTTTTTTAAAGACAGGTTTGGGAGGCTCATCATCATTGTGGCAGATTCAGAGGTATGGAGATATAATACCTTTCTCAAGGAGGTTTTGGTTGAAATAATTATTCTTGTTGTCATATAATTGGAGGTATAAGGAATTAATGGATGTGCATTCTTTTGCTTGAAATTGAGGATAAATGTGCAAAGATTATAGATCAGATTTATGAGAAAACCTATGCATTGTTTTGAATGATATTGGGAATGAAAGTACAAAAGTTATAGATAATTTTTATGTGCAAATTTAAGCATTGAGTGTGATTGATTTTGGGAGAAAATTTGCAAGGGTTATAGTCTAGTTTTGTGAAGCAAAATTACACATCATTTTTGAATGAAATTGGAATATATGTGCAAGGGTTTGAGAACAAAGTTGAGCATCATTTGTAGTATAGTGGTGAGTATTCCCACCTATCATGCGGGTGACCCGGGTTCGATCCCCGACATCGGCGCCAAAATGTTGCAGGCCAAACAAGGTGAATGGTTTCCTATTTTTGTCACATGCCCGTGCATTTAATTATCAACCTAGGGAGCTTTGTAAACTTGTGAAGAGTCAAAACTAGGTTACAACAATACCACTGGAAGGTGAGTCTACTAATACTACGTTTGGGGGGTGTTTTTGAGATGGTTGTCAATCATTCCCACACTCCTCAATAAATTATGTAAGAAGAACATAAATAAATATACAAAAATAAATCTAATGCACATTCTTGGAAATAAACCTACTGCAGATACTAAAACTAGTAAATTAATGAATGTTCTATGAAAGCAATAAACTAATAAATAAATAGAAAGGAAATGGGGAAGAAATACTGGCTTGGAGTGGGCCCAGGCTCTAGCAGCTTCTTCCCGATCGAACACGCACTTTAGAACTTCTATAATTGTAATATATTTATCAACATATTACAATGTCACTCTTAAGTATTTCTATATCGCTATATCCTTTCAGAATGATCTACGTGTGTTTATATAACACACTCGCAGAACTTTTGTTACAGAAGATGTTACAACAGTCGATTATTCCCAGACTAAATTAGAATAGTCTGGTGAATGCAATCGATGTTTGGCATTCTGTTTTGATGGCGGTGTGTTTTTTTTGACTTGTCCTTTTTTTGGCACCCGTAAGATGTTTTGATACGTTGGTGCTATCTCCAATTTAGCTCTGCATGACATAGAGCTGGAACTGCACCAGCCACTGTCATCCACGTCCTTCGAGTCTGGTCAACTAGAAAAGAATCAGTGGCACCTTTCGACTGCAGGGAGGCGCTCCCATTCAGTTGGTGCCTTCCGACTGCAAGGAGGCACTGATATTCATTTGGCACCTTCTGACTGCAGGGAGGTGTTGTCTTTGGTTTGGTTCCTTCCGACTACAGGGAGGTGCTTGCATTCAGACGATGCCTTCTAACTATAGGGAGGCACCCATGTCCAATCGATGCCTTTTGACTGTAGGGAGGCACTTGTTTTCACTTGGTGCCTTCTGACTGTAGGGAGGCGCCTATGTTCAATTGAAGCCTTTCGACTGCAGGGAGGCGCTGTGTTCAATTGGCGCCTTTCGACTGTAGGGAGGCACCTATGTTCAATTGGCATATTTCAATTGTAGGGAGGCACCTATGTTCTCTCCATTGACTTTCGATGAAATAAAGTGCCCGGTCCATTGAAAGGACCTTGACTTTTCCAAATCTAACTAAATCAACTGCAATTCCACAAAACATACTAAAAGCACACAAATTAGATAACACGCATAATTATATCAAATATCTATATAATCATTTATAAAAGCACACAATCCTTATTATACAGCCGCATATTGATCCAAGAAGTATGTACAAAATATGAGCATTTTTGGTGCTCATCATCCCCCCACGCCTAACGTATGCCACGCCCTCGTGGCATCCAAACTGCAGGTAGCCCTTAGACATTTTCATCGTCGCCATCTCTTGGAAGATTTAGCTGCCCCTACAGCCCGATTCTATATTTTTGTGCTAATATGTGAAGGTGTGGTTCTCCTTTGCCTATGGGAAACTGTGGCTGTTAATTGTCCCCTTCTTGTTCTGGCCACTACTAGTGGTGGTATAGCCAGCGTTGTTCCTACCGATTGAAATGTAGCTTCGGTAGCTTGCCAGAGGTCGACATCTGGAGGTTTGACCATTGCCATAGGGATATCCGAGTTATCCTCTCTGGAAGGCACTACTTGGGCCTTGTATAGTCCGGCCACTTCAGGGGTAAGCCCTGCATTTTCATTTGCAATTGCAGTGGCCTCAAATTGTGGGCCATAAACTCCCCATCGTTCCAAATACTTCCTCATTATGGAAGGACACCCTTGGGATGAACCATAGATGTCCCGAAACTAGCTATTTTTTGTTAGATTCATGCAGATGCCAGAATCTCCTTTTATTCTCGAAGATGCCTTCCTGGCCACTTTGGCTGCTTTCATTTCTTTTCGTAGTTGCTAAAAATATTTTTGCCTTTCGATGAACAGCTGCATATCCCATTCATCCTCTTCTGACTCGACGAAGGTTACTTTCGCCTTCTGTCGAGCCATCCTAGGCCTCTTTTCCTTGGCCTGTGTAGAAAATGTGGCGGCTCAGACAGGGGTCTCTTCTTTCTCTTTTGGGGACTTCTCTTCACTCCGAAGGATCGATTTTGCTGTTATCTCTAGGGGTGATTCATCCTCCTATCTTTCTGGTGTTGATCCCTCAGGCTCTTCTCCTTCTTCAGGCCTGGGGAGGTCCTCCGCATCCTCTAGTCTTATCTAGAGGCCTTCGTCCTGCTCTGTGTCACTCAGGACAATGACAGGGGGTATCGTAGGACTTCTGTCTTCTTCACCCCTAAAAAAAAAGGATTCCTCCCCTACCTTCGGGTTGCTCTGTCGGGAATCTGATCGAATCTCCCTCGAAGAGAATACTCTTTTTGCAGATGTGGGAGAGTTCATCGACACTGCTTCTGCCCAATCAGTCTGAGTGGCCACCTCTTGTCTTGCTATTCTTCTGCCATGAAGTATTTGATTTTCTTCCTGCATCTGTTGGACCAGCTGCTCAAGCTAAGCGATTCTTCTATCATTTTATTCTAATTCCTTTTGATGCTAGTTTTGGCAATCCTCCAGAATCTATTGTGCCATCTAGCAATCAGTTTTCCAGTTGAGCGCTTCCTCCAAGGTCGCATTGATCTAGTCGTTGCTCTCAAAAGTTTCCTCATTCTATGGGCTTTGGTTCATTAATTCATGGAGGGTTTGGGCGGTGACGTCTATCTCTGTTTTGCTCTGTTCTTCCTCTATCGAGAGGAATCATCGTAGACATTTCCTCCTGGTAATTTGTTTGTCTTCACCACCAGCGGGTGGTGCTCCTTCCTCCTCATACTCGAGCACTGGAGAATTCCCTCTATCCTCTATGTCTATGGGCATCGATGACTGTTCTACCCTTCCTATAAAATAGGGCAACGCCAATTGCCCAATGTTTGCTATCTCCTCTACAGGGGATTCTTGCCCTAGTTCAGCAACTGCATTGTGTTGCTCGATTTGGCTGCCTTCTCCCTCTGTGTTACGGTTCTATATCTATGTTTCTGCGTGGTGGATCAATGTCGATATCAGCCCATGGTGGGCTAGGGCAAACGGTGCCCCCTTATGGTATTGAGCCGCTTCATCCTTTAGAGCAGTCGCCAGATAGAAGGGTATATTTATTTTCCTCCCATGCACTAGGTGATTGAGGAAGTGCACATGATTGATGTTCAGATGTGTATACTTCCCTGTGCATGTGAAGAATCGAGCAATCTACTTGAACATCTTTCATATATCCATAGGGAGACTGCTTTTGAGTAACCCCTCTCTTTCTATATGCACGTTCCCTCCTGGCAGTAGTATTTCGGTGTATAGCTTTAGCACTCCGCCCTTGTATGCACATTCCTCTGTGAGAGGCAATCCAGTCACCTATGAGATGAACTCAGGGGTGACTGGGATTTCCACATTTCATACTTGGGCCGCATCACCCTTCAAAAAGGTGGTGAATTCCCTAGCTACCTCCACATCCTGGCCCTGACTGACCAGGGTGCAGTATTCGAGCCACCCCTCAGCTTCGAATTGAGTCTTCACCGTCCCTCTAATTCCATCAGTGTCACTGGGTTCATTCTTCTTGATCACATGGTTCTTGGACCTTCCTCCCATGGCACTTTTCGATGCTGTATGTTTTTTTGTCCTTCCTACTGCAGGAAGGCGCCTTCTTATAGAAAATACGCCTAACCCTAGCAGTTATGGAAGGCACCTTATCATTGGCACACGATTTCGACGATGGGGGGATACGATCTTTATGAAAGTTGTATTTTTTGGTACTGCACATTTATAAACAATTATATAAAAGATTTGATTTAATATGCGCGTACCTGATTTGGCATTCTAGTTATCGTGGCATCTGTTGATTTGCTGACTTGTGACACAAGGGAGGGGTATTTGATTATGCTTATAAGTGTGATGCTTTTTTCTGCTCGAGGCATCCGATCGATGTAAATGTTGCACGTGGGAGGCATTCTTTGGTACCTTCCCCATGTGGATGGTGTCCATGTAGCACCTTTCGGTGTTGTCGGTGCTCGTCTTCGAACGGATACACCTTCTGGTGCCTTTGATTGGTGGGAGGCACTCTTGCCTGCATGCGTCTTCCCAATGTGGGAGGCACCTCCTCCTAGTTTGTGACTTCCCGATGTTGGAAGGCGTTCTTCTTGATGAATGCACCTTCCTGATGTCGAAAGGCATATTCGGTTGGATGCATGCGCCTTCCTGATGTTGGAAGGCGCCTTCGGCTAATTTTTTTTTTTTAATTGGGTGCCTTCCTGCCACAAAAGGTTCCTATTATATATATATATATATTTATTTTTATTTTTATTTATTTATTTATTTATTTATTTATTTTAATCGGATGGGTGCCTTCTGACTGCAGTAAGGTGCCTCTTTTGGATGGGCGCCTTCTGATTGCGGTAAGGCACCTTATTTTGGACGGGCGCCTTCTGACTGTAGTAAGGCACCTTCTTCTGGACGGGTGCCTTCTAACTGTAGTAAGGCGCCTTCTTCTTGATGGGCGCCTTCTGATTGCAATAAGGCGCCTTCTTCTAGACAGGCGCCTTCTGACTATAGTAAGGCACCTTCTTCTTGCATTGGTGCCTTCTTCTGGATGTAGTAAGGTGCCTTCTTGTGGGCTTGGTGCCTTCTGATTACGGTAAGGCACCTACTTCTAGACTTGGCGATTTGACTAGAAGAAGGGTGATCAGACCTTCCCAATTTTTTTCATGCTGCCCAGATTCTATCTACAAGTCGATGTCAAAATGCTGAGCTGAATCAGGCTTGGTTTCCCAGATACCTATCCCTCATGCTATCAGCTCCTCCACCTGTAAAAAGCAACCAAAAAATAAAATAAAATAAAGGCATTTATATGTGTTCCGTTCTTGTTAGGCCTTGGTTTAGGATCCCTGCAGCTTGCATGCGGGCATCGTCCCTACAAAAAATACACATTAAAAACTATAACCAACTAAACTAATTGGGTGAGTACTTTCATGCCCACCATTTCATCTGTGAGAGTTCGTTCCAGTTCTAGCAATATGGGGTCTCCCCCACGCCTACTCTAGATCCCACCTAAAATGTTTTGGACGTATTATAGGGGCGTAGTCGGTGGCCATTGACTATGAACATGGTGTTGCTGCCATCAATTGTCTTGATGCACATTGCCTCGTTCTTAATGAGATCTGCCACTTCATACGACCCCATCCACCTCTACATAAGTTTGCCCTTCCTTTTCTGGAACCAGGAATCGTATAACAGTACCCTTTCCCCTACTTGGAACTTCTTCAGCTTGATGTGGTTATCATGCCACTTCTTCCTCTACTTCTGTATAATATCTATCCTCTACAAAGCATCCATTCAGATTTTTTCCAACTGATATAGCTGGCGAATCCTCTATTTTTGAGCTTTTTCCAAGCTCAAATTTAATTCTGAAGCCGTCCTCAGAGTTTTGATTTCGATCTTGATGGGCATCATCGCATTTTTCCCATAGACCAGTCGGAAAGGTGTGCATCCTGTGGTGGATTTCCACGTGGTGTTGTATGCCCAAACTGCCTCTGACAACTGTGTGGCCCAATCTTTCTTGTGTTGCTACACGGTTTTGGTTAGGATGTTTTCTATCTCCCTGTTCATCACTTCTACCTGCCCGTTCGCCTGCGGATGGTAAGGCGTGGTTTTGTTGTGCCAAACTCTATACTGCTCCATCAGCTCCTCAATCAATTTAGAGGTGAATTGGGGCCCTTGATCTATTGTTATCTCCTGAGGAACCCCAAATCGTGTGAAAATATGAGCAAATAAGAAGTCGACGACCGTTCTTTCCTTTGAGTCCCTTAATGCCTGCACTTCCACCCATTTGGTGACATAATCCGTGTAGACCAAAATAAACCTCCTTCCCATTGAAGGTGGATTAAATGGTCCCATGAAATCCATGCCCCATTTATCAAAAGGTTCCAAATGTACCTAGGGCTATAGGGGCATTTCATCTCGATGGGTTGGTCTACCCATCCTTTGGCACTCGTCACACTTGCTGGTATATGCTGCCACATATTTGAATAGAGTGGGCCAAAAATACCCAGCCTGCAAGATTTTGTAGGCAGTTCGCTTCCCTACAAAGTGTCCTCCACATGGCTCATCGTGACATGCCTTAAGCATTTCTAAAAACTCCTGTTCTACTACGCATCTTCTTATAATTTGGTCCCATCCTATTTTAAATAGGAGACCATCCATCCAAAGGAATGATGCGCTCTTCTCTATGACCACCTACTTTTCTCGGTAGGAGAGAGCAGGTGAGGTCCTTTTGATGGCCAAGTAATTGGCTATGTCTGCATACCATGGAGTTTGTTCACTAATAGCGAATATATGTTCGTTCAAAAACTGGTCTTCCACTGCTTGATGATCTGCTAGTATCAATCTGGATAGAAAATCTACCACGACGTTGTCCTTGCCTAGTTTATCGACTATAGTAATTTTGAATTCCTACAATAGCAACAACCATCTGATAATTTTGCCACCAATGGCTGTCTTGCTCATCAGATACCTGATAGCTGCATGGTCCGTATGGACAAAGACCTTGTATCCCGTTATATAGTGACAAAATTTGTTTATTGCATGGACAACTACGAGGAATTATTTTTTTGTCACTGTATAGTTGAGCTCCGCACCCACAAAGTTTTTACTAACATAATAGATGGCATGGAATTCTTTGCCATATTTTTGCCCAAGAACTGCTCCGATCGCACCATTAGATGCATCGCAGTAAATATGGAATGGTATGGCCCAATTCAGTCCTTTCAAGACCGGTGTAGATATCAAATTTTCTTTTAGCAATTGGAACACTTCTTCGCAATCTCCCATCCAATTGAAATCTAAATCCTTAGAAAGTAGGGTGTGCAGTGGTTTGGCAATCTCACTAAATTTGACGATAAATCATCGATAGTACCCGACTAAACCAAGGAAACTTCTTACCTCTTTCTGTGTTCTAGGGCTAGGTAGGTCTTTGATGACCTTGATCTTCCTCTTGTATACTTTTATCCCTTCTGCAGAGAGGTGGTGTCCCAACACGATGCCTTCTTGCATCATCATAAAACATTTTTCATTACTTAGGGACAAATTATTTTCCTTGCTCCTGTCGAGCAATCTTTCCAGGTTTGTCATTGCCTCCTCGAAGGTTTCTCCATAGGCGGTGAAGTCGTCCATGTATAATTCCACCCCATCTCCTATAATATCAGAGAATATGCTAAGCACCGCCCTTTGAAAGGTGGTCGGTGTGTTGCATAGTCCAAAAGGCAATACCTTATAGGAAAACGTTCCCCATGGACAGGTGAACGTTGTTTTATCTTGATCTTCTTCCCCTATCTGGATCTAGTTGTAACCACTGAATCCATCTAGAAAGAAGAAGTATTTTCTTCCTGAGAGTCTGTCCAAGACCTGATTGATGAACGAGAGCGGGAAGTGGTCTTTATTAGTCGCCTTGTTCAACACCCGGTAGTCCACGCAGATCTGCCATTTCCCATTCTTCTTGGGGACCACCACTAATGGTGATACCCATTCATTGTCAAAAATCAGATATATGAATTCGACAGACAAAATTTTGTGCAATTCTTCTCTGATAATGTCTTTCATTGCTGGTTTCATCCTTCTCTGTGGCTACCGACTAGGAGTTTCCTGGTCATTTAAGTAAATCCAATGGGTACATATTTCTAGGCTGATGTCATGCATATCTACGTAGTCCCATGCAAATTCTTGCTGGTTCTTTACCAGAAGCTCTTCCAATTTTTCTAGCTGTATGGGCATCAACTTGTTGTTGACGTTTAATGTCCTCCCTGGTCCAACATGTATTTGTTGGATGTGCTAATCTTGGGTGCCAGTTAACGATGATCCAGGTGCGGGGGTGGATGATTCTCCATGGAGAAACTCCATGATAGCACCATCCTCGTCCTCTTCTACCACCTCCTCCAAGGTCATCACCGACTGGATTATGGATAGCTCCGTAGTTTCATGCTTGATGATCCTGGATTCTTCTGTCGAGTCCATAAACTGAGCTGGCAATGAAATGGTCAGCCTTTTGACGTTTTGCCCATTGGAGATGGTCATTAGCCCATCTCAGCAACTGATGTAGGTGTCAGCTGTTGCCAGCCATGGCCTCCCCAAAATGAGCGGGTAACCACCTAGCCTGGTCTTGGTTTGCAAAACTATAAAGTCAGCTAGATATTCCCATGCACTTACTATTACGATCACATCTTCTAGCATTCATTTCAGTTCCATGGTTGATCGATCGGCTAACTACAGCATTGTCATGGTTGGCTTCAGGTTTGTGAGCCACAGCCTCTACATGGTCTCTTGAGGCATCATGTTGATGGCTGCCCTAAGGTCAACCAATGTGTTGGACAAGGAATGTCCTCCAATTTTTATGGTCAGCACTGGGCTGCCTAGGTCTGCATACTTTGGATGATGTGTTCTACCCATCATTAGGTCTGCCAGTTTAGCCACAACATTGATAGTCTAGGTAACCTTCCGCCCTGGTATCCTTAGATACATTTCTCTAATTGCCTTGGTGTAAATGGGGACATCTCGAATTGCTTGAAATAATGGGATTGTTACCATGAGATTCTTCAAGCTCGACAAGATGTCAAATTCTAGTTGGGTTATTTTTCTTTGTTCCTGCAATCGGCTAGGAAATGAAGCCTCCGCTCTCTCAAGTGCTTTTCCTTCTTCTACCAGAGGTGTCTCTTCTATTTATGCCTCCTCTTCTACCATTGGAGGTATCTCTACCATTTCTTCCTCCTCTTCTACCAGAGGTGGAGTCTCTATTCCTAGCTATCTACCTGATCTAAGATGAATATTGTACATATGGTACATCTCACCTTCTATGTTGTATGCCGACTAATTTACTTTGTTGTTCAGGTTTGCTATCGGTTGTGCTGGTAGCTACACAGGTCTCACTACTGGCAATGTTGGTAAGTTCTATTGGATGTGAGCAAGAGCTACATTCTGTGGAGTCTGATTCCATGCATTGTGGCATCTCCACTACTGCCTAGGATATGGATATGGCATCCATGGCTGCTGATTCGGGAATGTTGCTGGGGGTGTTTTCGTCTAGGGTGACGGTCCCCACCACCCCATATTAGGTGGTTGAGGGGGTCCTTGGTGCATGTATGACCCTCCCCCATATGTTGGCATTTCTGTTGGCATATTCCCAGCGGGGGGCTGTGGCCAACTCTTCCTATTGCCTATGAAATATGCCTTCATGCTCTCAGTCGCTTCGTGTTTACTGGGTAGTTGCGGGCACAATTGAGTTTTATGATTCAGCCTACAAACTATGCATTCTCTGACCTTGTTTTCTGGGCATGCATTCTTTGCGTGCCTTCCTCTGCATTTTGGGTATAAATAGGCTAATTCTGCTTCATTTTCTTGTTTCTTCTTTTCTAAGAGTAGCGTATCCATCTATAATGCTAGAGATGAAAGCATTTCACTCTTCAAATCCTCCAACATGTTGCCTATCTCTGTTTTGGTGACTGAAGCAGTCGCCTTCATGGTCTTGGGGGTGACTTTGCCTCACCTTCTCGAGTAGTTCCGGCATAATTTCCGGATGTCGTCCATAGCATGCTGATAGACATCACCTCTAGAGATCATGTTGAGAGCCTCCAGTGACTCATTGGTAAGTCCCCTCAAGAAGATACTTTTGATGGACTTATCAGATAGCTTCGAGTGAGGGGACCGTTGAAGATTAAAGGTGAATCTCTCCCAATACTCCTCGAGAGACTCATCTTCTCTTTGTGTCATGCTCAGGACCTCCTCCCTGGAGTCTCTTACTCTCCCAAAATCTTGATATTGCTCTAAAAAGAGCGTCTTCATCTGGTCCCAGGTGGTGATGTGTTTGTCTCCCAGACCGATGAACCATCACAAAGCTACATCGTCTAATGTGGAAGGAAATAATTTCAAATTTTTTGCATTTTATTTGTAATCCACAGACCTACACAAAACATCAAATTTAAATAAAAACAGTTCAGGGTCCTCAGTCGGGTGTCCTCTAAAGGACGGGAGGTGAGAAGGGGATATGTTTTTCATTTTGGTATCTCTTACTCCCTCTTCTATGGGGAAACTAAATCTAGATGAGACTTCATTGTTATCTGCCATTTTTTTAGGAAATGTGGTTTCTAATGCAGCATTTATGGCCTTCTGGTCGTTTAAAACTTTCTGAGTCAATTCTATAAGGTTGTCTGGCGAGATCGTCTGATCCTCCATAGCCTTCCACAATAGGGCTTCCTCTAGAGGAGTCCTATTAAACAGGGGATTTGTGATGATTCATTCATCCCCTTGTTGATGGGATGAGGTGGCACTTTGCACAAAGTGCGGTTCCTCACTCCAATGGACTGTTGGTAGGTCGGACGGGTCTAACTCAAATCCAAAATGCTCAGCTGACTCAAGTCCTAATGGATTAGTTCTTATAAAGTGACCATTAGGTCCTCTTCTTCTAGAAAAATTCATGCAAGGTTAGGTGAAGGTTTCAGGGTATTGTAGGTAATCTAATTGAGACACTTCCCCGACAATGGTGCCAAAATGTTGCGGGCCAAACAAGGTGAATGGTTTCCTATTTTTTTCACATGACCGTGCATTTAATTATCAACCCAGGGAGCTTTGTAAACTTGCGAAGAGTCAAAACTAGGTTACAACAATACCACTAGAAGGTGAGTCTGCTAATCCTACATTTGGGGGGTGTTTTGAAATGGTTTTCAATCATTCCCGTACTGCTCAATAAATTACATAAGAAGAACAGAAATAAATATACAAAAATAAATCTAATGCACATTCCTAGAAATAAACCTACAGTAGATACTAAAACTAGTAAATTAATGAACGTTCTATGAAAGCAATAAAATAATAAATAAACAAAAATGAAATGGGGAAGAAATACTGGCTTGGAGTGGGCCCAGGCTCCAATAGCTTCTTCCTGATTGAACACGCGCTTTAGAACTTCTGTAACTGTAATATATTTATCAACGTATTACAATGTCACTCTTAAGTATTTATATATCGCTATATCCTTTCAGAACGATCTGCGTGTGTTTATATAACACACCCGCAGAACTTCTATTACAAAAGAGGTTACAACAGTCGATTCTTCCCAGACTAAATTAGAACAGTCTGGCAAATGCAATCGATGTCTGGAATTCTATTTTTATGGCGGTGTGTTCGTTTTGACTTGTGCTTTGCCTGGCACCCGTAAGATGTTTTGATACGTTGGTGCTATCTCCAATTTAGCTCTGCATGACATAGAGCTAGAACTGCACCAGCCGTTGTCATCCACGTCCTTCGAGTCTGGTCAACGAGCAAAGAATCAGTGGTGCCTTTTGACTATAGGGAGGCACTCCCATTCAGTTGGCACCCTCCGATTGCAGGGAGGCACTATCTTTGGTTTGGCTCCTTTCGATTGCAGGGAGGCACTTACATTCAGACGGCACCTTCTGACTATAGGGAGGTGCCCATGTCCAATCGACACATTTCAACTATAGGGAGGCGCTTGTTTTCACTTGGCACCTTCCGACTACAGGGAGGCGCTGTGTTCAATTGGTGCCTTCCGACTGCAGGGAGGCGCCTATGTTCAATTGGCACCTTTCGACTGTAGGGAGGCACCTATGTTCTCTCCATTGACTTTCGATGAAATAAAGTGCCAGGTCCATCGAAAGGACCTCGACTATTCCAAATCTAACTAAATCAACTGCAATTCCACAAAACATACTAAAAGCACACAAATTAGATAACACGCATAATTATATCAAATATCTATATAATCATTTATAAAACACGCAATCCTTATTATACAGTCGCATATTGATCCAAGAAGTATGTACAAAATATGAACATTTCTGGTGCTCATCATCATTTTTGGATGAAATTGGGAATATATGTGCAAGTATTTGTGAAGTAAAAGTTTGCATTGGTTTAGATTGGTTTTACGAGCACGTAAGAGGGTTAACCATCAAGTTGTAGACTAGAACTATCTTGTGAATGCAATAAATGTTAGACATGTGAAAGTGACAAACTTAATGAATGTGAAAGAACATATTGAGTATTTGTAATGCATATCATTCTTCATATGTTCATGAAGATAAAATAATTCTAGGTAGAATATGCCTAAATTACATTAGCCAAATAAATCACTTTTTGGAAATATATAAGCATTGTTTGGTGAACATATTTGAGCAATGTTAAGATCAGATTTGAGCAGGTTCTATGAGAAAATTTGAGTATATATTTGAGCTGGTTTTGGTGAGAAAATTTGAGCAAGCCTTACGTATATGCTTTGATCGTATTAGAGTAGGTTTTGGTGAGAATATTTAAGCAAGCCTTATGTGTAGGATTGGAGTAGATTTAAGTAGGTTTTGGTGAGCAGATTTGAGCAGGCCTTTTGTGTGGGCTTGGAGTATATTTGAGTAGGTTTTTGTGAGAAAATTTGAGAAAGCCTTGTGTGTAGGCTTGGAGCATATTTGAGCAGAGTTGAAAGTAGCTCTTGGAACAGATCAAAGCAAAGGATATTAGTGTCTCCTATGGATAGAGGTCCATGAACCAAAGCAAAGGGGATTGGTGTATCATGTGTATAGAGGTCCATAAACTAGAGCAAAGGGGATTGGTGTCTCCTACGGATATAGGTCCAAGAACTAGAGCAAATTGGATTAGTGTATGCTATGGATAGAGGTCCATGAACTAGATAAAAAGGGATTGGTGTCTCCTATATAGAGGTCCATGAATCAGAGTAAATGGGATTAGTTTCTCTTGTGTATACACGTCCACAAACCAGAGAAAAGGGGATTGATGTCTCCTATGGATACAGGTCCATGAACCAGAGTAAAGGGAATTAGTATCTCATGTGGATAGAGTTCCATGAACTAGAGAAAAGAGGATTGGTGTCTCCTATAGATAGAGGTCCACAAACTAGACAAAAGGGGATTGGTGTCTCCTGTGGATAGAGGTCCACGAACTAGAGCAAAGGGGATTAGTGTCTCCTATGGATAAAGGTCCATGAACTAGAGTAAATGGGATTGGTATCTCCTGTTGATGGAGGTCCACAAACATGAGCATAAGGGATTGGTGTCTCCTTTAGGTTGGTACCCATAAACATTTTAATAGGAAATTGGTTCCCAAGAGATTTGTTGAGAAAATTTGCAAGAAATATTTTCTCTGTGGGTGTAGCCCACATTGGGTGAACCACATTAAATATGTGTCCATTATGTGTGTGATGATCTATGCATTGTTTAATTATTGCAATTTATAATATTGGATAATACTACTTTGGAAATAAAAGTAAATTTTTTTATCTTATACTATTGACCCCCTCTCAGTATAAGCTTGTGTTTTTCAAGTATGTTGAAGGGAATGATTGCATAGTGTGAATACAAGACCACCCTAGGAGGATATTATAAGTTTATTCACAATGAAACATATAGAACAAAGTGTTCAAAATGTGATGCCCCACTTTAATTGGTAAGGTTATGGACCCTATAGCTTCTTGTTCTTCATTATCATTAAATTTTATGATAATGTCATATTTTTTATCATTTCTATCAAGTCTTATCCTTTGAAAAATTAATGTTGCATACATTTATGGCTAAGCCACCATTGATTAACACCCTTTTATATATTAATCACTAATTTAGCAAGTAATGTATAGAGGCAACTCACCTAACATCAAAGGTGGAGGAATATCATCCTTAAAGAAGGATATTATGGCATGGTTTATTGCTAATGAGACTACTATGTTAGCCATGTTTGTGGGGCTAACATATTTATGGATGATGTGCTCACTTAGAGGCTTGAATAATCTCTCTCTATAGCTTGGTAATGTTTTTAGGAGGTCTAATATAGAGATATTGGTAAGATTTTTATCCAATTGTTTTTGGAGGTTGGAAGCCATTTTACCTTTATCTTGTGGATTTAAGACTAAAGGTGGACCTTTAGGGGTTAATGTGCACCTAGGACTTAAAATTAGAGGGGGTTTAGAGGGTTTTGCAGGTTGAGCCTTTTCCTTAGTCTAGTGTGGGAATGTTCTTATAAGACATAATATTAGATATATTTTGCTCGTGTTTGGGTAGGGGATATTGGAATATCCTTAACTCCTGATGGGAGGAAGTTACATGTTCAAAACCTCCTACTACAAGGCAACATTTATCGATAAGGTCTTGTACAATATTTTTAAGTGTTATACATTTATTAGTGTGGTGTCCATTCATACAATGGTAACCACATTATTGGTGTACCTTAAACCAATGCAAATTTTCTCTTTCTAGAATATGTTGCCTAATAGGAGGTAACTCTATCATTTTTTATTCCAATAGTTGTGGCAATGATAGTAAATATTTATTTAATCTACTGAAATATATTAAAGGTTTATCTTGAGCTTTAGGATAAGTTTTTGAAGGGCAAACATGACCTATTTTTACATTATTTATGGGGTAGGAGTCATCAATCCCATCACCCATTAAAAGCTTATTTTTCTATCATGATTTATGGTTTGAAGAAGAAGGTGGTTTTTCATCTTCCTTCTTAATTTGTATTTACCACCTACATTGGAGGGTGGATTCTATCTATTTAGTGAGATAAATTGTGTCATCAAAAGATACAAAATATTTCATTTCTATGGGATACGATAAGTTTTATTCAAGGTTGCATACAAAAATATGTAAGAGTTCTTTAAGTGGTAGGAAAAATGGAAATTTCCTAACCAATGACCTCCACTAGGGTATAAATGCATTAATATATCATTATTTGCTTGTTTCAATTGATAAAAGTCATCAAATATATAGTTATTTATAATGGAAGCAACAAAATGTCATATAAATATTTTTTTGAACTCAAAAAAACCTTTTAATTGAATGGTTAGGTGGCTGGTAGAACAATGGAAAGCCTCTCAACCAAGACTAGAAGGAGAAATTTTCATTAACATCTCATCATGTATGATGTTGTGGCATGTGGTTATAAAACATTGAAGGTGTTCTATTAGATCACCTTCTCCCATTTACATATGGAACTTTGGTAACACTACACATGGGGGATAGGGTTTTTTTATTAAGGTGGTATCTATGGGTTCATTATAAAAATATTTATAAGCATACTTTTTAGTTGTTCCTCCATAGAGAGAGGCTATTTGTTGTTTAAACTCTATATTTTTCTTAGCAAGTTGTTCTAGTTTAGCATTAAAATATTGAAATAATGGATATAAAATTTGTGGTATCATGAATTGAGGTTGTGTTTTAATTTGAGGATAGTATTGTGATTTGGGATGAGTTGATCCAAAGGGATCAATTACATTATTGGCTATAGGATTATTAGGAATACATTTTTTTGATTATGGGATATTGTGGTGGTAAGTTAATGAAAGGATTGGATGTCATAAGGTTAGAATTATGGGACATATTAGCAAATATGTCTACATTTTGACTATGTGGAATACTTGTGGGTTTGGATATAGGATGATTTAGCCTAAAAGGTTCCAAGTTTAGAGAAAAGGATCCCTAATTCTAGGAATATGAGGGGATGCTAATGGGTACCCCTATTGTTTTTGTGACAATGGGGTGATTAGACTCCATTCTATTATTGGATTTTAAGTCTAACTATCACAAAATACCATGTGTCCCAAAGTAAATAAGCCAACAATATTATAAGTCAAAAAATACTCAAGAGTATAATTATAGATGAGCAATCAAATATATATCTAGGCTAATATAATAATGAAATAAAATTAACATATAATATATAGTATGAATATAAATGACCAAAATCATTCATGTACATGCATGAAGAATACTTCCAATATGAAAATTGCTCAAAATTTATTTCAAGCTTTATTATTATTGTGTGCTATGTGGTGATCTCTATAGATCATTTTCCATTTTCAACAAGTTGTCACATTGTATGGAGCTTTGTATCCATAATATAGCCATAGTAATGTGAATCTTCGATACTTGTTTATTGCTCTCCTCACATATCTAGTAGATGTAATCTTTTATATTTTTGAGCTTTGGATTCTCATCTTGCCACTTGTATACTAGACTCTTCACTCTCTTATTACATGCATGCTTGACTCTATGATACTTGCACAGTTCTACATGAATATTACTCTCCTACATGCAATCCTAATACAGGAAACTTGTGTACATCCTCACTTTACATATTTTTGTACTTACATACATGACACTTATACACATTCTCTCAATATAAACTTGAAATCTTACTTACATGATATTTGTGCATATCCTACACATTGCACTATTACATGACACTTGTGCATATCTTGAACATTGAAAATTACATAAAATGGAAATATAAATCACTCATCCAAACTATAAACACAAACTCTATTCTATTGCATATTTACATGTGTACCATGAAGGCACCATGGGGGTACATTTACATGAACCAAATAATGTAATATTATTCAACAACCCCTTGTATTACATTATTTGGTTATTGAAGACTTTGGCCTTCAGTCTTCATATTTTGTCTTAAATATTCATGAGATCTTGCATTGTTCATGAACCTCTATTTGAGATTCAACTTCGGCTTCTCCTTCATATTCATTGTTTTTTTTTGCTAGTCTTTGCATATCTATTATCTTGTTCACAAACTACTTGAACATCTCATTTGGCTTCTAGTTCATGTACCTCTTTCCTATAGTCTTGATATTTTCCTATAACTTCTGAACATTCACTTAGAGCATCATAATAATTTCCTAAATTGGATGAACTTGGAATGTTAATATCGCATGAAGAATGAAATATTATTTTTAGATATGATTCACTTGATTTAGTTGTGTTAATCTCTTATTTCCTTACTAGAGCTTCAATCAATTATTTTCTCTTTTGATTTTCATCTTTATGGTGTTCAAGTAAAAGCAATTCCATGTACATTATACTAATTATATCAATAGGTATCATAATATCATCCTTTAAATTATCAATTGATTCAACAAGTTTTGAATGTAAATAATATTTAAATGTCTCAAAAATTTCATTCATTGCTTCTCTATAGATAAATTGTATTGCCATATCTAGTTTACCCTTAGATTTTTTAATCAATTTACCAATGCTAGATTTAATAACTTCTAGTTTTTTCTTTCTGATTATGGATTTCATATTTTCTTCCATAATAATCAAAGTTTGCAATTCAATTATTAAATTTCTTTGAATAAGTAAACATTATATCTCCCATGTTAAAAAATACTCACATAATATATTTACAATTAAAAAATAAATCTAATCCTTTGATGTAAAAATCCTTTTAATTCCTTACTAGATTAAATTTGCAAAATTTCAATTTTCAAAGTTTTCTTCTAAACTTCAAATTTTCAAACAATATCAAATAACTTCAAATATTAAATAAAACTTCTTCAAAAAAAAAAAAAAACTTCAAAAAAAAATTTAAATCTTCAAACCTTTTAACTCAACTTTTTAAATCTTCTTAAAAACTCCAAATCTCAAATGACTTAAGTCTTCTAATCTTAAAATCTTAAAAACTAATTTTAAATTTAAAAAACACTTAAATCCTAGTAGAAATCCCTTTCACTCCAAACCTTAAATAATTTTAAATCTTTTTAAAAATAAACCTTTTGAAATAAATTAACTTCATAAAACTATTAGGGTAGAAAACATTATAACTCCCTACTTAAAAAAACTTAATAAAATTTAAAATTTAAATTACTTGATTTCCCTCTAAGAAATAAAGTTATGAAATGTAATTTTAACAAACCTTTCTTTTGAAATGTTTTGAAATAAAAAGTAATATTTCTTATTAGTAACATATGGCCATTACCTATGTTTACTCCATATTCTATGCTTAATATTGAATGTAATGCTTATACTCGCTCAGGCATTTAAATTTCCCAAATATGGTTCTTAATATTTCATTATTCTTAGCATATGGCTTAATGGCATCCTAGGGTTATGTCTGGTGGATATGATGCTAAAATATTTATCAGTCTCCTTCATTTAATATCACTCGTAGTTCATATTTTATCTCCTTTGTTGAATATAACACTTGGTGCATTCACAATCTCCTTTTTTAGATAGCACACTTAGTGCATTCATGATCTCCTTCTTTGTAAAACATACTTAGTGCATTCACAATATCCCTTGTTGCATAATACACTTAGTGTATACATGATCTCCCTTCTTGTATAGCATACTTAGTGCATTCACAATCTCCTCTGCACAACATACTAAGTTCATTCATGATCTCCCTCTCTAGATGATATGCTCATATGTTAAACAAGTGCTCTAGTCTCTATTTCTATAAGGCTCAATATCTATTAGCAAATGACACATGCTATTTCTCTGTCAGTTCTAGATAGCTTTTGATCCACTCTAGATAATTTCCTTGCTTTAATTTGGGATGGTGTTCTTCTATTAGTGCTTTTCTCCACTCTAGACAACACTCTTCTGTTAGTGCATTACTCCACTCTAGACAATACTCTATTCTTTTGATTACAATGTTAGTATTCGCTGGACAATGTTCTTCTATTACAACATTACTCCTCCTTGAAAAAAATTATATTATTTTATAGTATTTCTCCTTCTTGGATAACATTCTTCTATTACAACATTGCTCTTTTATGGCACACTACTTAGGTTCCTAGTTAGCCACTTTATCTCCCTAATAATGGTACTTAGATTGCTATTTAATTTTTTGTATTTTTGTATACAGAACACTTGAATAATGGCCACTCAAATATATTGGTTGTTTAGATGCTAGCCACTCAAATTCTATGGTGGATTATATATCCACTAAATATGTATTGATGCTTCTTTAGATTGCACTCTAGTGGCACTATTCTTTGTTGTAGAATAAAACACCTTTCAAAAATATTCTTGAAAAAGTAATTCAAGGCCAAGATTGAAATTGCTACAGTCAACTTGATGCTTCTAGTTTTTTAAACAACCAAAAATTCAACTTCAATATGCCTATATATATATCTTTATCTCTAAAGTCTTCTTCTTTATACTTCTCAGTACTAATATCTTACTTATCCTTAGGAATATTATACTACTTCGCTATCCCTATAAGCTTTGATGCTTATCAATCTCAAGAAGCATTGATGCTTCTTAATCTTCTGAAGTCTATCTTCAATATATTATATGACACCTATCTTTGGAGAATAATATGATTCTCCTCTTTTCTAAATAATCCAATATCAATATCAAGATGACTATGAATATTCCTACACATCCAACTTTATCGTGATTTGGCTCTCTCAATATTCAATAGTGATTATTATTGTTCCTAGAGAATCCAAAATATTATCATGGTGACTTTGAATATCCCTAAATATTCAATTTTATTTTGAGTTGAACATTAATAAATTTTATCTTAGTCCCAGAATTCACTAGTTTTCCTTGAACCAAGCAAAAATACCCTAGAATTCAAGTCATGATGACTTATCCTTGTCCCCTAAATATCTACTTAGTCAAACATTTAAAATAGAGTCCAAGTCTTCATTGCTTTCAAAGTGGATAGACTCCAATATACTAGTGGCTAATATGAAAATATAACTCTATCAAGAATGATATAGTTAAGCGGTACCTCTGATACCACTATTTGCTTTTAAGTCTAACTATCTCAAAATATCATAGGTTCTAATGTAAATAATCCAACAATACTATAGGTAGAAATATCAATAATAAAGAGTAAAATTAATATGAGCAATCAAATATATATCGAGGCTCATATAATAACGAAATAGCATTCACATATAATATCAAATATGAATGCAAATGGCCAAAAAAATTCATGTGGATGCATGAAGAATAATTATAATATGAAAATTACTCAAAGTTTGTATACAAGCTTTATTATCAATGCTTGCTATGTGGTGATATCTATAGATCATATTCCATTTTCAACAAGTTGTCACATTGTATGGAGCTTTGTATCCATAATATAGCCATAGTAATGTGAATCTTCAATACTTGTTTATTGCTCTCCTCACATATCTAGTAGATGTAATATTTTATATTTTTGAGCTTTGGATTCTCATCTTGCCACCTGTATACTAGACTCTTCACTCTCTTCTTACATGCATACTTGACTCTATGACACTTGCACACTTCTACATGAATATTACTCTCCTACATGCACTCCTAATACAAGACACTTGTGCACATCCTCACTTTACATTATTGCACACTTAATACATGACACTTGTGCATATTTTGTACATTTGCACTCTTACATGACTCGTGTGCATATTCTATACATTGACACTTTCATAAAAGGGAAATATAAATCAATCATCTAAACTATAGACACAACTCCTAGTCTATTACATATTTATATTTTTACCATGAAGGTAGTATTGGGGTACATTTGCATGTACCAAATAATGTATTATACTTCAACATTTATTAAGTTGATTTGGATTAATATCTATATCAATGGACCCATGTGAAGGATCTCTTTGAATGTTTACAACATTACTAACTTTCCAAAGTTTAAAAAAAATAATAGGATGGAAGAAATTCCATAGAGCAGTAATATAGGTAGGTCAACAATTATTATCTCCCAAAAATATCATCTGCCATCTGAAAAATTTAGGATGAAAGGGCTTGAACAATGAGTGAATCCAAGACCATGCAGACTAAACACGAGGATAGAACCAAAATAGATTTTTGAAAGTCTCAAAATGACCACAAGATGGACACTTAGGATTAGGAAGACCAACCCTGCTAAGTCTCTCTCCCATAGAAATCCCTTGATAAATAAGATACTAGAGAAAAAAGGTAATCTTGGATTCAACTTTAGACTGCCAGATATGGTTCAAACGAGCAATCCAAGTACATGAGGTAGAATGAGTCTACCATAACTCATTAATATTACCAACACTAGGGGATATAGGACTAAGTAGCTGATAAATAAAGGAAGAAGAGTAGTTATTGAAAGGAGTATCCACATTCCAGCGCCAATCCCTCCACCAGGCACTTGGGGGTTGAAGGCCAAGCTTATGAAGCATGACATCAAGTATGAGCTCTTGAATCTTAAGAATAGAAGGAAGATTTGAATTTTGAAGATTAAATTTTTATTTGAGATTATGCCAAGGAATCCAGTATCAAGAGTGAACTAAATTATTAATATAGTAGATGCCCTTTCAAAACAACCTCAAAGATTTAATCCCTAGTGTATCAAAAAGAACTGAAGAGTTAGACAGAATAGGAGACCACCATATATTCTGATAATTGAATGAAATACCATTATGAAAACTATCACCAATCCAATGAAGATGAGGTTTCACCACCTCAAAAACTCGCCAAGTACTTTTAACAATAAATGAACCCTTATTTTATTTTAGTCATTATAGTTTAAATAAAATGCATAAAACAATGCTTTATCTTGATTTATTTTATTTTATTCGATTACATTTATTTTTAATTTTGGGTTTTCTAAATGTATATTTATAAATTTTCTATCTATTACTTTTCTTCATTTAGAATTAAACATATAAGGTTTTTGATATACTTTTAAAATACATAGTTTCCATTGAACAAAGTACAATCTTAATGGTTATTCATTCTATGTGGCTTTATAGTTTCTAAGATTTTGTTTTATTTTCTATTTATATTTGTTCGAGTCAAATTCATATATGGCTAGATTAACTACATATATTTGGCATTTTTCTTCTTTAAGTTATAAATATTAAAAATAAAAAGAAATGTATTTAAAAAAAAATCCATCCAATGCATGTAAAATTTAGTTTTAATTATCCATTTATTTGTTGAACATTTAGAATTTTACAATATTAGATTCAATACATCTCTTTCAAATATTACAAATATAATTAAAATATAATTGAAAAGTAGTAATTTAATTGGTATTTTTTTATAAGTTAAAATTTTATTAAAAGTGGTTTTTGAAAGGGGCCCCAAAACATTTTTACAACAGGTCAATAGACCAAACAAAAGGCCAAAGGTATTCCAAAGGATACATCAAAGGAAAAGTATAGTAAAAACATGCACAAAGTAGAAAAAGAAAAAATCCTGCCCAAGCGAGAAAAGTAAACCAGGAAAATTTTAAAAACTCCCGCCCAAAGTAGGAAAAATGAAAATCCCACCCATCAGGAAATTTGAAAATATTGCCCAACAAGAAATTTGAAAATTCCCACCTATGCAGGAAGAATACAATTTTTAAAAATCCTATTAATAGGAAAAACCAAAAATCGATATCTTGCCAAGGAAAAACTAAAAAACAAAACTACCAAACAAGAAAACCATCCAAAATAGTTGGATGGAGCAGAGGAAATGCCATGAAGGATCATCCTGCCAAGGGAATGTCGAGATACATACCGAGAAAGAAAACCACCTTGAAAAACTAAATGGATCAAAGGAATTGCCATGAAGGATCATCCCACTAAGGGAAGGCCGAGATACATGATAGGATGCAAGAAAACATGACCAAAATAGCATCTCACATCGGGCCTAGAAAATGGAGCAGTAAATTTGAGGATTTACAGAGGCCACTAAATTCCCTTGCATATGAGGTTGAGCTACATGAAAACCAGAGGAAGCTAAGGAACCAGAGGTAGAATCGCAAGCTACAGGAAAGGGGAAAGAAGGTCCCAAGGAACCCAAATTGAAGGATCCACAGGGTTAACAGGCTACAGACAACAAATACAAATCCATCCCAAGACCAAAATATGCAACAGATAACCCTAGAAAACCTCCAACTCCATCACTGAATGACTTATGGGAATAAAAAATGAAGACGAGTGGGATCTTAGCAACAAGAAAAGTAGAGGCCTCACCCAAGCCAAGAAAGATACATTGAGAACCCACCAAGTAGACCAAACCAGGAACCCAAAGAGCAGATCCATAGAAAAGAAGCATGAGGTCCCTCCAAGACCAAAAATATGTTGTCAAAACCTGCTCAAGAAACACCAAGATGGATTCAAACCCCTCTCCCAAAGCCATGATGCACCACATCCAAAAAACCACTAAAAATCATCTCCACATAGAAACCTGTGACAAATATGGGATAAAACTGATAACACTAGGGAAAAAGGATCCTTGAAGTAACACTAAAAACCCAGGGAAGGTCCCAGTGACATCCTAGAATAGAGGCACACAAAGGAAACCCTTACTCAGGCTGGGAAGGAGCAGATAAAAGGAAAGGTGACCTCCCACCCAAGGAGATCGTCTACAACACTAGCCAACCAAGAAGGAAGGGCCAAGGAAGTGCCTAGGAACTAGGACAAAACTAGGGGAGGGGGAAGCATAGAAGTAGATCGGGACATCCCGTGGGATGTCCCTTGCAGTTCCCCCCAATTTAATTGATTTTTCAAAAATATATCATTTTTATGTTAACATATTATTTAGGAAATATGTTATTATTAAAAAAAACATTTTATATTATAAACTTTTATATAATTAACAATTCTTTAATTTGTACAAGTTTTCAGTATACGTTACTCATATAGAAAATATATGTAATTTATTATTATTTTTTAATAACTTCTAAATATTTATTGATTAATGATGTTTTGAATATTTATTTTTTAAAAGATGAGATTTAAAATATTATATATCATTTTATTTATTTGATTTTTTTTTTTTTTGATGAGGAACCTTTTAAATACAACATATCCGCAACATGTGAGGGGAGATATTTGAACCTGGGCCTCTCAATAACTAGAGAGTTTTAACTACCCACTTGCTCTCCAACTCCTCTACATGAGCAGATTTATTTGATTTTTATATAATGATGATTATGCTTTGCAATTATATTAAAAATTTAAATTAGGTAAGGAAAATAAAAAGGTGAGATGATAGACCTTTTATAGGATTAATATTAATCTTAACTATTTTAAATATTATTTTAATTGAGGTTTTTAATGCTTAATAAAAAATTTGAAAAAAAATAAAATAAGAGAAATAACATTGTCCATTTTATAGGTTTGAGGTGTAGACCAATTGGTTCGACCAAACCTCATAATAGGGGCGAAGGTCCAAGGTTCAAATCTTGGACCTTGTCGAACTGAACACTTGTCTCTTTCTTGGTGCTTTCAGTGGTGTAAATGGTTTAAAATGATTGTGGTATGGTGGTTATAGGGGCAGACTACATGAAGATCTATGTGGCAGATTTCGGGATAGTAACATAGAATACTGTTGCAACCATAAAAATTTAGACATCCTACCTAGATTCATGGCGGCTACCGATTCCACCATGTAAATTAAAAAAAAAACATTGTCCATTTTATATTCACAAGGTTTAAAGTATTGTTGGTAAGAAATGAAAATTTAAGTTAAAATTTCATAGTTGAACATTTTATAAAATCAAAGAAATAATTAAGGATGATGGTAGGTTAACCAAATATGAAATATACAGTATTTTTTTTTAAACTTACTCTCTAAGAAATAAGGGTCATTTCAAAAGAAAATAATGAAAATATCTTAAGAACCTTCTTACAGGTAGAAGTGAATAATGTAGTGTTTGGGATGCCAAAGGATAAGGTTTTAGGGCTAGATGGATTTCCAATTGTTTTTTTTTAAGCATTCTGGTATATAATTAGAGAAGAAGTTAGTGCTGCTATACGGGAATTTTAGTTTATAGGCATTTTTCTAAGAGACGTTAACTCTACATTTTTGGTCTTCACTTCTAAAAAATAGGGGGCAAACAATTTCAAGAATATTTAGCTGATCAATATATATAATACTATTTATAAAATTATAACCAAACTAATGATCAATAGATTTGAGGAACACCTAACTATAGTGACCTCTCAACAACAAGGAAGGTTTGTGAAGGGAAGGCAAATTTTGGATGGAGTAATTTCTATTCACGAAGTTATTCACTGCATGGAGAAAAGTGGAAATCTTGGGATGATCCTTAAATTGGATATGAATAAAGTGTATGATAGGGTTTCATGGTCCTTCCTCAACAAAATTTTGGAAAAAATTGGTTTTCATGATCTTTGGAGATAATGGATTATGACTTGTATTTCTTTTTCCATGTTTTTCATAATAATTGGGTATTTCTATATGGATTTATATTTTCATGGTGATGCATTAATTGCTTGAAAATTAACTCTATGGGATATTTTTAGGTCTTGCATAATAGACCCTAATACTGTAATTAGAAGGATCATGGCATAAAGGTTGAAGCCTCTTTTGCATAAGATTATTTCCCCTGAAAAAGGGGGTTATGTGGAAGGGTGTCAAATAGTAGATGAGATAGTTCTTGCTTAGGAAGCCATCCATTCCATGGATATGCAAAAATCTCCTTCCATGTTCATTCAGTTAGACTTATCCAAAGTTTATGACAAAGTGGATTAGAACTTCCTTATCAAAGTTTTGAGGCAATTTTATTTCTCTAAGGATTGGATGGATTGGATTATGGGATGCATCTCTTCAATTTCCTATTTAGTTCTTATCAATGGTATACCTTCTCAGTTATTCCCATCTTCTAGAGGTATTATGCAAGGTGACTCGCTATCCCCTTATTTATTCATCATTCTTACCGAATGCTTGGGTAGGACTATAACCGAAAAGAGGGAAAACAAAACCCTTGAGGGAGTTACCATTGCTCATGGAGCTAGACCTATCTCTCATATTCAATTTTTTGATGACTTTACTCTTTTAGGTAAAGCTACAGTTAAGGAAGCTTCTAAAATTAAGCAAATCATTAGCTACTTTTCTAAGGCTATTGGGTAGTTTATCAATGAAGACAAATATAAAGTTATTTTCTTTCACGGATCTGCCAGACAGGAATCCATGGTCTTAGATAAATTAAGATATAATAAGACCTCCCTTCCGATCACTTATTTAGGTATTCCCATAAATATTCAAAGGTAGAAAAAAATATTGGAATTGGTTGTTGGACAAAGTCAAGAAGAAAATTTGAAAGTGGACCAATAGGTGGCTTTCTTCTGGGGGTAGAATCACCTTAGTAAAATCAGTCCTTCAAGCTACTCCTATTTATGTTTCTTCTGTGTTGAATATCCCAAAGGCTATTCTTCTAGAAATAGGTCAAATCAATCATCGATTCCTTTGGAGTGGTACTAAGAAGAAAAGAAAATGGGACTTGGTGAAATGGGACACTTTATGTCTTCCTAAGAATGAAGAGAGGTTAGAATTCTGGTCTTCTATTAATAACAACAAATATTTAGCTGCTAAATTATATTGGAGGATGTTGCATAACCTTAATGGTCTTTGGACCAATAATATCCATTCTAAATATGCTGATAACAAAAGTCCTGAAGACCTTG
This sequence comes from Wollemia nobilis, assembly GCA_028583015.1. Taxonomy (NCBI): domain Eukaryota; kingdom Viridiplantae; phylum Streptophyta; class Pinopsida; order Araucariales; family Araucariaceae; genus Wollemia; species Wollemia nobilis. The sequence continues at coordinate 2,016,413 of JAQPPZ010016564.1, forward strand.
TTCGCTATCAAATTCCTACCAAAGGTTCTCCCATTTTAGTAGTTATTAATACTGGTGAGGATTTGATAAAAAAATTATTTTGGATCATTCAAAATGGTCAACAGGTAAATTTTTTGATAGATTCTTGGGATGGTCACAAGCCTTTGATAACTCAATTTCTCGATTGGAGACCTTGGATGGAGGATCTTCATCAAGCTAACTGGATAAAGGTGGCTAATTACAGTCGGTACCATACTGGTAATTCAAATGTTGGTAGATATTGGATCCCTATTGAGGACTGGCCTATTCAAATCCCATAAATGCAAAGACAAGATATCCAAGACATCCTTCATATGAGGGTCCCATGAAAAATATTGTTTTGGATGAAACAACACTACTAAGGGTGAGTATTCAATTGCTCAAGGTTATTTGACCTTCTGCCATAATAATACCAACCAATATTCTGACTTATTTTCTTAGTTGTGGGCTCAAAATATTTGTCCTAAGGTGAGGTTATTTACTTGGCTTTTATTGTATCGTAGGATGATTACTAGTGAGAAACTTATGAAGCGTGGTTTTCATTGCCCTTTTAAATGTGAAATGTGTGAATAGAATGTAGAAACTCTCAACCATATTTTTATTGAGTGTAATTTAGCCTTTGAGCTATGGAGGAGAATGGCCACTTTAATTGGCTTACAGTGGTCCAATTTTGTTACTTTTGAACAGATTTGGAGGGATTGGCCTAATCAAGAGGGTGTTTATCATTTTATTAGGTAGTTAGTTTGGATGGGTTCTACCATTCTTCTTTAGAATATCTGGAATGAAAGGAACAACTGAATATTTAATCAAGATAGGAAGGATATTCACTATATTTGGCAAAATACTATAGCCAACTTAGTTAAATCAGTCCATCAACTCCTTAATCACCCCCAAAACTCCCACAAAATATGGGATCAAGTGATGCAAATATTGAAGATTAAATCTTATAAGGGCAACCAACTTAAAGGGAATGTGAGTATTTGTAAGATGGATAGGACAAGAAATTGATAACCTCCTCCTAAGGATTTTGGAAAATTCAATACTAATGGAGCCTCTAGAGGGAATCCTGGAAAATCTAGCGCAGGAGGAATTGGTAGACTTTCAGATGGCTCCCTGGTTTTTACTTTTGCTAATAATTTGGGTATTATTTCCAATAAACTTGTCGAGGGGTATAGTATCCTCAGAGGCCTTCAAGAGGCTACTAATGTTGGATGGTAAAAGGTGTTAGTTGAGTCTGAATATTAACTCATGATTAATATTTTGAAGACTCCTTCTAAGAATCATAATGTTTATTGGAGAATAAAAAGAATTATTGAGAAGATTCAATTAATCTAGATGGGATTTTTGAAAGTTGATTACAATCATGTGGTCAAAGATCAAAACAAGAGTGTTGATGCTTTAGCTAATTGGGCTTTGTACAAAGGTGATATTACTTGTTATGGCCACCCTCTTAGATGGTGGGCTTCATAAATACGGGAAGCTCTTCTTTCTATCAATTCTTTGGATGGCTGTAGTTCTGAAGGTACCTAGTTTCTTTTTGTTTTTTTTTTTTGCTTCTCTTTGGTTTGTTTAGGATATGTTAGTTTCCTGACACAATCTATTATTTATTTTGTTTCCTTTTTTTTTCTTGACTTAAAAGTCTTCTGGTCTAGAAAGGTCATTGTTATGTTCAATTTTTTTTTTAGTTTTTAAGGTGTGTGCATTTTTTGTTTTGTCTTGTTTTTTTGTTCTTTGTGTTGTTTTTTGTTGTTCTTGTGTTTTCGTTGTTTTATGTTTTTTTTGTGTTTTTTTCTATTGTTTTTGTGTTTTTGTTATTTTTGTTCTTGTGTTTCTTTATGTTTGTATTGATTCATGTTTTTATGTGTGAGTGTTTTCTATGTTTTTTGTTTTTATTTATTGTCTTTTGTTGCTTGTTTTTTTCTTTTAATTTTTTTTAGTTTTTTTAATTTTTTAGGTTTTGTTTGTTTTTATTTTTCATGTTTTTTGTTTGTTATATATTTGTATTGTTCTATTGTTTTTGTCATGTTTGTGTTTTGTTATGTTGTTCTTGTGTTTTTTCTATGTGGTTCGTGTTGTGGTTTTTTTTTATATTATTGTGTGTGTTTGGTTGTGCTTTTCTTTTTGAAACAATCAAGGAGTTTGTTTTTTATTTTATTTTATTATTTTTATTGTTATTTATTTATTTAAAATGTTTTTGTGTGTTTTTTTGCTCCTTGAGTATGCCAGGTTCGAGTCCTGGGTGATTTTGGCATAATGGATACCCTTGCCTCCTTGGGTCTTACCCGAAAGTGGTATCCCTTCTAGGATTTTTTCCACAAAAACAAAATATTATAATTAGAATAAGTTGGCCATGGTTTAGGAAGAATCATTGGATAGTTATTTATGTGGAATATCCTAGAAGTAGGTTTTATTTGTCAACTCTTTGAAGGGCAATTATTGTGCAATTGTGAAGATGGTTCACTTCAGGGAAATCACATGTTAATACAAGATACTATATCAATAGTAGAGGAGTATTAATGAATAGATAGTTTTTTGCATTAGGAACAAGATATTTCAATGAAAATCATGATGGCATGGATATATAAGTTTGATAGTTTAGTGTTCTTAGTGTTCAGTATTAAGCGAGACTATTGGGAAAGATTAGCTCATCATGGAGATGAGATTGATAGCCTACTCTTGACACACTTAGTACACCTACATAGATGGACTTATGTATGGTGTAGATATTGGCATGGTCCTTTTGATAGATTGAAAGGATTAAGCCAAATCATCAAAAGAAGAATGAGATTGATAGCTTAAACTTGCATCTTACCTGGAATACTTACATAGATCGATATATGTTTGTTGTAGGGATGGATTTAATTCATTCGAAGTAAAGTGAACCCACGAGGTGTCTAATCACTCAAATTAAGAATAGTAAAATCTTGAATAGACTCTATGCCTTGTGTAAAAGAAAAAAAATAACTCAGTTGAGATAGGATATATTGGGTTGTGAAATTTTGTATCAGAGCTAATGGTCGTAGGACTATAAGCTTCCTTTTGTAAAACCTAGGTATAAATGGATTAGGAGAATAAGAAATTTTGTAGGTAAATAATCATAAAAGGGTTTTACCTCACGGGGGTTAGGGTAGATGATAGTACCTAACTCTATTATTTTTCCTAGTTAACTAAGTATTTAGCTATTGGTAAGAGGAATAATTTAGAGAAGGAATTATGACCTAATCCTTATTTTATCTTGTGTGGTCAAGAACAATGCCATAAAAATTAGGAGAGGGAGTGTTGTACCATCAATGAGGTAGACATGATGGACTAATGCTAAGATAAGTAACCTAGAAGTCGGTATATGCAATCCTACTAATAATAGGGAGAACCTCACTACAACAGTTACACTATTTTAGGAATAGATGGAATAATAGAGATAACTATTCAAAACCATAGTGAATCAGGATTCACAAGCTGGGATATATGGGGTTAGATAGGTTAGTGAACCTCTTATAGAGGCACAATAAGCCAAAATTTTATTAGATATAGAAATGGGTATATATTTAAAGCATGTAAAATCCTCCAAGTTTAATGAAGAGGAAGGTGGTGATGAATTCAAAGCTTGGCTAAAGGAACATGAATTTTTTTGCAATATGATAAGAATTAATCCACTGAAACTCAAACATCCTATGCCACCTTACACTTATAGGTGAATAACACAAGCTTATATTGAGAGGGAGTGGTGAATAGTATAACATAGAACTTTTACTTTTCTTTCCAAAGTAGTAGCTTAAATTATTATCAATTGCAATAATGAAACAATGCATAAATCATCACACACACAAGAGACACAAATTTAACATGGTTCATCCAATGTGGGATACATCCATAGAGAAATATTTCTTATAAATTTCTTAAATAAATTTCATGGGCTCCATCCCCTATTACAATGTTCGTGGACCTCTATCCATAGGAGACCTCAATCCCCTCTACTCTGGTTCATGGACCTCTATCCATAGGAGACCTCAATCCTCTCTAATCTAGTTCATTCACATCTATCCACAGGAGACCTCAATTCCCTCTTTTGTAGTTCATGGACCTCTATCCATAGGAGACACCAACCCCCTTTGCTCTGGTTTATTCTAAAGCCTGCTCATAACTTTGCTTAAATATGCTTCAAACCTAATCTCAATTCTACTCATATTTTCTCACAAATCTACTCACAAACCTGCTCAAATATGCTCATAAAACTTCTTAAATATGCTCACAAAACTTGCTCAAGTCTACTCATTAACCTTCTCAATCCTGCTCACAAAACTTGCTCAATGTTGCTCACAAAACTTGGTCAAATCTGCTCACAAACTTGCTTAATTTTGCTCACAAAACAATGCTCATGTCTTTCCAAAACTTGCATATAAAAAATGCTCATATATTTCCCAAATATTACAAAAACACAATGCTCATAACTCTTCAATATGCTTTCCTCTACTATAGCAATTCAGATATATTCTACCTAGATTCTTTTTCTTCATGAACATATATAAATTGATATACATTACAAATACCCAATATGTTCTTTCAAAGCCATTAAGTCTGTCACTTTCATATGTATCACATTTATTCAAAGGTATATCTAATCTAGCACATGCTAAATGACTTTCTTACCTACTCCCAAAATAAATCATGAATGATGTACAAATTTTACTTCCAAATATGATCTATAACTCATGCACATTTACTCCCAATTTCAATCAAAACAATGCATAATTTTGCTCATAAATATGACCTATATTATTTTCACATTTATTCCTAACTTTAATAAACACCAATGCACAACTTTATTCTCAAAATTGATTTATAACTTTTATAAATTCATTCCCAATTTCAAGCAAAACCAATGCACAACTCTGCTCTCAAAACCGATCTATAACCTTTTCTTATTTACTTCAATTTCAATCAAATCAAATACACAAGTTGATATTAAAACCTTTGCACATTCAATCTCTTCTTTCAATAAAAACCAATGCATATCTAATCATTCCTTATACCTCCAACCATATGACAACAAAAAATTTTCCTCAACCAAAATCATCTTGTAAAAGGAATTAAATCACTATACCTCTAAATCTGCCTCAAAAATGATGATCTTTTATAAGTTTCCCAAACCTATATTGAAAAATAATTTTCCTTTCTTTTGTCACTTAAAAAATAGGTTAGCACATCTCTTTTTATTTTTAATATAATATCAAATCATCCACTCGAAAACCTTGATCAAAATATAAACAAAGAAGCTTTTAAACCAATAAATTCACTTCTTATTTTATCCTTTTATGATATGCAAAATACAAAATTAAATTTCAAAGTTACACCTTATAACTCCAACTTATAACATTAATAATACAATTTTATAACACTCAAAATTACACCTTATAACTCCTTTACACACTATACCAAATACAATATTTCAAACAATCCTAACACACCTTATAACACCTTCTTAATAACAATGCATAATATATTAAGCTTGCACCTTATGACTCCCTACTTAACAAAAATAAAATATTTTCTCTTACCTCAACTGCCACCATAATTTCCAAGAAAAACTACACCTGATGGGATTCGACCCTTAGACCTCACGCACAACACCTTATAGTGACCTAGCCAACTAGCTGGGCTGCACCACAACTTGAGAATAAAATAGAATCAAATGGCCTTTATCCTCTACACCTTCACAATTTCATCACAAACCAAAATGGCACCACAATATTTTGAACTCTACACACTCTGCTTCGCAGTGCCCTAACATAGGTCTAGACGTCCAGTTGGGATATCCCAACGAATGAAACCTGTTTAGAAACTCATTCAAAATTTCTACTCTGGATTTATGCCACGCAAACATACACATTCATCTTCTCTCATTCGTCAATGTTTCGCACTATAAGTATTTCAAATTCTGCATATGAATTGGAAATCATTGCTCGTATTTCAAATTTTCAATTTTTGCATTGCACAGTGGTGAATAATGAAAATTCTGCCTTCATATTTATATGCCTTCCTTTGCACCTTGGGAATTTCGCTCATGATTTTTCTTTTAATTTAATTTATACTCTCCAAAGACGTTGGCGCCAAAACTTATAAACCCATTATAATATTTTAAAAAATATATTATAATATTAATATTTTTAAAACCTTTGGCCTTTGTAATATTTAAACCTTTGTCCCAAGTAACTTTGATAAAATTTTAAACCTTTGCCTTCTCATGTAATGTTTAAACCTTTGTCCCAATAAACTTTTAAACTTTTATCCCAAGCAACTTTTTTCCTTCTTCATAATATTTAAATTTGATATTTAAATATTATAATACTTTTCTTAAAAATATTTTCCTTTCTTGAAGATATATCCTGCTTTGGATAATTGCTCAACCTTATAGACTTCTTGAAAGAATATTTTTGCCTTGAATACCATGCACCCTTTGACATCAATGACAACTCAATATTAACTCAATATTTCCAACAATATACCCCTTTGTTATTGATGAAAACCCTACAAAATAATATCTCTTACTACAATTAGATTCCAAATCTACTCCCCTTGACAAGCTACTCCCCCTCACTTAATCCTCTCCCTTTGACATCAATGACAAAGGGCTTCTTGGGGCTAAACATGATACACTTAGGACAGTCCCCTCACCACCTCCTTTTCTTGAGGTGATTAATTTTGGTATGGGAGTAAACCTACTCTCAAATTATAATGCTCTTCTTTTTTTTCAATTTTCTTTCTCCACACCTTTGTAGTCATACTTTTTTGAACATTTTGAGCATCCTTTTTCTTGCTTGTCTTTGGAAGTTTCGGAAACTTTGTTCTACACCATTTATATTTATGCCCAGAATTATTACAATTGAAGTACATGATGTTGTAGTCCTTGAAAGGTGCAAATGACTTGAAATTTCTCTTGTTGAAGCCATAATTATTCTTATCATGAACCCTACAATGTACAACTTTATGACCAATATTTTTGCAATTGTAACAAATGATATTGTAGTTCTTGAAAGATGCAAATAAATTGAATTTCCTCTTCATGAAGCCATAATCATTCTTGTCATGAAACCTACAATGTACAACTTTATGACCAAAATTATTACATGAGAAACAATAACCTTGGAAGAAATATTCATCTTGCCTTGATCTCATGGTTATTTCTTTGCTTTTCCTGTGATGGTCCTTGTTCCTTGATGGTGCATTGTTTTCTTCCTCTTTGATGCTTCCACTTCTCAACACATTAGCATAGGTCTTAGGATCTTCTGCAATTACCTTCTTTGATGCTTCTATTTATTTTGAGCTTGACTCCTCCTTTTGTTCCTTTTGATCTTATTCAAAACCAAGTCTAGTCTTCATAAATGGAGATCTTTGTACTTTGATAATATCATCCAAATATTTTGAGTTTTTCCTAAACTGATATATCTTATTATTAAATTTTTCAAGTCCCTTCTTTAGAATTTCAGCTTCATGTTCTAGTATTTCATACTCTAGCTCTCTTACCTTTAATTGCTCAACCATACCTTATTCAAGTTTTCTTACCTCTTCAACTTTAACTTTTAATTCAGTGAGATCTTGTAGAAGCTTTGCCTTTGTTTTCTCATCCTCTTGTACTTGAGCCTTCAATTTTAAGTTCTCCCTTTTCAACTCATCAAGTTCCTTTTCCATATCAACTGTGGCTTCCTCTTCATTTTTTGACTCTTTCTCTTCTTCTTGGTCTTCAATCACAAGAGTGTCTTCTTTCTCTTCTTCTTGGTTTTTGACAACAAGATCATCTTCATTCTCTTCTTCTTGGTCTTTGACAACAGGAGCATCTTCATTCTCTTCTATGGCTTGACCGTGCCTATTTTTCTTTTCATGATAAAATTTTCTTTCTTTATTTTTCTTGTATTCCTTTTCTTCTTCACTACTACTACTTTCATCTTGTGGATAATTAGCTGCATAGTGACCAAGGTTACCATAATTTAAAAAATTGTATTTTTTTAGATCCTTGTTATTTCTTCTCATAAATTCAGCTTCTTATTCACTGGTACTACTTCCGTCTTATGGATAATTAGCTGCATAGTGACCAATATTACCATAATTATAAAATTTATGTTTTATTGGATCCTTCTTATTTCTTCTCACAAAGTTAGCTTCTTCTTCACTACTTGATTCTTCACTTGATTCTGGTTATTTATTTTTTGCCTTATTTAAAGCTTTGAATTTTATCTCTCTTTTTTATTTTTTATCTTTTTCTGTCCTCATATCATAGGTTGTGATAATCCCATCAAACAATGAAGCTCTACTTGTTGAAAACCCTTCCTAATGAGCCATTTGTGTTCCTATAAGATCTTCCTTCAAGTTTTTATACTTTCATAAAGGAACCCACTCTGATACCAATTGAATAACACAAGCTTATACTGAGAGGGGGAGGTGAACAGTATAAGATAAAACTTTTACTTTTATTTCCAAAGCAATAACTTCAATTATTATCAATTGCAATAATGAAACAATGCACAAATAATCACACACATAAGAGCCACATGTTTAACATGGTTCATCCAACATGGGATACATCCATGGAGAATATTAATTATAAAATTTTCAAATAAAATTTTATGAGATCCAACCCCTATTACAATGTTCGTGGACCTCTATCCATAGGATACCTCAATCCCCTCTACTATGGTTCATGGACCTATATCCACAGGAGACCTCAATCCCCTTTGCTCTAGTTCATGGACCTCTATCCACAAGAGACCTCAATTACCTCTTCTATGGTTCATGTATGTCTATTCATAGGAGACACCAATCCCATTTGCTCTAGTTTGCTCCAAAGCTTGCTCACAACTCTCCTCAAATCTGCTCCAAATTTGTTCTCAATTTTTATTAGATTCACTCACAACCCTGATCAAATATTCTTACAAAATTGCTTAAATTTTCTCATAAAACTTGCTCAAATATGCTCACTAACCTGCTCAATCCTGCTCACAAAACTTGCTATATCCTACTCACAAAACCTGTTCAAATTTGCTCATATACTTGCTCAATTTTGCTCATAAAACAATGCTCATATATTTCCAAATATTGTATACAAACAATGCTCATATATTTTCCAATTCTTACAAAAAAAAATGCTCATAACTCTTCAATATGCTTTCCTCTACTATAGCAATTCAGACATATTCTACCCAGAATTATTTTTCTTCATGAACATATAGAAAATGATATGCATTATAAATACCCAATATGTTATTTCACATTCATTAAATATGTCTCTTTCACATGTCTCACATTTATTCAAATTAGCTCTAATATAGCACATGATAACTGACCTTCTTACCTACTCCGAAAATCAACCAAGAATGATGTACAAATTTTGCTTCCAAATCTAATCTATAACTCATGCACATTTACTCCCAATTTCAATCAAAACAATGCATAAGTTTGCTCACAAATATGCCCTATATTATTTACACATTTATTCCCAACTTTAATCAACACCAATGCATAACTTTGTTCTCAAAACTGATTTATAACTTTGATCAATTCATTCCAAATTTCAAGAAAAACCAATGCACAACTTTGCTCTCAAAATTGATCTATAACCTTTTCTTATTTACTTCAATTTCAATCAAATCATATGCACAAGTTGATCTTATAACCTTTGCACATTCACTCTCTTATTTCAATAAAAATCAATGCATATCTAATCATTCCTTATACCTCCAACCATATGATAAAAAAATATTTTCCTCAACCAAAATCACCTTGTAAAAGGAATTAAATCACCATACCTCTAAATCTGCCTAAAAAATGATGATCTTTTATAAGTTTCCCAAACCTATCTTGACAAATAATTTTTCTTTCTTTTGTCACTTCAAAAATAGGTTAGCACATCTCTTTTTCTTTCTTAATATAATATCAAATCATCCACTCAAAAACCCTTATCAAAATATAAACAATGAAGCTTTTAAACCAATAAAGTCACTTCTTATTTTATCCTTTTATGATATGCAAAATATAAAATTAAATTTTAAAGTTACACCTTATAACTCCAAATTATAACATTCATAATACAATTTTATAACACTCAAAATTACACCTTATAAATCCTTAATAAACAAAAATAACATCTTTATACACTATACCAAATACAATATTTCAAACAATCACACAACTTATAACACCTTCTTAATAACAATGTAGAATATATTAGCGTTGCACCTTATGACTCCCTACTTAACAAAAATAAAATATTTTCTCTTACCTCAACTTCCACGATGATTTCCAAGCAAAACCACACGCAACGATATTTGACCCTTTAACCTCATACACAACACCTTACCATGGCCTAGCCAATTGGCTAGGTTGCACCACAACTTGAGAATAAAATAGAATCAACTGGCCTTTATCCTCCACACCTTCACAATTTCTTCACAAACCAAAATGGCTAGACGTCTGGCTCTGATATCCCAATGGATGGAACATGTTTGGGAACTCACTATTCAAACTTTCTACCCTAGATTCAAGGTTATGCAAAGCGACTATTTATCTCCAAATTGGCTAAAGTTAGGATTTTTAAAAATTTTAATTGGCTAATATTTGGGACCCTTGACCAGGGCCCATTAGCCAGAAATTTCTGGATGCAATTTTTTTTTGGGTTGATTCACCCCAATTTTATAATAATTTGACCATTTTAAGTTTAAATTAACATTACCTCTAATAATAGTGAACCTTCTACATGCGTTTGGACATTATTCACCTGTATTTCAAAACTAATTCACCAAATTTTTATAAATACATTTTGGGGCTGACCCCTTATGCATAACCCTACCTGGATATATGCCACGCAAACATACACATTCCTATTATCTCATTCATCAATGTTTGGTACTGGAAGTATTTCAAATTTTACACACGAATTGGAAATCATTGCTCGTATTTCAAATTTTCAATTATTGCATTGCACAGTGGTGAATAATGAAAATTATGCCTTCATATTTATATGCCTTCCTTTGCATCTTTGGAATTCGGCTCATGATTTTTATTTTTATTTAATTTATGCTCTCCAAATATGGCACCAAAAATTATAAACCCATTATAATATTTTTAAAAATATTATAATATTAATATTTTTAAAACCTTTGGCCTTTGTAATATTTAAACCTTTGTCCCAAGCAACTTTTATAAACTTTAAACCTTTGCCCTTCTCCTGTAATGTTTAAACCTTTGTCCCAATCAAATTTTAAACTTTTATCCCAAGCAACTTTTGTCCTTCATAATATTTAAATTTGATATTTAAATATTATAATCCTTTTCTTAAAAATATTTTCCTTGCTTGGAGATATATCTTGCCTTGAATAATTGCTCAACCTTATAGACTTCTTGAAGAATATTTATGCCTTGAATACCATGCACCCTTTCACATCAATGACAACTCAATATTAACTCAATATTTCTAATAATAGGATGTTGTTCTATATTTGTGGGAAAATTTCAGTGGGAAATGAGGAATTGAGGCAACAATTGATCTAAATTTGGAGGACTTTATAATAGTATTTAAATAGAGGTTCCTCTCAAAGAATTTTTATGCCAAGAAGTTTGAATAATTCACCAATATTTTATAGGGAAATAAGACGGTCGAGTAATATTACCAAAAACTTATCAAGCTATTGAAATGTGCACTCGTATATATTGAGAATGTGAAAATCCATAAATTCATTTTAGGAGTAGATACCAAAATAGGGCATGAAGTGAATATGTGTGATCCTAATACCATTGAGAAGGCTTACGACTTGCCTAGGAAAGATGAGACTTATTTAAAACTCTACTTTGATTATGAAGGATATTTTGAGCAAGACAAATAGACACTCAAGAAAAGAAATAGTGTAGGTTTCATAAAAATAAGAGAGATAATAGATAAACAAAATTTTCCAAGGGCATGACAAAAGAAATAATAAAAAACAAGGAAAGTTTAAGAAGAAATTTTGAGGAAAGAATAATAACCGTAACAACAATAATGGAAAGCTACCACCACAAGTTCAACCTAACTCTCCTCTAGAAATAAAAGTAGAAGGACAAAAGTAGAAATCACATCCAAGATCTAAGGGTGGATGATTTGATTGTGGAGGTCCACATTATGCCAATCATTACTCTTTCAGATAAGGATTGAGTTTGAAAGGAAAAGAACCTACTTACAAAGAACCTACACACAATGAACCTACTCATAAGATCTACATAGTGATAGGGAGTCAAAATATGGAAGGGCAAATCACTCCTTTACTTATAAAAGGTAAGATATTTGGTAAAGATGTCAAAATTCTTATAGATAGTGGAGCTACATATAACTTTATTTCTATTAGTTTGACCAAGAATATATCAAAAAGACTAGGAATCGTAGTACATGGGTGGAAGATTGAGTATGGTTCAGGATAAACCTACTCTATGGATAAATGCTATCCTATGATTTAAATTACCTTACCTAGTGGTATGACTATTTGGTGTCTTTATGTAGCACTGCTACATAATTTTGATGTAGTCTTAGGAATGGATTGGTTAAAAGCACGTACGATTGTGATCAATTTCCAAGATAGATGAATTGAGTATTCTCAAGATGATAAAAAGATACAAAGTGTGTATAACTCTCAAGGGTCTTTTCAACCCCAGATCCTCTTAGAAATACAACTTAATAAATCCATTTAAAAGGGATGAATTGTTTATGTAAATTAAACTTAATGAAATTGAACATGAAAAGAGGGAAGACGTGTTTGGAAAATACCTAATACTCTAGGAATTTAGAGATGCATTTCCAAAATATTTGCCTAGACTCCCTTTGAAACATGAATTTGATTTTAATATTGAGTTGAAATCAAGGACAAATCCTATTCATAGGGCTCCATACAGGATTAATCCCATTGATATTCAAGAGTTGAAGGTATAGCTACAAGGTTTACTAGATAAGGGAGTGATCAAGTCGAGTGTGTCACCATGGGTACACTAGTGTTGTTTGTTAATAAAATTTATGGTTCCTTGTAATTGCGCATAGATTATAGGATGCTCAAAAAGGAAACTATTAAAATAAATATCCTCTACCTATAATTAAAGATATTTTTGATAAACTAAATGATCCTACCATCTTCTCAAAGATTGATCTAAAATATAAATATCATCAACTAAGAATCCATAAAGAGGATACCAATAAGACAACATTTAAAACTTGATATGGATACTATGAGTTTATAATTCTACCTTTTGGATAGATGAATGCTCTAGCAACATTCATAAACTTGATGAATAATATTTTCAGAAAGCATTTGGATCGATTCATCCTTATATTTTTGGGTGATATTTTGGTATATTTTCAAAAAAAGGTAGAGCATGATAAAAATCTTAGAATCATTCTAGAGTTACTAAGATTCAACTATACAGGAATCTATCTAAGTGCAATTTCTATGTTCCAAAAGTATAATACTTAGAACATATAATATCATATAAAGGGATAACAATGGATCCTAAGAATATAGAGGTTATACTGAATTGGTTGGTGCCCATAAATGTGATTGAAGTGCAGTGCTTCATGGTTTTGATTGGATATTATATGTACTATGTGAAATATTACTCCAAGATAGCCTCTATAATAACCAATGTCCAAAGAAAATGAAAGAAATTTAAGTGGATAGACAAGTATGAGGTAAATTTTGAGTTTCTCAAGCAAAAACTCACTATGACACCCATTTTAAATATTCCAGACCCTCAGGGTAATTTTTTAGTATGCACGATTGCATATTTGAAAGGTTTGGGTGGTGTTATCTTGTAGGATGGGGAAATTGTAGCTTATAGCTCAAGAAAGCTCAAAAGGCATGAGGTCAACTATGTTACTCATGAACTAGAATTAGAAACAGTTGTATACATTCTCGAAGTCTAGCAATACTATTTGGTGGGAAGATCCTTTGAACCAAGAACTAACCATTAGAGTTTGAAGTACATATTTACTCAACCTTTGCTTAATACTAGACAAATAATATGGATGGATTTCCTCATCGAGTATGATTTTGGGATTGAATACATTAAAGGAAAATAAAATAAGGTTGTTGATGCCCTAAGTAGGAGAAAAATAATTTCTACCTTGACCCACATCCATGTAGGCTTGATGGATCAAGTCAAAGAAATGCAATATAGGATGAGTATTGCAACCAAATTTAGGATAAAATGAAAAGGAAACCTAAAAGAAACAAATTTTTTGGCAACAAGGATGGTTTTCTATGCTTCAAGGATTGAGTAATCATTCCTAAGGTAGGTGATCTAAGGAAAATTATCATGAATGAAGCACATAGATCCCCTTAATTCAATCACCCAGGAGGAGCTAAGATGAGGAAAAATGTGAAGAAAAGTTTTTATTGGCCATGAATGAAGAGGGACATCACAAAATTTGTTACCTAGTGTCTTGAATACTAGAAATTTAAGGTGAAACATAGATACCCTACAAGTATGTTGTATCCACATGACATACCTATGCAAAAACGGTATATTATTTCAATGGATTTCATTGTGAGTTTACCTAAAATCGGGTTCCAACATGATGTAATATTTGTATTGGTTGATAGATTGACCAAGGTTGCACATTTTATACCATGAAATACTAAGGATGATGTCATGATCAGGTTTATGCATAGTGGCAAATATTTGCTATTTGGGTGAATATTAGGATTTTCAAAATTGGAAATTGATGAATATGAGGACCCTCGACGTCAGCCCATTCACCTAAAATTTTTAGGACCAATTTTTTATTAGGGTCAATTTGCCATAATATATATAAAAACATAGGTATATTTGTACTTGTTGGAAATCTCTTTTTAAGCCTGATCTAATGGTGGTGTTTTTATAAAGTTATAAGATGATTTAATAGGTCAAAAGTGGCTCCAAATATGACCTTACATTTTAGGTCTTCAAATACCCCAAATTTTGGTATGAAGATGCTTGATTTGATTTGCTTAGGATTATCCATGATTCACCTTGATTTTGATTAGGATTTGCCATTTTTTTACAATTACATTTTGAGTCTAACCCCTTATGCATAACCCTGGTCATGATTATGGCTAATAGGTTTACCAAAGAAATATTTAGGCTTCATGGTTTTCCTAAGGTGATTATTTTATATAGGAACTATAGGTTCACATATAAGTTTTGGTAAGCTTTGCATCATGCCATAGGTACTAGACTAAATATTAGTTTTGCGTATCACCCAAAAACTATTGGGCAAATAAAAAGGGTGAACCAAGTACTAGAAGACATGCTTTGCATGTATTACATGGATGAGAAGAATTGATGGAAGTATTATCTACACATGGTATAATTTGCTTATAAAAATGGTCACCATTCGACCATAGGCATGGTTCCATTCAAATATTTGTATGGTAGGAGGTTTAGGGCACCGTTGTCATGGGATAATCCAGAGGATCAGGTTGTACTTGGACCATATATGGTAAAAAATAGATAAATAGTTAAGGATGATCAGGGAAAGGCTTAAGGAAGCTATGGATCCTAAAAAAAGTTATATTGACCTTAAGAGGTCACCAAGAGAGTTTTTAGTGGGTGATAGAGTGTTTTTGAGGGTGATACCAAATACGTGTGTCATAAAGTCCATAAAACTAGATTCTTATTTTTTTGGACCCTTCAAAATCATAGAAAATATTAGTCTTGTGGCATATAGACTCACCTTACCACCTAGTCTATTGAATATTCATGACACCTTTCATATATCATTGCTTATAAAATGCAATGCTAACCTTGATCGTATATGGAATATTTCTAAATTGTAGATTGCAGACCTAGAGGCCATTGAAGTGCATCTAGTAAAAATATTTGAGTTCCTGTTGTTCAAAATAACCACATCTAGGGAAATAAGGAGTAAGATTCTCAAGATTTTTCTAAGTATAGAGAGCTGCTATGATGGCATGACATTTAGAAGGTTGGAAGTAGAATTAGGGTGGAAAGTCATGATAGGGTGACTTTTTAAATATTGAAGGCAATGTCAAGGTGAAAAGTCATGATAGGGTGGCATTTTGAAGACCAAAATAAATTCCAAGGTAGAAAGTTGCGATAGGGTGACATTTTGAAGGCCGAAGGCAAGGCAAAGGTAGAAAATTATGATAAGGTAATATTTTAAATACTAAAGGCAATGACAAGGTATAAAGTCATGATAGGGTGATATTTTTAAGATTGAATGCAAGGACAAGGTAGAAAGTCATGATAGGGTGACATTTTGAATACTGAAGGCAATGCCAAGGTAGAAAGTCATGATAGAGTGACATTTTGAAGGCCAAAGTCAAGGCTAGGGTAGAAATTCATGATAGGGCAATATTTTGAATACCAAAGGCAAGGCCAAGGGAGAAAGTCATGATAGGGTGATATTTTGAAAGCCGAGGTGGATATTAAGGCTAAAATTCATGATCGGGCGATATTTTGAAGGCCAAAGAAAGAGCTAAGGTGTAAAGTTGTAATGGTGTGACATTTTGAAGGTTGAAGCAGAAATAAATATAGAAAGTCATGATTACACAAAATTTTAAAGGTGGAAGGCTAAACTAAAGTGGAAAGTCATGATAGCACGACATTTTGAAGGCCATAAGCTAAATTGAGGTGAAAAGTCATGAAGATGTGACATTCTAAAGGCCAAATGGACAATGATGTTTTTTAAGAGGTTAAATAAGATCACCATAACCAGAATATATCAACCACTTACAGTCGAAAGCTCCATGGTTTCTTCAAATAATTATTTACTAGAATGGACCTACGGGCATGATGTTGTAACAACTTTTAGTTTTTTCTGTTATGTAAAACTCTTATATATAGAATGAGCAACCCAAATAAATGGTTAGCTCTTAGGTGTTTACAATGCTATGTATGCAGACTTTTAAAAGTTTAATAAAGAACATCCATTCTGGTTCTTGGCTCACTGGTGTTTCAAATCAAGTATGTATGTGTTTTCTATTACTATATAAATCTAAGTTGAATGTAACCTGCATTAATTATTATTCTGAATTCCTTTAATAAAGATTAGTTAGATTTGTAATTAAATTCATAGATAATTTTACACTTAAATAGATATTCACCAGAAGTTTTAGTTTCTCTATTTTGGTTCTCTATTATGCTTCTATGCAAAAGAATGTGATAGTTGCTTTACTGTTACCTAATCTATACCATTTTAATCCTCTAGCCATAGCTATATTTCCCTCTCTTTATGTATTTCCCTCTTCTTCTAGAGACTGAACCAGGTGAATTCTATTTAAACTTGGTCTTTCAATGTTGGCAAAGTCTTGGGTGCAAATATAACCAAAGGTAGATTTTGCTCCAAAAGTTTTTGGCATGCTCAATGGGACACAAATCCCACGTAGTATATAGATCAAAGACCTGATGAATAGCTTTGCCATGTTAATCCTTTTTAATCACCTAACAATTTTGCACTATAAATGAACCCTAAAAAAAGCCTTTACCCAGCTTCTGGTTATGTACCGTATTTTATGATAACCAGATCTAAAGATAGAAATTCAAAAGAGCCCATATAGTTCTTTGAACTACACATTGGTAGCCTCAAGCTAATCCTATTTAAGTGGCCATAAAAACTTTTACATATACCCATAATATAGGATACACAAATCTTTCCCCTGTAGCCCTGCCTAGTACTGTTGCTAGTGGAACTTTAACTCTAGTTACCCATATAATCACAATGGCCATGAATCAACCAATCCTGCCTTACCCTGTATGGAACCACATAGGTCCCTTAAACCTGGAATCTTAGCATCCAATTCCTATGATGGCCTTTAAAATGCTACCCCAGTATGATAGTACTGGAAATATGGATTACGAACACTGTCAAGACATAGCCGCACTAGCCTTGATACATAACATACATGAATAAGATGTTATGATAATATTACTAGTAATTTTCTTGAAAGGAAAAATGCTCTATTGGTATAGAGTTCTCAAAAATCAAACTATATCCACTTGGGCACAACTTAATGGTAAAATAGTGGAATAATTCATCGAGCAAGAATACCCATTCTCCCTACTAAATCAATTTATTATTATCCAGAAACACCCTTAAGAGGATATTGTAGATTTTAACATTAGATTTAGTCAGAATTGGCAGAGAGTACCTGATGGGTTGAGACCAACACATGAGTAGGAAATGTATTACTATATGAGAGATTTCAAATCATATATAAGTATGGCAATAAGGTAGTCCCACGTGTTTACCTTCCTCGATATTTATCTGGAAGCATAGAAACTAGAGAAAGATCTGATTATCATTGGGATATTCTTGGACCAAATGATGATGCCTATTTTTTTAGATTTACCCCAAGCTCCAACTACTGATTTTCCAACCCTTGCTTTAGAATCCAGCTCCAATATTCCTAAATATATTGGACAACCTAATATTCTGGTAATACAAGCACCTCATACCCCTCCAATGCTTCCTTCTATTCCTACACTTCCTCTGGAAATAATCCCATCAAATCTAGACCCTCAACTAGTAGTTCTTCAAGACCTACAAGCATTGTTCAAAACTCTGGAAAATAAATTTACATCAATAGAACAAATAGAAACAAAAATAAATTTCACCCCAAGGAGATTCCCACAACTAACAAATGATCAAGCATCCACGAGTGGTAGAAGTTACGATAAATCTAACACTATTTATGCTAATGAACACAGTGAACCCATTAATGTTTTGACAAAGCTAAATTTCTGGTGCTCCACATGTAATGACCCCCATGGTGAAACTTCTTGCATGATTCACCAATATCATATATAAAATATAGCCATTGATAAGGCCGAAAGAAGCCTCAAGGGCCAGGTTAATATGATCAAAGAAGAGAATCAAAATTTCATGATGTATTCTATTGAAAAGTAGTTGTTCTTAATAGATCAGGAAAGAAACCCTTCCAGGTCAATCCCCAAGATCTCAACCCCCTGAAGGTGTCTTCACCTATAAGGAATCCTATTGATAAAATGACCTTTTATGAAAAATATCCCCCGAGTTCAAGTAAAAAAGATACATAAACTCATAAGGAAGCACCTTGGTAGAAAGAAATAGAAACACAGGAACAAGCTAGGGATAAATTGAGATATCCCTCACTAACTAAGCATCAAAGGATTGACACTACTCAGGGGTAAAAAAATAAGTATGATGCAAAAATGAAGGAAAAGAGTGTTGAACCTCTATTACATACCAAATAGTTTAGTCGTCGACTATACTATGCAATTTCAATTTAATTATTATTTATAGATAGCTATCCAAAATTTTAGATAATCATTTGATTTTTAGTTGTCATCTGTGATTTCACATTAAGTGCCCACCTGTGGTGGAGATCTACCCTCCTAAAGAGACCCTTTATTTAATATATGATATGATTTATTTATATGTCTTATATCGATTGATTTTAGTATTAATATTAATTACTTTCATTAGATATCTATGAGTAGTAGTACAATCCATGAGAGAAGAGGAACTTGTTTCCCTCCAAGTGGTATAAGGTTCCAGGTGGTTAGGCAGTGAGCCATCAAAAAAATTGATATTTGTCCTATGCCAGTCCAAATAACTAGCAATGTGCAATGTTTGGCGTGCAAAGAATAGTAGGAAAGACCCTCCATCGATTAGGGCATGACCATCAAAGACATATTCCCTACCTTCCAAGTGGACAAATGTGAATCTTAACTAAACAAGCGATAGTAAAACACAGGAGACAATAAAACACAATGGTTGTGTTTGGGTTTTCATGACAAGGCAACAAGACGTTCTTCATGGGGATAGGAAGCACTAGTTTCACAATGTTGAAATCATCACGGGCACCTATAGCTGCCAAAAAAAATTGATCGAGCAATATTTAGTCCATTCGTCGAAGTGAAGCGCCTCCTTAAAATCGTGCATAGGAAGTTTTTACATCGTCCAATAAAACAGATAATTAATATTAATCGGGCTCCAAACTAAGAATTGTTGATAAGTGCATGAGTAGAACGTGGACCAAAGGACCAAATGGGAATTTAACCAACTTCGATAATGCCAACGAAGGGATCCAAAAAGACCTCCTAGAAAAAAATGTACACATAGTTATTCTCCTTTAGGAATTACTAGCTTTAATCCTGGTCATCCATTTCTTAAAAAAATGGCATCCAAACCCTCCCCAAACTCTTCCCATGAGAACCTCACACAAGAGGAAATAGGGAGCCCCATGACCATTGACATGGTCTTAAAATCATTATTGGCTAGTATATGCACCCTGAATGACAAGATGACCCAACTATTGGAGAGACAAAGCCAACCAAATCCTCCTATCCCAAACCACCTCCAAAGACACTTGAACACTAAGGATCACTATGAAGAATTTTTTCCACAAAAAAGAGGTCATAATGTTCATTCCCCAAATTTCTTCATTGGATAGCAGAATAATGAGGATATCAACAACAAAGATGTTTTTGAACAACAAATAGGTCCTACCCAAAATCGCTTCCATTGATATAGGCACAATGGAGACCAAGATAGAGATGAAGTTTACCAACAACCTAGAGGTCCTAGTGGGGTTAATTTTCCATGCATTGATATCCCTACCTTTGAGGGTCATGATCCACATGGGTGGATAGACAAAATGAATGGCATTTTAGAATTATACCAAATTTGAGTTTCAAAAAAAGTTCCTTTTGCTACTTCCAAACTAGATACTGAAGCTTATCAATGGTTTGAATGGCTCAAACACGAGAAGGGAAAAACTATTTTCTGGAATGATTTCACCAAATACTTTCTTAACATATTTGATGAAGGATCCTCATATTATTACATGGTGCGATTTTTATTACTTAAGAAAGCAAGATCAGTAATGGATTATATATTAAAATTCACTAGCTTGCTTTCCTATACAAGAAATTTGGAAATTGATGTAGTGATAGCTGCTTTTAGAAATGGATTGAAAGAGAATATTAAAGTTGAAGTGGATCTACAAGATCCATCCACTGTAGATGTATGTATACGGATTGCCAAGTTTGCTGAGAAGAAGGTGTAAATGGTGACATCCATATGATGTGATTTGTATGATTGACCTCAATACCACAACAACTCTTTTCATAATAATGATCAACCATAAAGATATTTTTGCTATAAATATCACAATCACCATACAAAATATCAAGTATGTGTACCACGACATAACTTTCAAATTGAATATGCTAACAAGGAAGAGGAATAAATAGAGGAGAACAAATCTATTGATGATCCCATAGACAAAGACCAAAGTGAACACGAGGAGGTTGTAGCTGAGGAAGATACTATGGCAATTTAAGTACATGCTCTTATGGGGTTATCAGCACACCATACAATTAAAGTAGAAAATATTCATTCAACAAAGGAAGGTAATTGTATTAATTGATTTAGGAAGTACTCATAACTTTATTGATAGAAGGCTTGCAAAGGTATTAAAATTGCACATCCACTCCTCCAATCAAGATAAACTTCAACTTTGAACTGCAAGTGGGAGTAGTGCTCAATGTATAGGTAAAAAATCCTTAATTTCATTACAAATGTGAAGTTATACTTGTAAGGATCCTCTTTTTGTTATGAATTTAAGGAATTTATAATTATCTTGGGAGTCGCATGGCTAGAACAAATGGAAACCATGGTTGATTTTAATTACAAGTAGTGCTTTTTTGAATGGAAATAAAATGGGAAGACCATTTGCCTCTAGGGAATTCCAACACCTTCATAAAAGATACTAAGTTTACACATAATGGAAAAAATATTAAGAAAATGTAGTTATGGATTTATTTCTCAAATTAATTGTATGGAAATGCAAGCACAAGATACACCATAAATCCAATCAGAAGATCTACAAAACATTATTGCCAACTATGATGACGTATTTCAAGAACCAAAGGTATTACCCCCCAAAATATCCCATGACCATGCCATACACCTTGTTACCAAAATTCTTCCTCATAATGGTCGTCCTTATCAATATCCTCAACCTCAAAAGATAGAAATTGAGAAAATTATCCAATAACTATTAGAATATGGAGTCATCCGTCACAGTACTAGCTCCTATTATTCATCAGTAGTTTTGGCCCACGTAAAGACAACTCTTAGCGTATGTGTTTGGATTTATGTCCTCTCAAAAAAATCACCATCAAAGATAAATTTCCTATATCTATCATTGATGATTTATTATATGAACTACATGGTAATTTTTTTTTACCAAATTGGACTTATATTCAGAGTTTCACCAAATCAGAGTTAGGGAGGAGGATATTCCCAAAACCGCTTTTTGCAGTCATGAAGGTCATTATGAATTCTTAGTCATGCCTTTTGGTCTCACTAATACCCCATTTACATTCTAAAGTCTCATTAATCATGTATTTCATCCATTCCTCTACAAAATTTTCCTAGTCTTCTTCGATGACATACTCATATATAGTAAATCATTGAAGGATCATTTGTTGCATGTGGGAAGAGTTCTTCATATCCTACATAGGGAAAAGTTTTTTGTCAAATGCTATAAATTCTCTTTTAGTGTTCAAGAAGTTGAGTACCTAGGTTGTATAGTATCTCAGGAAGGTGTTAAAGTGGATCCCAATAAGATTAAGGTAATTCAGGATTTGCCTTTACCTAAAACCATAAAGAAACTTCATGGTTTTTTGGGTCTCACTTGCTACTATCGCAAATTTATGTGTAATTATGGTAAAACTGTAGCTCCTATCATAGCCCTAACAAAGAAGGATCATTTTCATTAGTCAAAAGAAGCCACTCAAGCCTTCGAGGATCTTAAAGAAGCCATGTGTACTACTCCAATTTTGGTGACTCCAGATTTTCACAAACCATTGGTCATCGAATGTGATGCTTCAAGAACAAGTATTGGGGTAGTATTAATGCAAGAAGGTCATCCCCTAGAATTCAAAAGTAAATAAATATTGGGAAAGAATTTGGGAAGATCTACATATGAAAAAAAAATGATGGCTATTCTACATGTAGTGTAGAAATGGAGACACTACTTACTTAGTAGTTGTTTCATTATAAAAATCAATCATAGCAGTCTCAAGCACTTTCTAGAACAACAATTTTCTTATCCATAATAAAACAAGTAGTTAACTAAATTGTTGGGATATGATTTCGTTATTGAGTACAAGAAAGAGAAATAAAATGTGGTGGAAGATGCATTATCCAAAAAATATGAAGATGAAGTGGTTATTAATGCTATTTCAGGTCCTTGTTCTCAATGGGTGTCTCAGTTACAGGAAGAATGGTTGTCCAATAATGAAACTACTCAAATAATTCAGTTGTCATTGGGTTCATCCAAGCACCCTCTTTTCTCCTATGAAGATAATATATTAATAAAGAAGAATCACATTTACATTCCACACAATTTGAAAATCAAATCAAGGTTTCTAGATGAGTCACATGCTTCTCCATCAGTAGGTCATTCAGTTTTTTTGAAAACTTATATGCGAGTTAAACAATATTTGTGTTGGAAATGATTAAAAGCAGAGGTCAAATAATGGGTAGTTGAATGTGAAGTATGCCAACACAATAAGGGTAAAATAGTCAAATCACCAAGGTTGCTTAAACCATTACCCATCATTAGTGGGAACACATTTCCATGGATTTTATTGAAGGTCTTCCTAAGTCGGAAGGAAAAATAATAATTTTCATGGTAGTTGATCACCTATCCAAATATGCTAAATTTCAGGATCTACAACATCCAGTTTCAGTAAGCAAAGTGGCTAAGGTATTTATGAACTCAATTTTCAAATTGCATGGAATGCCCAAAAATATTGTAAGTGATCGAGATCCCATATTTACTAGAAATTTTTGGAAAGAATTATCTCGACTTAGTGGTACCAAATTAAATATTTCTTCTGCATACCATCCACAAATAGATGGCCAAACGAAGGTAGTTAACAAATGTTTGGGCAACTACCTAAGATGTTTTGTTCATGATAAACAATATCAATGGAGTCAGTGGCTATCATTAGCAGAATAGTGGTACAACACTTCTTACCATTACTTTGTCAAGATGTCTCATTTTGAAGCATTGTATAGAACTAAGCCTTCAATAGTAGAATATTATGTACCAAGATCCTCCAAAGTGGTCCAAGTAGATGATTAGTTTTAGCAATGACAGTAAATGCTCACCATTCTTAAGGATAATTTGGTCCAAGCAAAAAATCATATGAAGCAACAGCAAGACACACATCGTTCAAAAAGAGAATTTGATATTGGTGATATGGTGTTCCCGTGTTTGTAGCCCTACAAATAGTTATTATTGAAGATCAAGTCTAGTTATAAATTGGCTCATTGATTTTATGGTCCTTACAAAATTGTGCGTCGCATTGGAGAAGTAGCATATCAAATAGAATTACCTCCCTCATCACGTATACATCCAATATTTCATGTTTCCTGTCTCAAGAAGGTGATCGGCCAAAAAGTGTAATCTCAGTCAGAATTACCAGTAATCGATGAAGAAGGGCGTATATATCTCCAACCCGAAGTAATTTTACAAAGCAGAGCACACACACTAAGATCTTGTTACATCCAAAAAATTCTCATCAAATCACAGGACCTACCAGAACAAGATTCTACATGGGAACTTGAAAGTATTTTCCAGACATTCCTATATTTGAGGACAAATATTTCCAAGGAGGGGATCCATGTTACATACCAAATAGTTTAACCATCGGCTATACTATGCAATTTTAATTTAATTATTATTTTTAGATAGCTATCCAAGGTTTTAGAGAATCATCTAATTTTTAGTTGTCATCTGTGATTTCACATTAACTGCCCATCTGTGGTAGGGATATTTCCTCCTAAAGAGGCCCTTGATTTAATATATGATCTGATTCATTTTATCCATATTATCTTGATTGATTTGAGTATTAAAATTAATTACTTTTGTTGCAGATTTGTGAGTAGTAGTACAATCCATGAGAGAAGGGGAACTTGTTTCCCTCCAACCCCTTGCATTTAACATAGTTGAGGAAATGAAGAAAACCCCCTCCAATGCAACTATGTATGAAGCTTTACAACTTCCAGGGTAGATTGAATTATTGCAATAATCCTTTAGATCTATGAAAAATAAGAATAAGACCCCAACTCAGATGGATTCTGCACAAGCTAGTCTGACATCCACTTTAGGAAAAAATAGACCCCCTCCATTTTATCTATCTCTCCAAATGGAAGCATGGGTGGTTCACAACCGTATGATAGACTCTAGAGCTACAACCATTGTGATTCCCAAAGTCGTATGTAATATCATGGGCATGGAATATACGAGAAGTAGTCTCGATGTATTATAGTTAGATGAAACTCCTATGAAAACTGTAGGGGTAATCAAAGATATCCCAATAGTGCTCCATAGACTGCCCCAAATTACAGTCATACAAGAAGTGGTAGTAGTGCATTTGGAGCCTTATTTTGGTATGTGCCTCTCTAGGGAGTTCACAACTAATATATGAGGATATTTATCACTAGATTTCTCGCATCTAGAAATCCTGATCAAGGGTAAAATAGTGAAAATATTTAATGAAAATCCATCAACTTTCCATATCAGAAGACTTGAAGAGGAAGGCAAATAGTCCACCACTGTGAACATGATGATAGAAGAACTAGGGGACTTGAACTTAATGGAAGAAACTCTAAAGGTATTATAGGAGGAATACTAGCTTTCTCTCTAAGACTTCAATGCTATGATTGAGATTGACATTGGAAGTTATACAATTCTAAAACCTAAAAAAAGTTATCCCATTTCTCCCCCTCTGATAACCAACCCACTAATAAGCTATGGAAGCTTTTCTTTGATGGTGCTAGATGTAAAAATGGATCTAGAGTAGGAATTGTCCTAATCTCCCCAATAGGCGAAGAGAAGGTTTTCTCTTATAGGTTGAATTGGAGTTGCACCAATAATGCAGCAAAGTATGAAGCACTCTACTTAGAACTCAAGAAAGCTAAAAATATGGGTATCAAGCAGCTACAGATCTTTGAGGAATCTGAAATTATAGTAAACCAGGTAACTGAGAAATATGTAAGCAAGCAACATTACATCAAGTCTTACAAAAATGAAGTTTGGGACTTTTTAGAATCTTTTGAGTATCTGAACCTCAAATTAATTCCAAGAGAGAAAAATGTAACAAATATGGAGGCAAAAAATTAAAACTTTATTCCAAATTCAATTATGTGCAAACCTTACAATATATAGTCTCCATTGCAACAAATAATACGAAACGGAAGGAGGAGATAAAGGAGAAAAGGGATAGAAGAAGTTGCGAGAAGAAGGAGATAAGAAGATAGAAGGAGGATAAGGAGGAGACAAAGTAGGGATAGGGATAGAGATAAATTAAAAATATGCCTTGCCGACATTTCTTGCCAAATTTGCACCTTCGTGGAGTTAACCTCTAACACTCTCCCCCTTAAAGTTGAGAGGACTGACAAGACAGTCTCTCAGATTTATAAATTGAGATTTAGCCATGCCTTTGGTGAAGATGTCTGCAACATTCTCCAAAGTGCTGCAATATTTAAGCTCAACAATATCTTGCTCCACCATGTCTCGGATGAAGTGATACTTCATATCAAAGTGTTTTGTTCTGCTATGGTGGATAGGATTATATGCCAACTGAATGGCACTGATGTTATCACAGTATAATCTGGTAGGACCACTTTGTTGTTCTCCAATCTCTTCAAGAACTTTTCTCAACCATAGGGCTTGAGTACTAGCATATGTGATGGCTATATACTCGGCCTCAGTAGATGACAATGCTACAATAGTCTGCTTTTTGGAACTCCATGTAATTAGTCCTGATCCTAGACTAAAACAGTTCCCTGATGTAGATTTTCTATCATCGATGTTGCTGCCCCAATCACTATCACTGAAGCCAACTAACTTGACAGTATTACATTTTTGGTAATGGATTCCAAAATCCAATGTACCCTTTACATATCTAAGAATTCTTTTAGATGCTTGCAAATGCAACTCGGATGGATTAGCCATAAACCTTGAGACAAGAGAAACAACATACTGAATGTCAGGTCTTGTGTTGGTGAGAAACATCAAACTCCCAACCATGCTCCTATAAGTGGTCGTGTCAACCTTCGGTGCTCCATCATCCTTGCTCAATTGGATCCCATGTCCAATTGGAGTTGCAACTGCTTTGCAATGCTCCATAGCAAATTTCTTGATCATATCTTGAGCATACTTGTGTTGACAGATGAAGATCTCTCTATCTGTCTGATGAACTTCCATGCCTAGGAAGTAGTGCATTAATCCCAGATCTTTCATCTCAAACTGTTTCATCATGGAGTGTTTGAACTCCATATTCATCTGATCATTACTACCCATAAATATGAGATCATCCACATATAAACAAACTATGAGGATGTCTTTACCTTGCTTTAGGTAGTAGAGAGTTGGTTCATTTTTGCTTCGGGTGAACCCATATTCCTTGAAATAGCCATCAATGCGAGAGTACCATGCTCTTGGTGCTTGCTTGAGGCCATACAATGATTTTTTCAGTTTATAAACAAGGTGCTCCTTACCTTGTTCTTGAAAGCCTTGAGGTTGTTCAACATAAACCTCCTCTGTTAAGTACCCATTGAGAAAGGCACTTTTTACATCCATGTGTTGGATTTTCCATCCTTTATGGGCAGCTAAGGAAAGTACTATTCTGATTGTCTCCTGTCTAGCTATAGGAGCAAAGGTCTCCTCATAATCAATGCCATACTTCTATGTGAAGCCTTTTGCTACCAGTCTTGCCTTGTGTCTTTCAATGCTCCCATCAGCATTGAATTTGGTCTTATAGACCCATTTACATCCAACACATTTTTTTCCTTTAGGAAGCTGAACTAGCTCCCAAGTATCATTGTTTTTTATAGAGGTCATCTCCTCTTTCATGGCTTCCTGCCATATATTCTGAGTACAAGCCTTCTCATAGCTAGAAGGTTCAAGTTGTGCACTAGTCAATAAAGCATAATTGACTACATCTCCCCGAGGCTCTTGGGAGTCATCATCTCCATACAAACACAGATTTTCAAGTCATTGCAAAACTGAACTCATTTCACTAGCTTGACTTCTAGTGTATCTTCTCTAAAAAATTTTATCCAACATCTAATAAGAGGGATGATGTTGTAGTGTTCTCTTACCTTTGGATGGAGAATCAATATCCATCGGTGAATAACTGACAAATCATTGTGGAGAAGGACTTGGAGAAGTTGTTGATGTACTAGAAGTAGCACTTCTGCTTGGGCTTGGAGGGGGTGTGTCTTTGCCTTTCTTGGGTGACACCTGCTGAATTTGAGAAGAACCTGCATCATGGGATTCATCATCAACAAAAACTCTTGGATGACCCCATTCTCCCCCTTCATCAAAAATCACATCACTGGAAAGGACAATTTTATGGGTCTTCGGATTGTAGAGTCTATAGGCTTTGGTAGACTCACAATATCCTATAAAAATACATGCTTGACTCTTGGGATCAAGATTTTTCCTTTTTTCATCGGGAATGTGTGCATATGCTAAAGAACCAAAAACTCTAAAATGTTTTACATTTGGCTTCTTGCCATACCACGCCTGGTAAGGAGTGATCCCCTTCAAACTAGATGTAGGACTCCTATTGAGAATGTAAACACTGGTTCTGACAGCATCAGCCCAATACATATTGCTTAGATGCTTTGTTTGAAGCATCGATCTGGCCATCTCTACAATGGTGCGATTTTTCCTTTCTACCACACCATTTTGTTGTGGAGTATAGGTAGTGGTGAACTACCTTTTTATCCCACATTCTTTACAAAATTGTAGAAATGCCTTGGAAGAGTACTCTCCTCCTCGATCTGTCCTGAGACATTTTACATGAAACCCACTTTGTTTCTCTACATTATTCTTGAAATCACTGAAGCAATCAAAAGCTTCATCTTTGTGTTTCAGGAAATAAACCCAACACATTCTAGAGAAATCATCTATGAAAATGAGAAAATAAGAATTGTTATCGAGACTTTTTGTCTGCATTGGACCACAGATGTTCGAATGCACTAATTGTAGTGGATAGCTGGCCCTCCATGCTTGTCCTCTTGGAAACTTGGACCTGGCGTGCTTTCCCAAAGCACATCCTTCATAGACCTCCTTGTGATCCTGAACTTTAGGAAGTCCAGTCACCATTTCCTGAGAAGTCAACAATTTTAGGCTAGCAAAATTCAGGTGTCCGTATCTCAAGTGCCAAAGCACACTTGGATTTGCAATAGCAATATTTGCAAGTTGATATCCCCCTGGTTGTCCAAAATTTAGGGGAAATAATTTGTTCTTGGTCATAGGTACCTATGTGATGACTCTATTACCATTATTCTTATCAAAGATTACACATTTTCCCTCATCAAAAATAAGTTTATAATTATTTTCCATCATTTGTCCAACACTTAGAAGATTATGTTGGAGTTGAGGGGTGTAGTAGATATCATTCACCTTTTTGAGGCCTTCCTTCATTGGAACCTCCATGGCTCCAATGCCTTCAACTTGCAATGCTTTATCGTCTCCCAACTTGATTCAGGATTTATAGGTGGAATCTATTGTAGAAAAGAGTTCTTCTTTGCCACTCATATGGTTGGAACAACCAGTATCCAAAATCCAAGTATCATTCAGATTTTGATCCGATTGCCCATAAGAAAGAAAGAGATTAGAAGTCCCTTCTTCTTCACCAAAATGACCATACTCACTGCTTTGACTGTTGCTTCCCTGAGAATATTTGGACCAATAGTCTCGAGCAAAGTGACCTGGTTTGCCACAATTGAAACAAACCTTTTTGGATTTGTCACTTCCTCTTCCTCGACCTTGAATTCTACCTCTGCTTTGTTGAATGCCTCTGCTTTGACTTCCACCTCTGTTGGGAGTTCCTCCTCTATTGGGATTTCCACCTCTTTGGCTGCTCTTGCCTCTGCCTCTTCTCTGACCTCTGCCTTGGCCTCTACCTTGTCCTTTTCTGGCACCTTCCTAAGATGCGAAGGCTTTATCATCGCCTCCATAACTAATTGAAGGAGATTCCTGTAATCTCTCTTCATGTGAAAGTAATGAACCAATTAAAGCATCAAAGGATAGTGTAGACAGATCCTTTGATTCTTCGATGATGATTGCTATGTGATTCCATTTCGGAAGAAGTGTTCTCAACACTTTCTTCACAATAGTTTTTGGTTTGACTTCTTCTCCAAGTGTTACCATCTTGTCAATGAATTCTTTAACTCGAACATAGTCACCAACTTTCTCATTTTCAATCATCTTGAGATTCTCAAAATCTCATTTCAGTGTTTGAAGCCTGACCTGCTTCACTTGATCACTTCCTTGGAAACCTTATTTTAAGGCATTCCATGCATCTTGGGCAGTTATACAAGATGCAATTCTGGGGAAAATACTTTTATCCAACACTTCTTGAAGATGAAAAAGAGCAAATGAATTGTTCTTTTGTGCTTCCTTCTTTGCTTTCTTATCAGTTGCACTTAATGTAGTCCAATCGGAGGGTTTCGAGTAACCCTCTTCTACTATGTCCCATAACCCCTTACCTATGAGTAAGGTCTTCATTTTGATAGACCAATACTCATAATTGTACCCATTAAATTCTGGAATGGGTAGATTAGCATTCGAGGCCATATCTACTGACAAGTAACTAGAAACAAACTTTTATTTTTCTAGTACAATCACTTTCAAAGAAAAGCAATTACAAATTTAAATCAAGTCTAGCTTGATCTACTCTTTCACTTATGGCTTGCTCTTCTTGTTGAGGCTCTCCAATCATCGGGTTCCCAAAGTTATCACCAATCGAATCTTCGTCATCACTGATGAGGATAATTTCTAGTGAAGCTGGCTCCAGTATTTGGACTGAATCACTATTATTGATCTGAGGATTTATTGGTTCTTGAGGTGCAATGCCAACTAAATCTGAGTGCTCAAATCTATTCTCGAAGGAGTTGTCTTCAGAATATGCCTCGTATCCAAAATTGGGATGTCTCTGATGAGCTATGACAGCGTTTTGTAACTGGCTGAACACAACATGCAGACCGTATCTCCAAACTCTTTCATCAAACGATTTGGCGTTCTCTCTCAGTAAAAGAGAGCACAGTGCATGATAGCACTCGGTAGATCGTATCATGAAGTTTTTCAATGCAAAAATATTCCCCTTAGGGCCTCTAAGGTTACAGATGTTTACTCTTACAAATTTCACTCCTTTACAATCATTGAGGCTATTACAAATTTTTTTTAGCCTTGAACGGGGTTCCAAGGGGCACGCCCCTGGCGTGCCATCATTTTAGAAGTGCTAAACGGGCGCTCCAGAAGGCTTCCCATCACTTTTATGCTCCCCTTTTACAAATATTTCCACTTAGGCTATTACACAATTTGCAAGTTTTTCAAGCCCCTTGGGCGATTTTACAGATTGCCTCTAAAGCAATAGGTTCAAATTTTCTCCTTTGAAAGTTAAAAAAAAAAAAATTAAAGTATTTTAATATTTTTCTATTTAATAATTAAAAACATTGCTTTAAAAACTATTTAAAAAATATTTTAAAGCAATTATCATTTAATTATTAAATACAATATTAAAAACTTTAATTAAAACTTGAATTGACTTTTGAAAAAAAAAAAATATTTGAACCTCTTTAAGCCTGCGAGTCGAACTCGTGACCTGCGGTGGCCGAAGATGCAGCCCTCAACCGTCTCAGCTACAACCCGCCTTTGGAAAAACAAGAGTCCTCGCACCACTTTATCACTTCCCTGGCGCAAATTAAAAAACTTTAAAAAACTTTGATTTTTCCGTCGTTGGGTTTCGAACCCGCGACCTGTTGCAAAGCAGGGGTTCGTCCTAGCCAATCGGGCTACGCGTCCGATGTGAAAACACTGGGCGCCACCTTCATTTTAAACACGCGGGAAGAATTATTTTTTAAAAAAACAATGTGCATTATCCCACATGCACCAGATTGTGGGTTGTGGATGTCTTTTTAACCGCGGGCACGCACTAGTAATCTCGATTGCCTTCGGGCAATCGTTCTTCGTCCTTGTTTTGCCACGCAGCTTCAAATCAATAACTGCCACATCGTTACCCAATGCTTTGTCGCCACGTATGCACCACTAAGCCTGTGCCACATGTCTGCCCTGTTGTCACGCCCTCGCTGCCACGTCGGGAAAATTGTCCACGTCACCCGCTCTTAGCCTCTGCCATGTGGCGTTCCTCATTGCCACGTGTCGTCCTTCTACTGTGTCCATGTTAGCCAAGCCTCTGCTACCACATGTCTATCCACATCAACATCCACGTTAGAGTCACATTTGCATCCATGTCAGGTTCTCATCAACGATGCATCAATGTTGGTATTCAGTGGTCTGATGCCATGTGTCAGGTCATCACCACCTCGGTCTACGTGTAGTCAGCTGCATCCAGGGTCCGTCAGATCCACCTCAAGATGTCTGCGCACCACCTCAAAGTGTGTGCCAGATCTACTGTGCATGCCTCGGTATCCGTGCCCAGATCTGGAATACCTGGGTAGTCCTACTACCTCGAGATGCGTGCCTGGACCTTCACAGGTCAACTCCCTCTACTTGACCTCAAAAAATGGGCTTGGACCTCCTGCTCTGATACCAGAGTGTGACAAATATGGAGGCAAAAAATTAAAACTTTATTCCAAATTCAATTATGTGCAAACCTTACAATATATAGTCTCCATTGCAACAAATAATACGAAACGGAAGGAGGAGATAAAGGAGAAAAGGGATAGAAGAAGTTGCGAGAAGGAGATAAGAAGAAAGAAGGAGATAAGAAGATAGAAGAAGGAGGATAAGGAGGAGATAAAGTAGGGATAGGGATAGAGATAAATTAAAAATATGCCTTGCCGATATTTCTTGCCAACTTTGCACCTTCGTGGAGTTAACCTCTAACAAAAAATACTCATGCAGACTTGTTGGCTTCAGTAGGGGTGAATTTTTGCCCTATCAGCAATGACATCCAAAAGTTGAAAATAGTTAGGCTAATCTACAGACATTCTATGCTAGGCAGAGATACCTTTTGACAAGTTTTTGAGAATGACAAACATATAGTGGACTTATTCATCCACAAAATGAACTGCTCTAGCAATAGGGTAACCTAATATGAAGAAGATGCAAAGCATAATCTAGTTAAAGAAAAACCAGGACAACATAATCATCATAATTGGATGTTACTATCCAACTATTTTCATAGACACCTTCAGGATAACAATAAAATATGAAGAATACTAGAGATACATCGAAAGAAACATGAATGCTTCGATGCCCTTGAAGTCCATCCAAGTTGAAGAATATTTTTAGCAAAGGGGTTGGAATTTGTTGGAATAATAGAGCCCAACTCATCTATTGGACATAAATACATCTTGATAGCTAATGACTATTTCACGAAGTGGGCAAAAGTAATACCTACTAAAAAAGTGGACCAGGATGTTGTAATGGAATTCATGGAAAGTTTAATCATGATATTCGGTGTCCTAGATGCATTAGTCACAGATAATAGCTCATCCTTGGTAGGCACCAATATTATTGACTTTACATGTAAATATGGGATTTACTTAAAAACATCCTCAAACTATTATCCATAGGGAAATAGATTAGCCAAATCTATGAATAAAAACCTGCTCAAAATTTTGAAGCGAACCCTAAAGGAAAATAAGAGAATTTGGCACTCTTTGATAAATCAAGCACTGTGAGCTGATAGAATCACCATCAAGAAGTTCATAAACACATCTCCCTAATCTTTGGTCTATGGTAAAAAAATAGTTCTTACGATGGAATGAAAAGAAGTCGAAACCCAAAAATCATGATAAATTTGATGCATTTTGGGAAGGCTCTTTCGAAGTAATAGAAGAAAAACAACAAAATTTCTTCTAGTTGAGAAATGAACAGGACCAGGTTTAACCTACCCCTATCAATGGCTTCCACCTGAAGCTTTACTACAAGTAATAGGTCTTCCTCTGACTTGTATGTATTTTATGTAAATATTTGCTTTCTTTCAAACTCTAAGGAGAAATATCATGATGGCACGACTTTTTGATTCCCAAAGGCCCCTTTAAAGTAAATTGTCATGATTTCACAACTTTTTGGTAGCTGATGGCTGCTCCAAGAAGAAATGTCATGATGGCGCGACTTTTCGGTGCCCAAAGGCCCCTTCAAGGTAAAATGTCATGATTTCGTGAATTTTTGGTAGTTGATGGCTGCTCTAAGGAGAGATATCATGATGGCACTACTTTTCAGCATTCAAAGACCCCTCCAAAGAAAAATATTATGCTTTCATAACTTTTTGGCAGTTGATGGGTGCTCCAAGGAGAAATATTGTGATGGTGTGACTTTTCGGTGCTCAAAGGCCCCTCCAAAGAAAAATTTCATGCTTTCATAACTTTTTTGTAGTTGATGGCTGCTCCAAGAAGAAATGCCATGATGGCACAACATTTCAATGCTCAAAGACCCATCCAAAGCAAAATATTGCAATTTTACGACTTTTTAGCCTCCTCAGAACAACCAGGAACCTTTTGCGGGAAAAACATTTTTCTTGATATTATAAAAAGCCCTACTTTTTAAGGTACCATCGTACCTACTAATTTATCCAAAGCAAAGTAGAGGTGATGCCAATTTATTGGCCCAGGATAGCAGTAGAGCGATATCATTGGCCCAAGTTAAAATGGTAGTTGTTTCCTTGGTATTGGCACATAAATCGAAGCACTTGACAACATTCAAAATTAGTATTAGGGCATGTGCTACCAACCATTGTTGTTACATGTCACCTTGGTAGTTATTGCATGTCACCTTGGCATGCGCATGCAAAGCTGGATGTATCATCACCCTTTTCATATTCTATATTTCTTTACTTTCTGCTCATTGTATCCCCTGCTCTCCCAAATAACTTTGCAACACTGTGCTAAGAGCATTATGAAAAAATTTTATTGTAAAAACATAGAATACATTTTTGACTGTTATATCTCGAGCTACTACTTCAAATGGAAATTGAATGTCATCCAAAAAGGAAAGCAGTTTTATAGATCTTGACAACCATATCACGGATACAAAGCTGACATGGGAAGACCTAGGGTAGATTCAGAAGGACATATCAACTATAATGGCCATAGATGTCTCCTCATTGATCCTAAGCACATTCCATTACCAATATCTACTCTAATCGTACCTCTGCCCTCAGGTCCACCCCTATCCTGAGTTAATCAGGGCCATGGTAGAATTTTATGATGTCAAGAATAGAATACTGAGAAACTTCAAGAATGAAGTTATTTTCACACTCGACACTAACTCAAACAGGGCTGCCTTCACCTATGGTAGGAAGCCTTCAGTCCCCCCATTCATTTTGATCCTGCTAATTCTACGTAATATTACACCAATGGCCTAAACATTCGATTATTCCTGCAAGAGCATTGGTCAAACTCTCTTCTCGAAGGAGTCATGACAAAATATCCAATGCCCTTGGAAAATTTCAAAAACAAGGAGCTATTTTCCATATTGTCCATGATGGTAGGGTTGGAAATAGAAACACAGTTCTACGAGTGGCAAATAGCGATAGCACATTGCATATCCAACCCTATTTCTATGATGTGATGCATGTAGACCTAGCCAAAGTTCCAATATTCTTCGACTGGCCATAATATCTAGCCTAGTAGCTGCATGCAAGGCTCTTAAAATTACAAAAGGATATCCCAGATGCCTTTAGGTTCTCCTCTTACTTGGTATGGATTTTCTTCTTATTTAAGAAAAAAAAATTTAATTTTATTTCCACCACACAAAGAGACCAAAAGGGAGACCTCCTGCCTGTATGTGAATGGATGTCGCTCCTTTCAAATGCAGGTTCATACTCATTTTAATATGTAATTATTGGGCCTAGAACTAAAAATTATGAATGGCACCATGCCAAGAATTCCCCAATAGATGCGAGATACCTTGAGGCAGCCTCACATAGAGGAGGGGGACTAGTTTATTTTGACACAGGGGGTGGTTGTCAGGATCTATGGCTTCATAGAGAAGCCTTTCTTGTTTCCTTACAATGTTACTAAGTGATTATTCACTCTAGAGTACATAAGGCAAATAGAGTTCATTAACAGTAAATTTGGTACAAGCACTCATTTGACAGGTACTTACCTCATGCTTTTTTAGTATGAGGGAGTAACAATGTCAAAAATGGGAGATCACGAAAAAATCGTTTGAACTTTAATAAATCTCAAATTGATAGAGCTACTTCAAAAATGGAAATATGATCTTGTGAACATATTCGTTCAGAGGAAATCCAAACTAAATTGATAAGCATAGTAGGAATAATGATGAATATCGACCTTTAGAATGGCATGTTGAGAAAATGTAGTCATTTCCCCCATGGCATGACTTCTATTTGCACTTGGCAGATTGGTGCCCTGAGGGGAACCCAACCCACAATCTAAGTAACAAGACCATAAAAAGCACTAAGAAAAGGGGTGAAGGCTAGGACCATGCTAAAATACTACATGGTGGAAAATGAGATACCACATACAAACCTTTTCCAGGTATGGGATGAATATTGACAAGGAATTCTCAAAGAAGTACAACGAGAATCATGATAACTGGTCTGAAACTTTGGCAAATAAAGTCCCTTTGGGAATAAATGACATTCCCATCAAAAAAATTAAAGGTAGTACTAAAATAGATAAAGGGAAGCAAATCATTAGTGAGCAGACATAAGTCCCTAAAAGGAAATGTTGGAACTTCATTCCCCATTCTAGATTAGATACAGATTATGATGATGGTACTCAGATTGAGCACAGGAGCCAGAGAGCAGAATCAATAAAATGAAAAGCATAATTGGATAATGGAGGAGACAAAAAGAAAAATAAAAAAGAATAAAAACCCTCTGAAGAATCTAAAGAATCAAAAGAGCATGAGGAATCAAAATAACACAAATAATCAGGGGACCAAGAAGGAATAGAGAAAATCTTATAGTAAACTTCTAAGCATCAGGATATAGGTGAACAAAGAGTCGAGATAGCTGAAGAGAAACCCCAAAAGAAAACCCAAGTGGGGAGAAAACCTTGATGAAGGTAACAATGGGTGTCGACAATTTGAGCCTAAAGAAAATTATAGAAGCTTACACTAAGAAATCATAGGGGATTGGAGACACCAATATTCCAAAGACCTCAGGTATGTCTCCTATCAATCTTGATACTCCTTATTTATTTTCTCATTCCCAAAAAAATTCCCCTTCCTATTCTAAAAATCAGGATAATCCCTCTTCCACATCTTCCCATAAGCCTCCACCATCACCATCACATTCTCATCAGTCTCCACCATCACCATCACATTCTCATCAGCCTCCACCATCACTGCGATCAACTCAGAAAACTCCACTAGCATCCTCCTCTGCTCACACAGGTTCCCCCATCAATCAATTGAGTATGGAGGTCTCTCTAGCCATCACTCCTTTCCCTTACTCCACCAACCTGCTAAGCTTCCAAGTCATGTAAATTGGTTCTCCTGCAAGCAACCCTACCATTAACAAATTCAAAAAATTGAAGAAGGCCACCCTAAAGGCTGCTACATGGCTAAAGTCATGGAGCTTTTGAAGTTATAATGATATAGCCCACATTAGAGAAGGATCAGTGCTGGATCCCATCAGTATGCAACATTCCACCATGAAGATGACTCCACTCGTGCATAAACCAGAGAAATAAATAACCCTATAGGACTACCAAGCTGAGGTAACCACAAAAGATATCACTTTGGGGTAAGGCTCAAAATCACATGGGAACAATTTATTTGAACGTTGAGTTCTACAAAGAAAATTACCTTCGGGTTGAACAATGAAGAAAGTGTTTGGAGGAAGATTTGCACAAAAAAAAAATCAATAGAAAAGGCTTTGAAAAATGAATCCAAAAAATGGAATAAAATGTTCAATTAAGCAGCCCCCTACAAAGAGAAATAAGCAAAGGCCAAAGAAAAAATTCAAGTATTGCAGCAACAAGTCGAGGACCTTAAAAAGTAGCTATTCGATGGTGCTGATAAAACCAGTGGGTTGTCCAAGGAAAAAGCAAGGACAATAAGAAGGAACATGATTGAAAACATCAATAAGATGACTCCAAAGGCTAAGCCCACACTCTCAAATATTCTCAAAATAAAAGATACGTTGGGCCAAGTAGAAGATGAATTAGAAGAATTTTTTAGGCTCCTGGCAACATGGTTGTCATCAACCAATAAATTTCAAGCTCCGGTGGATAGCACACAAGCAATAATTGGGTATAGAGCACGAGATAATAATTTATCCCAGACCAAATTAGTTACCAAATTTTTTTTCAAGAGGCAAAATATGGTGAAAAAAAGTGATAGACTCATAAAGGAGCTCAAAGCAGAAGCTAAGGTAATTCTAAAACATGTAAGCATAGCTAAAAATTATGGTATGCCTAGCTTTTGGGATAAGGATTCAAATCTCTTAACATAAGATGAATTGAAAGCCGCATGGAAGAAATTTGTAGAAGATGATTCAAAAATTAATAGCTGGGAAGAGCCTGTTCAAGAAGAGAAAATATTTAGCATGGCTCAAGATATTACCCAGATGAAATCTTGCCTACATGAGCTATATTTAAAATAAAGAGCCTTATCATATGACAAGGTTGAATAGTTGGAGTATCTGTACATCACTTTCAAGGAAAAAATAGATACATATGAGGAAACCTAGAGGAAAGCCTGCACCACCTATAACAAAGTAGTAAAAGAAAAGGATAAACAAAAAATGGTTAAGAAAGCTTTGTCAAGCAGTGCAACAACTCTCGACTAAGGTGAAGTAGGAAAATCTAATGAAGAAGATACTCCAGAAGAATGACCACCCCAAATAAGGAAGCTTTTTGTGCTTGGTATCATTCCCATTCTTTTCCTTCTTTTTCTTAAGTTGTTTTTGTTTACTCTATTCCCCAATGGATAAAGGCTCTAGGTTATAACATTCCACTCATAGAATTACCCCAAGAGGCACCAAGAATGTTGTTCAAAATAACTACACCTAGGGAAAAAAGGAGTAAGCTTCTCATTAATTTTCTAAGGATAGAGAGTAGTTGCGATGGTGCAACATTTTGAAGGCTAGAAGCAAAATTAGGATGGAAAGTCACGATAGGGTGATATTTTGAAGATTGAAGGCAATGCAAAGGTGGAAAGTCATGATAGGGCAACATTTTGAAGACCGAAGGCAAGGTCAAGGTAGGTAGTTGTGATAGGGTGATATTTTGAAGACCGAAGGCAAGGGCATAAAGTTGTGATAGGGTGACATTTTGAAGATTGAAGGAAATGCCAAGGTGGAAAGTTGTGATAGGGTGGCATTTTGAAGACCGAAGGCAAGGCCAAGGTAGAAAGTCATGATAGGGTAACATTTTGAATATTGAAGGCAATGCAAAGGCTAAAAGTTGCTATAGGGTGACATTTTTAAGACTAAAGACAAGGCCAAGGTAGAAAGTTGCGATAGGGCAACATTTTGAAGATCGAAGGCAAGGCCAAGGTAGAAAGTCATGATAGGAAAACATTTTAAAAGTTGAGGTGGAGATTAAGGCCAAAAGTCATGATCATGTGAAATTTTGAATGCTGAAGACAAAGCTAAGGTGGAAAGTCACGATGGTGCGACATTTTGAAGGCCAAGGTGAAAATAAAGACAAAATGTCATGATTGCATGACATTTTAAAGGTTGAGGGCTAAACTGAAGTGGAAAGTTATGATAGCATGATATTTTAAAGGCTAAAATATGAATTGAGGTGAAAAGTCAAGAAGAGGTTAAAGAAGATCACAATAACTAAAATATCTCAACCACTTCCAATTCAAAGCTCTATGATCTCTTCAACTACTTCTTTACCAGAATGGGCCTACACGCATGATGTTGTAATAACTTTTAGTTTTTTCTATTATGTAAAACTCTTATATATAGAATAAGTGACCCAAAAAAATGGTCAACTCTTAGGTGTTTACAAGGCTATGTATGTAGACTTCTAAAAGTTTAGTAAAGAACATCCATTTTGGTTCTTGGCTCACTGGTGTTTCAAATCATGTATGGATGTGTTGCCTATTGCTATATAAATCTAAGTTGAATGTAACATGTATTAATTGTTATTATGAATTCTTGCAATAAAGCTCAGTTAGATTTGTAATTAACTTCACAGATAAGTTTACAATTAGATAGATATTCACCAGAAGTTTTAGTTTCTCTATTTTGGTTCTCTATTATGCTTCTCTACAAAATACTACAATAGTTGCTTTGCTGTTACCTAACTGCACCATTTTAATCCTCTAGCCATAGCTAAATTTCCCTATATTTATGCATTTATCTCTTCCCCAATTTTCCTAAAATAAGTAAGAAACCAATCTCCTTTGGAGATTGAAAAAGGTGAACTCTATTTAAACCTAGTCTTTCAATATTGGCAAAGTCTTGGGCTTAAACGTAACCAAAGGCAAATTTTGCTCCAATAGTTCCATTCCAAATCAATGAGGAAGGAGACTCTAGAGAAACGTAAGGTTTAGTGGGACCACTATTCTAAAATAAATGCTACTTTGGATAAGGTGGCATATATGCAGAGATATTTTCCATTTTTACTTGATAGTGATATGTAATTATTGTTTTATGTTGGAACTTTGATGAAACACAGAGGATTGTGTTAAGCCTAAGGGGAGTAGGATGTCATGACCCTCCCTTGGTAGAATTTTCATTGGATGGATTCATGATTGGCTATGTTATCTAGTTGATGGAATGACTGACAATTTCATGCTTATTTTTTGCAAATGTATATTTTATAAAAATAATATGATGTATTTTGTTGATGAAATGACTGATTGTTTCATGTTTTAGTTTCCACAAAACATATATTTTATGGAAACATATGCTGCTACTAATAGATTGGCACTTTTACAAGAATATTTTTTTTTTAGATGGAAGAAAAGACTTAACCTCCGAGAACAAGATGCCTTAAGAAAG
Source organism: Wollemia nobilis (assembly GCA_028583015.1). Taxonomy (NCBI): domain Eukaryota; kingdom Viridiplantae; phylum Streptophyta; class Pinopsida; order Araucariales; family Araucariaceae; genus Wollemia; species Wollemia nobilis. The sequence goes on from JAQPPZ010016564.1 coordinate 2,057,420, forward strand.
GGAAATAATGTGATAGAATTTTACTTGACATGAAGGGATTCCTTGCAAAAAGGAAAAATGTTTGATTTCATAGTTTTTATTTTTAAAAAAGGAAGATATAAAGGATTCATTTTGATTTGCATTAGTGCATAGGTAATGATAAGGAAATATTACCTTGCTAGCATGAATTTAATAATGAATAAGGACTTTCATTATTAGTTTTCCATATGATCAATGCTTTGTCCTCCATAAATAAAAAGGGAATAGTATTGAACCATTATGATTTTGTAGAAACTTAGGAATGAATATTTTAAATTTCTCTTTGTTTCGATGTGCTTTGAGTAAGGAAGATAACGTGTGTTGAGGAACGAATGAATACACACATAACTTCGGTAATATCCTGAAGAATTGAGTATGGTGGAGAAACTATTACTTTCCTTGGGGGATAAAGGAAAAAATAGGAAAAAATAAAAAATGAGTAAGGGGAAAACAAAAAGGAGAAAACCAGATTTTTTCTAGAATGAATTGTTGCTAAACTAAGTTTTATGGCTACTAGGTAGGCTTCAATGTATATGACTTTATGATTATGATCTTAAGCATTGGTTTTTGAAAATTTCAACTGATTTTGGAACATATCCTAAAAGGTGTGATTCTATTGTTAAAACTCTCTTCATAGGATTAAATGTTTTATTCATATATGTTTGAGTTAGTTGAATATGCAATATTCTATGAATGGACAATCAGTGTTTAGTAGAATGAAGTATTAGTACAAAGAGCTCTTAACATTTTGATTAACCACCTCTCTATAGAATATTTGGAAATAAACCTATAAAACTCTAGTATTGCAAATACTATCAGAATCTAAAAATGTTGAAGCCTTAGTTGAAACATACTCAACTTGTGTAATAAATATTTTGTGATAGTTCCTTTGTTATAACTAATACCTGAGTAATATGGCTGAAGCATATATATATTGTGAATGGTTATGATAAAAAAAGGTTGAAGGCTTTACTTGTTCAAAATATGCTTTCATTCAATTGTTATATGAATGATTGGGTTATGCAAACAATGAGTGAGTTACTTGTGTTTATTGGGATATCCAAGTACAATTAATAGCTAGGTATTTTATATCTAAACCTGAGTTTAATTTATTTATCTTTTGGCCTAGTGTTGGCTCCCTAAAAAACATAATTAATGATCTATGAAACCTAAGATAAGGGGGGTGTAGGGTCATGTAAAATATTTTAACAACCTATGTTAATTTTGGTGATGGTCAAGGCCTTAGTCGCACCTGGTTTATTTCATAATAATCATCTAGTATTAGGATAGGGATTAGACAACATATTATGTCATTTTAGTCATCTCTTGGAGGGAACCAAACCATGCTAGCCATCACTTGTGTTATCTATTAGCAATAAGATTAATAGCGGGTAAATATATTTATCTTGTTTAAAATGAATCCACCAATTTAAATAGAATACCACCATGATGTTGAATTCCCAATTTGATGTTTGTTCACTTCATTTAACATGCACCTTTCCTACATTTTGTGGGACATATATTGACTTATTACAATGGAAATAATCGATAGTACTTGGAGATTGAGCTAAAATATTTGGGTAAATTTTTTATTCAGTCATGAATGTATTTGGATTCTAAGTTAAAACAACTTGGAATATGTTTATATTAAATAAAAAGGAATGAACTGATATGTTGGGTGACATTCGTCTTATTTTCTAATAGTGTGTGAGGTAGTTTAGTTGATATTTGATTAAATGGATATGATATTCCAATTTGATATGTAACAGTAATAGTGTGTGCCAAAAGTTAATAGTTGCATGGAAATACCTTTGTTTACGACGGGTAGAACCCATTGTTTTTTTCGAAAAAAATTGAAAAAACTTGTATTAAAACAAAGAACAATTACAAGTGGGAGTAGAAACATCCCAGCCGAAAGTAGAGAAGCAAGATTACAACAAGGCGTGAAAATGCGACATGTCACGAAATCGTGACATGTCACGATATCGTGACACCAAACCAACCAAGGCCGCACCATAACAACAAGTCGTGAAAATGCGACATGTCATGAAATCACGACAGATAATCGCCATAGCCACTAAACACCAAAAGTGTCATGAAATCACGACGGCACAACACCAAAGCGCCCAGTCACCAAAAGTTTCACGAAATCGCGATGAGAAATCCAGAAGGTGCCTGTTCTCCAGAAGTGTCGCGATATCGCGATGAGTTCTCCCCTTGGCACCAAATCTGCAAAAGTGTCACAATATCATGATGTCTTTTCCCCATAGCGCCAGTTCTCCAAAAGTGTCACGATATCGCGACGAGTTTTCCCCTTGGCGCCCCTTCAACAAAAGTGTTGCGAAATCGCGACAAGTTTTCCCTTTGGCACCCATTCCTCAAAAGTGTCGCGATATCGCGATGATTTTCCCCCATGATGCTTGTTCTCCAAAACTATCACGAAATCATGACGAGTTTTCCCCTTAGCGCCATTTCCTCAAAAGTGTCGCGATATCACGACGAGTTTTCTCCTTGGTGCCCAATCTTCAAAAGTGTCGCGATATTACGACGACTTTTCCCCTTGGTGCCAGTTCTACAAAAATGTCGCAATATCATGACGATTTTCCCCCTGGGCGCCCATTCTTCAAAAGTTTCATGATATCGCAACGGATTTTCCCTTTGGAGTCTATTCACCAAAATTGTTGCGATATCGTGATGATTTTCCCCCTTGGCGCACATTTTCCAAAATTATCGTGATATCGCGACAGATTCCAACCAAAGGCTGCGATGACAAAACAGGTCACAAAATCGTGACAACTTCCCACCAAAGTTTGTGACGGCACAACAGGTCATGAAATAGCGACAGCTTCCCTCCAAAGGCCGGGACGATGCAACAGGTAGCGAAATTGCTACAACTTCTCTCCAAAGGCCATGACATCGCAACATGTCGCAAAATTGCGACAGCTTTCTAGCAAAGGCCGCGATGGCACAACAGGTCATGAAATCATGAAAGATTCCCTCCAAAGGCTACAATGGCATAGCAGGTAGCAAAATTGCTATAGCTTCTCTCCAAAGGCCATGACAGCGCAACATGTCATGAAATTGCGACATCTTTCCAGCAAAGGCCGCGACGGCGCAACAGGTTGTGAAATAGCAACAAAAACCACACTTAGCATTTTTCTTACTCATTATTGCAAGGATCGTTCCAAAACCTGCCTAATCACTTCATCCACCAGAGGCATGTCACTGTGCAGCTGCACCCCTACCTCTTTCTCAGCACCCATCTTCACAAGGAAATCAGCCACCTTATTTAAATCTCTACTCACATAGACAAGGATCACGTCATCTAATTCCCTCCATAGTTCCTTGATTTGAGAGATAAAAATCTGTAGCCTCCATGCTTTCGAAGAAAAGTTCCTCATGCAATCAAGAGCGCCAACCAAGACTTGAGAATCGAATTCGAGAATTATCCTCCTGTGACCCTGCTTAATAGCCCAGATGGAAGCAGATTTGATAGCAATGGCTTCAGCTTCATTGTTTGTGGCTCTGCCCAAGCCTTGCAGTTCCCAGTAGAGCACTGAACCAACATGATCCTGACAAACTACACCAATACCAGCATTGCCCGGATTGCCTTTTGCAGCTCCATCAGTATTGATTTTGATCCAACCTTCTGGGGGAGGTTTCTAGCTAGCTCTGTCTTGTCTCTCTTGCCCTTCAACTCCCTCTTCCAGAGGCCCAAGACCAACCTAATTTTCCTTTTCAGCATAGATGGCAACAATTTTTGTGACTTTGCTCCAGATGACCTACCAAACTCCATCTATCGAGGAGAAAGTTTCTCTAAAGATCTGGGCATTTCTCTCCAACAACACTTGCCACCAGATGAAAAGTAAGCCAAGATCCCAACCAATTCAGAGAGCTATAGATTTAAATCTGCCCCTTTTCCATTTTTCCTAAATATTGGCTCGATTCAGATCACCATTAGCCTAGAGTTTATAGTGAGAGAACCAGTGCTTCCAAATCTGACACATGAAAGGGCACTCGAACATTAGGTGATTAGCTGTTTCCTCATGCTTGTGGCATAAAGCACACTGAGAAGGACCGATTATTCCTCTACTTCTAAGATTTTCAAAGGTGAGAACTTCATTGTGCATAAACTGCCAGGCAAAGAAATTTACTTTTGGCCAGCCCTTGGAATGCCAAATCTTTCTCCAATCCTGAATAAAAAATGAGTGTGGGGGAGGTTCTGGGAGGATCTTTTCGTATCCGTCCTTTACTGTATATACCCCAAGGTTCCCATAGCCCCAAGCTAATTCATCCTCCTCATCCCTCCCTGTGAGGAACCTTTCTATCAAGATTTTGTTCAAGATGGGTGCCAGCTCTGGAGGGATTGTAATTGGCCACTCATCCCACCTCTTAAACTTTTTAAACTTATACTCCCCCATCTGGATGGTGTTAAAATAGCTTTCAATTTGAATCCAGCCCTTGGATTCTATGGTGCATTTGATTGGTTGTAATTCGGGAAACGTAGCAATGATGGGTGGATACTGGTCCCATGAATTAGTCCAGAAACGTGCCTTATGCCCTCTCCCCACTTTCCAAAATAATTGGTCTTTGATAACCTAAGATCTAAGCTTGAGAGTCTGCCACACTAAGGATCCAGTACTATCTAGGGGGAAACGGCCCACCTCATTGGGGTGGACATGACCCAAATATTTACTGGTGAGGATTCTGTTGAATAAGGAGGTTGGCTAGGAAATCCACCTCCAATACAGTTTTCCAGCCAAAGCTTTGTTATTAATCTTGGAGCTTCTCAGTCCCAGCCCTCCTTTATCCTTGGGCTGGGTAACTTTATCCCACCCAACCAAGGCACATATTTTATCCCCTTTTGCACCTTCCCATAAAAATCTTCTTGCCATTTTGTCCAGATCTTTCTATATAGTGTGAGGGGCATCCAGGATAGAGAATTTATAGATTGGCATGGCCTGAATAACTGACTGCAAGAAATTTAATATACCGCCATAGCTTAACCATTTATGAGACCAATGATTCATTCTATCTTTGATACCTTCCAATAGATCCTTCCAGATTTCTATTTTTAATTTTTTGAAATGCAAGGGAACTCCCTATTATAATCACAATGACACTGAGAGGGGGGGTGAATCAGTGTGTTATTTAAAAACTTAAAAGCAATTTAGACTTTTAAATAAATAGCAACAGATTAAAACAGAAATAATAAAAGTACTAAGAGCATCACACATAACATGACATTTTAACGAGGTTCACCGATGTGGCTACTCCTCAAAAGGACTGCTTGGACTACCATCCAAATCTAGTCAAATGCAAAGCTCCAACTTTACATAATCATTCACCAGCACCAACTGGTAAGAGGCACCAACCCCTAAGTTTTATCTATTACAATAGTATGGAGCACCAACTCCAATTTTTCCAGCACCAACTGGAAAGAGGCACCAACCCCTTTTTCAAGCTACAACTTGAAGATAATAATAAAAATTGCAGAATGTAAACTTTCACCTCAATTATCACGATCTGCTATTTTTCTACGATCTGCTGCTTGTCGGCATTCAACTGCTGCTGTGAAAAATGATTCACACTTTTTCAACCACTCCTCTATATCTCTCCGCGTTCTCTGCTGCAACTTCATAGAAATATCACTTCTATAGCCAGCACACTGTCATTTCACACTCGAAACACGACTTCTGCATACCGCATTCTTATCTTCTCTTCGCACCACTCACACTGCTGTACCCAAAATTCATACACATATATCACATCATGCTCCACCTTTTAAACTCGAAGAACCCTTGCTTTTATAGAAGAAATTATAGAGGCAAACCCTAGAAGAACGTTGACTGAGAAACCCTAGAATTTGTCAGCTGCCAAACCCTAAAATCCGTCGGCCCGGATTTAACTTTGTCGGCCTCAAACTCTTCTCCACCTTTGTTACCTTCCTGTAGCTTATTGCCGTGAAATAGTAACACGTCGGCCCTTTTTAATTTAATTTAATATTCTAATTTAAATTTTTAATAAAATAAAAATTTAAACTAAATATTTAAAATTAAATATCTTCAACACCGGGGCATATTTTTCAACAAAACAAAGAGCCAACTTGGGTTTTAAGAAAAACCCATTTCAAGTATGTTATCCACTGCATCCTTGGATCTGACTTCCTATGTTGACAACAATGACAATCCTTCTTGCTCAACAATCTCCCCCTTTGGAATTGTTGGTAACACCTGTATACATTTTTGTAACTCTTCTCCCCCTTTGTCAATAATACCAAATGGCTGCTGCAGACTATCCCTGTGTCCATCCTCAATCTTCTCAGGCACAGTTTGACTCCCCCTGAGTCCATCCTCACACTTCTCAAGCACAATTTGACTCCCCCTGAGTCCATCCTCAAACACTCAAGTGCTCCCCCTGAGAAGGTGATCCCTGTAGCTAGTCACTTCTTAGGAAGTGTGACTACTCCTAATTTTCTTCAAAGATACTCAAATACTTCCTTGGGCAAAGGTTTTGTAAAAATGTCTGCTACCTGTTCTATAGTTGGGACATAGTCCAATCTGACTTCTCCTTCTACAACTTTGTCTTTCAAGAAATGATACCTTATAGCAATATGCTTTGTCCGTGAGTGCATTACTGGATTCTTAGAAATGTTGATTGTACTGGTGTTGTCACACTTTACTGATATTGGTTCACTAAAATTAATACCAAGATATTTCAAGGTCTGTTTCATCCACAAAAATTGTGTGCAACATGTTGCTGCTGCAATATACTCTTCCTCGGCTGTAGATAAAGACACTGACTCTTGCTTCTTACTGTGCCATGCAACCAATCTGTCACCCAAATAAAATGCTCCTCCACTGGTACTCTTCCTGTCATCAACACATCCAGCCCAATCTGCATCTGAATATGATATAAGAGTGAAATATTTGCCTCTTGGATACCACAATCCATACTCCATGGTGCCTTTGAGATACCGAAAAATCCTTTTAACTATTGTTACATGAGTCTCTTTGGGACTGGCCTGAAATCTGGCTACCATGCACACTGCCCGCAAAATATCAAGTCCAGTTGCGATTAAATATAGTAAGCTTCCTATCATTGATCTATACATGGTTTGATCTACAGGTGGAGATTTGTCTTCTTTACTTAACTTACAGCCTGTTGTCATGGGAGTACTGACTGGCTTACTATCCTCCATAGTGAACTTCTTTAACATCTCTTTCACATATTTTATTTGGGAAATGAATATACCTTTCTCATTCTGATTAACCTGTAGTCCCAAAAAATAAGACAGTTCACCAATCATTGACATTTCAAATTCATTCTGCATCTTGTTTTCTAGGTCTTTACAAGATTCATCTTTGTTGCTACCAAATATGATGTCATCCACATAGACAACAAGAACAATGAGATGTCCATATTCTGTTTTCACATACAGATTGCTGTCCACTAAACCTTTCTTGAATCCCTGTTGAGAGAGATAATTATCTAGCCTAGCATACCAAGCCCGTGGTGCTTGTTTTAATCCATACAGTGCCTTCTTTAATCTACATACAAGGTTAGGATCTTCACTGATTTGAAAGCCATCTGGTTGTTCAATATAGACTTCTTCTTCAAGTTTCCCATTTAAAAATGCAGATTTAACATCCATCTGATAAACTCTGAAGTTCTTGTAAACTGCTAGTGCCAAAAACATCCTAATAGCTTCTAATCTAGCTACTGGTGTGAAAGTCTCTTCAAATTCAATCCCTTCGACCTGTGCATAGCCTTTGCAAACCAGTCTTGCTTTATTTCTAATGACCTGACCGTTTTCATTTAACTTGTTGCAAAATATCCATTTAGTGCCGATTACATTCTTGTTTGCAGGTCTAGGTACTAACTCCCAAGTTCTGTTCTTTTCAATCTGATATAACTCTTCATTTATTGCCTTCATCCAGCTGTCATCTTTGCTTGCTTCATCTATGTTTTTGGGTTCAATGCTAGATAAAAGAGAGTAATTACTTATTACTTTCTTTCTTGTCTGAATGCCAGCTGTGGGATCTCCAATTATTTGGTTTCTAGGATGATTTTTCTGCCAATTGCCCATTCTGAATTTTTTGTTTTCTTGTACCTCTGAGCCATCCGATAAGTTATCTGCATCAGTCGTATCTGTATTTTTTGTGTCATGTACTTCATCTCCTTTAATGAATTCTTCGTAGATTGGATAGTTTTCTTGAAAATTAACTATTTGTTTCCTCCCTTCATCGAATTTAACGTCTGCACTGTCCACAATTTTCTTGAGTCTCTTGTTGTAGCATTTGTAAGCTTTGTTGTGTGGATAATAACCAACAAACACACCTTCATCTGCTCTATCTTCAAACTTTCCAAGATTGTCATCTGTTTTTCTGATGTAGCACTTGCAGCCAAATACTTTGAGATGTTTTGCTATTGCTTTCCTACCAAACCATAGCTCATACGAAGTTTTGCATTCATGAGTTCTTAACATATACCTGTTCTGAATGTATACTGCTGTGTGAACTGCTTCTTTCCAGAATCTATCTATTATTTTGCTTTCTGCCAGCATGGTGCGTGCCATTTCCTGAATTGTTCTATTTTTCCTCTCTGCTACACCATTCTACTGAGGAGTTCTGGCTGCTGAATATTGTCTCCTGATGCCATATTTTTCACAGTATTCTAAAAAATCATTCGAAATAAATTCTCCTCCTTTGTCTGACCGCAAGCATTTAATCCTTTTCCCTGTTTCATTCTCTACCAGCTGTATGAAAGTTCTGAACATTTCAAAGGCTTCTGATTTATCTTTTAAGAAGAATATCCAAGTCATTCTGGAAAAATCATCAATGCACAGCATAAAGTACTTGTCGCCGTTTATGCTTTGAGTCCTCATGGGTCCGCATAAGTCTGTGTGAATAAGTTCCAAAGGCCTGCTAGTGTGATGTTCTTTTGTTTTAAATGAAACTCTGGTCTGTTTACCCTTCTGACATGAAGCACACATACTATTTGTAGGTTTTTTAATGATTGGAATATCTCTCACTGCTTGTTTAGCACTAACTCTTACCAGATTATCAAAACTTATGTGTCCAAGCCTCTTATGCCACAACCAGTTCTCTTCTTCTTGTCCCATGAAACACATACCTTCTAAAAATTTTGATAGTGTGTACAGATTGCCAGACGTCCTTGAGTTGGTTGCTATTAATTTCCCGTTCTTTATTTTTCTAACTTCACAACCCTGCTTCTTGAACACCACTTCATGTCCTTTGTCACAGATCTGACTCACACTTAACAGGTTATGTTTTAGACCATCCACATATAGAACTTCTTCTGACTTGATTTTCCCTTCACTTATTTTGATCGATCCTTTACCTATTATTTTGGCTCCATCATTATTGCCGAACTTCACAGAACCACCCTCATATTTCTGAAGATTTTCAAATTTTTGTCTATCACCTGTCATATGACTTGAGTAGCCACTATCAAGAATCCACGATACATATTTATTCTGAGCTCTAAAAGCAGTCTACACTATTAAGGATTCCTGTTCTTTCCTGACCTGTTTCTTTTGTTTCCATTCTATCTTAACTATGTTGTTGGGTTATAGCTGAGATTTTCCCTTTTCAAAATTTTGCATATATCCTTCAGAAGAACTACTATTGTGTTTTGCCTTATATGGTTGAGTTCTTATTTTCTGAGGTTGAAATGAAACAGACATACTACGGTAATTTCTGGCAATATGCCCAAAGTTGTGACACTTAAAGCACTCTACTACATAATTCATTAAAGGAGCAAACGCATTTCTACTAGTGAAACTTCTTGGACCTATATTGTATTTGTAGTCAACAATTTTATGCCCATAATTATTACATTTAAAACAAAAACCATAGAAATAATGAGTAAACCTGAAAGATGGTCTTGGCCAGGTTGTTGTTGGAGCCTTGGATCTTCTATTCTTTTGATGTGTGACCTTAGTAAAGCCATCATTGTCAGCTGTCATTTTAGGTCTGGCATTATATCTTTCTTTTGCCTGATTCGTTTTACTTTCCACAACCTGTTTCTTGTCTTTGTTCTTTTCACTTTCAACATTGCTTGTTTTTGGTTCGCTTGATGATTCTCCTTTAGTAAAGCCGAGACAAAATTTGATGCCTGTGGATCTTTGATCGCTCAGAATTTTGTCCAGTTTCATCAAGCTTTCTTCACGTTTTAGATGACAGTTGATTTTTCGATCCAGCTCTTGTATTTGTATTCGGAGACTCACATTTTCTTCTTCCAATTTGCAGCAGTGGTCTATCTTCATAGAAACCTGTATTTCTAGATCTTCAAACATTTTCTTGTATTCTTCAGTCTGTGTTTTTAAACTGGCAATAATGTCGTTTGCATACTTAAGTTTCCTTGTCAGTTTTTCATTCTTCTTTTTCTCCGATTCCCATTTCGTAAGAGCAGACACTAGCTCACCCTCTAAATCAACTTCAGCCTCAACTTCTTCAACTTCAGAGTTCATTCCCTCTATGTTCTCTGATTCGTCTATTTCAAATGCCATAAAATGAGCCTCACCTGTTCCTTCTTCAGAGTCTTCACTAGAACTGTCCTCTGAAGATTCTACATTTTGGGAGATAAAGCTCTTCTTATTAAACTTACCTTTTCTGAAATTTTATTTCTTCCTCCATTCTCCTCTTTCTTGATGCTGAGTTTCTTCACCTTTATTTTTTTCATTGAAAGGACATTTGGTAGCAAAGTGTCTAATGCCTCCACATCTGAAACATTTAAGAGGTAGCATTCCTTTGTATTTTCCTTTTCCTTTCTTTAGCTTTCTTACAAAATTTGCTTCCATTATATCTGAATCATTTTCTTCTTCAGATTCATGTTTTGTGCTTTTGCCTTTTTGAGCTTTGAAGGCTGCTTATCTATCTATGGGATTAGACTTTTCTATTCTCATTTCAAAAGTAGTCAAGGACCCATGCATCTCATCCATACTAAAATTATTTAAGTCTTTGGCTTCTTCTATGGCAGAGACTTTAGAATCAAATCTAGGAGGAAGTGATCTCAATACCTTTTTCACAATAGCAGCATCAATTAATTCTTCGCCAAGACCTCTGATTGAATTTGTGATCCCAATGACTCTTTGCATGAAAGTCTCTATGTTCTCATCATTGTCCATCTTTAAAGATTCGTATTGATCTCGGTGTGCTTGAAGTTTAGCCTCCTTGATCCTGTCATCTCCTTCATAAATTTTCTCTAGTTTATCCCAGATCTCTTTTGTTGATTCACAACTTATGACTTTGACTAGCTCACTGTCAATTAGTCCACACATAATAGCATTTCTTGCTTTTGAATCATATTCAAATGCATTTTTACCTGCAGTGTATGTTGGACCGATGGTAGGAGTTTTATAACCATTGACTACCGCACCCCAGATGTCAAAGCCCAACGCACTGAGATAAGTCTGCATTCTAATTTTCCAGAACGCATAGTTTGTCCCATAAAACATTGGCGCTTTGTTCGAAGAGAATCCTTCACCACTTGCCATTGTGTAAATTCCAAGATCACCTTAGCTGTTTAAGCCTCTTCAGGTACTTGGCTCTGATACCAATTGTTATAATCACAATGACACTGAGAGGGGGGGTGAATCAGTGTGTTATTTAAAAACTTAAAAGCAATTTAGACTTTTAAATAAACAGCAATAGATTAAAACAGAAATAATAAAAGTACTAAGAGCATCACACATAACACGACATTTTAACGAGGTTCACCGATGTGGCTACTCCTCAAAAAGGACTGCTTGGACTACCATCCAAATCCAGTCAAATGCAAAGCTCCAACTTTACATAATCATTCACCAGCACCAACTGGTAAGAGGCACCAACCCCTAAGTTTTATCTGCTACAACAGAATGGAGCACCAACTCCAATTTTTCTAGCACCAACTGGAAAGAGGCACCAACCCCTTTTTCAAGCTACAACTTGAAGATAATAATAAAAATTGCAGAATGTAAAATTTCACCTCAATTATCATGATCTGCTGTTTTTTTGCGATCTGCTGCTTGTCGGCATTCGACTCATCGTTGTGAAAAATGATTCGCACTTTTTCAACCACTCCTCTATATCTCTCCATGTTCTCTGCTGCAACTTCATAGAAATATCACTTCTACAGCCAGCACACTGTCATTTCACACTCGAAACACGACTTCTGCATACCGCGTTCTTATCTTCTCTTCGCACCACTCACACTGCTACACCCGAACTTCATACACATATATCACATCACGCTCCACATTTTAAACTCGAAGAACCCTTGCTTTTATAGAAGAAATTATAGAGGAAAACCCTAGAAGAACGTTGACTGAGAAACCCTAGAATTTGTCAGCTGCCAAACCCTAAAATCCGTCGACCTAGATTTAACTTTGTCGGCCTCAAACTCTTCTCCACCTTCGTTACCTTCCTGTAGCTTATTGCCGTGAAATAGTAACACGTCGACCCTTTTTAATTTAATTTAATATTCTAATTTAAATTTTTAATAAAATAAAAATTTAAACTAAATATTTAAAATTAAATATCTTCAACACCGGGGCATCTTTTTCAACAAAACAAAGAGCCAACTTGGGTTTTAAGAAAAACCCATTTCAAGTCTGTTATCCACTGCATCCTTGGATCTGACTGCCTGTGTTGACAACAATGACAATCCTTCTTGCTCAACACTCCCAAGTAAACTACTAGAAGAGAAGTCCTTGTGAATCCCAGGATCTCAATAACTCTGTCCTGTAGCCTTTGGTCAAGATTGAAAAAGACCACTTTGGAATTCTTATCATTGAGGGCCTGGTTTGAAGCCCTAAGGTAGACATTAAGAGTATCTCTGATTCCTCTAGCTTCCCTAAAATTGGCCACACCAACCAATCTAGTATCGTCCACAAACTGCAAGTGAGTCAAAGTTTCCTCCCCTACCTTGATACCTGTTAGTAGGCCTTGATGCCTTCTCCTCAAGAATAGTCTACCTAATCCTTTAGCCAAAATGAGGAAAATATAGGGAGAGCAAGGGTCTCCTTGGTGAAGACCAAGCGATGGAAGACCCTTGATAAGAACATAATAAGAGGGCGTAGAAACACAGCTCATGACCTAATCAATCCAGTCCTGGGAGAAGCCAAAAGCTGCCATCATTTTAGACAAGAAGCTCCACTCCACCCAGTCATAAGCCTTGGACATATCCAGTTTAATGAACATTCCTTTATTACTAGATTTTTGCATTGTATGGATAGCCTCCTAAGCGAGAACCACCCCATCCAAGATTTTTCTTCCCTCAACAAAACCCCCTTGTTCTGAAGAAATGATGTTATGAAGGAGAGGTTTGAGCCGCTCAGCCATTATCTTAATGATTATTTTATAAATCACGTTGCATAAGGCAATAGGTCTGAAATCAGAGATATGAGACCCCTCCTCCCATTTTGGAATTAAAGTGATGAAGGTATGATTTATTGCCCTAAGCATTCTTTTATTAGTTATGGATTCCTCTATGATAGCCAAAACATCCTCCTACAAAGTATCCCAAAAGGCCTGAAAAAACTCAATTGGAAAGCCATCTGGACCTGGAGATTTTCCAGTACTCATTCCAAAGATCACATTTTTCAATTCATCTCTATCAATGGGTCTAAGAAGGTCCTGATTTTCTTCTTCAGAGATAATAGAAGGTATGACATTAATAACTTCGTTCTGAGCCTCAACATCTTGCTCCATACTTTCCTTAAAAAGTTTAGAAAAGTAATCGATTGAGTGGTAGTGCATACCAGGAAGAGTATCAAAGGAATGTCCATTCTCATATTTAAGGGCTTCCATGTTATTCATCTGTCTCCTAGCACAAGCTGACCGATGAAAAAATTTGGTATTTCTATCCCCTTCTAATAACCAAGTATTTCTTGCTCTCTGTTTCCAATAAATCTCCTCTTGGTTATCAATGGCCTCAACCGCTTTGCGTAAGGCATCATCCTCGGATTTGATTTTCTTAGTAATAGTTCCTTCTCTAAAGAGTTTTTGAACCTCCTCCCATCTGGCCACCAAGGGGGCTCTTTGGAGCTAGAAATCTGACTTATTATCTTTCCTCCATTGTTTCAATTGAAGTTTGACAAAATGAAGCTGTTTGTGAAATCTAAACATTGCTGTCCCAAAAGGTGGATGGCCTTCTTCCCACCATTGTGGAATTTTCTTTCGAAGGTCCTCCATTTGTAACCAAAAATTCTTAAATTTAAAAGGCCTGTGATGCTGCTCTGTCATAGTCCATCCCTCCAACAAAATGGTAAAGTGATCTGAAACTGGGCCCTCCAAAATCTAGAATTTAGTATTCCACTTTACAAATGCCTCCTCCGAAACTAGAAAATGATCTAACTTGACCTTCCTACTGTGTGGCTCCTTCCTCTTGTTAGTCCAAGTAAAGTAGGTTCCAGGACCTTTAACATCCACTAATTGAAAGGCCTGGACTTGGGCAATCAAAAGCCGATCCCCTGGATCCAAAATTGGGGTTCCACCTTCCTGATCTCGAGCAGATAATTTTGCATTAAAATCCCCTGCAATAATCCAGTCTAAGTCTTCCCTGGAGGACCTCGTGTTATGTACAACTTTCCATTGGAGCCTCTGGCCGTCAAGGTCTTGGGACCCATAAAAATTAGTGATTAAGACATGTTCAGCTATGACATTATTCCTAAAATGAGATGTGAGAACACCCCTCCAAGCTATATGTTCTAGTGTAGTCCAATCCAGAGGGTTCCAAAGAGTAACAATCCCCCCTGAAGCACCTTGGGCAGCCACATCCATATGACCAACGCCCCTCCAGATTCTATTAACTGTTTTACTCATAAGATCTAAAGACATTTTCGTCTCTTGGATAAGAAAAAAGTCTGTTTTACATTTTTATAATAGTATTTGAACAACATATTGATGGGTTCTACTGTTTAAACCCCTAACATTCCAAGATTGAATAATCATCGAAAACCTTGAGAGCAGTAAGAATCAATTGTCCTCATCGATCCTCCATTGATCAGCTTGTCTCCTTGAGCTGCAATCAGGTCCTTATTTGAATTTATGCCCACTCCTTGAGTGTTGCTATTTTTGGATCTCTTTTCCACCTAAGATATCCCCAGGGCTGGCCTTTCTCTATTTTTTTCTGCAATTCCCATGCTGACATCCTTAACTACTGGCGGCGCTTGGGAGTGCACTATCAGTGCCCCTGCATTTTTTGGCTGCAGTAACTCAGTGGGCTCAATCACCTGTTCTAAGACAGGAGGAGATGAAGGAGAAACATGAGTGTGGATGTTATGGACCTCAATATTCCCATCCACTCCTGATCCACTAATGTCTTAAAAATTTCATATATGTTGGCTGGCTTGGGTTGTAATTGCTCCTTACCATTTTTCTTCTGCTTTCTCCTTCTTTTGGCCTGTTCAAAGCCATCTTTCTGACCCTCATTACCCTGAGTAGTATTGGATGTTTCTTTTGCAGGAGTAGACTTACCCTCTTTGGGGTGATTTGGTATTCCAAGCAGGGATTCCGCTTTAGTGTTCAAAATATTTGGACAAAATCGGGCCAAATGCCCATGTTTGTGGCAGACTCTGCATCTGAAAGGCAGAGCCTCATAGTCTAACTATTGGATCCAAGATATTCTTGCCAGTTCTAGTTCCACCTCAGCCGGTAGAGGCTGGCTAATATCCATTTCCATGCAGATTCTAGCAAAGACACCAGAGTTACCTTCTATGGTATCCTTGGAGACACCCAGGTGTCTACCAAGGGAGTTACCGATAATTTCCAGGACCTGCTCCCCCCAAAACTCCATTAGAAGAGCATACAATCGGATCCAAACCAGGACAACCGTGGGTTCAATGCGAGGATCGAATCCCACTCTCTAGGGTTGAATAAATAACCCTGTTCGACCGTGGTTTCTCTTCTCTGACTCAAACACCCTATTTCTATCAGCTAAAGAAGAAAAACTAACAATGAAATACCCATTACTAATAAACCATAGGGAGTACTCACCATGAGGCTCCCAGTTCTGTCTGACCCAAGTGTGCAAGAAATTCAGGGTAGGTCGGATACCCATGAATTTACAAATCAAATCATGGTTGGCTCTGTATAGGATTGTGTCTTCGACCAGCTTTGGTTCGATTACAATCTTGGGTCTTGAGGCAGATTGTGGGAGACATCCGTTAACTCGATGTGCTGCTGAACTCTTGACAGCATTCTTGAATAGCGTATTAAGAGTATTTCTCTGAGATTCACCGTTAGAAGATGAATGATTGTATTTTAGCAGTTCAACGTAAGAGATCTTTCTCCTAGAGAGAGGGTTTGGAGGAGACCCCATTGGGCCCTCCTAAGGTAGCAAATGATCCTTCAGATCCACAATAACAAAACACTACGGTAATCCACCCGATGTCCTGGATTTTCCTTCGCTCCACAAACCCTAGAACATCGCCTGTCGCCTGCGTAGAGAATTTCCTGCCAAATCGCCAGAGCTCAAAATTCGCTATGTCGGGTAGAACCCATTGTTTGCATAAGAATTTATGGGGATTATTTTTGAAAAATGTTATCTCTAAATAAAATGAAGAGCATGCTGAGTTTTTAGTATATGGATGTTAGTCTTACAATGGCACTAAGAGGGGGGGGTGAATCAGTGTAGTTATTTCAAAATAAAAAACTTAACTCTTAAATCTGAAGCAATGAAAACTTAAAACCAGATAAAGCAAATATCACATGAGAGCATCACATAACACAAGATGTAACGAGGTTCACCAGTTTTGGCTACTCCTAAAAAATACTGCTTGGACATCCATCCAAATCCAGCATTTGCAAAGCACCAACTTTACAAACAATTTACCAACACCCACTAGAAGGAGCACCAAGCCCTAATTTATCTGCACCAACAGAAAGGAGCACCAACCCCTAATTTACCAGCACTTACTGGAAGGAGCACAAAATCCTAATTTATCTGCACCAAAAGAAAGGAACCCTTGATTCCAAGCACCAACTCAAAATTCTTTTTTTGAATCTTTTTGACATAAAAATGCCTTCGCTTTTACAAGACCCTGACTGGTCTATTGCTTTCTCAACATTGCCCACTATTTACACAGCACACACCCTACTCACTCGCCTCATGTGCACTCTCTTTCAGCAGCACTTTCACACTCTTTCTACAGCACTTTTTCACTCTGAGCGACAACTTTATTCCTCCATGCAACTACCCTTTTATAATCAAATTTTCTAACAGTAACTCTAGTTGTAACTCCATATTTTATTTCTCATGTGCCACTTGCCAGTTGTAACTCGTTCTATTAATATTCTCTTCGCCACTTGTCAACTGTAACTCCTTCTATATGTAACTCCTTTTGTATATATATAGTGTGGGCATTACGTTACATGCAACGTATATCTCTACCATGATTGTACGTCTTCTTGATCATGACTGTTCGTATTCATTTCTATGCATGCATGCATTTTCTAATTCTATTTATGCGACTATTCGATTTCTCCTTCTTCGATAGTTCTTAAAATAGATTGCATGATTTCTATCTATAATCGCACTTATAATCGTCACACCGACTCCGCTTAATCGTTCGTAATCGTTGTTACGACCTGTCACGAAATCGTGACATTTTTGTCTCTTTGTACTCTTCTCGCCTTCTACTCGTGAAAACATGATGTGTCGCGATATCATGAAATTTTTGGCCTCCTTGTCCACTTCTTCGCTTGCACCCGTGAAAACCAGACATGTCACGAAATTGTGACACTTTTCGCTTCCTTGCACTTCTCTGCCTTTCGCTCGTGAAAATGCAACATGTCATGAAATCATGACACTTTCGCTGCCTTATGCCTTTTCTGTCTTTGGCCAACGAAAACACATGTTATGAAATCGTGATACTTTTCGCTTCCTTGCACTTCTTTGCCTTTCGCCTGTGAAAAAGGAACATGTCGTGAAATCGTGACACTTTCGCTGCCTTGTGCCTTTTTTGTCTTTGGCCAACGAAAACACAACATGTCGCAAAATTGTGACACTTTTTGCTTCCTTGCACTTCTCTGCCTTTCGCCCGTGAAAACGGAACATGTCGCGAAATCGTGACACTTTCACTGCCTTGTGCCTTTTCTGTCTTTGGCCCATGAAAACACAACATGTCGTGAAATCGTGACACATTCGTTGCCTTTTGCCTTTTCTGTATTTGGCCCGCGAAAACGGAACATGTCATGAAATCGTGACACTTTTCCTCCTTGGCGCTTTCTCTTCAATCCTGTCGCGAAATCGTGAAACTTTCTCTCCTTGGTGCTTTCTCTTCGAACCTATCATGAAATCATGACACTTTCTCTCCTTGGCACTTTCTCTGTGAACCTGTTATGAAATCGTGACAGTTTTCTTTTCCTGTGCCTTCTCTCCAAAAATGTCGCGAAATCGCGACAGTTTTCTTTGCTTGTGCCTTCTTTCCAAACATGTCGCAAAATTGTGATAGTTTTCTTACTTGCCTTCTTTGCTTCCAACATGTCGCGAAATCACAACATTTGGAGGCAAAGAAGCCAAGTTGTCGTGACAACTTGGCTTCTTTGCCTCCAACATGTCGTGAAATCACGATAGTTTTGCCAGCATTTTCTCTCTCCTCCGATATGTCGCGAAATCATGACAATTTTGATCGCATTTTCTCTCTCCTCCAAGATGTTGTGAAATCGCGACAATTTTGACAACATTTTCTCTCTCCTTTGAGATGTCACAAAATCACGATGGAAAACATGTCGCGATATTGTGACAATTTTCTTACTTGTCTTTTTCTTTTATTTTCTGAATCTGGGCCACTTCTGTCTTCTTGGAAATTCACTGTACATGTTCTGACTGACCTCTGAACTCTTGTCCATTGCATCAACTGCATCAACTGATCTCTCTGTCTGTGTTGACAACAATGACAATACTTTGGCTACACCTTGCACATCAATGGACTTATGTTTTTAAGAGTATATGTGGATACCTTAAATGATATTTTTTTATGCTATTGATGAAGAATGATGAAATCTATGTATAGCCCATTATTTGCAAAAGAATTTATGGGATTAATTTTGAAATATGTTATATTTGAATAAAATGAAGAGCATGATGAGATTTCAGTATATGGAATTATGTTTTTAAGAGTATATGTGGATACCTTAAATGCTATTTTTATGCTATTGATGAAGAATGATGAAATATGAGTATAGCCCAATGTTTGAAAAGGAATTTATGGGGATTTTTTTTGAAAAATATTATTTCTAAATAAAATGAAGAGCATGTTGAGTTTTAAACATAAGGACTTATGTTCTTAAGGGTATATGTGGATACCTTAAATGATATTGTTTTATGCTATTAATGAAGAATGATAAAATTTAAGTTTATAACCAATTTGTACTTATCTAAGAAGGATTGTTCCATATTGTAAAACCATAAGAAAAAGGAAATCTTATGTGGATAGGAAAGGCATCATGAGCTACCTTTGAATTAGGATATGGGTAAATTTGTACATATGAATTGAAGGAATAATTCATATTGTAAAGCCATAAATACTTTGGCACTCCTTATTTGGATGTAAAGGCAATATGGGGTGTTTTTACCCAATGTAAGGACCAAAAAAATTATGAATTTAATAAAGAAAATAATTTCAAGGATAGGTTTATTCCCCATGAGGATTCCCAAGATAAATGAAATGTTGTGATATTATGTGTGATGTCTCTTTTTGTGGTACACTATGATTGTAATGGTAATGAAATTTCAATGCTTTCCAAATAATTAGGTATTTCTTTATGGATTTATATTTCATGGTCATGCATTAATTTCTTGGTACTAACTCTATGGGATATTTATAGGCCTTGCGTAATAGACCATAATACTGTAATTAGAATAAGTGGATCATGGTTTAGGAAGGAACATTGGGTAATTATTTATGTGCAATATCCTAGAAGTAGGATTTATTTGTCAAATATTTGAAAGGTAAATATTATGCAATTGTGAAGATGGTTCACTTCACATGTTAATACAAGCTACTATATCAATAGTAGTGGAGGATTAATGAATAGACAGTTTGTTGCATTAGGGATAAGATATTTCAAGGAAAATCCTAATGACATGGGTATAGAAATTTTATAGTTTAGTTTTCTTAGTATTCAAAATTAAGTGAGACTATTTGGAAAGACAATCTCATCATGGATATGAGATTGATAGCCTACTCTCGACATGCTTACTACCCCTACATAGATGGACTTATCATAGTCCTTTCGATAGACAAAATATATTGAATTGGCTCCATCGAAAGAATAATGATATTAATATATTAAACTTGTACCTTACCTAGTACACTTACATAGATAAATATATGTGTGTTGTAGGGATGGGTATATTCAATAGAAGTGAATCAAAATCACAAGGTTGTTATAATCACAATGACACTGAGAGGGGGGGTGAATCAGTGTGTTATTTAAAAACTTAAAAGCAATTTAGACTTTTAAATAAACTGCAGCAGATTAAAACAGAAATAATAAAAGTACTAAGAGCATCACACATAACATGGCATTTTAACGAGGTTCACCGATGTGGCTACTCCTCAAAAAGACTTCTTGGACTACCATCCAAATCCAGTCAAATGCAAAGCTACAACTTTACATAATCATTCACCAGCACCAACTGGTAAGAGGCACCAACCTCTAAATTTTATCTACTACAACAGAATGGAGCACCAACTCCAATTTTTCCAGCTCCAACTGGAAAGAGGCACCAACCCCTTTTACCAAGCTACAACTTGGAGATAGTAATAAAAATTGCAGAATTAAACTGTCACCTCAATTTGCACGATCTGCTATTTTTCTTATGCTCGTCGCTTGTCGACATTCGATCGCTATCGTGAAAAATGATTCACACTTTTTCAACCACTCCTCTATATCTCTCCGCGTTCTCTATTGCAACTTCACCGAAATATTACTTCTACAGCTAGCACACTGTCATTTCACACTCAGAACACGACTTCTGCATACCGCGTTCTTATCTTCTCTTTGCACCACTCACTCTGCTGCACCTTCCATGAAATCTCACTTCTACCATCTGCATATTTTTTCCTCGGACTTTAAACATGCCGTCTGCATATCGCTCTCTTTGTTCTCGATCAGTCGATATGCACTCACTCACTATCTCATCATTGCGATCTCTTTTCTTTAACTCCAAAGAACTATCACCGACTTACACTCTACTGCACACGAACTTCATTCGCATATATCGCATCATGCCCACACTTCAACCTTGCAATAGTCCTGCCTTTTTATAGAAGAGAATATCCCATCAAAACATTCTCAAACACGTCGGCTGCAACCCTAATTAGGTCAACATGAAACCCTAGAATTTTTTGGTTGCTTAACCTTGCTTTGTCAGCAGAAAACCCTAATTGATCCGTTGCAAAACCCTAGCAACGTCGGCTTTGAAAAAAAGTCGGTGAACAACTTTAATTTAATTTTAAAATATTAATTTAAATTTTAAATAAATAAATAAAATTTAAACTGGATATTTAAAATTAAATATCTTCATCATCGGAGCACCTTTTTCAACAAAACGAAGAGCTAACTTAGGTTTTAAGAAAAACCCATTTCAAAACTGACGACCATTGATTTAAACAAAACCTATAATTTAGTCTGCCTTGGTTTTCACACAAACCCTTCCGCTCTTTGACATCAATGGCAACATCAACACTTGAGCAAGGGCAATGTACCCAAGGTACCCAAAATCGCCAACAATCTCCCCCTTTGTCATTGATGGCAACCCTTTACTAAAAACACATCTTCAAGAGCCAAAACTGAAATCAATCTCTTTGAAGTTTTGCTCCCCATGACTTGAAGCTTTCCTCTTCACTTGAAGTTCTCCCCCTTACTCATATCTCTCCCCCTTTGTCATCAATGGCAAGGGCCACCTTTGGGGCTCGGAACTAAGAATGAGCCTCTTAGCTTAGTCCCTCCCCCACCTCCCCGATGAGGTGATTAATTCTAGGGTGGGAGTAAAACTCCCATTAGGCACTGATCAACATCAACGTCTATAACTTCCTTGCCGGGTCTTCTCTTGAACTCTTTGACCATATTCTTGTTCCTGTCATTGTTCTGATCCTTGGACCTGATCATGCCACCGTTCTCGTTCATATATCCTAGAATTTCAACTCGCATTGTCTGACAGTGTGACTTTTATTGTTGCACTTATAACAAGTAATAGTGTTGTTTCTTTTAGGGATACCTGTTCTTTGAATCCACATGTTCTGACTAAGCCAATTCTGACTAAACCTGTTTTGACCAAGCCTGTTAGTGTGATGTTCTTTTGTTTTAAATGAAACTCTGGTCTGTTTACCCTTCTGACATGAAGCACACATACTATTTTTAGGTTTTTTAATGATTGGAATATCTCTCACTACTTTTTTAGCGCTAATTCTTACCAGATTATCAAAAGTTATGTGTCCAAGCCTCTTATGCCACAACCAGTTCTCTTCTTCTTGTCCCATGAAGCACATACCTTCTGAAAACTCTGAGAGTGTGTATATATTGCTAGACATCCTTGAGCTGATTGCTATTAATTTCCTGCTGTTTATTTTTCTAACTTCACAACCATGCTTCTTGAAAACTACTTCATGTCCTTTGTCACAGATTTGACTCACACTCAATAGATTATGTTTCAAACCATCCACATATAAAACTTCCTCTGACTTGATCTTTCCTTCACTAATTTTGACCGTTCCTTTACCTATTATTTTGGCTCCGTCATTGTTGCCGAATTTTATAGAACCACCCTCATGCTTTTTTAGATTTTCGAATTTCTGTTTGTCACCTGTCATATGACTTGAGCAACCACTATCAAGAATCCAAGGAACATGTTTATTCTGAGCTCTAAAAGCTGTTTGCACTATTAAAGAATCCTGTTCTTTCCTGAGCTATTCTTTTTGTTTCCATTCTATTTTAACTGTGGTATTGGGTTCTAGTCGTGACTTCCCCTTTTTAGAATTTTGCACATATCCTTCAATATAAATTCTATTTTGTTTTGCTCTATACGGTTGAAATATGCTTTCATGAGGTTGATATGAAACAGACATACTACAACAATTTCTGGCAATATGACCAAAGTTGTGACACTTAAAACACTCTATCGCATAACTCATTAAAGGAGCAAACGCATTTCTACTAGTGAAACTTCTTGGACCTATGTTGTATTTGCAGTCAACAATTTTATGCCCATAAACATTACACTTGAAACAAAAACCATAGAAATAATGATTAAACCTGAAATATGGTCTTGGCCAGGTTGTTGTTGGAGCCTTGGATCTTCTATTCTTTTGATGTGTGACCTTAGTAAAGCCATCATTGTCAGCTGCTATTTCAGTTCTGGCATTATATCTTTCTTTTGCTTGATTCTTGTCTTTGTTCTTTTCACTTTCAACATTGCTTGCTTTTGGTCCAGTTGATGATTCTCCTTCAGAAAAGCCGAGACCAAATTTGATACCTGTGGATCTTTGATCACTCAAAATTTTGTCCAATTTCATCGAGCTTTCTTCACATTTTACATGACAGTTGATTTTTTGATCCAGCTCTTGTATCTGTATTCGAAGACTCACATTTTCTTCTTCCAATTTGCTACAGTGGTCTATCTTCATGGATACCTGTATTTCCAGATCTTCAGACATTTTCTTGTATTCTTTAGTCTGTATTTTTAAACTGACAATAATGTTGTTTGCATCCTTAAGTTTCCTTGACAATTTTTCATTCTTCTTTTTCTCTGATTCCCATTCCGTAAGGGCAGACACTAGCTCACCCTCTAAATCAACTTCAGCCTCAACTTCTTCAACTTTAGAGTTCATTCCTTCCGCCATTTCTCGGTTCAATTTTCTCAACCATAGGAACTCGAAACCGGTCGGGATGCCTTTTTGGATGAGGATCTATTCTTCTTAGCCATTGTGTACTAATCCAAGATCAACCCTGACTGATTTAGCCAAAATTGGGAACCTTGCTCTGATACCAAATGTTATAATCACAATGACACTGAGAGGGGGGGTGAATCAGTGTGTTCTTTAAAAACTTAAAAGAAATTTAGACTTTTAAATAAACTGCAGTAGATTAAAACAGAAATAATAAAAGTACTAAGAGCATCACACATAACATGACATTTTAACGAGGTTCACCGATGTGGCTACTCCTCAAAAGACTGCTTGGACGACCATCCAAATCCAGTCAAATGCAAAGCTACAACTTTACATAATCATTCACCAAGACTCAACCGGTAAGAGGCACCAACCTATAAATTTTATCTGCTACAACAGAATGGAGCACCAACTCCAATTTTTCCAGCTCCAATTGGAAAGAGGCACCAACCCCTTTTACCAAGCTACAACTTGGAGATAGTAATAAAAATTGTAGAATTAAACTGTCACCTCAATTTGCATGATCTGTTATTTTTCTTGCGTTCTGCTGCTTGTCGACATTCGGATGCTGCTGTGAAAAATGATTCGCACTTTTTCAACCACTCCTCTATATCTCTCCGCGTTGTCTGCTGCAACTTCACGTAAATATTACTTCTACAGCCAGCACACTGTCATTTCACACTCGAAACATGACTTCTGCATACCACGTTCTTATCTTCTCTTTGCACCACTCACTCTGCTGCACCTTCCATGAAATATCACTTCTACCATCTACGTATTTTTGCCTCGGACTTTAAACATGCCGTCTGCATATCGCTCTCTTTGTTCTCGATCAGTCGATACACACTCACTCACTATCTCATCGCTGCGATCTCTTTTCTTTAACTCCAAAGAACTATCATCGACTTACACTCTCCGCACACGAACTTCATTCGCATATATCGCATCACGCCCACACTTCAACCTTGCAACAGTCCCGCATTTTTATAGAAGAGAATATCCCATCAAAACATTCTCAAACACGTCACCGCAACCCTAATTAGGTCAACATGAAACCCTAGAATTTTTCAGTTGCTTAACCTTGCTTTGTCAGCAGGAAACCCTAATTGATCCGTTGCAAAACCCTAGCAACGTCGACTTTGAAAACAAGCCGGTGAACGACTTTAATTTAATTTTAAAATATTAATTTAAATTTTAAATAAATAAATAAAATTTAAACTCGATATTTAAAATTAAATATCTTCATCATCGGAGCACCTTTTTCAACAAAACGAAGAGCTAACTTGGGTTTTAAGAAAAACCCATTTCAAAACTGCTGACCATGGATTTAAACAAAACCTATAATTTAGTCTGCCTTGGTTTTCACACAAACCCTTCCGCTCTTTGATATCAATGACAACATCAACACTTGAGCAAGGGCAATGTACCCAAGGTACCCAAAACTGCCAACAAAGGTTTCTTATTGCTCAAATTAGGAACACTAAGACCTCGAGTAGACTCCATGCTATGTGTAAAAGGAAAAAAAATAGCTCACGGTTGAGACAGGAAATTTTGGGTTGTGACATTGTTGTATACATAATTCCTTTGTTGTTGTATTGATGTCTTTGACAAATTACATATGGATTGTCATTTTCATGCTATTGATAGGTTGTTACTTTATTACACATATTTCGCATGAATTTGGAAAACTCTAAGAGCTTACTTTTATATAAGAAAATTACATCAAAATTAAAATTAGTTTTTAATATTTACTAAATTTAAATGATTTAATGTTTGTATTTTTGGTGATTTTACTTATGATAATTTGTACATCAGAATGACTCTATCATTGTTGAATCTTACCAAATTTTACTTGATGGACCTCTCTAATAATTGCTTCTAATGTCAAATTTATGTTGATTGAAGTGGCAAAGCTCATTAAATTTCAACATTGGTGAGTATGCAAGTTGAATAAAAGGCATATACCTACCATTGCATTGATCTTAGTTGTGTATCTTAAATGTTTTAATTTTTCCACCAAGAAATAACTTGAATAAAATCATCTCAATAACTTTATTTTGTAGGAATTTTCCACATAGACATTAACTAATTCTCAGGTATATAAATTTTCTTCATAAATGGACATCTTACAAGCCACTAATTCTTGTAATTCTAAGCCAACATGATGTGTTATTTAAAATTTTTGATATAGCCAAGAGGATAATGTTATTGAACCTACATGCTAAAACCTAGATATGTGTAGTATACAATGTTTGGAATAATAATATGGTTTTATTTTCATATCTACACTCATTAGTTTAGGAATCACCTGAGTTTTAGATTTAGCCTTGGCCTCCAACCATTTTAAGGAACACTTTATTTTATGTGTAGTATACAATGTTTGGAATAATAAGATGGTTTTCTTTTCATATCTACACTCATTAGTTTAGGAATCACCCAAGTTTTAGATTTAGCCTTGGCCTCCAACAATTTTAGAGAACACTTTCTTTTCCTAAAGTATCCTTGATATTAGTTCGTGTATATTGGAAAACAAGTCTCTCTCTGTAATGGATTGTGTATGACAGATAAAATAATACAATTGCACAAAAAATTAATCTCTCTCTCTCTCTCTAATGGATTGTGTATGACACAAAGATAAAATAATATTATTTTAAATTTGAGGAAAGTGCATTGAAGGTACAATTGCACAAAAAATTAACTACTATGTATATTAAAAAATTATAGTTAATGACAATTGTGTACTCTTTGGATTTGGACATATGCTATAAAAATGTTCAATTATTTACTTGGGATAAATAATTTATGGAATGTAGGAAATAAAATGCTAATTTCTCCTAATTAATAACTATTAATTGCTAAATAAATTCTACTATTATTTCTAGCTTTGAGTTAGGTTTAGAAATAAACTAGTAGACAAACAATAAATGATCTATTAGTAATAATCTAAAGTCATCCATGGAGTAGGCCTCTCTAATATTTTGATCATGCACAACATGATACTTTTATTTTAAGTAGTGTTTCTATAGTTAAAATATTCTATGTATTTGTTGTACAAAATTATGTACCTAATATTTATGATTTTGTGGATTGATATGGATTTTCAAGTGATGTGCATAAATATGGATATATCAAAAACTATAATATTAGTTCAATAATAACTTTTGATTATGCGAGAAGAGTAGGGCCAATATTTCACGAGAGGAGTAGGTTCCCTGCGAGGGGTCTTGGGACTAACCTCCACATCAATACCAAGAAAACATATCCTATTAGCGGGGTCAAGGCTTACGGTGGTATGATACACATAATGATTTGGCATGATTATCAAGGCAAAGGTGCTTCACGAGTTGTTTCTAGTTTTGGCATAGGTTTTAAGGACTTAACACCGGGTGGATACGACAAGCGAAGAAACCACCACATTTTAATCATTCAATACTAGAGTATTTTGAAGGAAACCATGAGTGGCGAGCTTTAAGATAATTCAGAGAGGAATTTTACAGCTCCCTTATCAAATATGATATACATTGAGCCCAACATGGTGGTCATTGAGCCTACTACACAAGCCATCCTAACCGATAGACGTTTCAAGAGATTTTGACAAAGGTTTTCTTCAACAAAGGATACCAGAGCAACAAGTCGATGGTCTACAACCTAGAGATTAATGATAACGAAGAAGACAAAGATGAAAATAAGGAAGAGGAGGTTGAGGATGAGGACTAGGGTCTTCCTCTGATTGGCATGTACTATGGCTGGACGGTCTGCATTTTGTTTTGCTGTGTTGGCTGTGGCAGTGGCTTTTTGTGTCCTGCGGGCTTATGGGTGATCTCCTGTGTGAAGAGTGGGTGCTTGAGGTAGTTAGGATCTTGATAGGACCTGTGTCTCTTTTTGTTGAGGGGTTTTCGACTATAGTGTGTAGTATGGTCTGGTTCTTTTGGTTTCTGTCTAGGCAGTAGCATCAAGTTAGAGGACAAAGTTTCTTCAGTTTGGTTCATGGTGGGGTTCCTCAGCAAAATGCTGATTTTTGTAAATCGATTTTGGGTCAACCGTTAAAACCCGATTTAATGATAGACTTGATTTACCAAAAAAAAAAATTGATTATGAATATGTAATCCATATGATTTTCAAAGTATAACATATTTTGAACCCAAAACTGTCTATTCATGGAACCTTTATAATTACATGAATGAATAAGATTTTTTTAGTATTACTAGAGTGGTGGCATTGATATTGTTTTTTATTGAAGTCTATGAGAAATAAATTACAATACTAATATCATTTGTAATTGAGTATGTTGACAAGGAAGTAAAGTAAGGTAAAAAGCAAAAAGAAATTCTAAAAGGGGTAGACTAGTTGGTAGCGAAGGGGTGCTTGTAAAAGTAAAGTATTTTTTAACATGTATGAGGTCATAGACTATATGGGACTATTTTCACGGAGATGTATATTCAATATATTTTTATCTAATTATACTCTAGAGGATGATACAAAATTGTCTACCATGGACTTCCTATTTAAAGTTCTAAAGTCTTCGTTGTTAGGCTCACTTATGTTGAACTAAATTTATGCAATTAAAAAGACACTTTATTCATTGAAAAATATTGACCAGTGTTTCATATAACTTGGAGGAGATTTTGTAGACTAAATAAATACTAAAGGATGGGGTTTAAGTTTATCAAACACACATAATAAAATATAAGTAAATTTAAAAAATAGCTTGATATTAACTAAGTAATTACACCAAAGTTGACTTAAACCTATTTTATTTTTATGATAGAAGAAGGTTTATACTTTATTGCTCATTGATAACAAGAGCTTAGAATAGTTGGTAAAAATATTGTAAACTTATTGATGCATATAAGATGTAATATATTTATTTATTAAAAAATTTTAAATATTTAAATAAAATTGTTACATGAAAATTTTATTTTAAGAATATAAAATTAAAAATTTACTTAGCGTAGTTATATGAATTATTTAATTTTTTAAAACTAAAAAAAATTGTTGTGTATATATATAATATCATATTGAAAAATAATGAAACTATATTTATGAATAATAAATGTAAGTATTGAATAAAAATAGCCTTATTTCTATTATTGAATAACAATATTAGAACGGACCAAAAATGGTAA
Source organism: Wollemia nobilis (assembly GCA_028583015.1). Taxonomy (NCBI): domain Eukaryota; kingdom Viridiplantae; phylum Streptophyta; class Pinopsida; order Araucariales; family Araucariaceae; genus Wollemia; species Wollemia nobilis. Next base: position 2,086,469 of record JAQPPZ010016564.1, read on the forward strand.
TGAAGGAACTTCAACCCAAGATGTAGAGGGAATAAGGGAAGAGGTGGAACCTCCATGATATGTATAGGAGAATGCATGGGAATAAGGTGAAATAATAAAATAATCCCCCATCTATTTAATGAGATTATTATTAAAAACCATTTTGATTACCTTCAAAAATCAACAAAGAAAAAAGAATAGGAAACTCAAATTATGGAAATGAAACATGAACAAAATATCACTATGATGTTAATCCAAAACATAAATGATACTCCACTTATAATAGAGGGATGTGGGGAAGTGCATGATAAATCTCCCAAATATAAATAATCTAGTAAGGACTAGGCAATACCTAACAGAAATATCAAAATTTCAAGTAAATTAGGGGAAGATGTAGGTTACGATCCCAAGCAGGACAAAAATTCACCACATGAAATTAGATAAATACAAATGACTAGGGATGTAGCTAATGGGACACAATTAAACCTCAATTTGTGTGGGAAGAAACACCCGACCAAATCTAAAAAATGAGGATCATTTCCAATACTATTATGGGCCTCAATGGCTCATCCAAACACCTGGTGTTATCACTAAGGAAAGAACTGACTCTACAAATTATTCTTCTATAAGAAACCAAATTGAAGGAGAAAAACATAGAGAAAATAAGAAGAGCTATTTGGAAGGAGGCTATTTTTGTTTCTATACCTACAAATGGAGCCTCAGATGCATTGTTGTGCATGTGGAATCACAATAATATGGAGGGGAGAGTAATATCTACCTTATATAGATAGAATAATGTGTTTTTCTATTTCAAGGAAACTAATATAAGTTGGGTGTTGACTAATATTTATGTCCCAAATACTAGTATAGGAAGAAGACAACTATGGATAGAACTGAGCATGATGAGAAGAGAATTCAAAGAAATTACTTTGTTATTATTTGAGGACTTCAATTCCACTTTGTTTCCATAAGATAAGAAAGGTAGAACTCTTATTATTACAAATGGAATTACACAATTTCTAAATGAGAATAGGTTTATGGATGTGGACCTTAGGAAGGTCAAATATACTTGGAGTAATAGGCGGTTAGGTGAATAATTAATCCAAATTAGAATAGATAAATTCTTAATCTTATAAGATGGCATACTCATATTTGGAGATGCTGCTTTGAGTGCATTCCCAAAAATTTATTCAGACCATAATCCCCTTGTTTTGAAATCATAAATCAATAGAAGGAAGTTTCAATGTCCATTTCACTTTGAAACGATGTGACTAAGCATAATAACCTTGATTCTTGCATAATAGAATGGTGGAAGAATGATTTCATGGGGCCATTGATTTCTTAGGTTTCCAAGAAACTCATATTCATAAAACATAATCTAAAAACCTAGAATAGAAATGTCTTTGGACATGTATTCCATAGAAATGTAGAACTAAAAGAGTAACTCATGGATTCTGAGATAATTATCAGTGAAGGTTACTTATCACGAGAAATTAGGAAAAAGGAAAAATAGCTTTTATAAGAATATCATAATACCTTGGATTGTGAGGATACATTAAGGTGATAAAAATTAAGAGCTTTATGGATGAAGGAAGGGGATAGTCACACTAAGTTTTTTCATGTGTCAACCCTTAGGCACATAAGTCACAAGAATATGAAAGAAATCCTTGAGGTGGATGGATCAAGTACTGATGACATCAAAAAAAAGTAGGAGGAAGCTATATATATTTTAAATCTTATAGGAACAATTGAAAAGATGGAATAAACTAGAATGAATGACCTCCTTCAAAACATCCTATCCTTAGTAACTAAGCAACATAATTCTTATCTAACCAACTCCTTTAAAGAGGAAGAGGTAAAAAGTGTTGTTTTGGAATGGTTAGTGAGAAATACCCTACTTCAAATGTCTTTCCTACAAAATTTTTTAATGACTTTGGCATATTATTGGAGTTGATGTGACAACAACCATCAGTGAAGTAAAAAAATCCCATTCCAAGGGATGTTAATTCAAAATTATTTGTGTTCATTCCCATGGTATCAGGGAAAAAAGAGTTTAAGGATTTTAGACCCATAAGCCTATGTAATACACTTTTAAAAATTTTAACTAATATAATAGCCAATAGAATCAATTTATCTTCCCTTTCATCATTTATTGCAACCAGGGTGGCTTCATTATGTGTAGGTAGATATTAGATGAGATAATCATGATTCATGAAGTTATTCATTCAGTGGATAGGAGTGGAAAAATTGATTTGTTATTAAATTGAATATGAAAAAGACCTATGATAGGGTTTCCTACAATTTTTTTATTAGAGTCTCTACTAAATTTGGCTTCCACTAAGAATGGATCAAGTTGATCATGGAGTGCATATCCTTCAAAATGTTTTTGATGATTGTCAATGGAGATATGATAGAGTAATTCAAGATTCAAATGGGACTATGTCAAGTGGACCCTCTATCATATTACCTCTTCATAATAATGGTTGAGGTATTGGACAGGGTAATCATAGTGGCCATATCATTTGGTATAACTAAGAGAGTTTGCCTCACTACTAAATCTAGTTTCTCACCAACAATTTGTGCATGACATCATACTTCTAACTAGCTCCTTAATTCCCTAGGAAAAAGATATTAAAAAATTGTTAAGCATCTATGAGAAGGTTTTTGGAAAGAAGGTCAATTTCTCTAAAAGCAAAGTCTTTTTCCTCAACACCTCCAAAGGGAGGCAAAAACGGATTGCAAGAATTTTTGGTTGTGAAATGGGGGATATTCCTTCCACCTACTTGGGCATGCCTCTCTTTAAAAGGAGAGTTGAAGTAAGTATTTGAAACTTGATAATGAACCAAATTGAAAAAAATCTTGTAAGGTGGAAGGGCTCCCTCCTCATTAAGGTTGGAAAAGCCCAATTGGTGAAGTCTACCCTTCAGAGCATACCAATTTACTTCATATTTTTATTCAAAATGCCTATTTAAATATGTAATAAAATTAAACAAATTTAAAATACTTTTATTTCTTTAAGAGTTCAAGAGATAAGAAGGATAGTTTTGGTGGCCTAGGACTAGGTTTACTCTTGAAATTAGGGAGGAGGACTTGGTTTCATTAAAATACACATAATAAATAATGCTCTCATGGCTAAAATGGGATGGAAAATTCTTACTAAGAATAATATTTGATAGATCTAGATCCTTAAGGAAAATTACCTTAGATAGGGTAGAAACCTCATTGAGGATCAAAAACCTCCAAAGGAATATTTCTTCTAGAATTATCTTCATAAAACAAAAACCCTTCTAAAAAGTGGAATACGATGGGTAGTAGATGATGAAAGGAAGATAAAATTTTAGAATGATAGCTAGATCAAAAACACTTTGCTAACAGAAGATCCAAATTTATCCATTTTAGAATCTATAACATCTTAGCACTTTGGCATTTGGGTTGCAAACTTCATTTTTTAAGAGGAGGAAGGGAAAAATGGAAGACTGTCCATCTAAATGGACTGAATTCTAGAAGATAACAAGAACTAAGGGAGATAAATAAGATGCTAAGATCCCAAGTCATTAATCCTTACTGGGAGAATTATTTAATGATTTGGAAGGTGCATAAAGGGGAGCTTTACACTATAAAATTAGCCTACTATCTTTTGCAAGGAGATGGTTGGGAATAGTTACATGTCTCCAAAGTATGTCTCAAAAACCTAACTCCCAAAATCAATTTTTTTTACTAGCTTATAGTATTGAACAAGATCCTCACAATAGCTAATCTTATCAAAAGAAGAATGGTAATACAAAATAGATGCTACTTATGTGAAGAGAATTGGGCAAATGTCCACCACCTATTTATTGAATGCCCTTTTTCTCGAGAGGCCTTTAATATGATTATAAGTAAATTTGGTATTTCATGGGTTCCCCAAAATAGTCTCATTGAATTATGCATCCAATAGGAACCACCCTTTCAAAGTAAAAGGATAAAAACATTATGTAATTTCAACCTCCCCCATTTCCTTTTGGGGATATGAAACAAAAGAAATAATTGAGTCTTCAAAGATCTTAAAAAAGATCCCAAATTAGTTAGAATTAAATTTAGTAATGCAATGGCATAAAATGTACAAGAGGTAAATTTCAAAGACTCCTAGGAAAATGATAGTGAAAGAATGATTACTTCCCAATGGGGGTTAGAATCAGTCACAAACTCCTTTGGACCTCCTACACAACACATTTGATCTCAAAATAAATGGAAGGATCCTTCATTGGACTAGGTAAAATTGAACTTTGATGGGACTACAAAAAGTAATATAGAAAATGATAGAGATGGGGGGTGATTGGGGATGATAAAGGTGACATCTTACTTGCTTATGCTAAAAATTTGGACGTTCAAAGAAATCACTTTGTAGAAGCAAATACCCTATATCAAGATACCCTTCTTCTTGATAGGTTGAACATAAAAAAAAGTAATCATAGAAGGGAACTCGTTAAATATCATAAATTGCACTAAAGGAATCCTTGAGGCAAGGTGGAACATTGAAAATCTAAATGGAGTGGCAAAGAAAAAAAACAAACTCTTAGATAATTCACAAGTGAATCATGTCTATAGGAAGGAGAACCATGTGGAGAGGAACTATGTCATAGACCTGATGGCTAATATGTGTGTTAACCAAGAAGAAATAATAATTTTGGACAAGGATTTTCCCAATGAGCTATTGAGCATTACAAATGAGGAGAAACAATATGTAGCTAGAGTGAATACCAATATGTAAGACTAGGGTTCGAAGAGATCATATTTGTTGGGATCCATGTTGGAACCATCATAAAAAATGGAAAAATAGGCCAATCATGCATTAGTTCATTCTATTCGAATATACCTTAAGGAATAGTGAGAAATTTTCATTTTTAAGTTTTTTAATATTGACTCTCTCTCTCTCTCTCTCTCTCTATATATATATATATATATATATTTAATTATATCATGAAGTAGATTTAAAGAAGTAAGTTGATCAATCGCATGCTTACGAGTTCCAAGGAGACCTTGCTCACGTCTAATTACACTTGTGAATGTCTAGCTGGTAGCTTTCAATGGATGTGATACATACAAAACCCAACATCAACTGCAAGGTGAATTATGGCATATCTCACATACAATCCATGTAATATTGCAAGTTTTGTATCTAATTTGGGAATCTTAGTTTTAAATCAATAGAACTAGTCTTAAGAGCTTAATGTTAAATATTTCTATCAATTTGTAAAAGGGGTGAGACATTTCAAAAACTCCTTCACAATATATATATATATATATATATATATATATATATATAATATAATTTAACAATATTATTAATAATATTAACCAACTAAATTCGAATATAATATACATTTCTATTACACCGTAACACTGTAATATAACATAAAATATTTTGAAAATCATTATATAGAGAGAGAGGGTATAAAATTTAAGCCCATTGAGTAAAGTGAAGCTGATGATACTCAAACCCTCTTAGGGCATAAAACTAGGGCAGTCAATCAATAAACACTCGGCCACTACCATCAACCTATCCCCTTCTGAGTACACCATAGTTTGAACCTTAAACCTTGTGATAAAAAGTCCAAAAACCTAATTACTGCACTATAAAATCCAAAGACCTAACCAATCACATTGTTCATTTGACTCCTAGAACTATTTAATATTAAATTTTTATTATAGTCATCAATCTTGATGTAGGAGCATCCAGTGGTGTAAGAGTGATCTTGCATCATCCAAAAATTCTAATGTTTTATTTTTATGGTCTAAGTGTATTTAGTTTTTAGGGGAAAATAGACCTAACGGTAAAAGAATTTCCCCAATATCATAAGCAATTTGGGAAATGCAAATTTTAAGGTGAGGACCCTACCAAAAACTAGTGAAAATCCTACCACTAAAACTTGAAGGTCAATTTTGAAGGCCTTAGAGGCCTCGTAGAGGGCTGAAAATGGTGGTAATTCCTTTCGAAAATTACCAGGCTGCAAACCCCTTCGAGAGATTTCCGAAAATATGCGCCAATAATCATTTCAAGCAATGAGCGAGGAGTTATGACCTCGAGAAGTTTTCCCCCAAAATTCAAATTTCAAATGCATTGTTCTAGGTAGGAAAAGGGAAAACAAGGTATTTGAGGGGTGAATTTTGAATTTGTAAAATATTAGTCTTTGTAAGCTCCATTATCCTTGACAAGGAATACAAGAAAAACATTGGCATTTTTTTGTTTTCTGTAGATTGTATGTGTTTTGTTAATGCAGTTCTTCTTCAAGTGGTATCAAAGCAGTTCTTGAGTGTGTAGACATATTACTGAGCATGAGGCAGTTTGCACCAAGATTTGTGGTTATGGTTAGTGATAAACATGAGAAGAATGTATGAACGCAAGAACGCAATACTTATAATGGAATAAAAGAAAACCAAATACTGCAGCGAGACACAAAGATTGCACAAAATAATATTTTCAATAAAATAGGGGGGAGCCAATAAACTCCTTTATTACAATCAATGTTCCATGCGAATATTTGATACAATATATTACAATGGTGCCAGGGTTATCCGAAACCCTAGCCAACAACAACAAAAGTGTCTTTAGATTTAGGTGTGTCCTTGATTCCAACAGGTTGAGTGGGCTTCATATATCCAAGGTTGGACCACTACAGCTTCAATAGCCATCAAACAATTTGTGAAATTTGTAGATCTACATACACAAACCTGAACAAAGGGAGCTAGAAATACCTATGAGGGCTCCATAGTGTGAGGCCCTCGGACATAAATAAAACCCTAGTTTAATAGTGAAGAAAGAGAGCATGTAATATCAACAAATTGTTAAATAAAATACATTAAAATGAGATATACCTTGCTTTGGTTCAGTTATTGTTGATGGCGTGGTGTAGCAAGCTTAGATTCACATTTCTATAGTTGTAGCAGGCTCAGATGCACACTTGGAAGGCTCTGATGCGAGATTCATAGGCTATGGTGTGCACATGCGAGATACAATAGGCTTTGGAGAGTGCTTGTGATACACAATAGGCTCTAGTGAGTGTTTTGTAGGATCTGCAACGAGCCTCACAAGCTCTAGATGGCATCTATAGGTTAGGGCAAAATTTGTAGAAGCAGATCTAGGTGATGGCAATGAATGTGGTGGATGGATGGGGGCTATGACAGTGATGGAGGATGAAGGGGGGATGGCTAGAATAGTAGAAGTCTTGTTGGCAAGCTAGGGCTTCAAATTTTTTAAGATTCTATGCTAGGGCTTCACCAATAATTCTTCCAGGGTGAAAATATCTAATTCTCAAATTCTAGTGAATTCCAGTTCCAAGGTTTGGGCATTTGCAAAATACCCTTATTTATAATCCAACCTAGGGTTTATTAGGGTTTTAGCCTTACACTTTTAATCGTGTGGCTAATATTAAATCATATCCTAAGGTTGATATTACTTTTTGAATGTGGCATGGATTAATGAATATGGACGGTGGAGATTAGAATGGATTGGACGGTTGTGGTTAATTGAGTTTATAAATATATATTTTATAATAAATATATAATAATATAATATAAAATATTATATTAAATATTAAATAATATAAAATAATATTAACATAATCCCAATTAGGCTAGGAAATGGCGGGAAAGGGTTAAAATGGTGGAATGGATGGCAAGAAAGGTGGATTTGGGTCAAATAATTGGTAGGAAGGGTGTATGGTGGACAAGTGGGTGGTGGAATGGTTAGGATGGAGGATTAGTAGCTATAATTTGTTGTCTACAAAATGCTTCCATGAAGAAACTGTGGTGGTGGGAGAAATGTTGTGGTGCTAGAAGAGTATTTTAGAGCTTTGTAGAGGCAAGTTCAAGCTCTATAAGAGGAGCTACATAGAGGGTTTGAGCCAAGGAGAGAATATGGGAGTGAATATGAAGCTGAAGAAGAAGAGGTCCAATTCAAGGAAGAAGAAGAGGTAGTAGATCCTATGCAAGATATATTATATAGAGCCATATACCATATTGGGAAGAGACCGAAGATGGAGGTTTCTACGTATTTTGGAAATATTAATACAGAAGAGTTGATCAATTGGATCAATTATATGGAAGAATACTTTGATTATGAGGAGGTTGAAGATCCTGAGAGGATCAAGTTTGCTAAGACCAAGTTGAAGGGTCATGCTAGTATTTGGTGGAATGGAGTACAATTGGATAGAAATAGAAGAGAGAAGGAAAGGATAACAAGCTGGGAGTGGATGGTGGAGAAGTTGAAGAGATAGTTCATTCCATATGATTACGAGTTGGATATGCTAAATAAAATGTAGGATTTGAGGTAGTCAAGCAAGTCTGTCAAAAAATACACAAAGGAGTTCTACAATATTTTAATTAGAATAGGTAATTTTGAGTCCAAAAAGGAGAAGGTATCCCATTACATAAATGGGTTGAGAGCAAGTATTCAAGAGGAGCTAAGTTTAGTCAAGATGATCACCATAGAAGATGCTTATTAGTTTACCTTGAAGTTAGAAGAGAATATGAACAAAATATTTGAGAGTAAGCAGAGAGGAAGAGGTCATGGTGGAAGAACTGGCAGGAGAACAAATGGTGGATGAAATGAGAACCAAAAGAAGAATGGAGAAGCTAGCAATAATCAAGACTAGAAAGGGGAGAATACTTACCACACTCGTGAGTAGAATAATGGCTACCAAATAGGAAGAGGAAGGTTTGGATAAGGGCCTAGAAGAGGAGGATTTTATAGAACTTGTTTTCAATGTGGGGAAGAATGGCATTGAGCATACGAATGCCCACAACACCATGGGAGAACGAATAAGAGGCCTGAAGGTAATTCTTGAGCTATTGTTGTAGATGAAGGCGCTAAATATGAGAAATATAAAGAAGTAGAAAGAGAAGTTCTGGTCACAAGGAGAGCCTTACTGAATGAGGAGAAAGATCCAGATTAGAGGAAGAGTCTATTCTGCACAAGGTGTAAATGTGCAAGTAAGGTTTGTAATGTTATCATTGATAATGGTAGCACTAACAAGCTCATTTCAGAAGGTATGGTTACTAAGTTACAACTAGAGAGAAGGAGGTACCCACATCCATATCATATTGCATGGTTGTAGAAGGACCATAGGGCTTTGGTCAGTGAGCAGTGTTTAGTAAAATTCAATATTGGAAGTTACCATGATGAGGTCTTGTGTGACATCCTACCCATGGATTCTTACCATTTTCTATTAGGAAGAATGTGGTAGTTTTATCGACGTGCATTATATGAGGAGCATGCCAAAACTTACTCCCTGACAAAGGATGGAGTGCCCCACAAGCTAAATCCCCTAAAAGAGGTGGAAGAAAAGGTATGTAGTAGTCCAAGAATTTGTTTAGATGGTAGAAAATTTTTGGATGGTCTGAAGCATGAGCATATGTGCTATGCATTAATTTCTAGAGTTAGGGAAGAGCAATGCAAAGATATCCCAGTAGAGGTCTTAGGTATGTTAGAATAATTCCTAGATATTATATCAAATAATGTACCTGAGGGTTTACCACTAGTGAGGAAGATCAGTCACCACATAGATTTGGTACCAAGAGCTAGTTTACCTAATAAGGCAGCCCATAGAATGACTCCCATAGAAATTGAGGAGCTATATAGACAAGTCCAAGAGTTACTAAAAAAATGATTGATTTGGTAGAGCTTGAGTCCATGTGCAGTACCTGCAGTACTAGCACCAAAGAAAGATGGGGAGTGGAGAATGTGTACAAATTTTTGAGGTATTAACAAGATCACCATCAAATACAGATTTCCATTGCCAAATATTGATGATATTATAGATTTTTTGAGTGAAGCTAGGTACTTCACAAATATTGACCTAAAGAGTGGGTATCATCATATTCGTATCAAAGAAGGAGATGAGTGGAAGACAACCTTCAAGACTAGAGAGGGTTTGTACAAGTGGTTGGTCATGTCATTTGGGTTAACCAATGCACCAAGCACATTCATGCAACTTATAATGAGGTACTAAATATTTTTTTAGGAAAATTTATCATTATATATTTGGATGGCATTTTAATTTTTAGTAGGAATTTAGAGGGGCACCTACTGCATATTTGACGAGTTTGTGAGAAGCTAAGGGACGAGCAGTTGTTGATTAATTTGAAGAAGTGCATTTTTGTGAAGGAGTTGGTGTATCTAGGATTTTTCATCTCAGTTGAAGGTCTTAAAATAGACCCAAAAAAGGTGAGGGCTATCATTGAATGGCCTACCCCAAGGAACATTACAGAGGTAAGATCATTCCATGGTCTAGCTAGTTTTTACAAAAAAATTATTAGAAATTTTAGCAGTATTTGTGCACCCCTAACGGAGACAATGAGAGGGGATAAAAAGGAGTTTAAGTGGACTATAGGAGAAGATAGGATTTTTTATATGTTGAAGAAGAAAGTCACAAAGCAACCTGTTTTGGAACTTCTAGATTTTAATAAGGTATTTTAGGTAGATTTTGATGCTAGTGGTATCGCCATAGGAGTTGTATTGATTCAAGAAGGTAAACCTATTGCTTCTTTTAGTTAGAAGCTTAATGATGCTGGGAAGAAGTATTCTATCTATGATCAGGAGTTTTATGCTATAGTTTAGGCTTTGAAGAAGTGGAGACACTATTTTTAGCCAAAAATGTTTATTCTATATACTGATCATCAGGCCTTACAATCTATTAATAGTCAAGGAAAATTAAATCATAGGCACTTTAAATGGGTTGAGTTTTTGCAGAGTTATACATTTGTGTTGAAGCATAAGATTGGGAATTCAAACAGAGTTGCATATGCCTTAATTAGAAGGCATAACTTGTTGATAGAAATTAAGGTGGAGGTTATAGGGTTTGATGAACTGAAGATCCAGATTTTGCAGAGGATTGGAGAGCTTTCTTGGCACCTGTTACTTTAGACAAAACTAAATGGTTGGATTTTCTAATCCAATATGGAATATTGTTTAGAGGAAACCAAGTGTGCATTTCAAGGAGTTCAATGAGAGATAATATAGACAAGGAGAAGAATAGTGGAGGGTTGGCTGGACACTTTGGTTGAGATAAGACCATTGCATTTGTTAGTGAGAACTACTATTGACCATAGTTACAAAAATATGTAAAGAGATTTGTACAAAGTTGTAGAGTATGCCAGAGAGCCAAGGGTGTGAGGCAAAACACTGGATTATATCAACCATTACCTATACTAGAGAAATCATGGAAATATATCAGCATGGATTTTGTTCTTAGCCTACCACAGACACAGAGGGGGAATGACTCCATATTTGTGGTGGTTGACATGTTTTCAAATATGGCACATTTCATTCCTTGAAAAAATACTAATGATGTAGTTCATGTTGCAGGGTTGTTTTTCAAAGAGGTGGTATGACTACATGGTCTACCAAAGAGTATCATTTCATACAGGGATACTAAGTTTATTGAGTATTTTTGGAGGACCTTATGAAAGAAATTGAAGACAAATTTGAAATGCAGTTCTATATACCACCCCCAGACTGATGGACAAACAAAGGTGTTGAATAGGAGTTTGGGTAACCTACTGAGATGCTTAGTAGGAGATAAGCCCAAGGGATGGAATTTAGTTTTACCATAGATAGAATTTACTTACAACAATTCTGTCAATATGAGTACTAATAAATTCCCATTCTAGACTATATATGGGAGCATCCCAAGGAATGCTTCTGAGTTGAGGAAGATGGACAGAGGGGAAAAGAGTAGCGTTGAGACTGAAGACTTTGCATAGCACCTAAAGAGCTTGCATGAAGAAGTAAGAAAGCATATTAATAAGATGAACACTCAGTACAAGACAAAGGCAGACCAAAAGTGATGGTATAAGGAATTCCAAGTGGGAGATGAAGTTATGGTTCACTTGAGAAAAGAACGATTTCTTGCTAAAACCTATAACAAGCTAAAAATGAATAATTTTGGACCATGCAGGATCATAAAGAAACATGATTCAGTCAATGCATATGAAGTAGAATTGTCGAATGGGATTAACATATCACTTGTGTTCAACATTTATGATTTGGTAGAATATCATGAAGGAGAAATGATGAGGGACCAGTACCAGAAATAGAAGAAATAGAAGAAATAGAAGAAAGAAATAAAAGAAATACTGGATACTCACATCGATAAAAGTACCAAAAATAGACAATATGAAGAATATCTGGTTAAGTGGAAGGGCATGCCTATTGAAGATTCATATTGGTTGTCGAAGACAGAAGTTGACCACCTTGGTTTTCCTCCAACAATAGAGAAGTGAAGGTCACTTCTCAATTTACCCTAGGTGTTTGATGCAAGAGCATCCACTGGTGTAAGAGTGATCTTGCATCATCTAAAAATTGCAATGTTTTCTTTTTATGTTCTAAGTTTTTTTAGTTGTTAGGGGATGGAAAAAAATACCTAAAGATGAAAGAATTGTCCCAATATCATGAGCGGTTTGGGAGATATGTAAATTTTAGAGTGAGGACCTTGCCAAAAACTAGTGAAAATCCTACCACTAAAACTTGAAGGTCAATTTTGAAGGCCTTAGAGGCCTCGTAGAGGGCTGAAAAATGGTGGTAATTCCTTTTAAACAATATCGGGCTGCAAACCCCTTCGTGAGATTTCTGAAATCATGCGCCAATAGTCATTTCGAGCAATGAGCGAGGAGTTATGACCTCGAGAAATTTACCCCTAAAATTCAAATTTCAAATGCATTGTTCTAGGTGGGAAAAGGGAAAATAGAGTATTTGAGGGGTAATTTCGAATTTGTAAATTATTAGTCTCTGTAAGCTCCATTCTCCTCAGCAACGAATACAAGAAAATTTTTGGCATTTTTCTATTTTCTGTAGATTGTATATGTTTTGTTAATGCATTTCTGCTTCAAATCATAAGGTGACCAACATCAGATCTTAGTCTTTGCACATACGATTGCAAACTCTAATATTTTTCACATGTTTTTTTTGTTACATAGGGGAGTTGGTTACAGACACTATTTTTAGTAGCTGGCAAGTATAGGGTTCAAACCACAGGGACTGCTCTCAACAGCCTATTCGTCTTGTTGTTGTTGACCCAGTGTGATATGGAGACCACCGGTCGGTCGGGGTTGTTTGTACCGTCGTCCTCGTTAGTCTCACACACTTAGAAGATTCAATACAAATTACTACCTTTGCTAAAGTTTGTCGTCGTCGTCAGTCTTGCGCACTTAGAGGATTCAGCACGGACTACTACCTTTACTAAAGCTGGCAGCGTGCCCCCGAGGTTTGAACCTAGGTCTCTTCTTGACAAGTACTTGACCAATCAAGCCTTTACCAATCCACTAGTCCTGAAAGACTTCAAATTTTAAATCCAACCATGTGAGTTGTGACCAGAGGAAAGCCAACGTACCAAACACAAAATATAATAAATAAGCTACTTGTTTGTAGCATAAGATTACCATTCAAGCCTTGTTATGTATACCCTCTGTCATTGAAACAGCAAAACCATTCTATATACTATTGTTCTATATACTATTGTTATATATCTAATATCTTGCTTATTGTATGGGACAACTCAAACATATTATATTCTATTATATAGAACTCGATGCAGCGCAAAATATCTTGCAATACAGAACTTCTCCGAGGACAAGCAAATCCCAAGAATAACTCGGATTCGCCTCCTCGTGGATCGGTCTCAAAAACATAATCTTTTTCTATATAATTATAGGTTATAGAGAATATGTCAGAGAAGTGTCCTTTCTGTTCTCTAAGAATTTCAGAGATGCTACTCAGGCCCGGCCAATGCCCACTTCAATACTGAAAAACAGTGATAAAAAAATCATATCCCCCACGGCCACTGTGCCCCAACTTGGTATAATATCTGCAAGAGTGTAGGCATCAAATATAATTTAATCTATCGGACTTGCAGTTGGGCATCAAATAATTTAATGTATTTGGGAAAGCCATTTGTTGGTTGGTGGACACAACCAGAAAGCTTGGATCCAACTCACTATCTTCTCATAACTTTACATTCTAGAGTTCACAATCCAGAGTTCAGGTTCTTAATGCTTTTTAATATAATATATTTATATAAAAATCTGAGACTATGAAGAAGTGTTAAGTAAAAAGGTGGAATCTTACGGGAAGAGTGAGTGTCCTTCACTGAAGACTACAATTTAAAGCATACCTATTATATTATTCGATCTGGGATTACAATTTCAAGGGGATGGAACTGACTAACAAGGAATAAAAGGTTGGGCCAGACTACAAGGTACGAGGTAGATATTAAAAAAAAAACAATGGTGCAAACTTGAAGGTGGATGGAACTGACTAACAAGGAATAAAAGGTTGGGCCAGACTACAAGGTACGAGGTAGATATTAAAAAAAAAACGATGGTGCAAAATTGAAGGTGGTTGACAGCAATTTACATCTTACAAGTATAGTTAATAGTTACTTTGTTTTGTAGATGACTTCATTGAATTAAAGATGTTACAATGTTTAGTCCATGTTTAAAAGTGGACTAATCCTATTTTAGTAACTTAGTTGAGTGTGTCCATGTTCTCCATATGCCTTTAGCTATTTCCAAGCTTTCACTACAATATTTTGATCAAATACAAAATATAACCAAGCCTTTCCAAAGCTCATTTCCCCTTAACATAGCCCATTTATACAATAATGAAATTCCTTAGTATGAAGGGTCAAATAAGGTTGAGACCCCTTCTTCTTGGCTGGCTTACACTAGACCAAGGAGATGGTTGTCCTCATCCTCAAACTATCTCATATTTTCCAAACAAAAGTTCAAAGCACTTAAGTGCATCAGTAATAGTGAAATTTATAAAAGTCAATATATTTAATAAAACATGAATAATTTAAGTTATTAAAACCTTAAATAAAGGTTTAGTTAAGGTTAATCAAACAAGTGGTTTAACTAATCTTGTAACAGTGAATATGTAAATAGTTCCCATGTGCTTACATAGAGAATGACTACTAGTTTACATGGACGATGTTCATAGGATTGCATAGATAATGCATGTATGCTTGCATCAATAATTATCATAGGATTCATCACTATTATTGAAATTGGATAACGAGGTTTATTAGAGGATTCCAAAATCCCTCATAATCTAAGCTAAGATGCCGAGGAGAGGAGAGGAGACACTAACATCTACCCCTTAAGGTATTTAATCAATTATTCTAGGGGTGAATACATAAAGAATTTTCATTGTCATAAATAGAGAATATCAATATGATTACATAGAGGACTTCCATAGGATTACTTAGAGGATTTTGAAAGGTTTACATAGAGAATACTCATACACTTACATCACCACTATTGGCCTTGGCTAATAGGATCAAGTTACTGATATTCTAACACCCCCATAATATAATCTAAGGGGATAAGGATAGGATACATTAGATATGATACTATCTCCATCCATAATAAATTTTTGAATGGGCCAACAAATATTGATTATAAATTTTATTATTTGATCTTGTTAAAAGTATATATACAGGATCAAACCTTCCTCAAACATGATAATACTATAAACACGCAATATAGTGACCATAATAAATCCTCATTTCTCAAAAATAAATAGTTGAATCATCAAAGCAATAGAAACATGTCTCTAAGTAATCAACTTCCATCATTTGAGAGGGACCCATAGTAATACATAATAGCTTGCTTTGACCATCTTAAGAATATTTGTATTACAAAAAATATATACTAAAACACTATAATAAACCATTGACTTCAAACCATGAGTTCATAGAGCTCAAAAACCCATGTGAATTGAGAAACAATAGGATCCAAATTCTTATGCAAAAGTTATGGCCTCTAGATTCTTGAACTCCAAAATGGCCCTAGAGTTTTTTTAAATTCCATTTGAGCCTTAAAGATAAAAACATAATTTTCAATCTTAGTAGTAATTTTTTTTAGAAAATAAAATATGACTTAGAGCATGCTTTTGCTTATGAAATTAAATGAAACATTTCTCAAAAGTGTCACACACATTATACCATTATAGAGGTCAATATATCCAATACTTACGAATTGCAATCACTTGATATAATAGAATTGGATATTTATCTTCTAAAATTTACTACATATCCACCACAAATAATCTCAGTTAAGGAACTAGATCGAACTAGATCGTCCACTCTAAGAGGAGTGACCTATGTTGGGTATCATACTCATGTTGATATTTTTTATTTTATCCCATTTCATATTTCATACCAATTGTAAGGCCATTTTTTAGAGTATGAACAATTATCAAGTGTCATTTGCTCATTATTTTGTCATCACTTTTTTTGGTACTAATGTGCCTACTTTCCAATTTTCATATTTACAACTCTTTTAGGTAGTTTTATCTTATTCTAGGATTAATTTATGAAAGTATTACCTTATTTGCAATAGTAATGATCTTTATAACAATATGTACAAACAAGAAACTAATTTCTATAAGGAAGAAAATTTGTAACAATTTACAAACCATATCACTCTCAAAAGAAATATTTATAATCAAATGTTAAATCCATGTTATTTTCTACTAGAAAATAAAAAATACCATACATTTGTTTTTTATTGAGAAATATTTTTTATACACATCCGCAGTGGGGATTTAACCCGAGTCACATCACCGATAATGCAAGTGGCATCCTTGCAAATAGACCACAACACATAGATTATAACATACATTTGTTATACCTATGGGATGTCTCTTTTCAGAAAATAGTTATGATAATTTTGTATCTTTCTCCAAGGACCTACATCATTCTTACAATAGTTATAAAATTGGTCATGAGGGCTAGTAATGGATCTCTATAAGGACACTAACCTTATATGGAGTGATTCTAAAAGTGTCTTCATCTATCTCATAACAACTAAAAGACATCTTGCAAGGGTTTCCATTTGAGATCTATGAGGACTTAAACCTAACAATTATTAATATTTTAAAGTAATGTAAACACATAAAAATTTAATAAAATAGAAGTAGTAGAAAAATGTGTGGAGGAACAAGATATTAGTACTTATTATTTATCCTTAAAAGAGAAATATATGAAAATATAAGAAGACATTATGGATACATCATTGTATTTATTATAAAGTGGAATAAATAATGCATTCTATTTATTGACACTTCAAAGCATTGTGTAGAATCACTTAAAGAGATATCATTGAGTTCTTGACATTACTTATCTCATAAAAATATAAACAATGACAACCATTATTATTGGCTCAAGAAAATTGAAATATCAAACAAGGAAAACCAATAAAGTGAGTCCTAAAGTAAAAATTAATTATCATTTTAAGTAATTTTATTACAATAATTTTAATTTATTTTTACTCAATGAACACTTACAATTAAACAATTTACAAGCCTCTTTTATTTTCTTATAACTTGTTCTATAAAGTTGTTTTAGATACCATTTGATTATACTATTGGATTTTTTTTAATTTAGTCATTCAGTCTAAGCCTGATAGTGATGAAGTGCCTATCAGTGCTCTTGATGTAACTTACAAAAAAAATCCATTTAAGCCTTTGGGTATTCTCTATGTAATCCAATGAGAATTTTTCTATGTAATAGTATTGGCAATTTTTATATACTCACCCATAATAATATTGGTTAAAACTTCTTATATGGTTAACCATGATTAAATGGTTTAAAATATCTATTACATCATAATTTAACCTTCAATTCAATTTATGTTGGTTTGAGTTACCATTAATTGTTGATTTGGTATCATTATAATACCCTTAATGAATAATCAATTGGATTAGTTTGTGACATCTGAGATTGTGACAATATCCATGGGCACCCAACCCTTATTCCTTCTATCTATTCATGTCATTTATATCTTTCTATATTTTTATCCATATGATTTTCTACTTCACCATATGATCGTGGTGAATGTATGTTTTAGAATATTTTTAGAAAATATAGTGAATTCCAACATGGTATTAGAGCCAATAAAAAGCAACTTCATTCACTTACATAAAAAGGATACATAGATTATATTATGGATGACATGGATGAATCATTGGGTTTATTGTATTCCTTAAAAATTTTAGGTAGCGTTGTACTTAAGCATTTTTTAATATTTCATCATTTTGACACTTATTTTTTAGGTTTAAAATTTTACAATTTCGAATGCTAAAAATATTATGTTGCATGGCAGGAAAAGGAAGGGGTGCATGAGTTTAATTTTCTAGAAATAAATATATGAATATATTTTTATTGTTAGGACAATTTGAAATCACCAATTAAAGAATACCATAATGGTAGGGGCTTCAACTTGAAGATGAAAAGTCTAGGGTTCCAACTATGGTAAAAGCATGTCATGATATTATTATTCCTATTTTAGTTTTAGCTGGATGATATAAAATATATCACAACCTTTTTTCTCCTTCACATCATCAATGACACAGTGATGGTGCATGTTATTCATGAGTAGAAGGTATGAAATTTGAGTCTTAGTGTACAATGTTAGTTCAAATAATGACACACAATTGTAGTATCCTTTAGTATACCTCTTATAGGACAAAAATAGTTTTGCCTTCTAGAAATATAAAGATATGTTCAAATCATTGAATGTTGGTATTTTTTTATTATTATACATGGTGTCAATTGCTGAAATATATGGAAACAAACATTTTTTCTAGCCATCCACTATGGCATAGTGGTAAGATACTTGCATGTTATAATTAGTCATAGGCTTGAAGCATATTGGTGGTATTTCTCTTGAAGATATATGGCCTACGTATTTTTTGCTTAATGACTTATTTTTAGTGGTGTGTCATATTGTGAACTTAAAAGAAAACATCCTTCTTTTTAAGGTATATTTGTACCTATGGAATACTAATAAGAAGCTTGTATGTCAACCTTGAGGTTTATAGGTTGAATCTGAGTGGTCTCATTGCCAAACTTACCAATGATATGGTTACATTACAATATTTGTTGTGTTTAAACAACTTCTTCTTATCAAAATAATCTTGATAGTACTCCTATCAATATATTAATGTCAACATAGAGGTGGCATATTTAGGATGCAATAAGTAACAATATTTTATTGGTAAAAAAAATCTAGGGTCTACAAATTTAATATGCCCAAACTTTTAAAGGCCATAAATTTTCCATATAAATGCATTTTTTTTTGGATTGTATAGTATTTCAATCTCTTTAGATTCATGACATAAATACAAGGTTTGTTACTATTTTTTGGTAGCATGTTGTGTAAAATAGACCTAATTTTCATTATCCTCGTTAAATATTATGCAACATTAACTTCAATAGGTCTATTGACATGGTGGTTTATAAATTTTCTTGAATCTAGTAGATGTATGGTTAAAAATTCTTCTTCAACAAGAAGGTTACAAGTTAAAATTTCACTTCCACTTATTTCCTTTGTCACAACACTTAAGGTTTGGTGTATTCAATGAGATCTAAACATCTAACTTTAACTATCATTGTTGGTGTATTTTTTGGTCAATTGTACTATATTTGGGAGATTAAGAGATCAATTCCCTATCTTCATCTCCCCTTATATCATAGTGGGTGTGCTTTCTAAATACAAACAACTAATGGATATTATGGTTGGTAATATTTTTGTATATAAGAGGATTAGTTTTTGCATAATAAATTCAAGGTATACCTTGTTCATATGTGTCACTTTTTAGCCATTAGGGTAGATTTTTAAATATCTACTTATTTATTCATGATTCAATATATTTCTCTTGAGATTAAAGGATAGATTGTGGTCACCATATTACATGTTGAATATATTCTCATAAGAATATCCATATTTTGATCCAAGAGGTTGAGTCACAACTTCATGTTCATACAAAATTTGATCTAGTCTATGTAATTTTGGTAAGAGAAGATAGAAGGATCCATTGGCCTATTTGGCCATTTATTATGGGGGGAGATATGTACCAACCCTAAAGTCTTCTCTCCTTGCCTCCTTTGATGAGATTATGGGGGATGTTTAAATATTTATAATTTGATCTTATGAGGACAAGGTAGATAATAATGAAGTGTCTATGGTTGTTCTTGATGAAGCTTATGTCCACGTACAATATAAGCCTTTGATTTTATCTATGTAATCCAATGAACATTCGATATGTGAGCATATGGGCATATTACTATGTAATCTTGTAGATATTTTGATGTATTAGTAATATTGGTTAATACATTTATTATACTACAATTTAACCTTCAATTCAATGTATATCATATTGATTTTAACATCTAATTAAGGATTTGGTATCACTATATATACCTAATATATCATAAGTAAATAAGGAAAATAGGCATGATAAAATGAAATAAAATTGTTAGCTTTTGATGCTATAATACTTAATAGAAATTACCACATAAAAGTAATCACAGGATAAAATATAATAATGTTACAATATAATGAACCAAATATAAGAACTCATAATATAATTTCAAATGGAATAACTCAAAAATACTCACAAAAATATGCTCACAATATTGTACATAAAAATACTAAAAATGCTATTGAATAAAGGTCTACTAATGCAAACATAAATATTTTTATGTTTGGTACATATTACAATGCTTTATCATAAATATATAATTATACGTGACTCCTCATATGTTCTGCTTTTGACCCTCACTCTACATTGCAATTCTTCACTTTCCTACTCTAAGGACACATGTGCACACTTACATATTGGACACTTGTGCATATTTACACTCATAACACTTGCACACATATTTACATGACACTTGTGTATTTCTTGCACATTATTATATTACATAAAATATTAACTCACTCACTATTCTAAGACACAACCCTAATCTAATATTTACAATAATGTACCAAGGTGGTATATTGGCATGTACCAAATAATGTAATATTTTCCAACACCCTTATGTATTACATTATTTGGTTATTGAAGACTTTAGTCTCCAATACAGTCCTCATCCTTCAAGTGACTTTGATTTTGAATTTGATCTTGACCTAGTTCTTCATTTTCTTGTACATATTCATATTTGATTTCAAATTTATGTTCCTTAGTCATTTAACTCTCTTAAATCTTCAAATTGTAATTAGATTCTTGCAAAAGAATATTTTATTTACCTTTGTCATTAACATCATATGTTTCTTTCTATATATAAACTTTCAAACATTCACTTAAAGCATTATGATAAGATTATAAGTTTGAATTATCATTGTTGCAAGAAGAATGAAATATATTTTCCAAAAGGTATTCCTCTTGTCTTACTTTTTTCTTAAGAAATTCAATCAACTCCTTTTGTTTTAAGTTTTCTTCTTTGTAAAACTTGAGTGTAAGCAATGTCATATATAGTATACTACCAATATCTAAAGGTATCAAGATACCATCCTTCTCATTTTCATTGATCCTTAAATGAAAATAGTATGCCAATGTTTCAAATTTTTCATCAATTGCCTCACTATAGATCAATTTTGAGACTAGATCTAACTTTCCTTCATATTTTGTAAGCAATTTTTTTATTCCAAATTTTATGACATTTGCTCTTTCTTTTTGTATTAAAAACTCTAGGTCTGTTGAATTCAATGATTCTTTTAAAGTAGATATCCTTTTGAATTCCAAAGTTTAAATGATTCAATGTTTCTAAATCTTCAAGTTTCTAAAGTTTCAAAAACCTATGATGTTGAATTCCTTATGGCTCCCTAATTAATTAGAAACTAGAAAAATAAGAATGTTTGCAAATTTAAAATTCCTAAGTTTGAAGTAGACTTCCTTATCTCTCCAAAATTAAATAATTTGCAAATATTCCAATAGCTTTGAATTTCAACAAATATTAAAAATTAAACCTTTCAAATAATTAAAAAACTTCAAAAATAAACTTTTTTTATATCTACTTATAACTCCCAAAATTTAAAGAAGTAAATAAGATAGCTCCTTGAAGATGCATTTAAGGTACTAATAATTTATTAACATATTTCTCTCTTATTAAACTCATTAAACATTAGAGAAATAAACAATTAAACTTTCAAAAAACTTATCCCTACTTTAACCTTAGAAAATATTCAAATTTTCAATTAAATCAACTTTCTTTACATTTCTGCCAATTTGTCAATTTTTTGAATGGACTTCCACTTGGTACTTCCTTAATTTCATTGCTTACTTTTCAAATGTTTATCTACCCCCATGGGATATGGATATTGCATTTGAATGTGTGTTGTTTAACAAGCACACACTTCTTTAAGAACAATTTCTTCACTACCAGAAGAGTCATTTTAGTTATCCCAAATGACCTTTCTTCAAATGGTGCTCTTTTGCTTCCAAATATTGTATGCTCAAAACCATTATACTATGCTTCTTCCCAATGTTTCAATTATTTTAACATTAACATTTGATTTATTTGATGGTTCTAGGGTTACACTCCAACAAATGGAACTTTTGGATGATCCTTTATATCCTTTTAAGTACATTGAACGATGCTAGGGTTCCTTTTGAATGAATGGTGCTTTATTTTTAGTCAACATGGTACTAAATATCTACCTAGTGATGCTTAGTATTCTTGAGAATTATACATATGCCTTCATTGTCCTTTGGTATTCAAAATTTGGTAGGTTAGCTAACCTTTGGATTTCTTTTGAGAATGCTTTGTTTTTATGCTTCTCCTTCTCTATCACTTGAGCTTCTGATTGGAGTTCACTTGACCTCTCACATATAACTTGCTATTCTAGTAGATGCTAAAATGGTAATTGCTATAGTGTAGTTTAAAGTCTCTGTTTACATTTGATATTATTGGCTTGTTTTTTGAGCTTCTTTTTGTTATGATAGAATGAACTTTCATTTCTAGTTTAGCTGGTTGATTATTGTACTAAAAAATAGCTCCTAATGATGCTTAATTGCTTTCCAACAATGTTTTATTACCACTTAATGGAAATATATTTAGTTATTATAATGATAATATTATGATTCTTATATTCAATTATAATTGCACTTGGCTATCACATTGCACTTAAACTTGATCTGCATTTATACCTTAATGATTTACATGCTTTTCCTGCTTCCAATACTTGATTTTTAATCTTCCCTCCTTAATATTGCAGGTACAAGTGCAACAACAATTTCTTCTATGGTGTAGGAGACTTAAAACCACTTTAAAAATACCTTTGTGTCTCTACAAGAATAGCTTTTAAACCACTCACTTATAGCTACACTAAGACATACTTTTATTTTGCTTCTCTCTCTATTTCTAACATAGCTTCTCCTTGGTCGAATCCATTCTCCTTATTAACACTATATTGCTTTATTCCTTTGATTAATATGCATAGCACTTCTTATGGTGTTTCTCTTAGACTATGAAAATACTCTTAGATAATTATGCATCTTGGATGTGATGCTACTATGGAGTTGTCCTTCAAACCTTCTTACTGTATTTAAAACTCATTGTTGTCCAATGTGGACTTGCTTTACCTTAATATAATATGTTGCCTTATTGATGCTCTATTTCTATCTATCTTTAACTCAGACTTCTAGTTGTTTCTGCCTTGTATTGTTCTTATGTTATCCTTTAACTTGGACTGTCTTGAAGACTCATTGATATCTTGAAGTCTACTATAACTTTTAAACTTGGGCAAGATACTTTCCTTTGAAAAACATTTTCTTCAAGTCTTTATCACTTGAATCCATATTGAAATCTTCTTGCTATATTCAATTTCTTCTTAATTGCTTTCTATATCTATAAAGCATGTTATATTAATGGTTCTTTTATTCTTAAGGACCAATCTTCAATATTTAGTAGGACCTCTTTCTGGAGTCTTCTTAAAACCACTTTCAATGGGATTTTTATCAAGTCTTCTTTTTTTTCTTCTTTGGGACTTCTCTTTTAGAGTCTCCTTTATCTTATCAATATCAAGGTCTATCTTCAAGACCTAAATCTATACTATGTATTACCTTCTATTCTAAATATATTTATTAGAATAGGTAAAATCAATATATTTGTCAAGGTATATCTTTGAGACTTGAAACTTTTAATCAAGTTCTATATTTTGGACTTACCTATAACTTGATTCAATCCTTGCATGAGGAAATTTGATGGCATTCAAGCAATTGAAGATGAAAGTCTTCTCTATTTTTTGTAGGAAGATTCTCAACTTCTAAGATTAATTTTTCACTACAACAAAATACTTAGATAACTTTCTCTAGCATTAATATGAAACTTCTATAAATATTTTCAATAATCTAAAGCAAAATGGCAATGACCAACTTTCTCCTGAGTTGGTTCTTTCATAATACATTCTTCAATATTAATCTTCATTGGTTATTTCTCAACCTAGTGGTAAAACATCTCTTCACTGGTTTTAATTCAACCTAGTGGTTAAACTTATCTTCACTATTTTTTCTTCAACCTAGTTGTAAAACTTATTTTCACTGGTTTTTCTTACCCAGTGGTAATATCCTTAGTTTCACTAGTTTTTCTTCAACTCAGTGGAAATACTTTTCTTAATTGAATTTTCTTATCCAGTGGTAAATTTTTATTTTTTACAAATTCTAAAAAACCTATGCAAGCAACCTTGCTATGGCTATGATACCACTGTTAGATTTTGATGCTATAATACTGAATATAAATTACCATGTAAAAGTAATCATAGGATCGAATATAATGAAGTTATAATATAATAAAATGAATATAAGAACTCAAAATATAATATCAAATGGAATATCTCAGAAATACTCACATAAACATGCTCATACTATTGCATATGAAAAATACTAAGAATACTATTGAATAAAGGTCTACTAATGCAAACATAAATATTTGAATTTTTGATACATACTACAATTCTTTGTCACACATATATAATTGTATGAATCCTCATTTGTTGCACTCTTGACCTTCCCCCTTACTTTTAACTCTTCACTTTCCAATTCTAAGGACACATGTGCACACTTAAATATTGAACACTTGTGCACATTTACACTCATAACAATTGCACTCATATGTACATGACACTTGTGCATTTCCTTCACATTATTACATTATATGAAATATTAACTTACTCACTATTTTAAGACACAACCCTAATCTAATATTTATATAAATGTATCAAGGTGGTACATTGGTGTGTGCCAAATAATGTAATATTCTCCAACAAAAATAATGTAAAAAAATCAAGAAGCAAGATATGGTTTTAAAATTTGATTGGACCACACACACACATATATATGTGTGTGAATGTGTATACACAATGGTATTGTAAAATTCCATATACAACCTATTTATAACTTATATATCATGATCTAGCACAGTCCCCTATCCCTCGACTACACACATATGAGAAAATATTGATAAATTATAACTTATATTTAAAACCTAAAAAGTTAACAAGATTTTATATTTTATACTAATGTACCATAAAATGATGTCATCCATTGACTGCAACACCAAACTATATCTCCTAAATACTTTTCATGCTTATTAAGGATGGCATATTAGTGATAGCTCTCTTCATAGGTGCATAATTTTCTATCTTCCATATAGAATAGTACTACTTGGATAAAAAGTGGTGTTCGTGTTCCACAACCTCAAATAATGAAATTATAAAAGTTATATTATAAGCTAGCAAGGATTTATAATTTATCCTTCCTTTTAGAGATCCTAGTTACAATCACATACCTAGATGTAGATAGATTCATCAAATATGTGCAAAATCATGATTCCTTGATTTCTAAGGCATGCCAAAATTATAATATTTTTTTATTAAATTTTAAACTAAAATATGGATGAAAATACTAATATGAGAGTTAAAAAAATATGTTAACCATTCTTCATAAATTAGAGATTGCACACAAATGGTCAAAAAATATTAAATACAATGTAAATAAATCACTACACTCAAGAAGGTTATGATTTGATTATTTGTGTTAAGGTTGTAGTCCTCATTGATTATGATACAAACTAAGATTGGAAAAGCTATTATTGTTCAACTCTTAATATTTGTTTAATAATAAATGTTGATAAAATTAAAATTATGATATTAAAATTGAAAAACTACTTTTCCTATTATTAGTCCCTAAGTAGGCTATATCAATCAACATTGTACAATTATAAATGTGGTGAAATGCATAAGCAAATAACATTGTAGTATTTTAAGTACATATTGTTTTCTACATTTACTTTCTATATTTTAAATTTAATTTGTTTTATTTACCTATGTAACATTATTATGATAAAAGGTGAATATTTATAAAAGGTGAAACATTATAAAAATATTTAAAATTATGGGAAAGTATAAGATAGGGTAGTATGAGAGAAGCGAATAATGGATCCTAGATCTAATATGAGGCTCACAAGGGAAATCAACAAACAAAAATCACACATGGGAAGAACTCCACACTCACCACCATAAATCAATGCTCCCATAGGATATGATGGAGCATGTGGTTCGGCCATGACTCACTTGTTTGAGGGGTTGGATCATGGTTCACCTGCTTCTACTAGTTCATTTCACCCAAAAGTTTACTTCATAAATTGCAATATCTATGTGGGTGTTGTGCTTTATATAAAACTATGAGGGCCATCACAAGATACATGTGGGTATGTGGATCAAGACTCTCGGAGCATTGCTCAAGGTATTTTTAAAGTTTTTATTTGATAAAGTATGAGACTGAACAATACGATAGGAGTAAATAATGGACCCTATAGATAGCATGGGGCCCACAAGGGAAATAAACCAATGGAAAAAAAACATGGATAGAAATCCACACTCATCCCATTGAGCGATTCTTCCATAGAAATAATGGTTTAAGGGGCTAGGTCATGGTTTATCAACTTCCACAAGGGCATTTCACCCGAAAGCCTACTTCCTAATTTGAAAGATCTATGTGTGTATTGTGCTTTATATACCACCAAGAAGGCCATCATGGGATACATGTAGGATAATGAATCAAAACTCTCATAGTGTTTCTCAAGGTATTTTTATAATTCTATTTGAGAATGTATGATATTGGTTAGTATGAGAGAAGCAAAGAATAAACCCTACAACTAACATGGGACCCACAAGGGAAATCAACCAATAGAAACCACACATGGGGTGAATCCCACAACCACCACCATTGAACGATGCTCCCATAGGAGAGGATGGAGAATATGATTAGACCATGATTCATTTGTTTGAGGGCTTAGGTCATGGTCCACCTAGTTCCACTAGGGCATTTCACCCAAAATCCTGCTTCCTAATTTGTAAGCTCTATGTGGGTGTTGTGATTTATATACCACCATGAGGGGCATTGTGGGATACATGTGGGATAATGTCTCAATACTATCACAACATTTATCAAGGTATTTTAAAAAAAATTATTTGATAAAGTATGAGACTGGGAAGCAAGATAGGAGTGATGAATGGACCCTAGAACTAATATGGGACCCAAAAAGGAAATCATCCAATTGAAACTACACATGGGGAGAAATCCACACTCACAACCATCATGCAATGCTCCCATAGGAGAGTATGGAACATACGACTAGGCCATGATTAATTTGTTTGAGGTGTTGGATCATGGTTCACTTGCTTCCACTAGGGTATTTCACCTAAATTTTTTCTTCCTAATTTGCAAGCTCTATATGGGTATTGTGATTTATATACCACCATGAGGGCTATCACAAGATACATATGGGATAATGAATCAAGACTGTCACAATGTTGCTCAAGGTATTTTTAGGTTTTTTATTTTATTTAAGAAAGTACAAGACTAAGCAACACAAGATGAGCAAATAATTGGTCCTAGAGCTAACATGGGACTCATAAGGGAAATCAACCAATAGAAATCCAATGTGGGGAGAACTCTATACTCATCACCATTGAGAAATGATCCCATAGGAAAGGATATAGCATATGACTTAGCCATGGTTTCCTCGTTTGAGAGGTTGGTTCATGGTTTACCTACTTCCACTAGGGTATTTCACCAAAAAGCTTGCTTCCTAATATGTAAGCTCTATATGGATGTTGTGCTTTATATACCACCATGAGGGACATCATGGGATAGATGTGGGATAATGAATCCAGAATCTTATAGTATTTTTTTAAGTTATAGAAAAACCCCTTGTGGGGCCGCCTTGGTCTGAGAAACCATGACCAAGGGGTTCTACACCATCAAAATCACCCGGGAGTCATGCCCAACCTTGATTGCACCAACATTATCTACTGGATTTTGGGTACTTGATGTGTGTTTGGTAGGGTGGGTATTCGAACCTAGGACCTCCCTGGAGGATTGTCCTACCCTCTCCAACTTACCTACAACACGTGGGTAGGACTCTCACAGTGTTGCTCAAGGTATTTTTAGAAATTTTTATTTGAGAAAGTAAGATACTAGGTAGTACGATAGGAGCAAATAATGGACCCTAGAGCTAACATGAGGTCCATAAGGGAAATCAACCAATGAAAAACACACACAAATAGAACTCCACACTCACCACCATTGAGTGATGCTCCCATAGGATAGGATGGAGCATACGCCTGGGTCATGATTTGCTCATTTTAGGGGCTTGGTCATGGTTCACCTACTTCCACTAAGGCATTCATCCAAAAGTCTATTTTCTAATTTTTAAGCTCTATGTGGGTGTTGTGCTTTATATAACACCATGAGAGGCATCATAAAATACATGTGGTATAAGGGCTCACAATGTTGCTCAAGGTATTTTTATAAATTTTTATTTGAAAAAGTACAAGATTGGGAAATACAAAAGGAACTAAGAATGGACCCTACAACTAACATGGGGCCAAAAATTAAAATCAACCAATAAAAACCACACATGGAAAGAATACCACATTCACCACCATTGAGCAATGCTCTCATAGGATAGAATGGAGCATATGGCTAGGCCATGATTCACTCATCTAGGGGTTGGTCCATGGTTTACCTACTTCCAGTAGCACATTCACACAAAATCCTACTTGTCAATTTGCAAGTTGTATGTGGGTGTTGTCCTTTATATACCAC
Organism: Wollemia nobilis; assembly: GCA_028583015.1. Classification (NCBI taxonomy): domain Eukaryota; kingdom Viridiplantae; phylum Streptophyta; class Pinopsida; order Araucariales; family Araucariaceae; genus Wollemia; species Wollemia nobilis. The sequence continues at coordinate 2,115,378 of JAQPPZ010016564.1, forward strand.
CATGAGGACCATCAAGGGATATATGTGGGATAATGCCTCAAGAATCTTGTAGTGTTTATCAAGGTATTTTTATATTTTTATTTGATAAAGTATGATACTGGGCAGTACAAGAAGACCATAGAATGTACCCTAGAGCTAACATGGAGGCCATAAGGAGAATCATCCAATAGAATCCACACATGAAGTGAACTCCAAAATCACCATCATCAAGCAATGTTCCCATAGTAGAGGATGGAGCATACGATTGGGCCATGATTCACTCATTTTAGTGGCTAGGTTATGGTTTACCTACTTCATTATTTGTAAGCTCTATGTAGGTGTTGTGATTTATATACCACCATGAGGACCATTATGGGATACATGTGGGATATTGGTTCAAGACTCTCACTGCATTGCTCAAGGTACTTTAAAATTTTTTTTTCTAGAAAGTACGATACTAGTAAATACAAAAGGAATGACGAATTGGACCTACAACTAACATGGATCCCACAAGGGACATCAAATAATAAAAACCACACATGGGGGAAATTCCACATTCACCACCAATGAATTATGCTCATATTGAAGAGTATAGAGCATATGAGTGGGCTATGATTTGCTCATTTGAGGATTTATACCATGATTTATTTTTTTTGAGGGGTTGGATCATCATTTGATCCTTTTTTTCTTGAAGTCTAAAATAACTTTAAAACATGGGCAAGATACTTCTCTTTACAAAAAGTTATCTACAATTATTTCTTGCTTGAAATTTTCTTTCTACCTTCAAGTTATTCTTACTTTATTTGTATAACTGTATAGCAAGTTATATTAATGATATATTTTCTTCTTAAGGACCAATTTTCAATATTAAGTAGGAACTATTTTTTGGATCTATTTCAAAATGCCTTCAATAGGACTTTTTTCAAATTTACTTTATCTTCTTATGTGAGACTTCTCTTCTAGAGTTTCGTTTTTCTTGTCAATATCAATGTCTATCTTCAAGAACCAAATCTATACTATAGGCTCCCTTCTATTATGAATATATTCCTTGGAATAGGTAAATCAATCTATTTGTCAAGGTCTATCTTTGATATCTAAAATTTTTATCAAGATCTATATTTGAAATTTAACTACAAATTGAACCAATCCTTGCATGAGGAAAGCTCATGGCCTTCAAGAAATCGAATATGAAATTCTTATCTATTTGTTGTCATAATATTCTCAACTTTTAAGATTAATTTTTCATTTTAGAAAAATATTTAGATGAATTTCTCTAGTAGTAATATGAAACTTCTATAAATATTTTCAATAATATGAAGCAGAATGACAATGACCAACTTTCTCCTGAGTTGGTTCTTTCTTAATAAATTCTGAAATCTTAATCTTCACTAGTTATTCTTCAACCTAGTGGTAAAACTTCTCTTCACCAATTTTTATTCAACCTAGTGGTAAAGCTTATCTTCATTGTTTTTTTTTCAACTTAGTGGTAAAACTTATCTTCATTGGTTTTATTACTTAGTGGTAATCTCCTTAGCTTCACTAGATTTTTCATCAACTTAGTGGAAATTTCCTTCACTAGATTTTATTACCTAGTTCTAATATTCTTAATTTTTGCAACATTTAAAAAACATGTGCAAGCAACCTTGCTATGGCTCTGATACCACTTTTAGATTTTGATGCTATAATACTGAATATAAATTACCACATGAAAGTAATCATAGGATTGAATATAATAAAGTTACAATATAATAAACCAAATATAAGAACATAAAATATAATATCAAATGGAATAACTCAAAAATACTCACATAAACATGCTCACAATATTGCACATGAAAAATAATGAAAATGCTATTGAATAAAGGTCTACTAACACAAGCATAAATTTTTGCATGTTTGATACATATCACAATTATTTGTCACAAATATATAATTGTGTTAGACTCCTTATATGTTACACTATTGACCATCACTCTTCTTTGCAACTCTTCATTTTCCTATTCTAAGGACACATGTCCACACTTGTGCACATTTACACTCATAACACTTGCACTCATATTAACATGATACTTGTGTATTTACTACACATTATTGCATCACATGAAATATTAACTCACTAACTATTCGAAGACACAACCCTAATCTAATATTTACAATAATGTACCAAGGTAGTACATTGGCATGTACTAAATAATGTAATATTCTCCAACATCCCCTTGTATTACATTATTTGGTTATTGAAGACTTTAGTATTCAATACAATCTTCATCCTTCATGTGACTTTCATTTTGGATTTGATCTTTTTCTGGTTCTTCTCTTTTCTAACATGTCTTCATATTTAATTTCATTTTTATGTTCCTTCAGATTTATCCTCTCCTAAATTTTCACATTATCATTAGATTCCTCTTTACCTTTGTCCTTCACATCATATGTTTCTTTCTATTTAGAAACTTTTTAACATTAAATTAAAGTCTTATGATAAGATTCTTAGTTTGAAATATTAATGTTGTAAGTAGAATAAAATATCTTTTCCAAAACATTTTTTTCCACTCTTGCTTTCTTTTTAAGGGATTCAATCAACTTCTTTTGTTTTAAGTTTTCTTCTTTGTAAAACTTGAGTGTAAGCAATTCTGTACATACTTCTCATTTTCACTTATCCTTGCATGAGGATAGTATTCCAATGTTTGAAAGTTTTCATCAATTGCCTCACTATAGATCAATTTTGAGACTAGATCTAACTTTCCTTAAGATTTTGTAAGCAATTTTCTTATTCTAAATTTTTTTATATTTGCTTTAGGTCTGTTAAATTGAGTGATTCTCTTAAAGTAGACATCATTGTGACTCCCTAAGCTTAAATGATTCAACCTTTCTAAATTTTCAGTTTCAAATTTTTCAAAAACCTGTGATGTTGAATTTCTTATGATTCCCTAATTAATTTGAAACTAGAAAAATAAGAATGTTTAAAAATTTAAAATTCCTATGTTTTAAATAGACTTCCTTAACTCTCCAAAATTAAATAATTTGTAAATATTCCAATAGCTTTGAATTTCAACAAATATTAAAAATTAAACCTTTCAAATAATTAATAAACTTCAAAAACAACCTTTATTTATATCTACTTATCACTCCAATACTTTAAAAAAGTATTTAAGATAACTCCTATTTATTATTTTAGAGCTTTAAAGATCATTATATCTCCTATTAAACTTTGTAAACCTTAGAGAAACCAATAATTAAACTGTCAAAAATTTATCCCTCTCACCTTAGAAAAATCTTTAAATTTTTAATTATCAACTCTCATTACCTTCCTACTTATGCATCACTATTTTGAATGGAATTCCACTTGGCACTTCCTTAATATAATGTCTTCCTTTTCAAATGTATCTCTAGCCCCCTAGAACATGGATATTGCATTCGAATGTATGTTATTTAACATACATGAACTTTAAAAATAATTTCTTTAGTGTCAAAAGAGTTGTTTTAGCTATCCCAAATGTCCTTTCATCTTCAATGTGGTGTTCTTTTAATTTCAAATACCATGCGCTCAGAACCATTAGACTATGCTTCTTCCCAACATTTTAATTCTTTTAATATTTGCATTTGATTCGTCTGATGGCGCTAGGGTTACACTCCAAAAAATGGAATTTTTAGATGATGCTTGATCTCCTTTCAAATATGTTGAACAATGCTAGGGTTCCTTTCATATAAATCATGCTTGAGTTTTATTCAAAACAACACTAACTCTCTATATAGTGATGCTTAGTATTTTTTAGCATTATACATCTACCTTCATTGTCCTTTGGTGTTCAACATTCGCTAGGTTAGCTAGCCTTTGGACTTCTTCTGAGAATGCTTTGTTATTGACTCTTCTCCTTCTCTATCGCTTGATATTTTGACTGGAGTGCACTTATCTCCTTGATTCCAACTTACTCTTTTGGAATATGTTGGAATGGTGATTGTTGTAGTGTAGTATAGAGTCTTTTCTTATGTTGAATTTCTTGGCTTCTTGTTTGAGCTTCCTTTTGTTGTGCTAGAATGGAATTACATTTCCTATTCAACTAGTTGATGATTGCACTCAAAAATAACTTTGAATGATGCTTCGTTGCTTGTCAATAGTGCTTTGTTGTCACTTAATGGACTTGCATTCAACTGTTATAATGAGAAATTTATGATGCTTGGCTTCAACATAGAATTGTGCTTGGCTATCATATTGCACTTGAATTTGATATGCGTTCATAATTTAATGATTTACATCCTTTGCTTGCTAATAATAATTGATTTTTAATCTTCCTTGCTTAATATTGTAGGTATATGTGCAACAAAAATTTCTTCTATGGTGCAAGATACTTAAAACCTCATTAAAAATACATTTTTCTCTTTGCAAGAATAGCTCTCAAACCATTGATTTCTTACTATGCACTTAGACTTATATTTATTTTACTTCTCTCTATTTTTGGTGTAGCTTCCCTTTGACTAAATCTATTTTCCTTCTTAACACTATCTTTATTCCTTTTATTAATATGCATAACGCTTCTTATGGCACTTATGTTAGACTATGGTGTTTTTTATGATGCTTCTATTTCATGATGGTGCTTATTGGATAACACTACTATGGCGATGCCCTTTAAATCTTCTTACTACATTTTAAACTCCTTGTTGTCCAATGTGGACTTGCTTTGCAACAATCTAATATGTTACGTTATTTATGCTTTATTTATATTTGTCTTTAACTCGAACTTTTAGTTGTTTTACCTTGTGTTTTTCTTACATTATCCTTTAACTTGGGCAATCTTCAAGACTTCTTTTCATCTTGAAGTTTTCTATAACTTTCAAACTTGGGCAAGATACCTGCCTTTCTATAAACGTTGTCTTCAAGTCTTTCTCGCTTGAAATCTTCTTGAAGTATTCTTACTACCTTCAAGTTCTTCTTAATTTATTTCTATCTATGTATAACAACTTATATTAATGGTTTCCTTTCTTATTAAGGACCAATATTTAATATTCAGTAGGACTTGCTTCTCGAATATCCTTCAAACCACCTTTAATGGGACTTTTATTAAGTCTCCTTTATCTACTTCTATGGGACTTCTCTTTTAGAGTATCATTTATCTTGTCAATATAAAGGTCTATCTTCAAGACTTGAATCTATACTATAGACTGTCTTCTATTTTAGATATATTCCTTGGAATAGGTAAACTCAATTTATCTATCAACATCTATATTTGAGACCTAATTTTTTTATCAATATCTATATATGAGACTTAACTACAACTTGAACCAATCCATGTATGAGGAGATATCACGACCTTCAAGCAATTAAAGATGAATGTTTTCTCTATATGTTGTAGTAATCTTCTCAAATTCTAAGATTATTTTTTTATTGCATCAAAATACTTAGATAAATTTCTCTAACATTAATATGAAACTTCTATAAATCTTTTCAATAACCTTAAGTAAAATGGAAATGACCAACTTTCTCATAAGTTGGTTCTTTCTTAATAATTTATGAAATCTTAATCTTCACTAGTTATTCTTCAACATAGTGGTAAAAATTTTCTTTAATGGTTTTTCTTCAACCTAGTGGTAAAACTTATCTTCACTAGTTTTTCTTCAACCTAGTGGTAAAACGTATCTTCACTGGTTTTTCTTACCTAGTGGTAATATCCTTAGTTTCACTGGTTTTTCTTCGACTCAGTGGAAATACTTTTATGTATTGGATTTTTATACCCAGTGGTAAATTCTTAATTTTTGCAACATTTAAAAAACATGTGCAAGCAACCTTGCTATGGCTCTGATACCACTTTTAGATTTTGATGCTATAATACTGAATATAAATTACCACATGAAAGTAATCATAGGATTGAATATAATAAAGTTACAACATAATAAACCAAATATAAGAACATAAAATATAATATCAAATGGAATAACTCATAAATACTCACATAAAAATGCTCACAATATTGCACATGAAAAATATTGAAAATGCTATTGAATAAAGGTCTACTAATGCAAGCATAAAGCTTTACATGTTTGATACATATTACAATGCTTTATCATAAATATATAATTGTATGTGAATCTTCATATGTTGCACTCTTGACCTTCAATTTTTCTTCGTAACTCTTCACTTTCCTATTCTAAGGATACATGTGTACACTTATATATTGGATATTTGTGCATATTTACACTCATAACACTTGCACTCATATTTACATGGCATTTGAGCATTTCCTACATATTATTACATTACATGAAATTTTAAACTCACTCACTATTCTAAGACATAATCCTAATATAATATCTATAATAATGTACTAAGGTATTAGATAAAAGATAAAGAGTCACAAAAATTTTATTTGATGGTTTTAAATTTGATGTGTATAGATAAAAAAATGCTCTACTAGGGTTTGATGAGGAAAAACTACTCTGATAGGATTTAGGTTTGCCATCATTCATAAATGGCTAGCTCAGTTGGTACCAAGCTAACTAAGGAGAGCAACGACACCATAGAAGCACTCGAGAAAGTCTTTCTAGAAAGAGTTTCACAAGATAAGAGTACTATCCATACTATTTTCAATCCCTTGCATGAGTTTCAAAATGTTTATCATTGGTTTAAGTCACATACCCTTATCGAGTATTTCCTGGGTAGAATTCCCAATGATAACCTAATTAGGTCTTGGGTGCAACATGTTTTGAGTCTACATGGTGTGATAGTTGAGAATATTCAAATCTCACCAAGGATTATTTCCTTTTTCACTTCCATGATCCTTATCAAGATCAACAAGTGTTAGCCAAAGGTCCCTAGATGATGAGAAATTCCCTATTAATTTTGTAATCTTACACTCATGAATTAACAACCAATGACCAAGAAGAGTTGGAAGTTCTTGTGTGGATTGAGTTCTTGGATTTACCTATCCACTTTTAGGGTTTTTGCAAATGCTCACCTCTTCCCTTGGAAATTTTGTATATCTTGAGCCTGAACGGTTTTTCTCAGCTCACCCTACCAAGCGAGCTTGTGTCAACCTCACCAAAGACCTATCATATTTCATAGATATCCATATTGGTGATACCTCCATTAAGCAAATTGTCATCTATATTGATTTACCAAATAATTGTTATTGTTTTTAGTCTTCTACTCACAATATTTGAGATTTTCTACTGATGGAGTGGAAGTCCAACTAGAACCAAACACCTTGAACTACCCTAGTAGCTTAGTCTAACAGGACCTAGGAATGCCAAGGTAATTGGCAAATGGTTACTACACAAAAAAATTATGCTTCTAAGCACTCTGAGCAAGCCAATCCCTCTATGTAGCCTACTCAGACTAGGCATGTTGATACCCAGGTTATGCAAGCCCCCACTAGATCTATGTAGTCTTCTGAAGCCATCACGTTAGCTATCATTAACATGTAGCCCACCATGCAAGTTGTAGGGGTCCTGAATGCTACTTCAACCACCCCTGTAATTACTTAGCCACCACATTTTTCAGCTTCTCTTTGGGCATAGATTTTTGTAGAGGTTGATCCCACTACCATGCCATATTTTTCATCAATGGCACTCACATACTCCACGGTTGCAAAGGAATAAGCTTTTTAAGTTCATCGTTCTTGAAGTCCCTCAAGGGATAGCTTGGGCCTGTGATTTAACAAGCATCACCAAATGTCCTTGGACAAGGATAATTTTAGTGGAGGCATTAATTTATTTAGTTCACTTTGGGGCCTAAGTGATTTTGAGGATGTCTTGGATATTATGAATCCTGCCAAGTCCTCATGCAATTGTGCTGATGAAAAACTGATCAAAGACCAATGCTTGAAACATAGAGTTTTTTAGGTCTAACTATTAGAGGCAACATAGACCGTAACTTACGCACAACATGCATTCTACTAAGCATTTTCCTTGGAAAGTAGGAGCTATCCTAAAGGTAGAAGATCCCACAACTTATGAGAAATATGTCTTCTACCAAGCATTCCAAGCCGATTCATCCAGGGTCCTCCTTAATGGACTCTAGTTGGTGGTAATGCATATGAAGGATGGACTACCCCAGTCTCTTCGGATGATGGCTAACAATGTGTCAGCGAGGAAGATAACTTTCATCCTGCTCCTTGATCTTTGTTTACTGATTATGTCTTGGGATGTCTATGTAATGATTGCTCATGGTAGCATGTAGTAATATTTTTTGGACTCTATTTTTATTGGGGAGGTGTGATTTCCTCCACCTAGCAATTTTTATGGTTTGTGGGGTGTGCTAATTCCACCCACAATTTTTATATGATTAATATTAATTAGTATAAGGGTTTTCATTAAAAAATAAATAAATAAAATAATGTACCAAGGTGGTACATTGGCATGTACCAAATAATGTAATATTCTCCAACACCCCCCATGTATTACATTATTTGGTTATTGAAGAATTTAGTCTTCAATAAAATCTCCATTCTTCATGTGACTTTGATTTTGGATTTGATATTTATCTATTTATTTTTCTTGCACATCTTCATATTTGATTTCAGCTTTATGTTCCTCAATCTTTGTAGTCTCTTGAATTTTTACATTGTCATTAGATTCTTGTAAAATATTATTCTCTTTGTCTTTGTCCTTCACATCATTCGTTTATTTATGTATAGAAACTTTTGAACATTCACTTAAAGTGTTATGATAATATCCTGAGTTCGAAATATCAATGTTGCAAGAAGAAAAAATATATTTTCCAAATTAAATTCATCTACTATTGCTTTCTTCTTAAGGAATTCAATTAGCTCTGTTTGTTTTAAGTTTTCTTCTTTGCAAAACTTGATTGTAAGCAATGTCATATATAGTATACTACAAATATCTAAAGGTATCAAGAAACCATCCTTCTCCTTTTCAATAATCCTTGCATGAATATAGTATTCCAATGTTTCAACTTTTTCATCCATTGCCTCACTGTAGATCAATATTGAGACTAGATATGACTTTCCTTCAGATTTTGGAAGCAAAATTTTTATTCCAATTGTTTTTGTATTTGCTATTTATTTTTGTTTTAAAAATTCTAGGTCTATTGAATTTAATGATTCTTTTTAAGTAGACATATTTATGACTCCCTAATTTTAAATGTTTCAACTTTTCTAAATCTTCAAGTTTCGAAATTTTTAAAAACCTATGATGTTGAGTTCCATATGGCTCCATAAGTAATTTAAAACTAGAAAATTAAGAATGGTTGCAAATTTAAAATTCCTAAGTTTGAATTAGACTCTTTATTTCAAAAACCTTTCAAATAATTAATAAAATTCAAAAATAAACTTTCTTTATATCTACTTATCACTCCAAAAATTTAAAGACAAAATTAAGATAATTCCTATTTATTACTTCAAAGCTTTAAAGATGCATCTAAGGTATTAATACTTTATTAATATCCTTATATCTCCTATTAAACTCATTAAACCTTAGAGAAATCAATAATTAAATTTCCAAAAACTTATCCCTCCTTTAACCTTAGAAAAATATTCAAATTTTGAATTAAATCAACTTTATCTATGTCCCTGCTACTGCATAAATATTTTGAATGGACTTCCATTCAACACTTCCTTATTCTGATGGTTTCCTTTTCAAACATTTCTCTGCCACCCTTGGATATGGAGATTGCATTTGAATATGTGTTATTGAACAAACACAAAATTCTTTAAGAATGGCTTCTTCACTGCCAAAAGAGTCATTTCATTTTCCCAAAATGACCTTTCTTATTCAACTTGGTGCTCTTTTACTTCCAAATTCCATGCACTCAAAACCATTGGACTATGCTTCTTCCCAATGTTTTAATTCTTCTAACATTAGTATCTGATTTATCTGATAATGCTAGGGTTACACTCAACCAAATGATACTTTTTGATGATGTTTTATCTCCTTTCAAATATATTAAATGACACTAGGGTTCCTTTTGAATGAATGGTCTTTATATTCATTCAAATTTAAGCTAACTATTTACCTATTGAAGCTTAGTATTCATGAGTGTTATACATCTACTTTCATTATCCTTTCGTGTTTAGAATTTTGTAGGTTATCTAACCTTTGGACTTCTTCTAATAATGCTTTGCTATTGATACTTTTCCTTCTCTATCGCTTGAGATTCTAACTAGAGTGCACTTGGTTTCTTGATTCCAACTTGCTCTTATAGAAGATGTTGGAATGGGGATTGCTATAGTATAGTATAGAGTCTTTGATTATGTTTGACTTATTTGGCTTATTGTTTGAGCTTCCTTTTGTTATGCTAGAATGAAATTTCATTTATTTTTTAGTTGGTTGATAATTGCACTAAAAAAATGGTTCTAGATGATGCTTTTTTGCTTATCAATAATGCTTTTCTACCACTTAATGGACCTATATTTAGTTGTTATAATGAGAATATTATGATGCTCAAATTGAACCTTAAATTGTGCTTGGCTATCACAATGCACTTGACTTTGACTTGCATTCATACATTAATGTTTTACATGCCTTGTTTTCTTCCAGTGCTTGCTTCTAATATTATTTTCTTAATATTGCAAGTACAAGTGCAACAACAATATATTTTATTGTGAAGGAGACTTAAAAACTCTTTAAAATGCCTTTTTATCTCTACAAGAATAGTTCTCAAACCAATAAATTTTAATTGCTACACTTAGACACACCTTTATTTTTCTTCTCTCTCTATTTTTGATGTAGCTTCTCCTTGGTTGAATCTATTCTTATTCTTAACATTAAAATGCTTTATTCCTTCTTTTTTTTGTCGGTAAAATGAAATTTCATTGATATTGGGTTTTGAAAGGAGCCCCTAAACCTTATAACAACCAAGAAAAAACATCAAAACATCAGACACTAATGCCAAAATAAAGGACGACCCATAAGAGGGGTTCAACATTACACAAAAATACACCACCAAATGTGGATATATGTAAGGGATGATATCAATTGGACAAAAAATAAATAACAAGATCATCCTAAGGGGACACCTCACAAACGAAAACTGCAACTCAATGGCCATCATTAGCACTTGGAGACTCATCCATATCTTTAAATATGGTGTTGATATGACCATGGGTTTTATCAATGACCTTTGCTACCTAGTTATGGAGTATCCATGAAGCCTTGTACGAGTTACTAGCCATGGATAGGATGGCCATTGAGCTAGAAATATGGTTGAGAATAGATATACGAAGTGCAGTAGCATAGGTGTCATTGCACTCCTCCTTCACTGGCTTCATAGGGTAGTTTGGCTATTAACAAACCTCATTCATTGACTTATATGATTTCATTGGGGATGGCATCTCTTTATTCAACTTCTTTAGGCATGCTGAATCATAGACAAAGGATGATATGAGGTTCTAGAGAAATTGGGATGAAGAGCACTTGATGAACCTTGGCTTAAACTCAAACTTGATGTACAAGGATTCATCCTTGGGCTTTGGAGGGATATGAGAGTAACATTCAGGGTCATTATCATCACTAGGCACCTCGTGGATGGGTGTTTCATGACTTCTACTATTGGTGGGTTTACCAGGGGTGGGCTAATTGGGGCTAAATTTAGAATTGGGAGTAGGGGTAGGGGTAGGCTAATTGGGACTAAGCGAGGAATTGGAAGGGGTAGGGGCTGGATTATTGGGGCTAGGAGAGGAATTGAGAGGGATAGGGGTAGGTTGATTGGGGTTAAGGGTGGAACTAGGATGTATAGGGGATGTTGTGATAAAATATTTCTTAATAAAGGTATCCAGGGCATTTTTATATAGGATGAGATACAGGTCCTGGTGGATGGAATGATGGGATTTCCTAGACCTAACATTGGTAATATAAATCTCAAGGGATCTAAACAGGTAATCAGGGATGTTCATATTTTTATTTTCCCTAAAGTGATTCAAGAAGACCAAATGGAAACTGTGAAGGGTGATGTCAATTTTTTCTATGGTGAAATATTAGAGGATTGGCACCATAACTCGGTCCCATAGTCCAAGAAGTTATGTTATTTCAAGTCATCCATCAATAGTGATCAAGTGCTTACCTTTGTTTGGGAAATACTCTAGTTTTTCCACCATGGTGTCCTTGTTGCACCAAATGATTTTATCTTCAGTTGGGAACCCCGTGACCTCAGCTAACAAGTAAACATCGATTAGGAAGTTGAGGCCTATGATAGTAATATGACCACCATTCTAGGTATTAACAATTTTGTTAGATATATATTTTTATTGCTAGTGAAATTTTGGAGTAAGGTGAGGTAATTTTGATTCTTAAGGATATCTTCGATGATGGGGTCAATTTGAAGCACCGAGGGCTCAAGGAGGGCCATGGAGGGATGAGAATGGGGGATGTGAGACTTGGTATGGGGGCTAATGATATGGGGATAGACAGTGAGATTGAGCCTTGGGTAAAGGTGGTACTTAAAAATATTCTTAGCTCGCATACCAAAAAATATGGATAAATATTTGCTATGAGTCATAGTAGAGTTCGAAGGATGATTCTACTTATGTTGTGTGCCTACCAAAGAAACCCTAATTGAAAAATGGGAAGGAACCAAGAGGGTAGGATTAGTGATGGTGGTACAGGGTTAAAAAACATTTTGGAAAGGAGAAATGCTCAAGGTGGTGGATTTGCAAAAAAAAATTGAGGTGGCATGAATATTCATGCCATCTATGGTCATGCATGTGAGATGCTAAGGTGGAACCATTGCTCACAATAAGGTGACCAAACATATTTCAAAAACCAAGGTCGAGAGGGTCATTTTGGCTAGATGATAGGTAAAAAATCATCATGATAACATTGGGAAGATTGATTAATATCTTGGGGCTAAGCACATGATAGGGGAGGAGTTGTTAATGAAAGACCATGGGGAAATGAGAGAGGTCAAGGTGAAATGAAGGGTACACATGGATGGAGTCCATGTATCGTATGTAGGAGAGGGGTATGGGATGATTGGACAAGGTGAGGGGGTGGAAGGGGTAAGCTGGAAGGGCCATGCTGGCATCAAGAGTGAAGATATCAGGAGGGATTAGGGGATACATGATGAGCATAGACATCATGTAAATAGTTCTAGGGCTATTAGACCTCATACAACTAAGCATAATTTAAGTTGTCAAAAGATATGCTAATCGCCAATATCAATTCAATCAGCTTCAACAAGATAAACAATGCTTGGATCGCTAGAATCAGTTATAAAGGTAAATATTTGAACAACAAATTCAAGAGACCTACATAACGAGGTCATTACCCCAACTACTTATAGATAGGGAATTTATCATAGGTAACCTAATTTTAATAAAAATATGCTTCTTAGGCCTAATAAAATGTTGCCTCCTCAACCTCCTAGGCCTAATCAGGACTTTCCTCCCAATCCAAACATAGATCACCTTCACATTTATTCCTCATTGTAGGCCAATGCAGGAAACACCTTATGAAGCCTACGATGATTTGGAACCATAAGATAAATACCTAGAAGCACCTTATGGAGGTATGGTTGATGAAAATCAACCACCATGCCATGTGCTTGACATTCCTCACCCTCCCCAATGATGCAAAATCAAATAAGAGGATGTCAAATATTTTGATGCATATAAAGCATTGCTTGAACACATGGAAACAATAGAAAACAAAACATTTGGGTCCAAACTTCAAAATTCCACTTGGCACTAGCCTTGCAGTCAATCACTTCACCCATTAGTATCTTTCCCTCCATACTCAGAGCATTTCAAAATTCTCTAGTTGGATATATTCAAAGAAGAGGAATATTAATAGGAGCATTTCACTATGTTCATGAACCAATGCTTCAGTATCTAGGATAGTTATTCATTACTTCTAAAGATATTTTTGATTACCCTCTCTGGCCTAGCCGTAAAGTGGTACAATAAAATTCCAAGGCACAATGTCCATAGCTTTAAACAATTTACAGATGTATTATTGGAATGTTTTACTTTTAACACTAAGCAGAAGGTGAATTTAACAAACCTCATAGGGTTGAACAAGTATGAAAATGAGTCAATCATATACTATGGTAACAGGTGGTGAACACTTCTCGCTAAGATACCATACCTACTACCAGTGTTTGAGTTGACTCGTATGTTTTCCAAGAGTTGTTTAAAATCAATTTCATTATTTCTACAACTTCAACAATATCAAATTATTGAATATAATCTAGCATAGGCTAGAACAATTGAAGAAATCAAAATTCAAGAGGGGGAATCACAAAACCTTGTAAGGAGTGGAATAATAACACAAAGGGAAATCCAACACAACCAAAGCCGATAGTAGTTAATCAAGTTACCATTAGCATTCTAGGGCCTGTGCAACCAATACCACCTCAGAAGGCAAACTATTAGGCCCAACCTCCTCCTATAAGTTACAATAACAACACTTAAGCAAATCAAGGGCAAAACCCACAACATCAATATAAGCAACAATTTACACAATTCACTGAGTCTATGGATTACCTATTTGATCGTCTATGTTCTACCAAAAAAATACTCTACTTGAGATCCAACCTATAGATCTGATTATGGGTAAACAAAAGTCTGTGTGACTTCATGAAGACCTATACTATAGGTACCATAGGCAGAATGGGTATGACTTGAAAATGCACTATGGGTTCAAAAACCTAGTATAATACATGATAGAGAGGAACGATCTTCAAGTTGATAACCATATTGCAAAAAATAATCAACAAATGGGTGTCTTTAAAGACCATACCCACTCATGAGGTGCACGCAAATCAAGAAAAGTAGATAAATAAGGTACATACGAAACCTCCTCAACAAGGATTCATCGATATGGTTAGCATCATGACAAGGATTAGGTATTATCCAAATCAAGTTGCACCACCTGCAGCTTCAAAAAATATTCCCTCAACATCACAACCTCTACCACCTCCAATGCAAAGCCTTCCACCTCATCCAATGGTCACCATAAAGAGTAAGCTTGCTCAAATATTGCAAACAACATCAACTCAACTCTCTATCTATGAGCTTATTCAATAGTCTCCACCTCATAGAGAAGCTCTTATGGAGATCCTTAATTTGATTGATCTGTAGCCCCAGGAGTCTAAATCCTTTATCAATTTTGTGGGGCACATTCAGCAGTGTAAAGAGCCATCAATCACATTTCATGAACATGAACTTAAACCAATATCAAATGATGCAACTGATCCTCCCTTACACATCATTGCATGTGTAAATGGAACACCTTAAAAAATATTTCTAATTGATATTGGTTCTTCAAGTAGTATCATCACCACAAATTCTCTCAAACATCTAGGTCTTCTAGAATCCCATATTGTTGCATCCACATATACCCTCTGAGAAATCAATGATACTATATGTTCAATGATTAGCACTATAGTATTACCTATTTAGGTGGGATGCAAAACAATACCAACATTGTGTGATATTTTATAGGGTGCAATAGCTTATAATATCTTGATTGGTAGACCCTAGATTAGAGATATTAGGTGTATGCCATCCATAGCTCACCAATGTTTTAAGTACACTCACGAAAGACAAGTACATGTTGTCTCTACAGACCTTTAGCCCTTCAAATACTGCAACTTGGTGCAACATATCCCTGAGTTGACCTTGCCATAAACTAATGTGGACTTCCAACTAAATACGTCCATGCCAGGTCTAAATCCTTCACCATAACCTTCCATTTATCCATTACCATCTTCTTATATATCATCGTTATCATTGGTATGTTTAGATACACCTTCATCATCATTAAATCCTTCACAGAGGAACATGTCAAAGAGACCTATTGACGAGATCCCATAGATACTCTCGACCATTTACATAGAAAAATTTCCTAGTCTATAATATGAGGAACCACATAATGAGGTAAGCATTGAGTCATCTCAAGCATCACTTTCGTCTCTTCCATCCTTGCCATCATAGGTCATAGTCTGTTTGGCTACTATGGGTTTAGAAGAATACCTAGTGAGGAATATCACAACAATTCTATCCATTGAGATAATATAAAATATGGGACAATATTGTCTTCCCATAGGTACCATCGTACCTCTAGTTATACCTCCCAATAAAAAAAATTCATATATGGGGGTATTGAATATGGCACATAACCATCTCCTTAGCAAGAAGAAGATGAAGAATCCTTTTTTGAGGACATCAATTACATGTACAATCCTAACTATGCCATGTGATATCTCCATTACTATCATTGGCATGTCTATTATTTTTTGGTTGTACAAACAAGTTACTCATGTTCCTTGCTATTCGCAATATCAATTACCATATGATAAATCTATCTTGGGACACAACAAGCCTATGCCTCTCGATTTCCTCACAAAAATTTTAAAGCGCCTAGGTTTGAACTATATGGATGAATGTGCACGTGATCCTTATGCTAATCATAATCATGTCTACTCTTTGGGGGATTATTTCCCTATAAATATGATAGATCAAGGGATATCTCATGATTTCACCCAATCCTATGAAGAAGGTGAAGGTTCACGTACTATTCTATTCAACAATAATGAAGTGGCTCAAGGTCCTCCTTAAGAATGGAAAATTGATGATAAATCATATTATGGTGTAGCACCTATTAACTCCCTTAGTTTAGATGAAGAGTATGATCAGGTCATCCCATTGGATGACAAATAAGAGTTATATCTACGTATGCTCCCATTGCAACATCCCATATAGCGATAGCTTTTACCACTCAAGGAGAAAGCATGACCTCTTCTACATAGACCACCTCCGGTCATTCCACCTCCATGATAACCTCTTGTCAATAGACTCAATCACCCATCCAATGGATATCATCCATCCATTAATACAATTTCCATAGATCTTACTGCACCCTTGCATGATCTGAATAACCCATTAAAGCCATTGCTTCTCAACTATGAGGTAATTGACTTTGATCAAGGAGATTCTCTGCCATCTCCATCATAGGATTTGCCATAGATAGGGATTCCATCCAAAGGTATCCATAAACCCTTTGGTCACCCAAAAAGCCCCAAAGGTATCCATAAACCCTTTGGTCACCCAAAAAGTCCCAAAGGTATCCATAAATTATTTGGTCACCCAAAAATCCCCAAAGGTATCCATAAATCCTTTGGTCACCCAAAAAATTCTTAAAGGTACCTATAAACCCTTTGGTCACCCAAAAATCCCCAAAGGTACCTATAAACCCTTTGGTCACCCAAAAATCCCCAAAGGTACCCATAAATACTTTGGTCACCCAAAAATACCCAAAGGTACCCATAAATCCTTTGGTCACCCAAAAAGCTCCAAAGGTACCCATAAATCCTTTGGTCACCCAAAAATCCCCAAAGGTACCTATAAATCCTTTGGTCACCTAAAAAGCCCCAAAGGTACCTATAAACACTTTGGTCACCCAAAAAGCCCCAAAGGTATAAATCCTTCGGTCACCCAAAAAGCTCCAAAGGTACCTATAAACCCTTTGGTCACCCAAAAACATCATTAAAATAAAAATATATAAAAATATTGTATTACATTTCATATCGTTGCATTATACAATCACTTGCATTAAGCATACCAATCATTGCATTTTATATTCTAGAGTTGATCATACATGTCTAGCACCAGGTCTATACATTAGCCATCCTTCGAAACAAAAATTTTCAAAAGTCATTATTAACACTCATCTACATTACAATTATCATGTCCATCAACATTATCCACCTTTTGTATTTGTGTCTATTTCCCTTCAACTAGTCATTTGTTATAAGGTATCTTTAGGGTTTTCGGTCACTCAACCATCTCTAGTTTTCTTTTTAGATTTTGTAGAAATCTATACTAATTTATATAAGGTAGAGTCTTGCTTTGATTGTACCTCGTATATGTCATAATCACAACACTTTCTCACATTAAGAAATCCAAGTTTGCAAAAGAAAAATATGAAACCTACAAAGTGGTCCTTGTTACCTTAAGAAAAAAGTTTATCTTGCTCATCCCCCTATACACATGGTTTAAAAATGCTAAGAATTGAAAAAAGGACAAGCTTCTCCATATCCAAAGCAATAAAAATCCCTTGCCCCACACCAAATATGGGTAATTACACAAAGAGAAAAAGAAAAATAAAAAGTGGTTTTCACCACTATCGAAAGCAAAATGAAAAATAAACAGTGGTTCTCATCACTACCAAAATACCTTGCTCACCAAAAAAAATGAGCAAATCCATGGAGAAATTCAAAAATAAAAGAAAATAAAGGAGTACTGGAATTGAATCCCTAGAATTATCAGCATTTGACAACCATAAGATGATCCTCATTACAGGTTGGGTGGCATCAAGCCTACCTAGAAATTATAGTATCTTTACGTATGATAATATCTCTATCACATTAGTGAACTTTTGTACAAAAAAAATTTTGCTTGCGGATGAGCTAGCTTTTGGTAGCCTATATCACCTAATGGTTTAATCCAACTACATACAAACTCAGGATGATGACACTCGTAGGGTGATATTTAGTACAGATGCGTTGCATAATTCCTTTTTGGCACCAGGGTAACTTTATGCATTATCATAACAATGAAATCACATGCACATAGGGATATTGAATATATTGGTCATCCTAGAAAATTTATACCTTGCCAAAAAGTCTTGCATGGTTAATATACAAATTTTGACTAGGTCACTAGAATATTTGAGTCTCATGAAAACCTCAAGGACATTCTATAACACCATAATTTTCATTCCATGCCATATCATTTTATCACATGTTTTTTAGTTTACATTTTCATAGTACATCACTTACTCTTATGATAATGTTAAAATGAATCGATGAATTTTGTATAGTCTATGGTGCTAGCATCTAGTGTGTCAAATAGTATTCATAATCCATCATACGGATTAACAATCATCCATTTTATTATGCATACACATATGTACATATCATCAACCAAAATCATATTAAAATACATGCATCCATGATATGGCATACATAAATGCATCAAAAAACCAAGAAGCAGACATAAATGCACATATTTGCTCACCACAAGGAGCTTCATAAAGGATAATTAAGCATATCTACCAATCTAAAATATTCAAAAATCATAAAATCAACAAAAAAACAAAATAAAGCAAAATCTCAAGTTATCCTCGTATCCAGTTATTTAACCTATGCACTTGGTGCTTGCAGCGACTTGCGCTCCATGCAATCCAGTAGGATGAGTAAATTACCATAACGCCATTTGAACCAAATTATTCATCAACAAATTGAAAGTATTCACTTCAATTCCTAAGAATGCCATTACGTATGAACCACTTCATGAGAACAAGATATTCATTTCCTTTATTCTATGAAATCCCATAAAAAAAAAAACACCAAAAAATAGAAGAAAAAGAAAAGAAAATGACCTAAAAACCACCAAAAATAGGTCAAAACTGATAAAATTCACAACAGATCAAAATTTAACTCAAACTATTTAGGTATGAATTGAAAAGTCTCTACTTCACTCCCCAATAAGGCCATTGTGGTCGAAACGCTCTATGGGAATGAGGTTTTCATTTCCTTTCTTCCATGAAATATCAACAAAACCATCAAAATCCTAATAAAATTGATAAATTTTACAATGGGTCAATCTGAAGGAATGCTAATCAAGTCATATTGGTCAAGCAACTCATTTTTTCATTACTAGTCATTCTCTCATCGACTCATCACTTGAGGGGGTAGTCACTATTAATGAATTCATAATCAAAATCAACACTCAAACACTCAAAAGTGCAACTTGCATACATTCAAAAGAATTATTGCCAAAGACAAATTTCAAACCCACATTGGGGCATATAATTCAACACCAATTTAACAAAACAAATTTTTGGTATCCTTGAAGCCTTGGGATATGTATCCCATAATAGGCTTATAAGCCAAATAATGAACCAAGACCAAGTATGCCCTAAGCCTTGAAACCTGCCATTGCAGTGCGGTTGAAAGGTATACCAAAATTGAATCCTTCAAATATGTTAAAAACAAGGATTCCAAGAATGTATGCTCCTTCCATGATGGAGGCATCTAATTTTGGTTACGTTACTAAATAATCTTAATCATTTGATATTTTAGTCATTTAATTTTTCTGCGCGCTCTATTTCACACAATGCATCCCAAAAAGGGGCATCTATAAAGACTAAAATCATGTAAATCTGATTAGACTACAATAATGCACTCTAATAAACACCATATGGCCTCCTTGTGCAACCCTCAAGGATTAAATAGTGGTCCTAATCACTTTTGGTAAGGTTTACCCCACTTTTTAGAAGTTTTGGGCCATGTAGCCATGGTCATCCCACTTTAGGATGGCCACAGTTCATGGTTGTTCCACCCAGGGATGACCACCAAAAATCATCCCTGGAAGGGACAGCCATGGCCTAGGCACCT
Source organism: Wollemia nobilis (assembly GCA_028583015.1). NCBI lineage: Eukaryota > Viridiplantae > Streptophyta > Pinopsida > Araucariales > Araucariaceae > Wollemia > Wollemia nobilis. The sequence goes on from JAQPPZ010016564.1 coordinate 2,135,704, forward strand.
AAAAAATTCAAGGGTAGGATAAATGGTAATCAAATTCTACCATTTATCCTACTCAATGATTTATGATATATTGAGGGACTGTCAAATCCATCACAACCTGCAAATGGAAGGTCAAAATTGGAGGCCTCTCCCACCCAATGCATGGTAAGGGTTTTGACAATTGGTGGCACCTACCTTGCATACCCCAAATTTTCCATTTAACCCTATTGCCCTCTTGGGGTATAAATTGGATTCATTCCACCCATTTAAATAGATAGGTCTTTGCAATAATTCACAATGAAGTGTTGTCGATATTCACTCTCCCTTTTTACCCATGTATTTACCCTTGGAATATTCATAAATTGAAGGATATTTCTAAGACAACCCCAAATATACAAATCATTCCAAAACCCACCCATTTATATGAATTAGATCATCAAATCTGAGAATAACACCCCTAGGAGTAGTTTGAACCAGATCCTAGAGGAATTGGTGGTAAAAACCACCAGGTTTGGTGGCTATCCCCACCTGGGACGGTTAACAATCCTAATTGGAACACCCAGGGATGACCATGAATCTGCACATAATTTTGAGTAAAATTTAGTGTAGATCATTTCTAAATTTATTTATATACATCATACTAGAATTTTGTGCATTTTGGAGCAGTTTTAGACCTTTAATTAGGTTTTTTATTATGATAGTCCCAATTGGAACACCCAGGGATGACCATAGATTTTGCATATTATTTCATTTCAATTTCTACATAGATCATTCCTAAAGTAGATAATATACATTATGCTAAGTTTTGGTACAATTTGGAATAGTTTTGCACCATCTATTTCACCTTTTATATTCAATATTGCATACATTTCTTTGATTTCATCTTAATTCACATATGCTATTAATAAATTTTAGTTTTTTTTGTGTAGATCTAGGTATTCGAGTATGCAAGTAAGGATCTACAAGTTTTAATATGGATAGATCATCGTAGTGGTAGCAAAATCCCACTCTTCAATTCATGAGTGCGAGGAAAACACTGAAAGTGTGTCTTTACTTTCTAAAAGGATTAGATCCTTTGAACATTGTAATGGATTGTATCAACTAAGAGCCCTCAAGGGGATTTTGTGTAACCATGTATTTGGAAAATAAATTAATTTAAAGAGAACATCCCATTTATTTCACTTATTTGTCATTATGCTTATATTAATGTCGCTTTTGTATGCTTAAATAGAACAATAGATGTGTTTCATTTATCTTTGCTAAGTGTGCCATTTTTTCTGCTCTACAGTGATAGTGGTTAGGCAATGATAATATTCTGATTATGAGATTGTCTAGAGTCAAGATATTGTTTTGGGCCACCAAAAAAGATAAGAACCCAATTTTGGTTATCAAGTTCTTCTGCTAGATGATTTTGATAGGGATGCTATAGGTAGGGGGTTGATCTTGCAGAAGGTAGATGGATTTGATGGAAAAAATTCCATCATCATAGTCTCTCTAAATAGGAGTGTCAGGAGAGTCAATGGGGATGGGGATGATGAAGGGGTTGATAATGGATGACTGGGAGTTGGCAATGTTTATGACTTCTATGGGGAGGAATGAGGATGCAATGAATTTCCAAGAGGTATTTCTTTATTCCTTTGATTAATATACATAACACTTATTATGGTGCTTCTCTTTGACTATGGCACTTCTTGGATGTGACACTACTATGGAGTTGTCTTTCAAACCTTATTATTGTATTTTAAAATCCTTATTGTCCAATGTGGACTTGCTTTGCATTAATCTAATATATTGCCTTGTTGATGTCCTATTTCTATATATGTTTAACTCAAACTTCCAGTTGTTCTACCTTGTGTTATTCTTACATTGTCCTTTAACTTAATCTGTCTTTAATACTCCATGCTATCTTGAAAACTACTATAACTTTCAAATTTGGGAAAGATACTTGCCTTTCTAAAAATTTTATCTTCAAGTATTTCTATATTGAAGTCTTCTTGCTACCTTCAAGATCTTCTTACTTGATTTTTCTATTTATAGATCTATTCATATTAATGGTATCTTTTCTTTTTAAGGACCAATCTTCAATCTTTAGTAGGGCCTCTTTCTTCGGTCTCCTTCAAATCGCCTGAAATGGGACTTTTTCAAGTCTCCTTTATCTACTTTTATAGGACTTCTCTTCTAGAATCTTCTTGCTCTTTTAAATATAAAGTTCTATCTTCAACACCCAAATATATACTATCAAATACCTTCTATTTTGAATATATTCCTTGGAATAGGTAAAATCAATCTATTTTCCAAGGTCTATCTTTGGGACCTGAAACTTTTATAAAGATATATATTTGAGACTTAACTACAAATTGAACTAATATCTTCATGATGAACGGTTATGACCTTCAAGCAATAAAATATGAAATTTATCTCTATCTATTATAGGAATCTTCTCAACTTATAAGATTAATTTTTCACTAAAGAAAAATACTTAGATAAATTTCTCTAGCATTAATATGAAATATCTATAAATATTTTCAAGAATCTAAAGTAGAATGGAAATAACCAACTTTCTCATGATTTGGTTATTTCTTAATAAACTCTTAAATCTTAATCTTCATTAGTTATTCTTCAACCTAGTGGTAAAACTTCTCTTAACCATGTTTTCTTCAAGCTAGTCGTAAAACTTATCTTCACTGGTTTTCTTCAACCTAGTGGTAAAACATATCTTTAGTGGTGTTTCTTACCCAGTGGTAATATCCTTAGCTTTATTGATTTTTACTCAACTCAGTGGAAATACTTTTCTTCACTAGATTTTCTTACCCAGTGGTAATATTCTTAAATTTTAGAACTTTAAAAAACTTATGCAAGCAACCTTGTTCTAGCTCTGATACCACTTTTAGCTTTTGATGGAATAATACTTAACATAAATTACCACAAAAAAGTAATCAGAAGATCAAATATAATAAAATTGTAATATAATGAACCAAATATAAGAACTCATAGTATAATATCAAATTAAATAACCTAAAAATACTCACATAAACAGCTCACAATGTTGCACATGAAAAATACTAAAAATACTATTAAATAAAGGTCTACTAATAAAAGCATAAATATTTGCATGTTAAATACATATTAAAATGCTTTGTCACAAATATATAATTGTATGTGACTCCTCATATGTTGCACTCTTGAACTTCACTCTTATTTGCAACTCTTCACTTTCCTATTCTAAGGGTACATGTGCACACTTACATATTGGATACTTGTGCACATTTACACTCATTACACTTGCACTAATATTTACATAATACGTGTTCATTTCCTACATATTATTATATTACATAAAATATTAACTCACTCACTATTCTAAGACACAACCCTAATATAATATTTATAATAATGTACCAAGGTGGTACATTGTCATGTACCAAATAATGTAATATTCTCCAATGAAAATAAGGTAAAAAATCAAGAAGCAAGATATGGTTTTAAAATATTATTGGACCACACACACACACATAGATATGTGTGTGTGTGTGTGTGTGTGTGTGTGTGTGTGCATGTGTATACATAATGGTATTGTAAAATTCCATATGCAACCTATTTAAAACTTATATATCATGATCTATCACACTATCCCATCCCTCAGATACACATATTTTATACTATTGCACCATAAAATGATGTCATCCATTGACTACAACACCTAATTATGTCTCCTAAAGGTTTGTAATGCTTATTAAGGATGCCATATTTATGATAGCAATCTTCATAGGTGTATAATTTTCTATATTCCATATAGAATAGTACTATTTGGATTAAAAGTGGTGTTGGTGTTCCACAACCTCAAAAAAATGAAATTATATAATTTATATTACAAGCTAGAAATAATTTACAATCTATTCTTCCTTGTAGAGATCTTAGTTACAATCACGTATCTAGATGTAGTTAGATTCATAAAATATGTGCAAAATCATGATTCCTTGATTTCTAAGGCATGCCCAAAATTATAGTAATAGTTTTATTAAATTTTGAATTAAAAAATGGATGAAAAATTAACTAATATGAGAGTTAAATAAATATGTTAACCATTCTTCATAAATTAGAGATTACACACAAATGGTCAAAAAAATTAAATATTGATTATTTGTGTTAAGATTGTAGTTCTCCTTATTGATTATGATACAAACTATGATTGGAAAAACTATGATTGTTTATATCTTAACAATTATTTAATAATAAATGTTGATAAAATTAAACTTAAGATATTATATTAAAAGTGGGAAAAAGTAGTTTTTCTATTATTAGTCCCTAAGGATGCTGTATCAATCAACTTAATGTACAATTATAAATGTAGTGAAATGCATAAACAAATAACATTGTAGTATTTTAAGTACATATTATTTTCTACATTTACTTTTTAAAGTTTAAATTTATTTTGCTTTATTTACTCATGGAACATTATTAGTACAAAAGGTGAATATTTAAAAAAGTTAAAATATTATAAACATATTTAAAATTCCTTTACTTGTTCTTACACAAAGCTCATTTGTCAATATCTAGGAACATTTGGAAAGACCTACTCAACATTTTCCTTGTTTGTCCCTTGTTCAATCATCTTCTCTTTCTCTCACATTGGTTTGGACTATGTGAAGCCTTATCTAAAACTTTCGAAATTGTCTTCAATTACTATTACATTCATACAAAGGGGAAGACCATAATTGATAAGCTAGAGAAAGATAGAGGATCACCAACAATAATATTGATGCATCAAGGATGATACTTCACAAATTCGTGAACACATAAATTGGTTGTCCATGGTATGATTTTTCTATATGCAAGAAAATGCAAAACCAAGAGGTAGAATGGTATATGGTTTCCACCTATAGAAAATTATATCTCCATTGCTAGAGGAGGTGGTTGTAGTAAAGGTGTAAATGTTTCTTCATATATTGGACAAGTAGGTGTGTTTTAGTAGTAAGAGGATTATGGAAGAGTGTAGAGGTGGAAAATTTCTCTATCATATACGATTCTCGACTAGATCCACTAGAAGTCGAGGTGAACCATGGGGGTGTATTATATTCTCTACCCTCAGGGACACAAAGGTGGAAATGTATGATGTGTTTAATTTAAAACATCACCTATGTTTAGCTTTTGTAAACTAAACTATGCAAATAAAAGAGTAATGCAAAACACACAAGATGCATAATGATAATGACTAACCCTAATATGATTCTTTGATTCAATGATTTCTAACCATAGATTGCAAGAAGTAAAATTCCTTTAATTTTAAGCAAGGGCACAAGTGATATGCACAAAGGAGGTTAAACCCTAGATGCACACTATATGATCTTATTATTTTAAATGCCTAAAATATGATCAAATTCTTTTAATTTTATTTATATTCTTGGTGTTGAACATAAATGGACAATAATAATAAACAAACAACATACATATCTACTAGGGAACTTATCTATTTCAACATTTGAACTAAGCTTTATCTTGATTCCTAAAATATTCCACAACTTCAACCCACAACAATAGTTTCACAAAAACCTAGAAAATATGATTAATGTTAGAGGGCTTGCTTAGGCCATTGTGTAGCAAAGCTTGGAAGTGCAAAAATCAAGCTCCCTAGTTCCTTTTAGTTGATCTTTAGAAATCGAGAATAAATGTTGACCCTTTTTTAAAATGGATAAACAAAATGCAATGATATTAAATAGTGTGAAAAATAGAATGTAAACAGTAGTATTATGTCCTAAATGTACCATACAAACGTAAACCTAGGGTTTGGGAGTGATTCTTACCCATAGACTCGACATAACTAAAATCCTACCCTGTATATGGTATCTATGATTTCAAATTTGTCATAATTACACCCTATAAATATGGGGTAGGATTTTGTCATAGTTCAAACAAAACGATAGATCAATTCAAAAAGAGTGACAACACAATTGTGGTTAATGATCTAGAAATGATAAAATACACAAAACAATCTGGTGATAGTGAAAGAGGTAGGCAAGAGGATAAGGACCTCCACAAGATGGTTGAATCCTCCTAAAGGATCCAACCCTTGGCCACCAAGGATATTAGATCAACAATGTAGTATAACAACACTAGAAGAAACTTGCTATTTTTCTTAACTTACTAGGTGGAATGCTTGTTACTGCTTGAAATATCTATTGGAAATATGAGCAAGTTTTGTTGTCATTGATATCAAGAGTTGTCACAAGTTGTTGTTTTAGTTTCGTCTTCATTAAGGTCACCAGGAGGTTTTTCCAAAAGGGCAAAGTAGGTTTGAAAGGCAAATATGATATTATAATATTTAATATTATAATGCTCCAAATTATAGGTTGAGGTGAAGAGGACAGGTCCAAGGAGCAATTAAAAATAATTTACTCCTCGAAAGACCCATTGAGAAAGTTACAAAATATTTTATTTAACTTATTTAAATTTAAATATTTTAACCTAAATTTTAAAAATTAAATTTAAATAGAGTTTGGGCGCCAAAGTTAAAAGTTATAAAATATTTTATTTAATCGAATTTCTAAATTTGAAATATCCTCCAACGTTGAAGTGCATAAGCTAAAGGATATAAAAAGGGGGCTAAAGTTTTATTTTCAATTATCCATGCATTTCAAAGCCCTAAAGTGAAAAAGAAAATCATGCGCCAAAGAGAAGAGAGAAATATTTGCATGTGTTAAAAATAAGAAGGGCAGATCTTGTATAAGATAAAGTGGAGCATTAAAATTATCACCAAGCGCTTGGTAGCATAAGTGGCGAATGACGACTGGTTAAGGTGCTTGTGACAGATAGGTCAAGTGTCTAATTCACGTCCCATTCATTTTTGGTGGTGGCAAAGTTTTTTTGTTTGTTTTGGAAGGCTTGAGGGAGTAACTTAAAATGTGCAACATGCACCTTTGGTCTTGTCGTGGGCGTATGTACCAATGGCAGCCAAGCCATAAGGGTTAGGTGTTGTGGCGATGGTTGGTAGTGGGTTCGAGACGAGCGCAATCGTGAGGGAATTATTTTATTGTAGGCCACCATCTAAGGTAAGAGGTTAATTTGTTTTTCCAAGGTGTGATTTGTGATAAGGGGCCATGTGCAATATTGATTGTGTTTTGATTAATTCTTGCTAAGGTTAGAGATAGAGAGTCATAAGGGAGTTTAAATATTTTTAATTTTTCACTTAGCATTAAAATAGATATTGGAGATATAAGGTGTTTGAAAGGAAATTAATTGTGTTGGATTTTATTGTTTTGCTATTGGAGTTAAAAGGATTAACCAAAGGAATTAATTTTATAAATATAAAAACTGGATTTATAAAGTGTTTTAAGTAAGTTTTGAGTGGTCATGATTTGAATAATATTTTGTGATGTTTGGAGATAATAATGTGTACTTGAGAGCTGATATTTTTGTATGGTGAGATAGTTCTTGAAGGGAATATTTGAGTGGAGATTTTGAAATAAATTGTTGCTATCTAACCTTAAGAATAGCAAAGAGAATTTGATTATGATTGAGATAGGTTTTTGAAGACATATCTCCATCAAAAAAAAGGTATGGGCACATCTTCCTTGTGAGTGAAATATTGTTTGGTTGGTTGAAGTTGTGAAATGTAAATTTAGAGTGAAAAGGTTTGTTTGATAAGCATTGTTGAGTGAGTTATTATATACATGATTGGTGAATGTTTGTGAGAGCAATTGAGTGTGAAATTTAGAACTATCTTGAACTAGGGTTTGTGAAAGAACATGAGTATCATTGTTATGTGAGATTTTTTATAAGCATTGTTGGAAATATTTGAGCAAGATTTCATGTGCATGATAAGGGTTTGTGAAAAGATCATGAGTATCATTGTTATGTGAGTATGGAATCATCTTGAGTCAAGGTTTGAGTTCCATAGTGTGAATTATTGGAAGTTTGGTGAAACACTTGGTTAGGGTTTGTAAGCAAGTTGAGTTTCATTGAGTGGAATTGATTGAGTATTATTGATTGACAACTTTGGAGTGATAGTTCAATATTTGTGAAACAAATTGTTCTTTATTGATTTGAATGAGAATTTGAAAGTGATTGAGTATTTTGTGAGTGTGAAACATATTGAGTCTCTAACCATTATCTATATGTTTATGTAAGTTAAACAATATTCTGAGTGAAACTTGTTTGTGTGATTGAAGAGGTTTTCTGAAAGATATTGAGTTGAGTTTTGTATGCAAGTTTTGTAATTGATTTGAATAAGATTTTGTGAAAGCTAGAGAGAATATTTGAGTAAGTTCTAGAGGGGGCTTAAGGATAGATTTGTGTGAGATTTTTTGGAATCTTACAAGCAAAAATTTGAATTAAGTCTTGGTGAAGACTTGTTGAGCAGATTGGACGAGTTCTAGAGAGAACTTGTTGAGCACATTGGGGGGAGGTCTTGGGGAGGACTGGGGGATTTTTGGGGGGAGGCTTTGGGAAAATTAAGAGAAAATTGGATTGATTTATCCAAGATTTTTGTTAAGGTTTGGGGTAGATTAGTAGAGTTTATTTGAGATGTATTGAGTAGATTTGAGATAGATATTGAACAAATTTGTGCTAGACCGAAGGACAATGTTTAGTGCATATTTGAGATAGAGATTGAGTAGATTTGTGCTAGACTGAAGGACTATTTTTAGTACAGATTTGAGATAGAGGTTAAGCATAGTAATATTAGGATTTGAAGGTGACAGAGTAGAGGATAGTAGTCTCCAGTGGATAGAGATCCATTAGCCAAGATAGTAAGGATATAGATATTCTAAGTGAGGAGAGAGTCTTCTATGGAGAGAGATCCACAATCCAGTGCAGTGGAAGTAGTAGTCTTCTAGAGGATCACCACCTAGAGCAAAGGATAAGGAATTCTCCTATGGATAGACATCCATGAACTTGATTAGGGGATTGACATCTCCTTTGGATAGAGGTCCATAAACATTGTAATAGGGAAGGATTCCCAAGAGATTTGTTGAGAAAATTTTAGTGAAATTTTTTCTCCGTGGATGTAGCCCACATTGGGTGAACCATGTTAAATCATGTCTCTCATGTGTGTGATGTTTTATGTAATATTTACTGCTTTAATATTGTTGATGTTATCATATGGTTTGAAAAGTAAATTTTTTTATCTTATACTATTCATCCCCCCTCTTAGTATAAGCACATGTTCTTCAATTGGTATTAGAGTGGGTCTCTCCATGAAAAGACTAATAACTTGGAGGAAGATCCATAAGAAATACACATGACTTTAGAGAGTGAAGAAGAGACCATGTTTGAAATAAAAGAGGAATTCTTTGTTGCTCTCAAGAACCTTGAAAAGGTTAGAAAGAAGAACTCAAGTTTGAAGGATCAAATTCAAGAGGATGAAAAAGCAAGAATAGAAATTCTACAGAGTCTAATAGAATTCAAGATAAAGGTAGAAGAGGGAAATAAAATTGAATAAGATATGACATATTTGTTAAGAGCAAGGGAAACAAAGTGTGAAATATTGGAAGCATAAATTATTTCTCTAAGGAATGAAGTTGAAAAGACCAAGCTAAAACAAGATATAAAGTTAGGGAAATAGAAAGAGGAGTCAAGCTTTCATGAGGTAGAGACATCAAACAAATATAAGCTCATGACTCATACTTTGGAAGGAAAAGACATTAGAAAAGAAGAAGGCAAAGAAGAACCATGGACAAAAGTTAATCACAACAAAATAATAAGCACTCGACCATATTTTCCAAGGCATTCAAACAGGTTACATAATCTCTTCCATGGCTATTTCTTTTCATGTAAAAAATATGGTCATAGAGTTGTACATTGCACTGGTTATGTTAAAATTGATGTTGATAGAAATTTTAATTCTTTTGTACCTCTTATGAATAAAGATTCCATATGTTATAAATACAATGATTTTGTTCACAAGGCTAGATGGTGCAAAATGGTATTTCCTGAGTCAATTAAAAAGAATACAACATCAACAATTAGGAAAGAGATAAATGGGCATGGGAAAGCTAGATCAATGTTAGTACAAACAACTCTTCATATTTAGGATAAGGAAAACTAATGGTTTCTTGATAGTGGATGTTCTAGTCACATGACAGGAGACAAAAGTAAATTTATCATACTCAAAGAAACTGATGGAGGATCAGTAAGAGTTGGTGATAATGGATTAGCAAAAATTTGTGGGAAATAAAATCTGAGTTTAGATAATGAGAAAAAAAAATAGAGAATGTATTGTATGTTAAGGGATTGAGGTATAATTTATTAAGTGTGAGCCAACTTTGTGATCAAGGGCACATGGTTACTTTTCATCCAAGTAGGTGTGATATTAGGAAGTCTAAAACTAGAAAACTTATTGCAAATGCAAATAGAACTACAAACAACCTCTACATGTTAAGTGAGATTAAAGGAGAAAAGTGTTTTCTATCACAAGAAGATGAGAGTTGGTTGTGGCATAGAAGGATGGGTCATTTGAAATTTGACAACATAGTAAACATAAGTAAAAAGTAGACTGTCAGAGATTTACCAAAGATAAAAAGGCCACAAAACACAATTTGTTCACAATGTCAACATGGGAAGCAAACTAGAACAAGTTTCAAGTCAAAAGGATTTATGTCTTTTGAGCCATTGAAGCTAGTGCACACTGACCTATGTGGTCCTATAAGGAAAAAAAAGTTTACAAGGTGAAATTTAATTTATATTGTTTTTAGATGATTACTCTAGAATGATTTGGGTAGCCTTCCTGAAAGAAAAGTCAAAAGATCTTGAGAAGTTTAAAGTTTTTAAAGAGTTAGTGGAAAATAAAATAGGGAAAAGGATTAAGAGTTTAAGGTCAAAAAAAGGAGGATAATTTACCTCAAATGAATTCATAGAATTTTGTGAACAAGATGGGATCAAAAGAGAATATTTAGCAGCAAGAATTCCTCAAAAAAATGGGGTAGTTGAAAGGAAAAATAGGATAGTTGAGAATATGGCCAAATCCATGTTAAATGAGTCTAATATTTTAGATGGTTTTTGGAAAGAGGCGGTACATACAACAACATATATCATCAATAGAGCTCAAGTAAGAGTGAACCATCACAAAACCCCATATGAGCTCTGGAAAGGTAGACCAACTATTGTAAAGTACTTCAAAATTTTTGGAAGCAAATGTTACATAAGAAGAGAAGAGAAAAATTTGGGTAAGTTTGATCCAAGATGTGATGAGGGTATTTTTCTTGGCTATTCCACCAAGAGCAAAGCCTATAGATGCTATAACAAAAGGACACGTACCATTATAGAAAGTATAAATGTAATAGTGGATGAGAAGATAGGATCAAGAGAACCAGTTCAGGAAATTGTATATCAAGAAGATGAAAGTTGTCAAGAAGAGTTACATGAAGAATCAGAAGAAGAAGAAGAAACACAAAGACTTCTTCCTAAAACTCCATCCAGGTATGTACAAAAACATCATCCAAGGGATCTAATCATTGGGAATCTAGATGAGAGACAAACAAGGAGAAGGGTAATAACATCAAATCAACAAGTAAATTTCTCTTTGTTATCTAATATTGAGCCAAAAGACTTCAATGAGGCAAGTGAAGATGAATTTTGGATAAAGGTAATGAATGAGGAACTAGACTAGATAGAGAAAAGTAAGACTTGGGAACTTATTCCATGACCAAAAGGTAATAATGTGATTGGCACTAAATGGGTATTCAGAAATAAGTTAAATGAAGATGGTCAGGTAGTCAGAAACAAAGCAAGCTTAGTATGCAAAGGTTATGCACAGGTTGAAGGAATTGAATTTTATGAGACATTTTCTCCAGTTGCACGACTTGAAGCTATAAGAATGTTCTTAGCCTTCTCAAGTTTCAAAAACTTCAAAGTATATCAGATGGATGTTAAATCAACCTTTCTAAATGGTGTCTTGGAATAAGAGGTTTATATTGAGCAACCAGAAGGATTCAACTTAATTGATAAACCAGACTATGTATGTTGATTGAAGAAGGCACTTTATGGACTAAAACAAGCTCCTAGAGCTTGATACTCAAGATTGGATAAGTATCTTCAAGAAAAGGGTTTTAGGAAAGGAATAGTGGATAGTAACTTATACATAAAAAATGAAGGGAATGACTTACTAATTATGGTTTTTTATGTGGATGATATCATTTTTTGAGGTAACAATGATAAGATGTGTTAGAAATTTGCAAAAAGCATGCAAAAGGAATTTGATATGTCAATGTTTGGTGAGTTGTCCTTGTTTCTCATAGTTCATATTTCACAATAAAGAAAAGGAGTATTTATTTCACAAACCAAGTATATAAAATAAATGCTAAATAAATTCAAGTTAGAATATTGTAAACCAGTGAGTACCCCCATGGTTACAGGATGCAAGTTAAGTAAATATGATGAATCTCCAAAGGCAAATCAGAAATTGTACAGATCTATGATTGGAAGCTTATTGTATGTCACAGCTACAAGACCAGATATCATGCAGGTAGTTGGATTAGTGGTAAGGTTTCAAGCAGCACCCAAGGAAACACATGTAGTAGTAGTAAATAGGATTCTCAGGTATCTAAAAGGGACTATGGATTTTGGGCTCTAGTATCCCAAAAGTGATAGTTTCACTCTCATAGCTTATACAGATGCAGATTGGGCTGGCAACATTGATGATAGAAAAATCACAAGTGGAGGAGCATTCTTTCTTGGAGACTATTTGGTCTCTTGGCTAAGTAAGAAAAATGCATCAATATCTTTATCCATAGTATAATTAGAGTATATTGCAGCAATTGCTTGTTGTACATAGGTATTATGGATGAAGTGAACTTTAGAGGACTTCAAGGTAAAGCATGATCACCCTATTCCCATATTGTGTGATAATACAAGTGCTATAAATATCTCAAAGAATTCAGTGATGCACTCCTAGACAAAGCACATTCTGATAAAATATCACTTTTTGAGAGAGCAGGTGACATATAAGCAAGTTAGATTAGAATATGTTACTACAAAGGAACAGTTTGCAGATATTTTTACTAATCTACTTCCGAAAGAGAATTTTGAGTATCTTCGAGGAAAGTTGGGAGTAGTTCTACTCTCACCCAAAAATTAACCACCTCAAGAGAGGAGGTGGGGGAGGGACTAAGCTAAGAGTCTCATTCTTAGCCCCAAGCCCCAAAGGTGGCCCTTTGCCATTGATGTCAAAGGGGGAGATATTTGAGTTAGGGAGAGATCATTCAGTCAGGGGGAGCAATTTCTTAGGGGAAGCAAATCTAAATAAAGGTAAAAGAAATGGTAAAAGGAAAATGGGTTGCCATCAATGACAAAGGGGGATATTGTTGGAAATATGAGCAAGTTTTTTTGTCATTGATGTCAAGAGTTGTCACGAGTTGTTGTTTCAGTTTTGTCTTCATTAAGGTCACCAGGAGGTTTTTCCAAAAGGGCAAAGCAGGTTTGAAAGGCAAATATGATATTATAATATTTAATATTATAATACTCCAAATTACAGGTTGAGGTGAAGAGGACAGGTCCAAGGAGCAATTAAAAATAATTTACTCCTTGAAAGACCCATTGAGCAAGTTACAAAATATTTAATTTAATTTATTTAAATTTAAATATTTTAACCTAAAGGTTAAAATTTAAATTTAAATAGAGTTTGGGCGCCAAAGTTAAAAGTTATAAAATATTTTATTTAATTGAATTTCTAAATTTGAAATATCCATCGATGTCGAAGTGCATAAGCTAAAGGATATAAAAAGGGGGCTAAAGTTTTATTTTTGATCATCCATGCATTTCGAAGCCCTAAAGTGAAAAAAAAAATCATGCACCAAAGAGAAGAGAGAAATATTTGCATGTGTTAAAAATAAGAAGGGCAGATCTTGTATAAGACAAAGTGGAGCATTAAAATTATCACCAAGTGCTTGGTAGCGCAAGTGGTGAGCAGTGGCTGGTTAAGGTGCTTGTGGCAGATAAGTCAAGTGTTCGATTCACATCCCCTTCATTTTTTGTGGTGGCAAAGTTTTTTCATTCATTTCGAAAGGCACCAGAGAGCAAGGTAAAAGGTGCATCGTGTGCCTTTGGTCTTGTCGTGGGCATGTGGCCCAACGGTATCCAAGCCGTAAGGCTTAGGTGTCCTAACGATATGGTTGGTCACGGGTTTGAGGTGAGCGTAGTCGTGAGGGCATTATTTTTATCATAGGCCACCCTCTAAGGTAAGAGGTTACTTTATTTTTCCAAGGTGTGATTTGTGATAAGGGGCCACATGAATTATTGATTGTGCTTTGATTAATTCTTGCTAAGGTTAGAGATAGGGAGTCATAAGGGAGTTTAAATATTTTAATTTTTTACTTAGCATTAAAATAGAGATTGGAGATATAAGGTGTTTGAAAGGAAATTAATTGTGTTGGATTTTATTGTTTGAATATTGGAGTTAAAAGGATTAACCAAAGGAATTAATTTTATAAGTGTGAAAATTGGATTTATAAAGTGTTTTAAAGAAGTTTTGATTGGTCATGATTTGAATATTATTTTGTGAAGTTTGGAGATAATAAGGTGTACTTGAGAGCTAATATTTTTGTATGGTGAGATAATTATTGAAGGAAATATTTGAGTGGAGATTTTGAAATAAATTATTGCTATCTAACCTTAAGAATAACAAAGAGAATTTGATTGTGATTGAGACAGGTTTTTGAAGACATATCTCCATCAAACAAAAGGTATGGGCACATCTTCCTTGTGAGTGAAATATTGTTTGGTTGGTTGAAGTTGTGAAATGCAAATTTGGAGTGAAAAGGTTTATTTGATAAGCATTGTTGAGTGAGTTCTTATATACATGATTGGTGAATTTTTGTGAGAGCAATTGAGTGTGAAATTGAGAACTATCTTGAACTAGGGTTTGTGAAAGAACATGAGTATCATTGTTATGTGAGATTTTTTTATAAGAATTGCTGGAAATATTTGAGAAAGCTTTCATGTGCATGATAAGGGTTTGTGAAAATATCATGAGTATCATTGTTATGTGAGTTTGGAATCATCTTGAGTCAAGGTTTGAGTTCTAAAGCTTGAGTTTTTGTAAGTTTGGTGAAACACTTGGTTAGGGTTTGTAAGCAAGTTGAGTTTCATTGAGTGGAATTGATTGAGCACTATTGATTGAGATATTTGGAGTGATAGTTCAAGATTTGTGAAACAAATTGTTCTTTATTGATTTGAAGGAGAATTTGAAAGTGATTGAGTATTTTTTGAGTGTGAAACATATTGAGTCTCTAACCATTATCTATATGCTTTTGTAATTTAAACAAGATTCTGAGTGAAACTTTTTTGTGGGATTGAAGAGGTTTTCTGTGAGAGATTGAGTTGAGTTTTATATGCAAGTTTTGCAATTGATTTGAATAAGCTTTTGTGAAATCTAGTGAGGATATTTGAGTAAGTCCTATAGGGGACTTAAGGATAGATTTGTGTGAGCTTTTGTGGAAGCTTACAAGCATATTTGAGGCAAGTCTTAGTGAAGACTTGTTGAACATATTTGAGGTAAGTCTTGGTGAATATTTAGGGATAAATTTGAGGCAAGTCTTTGAGAAGAATTGAGAAAAAATTATTGATTTATTTGTTCAAGTTTTGTGTTAAGGATTGGGGTAGATATAGCAGTGTTAATTTGTGATTGGATCAAGCTTTGTGTTAAAGCTTGAGGATAGATTTGAGGACAAATTTTGGTGCAGATTTTAGAGTAGATTTATGCTAAATCAGAGAGATATTGAGTATATTTGTGCTACATTGAAGGACTATGTTTAGTGCATATTTTAGATAGATATTGAGAATATTTGTGCTATACTGAAGGACTTTGTTTAGTGCATATTTGAGATAGATATTGAGTATATTTGTGCTAGCCCGAAGGACTATTTTTAGTACAAATTTGAGATAGAGGTTGAGTAGAGTAAGAGTAGGCTTTGAAGGTGATAGATCAGAGTATAGTAGTCTCTAGTGGATAGAGATCAATTATCTAGGGTAGTGAGGATAGAGATCTTCTTAGTGAGGATAGAGTATTCTGTGGAGAGAGATCCATAAGCCATTGCAGTGGAGGCAGTAGTATTCTAGAGGATCACCAGCTAGAGCAGAGTTGAAGAAGTTCTCCTATGGATAGATATCCATGAACTTGATTAGGGTATTGACATATCCTTTAGATAGAGGTCCATATACATTGTAATAGGGAATGATTCCCAAGATATTTGTTGAGAAAATTTTAGTGAAATATTTTCTTCATGGACGTAGCCCACATTGGGTGAACCACGCTAAATCATGTCTCTCATGTGTGTGATGATTTATGTAATGTTTACTTATTTAATATTTTTGATGTTATCATATGGTTTTAAAATCAAAAAGCTTAATCTTATACTATTCACCCCCCTCTCAGTATAAGCACATGTTCTTCAATATCATAAGACTTAACTTCCTTGCTTAACTTGCTTAGGATAAAATAATATTCAAAAACCTAAGTGAGGACATACTTTAAATAAGTTAGCCCAAAAATTGATTTTTCTAATATAATATCTTAACTTGCCAAAATCATGCCCCGTAAGGGTTGACCATGATTTAAGGAAAAGTAGGTTAAAAGGAGAAAATAGGGGAGAAGAGAGGTCCAAAATTACATTTGGGTAAGTTGGAGGATCTCTAAGGTTCTAGGGAAAATGACTCACTTGGATGGGTCAATTTTCCATTTCTATATTTTTCCCTCTTTGATGCATTTATGGCCTAATAAATGTATCAAAGAAGATGTAGACACCTACAGGTGAAGAACAAAAAATATAAAAGGGATACCTAGTTTAGAGGAAAGGGGTGGTGCAAAATGGTTTCATTATGGATACTTTTATATTTTACATGAAAATTGAGGCATTAGGGACATTAATGCCTCTTAGGCCAAGGTGCCCCCTATAGGTTCATAAGGGATTTAAAATTTCTACTAAAACTTGAAATGGCAAACACAGAAGAAGACATGGCAAAAAATGATAAAAAAGAAAGGAAAGAGTAAAAGATGAAAAAAGAAGAATAAAAGAGAATAAAGGGTGAAAACTATAATCCATTTTCACTGCATGAAGAAGAAGGAAAGATATTTAGAGAAAAGGAAAAAGTTGTGCTACTCGTACACCATTCGGATATTGCTAGGTGCAAGGATGGTGTAGTAGATGAGCGAGCACAAGTAAGGGCCAAAATATTCCCTCTAGATTAGATTAGGTCATATTTTAGATTCCTTTTGAGCAATATTTTCTATTTTATTGACAATCATTGTGTGTGATCCCAACATGATTTTGAGGCTCAACCACAATTTTGGCTGGTTCACCGTGGCAACCGAAATTATACAAGTAAAGGTCATGATTTCAATGAGAGGAGAAGAAGGATGAAATTGTACCTAAAACCATAGGGGAATTATTTCACAAAAAATAAAAGAAAACTAGGAAGAAAATTTGAGGAAAAAGAGAGAGAAAAGAGGAAACCAACTAGGCTAGATAAGCACAAATTTAAAATTTACAAGCTTTGATTGATTATGCATGTTGAGCTGATTAAAAAAATTATTTTTATTTTTGGATGTAGCATGATGTAATTGAGAGTCACGATTGGCGACTGAGCTCCTTGGATGTGGAGTTATAGGTCTTCTCATAGGTATAGAATGGTACCATAGAGGTATTCGGACTACATCACTTGGTAGAGATACCTTAGGTTGAGGCAGACTGAGCATTGCTTACAACATTAGTAAAATTATGGTATCCAAAATCATTGATATTTTGATTGTCGATAAGGGAGATTATTATAATTGAGGATGTGTGGTGCATCCTACACATCCCCATTAGGCGAATATTAGTTTATAGGTCATGAGGGTAGCATGACATATTGTAGAGATTATCTAGTGGTTGGATCCACTAGGTTTGAGAAAGTTCGATCTTGATGGATGAGCTAGTGGGGCGCTACAAGGACGATGCTTTGATGATCATTAACTATGGGACGGTGGTGGTGTTGTTAGTATGCCACACTATTTAGTGATATCTACCATGGTAATTGGTAGGGATAGTGGCAAACATGCATGATCAAGGAGTTATATTTCCATGGGGTCCATATGTGTTGGTTCAGTTGAATAGGACATTGTACAATATCATGTACAAATGATATATATGGATGGTATGTATGACCTTGATCTAGGTGTGGTGCTACGAGCACATAGCAGTGTGGATACCATATACACTTCTAGGGCCATTTCCAAACTTGAAGCAACTGATAGCATATAAATGGTCTAGGAGTTATGAGCAAGTCCAAAGGACATATGATGGTAATCTACCACTAGGGAGGCAAGTGATAGAAGAGTTACAGGAGCATAGGATTTTATGGTGACCATGGTATCTACACCTTGGGTGGATACAGGATGTGAATGAGTTTTCTAGGATCAAGATAATTATGGGGCTCTCTATGGAGATGCGAGATCTAGAGATTTTTATATTTTATTAAGTCTAATGGTAATTCAGTATCTTCTAGGAGATATCAAATATAGGAGACTATTGATATAGGTGAATTTAGAGGGACCCATAAAGATTCAGAGGCTATCCTAATATGGGGATATGGGCTAAGGAGGACCTAGATGCCCCACTCTATATGGATACAAGGGTGGATAACGTTGGGGTGGCCCTTGGGTACCAAATATAGTATAGGAGTATCATGCCCCGAGGATCTCCCCACTAGTGCCAATGTAGAGGCACTAGGTTATGGGTCAATGGATGTAGCTAGAACTATGATAGGTCACTTGTTAATCCATAGAGTGATAGGGGCAAGGCCAAGGGGTCCTACAATAGATCTAAGCATGGGTTTGAGTATATATAGTAACAACAACCACCACCACTATTAGGACTAGGGAAGCAAGAGCAGTGGGATTTTACACCATGATAGTCGAAGGAGGGCTAAGCAAAGTTGCCAAAAAGACCCCTACATCAATAGGAGTTAGCCCGAGATAGATAGTAGATTAGAGGGACCCAAGGAGAGGGACAAAGGCTCTAAAAGCTTATATAGTAGTCCTATAGAGGGATATGGACCTAATTCGAGAAGATAGGGCCAAGAGGATCAAGGGTCTACAAAGTGCTCTAGGTACAATTAATATCAAGTAGGATACAACACGAGAAGAGGTGGATTGCCTTAGGGAAGAGGTAAATTGACTAGACCAAGAGTGATAGTGAGATTGAGTAGAGGTGATGGCTATTGTGACCAACATCCAATAGGTCAAGAGGATCCACCTACTGCAAGTGGAGCTACAAAGGGTAGGAGAGAGTTTGGAGGTGGATGTGTATAGGGTGACCTTCTACTAGATGATACCTCCAAGAAATTCTAGTAGATTAGCAAGCACCACTACCTATGTCTCTTCAGACATGAATTTTGTCTCGATATAGATCATGGATAGTCTCATGATTTGTGAGCATACCCCCATCAAGACCACCTACAATGGATGGAGTAGAGGAGAAAAGTTTCTAGAGCTAGTAATAGGGTTGGCATGACATACCAATTTTGAGTGTGGTATGCATCCCTAGGAATGGTTGAGTGTGTCAGGTTTGGACTACGGTACATCGATTGAGCAAACTTATGTACCTCATTATTGTGACCTTGATTAATATCAAGTTATTTTGTGAAATATTGTGTTTATCTGTGTATATTTTTTGTGTTTTTTTTTATACATGAATTAACACAAAATAATCTAACCTAGAATGCAAATGTATGCATGCAAAGAAGTGGATTAATGGCATGAAATCCACGGATGGAAGAAGAAAAATAACAAAAATACGAAATAAAACAAGGGAAAACACCTCTCTAGACAAAATTGTACTCCATAAAAATAGACCGTAGGACCCAAAAAGAGGAGGTGCAAACTCGAAAAAAAATAGAAGGGAGAAAAGAACATATAAGAAGAAGAAGAAGTAGGAATAAGGAAGGATGAATAAGGAGTAAGGAAGAAGGAATAAAGTCAACAAAATATAAAGGGACTTGAAGTATGATGTTTGAGTCAACATAGACCGTACTTATATCAGTATGACCAAAAAACATAGATCAAGCAAAAAGAAAGAGTGGAGTGGAAATACATAGGGATGTATGCTCACAAATGATTGATATGGAGGCTACCTCTTGTGTGTGGACATGAAGCTATCATGTAATGGATTTATGATTACAAAATATGATCAAGTGTGGATTGATACCCTCTATTGGTGTAGTGATTGCTAAGATGATCAGAGAGAAAGAGGTATCCGCTAGGATGTATGTTCACAAATGATCAAAATGGAGGTTGTTGCTCATGTGTGATCATAAATCTATCTTGTATAGGGTGTGATATGTGTGAATGATCTACCAAAGAGAGTACTACCTAATAGGGGTATGGTGTGTACAAGTAGGTGTATGGAAAACAATAGATGGAGCAAAAACAAGAGGTGAGTGTGTGTATCTACCTTGAAGTTTCAATGGGTAAGCAATGTGTGTAAGATAGTCAGTGGTCATGTGGACACCATAAATATTAATCATGTGGTATCTATCCTATCTCATGGGGACCACTTAACCACAAAAAATTAGGAAGTGAGACGTAAAGGAAGATAAAATATAAAAGGAACGTATATCCTTGTCTTGATGAAAGGAAGAAAGGAAAAACATGCAAAGGAAAAGGATATGCAAGAGAAGAATTATATCCCTTGAGTTGGAGAGAAATTTATGATCATTTAAAATTTTTCAAGATCAAGGGATACAAAAGGAGAAGGAGAGAAGAAGGAATGAGTGAATACAATGATGAAAATGCATGGGAATGGGTCCTAGGTCAGGGATTCACTAGGCATTAGAGAGCTAGTGTGATTGCAATACATGTGAGCTATGACCTAACTAGGTATCCTCGCTTTCTATATTCATAAAATCCCCAATAATCTATATGATCAATAAGTCATGCTATTATGAACAAGTAGCAATGCAATTGTATGACATACAAAATACAGGTGGAACAAAATGTTAGGCAAAACATTCAAAATATGACAAGAAGTCATGCAATATGGATTAAGCAAATTGGATGCAATATGTAAACAACAATAGGTAAAAGTACATGGTCATGCATAATTTTTATAGTTTTTTTATATAAATTATTGTTTTAAGTTCTTAAAGTTGGCACAAATTTTGATTGTGCCACCTATCTTAACAAATAGGATGATAGTGCAAGGAACTGACCCATCAAAGAAAGGTTTGTGATGTAGGATACTTTTGTGACTCTTATCATGAGGAGGACCACCCATAGTAGATTCTCTAGGAGTTGTTACATGAAAATTATTGTAAAATATGACTATGTCATCCTTCTTGATGAAAGGGGAGAGATCCCCAACTTCACAAGGTCTCTATGAGATAGAGAAACATGGTCTTCTTTAGAAAGAGTAGGCTCAATATGTGTAGCACAAGGGATGGATCCATAAAAGGAGAAGGTATTCCGAAGTATATCCTTATGATTCATATCACAATGGGTACCTCCTCTAGCGCACACCTTTGGGGTCACTTCTGGATCAATATGCACCAAAGCTACCATATTACAAAACAAAAAATTCAAGGGATAAGGGGGTCCTTTGTCCTCATCACTCCACTCCAAAATTTTATGATCTAAATTTTCAGCATATGTAATAAGGTTATCATCATTATCAAATGGTAAAGGCTAGTTTTTTTTGGTATGTAGCCTATGCCACATCTCCCATGTCATATATCGACATCCAAAGGCTCTTGAATATCTTTATGTTGTGGCCCCAAACCTTGATGAACATATCTCATTCTACACGATCTATTTTAGGAGTGGGTAATAATTGGATAAGTAACAATGGGTAAAATAATTCTCTATAGGAAAAGGTTTTCTATAATGAATATTTTCTTCAAGGGCCATACCTAGAATGATAAATGTACATGTACCAATGTATACAATTTCACCCTTCTTACGAGATAGAACCATAGTACTCAATGAAAGTTTTAGCTTGACAGGATCTATAAGAGGTTCTTGAAGAAATAGATTAACTTTATCTCATGATGAAACATTGATTATTGGTTTCTGACTTACCCTTAAATTTTTCAGTTGTTTGGTTATGTGTTATGAGTAAATTGAAGGACATAAATTGATATAATATTGAGCTTGATCCACCATTGAAAAATATTTGAATGGGTTAGGATCACCTAGAATGGTGACCAGTTGATTTTTAGATTTGAACTTTAAACATTGGTGAAAAGTAGAAGGGATCACCCCTCATCACATGAATCCAAGGATGCCCAAGAAGAATATTAAAAGATGCAGGGTAAGACACCACATAGAACAAGGTATATAATATCTTAGGTCTAACTCTAAAATGGAGAGATATGACACTACAAGCCTCTTGGGAGTCATTGTTGAAAGCTTTGATGATAACATTGAATTTAGTTAAATCTTCATCCTTTTATCCAAAATTTTGGAAAAAAATTGTAAGTGCATAAATTGAAGGAAGAACCATTATCAATAAAGATTCTCTTGACATTTTTTTCCCAATAAGTATAGTTATGTAGAGGTAGGAATACCCTTATAATTTAGAGGAAGGCGTATCATCATCCAAAAATGTGATGTGATGTATCCCAAGAGAGCCTACAATATCATCTATAGCACTAGGGGAAATGTCTTGAGGAATATATTTTTTCTTAGAAGCTTCAACAAGGCTTCCCTATGAAGAGGAGAAGTTTTCAAAACTTCTAAAAGAGAGTTCTTGGTTTAGGTGCTATCTAAATATTATTGAATGTCAAAGGAGATTTTACGTTGAGGTTTCAACACTAAAAATGGGGTTTCTACTCTTGCGATCCTTTTTTGAATATTCTTAAAAACTAAGGTGGGTTTCAAAGGTAGGTTGGATGAATAAATCATATCCTACTAAGGTCATTGAGTTGGTTGAATCCATGCTTATTGCCTCATGGTTTTTGTTATCATACCAACCATATTATCATAGGGAGTTGGTATATTGTGATAAGATACTTTATTAGTTGCTTGTTGCCCATGCTTAGGGAGGGATTGTTCAAAGATCCTCATGTCTTGATTTATTGTGGGTGCTTTTTGAGTAGGAGGTTGATTGTTTGTTGGATTATTAGGTTGAGAACCTTCTATAAAAAGGTGACCCTCGTAAATTAGATCCTGGACCAAGTTTTTCAACTTCTTACATGCGTTTTTCATATGACCCTCCACTTTGTGATACTCACAATGTTGTATAGGCTTATACCAATTAGCCATAGTATAAGGTAACCTTATGGGAGGCAACTCAATCATACTAGCTTCTAAAATTTGTTGTAGGACCACATTCATAGGTGTGTTGAGTCTTATAAAAATTCTTGATGGGGATTTTTGAGACTATCAAAGCACCATATTTTGTAGGGTGTTAACAACATTGTTAACATCCCTACTATCTATTACCTCATCACCAAATACATGCTTATTCTTATAATAATTTTTTCTGGTCTTATCTTCCTTTATCTTAAGCTAACCTCTTATGATAAGGGCTTGATATAACCTTCTTACCAGATCTATAGCTTGGTCATAAGATGTGATAGTTTTCATTTCCAATGCATAAGATATACGTTCTTGTAAATTTATAATAAATATCTCAAGCATGTCTTGAGAAGGTAAGGTATATCTCAAGCATCCAACTAGACTCCAACAAGATAGAAATTCTAAAAAACTTTCATCTTTACCTTGTTTTAACATATAGACATCTTTCATAGTCACATTATTTTCAACAAAAGCATAGAATTATTGAATATACATTTTAGTTGTCTCTCCAAAATTCTTCAAAGAATGATTGGGAAACTGATAATACCACTCTAAAGCCATACCACTAAGGCTCTTAGGGAACATATTAAGTAACAACATGTCATCATATATGATATCATGACATGTTGTCCTAAATATTCTTAGATGCTCAATTGGATATTTTATTCCCTTATAGATAGGCAAAACCAGCATTGGAAAATATGTAGGGTAGGGCCTAAAGGTAACAATAGTTTCTAAGGGTTGATTGCACATTTCTCTATAGTTATAGGTGAAACTAGGTGGCTGAACCATATCCTCTCTTGAAACCAATTGTTTCACCACATTAGTTAAACTTTGTATTTTAGGAATGTTGTTGTGCAATTCCCCTAGATTCCCTAGGGGAGGGGCATAAATAGGTTACTGAAAAATAATTTGGCTCATGTTGCAGGTATTGTCATTATTATGGAGTGAGTTATGATACATGGTATCTTGTTGTGGAGGATAACTACCATTTGGTGGAATAGAAGCATAAACATTGAGATGAGCAAAATGAGGAGAAAATTGAATATAATATTGATATGCACTACTAGTTAGAAGGACCTACAAAACTCTTCCAACATTGGTGGTCACAATAGTAGCATATATTAGTTTATGTGAAGGATTATCATGATATAAATATTTAAACAAGGGATTGTTATGAACATTTTTAGGAGAGATGATAGGAGGAGGAGGTATCTCACCTCTTTCGAGTTGGGCTTCCTCATACATAACTCTAATTAAAGTATCTCTATGGTTTTTTATGAAAAAGTGAAGCCACCATTAGGTACCTCATAGGGATCATAATTTGTATTAGTTTCAACATGTTCTTGGTCTTTTGTATCAAGGTTAGAATTCTCTCTATCAACACGATCATCCTTTTAATGAATTTGATTAGATTTCAAACACCTTTGTTGACTCCTAAGGAATGGAGCCATTAGGAGAAATGAAAGGATGGAGAAGAAAACTAAGAAAATATACACAAGGAGGTTCTTAATATATTTTTAATATTTTTTATCTAAACAAATAGAATTAGTGGTCTTGTTTAATGATTTCCAGTAAAAACATAAAGGAAGAGGTTTTCTATATTGGCCACTAAGATGTGTGTTCATATCGGGTTCATCAAAGATATAGAGGAAGAAAAATGACTTGTTGTGTATGATTCTCAATTGGATCCACTAGGAACCAAGGTGAACCATGGGGGTGTGTTATATTCTCTACACTTAGGAATCCAAAGGAATAGGTTCACTAGGAATAGTTTTAGGACTCACTCCAAGTCCGGGGTGGAAATGTTTGATGTATTCAATTTAAACCATCACCTATGTTTAGCCTTTATAAACTAAACTATGCAAATAAAAGAGTGATGCAAAACACACAAGATGTAGGAAGACAATGACTAACCCTAATATGATTCTTTGATTCAATGATTTCTAACCCTATATTGCAAGAAATAAAATTCCTTTCCTTTTAAGCAAGGGCACAAGTGAGATGCACAAAGGAGGTTAAACGCTACATGCACACTATATTCTCTTATTATTTCAAATGGCTAAATAATGATTAAATATGTTTTCTTTTATTTATATTCTAGGTCTTGAATAGAAATGGACAACAACAATCAACAAACAACCTAAAGATCTACTAGGAAACTTATCTATTTTGGCATTTTAATTGAGATTTATCTTGAGTCCAAAAATATTCCACAATTTAAACCTCCAATATTAGTTTCACAAAACCCTAGAAAAATATTATCAGTGTTGGGGGTCCTACTTATGTTGTTGTGTAGCATAGCTTGGGAGTGCAGTAGTCAGGCCCCCTAGGTCCTTTTAGTTGATATTTAGAAATCAAGAATAAATGTTGACCCTTTTTGGAAATGTACAAATAAAATACAATGAAATAGAAAAATACAAAAAATAGAATGTAAAAAATAGTATTATGTCCAACGTAGCATGCAAACATAGACCTAGGGTTTGGGAGCGAATATTACCCCTAGATTTGACACAGTCAAAATTGTGCCCTGTATGGGGAATTTTCAATCTCAACTCTACCAAAACCATACCTTGTAAATATGGGATATCATTTCAGGATAAACCAAACAAAATACTAGATCAATGCAAAAAGAGCGATAATAGAAATGCAATTAATGATCTAGAAATGATAAAACATATGAAACAACCTGGCGATAGTGAAATATGCAAGCAAGAGGATGAAGACCTCCTCAAGGCTTCAACACTTGGCCACCAAGGATACCAGATCAATAATGCAATAGAACATCAGAAGAAACTTGTGATTTCTCTTAACTTGCTAGGTAGAATGCTTGTTATTGCTTGGAATCTCAAAAAACTTAAATTTCCCTGTTTAACTTATTTAGGACAAAATAAAATCCAAAAATCTCTATTTATAATGGATTTAAAACAGAAATGGGTGGGTAAAAACCTAAGAGAGGATCAACTTCAAAGAAGTTAGCTCAAAATTTGGGTTTTCTAAGAGAAAAACCTAACTTATCGAAATCATGCCCCATAAGGACCTATTGCAATTTCAGCAAAACTAGGAAAAAGGAGAAAATATAGGAGAAGAGAGGTCCAAACTTACCTTCATGCAAGTTGGAGGGTCTCTCTAAGGTTCTAGGGAAAATGACTCACTTGGGTGTGTCAATTTTCCATGTCTACAAAGAGATCTAGTGATACATAAGAAATAATGATATGACAATGGGATGTGACAATTCTGGTAGAGAGAGCATATAGTTTTGTCATAAATTTTTCTTTACACATTAAACCCCAACAACAAGAATATAACATTGAATTCCAATAACACCAAGCATGCCATTGGCTATAATTTATTGTAGATAAGTTTTCTCAAGTCAACCAATAATCTAAGCAAGGGTTCCAATAATTCTAACTATGCAAATGACTCTAGAAGTGGTAAAGGTTTTAGAATATGAGGGAGAATTGCATCAATGTTTGTCAATTATGGCTTGATGCACCTTTTTAATGCCTCCCTATATTCTTCCATATATAATAAAATAAACCAATATATTCTTTAATATATGGATCTATAACATATAAAGAATAACAATTATGACTTAACCATAAATCCTATAAAAGGGATTATCATATATCATAATGGCAACTCCCAATTAATTACTTATCTACAAGTTGACATTGATGCTTGAAGCTATGACAATATATGTAGTAAGGTCAATTAAGGATTCAAGGACTATATCATCATTTCACTTGTTAGTTGTTTCTTTTTCAATAAGACTCTTAGGTGCATATGATAGTCAATAAGCATCACAAATTTTATTCTCACTATATATAAAAATTCTTTGATAAACTCCTTTGTTTGTTAAAATTAATATATTATAATACATATGTTTTCTACAAATGTTGAAGGTTGTTAATTCGAAATGGTAAAATACTTCATCAACATTCTAACCCTTGTAATATCTTTTGTGATGGACTTTTGTGTATCAATTTAACAATAACATCATTGTGCGGTTGCTTTTATTTTTATTTATTTTTCACTTTTTGTTTTTATTTTTAGTTAATTTGTCACTAACATTCTCAAATTTGTTGAAAGGACATTATCCAAGATAAATTTATTAGGAAATCTTGCCATTGAAATTAGGTTCCTCTTTTGCTTGCAATATAAGTAAACCCTTAAAAAGTAGTAAAATGGTTAATAGATGCATTTGTGATTATGAAGGAAATCCATTTTGATTATTATCCTCTAATTATAGTGAACTATATTCTATATATTTATCATACAAGGGATTTTTAGGATCAATTTTATGTACCTTAGGAAATTTGATCAATCTTACAAGCTTGAATGGCTACCTTGTTGTATAGATAATTCTTTTTTTGTTGTAATTTAATCCATTGACAAATTACTTATGTACTGATTTTTCATGCTATTGATAGGCTATTTCTTTACTAGACATATTCCACATAAAATGGGTAACCTCTAAGAGTTTGCTTTTACATAAGAAAATAATACCAAAACTGAAATTAGTTTTTCATATTTACTAAATTTAAATGATTTCATATTAATATTTTTGTGAAGTTCAAATAATTTTTGCATCATAATTCATCCATCACTTAAATATCTTTCCAATTTTTGCTTTCTATACCTCTCTAATACTCGCTTCTACTGTCAAATTTATGTGGATATAACTAGCCAATATCATTAATGTTCAACATCATTGAGTATGCAAGTTGAAGAAAAGGCATACTCCTATATTTGTATTGATTTTACTCGTGTATCTTAAATGTTTGATTTTTCTACCAAGTAGTCACAAATAAAAATCATCTCAATAACTTTATTTTGTAGGTATTTTCCACTAAGACATTAATTGATCCTCGTGTATGTAAATTTCACCCACAAATGAGCATATTATAGGCCATTAATTCTTATAATTCTAAGTCATCATGATCTGTAATTATAATGTTTTCATAATAATAACTATCATCAGTTATTTTGTGGGAGAAATTTTGTTAACTTTAGACCATAGAAATTATGTATGTCTTAAATTTTGAAAATTTTATTTTACATGTATTAAAATTTATAAAATCAATTAAAAATATATTTAAATATGCTTATAATTAAAGTTTTACTATTTTACTAGTAATTTCGTATTTTTCATTCAAATTCAATCTACCCAGATGTTTTGCACTAAGTCTTATTTTCTTCAAAAATTTCCACTTGTGCAACAATCATATCCTAGTCATACTTGATATTTCTTGTTTATTATACCCCTTATCCCTCATTATTTATTATGCAAAATTTATTGTGCCAAGAGGATAGTTTTGTTCAACCTACAATGCTTAAAACTAGACACATGTAGTATACAATATTTGAATTTGTAAGATGGGTCCAAGAAAAATCTATATATGGATCCGCACGAAAAAATGTATCATTGTCACATCAAAGCTACAAAATATTCAAAGGGGTGTACCTTAAAAATATGAAATAATATTATTTTCAATTTGAGGAAAGTGCATTAGAGGTATAATTGCACAAAAAATAAACTTATGCGTATTTAAAAATTGTAATTAAACATGATTGTTTACTCTTAGAATTTGGAAATATGCTATAA
Organism: Wollemia nobilis; assembly: GCA_028583015.1. Taxonomy (NCBI): domain Eukaryota; kingdom Viridiplantae; phylum Streptophyta; class Pinopsida; order Araucariales; family Araucariaceae; genus Wollemia; species Wollemia nobilis. The sequence goes on from JAQPPZ010016564.1 coordinate 2,164,551, forward strand.
AATGTTCAATTATTTACTTTATCCTAACTAATAACTCTTAATTGATAATTAAATTCTACTATTTCTTATCACTCTAAATTAGAATTAGAGAAAAGCTAGTACTCACATAGTAATTGATATAATAGTAACAATGTAAATTCATTCTTGGAGTTGCCATCTCTAGTATTTTGATAATGTACACTTTGATAATTCATTTTAAATATTGTTTCTATAGTAAAATATTCTTTGTATTTAGTGTACAAATTTATGTTCATATTATTTATGATTTTGTGGATTGATATGGATTTTAAAGAGAAGTGCATAGTTATGAATATACCAAAAACTATAATATTAATTAAATAATAGATTTTAATTATGGAAATGTAATCCATATGATTTTGAGAGTATAAATAATTTTAAACTCATAATCTTCTATTCAAATAACCTTTATAATTCCACGAATGAATAAGATTATTTTCTAGTAGGACTAGTTTCATAACATTGACATTGTTTTTCTTTATTGAAGTCTATGAGAAATAAATAATAAAACTAATATCATATGTAAACGAGTAACTCACTAAGGAACTAATATTGTATATAAATATTTTAATTTATGTGACACACAAATAAGCAAATTTACAAGAGACTATGATTATAAACAACTTCACTAAAGACTAGTCATTATATGGGAACCTTGGAGTCTACACTAACAATGATGGATATGATAAGATATTTTCAAAACCTCCTCATGCATATCAGGTTGACGATTAGAGAAAGATTTTGTAGTCCAAGGGTTGGCCAAAAGAAAACTTCTTTGCATGACAGTTCATGCACAATGGAATTCTTACTTTTTGTTGGTCCATCTCAATGGGTTTTATGCTACAAGAGCAAGGAAACATCTGACCACTTGATGTTTGAGTGCTCATTTAAGGTGAGATATAAGAGCGATGTTTTTTATCTTATAAAATATTAGCTAATCTGGACAGCCATTGTATAATTATGGTTTAGGAGATTTGGCTCCAATGTAAATCTTCTTTTACTATTGTAAACAAGTGTTCTTGTTGGCTAAGGTTGGGAGGAGTCTCATCCCAACTTGTAAATGATCTTTGTTTTAATATAAAATTTTCAAATTCTTTTTCAAAATAAAAACCATATATTAGACTAATTTGTTCTATATTATTTTAGTCTTTATTTTAGTCATTCTTTTCTAGGATAAGCATAAGGAAATAAAGTAAGGTAAATTAAAGTAGTTTTTAATGCCCATGAGGACAAAGGTCATATGGGTCATTCCTCATGGAGATGTTGTTTATCTAATATATGTTTATCCAACTAAACTCTACAACTTGCGACCATGTCACCATTGGTTTCAAATCTTGAACTTCCTATTTGGGGTTCCAAAGTCTTCACTATTAACCCCACTCAGGTTGTACTAAATTTATGCAATTAGAAAAACATTTTATACATTGAAAAAATTTAGACATTTTCTATAAAACATATAACTTAGAAGAATTTTTGTAGATTGAAAAAAATTGAACATTACCTTGTTATAAAAGATTGGACACAAATTTATCAAACAAACCTAAACTAACCTAAAACCATTTTTATTTTTATCCTAAAATAAGGTTTATTGCTAACTAGAGCTTTAAAAAAAAAAAACTAAATTTTCTAAAGTATCAATCCATATAAAATATACCATATTTATTTACTAAAATTAATAATAAATATTTAAATTAAATTCTTAAATGGAAAATATACTTTAAGAAAAAACTCACTATAATTTTTGCGTATAAAATTTAAGTTATATCATGTTAATTAAAAATATAAATATTAAATAAAAATAGTTTTAATTTTATATGTTATTAAAAATATTTTTAAAAATATAATTTAACTAATCATAATAATATTAATAACCAACTAAATTCAAATATAATAGAAGTTTCTATTAAACCCTAATATAACAAAACGTGAGGTGATTTTGAACATCATATTTTTTATTTGGCTGCTGCAACTATTTAATATTAAATTTAAATTTTTTTTTGTTAGCTACTATTTTTAGGTTTAAACTTGTATTCCTCCCCACAACTTTGTTGTTGATGACCCAGTGTTGGAGATCATCAACGGCTGGGGTTTGTACAGTGGTCTGGGTCACATTGAGTAAGATGGAGATAATCTGTCTCTTCGGGTTTGTATTATCATTGTCGGTCTAGTAAACATTCATAAAATTCAGACTACTATTTTTACTAGTATCATCATTGTCTGTCTAGTATGCATTCATAAAATTCAGACTACTATTTTTACTAAAACTAGTAAAATACACCTTAAATTTGAACCTAAATCTCTAAATAAATACTATTCTCCAATTAGCCCAATATTTTTAGAAGTCTACCAAATGTTAAATCCAACCAATTGAGTTGTAACAAGAGGAAAGAGGAAAGCCAGCGTACCAAACACATCCTATTATATAGAAGCTACTTGTTCGTAGCGTAAGATTACCATTCAAGCCCCGTTATCGATACCCTCTGTCATTGTCCACGTTTTCAAACAGAAAAACCATTCTATATAATATTGTTATATATCCACTATCTTTCTTATAATGGGACAAGTGAATTATTCTAATATATTGAATTCAATACAGCATAAAATTTCTAGCAATACAAACTTCTGTGAGGGCATGCAAATATTTCCCAGGAATAAATCTGATGCGTCTCCTCGTCGATTGGTCTCAAAATCAGGTTCCTTTTATATATAAAAATATGTTATAGAGAATATGTCAGAGATGTGTCCTTTCTCTAAGAATTTCAGAGATGCTGCTCAGGCCCGGCCAATGTTCACTTCAATAGTGAAAACAGTGATAAAAAAAATCAGATCCCCCACGTCCACAGTACCCCAACTTGGATTAATATCTGCAAGACTATAGGTATCAAATAGAATTTAATCTAGCGCACATGCAGTTGGGCATATTCTACTGTATTTGGGAAAGGCATTCATTGATTGGTGGACACAACCAGAAGCATGGATTCCTGTGGTACCAACTCACTATCATTTTATAACTTTAATAGAAGAATTTACAATCTAGAGCTGAGGTTGACATTAAAATATTAATTTTTTTTCAATAAAATTAGTTGTCAATCTAGAGCTGAGGTTGACATTAAAATCTTAATTTATAAAAAACTGAGACTATGAAGAATGGTGTTGAGTAAAAAGATGGAATCTTACGGGAAGAGTGAGTGTCCTTCACTGAAGGCTACAAGTAGAAGCATATTTATTATATTATTAGATCTGGGCTTCCAATTTCAAAGCGAGGTACAGTGAGGAAATGGAACTGACTGACAAGGGATAAAAAGTTGGTCCAGACTACAAGTCACCACGTAGATATTTTGTTGCTGGCATGCCGTGAAATGAAAAAGTTCAAGAAAAGGTTGCCACCCAGGTCAAAAAAAATGATGGTGCCAACTTGAAGGTGGTTTACAGCAATTTACAACTCACAGCATCCTTAAGGCTAACTTTAGATTTGCTTGAAGCCGCACTTGTCAAATTCCCAATGATTCATTGAGAATATATGAAATTAGATACAGTATAACAATTTCATTAGCATGTGGACATAACAATGCGATGATCACAGGTTTTTAAGAAAAGATGATGAAATAATAAGTGGATTATTAGATAAAATCATTTGAAAAAAAAAAAAAAAAGCCAGAATGCCATGATTTCTTAAGTTTCTTTTTAAAATTGACAATCTAAAGCCTTGAGGAGATTTAGGATTAACAGGACATGCACATTACCATTCTAGAGGGAAAACCAAAATGACACAATACAAAAAATGTACTCCAATAACAAGCTCAACGTATTCATTTAACGTCAAAGGTTAACATTTTTTTTTGGTATTCAAAACAGATGCGTTACAATAGAATATTTAAGTAAGAGAGGTATGATCATGATAAGCAGATGTTATCTTTGTGGCGTGGCTGAGGAATCGACAACACACTTGTTTGCTGTTGTATATGATTTCTCATGCAATGGGTGTTCAATAGGTTTTCCCTTGGTCTATTCCTGACATTTGTTCACAATGGGTCCTCCATTCAGGTCCTCTAGACTAACTTGGCTTTGGAAAGTTTTTCTCCCGCATACCTTTTGGGGTATTTGGTGGGAACAAAATCAGAGGGCTTCAGGAATTCAAAGAGAGATCCAAAATCAGTGTGCTCGATAGAGAATATTATCTCTGGAGTTTTGGGCTTAGAGGTAGGTAGCGGAAGTGAAGCTAAACTAGAACTCGAGCTTGGTTTCCCTAATCATAAAGTGTCTGAGGAAGTCTTTCAGAGAAGGCAGAGAGCCTCTGTGAAATGGTCCCCACCCCCATCAGCGTGGGTCAAACTCAATTTTGAAGGGGCCTTGAAAGGGAATCCGAGCTAGCAGGTGCTAGTGGGATCATTAGAAATGAGCAGGGAATTCTTTTAGGTGAATATGCATAGAATATTTTATCTCAAACTTTGCAATTTGCTAAAGCTAGAGCCATTTTACAAGGACTAATTTTGCTTGAGTGGATGGGCTTCCAAAAAGTGGTTGTTGAAGGAGATTATTTATAAACAATTTTCCTGCCATATTCTGCCTCTTCCTCGAGCTAGTCAATAGATAATTTTATCTCAGAAGCAAAAAAAAATTCTTTCTTTTAATGAGGAGGTGCCAATTCAACATATTTTCTGTGAAGGTAATTCTGGATGGGTAACCTTGGCATTTAGCAAAAAAACTTGAATATTTGGGCCACAAATTTCAGATTGGTTCATGATGATAATGGTTGATCTCTAACTCTTTCAGTGCAATTTGGGAGCTATTCATTACACTGATGGGGTTGCTCATGTAGTGGTTTTGCTCTTATACTCTTTGGATGAATTATTGGATTGTGGGTCCTAGGGGGGCTGGTTGCTAGGCTTCAAAAATTTTCAAACCTTCTTCCTCAAAGTTTTGTTTGGGTGCCCCTCTATCCATCTTTTTAGGCTTTATTTTCTTTCCCGGGGTCCACCTACTCTTGTTGGTCCTTGTGTGGTCATGTTGACGCTAAGTTAGCTAATGTGCTCTCTAGAAATTCTTGTTCCTTCGATCATGTGCATTTTTGGTCTACCCTTTGCCACCTCAGCTCTTGTGGCATGTTTTTTTGTAGATTTTAGTTTTGGTTGTTTTCTGACTTCCTCCCTCCTAGTGCATATTGGTGTGATTGGATCTGGCCATCCTTACATGAGACACCCATGCCTTTTGATTGATACTTTGATATTTTTTTTCATTCTTGTTTTGCTTGTTCTTATGGGTTTCTACAAGAGAGAATCAAGTCTGCTCCATTTTCTTGGATGGTCATTTTTTCTTTTGGACTCAATTCCTCTTGCAAACTATTCAAACTATTATTGTAGATATTTTTCAGGGGCCTGAGTCATTTTATTCACTCACTCTTTAGGGATATGGTTATCCTTTATTTTTGTTGCAAATGTGTTTCAATTTGTGCTTGGTTTCTTGGGAGTTTCAGTTCTCCAATGTGGATCAGAGATCTGTCCATAGAATTGGTAAGATCCCATTTGAGCCCAACTTTTAGGAGGTTGATGATGAGATGAGGAGAATTTGATAGAATAAGTGAATATTTTCTTAAGTTCAAATATGATAGACACACTTGAGTTTCCAATCCTCCATGTGTCAAGAGAAATATCAGTGGTGTCTTCATTAGGTTTGATGAGTTGTTGTAATCCAACAGCTCTCAATGATCAACTTTATTATTTATATAAAGTTGATCCTTGAAATAAATCAATCAGTTCTATTTTTCTTCTTCCATCTCTTGTAATGCTTTGCACATCTATTTGGGAAATTATAACATGGTACCAGAGTAGGATAGATTATGCTAGCATTCTCTCTTGAAGGAAGTCTTCCGAACTGGTTCTTAATCTTCTTCTTATTTGTTTTTTTAAGAAGAAAATATCTTATAGTTTATCTTAGATGTTTTTTTTAGATATTAGCTTATAATTTTTTTAACATCTATTTTACCATTTATGCAAATTATTTTTATCTCAAATATTTCTTCTTAAAATAAAATTTGTCTTAATGTCCTCTACTTCTATTGCATTTGCTTATATTTTATTCTCCTTCTCAAGCGCAACAACTCTGCGTAATCTCAGAGGAGAAACAATATAACTAAGCAATTATTAAAGAGGCCATTTTTTCTTTATATCTTTGTCTACGTTTTTTTAGACGATTCACCTTCAATAGCCTTCGTTGCATCTGTTTTAAAATGTAGTCTTCTTTATGTTGAGGAATATTTAAATATTTTATTTTGCTATTCGTTAGTCTTCGTCAATAGATTATATTTGATTTCCCTCATCGCGTCAAATTAAATACTAATGGTTTAATAAATAAACCAAAAGCATTTCCTCCAAAAATGAAAGATGGCCTTCTATGCACGTTAAGCTTCGGTGCACTTGACGTATTATAATTTTTCAAAGATTAGTTTTGCAAACTTTCACGATCTCTCTCCCGTTGGTTATTTTGGCACTCCAGGATTCTTTCATATGTTTTCTCTTTATAAAATAACTTCATTGGCATAAGAAATCATTCCTTTCTGCTCTGTATTATTGATAAAAGCTTTTAGTCTCTTCTATATTTGTCTTCTAGCTCTATGTTCTGCAGGTTTTAAGTGCTTGCTTTCTCATTGAAGGACTGTAGTGCCTCTTCTTTCTGCATCAATCTAGATACTGGTGTACTGCAGTGTCTCTTCTTTTCAGTAGTGTTCATTCTAGATACTGGTGTACCACAACGTATCTCCTTTCAATAGTGTTCATTCTAAGGAAATCATTCTGAGCACATTATAAGGTTCTAAACACAAAGTGCCATGTTGTACTGCCACCCATACGACCCTAGTCCAATCGTCTTTCCTTCAAAGGCCCTCCTCAACTCGATCCTCTTCCTCAATGCTCTGTGAATGACGTCACCTACACTTTACACTAGTATAAAATATATAAATTTATTTTTTATCTAACATTTGTCTACAGGTGTCTTGTTGGTCCATAATTTTTCCTCTCTGCTGCGACGTTCCTCTTATTAACATTGGCTTCCAAAGGTTCGATTTTTGAATCATTTTGGCTTTCAAGATTTTTTCTCTTGTCAAATCTATGAGGTCCATATTTATTTTCAATGCATCCTGGGTGATCCTACTCACTCCCCTGTCAAAGCTATTTATTTTGTTTTTTATTTCATTATATGCAATTCTGGAACTTTAAGAAGAAAACGTAACATTTTATTTTTCGGACTTCATTGGCTCGAATACCATTATTGTAATCCTTTAATAAAATTGGGGGGTTGATAAGTTACCTTTATTGCACCTATCAAGGTTCTAAAATTAAAGCGCCATGTTGTACCGCCACTTGTAGGGCCCTGGCCTGATCATCTTTCCTTCAAAGGCCCTCCTCAACTCGATCCTCTTCCTCAATGCTCTGTGAATGACATCACCTACACTATACACTAGTATAAAATATATAAATTAATTTTTTATCTAACATTTGTCTGCAGGTGTCTTGTTGGTCCATCATTTTTCCTCTCTTCCATGACGTTCCTCTTATTAACATTGTCTTCCAAAGGTTCGATTGTTGAATCATTTTGGCTTCCAAGATTTTTTCTCTCGTCAAAGTTGTGAGGCCCATCTTTCTTTTCAATGCATCTTGGGTGATCTGGCTCAGTCCCCTCTCAAAGCTATTTATTTTGTATTTTATTTTATTATCTGCAATTCTGGAGCTTTAAGAAGAAAACATTACGTTTTCTTTTTTGGCCTTCATTGGTTCAGATATCATTATTGTAATATTTTAATAAAATTGGGGGTGTTGATAAGGTGCCTTTATTGCACCTATCAAGTTTCGGGGGGGGGGGGGACGGGGAGGGGGTGGGTTTAAAAAAAAATATTGCAATTAACTTTATAGTGATCACTTATTTCTTTATAAGTTTTAAAATCTTTAAATTAAAACTATTTCTATTTTTTTTGGATGTTTGCCTTTTTCTATAGTGATCATTTGTTTTATTGACTTAGTTTTACATTAAAACTAATTTGTAAAGATCTATTCAAACTTATTAATAATTATAATTTTGGTTTTGAATCTCTACATTATAGTATTTTGCTTTCTTTCCCTTTACTTAAACAAAATTTTTAAAGGGCCTAATAATACTTGTTCCTTTAGCATAATAATTTCTTTGTCCTAAATCCTACAAATATAATATCTCTTACCACTATTGGGATTCCCATATAACTTATAGTTTCCCTCAAGTAAGGGCGAGTTATCAAGATCACAATATTGACCTAGATGATATAATCCTATTTCCCAAGTATTGAATCTTTGATGCAGGAGCATCCGGTGGTAGCAGCGCAATCTTGCATCCACATAAAATAAATAAATAAATAATTGTCACGATTTTGTGACATGTCGCGAAATCGCGACCGTCGTGAAATCGCGACAAGGAGGCACCGGGAGAAGATGCCATTGGGAATGTCGCAATTTTGTGACATGTCACGAAATTGCAACATGGAGGAGGCAGTGGGAGAAGACGCATTGGGAAGGTTGCGATTTCGTGACATGACATGAAATTGCAACTGTCGCAAAATCGCAACATGGAGGAGGCAGCGGGAGAAGACGCATGGGGAAGGTCACGAAATTGCGACAAGTAGCTGCTTGAAGAAGACACCAGCAAGAATGTCGTGATTTCATGACATGTCATGAAATCGCGACCAGCTACAGGAGGGAGAGGAGGCCAAAGAATTTGTCACGATTTCATGACCGAAGCAGAAAAGCTGAGGCATCCGAAGGCAAATGTCATGATATCGTGACTTGGAAATAAGAAAGGCAGCGATGAAGGAAAATGTCATGATATCGTGACATGTCGTGATATCGTGACCCGAAGGCGAGGAAGGCATCGATGGAGGAAAATGTCATGATATCACGACATGTCATGATATCACGACCAGAAGGTGAGGAAGACAATGAGCAAGGAAAATGTCATAATATTGTGACATGTCATGATATCGCGACATGTCATATTTTTGCATCGAAAGACGAGCTGAAGACAAAGAGTCAGAAAGGGAGATGTGTCGAATATCTGGACAACGAAGCGACACGAGGAGGCAAAATGAAAGGTTCTATAAGAGGAAATGAAGGGCCACCAGCTAGAAATGGAGCGTCACCCGAGAACCTTTAAAAAGGAGAGAAAAGGCATGCACAAGGGATGGAAAAATGGCTGAAACGATAATATTTTCTTGTTGTATTTCCAGATTTGAGAAATTTTGTAAAGGTGCAATTCCTCTATGACTTATGTAATAATCTGCTATGACTATAATATTCTGCTATGACTGTAATATTGTGCTGTGACTGTAATATTCTGTTGTAACAGTAATTATCTGCAGCATGTGAATAAAATAAAACTACTTTTTTTTCCTCTATAATTTTGGCTCTCGATCAAGTGGTATCAGAGTGGGAAGTTCCTGAGTGTGCAAGCAGATCATCGAAAGTGAGGCAGTTTGCACCAGGATCTATGCAAGGACTTGTGAGAGGAGTACAGCAGAATGCCTCCAAAAAAAATCGTGGTCACGAGAGAAATGTGGCGTAGGATGAAGATTTCAGAGCGTTGTAGAGGCAAGTGCAAGACCTGTAGGAAGAGTTGGAAAAAAATGTCAAACCAAAGGGAGAAGACTAGAGTGACGATGAAGCCTAGGAAACTGAGGGTCCATCAGATGATGAAGAAGCATTGTATCCTTCTGAAGCTATATTGTTGAAAGCTCTAGCTCAGGACGGGAAGAGACCAAAGTTTGATATCTCTACATATTCTGGGAATCTCAACCTAGAAGAGTTGATTGACTGGATCAACGATATGGAGGAATACTTTGAGTATGAGGAGATTGTAAATCCTGATAGGATCAAATTTGCAAAAAAAAAATTGAAAGGCCATGCTAGTTTATGGTGGAAAGGAGTATAACTCGAAAGAAATAAAAATGGAAAGGAGAAAATAACCAAACGAGACCGAATGGTGGAGAAACTAAAGAGAATTTATTCTCGTAGATTATGATTTGGACCTGTTGAGGAGGATGTAGAGTTTGAGGCAGTCAGGCAAGTCTGTCCAAGAATACATAGAAGAATTCTACAAGATCTCCATAAGAACTGGCCATTCAAGGGTTAATAAGAAGAAAGTAGCCAGATACATCAACGAGTTGAGAATGAACATTTAGGAAGAACTCAGCTTGATCATAATAGCCACCATAGAAGATGCATACCAGTTGGCCCTAAAGGTAGAAGAGAAACTAAATAGAAGATTCAAATGCAACCAGAGAGGAAGGGACCGTGGTGGAAGAACCGATGGAAGAACCGGTGGATGAAATTACCGAGACTAGAAGAAGACTAGGGAAACAAGCAAACCCCAAGAACAAAAAAAGGAGAATACCTATCGCCCGCATGATCATAACAATGACTACCATAGAGGAAGAGGTAGACCTGGAAGTGGGTATGGAAGAGGGGTATTCCATGGAACCTGTTTCCAGTGTGGAGAAGAAGGACACCGGTCATACGAGTGTCCTCAACACCAAGAAAGGATAGACAAGAGACCTGAGGGTCATGCCAGAGCTACTATGGTAGATGAAGGTGCAGAGTTAGAACACTCTGAAGAGGCAGAAGGAGGAGAAGTGTTGATGATGAGAAGAACACTATTGAATGAGGAAAAATAACCAGAACAAAGGAAGAGCCTATTTCGCATGAGGTGCAAATGTGCAGGGAAGGTCTGCAATGTTATCATTGATAATGGTAGCACAGACAACTTAGTTTCAGAAGAGATGGTTACTAAGTTGAAATTGGGGAAGAGGAAGCACCCGCATCCATATCGGATTGTGTGGTTGTAGAAAGACCATAGAGCACTTGTCAGTGAACAATGCTTGGTCAAATTTCACATTGGGGATTATCAAGATGAGGTCCTATGTGATGTATTGTCGATGGATGCTTGCCATTTGTTGTTGGGAAGACCATGGAAATTTGACAGACGTGCAGTGCATGATGGGCATGCAAATACATACTCTCTAACGAAGGATGGAGTACATCACAAATTGAAGCCACTAAAGGAAGTGGATGAGAAAGTGTGCAGTTAGTGCCAGAATCTGCCTAGTGGATGGAAGACAGTTTTTGGATGGTCTGAAGAGGGATTCAATGTGTTATGCATTAATCCCTACTATTAAGAAAGAACAGTATACATATGTTCTAGCAGAGGCTGAACACCTGTTAGAAGAATTTCCAGACATCATATCAAATAATGTGCCTGAGGGTTTACCACCGATGAGGAATATCAGTCACCATATTGATTTGGTACCTGAATCTAGTTTACCCAAAAATGCAGCCCATAGAATGACTTCGATGGAAAGTGAGGAGCTAAGCAGGCAAGTCCATGAGTTGTTGAAAAATGGACTGATTCAAGAAAGCTTGAGTCCATGTGCGGTACCTGCAGTACTAGCACCAAAGAAGGATGGGGAGTGGAGGATGTGTACAGATTCCCAAGCTATAAATAAGATCACCATAAAATACAGATTTCCATTACCAAGGATGGATGATATTGTGGACTATTTGAGTGGAGCCCAATACTTCACCAAGATTGACCTAAAGAGTGGCTACCATCAGATTCAGATCAGAGAAGGAGATGAGTGGAAAACTGCTTTCAAAACCAGAGAAGGTTTGTATGAGTGGTTGGTCATGCCATTTGGGCTAACCAATGCACCAAGCACATTAATGTAGGTTATGAATGAAGTGTTGAAGGAGTTTTTAGGCAAGTCTATTATTATCTATTTGGATGACATTTTGATATTCAGTAGAACCTTGGAAGAGCACCTGATGCATATCAGGAGGGTTTTTGAGAAGCTAAGGGAAGAACAGCTGTTGATCAACTTGAAGAAGTGCAATTTTGTGAAGAAGGAGTTGGTATACCTGGGATTTGTCATCTTCGTTGAAGGTCTAAAAATGGACCCAAAAAATGTGAGGGCTATCATTGAATGGCCTACTCCAAGAAGCACTTTTGAAGTGAGATCATTTCATGGTCTAGCCAGTTTTTACAGGAAATTCATTAGAAATTTTAGCAGTATTTGTGCACCCAATGAGAGGGGATAGGAAAGACTTTAAGTGGACCCTAGGAGCAGACAAGAGCTTTGATATGTTGAAGAAGAAGGTCACTGAGCAACCTATTTTAGCACTTCTAGATTTTAACAAGGTATTTCGGTGGACTCGTGATTCCAATGGGCAGTGCCATAGGAGCTATGTTGAGTCAAGAAGGCAAGCCTCGTTGCTTACTTCAGATGAGAAACTCAATGAGGCCGGGGAAGAAGTATTCAGTGTATGACCAAGAATTCTATGCGATAGTTCAGTCCCTGAAGAAGTGGAGACATTATTTGCTTCCAAAATATTTTGTGTTATATACTGATCATCAGGCCTTACAGTATATAAACAGCCAGGGAAAACTAAACTAGAGGCACTTGAAGTGGGTTGAGTTTCTGCAGAGTTATTCCTTTGTGTTGAAGCATAGGAGTGGAAAGTCCAACAGAGTTGCAGATGCCTTGAGTAGAAGGCAGAGTTTGCTGACAAAAATGAAGGTGGAAGTGTTGGGGTTTGATGAATTGAAAGGTTTGTACCCTAAAGATCTTGATTTTGCAGAAGCCTGGAAGGCTTGCTTGGCACCAGTTACCTTGGACAGAACCAAGTGGTTGGATTTTCTGATCCAAGATGGAATGTTGTTCAGAGGAAACCAGTTATGCATTCCAAGAAGTTCCATGAGGGAAAACCTAGTCAAAGAAAAACATAGTGGAGGATTGGTTGGGCATTTTGGTCGAGATAAGACCATTGCCCTTGTGAGTGAGAATTATTATTGGCCGCAACTGTAGCAAGATGTGCAAAAATTTGTGCAGAGCTGTAGAGTCTGTCAAATGGCGAAAGGTGTGAGATAGAACACTAGATTATATCAGTCATTACCTGTATCGGAGAAACCATGGGAAGATGTCAGCATGGATTTCGTTCTTGGTCTACCAAGGACATAGAGGGGAAAATATTCCATATTTGTGGTAGTTGACAGGTTTTCAAAGATGGCACATTTTATTCCTTTTCAAAAAACTAATGATGCAGTTCATATTGCAGGTTTGTTTTTCAAAGAAGTGGTATGGCTACATGGTCTACCGAAGAGTATCGTTTTCGACAGAGATACCAAGTTTGTTGGGTATTTCTGGATAACCCTGTGGAAGAAACTAAAGACAGATTTGAAATTCAGTTCAACATACCACCCACAGACATATGGGCAAACATAGGTGGTAAACAAAAGTTTGGGTAACCTATTGAGGTGCTTGATAGGATATAAGCCCAAAGGATGGGATATGATTTTGCTACAGGTGAAGTTTGCATATAACAATTATGTCAATAGGAGTACCAACAAATCTCCATTTCAGATAATATATGGAAGCAGTCCAAGAAATGTTTCTAATTTAAGGAAGCTGAATACAGGGGAAAAGTGTAGTGCTAAGGCTGAGGATTTTGTAGAGCATCTGAAGAACCTGCATGAAGAAATGAAGAGACATATTGCTAAAATGAATACGCAATATAAGACGAAAGCAGACCAGAAGCGACGGTTTAAGGAATTCGAAGTAGGAGATGAAGTGATGGTCCATCTAAGAAAAGAAATATTTCTACTAAAACCTATAACAAACTAAATATGAAGAAGTTTGGACGATGCAGAATCCTAGCAAAACAGGATTTAGGCAATGCGTATGAGGTAGAATTTCCAAGTGGGTTAAACATATCACCCGTGTTTAATATTTCAGATTTGGTGAAATACCATGAAGGGGATAGTAGTGAGGCACCAAGTGCAGAGTTGTGGAGTATTCCAGCATCTACTCCAACCATAGATGAGATAGAGGAAATACTGGACACAAGAGAAGGCAAAAGTACCAAAAACAGACAGTATTTTGAATATTTGGTCAAGTGGAAGGGCAGACCGGTAGAAGATGCAACTTGGTTGTCTAAAATGGAGGTTGACCACCTGGGTCTCCCTCTAATAGTTTAGAAGTGAGGATCACTTCTAAATCTACCCCGGATGTCTGATGCAGGAGCATTCGATGGCAGCAGCGTAATCTTGCATCCACATAAAAAAAAAAAATTATCACGATTTCGTGACATGTCATGAAATCGCGACCGTCACGAAATCGTGACAAGGAGGCACCAGGAGAAGACGCCATTTGGAATGTCATGATTTCGTGACATGTCATGAAATCATGATTGTCACAAAATCACGACATGGAGGAGGTAGCAGGAGAAGACGCATTGGGAAGGTCATGAAATCGCAACATGGAGGAGGCGACGGGAGAAGACGCATGGGGAAAATGTCACGATATCGCGACATGTCGCGATATCGCCACCCGAAGGCAATGAAGACAATGAGCAAGGAAAATTTCACGATATCGCAACATGTCGTGATATCGTGACATGTCATTTTCGTGCTTAAATACGAGATGAATACGAAGAGTCGGAAAGGGAGACATGTCAAATATCTGGACAACGAAGCGACACGGGGAGGCAAAACGAAAGGTTATGGAAGAGGAAATGAAGGGCCACCAGCTGGAAATGGAGCGTCACCCGAGAACCTTTAAAAATGAGAGCAAAGACATGCACAAGGGATGGAAAAATGGCTGAAACGATAATATTTTCTTGTTGTATTTCCAAATTTGAGAAATTTTGTATAGGTGCAATTCCTCTGCGACTTATGTAATAATCTGTTGTGACTATAATATTCTGGTGTGACTGTAATATTGTGCTGTGACTATAATATTATGTTGTAACAGTAATTATCTGCGACATGTGAATAAAATAAAACTTTTTTTTTTCTTTGTAATTTTGGCTCTCAATCAATATTTTCAATACTTATAGTTTCCCTCTCGTAAGGGTGGGTATTTGAGAGACAATATATATAGGTCTAGCATATTTGTATTCCTTTAATCAAACTAAACATCAATTATCAAAAATACTTATAGTTTCCCTCTCGTAAGGGTGGGTATTTTTTGATAAATTTGGTGCTCCTAAAACTTTGGCCATTTTTTTGTTCTCCTCTCATCGATCACAAGTTCTCTCTAATTACTTATAGTTTCCCTCTCGTAAGGGTGGGTAATTTTTTGGAACTTTGGAACTTCTTTGAGGACTTGAACATATTTGTCCATTATTTCCCTTTTTAAAGTTAAAGGGGGGAACTTAGGGTTATCTTTAAAAATGAACTCAATGAATACAATTTATCTTCTCACTCCTCATAACTACCATACATGGAAATCCAAAATTTTAAATCTCTTTCTCTTTCAAAGTGCTAAGAGAAAAATGTACTATGTAACCTAATAATTAAATTCTATTTTTTTGGGGGGGTGGGGGGGTTTAGGGTGCTCAATTTTACGCCTTTTTTATTGATCTTTTAGGGAGGGTGTATTCTTATATTTTTTTGTGTATCTATATCCTTTAAATTGCTCTTCTAGATTTATTTATAGTAGCCTTTAAATTTTAGAGGTATATATTGTTTATAAAATCTCTATATGGTATAAGAAGATATTCACTAACTTCATGCACACCCTCATTTATATCAAAACAAATATTTTTTTATTATTTAAAATGTTTTATAGAATCTTTAGTGGCAATTCCATTACATTGGTATACAAAATATATACCTATATCATTTTTTGCCTCTTCTTGCTTTTTACTTTCTCCTTCTTAATTCACCTTTTTTTGGCTTTTAAGAAGGTACTCTCTAGTTTGAAAGAAAATAATTATTATAACATAAAAACATTACCTAAAGAAGATTATTAAAACTCAAAAAAATTATTTTTTGGACCTTGTTATTCAACACATTGTGTCATACAGGTGGATACCACTACTTATGCTTGTGGAGTCAATTTGGACATCCCTTGTAATTTTTGTGGTTCTTTATCCATCCTATATTCACATTCCTTTTTGTGAGACACTTTGGTTTCAAGGGATTTTTTTAGTAAGACATTCCTTTTTATGAGACACTTTGGTTTCATGGTTCACAAGCACCAGTCTGGGAGTATGAATTCTTTTCTACAACAAGTCTAATTTTTTGAGACATATGATGGGTCCATTGCAGATTTCTTAATGGAATTTTTCCTAAGGGGGTGTTAAAGAGGACATCTTCCTTCCTCTCAATCCTCCATGCACATCTTCCTTCATCTCAATCCTCTATGCACATCTTCCTAATTCTTCTATTCTGGAAGGTGGTTTCCCCTTGATGTTTCCTACCATTTCCCTTGTTTTTCAGGGTGTCCACAAGTTTTGGACCTTGTTATCAGTCCATTGTGTTCATATAGGTGGAAACCACATACTCATACTTGTAGAGTCATTTTTTGGACTGATTTTTGTGGTCCTTTCTCCCTCCTATCCTCACACTCCTTGTGAGAAACTTTGGTTTTAGGGGAGATTTTTTTAGTAATATTTCCTTTTTTTTATCACATATTGTAAATGAGTACCTTATCAGGCCTTGTTGCCAAGACTCATACTTGGGAAAAGCCCCTTGTTTTGCTATTTTTCCATGATTTTTGGACCTTAATTCAGCCCATTGTACTCATATAGGTGGAAACCACATACTCATGCTTGTGGAGTCATTTTTCGACTACCCATGCAATTTTTATGGTTCTTTCTCCATCTTATCTTCACTTTGGTTTTAGGGGACTTTTATTTAATGATATTTATTCTTTTGATCACATGTTGTAAATGAGTACCTTATCAGGCCTTACTGTCAAGACTCATTTTTGTGGCTATACCATCTCTATTGTACATGAGTACCTTATCAGACCTTTGTGTCAGGACTCATCTTATGTAGGTATGCCACATATCATTTATTCATTTTTTTCACTTACCCCTACTATATTTTAAGGGTGGGTGTTAAAGTATCTTGGTGCACAAATGTTTTTCACCTCTCTCTCATTCTTCTAGTTCAATAGGGGATAATATTCGCCATCCAAAGACATACCTCTTCTTCTTATTCTTAAAATAAATTCACTCGGTAGCATATTCAAAGAGGATAAATACACTTGGACTATATTCCAAATGAAAATAAAATTACAGATATCTTCATCAAGGAATTTCCTTCTCCACATTACCTTCAGTTGTGAGATAATCTTGGAGTACTACAATTGCATTGATTGGTTTTATGAGGACAATCTTCGCCATATGAAGACAAGCCTCTCTTCTTATCATAGTTAAATTTTCCCCACAGGGGTTTTTTCACCAACTACATATTTTTTATGAGTACCTAATCAGGCCAAGTTGTCGGGACTCATATTTCTTTTTGTATAATGAGGACAATATTCACCATACGAAGACAAGCCTCTCTTCTTTTAATAGTTTTTTT
This sequence comes from Wollemia nobilis, assembly GCA_028583015.1. Taxonomy (NCBI): domain Eukaryota; kingdom Viridiplantae; phylum Streptophyta; class Pinopsida; order Araucariales; family Araucariaceae; genus Wollemia; species Wollemia nobilis. The sequence goes on from JAQPPZ010016564.1 coordinate 2,181,951, forward strand.
TTTTCCATGAGGGTTTTTTCACCAACTATATATTGTATATGAGTACCTAATCAGGCCAAGTTATCAAGACTCATATTTATTTTTGTATAAAGAGGACAATCTTCACCATATGAAGACAAGCCTCTCTTCTTTTAACAATTGGTTTTTCCCCACAAGGGTTTTTTCACCAACTATATATATATTGTATATGAGTACCTAATCAGGTCAAGTTGTCGGGACTCATATTTATTTTTGTATAAAGAGGACAATCTTCACCATATGAAGACAAGCCTCTCTTCTTATCATAGTTGGTTTTTCCCCATAGGGGTTTTTTCACCAACTATTTTTTGTATTAAGAAGACAATCTTCACCATATGAAGACAAACCTCTTACTTCATTTTGATTTGTGGTTTTTTCCATTGGTTTTTTGCCATCTCTACAAAAATAAGTTATTGTACATGAGTACCTCATTAGGCCTTGTTTTTGAGACTCATTTGTATGAATCTCCCCTAGTATCACTTAAGGGGGGTGTTAGAATAAGTGAATATTCTCTTAAGTTCAACTAGGAGAGACACACTTGAGTTTCCACTCCTCCATGTGTCAGGAGAACTCTTAGTGGTGTCTTCATTAGGTATGATGAGTTGTAATCCAATGACTCTCAATGATCAACTTTTCTATTTATACAAAGTTGATCCTTGGAATAAATCAATCAGTTATATTTTTATTATTCCATATTTTGTAATTCTTTGCACATCTATTTGGGAAATTCTAACAAAATTTTAGAAAAAGAACTGTTGAATTGTATCATATCTTTCCATGGACACCATAGAGCTCTATCTAGAGGGGTGGCTCACTTGTGAAGGAGAGTTTGGGTTAAGGCTGGCAATAAGGCTGGCAACATTGAGTTTCAATTCTTGGTTGAATATAGCTCTGGATTTGAGGTCTGATCTTTGTTTTGTTTTCATTTTTTTCAATTTGTTGGTTGTGTTGTCCCTTCATTTTGTTTGATCTCTAGATATATGGTTCTCGAGATTCAAATGTTTTCTTTTCTCTAACTGCTTTATTTTATAAAAAAGGATGGGGTTCCTTTCAAAACTGTGTTTGTTATCTAAACAAGCTCAATGTAGTCTATGTTGGGAAAAAGTTGTAAGGTGTTTACACCATGCCATAGCATATTACAAGATATTTTAATAAATTACACCTTGTCAAATTAATATATCAATAGTTTATTACTTGTAGTTTTTATTTTTAATAACACATTTTGAAGTAGGATTTTCATTATAGGCTAATTTGATTCCAAAAGCTAGTGTTACTAGTAATTATTTGAAATTCTAAAAAAAATAAATTTGTGAAGAAGAAAAAGAGAAATAAAAAAATTATATAGATAAGTAGTGTTTGATTTTTATAGGGAAAAACTTATGTCATAGCATATTAAGAAATATTAATAAATTACACCTTCTCAAAATTAATAAGTGAATGGATTTTATATCTAATTTATATTTTTTATATAACACATTTTGGAGTTTAGCTTTTATTATTGGATAGTTTGATTCCAAAGGCTAGTGTTATTGTTATTTGAGGTTTTATTACTTTATGAAAAAAAATAAAACTATATAAAAAAAGACAAAAAAATGTATATATTATATAGATAGGTAGTATTTGATTTTTATAGATGATAAGTTTTAAAATATTTTTCCTTAATAAAGTTAGTGTTAAGGAATAATTTTTAATTAATACATTGTAAAAACAATAATTTGTAGAAGTTTTTAAATAATTTTATAAGTATAGTTAATTTGTTTTGTACTAGATAACTTTATAATATGAAATATATTACAAAGTTTAACCCATGCTTAAAAGTGGACTCATTTTAGTATAGTATATTAGTTGAGTATTTTCAATTTCTCCATATGCTTTTAGCTATTTTCAAAATTTCACCAAAATAAGTTGATTGAATACAAAATCCAACTAGACCTTTCCAAGGCTCATTTCCACTTAACAATTTTATAATCAATTTATACAATAATAAAATCTCTTCCCTTAGTAGAAAGGGTCAAATAAGGTTGATGCCCCTTCTTCTTGGGTGGCATACACTAAAACCAAGATATGGTTACCCTCAACATCAAATCATTTCATATTTTCCAAAAAAAAGGTGAAACCCCTCTAGTGAGTTAGCAATTGTGAGATCTATACAAAAGCTAGTATATTGAATAGAACACATGAATATAATGAACCAAGATAATAAAAATTTCTATAACTTTCAAGTAACATAAAGAAAATAATTATTTTTATGCAATCTACTTGTTATAACATTACATTAAGTTCGTTTACCTATACAAGAAAAATTATAATTTTAACTAGCAAAAATTCTTTATTTTTATCCAAGGGTGACCTGATATGATATTCATTGGAATGACGAAAAATAAATTACATAAAAATTGAATTGATATGAACTTGTAGTAAAATTATAGTAATAGAATGTAGCATCTAAAATGCAAATAGAGATAACTGTAAAAATGATAATGTAAACTATTTATTAGTGAGATATAAGTAGATTGATAAAATGAGGTTAAAGGATTACAAAGTTCCCTTGAAGTAGGTATGCAAAAACACCTTAAGTAATATAACTTACATACAATTATTGATATGTATAAGTGTATAGACACCTCATTTAGCCTAATTGAGATGAACTGGACATGTGCAAACTAAGATTCTATTTACATACAAACTAAGACTCTAGTCACCAACAAAGATAATTACAAGGAATAATATGGTTAATAATAGAGACCATTAAAATAATATTGCGTCCTCCATGCTTAGTGGAAGTTATCTTGAGCTTATCCAATACATGGAGAACCATGTGCCTTGCATTAGCAAATTCAATTTATAATCCACCATGTAAGTAGTAGTTTGCTTCATGTGTTTGGAATGAATTTAAACACTAAGAAAGGTATCATCCACCAAGGGTTGTCAAATATATGGAATTTGATATTTAGGATGATTGATTAATTCCTCCTCCTCCATGTGATGTGGTTGTAGGACAAGTGCATATAAGAGAAGCGAAATATGGTCATGACATTATGTAAAATTAAGTACTCAAAGTTGATTAAAAAGTACCTTGAATATAATTTATGAATGTTGAAGCATATTTAAAACTTTAGCTTAAATTATTTTTAAATTTAGTTTAAATTATTTAATTTGAAGAGCTATTGGAATAGAGGTCAATCAGTTCAATCCATCATATAATTGAAGTCTTCCTTCATTAATAACCATACCAATGAAACATTGAGAAGTTTTTTATTAATCATAAATGTTTTTTCTAGGTTAGAGGGATCAAGCATAGGAGCAAGCCAAGGAGTGTACTCTTGAAATATATAAAGGGTATATTAGTTTTTATTGTAAATCAATTTTTTTATTACAAGTGTATAGTAAATTAAAGGATGGGTATAAAAAATAAATTAATTAATACAAGTTCTCATCCTTTTGCAATAGATAGATCCCATAAAAAACATTAAAATTAGTTTTATGATAACACTGATATAGTGATCCAAGTAGTACACTATAGAAATCCAATAGAGTGGCATCATATACAAATGTGTCCTAGAATGGTTCAATGTTAAATATCATATAACACTAGTTAGTGATATGATAAAGTTATCATTTATTTTTGAACCATTAGAAGGTTGTGAAGATGGATTATTTATAGTTAGTAAATAAGGGCCATCTAATATTTTTTTGCAATGTTTGGATTGACATTATCAAGGATTGGATTCGTTAATTTATTCTTTATTTTCATATTTTTGGGCAATAAATATTTTTTAAAGTTTACATCATAACTATTGACCATGGGAATGAGATTAGGATTTTAGATGTTGGTATTAATTACCTCAACCACTGAATATTCATGTCATTGTTGTAACTATGGCTATAAATTAGCTAAAAGATCTTTGGATTTCATCTAATTGTAAGACATGATATTCTTCTATAGAATGTTCTATAGTCTATACGCTTGAAATAATCACAAAAATATTTCTTTCTCTTACCAAAACCATTAATAGATCCACTATAAGAAGAAATATCATTTGTATATAGGATGGAAAGGTTTGAGAAGTTGGCCTGTGTATAATTCCTCTTTTCATAACAAGAAAAGGAATCATTGGATATTTTTTGCTATTTTTCTTTAATCTTTAGAGCAACATGGTAAACATGCTCTATTGAAGAAATGAAAAGAAGCTCTATCTCCTTTAGAAGACAAGGAAATAATTTGGGAATAAATTTGATACAAAGGACATTAATAAGTTCAATAATGTCCAACACGATAGAGAGTCGATTAAAGTATTTATTGTATTACTTTTATTGATTGGCCATATATTTCATGAAGGTAAAAATAAATAACCAATATCTCTTGTCCATATCCTAGTGGTTAAAAAATGTACCTGAAGAGTTATTTTAATTTCTATCCATATATTGGTTTGTTATTGTTATGTTGCTTGCAAAATATTGACATGAGACTACTACCAAGTGATTATTTTATCATCCATATAGACCTCAATCATCATGATATTCTATGTCTTTCTTGGTATTTGTTACATCTTGAAATATATATCTAGACTATGAATCGAAGTATGCACTTTGTTCCCATTATTCATGTTATTGAAATGAGGAATAAATGTCTTATAATCCAACTTTAATGTAAGTTGGAAAAATAATATGGCCAAGAATAAAAAATGGCAAATTGCTATCACATAAGAAGTTGGAATGCATTTTCCATTTTCCATTTGAGCCATGAATTTTAGCTAAAATTAATTCTATTGTAATCATTGATCATTTAGTTATTGGGTTAGAATTTGAATTTAAAGTGCTTGTAATATACTTATTTTTTAATGCATCATAATTGTTTGAAAGATACTATAAAAGGTAAATAATATACTAAAATGGGGGAAATAGGCTTTGTAAAATTATTATTTTTTAAGTTAAGGGTGTAAGAACATCTCTACTTAATAGATCTACTTGTAGTGGCAGGGAAACATTGTTGTCATGTATTGTAAATACCAAATCTAAAATAGGAATCATAATTGTAGAGCAAGATGTTGCAACCAATATGAACATAAGGATGAGTATAATGATGTACAAAGTAAGCATGGATACTAAGTAAATAAAGGTGTATTTAGAGACCCTAGTAAGTATCTAATAATATATTATATAAATATATAGTATTTAATAACAAAATATGTAGTAATTGAAGTGTATATAGTAAAAAAAAAAAATATTTGAAGGGCAAATGAGAGAAGATAGTTGTTAAGTTTTGATAGTTTTGACACTAAACCATCTATTGAGAACATAGAGAGAGGAGCCTCAACATATTATATTATATGTTAAAATAGAAAGATACAATCAAGATGGAGCTATGAGTCCATTGTATAGGAAGAGAGGTTTATTGGTTCTTACTCTTCCTATGACACTTGGTACTTCTTGAATGATACTTGGTATGATATCCAAATAATGGAATATATTCTGATACCCCCCTGTATTATATTATTTGGTATTAAGTTCTCTTGAGTCACATAGACAATCTATGAATGTTTAAAACTTGGTTTTTCCAAGTGCTTTTGTAAATATTTCTACTAGCTAATATTTTGTAGAAACATGCTTGAGAATTATATGATGGTTCTGGAAGTGGTATTTGATGAAGTGACATTGTGCTTCAATATGTTTAGTCCTTTCATGTACAACTGGATTTTTTATCATATTGAGCACTCCTTGATTGTCATAAAATTTTGAGATCGGAGTTCATTTGATTCCTATGTCTGATAACATGTATTATAGCCATAATGTTACGTACATTGTATCTCTTGTTGCCTGGTATTTTACTTTAGTTGATGATTGTGTCAATGCATGTTTTTTATTGCTATACCAAGATATAGGTCCTGATCCAAGGTAGAAAACATATCCTAAAGTATATTTTCTATCATCAATGAAGCTGGTATAATATGAATCTAAGTAACCCTAAAGGTAAAAATATTTTATATTTCTCATATAAGCTAGTTCATTATTACTGGTTTTCTTGATATATTGCAATATTCTTTTTATATTTTTCCAATGAATCTCTCTTGGTTCTTGTATGAATTGTGAAAGATAGTTTACTACAAAATCTAAATCTGGTCTAATGTTTGATGATACATGGTAGCTAAAAATAGCGGTGTTTCATCATTCTTAGATAATGGAATCCGTTGTTCCATTGGTGTATATTTTGGTTTATAATCCTTCATTATATATTTTCTAGTAGAGTTTTTGTATATTTGGATTGAGTAATAGTAATTTTACCTTCACTTTGATGAATCTCTAAGCCAATACAATAGTTCATCAATCCTAGATCAGTCATTTCAAATGCCTTTTCCATATCTCTTTTATTATTTTTTCAGAACTTCCAGTGGATACTATGCCATCGACATAAACAATGAGAATTACTATGTGATATCTAAATTTATTTGTATATAAAATAGGATTGGATGTACTTATTTTGAAATATTATTGTAATAAGTGATTGTTGATAATTATATTCTATGCTCTAGGAGCTTGCTTTAGACCATATACAGATTTTTTCAATCTACACACTTTATTTTATTGTACTTTAATAGTGAATATTTTTTTTTTGTGATATGTAGACTTCATCTTCTAAATAACCATTAAGGAAGGAAATTTTTACATCCATTTGATGAAGCTTCCAATCCTGATGAGCTGCTAGTGCACAAACTACCTGATAGTAGTCATTCTAGCTATTCGAGCAAACGTTTCATCATAGTCAATTCCTTTAATTTATGTATATCCTTTTGCTACTAATCAAAATTTGTACTTATCTAGAGTTCCATATACTTTATATTTGGTTTTTTAAATCCATTTACAACCCACTATATTCTTTCCTGGTGGCAATTTCACTAGATTCTATATTCTATTTTTTGAAGTGATGCATATTCAGATTTCATAGCTTCCCTCCAATTTGTGTCAATTTATATTTAAAGTGTTGATGTTGGTTCTACTATATTGCTTATTAGTCCTCTATTTATTCTAGTTTGACTATGAGTTTGAGGTCTAGTAGAAGTGAGGTTTGGCATTCTTTCTAGATTAGATTCCTTAAGAGTATCTTTGAGCCATATTGGTTCCTTTCTAGGAATTGTAGATGTTTCTATGTATTATTATTCTTGCGATTCTGATTCTAATTCTGATTCTTCAGTTGTTGTGTCTTCTTCAGAGTAATCTAGAAGAATATTTGTATCTGTACTAGGTTCTTCTATGTCACTTTTTATTTTTCATCAAGAGATTACATACCTACTAATGTAAACTTTATTTTTATGTGGATCAAGTATTTTGTATCTAGTAGATTCAGTGTCATATCCAAAAAATATACCTAAAATTTTTTTATCATCTAACTTTGTCATTTTTTGCTTTGGAATATGCATGTAAGCTTTACATCCAAAAACTTTGAGTTTTTCTATAATAGGTTTTTGTCCTGACCATGTTTTTTCTAGTGTAGTATGTCTAGGTACTCTAATTGGTAATCTATTTTTTATGAAAACTCTTGTTTGTACTACTTCTACCTAGTATTGATGACTAAGATCAACTTCCTTTAACATACATCTCATCATTTTTATTATTTATCTATTTCTTATTTCTTTAGTTTTGTTTTGTTGTGGGGAATAGGTTGTAGTGAGTTGATTTTTAATTCTATTTTATTTTAAAAAGAGTCAAATTCTTGAGATACAAATTCACCTCCCCTATCTAAACAGAGTGCTTTTATAGTCCTCTCTGATTCTTTTTCTAATTATATTTTTAATTGTTTAAAACAACCAAATCCCTCTGATTTGTATTTCATGAAATATACCCACATTTTCCTTGTGTGATCATCAACAAACAATTGAAAGTACTTATGTCATCCAATACTAGTGGTATTCATTGGTCCACATAGATATGTGTATATTATTTCTAGTGGTTGTTGAATCATGTGTTGTCAAAGTTCAAAAGGAAATCTATGTTGCTTTCCTACTAAGCATTTCAGACATATGGTATATTCTAGAGATAGATTGTGTAATCCTTCAACCATTTGATATTTACGTAAATATTTCATAGTAGATTCACTAGTATGTCCTATTTGTTTGTGTCAAAGATCTAAATATTTAACTGAAAGAGTTGAGTGGTTGGTAATATCTAAAATAAATAACCCATTTTTGTAGGACCCTGATGCTATCTTTTCCCTTGTTTAATAATGTGACATAGTTTTATTTTAAAATACACTTTTAATTCTATTGTCATGTTTTGATCCATGAGTTGAGAAACTGAAAGAATATTGGTAGTCAAACCCGGGACATACAATACATTTTTTATCATCCCTTTTCCATCTACTAGATCCACTTGAATATTTCCTATCTCCTTCACTTCATTTGTTTTGCTATCTACTATAGCAATTGGCTTCTCATTTACCTTAAGAAGATAATTCAAACAAGTGTATATTTCATGTCATATTCTTGCTTGCTCCTAATACTATATACCAATAATCCATGACTTGAGACCTATCTTAATAAAATATTTTAAATTATTTAGAACACCTTGTATCTCCCTACTTTTTGGAATATTAGAAAATAATGATATTTTCAATTAATTAATGATTTAATCAAGGTTGACAACTTTATATCTTCTACTTGAGTATTACAAATATTATATTATGTGTATGCACCTCAATAATTTTTTGAAATATAAACTTGCTTTATTGTCTACTAATGCTTTGTCTGAATTTGTAAATCCAATGTAATAGTAAACCTTATAAAAATCACCTTATATATCCTTTAATAAAATAAAGTAAATAGCCTTTGTAATATGAGCACACGATATACCTTTATATGGATTGCTTTCAATGTACCTTATGCAGCGTTGTATTTGATGTTTGGCACTCCTTGCAAGGGAATTGATATTTAGTGTCGTTGAGAATTTAATGCTTCTTTGTTAATGGATGCTTTGTATGAATATTGTACCTCCTTTTGTGGACTTTTGACCTCATTGGGTATCTAATTCTGGCACTGAATATTTGTGCCTTGAATGTACTCTTACACAATGCTTGCTATGAATTCACTTCCAGGCCTTGCAGGCTTGATTGCATACCTTTAAATATACCTTTGTTCTCTAGTAATAGGAACTATTAAATGGTGGATATTGCTTCCTCCTTATTATATGTGGTTCTTATGAGTTACACTAACGTGAGTTTTCAAATATGAGCTTTCCTAATGCTCATTTTCTTATGCAATGATGCTTGTATGTTTGAAACCTTCAATGATAGATAATGTTTGAGTAACCTACCAATTTTAGAACTAAATATACCTTAAAAATTCTTCTTTCAACATACATTAAGCAATATTAGGATGCCAAGAAGGAATGTGCCAAGTGGAACTTAGGGTTTTTTCATGTGAGTCTTATCCAATGTATATTTATTGCGATAACCAATGCTTTGATATCTTATCTCCAATTCTTATCTCCAATGCTTTCTTTCAAGCCAAAAAATTTCCTGTATAGGTGGCTCCAGCTAATATGATGAGCAATGCTATGATAAAGGTTCTTTTGTGCTCCAATGGTGGCTTCGACTAGGATGATCAGAAACACTTCGGTGAAATTATGAGATCCTCTAATAGTGGCTTCGATCTAGGATGATGAGAAATGCTTCGGTGGATTTTTGAGACACTCCAATGGTGGCTTTAAGCTCTCCTTTTAGATGAATATCTATCTCTTGGGTATTGCTTCCTTTGTTTACCCTTATGCTTTAATCTTCTCCTACTTTCAACCTGTTATTTTTTTACCTCTATATATGACAACTCCTTCCTTGTACTATGCTATGTATGCTTGCAAATTTTTCATTATGACTATCTAAAGCAATGGATTATGTGAGCTTCTTGAAGGCTCTTTTGATCTTGCTTGGATAGTGCTTCTCTATGACCTCTTATGATATGATCCTTGCTTGTGAAGGATGTGTCTTTATGAAAATTATACTTTGTCCTCTTTACTATGTAAGATAGGATATTATACTGTAAAATATTATAAATATACTTATAATAGAATACCTTGCTTTTGAACCTTCTTTTGAAATCTTCTCCTATTGGTTTTTATGGCAGATTTCATGTACTAATCCTTGTAGGCAAAGGCTTATTTGAAATTTTCTTCTTTGTTAGACAACTCACTCATTTTATTGGTTAATTTGGTAATGAACCCAATATAATAATCTTACAGATAGTATATTTTTGAAGGATTAATTTTTGTACTAATATTTTCTTAGTACACCTCAAACCTAAGACTCACCAAGTCTCAATTTGTAGCTTCTATCACTAATTTAATGGCTACCTTCTTCTTCTCCACTCCTTGGATGAATTTTGATCTACTTGGTGGATTCTATGGGCCATAACAGCTTGGAGGTACTGAGTTTTGAATAATGTCTTTAGACACTGGTTATTTGCATATTTGTGCCTTTGATCTTAATAATCACTAACCCTTTGAGAGTAACTAGTTTAATGAACAACTAGTATAGTACAATGAACCAATACTATTTACAACTTAATGTACTTTAATAATATTACCTTATTGATCCTATTAATAAGCTCTCAAAGTAGTTTCAAATGTACTTAATAATCTCCATAATTTTTAAGAGTAATTATAAAGAACCCTTAAAAATAATCTATAATTTTACACTACAATCAATGTTGTAGGATGTAATATTCTTGATTTCTATATAGATAATAGTTAGATAATATATTTATTTCTTTTAAAATACATTCAAATCCTACTTTAATGTGCAAATAAATATCTTCAAAGAACTATCTTTTGCATCCTCCTAAATATTGTAATATGAGCCTTTCTTTTTGCAACTTTAATCCAAATATGGTTCTTAATGAAACTCGATAATGGACCCTAATTTAAAGTTCAACTAATTGCATCCAATTTTCTTACCTTTAATAGCTTATGTAGATGATGTCGATCTTGGTGTTTATATTCATCAAGTTGCTACCTTATGATGAATTATTTTTGTAGATTCTTGCTTCACCAAAATATCGTCTTGAACCTTCAAGTGGCCTTCTATTTTCTGCTATAGATTCATAAAACTCTTATCTTTGAAATGTGCCTTCTTTCTATGAGAGGCAATCTCCAAATATTTCTTGATTTGGTGGGTTTATCTTCTCTGAATTCTGACTTCAAACAGGGCTTTCTTCTCAATAATTTGGAGGTCTTGAGCTCTTCAATATTCTTCTTTAAAATTTGGCACTCCTTGCCAAATTCTTATTCTTTTGGGATTTTTTTTGGATGGTGAAAATTGTCCCAATCTCCTCCAATGATTGCGGATTTTCCTATCAAGAAATTTTTTATAGCAACGTTTGCATGTAGAAAAGTTCAAACCTATACTGGTAATGGAAGTTTCTTATGGCTCTTCCTATTCCTATATATATTTCATGGCTCTGATACCAATGATATTTTTGGAACTAAACCATATATTGATAACATAGAGAGGGTAGCCTTAATGTATTCTATTATATATGAAAATAGAAAGATACAATCAATATGGAGCTATGAGTCCATTATATAGAAAGAGAGGTTTCTTGGTCTTACTCTTCCTATGACATTTGGTACTTTTTACATGACACTTGGCATGATAGCCAAACAATGGAATATATTCCAAAAAATCTGATGATGTATACTTTTCATTAGTGAGGCATAAATATATTTTTTATATATGACATCAAAGGATTACAAAATCACTTGATTAGTCTAAATTACATGTAGATAGTAATCTAGACATGTACACGAACACCTCATTAAGTTTAATTGATATGAATTGGGCATGAAAACTAACACTCTAGTTATTATTTGAGATAAATACAAGGAATAAAAAGATAAATAAAGATAAATATCATTATAAGTCTCATCATGAACTCAATTGTAATTAAATTCTACTACATTAATCCACAAAGGTCTTCCATGTACTTTTTTTTTTGGTAGATAAGATACTATAGCATTAATACTGGTTTTTAAAGGTTGACCCAAAACCTTTTACAAAAATCGGCCCAAGGTTGTTGATGAACATATCCTTACTAAGGATCCTATTTATGTAAAATCTACATGCCGTAAAAGCCATTACATCCGGTAAGGCACATAGCCTGTTATAAAAAATAAACTTCCCATACAACATTTTGGGTATACCTTGAGAAAACACACATGCATCATAATTACAAAAAATAAACAGACACGGATCCCTTCCTTGAGACAATGGAGAAACAAAAAGTTGTAGACACACATAGCAGAGTACTAAAAAAACTCCCACAAGCTCTGTATTGATAATTACTCTTAATAATTCTTTGGTAATTGCTTTCTTTTGTATATGACATGCTTTGGTACCACATACTATCTTGGCCAATCAGCCTTGGAGAAGTGAACCTGCTGGCTAGATTTATGGTGGTGGCTATCTGGTGGTCCACATGGCTTTTGTTCGAAGTCTTATATTATCATTTATTTCCTTCCCTGTGATTATCAACCAACCTCAAATTACTAATATGACTAGGAGCCATGTTATCTGACATGTGACTGTCCCCATTATTCTTTATGGTATTTCCAAGCAACATCCATGAAGACTGACAAAGCAGCATCCACGAAGACTAACAGCTCAGATAATTTTTATTGTGAGTCCAATTCAAAAAAGAGACGAGAATACTACTAGCCTTAGAACTTACAGTGCCTTCCTTTATGGTAAATTCAACTATCATTATTGGCATTCTTGTTTAATAAGCTCCTCTACTTCACTCGGGACACCGTGTTCCCATTTGAAAAGTTTGTCACCATCGACACCCAATTGGCCAGCTTATCATCAATTTTGTTAGCTTCCCGAAAGACATGTTGGGATTTTTTGTCCTGTCTTCCCTCGAAAATGATCCTAGCCTCTTCAACAATTATTTTAATCCTCCAAGGAGGTGTTTTCCAATTATTGAGGAGATTTATAACATGCATAAAGTCTCCTTATATGATCAAATTGTCTTCTAAGTATTGATTCATTTGAAGGCCTCTCCACATAGCTCTAGCTTCAGCATCATTGTTTGTCCTTGTTCCCAAATATTCAAAAAATGCAAGTATCATATTCCCATTATGATCTTGCACAATGCCACTAGTGCCTACTCTACTAGGATTGTCCTCAGTTTCTCCATAAAAATTAAGCTTAAACCAACCCATAGGAGGTGGAGACCACTTAACATTGGCTCTGGGGTTCACTACCCTAGGCACAGACTCATATAACAAGGTTAAGCTTAAATATTGAGAAATCATGATCTCCTGCAGATGAGGTTTACAGCTATCAAAAGTGATAAGGTTCACATTCTCGTTGGAAAAGGATAGGATCCTAGAAATGATAGTTTTATGATCATGAATAGACTCATTAAAGACTCTATGGTTCCTTTCTAACCACACCTGCCAAAGATAGTGATTGAGACAAATTTTCCACATGTATCTAAGTCTTTGGCTTGAAAAGGGGTAAGGCCACTAGACGAAAAAATCAAGTATGGTGGTTGGTTTAACCCATGAAATATTGAAGGCCTAAAAAACCCCACTTAGGATAGTCAAGGAAAAATGGCACTCAAGGAAAATGTGATAAATGGTCTCCCAATTAGCCCTGCATAGATAACAATGATTAGTGATACAAATACCTTTATGCATCATATTATCAATGGTTAGAATTATTCCTTGGATAACTAGCCATGAAAATAATACAATTTTTGGAATTAAATTTTTTATCCAAACTAAGTCCTTTTGGAGGACAAAATCCTCATCATCAAGTAGAAGCTTGTAAGATGATTTAACAGTGAACTGCCCATTTTTTATAGGAGCCTAGGTCACTTGATCTTCCTTGGTCTCATGGGGATAAACTATTGCCTGAGAATGTTACAAAGATCATTTGATTCTACTTGAAATCCTTGAATTCTTATTTATTTTCATTTCATTCTACCTCTGTCCTCAACCATATAATCAGAGACTTTTCTGCCAATGAGTTCTTTTGTGATATCTCTAATTCGGGCTAAGTTAGGATATTGTGTCAGTGGCTTGTCCTTAGCCCACCTATCATTCTAGCAATTTATCATCTCACCATTGCCTAAAACCCATCTTAAACATTTTTTGATGATTTCCTTACAATTAAGAATTGCTTTCCAAAAAGCAGAACCTCTGATTAGAACTGGGTCACTTAGAAATTCCATATTTTGAAGATACTTTTGTTTGGTGATAGCTTTCCATTCATTTTATTCACCAAAAATGAGACGCCATGCCTGCTTAGCTAGTAAAGCTAAATTTATATGAGAAATTCTCCTCAGACCTAAGCCCCCATTTTCCCTAGGTCTACACACTTTGGTCCATCCTACAAGGTGTATCTTTTTTTCTCCTTTGATCTAGTCCATAAAAATTATTTTTGGAGTTTCTCAATTTTCTGGAAAACCTTCACAGGGGATTTGAAAAAAGAGAGGAAATAGAATAGAATGCTTTGAAGAGAGGCCTTAGTGAGGGTTAGCTTTCCTGCTTGAGATATAAGATAACCTTTCCATCCAGCAAGTTTTTTTGAATTCTTTCAATAACCCTGTCCCACATTGACTCTCTCGAAGAACCAATGAAAAGAGAGAGACCAAGATACAAAGTGGGGAGGTTTGCTACATCACACCCTAAAATTTCTTCAATCATTCCTTGCCTCTGAATGGGGGTGTTCAATCAATATAAGTTGCTTTTTCTGAAATTAACTTTCTGACTAGCAGCGTCCTCGTAGAGTTGTAGGATGTATTTAATTATTTTGGCCTCAACCACTAATGCCTTAGTCAATATAAGGTATCATCAAAAAATTGTTGGTGATAAATAGCCCTAGTGAGATATGTTACCTTTATTCCTAATATTAGCCTTGAAATGCAAGCATTTTATATGGTTCTACCTAAAGCTTCTACCACAATGATGAATAACATGGGGTTGATAGGGTCCCCCTACCGAATTCCTCTATGACTTTGAAAGTAACCAGCAGTTGTTTCATTAACTAGAATCAAGAACCATGCTTTAGAATTACATTATTTGATCGAATTAACCCATTGGTGGTGAAAACCAAACTTAAGGAGGATAGCAATCAAAAATTCCCAATTTAGCCTATCAAATGCTTTGTTCATATCAAGCTTGAGGGCAAAAATAGACCTGTTAGTATTATGAGCAGAGAGCAAAGCTTCATGAACTATGATAACTCCATACAAGATTGACCTGCCATAGACAGAGATTATGGACCTATGATGCGGGGTAGAATATCTCTCATTCTATTTACAATGGCTTTAATTAGGATCTTGTAAGAAACATTGCACAGACTGATTGGCCTGAAGTCAGCCATAGATTTAGGGGTTTGCTTCTTAGAAATTAGATAAATAAAAGTATATTTGATACCTTTTGGGATATGATTGCTTGCTTGGAATTATATAACAACAAAAATTACATCCTCACTTACGATGTCCCAAAAATATTGATAGAAATGAGGGAGAAAGTCATTGGGTCCCGGGGCTTTTTCTGGCTCCATGCTAAGCAAGGCTTCCTTAATTTCCTCATCAGAAAATGGAGCTAGAATCTTAAGTTTTATATCCTCATTTATTATGCTAGGAATAGATTGCAAGAGAATATCTTTGGCCTCCTCATTGCACTATGATTCCTGACCAAGGATAGAATTGAAATAAGTTATTGCCTTCTTTTTTTATTTTTGTTAAGTCTTGAGTAATAGAACCATATACTTTTTTAAAAATAATTATCTTTTTATTGCTTCTATTTCTAAATGTGTTGACATGAAAAAAATTGAAATTTGAATCTCCATATTTCAACCAAAGAGCCCTTGATTTTTGCCTCCAATAGATTTCCTCACAGGACAAAATGTTATGAAAATATGCTAGTTTTGTTTGTTCCTCCTGCCTAGTAGTTTCATCAGCATCACCATGTTGGATCCTCTAATCAATTATCTTCAAACTTTCAACAACCTATTTTTTATTTTCAAAGAGGTTCCCAAAGACCTCTTTGTTCCAATTTCAAAGCTTTTCCTTAACAAACTTTAATTTGCCAACAAGTTTAAAAGTTGCACTACCCTTGATAGGCTGCTACCACCACTGACTTAAGTTATCTCTGAAACTAGAATGTTTGATCCACATAGATTTAAATATGAAAGGTTTCTTGAAGGACAGAGAGTTAGGGATATCCAACAAAATGGGATTATGATCAGAGGCAATTTTAGGAAGGGCTTGTAGGGTAGAATCACCAAACAAAGTTGTAGCCTCCTTTGATAGAAAAAACCTATCAAGCCTTTCTTGAATGAGATGACACCCTATCCGCTGATTGCTCCAAGTATAATTCACTCCTCTAAGTTTTACATCCATCAACATGTTGGAGTTCACAAAGTCATTGAACTCATCCATGCTCCTGATAGGTGGTCCATTTCCACCCATTTTGTTTGAAGGGTAAAGAGGAGTGTTAAAATTCCCAACCAAAATCTAGGGGACATTATGGAATATTTCACTCATATTACCTAAGTACTCCCATAGTAGAGCTCTCCCTTGAATTGAAGTCGGGGCATAAATATTTGAAAGGATCCATGACCTGTTGTTGTTTATTTCCTTAAATAAAACACTAAGAACCCTATCATCTTTCTGAATAATGGTGCCTTCTACTATCTAGGGATCCCACAAAGTCATAAGGCCTCCATATGCTCCTCTGGATAATTTACAAACCATCTCCCCTTGATTCCAATTTTTTTTGCTATTTTTTTACTGAATCTCATTAGTTTTTGTTTCTTGCAACATGGCAATAGTTGGATTCACTTGATTTCTTATTGCATTGACTTCCCTATTTTTGGGTAGGCCATTGAGACCTCTCACATTCCATGAGAGGAACTTCATTTATATTGTTTAGGATTTCTTCCTCTCCCCCTCCCTCGAGGGGGTTTTCCTAATTTGTTATCTTCAAAACCTAGAATAACCTGTTGAAACAAGGTTCTCTATTTTTCATTGGCAATGTCATTATCAGTTTTAATTTTTTGATGCTCAGCATTTGATATTCTCCTTGTTCTATTTTAACTATCAAAATATATAGGATACTTCACAGTGCTCCTGGTTTGTTTAGGACTAAACTAAGGGGAGGTAATTTGTTGCAGAACCGAACTGCCATATTCCTCAGTCTGAATATTTTCACATATCTCCACCCCTACATCCAAATATTCTCATTTTTTCCTATATTCCCTTGGTCTACGGGATGACCCCTCAGTAGGATTCACTTGGCTCCTAGTGATGATGTTAGGGAGATGAGATTTTTTATTTTCCAATGCCTCAAATTTCTTCCTAAGTTCTTCAGCATTAGGGTTTGGCTTTGGGATGCCCACTGGGCTTGAAGTATTTCCAACATTGGGGTTTAAGGATCCTGACTTGGATGTGGATTCTAGAGATCATGCATTAGGGTTTGGATTTGTGATTCCCATGGAGCTTACAGTAATTTTAGCATTAGGTTTTGAGGATCCTGACTTGGATGGGGATTCAAGAGAGTCAGAAAGGTTAGCCTGAAGGTGTTGGGCTTCCATGTCATATGATAATCCTCCTACTCCCATATTGGATAGAATTGAAAATTTATTTGAAACTAGAGGATAGGAACTTACCTGAGTATTTTGGTTGCCAACAACCTGTTGTTTTCCTTTGTCTTACTGGGACCCTGCACCCTCTCTTTTATTTTTTGGTACACATATATTGCTTGATTGAAATTGCCTCTGCCAGGCAAACTCTTCAAATTTTCTCTATCTAGCATTCCCTGCTTCTGCTTTTCTTTATTCATTGCTAGGTTAGGGCATTGATTACATAACTGTCTTTTATTTTTACATTCTGCATAGAATTTCAGTATGTTATCGTATTCTACCAGCTATTTTCTATAGTATTCTCCATACTCTAGCTCCACAAACCTTGGAAATTCATTATTCAAATTAGCATTTATGCAAATTCATGCATGAGTCATCCTTATCCTAGCCAAGGTCGCATGGTCAATGGAGATCAGGTCCCCTATAGTTCTAGCTATGCCCTGCAGCCAATATTCATTGAAGAACTAGGCAGGTAGACTCGGGAGATGAACCCAAATAGGGGCAATGTTAATATTTTACTTTTCATGGTCAAAATCTTCACCCCATCATCTAAGAAAAAGGCTCCTTTTTCCTAGAAACCAAGGACCTCCTGTTAAAATGTGGTTAGCATCTTCCATGTACTTATATAAAACGAAAAATATATATAATTATTAAAATTTTCTAACTCAAATAAAAATTTAATTTTATTATATTAAATTATAACAATCCTATTTGTGATAATTCTTCAAACATATTTAAAATAGTCTTCTATTCTTTAATTATATGTATAAATTATATGTAAAATTAGTGATATCAATTTGGTCACTTGTTTAAATCTAATGAAGTATGATGAATATGTCTATTTACGGTGTTATGTTCGATTCCACATCTATTTCCAAAAATTAAGAGAAGTAATTAATCCCATTAAACCTTTAAAAATTTCAAAGATATAAATATAGTGGGAACCCATATGCATAACAAATAATCACTATATTATCCATAGATAAGAATAACAACACTTCAATGCAATGGATAGACTCGTGGGGATATTTTATATACCTATACCAAAACACCAATCCCATAAAAGAGTTTAACCTAAGTGGACATAATAGGAGAGCTTAAGATTAATTACAAGCTATAAGGTGGGTTTTACCATAACAAGGTTAACCATGGCCCATAGGGCTTACATAATAAAATATTATAAGAAATTAAATACAATTATACAATGATTGCCCACATGCCTATATAATATTATGTCATACAACTTTGACCTTGGCCATAATTCAAAATAAAATTTTAACACCCCTTTATAATTTGAACCAAGGATCCAAGAATATAATACTTTGGTAATAATAATATCTCCCCCTCGTAATGGATACTCTACTAGGCCTCTGCATTTGAGGAATACTCATTTTAATCTTCCTTATAATTTGAATTTAATTGATGCAAAAATACCTCTAAGAAAGAATATCCTTAGGGTAGATCATAGTCATCACTGCAAATATTAGATGCTCATACACTTGTCCAAATAACACCTTCACTAAGACTTTATATGAGTAAGATAATCCAAGAGTATTTCGTATAAAATATTAATTCAAACGTGCATAATTGCATAATATAATACTAAGGAAGCCTATGCTTCTCTTTTGTAGTACACATCACCTTGTTTGGAAAATTCAACATATCCTCTAACCACCTAATTTCCATCACCAAAAGAGAGTTTGCATGGAGCTATTTATTAATAGAGCAAATAAAAAAATTCAAGAGTGCCTAAAAAATATATTAAAGAAGAATTCATGAAATGCTAGGACTTCATGAGCAATCTAAATCAATAGCCCAAAGTAGAAATAAGGACTGACTAAGGCACATTCTAAATCCTTTTCCTATATACCTCCAAAAGATACAAAACATATGATAATTATTATGAATCGAATTGTATTTCCTATAAATGTAGACCAAACATTCTAATTGCATAAAACATAGTAATTTTTTATTTTCAAAATAGGGAAACAAACTTTGAGGAATATCCTACACAATTCAACCTCTAACATTATAACAATCCATGAAGTAGTATCATATATATGGACAACTAAAAAAATCATGTAATTTAAAAAAAAAAAGCTCAAAACGCTTCCATGTGGAAATATATGGCCTCTAGAATGGAAAAAATAAACCCTCAAACCTTGGGAAAGTGACATACAATTATAGCATGCAATGTCTCATTTGTTGATTCACAAGTTTCTAGCATTAAATTTTTACTACCAAAGAACCACCAGACTGTCTAATCAACTATGATTTTGATGCATATATTTTTTCCATTGGATAAGGACATATATGTGTTTATAAAAATATGTTTATGTGTCACATAGGGGCACAACATTAACAATATACCAATATTTTTATTTTCAAAGTGCCAAATAACTTACTTATTGGGAGTTGATCCTAAGTCTCTAGCACCCTAAGAACATTGTTCTAGCCAAGAAATCAAAGTATTTGTTGAGAAATTTGCAGCATCCTTTCTTAGACATAATGTTCCAAGGGATAATGAAGAAACTCCTTCAAAATATATCCAATACATTAGCTCAAACTTGAGTTGCAAAACTTTCCAATGATCATGCATGCCTCACATAACCAATTGGTTAGAGGTCCTTTTACTATTGAATCTATCAATGCATAAATAGATGGTTTTTTCTAGTATGCTCACCATAAGAAGGAAAATGAAAAGGCACTATGGTTTGGACTTCAAAAATCCTTCCTCCCATAACCAAGAGATAACTCCACTAACCAACACACCACACACCTAGGATGCAAAAAGACAAACACTTCTTTTTTATTATATATCATTTTTTAAAAATGATAAAAAAATACTAGCAACAATTCAAACATGTGATTAAAAACTAAAAATACCTTATTCAGCATTTTTCTAACCACTTTAGCACCTCTTTTGTGTAGGAATTCACAATATTTTATAGAAATAAATGAAATCAAAAGAAGAATGAAAGAGAGAGATATGGTGGCCACCCATAGGTACCATACATAATCAATATATTCATAGATAACATTACACAAAACTTTGATGACCAAAATAGGAGTGGGAGGGGGTGTTTATACCAATAACATAACCATAGTATAAATTCTAACCTAAGCTAATATATTAAGAGGAATTTACTTTAATTACATGATATAAATAGAGTTTAACCATAAAATGTTAACCTAGACCCATAGATATTACATAATAAAATATTATAAATAATTAACACATGGTACAATAAAAGGCCCTTAGACCTATAGAAAATGTCACACAATGTTGTTCTTGTTCGTGAATTAGATTATTATTTCAAAATCGTCCATAACCTAAATTTGCATGCAAGGAGAAGATATTAGTGATAACAATATCTTCCTTCATAGTGGATGCTCTATTGGTCCCCTATAGTTGAGTAAAATCTTTTAGAATCTCCACCATAATCTAGAATACATCCACCAAGCTTTAATAATTTAGCTTCAATTCTTTGAAGCTTTAGTCGACAGTTCTCCTTTGTATGTCCCTTGATATTTTAGTATCTGCAAGTGGTCTTCATTTAATTTGAGGACTTAGCCTAGTCATTGAGCCTTTGGGTCTTAGAATCCTTAGATTTAGATTCCTTTGCATTATCCTATATTTATGGAATCTTACCACAATCTACATTGCAATCTAAAAAAAACTAGTAGCAAAAAAATATGATCAAGAGTAAGAGGATTTTTATATTTGAAGAATATAAGAATCATAAGAACCATTAGGTTCATAATTTTAAAGGAGAGAGAGCTATTAGCAAGGACACTCTTAATGCATTATGTATCATATTTTTTTTTCATCTTGAAGATGCAATATCTTCCCTCAAACCTTGAATTTTATAATATAATCCTCAACATTAGCAAATTTAACTAGTATAAGAGAGGAAAGCTCTAACTCCAAGTTGCTTACTTTAGTATTATTAACATTTACAAAATGCTTATCTAATTTTAACCATACCTTAATAGGGTCACTCTCTTATTTTATGTATAAAAGAAAATCTAATTCAATTAGCAAGGAAAATAGGTCTGGAGCCTCTTCTTATATTTGATCATAAGTTTCATCATCATGAACATCTACTTTATCATCTTGAAGGACATACCATATGTTTTAACTTTATTTTAATTCAATACTCTAATTTGATAAAACTCTATAGTTTCACCCACTAAGGTGCATAAGTAGACTTTGTGGTCCATCTTATAAAATATAACCCTTAACATCATAATAGGTCCATGAAGTAATGATACTAGTGCATAGAGCTCAAAAAATGATGTGATTTAAGAAAAATATCTCAAAACCCTCTTGTATGCAAATGATATGGCCAAAACAAATTTCCTAATGGACCATAAAATATTTAAAATTAAATGCTCAAATTTTAGGGTGATAAGAAACAATATCAGTCTACCACTTGCTAAATTATAATTTACTGCTCTACTCGAATCACACTTATCCACTTCAGTTCCTATGTTTCTCTTGATTGTCAACATTTGCAAGCTTTTGATTTAGTGGGGTATTGTAAATATATTTTTTCATGGTGCATGGGTGCCCATGTCATCCAATACATTCTTCTTGTTCAAAACCTAAAAATGTACCTTGGGTTAGATTTAAATCCAAGTCTTATAAGGCCAAAGCACATCCTACTAGCCAGTAAATTTGTGCATCCTTTGAGACACTTGATCTTCATGATTAAGTGAAATGGTATTTAACCTAAAGAGTTGAACATGTAAAATTTTATCTATAAGTATCTTAACAAGCATGACATAGCCAATTAGCTATGGTCATTTGAGATGGCTCGAATGGTGATGCTCCCACCTATGTAACCCCTCCCCCTACCACTATTAATAAAAAACTCTATTTGAATCAAATGCAATACCTTATTCTATAATTTTCTAATACACAACTCATCTAGCCATCATGAAATGGTAGTTCATAAACATCAAGTGTTTGAGCTACACAAATGTGTGATCTTGTTGTAAAACTAATCAATAATATCTCGAACCCATGACCATAGACAAACTCAATAAAAATTCACAACTCTTCCATCCAACTCCATTAATATATAGAATAATGACTTAAGTGCATCACCTTCATAAAGCATGACAATGCATCTCTATTGGAAGAGCACCATTTTTTATAAAATGGGTGCATGCACAATGCTTTTGAATTCAAAAAATAGCACTAAGTACTCAAATGCATCCAATGTTGTAGCTTCTCCATGGAGTTTTTAATATATTTTGAATGCAAAAAAATACAAAAGACGTTGAGAGATCCTTGAGAACAATAAAGAAAGAATTGGAGTAAATAATAGATCTTCAAAATATTCAACAAAAATGAATGAGAAAATTGTTGAATAACCATCCTATTTCTTCTAGCAAAGACCCTTATAAAGCAATGAGAGAAATTTTTTCCAAAATTATAAATAAAAATCAAAGGCACCAAATTTCTATGTGACCAAGAAATGCCACTTCACAACTACTCTGATACCATGTTGAAATTCATGATATTTTTCTAGAAATGAATAAAAGCAAAAAATTTACTAAAATATTATATAGAAATCAAAAGGACAAAAAAGAGATTTAGTGGGAACCCATAGGCATCACAAATAATTACTATGTCCATAGATAATATTACATAACACGTTGATGACCCAAAGAGGAGTGGAAGGGGATATTTATAGCAACACCAAAACCCCTAATTATATAGTAAATTTTAGCCTAAGTTGCCATAATAAGAGGGATTTAGGTAAATTATAGGGTATAAAAAATATTTAACAATAACAAGGTTAACCTAGGTCTACAAGGCTTACATAATAAAATATTACAAATAATTAATACATTGTACCATTAATGTCATGAACCTCCCCAAAACATATTTTATGATGTTGCTAAATGTATATATATTGAGCACATCTTTTTATTATTATTATTATAATGCTTTATCAATTCTTGGATATCGTACTAGTGATGGTTTTGTTTTTGTAGGTACAGGTCCTCAAGAAATAAAATAGGGAAGTGATGATGGTGTAAATATCACCATGGTGAAGAATTCACTTTTGTAGGTATGAAAAAATCCCTAGCAGTGAAACACTCATCAGTGGCTCAAGGGTACATGGAAGCCCATATAACTACATACATATAGGTACATTATGAATGTATGCTTTGCATCATGAGTGTATGCTTTGCATTATGAGTGTATGCTCTGTGTTGTGAATGCATGTTGTGTATTGTGAATAAATATACTTTATATTTCTAATTGAATGGTGCTTGTGTTAAAACCCTCTGATAGCAATTAAAGTGCCACAAAGCATGGGAGCTATTTTTGTCTAGCAGATGGTAGCATTTTTGTTATCATCAATTGCTAGTAAAAGAAGGATTTTTGAAGGAATAGTCTCATATGATAATGGTTTATTTGGTTATTTATTTATTTATTTATTTTTATTATATAAACATAAATATATTTTTGTTTTTATTTATTTAATTAAAAATAAAGTATATATATATATATATATATATATATATATATATATATAACAATAGAAAATAATTTTAAATTAAATTTCAAAAAAAAAAAGAGAAGGGTATTTTTTTTTTCAACATTAAGTCATGCTTATGAATATACCTTAGAAATTTTATTTTAAAGAAAATGTGTGTATAGATAATAATAAAAATCTACTTGGAAAAAGATCTATGAACGAAGCTGACTATGTGCATGAGATTACAGTTATCAAATAATTTTTCCTTAACCTCCATTTTAAAAGTATATTAGAAAGGGAATTGGGGGGAGGAAGAAACATAAAACAAACAGATAGCAGACAAAAGTAGTAAAGTTTGCATCAAAGTCATCATTTGCAAAGCACCTAAAAAAATTGGATACAAATAATGAAAATAATATAACTTTAAGGTTAATTTGAGGCTAGGATGGCCTTGTTGAATCACTTTGGATTTGAACTATACAAATGTAGGAAATTTGGAGAGAATCACTTGCATGACAAAGTAATTCATTCATAGAAATGGATTTAAATTATTTAAATGTGATTGGATCAAAATAAAATGAACCAATCCAAAATTGGAACAAATATATACCTATAGATAAACTTGGAAAAAAATCTCTCAATCTTGAACCACTCACTTTGTCCATGATGAATGCAAAATTATCACAAAATTAAGGAATTTTAGCAAAATTGATAGATAATGAGGATGAATGCCATCAAGCATGACATCAATTATGTTGAATTGGGTATTTTTATTTAATTCTAATTTAATTATGTGTCTCAATTCTAATTTTAATAGAATTTTAAGGAATGCCAAATGAATGCTCCCAACCTATGGATTGAGTCTTTCTTGCCACAATCCTCGTAGAATATTCCCACGCTAGCCTATACTAATTGTATGAAAAGTAAAACACAAAGAAAAACATGCATGCAATATTAAGGATGCTAGGGAGTCATAAAATATAGTATTGACCATAGTGAATAAGTGTGCACAATCAATCAAAGCATAAAAATATGAATAACATGATTGTTCTCTAGTTCATTAAGTATAAAATTTTTGATAAAGTGACAATATGAGCAAAATAACTATGTCTCAATAACCATATATTTATCAAACCAGGAGGTTAGTGTGATGTTCGAATGCCTAACAACTTACTATATCCTCAATAGTACCATTATATACAAAGCACAATATGATGTTCATAAAGTGTATCAATGAAGCCCATGGATCCTATTTATAGTTGGAGTTTACCCATGAGTTACCTAGGGTGAGAAATAATTATTCCTAGTAATAGTAAATATTTAGTGGAAATTTTAGCAAAATAATGTGTCACTTATGCAACAATAGATATGGGTAACAACAAATGGTGGACAATAAATGTTTTATATGACAACTATTTCTTATATGAATAACAATGTTGGTAGTTATCAAATGATGATGACATACAACACTCAATGTCATTCCAAATAGCTATTATACTCAACTATCTCTTGACATTGATCTCGTTCCTTAACAAGTAAAACATAAAGTCTTTTGATAGCACCTAGTTTAGTCAGTGATATATCTTAGATGGAAACTACCTTGATCACCCTTGAAAACATTCTCCAAGTCAACAAAATTCTAATGATGGTTGGTGTAGACATGAAATATTGCCTCATTTTCCTAATTTTCCTTCTAGAAAATTAAGATTATCTTTGAGCTTAATTTTACCTAAACAAATCCCCTCAAAATTTCCAAAAGCCTACACCATTGGATAGGTCTCAAAAAGAGCTTTCCAATGGTATATTATATGTCCAATTTTGACACCATTGGACCCCTCAAAATACCAAAAACTAAGTACATGTCTAACCTATTGATGAGATCGTATGTACGATCCTTGATCATACGATACGATCCTTGATTGTACGATACGATCTTTGATTTTACGATACAATCCTTGATCGTACATATGATATTGTCCAAAAATAGAAAATGCTTTAGTTAAATAAAATGATAAATTAGTTGTAACATGTTTTATCTTAACATGTGCAACCGTACAATAGTTACAGGATCGAATATGTCAATCAGTCCTAGCTTGGAGGAGTTTGCAACCCACTTTGTCTTCTAGCCCAATTTCATCATATTGCTTAGACCATTTAATAAAACACCTCTTTCCTTGAATTCCTCCTAACTCCTTAACATAATTTTCACATTCCAATCGCTATAATTTATGTATTAGGCCTAGGCATTTTTTAGTTTTGTGTAGGATTGGAGGATACGATCGGTGATCAAAGAATACGATCTAGGATCAGAGGATACGATCTTGTTGTTTTTGTATGATCTTGCTATTTCTAGACGATCTTGGTGTTTCTGTATGATCTTAATTTTTTGTATGATATTGATATTTTTGTACGGTCTTCTTGTTTCTATACGATCTTGCTATTTTTGTATGATCTTGTTGTTTCTTTATGATATTTATTATAGATCACTTGGGGGAAAACCCAAGTGCTTGTTTGCATTCCTTAAGTTCTACCTTTGCATATTTATCATCCTGTCTATCATTTCTATTTTATATAACATTATATTTAATCATTTGCATTCCTAGAGTTCACCAACTTACATTTAATTGCATATTTCATGTAGTTTAAAGCATTCATATGTTAATTTATTTCATTGTGTCATTCAATATCCAACATTTAAATCTAATTCATGCTTAAAAGGATCAGTAGCACCTTCTATTTTCTATTTTCTACACTCTACTCATGAAACTGCAGGTTTCTATCAATATCGGATATGTCGATCTCTGATCGATAGGTATGATCGTTGATCGTACATACAATATTGAATCTGTTGTGTATGATATTGCCTTACTGTGTATGATATTTTCTACAAAAAAATCAAAATCCTCATCAGAATTTTGGATACAGGTCAGATTTTAAGATCACTTTATAAGCATTGCATTGTCCATTAAAGCTCTATTTTTTGTTGTTTGATGTTTTCTTATGAATCAAAATTGCATATAGGATAATACAGTTGCATATTGGCCAAACTAGGTGTATGTGAGATTTACTAAAAGGAACACATCAAAATAAACTCCAAAACCTAGGTGTGGAAACTACCATAAAATGTTTCCTAGTGAACCCTAAACAATTCATCAAAAAATCACCAAAGAAGACATGAACTCAAGTGTCTCTCTTCGAAGTGTAGACCTATCATTCTACCATTACCCTTTGAGGTACATATACATTAGCCTAAAGGAAAGGAGCACGATAATTTTAGAGCTACATTCTTTGGTGAACCCGACATAAAAAACATAGGTATATTTTTTATTTATAAAACACAAAAAAACATAAAAATTACAAAAAACATATAAAACAAAATAAAAACCAAAAATATCATTAATTTAAATTTGCACATTTTCATTCCATAGATATTAAATTTCAACATAGGAAGAGTTGTAAGCATAGATGTTAAAACAAAATACCTAGAATTTTGAGAAGTGGTAAGCAATTAGAATCTTATTACATGGAGGAACAAGATCAAGAAAACTTTGATGATAGAATTAAAATAGAAGATGATATAATTTTAGAACAAGGTGAAGAGAATAATAAAGAAGATGAAGTAGAAGACTCTGATGAACATTTTGTATATTCCCAATGCAATGTTAGCTTTAAAACTGTCCAACAATTTACTAAATTTTTGAAAGACAACATAGATGACCTTCATCACGTAATAAAGACATAACAATTACTCCCATTGGTATATTATTCAATGGAAGCCGCTATATATGCTTCTCTCCAATTAAATGCAAACTCAATGACATACATAAATAAGACAAACCAAAATCAAGTTGGTCCATCTCATAAAAACATATATTTGAACAATAAAAAATCAGCAACAAAATAATTCTAAAAAAAAAAAAATTCTTCTATTTCTCAAGATCTTAATCAAAAATAGCTACATCACAAAGGGCTAAAAAAAATTAAAATACCAATCATCATCAACAAAAAATCCGATAAAATACAATCCCATATAAGCTCCATAACACTGTTCCCACAAACACTTTACACAATAGCATTTCAACTAGAAATACTTATGTGATAACACAACCTTATTATTAAAGACACAACAACATGGTACAACAAAATCAATTTGGTGGACAACCAAAGGGGCTTGAAACCATGGTTAAACAATTGGCTTTACATATAGATCAAATAGATCCCTACCATCCCTCAGACAGTAATAGAGAGATGTGTAGTCAACCCTTGGATCCTATTGTGGTTGCCCAACCATACCCAAAACATTTCCCTATGCTTGTCCTCCTGATATATAAAGGAACTAAAGATCCTATTGAGCATATTCACATGTTTAGGACAACATGTCATGATATATCTTATGATGACTTGTTGTTGTTAAAAATATTCCCTAAAAGTCTCGGAGGCATGGCTCTAGAATGGTATTATCAACTCCCTATAAACTCTTTAAGGAAATTTGAAGAGACAACAAATATGTTTATCCACCAATTTAGTACTTATATAGAGATGCATGTAACCATTAAGGATTTATACAATTTGAAACAAGGTAAATATCAGAGTTTTACAGAATTCTTGACTAAGTGGAGACAACTTTTAGGTAAACTACATTTTACATTACCTCATCATGAAATGTTGGATATATTTATTGGTAATTTGTAAGAACAACTATCTTATGAGATTTCTACTACTACAGTAACCTCCTTTGATCGAGACATTTATCTATATAGGAGTGTAAAATATGTCCTCATTAGGAGAGGATAATTTAAGAAGAAATATGAAGACAAAAATCCTAAGAACCAATATAAGAATAAGCAAGTAGTGGGTAGTGGGTGATGGAGTTACTGATAGCAAAAACACTTCAAATGCTAACCTTTTTGAAACTGTAAAGAAATTTGTATTAAAAATCCCTGATAAGCCACCAAGAGAATTCACAAGATTAAATCAACCCTTAACTATTATTTTACCTCAATTATTGGAACAAGGTTTGATACGGTTACCTAAGGTAATACAACCAGATACCACTACAGCTAGATATAGGGATGATTTACATTGTAATTTTCACCAAGTAGATAGACATTCTACAAATTCTTGTAAAATGAAGCATATTATACAATATTTTATTGATAAAGGTAATATGGAACTACAACAATTTCCTAAAAATAATAATACCTAAAAACAAACAAAAAAAAACATAAATCAAAACGTAGATATTTTTCAACATCCTTTACCCAACCATGGTAAAGAAACTGTGAATCAATTAGAACATCATAATGTCCCTCATCCAACCAGATATGTGGGAACCATTAGTAGTCTCTTGCCATATCAAAATATTCAAACCCCTTATGTGCCTACTTTATCCACAATTACAACTAGGCCAATCATATATAAAAGAAGAGACCCAAAAAGTAACACAAAAAGTGAAATGGACATTACCTCAAACAATTCAAATAGTTTTGAAGATGAGTCGGATCAAATTATTCCCATCACAAATTTACTAGTTCCAGAAGGACCATTTTCTAGAAGAATGATCACTCGACCTTCATCTCAACAAACACTTTCAAATTAACAAGTAGAAAATGCTAGACCTTACTTTGGTCATTTAAAAATAATAATGTTGTAGGTACTATTGGAGCCATCACTAGACAACAAATCCAAAACCAAAAATCTCAATCACAAACTCAAATAATGAATAAAAAATCACCACCATATTCTTCTCTACAAAACACTTATTCACCTCAACCTCTTCATAATAGTGGTATTATTCCCATTAAAAATTCATGTCAAACTATTCAATTCATATTTACTTATTATTTATCATCATTGCAATCACAACCATTTAAAATTTTTTCTTTCAACACAACACATTCATCTCAACCACAAAATACTTCTTCTAATCCTACCATGCAATCACATCATACTTCACAATTTAATCATCATCATTCTACTCATAATCAAGAAGAAAGAGGTAATAAGCTAGTTATTGATAAACTCACAAGAGAACTAATCAAGCATCAACAAAAATAAATTAATAATGTGTCCCATCATAAGGATATCATTAATAATATGACAAAAAATACAAGTGAGCAACCTCAAGCTCAATCAATTCAATTTTATAAACAAGAAAAAAATCTTCATCCAACCAACCTTGAAGACGTATCTTAGTTTTGAAGAATAATTAGAAAGAGGATACAAGCATAGAAAACCCATCTTTAGTGTTGAAGTCTCAACCAAAAGTCTCCCTCTCCTATTCATAAGGAATCTTTGTTCTTCATTCTCTCTTTCTTTATTGTTATTACAACAAGTTCTCTACTCTTTTCCTCTTTATCATCATTACCACTTTGTTAGCATATGTTATATGCTTTACTACATTATTAGGTTAGTTTTTAGCTTTGTTATAACTACAACCTAAGTTGGCTAGTTAGCTCCGTTGGTTATGGGCTAATCTAAGCCACTAATGTACTATTTAACTATTCGTTGATTAATCTAAAGGATTGGTTATTCCTACATGGTATCAGAGCAGGACCTGCTCGGGACTTGCTCGAGCACGTTTCTCAAGATCTGAGAGGAGACCAACGTAGATGTGGGTACGTTTCTTGATGCAAGGTTGGACCTGCTCGGGCATGCATCCCGAGGCGTTAGAACTAAACCTACACTCAGAACGAGGGTAGTTGGATTGGCTTTATTGGGCATGGATCCCAAGGTTGATCTAGACTGTTGGGCAATCAAATGACTTGGGCACATTTCCCAATGTTGATCTGAACTATGCAACCAACCTGACTCTATTGACTACGCATCTAAAACCTGTACAGATCTTGAGGTGGATCTGACATGCTGACTGCACATCTGGAACCTGCACGGATCCCAAGATAGATTATGGAGGCTGACTGGACAGACCTGGTGGACTTGACCTTGGGCACAGATCTCGATGTGATGTGCTGACATAGACCACTCCTCTAGCGACACATGGAAGAAATCCACTGGCTAGTCGTGGCCTCGAGCATAGATCTTGAGGTGAGGTACTGACTCGGACCACTCTAGCAACACATGGTGGACAACCACTAGCCAGGCATGACCTTGGACACAGATCCTGAGGTGCTGATGTGGCACTACCACTAGACTGGGACCTGGACTAGACACATGGCAAGCACCACCTGGACAAGACACCTAGACGAACATGACACGTGACAGACTAGCCATGTGTCATCGGACCTAACAAGGATGACACCAGACCTGACAAGGATGACACATGGCGGACAAGCCACGTGTCTCGACGCTGATAATCCACGTGGTTGGCAACAAAACTAGCCACGCGGGGGACTGACTGCCCATAGGCAGTCATAAGCACTTTACGTGCATTTTCCCTTTTAAAGAGAAAAATATGCCCTGTGGCATCAATGTGGGACAAAAGTCCCAATTTTTTTTTAAAAAAGCTGCGGGGCGGGCGAAGCCTTCAATATGAAGGCAATGCCCTCCCCCTCTCGTCGGGCTAGCTAGCCCGACTAGAGAGCAGGCCAGCGCTAAGGCGCTACCTGACGGGAGGTCGGGAGTTCGACTCCCGTCGGGGGGAGGGGGGCATATAAAATTTTTCTCCATGGAGCAATAAAAAGGAGACCCAAAGGTAATTCAATTTTTATTTTTTATTTTTCAAGTTTATTTTTTTTAATTAATTAAGTTTTAATTTATTAAATAGTAATTCAATATTATTATTTTTTTAAAGTTATTTTTTTATCAAAATGCCTTTAAAACTAAAATAATTTTTACTATTTATAGATTTTACTTATATTAATTAGAGAAATCACATAAACTTAAAATATAAAAAAAAAAAGGGTTATATTTTTTTTGCAATTTACAAATTTAAAGGAGCTTTTGTTTTTTCTCCAAGGGAGAATATAAGACATAGAAGAGCACCTACTTTTATTGCAAATAAGAAAACCTTAAACTCTTCTCAACCTTGTTAGTTTTGCAAAATCCAAGAGGGACAACATCATAGACATTTGATTCTTTCTTGCACAAATAGCAAACAAGGAGACTGAAATTTTTTGTAAAATTCAAAAGGCAAAGTGTGCATTTGTTTTCTTCGAAGGGGGATATAAGACATAAAATTGCACATTCTTTTTTGCAAAAATTTGAGAAGAAATTGTAACCTTGGGTCCATCAAAAACTAAGTCATGTGTCGACCAGTTCTGGAAGCCTTCCAAATGCAGGTCGTGTGTCGACATGTCTTGGAAGGAGTGCTCAAAATTGTTAATTTTGCAAAATTTAGGGGAGAAGACAACATTGTACTTCTTTTGCAAAATTAGAAAACAAAGTGGGAGACATAAAAATATCATTTTTTTTGCACAACACAAAACACACAATTTGTTGCAAAAATTAAAAGGTGCATTTTCGATTTTACTCGACACATTTATTGGAAAATTAGGTGCATTTTCGGTTGCATCCGACACCTAGGTGATAAGATTTTTGTGGGCATTCTTGTTTGATTATTGCATTATTTCTTTTGCAATTATAAGTCATAGAATCAAGAACACACTAAACCCTAAAATTTCACAAATTTGTATAAATCCTTGCACAGATTAAAAGCCAACATTACTTGATATTCTCTCCTAAATCAAAAAAACCCCTAATTCACTCTTATTTGTTTGGCTTAATTTCCTCCAACTTCTCATCCTTATGAAGGGTGTTAATGCAGGTGCCATTAAATATCTGTTTAAGTGAATTATATTTTGGTACTCTTTTAGGGTAATCAAAAGAAAGAACAAGTTTTTTTCTTAAATAAGGAACCTTAAAGTTGCAATCCTTTGCACAAAGGGGGGATAATTCCTTTCTTCCTTCAAACATATATTTTGATAAGAGGGAAATAAAACTTGTAAAGGCAATCAAAAAATTCCAAATCATCAAAATTAAATCTTTTCTTTTAGACTTCATAATCGCAATCATGCTTGAAGTACTTACAATAAGAAAGGACAAATTGGTGAATTTTTTTGATAAAATTGCCTAGAAAGCATAGTTTTGCACAAATTGTAAAAATGACAACCAAGACATCATTCAGTGTTGGTTTCAAAACAAGCAAAACTAAAATGAAAACAACACATCACAGAAGCCATCTTTCTCATGAAGTTTCTCATTCTGATTATGTTTCTAGTTCAAAGATAGCACAAGGAGTTCTAAATTGCTAAACACAGTTTTGTAGAGGGAAAACACATGTATCCCTTGGGCAAAAACACCATATTCTCTCTCTCCTCTTTTAGGCTTCATAAATAGCATAAGTTTTTTGTTTGAAGACCTTGCAATAAGGGGTTCTTGTACCTATTTTAGGCTTCATAAATAGCAAATTCTAGGTGTTTGAAGTACTTGTAACAAGAGGAGTGACTTTTTGTGATGCAAAATTGTTTAGGAGGCCATATTTGTAAAATCCTTCACAACACTCTTGAGTTTCATATTTTTTGCTATTGAGGGGGGATATCCATTTCTTTTCTTCCCTTTTTTTTGTAAATAGGGAAGAAGGCTTATAAGGGTGCATTTTCGACATTGACCGAAAACTTAGTCACACTTCCTTCATAAATTAATTACACTATGTTTTGCAACAAGAAGGGGGGAACTTATAAGGGTGCATTTTCAGCAGCGACCAACACTTTAGCTACCTTATATTTTACAAATTCATATTGTAAATGAATGAACCTTGTATGAAGTGATCTATTCTACTACACCTAACGATTGCAGCGACTGGTTGCCCATGCAAATCAGTTGGATGATGTGATTACCATAAGGACATTCGTTGGCATGAAGACAAAGTGAGGAATGATCCACTTTTTGCTTAAGAAGCAGCCAGAGCACTCTGACAGAGCAAAGAACTAGCAGATCAACTTCTTCTTCACTGTATTGGGGCAGTTATATACTTTACCCAAATATTGTTGTATGGGGGGATATTAGCATAGCTAGTAGTTATTCAATTACCTAAATAATGTACTAAGGGGGGATGTTAGTGTATGTTATATGCTTTACTACATTATTAGGTTAGTTGTTAGCTTTGTTATAACTACAACCTAAGTTGGATAGTTAGCTCCGTTGGTTACGGGCTAATCTAAGACACTAATGTACTATTTAAATATTCGTTGATTAATCTAAAGGATTGGTTATTCCTACACACTTTTGTTTTGTCACCTTTTATCCTTCATTCTCTCTTTCATTATTGTTATCACATCAAGTTCTCTATTATTTTCCTCTTTATCATCATCATATTCTATCCATTAATTTTCTTCATCTACATATACTTATCATTCTTCATCACAACAATCTCAACTATTAACCAATCAACTTCAATCACCTACACCACAACCAAATTGTTCTTCAAAACCTCCTTTGATTTTAAAGCCACCTTAGACATGCTATAATAAAAATCACCTTGTATAGTGTATATAGATCACCAATTCCATCATTAAAACATCAAAAACAACCAAAAAAATCAAAAAACATCAAAATTTCCCAAAAATATTTCAAAATTATTGTTAAGTCATCATTCTACATTATTTTGAGTTATGTTTTACTTTATTTTGAATAAATTCAAAAGTTATCTTAAACCATCCACTTAATTTACATCTTTAATGGTTTTGATTTTTTCACTTTGATTATAAATCCCTCTTGTATTGAAAAGCACTATTATTTCACTAAATAAAATTTTGAGTTTTTGGAAACGGTCTTGCTACTTCTTGAACCAATAACACATTCTCACATCTTAAAAAAATTATTTGTTGCAAATTCAAAAAGGATACTACATAGGAGTCTTAGTTACTTAAGCTAAAAGTTTTCCTTGCTATCCTATTATGCGCATGGTCTAGAATACTATGAATTGGTAAAAGGACAAGCTCCCCCCCTACTTGAATAAAATCCCTTGCTCTACGTCTAATCTGGGCAAGTATCCCAAAAAATAAAATGAAAAAGAAAAAGAAAAAATCAAAGAAAAATAAAATGCAAAGAAAAGTGAAAGCAATAAAATCCCCTTGTTCAAAAATGGACAAGAAATTCCTATTCCAAAAATTAGAAGAAAATAAGGGGGTAGTGAGCTTGAATCCCTATAATTCCTCAGTTATTTGAAAACCATGAGGTAAGCCCAATAACAGGTTTTTTGTGCCCAACCTGCTTGGACTTAGGTAATCCCTTTTGCATGGCGATATGTTTGTCATATTAGCGACCTTATTTTGTACAGACCAATATCTGCTTGTGGATTAACTAGCTTTTGGTAACTTGACTTACATAGTAGTTTAGTATAATGGCATGCACAAAATCATGGTTAATGAACATTTCACTTGCACACACATTGGTTCATAAAAGTTTCCTTGTATCACTACCTTAATCAAAATTGGTAAATTAACTTCACAAAGCACACACATTTGATCCTTGTGAGATTTTGTATCATTATGATGAATCAATATGGATAATGAAATTCCACATCACACA
Source organism: Wollemia nobilis (assembly GCA_028583015.1). Lineage (NCBI taxonomy): Eukaryota > Viridiplantae > Streptophyta > Pinopsida > Araucariales > Araucariaceae > Wollemia > Wollemia nobilis. The sequence continues at coordinate 2,217,594 of JAQPPZ010016564.1, forward strand.
CGGGTTCTCGATAAATTTGACTTTATCCTTGAAATAATTTAAAATATTTCTTTGATTTTTGCTAGAAAACATCAGTTTGTAACCACTTCCACAAATCACTTCATTTTAATACCTATAATGTATATACATTGTCTTCAACATTTTTCAACATGTGACACAATTATTTATTTTCAAAATACAACTTGCATTTTCAGTATCATATATAATCATGCATTGCATTTTGACTTCGTGATGATGGTATACTTCCTAAGTAATTATTTGTACAACTTTACACTTAGGAATTTTATGCCTAGCACAAGTCATCCTTCCAATTTTTCATGCTTAATTATTCTATTTTTCTCACAAACATTATCAGCATATTGTTCCAAATAAAAAATATTCTCAAAAACAAAACCAACATTTTCTTTTATCATTATAAAGCCTCGATATTACTCTTGACCCCACAACCATTTCTATTAGCAATACAAAACTTCCTTACAACAGGATTCTCTTCATGACCTAGGGAACATTGATCTCCACAAATGGTCATATAAAAACACAACATCCTTCGATGTTCATTGCTAATCCATTAAATCTATCATCACACAAAAACATATTTTTCAAAATACACTTTACAAAATCATTTTCCTTTTATGTTAATCATGATCAAAATGTTCAAAAATCAAAGCATGACTACAAGAAATTATGTAACAAACCATCATAATAAAATGTAATAAATACCCAATAAATCACACAAAGTCACATAAAAAAAATAAGATCAATATATATATATATATATAAAATTCGAGTTTCCCACCAAATAAAAATTTTGGTGCAAAAGTCGAGGGGGCATCCTAGTCAATAAATTAGAAATTATTTTTTCTAAAACATCAATTTCTCATGAATTATTCATTATAAACCATCTACTCCTTTATACCCATGTCAATCATAATCACTTCTACTCAAGTATCTACACTTTTATTTGATGCATTTATTGTCCATAAATATGCCAAAGGGGGGCAAAATGTAGAAATGAAAAATTGACTCATTTTCCTTAGTTTTCCTCCTAGAAAATTTAGGTCATATTTTAGATTAATTTAACCTTAAAAATACCCTCCAAATTTCCCAAAACCTACACCATTGGATAGGTCTCGAAAAGAGCTTTCCAACGGTATATTATATATCCAATTTTCATACCATTTGACCCCTCAAACTACCAAAAAACTAAGTACATGTTTAACCTCTTGACGAGATTGTATGTATGATCCCTGATCATACGATATGATACTTGATCGTACGATACAATATTTTGTCGTACGATACAATCCCTTATCGTACGTATGATCTTGTCCAAAAACAAAAAATGCTCATTTAAGAAAAATGACAAATTAGTTGTAACGTGTTTTATCTTTACCTGTGCAACTATACGACAATTACGGTATGGGATCCGTCAATTAGTCCCAGCTTGGAGGAGATTGAAACCCGCTTTGTCTTCTAGCCTAATTTCATCAGCTTTCTTAGCCTATTTAATCAAGCACCTCTCACCTTGAATTCCTCCTGACTCCTTGACATAATTTTTGCATTCAAATCGCTGCAATTTTTGCATTAGGCCTAGGCATTTTTCTATTTTGTGTAGGATCGAAGATACGATCGGTGATTATAGAATATGATGTAGTATTGGAGGATACGATCTTGCTATTTCTATTGTTTTTGTATGATCTTGTTGTTTTTGTATGATATTGATGTTTCTGTATGATCTTGTTGTTTCTGTACTATCTTGTTGTTTCTGTACGATCTTGTTGTTTATGTACGATCTTGTTGTTTCTGTACGATCTTGCTATTTTTGTATGATCTTGTTGTTTATGTATGATATTTCTTGTAGATCACTTGGGGGAAACCCCAAGTGCTGGTTTGCATTCCTTAAGTTCTCCCTTTGCATATTTATGAACCTATCTATCATTTATATTTCATATAACATTAGATTTAATCATTTGCATTCCTAGAGTTCACCAACTTACATTTAATTGCATATTTCATGTACTTTAAAGTATTTATATGTTAATTTATTTCATTATGTCTTGAAATATCCAAAATTTAAATCTAATTCATGCCTAAAAGGATCAGTAGCACCTTCTATTTTCTATTTTCTGCACTCTACTCATGAAACTGTAGGTTTCTGTTAATATCAGATCTATCGATCTTTGATCGACAGGTATGATCATTGATCGTACATAAAATATTGAATATACTATGTACAATATTTCCTTAATGTGTATGATATTATCTACAACAAAAATCATAATCCTCATCAGACTTTCAGATACAGGTTAGAATTTTAAAATCACTTTATAAGAATTGCATTATCCATTAAAGCTCTATTTTTTGTTGTTTGTTGTTTTCATATGAATAAAAATTACATATAGGTTAATATAGTTGCATATTTTCCAAAATAGGTGTATGTGAGATTTTCTAAAAGGAACACATCAAAACAAACTCCAAAACCTAGGTGTGGAAACTACCATAAAATATTTCCTGGTGAACCCTAAACAATTCATTGAAAAATCACCAAAGAAGACATGAACTCAAGTGTCTCTCTTCGATGTATAGACCTATCACTATCTCATTCCCCTTCGAGGCACAGATCCATTAGCCTAAAGGAAAGGAGAGCGATAATTTTAGAGCTACATTTGGTGTTTGCAATAAACTAGTATAGACGACAATATTTATTTTGATCGGACAATAGCAAACTTCATTGACACTAATGGTGCATACAAATACTACACTATCACACACAATAGCAAACTTCATATCTACAACAATCTTGATGTTAATAGTTGATTTCAAATGACATCTATTTATACATTATCCCACAAAATCCTCTCCATGGGATACCATTCTGATGCAGGAGCATCCGAAGAATAGAGCAATCTTGCATCCTCCAAAAAAAAAATTCTAAGTACTTTGAAATCTTTCTTTCCCAAGGCAGAAGTTTTGTCACGACATCGCAACGTCGCAAAATCGCGACGTCGCGATATCACGACATTTTTGGGAGATAAGGCTTGGAGTGGTTTTTCATTGTGATATCACAACGTCGCGATATCACGACGTCACGATATCACGACGTCGTAATGTCACAACATTTTTAAAGCCGAGGCGTGGAGGAGGTTTTTCGTCACGATATCGTGATGTCGCGATGTCGCGACATTTTTGCGGCTAAGGTGTAGAGGAGGTTTTTCGTCATGATATCACGACGTCACAATATCGTGACGTCGTGATGTCATGACGTTTTTGCAGCTAAGGTGCGAAGGAGGTTTTACATCATGATGTCGCAACATTTTTGCAGCTAAGGTGCGGAAGGGGTTTTTCATCGTGATATCGTGACATTTTCGTGACGTTATTTGCAGATGAAGACAAGGCGACAGTTTGGTCACGATATCATGACATGTCACGGTTTTGCGGTCGGTTGAAGACAATTTAAAATTGGACACGTGGACAGGCCACGCACGCGGGAAAAGAGACAGCGGTGGTAGATGAATGTTTTGACAAGGTGACAGCTACAGGCCATGGGCATTTTGGATGAGACAGTGGTGCAGAGGAACAGTCTGACCAAAATGGTGATTGCAGGGCAAGGGGGCATCTTTAATGTAAGCTTCCATAGCGGATCGGGGCAGTTGCCCATTGATGGAAGGAAATTCGAAAACTTGCAGAGGAAGTGGACTTTCTTATTTTATTTCATGAATTCATTCGGGTGGGGGCATTAATTGCCTAGAGGGTCGAGACCTCGATAAAAACTCAAAAAATTGTAAGGAAAGGGATGGCGAGTTTGAGATTGAGGGGGGAAAGAACTATGCCTGGAAACGGTATTGTAAGACTGTGTTAAGCAATTTACAAGAAAATTAATTTGAAGTTTTGTTGTGTGAATCTCGGCTTGCCATCAAGTGGTATCAGAGCGAGAGCTCCTGAGTGTGTAATAGATCACCGAAAGAGAGGCAGTTACACCAGGATCTATGGAAGGATTTGTAAGGGAAGAAAGAAAAAAAAAATGCCTCCACGAAGAAACCGTGGTGGAGTAAGAAATGTGGTGCCGGCAGAAGACTTTCGAGCCTTGCAGAGGCAAGTTCAAGCCCTGCAAGAAGAGCTATGTAGAAGGCACAAGCCTGGAAGGGATGAGGGAAGTGAAGACGAAGTTGATGAAGAAGAAGACCAATCTGAGGAAGAAGAAGAGGTTGTGGATCCTGCACAAGCTAGGTTGTACAAAGCCATCTCTCAGATTGGAAAGCAACCAAAAATGGAGGTTTCTACATATTCGAGAAACCTAAATCCAGAAGAGGTGATTGACTGGATAAATGACTTAGAAGAATATTTTGAATATGAGGAGGTTGAAGACCCTAATCGGGTCAGATTTGCTAAGACCAAGTTGAAGGGTCATGCCAGCATTTGGTGGAGGGGAATACAGCTGGAAAGGAATAGAAGGGGGAAGGAGAGAATAACAAGATGGGATAGAATGGTGGAAAAGATGAAAAGATAGTTTATTTCGACAGATTACGAGTTGGATCTGCTAAGGAAAATGAATAATTTGAGACAGACAAACAAAATTGTTCAAGAATACACCAAGGAGTTTTACAAGATCTCTATTAGAACTGGACATTTAGAGGCAAACAAAGATAAGGTAGCCCGTTATATCAATGGGTTGAGACTCGGTATCCAGGAAGAGTTGAGCCTAGTTTGGGTAAGCACCATTGAGGATGCTTACCATTTTGCCTTAAAGGTGGAAGAAAAACTGAATAGGCGGTTTGAAGGCAAGCAAAGAGGAAGGGGCCGTGGTGGAAGAACTGGTGGGAGAACCAATGGAGAAAAATATAAAGATCTGAAGAAGACCGGTGAAGCTAGTAGTAACCAAGATCAAAGGGAAGAGGATGTTTATCAGCCCCATGATCAGAATAGCTACCCAAGAGGACGGGGTGGATCTAGACGAGGGTTTGGAAGAGGAGTATTTTGTGGGACATGTTTCCACTATGGTGAAGAAGGACATCGAGCATTCGAGTGTCCACAACACCGAGAAAGGACGAACAAGAGGCCTGAGGGTCCAGCCAGAGCTGTTGTGGCAGAGGAAGATGCTGGATCTAAACATTCTGAAGAAGCAGAGAGAGGGGAAGCAATGATCGTAAGGAGAGTCCTTTTGAATGAGGAGAAGGACACAGATCAGAGAAGAAGTTTATTCCACACAAGGTGTAAATGCACGGGCAAGATTTGCAATATTATTATTGATAATGGTAGCATGGATAACCTGGTTTCAGAAGAAATGGTTACCAAGTTACAGTTAGAGAGGAAGAAGCACCCGCATCCATATCGGGTCGCATGGTTACAGAAGGACCATAGGGCTTTGGTCAGTGAGCAGTGCTCCGTTAAATTTAATATTGGGAATTATTGTGATGAGGTCCTATGCAACATCCTGCCTATGGATGCTTGCCATATGTTGTTGGGAAGGCCCTAGCAGTTTGATCGGAGTGCAGTGCATGACGGCCGTGCCAACACCTACTCATTGACGAAGAATGGCGTGCGCCATAAGCTTAAGCCCATGAAGGAGGCGGATGAAAAGGTGTGTAATAGCTCCATAATCTGTTTAGTTGAAGGGAGAAATTTTTTGGACGGTTTGAAGCATGAACATTTATGTTATGCAATAATTCCTAGAGTTAGGGAGAAAGAATGCCAAGATACCCCAGCAGAAGTCCTAGATTTGTTGGAGGAATTTCTAGATATTGTGTCTGATAATGTGCCTGAGGGGTTTGCCCCTAGTAAGGAAAATCAGCCACCATATAGATTTGGTGCCAAGATCGAGCTTTCCAAATAAAGCTGCACATAGAATGATGCCTGTAGAGACTGAGGAGTTAAACAGGCAGGTCCAGGAGTTGCTGGAGAAGGGATTTATTCGAGAAAGTTTGAGCCCATGCACAGTACCTACAGTGCTAGCACCAAAGAAGGATGGAGAATGGAGAATGTGTACCGATTCACGGGCCATCAACAAGATCACAATAAAATACAGATTTCCATTGCCAAGAATGGATGACATAATGGATTGTTTAAGTGGAGCCAAGTACTTCACCAAGGTTGACCTCAAAAGTGGTTACCATCAGATCTGTATCAGAGAGGGAGATGAGTGGAAGACAGCCTTCAAGACTAGAGAGGGCTTGTATGAGTGGTTGGTCATGCCCTTTGGGCTATCCAATGCACCAAGTACCTTCATGCGGCTGATGAATGAGGTACTGAAAGAGTTTTTAGGAAAATTTGTCATAGTCTATTTAGATGACATATTAATATTTAGTAGAACCTTGGAGGAACACCTGATGCATATCAGAAGGGTTTTTGAGAAGCTGTGGGAGGAGCAGTTATTAATAAATTTGAAAAAGTGTAATTTTGTAAAGGAGTTAGTGTACCTGGGATTTGTAATCTCAGCAGAAGGTCTAAAAATGGACCCAGAGAAGGTGAGAGCCATCATGGAATGGCCTACTCCAAGAAGCACAATAGAGGTAAGATCATTTCATGGTCTAGCCAACTTTTACAAGAAATTCATTAAAAATTTCAGCAGCATTTGTGCACCCCTCATAGAAACAATGAGAGGGGATAAGAAAGAATTCAAGTGGACCTTAGGGGCTGAAAGGAGCTTTGATGCATTAAAGAAAAAGGTCACAGAATAGCCTATTTTGGCACTTCCAGACTTTAACAAAGTATTTTAGGTAGACTGTGATGCCAGTGGCAGTGCAATAGGGGCTGTATTGAGTCAGGAAGGCAGACCTGTTGCCTATTTTAGTGAGAAGCTAAATGATGCTCAAAAAAAGTATTCATTTTATGACCAAGATTTTTATGTCATTGTCCAAGCTCTAAAGAAGTGGAGGCATTATTTGTTGCCAAAAGAGTTTGTTCTATTCACTGATCATCGGGCATTATAGTACATTAACAGCCAAACAAAACTGAATCAAAGGCACTTGAAGTGGGTTGAGTTCCTCCAAAGCTATACCTTTGTGTTGAAGCACAGAAGCGAGAAATCAAATAGAGTTGCAGATGCCTTAAGTAGAAGGTAGAATTTACTAATTAAAATGACAGTGGAAGTAGTGGGATTTGAAGAACTGAAGGGTTTGTACCCTGAAGATCTGGATTTTGCAGAAGCCTGGACGGATTTCTTGACACCTATTACTATGGACAGGACAAAATGGTTGGATTTTCTAATCCAAGACGGAATGTTGTTCAAAGGAAGTAAATTATGCATTCCAAGGAGTTCCATGCGGGAAAACTTAGTCAAGGAGAAACACAACGGAGGACTGGCCGGACATTTTGGTCGGGATAAGACAATTGCCTTGGTGAGTGAAAATTACTATTGGCCGCAACTACAACAAGATGTGAAAAGTTTTGTACAGAGTTGTAGAATATGCTAGATGGCAAAGGTCAGAAGATAGAACACGGGATTGTATCAGCCGTTACCAGTACCTGAGCGGCCATGGGAGGACGTCATCATGGACTTTGTCCTCAGATTGCCAAGAACACAGAGGGGAAATGACTCTGTATTTGTAGTAGTTGACAGATTTTCCAAGATGGCACACTTTATTCCATGCCAGAAAACAAGTGATGCAGTTCACATTGCAGGGTTATTTTTCAAGGAAGTGGTACGACTTCACGGTCTATCGAAGAGCATTGTTTGGAGATACAAAATTTGTTGGGTATTTCCTGGAGAACTTTGTGGAAGAAGTTGAAGACAGATCTGAAATTCAGTTCTGCATACCACCCACAGATCGATGGACAGACAGAGGTGGTAAATAGAAGCCTGGGTAATTTACTGAGATGCTTGATAGCAGATCAACCCAAGGGATGGGATTTAGTTTTACCGCAGCGGAATTTGCATATAACAATTCAATCAATAAGAGCACAAATAAATCTCCATTCCAGATAATATATGGAAATAGCCTGAGAAATGTGTTTGAACTGAGGAAGTTTGATAAGAGAGAAAAGTGCAGTGCCGAGGCAGAAGAATTTGCAAAACATATGAAAAGTCTGCATGAAGAAGTAAGGAAACAAATTATAAAAATGAATACTCAATATAAGACAAGAGTAGACTAGAAGCGGCGGTTCAAAGAGTTCGAAGTAGGAGATGAAGTCATGGTCCATCTCAGGAAGGAAATATTTCCTGCCAAGACTTATAACAAATTAAAGATGAAGAAGTTTGGGCCATGCGTAATACTGGAAAAATGGGAGTCGAGCAATGCATATGAAGTGGAGTTGCCAAGTTGGCTTGACATTTCACCTATTTTTAATATTTCAGATTTAGTGGAATACCATGAGGAAGATAGTACAGAGGCACCAAGTATAGAGTTATGGCAAATTCCAGCATCTACTCCAACCACAGACGAGGTCGAGGAAATATTAGACGCTCATGAAGGCAGAAGCACCAGGAACAAATAGTATTCTGAATATTTGATAAAGTGGAAGGGCAGACCTGTAGAAGATGCAACTTGGTTGTCAAAGATAGAGGTTGACCGCCTGGGTCTTCCCCTAACCAAACAAAAGTGAGGATCACTTCTTAATTTACCCCGGGTGTCTGATGTAGGAGCATCCGGAGAATAGAGCAATCTTGCATCCTCCAAAAAAAAATTTCTAAGTACTTTGAAATCTTTCTTTCCCAAGGCAAAAGTTTTGTCGTGACATCGAGACGTCACGAAATCGTGACATCGCGATATCGCGATGTTTTTGGGAGCTAAGGCTTGGAGTGGTTTTTCATTGCGATATCGCAACGTCGCGATATCGTGACGTCGCGATGTCGCGATATTTTTAAATCCGAGGCATGGAGGAGGTTTTTCGTCATGATATCGCAACATTGCGATGTCACGACATTTTTGTGGCTAAGGTGCAGAGGAGGTTTTTTGTCACGATATCACGACGTCGCGATATCACGACGTCGTGATGTTGCGACATTTTTATGGCTAAGGTACAGAGGAGGTTTTACGTCGTGATATCACGATGTCGCGATGTCATGACGTTTTTGCGGCTAAGGTGTGGAGGAGGTTTTACGTCGTGATATCGTGACGTCGCGATGTCGTGACATTTTTGCAGCTAAGGTGTAGAAGGGGTTTTTCGTTGCGATATCGCGACATCACGATATCGTGATGTTTTTGCGATGTTATTTGCAAACGAAGACAAGGCAACAGTTTGGTCGTGATATCACGACATGTCGTGATATCGTGACATGTCATGATTTCATGACCGATTGAAGACAATTTAAAATTTGACACATGGACAGGATGCACGTGTAGGAAAAGAGACAGCGATGGTAGATGAATGTTCTGACAAGGTGATAGCTACAGGCCATGGGCATTTTGGATGAGACAGTGGTGCAGAGGAACAGTCTGACCAAAACGGTGATTGCAAGGCAATGGGGCGTCTTTAATGTAAGCTTCCATAGCGGATCGGGGCAGTTGCCCATTGATGGAAGGAAATTTGAAAACTTGCAGAGGAAGCGGACTTTCTTATTTTATTTCATGAATTCATTCGGGTGGGGGCATTAATTGCCTAGAGGGTCGAGACCTCGATAAAAACTCAAAAAATTGTAAGGGAAGGGGATGGCGAGTTTGAGATCGAGTGGGGAAAGAACTATGCCTGGAAATGGTATTGTAAGACGATGTTAAGCAATTTACAAGAAAATTAATTTGAAGTTTTGTTGTGTGAATCTCGGCTTGCCATCACATTTGGTATGAAGAACTCCATAAATAATCTACTTTTAGAAACTACTACCATGTAGGTAACATGGATCCACCTCCTACATCTAGTTCCATAAATGTACATTCTACAAGTGATGACTCAACATAAAATTCACCTAAATATAGATTTTCAAACACATATAATGTTTCTTAGGTCATTCTAAAGATTTGTATATGGGATATTTAGGACAAATATTTTCAAAAAAATTGGTAGGTGTAAAAATATTATTATCTAGGTTTTAACTCGTTTCCAAAACCAAGTACAAAAGCATGAGATCTGAATCAAGGACCCACTTAGAGGTTTTGTAAATATTTTTAAATTAGAGTCAATATCTTGCTCAAAATATGGAAGTGTTTAATGGACAATGAAGTATAGTTGACCTAGGTATAAATATCATCTCCACCTAGTTAGGCACAACAAAATGTTCAAGGATCACCTCCTTCAAACCAACAAATTTCTCAACAAGGCTTGCTATATCTTCTTCCACACATAAACATGTAGCCTCATTTGAATCAAAAATTGGGTTATCAAAATACATCATCCCTTCCTTTATAGATGCCAAATCCTCATTATCCCCCACATTACTATCCTCCATACTAGTACCTTGAATATCCTCCATATCCACACTAGAGTTACATGATATATATTTATCGTCCTCTACAAAAGCAATATGATCAACCTCTTCCATACAAAATAATTTAGTGCCTCAATCTAGGCCATAACACCAAGTTATTGATTGGCCCTATCAATGACCATTGAAGCTAGTGCCTTATTCCCCTATTCCCTAAGGTGCTATGAATGATTTATGTAGTTTTGATGTAATCATGAATAATATGAAACTCAATCATGTAGGTGAGTTATCTAATCTCATGTTAATCCACCATATTTTGGAGGAATACATAATGTTATACCTACTAATATACTCCTTATGTGATAAATTTGTATTATTGTATAGAGTTTTACTAGATAATTAAATTACTAATTGGATGTCAATAATAGAACCGTTTGTACTTATATTTGGTAGAATAGGTAATTACTATTCTATTTTGTTCTAATTAAACATAATACAAAGGCATCCCAAAGAAAACATACATAATATTGATAATATATTCTTGTGAAATTTAAATATAGTTCTTTAGAATACTAGGCCTAATGAAGAAAAAATACTATCTTATTACATTTTTGGTTTATAGTCTTATTCAACTTTGATTGTTTACAATGCTAATCATAATACACTAGCTATAGGTTTCAAATAAGTATCTTGGGTAGAAGATATTTTGATTAAAGTAAAATTATGCTTGCCCTACTTATGGCCTATGCTACATAAACTACCAAAAATAAATAGCCCCTTGGTCCTATGCCCCTATTTTATCAATTTTAGTAATCCATAACCATATCTATATATTTACATGCACCAATGCTACAACTCATCATTAATAGTAATTTTTTAGGTGTTACTTCCAACCCTTCTAATTCCATCCAATATGAACAATGAATCAATAATTTCAAAATGAAAGGTTTTTGAAGTGGTTAATTTTTTTATAATTTAGAACACTGAATGGAGACAATGGCAACAACCTCAAAACTAGCAACCTCAAAAAATATCATGCCTCACTAAAAATCATGTGCCTCAATAAGGTATCGATCAAGTATTAAATAAATTTCATTATAATATGATTAGCATTAATTCAAAGATCAATAATTTATGTTTTTTTTTGTGTAATGTGATATAATATTATAAAATATGCTAAAACCACTAGGTATTCTCAAGCAATCTAGTGTGACCAATAATGTTAGGCTTAATAGGTCATCGACTTGGGTAGATTATCATAAGGGCAAATGTTGGAAATTTTGAGTACATTGGTTGTCATTGATGTCAAAGGCAATATTGGTTCACAATGCACTCTTCATGGTTGTGTGAGCAAGAAAAATACAAGGCATTCTCCATGGTGGTTTTGCAAATAAAATGGAAAGGTTTATTTATTTCTACATGGTGGTTTTTGCAAATAAAAAGAAAGGTTTACTTAAGTTCTCCATGATGGCATTGGCAAAAATACAAAATCTAATCAAATGGTCCAATGTGAAAAGGTTAAATTATAATATATTTAAATATTTCAACATTTAAAATATTATAATGAAAAGGTTTATGAAATGGCCCAAAGGGAAATATTAAATTATAATATATTTAAATATTTTCAAGATTTAAAATATTATAATAAAAATATTTTTAAAAAAAGGAGCAAAAAATGTTTTTATACAACTCTCTCCATGCGTCGACGTCCAAAGTTTAAGAGGGCAACATATTATTTAAGGAGGAAATTAAAAGTATTATAAAAAGTTTTTTGAATGTAAGCGATGAAGGAAAAAGACACTCGATCCATTCGTGAGAGCAGTGCATGATACCCAATATGGAGGCAGTAAGAAGGAGAAAATAATGAGAGCAGTGCATGATATCTAGCATGCAAAGCAACAAGGACGATGTACATTTTGAAAATAGTTTACATCGCACATAGTTTGATATAGGAGATAGCTCGACTTTGAAATTCAATCGAGTAGCTAGCTCAGGTGGCAAGCAGACCCAATATAAGAAGTGGCACAAAGGAGATCTCAAGGTCGAGATGCAGTGGTGATAGTTTTTCTTGGTTTTTTTATCAGAGGAGTGACACAGGTTTAAATCTAACATAGTGCATATTGGTTCTTGTGTGCATAGTTAGCCCACATGGTGCTCTAGAATGTGCTAGAGCATGGGCTCCGTGAGGTCACATGCTCGATTCCCTTCGACAGTAGAAGTGGTAAGGACAATATTTTTTATAATGTTTTGCTTGTTTCTTAGGGAGTCATAAGGGCATGAGTTAATATAATTTTTTATAAGGTTTAAGTGAAATAAAATTTGTTCTCTTGCTATTATGGAGTTATAAGGGTTGATTTTATTAAAATTTTATTTTTATAATTAGGGAGTCATAAGGTTGTGAAGTAATAAAGTTTTGTGTGCAAGGATTTGTTTTAAGAGCCTTTATTTTGCAAACATAAATTACAAAGAGTGTCTTATATATATTTTATTTTTGCAAAAAACATAAAGAAAAACAAAGGGGATATGTTTTACATGCAAGAATAGGAGTAATAAGGTGTTATAGTGGTTTGATATTTTATTGTAACTTTTGTATGATGAAAGTAGGTTTGAAGGTATTTGATAATTATTAATGCCCTATCTTTTAAGAATAAGAGAAGAGTTATTGAACATCAATTTCAGATTTTATTGACCATATATTTTTGAGAAGGAAGTCCATGTGGATGGTTTGAGAAAGTATTTTGCTATCTAACCATTGTAGTGGCACAAGAAGGATAAGTTGTTTGTAAGATATGTTTTAAGGACATATCTTCATCAAAGCAAAATAAGATACATGGGCATATCATTACTTCTTTAAGGTGTTTTATTGAGCATACTATTTATGCAACATAAGGTGGAGATAAAAGAGTTTTTTGTTATGCATTGTTTAAAATATTTGAGATAGGGTTTGAGACCTACATGTGCATCAATTGTTGAGATAAAATTGAAACAATAGAATTAAGGTTTATGCTTCTATTGTTGAAAATATTGAGACATTTATGCTAGAAATTGTGAACTACTTGTACTAGGTTTGAAGACAAGTTAGTGCATCATTGTGAAACCTTTTGAACATTGGTTTGAGAGATATTGAAAGCAATTGTGAAAGTGTTTGATATTAGTTTTGTAAGAGAAATTTATGTTTTAGTGCGATTGATATTTGAGAGTAAATTTTGCAAGAAAGATAGATCAATTTTGTGAAGCAAGTTATACATTGTTTTGATTTGATTTGAAATGGATTTTGCAAGAGATAAATATTGGACTAGTTGAATGCAACATTTGTGAATGTGAAAAACATATTGGATTTTTGATAGTACATATCATTATGTATATGTTCCAGAGGTTTAAAAAATTCTAGGTAGAATATGTCTAAATTGCCTAGTTAAAGAAAGTATTTCTGAAAGAGATATAACCATTTGTTTGTATGCAATATTTGGAAATATTTGAGCAGATATAGTGAGTAGCTTTGAGATAGATTTGAGAAAGTCTTTTGAGAAGGCTTGAAGGGAGATTTGAGCAATTCTTGTGAGAAAAATTGATGCAACTTTGAGGTATATTTGAGCAAATCTTGTGAAGATTTAAAACAACATTGAGGCAGATTTGAGCAAGTCTTTTGAGAAGGCTTGAAGGTATATTTGAGAAAGTATTGTGAGAAGACTTTATGCACCTTTGAGGTATATTTGAGCAAGTCTTGTGAAGACTTGAAACTGCATTGAGGTAAATTTGAGCAAGTATTTTGAGAAGGCTTGAAGGAAGATTTGATCAAGTCTTGTGAGAAGACTTGATACAGCTTTGAGGTATATTTGAGCAAGTCTTGTGAAGACTTTAGACAAAATTGAGACATATTTGGGCATATTTGAGGCAGATCTATGCTAGCCTTGTAATGAGATATGGTGTATATTTGGATAGATTTTTGAGCAAGTTTGGTTGTTAATTTGATCAAGCTTTGTGTTAATATTTGGGGTATATTGGAGTAGAGTCAAGTAAAATAGAGAGGATAGAGTTCTCTTGTAGAGAGAGATCCACAAACTAGAGTAGATGGGATAGAGTTCTCTTGTGGAGAGAGATCCACAAACCGGAGTATAGGGAATAAAATTCTTTCGTGGAGAGAGATCCACAAACCAAAGCAAAGAGGATAGAGTTATATTGTGAAGGGAGATCCACAAACCAGAGTAAAGGGGATAGATTTCTCTTATGGAGAGAGATTCATGACTAGAGCAGAGAGGATAGAGTTCTCCTATGAATAGATATCTATAAACCAAAGTAGAGGGTATAGCATTATCTAATAGAGAGAGATCCATGAACCAGAGAAAAGGGGATAGAGTTCTCCTATGGAGAGAGATCCACAAACTAGAGAAAATGTGATATATTTCTCCTATGGAGAGAGATACATGAACCAGAGTAAAGGGGATAGAGTTCCCCTATGGAGAGAAATCCAAAAACTAGAGCAGATGGGATAGAGTTCTCCTATGGAGAGAAATCCACAAACCAGTGCTTAGGGGATAGAGTTATCCTATGGAAAAAGATCTACAAATCAAATCATTGGGGATTGAAATCTCCTTTGGATAGAGGTCCATAAATATTGTAAGAGGGAATTGATTACCAAGATATTTTTTGAGAAAATTTAGAATAAATATTTTCTCTGTGGATGTAGCCCACATTGGGTGAACGATGTTAAATATGTATCTCTCATTTGTGTGATGATTTATGCATTGTCTATTTTTTGCATTGATATTATTGTTGTTATCATTTGAAAGAAAAATAAAAGTTGGTCTTATATTTTTCACCCCCCCTCAGTATAAGCTTGTGTTCATCATCAAGTTAGTCTATGTACCAATAGCCTCAACTTCAATAGTCGATTATCATACTACTAAACCCCAATAATGCTAAGTGTATAAGTGGCAACTAGTTTAAAAATATTCTAAGAAAAATAATGGGATGGTATTATTTAGGAAAGGTATATCACCCTTTATTTGAGGGATAAAATTTCAACAGATACATAACAACAAAAGGCAAAAGGAAAATGAAATTGATGAAAATAATACCATGGATAAGGTCCAACAAGAGGGATAAACTAGTAAGGATAAATAAACAAATGAAAGAAATAAATTTGAAATAGACATGAGGAATGAAGGAGAAATGATTAAACTCATAGGTAAGAGGAGTGATATGGAAATAGATCAAATCAAAAATATTTTGACCAATAATTGAAATATCTTTTCCTCACTATTGAAGGTCACAAAACAACCACAACAAAATATAGGAAGTTTACCACACACAATAAGGGTGTCTACATAGAGTTAAAGTTCAACATTATGAAAGAAATAAAAAAAACACCCATGAAAGTGATCATGTTGTAAGTGTTATCCTTTATTTGTTAGAATGATTTTATTTAATATGCTTTGAAATAGTAATAAAAGACTCATGCTAAGAGCAATCAATCAAAGCCAACTCAAAAAAACATAGTTGATCAACAAAACATGATAATAGGAAATATAATAAAAATTCAATTTAATGTGGCCAACATGTTAAATGACCCAAATCCTGAAATACTAAATACACCTCCATTTTATGTGATCCTAAATATTTAAAATTACTTATTAATAAGCTGCATAGTCGATTCAGGGATAGTAGTGAGAGTGAAGTCAAAAGGAGTTTGTAAAGATATGTTTTTACCCTACATCAAGATAGCTAGACATTTGATCTAGATAGATGGTACTAGGGTAAATTTTATGGGATTACTTAAATATATGATCATGACCATAGCTAATCATCTAGATTTTATATTGGTGTAAAAAGTAATAGTTGTCAATCATCCCCAATAGTTTGGTATATTGTTTTCTAGAGAATGGATATACAAATTGTTAGAATATGGTTACCTAAAAATGGATTATACCCACAAGAATGTACCTAGATATGGTAAAATGATAAAAAATAAGAGTGATCAACCTTGCAACTACCTACTAAACAATATGGATGAAAATAAAACTATAAACTAGAAAAATCTCCTAATATTTGTGGTATGATGGACCTAAAGTTGATTAAACCTTTGAAATTGATATGATAATTGATGTTCTTCAAGATGAAAAATATACAAGGGTTGACTATAAGGATAGTAAGATTTGGAATCATAAAAGAGCCATCTTGTCTCCTAGCTCTAACAAGTCAAGGGGTCAACAAGACCTAGATGATACACTTTGATGGTGCTAAAACTATAAATGGGATAGGTGCTAGCATCTGATTTATTAATTTCTAAGGTGAAAAAAACATTTCTTGTAGATTTCTATTCAAATGTACCACAATGTGGCCAAGTACAAGGCACTATGCACCAAATCAGGGAAGAATGAGAAGACAAATATCAAGAACATAGGGATATATGGTGACTTCAAATTGATTATAAATAAGGTTATTCCCAATATGTAATAACTACTAAGCATAAAAAATTATATAAGTATTGGGTTTAGGATTTTCTAGATAATTTTAACACATATGAAATGAATGATATCCCCAAGGAATTTAATATCAAATATGACAAGTTGGTAGCTATGGAAGCAATATTTGACCCTACCGATAACATGTGGGATAAGCCAAAGGAATTAGAGGTAGTTTTATAACCATCCATACCTAATAAATTTGATCATTGGTAGGTCTTTACCAATGATGAACAAATCATTAGATTCATGATCATAGAATCCCAATTTGATAAGGGTAAAAATAAATATAGATATGGAATTAAATATGGGGCTAGAAAATTAAAAAAAAAAAAAATTATGAAGGGTTTAATTAATATTAAAATCTTGTTCAACCTAGATGATCACATGAATACATAAATTATTAAATTGAAAGGCTTCTCTTGCTATCTAGTTGAATTTTTTTTAAAAAGAAACATATTACTCATGAAGGAGTGTACTTAGGAATGGAATGGTATTTTAAAGAAAAATTATAGAAATTATGAGGATATCATTGCTTTGTCGTATGAAGATCTCGAGTTATATGATTGGAAGATCATAGAACATATTATTGTGTTACAACTTGGTGGTAGGATCTTCCAACAAGATTAGTGGCTTCTAAAGCCTAAAATTAATGCAATTATGAAGAATTAATGCTTGAATATCCTAATGGAACACTCCACCTAAGTCACCAATTTAGTTGTATGTAAAAAAAATGGTTATATAAGGTTATGTATTGATTTTAAGAACCTAAATACCCATGTGTTGTATGCAAGTTGGAGAGGGTAGGGAAATCCTCCAAGGGAAGTCCCTAGTTTGAATATCCACCCTACCAAATGCACATTGGGTATCCTAAGTCCACATTGATAGTGTAGAACTCCCTGGTTATGGTTTCTCAAACTAAGAAAGCCCCACAAGGGGTTTTTCACTAAGTTCAAAAAAAAATTAAGAACCTAAATAGATATTTGTTAAAATATCACTATCCTATAATTGCTATATATTAGATTATGCAAAATATAATACGTTATATGTTATCACTTCTAGATGGTTTTTCAAGGTACAATTCAATTTAGGTTAAATATGAAAATCAATATAAGATAACCTTCACCACCAAATGGAGTACCTTTGCATATCACGTGACCTAATTTTACCTATCAAATGTAAGGGCTAGTTTCCAATGGGCTATGGACATCGAATTCATAGACTTATTAGTAAGATAGTCCTCAAATACCTTGATTATATAAGTATGCAATCCAAATATAGAATCAAACACATTGAACATTTTGAGAGGGATTTTAATAAGTGTAGGTATCTTGGTATATCACCCAATCCTCAAAAGAACATTATCATCATCTACAAAGGAAAATTGTTAGGTCATGTAGTGTCAAAAGTGGGTTTATCCATAGACCCTAATAGGATAAAATTTATTCAATATCTCATTTTTTCCACTTTTGGCAAAGGAATATGGTCTTTTATAGGTCAAATTTAGTTATGGATAAATCCATAACCAACTTCACCTAGATAATCAAATCAATAACCAAAATTGTAAAGGATGATTTTGCCTTAGTATGGACCCATGAGGTTGGGAGGCCTTCCAAAACTTCAAGAATGTCATATCTTGATCCCTAGTCTTGACCAATCTAGAGTTTTCTAAATATTTAAAGCTCTATATATTTAGAACAATTAAAAGTATTTCTATTATTATGACCTAAGAAATAACAAGGATGACAAACATCTCAATTTATTCATGATCCAAGTCCTCCATACCTATAAAGAGAGGTACACCTTTATTGAAAGATTGATATTTTCCATCATGAAGACTCTTAGGAAATTCAAATGCTACCTATCATAAAGTAATACCATCATATTCATAATGAACATAGATGTCTACTCTACTGTAAGTCATGGCAAGTTGGGGGAAAAGAGGGCTAGATGGATCAAAAATATTGACAAATTTGATATTGAAGTCCAAACCTTCAAAATTATCAAGGAAATGGTCTTGTATGATAATATATCAATGTTAGTACCCAAATATCATATTGAGTAGTGGAAGAGATAAAAGTGGACAATAAAATAGGATGGGTAGGCAACTTTTATAGATGTATGGCCATAAGAAAAGTACTGGAAAGTTTGATAGTCAATAAAAGAATCTAATTCAAGTAAAAGGTAATGTACTATCAATGGAATCTTATTCAAGGAAGTCTATGGTGATGTATTGCTACAATGTATCAAACATAATAAGGTAGAATCCCAAATTAAGTAGTATCATGATAGAGGGCATCCTTATACATTAAAGACAACCTACAAAATTCTCAAAGCTAGGTATTATTGACCTACAAATTATTATATAATATTTAGTGGGTCAATAAATACAAATCCTAATATATATTTAATGGAATATAAGGAGAGAACTAATCCCACTAAAGCCCATCATGATTGAACCATTCTAGTAATGGATCCTAGATTTCATAATAAAAATAAACCTACTATCAATTGTACAATATGGATGGGCCCTTACTGCTATAGACTATTTCACAAAGTGTGTTGAAGTAATCCCAAAAAAAATGACCAATCAAGAAATGGTGGTCCAATTATTAGAAGATATCATCACTAGATTTATAACTCTAGCCACCATAGTCATAGATAAAACTTACCTATTTCTAGGGGAGAAGGTGATGAAATTCACCTTGGGATATGGGTTTTTCAATAAATCATCCAATAATTACCCATAAGGCAACATGTCATCAAAATCAACCAAAAAATAATAAGAATGATTTTTCAAAAGAACTATTTTTGAATCACAAAGGGACTAACACATAAAACTAAGAAAGGCTCTCTAAGTAGATTGAGTGACATTGAATTCATATACTAGGTCAACATCCTATCAGTTAGTCTGTGGCAAGGAGACCATGTTATCAATTTATTTGAGACTCCCTTCTCTGAAAATAATGGAAGCAAAAGTAAATGCTCTATTGGCCCTAGAGGAAGAAAGAGAAAAGGTTCTTAAAATAATTATGTAACATTAGTAGGATATCAAAATATGTCTTGAGAAAATAACTAAGCAAATCAACTATAAGTAAGGATACCATGTGTTTAAGTAGAATGAATACCATAAAAAACCTAGAGAGCATAGAAACTATGATTCTCTTTGGAGTAGACCTTATCAAATTCTAAATATTATGGGTTTGAATGACTACATGCTTACCACCATGGATTGGATAATGTTTCTAATTTCCATGAATGGATAGCACCATTGTCCAACCTTGTAGAGTTCTAGCCAAAAGGAAAATATAAATACCATACATATATATTTTTATAACATATTTTTCTTACTTTGATAATTCCCCTTTTTTCTTAAAAAGTCTATTATCATGGTTTCTTATTCTCTATGATGAATATTATTTACCATTTTGAGTCTAAGTTTTTTATTCAAAAAGTATTTTATAAAGTTCCAAATGAGCAAATCATTATTGAAAGTGAGCTACCCACTCACCAGGGTGCCTACCATGGGATAATCACCTAGGTGATAAAAATAACCACTTATGGGTAAAATATCCCATATAAATATGCTCACACCAAGGAACAAGTAGGTGCAACTGGGGTGTGATGGGGACCATAAAACCATAGCCAAGTATGACGTCTCTCAATTTTACAAACCATATGCAAAGAGTATAATCTAATAAATCCTTTGTTTCCTTCTATCCACATCACATATAGTGCCAAAAAATGCTCGGTATATTTACTAAATATGACTAGTAGTAATAGGAGTTAATAAATCCACCACTGATCATGCTCCACTTAGCAATTTGGGCCAAACTCCATTGGGGATCCCTAGAATAGTTAACCTATCCACTAGATAAACAATCCTTAAGACTAAATATTAAAAAGTGAAAAGGTCTAGCAAATCAATAAAATGATCATCCAATACACCCTATAAAATAAATATAAACAAGCATAAACCACCTTGAATATGTCACTCTACCTAACAAGTCACCTTCTCAATAAAATCCCCAAATCCCAAAAATAAGCAATGTGTTCACATAATTGAGTGAAACGATGGATTTTCCAAGTGAATCACTCCAAAAGGCCAATAGAATATCTTCATAATAAAAAATTTCTAACTCCTTCCAAATTGATCAAATGAATTCCGTACGTAAGTGATTTATTTGTATTTTGAAGCAAATCACTCTAATTTAAAAAAAATTCCAAGAGCATTTTTAGAACTGAATCACTCCATTTTCAAACAAATTGCTCTATTTTCCAAGACAAAAAAAAACTTTACCAAATCCTCAAAATTTCATCTTTGAATTCATTAAAATGTTGTGGATACCCCTTACCCCTCCAATTTCCCATCATTGCCTAAATCTAACTTCACTTTTCCTCCATCAACTATCATCCCATGCCAACATCTTATCCACCCTCACTAGTACACATACTTCCACAAGAGGTAGAGGCACAAAAATGGAAGGGAAAGAAAAAGAGATGCAATATAAATAGGTAGGTCTCTCCTACCTTGAATATATTTGAAGAATTATTTGATGATCCTTACCAATAGATTGAAAAGAAAAATAGAAATTAAATTAGCCACATCAAAATAAAATAACTGAGAAGGTTCAAAATGGGACCCTAGACTAACTTATGGATCATTAGTCAGATCTAGACATTAGGGATAGCAATAAACTTGGTGCCTCATGTGTGGAGCTACATTGATCTAGTTAAGGCTTATGCCAAAATATATGAGCCATATGGACATAGTCATAGTCTCCCTCAATGGAGCAAATAATTTGTTTTCTACATTAGGGAGGGGGATATTAGAAATATGCTTAAGGTGTAATATAACCCATCCATGTTGATGTTTTGAAAACCCAAGACATAAAGTACTTTTACTATGAGGGTACAATCACCTACTAGAGGCACTTCTTAGTCCCATACCTAAAAAAACCAAAATTTCCAACTCGCCTTAGCATTTTATTAGAGTTAGGGATCTTTAAGGAAGATGTGCAAATGGTTTTGTCAAGTATTGGCATAGTTTTGGTGGAAGGATGATATGCTTTGAAATATGAAGCTACTAAAATCATGGAGGAGGGCTCTTAAATAAGTATCAAATTCCCTAAAGTGGTTACAAAAACAATATATGAGTGATGCATTCACAAGAACCCTACCAAATACTAATCTTTGTGAGTTTTAAGACTCATATGAACCATGCCAATTGGTGGAAAATAAAACAATGCAATCTACAATGAATTTAACCACCCTAGTCTATGTGAGCCAAAAAGGGATTATGAATGAATTATAAATTACTTCCCATGTGATTCAAGCACCCTAGAATCATTAAATTACATATTATATGTGTTCCTTGTCATTCCTCCCCACCATAGAAGCAATGGACCCCAATGCTTTCAAAAAATAAAAAAATTCATGGATCATTAGATGGTGATATATCCATTGAACCTGGTGTGGAATCTGATCATGATGAATTACAAGGTATGATGTGGAATAACCTTATCTATTTTTTAATGATTCTTTGTGTTAAATACTCTATTTTTATCAAGAAAAAGCTAAAAGTTAGGTACCACATCTATTGTATGGTTGATGATAGGCTCAGTATACAAAATCAAATCTTGATATTAATTTAGGATATAAACATTGATGACATCATGCATGCCAATATGTCCTAGAAGTTCCAAGAAAAAGGTATTTTTAGAGACCTAATAAATTATGGTATAAGGCCCATAGTGACGAGGTTTTATCTTACTACGTCCCTTCTCTAAAAAATGATGTTTTTCCAAGTAAAACCAAACTTCATCTCCAATCTAAAATGGATGAGGGACATGATGTTTATCCATTGCTCACTTCAATAGTTGTTGAGTCTTTTACAATATTTGTGTTACCTTGGAATTAAGGCTCTACAAATATTGAATGATTGAAATTTCCTTATCTTGTTCCTTCTCCATGTGTGTAGTGGTTGGAGATGGCAAGGCTAAGGGAAACTCATATGGGGCTAGTGGCCAAAACCTAAGATAAACCTCAAAGGGTGAATGTCTTGTGCATCTATAAAAACTCATTTTTAGGTATTCTCTATGTGTGAGAGGCTCAAATCCCACTTTATTCAAGAGAAGTGGTCATAAATACTCAATATTTTCACAAGTGTGCAATTGAACGTTTTAGTCTAACCATATGACTATGGATGGAAAGTCATGGAGAAATTAATAGAGACTCCAAAAATATTCCACAAGAATCTCCAAAAATATCCCAAAAACCATGGATCCCTATCATATACCATGCTTTTTGTTAGACCAAATGAACACCATACTACCTCGAATAAAAGTTGTGCTAAGTCTAGTGCAATGTTGGTATTTCTACATGGGAAGAATTTAGCCATTTTGTTGAATCAATCCATAATCATGAATACATAGTCATTTTGTCAAAATTTCATTAGTAAACCACTCACCAAGTCCATAGATATTCTCTCCCATGGATGGTAAGGAATGATAAATGGAAAACTTAGGTCTATTTTCTTATTCATTGACTTAGAGTAGCAACAAATTACATAATGTCTTAGAAATTGCAAAAAATCGCTCTACATGAGGCTAGTAGAAAAACTTGTGTATATGGTGGAGTGTCTTCTATTTCCCAAAATATTATACATAGGGTGTTGAATGAGATTCCTTGAGAAGAGAAACTCTATGCTCTTATGGCACACAAAGTTTATGTAACTTATACAATAGTCTATTATTCACGTGAAAATACTAAAAGGGACTTAGATATGAGGAGTGGTGTACAAGATGATGATGAAATTTTACAAAGTCAAGATCAAGAGCATAAAGTGTAGGTTAAGTCTAAAAACCAACATGGAAAGTGGTCACAACTATGAATTCTTGAGTTGTTGGAGGGGAACTCAAACAATATACCACTATGTTACTTGTTTACTTCTTGTACTTGATCACCAAATACAATTATTGAGAGTATATTGTCTATTTTATATGCCTATCTTCTTCAATAATATTTTGGGATTGTAGAAACTTGAGTGACATGTGTAGACACCTAAAATGCATCATGTTGAAGGTGACTACTCATATGGGGCATGCTACAGGACCATATGAAATATCTTGGATAGACTCCAAGATAGAGCAGTGGTTATAACCACTCAATTTGGGCTCCTTAGCCTAATCAGTATGATATGCAGTTGAGACCTACAGTTTGTAGTTTAAACCACTTTTGACACCTATGGTTCCCAGTCTAGGCCATAGTTGTGACTGGTGGTCTAAACTGAAGTTTAGTTGGCCTTCATCCAAGCCAAATCAGTTGGAATGGCCATTTGATCTAGAAGAAGGTAGTTGAAGGATAGAATATTCTAGAGGCTTCCAATCCAACTTTCCCAACTACCTCTTCTTGATCTTGGCTTCTCCATGAAGCCACCCTTAGCCCTTGGGTAGTCCTATAAGTACCCCTTAGAATTAGGACAAATATATAGAGCAAGCATTGGATATCGAAGCAGCAAAGCCCTATTCGAATTGTGGACTCACTTGAGTGCATAAGAGGGAGTGTTTTTATCCAATTGTAACCAAATTAAGCATCATGCAAATTCATGCCATGGATTTCCTAATGATCTAGAATGCCAAGAAATGCCAATTTGGGAAAATGGAGGCCCTATCAAGCAATTCAACCACCAAACTTGTTAGAGGACATTGAGGCAACCCTTGATCATCAATTGGACAAGGAGGATCAAGCCCACAACCCTAGATTTGGAGGGTAAAACCACTTGATTGCTCATCATGGATGTCAGTCATGGTGTATAGTGCAGAATGCCCACCAGAGCTACGATTTGCAATAGGTGATAAATATCCTTACTATTTCTATTTTAGTATGCCTATTTAGGTTAGATTAGTCATTTTAATGGGTTAATTTATGTTTAGAGACAATCTGACCAGTATATTTAGGGTTTAATAAATCTTGTTTTCATTATAGTAAGTAGGACATTAATGGATTATTTTCATGTTAACTTTCTTATATTCATGCAATTGGTCAAGTAGATAGATAGTTGCACTTCCTGTTTTCATGTTTCTAACAATCTTTATGAATCTTTCACAAGTTTGATATGTTTTATCCATATTCTTGATTTCATAGTTGTTATGGCATATTTATGCATATTTTCCTCAAAGGGCCTCATCATGAGAGGTTGCCTATTCATTTAATACTTTTATGTTGTTTCTTGATCGCAGGGAATAGATTTGAAGGAGATTCAACCATAAAGTTCCTTCCTCAACATGAAGAAGAGGGTCAAATCCACCCTAGAGCAGTTTGTGACTATTTCAAGAGCATTAGTATTGTGCCTAATCCATTGGGGTCTTGGGAATTATATAAATTGTATTAGCATTTTGGGTGATCCTAAGAGGGAAATTATTGTAAACGAGACTCATTTCAATATTAATAATAGAAGAATCTATTTTATTGTTATTCACAATCTTGTTCATTATGTTATGCCTTTATGTTGATTTCGATTGATGTAGTAGATATGTGCATTAATTTTTGGATAGGTCAGAAGGCGATCATGGTCAAACTCCACATTTCTTGCATCTAATATCTAGCACCTATGTTTTTCTAATATCAGATGCAAACCGTAGGTTTCAGATGTAGTCTCATTGTTGGCCCATGGCTTCAAAACATGGGCTATAGTCTGAACTGCGCATCAGACCTACGGTTCATAGTAGACACAACAGACAATAGGGAGACAAATCTTGATTGGATGAGGACTTGAGTTAGGTCCCATTTTTCACTCTCTATACTTTTTTATTCTGTCTATATTTTCCAGAAAGCAAAAAAATGAAATCTAATTAGGACAGTAAAGAAACAGGGAAACAAATTAGGTCTTAGGGTTTTTTTCTTTTTTTGAGTTTGTCTAGGCGTTACTAGGAACAATGGACCTCTGAGTGCAACCTACCCTAGAATACAACATGCTATGTTTAAATTGTGTGTTGGTTTGTATGCTTGAGGTCCAATCAGAGGCTATATCATCATAATTTTCATTGTCAAAAATCATATAGGATATAGCATGCATTCTATAATATGAAACGTTCCTTTTTTCATATCATGCAGGAAACAATCATTTATGTTGTATTATGCATTTTCCTTTATATACAAATATTAAAATGAACCACACACACCACGTTTAAATTAAACACTAGTGAATTGGGAGTGACATCCAACCACTAGTAGGGTCCAACGACGGTGGTAGTTATTTCCATCTGTTGGCCAAACTCCCATGTACCTATTATTCTAGATCAAGGTTGGGCCCAAGAACCTTTCATACCTTGAAAAATTTGCATGTATTCTCTTCGAAGGGTATAACACTAATTAGGGAAAATGGGTGAGGGACTGGTAGGATAGGTGCTCCTTGTTCGGGTGTGGAGTTTCATTACCACACACGAGAGATTTGTGTGGCCTGGATTCACACCTAGGTTGTCAAGCTACAAGTGTATCGGTGAAAGCCAACTAAAATAAGAATATCATCCAACACATTTTTCAAAACATGATAAGAGTTTCTAATACTAATACAACAAATCATTAAAACAACATCAAATAGTTTAGGGCTTGTTTTAAATTGTAAAAGAGATAATCACCATTGTATACCTTATTTGCATTAATAAAATATAAATATAGATGCTAGGTGCACCATGGTGGAGACATGGGGTGGTCGGCAAAGGTGTTGAGCAAGGTGCAGCAAACAGTATTGTCATTGTTGTCAACACAGTCAGACAGATCTGTTGATGCAGTGGACAGGAAGTTCAAAAGCTAGTCAGATGCAGAAGACAAGAGTTCAAAGGTTACTCAGAGTATGTACAGTGATTTTCCAAGAAGACCGAAGTGGACCACTTGCAAAAGATCAAAGAAAAAGACAAGTAAGAAAAGTGTCGCGATATCACGACATATACAGCAGGCAAGAAAAACTATCGCGATTTCGTGACATGTCGAAAGAGAGAGAAGAAGAAAGAAAAATTGTCACGATTTCGTGACATGTTGGAAGAGAGAGAAGAAGAAAGAAAAACTGTCGCGATTTCGTGACATGTTGGAAGAGAGAGAAGAAGAAAGAAAAACTGTCACGATTTCGTGACATGTTGGAAGAGAGAGAAGAAGAAAGAAAAACTGTCACGATTTCGCGACATGTTGGAAGAGAAAGAAGAAGAAAGAAAAAGTGTCATGATTTCGTGACATGTTGGAAGAGAAAAAGGCAAGTGGAAAAACTGTCGCGATTTCGCGACATGTTGGCAGAGAAAAAGGCAAGTGGAAAAACTGTCATGATTTCGTGACATGTTGGAAGAAAAAGAGAAAGCAGGAAGAAGTGTCACGATTTCGTGACAAGTTCGAAGAAAGAGAACAAGTTTGAAAAGTGTCACGATTTCGTGACATGTCGCAGTTTCGTGACTAAAATAGGAGAGAGAAAGTGAGTTGGAAAAGTGTCACGATTTCGCGACATGTCGCATTTTCATGACTCAAAAGCGCAGGAAGGAAGAGAAAGAAAAATTGTCACGATTTCGTGACATGTCGCATTTTTGTGACTCAAAAGCGTAGGAAGGAAGAGAAAGAAAAAGTGTCACGATTTCGTGACATGTCGCATTTTCGCGACTCGAAAAGCGCAGGAAGGAAGAGAAAGAAAAAGTGTCACGATTTCATGACATGTCGCATTATCGCGACTTGAAAAGTGTAGGAAGGCAAAGAAGGAAAAGTGTCACGATTTCGTGACATGTCGCATTTTCGTGACTTGAAGAAAGCAGGAAGGCAGAGAAGGAAAAGTGTCACGATTTCATGACATGTCACATTTTCATGACAAAAGTAGAGACGAAGTGTACGGAGGTGAAAGTGTCACGATATCGCGACATGTAGCATTTTCATGAGCCAAAGCAAAGAGAAAGAGGAGAGAGAAAATAGTGTCGCGATATCGCGACATGTTGTATTTTCATTGGTCAAAGCTAAGAGAAAGAGCATGGAGAAAAAGTGTCATGATATCACGACATGTTGTATTTTTGAGGGCCGAAGCAAAGAGAAAGTGCTAAGGAGAAAAAGTGTCGCGATATCGTGACATGTCACGTTTTCATGACCCGAAGCAAAGAGAAAGCGCTAAGGAGAAAAAGTGTCGTGATATCGTGACATGTCGCGGTTTCGTGACCCAAAGGCAAGACAAAGCGTACGGACGAAAAAGTGTCACGATATCGCTACATGTTGTATTCTCGTGGGCCAAAGCCAAGAGAAAGCATACGGATGAAAAAGTGTCACGATATCGCTACATGTTGTATTCTCATGGGCCAAAGCTAAGAGAAAGCGTACGGATGAAAAAGTGTCACGATATCATGACATGTGTTTTCGTGGCAACAACAACAGAAGAGTTATAGGGGTAGTTGAAGTCGACGAAGACCGATGTAAGCCGACGAAGATTAGGGTTTGCAACCGACGAAGATTAGGGCTTGCAATCGACTAAGATTAGGGTTTACAACTGACTGAGATTAGGGTTTTCATCATGAAAATGTTGTTATAAAAGTAGGGTTGTTTGGAGAATTGAGGAAGTGTTGTATATGTCATCGAATGCGAGTCGAAGTGTGAAATGTGGTCGTAAGAGCATAGAAAGTGTAGAAGCGGCGAGATGATGGCGAAGTGTGCAAAGTGAGTGAAGTTCGGTCATAGTGCACAGAGAGCAAGTCGAGTCGAATCGTGCTAAGTGTGAAATTTACAAAGGAAGCAGAGAGTGCAAAGTTCGATCATAGTGCGCAGAGAGGGAGAAGACGATCATGAAGTTTGACTATGACAAAGCAGAGATGTGCAAAGTTTAGAGATAGTGCATAGAGTGTGAAGTTCGGTTGTAGTGTGCAGTGTGCAAGTCGTCGAATCATTCTAAGTGCGAAGATCACAAAGGAAGCAGAGTGTGCAAAGGGGAGAAGATGATCGCTTGACAGTGAAGCAGTAGATTATGCAAAGTGATAGCGCAGAGAGAGCAGAGTGTGCAGAGGATGCAAAAGTGAAGCAGACCAGTCAGGGTCTTGCAAAAGCAAAGGTATCTTACTATTATTCTTCTAGTTTTAGAATTGAAGTCCAAGTTGGTGCTTGGCATAAGGGGTTGGTGCTCCTTCCAGTTGGTGCTGGCAAATCAGGGGTTGGTGCTCCTTCCAGTGGGTGCTAGTAAACTATTTGTAAAAGTTGTTGCTTTGCAAAGGCTGGATTTGGATGGTAGTCCAAGCAGTCATTTTTGAGGAGTAGCCACATTGGTGAACCTCGTTAAATCTTGTGTTGTGTGATGTTCTCTTGCTGTACTTGTTGTATCTATTTATAAGTTTTAACTGCTACTATTTTAAGAGTTGTTAATTCATGATTAAAGAGCTACACTGATTCACCCCCCCTCTCAGTGCCATTGTAAGTCTAACAATTGGTATCAGAGCCAAGTTCCCTTCTCAGGCTAAATCAGTCAGGGTTGATCTTGGATTAGTACGCAATGGGTAAGAAGAATAGATCCTCCTCCAAAAAGGCATCTCAGTCAGTTTCAGTTCCTGTGGAAGAGAAAATTGAACCAGAAAAGGTTGAAGACTTCTTATCAAACCAAGCACCTTTGTTTGACGGAACAAATTATGCGATCTGGAGAATCAGGATGCAGGCATATCTTTGTGCTTTGGGATACGGCGTCTGGGATTCAGTAGTTAGTGGATACACAATACCCATCACTTCTCCAGAAGATGCTGACAAAATAAAACTATTTGAGAATGACTCAAAAGCAAAGAAAGCTATCAGGAGCGGATTAGTAGACAATGAATTGGTAAAGATCATGAGTTGTAAAACGGCAAAAGAAATGTGGGACAAACTGAGGAGTATTCATGAAAATGACGATGAGAACATAGAGGATGATTCTAAAAAGGAAATAGGTGAAGGTCTTTTCATGACACTCGAAGAAGAAACAGAAAAAGAACAAGAATGTGATGAAGAAGAAATTGATGCAGAAATAAATTTGAAAGAGGAACTAATTGCAGCTCTGGATGAATTGAAGATAGAAAGAAAAAGGAATAAGGAAATCTCAAGAAATCTTGAGGATGCAAATGAAATAATAACCAGTTTGAAAGTACAGGCAGAAGAATTCAAAAGGATTGAAGAAACTCTCAGGTCACAGATCAATGAGAAAGAGATTGGTTGCTGCAAACAAGAGGAAGAGATTGTTTTATTGAAGAAACAACTAGAAGAGGCCAACACAAATCTCAAATTCGAGAAGAGCACAGAGTTGCTAGATAAAATGATAAGCCAACAAAGAAGCTCCATGGATAAGCGTGGTCTTGGATATGAAGCTGAACAACCTTCATCTTCCATCTCTGCAGAAAAGAAGAAGTTCACTGTTGAAGGATCGAAGCAAGAAAAGTTTGAAGCTGAATCTACAAAAGGAAGAAAATATCAAAGGAGATCTACAACAAAGAAGCCACAAAAAAAGAGGTTCTATCACTCTCACTCTATTCATAATAATACTTTTAATGGCTATTGTTTCAGATGCAACCAGTATGGTCACAAGGCAATTTATTGTGGATTGAATAACAAATCAAAAAGTTATGCTGGTAGAAATACATCTGCATTTTTGAGTGAACACTATATACAATGCTTTCAATGTAATGGTCATGGGCACATAGCAAGGTTTTGTCCAAGCACTTTTGTATCTAATCTAAGGCAAAATAGTAGAGTTCATCAGACGCAAAGAACGCAACACAGACAGGGAATAAATCATGTACATATAAGAAAGGAAAATAATCATTCATCAAGGATGCACAAGAGACAACCACACAAGAGGAATGTTCGAGCTCATGAAAAGGTACAAAATAGGGATGTAGTTGAAAAATCCAAGCCCGAGTTCAAGAAAGTTTGGAGAAAGATAGAAGAAAGGCAATCGTGTCTCCTTGGACTGAAGGAGACTACTCCGCTATTGCACTAAGCAACTCCAGGTAACACATCCTCAGGGGGAGCAATCTTGAAGTTTCATTTTAATGCTCCTATGTATTTGATTGATTACCTGAGGATGAAAAGCAAGCAGTCAGGGAAGTTGTCGTATAGTTGTCGAAGTGTGTTTTCAGTTCATGTAGTTGTTTGTAGAAGTGTCGTGAAGGGTGGTGATTAAATTGAGAGTTGTCATTATTGATAGTATTGCTATATGTCATTGTTGTACTGGTGATGGTTCTCACTGCCACTATCCAAAGTTAAGGATTATAGCAGTTCAGATAATTTGGTTAGTGAAAGAATGTTGCTCTAGCCGCATCTATGTGTTTCGATAAAAGTAGTATGTATTTGAACTACACATTGACGTGAAGTTTGTTAGATCTATTATGATGTTGCAATGAAAAATATTGAAGTCTGATCATTGATTCATGTTTAGCTCATCAAGATGAGCAACTTTGCTTTGTGAATCTTACCTATCCGAGGTCCAGAAGTATGAGTTTGAGTAAGGTGCACCATAGTTGGCCGTGAAGTGTTTAACAAAATATTGTCTCCTGATTCGAATAGTTGAAAGTAAGGTGTGACCAGCGGTGACTGTAGAAAACATAGACCAAGTTGAAAATGTAAAAAGGGATTTGGTTGGTGTTGTGATACAGTGTTTGATGCTTGCACAGAGTTGGCAGTAAAATTGTAGTGTCGGTACAATGTTGGACAAAAGTTGGTACAAGTGAAGTATGCATGGTAGCACGATTTCAAGCTAATCCCAAGGAGACTCATGTGACAACATTATGGTGGTTGATTTCTGAAACATCATTGAAGGGAAAATGATTGTTTGTGGTTTCATTTTTCGAAAGTGGTTGGTTGAATGCATCAAGGTTTTCTGAATTAAGAGTTGTGTTTAAACCTTGTGTTATAAGCATAGTGGTTGAAGCCCATTGGTTATGAAAGAACTTGAGTTAGAAAAGAACATGAGTATCATTGTTATGTGATATTTGTGGTTGAGCATTGTTGGAATTATTTGAGTTGGTTGATACATACTTGGACTAGGGTTGTATGGGAGAGAGTTGTCCCTTGTGATGATTGGTTGAGTTGATTTGATTAAGCCTAGTCAAGTTATGTGTGAAGTGATTTTTAAAGTTCTATGAAGTGGATTTGATTTGAGATCGCCATTCATTATTGAGTTCATTTTGAGTACTACTTGAGCATGATTGATTGAGCCTTTGAGAAGGCCCTTGGGAAATATTTGAGGACAATGCTGGGACAGATTTCTAGAGCAGAGTTGGGCAAGTTCTTGGTGAGACTGCTAGAGAAGATTCGGACAAGTTCTTAGTGAGCTTGGTGGAGCAGATTTGGACAAGTTTTTTTTATGAGTTTATTATTCAGCATTGGACAAGTTCTATGTGAGCTTGTTAAGCAGGTTCTGTGTGAGCCTATTGAGCAGGTTCTTAGTGAGCCTATTGACTGAGCTTTGGAGGTGACAGAGTACAGAGAGACAGAGTCTTCTATAATATCACAAGGGTACTATGGAGTATGGGTTATGGTATCCTAAAGATGCAAATTGGGCAGGATGTGTAGATGACAGAAAGAGTACCAGTGGAAGTGCATTCTATCTTGGAGACAGATTGGTCACGTAGAATAGTAAGAAACAAGAGTCAGTTTCCTTATCCACAACAGAGGCAGAATATTTTGTAGCGACAGCGTGTTGTACGTAGGAGAAAGTTGCAGAAAGTGATGTTAAGTTGGATTTGTATTCCAACAACAGATTGTGGAGTGGTCACGTTTCCCAAGAATTGACTAGCTATCGGGATCACATTCTCAGGGGGAGCATTTGTGTATTTGTTTATATTTTTGCTCATGTTTGTAATTTTTGCTAACTGTAATAATTTGTGCCTGAGAATGTTGTGCATAGACTCAGGGGGAGTCTGTAGCAGCCCTTTGGTATTATTGTCAAAGGGGGAGAAGAATTACAGGAAAATTGCACATGTGTTGCCAACAATTCCAAAGGGGGAGATTGTTGAGCAAGGTGCAGCAAACAGTATTGTCATTATTGTCAACACAATCAGACAGATCTGTTGATGCAGTGGACATGAAGTTCAAAAGCTAGTCAGATGCAGAAGACAAGAGTTCAAAGGTTACTCAGAGTATGTACAGTGATTTTCCAAGAAGACCGAAGTGGACCACTTGCAAAAGATCAAAGAAAAAGACAAGTAAGAAAAGTGTCGCGATATCGCGACATATACAATAGGCAAGAAAAACTATCATGATTTCGTGACATGTCGAAAGAGAGAGAAGAAGAAAGAAAAACTATCATGATTTCATGACATGTTGGAAGAGAGAGAAGAAGAAAGAAAAACTATCACGATTTCACATGTTGGAAGAGAGAGAAGAAGAAAGAAAAACTGTCACGATTTCATGACATGTTGGAAGAGAGAGAAGAAAAAGAAAAACTATCATGATTTCATGACATGTTGGAAGAGAAAGAAGAAGAAAGAAAAACTGTCACGATTTCATGACATGTTGGAAGAGAAAAAGGCAAGTGGAAAAACTGTCACGATTTCATGACATGTTGGCAGAGAAAAAGGCAAGTGGAAAAACTATCATGATTTTGCAACATGTTGGAAGAAAAAGAGAAAGGAAGAAGTGTCACGATTTCATGACAAGTTCGAAGAAAGAGAACAAGTTTGAAAAGTGTCATGATTTCGTGACATGTCGT
This sequence comes from Wollemia nobilis, assembly GCA_028583015.1. Taxonomy (NCBI): domain Eukaryota; kingdom Viridiplantae; phylum Streptophyta; class Pinopsida; order Araucariales; family Araucariaceae; genus Wollemia; species Wollemia nobilis. Next base: position 2,251,030 of record JAQPPZ010016564.1, read on the forward strand.
AGTTTCGTGACTAAAATAGGAGAGAGAAAGTGAGTTGGAAAAGTGTCACGATTTCGTGACATGTCGCATTTTTGTGACTCGAAAGCGTAGGAAGGAAGAGAAAGAAAAAGTGTCATGATTTCATGACATGTCACATTTTCATGACTCAGAAAGCACAGGAAGGAAGAGAAAGAAAAAGTGTCACGATTTCATGACATGTCACATTTTCGTGACTCGAAAAGTGCAGGAAGGAAGAGAAAGAAAAAGTGTCACGATTTCGTGACATGTCGCATTTTCACGACTTGAAAAGTGCAGGAAGGCAAAGAAGGAAAAGTGTCATGATTTCATGACATGTCGCATTTTTGTGACTTGAAGAAAGCAGGAAGGCAGAGAAGGAAAAGTGTCGCGATTTCATGACATGTCGCATTTTCGTGACAAAAGTAGAGACGAAGTGTACGGAGGTGAAAGTGTCACGATATCGTGACATGTAGCATTTTTGCGGGCCAAAGCAAAGAGAAAGAGGAGAGAGAAAATAGTGTCACGATATCGCGACATGTTGTATTTTCGTTGGTCAAAGCTAAGAGAAAGAGCATGGAGAAAAAGTGTCACGATATCGTGACATGTTGTATTTTCGGGGGCCGAAGCAAAGAGAAAGTGCTAAGGAGAAAAAGTGTCGCGATATCGTGACATGTCACGTTTTCATGACCCGAAGCAAAGAGAAAGCGCTAAGGAGAAAAAGTGTCACGATATCGCGACATGTCACGGTTTCGCGACCCAAAGGCAAGACAAAGCGTACGAATGAAAAAGTGTCGTGATATCGCTACATGTTGTATTCTCGCGGGCCAAAGCCAAGAGAAAGCATACGGATGAAAAAGTGTCATGATATCGCTACATGTTGTATTCTCATGGGCCAAAGCTAAGAGAAAGCGTACGGATGAAAAAGTGTCATGATATCGTGACATGTGTTTTCACGGCAACAGCAACAGAAGAGTTACAGGGGTAGTTGAAGCCGATGAAGACCGATGTAAGCCGATGAAGATTAGGGTTTGTAGCCGACGAAGATTAGGGCTTGCAGTCGACTAAGATTAGGGTTTACAACCGACTGAGATTAGGGTTTTCATCATGAAAATGTTGTTATAAAAGTAGGGCTGTTTGGAGAATTGAGTAAGTGTTGCATATGTCATCGAATGTGAGTCGAAGTGTGAAATGCGGTCGTAAGAGCGTAGAAAGTGCAGAAGTGGCGAGATGATGGCGAAGTGCGCAAAGTGAGTGAAGTTCGATCATAGTGCATAGAGAGCAAGTCGAGTCGAATCGTGCTAAGTGTGAAATTCGCAAAGGAAGCAGAGAGTGCAAAGTTCGATCGTAGTGCACAGAGAGGGAGAAGACGATCGTGAAGTTTGACTATGATGAAGCAGAGATGTGCGAAGTTCAAAGATAGTGCATAGAGTGCGAAGTTTGGTTGTAGTGTGTAGTGTGCAAGTCATCGAATCATTCTAAGTGTGAAGATCACAAAGGAAGCAGAGTGCGCAAAGGGGAGAAGATGATCGCTTGACAGTGAAGCAGTAGATTGTGCGAAGTGATAGCACAGAGAGAGCAGAGTGCACAGAGGATGCAAAAGTGAAGCAGACCAGTCAGGGTCTTGCAAAAGCAAAGGTATCTTACTATTATTCTTCTAGTTTCAGAATTGAAGTCCAAGTTGGTGCTTGGCATAAGGGGTTGGTGCTCCTTCCAGTTGGTGCTGGCAAATCAGGGGTTGGTGCTCCTTTCTGTTGGTACAGATAAATCAGGGGTTGGTGCTCCTTCCAGTGGGTGTTGGTAAACTATTTGTAAAAGTTGTTGCTTTGCAAAGGCTAGATTTGGATGGTAGTCCAAGCAGTCATTTTTGAGGAGTAGCCACATTGGTGAACCTCGTTAAATCTTGTGTTGTGTGATGTTCTCTTGTTGTACTTGTTGTATCTGTTTATAAGTTTTAACTACTGCTATTTTAAGAGTTGTTAATTCATGATTAAAGAGCTACACTGATTCACCCCCCCTCTCAGTGCCATTGTAAGTCTAACAAAAGGCATAAGCCTGATGCCAATGACCAAGCCCCAACAGATTCACAACAACACATGTCGAACCCTCACCCACATGCGCTTCCCGAACATCATTCGATGAGCATTAGAGGAGATAATTCGACATGAGGGGAACCTATTGAGCGTACCCCCGATAGAGGAGTTTCTATGCATTCTTCTAGACACAGAATAGAGCATGGAGCCTCTCAGCATGAGGGTGTTCCACTCGAAAGCCATTACCAGGATCGCATTGCACGTGCATCCACGAGATCGACCGAAGAGTATGTTATACAGGGGTCCAAGTTGGTACCCCTACATCATAGGTCTACAGGAGGATCCATAGCTCCACCTTTGAAGTACAGACGGGATCGAGACCCACCCATTCAGGGGCATGCAGATAGGGCCACCACTGAGCATAGGCCTATGCAGACTCTCACACATAGTGAACCTCAAAATATCACTATTGATATGGCTAAGGTGGGAGCCAATGGCACACCACCGCATGAGCGATGGAGATCCAGACAGTTGGATGGCTTAGGTAGCATCCTTGAGTAGCTAGGCTATAAGCCTTTAGCTCCACCCACTCATGCTCTGAGTGAGCATAGCGAGGGTTCTATTAGGACTTCTAGAGAGCATGGAGAGGCTTCCAAGCACCCTCATGTGACACATCCACCATCCACGCATGGTGGCACAGAGCACAGGGCTCAACAGGATGCCAATGTCATCTTCATAGACAAAGGCAAAAGCATCACAAATCAGTCAGATGGGTACAGAACCCATAAGGTCACTCGCACAGAGCATGCATACCAGAGGCCTATTATGGTTGATCAACTTGATAGATCACATAGATTGGTATCCGAGAAGTGATGATAACTCCTCCAAGATCAATTGGAGGATACTCACCTAGAGAGGTAGTGCATCGAAGATGAGAATATTCAGGTGTAGAGGCTCATCAGAAAAAGACTATATGAGTAGTGCATGCATGAGGAATGCATCCTTACCCAAAAGGAGCACGTAGAGTAGGAGGATAGGCTAGCTAGGGCTGGTCTATACACTCATGTTGAGAAAGGAGAACGCATACATAGGAAGGCTTTTTCACAAGTCGATGTGCATCAAGAGTGCAGAGATGCTCACACTCATGTCAGTGCCCAACAGAGAGAATGGCCACCACCATTCGAAGATGAGAGGCAAAAACAATATGAGGAAGAAGAGGGAGATGGAGCTGATCAAGAGTATCCTGAAGACTCCCAAGTTGAGGAGGAGGAAGAGCAATGTCCTCCACCTCGATAGAGGAAGAATGTACCTCCAAGACCACCCCCACATCAGCTTAGGGAGGAGGACTTTCTATCCTCGTAGGCCTATAAGGCCTTAGCTGAGAAGGTAAAAGCAATCGAGAGGCAAGGCATGAATTTTCAAAAGTTGACATTGAGCAAGATTCATAACGAGCCTTTGGACCCCTTGGTGCCTACTCTAGCATATCCTGAGCATTTTATCATGCCCAGGTTAGATAAATTCAAAGGTGACGAAGATGCGCAAGAGCATGTCACAAGATTTTTGGATGTATGCTTCTAGATTGCAAGCAACAATGCCTTGCTTTTGTGTACATTCATCACAACCCTCTCAGGCCCAGCCTGAGAGTGGTTCAATCAACTGAAGAAGCATAGTATCACCAGTTTTGAGCAACTGGTTGATGCTTTCCTTGAATACTTTTCTTTTGGCATCAAGAAATAGGCTAACCTTTCCGATCTAGCTACGCTAGCTCAGCACGATGATGAGCCAATTGAACAGTATGGAAAGAGGTGGAGGAGATTAATGGCAAAGCTGCCATTCCCTATTCCTACTATGGAACTGACCCGAATGTTCACCAAGAGTTGTGCCAAGCACATCTCATTATTGTTGCAACTGTAGCAGTATCCAACATTCGAGGAAGCTTTGGCGCAAGCCAAAGTAATTGAGGATATCAAGTTGCAAGAAGGCAACTTGAAGCTCAAGAACAGGAAGGAGGGGCACAAGAAGAGCTCCACGAAATAGTAGGGCAAGTAGGCCCATGTCAATCAAGTGGTGCTAAACCTCCAGAGAGAGGATAAGGGGCAACAAAAGTAGAATTATCAGGCCCAACCTCCTCCTACGTAGTACGAAAAGTGCAATAATAATTATAAGGGAAAAAATAAAGAACAACGCCCACCTCACCAATTCACACCTTTGACGGAATCATTGACATCAATATTCCATCAGTTATGTGAGGCTAAGGCAATCAGACTACCCGAGGTTAAGTTGGTCGATCCTAATCAACCCAAGTCAAAGGGGTATCAGGATGATCTATTTTGCATCTTCCATCATGCGAAGGGCCATGACATCGAGGTGTGTTGGTCCTTCAAACACATTGTGTAGAATATGATCGATAAAGGTGAGCTTATAGTGCCGAATAACCCATTGGTTCTTGACAACCAAAACATGGGGATTTATAAAAATCCATTGCCAAACCATGAGGCGTCGCACAACAACGTTGGCTAGGTCAACCAAGTGCGCATCGAACCACCTACCCAGGGGTTCGTAGGCATGGTTAATGTTGTTACCAGGCATGGGAGATATGAGCAATTGAATCAACCTCATGCTCCCATAAGGATACAAGCTACGCCGAATCAATGGCCAACTCAGAATATTCCAAGCCCACCAACGAGACCGGTGGTGACCATACGGAGCAGGTTGGTTCAAAACCTACAGACAATACCTACAAAGTTATCTATTTATGAGATGATACAATAGTCCCCTAGGCACAGGGAGACTCTCATGGACATTCTAAGGTCCATTGAAGTATAGTCTCAAGATGCTCAAGCATTTACCAATTTTGTGGGACATGTACAATAGTTCCAGGAGCCTATGATCCAATTTTATGATCATGAAATCAGGATGGTTCCTATAGATACAATTGACCCACTATTACATATCATCACATGTGTTAATCACATGCCATTCAAGAGGGTCTTGATTGACACTAGTTCATCGATCAATATAATAATGACAAAGGCATTGAGTCATCTAAAGTTGCCCAAGTCACATATTGTGCCCACCACATTCACATTGAGAGTGTTTAATGATGCCCTATGCTCGATGGTTGGCACAATTATCCTACCTATTCAGGTGGGCCTAAAGACCATCTCCATGATGTGTCATGTGATCCAAGGTACCATGCAATATAACATCCTTCTCGGGAGGCCTTGGATTCGAGAAATGCATTGTGTTCCCTCCATATTACATCAATGTGTAAAATATATTCATGAGGGACGGGTTCATGTAGTGTCATCAGATGAAGAACCTTTCAAGTTCGTGAACCTAGTAGATTTTCCTAGGGGTTTCATACTCCCATATCAATGCACCTGGACATCCAGCCTACATCATCGATTAAGAATCCAGGAGGTAAACCAAAAGTGTGTGCTCAACCATCGACATCTGTATCACACAGATCTGAGCACACTACTACTACTTCATTGAAATTGACTACATCAACGATGCTTCAGGATGAAAGGAAGTTAAAGGTAAAAATGGGCAAAAAAGAGAAGAAGCATGTGCCCAAACTAGTCACCAAAGAGGCTCCCACTCCCATGGAAGTGGAAGAAGCCCAAGATAAAGCTGAGGAGGTACCTCAGCCTACCTCACCTGCATCATCAATAGGGTCATCCGCACCATGGGTGACTGTACATCTCACCAACACAAGGTTAGGTGAGTATATTGTGTAGAATGTAACCTTTGGACCGATTCTAGAGACTGCACAAGAGATGGGTTGACCGCATGCTCATCATTTTTTGGTTGGATCAGTAGTGCCATTGGGAGAGCCACCCAATCAGACTAACTTCATCTACACTAGGCTGGATCAACTTCCAACGTGAACGCCCATGGATGAAGATGACGATGAACCATTCATAGTGAATGTTCATTACTTATCCAACCCTGAATATGCCATGCATATTTTTGAGTTATATCATTGGCATGGGTATGGCCTTGGTCTTTTTGAACAAGGATGTAGGACTCTGCTTGAGCCGCATTATCAGTTGGCAACTGATAGGTTCGGGCTAGGGTTACAAATACGAGGACAAGATGATTTGCTCATAGCATCCTTAGATCACTTGTACCTTAGTCTAGGGGATGATGTGGATTTCAACCCATATCACCCTAATCCTTCTGCATTCCAGAGGGATAGTCGGATGGTGTCTTACATCACCATAGTGCCACCCGAGACGTATCATGAGAATATCTTGGTGGACAGTGAGTCTTCACCCAAAAATCAGTCGAGGGATGAGGCTGAGCCAATTTATGAGGCAGTATCATATTTACGGTACTTGTACCCAATTTTACTAGACATCAATGATAATAATCAAGAGATAGCCTATATGGGGCCACATTTTCTAGAACATCCCATTCCAGTGGGGGTAAATGAAGGATTGTATTATGATAGCGATGAAGAGGATGAGACAGAGAGAGCCTACCTAGGACCTCCCTACTTACGCTATCACAATGCACCGTATACGATTGAGGACATGCGTAGAGAGATCAATCTGAATCCTCACCTTAGGGGAAGACCACCGAACGTCGATGTGATCTATCACATGGTGTTTCCCGAACCACCTATGTACATAGAGCTCATTGAGCCGAATGATCCAATATTGCAATCAGTGCATAGAGAGGACCCAGTCATCCATAGTCCGCATAGAGAGGACCCATTTGTGCTCATGTCGATAGAGCCAGATCTCGGGTATGGGAGCTGCATAGATGATGTAGAGGTTTGTCCATGTGGTCCTGGAGATCAATTCCATTCCATCAATATGGTCTCCATTGATTTGACCACCCCACTCTGCAATCCAGCCGATCCATCCAAACCATTGTATCTCAATGTAGATGCTATCGATTGGGATCACGTTGACTCACCTATTGAGCCTGAATATTTCTTCCCTAATGAAGAAATGTTACAACCATTTCATTTTGCACCAGGTTATGCTTATGATGTCTATCATGCTAAAAATGCTTCTGATGTGGAACCTATCAACCCAGTTGATGACATCCATTTGATCCCTACGCCTCATCAGCTTGAGGAGGGATCACACATGTCAGTAGAGGAAACCTTCGATGTGGATATCAATAACGATCCCACTAATCCAAGGAAGGTTAAATTTGGAGAGAGTCTCACTCCCGATGAGTGTGCCACCCTCATCCCTCTACTGAAAGAGAGACCTAATATTTTTTCTTGGACATACAAAGATATGCCAGGTCTAGACCCAAAATTGGTTACGCATAACCTTTCGCTAGATCTGACGAAGAAGCCGATCAAGCAGAAGCTTAGAAATATGCATCCAACAATAGCCTTAATGGTGAAAGATGAGCTACAAAAGTTGTTGGATGTAGAGTTTGTAATCTCCATCGACTATCCGGAATGGGTATCCAATATGGTGCCCATAGGAAAACCTGATGGAAGAATCCGTATTTGTATGGATTTTAGAGACCTAAATAAGGCAACACCCAAAGATTCATTTCCATTGCCGAATATTGATGCTCTTGTGGATGCAACCGTAGGTCATGAGATGCTCTCCCTGATGGATGAATTTTTTAGTTACAATCAAATTTGGATTAAACCCGAAGACCAACATAAAACCATGTTTATAACACCATGGGGGACATTCTGCTATAAAGTTATGCCATTTGGTCTTAAAAATGTTGGTGCCACATATCAACGGGCCATGACATACATTTTTCATGACTACATGCATAAGATTCTAGAATATTATATCGATGACTTGTTGGCCAAGTCATTATTATGGGAAGAGCATGCAGAGGTCTTAAGGAAGGTCTTCGATCACCTGATAGAGCACAATGTCAGGTTGAATCCTAAGAAGTGCGTATTTGGTGTAACTTCTAGTAAACTCTTAGGATTCATCATTTCTAAATGAGGCATCGAAGTCGACCCAGTGAAGGTCAAGGCTATCTTAGAGATGCGTCCTCCCTCAAACATCAAAGAATTAAGAAGCCTACAGGGCAAAGTAGCATCGATAAAGTGATTCATCACTCAATTATCAGATAAATGTCGACCCATGAATCGACTGCTACATAAGGGGGTCCCATTCAACTGGGACGAGGACTATCGAGCAGCTTTCACTAAAATAAAGCAATACCTAGCGACGCCGCCAGTGCTAGCTCCACCAAGGCCAGATGTGCCATTTCTACTATATATATTGGCAACCGACTTTGCATTAGGGACCATGTTAGCCCAAAAGAATGTGCAAGGCAAAGAACAGGCCATATATTATATTAGTCAAACCTTGGTGAGCTATGAGCTCGGATATGCATATGTGGAGAAGTTGTGTTTAGCAGTAGTGTTCGCTACAAAGAAATTATGACACTATATGCTAAGTCATACGACATATGTTATATCCAAACAAAATCCTTTGCAGTACATGATGAGTAAGACGTATCATAATACATGTACTACAAAGTGGATCATGCTACTGACAGAATTCGATCTAGAATTCATAAGCCAAAAGTCCATTAAGGGACAAGTCATAGCTGATCAGCTAGTTGAGGCACCACTATCAAATAGTAGGCCTCTGACCATTGAGCTTCCGAATGATGCAGTCTTCATCATATCCGAAGCTCCCAAACCCGAAGAACCAGAGAATAATGTTGACATGACTCTGTTCTTTGATGGTTCGAAGTGCGAGCAAGGGGGTGGTGTAGGAATAGTGTTTTTCATGCTGCAAGGAGCTCCAATGCCCTTGTCATTTAAATTAGACTTTCCGTGCACCAACAACAATGCTGAGTACGAAGCCCTACTATTGGGCCTCCACATAGCCATCACCATGAACATTAAAATATTAAACATCTTTGGTGACTCCTTGCTCATAGTCAACCAAGTTAAGGGGCTCTTTCAGTGTCGATGTCCCATATTGAAAGCTTATAAAGATCTTGTTGTTACATATTTGGCTAAATTGGAATGGTATGACATCGAGGCAATCCCTCATTCATCAAATAGGTTCATAGACACCATGGCATCTTTGGGATCCTTAATCCCTCAGAATCCATCTACCGATTTCACTACCATCCATGTCAAAATGCTCTCGCATCCTACAGTGGAGCGTGAAGCCTTTGATAATAAAGAGTCAATCAACATGATTAGCATGGAACCAAAAGTTGAATGGTTCTGTAGAGCTGAAGACTTTCTAAAGAAGGCACCCTAGGGGTCATTAACCTCTCAGAGTCCGATGGGGAGTGGTACTACCATTCACCACAAGGTTGTTTCCCAGTCTGCATTTGCAAAAGTAAATACGCAGGGGGAGCAAGTCATCTTGGCAATCGAAGCTGAGGCTTGTCAAAGTTGGATGTCGCAAATCCAAGACTTCTTAAAACTTGGTGTGATCCCAGAGGGATTGTCGCATGTCGTAAAATGCACATTCAAGCAGAAAGTGACTAAATATGTCTTGCTAGGAGACATCTTGTACCGATGAGGCTACGATGGAGTTCTCCTTCATTGTCTAGAGCCCCAAGAGGCATCATGGGTGATTTCACAAGCTCATGATGGTACGTGTGGTGGTCATTTCAGTGGCATGGCCATCATCAAGTGCATCCTTCGAATGGGTTACTATTGGCCCACTATGGAGAAGGAGTGCAATGTGTATGTCAAGAAATGCATCAAATGTCAGCATCATGCTAATCTTACGCACTTGCCATCATAGGCCTTACAGCCCATCCAAGCGGCTTGGCCATTTTCTCAGTGGGGATTAGATCTTATAGGCAAGATCTCTCCTCCATCATCAGGCTGACATACATTTATTATCATGGCTACTGAGTATTTCACAAAGTGGGTGGAAGCAATACCCTTAACAATGACAACTGGAGCTCGCATAGTAGAGTTTATACTCGAGCATATCATATGTCATTTTGGGATTCCATCCAAGATAATTTTGGATAATGGAACATCATTTAAGAACAAAACTATGAGAGCTTTGACATCTAAATATAGAATCAAACATAGTTTTGCAACTCCTTATTATCCATAGGCAAACGGGCAAGCTGAGGCCTCAAACAAGATAGTGGTGGCTATCTTGAAAAATATGGTCCAAGAAAACCACAAAGATTGGCATATCCAGCTACCCCTTGCATTATGGGCTTACAGGACTAGCATTCGGATGCCCACTAGGGCAACTCCATTTTCACTAGTATATGGCACTGAGGCCATTATGCCCTTAGAGTTGGAAATTCCAATGTTGTGCATCGCATTGAAAGAGTTCATCGATGATGACACCGCATGACAAGCTCACCTAGATCAACTGATGCTACTTGATGAACGTCGCATGAATGCCCTGGAGCATCTCCGCGTTTATCAAGAGTGACTAAAATGAGCTTATAATATCAAAGTCCATCAGAGAGACTTTGAAGTTGGGGATCTTGTGCTCAAAGAGAACCAATAGAACTCTAATTTACCACCTGATATGCGAGACAAATTCATGGCTAATTGGCTAGGACCTTATATCATATCTAAAAATATTGGTCCAGGTACCTATCGCCTAACATCGCTAGGGGGTGTTGAAGAGCCTGAACCTCTCAACATCATCCATATTAAGGCATTCTATGCTTGAAATCATAGCAAAAGGCTCCAAGGGTTCCTAAAACCACTTGGTCATGTCAATCAAAGGCCCCGAGGGTTTGCTTATAACCGCTCGATCATCCCAAAAAGGCACCAAGAGTTTTTGAGAAACCTTTGGTCAACCCCAAAAGGCTCTAAGGGTTTGCTTAAAATCGCTTGGTCATCCTAAAAAGCTCCAAGGATTTTCTGAAAAATTGCTTGGTCAAGTTAAAGGCTCCAATGGCATTTCCTCACCGTTTGGTCACTCCTAAAGGCTCCAGAGGCATGTACTCATCATTTGGTCAGATATAAAGGCTCAAAATCAATAAAAATTTAAAAATCAATAAAATCCAAAAAAATTGGTAAAGCATAAAATCCAAAAATATTTGCATTTGCATTATGCATTTTTCATTTGCATTCCCACATGCATTCATCATTGCATTGCATATAGGCATTCTGCATCCATTGCATTCCGTAGTGATGTATTTGTGTTTGTCAGTCTTACAAATGATGCCATGTTTGTGTTTCAATCATGCATCTCTGCATTTATCATAATCCATCATTCATGTGAGTAATTGTGTTTTTCAACACAACCCATAATGTTGCTATGAGGAATATACTAGGGTTTTTCGGTTATTCAACCATACCTAGAGGTCTTCTCAAGAGTTGATAGAAAGCTTGCTTTGCTTTTGTAGTTGAGGTCTAGCTAGTATAGCCCTTAGCATATCAGAATCCTATCACTAATCAAACAAATTAAACAATCCTAATAAGGACTAGGGGAAGATGAAAGCCACAAAGCAGGACCAGGTATCCTGAGGTGAAAAGAGTTATTCTTGCTTATCCCCCTATGTGGACGGTATGGGAAATGTTGGTAATTGGCAAAAGGACAAGTTCGTTCCCTACCCAGAATCCCTTGCTTACGATAAAATGAGCAATATCCCAGAGTGATATCCCACATCAATCCTCAATATTGATACCCTAGATCGATATCATAGATCGACATCCCAGATTGATATCCCATATTGATATCATAGATCGATATCCTCAATCGATATCCCAAAAATAGTTCTCCAAAGTAAAATCCCCAAAGGGAAGTTTCTGAAGAAAATTATCAAATGTAAATTCCAGAAAGTGAAGATCAAATGAAGATCGAAATCAAATTTCAAGTTAAGATCAAATGAAGATCAAATCAAAGTTCAAATGAAGATCAAATGAAGATCAAAAGCAAAGTTCAAATGAAGATCAAATGAAGATCCAAAGAAATTTCAAAGTCAAAGTGGAATCAAATCCCTTGCACAATTATATATGAGCAAGTATCCCAAAAAATTGAAGAAAAGAAGGGAGTGAACTTGAATCCATGGAATTTCCAGCACTATTGTACCTTACGCATGATGATATGTCTGATGCATTAGTACCTCGCTTATGTACAGACCAATGTTTGAATGTGGAAGAGCTAGCTTCAGGTGTCCTATATCACCTAGTGGTCTAGTCCAACTGAAATCTAAACCTAGGATTGGATAAACATTTGTGGACCCCCTATCTTAGCAATGGGCTGAAATAATCCCGCCTGACATCGGGGTATGCTTATGCTTTATCTTAAATATATTCATGTGCACACACAGGGATAATGAACAGCTAGGGCCTATCCTAGCAAAAGCCTTACATTTCAGAAGTCTAGTGTGGTCAGTATACAACTTTTGATCGGTCAACTAGGGTGTTTGAGTCTCATGGTAAACCTCAAAAATTCCCAAATAGCAACAATCCAATTTTCAAATGCATTCATAAAACATCAATTTCTTTTTATAAGAGTTTGTCTATTAAAATTATTTGTATTATATGATTAGATACCGGATGGATGTCAAAAATGATATTTAGATGGCCACTGATTATATCATACATATTATTTTAATTTACAAAAGCTTATGAACAGAAAACATACATCATTACATTTCATATATGGGTGATTAATTGATTAAATTCTTGTAATGAGGATTTTCAATTAAATTCATGATTTTTCCACATTCTGTGGCGTCATCCATTAGATTGTTAAACACATATCACATTCATTCCTTATGTTTTAAGTGATTAAAGCATACAGGTTCATTTACATTAGATTATCATCATGTAAATAATGCACTACATACATTGCATCAACACATCGTGACATCATCATAAATTAAATGCATGCAATAAAGTAAAATTAAATATGCATTTAAAAGTAAACATCACATTCATATGCATCCATCATAAATAGCACATCTAAGCATCTAGATCACTCGCATACCATCATCATCATAAATTAAATAGCTATCTAGTGCATGTCATCCATACATCACATCATATAAGCATAGCATCAATATAAACATCTGCATCCATGTGCATAACATAAACATAAAATTAAAAATAAACAAGTACACATAATGAGCCAAAATGATCAATATCTCATATATATATATATATTTTTTTTTTTTTGTGTGTCCAAAAATGAGTACATCAGGGGTACATCAAAAATGCCCGTAGGCTACAACTATGTAGGTCCTCGACCTTACACTCAAAAATAGTACTAAAATATCTCTAAATATATGTACTAAGAGCCTGCACCCCCAGCCTGTGAGGCACCTCCATCACCCTCACCATCCCTATGGCTCCTCTGCGAGTTGGCTCCATGAGTACTAGAGGACCTATGTGTCCTCTCAGTCCTATGGGTCCGATGGCTAGAGCTAGCAGAGGACTACCCTGTAGTCCTGGTCCTAGCTATCCTATGGGACCCTAAAGCATGTGGATCCTCTAGAACCTCCCCACCTATCAACCTGATATAGCCCTCTAGCTGATCTATGTGAGCTACCCTTGCATCTCGTATCAGTTACCCTCCTCAATGAGGGAATAAGCACCTAATCTCTAACATGGGGTCATAACCTCCTAGTACAAATGATGGTGCTATAGGAGGCACCATGATAACCTATGAAGATGAGGGATCTCCCCTCGATACCCTCAATAGATCTAGTTGTGTCCATGCAATATCATGCTCAATAGTGAGCCTCTAGATCTCTATATCGCCTGTAGTCAACTGTACCTTGAGGAGAGGCCTCTCCTCCTCATAACTCCTCCACTGTCTAACCATGTCTAAGCTTCACCTCTACTGTGGTGATACTAGTATCCCTCTATAATAGTTGGGTCTAAAGCCTACCAACCTGACTCTAAAAATATACAACCTAAGCTAGTAGCTACCCCACCTCACTATTAGGAGGTGCCTCACCCTCCTCTAGGACCTCCTCCTTAGCCTCAACCTATGGAGCATCCTCTACAGTAACCTCTACACCCCATCCACCCTCGATCCACTGGAGCACATTATGCCCCTCTAGATCAGCCTCAACGCCATCATCCACCTGATCGAGTGGCCCCTCTCCCTACCACTATAGTAGGGACCACCAAGTATCATATGTTGGGGTGGTCCCAACCCTAGCAACCCCTAACTCCTAGAAGTCATCAGTAGCATCTCCCAGTGGTGTCAGCTAAACCCAAGGTAAATGACTCTCCAACACTAACCACCTATAGATAATGGGTAGCTTTGATATGTCCTGAACTATCCCAAACTACCACAAGACATGAGAGTAGTACTGATACTCATAGATCTCATCCTTATAGCCAAGTAGCCACCTCTATCTGAGCCTAGCATAGTCACTCATCAGCCTCATCCCATGTAGGGTAGTCCATATAAGAGTGCCACTCAATGTCATCCAACTGAAGCACTACAAATATACCAATGTAGTGCTCTACATCCCTAGCATGGGACCTACTCTAGAACCCCTCCTCCTCATGGGGCCAACATGCGATGTAGCACTGATGAGCATCATCAATAGAAGTAATAGCAAGGGGTAGCTCCATAAGATGCTCGATCTTGATATGCTACCAACCCTAGATCTAGAGAAGTAGACTACAGCTAATCCCTACCCAACTCCTACTAGTAATCTGGTAGAGCTCCTAATACAACTAGCATAGTAGAGTGCTCCCCTAGGCTAGGAGTAGTGGATGATCGATAGAGCTCTATGTAACCCTCCTAACACTGGCCAGAAGGTTCTAAGGGATCCTCATGCTCGAGGAGTCTGGAAGAACAATCTGCATGACCAAGTGCATGAATATGACCTCTCAGATAGAGAATATGTCCTTCTCCTACCAATATCCGATGTGGATGCCCCCATGATCAGCCCTGCCCTAGGCATCCTCACTACGATCACCAAAGATATCATCAAAAACATCCTCCTTTCTAGTGAAAGGAGAGGAGGTGATGGGCTCACCATCAATAGGGATCCTAAAGATCCGGTAGATGTCCTCCAAAGTAATAGTCATTTCACCTATCGATAGGTGAAATGTGTTGGTCCATGCATCCCAACGTCGGGCCAACGTAGTCATGTAGGCCTGATCTACCCTAATAGTGGGTAGATCAAGCACGTAGCCAAATCCAATGACACCAAACCACTCCCGCTCTAGGTCAGTCAACTGATCATGGAGGGTGTGGAGGATATCTAGCTCCCTAGATCTAGAGGTCAATTTTTATAAAGCAAACAAGTATATAAGGAAAAATATAACTAAAAACAACCAAAAACAGCTTAAAATGACCTTAAAAATGTCAAACAAATCTAAAAATTTCTAAAAACACAAAAACATGCAAAAAGTGATCAAAAATTTCAAAAAATTCAAAAATGCATCTCAGAAGTGCAATAAATGGCATTAACTACCAGAAAACCTTAGAAAAAATAAAAATTATTTTTTCAAAATTGGGAACCGCAAGTCAAAGCTATGGTCCGCATAACGATCAAATTTTTGACCGTTGGGATTTGAATCCCATCATGGCTGATAGTTGTGGTCCCCAATATGACAATTGGGAACCGCACCTTCCAGCTATGGTCTAGGAATGTGACCTTTTTGGGGTCACTTCCTAGCCTGGCAAGACAAAAATTAAAACCTAAATCTAGCCTAGTCTAAGGTGAGGTTCATTGCCAACAGTTTAGTGAGATTGATTTAACCCATTAATTAATGTGGTTCATTTTAAGTTGGTAGAGAGTGTGTGGTCTTAGTTTCGAGTTACCTTACCCACTCCGAGGCCTCTGCTAGTAGAAGGTTACCCAGGGTCTACCATCGAGATGTGTGGAGGTATCAGGTTGTGGTTTCAGTAGTGCTTCACATCAAATTTGCTTCCTAACCTCTCAAAGCTCTCTAAGTTTCAGTTGCTTGTAGGAATGATAATAAAAATTTTCAAATAAGAAAATTATATATACTTTTCCTAATTTTTGTGGACCGCAACTGACAATCATGGTCCCAAAATTAGGGTTTTGCGATCGCAACCTTGAGTCACGGTTCCCAAAATTTGAAATACCAACCATAGACCATACGCATGGTTTGCAACTGGCATTAAATGCACTAAAATCCCATCATGGGAAGGTCTTAAATGACAAATTAATTATTCCTAATGGATCAAAATCTCAATAAGAGCAATCAATTTAACAAATTTGGTGATTTTCAAGCACCACGATCAATTAAAAATTCAAATTAACCAAAAAATAAATCAAATAATAAAAAACCAAATGCACCTTGTATTCAGTCATTTACCCTATACACTTGGCGTTGACTGACGCTCCATGCAATCCGACGAGATGAGTAAATAACCATAAGGACATTTGGGGTAAAATTGTCATCATTGATTTGATATGCTTCTTTTCAATCCCGAAGAAGGCCTTCAAGGCTGGACCGCTCCATGGGAACGAGGCATTTCATGTCATTTCTCCTATGACATATTTTTAGCAGATCATCGACAAATTGATTCAACATAAATCTAATTGGCATTGTATCATTTTGATTCCCTAAGAAGGCTATTGTAGCCTGACTGCTCCATGGGATAGAAATGTGCAATTACTATTAATAGTTGCAATCATAAGCTGAACTAAGGCCTAGCCAAGTAATTAAATGCTCAAATCTAAGTTTGTGTAGATCATTCATAGTGGTCAAGTGACCTCATCACTTTATTCATTGTCATTACCCTCATCGACTCATCGCTTGAGGGGGTAGTCATAATATCATAATCATAATCAAAATCAATAGAAGATCCCTAAAATCGTAGATCCCTTGATCTTGTCAAAATTGTGTTCATCTTACGAATCATTGTCAACAACTATCATAAGCTTACCCCTTTGCTTGGGGAAAATAGCAAATATGATAATTGCTTGTTTCTCTCTGCCTTTCAAATCTATGGGTCAAAAGATACCTATGGAATGCACAGCTACACCGAATGAGATGAGAAGGGCACAAGCTCTTTCAAATTTAAGCCTTTCACCCAGTTGGAAGCAATGATTCTAGGATGCGCATCCTTTTGCAGGACCTGGGGCATCTAATGTTGATCAGACTAATGATCATCATGCAACCTTCGACATCATTTTAGAAGGTCTATTTTTGCTCATGCATTGTTCGATCTCACAATGCATCTCAAAAGGGGCATCTGTAGACACCTAAAACATATCATGTCGAAGGTGACTACTCATATGGGACATGCTACAAGACCATATGGAAGATCTTGGATAGACTCCAAGATAGAGTAGTGGTTCTAACCACTCAATTTGGGCTCCTTGGCCTAATCAGTCTGAACCATAGCTGAGACCTAGTCTATAGTCTGAACCACTACTGACACCTGTGGTTCATAGTCTAGGCCATAGTTGTGACCTATGGTCTAAACTGAAGTTCAGTTGGCCTTCATCCGAGCCAAATCGGTTGGAATGACCATTTGATCTAGAAGAAGGTAGTTGAAGGATGAAATATTCCAGAGGCTTCCAATCCAACTATCCCAACTACCTCTTCTTGATCTTGGCTTCTCCATGAAGCCACCCCTAGCCCTTGGGTAGTCCTATAAGTACCCCTTAGAATTAGGGCAAAGATATAGAGCAAGCATTGGAGATCGAAGCAGTGAAGCCCTAT
The DNA here is from genome assembly GCA_028583015.1 of Wollemia nobilis. NCBI lineage: Eukaryota > Viridiplantae > Streptophyta > Pinopsida > Araucariales > Araucariaceae > Wollemia > Wollemia nobilis. Next base: position 2,268,634 of record JAQPPZ010016564.1, read on the forward strand.
CGAATTGTGGACTCACTTGAGTGCATTGAGAGGGAGTGTTGTTATCCAATTGTGAACAAATTGAGCATCATGTCAATTCATGCCATGGATGCCCTAAGGAGCTAGAATGCCAAGAAACGCTAATTCGGGAAAACGGAGGCCCTATCAAGCAATTCAACCGCCAAACCTATCAGAGGACACTGAGGCGACCCTTGATCATCAATTTGACAAGGAGGATCAAGCCCACAACCCTAGATTTGGAGGGCAAAACCACTTGATTGCTCGCCATGGCTGACAATCATGGTGTATAGTGCAGACCGCTCACTAGAGCTACGGTTTGCAATAGGTGATAGATCTCCTTACTATTTCTATTTTAGTATGCCTAATTAGGTTAGATTAGTCATTTTAGTGGGTTAATTCATGTTTAGAGACAATCTGACCAGTATATTTAGGGTTTAATCAATCTTGTTTTCATTATAGTAAGTAGGACATTAATGGCTTCTTTTCATGTTAACTTGCTTAATTTCATGCAATTGATCAAGTAGATAGATAGTTGCACTTCCTACTTTCATGTTTCTAACAATATTTATGAATCTTGCACAAGTTTAATATGTTTTATCCATATTCTTGATTTCATAGTTGTTATGGCATCTTTATGCATATTTTCCTCAAAGGGCCTCATCATGAGAGGCTGCCTATTTGTTTAATGCTTTTGTGTTGTTTCTTGACCATAGGAAAGCAGGTTCGAAGGAGATTCAATCATCTAATTCCTTCCTCAACGCGAAGAAGAGGGTCAACTCCACCCTAGAGCAGTTTGTGACTATTTAGAGAGCATTAGTATTGTGCCTACCCCATTGGGGGCTTTGGAATTGTATCAATTGTATCAACATTTGGGTGACCCTAAGAGGGGCATGATTGTAACCGAGACTCTTTTCAATATTAATAAAAGAAACATCCATTTTCTTGTTATGTGCAATCTTGTTCATTATTATATGCTTTTATGTTGATTTCGATTGATGCAGTAGATAGGTGCATTGCTTTTTGGATAGGTCAAAAGGTGATTTGTGTGGACAATTGGCTCCTTATCCAAAAGGTAATGTCTCTAGTACTTCATTGCTTACACCAAAGTGTAAAACTCGTTGTTATATGTGTAGTTCCTCTTGGTAGCTAAAAATATCTTTGAATTATATAGCACTGGATGACTATCTTGCTTCAACACTGCTCCATGTAAAAATTGTGATGCATCTATCTCTATCTCAAAGGGTTAACAAAGTTATAGAAATACAAGGACAAGAGAAGTGCATAGTTTATATTTCTAGGAATGAAAGGCATGAACAAGAAACTTTGTCCAATGTTACTCTACTTTGGCTTTGGTGAGATGATGCAATGGATTTGCTATGGTAGATTAGTTAGGGATGAAATTTCTAGATAATTTTGCAAGCCCAAGGAAATCCTAAGTTTATTGACTATGGAAGGATTTGGTCAATGGTGAAGGGCTTCTACTTTCGCAGGATCAACATGGATGCCTTGCTGATTTATGATGAATCCAAGGTAGGATATGGAGGTTTTAGAAAATGAGAACTTGGGAAGATTTGCATAAATTTGTTTCTTCTAAAGAGTTTTGATAACCTTATCTAGGTGTTCTATATACCTTCAAATTGGGTGAATACAAAAGTATGTCATCCAAATATATGATCATGAACTTATCTAGGCAGTCCTTGAACGCATGTTCATCAACCTTATGAAGGTTGCAGGGGAATTCATGATACCAGAGAGAATGAACATCCATTCAAAAATCCTAAAATTGGTATTGAATGATGTCTTCCAAGTATCCTCTACTTGAACCCGAACTTATGGTATCCACTCTTGAGATCAAATTTTGAGAAAAAAATTGCTCCCTATAATTGATCGAACAAGTCATCAATCCTTGGAAGGGGATATTTTTTTTTTTTATCTTTTTAAAATAATAAAAATCAATACAAAGTGTCCAAAACCATCTTTCTTGAGCACCAAAGGAATAGAGGATGCACAAGGAGATGTCATTGGTTTGATGAGTCATTTTTCCAACAAATCTTGGATCTGCTTCTTGATCTCATTAGTCTAAAGGGCTAATTGTTTATAAATGGGTGCATTTGGGAGAGAAGCACCTAGAATTATTTTGATTCTATTTTTTATATCCCTCACAAGAGGTAGAGAGGTGGTTTATTTAAACACATGCTCATATGATTGTAGAATTTTTTAAAATGAAGCTTATTTGTTGTGATTCTTAGGTGGTGCTTGGAATTCCTTATATTTTGGTCTTATGAAGACGAGAGTCAATTATTGTACTTATTTTACTACCCCACATGCTTGTATATAACTTAGAACTAAAATTGTGGTTATTTTAATGCATTCTACTAGGTATGATTTGTTGTGCAATTGCAAGGTGTATGTGTTTTCATAGGTATTATATGTGGCTTCCCTATCTTATTGATGGGGTTTCCCAAGAAACAAACCATATCCATTACATCGCATGTCACCTTATCCACATATTTCCTACCAAAATAAAAGGAAATGGTGCATGTGTATGTTATCTTGAAATTTTATGCATTATCCTTCCATCCAAGTACATGCGAGTGAGGATATCGTCATACAGGAAGCTTCAATTTGTTGACCATGGATCTCACATTTTATTTTTTTGTGAGCCTTTATCAATTTTAAAATCAACAAAAAAATTATGTTATGTGATCTCTAGTAATGAGAAACCTGCCATGGCCTCCTTTTGAGTAACTATGAGACATATGGTTGACTTTGTTTGGTCTACCCTTCAATTTTGGATATACAACATCTTCCCCAATAGTCACAATGGGACTATGTTTTGGTTCCTCCTTTGTGGAATTTACAAGTAGGGATTTCTTATTAAAATTACTAAGCATTCGTTCTTGTTATGTCATACCTTTTTACAAAAATCATTCTATTTTCAATAGGACAGAATTTTTAGAAGAAGATGATGAATAATGGGAATTGTATGAAGAGGGATGAGTAGAAAAAGAAGAAGAAGAGGAGGAAGAGAATTTCTTCACCTTCTAATGGTGTTGATGTTGACTCATCTCCTTGGAAGTGTCTACATATGAATATTGTGCTTTAGAATGTGTAACAACTTTCTCCTTTTCTAGAAGCACATGATTAAATGCATCATCCAATTTTGTTAAGGGAGTGAATTTCAACAGGTTGTATACTTGTTCTTGCAAACCACTTGAAATTTTGGTGATGAGTACATCCATTGGAAATTTGACTCCAAGAAGAATTCTTAACCTATTGAATTGAAACATTTAATAATGGAAAAAATGTTGTTATTTTGTCTTAGCCTATACCATTTTTATTTTGAGATCATGTTCACAATTTGGTGGGTAAAAGGTACTTTTCAAGGTCTTGGCGATGTCATCCCATTTGTCTATTAGATCTTCCCTTTGCATAATAAAGACTTTTTCTAAACTTGAAAGCTTGATCTTAGCAAAGGAGACCTTTTCATTAGTAGGACTTTCAGTATTGGAGAACCATGTCTCCTAGATCCAACTTGATAAGACATCAGGGTTTCTAGACCCATCATTGAGTTTCACCTTACGTTTTGTCTTAGTACAATATTCATTGTTATATAGTTTTACCTCACTAGGAGTGCTTTAAATAGTGATTTCCTATACCTTATTAGACATTTGGCCAACTATTTGGGCTAGTGTTATCATCTATTCTACTATTTTAGAATCCATTTTTGAACTTGTGTAAGCTAGGCTAACAAGACACTAAAAATGGTTTGCAAAATTTGATCTCTTTTATAGGAACTTATTAGGAACAAATTTTTATGGTTCCTAAAACACAAAAAATTCCTAAACTAATAGTTACAAAAAAATAGCTTTTGGAGAGTTATAATTTTATCTCCAAAGTTCACAATAGTGGTAATTTTTAGTGCTTTCCATGTAATTTTACAAAATATTTTTTATACAATTTCAAGGATTTTTACCCTTCAAATATGGAATTTTTAGTGAAGAGGTAAATAAATAGAATTATTAAAGAGGTAGTTAAATAGAACCAAATTGAAAATATTACCTAACTTATTATTTAATTTTAGTAGCAAAATTTTGAATTTTATGGTAAAATTGGTTTCAAGATTCAGAGAACATCAGCCCCTAAAGTCTTCATCCATATGTCAAAAAAGGAAATACTCATAAAATTAACCCAATCAGTTCCATAGTGATTATCCAAGTGTCCCTTTACAAAATTTAACATGACCACCACCACTAGTGGTCACTTGAGAGGACACTCAAATTGCTTTTTTAATGTTGTTATAGTTGCTTCTCCAAAAGTGTGGGATAAAAGGGCAAGAGCAATTTCACAATAGCTCATTTAAACACTTTTTCCACTTGGGCAATTCCATGTAGAATATCCATAGTGTCAAAAATTGAACTGTTCAACAAAAATGATATACTTGCCAATTGCATGCAAACGATCATTTGATTTGGAGGGTTCTTTTTGCTTTTTATTGGTCCAAAATTCTCCAAAGGTTCATGGGGGATTATTTTGCCCAAGATTCATCCACCTTACGGATTTTTGTTGCATTTGATTTATAAATTGAACCTCGTGAAGATGATCTTCATAATATAAACCTTTAATATAAATACAACCTACGAAATGAAGCAATTTTTGTGAAATGAGCCAATCTTGCCTCACATCAAAAATTTGATAAGTCTTATTTTTTTACATGATGGTATTCATAATTGTTTCAAATTCATTGGAGCGACTTCAAACAAAAAACTCTTGGTTTCATATTGTTATAGCAAGGTGAATTCAATCCATTGAAAATGGTAGGGTTTAAAATTTATTGTTGGTGCTCAAATGAATATCCCTCCAAGTGATCATTATTGAATCTTTTAGCACTCATCTAAGCTAGTTGTGACATCGATAAATATGCCTTCATTAGATAAAAAAATATAAATTTTTATCAATGGTATTCAGCAAGGATGAATGGAAAATGGATAGGGTAGATGATTTCACTCCTAGCTAGTGGATGTGTTTATCAATAAAACTTTGCACAAGATAAAATAATTTGATACCCTTATTTGTTGTGGACATCAATGCTATTTGAAATGTTCCAATCTACTGGTTACCAAAAAATAGTCTCAAACTTGGTTTTCCTTCATGAGGCACAATGGCAAGTTGTTATTTGGAGTAATATCTATTTTGCATAAGCCAAGAGGTGTCTCTTTATCCCTCACCATAGGTGTTCTTAGGTGGCTCAAAACATCAATGTAGTGTTGTCTTTTACGGAGACTAGATCTCATGTACTAAGTTTGCAGTTTATAGACCATAAAGAAGATGTAATCGACCAAAAATTTACTGATCACATAGGCCATAGATTTTCAATAACATGATGTTGCTTATATTGAATAATAAATATTGTGCGATTTTTTTGTTATTCTTTAAGACATTCACCTAGCTTAGGACAATTTGGTGCAATTTTCAAGGCTTAAATCTATTTTATGAAACTTAGTGAAGCACTAAGTTTCCTCCTTCCTTAAATTTTTCTCCAATTACACAATGATTTAAGAGAATACCAAAAGATAATCCAATTCCTCGACAAATGTTCTTAATGTTTGGTCCAAATATACTTTTTTATTGGATTTCAATGTCTTACTAGACGTGGAAAATACTATTAGGTGTTTGACATTTGAGGGCATTTCTCTTGCAAATTATCCTAAAACATCGAAGGCTTTTTTGGTATTTAGTGGGTACCTTCATACCAATAGGTGCAATAAGCATGTTGAAAATTTTTTGCACTTTGGAGCATCAAATGGTAATATAAAGTTAGCATGATTGAATACCAAACACGTTAATAATGCAAGGAAAGGATACTAACAAAAAATGAACCAAATCTTAGTACCTAGTAGCACAAAGTTGGTAATTTTTCCATAACTTCTTGCTAGCCTCCCTGATGCTTTGATACCAATGATATAATTTGAAATATAAAATTACAATATTCATGGAGGAGGATGATTAAACAAGTACTAAATCCCTTCAAGTGCTTACAAATACAAGGTAGGCATGATGAATTCACAAGATCATTACCAAAGGCTAATCCATGTGAGTTTGAAGACTCACATAAACCATGCCAAATGGTGGCAAATAAGACAAGGCAAACTGCAACCAATTTAACCACCCTATCCTATGTGATCCAAAAAGGGATTACATGCCAATTACAATTTATTTTCCATGTGATTCAAGGACTACATAATCGTTAAATGAAATATTATATGTGTTCCTTAGTAGGATTAACTTTAAAATATATGAGAATCATATTGCCATGCTACATGTTATGCAGACTTACAATTAGGATTCATAGATAATTGATTATGTCAAATATATTATAGATTAGAGGTATTTGAAGGTATTTATGGACTAAAGGAAAATCATATACACATCATACCTAGCATGGATTATCATATATCATAAGAGATAGTTTTTTTCTAACAGTTCAGTAAGACTAAGTAGAAGCAAATGGCTTACCCCTTTTAGTGGTTGATTGTATATATATGTCCCATAAGGAAGTGAACAAGACCTTCTATTACTTCCATGAAAAGTTTTACAATGTTCATATGGATAAAATTAGGGGCAAATAAACAAGGCTATTAGATGATAAATGATAGATAATAAATATAAGAAGATATCCAAATGGAAACTTCTAGTTTTGGAGGACTCAATAATTTGTGTGTCTTTATGTATTTTAATCCATATCATTCAATTATATTTCATATGATATATAATACATGTTTAGCATATAATATGTGAGACAACTTAATTACATGGACACAAAAGTTACATGGGTTCCACCAAGTGGTAGATGCAAGGTTAAGATACATGTGGATAGAAAAATTATGATATCATTGGTACTATCATCCAATTAGAGTCTTCAATAAGATCTTGAATACCAATAATTTTAACATCTTTTTCATACATGAGAAGAGATATAATATTTGGAAGGAGATAAATCCTAGTGGATAACTAGCCCTTACCACTCTATGAAGTAATCATGGTTATCAAGACAAAATCTAGAGATGGTATAACAACCCATATGAGTGGCGTGAATTTTATGTTAATAAAGGGATGAATTTGACCCAATATCAATATGATCCATCAAATATTTGATGTCTTAAGGAAATTGAGCTACATAGACGAGAAAATATTTGGCATGGTAAAATATCAGGTATGAGATTACCACATTGACAAGACCAAGGATGGCTCATTTTAGGGCCAATTTTTTTCCATATGGGATAGAATATAGCCCAGAGTGTTAATAGGAACAATATGATTGATGTAGTAGAAACTAACCATCAATCCAATAGTTAGTTTAACTATGAGATAAATGGACATTGATAGGAAAAGAGGCTTTTAAAATATGGATCGATTTTTGGCAACATGTCAATAGTGCAAGAACAATAAGAACTGATAAATTATATTTATGAGGGTAAATCCATCAAGGAGGAACTCCTACCAAGTTGGAAATGACTAGAATCATGGCTACCTCTACTACCATATAAATTTCCTTAACCCTTCATTCCTATTTCTTATTTATTTATCCTTTCTTCTTCTCTTCCCACTAATTCTTCTCTTTATACCCCTTCTTTTTTTACTCTTCTTTGACCCTCCACTAATGTATCCCATAATTCTTGTAGACACCAAAATCCAGCCACTTGCAAGTCATCTATACCTTCCTGTCAGCCACGTGTCGGTCATCCACCTTCCCGCCATTATTTGGCCCAAATCCACACTTTCCCGCCATTATTTGGCCCAATTTCACCTTTCCCGCCATTTTTCATCCCCAAATTTATTTAAATTAATATTTATATATATATATATATTTTAATATTTTAATATATATATTTAAATAATAGTTTAAGTGATTTAATCTGAGCCGTCCGTCCTTCATTTAATCTCATCCGTCCATCCATCTTAATCCATTTCACAACCTAGATTTATTCTCTACCCTTAGATCCACTTTAATCTTAGCCACACGTTCAAAGTGTCGTTAAAACCCTAAAGTGTGCCCTAAGAGTAGATTATAAATTGAGTCACCTTGATGGCTCAAACCCTATGTCTTTTGCTACTTCTATCCTGGATCTTTTCTATCTTCTTAACTTCTTCTATCTCCTTTTTTGATCCCCTCTATCTCTCTTCTGCTACCTTTTCGTCGCATCCATCGTCGCATCCATCGCCGCTTCCATCACTGCTTTCACCGCCATCTCTTCTACAGCATTCTACAGAATCCCCCATTCTTGTCGCAAGTGCCCGCGGGCGTTTACCCCTTTACCAAGTGCCCACGGGCGTTTACCAAGTGCCCACGGGCGTTTACCAAGTGCCCGGGGGCGTTTACCCACAGCCACAGACTCAGACCGGCGTCTGAAACCTTAATCCAGAAGCACGCGGGCATTCAACGAGTGCACCAGGGCGCCTTCCGCAACCGATTTGATAGCCACATTACTTCCAGGTGTCGCCTGGTCTAGCTGCGTTAACAGAGAATAGGTATAAATTAGTTTAAAGCAAGTAACTTCTTTTCTTTTATTGATCTGTTGTTGAATTCCTGAATTCTATTTTTCTAGGGTTTTAGATTGTTTTCGAGGGCTCACACAGTGGAGCCCTCTTATTAATTTCTAACTCCTTGATAGTGTTAATGTGTGCAGGTTTTTGACAGCAGATCCGGTTTATTGATGGCAGCTGATTAAGCTGGAGTGGTCCAAGCAAGGGATACAACAAAGCCCACTCACTCTGTTGGGATTGAAGATACATTCTTCGGAAGCGCCACCATTTGTGCCAGCTAGGGTTTCGGAGAACCCTAGCATAACTTGTAACTGTGTATCACGAATAAAGGGTTACAGGCCCTGTTGTACTCAAAAGGAGTTTTTAAACTCCATCGATTAATAATAATCGTTTGTTTTGTGCAACTTTCCTGTATTCCATTATTGTGGTTTTATCTTTTGTTTGGCGTTGTATTTTTAATCTACAAATGGCGATCACGGTGGGACCCCCTAGGGTTTCATATTTTTAATACTTGCTTTACTAATCTGTTCCTATTTTCTGTTTTATTTTGCAGGTTCCAAAATCGTGAAATTCGCTGTTCCAACGAACTAGGGTTTCTGAGTTTGCGAAAATGCGACCAGACGCAGAGGGGCGTCTGGAAGTCCAATACGAAACGCAGAGGTGCGTTTCAACCTGTGCAGACTCCCGTGGGCGTTTGAAGTCAGTTTTACAGAAAAGCGTAGGCTTCCAAGTAAGTGTTGTACTTTTTACGTTTTTGGTTTTTCTGCCATATTTTGTTTCTTTTTCAGATCATTACTTTAAAATGAACAAAAACTAAGTAATCTGGAAAAGAACAGTTATTTTTAATTACATTTTTCTTTGCATTGCATTATTGATTGTTGCTTGCATTAAAAAAAAAAAAATTTTTGCATACCTAGCTGCATATTAGAATAGCTACGAATTATTTGTTTTAATTATCTAAGTAGGACTATTGATTGGATGTCAATAGTACTCCTGCCATTGGGTGATTCCAGGCAGAGAAGTGGACGAACCTTCCGGTTGCTCCTTTGATATCCGATATCATTGGTAGGCGGGGGGTTTTAAACGGTGTACTCCACTTCTTCAGAGGAAATGACATGTTTTCAGTAGCCTCTTGCTTAGATCATTAGAACTTTTGATTTATAGCCTTGTATGTACACATTAGATAACTAAAACATTTAAAATAAAATTCATTGCATTTTCATGTTGCATTTAAAACAGTAATATCTGGATTTCATCACTAGGTATTGCTTGAAGTTTAGTGACGGTGGAATTCATCTCCATCCATTAAACTTCTGCCTTAGACACCATAGGTCACCCCCGAGCAAACTTGCTTGGATTTCATTACCGAGTAAGAATCTCGTTGTCCTTTCCTAGCCATAGTTTTTACCTTTTTTTGTGAATAATTCAAGATTAGATCACATGCAAAACTCATAAACCGGACACTTAAAATTTACTACGATTAAGATCAGAAAATAATTAATTAACCGCAAGGTAAGACACATTGGTTGAAACCTAGGTTGTGACTGTTTTCGATAATTTCTTTAGTGTAAATTTATCATTCTAGTTTTGCATTCTTCTTTTCTGAATTTGTTTAGATTTATTGCTCTATGGTCTTAACAAGGAATCAATCTAAAATGTTAAATCTAAATAATCAAATGGGTAATTCACAGAACATCCCCACCACCAACATGGCCACTTATCCTAGTGAATTTCGGGCAGGTTCGCCTGCAGGTCTTTCACGTCCTTCTACCATCTACCACATGGCCATGCCCATGGAGGAAGACAATTCCTCTCATATTATCCACATTGATATGGCCCAAGTGCAAACTCACTTAAGAGATAGCACTGGCTATGTCCTTGAGCCAATCCAAGATTCCCCTATGCAAGATTCTATTTTTCAGCGGGATATTGCATCAACCATACCCGTTGGTTTCACTCAGGTCTACACTAACCCTTTTTTTGAGGCTAATGTTGTATCTGCTCAGCTCGGCTTCATCTCCAACATCTTCCCAGATGCTCAATTGTCCTCCTTTGGAGACAAATGTAGTGTCTTCCCGACCACCTTCTCCTCCATGTACCCGGGTGTACACCAATTCTCTTTATGAAGTTGGTGGAAACTCTTCTAGCCATAACCAATTTCAACCCTCTTCTTCCCAAACCATTTATGGTTTCACCCTACCTAGGACACAGTCTACTGTTCCTTCCCGGTATCGCCTACTTCAGCCACCTTCATTGCTCCCCTTCTCCCTACTACCATGGCCCCCTCCCAACTTCATCGCCCCGCTATGCGATCTTACGTGACTACCATGGCAGCCTGCCCTCCACCTTCATCCAATCATCCCACCTCCCTTGGGTTAGAGATTAATAAGGTTAAGGAGTATCTCGACAAATTGATTTTGCAACACGACAACAAAATGCTCAACCACCTGTCGTAGTAAATCCTACACCCCAACCAATTTCTACCCAGCCAGCTTTTATTAGCTCAGGCCCCACCTGGTACCCCAATCTTCGGTGGTGTCCATTCCTACCCCACCTTTCTCCCAACCTAGTCCAATTCATCATCTACCCCAATCACCTTCTTTTCGGTATCATACATACCAACAACTTTGTCCATTCCACACCGCCTAATTCAAGCAATTTCATCCCATCTCATCAATTTTCCACTCCTCCATTACATCATCATAATCATCAAACAAGTCAAAATTTTCATGAAGATTCTCGACTCCATGCTATGCAACAACAGATTGACAACCTTATGCTCAACATGCCTGGCTCATCTAGTCAGAAACCTACGCTAAGGTCATTGATCAATCAACCAATTCATCCTTCGGTACCTTCACCACCATATCCGACTGATTTCACATTACCGAAGTTTGACAAATTTTGAGGAACTGAGGATCCTCATGAACATGTGAGCTCATTCATGCATGCTTGCTTTAGAATCCAAAATAATGATGCTCTTATGCTCGGAACTTTTCCTCAGACATTAGGAGGAGATGTTGTACAGTGGTACAATCATTTAGCTCACCATAGCATTTATGCTTACGAGCAATTGATTAATCTATTTTTAGAACGATTCTCCCTGAATGTACAAAAGAGAGTTTCATTGTCCGACTTATACAAGCTCAAGCAACATGACGATGAGACTATTTATGACTTTGGAAACCGTTGGAGGGCTATCATTAATAAACTGCCATTCTCCCTACCAATGGAGGAGTTAACCAAAATGTTCACCCGGAGTTGTCTAAAACCTATCTCTTGGTTACTCCAATTACAACAATACAGGACTTTTGAAGAGGCTTTGGCCCAAGCAAGTATCATAGAAGACATTAAAGTCCAAGAGGGTGTTTTAAAACCCCGTAGAAAAGAATGGCAACAAAAGGGCCAACAACGAAATAATAATTATGGCCAAAACAAACAAGCACAGACTAATACAACCTCAAATGTTAACCAAGTTAATCAAGTGGTGGCGAGCCAGCCCGTAATGGCTCAACAACAACAAGTAATGCAAAGTCAACCGCAACCAATTGCTTATCATGCGGTACCCGCCCCTACTCAACCAGATCCCAATACTGGGCCAACCATGGAAACTCGACCTTGGCAAAACAATCGTCCCAAGCGACAATTCACACCTTTAGATGAACCATATGCGGTCATATTCAACAAGTTATATAGCACAAATCAGTTAACTTTACCTGAGTTTAAACCTTTAGACCCATCTAGAAGGGGGAAGTATTACAAGGAGTACCTATTTTGTCCTTATCATAGGCAAAATGGGCACGATATCAATAATTGTACAGCTTTCAAACATGTGATCCAAGATCTTATTGAGATTGGAGCCATTAAATTGGATAGCCCCTTAGCCCAACAAAATCAAAATCTTGGTATATTTCAAACACCCCTTCCACATCGGGAGGAAGCTCCAACAACTTCAGGGGGAGTAACTCAGGTAACTCCTCCTAATCAAGTCAACCATGTACAACAATACCAAGGTTTTGTGGGTACTATTAACGTAGTAACCCGGGGTCAAAGGGCGAACCAACCAAATCAGGCTGAACCACAACCACCTGTACAAACCCCCAGTCCACCTCAGGTAACAGTGACCCAACGACGTGCTAGTACTTCTCAACAACCGCTAAATCATTCTACTCAACGCCAACGACCCATCATGTCATTGAGTAGCCGGTTAACTACCAGTTTAAAAATGGCTTCTGCCAAGTTATCGATCTATGACCTCATTCAACAATCTCCCCCGCATAGAGAGGCATTAATGGAAATATTAAAGTCAATCGAGCTTCAAACTCAAGATACTAATGCCTTCAACAACTTTGTGGGGAGTATTCAAACATGCATGGAGCCCTCCATCACTTTCTATGATTTTGAAATCAAACCTATGTCAACAGAAAGTATAGATCCTCCACTACATATCATGGCCAAGATCGATAACAAGCCATTCAAGAGAGTCTTAATTGACACCGGTTCCTCAATCAATATCATTACAACATCGGCGTTGAGTCATCTAAAGCTGTCGCCATCCCTTATCACAAAGTCGACTTTTACTCTTAAAGCATTCAATGATGCTTTATCTTCCACGAGTTGGCACGGTTATCTTGCCCATTGAGGTAGGGGCCCGAACTTTGCATACCTTGTTTCACATCTTGGAAGGGACCATGGCATACAATGTATTGCTTGGACGGCCTTGGCTTAGGGAGATGAGATGTGTCCCTTCTATACTCGCATCAATGTCTGAAGTATGTATATGAGGGACAGGTTCATTGTGTACCTGTTGACATTGAACCCTTCAAACATTGCAACTATGTCTCAAATCCTTATGAGATTGTGTTGCCATCCACTCATCTTTTCTTGACCCCATCTACTTCTTCTATACCATCTTCTTCTAAAGCTCCCATTCCTGAGGAGCTACCCATCATATCGCAACCATCTTCCTCTTCCGCTATTCCATCTCATTCACCACTTTCTTCATCAACTAATCTTCCTTCTTCTTCATCAGTGACCACATGCACATGTGGCCATGACCAATCATCTCTTTCCACGTCATTACCCCCTTCTTCTACACCTTCTTCAACATCACCTATTATTCCTCCATCTTCCCAACCATCACCAGGTGATGTTTCACAAGTTAGTGAAGCATCAACCCAACCAAATCCTTCAAATTCTTCTATCCCACATTCTTCTATTCCATCATCTAGTCCATCTCCCTCCCAAGTCAAGGTCCATCTCACTGATGCAGGTATTGGTGAGTATGCCATCCAAGATGTCCACATCACACCGTTCAATGTGCAAACAGGTTAAAGATTTTGGTCGTCCACATGACCAACATTTATCCATTGGATCGGTTTATAACATGGGTTCTATGCCAAATTCCATTAATTTTGTATATGGGGGAATAGAGTCATCTTCTAGTCCTACCACCATACTAGAACCTAAGCATCCAGTCCCTGCCAATATCGAAAGGATGGAGGGTTTTCCCTCTCGCTATTTCCACGGACATAATTGGCAGCAATTTGGCCTAGGTCGATACGAGCAAGGGGTAACTGAACGCATCGATATGCCATATCAGAGACCCACTGAGCGTTTTGGTCTGGGCTACCAACCACTTCCATCCCTTTCTTCTTTTGAACGAGCTTTTCAAAGCATTAATCTTAATTCAGAAGAAGAAATCCTCCACCCCGATGAATCCGAAGATGAAGCCTATGAAGAATTTGACGTCATGTCAAATGGTGATGAATCTGAAGAAGAGTCGGCGCCCATTGTTCCCCTCATTAAACAAGACGAGTTTTATCTCCAATTGTTCCCTCTCCAAGAGGCCATCTTTCGCTTGCTTCTTCCACAAGAACGAGGTGAACCACCCCCTCCGCCACATCCATAAGCCATAATCCAAACCTGTATTATATGTATATACTAAAATAGTGGTTTTCACCACTACAAAAAAAAAAAAAAAAAAAAAAAAAAACTCAAAAACTATGTTGTTTTGCATCTCAGGTCTTCCGAGGTCTTCACCGGTTTTCCCTTCCATTCCGCCCATCCTTTCTTCCATAAGTCGACAATGAATTTCGAAGACTTATTCACCCCGCTCCATAATCCATATGATCCGGATAAGCCTAAGAAATGTGTCTTTGGTGTTACCTCAGGCAAACTCCTAGGTTTTATTATCTCTAAACGAGGTATTGAGGTGGACCCAAACAAGGTCAAAGCCATTATGGAAATGTGTCCCCCAACTAATTTGAAGGAGTTGCGTAGTTTACAAGGAAAGATTAATTCAATCCGTCGCTTTATTGCACAACTTTCAGATAAATGTAGGTCATTTTGCCACCTACTACAAAAGGGGGTACAATTTTCATGGACAGATGAGTGTCGGAAAGCCTTTGATGACATCAAGCGATGACTTAGCGTCTCCGCCAGTCTTAGCTCCGCCTCGTCGAGATCCCTTCCTTGCGAATTTCTTTGCAGGAATTTATCGATGATGATATTGCTAGACAAGCACGTCTTGATCAACTCACACTCATAGATGAAAAACGAATCAATGCTTTAGAGCATTTGCGAGTTTATCAAGACCGATTGAAACGTGCTTACAATGCCAAAGTTCATCTAAGAGAATTTCAAGTAGGAGATCTTGTCCTTAAAGAGAATCAACAAAACACCAATGCATTGCCGCATCTTCGAGATAAATTCGCGGCTAATTGGTTAGGTCCATATATGGTCCACTGAAAGAGTGGGTAATGGAACTTATAGACTTGCCAATTTAGAGGGAGAGGAAGAACCCGAACCACTTAATGTTATACACTTGAGGGCATTCTACGCATAGTTTGAATTTTATATGTACATATATACATGGCTTGTACAAAAAAAAAAAAAAAAAAACAAATAAAATAAAAAGAATTTGCATTTCATTGTTAGTTGCATACATCTCATTCAAAAACATTGCATTTCATGTGCATACATCTCATTGAAAACCATAACATTTCATTTTCAGCCATAGTTGCATATCATGTTAGAGACCATTCTATCTTTTGGATATAAAATTTGGTCAAGCAAAAGTCATGTTGCCTTAATCAGGGGCACCTTCATAAAATCCATCAAACCGAATTGTCATTCGTACACCCATTTTCCATTTGCACATATTTACATTGCCAAAATGTTTTCGGTCACTCAACCATTCCTAGTGTTTTAAGCAAACTTTGAAATGCATGTCAAAGTTCTCTAGGGCCATATCACAAATTACACTAAATAAAATCTTGAGTATTGGGAAATGATTTCAAAAGCGGTCTTGAACCTATCACATTTTCACATCTTAAAAACATCTTGTGTCAAAGAGAGATAACACCATCCTTGGGTTGTGCCTTGAAGTGAAAAGGGTAATCCTCGTTTGTCCTATCATGCAAACATAGTCCATAAAACAGTGGTTCTTACCACTATCACAAGCAATCACAAAATATAAATATAAACAGAGTAGTAAGGATAGGGTAAAATTCTCATCATACTTCGGTTGAGAATCCGATTCCCCAAAGCTCTAAGGAAATGAACATTTTTCACACACCACCGATCCCAAATAAGTTGTAAGGATCGTACTACTTGTCCAGACAGACGGATAGGTAGTCATCCCCAAGGCTTACAAAGGTCAAAAACAACATGGACTATGGAGTTAACCTTCACCGGGGCTATAGACGCTTGACTGGCGAGTGGAGTATACTCATTGCGTGGCGACATGTCTCTCCTCAAAAAGAGACCTCTGAATGCTCATACGGACAAACTAGCTTTGGGGTCTTCTCCATAACGAGGTTACCTAATTTATGCAAGATGAGGTTAATGAACACACTTGCACACACACAGGTTTTTGATTGCCTAGAGTCACTACCATGCTTCTGATTTGGTTAATGAACTCGCATGCACACACATTTGGTCCTAGTTGAATTAGGCGGTATTAGTAAGTTTGTTTGATACCACTAGCATGTTTGAGTCTTTGTAAAACAGTCTTCCTCCATATCTTCTTCCATATCAACCTCCATATCTTCTTCCATATTCATGTCATTCCATACGTCATCCATTCACAAGCCACCAAGTTCGGTGCCCCTGATTAAACAATTATGATAACAGTTGGCTAAATCTAACTATCTAAAAGTATGAGTGCTTCTTAGTGCATATTTCATTCTATACTTAGTCTCATATTAATCATCTATAAGTTTGCATTCCATTCCATCACATATGCATCAAAAACATTAAAACATATAAAAACATGCATCACAAAAACATAGGCATTCACACAAAAGAGAGTAAAACACCAAATAAATAAAAGCCATGTATTATATATATGTATAAAGGTCAAAATGTACAATGAATGCCAAAAGGCTACAATATACAATAGAGCACCAAGGCTCATAAAGAGTGCATCTAAGCACTAAGCTAACCATCAAAAGAGGACCCCTGAGACCTAGTAGGAGCCCTAGACCTAGTGGTGTGCCTAGACTCACTACCTCCAACCGGGCTGCCTCCGCTAGTCCCACTGCCTCCAATATCTCCCAGTCTGCCTGGGACAATGACCTCCTCATCCCCGGAATGATAGGGGAGAATCGGTGTCGTGCCTCTAACACCCTAAGCTGCAAAACAACAAAACAAAAATTTGTTACAAATTTTTTTCAAAAAAAAAAAAAAAAACAAATAATAAGTACTTGCTTAAATGAACAAATACCTCATTTGGCTGCACTGGCGCGTCCGCTCCCATCTCCGCCATAGCTCCCGCGTGCTTCACTCTCCCACACAACCTTTCACTTCACTTCACTTCATTCCACTCCCTCAGACGCACTTCTCTCAAGCTCGAACGCACAAATGAGCGAAATTCTCGCTGAAACTGTTTAAATAGCTGGTTTTGGCACCCTGAAATGCAGTGGGGCATTTCATGGCGCATTCAGACATAGTGGGGCATTTCATGATGCATTCAAACACCGACGGGCATTTCTGCCACCTCCAAATGCATACCGGCGTTTGGTGTCAGTATTGAATAAAAGAACAAAACTTACAAAATTGAAGCTTACCTCCTCCAAATTTCATCAAATTGCATCCATCCATTCTTCTTATCATAATAAAACATTTTGTGAAGGTTACAACAGTTTTGGAAACAAATTTTGTCATTTTGCTCAAAAAGCGCATCATTCATCATTGATTTACAAATTGGGTTAAAAACATTCAAAACCTTCACAAAATTAACAACATTCATCAATTCTTCTGATCTATCGTCAATTTCATTCATTCTTCTTTCATCATGCATATTTTTGCCAAATTAAATTAAAGTAAACCTCGTATCTAGTGGTATATTCTATCACCTTGGCGATTGCAGCGATTTGCATCCATGCAATTCGGTAAGAGGATTAAACCACCATAAGGACACTTACCATTTATCATCATCAATTATTTCACTGTTTGAAAATTGGAAATCAATTTTGGGTATCCTACTTTTCAAGTGACCTCATACCAAGATTAATTTGCTCAACAGATTGTCATTGATGGCCTAGTTCATGGGGCCTTAAACGTGGACAATCTTCAATATCATCATTATTTTGAGTCTTGCTAGAGATTAAGGCTACCTAGGTTGATTGGTTCCGACCCGAGGAATTATCCATACAGTCACTAGGAGCATCTCTGAAGTTCTGGACTCTTTCATATTGCATCTCTGCATATCAATGGCGCCAACAAGGCAATTTCATCAACAGTATGGATTCACCCACAGGAGTTGGGGCATCCGTTATCAATTTTTAACTTTCCTAATAGTAGAATTCAT
The DNA here is from genome assembly GCA_028583015.1 of Wollemia nobilis. Classification (NCBI taxonomy): domain Eukaryota; kingdom Viridiplantae; phylum Streptophyta; class Pinopsida; order Araucariales; family Araucariaceae; genus Wollemia; species Wollemia nobilis. The sequence goes on from JAQPPZ010016564.1 coordinate 2,286,992, forward strand.
CTTACATGATCATGGAATTTAAAATTTGGCAAAAATCCCTTTCTAACCGTTGGGGCAGAAAACGGTTCATCTTTCACATCACTCATATCGTCTTCAATCATATTATTTTCTGGTTTGTACACCAACCCCTTTTCTATTGGGACATAAACAGATGGTTCATACACAAACCCCTTTTTCACCGTTGGGGCAAAAACGGTTCATTTTCTTCCGAATTTCTTCCAATTGGCTCGTGAGAACCATTCTCGCTCGCCAATTGAGGGGGTAAGTTGATAAATTTTAAATATTCTTTTATTCTTTGGTCTTCAAAGTTGTGCTTTAGTCTTGAGAGAGAGTTGCGTCTGATCCAGCTTTTCAGGTGTCCTAAGTTTTTGTGCTGCATTGTGTCTTCACACAAAGCAGCTCAAAAAGGGGCATCTGTAGACACCAAAATCTAGCCACTTGCAAGTCATCTATACCTTCCTGTCAACCACGTGTCGGTCATCCACCTTCCCGCCATTATTTGGCCCAAATCCACACTTTCCCGCCATTATTTGGCCCAATTTCACCTTTCCCGCCATTTTTCATCCCCAAATTTATTTAAATTAATATTAATATTTTAATATTTTAATATATATATTTAAATAATAGTTTAAGTGATTTAATATGAGCCGTCCATCCTTCATTTAATCTCATCCGTCCATCCATCTTAATCCATTTCACAACCTAGATTTATTCTCTACCCTTAGATCCACTTTAATCTTAGCCACACGTTCAAAGTGTCGTTAAAACCCTAAAGTGTGCCCTAAGAGTAGATTATAAATTGAGTCACCTTGATGGCTCAAACCCTATGTCTTTTGCTACTTCTATCCTGGATCTTTTCTATCTTCTTAACTTCTTCTATCTCCTTTTTGATCCCCTCTATCTCTCTTCTGCTACCTTTTCGTCGCATCCATCGCCGCATCCATCGCCGCTTCCGTCGTTGCTTTCACCGCCATCTCTTCTGCAACATTCTGCAGAATCCCCCATTCTTGTCGCAAGTGCCCGCGGGCGTTTACCCCTTTACCAAGTGCCCACGGGCGTTTACCAAGTGCCCGCGGGCGTTTACCCACAGCCACAGACTCAGACCGGCGTCTGAAACCTTAATCCAGAAGCACGCGGGCGTTCAGCGAGTGCACCAGGGCGCCTTCCGTAGCCGATTTGATAACCACATTACTTCCGGTGTCGCCTGGTCTAGTCAGCGTTAACGAGAGAACAAGTATAAATTAGTTTAAAGTAAGTAACTTCTTTTCTTTTATTGATCTCGTTGTTGAATTCCTGAATTCTATTTTTCTAGGGTTTTAGATTGTTTCCGAGGGCTCACACGATGGAGCCCTCTTATTAATTTCTAACTCCTTGATAGTGTTAATGTGTGCAAGTTTTTGACAGCAGATCCGGTTTATTGATGGCAGTGATTAAGCTGGAGTGGTCCAAGCAAGGGATACAACAAAGCCCACTCACTCTGTTGGGATTGAAGATACATTCTTCGGAAGCGCCACCATTTGTGCCAGCTAGGGTTTCGGAGAACCCTAGCATAACTTGTAATCGTGTATCACGAATAAAGGGTTACAGGCCCTGTTGTACTCAAAAGGAGTTTTTAAACTCCACTGATTAATAATAATCGTTTGTTTTGTGCAACTTTCCTGTATTCCATTATTGTGGTTTTATCTTTTGTTTGGCGTTGTATTTTTAATCTACAATTCTCATAGAGGTGTTCCACCTCTAATGGTCTTTTATCACACCTATAACCATGCCTATCACTTCATTCTCTTTTCCTTGCATTTAGGTATTCATCATACAACCATTGGTACTATACAAACATAACCATTATCTTTACCTATATATTTACCAATGATGTTACTACTAGCTGAGATATTGGTAGAACTTACATCATATCCTCTCCTTCCATATCCACCACATTCCCTCATATCACCACACAATATGCTCCACCTACCATATCCACATGCCCACTACATCCACCATTCTAGGAAATATAGATCATCATATAGTTATGAGATTGTCTACACTAGCTCAAGAAAATAAGTTTATAAGAGCACTAACTCAAGCTAGCACAACTATAGGAACTAGTTAGAAATTTGCAAGGAAAATTGTCCATATTCCATAGGAGATAAATATTAAAAAGATATTTGGTATCCTTACCATTAATAAAAATGTATGGAATAAGGTGTATAAGTAGCTTAAGGATAAAACCTCTAAGCTATAAATTCTAATATAGTAACAATTTGCTAAGAAGGGGGATAACATATATCTTATAGAGGTAGCAAATTATATCCCTATAATGTGGCAATGGCCTCTATTAACTTGATTGCTAGGGATTTAAAATTGGATTTAAATAAAAATGATATTATACCAAATGATCCACTTCATAAATTCATTAACACTCAATGTGACCATGAATTTCACCCAACTAGTAGTTGAGGATGAAGCAAGAAAGAAAACAATAAATAAATAGAGGTATATTTGGCATAACTCAAGGATTATATGGAACAAATAAATTAGTAAAAATAAGATCTAAATAAATATAATTCAAATAAGTATCAAATAAAGAAACAGGTTGAAGACTCTAAATCCTATCATGGGAAACTTGAAAAGTACACTTGGAAGTTAGAGGATATTTCAAAAAAACTCGTGCAAGGGTATATCTACATGTTAATACCCCATATTAACCTTATTATGTAATTACCCACTTCCTAAATTGGTGGCCATTATTATGTATTTATGTATTTACCTTATTATTATTACAATATTGTGTGGATGTGCTTTTATTTTAATGCAAGTTTCATAACAAGTGGTATCAAACTGCTTTCTAGGATCTCATTTTGTTGTAGTGCAAACAAATCATGTTCTACCATTTTTAATTTGCTAGGTATAAAATTTCCTTATTTTCATTTTCCTATTTATTTTCCTATAAAGAAAAAGAGAAAATAAATCAAGCCATGTATTTCCCTATTTTATTTTAATAGGTTAGCAAATTTGTATTGGAGATTTTAAAATATCACTAAGGAGTTATTGTTATTTGCTAAGCTAGATTTACTATAAAGCATCTAATGAAGTGAGGAGTGATTAGGATCCAATACTTAGGCCTTAGATAACACCAGTATATGAAATTCAACTTACATGTATCTTTGAGTATATATTGAACAACCCCCCTAGGATTAGAAGAAACCTTTATCCATAGGAAGCTTTTTGACCGTGTATCCATCCATAGTGCACCAAGCATAGCACTTAGGAAGATCAACTTCCCTTACTCTTGGAGAGGTGGCTAGTGCACTCAAGGGTATGCATGGAATCCTATTTATGTGGTGGCCTAAAATATTGGTCTAAGTTTTATCATTTGTCATTGTGGTATAATAGAGGGCTATGGACAATGCATACACCTTGGCCTAGATACCCAATTTTTGTTGAATTTTTAATATGAATTTCAAAATTCTTACCATAAACATTTTGCATACTAAACAAATTATACTATCATAAAATTGACTGTACTAATAAAATAATTGGAGGTGAAAGTAATAGTTAATATGGGATCTATTAGTAACAATTGGGTATCATTTTAGCCAGGTCCATAGTTAGTAACTATCATGATAGAGTCTAACTATGTAGCTGTTAGTTACATAGTTAGTCATAGTCAAGATAAAATCTATGTGTAGTTATCAGGGTAGTTTTAAATAATAGAATTTGCCAAGACAATTGTCAAAAATAGTGAACTATAAAGTCAAAAAATAATAATTGTTAGTAACAGATACTATAGAGCCTGCTAAGGGGGTTGTTAGACAAAATTTAATTTTCTAAATGAACCAAGACTCTAGGAAAAAATAAACATCACTTACCTATTAAAAAACTATGGGGTATCAAAAATATCATAGTGAAACCTAATGTATTGTATTTGTATTTTCAAGCTAATATTTTTTATATATAGCATCCAAACACTTTATTTGACCTATTACTAAAAATAGTAACTCCTGGAACAACACTTCTATTTTTAGTAAGTCAGTTGGGGTGGTTCAAATCACACATATATGACTGGTAGGACTAGAAGAGTAATGGCTTTGGAACAAAACCACTATATGGAACAATTAAATCAAACACTTAGTAACCTATAGGTCCAAATATCACACATTTGACAAGAAGTTAAACAAATCATTGTAGATTATAAAATTGACCAAGTTAAAGTAAAAGGTGTGACTTAAAAAATATTCCTAGATGTCAAAGAATATTTAAAGGAGGACCCAATTTTATTCTATCATCTTAACACTAAAGGGCCAGCTAAAATTTCAAAAAATAAAGAGAAATAAACCCATCATGCCATTTTTAACATAGATATCCTATTTAAGATGCTTAAATTATATTTTACTAAGTTTAAATGAAAGGATATTGATGGTTGGTTATGTTGAATAGATCAATTATTGGAACTCAATAATGTTCCCCAATATTTGTGGTTCACCATGACATATTTTAACTTTGAATATGAGTCTCTCCAATGGTAGTAGTGGTTATAGAACATGACTCCTGATCCTTCTTGGAAAGATTTTGAGTCCCCATTACTCACTCATTTTTTCCCTAGTGAGTATGAGGTCTTCATACAAGCCTTAACAAAATTGAAATAAACTTCTACTATCCAAGAATTTCATAATCATTTTGAGAACTTTATTAATAGGACAAAGGGGTTGAGTGAAGGATTTTTTAGAGTTGTTTTATTAGTGGGTTGAAAGATGATATCAAGGTAGAAGTAAAAATGTTCAAACCATAGTCTATGATGCAATCCATAGGATTGGATAGACTAGAACAGGAAAAATTTTCTTTCCAAAATAGGGCATCTAAATTCCCACAAGCCAAACCTACATTTCCATCCATGTTCATATCTAATACTAGTAATAAATCTCCACCAATAAAGAAGCTAACTAGGGAGTAAATAGATGCTTGTAGAACATAAGGCTTATGTTATATGAAGAACACAAGCTTATACTGAGAGGGGGGGTGAACAGTATAATACCACTTTTTACTTTTCTTTTCAATTCAATATTGTGCAGTGTATAGATAGCAGTATCAATAGAAATAATCAAAGCAATACATAAAACACCATCCACAAAAGTGACAACAATTTACGTGGTTCACCCAATGCGGGCTACTACACAAAGAAAATATTTTTCTAAAACTTTCTCAATCAATATCTTGGGAATCCTTCCCAATCAAAATGTTTATGGACCTCTATCCAAAGGAGATGTTGATCCCCTAAATATCAAGTTCGTGGATCTCTTCCATAGGAGAACTATTTCCACTTCTACTCTAGCTATTGATCTTCTATAAGACTTTGTCACGCTACTGCACTAACTTGTGGATCTCTCTCCACTTGAAGAATCCTCACTCAGATCTATCTTCAATTATCCTAGATGTTGGATCTCTATCCACTAATACTATGTCCTCTATACTCTGTCACCTCCAAATCTCTGGCAATTGGCTCACTTAGAACCTTCTCAAATATTCTCAATAGGTCCACTTAGAACCTGCTCAAATCTACTCAATAGGCTCACTCAAAACCTACTTAAATATTCTCAATAGGCTCACTCAGAACCTACTCAAATATTCTCAACAAGATCACTCATAAATTGTCCAAATATGCTCAACAAGCTCACTCAAAACTTGTCCAAATATACTCAACAAGCTCACTCAAAACTTGTCCAAATCTGGTCAACAAGCTCACTTAGAACTTGTCTAAATATGCTCAACAAGCTCACTCAGAACTTGTCCAAATATGCTCAATAAGTCCTCTCTAGGACTTTCTCAAATCTACATAGCAAGCTTTCACAAAAGCTTACTCAAAATTAGTCCACAAGCCTTCTCAAAGACTTGCCTCAAATTAGCTCAACAAAATCTCAACTCAATCTCATAGAAAAATAAAGAGAATTGTTAGAGACTCAATATGTTCTATACTCAAATCCCAATCTCAACTCAAATCAATCTCAACACAACAATATCATAGAAGCATAAAGAGAATTGTTAGAGACTCAATATGTTCTATACTCAAATCCCAATATCAACTCAAATCAATCTCAACTCAACTCAAATAAGAATATAGAATAGTTTTTTTATGGAACTTGAACAACCACTTCACACAATCACTTGACTAGGCTCAAACAACTCTACTCAACCAATCACCACAAGAAACAACTCTTTCTCACAAACCCTAGTCCAAACATGAATCAACCAACTCAAAATGTTTCCAACAATGTTCAACAACAAATATCACATAACAATGATACTCATGTTCTTCTATAACTCAAGTTCAAGTTCTTTGCACAACCAATGGGCTTCAATAATAATGCTTATAAAATATTCTTCACATAACAATGATACTCATTTTCTTCTCAAACCCTAACTTAGGTTTTTCACACAACTAATGGCTTCAACAACAATGCTTATAAAACAAGGTTTTAACCATAACTATCAAACCAGAAATACTTGAAGCATTCAACCAACAACTCTCAAAAGGAAACCATAATCAATATTTTTCACTCCAATCTTATTTTAAGAAATCAACCACCCAATCAAATTAATGGAGAATATTACCCATACATTTTTGATGCCAAGAAGTTATCCACAAAATTTGCCACACTCAAAAAACTTTCTTTTTCCAATCTCAACAAGGGTTAGTGGACTTCAAATAATAATCACAAGATAAAGTATAACTCAATTTACACCTTTTTACTCCAACTCAATAATCACATCCACCAAAGTCCATATATAGAAAAACCCTCTAAAATAATAATCAATAAGTCACTATTATAATCCTCAAATTCAAAACCCTTATTTCTCCTAAAATAATGCTCTCAAAAATTCAAATCAATACCATAAGGTTCAAATAATCATCTATGGCTTTCACCAAAAAAATAATTATTTAACCTTTTAATCACAACAAAGGTTTTACAAAATGAAATATTTTCTAATCCTTATCACTCAAAACTTTAGGGCATCAATAAAAATTAATTAACAAATATTTTCATATCTCCTTAAGGGGTTTCGATCCCTCAACCTGCCCTCATCGTGAGCACCTTATCTATGGCTAAGGTTGCCACATGAGCTAGCCACTCGTTCACAAAGGGAAAGGCACAAAGTGCATTTTCTTTGCCTCATTGCCCACGTGCGCCAAATCACCATGCACTTGTTGAGCAAGGTGCAGCAAAAGTATTGTCATTGTTGTCAACACAGACAGATTGATGCAGTTGATGCAGTGAACAGGAGTTCAGAGGTCAGTCAGAACATGTACAGTGAATTTCCAAGAAGACAGAAGTGGCCCAGATTCAAAAAATCAAAGAAAAAGACAAGTAAGAAAACTGTCGCGATATCGCGACATGTTTTCTGTCGCGATTTCGTGACATAACGGAGGAGAGAGAAGGCACAGTCAAAAATGTCGTGATATCATGACATAACGGAGGAGAGAGAAGGCACCGTCAAAAATGTCATGATTTCGCGACATATCGGAGGAGAGAGAAAAAGCTAGAGAAACTATCATGATTTCGCGACATGCTGGAAGAAAAGAGGCCAAGTGGAAAAACTGTCACGATTTCACGACATGCTGGAAGAAAAGAGGCCAAGTGGAAAAACTGTCGCGATTTCGTGACATGCTGGAAGAAAAGAAGCCAAGTAGAAAAACTGTCACGATTTCGCGACATGTTCGAAGAAGAAGCACTCGCAAGGAAGACTGTCACGATTTTGCGACATGCTTAGAAAATGCAAAGAAGGGATCGACATGCTTAGAAAAGAAGAAAAATTTGACATGTTTAGAAAAGTGCAAGGAAGACGTCACGATTTCATGACATGTTCGGAATGAAGGTGCAAGAAGAAAACTATCACGATTTCGTGACATGTTCAGAGAAGAAGCGCTTGCAAGGAAAACTGTCATGATTTCGTGACATGTTCGGAGAAGAAGCGCTTGTAAGGAAAACTGTCATGATTTCATGACAAGTTCGGAGAAGAAGCGCTAAGGAGAAAAGATGTCACGATTTCGTGACAAGTTGCAAGAAGAAGCGCAAAGGAGAAAAAGCGTCACGATTTCATGACAACAGCAGAGAGGAAGGCTCCAAAGGATGAAGTGTCACGATTTCATGACAGAAGCAAAATGAAAGAGCAAGGAAGCGAAAGCGTCACGATTTCATGACAAAGTCAAGGTGGAAGTGCAAGGCAGCGAAAGTGTCACGATTTCGTGACATGTTCCGATTTCGCTGGTGCATGCCGAAAAAGAGCTCGAGGCAGCGAATGCGTCACGATTTCATGACATGTCCCATTTTTATGGGCAAGAGACAAAAAGAGCTCGAGGCAGCGAATGCGTCGTGATTTCATGACATGTCCCATTTTCATGGGCAAGAGACAGAAAAGAGCTAGAGGCAGCGAATGCGTCGTGATTTCGCGACATGTTCTATTTTCGCGGTTGCATGCCGAGATAAGGACAAGGAGGCGGAGAATGTCACGATATAGTGACATGTCTTGTTTTCACGGTCAACTATCATGAAAGAGTCAAAGGGGCAAAAATGTCGCGATATCGCGACATGTAATAGTTTCATGGGTAAAAGCCGAGAAGCATGCACAGTGACAGTTGTCGAGGAAAGTGCAGAAGAAAATCATGCAGCCAAACTCGTAAGAGTTAACTGGAGTCAGAACTACAGTTACAAGGGGAAGTTATAGAACAGTGCATTAAAGACAGAACAACTGTTATAGGGGTGGACATTTCGAGAATCCCGATTAAAGAGAAATTCATTAACAGGTTGCGTGTGTCAGAAAGGGCAGTCATGCGTAGAAGTGAAAAGGTAGCACAGAATTCAAAAGAGAGAAGATAAGAATAACAGAGCGTCGAGATACGCAAAAAGGCTGTCAAGATACGTAGAAAAGGTTGTCAGAGTGAGCAGAGAAGACTGTCAGAATGAGTCAGAAAGAAAGCGGCTAAAAGATAGAGCGCGTCAGAGAGGGTGTGACAGATTGAACGTAGCTGAGAATGCATGGAAAAATGGAGGGAAAAGTAGAGCCATTTTTGAAAGAGCCGTTCGAGTGAGCCAAGTATAAAGAATCAAAAAGCGCAGTAAGTAAGGTTACTGCAACCTTGTCTATCTTGAAAAACTAAAAAGTGAGGTTGGGTAAGAGTGTTGTAAGAAAAATAGCAATAGAACTGAAACCTGGTTTTATTCTTGAAAAAATTGAAAGAGAGGTTTTAGTAAGCTATAGAAGATATTGAGTTTCTAACAATTCTCCTTATGCTTCTATGAGATTGATTTGAATGAGCAATAGACCAGTGAGGGTCTTGTAAAAGAGAAGGCATTTTTATGTCAATCTACTATTCAAAATAGAAATCCAAGTTGGTGCTTGGTATAAGGGGTTGGTGCTCCTATCTATTGTTGCAGATAAATCAGGGGTTGGTGCTCCTTCCAGTGGGTGCTGGTAAATTATTTGTAAAGATTGAATCCTTGCAAAGGCTGGATTTGGATCGTAGTCCAAACAGTCATTATTTGAGGAGTAGCCAAATCGGTGAACCTCGTTAAATCTTGTGTTGTGTGATGCTCTTTTGTTATACTTGCTATATCTATTTTTAAGCTTGCATATTTAAGCATTAAGAGTTGCAGATTCAAGTTTTAAATAGTTACACTGATTCACCCCCCCTCTCAGTGTCATTGTGAGAATATCAATTGGTATCAGAGCAAGGTACCTGAACAAGCTTAATCAGCTAAGGTGATCTTGGAAGATACACAATGGCAGGTGGTGAAGGATTTTCATCCAACAAAGCTCCTTTGTTCGATGGAACAAATTACTCTTTCTGGAGACTCAGGATGCAGACATATCTGTGTGCATTGGGATACGACATTTGGGAGTCTGTAGAAAATGGATACACAATACCCTCTACTCCTCCAACAGATGCTGCTGAGAAGAAAAAGTTTGAGAATAACTCTAAAGCTAAGAATGCTATTATGTGTGGGTTAGTAGACAGTGAATTGATAAGGATCATGAGCTGTAAATCGGCAAAAGACATATGGGACAAACTGCAGAGCATTCATGAAGGAGATGGCAAGATCAAGGAAGCCAAGCTACAAACACATCGAGCCCAGTTCGAAGCATTAAAGATGAATGACGATGAGAACATAGAGGCCTATATGCTGAGAGTAAATGGAATCATTAATGCGATTAGAGGACTCGACGAGGAAATAGAAGATGCAGTTGTTGTGAAAAAGGTACTAAGAACTCTCCATAAAAGATTTGATTCTAAAGTTTCTGCAATAGAAGAAGCTAAAGATCTAAATACTTTTAGCATGGATGAAATGCATGGTTCTTTAACTGCATATGAAATGAGAATAGGACAAACTAAGCCCTCAGACAGAGAAGCTGCTTTCCAAGCACAGAAAAATATAAAAGCTAAACAAGAATCTGAGGAAGAAGAATCTTCAGATGAAACTGAAGCAAACTTTGTTAGGAAACTAATAAAGGGAAAAGGAAAGTATAGAGGTAAGTTACCGTTTAAGTGTTTCAACTGTGGAGGCATCGGGCACTTTGCGGCTAAATGCCCAATGAATGAGAAAAACAAAAGTGATGAAGGGACACACCAAGAAAGAAGTGACTGGAAGAAGAAACCACATTTTAGAAAAAGGAACTTCAAGAAGAAAAGTTTCATTTCCAAGAATGTCAACTCTTCTGAAGACAGCTCCGATGAGGATTCTGAAGAAGAAACTGGTGAAGCTTTGTTCATGGCTTTTGAAGAAGAAAGAACAGAGGAAACCCAGGAGTGTGATGAAAAATTAGAGGATGAGGCTGTGGTAGATCTGGAAGGTGAGTTGGTTGCTGCACTTAAAGAGTTAAGTATAGAAAGGAAAAAGAATAAAAAGGTTTCAAGAAAACTTGAGGATGCCAATGAAATAATTATCAGCTTGAAAATACAGACTGAAGAGTTTAAGAAAAAGTCTGAAGATCTTGAAGCACAATTAACCGTGAAAATAGATGAGTGCAACAAACTGGAAGAAGAGATTGTTGGCTTAAGAATGCAGCTAGAAGAAAAGAGTCAAAAATTGAGTTGCTACCACAAACTTGAAGGAAGTTCTGTGAAGCTTGATGAGATTATAAATAACCAAAAGCCTACAGGCATTAAATTTGGATTAGGCTTCGTAGAAGAAGAATCATCAATGGAATCAAAGGCCATAACTGTAGAACCAATAAAGAATAAAGATAAGATCAGGGTTGATCAAGAAAAACCGAATCATGCAAAAGAAAACAATAAGGCCAAGCATGAAAGGAGTACTGCCAATGATGGATTCACCAAAGTCACATATCAAAGAAGAAGAAGACCCATGGCTCCTACTACAACATGGCAAAAACCATTACCCAGGTACACTCGTTCCTTTTCTGGTTATTGTTTTAAATGCAATGCTTATGGTCATAAAATTTCAAATTGTAGATATAATGTAGGACAAAGGAATTTCACTAGTAGAAATGTCTTTTCACCTTTGATAGATTATGCAGTAGAATGTTATAACTGTCATAACTTTGGACATATTGCAAGAAATTGTCGTAGCTCTTTTGCAGGAAATAAATATCAGGGAAGAAAGTATCAACCAACTGGATTGAAACAAAACAAAAAATTTCTCGAAAAACAGGCACAAGCCAATGAAAGGGAGAAGGCAAAACAAGTGACCAAATCTGCTATCAAATCAGAGTGGAAAGAAAAGGAGCAACCTAAGAAAGATAAGGAATCCTTGATCGTTCAAACAGACCTCAAAGCCCAGAACAAATCTGCACCATGGATTCTGGATAGTGGATGCTCCAGTCATATGACAGGAGATAAACAAAAATTTGATAAGTTACAGACATACGAAGGTGGTTCTGTAAAATTTGGAAATAATGATGGAGCCAAGATAGTGGGTAAAGGATCAGTCAAGTTAAGTGACGAAAAAATCAACTCTAAAGAAGTCCTATTTTTGGTTGGTCTGAAGCATAACTTACTGAGTGTAAGTCAAATTTGTGACAGAGGTCATGAAGTAATTTTCAAGAAGCAGGGCTGTGAAGTAAGAAAGACAAAAAATGGGAAGTTGATAGCTACTGGACTGAGAACTTCTGGAAATCTGTATACTCTCTCAGAGACTTCAGAAGGAGCTTGCTTGGTTGGACAGGAAGAAGAAAATTGGCTGTGGCACAAGAGACTCGGTCATATAAGCTTTGACAATCTGGTAAAAATCAGCTCAAAAAGGGCAGTAAGAGATATACCCACTATTGGCAAACCTTCAAATAGCATTTGTGCTTCATGCCAAAAGGGGAAGCAAACCAGAGCCACATTCAAAGCAAAAGAGTACTTCACGAGCAAGCCGTTAGAACTAATACACACTGATTTATGTGGACCCATGAGAACGGAAAGCATAAATGGCTACAAATATTTTATGTTGTGTATAGATGACTATTCCAGAATGACATGGGTACTATTTCTGAAGCTTAAATCAGAAGCCTTTGAGATGTTCAAAACTTTCAAAAACCATGTTGAGAATCAAACAGGAAAAAGAATTAAATGTTTAAGATCAGATAGAGGAGGAGAGTTTATTTCAGAGGAGTTTGCAGAATACTATGAAAAACATGGGATTAGAAGACAGTTTTTGGCAGCAAGAACACCTCAGCAGAATGGTGTAGTAGAAAGAAAGAACAGAACTATGCAGGAAATGGCACGGACCATGTTGACTGAGAGCAGAATTACTGACGGGTTTTGGAAAGAGGCAGTTCATACTATAGTTTACATCCAAAATAGGTGCATGTTGAGGACGCATGAAAGCAAAACACCTTATGAACTGTGGTTTGGCAGAAAGGCTACAACAAAATACTTCAAAGTGTTCGGCAACAAGTGTTACATTAAACGAACTGAAGACAATCTTGGCAAGTTCGAAGATAGAGCTGATGAAGGTATTTTTCTTGGTTACTCAACGAAAAGCAAAGCCTACACATGCTACAACAAAAGACTAAAGAAAATTGTGGAGAGTGCTGATGTTAAGGTTGATGAAGGTAGGGAACAAGAAATCAGCCATAAAGAAAACTACCCGACTTATGAAGAATTTATTGAAGAGGATGAAGATCAAGAAAAAGAAGAGAGACAGAAATTGGATTCAGATGATTTAGAAATAGAAGAAAACAAGAAATCCAAAACAGGCAGCTGGCAGAAAAATCATCCCAGAGAGCAAATTATTGGGGACCCCACAGTTGGTATTCAAACAAGAAGAAGAGTAGTAAACAACTACTCTCTGTTATCCAGCATTGAGCCCAAAAATATTATTGAAGCAAGCACAGATGAAAGTTGGATGGAGGCAGTAAATGAAGAACTAGATCAGATTGAGAAAAACAAAACCTGGGAGTTAGTACCAAGGCCTGTAAATAAAAACATAATCGGTACTAAATGGATATTTCGAAACAAATTGAATGAAGACGGACAGGTTGTAAGGAATAAAGCAAGATTGGTCTGTAAAGGATATGCTCAAGTTGAAGGGATTGATTTTGAAGAAACTTTTGCACCAGTGGCCAGACTTGAAGCAATCAGACTATTTCTGGCTTTAGCAGTTCACAGGAATTTCAAAGTTTATCAGATGGATGTGAAATCAGCCTTTCTGAATGGAAATCTTGAAGAAGAAGTTTATATTGAACAGCCTGATGGTTTTCAACTCTGTGATAATCCTAACTTTGTTTGCAAGCTGAAGAAAGCATTGTATGGCTTGAAACAGGCACCCAGAGCTTGGTATGCAAGACTGGATAGCTATCTCACTCAGCAAGGATTCAAGAAAGGTATGGTGGATAGCAATTTATATATCAAAATAGAAAATGGCAATCTTATTGTCCTTGTTGTTTATGTAGATGATATAATATTTGGCAGCAGCAATGATGAATCATGTAGAGACATAGCAAATAAAATGCAGAAAGAATTTGAAATGTCTATGATTGGTGAACTTTCATATTTCCTCGGACTGCAAGTTAATCAAACTGAAAAGGGGATTTTTATTTCTCAAGTTAAATATGTGAAAGAAATGCTGAAAAAGTTCACAATGGAGGATAGTAAGCCTGTTAGCACTCCCATGACAACAGGTTGCAAGTTGAGCAAGGATGACAAATCTCCAGATGTTGATCAAACAATGTACAGATCAATGATTGGGAGCCTGCTGTATTTGACAGCCACCAGACCGGATATCTTACAGGCAGTTTGCATGGTTGCAAGATTTCAGGCTAGTCCCAAAGAGACTCATGTGACAACTGTGAAAAGGATTTTTAGGTACCTCAAGGGTACTATGGAGTATGGGCTATGGTATCCAAAAGGAAAAGACTTCACTCTTTTTGCATATTCCGATGCAGATTGGGCAGGATGTATTGATGACAGAAAGAGTACCAGTGGAGGAGCATTTTATCTTGGAGATAAGCTGGTAGCATGGCACAACAAGAAACAAGAATCAGTCTCTCTATCCACAGCAGAGGTAGAATACATTGCAGCAACAACATGTTGTACATAGATATTATGGATGAGACAAACACTGAAAGATCTTGGTATTCACTTCAATGAGCCAATTTCAGTTAAATGTGATAACACTAGTGCTATCAACATATCAAAGAACCCGGTTTTGCATTCTCGAACCAAACATATTGCGATCCGGTATCATTTCTTGAAGGATAAAGTTGTAGAAGGAGAGGTCAAATTGGAGTTTGTTCCAACTACAGAGCAAGTAGCAGATATATTCACAAAACCATTGCCCAAGGAAGTTTTTGAGTACCTTCGGAGTAAGTTGGGAGTAGTCACACTACCCAAGCACTGACTAGCTATGGGGAACACATTCTCAGGGGGAGCATTTAATTACTTATGCCTGAGAATGTTGTGCATAGACTCAGGGGGAGTCTGCAGCAGCCCTTTGGTATTATTGTCAAAGGGGGAGAAGAATTACAGGAAATTGCACATGTGTTGCCAACAATTCCAAAGGGGGAGATTGTTGAGCAAGGTGCAGCAAAAGTATTGTCATTGTTGTCAACACAGACAGATTGATGCAGTTGATGCAGTGAACAGGAGTTCAGAGGTCAGTCAGAACATGTACAATGAATTTCCAAGAAGACAGAAGTGGCCCAGATTCAAAAAATCAAAGAAAAAGACAAGTAAGAAAACTGTCGCGATATCGCGACATGTTTTCTATCATGATTTCATGACATAACGGAGGAGAGAGAAGGCACAGTCAAAAATGTCATGATATCATGACATAACGGAGGAGAGAGAAGGCACCGTCAAAATTGTCATGATTTCGCGACATATCGGAGGAGAGAGAAAAAGCTAGAGAAACTGTCACGATTTCGTGACATGCTGGAAGAAAAGAGGCCAAGTGGAAAAACTGTCGTGATTTCGCGACATGCTGGAAGAAAAGAGGCCAAGTGGAAAAACTATCACGATTTCGTGACATGTTGGAAGAAAAGAAGCCAAGTAGAAAAACTATCATGATTTCGTGACATGTTCGAAGAAGAAGCTCAAGTGAAGACTTCTGATTTTTCGACATGTTAGAAAAGAAGCAAAAGAAGACTAACGTTTGACAGTATGAAAATGCAAAGAAGACTGTCACAATTTGTGACATGTTTAGAAAAGTGCAAGGAAGACTGTCACGATTTCGTGACATGTTCGGAATGAAGGTGCAAGCAAAGAAAACTGTCACGATTTCGTGACATGTTCGGAGAAGAAGCGCTTGCAAGGAAAACTGTCATGATTTCATGACATGTTCGGAGAAGAAGCGCTTGTAAGGAAAACTATCGTGATTTCACGACAAGTTCGGAGAAGAAGCGCTAAGGAGAAAAGATGTCACGATTTCATGACAAGTTGCAAGAAGAAGCGCAAAGGAGAAAAAGCATCACGATTTCATGACAGCAGTAGAGAGGAAGGCTCCAAAGGATGAAGTGTCACGATTTCATGATAGAAGCAAAATGAAAGAGCAAGGAAGCGAAAGCGTCACGATTTCATGACAAAGTCAAGGTGGAAGTGCAAGGCAGCGAAAGTGTCACGATTTCGTGACATGTTTCAATTTCGTTGGTGCATGCCAAAAAAGAGCTCGAGGCAGTGAATGCGTCACGATTTCGTGACATGTCCCATTTTCATGGGCAAGAGACAGAAAAGAGCTCGAGGCAGCGAATGCGTCGTGATTTCATGACATGTCCCATTTTTGTGGGCAAGAGACAAAAAAGAGCTAGAGGCAGCGAATGCGTCACGATTTCGTGACATGTTCTATTTTCACGGTTGCATGCCGAGATAAGGACAAGGAGGCGGAGAATGTCACGATATAGCGACATGTCTTGTTTTCATGGTCAACTATCATGAAAGAGTCAAAGGGGTAGAAATGTCATGATATCGTGACATGTAATAGTTTCATGGGTAAAAGCCGAGAAGCATGCACAGTGACAGTTGTCGAGGAAAGTGTAGAAGAAAATCATGCAGCCAAACTCGTAAGAGTTAACTGGAGTCAGAACTACAGTTACAAGGGGAAGTTACAGAATAGTGCATTAAAGACAGAACAGCTGTTACAGGGGTGGACATTTCGAGAATCTTGATTAAAGAGAAATTCATTAACAGGTTGCGTGTGTCAGAAAGGGCAGTCATGCGTAGAAGTGAAAAGGCAGCACAGAATTCAAAAGAGAGAAGATAAGAATAACAGAGCACCGAGATACGCAAAAAGGCTGTCAGGATACGCAGAAAAGGCTGTCAGAAAAAGTTGTCAGAGTGAGCAGAGAAGACTATCAGAATGAGTCAGAAAGAAAGCGGCTAAAAGACAGAGCGCGTCAGAGAGGGTGTGACAGATTGAACGTAGCTGAGAATGCATGGAAAAATGGAGGGAAAAGTAGAGCCATTTTTGAAAGAGCCGTTCGAGTGAGCCAAGTATAAAGAATCAAAAAAGCGTAGTAAGTAAGGTTACTGCAACCTTGTCTATCTTGAAAAACTAAAAAGTGAGGTTGGGTAAGAGTGTTGTAAGAAAAACAACAATTGAAAATTGAACAAAAACCTGGTTTTATTCTTGAAAAAATTGAAAGAGAGGTTTTAGTAAGCTATAGAAGATATTGAGTTTCTAACAATTCTCCTTATGCTTCTATGAGATTGATTTGAATGAGCAATAGACCAGTGAGGGTCTTGTAAAAGAGAAGGCATTTTTATGTCAATCTACTATTCAAAATAGAAATCCAAGTTGGTGCTTGGTATAAGGGGTTGGTGCTCCTATCTGTTGTTGCGGATAAATCAGGGGTTGGTGCTCCTTCCAATGGGTGCTGGTAAATTATTTGTAAAGATTGAATCCTTGCAAAGGCTGGATTTGGATCGTAGTCCAAACAGTCATTATTTGAGGAGTAGCCAAATCGGTGAACCTCGTTAAATCTTGTGTTGTGTGATGCTCTTTTGTTATACTTGCTATATCTATTTTTAAGCTTGCATATTTAAGCATTAAGAGTTGCAGATTCAAGTTTTAAATAGTTACACTGATTCACCCCCCCTCTCAGTGTCATTGTGAGAATATCAAGCATCTTGGATGCTCCACTTCGCAATTGCCAAAATGACTTTGCCAAAAATTGAAAGTACAACCTCATGCCTCTCAATGCATTTGTGCTACTCGAGTTGCCAATAGGCCACACTACCCATGTTGTCTTGGGATTTGACCACACCCCAATTTATTCACTACCTCTGCCTTTAAATGTTTTTTCCACAAGCTTGATTCGCATACACTAGCCAAAAAAAATAGCATGAGCAAGGATAGATGTTAATAAACCTTAGGCGCCCCTTTATATAGTCTTCTCCCTCATATTCGATGACGTCAACGGGAATTTCCACTTTGGAAATTTAAATTTAAATTTAAATTTTAAAATATTAAAATTTAAACTTTAAACTTCAAAGTTAAATAACTTTGTTATCGGGACTCCTTTTTTGATGAAACGAAAAGCCAACTTGGGTTTTAAGAAAAACTCATTTCAAATATTGCATCCATGGTTTTAAATAAAAACCCTTTGCTAAGCTTACCTTGAATCTTCTTTTTGGAACCAAATTCCATGCATCCTTTTGATCAAAATATTTTATTATCATGAAACTCTTTGTGGAGAAAATCATAGTGCTTACTTGCATAGGTCCTTTTGACATCAATGACAAATTTTTAGCTTAGGGACTCAAAATGTCCAACAATATCCCCTTTGTCATTTATGGAAACCCATATTCATTTACTTAAATATGACCTTATTTTCTACTTCCCCTAGGACTTTGCTCCCCCTAGCTCAATGATCTCTCAAATATCAAATCTCTCCCCATATAAAAAACTCTCCCCAATATAAAAATCTCTCCCCCTTTGTCACAAATGGCAAAGGGTCACCTTTGGGGCTCAGGGCTAAGAATGATCCTCTTAGCTTAGCCCCTCCCCCACCTCCACATGAGCTGGTTAATTTTGGGGTGGGAGTATTTCTATTCCACAAAAGCATAGATCTATGCTTTTATATTTATCTCTTCTTTTGTTAGTTTTTTTAATCCTCTCACTGTTTATTTTCAAGATATCATCTCTATTCCTATCATCATTTATGTTCCTATTTATGCTCTTGTTTTTCATCCATTTTTTTGTTCTTGTTCTTTTCTAAGTATCTATTATTTTCTATCTCTATTCTAGTTCATGTTCCTATTCCTGTTCATGCTCATGTACCTATTCTTGTTCATGTTTCTATTCATGTCCATGTTCCTATTCCTGTTCATACCTGCTTCTGGAATATTTGCTCTACACCATATTGTTGTGTTTCCATCATTATTGCACTTATAACACTTAATGTTATTATTCCTTGGAGGTGCAAATTTCTTATGATACCTTTGAAGCCATATCCTCTTCTACCATGAACCCTACAATTTATTGCTTTATGACCATACTCTTTGCATGAGTAGCAATACCCATGGAAAGTCTATCCTTTCCTATATTCCTGTCTTTCATATGACCTGCACTATGAAGCCATGTGCCCAAACCTATGACATGAGAAGCATCTCCCATTGAAACTTCCTTGCCTAGACCTCATTGGTATCCTATTCTGATTGTTGTTCCATATGTATCTTCTTTGTTCATTGTTCCTCTCTTTTTTAAACTCTTTGTTGTCCAACTCAACCTCTGATGTCCCAATTTTACTTAAACTATCTTCTTCTGAAATTTTTTCTTCATCAAGACTTGAAGTAGATTCTTTTTCTTATCTCTTTTGAACCTTTCCAAATCCAAGACCTGTTGAACATGATGTTCACTGTTGTCCATAGATGAACTTATCCAATTTATTAGAGCTATTTGTGAAACTCTTCATCTTTATCTTGGAGTCCTTTAAGTCTTATTTTAGAGTAGCCACTTCTTGTGCTAACTTATTACATTCCAAAATATTTGCTTCTAACTTATCCTTGAACTTGTTTGCCTTAGCCTTTGACTTCTCTAAATCCTTTATGAGCAATAACCTTTCTTCATCACATTCTTGAAACTGACTTTCAAGCTTAGAGTGTTGCTTTGTTACATTCTTTATTGTGTCAAGGGTATAGATAAGTTCTCCCTTGAGATCATAAACATTCTCTATTGAGTAATCCTCTATTTTTTTGCCTTTGTCCTTATCATTACTTCCTTTTGGCTTATCTTCTATGGGATCACTTACTTCATCTTTTAGAGCCATTAGAAGATACTCATCTAGAATTTCAAGTGCATCTTCAAAACCATCATCACTGAAACTATAGCCATACCTAGTGCAATCATCTTCAAGATGTCCAAATTTACCACATCTAAAACATTTGAGAATAACTGGAGTCCTTTTCTCTCTAACCATAAATAGGACTTCATCTCTATCATTGTCTAAAAAACTAGCATCACTATCAATTGATGTTTCTATAGTAGAAACCTTTTCACTATACCTTTTTGGAAGAGTTCTCAAGATCTTATCACAAGAATCAGATTCATAAATATTCATTCCAAGACCTCTCATCTCATGTACAAGCTCATCAATATTACTAAGATAATCACAAATATTTTCATCATATCTCATTCTTAAGTTCTCAAATTCTCCTTTGATATTTATGATCTTAGCTTTCTTGACACCTTTATCACCCTCATATATGTCATGTAGTAGATCCCACATATCTTTTGTTGTTTTATAATCCATAACCTTCATATATTCTGATCTATCCAATCCTTTTATAATTACATTCATAGCTCTTGAATTTGCATGAATTAGAAGCTTACCTTCCTTATCTTTAGGAGGATTGACTTTTGAGTCATATCCAAGTTTCACTGCATCCCAAACTTCATTTTCAAGTGCCATTAGGTAAAATCTCATTAGCATACACGAATACAAGAAGTCACTTCCATAAAATATTGGTATTGCATTATTGAATGACCTATACTTTTGATACTTTTGATCCATTATGTTCTTAGACTACTTTTCCATCAAGATTTCAAACTCTTCTGAAGGAACCCACTCTGATACCAATTGAAGAACACAAGATTATACTAAGAGGGGGGGTGAACAACATAAGACCACTTCTTACTTTTCTTTTCAATTCAATATTATGTAGTGTATATACAACATTATCAATAGCATAAATCAAAGCAATACACAAAACAACATCCACAAAAGTGACACAACAATTTACGTGGTTCACCCAATGCGGGCTACTCCACGGAGAAAATATTTTGCTAAAACTTTCTCAATCAATCTCTTGGGAATCCTTCCGAATTAAAATGTTTATGGACCTCTCTCCAAAGTAGATTCTGATCCCCTAAATCTCAATTTCATGGATCTCTTCCACAGGAGAACTCTTTCCCCTTCTAATCTGGATAGTGATCTTCTAGAAGAATTTGTCTCTCTACTGCACTGATTTATGGATATCTGTCCACTTGAAGACTCCTCACTCAGATATATCTTCAATTTTATTGGCTATTGGATCTCTATCCATTGATACTCTATCCTCTATACTTTTTCACCTCTAAAGCTCTATCAATAGGCTCACTCAAAACCTTCTCAAATTTTCTCAATAGGTCCACTCAGAACCTGCTAAAATCTTCTCAATAGGCTCACTCTAACCTGCTCAAATATGCTCAATAGGCTCACTCAAAACCTGCTCAAATATTCTCAACAAGCTCACTCATAACTTGTCCAAATATTCTCAACAAGCTCACTCAAAACTTGTTCAAATATGCTCAACAAGATCACTCAGAACTTGTCTAAATATTCTCAACAAGCTCACTCAAAACTTGTCCAAATCTACTCAACAAGCTCACTCAAAACTTTTCCAAATCTGCTCAATATGTCCTCTCTAGGACTTGCTCAAATCTGCATAGCAAGCTTTCACAAATGCTTACTCAAAATCATTCCACAAGCCTTCTCAAATACTTGCCTCAAATAAGCTCAACAAAATCTCAACTCAATCTCATAGAAGCATAAAGAGAATTGTTAGAGACTCAATATGTTCTATACTAAAATCCCAATCTCAAATAAAATCAATATCAACTCAAAAATCTCATAGAAGCATAAAGAGAATTGTAAGAGACTCAATATATTCTATACTCAAATCCCAATCTCAACTCAACTCAAATAAAAATATAGAATAGTTTGTTTTATGGAACTTGAACAACCACTTCACACAATCACTTGACTAGGCTCAAACAAATCTACTCAACCAATCACCACAAGGAGCAACTCTTTCTCACAAACCCTAGTCCAAACATGAATCAACCAACTCAAAATGTTTCCAACAATGTTCAACAACAAATCTCACATAACAATGATACTCATGTTCTTCTCTAACTCAAGTTCAAGTTCTTTGCACAACCAATGGGATTCAACAATAATGATTATAAAATATTCTTCACATAACAATGATACTCATGTTCTTCTCAAAACCTAACTCAGGTTTTTCACACAACTAATGGCTTCAACAACAATGCTTATAAAAAAAATTTTAACCATAACTCTCAAACCAAAAATCCTTGAAGAATTCAACCAATAACTCTCCAAAGGAAACCACAATCAATCCTTTTCACTCCAATGATATTTTTAGAAATCAACCACCCAATCAAATTAATGGAGAATATTGCCCATACCTTTTTTATGCCAAGAAGTTGTCCACAAAATCTACCACACTCAACACACTTTATTTTTCCAATCTCAACAAGGGTTAGTGGACTTCAAATAATAATCACAAGATAAAGTATAACTCAATTTACACCTTTTTACTCCAACTCAATAATCACATCCACCAAAGTCCATATATAGAAAAACCCTCTAAAATAATAATCAATTAGTCACTATTATAATCCTAAAATTCAAAACCCTTATTTATCCTAAAATAATGCTCTCAAAAATTCAAATCAATCCCATAAGGCTCAAATAATCATCTATGGCTTTCACCAACAAAATAATTATTTAACCTTTTAAACACAACAAAGGTTTTACAAAATGAAATATTTTCTAACCCTTATCACTCCAAACTTTAGGGCATCAATAAAAATTAATTAACAAAACATTTCATACCTCCTCAAGGGGTTTTGACCCCTCAACCTGCCCTCACTGTGAGTGCCTTATCCATGGCAAAGGTTGCCACATGAGCTAGCCACTTGTTCGCAAAGGGAAAAGCACAACATACATTTTCTTTGTCTCATTACCCACGTGTTCCAAATCACCATGCGCCTTGGGCGCTCCACTTCGCAATTGCCAAAATGACTCTACCAAAACTCAAACGTACGACCTCATGCCTCCCAATGCCTTTGCACTGCTCGAGTTGCCAATAAGCCACACTTCCCATGTTGTCTTGGGATTCGACCACACCCCGATTTATTCGCTGCCTCTACCTTTAAACATTTTTTGCACGAGCTCGATTCGCATACACTAGCCAACAAAAATAGCACGAGCAAGGATAGATGTTAATAAACCTTAGGCACCCCTTTATATAGTCTTCTCCCTCATATTCAATGATGTCGATGAGAATTTCCACTTTGGAAATTTAAGTTTAAATTTAAATTTTAAAATATTAAAATTTAAACTTTAAACTTCAAATTTAAATAACTTTGTCACCGGGACTCCTTTTTCGATGAAATGAAAAGCCAACTTGGGTTTTAAGAAAAACCCATTTCAAATCTGCCATCCATGGTTTTAAATAAAAACCCTTTGCTAAGATTCCCTTGAAGCTCCTTTTTGGAACCAAATGCCATGCATCCTTTTGATCAAAACCTTTGCTTCTCATGAAGCTCTTTGTGGAGAAAATCATAGTGCTTACTTGCATAGGTCCTTTTGACATCAATGACAACTTTTTAGCTTAGGGACTCAAAATGTCCAACATTATAATTATGATGATAAATATTCACTAGGGCATAAATGTGTACAACATAAGTTTTTTCTAGATGTGGATGATTCAACAGTGAATGAAATATCTGTTGATGAAGTAGAATAGGAGAAATAGCCTAAGCATGAGGGTGAAGAATAAAAATATCCATAGCCTAAGATATTTTTCCATGCACTTATAGGAATTTTGAACCCTCAGATGATGAATGTAGTAGGGTTTTTCAAAGGAAAATGAATTACAATTATTATTGATTCAACCAATACACATAATTTTATTGGAGTAGCTAAGCAAGTGAAATGTTAAAAACATGCTTGCAACTCTTTTGAAGTCATGGTGATAAATGGAGGAAAATTATACTGTAAAGTTTAATGACACAATGTTAAGTTAAATATAGGGAATTATGAAATCCAAACTAATATGTTTGCTACATACCTTGGTAAAAGTAGCCTAGAATTTTGTACAATTGTGGATGCTATTCTTGTAGAATGGAAAGTCCTACACTCTTTGTGGTACATCGACTAGATCTATGTAGATTTTTAGTTCAACCCATATGGAGAAGTAATTAAGAAATACTCACATGGGATAGTAGCTTAATTATTTGCAATTCAACTACATACTTAAAAAGTAGACAAACCCTAAGAGGAGTTGCAACTTATTTTGATAAAACAAAATGTAGTTTTTATAGAAATAACCAAATTACCTCCACATCATTCCCATGATAATGCAATACAATTGGTATCTAGTATTTTTTCATATAACATTACACCTTATAGATACCCCTATGCACCTAAGTCATAAATCAATAAGTCGGTTCAAAAATTGCTAAAAATAAAGGTAATTTGGCCTACCAATAGTCCTTATTCATCCATGGTACGACTAGTTAGAAAAAAATATGGGTTGTGATGGATATTAATAGAATTTCATGAGCTTAATAATGTCACCATTAAGGACAAATTTTCTATCCATATTATCTATGAATTGTTAGATGAGTTACATGGAAAAATATTTTTTTTCAAGTTGGATCTTTGTTGTGGCTATCATTAGATAATGCTCAAAGAGGAAGGTATTCCAAAAAAAAATTCAAACTCATCAAGACCATTATAATTTTTGCTCATGCCATTTGGAGTCACTAATGCACCATCAATATTCTAAATTGTTAGCTTTTGATGCAGTATGCAATGGGAGATAGCAATCACAAGATGCAAAATAATATGAAAGAAAGTAAATCTGTGAGATGACTAAAATATGCTATAAATATAAATGAATACAATGTAGCTATGGAGGAAATGGACACTCCATGAACAAAGCTACTGGACTACATTGCACCCATCACCAATATATGGTGATCTACACAACACTATGCTACTACCTACGAATATGCTCTGAGCTTCTATATTCTAGCTTGTTACAATGAGGCCCTTTTTATATAGGAAGATAGGTTCCTTGGCCAACACTCTACCTAGCTGTGCAAGGGACACCTTGCACATATACAACTTGCACATTGACACTTGTGCATTTATTACATTGCATGAAGTAACTAGATAACTTCCCCCTAAAGTAATCTAATGTCCTAAGTATGTACCTAGGAAGGTACATTTACATGACCCAAATGATGTAATATAATCTATTTCTAACACCCCCTATATTACATTATTTGGGTATTGAAGACTTTAGTCTTCAATGTGGATCTTCTTCCATTGAATGATCTTTGGCTTGTTCAGGTTCATCATCCTTATCTTCTATCCAACCACCTTTATTGTTCTCTTTGTGAGTATCTTCATTTGGTTCTGATTGTTGATGACTGAGTAGAGCATGGTGCAATTGTCCTCTCATATTCTTGATTTTTATTCTTCTATGCTTACCTTTGTGGTGTACTAGTTCTTCATTTTCTCCAACCTGTTCCTCTAAAAATATGTTAGCATCATTTTGAAACACCACAATATCTTGTGATATTTCCATTGAGTCTAGGATATATGTATTTCCATGGATTGATCCTGTTTCTTTTATTTCACCTTGATTCATGATGAGACATGTATTGATTCCATCCATATATCCAAAGTTGATCATATAGTTGTTTTCTACTAACTTGCTTACTGAAATGAGATTGAATGTTAATCCAGGAACATACAATACTTTTTGTAGTAGAATATTTGGAAATGATTTGCTAGGTGTTACACATCCATATCCATGTATAGGATAAGTTTGGCTATCTGCAATTCTTAGTCTGTAGCCTTTAACAACTTCAAGGCAGTCAAACCATTGTATATTTCCTATCATATGATGACTGGCTCCTGAGTCAATGTACCACATGTTTTCATGTTTTGTAGATTGGTTCCTGTTGGAGCAAATTTTACATTCATTGTATGACATTCCTTTTCCCATTTGAAGAAGTAGAATTGAAGAAATGAGATAGGATTTTCTTTGTAGTCTACCTTATGACTCCCTATATTAGGATATATGATCCCTAATTGAAGTATATAAGCTTGATTTGATAAAACCTTTATTAATCCTTAGGTTTGTAGGCTTCCTTATGTCTCCCTAGTAATGAGAGTATATACACCTAATGGAATTTTAGGTTTTGTAGAAAGCTTATATCTTCCCAATTATATAGAACTTGATAATATTTGGTAGATGCTATTATTATCAAGTTTTGTAGAATGCCTTATGACTCCCTAGTGATTTTGGAATATGATATAGTGCTCTTGTAAAATGTAGTTCAATTTTTGGTTGATTTTGTAAAGTTTTGTAAATATCAAAAATCAACTTTTCTAACACCTTATTACTCCTATTGAACTAAGCACTTTTCCAATTTTGAAGAGGTTTTAATGTTGGATTTCTTTTGTCCCTTTTGAGAAATTTTGAGACAAGAATATTATAAATTTCCAACCTTAGAAAAAACCTTAATAACCTCTTTTAATATCCCTTAGGATTTTGATTTTAGTGTTTCTAATTTTCAATAACCTAGTTTGGTGTTGTAACCCTTATAACTCCCAAATTTGGAAAATTAGAACACAATAATATTTGCAAATATCAATGGATTAATTCCAAGTAGTATCCCTTATTTCTCCTAGGTTGTGTTTTGCAAATATTAGACTACTTTGATATTTAATTTCCCTAAGTTTTGCTTTCAAATAAAGATTGATTTCCTTTAATACTTCAACCTTAGAATATAACCTTATAACTCCCTTTTTAATGAAAGCAAATTAGATAGGGGAAATTTTACCTTAATAAAGCTTTGCACCTTTATGAAATCGGATGTGTATGGCTGTAATCTGTCCTTCTTGGGTGTTGTGAGTAATGATAGATTCTTCAACGTGCTCCTTGGCTTCAATGCCCTTCTTTAATGCTTCCCTTGACCTGTTTGATCGAGAGTTCTTACACTTCTCTTTGTTGCTTCTGAATGCTCCCGAATGCTACATTCTCCCTAGTCCAAGGTACCTTTAATAGGTGGTCAATATTTTGATGAGTGACAAGTGTCACAACGGTTTCATTCAACGCTCCAAGGATGCTTTGGACACTTGGTGGAGTCACCAACTCTGTTCTAACGCCTGTTACAAGTGTCACCTTTGCTTGGAACATTTTTATTCCCTCTTTGTGCATTGTCCAAGTGGCTTCTCTGCTTCAACGTATGTGAGGCCTCTTACTGTAACGCTTCTGGCTGAAAGTAACTCCTCTTCCACATGGAATATGGGTGCCAAAATAATGTTGTAACGTCTCCTTTCACATGTGTGAAATTCAATGTTCCTTTGTGGGCGTTTTAGGGTTCTTTTGGAGAATGACAAGTGGCACCTTCTTTCCTTTGCATGCCCTTGTCTTATCAATGCCTTCTTGCAAGCCCTTCAACATATTTTTCCACCTTGTTATTTGTTGTACTTCATTGGTGCTGAGATGTTTCCAGCCAAGCAATGCTTATGGTGGAGCTTTGGTGGAGATTTGGAGGAGCTTTGGTGGCTCTTGAATGGAGTTCGAATGGCAACACTTTGGTGGAGACTTCTTGATGCTCCAATGATGGTATTGAATGCTCCTTGATTGGACATATGATTCTAATTTGCTTGCTTTGATTTCCCTTGCTTATATGTTGCTGGATTTGTCTCCTTTAGTGAGCAATGTGACACCTTTCTTGTGCTTTGCAGGTTACCTATTATGGTTGTCCAACCCATGCATGATGTGAGCCCTTTTGAGAGGCTTCTTTATGCTTGGAGTGTGCTAGTATTTGGTTGCACTCTTCTTGAGAATAATGTGCCTTTGAGGCACCTTCAAATATGCCCTCTTCCTGCTTAGAATGTATTAGAGAAGTGCAATACCATGTAACAATATTTGTATATAAAAACCTTTTTATTGCACTCTTTTTGCAGGTCTGATTTTCTGGTTTTGTGGCAGATTTTTGAATGCAATGTAAGGGTTTTGAGGATGTCTCTTTGATTAGACACCTTCCCATTTTTTCTTGGTTATTTTACAAATGAACCCAAGCTTGTAACCACTTGATAGAAGCTCCTTTTTTGCTGTATTTTTCTGCACTATTTTCTTTGTAACAAAAACCTTATTGTGCTTTGAATTTGAGACTCACCAAGTCTCGATTTGAGGCTTCCTTTGTTGATCTTCGGTGGCTACTTTCTTCTCCAAAACTTGGAGGATTCGAGGCTGATTTGGTGGCTTCTCTTGGCCACTAAAAGTTGCAGATTTTGGTGCACTAATAGTGTCTTTAGACACTTGATGCTAATCTGATTTTGTGCCTTTCTCAAGAACACAAACACTAAGATTTTTGAGAGTAATATAGTAGTGCAAATGAACCTACTAATATTTCACTTTTAATGCACTAACAATCACACCTTATCACTCCAATAAACTCTCAAAATAACTTATAAGTGCACTTAATCAATTTACTGCAACTAATCAAGAATAATCTGAAATGAATCTTCAAGAGTTATTCTGCAATTTCACTACAAACAAAGTTGTAGGAACTAGTCTTCTTTTTCTTTCCAAAGTAGATATTTGGTAGTTGATAGATAGTTGTAATTTTGTAATCTAATCAACTCCAAAGCTAATGTGCAAATGAACCTTAAAAGGAAATTTTCCCTTTTGCACTTTTGAATACTGTAATTCAATTTTTCTCTTTTGCAACTCTAATCCAAATTAAGGTGCTTTAACAAATCTGATAAGTAATCCAATTAATGAATCTACTTGCACCAATAGTTGCTTACCTTTTTGAAAGCTTTTGTAGCTCTTTACATTTTGTAGAGGATGTAGATCTTGGTGTCTAAGATCACCAAGTTGCTGCTTTGAGTAGGATCTTGTTGCTTAGTTTCTTCTTCACCAAAAAGTGGTCTCAAACTTTCTTTTACGAGCCTAGGTTTTGATGATTTGATCCTTTAAGCAATCTTCTCCTTTTGCTATAGATTTGGAGAAGTCTTATCTCTGGAATAATGCCTTCTTGCTATGAGAGGTAATCTTCAAATATCTTGGATTTGGTAGGCTTCTCCTATCTTCAAGTCTTCTTGTCGAATTTTGACTTCAAGTAGGATCTTCTTCTCAAGATTCTGAATGTCTTGAGGTCTTCTGATATTTGGCACTCCTTGCCAAATTCTTCTTCTTCTTTTGGGCTTGTTGTCGAATGGCGATAATTATCCCAAATATTTCACTATCTTCTGTAGTGAATTTCTCCAATGAGTTCTCCTTTGATGATTTCTTCAATAAGGCTCTCCAAGCCTTTTACTGGATGCTCATTGAGACCTCCCCAAGGTCTTTGATCTTGCAGCTTCTTCTGGTCTTCCTTGAGACCTTTTCTTCAACCTTCTGCTCCTAGAAGTGTTGGTGGTGAGATCTTCTTCTAGATCTCTGATTCTGCTACTTCTAGATTCGAGCAGGACTCTCCTAGTCCTTCTTCTTCCAAGACTAGAAGTTCTTCAATGAGATCTTCTCATGATCTCTTTACCTTCAATTTTTCTTTAGGTGTTGGATTGATTCTGAAGAAGATACTCTTCCTAACTTTCTTGTAGGAAGTTTCCCAACTCACTGAATCTCCTTTCCTTGCAACAAAGTATTAGTACTAAAATATTAATCTACTTCTGAATAAGATACTCTCTTCTAGAGTCTTCTTCAGGATCAAGGCTTCTGTGGCCTTTTTTTAGTATCAAGGCTTTTGTGGCCTTTTCTTCAGTATCAAGGCTTTTGTGGCCTTTTCTTCAATATCAAGGCTTCTGTGGCATTTTTTTTGGATCAAGGCTTCTATGGCCTTTTCTTCTAGAACAAGGCTTCTATGGCCTTTTCTTCTAGATCAAGGCTTCTATGGCCTTTTCTTCTAGATCAAGGCTTCTATGGCATTTTCTTCTAGATAAAGGCTACTATGGCCTTTTCTTCTTATGTGAAGTTCTCAATCTAGCAATGGAGATCTCCAGTCTCCTAACTTCACCATGACTCTTCTCTAGAAGTCTTCTTCCGTAGTATTATTTTCTTGCACAAGGAACTAATATCTGCACTATGAAGGCACATCGACCTTCAGGCAACAAAGTTGAAGTCTCCTAGATTTCTATTGTAGGAGGTGTCCCAATCATCTGAGAATTAATTTTCTACAACAAAAGAAACTTTGGGTAATAGTTAACAAATTCTAGATATCCTGAATGATCTTCACTAGTTGATTTGTCAATCTAGTGGATTGAATGTTGAGTCCTAGTCTTCACGAGTTTTTCCTGCAACTCTGTGGAAAGACTCTAGCCAAATGTAATCTCAGTATTTTTGGAACTGATATTTCTTTCAATCCTCACTTGTGGCTCTCCCTAATTCTACCACCTAGACTCTTCTAAGATTTTTTGATAGTGGCTGGTCCAACAGTGCATCAAGTTGACAAAAAACTTAGGCTCAATGATAATGGTGGTTTTCCTATTGATCTACTGTGGCTAGATCTACCATGGCTCTGATACCACTATTATCTTTTGATGCAGTATGCAATGGGAGATAGCAATCACAAGATGCAGAATAATATGAAAGAAAGTAAATCTACGAGATGACTAAAATATGCTATAAATAGAAATGATAAAAATGAATACAATGTAGCTATGGAGGAAATGGACACTCCATGAACAAAGCTACTGGACTACATTGCACCCATCACCAATATATGGTGATCTACACAACACTATGCTACTACCTACGAATATGCTCTGAGCTTCTATATTCAGCTTGTTACAATGAGACCCTTTTTATATAGGAAGATAGGTTCCTTGGCCAACACTCTACCTAGTTGTGCAAGGGACACCTTGCACATATACAACTTGCACATTGACACTTGTGCATTTATTACATTGCATGAAGTAACTAGATAACTTCCCCCTAAAGTAATCTAATGTCCTAAGTATGTACCTAGGAAGGTACATTTACATGACCCAAATGATGTAATATAATCTATTTCTAACACAAAGCCTCATGAATTATATATTTTATTAATTTCTTTGGATGTTTATTATGGTTTTATTTGATGATATACTCATCTATAGTCACACTTGGATTGAGTACTTACAAAATTTGGATCTAAATTTAAAATTATTGTAGGGCCATTAGTTATTTTTTAAATGATCCAAATGTTCCTTTAGCATATTTGAGGTGGAATACCTGGGGTGTATTGTTTCACAAAAGGGAATCAAGGTTGAACCCAAGAAAATTGAAGCATTCATAAATGGCCTAAACCATATACCCTCAAGGTGCTTCATGGTTTTTTGGGATGTATAGGATACTACAAATAATTTGTACATAACTTTAAAAAAATATATGCCCCTTAACAACCGTGTTGAAAAAGAATTTATTCATGTGGCCAGCTCTAGAAGAATAGGCATTTGTAGATCTTAAGAAGTCTATGATTTTTATCCCAATGTTAGCTACACATAATTTTTACAAACAATTTATAATTGAAAGTGATGCTTCTACTCATGGCAATGGGGTTGTATAAATGTAAAAAGAGCAACCCTTAACTTCCACTAGTAAGGTGCTATCAAGCCAAATTTAAGGAAAATCTACTTAAAAATAAATTATGGTCATCCTCCATGTTTTTATTTATTGGTGATTATATATCATTGGGATACATTTCTCCATTTAAACAAACCATCAAGAAACAAAATATTTTGTGGAACAAAGGATATCTGCTCCAAAAAACCCAAAATGGGTTTCCAAATTGTTGGGGTATGACTATGACATCATTCATATGAAAGGAAAGTAAAATATTGCTGCAAATTACCTCTCTTGTTAGTTTGAATATCAAGTGATTATATGTTCCCTTTCATCCTCACTTCCCCAATGGGTCTCCCAATTTCAAGAAGAGACATCCAAAGACTAGTCTTTACAAAACTTACAAGAACAACTACAAAGGGATCCTAATTTATAGGTTGGGTACACATGGTATGGACACCTATTATGATATCAAGATTGCATTATGGTCTCCAAAACTTCAACACTCCATGAGGATATATTGAGGGAGATGAATCCTTCACCTACTATAGGCAACTTAGGATTGTTGAAGACATATGAGTGAGCTAAAATATCATTTATTAGGAGGTAGTAAAAAATATATTCAAAAAATTATGGCCAAATGTGAAATTTGTTAATATATGAAAGGTGAAATGGTTCATACTCTAGGAAAACTACAATAATTACCAATTTCAAAAAATATGTGGACTAATATCTCCATAGATTTTATTTAAGGTCTTCCTAAATTTAGACAAAAATTAATCACTTTTGTGGCGGTGGACCATCTCTCAAAGTTTGCTCATTTATTTTCCCTTGCCCATCCGTACCATGACTCCAACATTGTTCAAATATTCATGGAATATATTTTTAAAATCCATTGTATACCTAAATTCATTGTGTCCACCCATGTGTTGTAGGTGAGTTGGAGACGAGAGGGAAATCCTCCAAGAGAGGTCCCAAGTTCAAATCTCCACCCTACTAAAAAACTGAATTGGGTATCCAAAATCCAATTGATAATGTTGGTGCGAGCAGGGTCGGTGCGACTCTTGGGTGACTTTGACGATGTAGAACCTCCTGTTCGTGGTCTCTCAGACCAAGGCGGCCCTACAAGGGGTTTTTCTCTTAAAAGAAAAAAAAAAATCATTGTGTCTAAATATGACCCCACTATTACCAATCAATTTTGACAAGAAATATTTAAATTATAGGGAAAGTGACTATGAATTATCTCATACTACCATCTACAAATGGATGAAAACCCTAAAATTATCAAGAAGTACTTGCAAATCTACTTTCATTATTTTAACTTTGAGCATACAACATAGTGGGCTAAATGGTTACCTTTGGATGAGTGGTGGTACAATATTTCCTTCTACATAACTTCTAAAATGATTCCTTTTGAGGCAGTTTATGAGCACCCACCTCCATCACCCTCTTCATATGTTCCTAGATACTCCAAAGTTCATGTAGTGGATGCAACTCTTTAGAAGCATACCCAACTTTTGTAATATTTAAAATAGAAATTGGTGCTAGCTCAAAATATAATGCAAAAATAGATTGACCAACACTATTATGAGCATAACTTCAATGTAGGTGATATGGTTTTTCTTTGACCCCAACCCTACAGAGAATGTTCTATGTAACTTTGAGCTCATAAAAAATAGGTAACATATTTTTATGAACCATATAAAATGGTATTTTGTATTGGACAAGTGGTATATAATATTGTGTTGCCACCTTCTTCCAAGATCCATCTAATCTTCATTTCTCTTGTCTCAAGAAGGTACTCAACAATCACATTCAAGTTTAGGCAAAACATCTTGAGTTAGATGAAGAAGGCTCAATCATATTGGATCTTGATGATATTTTGGATCAAATAACTTTCACTCTTTTTAACCACACCGTCACTAAAATCTTGGTCTAATGGTAGGGATTACAGCCAAACGATGCTACATGGGAGTCTCTCTAGTAGTTACAATAGCAATTTCCTCATATCCAAGTTTGAGGATAAAGATTTTTTAAGGGGAAAGGTATGCTAGGACCCTATCCTAATATTATTATGTAATTACCTCCTTTATAATGTGGGTATCTCATATTCATAATATTATGTACTATTTTGTAATGTGTATGTGGCATTTGATGTACCTAGACAAATGGGACCATTTTATGTCACCATTATTAACAATGTAATCACTTGTTTAATAGAATTTTCTAGTTCGATGACCACTTGCATGTGAAGCCAACCCTTGAGTGTTATATTTAGGGTTATGAAGAGTATTTAAAAATGCAATATGACACATATGAAGGTATCAATTATATTTTGTATTAAAGTGTTACTTATAAGAGGGTTTTCCCCTCAAAAAAACTTGCAACTATGTATTGTGTTCTTGTTTTTTTGCAATATAATATACTACATTTCCATTTCATCTTGCAATAATATGTGGATGTGCCTTCATTTTACTACAAGATTCATAAAACTCGAACTAACACTATTAGGAAACCCTACAGGAAAAATATTAAAGGATTATATAGTTGTAATCTTTAGGACCTATAAGGATAACAATGGACCCCAAGAAAGATTATAAAATCTAATGTGTCAAATATATTTAGGAAAATATTAGAGTAGACATAAAATTTATTCTATTTTATAGCCTATGTAGAGCAAAACATGAAAAAAATGAGAGACTATCAAATATATGGAAGAATAGTTATTAGCTATACATGAATACTAGAAAAATATAAATCTTATGTTCTCTATGTTGATGTAACAACTAGGTATGGACCAAAAATACTTAGTTAAAAAACTAAGGAGATCACAAATGTCCATATGGATCTCTAAGCTTTTAAAAAAACCCTTTCATTCCTAAAGCCTCTAGTATTGGAAATGACCAAGGAAATTTAGAGGTTAATTGCTATTATAATTCCTAGCATCTTTGACCCACAAATGAAGATCTTAGATTATGATATTGTTGATGTTATGCTTGAGGAATAAAATGATCAAGTGAAAAAGGGGGATATAGTTGAAATACATAAGAATTCATAGTTCGTATATACTAAAATACAAGATCTTAAGGGGAAAAAATAGTTTTTAGAAAACATATTGGAAGATCTAATGGAGAAGGTTAAATATGATATCTCCATCCAATTACAAAGTGATGAGGAGAGAGAAAAAATACTATAAATAGTACCATAGAAGACTAGATAGGAGGAATATAATTTTGACAAGTTTTGTAGCAAGGATCCCAATTTTGACCTATGATCTCTTTCCAATCAACCTTGTTGTTACATTAAGTTTCTAAAATTGTGGTATCTTGATACAACCTTGAAATTCATAAATTTTAAGGAATACAAATCAATGAAATCAATTAGTAATCACCTTCCAAAACCCTTCAAAACGTTTCTATGTGTAGCATAGGTATCAATTGGTACTAATATTGTTCTTTTGCAAACGTACCTTATTGGATCAAAGGAGAAAACTACATAGATTTAGCTATCAATTCGCTAGTAAAGTTGTGTAATTCGCTCACTTATTGGAGCAAATCACTTGCTAGCTAGTGGAGGGTCAAAAATAGAGGCATGGATCCAAAGGATAAAAATTTTGAGGATGATATTTTAGCATGTAGTGGTATGTTAATTCATTTTAGGATCTTTTCAATCTTTTAGACTCATTTGTAAAGGCATGTAACATTTGGTGATGCATCATTTTTCTAAATATACCTCCAAATATTTATTTTTTCTAGAAGTAACTAATTCTCATTCCAAGTAATTCATGTTTAAAATATAACTATAAATAAGATCCATGGGATCTATTGTATTCAAATTTTGACCATAATAATTTAGATCTACACTTTGTGAAACCCATATTTTGCTTTGTAATTTATGATATTGGTGGAAAATTAACAAGTCCGTAGGCATTCCATTGGTAGCATCACCCTTCTAACTTTCTAATTACACGATGGTTAAGGAATAACTCTTTTATACAACGTGTCATAATATTTACTAAATGGGAGAATATCAATATAATTCAAATTCTCATGCATTTATTAGTCATATGCACTTCCTCATTATGGTTAATACCATATTTTATTTGAATCATGTAGACCCTTAATATTTTATGCATGTTTATTTTTTGCATTTTGCTTTTTATATAATTAGTTTATGTAATGCATAGGAGTATTTCACAATAATGTTGGGGAGTTAGCCTTAATCTAGAGGTTGAGAGGATCCATAGGCCCTTCCTTCTAATTTTATTGAAGATATAATTATGGTGCATCATTAAATCAAAAGTTAGAAAAATTCCCCAATTCAACAATAACATAATGGTTTTCATTTAGATTTTATGCTTAGACAATTCTTACCTAGTATATATATTGAGAGTAGGTTTGATGTATATGGAACTGAGTATTATCCAAATTTCCATATCACATAGGGATATTAGACCAAGTTCCATTATAAGGAACATCATGGTATTTTACTTGGGTTTATTGTCGATGGTTGAAACTATACATAAATCTAAATAATAAATATATTAACACAACTATCAAATGTATGGTAAGGTGAGAGTAAAATTCATGGTGTTATACCTATTTTAATGGTTCATGTTTATCACCATAGAATTATTTTTATCTCTTCTTCAATGCTTTATTTGTTCAAAAATATAATTTCAACACTAGAGGAAGTATGGAAAACAACTATTTACTCAATCATTTATGTGAAAGTTTCCTCATAATTTTAAGTCAATTTAGATGTAGATTTGAAACTTTTATCTAAAATTTTTATTCTAATATGGTGTCTTTATGAATTCCTTTGTACATATAATGCAATTCAATAATTTAATAAATGAATTAACAAAATATTTGAAATTTATTTGTTTAAAATGATTTTCACTACTTTTGCTAGGCATAAAAACATAGATTACAAAAATATTATTTAATTTATGCATAAAAAAATTAATAACACAAATTTTAGACATGAATTTTTTTAAATATGAAATCATAATATAAATAACCTTCATTAATTATAAAGAAAAATACCTAAATCATTTCTACGCATGATCACAAGGAAGCAATAATAAAATCCTCATAGATTTTAAAAAATACCTCTTTCACATCTTACACATCTTAATGATTCTTCTCCTACATCCCAAACCTAATTATGCATTCAATAATATGAATAAAGATATTAGAAACTTTTAATCATGCATTCTTAACTTTCCAATCGTGTGTTACTAAGTGTCGTAAAATTCTCTACATAAGTTTATCTTGAGAGATGTTTAACATGGAGTTACCTAATGTTTTTCACTCTCAACCAAACTCATATTACACCTATCTAATGATGTATCAATTATGATCCTTAAACAACAACTATTATGAGTTATATAAGAGGTATCAAGACGAATTCCTCATGTATGAATTAGTGACACCTTACATGGAGAGTGTGGAAAAAAGGTTAACCTACAAATATTTTCCTTATATATGATAATAATTAATACTTTTATATGACTTTATATAAGCTATAGAAAATAAATATTAACATTCCTAACAATATCATTGTGAATACTTGTGGCTCTCATGGATATAAAGAAAATATAGAAAACAATTTTTTTCTAAACATTTGCCATATATATATATATATATATATATATATATATATATATATATATATATATATATATATATATATATATATATATATATATATATATATATATATATATATATATATATATATATATATATATTGATCACTATAAGTTAGTATTCTCTCCAGGATATAACGTTTATATTTACTAGTAAATTAGTATTTTTCATTAGTTAATTTTAGGGATGAGAAGGAAAAGAACCTATGCAATTTTTAACTTACATCAATGCTTTCTAGTCATTAAGTAATAAATAAATCATAATTATGTATGTAGAATGGTGAAATAAGGATTTTATATGCACTAACAAAAAATTAAGTAAATACCTAAAAATATTATGTTGCAATGTTTTCTTTAGTTAATTTTAATTAATCCCTTGAATTTGGATAACATATTTAAATATATATTATGTTGAAAAATGCTTATAGATTGACTTAGGAAGAATCTTGTAGAGCATAGAAATATACTCAAAGGTTAACATTTAAACATCATTGATAATCCAATGAGAAATATCTCAAAGAAATAGTTTGATTTTTCCTAGTTAATGATGTAAAAATATGGAAAAATATATGTTATCTAACATTAAAAACCTTAAATTATGAATATATTTGGGTCAAATTTCTTGTAATAATGTACTAAAAACTTGAATTTATGAAAACAAAATTATGGAATTTCATAATGATTGCAAATTAAGGCTATGGAATGGTTTGTTTTCAAGCTTCAATTACTTGAATTTACCTTTATGATGACAACTCGATGTCATGAGTATAAATGGAATCTTA
Source organism: Wollemia nobilis (assembly GCA_028583015.1). NCBI lineage: Eukaryota > Viridiplantae > Streptophyta > Pinopsida > Araucariales > Araucariaceae > Wollemia > Wollemia nobilis. Next base: position 2,324,721 of record JAQPPZ010016564.1, read on the forward strand.
TGAACTCATAATATATCCATAGTATGAATCATAATTTATAAACTATGAATCATTGTTTATTTATTCATAAAACACCATCCTAGCAAAATTTGTAAATGGAATAGTGAAAATGCTAATTTATTTAAAAATGTAAATGAAACAAGAAACTAAATAAATATGATTACATAACAAAATAAATGCAAATGGAATGGAAAAAATTATATATATATATATATGGTGTTCTTAATTTGGAAGAGTTGGGACACTTTGCACTCTCAATTTCATCATATTATTACAATAGTTTGATAACCTTTTGAGGATAGATTTTGGTTAAATTTTTCACCTTTATTATTTGAAATATTTTAAGGATTTGCACTAGCTTAATAGGTAGTTAATATACTATTTTTTATAATTCCTTTAATGTGATATTACCAATTTTACTACATTAACACCTAGGATGAGCATGCAATGTAATTGTAGATATATGGACTCCATCTAGAAATCTAGAACTAAAGGTTTGCCCTCTTTATTAGCATGGTTTTAAAGTGACCAATTAAGGTTTAATTTCATGTATTTGGGATAATTAGACTACGCTCCATAGTTATGGAGAACCAAATATAGTGAACTATTTTATTTGGTCATGTCATTCAAGAAAAAAAATTGAAAGCATCTACTTTTAACATGTCTTGCAATAATTCTCAAAATGTCATTGGATTTGTCTTGTTGGGAAAATACAATTTATAGAGACCTAAATATGTACATCATCCAAATCATAATCACATAATTAACCATCCTCCTTATTTAATGGAGTGAAATCAACCTTTTTGTATCCAAATCCTAAGGAAAGAGCAATGTCATGCTCAAAAATTACAAAACTTCACTAAATATTCACAAATTCTTACACAAATGGTATAATTAGAAAATGTTCAAAAATGGATTTTCAAAAATATAAATACACCCATGTTTTGACCAAATATAAATCCCCAAATCTTCCCATGATGATATATCCGTAGTGTTACATAACTATCATATGAAATTTCATATGATAATTTCATATTCTCATAGTCCTTTCACACTTTCATCACCAAAGCTTTGATTTTAGCAGTTTGACTACTCATCACTATCATTCCTCATGATTATTTCCCTTCACCCTAGTCAACACATGATTTAATTGCTAACCCTCTCATTTAGCATCCAATGAAGGATCAAGAAATCCCAATATAATGAATTAATTATAAAATCAATCCACGTAATAGACAATTATGCATGTAATTGGTCCAAGAATCTCAATTATCCCTTGTCATTCTAAACCTTGCCTTGCAAGTTGGACAATTCATCCCATAAACCTACCATCTCTCCATGCAAAATAGATAACTCATCCTTCCATGCATACATCTGTAATTACTCCTCCAAAGGTCTTGTATGTTCTTACCCTTAGAGGAATCTAATCCTTTTCTTTTGTAGGTATTCACATGCTACTAAAATAAAAATGAACTTCTCTCCATCTACATGTTGCTACTATTATGAGTTATTTTCCTTTGAGGCGCAAATTGAGGCATGAACAAGAACCATCTAAGGACTTTGATAGGCATCTTCTGTAAGCACAACAAGAAGAAAGTCCAACATCCCAATTCTATGAATTCCTCCCTCATTTCTTTTTGATATTTTGGAATTAATATTTATTTATATTCCATAGATTTGATATTATGAGCATTTTATCTATTATTTCATTTATACATTGGAAATAAAACAAGGGGTTTGATCCCTCAATCAAGAAAGATCAATTTTCCTAGAGAAAATGAAAATAAAAAACCTTTGTCTTAATTATGTTGTTTTCTATTTTTGGTTGTGGGTCTTTGTCTTCTACAAGTAAGCAATGAAATAACTATACCACTATGAAAGCACCATATACATTTTTTTATAGTGCTTATATAGTTTCATTGTTCTTATGCACTATAATACTTCTATTGATGTATGATGCTTCCACATAGATATCATATCAAGACTATATTTTTATATTTTGTTTGTTTCCAATATTAGGTTAGCTGATATAAAATTTCTACTATGTTTTGCAATAAGTTTAGGTATTTTTGCAAAGTTTCATAAAAGTATAGCCTTGCATCTTTTGATTTTAAAATTATAGTAGTAGACTTATGTTAGAAATATCACATCATACCTAAAACTTGAGATTTAATTATTAAGTTTGTAGGTTGATCTCGCCAGTCCAAATCCTTAATTTCATTTTGTAATCAATTTTGGAAAGAAAAAGTGATAAATTAAATGCTTTTGTAAAGTGGTAATAGAAGATAAATTGCATTTCTCTTCTTTCATATTAGGCTTAAAATCAAACATGCACATAGTTTAATTCTATATTATTTGACCTATGTGAGCATTTTCCTTATCCTATGCTCCTAAAAGAAAGAAAACAAAACATCTCTACTTTTTGAAAATGCATTAAAAGTGAAAAGGCATATAGATTCAAGAATTATTTTCATGCATTGTTGTTTTCACTTGCATTACATTCATCATCCAATATTTGTTTTAGGATATGACCTACTATTTGCAAGACCCTATGTGTATTTTAATCAACCCATAAACTATAGATTGATAGAATACGCTAACACCTCCATAGATATCGAGTATGGGTGTATGCCTCCCATGTTCCCACATATTTTGTGAGCCCAATGTGAATGCCACATAGGTGTAAACAATTTCATATCCTTTCCAAAAGCATTAATTAAAGATAAAATTAATTTAATATTTAAACAATACTATTAAAGTTGTTTATGTATTTAGAATTCAACCAAAGGATAGTCCTACTAGGTGTTGTATACAACCCCTTGAGTATCCACCATACAAACCTTGTAGTTGTATTGGATATTAACGATCTCGGGATGCCAAACTACCATAAAGGGTATCACACATACTTTAAGTCTCTTGGGGAGTATTTTTTCGTGGGCTAACGGGAATCATAACGAGTGATTTTGATTACCTCTCATGTATTATCCTAGATAACATATTCAAGTGTGTTTATTCTCATGTACCATCATATTTTAGTACTTCAAAGCATATCTCACATACAACTATGTATATTCAGAGGGCTATATTTTGCCATAGACTAATGGGTATCTCAAAATTATGGGTATATTGAAAGGTTTATATATATCAGGAAGCCTTCCTAAGATGTATCAATTGAATCAGTATTTTGAGAGAAGGTGATATAAGCACATATAAAAATAGTATTCTTCTTCTTCTTCTTATACTTCTTCACAAATTTACAAACAAAAAAATAATAAAATTTAATCATCCTTTCCTAAATCCATGGTTTAACATCACTATATTATCGGACATGTTGCACACCAACAAGCCCAAAATCTATTTATTTTTCCTACTTGCATAACATCCAAAGGGTGTAAGTTACATTTAAGAATCCCATAAATGATGATTATGAGGAGGCAACACCTTATCCAATAACCATCTCCCCTTTCCATAATGAATAAATAAAATTATTCTTTAGGTATATGGAACATATGGAAGCCTTCCTATGTAGTAAAAGGTAATCTATAAAAGCCATTTTAAAAGAAAATAAAAATCCCTTAACCTCCACTACTATAGAAAGGTATCATTTGGACCTTCCTAAAAAACCTAGGTCCACAACCATGACTTCAATATAGATAGACTTATCTCATGGGCCTTTATATGTATGTCTTACCTCATCAAATCTTAATTGCACAAGTTTGAACCCTTCTATTGTTACAACCTTTATAGAGTGTGGATCACCAAATCATCCATCCTATTTGGGACATCATTATTCTTTAACCTCTATTGTATAACTACTTAGGGTTAACACCACTTTTCCTATTTCTCAATCATCAAGTTATACCTAAATCCAACACCTTGATATACTCCATAGTGCCCTAATATTTGAACATGTTATTCATAATCTCCCTCTTATTCCAATTGTGAGTACAAGGTTTTTTCAAAGTCCTACTCACATAGTTCCTAACCCCACTCCTTTAAATCCTTTATCCTAAATAATTTAGGGGTTAGTAGCATGATTCTAAAATCATATGCCTCAATATCCTAGCCTTATCCATTCTTTAATCATAAAATTTCATTAATTTATCAAAAAATAACCCTTGTTCCTTAAAACCCAACCTCTTCATAATTCTAAACCCTTAGTTTATAGTTAGATAAATTGACTAGGCAAATGGACTCTATGAAAGGTTCATAATTTTATCATGTGTAATCCTATGCAATAATTTATAATCAACCCCTTGACCCTATTATAGCTAGTCACCCATTTCCTACAAATTTTGAGACATCCAAATTCTTGATGTACTAGGGAAAAGAGGATCCCATTGATCACCTTAGGCTCTTTTGTATTTATTATAAAAACATTGTGTATGATTATATATTATATTTTAAAATATTATCCTTAAAAATTAGTGGTACTATCAGATACCACAACACAATCTCAAAATCTTTGATGATCCAATTGAAATGGTCATCTAATGTTTCTCAGTACACATTGAGTAAAAGGTCACCCTTAGTGACCTTTATGCAGTCAAACAAGCCCAAGGTAAATGTTTCTCCAACTTCTTGACAAAGTGGTAAGCTCTAGTAGGAAGTATTGAGTACACACCCCTAGAAAAGTATATTCTAAATATCTTCACATGTAACCTATATGAACAATTGGCTTAATTCTTAGATATGACCAACCTCTCCTCTTTTGAGTAGGTAGTATATTTAGCTAAACATGCAAAATTTTCCCTCTTGAGGAGGGGAAAACTTAGAAGTAAAAATAATAAATTAAAAGCATCTTCATCCAACCATAAAGGATAGCACAAAAATTAGTATGTTGTGGATTATGGGGTAATATATTATTACCTAGACAATAATTTAAACACTACTACATACCTACAAAAACTAGTCCTAGGAAAGGGAAAATCTCCCTTGGTTTAAACTTAAATAATAATTTACTTTTTACTGTATGAAAAATCTTCATACCAACAAATGTAGGTTCCTCAATAATATTATTCAAGACCTGATTTATGAAGGAAACATTGTTTTCAATGACTCTAAATAATGACCTTTGTCTAATCAATAAATGGGCATCTTTTAAGACCTATTACCCAATCTTAGTCAAAAATTAGCCAACCATATTTTGTATAAAATTATGATACCTCTACAGTGATCCATTCTTCTAATGATGTCATTTCAAGAAATCAACATAGAGCTCAATCATCTTATCAATCCTCTTAACCACTTTTAGTATCTTGGGCTAAACATACACATTCTTCTAGAGGACCACCCTTAATCATATTATCCTAGAGATAGGTTAAAAATACTTTTGAAATTCGATAATAGCTCAGAAGCACTCTTGCAAAAATTTCTATTCTTGGTCATTTAATATATTATTTAACTCACTATGAATTCCTTTTTAAAATTTTAAGTGAAAAAATTATTCCTTGAGACCTAAATCCTAGTGACCTTATAGATGTCATAAGGTATCTTGGAATAAATCATATGACAATATCATTCTATGAGAATTATTTCCCTTCTACACCCATATATGATTATCCCCATTTATACATCATAGATTACATTGTAATTTTTTTTATCAAACACATTCTTGTTGTCAATGGATCTGCCCTTAATATATGTATCCCAATTTTTAAAAGCAATTATAGGTTAACTAAGCATGATCTAGACAAATTGGATCTTATCATCAAATCCTTTACCAATGAAGAATGTAAGGCTAGTGGTATCATATTTTTACCTCTAAAATTTGTGCCTCAAATATTAAAATCCTCTTTCATGTTATGCCATATGACTTTTTCTATAATATTCTTCTCGATAGACCTTGGATCCATGCAATTATTGTTGTTCCATCCACTTATCACCAATGACGTAAGTATGAATATCAAGGAAAAACTTATGGTATCCCTACTAATCCTAAATTATTTTTATACTGCAAAGTAGTAGAAATAAAAAATACCATATTCCTCCTTTTCCTTTCCCTTGATTCTACTTCATCCTCTCAATCTCCCATCAATGATGCACTAAGGTCACTTATCCTCAATACACAACCTGAGTATCCTAAGGATCAATCTAATAACTCAAATCTTAATAAAAATAATGTAGATAATAATAACCAAATAAATATATAAAATCAATCCATCAAACCAAATATATATAACAGCCTTTGCTGATAATATGAGCCATAAAACTAGTCACTTCACTGAAGCCAAGGCCTTGTTCCAAGGAGTTTCTCTATTGTATTATGTAAGTTTCAGGAAAATAATCATTGACGAGAACTCCTTTAATATTATAAATATGGCAAGAGGGACTCAATATCCTACCTAGATTATTTCAAATATTTTTTTGAAGTTCAGAGATACATCCAAAATTTGGAAGAGGTTCAATTTAAGCATACATACAAGGAAGGTAATTGAGTGATCGATCTATTGGCTAACAAAGAAGTTATTCATAATGGTTTAGTGGTGTGTCAGGATAACTTCCCAGTGGATATTGCTTCTATCAATATTTATCTCATACACAATTAGTCGCTCTTATCAAATTGGTGTTGATGACTTGGCTAAAAAATTTGGAGGTGCTTGTTGATTTTGGGGTTTCACACCAAATTTTATATCTCCAATCTATTATTTCCTCCATGCAAACCACAATATCCAATGTGGAATAAATTCTTGCCCTGATGGGCTGGCATGCCTGGGAAAGCAATAACATCATGGGGGATAATGGGACTGGTGCATGGTTCAGTTTATGATTGAAGTCCTGCTAGTAGTTTGTGTTTGGTTGTTCATCCCTGACATAATAATTTGGTTTCAATTTGTTTTAAGTTTTAAATTATGTATGGTCTTACCTATGTACTGGTTTGGATTTGGAAGGGGTAACTCCTCTAATTGGTAATTTCTCGATTATTATCAGATGAAAGTAATTTTGGCTCCCTCTTTTTGGATAGGGCTTAGTCTCTTTTGTACAAGGTTTGGATATATTTTCAAAACTCCTTCGTCCATATAATAAATATATATAATCAATCTAAGTCTCAAAATAATAATCAACTTGAAACTCACAAAATTAATCAATTAATCAAGAAAGTGACCCAATAGCCTTGGACCTATCTAGACTTTATCCTTCCCCTCAAACCTTAGGATTACCATCTAGGAAGGGGAAAACAATGCATATAGGTAACTATTATTTTATTTGTTCTAGTAATTCCAATTAGAAGTACATCTAAGGTAGTAATTGATTTCCAATGGAGTGATAATATGCTTCATGTTACCTCTCAAATCTATACCCCATACGTAAATAGTTCCTATATAACATTAGATAGCAACGGAAGGGACCAGGACTCTATGAACAAGGCATAAAGGAGATCTTAAAAGTTAAAATTTTACCATTTCATTAGAATTTAGGATATATCACCATCCAAAATGAACCTCTATCAACCTCACCTACATCTAATAATGAGGATGAACTTAATCTCTCCCCTTTGGAAACTAGTGGTGACACCATATTTCTAAATTATTTGGATTGGAATTATGAATATAGTAAGAATCCTTGGCTCTTCCAAGATCCCCACTCTTCTCATTTTATGTAATTTGCAAGTGTGAATACTCTAACTATAAATCATGTCAAGATCATTGTCGAAAACAATAATTGCAAGATGAAGATCAATCCCAACATTCCTCTAAGGGATGGTCTCCCTAATCATCATGTTCAGAACACTCTAAATAATCGAGGATCACATACCCAAAAATATATTATCATCATATCATAGCTAATTAATAGTATAGAACTAATATTTATCCACAACAATAGTGAGGTAGAGGATATTCCTCACAACCATCCACAAAATGGTCCATTTGACTATGTACTTTAGAATAAATCCAACAAAGAGTCTCCTTTACCAATATTTAATAATGACTCTTCACAATTCCTTTTAGACCACACTATTATTTAAATCATAGGGGTATTACCTGCTTTCCCTTAGCTAGAGGATAAATCACACATTCTCATTAAATAAACTATTGATATTAAATTTGGAACCCATTATCATCCTAAAATTCTTAAACTAGAAGAAAAACTGACTTTAGAAGAACATGAGAAATATACACAACTTCTAATAGATTTTAGTGATGGCTTTTATTAGTCATATGTAAATATGCTAGGGTTTGAACCCTCCCAAGTCATTCACCATTTAGTCATTAGGATAGATGCAAAACCCATTAAGAAAAAGCTTTTGAAAAATGCATCCTAAAGTCATTACACTTGTTAAAGAAGAGATTTAAAAAAACTTAGAAGTCTAGTTCATCATAGCCCAAAGACGATTTTCCTCTACCAAACATTGACATGATTTTTTTATTTTTTGTGGGATGTAGAATTTTCTTCTTGATGGACAGATTTTTGGCATACAATGAAATCTTCATTGTAATAAAAAATTATGCTAACACTACCTTTAAAAGCCCTTAGGGAGATTTATGTTATTAGTGTATGCCCTTCAGCCTGATAATTGTAGAGTCTACATACCAGAGAGCTATGATGTACATATTCCATGACATCATGCATGAAATAGTCAAATATTATGTTGATGATATTCTCTATCAATATTTGAACTAGGAGGATCATGTATGAGATCTTAGGCAAATTTTTGAGTTCTTGAGAGAATATAATATTTGTATTAAACCTTTAAAATATGTTTTTGGGGTGACATTTGGCAATCTATTGACATTTATCATGTCCTAAAGTAGAATTGAGGGGATCCCAATAAGATATCTACCATTACTAATATTCCACCCCCTAAGATATTAACACATGTTTGGATCCTCTGAGGCAAGCTCCAAGCCATATGATGGTTCGTCTCTTAGTTTACTAACAAATGTTAGCACTTTTCAAATATTTCTAGAAAGAATAAATAATTTAAGTGGAATGATTAGTGTTAGGCAAATTTTAACCCTCTCAAAACATTCCTTTTATTTCTTCCTATATTTTTTTCCTTATCACATTCAAAACACTATTAATATATATAGCAACAACCATGAATGCTTTAGATAAAGAGAAAGAGAAATTTATTACATTAGCAAGACCTTAATTAGTTATGAGGTCTAATACAACCCTATAGAAAAGCTTTACCTCACAGTCATATTTATCTCAAAAAATCTAAGACATAACTTGCTCAACCATAAAAACCTTCATTATCACCAAGGTATATCCCTTATGATGCCTCATGTCCAAACCCTATCAGCTGGGTCAAAGTCTAAAATGGGTCATTTCCATTAACAATTTTGACTTTGCATTCATTAATTAAAACTCTCTAAAATGTTAGGTAATCATACACCAATAAGCAATGGAATATTTACCCACTAACCATCCCATAGTCATAAAATTTATTGATTATTTTATCCTTAACCTCCAAATACACCACTCCAATTGCAATTTTGTATTCTTTGGTGGTAGGATGTGTCTCAAAGGAGTAGGGGTAGAAGTTATCCCTAGTTTTCCACAACAAAACATCATTCATTTACCTTTCAAGATTTTTTTTTTGTGTACAAATAATACTAAAAAGTATGAGTCACACATATTAGAACTATGCATTACATTATCTTTAAACATTAAGACACTCTTTATTTTTGGTGACTCCTAGCTCATGGCCAACCAAGGACATATAAGGACATTATCAATTCATTAATAGCCACATTCGACAAAAATTTCCATTGGTGCTATCCCACGATACAATAATTACCATGCCAATGCTATGACTATAGTCACTTTAATTTTTTCTCTATATTTGGAAGATGAAAAAACCACAATCATCATCTGGTAGGTTAAGAAACCCATGATCCTATAATATATACATTATCCTTTAGAAGTATTTATTATCAAAATACCACCCCCTTTAGAAACTTAGTATAAGGACATATTTTATTTTCTAAATATGGTATCTTGTCAAACAATTTAAATTGGAATTAAAATTAAAAATCAAGACAATATGCTTGCAAGTTTGTCATCATAAGCAATATCCTTTATAAAATATATTTTTATGTGATCCTTCTTAGATGCCTAAAATCTAACAAAGAAGAGGTAGTCATTTAAGATACCCATGAGGGAACATACAATGGTCACTTTAGTGGAAGTGCCATTGCTAAGAAGATTCTTTAGTTAGGTTACTATTGGCCCTCCATGGATAAATACCCTTGTGACTACTTTCAAAAATGTGAAAAATACCAAAAGCATGACAACCTTATCCATGTTCCATCTCAAGAAGTCCAATCATTATCTTCCCCCTATCCCTTTCCACTTGGTTCCTTAAAATTATTAGAAAATAAATCCTTCATCAGTTGGACATAAATTTATTATTATAGCAACTTAATATTTCATAAAATATGTAGAATAAATACCTCTATCCTCATGTATCATGTGGAGGATATACCTCTATATTCAATTTTTTAAATTTATTCTCAATCAAATTATATCTTGTTATGGCATCCCAACAATGATAATCTCTAATAATGGTGTTATTTAAGAACAACGATGTCAACAAACTTCATGCTAAATACAAAATATGATATAAGTGCTAAAAACATTATTATCCATAAGGCAATGGCTAGGATGAAGCTTCGAATAGAAAATTATTCAAAATATTAAAGAATCTCATTAGTAAAATAGGCCAATACTGGCACCTTCAACTATACCCTACCTTATGGACCTATCATACTAATGTTCAAAATCCAATTTGTGTAACACCTTACACCTTGGTTTATGGAACTAAGGCTATATTTCATTTTGAACAAGATGTAGCTTCCTTATGAATCGTGTTAAAAGACTCCTTTGTTGATGAGTATTTCCATGCTCACCTCAGTCAACTCGATATTCTAGATGAAAAACATATTCATGCCTTCAATCACCTATAGGTATACTATCATAGGCTTAAGTGGGCCTATGGAAAAATGATATAACCCTATTTCTATAATATTGGTGACCTATTCACCAAGGAAAACTAGAAAAACACTAATACAAAAGATAAACTTAATGGTAAGTTTGAGCTCAACTGGATAGGTCCATTTATAGTAATTGTCATGTATGGGTCAGGATCTTAATGCCTAGCTATTATTGAAGGAAAGGAAATAAAATAACCTATGAATATAATGTATTTAAAAACATACTACCTTTAAAATATGTCATATTGGATCATTTTCCTATACTTATTTGTATGAATGGTTGCTTACCCACATGGCAACTTGTTCTCATCATTGCTTTATCATATGTGCTTGACTACTTGATGCATATTGATTCAAGAGATTTATTGTGATGCCATGATAATCATAGTCATAATATAATAACTTCTCTACCAGTCCTCCACTTGTTAAACTTTCTTCTTGATTTATTAATACTCATATTTTATCTTAAATACAACTCAACCACATTTTTCCTTACATTCTAATGGATCAATGAGAGGATAGAATAGGTCATTCTGAAAATAGGTAAATACATAAGGTTTTATATATTTTTCACATGGTAGAATGGCAAAGCCTCTGCTACTCTACAAATAAAAGACTAGGACAAAATTATTCAAAAAGATAATAACTTCTTTCATCAAATTTGTTCATTCCACATGTTCTTGCTTGTTTATAAGAAATTATTTGGATGAGACTAAATTGAGTGATGACTATAAAGTACCTAATATTATTATAAACCCATAAAGCAATAGTCTTCATCATAAGCAATATCCTTTATAAAATATATTTTTATGTGATCCTTCTTAGATGCCTAAAATCTAACAAAGAAGAGGTAGTCATTTAAGATACCCATGAGGGAACATACAATGGTCACTTTAGTGGAAGTGCCATTGCTAAGAAGATTCTTTAGTTAGGTTACTATTGGCCCTCCATGGATAAATACCCTTGTGACTACTTTCAAAAATGTGAAAAATACCAAAAGCATGACAACCTTATCCATGTTCCATCTCAAGAAGTCCAATCATTATCTTCCCCCTATCCCTTTCCACTTGGTTCCTTAAAATTATTAGAAAATAAATCCTTCATCAGTTGGACATAAATTTATTATTATAGCAACTTAATATTTCATAAAATATGTAGAATAAATACCTCTATCCTCATGTATCATGTGGAGGATATACCTCTATATTCAATTTTTTAAATTTATTCTCAATCAAATTATATCTTGTTATGGCATCCCAACAATGATAATCTCTAATAATGGTGTTATTTAAGAACAACGATGTCAACAAACTTCATGCTAAATACAAAATATGATATAAGTTCTAAAAACATTATTATCCATAAGGCAATGGCTAGGATGAAGCTTCGAATAGAAAATTATTCAAAATATTAAAGAATATCATTAGTAAAATAGGCCAATACTGGCACCTTCAACTATACCCTACCTTATGGACCTATCATACTAATGTTCAAAATCCAATTTGTGTAACACCTTACACCTTGGTTTATGGAACTAAGGCTATATTTCCTTTTGAACAAGATGTAGCTTCCTTATGAATCGTGTTAAAAGACTCCTTTGTTGATGAGTATTTCCATGCTCACCTCAGTCAACTCGATATTCTAGATGAAAAACATATTCATGCCTTCAATCACCTATAGGTATACTATCATAGGCTTAAGTGGGACTATGGAAAAATGATATAACCCTATTTCTATAATATTGGTGACCTATTCACCAAGGAAAACTAGAAAAACACTAATACAAAAGATAAACTTAATGGTAAATTTGAGCTCAACTGGATAGGTCCATTTATAGTAATTGTCATGTATGGGTCAGGATCTTAATGCCTAGCTATTATTGAAGGAAAGGAAATAAAATAACCTATGAATATAATGTATTTAAAAACATACTACCTTTAAAATATGTCATATTGGATCATTTTCCTATACTTATTTGTATGAATGGTTGCTTACCCACATGGCAACTTGTTCTCATCATTGCTTTATCATATGTGCTTGACTACTTGATGCATATTGATTCAAGAGATTTATTGGGATGCCATGATAATCATAGTCATAATATAATAACTTCTCTACCAGTCCTCCACTTGTTAAACTTTCTTCTTGATTTATTAATACTCATATTTTATCTTAAATACAACTCAACCACATTTTTCCTTACATTCTGATGGATCAATGAGAGGATAGAATAGGTCATTCTGAAAATAGGTAAATACATAAGGTTTTATATATTTTTCACATGGTAGAATGGCAAAGCCTCTGCTACTCTACAAATAAAAGACTAGGACAAAATTATTCAAAAAGATAATAACTTCTTTCATCAAATTTGTTCATTCCACATGTTCTTGCTTGCTTATAAGAAATTATTTGGATGAGACTAAATTGAGTGATGACTATCAAGTACCTAATATTATTATAAACCCATAAAGCAATAGTCAATATAGTCACCATCTCTCATTGGTATTTAAACCAACTAGTATCAAAACATATGCATTAAGCATGGTTATTCTAAATACACCTCTTCTATTTGAATCCTAATTCTAGAGTTTCCCATCATGTTATTTTCAACAAAATCAATCTTGCCATATAATTTCTATTGCACAATTCATAGGAATTAATGGTAAAATATCTTCATTTGTTTCATTCCTCAGTACTTTCACTACTTTGTAGGCTTGATAGGCAGTGGACTAACATGACTCATTTCCTCATAAGATTACAAAGCATCAAGAATGATCAAAGAGAATATTTTATATTACAAAATCACCATTATTTGTTGTCGTATAGATCCTATAAGATATTAAATAGTGTATCTCATTGCCTCATGGATTTATAAGGAATGAAGTATGGTCTATAACATATATTTGATTTATTTTCATCAATCACCACATGATGAATACTACAACATTTACATGTACTAACTGTAAAATATCATAAAATACTTATATATTGAATATTATTAATATATAACATGATGACCACTATGATTATCCATGGCGCTAAAATTCCCATTTACTTTTGTTTCATATTCCTTAGTGCACTTGGGGTAAAATAACCAAAAATATCAAATGCCACCCAAACTTGAGGGCATCAAACTCCAAATGGAAAGCTCAAGAAACTAAACAATAAATTCCTATAGACACAAGGTTTTTAGAAAATTATTAAAATAGCCTAATCATTTGTCCACTAATGAGGCTACAAGGCCAACTATTAGGGGTAAATCAAACTAAACAATTAAATAAATAAATTCATGTAGATGCAATGTTTCTAGGCACTCTTTAAAAAAATTTAATTGTTTTTCATTAATTAGGATACAAGGCCACCACTTAAGGGTGAATAAAACTAAATTAATTAATTAATAAAGTCCTACATACACAAGGTTCTTAGGTAGTCTCTAAATCCACCTAAATAATTATCCATTAATCAAACTAGAATACCACAACTTAGGAGTGAAGTAAAATATCAAATCCTTAAAGTCCTATAGATGTAATGCATCTAGGCAAAGTATTTTAGTATGAATATAGATCCAAATACAAAAATCAAAAACCTTGTTAAGAAACTTTCTTAAGATGTAAGTCAATAAAATATTTTATACCTTTTCAAAATATATGTTCATTATATTAGCATCAAAGTGAACATTCAAAAATAATCATTAAATCATATAAATTAAGAAAGGTTGATATATATATATATATATATAAAGAGTATTTATTACAATATCATAGGAAAAAGGGTACATCATCAAAAATTGATGTCTAGTATCTAAAACGCCTCTATGAGTAAGACCCAATATTAGGTTCCCTCTTAAAGGGTGATGACTTCCTCATTGACTGCTACGAATCTTGATTCACTTATCTTGAGTGTGTCTATTACCATGTTTTAGTAGGTTATGAAATTTATTTATTTGTAGGTACCGCTACATGGTATGTTTTCATATAATGTATCGCTCACTTTATCTCCACGTGTAGGTACCATTGAGTGATATGTGGATCCTTTGAATCATGACTAGGTGTATTGGAACTCTTTCAAATTCCAACACATAAACCATCTCTATATTTGCATGATTCAATTCCCGCTATGATCAACCTAACTATCCCTATGACTACCTTAGCTCACCCTACACCTATTCTATCCATTCCTATAGCTATAATACCTACACAAATATCATCTACATTATATATCCTACACCTAATCTTATCGTAGTATCCTATGCTACAACCACATATCACTCAATATTCAGGATATTAATATCCTAATGAATCGTAATGGTATCCTCCAATAATTTATTTTCGTCTTGTTGAATGTCTCTCCCTTTTTCTACCAACAATATCTTTAACTTCATCACATATCCTCACAATATCACTATTTTTCTGTCCCCATCCATTTGGATTTGATCTTGCTTTTCTCACATTTGATCTGTCTTCAATCAAATATTGGCTACTCTCTATCATGTTCCTCATCCTACAGTAATTGCATAGCCTCCCAAATCACCAACCACCTAGTTAAATTATTCCTCTCTACTTTCACGTTGGCTATCTATAATAGTAGAAATTATCTAACCTTTTCAAAACCAATAGGCCACAAAACCTACTACATTTTGCCATAAAACCTATATGTATACACCTCCTACCCTCAACCTCAAACTTTTTTGATGGTGAAATACTCCCCTTGCCTCCTCTATATACTCTAATAGTGGTAGCACTGAAAGTGGTGTTATCATGTTTAGATTTCATATCTATATCCACCTTCGTAGGGTCTCCCAAAAATACCTTTGTAAATATGACTTAGCCTATCCCCATTGCCTAGGTCCCTCCTCCTATGGTAATTTATTGAGGATAAAATCCCCCCTACAAATGCTTATAACCTCTAACCACACTAGGATCATACTAGCTAAACCTAAAATAATAGGATCGTCTAAATCATCCTCTACATAGTTTTTTGATTGAAATAGCCATCAAATCCTACCTCCCAATAGGATTTACTAAACCACATCAACCCCTTGAGAATATTTTACACCCCACAAAACTACCTTATAACCTGATTAAAATAATCTAGCTCATCCTCACCCTTTGACCCCAACAACCACCTAACACATCATACTCAATCCAATATATATTTATCATATGGCCACCCTATGTGTAGTCAAAATAACTATCATATAATTTTATATACCCATAGATCATATACTACCCTCCTCACAATTCATAATTACCTCTTGGTCAATGCTTTGTATCTTGTCTTAAAGAATCATTTCCATCTAAATACCATAGGCACCTTCCAATAATCCACTATCCATGGGATATTTGGTGCTTGCATGATCACTATATACTCCCATACCCAAATCTACAAAAGTATGCAACACACCAAACTCTTAAAATCCTTATACACCACTCAATGTAGTGTCTATTATAATCATTTTAGTACCATTGGACCCCATGTAATCACCACCTAATCATTCTATATATCTACAACTACACCTCCCTTTCAGCTTGACATCACCTTTCTACTCATAAATTTGACTAGAATCCATGATACAAATGCACATAAGGTAATACTCAATTGAAAGCAGTATTGATAAGAATGATAAAATGCACCACTAAAAAGTCCTCATGACCTATCAACCTTGTCAAGTGTCATCTTTGATCTTTTCCAGCCTCAAATTTTGCACCTCTAATTAGTGATTAAAGGATCTAGCACATGATTTACAATATCATTGTCATATTCTCTATAGGAATATGAAGCATACTTGTTTTACAGTACTAGTATTTTGTTAATATTATCAAAAGAGCTCAATAGAACTCCACCTTTGACATATGGGCTATGTAATATAGCCCCACTTGTGCCAGCACATCATGATCACCATCATCTAAAAAATTCAAAATAGACCAAAGTGTCTTTAGTTACCTCTCTCTACAATCCAAGACCTCCTCATGTGCTTGCATTGGCCAAAAATCATAAAATCTATCAAAATTGGAAAAATCATCATCCTAGTAGCAACACCATACATATGCATCATATGATCATCAATGTGTCACATAGACATGGATGTGTCATATGGATGTGAATGCACTATATGGAAGAAAATATGTCATATGGATGTGAACACATACTATAAATGCAAAAGTATTACACAACATCATACAAACATAGTCCATATCCTACCAAGAGAAAAAAGAAAAAATATATATTAATATTAAAATTAAAAATATTAGATAATTTTGGTCGCTTACTAGAGCCACTGCATTACCTCCTTTTTGTGGTGCTCGTACGACATCTACATGGTACCTTTATTTCTCTTATTATGTCATTGTCACTAGTATCTCACTAAGCCACTCTTTCAACCCTCCTTCCTTGCACCTCTTTCTCTCTCTTTGAACTATGTAAAATGAATGCCTCCCCATTTCATTTCCCTTTTATACCTCATCTTTTAACTTTCCCTCCCAAACATTCACTCTCTTTTCTTAATATTTTATTTATTTTTAAACATAACAAAATATTTTCCTTCAATATTTATTCATCACATTCATTTTTATTTAACCATCGCCTTTCTCAACTAAGGAAATTTCTAGTTTCCTTAGTATCTATTCTAAAACTTGAGGGGGTATGTTAAGGCATAAGTGCATTTAAGTTAAAATACAGATCCAAATTTATAAAAAGTAGGCACCCATTTTTACTGCATTGTTGGGGTCTTCATGATAGTTTTTGATGCATTTATTATACAATAAATGCATCAAAAAGGGATAACTGTAGATACCTAATTTTGTATATCTTCTAAAATATAATCACATTATTACTCATTATCTCCAATGAATGGAATGAAATTGACCCTTTTCTACTCAAATTTGGGGCAAATATTGATGACATATTTGACAATCATAAAACTTCACCAAATCTTCATAAATCCTTACAAAAATGTACTATTTGAAAGTACTCTTGAATATATTTCCAATAAGCATGAAAATTCACATATTTTGACCAAATATTGGTGCCCAAAACTACCTGTAATAATAGCCCCACATGCTTGCTTAAGCACTGTATAGAATTTATGCAAGTGCCATATGGAATTTACATTGTTCTTTCATCATCAAAGCTCTAATTTGGGTGGCTTGACCATATATCACCATCCATTTATCATGATTATTGTCCATCATCCCACTTTTTGTGTGTTTGAATTACCAACCCTATCATTTAGCCACCTATCAAGGCATGTAACAATTCAACCAAGATCAATCCAACTAGTTAAGTAGTCAATCAAGTTATACAATAGTCAAATAGGCCCGCAACTAGTCATAGCATCTAAAACATCCCCTATAACTCAACACATCACCTTGCAATATGGACACTTTATCTTATAAATTAATCACATCTCCCTACACACTAGACAACTCATCCTTCCATGCATACATATGCAATGGCTCCTTGAAAGGTATTGGGCATTATATAAAATCAACCTTAGATAAATCCAATCATCTTATTTAATAGTTATTCACATGCTTATAAAATCATAAAAAAAAACCTCTCCATGTACACATTGCTACTATTTTGAGGTATCTTCTTTGCATTTTTAGGATCCTTCATGAGGCAAAATTTGAGGAATCAAGAGATACCATCTAGGACCTTTGACAAGAATCTTCCACAAGAACAACAAGAAGCAAATTATACATCCCAAATTTATAAATTCATCCCTTATCTCTTTTTGGTATTTTTGAAATTTGTATGCATTTGATCTTTCGAACATTTTATCTATTATTTCATTTATCCATTCAAAGTAAAGTAATGGGTTTGATCCCTCTACCATGAAATATTAGTTTCACTAGATAAAATTAGAGAAACCCCTGATCCTTAATCATGTTATTTATTGTTTTTTGTTGTAGATATTCATCTTCTATCGGTTAGCAACAAAAGTATCATGCAAAATTTTGGATATAACTTGTGTAGTCATGTGGAATTTTTGGAGTCTTATGGTGCTTCTGTAGTCTCATGGCACTTCCATCATCCTATGAATCTTCTACATAATGATGCTTTTGTTGGTGTATGCTTCTTTTACATAGACATCAAATCAGGTTTTGATTTTATACCTTTGCTTTGTTTCTAGTCCTAGGTTAGCTAATATGAACTTTTTACTTTATTTTACAATCAGTTTACGTAGTTTTGGGAAGTTTCATAAAAGTATAGTATTGCATCATTTTGATTATAAATTTATAGTCGAATTAGACTTATGTTAGAAATACTACATTGTACCTAAAATTTGAGGTTCAATAATTAAGTTCATAGGTTGATCTTGTTAGTCCAAATCCTTTATTTATTTTTGTAACCAATTTTGTAAAGCAAATTTGATAAATTACATGCTTTTGTAAAGTGGCAATAGAGGATAAATTCCATTTCTCTTCTCACATCTTACGCATAAAATCAAACATGTAGTAGTTGCCATCTAGGTTATATGACAAAGGTGATTAATTGATCCCAAAATAAAGAAAACTAAATCATCTTTATTTTCCACAAATGCATTGAAAGTGAAAAGACTTATATATTTAGGACTTATTTTCATGCTTTATTGTTTACAGTTGCATTGCATTCATCATCCAAGATTTGCATTAGAATAGGACCTAGTATTTTTAAGACCATAGGTGTATTCCATTCAACACACAAAACATAGATATGTAGGTTATGCTAACACCTCCATAGATCTCGAGTGTGGCTGCATGTTTCCCATGTGGCCACAATAATTTTAGTACTATATCTTAAATATTCTAGTAAATTATGCTTGAACACATATGATATGTAATATTTTATAAAATAAAAAATTGATTAGGTAGAAGGGGTTTTGAAAGGACCGCAAACCTTTTACAAAGGGGTTCTGAGGTTCGCCAAACCTTTTACAACAAACATGGATCTAAAAAAAAACCAAAGAGATACAAAGATGAAAAACCTGAAGGAGATGCATAGGGATCCTTCAACATGAACTAAAATTTAATATTTGATTAAAATATTGGGATCTACCAGAATCTAGAATAACCCAACATTATTAATGATAAATAAGGAACCAATATCGATAGTAGATTTAGCAACCATATAAATAATAAGAGCCAAATATGAAACATTAAAACACCTGCTCAATTTTAAATATTAAATTTGATAAAATTCTTGGCTATCCAGGTAGAAATATATTTGAATCCAATAAATAGCTATTGACCCAAAGATCCTACTCAATTTTAAATTTAAAAGATATTTTCCACTCAAGAGAGAGAAGTAACCATAAGCCAACCAAAAAAATCTAGAAGGTTAATCTAGTAACCACAAGACTAGCATCTTCCAAAAAAATGAATCTAGCTCTATCAAGAAATAGAAATATCAAACTTAAAGTCAAAAAATAAAATATTTAAATTTATGCCAAGCAATATTTGTATACACCTTTTTTCTAGAAGATCCAAGCTCATATAACATCTTGTCCTTTCGAGAAACAGAAACAAAACAAAAAAAATGATAAGGATATCAAACACCAGCAATAGTAGATCTTAAAATATCCACAAAAATAACAAGCCCAAAGTAAAAAATATCAAATAGATCAACCTCAATATAAGAAACTACTAAGAGGATATTCCTTCCAATCAAACCAATCTCTACAAAGCACTTTGTCATTCTTCAAAAAAATAATAGTCTTTCGTACAGTAAGGATATCAAAATGTAGGTCTCCTAGAAAAACTTCCTAGAATCAAATACCACCAGGAGAAACAATTCCACATCTACAATAGTAACAATCATGCATTCCATCACCCAATATCCCTCAAAAAATAGAGGCCAAGGGAAAAAAAACCGAAACCATGAGAAAAACTCAAAAATATGAATCCTCTCACCATAAAGTTGTCTTGAGGAGAGTTCCCAAGACCCCAAAAAATGGCTCCACAAATTCAGCCAAGAAACCTTCAGGAGTAGCTGTAGAGCCCCACAACCAAAACCTTGCAAGAAAAAACTTTAATAAAATGAGTCTTTCTCTCTCCCAACATAGGGAGATAGCCTGTAAGAATCATCAAGGATCAACCACAAGATCTAAATTCTCAGGCATGGTAGTTCTAGGTTCAGTAGATAAACAAGGATCAACTAAACACTTGTTTACATTAGAAAATCGATAAGAAGCCATTATCCCACCCAATCCCAAGACTGCTGAAAGAAAGGCTAAAATAGTAGATCTAGGATCAACTGAGATTTTGTGCACAATAAAATAGTGCATCCAAGAAAAAAAATTTATGTAGAAAAATACTACAAAAAACCACAAGCCCATATGAAGACTCTCCAAAATATAAAAATCAATCCCACCTAGGATAGACTCCAAGGATAGGAAAAACAAAAAACCTCCTCATGGATCATCAAAAAAGGAGGGATCCAATCTACACCAATTTTTATGGGCTCCAAACCCACTGGAATTATGAATACAACCCCCAAAAAAGAGCTCCAAAGTAGAGAAGCTCGACCACACCCTCACTTCCACCCCGCATCACCAGTATCTCTCAACATCTCAAGACCCTTAAAAGAGCTTATGGTAGTCAATGTGATTTGAACTAGAGTAGAATGGACCTGCACTACTGATCACAGACCTTAGCTAGTTACCTTACACCGACTCGGCTACCCACTCACCCTTCTGTAAGATTTTAAATTTCTTCAGTGTTTCTAAACTATTTGTATGATTCAAAAACCTTCAACTCTACTCTAAGATTTTTCTTTAGGCAATTGCATTACGTAGGGGCCTATTAGTGATAGAAACCAAGAACAAAATATCATGCAATCACCTTATCACTATGTAAATCTAACTTATTCATTTATCCATATTATAAGATCATCAAGAAAAGACTTAAAAATTTGAGACAATAAAAAGATAATAAAATCAAGCACAATATTCTAACTTATACAACCTTATAAATTAATTCCAAGATAATGTGTTAAAAATAAGGATATACTTAAATATAACAAAACTAAAATTATAAGTTGACCAATGATTTTTAAGCTTACACATAATATTTTTATTGAATCTATTATTAAAAAATTATCATAATAATAAATAAAAAAATATTATTATATGGCAATCTATTATTGAATAACCAGAATAACATAGAAATAAATAGCCTTGTAAAAAGTCTCCATAATGAATAAAGGCATAAGGAATAAAAATTAAACCATTTTTTTATAAATAAAATAACATAATGACAATGACCCTTTTTTATCTTGAAAAGTCCCAAGGATATAGTAGACTAAAAGTATAGAAAAAAACATTTAATTATTAGAAATATATCCTTTTCTATAAAGGTAATAAGATGATCTAAAATAGTTTTTTAGATTTATAATATTTAAGGTAATATAAAATGATTTTTATGAAAGATAATGTTAGCTAGTTGATTACAACACTTTGATAGTATTTTTTTAATCAATTTATATGGTTAAACTTTATTTAATATTTGTAATTAATCTAAATTTTATTTATTATGTCCATTAATTTTTATGATGTATTTTGAAGTTTTGGTATTGCTATAAATACTCCCTCATATCACTTATTTCTAGATGAGATATGTATAACATAAATTATGAATAATACTTATTTATGATGTTTATGGAAACCCATCATATTTGACTCATTCTTTCATCTTTTACCAAAATAAAACTAATAGTTTACTCCAATGGGTCTTCAAATCATTACCGTTTACTTGCAAATAAAAAGGAAAAATAATGTCATCTAACATGAACCCCCAAGGGCTAGGTGGATTGGTAAGTGCTTGTATAGCCAGGCACTTACTAAGAAGACACCCAGGTTCAAACCTCAGGGACAACCTATTTGTAAAGGTAGTAGTCTGATATGAATCCTTTGAGTGCACACCAAATCGAAGATGATGATATGAATCTCGAGAAACTGATGGTCCCCTTCATGTCTGGTCAACAATAATGAGGTAAAATAGGTTTGATGGAGCAGCCCTTGTCATTTGAACCTTGCCTTTATATGTTACTAAAAATAGTGTGCTTGTGATCAAATCTCCTATGTAACCAAAAAAACATCATCTAACATGACATCTTCAAAAATATTTGGAGGTTAAGGGTTAAGATGGGAGTATGTGTGTGAGAGGGAGCAAGAGAGGGTTAGGATGGGTGTGTTACTTTGGTATAAAATATCTGATGTGGAGATTTGGAGCTAGTTGTTGTGTTCCAATAGGTTTGGAGCCTACTATAATTGGGGTGGAATTGGACCCCCTTTTCCTGTAGTTCCTAGTTTTAGAGGTTTTTTTGGTGGTCCTTTATCATTATTTTTAAGTGGAAAGAACCTCTTTGTTTTTCATTCATGAGTGGATTTCTCTTGAATCCCTTCCAAGATTATGTTAGAGGTGCTCAGATTGTTGGTTTCATGCCTTTTGATGAAGGTGAAAATCCTTATGGTTTTCAATACGTTGGTTTTTCTAGGGGTCAAAAGGTCCCTCTATCTCTTGGTGAGGATATGTCTTTTATTTTCCATTTTGGAAGGGTATATGCTATGAAAATTGATGCATGCATCTTCATTTTCTAGTTTACTGGAAGGTTTTCCAGGGGCTAGGAGAACCCCCTAGTTTCCATCGGTTGTGTGCATCTACTCTCCCTTCATCGAGTCCTAGTCTCTTGGGAGCTCTAGTAGGGGCTACGACGACCCTCTATCGTAGTGGTGTGCATCTATTTTCTCATCATGGGTGAGCTAAAATTTATGATTCATAATCCATTGAGTTCCAATTTCTTAGGAGTACCATTGGGGCCAGGAGGGCCCTCTATCTTCCAGTAATGATGTGTGTTTACTTTTCCATCCTGGGAGAGATGAATAAAAGGATGCATGCATTATCTATTAATGGTTTATTAGGAGTTATAGCAAGGTCCAATATGTCCCCCTATCTTCCAACAGTGTTTTTTACCTACTTTACCATGTTGGGAAAGCAAAACTTACAGATGCATACACCATCAAGTCTCAATTTTGTGGTAGCATCTTCAAAAAGCATATTTACTAGACATGATTCATGAAGGTCTTAACAAGATTCTTTGCCTTTGTCCATTTGGTGAAGAACATGTTGTTTTTCTATGGAATCATGATTTAAGGGAGGTCCCCTAAAAAAATAATAATATTTTTGAGTGGGATTTTGCTAGACTAGAATTGTGTTCTTGGCTTATGTAAAAAATTATAAATTTTTACCTTGACCAGGAAGTTGTTTTGTTGTTTCCTTGCTTAGACAAGAATTTTCAAATTTTAAGTTCATTTTATTTTCAAGAAGGCATGAATTGTGCTCCTTCTACTACCCCTTTTTATGGTGTAGTCTTTATGGTGTGGTTGTTCTTATTTAGGTCCCCCTCATGTGGGCCCCTATTTTTTCTTTCTCTATCTTGGTAGTTATAAGGTCTTCCTTGTTCTATTTTAGATTTATTTCCTTGTATTTTTGGGAGTTTGATTTGTTGGTTCCTTCTTGAGGGTCTTCTCCTTTTATACAAGATGCAAGAACCCTTTCAAAATCCCTTCCTCCAACCAATAAAAAAACATGACATCTTCAAATTTAAAATAATAGTAGTTTACTAAATTGTAATAATTTATAAATATAAAATAAAAATGGATAGGAAATTTTGTAAATTCAATTACAAATCATATGGTATTGCTATAGGAAAGGGAAAATTTTTACTTTCTATAAGCAAATTCATTAATTAAAACCAATAAATTTTAACCGTAATCCTTCATTGATAAGTTGTAGGCGTATTAATGATAATAATATTATAATGTTTATTTTTCTTATAAGAGGTTAATAATAACCACTTAAACCTTAAAAAATGGATTATTAAACTTTTAAAAGTAAATAAATAAAACAAAAAGACCCAATAATCATAGTTTAATTGTTTTTTAATAGCTAATTTGATATGTATGTATACAAAAACTTTAGACCAAAAATAACTAATCAATTT
This sequence comes from Wollemia nobilis, assembly GCA_028583015.1. Taxonomy (NCBI): domain Eukaryota; kingdom Viridiplantae; phylum Streptophyta; class Pinopsida; order Araucariales; family Araucariaceae; genus Wollemia; species Wollemia nobilis. The sequence goes on from JAQPPZ010016564.1 coordinate 2,349,644, forward strand.
AAACCCTTAACCTTTTGATAATATATTAAAAATATATTATATCAAAACATCATTATGCATAAGCGTGAATCATCATAAATTGGCTATATTTAGGATTTTCAAAATTTTAAATTTGCTAATTTTGAGACCTTTCACTGGGGCCCATTCACCCAAATGTTTTTGGGTAAAAATTATTTTGGGGTCGATTCATCTGACACTAATAATAATTATCCTATTTTTATTTTAATTCGTCAACCACTTTTGCCCAATTCCATAGATAATTCACCTTCAAATTATAAATAATTTTGTTTTTCCTACCCAAATTGTCACATATACTCCCTGTATAAATACTGAAGGGGGTACTTATAAACATAAATCTAAAAAACTCTTACTGAAAAAAATTTCTTAAGAAATGAAAAACCTATCGTCAAATCGACATATTTGTCGATTGGTTGTAGGGTATTATCAATTGAAAGACACCGATCGATTTCACAAACTTGACAATGTTGCAAAGGAGTGCTTCTCAACATAAATCGATCCATTGCAGAGGAGTGCCAGTTGGCATATGTTTATCGGTTCTAGAAACCAATGTGAATCATTTTTAGAGGATAACCTCTTGACATAAATCAATTGGTTGTAGAGGAGTGTCAATCAACATATGCTAATCAGTTGCAGAGGAGTGTCATTCAATTGCAAAGGATTTTTTGAGGATTTTACTAAGTTTTATTTGGAGATCTCATCGAGCTAGGTAGTTTTGATTTTTTTTTAAATAGAGCTTTGGATCAAAAGTTATACCTTCTAGAAGGTTCTCTACAAAAGAGCACCTCTACAACCGATCAATTGTAAAGGTGCTCTTTTGTAGAGAACCCTATAAGAGGCATAAATTTTGATCTAGAGCTCTATTTTCAAAAAAAATTAAACCACCTAGTTCGATGAGATATATACATAAAACTTAGTAAAATCCTCAAAAATACTCTCTGCAACTGACCAACACCTCTGCAACTGATTGACACCTCTACAACCTATCGGTTGTAGAGGTGTCAATCAATTACAAAATATTTTTAAAGGATTTACTAAGTTTGATGTGCAAATCTCGTCGAGCTAGGTGGTTTTAAAAATAAAATTAAAGACGGAGGTCTGGATCAAAAGTTATACCTCCTAGAAGTTTCTTTGCGAAAGAGTGGCTATGCAACCAATCGGCTATCGATTGGTTGCAGGGGCACTCTTTTGCAGAGAACCTTCTAGGAGGTATAACTTTTGATCCAAAGCTCGTTTTTAAAAAACAATTTAAAACCACCTATCTCGACAAGATCTACACATAAAACATAGTAAAATCCTTAAAAAGCCCTTTAGAACTAACCAACACCTTTGCAACCGATCGACAACTTTACAACCAATCGGTTGCATAGGTGTCAATTGGTTGTAGAGGTTTTTTTTTAGGATTGTACTAAGTTTTATGTGTAGGTATCGTTGAGCTAGGTGGTTTTAAAAAAAATTAAAAAGAATCTCTCGATCAAAAGTTATACCTCCTAGAAGGTTCTTTGCAAAAGAGCACCTCTACATTCGATCGGTTGTAGAGGTGCTCTTTTGCAAAGAACCTTATAGGAGGCATAAATTTTGATCCAAAGATCTATTTTTATTTTTTTCAAAAACCACCTAGCTTGATGAGATATACACATAAAACTTAATAAAATCCTTAAAAAAACCTCTGCAAATGATCAACTGAAACCCTCTACAACCAACCGACACCTCTAGAAATATTTTTCAATTGATTTGCCCTAGTTTGAATTTTTTTTTAGAAATATGAATGCAATTCGTAATTTCTCCTTGGATATGATTCACCAAGATTTTGAGACCAATTCACCAAGATTTTACAAATAGATTTTGGGGTCGACCCCTTATGCATAACCATGTATCAAAATATAATATTTTTGTAGGTGACAAGCTCACTTACACATCAAGGCACATACATAGTTGTAGTTTGAACCCGAGTCTTTCATAAAAGAGCCCAAAGACCTAACCACTAGATATAATACAAATAAAAATAAAGAAATAAATAACATTCTCAATACATTACCTTTAAAACTTATTATTGTGCAAAATTTTATAAGTAATTAACTTTTATATAAATATCTTATAGTTTTATTATAGTTTTAAGATATTGTTATATACATTTTATATTTAATAATATATAAATTAAACTCTTAAATTGTTTACTAGAAAATTATTCTAGAGTTTAATTTAAAAAAAAAAAAATTAGACTATGATAATTTATCTTTTTAGTGTCAATTACTTTATTGTTGGACATTTTGAGGAATTTTGTTGTCATTGATGTCAAAAGCATTTTGTGCTATGTTCGTCATATTTGAGGACATTAAGTGTTTCTTCCAAAAGCAAGAAGGTCTTGTAAAGCAATAGGTTATAATATTTATTTTTAAATATTATACACCCAAGTGGGCCCAAAGGATGAAGACCCAAGGAAGGAGAAACAAAGGATAAGAAATAATAAAATTATTATTTCTCCAAAAAAGACCCATGCAAATATTACTAAAGTCCTAATGTTTAAATTATTAAATATTAAATATTTTACCTAAGGTAAAATTTAATATTTAATTAATTTAATTTGAAATTCGAAATCAATTCAAATTAGAAGAGGAAAGCATCGACGTGGTTGAAGAAACCCTCCAATGCATATAAATATGGAAATGGTTTTATTTCCAAAGTCTCTCAATGCAATTTCAATAAATCTCCATATGTTTTGTGCATTGTGATTTCTCATTCGTTCATTGTTTTGCTCATTGTTTCATTCACTGCATGTGCTCGCTGTTGCATCCGAAAGGGAGGGAACATTTTTGTTCCTTGTGTGAGGATTGAGAGCTTTCTGGATGGTGCATATATTGGCTATCACCGATAGTGATAGAGCAGGTGGAAGGTTTGAAAGTGCTGAGGCTTTGCTTGTGGTATGATCGTGGTTCGACTCCTACGATCGATGTCGTGAGGAGAAGCCGCCAGGAGTTTTTGTTTGGCATCATTTTTGCATTCATCGTGTTCTATGGGAAGTCATGGGAAGTGAGCATCGGGTATCCCATGTGGGAATGCAGCCTTTGGGAGAACCAAGTCGTGGTTGAAGATGCCGAAGGGAGTGTCCAAGTCGTAGTCAAAATCGCCAGCCAAAGGTTGTGAAAATAATAAAGGTATGCAAAAGTTAAAGTTTAATTTTTATGGATAGGGAGTTATAAGGTGAAAATATTAATTGTTTTCATTGTGATTTTTGTATGTGGTGAATTTTATTATTAAGTTTGGAGATTATAAGGTGTACAAGGAAATTGCCATATATATTATTTTGATGAAAGTTTTTATTTAAAATATTGAGTTTGGAGATTATAAGGTGTACAAGGAAATTGCCATGTATATTATTTTGATGAAAGTTTTGATTTAAAATATTGAGTTTGGAGATTATAAGGTGTACAAAAGGACTTGATGTTTTGTGTGAAAATTATTTTGTGAAGATCTTATAAAAGGTTGTGGTAACCTAACCCTTGAGATTGGCAAAGAGTTTGATCTTGTTAAAACAGGTTTTGAAGTCTTCTCTTCATCAAGTAAAAGGTATGGGCACATTCTTCCTTGGTTGAAGTAATTGAATGGTTGAGGTTTTTTGAAAACAAGTTTGGAGTGAAAAGGACTAGGTCAAGTTATCCTTTGTGATTTGATGAATTTTCTGAAATGGAAGTGAATGCTATAAACTTTGTTTGATAAGCATTGTTGTTGAAGTGATTGGTTGAGTGAAGAACTTGAACTAGGGTTTGAAAAGATCATGAGTATCATTGTTATGTGAATTACTTGATAAGCATTATTGTTGAAGTGATTGATTGAGTAAGGAACTTGAACTAGGGTTTGCAAATATCATGAGTATAATTGTTATGGGATTCCTTGATAAACATTGTTGTTGAAGTGATTGGTTGAGAAGAACTTGAACTAGGGTTTGAAAAGTCATGATATCATTGTATAATTTGATAAGAATTGTTGGAAAAATTGAGTGAGTGTTCATATGTTTGGACTAGGGTTTGTGAGCAAGGATTATTTCATTGAGTGATTGGTTAAGTAGAGTTGGTTGAGCCTAGTCAAGTGGATGTGTTGAAGTGATAGTTCAAGTTCTGTGAAACAAATTATTCCATATTCTAAATTGATTTGAGAAAGAGGTTGAGTGTTTGTAAATGTGAAACATATTGAGTCTCTAATAATTCTCTATATGTTTCTATGGTTAAAAAGAGATTGAAATATTAGCATTGTTGTGAAGCATATTGAGTCTCTAACAATTCTCTATATGTTTCTATGAGATTGGACAAGTTCTAGTGAGGACTTGTTGAGAAGATTTGAGGTAAGTCTTAGAGAAGACTTGTGGATAGATTGATGTGAGATTTTGTGGAAGCTTACAATACAGATTTGAGGATAGATATTGTTGAGTATATTGGACAAGTTCTAGAGAGGACTTGTGGATAGATTAGTGTGAGATTTTATGGAAGCTTACAAGGTAGATTTGAGATAAGTCTTTGAGAAGACTTGAGAGCAGAGTTGATTGATTGATTTGTTCAAACCTTGAGTTAAGGTTTGGGGTAGATCTAGTAGAGTTGATTGAGTCAAGATTTATGTTAAGGCTTGAGGATAGATATTGAGGATATATTTGTGCTAGATCGAAGGACTATGTTTAGTGCAAATTTGAGGATAGATTTTGGTGCATATTTGAGGATAGGTTTGTGCTAGACCAAAGATAGATATTGAGCAGATTTGTACTAGATCGAAGGACTATGTTTAGTATAAATTTGAGATAGAGTTAAGAGTAAGCTTTGGAGGTGATAGAGTATAGAGGATGATAGTCTCTAGTGGATAGAGATCCATTAGCCAGGGTAGTGAGGATAGGTCTTCTGAGTGAGGATAAGAGTCTTCAGTGGATAGAGATCCATTAGCTAGTGTAGTGGAGGCAGCAGTTCTTCTAGAAGATCACTAGCCAGAGCAGAGGAGAAAGGAGTTCTCCTATGGATAGAGATCCATGAAATTGATTAGGGGATTGGTGTCTCCTTTGGACAAAGGTCCATAAATATTGTAATAGGGAAAGGATTCCCAAGAGATTGATTGAGAAAATTTTAGTGAAATATTTTCTCCATGGAGTAGCCCACATTGGGTGAACCATGTTAAATTGGTGTCTCTATTGTGTGTGGTGATTTGTGCATTGCTTTGATTACTATTGTTGATATTGCTATTGATACATTGCATAATATTGATTGGGAAAGAAAAGTAAAAAGTGGTCTTATACTATTCACCCCCCTCTCAGTATAAGCTTGTGTTCTTCAATTGGTATCAGAGCGGGTTCCTTCAAAAGAGTTTAACAACTTGAAGGAAAATCTTACAAGAACACAATGGATTCTAAGAATGGATCCTCAGATAATTCAACACCAATATTTGATGGAAGCGATTATATATTTTGGAGTATGAGAATGAAGATTCACCTAATGGCACTTGGCAATGAAATATGGGAAGTAGTTGAAAATGGATACACACCACCAACTACTCCACCTACAGATAAATATGGTAAGATTCTACATCATTACAATTCAAAAGCAATGAATACAATTTTGAGAGGTTTGCATAGAACAAAGTTCATAAAGGTTATGCATTGCAAATCAGCAAAAGGAATTTGGGATAAGTTGCAAAGCATATATGAAGGAGATAAAAGTGTCAAAAAGGCAAAGATACAAAATCTCAAAGGACAATTTGAAGATTTAAGAATGAAGGATGAGGAAAACATTAGTACTTATCTACTTCATGTAGATGAGGTTGTTAATGCCATGCAAGGACTTGGACTTGAGATTGAAGAATCTGATGTTTGTGATAAGATCTTAAGATCTCTTCCAAAAAGATTTAGTGAAAATATCTCTACTATAGAGGAATCAAAATATGGTGATATTTTGACAAGAGATGTATTACTTGGTATTCTTATAGCTTTTGAGATGAGAACAAAAGAGGAACCTAATCTCCGAAAGGAAGCAACCTTCAAAGCTACTAAGAAGACAAAGGGCAAGAAGTCAGATTCAAGCAATGAGTCATCCAGTGATGAAGAAGAAAATTATGGTAGAAAGAATAAGGATCCAAGAAGATTTAAAGATGCAAAATCTGTTAGATGTTTCAATTGTGGAAAGTATGGTCACTATGCAACTGATTTTCAAGAAGCTAGAAATAATAATGATGAAGAAAAATAGGATCATAAGAACAGGGAATCAAAAAAATACAGGTACCAAAAGAAAGGTAAGGATGGACAAGGCAAACAAGGAAAGAAGTTCTTTCAAAGACAGAAGAGGAGTTACTATGCAAACAAGGCAAGTAAGTACTCAAGTGATAGTGATAATAGTTTCTCAGATAATGATAAATATGAAGTTCTATTTTTGATAGAAGAAAAAGAAGAAGTTAAGAAAAGGTCACCAATAATTCTCAAGTGTTTTAGATGTGGTAATTTTGGACATATTGAAGATAGTTGTACAAAGAGTGGTTTCAGTTTTAGTGATGATGAATATGAAGATACACTTGAAGGACCAGAAGAGAATATTCTAATGGCACTAGAAGAAGAAGGAGGTGATCCTATAGAAGATAAGTCAGAAGAGAATGAAGATATTTTCAAAGGTAAAAAAATAGAGGAAGAATCAGAGAAAGGAGAAGTTGATCTTGAGGGAGAGCTTATTTATGCTCTTAACACATTAAAGAAGGTAAGAAAGCAAAACTCCCAACTTAAGCTTCAGTTTCAAGAATGTGATGAAGAGAGAGGAAAGCTTATAGAGGATCTAAATAAGTCAATGGCTAAGACAAAGAAGTTCAAGGATAAGTTAGAAGCAAAGGTCTTAGAATGTGAAATATTAGAACAAGAAGTAGCTCTACTAAGGGAAGAAGTAGAGAAGTCTAAGGATAAGCTACACAAGTTTGGAAGAAGCTCAAAGAATTTAGATAAGATTATCAAGATACAAAAACCTACATCAAGCAAGACAGGTCTTGGTTTTGAACAAGTACAAAAGAAACAAGAAGAAGAGTCAACCTCAAGTTCTGAAGAAGAAGAAACTTCAGAAGAAGACAGTGTAAGAGAAAGTGAGACTTCTAAGGATGAGTTGGACAATAAAAAGTTCAACAAGGAAAGAAACAATGCACAAAGGAGAAATAGATGGAATAGGAACCAACACAGGGTAAAAGAGACTAAGAGACCAATGAGGTCAAGGCAAGGAAATTTCAATGGATGATATTTCTCATGTCATAGATTTGGGCACAAGGCTTCACAATGTAGGACACATGAAAGATAGGAATATGGAAACTTCAGAAATAGGTAACTTTTTCATGGGTATTGCTACTCATGTAATCAGTTTGGTCACAAGGCAATGAATTGTAGGGTCCATGATAGGAATAGATATGGCTTCACCAAGAAGAAATCCCAAGATATTTGCACCTCCAAGGAATAACAATATTAAGTGTTACAAGTGCAATAATGATGGACATACAACAAAGTGGTGTAGAACAAAAATTCCAAAGACAAGCAGGAACAAAAATAGTCAGAGGAATCAGAAGGATCATATGAGAAGGAAAGTGGACAAAGGTAAAGATAAGTGCTTGATGGGAGTAGAAATACTCCCACCCTAGAATTAACCACCTCAAGAGGAGGTGGGGGAGGGGCTAAGCTAAGAGACTCATTCTTAGCCCCGAGCCCCAAAGGTGACCCTTTTCCATTGATGTCAAAGGGGAGAGATTTGAGTAAGGGGGAGAGATTTGATTTAAGAAGAGAGCATTGAGTCAGGGGGAGCAGTTTCCTAGGGGGAGCAGGATAGAAAAAGGTTAAGGAAATTTGAAAAGATGATTGGGTTGCCATCAATGACAAAGGGGGAGATTGTTGGACATTTTGAGGAAGATTTGTTGTCATTGATGTCAAAAGCATTTTGTGCTATGTTCATCATCTTTGAGGACATTAAGTGTTTCTTCCAAAAGCAAGAAGGTCTTGTAAAGCAATAGGTTATAATATTTATTTTTAAATATTATACACCCAAGTGGGCCCAAAGGATGAAGACCCAAGGAAGGAGAAACAAAGGATAAGAAATAATAAAATTATTATTTCTCCAAAAAAGACCCATGCAAATATTACTAAAGTCCTAATGTTTAAATTATTAAATATTAAATATTTTACCTAAGGTAAAATTTAATATTTAATTAATTTAATTCAAAATTCGAAATCAATTCGAATTCGAAGAGGAAAGTGTCGACGTGGTTGAAGAAACCCTCCAATGCATATAAATATGAAAATGGTTTTATTTCCAAAGTCTCTCAATGCAATTTCAATAAATCTCCATATGTTTTGTGCATTGTGATTTCTCATTCATTCATTGTTTCACTCATTGTTTCATTCGTTGCATGCACTCATTGTTGCATCCAAAAGGGAGGGAACATTTTTGTTCCTTGTGTGAGGATTGAGAGCTTTCTAGATGATGCAGATATTGGCTATCACTGGTAGTGATAGATTAGGTAGAAGGTTCGAAAGTGGTGAGACTTTGCTTGTGGCATGATCGTGGTTCAACTCTTGCGATCGACGTCATGAGGAGAAGTCACCAGGAGTTTTTGTTTGGCATCATTTTTGCATTTTCTATTTTTCTATAGGAAGTCATGGGAAGTGAGCACCGGGTATCCCATGTGGAAATGCAGCCTTTGGGAGAACCAATTCGTGGTCAAAGACACCGAAAGGAGTGTTCAAGTCGTAGTCAAAATTGCTAGCCAAAGGTTGTGAAAATAATAAAGGTATGCAAAAATTAAAGTTTAATTTTTATGGATAGGGAGTTATAAGGTGAAAAGATTAATTGTTTTCATTGTGATTTTTGTATGTGGTGAATTTTATTATTAATTTTGGAGATTATAAGGTGTACAAGGAAATTGCCATATATATTATTTTGATGAAAGTTTTGATTTAAAATATTGAGTTTGGAGATTATAAGGTGTACAAGGAAATTGCCATGTATATTATTTTGATGAAATTTTTGATTTAAAATATTGAGTTTGGAGATTATAAGGTGTACAAAAGGACTTGATGTTTTGTGTGAAAATTATTTTGTGAAGATCTTATAAAAGGTTGTGGTAACCTAACCCTTGATATTGGAAAAGATTTTGATCTTGTTAAAATAGGTTTTGAAGTCTTGTTGATATTTTGAGTCTCTAAAAATTCTCTATGTTTCTATGACATTGAACAAGTTCTAGTGAGGACTTTTTGAGAAGATTTAAGATAAGTCTTGCTAAATATTTCTTGAGCATATTGGACAAGTTCTAGTGAGGATTTGTTGAGTAGATTTGAGGTAAGTATTGGTGAAGACTTGTTGATTATATTGGACAAGTTTTAGTGAGGACTTGTTGAGCAGATTGGACAAGTTCTAGTGAGGACTTGTTGAGAAGATTTGAGGAAATTCTAGAGAAGACCTATGTACAGATTGATGTGAGCTTTTGTGGAAGCTTACAATAGAGATTGAAGGATATATATTGTTGATCATATTGGACAAGTTCTAGAGAGGACTTGTGGATAGATTAGTGTGAGATTTTGTGGAATCTTACAAGGCATATTTGAGATAAGTCTTTGAGAAGACTTGAGAGTAGAGTTGATTGATTGATTTGTTCAAACCTTGAGTTAAGGTTTGGGGTAGATCTAGTAGAGTTGATTTTTTGAGTCAAGCTTTGTGTTAAGGCTTGAGGATAGAGATTGAGGATAGATTTTTGCTAGATTGAAGGACTATGTTTAGTGTAAATTTGAGGGTAGAGTTTGGTGCAGATTTGATGATAGGTTTATGTTAGACCAAAGATAAAGATTGAGCAGATTTTTACTAGACTAAAGGACTGTGTTTAGTGCAGATTTGAGATAGAATTGAGAGTAAGATTTGGAGGTGATAGAGTATAGAGGATGATAGTCTCTAGTGGATAGATATCCATTAGCTAGGGTAGTGAGGACAGGTCTTCTAAGTGAGGACAGGAGTCTTCAGTAGATAGAGATCCATTAGACAGTGTAGTGGAGGCAACAGTTCTTCTAGAAGATCAATATCTAGAGCTAAGGAGAAAGAGTTCTCGTGTGGATAGATATCCATGAACTTGATTAGGGGTTGGTGTCTCCTTTTGATAGAGGTCCATAAACATTGTAATAGGGAAAGGATTCCCAAGAGATTGATTGAGAAAATTTTAGTGAAATATTTTCTCCATGGAGTAGCCCATATTGGGTGAACCACATTAAATTGGTGTCTCTATTGTGTGTGGTGATTTGTGCATTGCTTTGATTAATATTTTTTATATTTCTATTGATACATTGCATAATATTGATTGCAAAGAAAAGTAAAAAGTGATATTTTACTATTCACCCCCCCTCTCAGTATAAGCTTATGTTCTTCATTTATATCATTGTCATTACATGTTTCCTATAATAATTAAGATGACTTTCCAAAGAAAATATTATTGCATTTAAAAAAATCATGGGAAATTTTTTGTGAGACAATAACAAGTTAGTAACAAAAATAACAAGAATAAGAATAACAATAAAGTGGAGCTTGTTGTGGTGTAGTGGTAAATGCTCTACATGTTGGTAGAATCCAACCCAAGTTTCATTCTCCCTACCTCTATCCTATAGATATATGGCGTAGCTAGGAATATTTTATGTGCTGGTAGAAGCCGATAGGGCTGCATTCCTCCTATGCCCACTATGTTGATAGGTGTATAGGCCCCTATGTTTACCCTAAATAATTTTCATCTACTTATGTAGCATTTCTAGTGAAATTATTGGGTGTTGGTAGAGACCGACCCAAGTTCTGTTATCCTTGCCTCCATACTACAGATATACAACGTAGCTGGGAATGTCCTATGTGCTGGTAGAGTTCAACCTCCATCAAGAAAAATTTAGAAAAAATTACTTTGTAAATAAGATAAACCTTACTTCAGTATATTTTACTACTACTTTTAAACATTTGTTTACTTTTTCTAATTAAAATTTTCTATTAGTTTAAAATAATCAAACTCTAGTTTTTCCTTGATTTTACTTGTAATAATATCAGTCTTCAAGTCTCATTTAGTTCCCTTTACAATTTTTTATCTGTTTAGCTTAGGTAAATAGGGATCCTATGTGGTGAAGGTGAAAGCACGAGGATACGGAAGCAAAAAGGAAAGCGAATATGCGATGCAAATTGAACCTAGACTTAACGCTAAATCCTACGAATTGAAAGCGCATGAAAAGAGGGAAAGCATGAATGAATCAAAAACTTGAACAAAAGCCAATAAAGAAGACAAACCTTTTTATTGATATTGTTTCAAAACTCGGTTACAATGCGCTTCCCCCCATTTTCCAAGGGCTAGGAGCGTTAAGTATATGCGTTCTTGTTACATCCATGGATGCCCTTCCTTCTTTCGCGTGCCCACATGTAAAAATGGGTGGACCAAACATCACCGCCACTCGCGTTGATGAGTCTTGGCTCCTTGCTGCTCCTCTGAGGTCCAGATCCTACATTCAAAGAAACAAGGAGCGGTCAATAGCACCTGCGGATGAAGTAAAGCATGCAATCCCCAAGCCTACGCTAAGTGAATGAGAAAACTAAATTAAACTATGACTAAAATGAATCCAAATGCTCTAAAAATTTGATAGGGACATCAAGACATCACCAGGAGGGCACTGCAAAAGGAACAGTCAGAAAATTCCTCGCCGATTTGAATTCGCTTCGGGGCGGGACGAATTCACCTGCAACAAAATGCCGAAATGGTACTGTCCCAAATGTCCTACCTAGGAAGCTCCAAAAGACCTACAAACTTGGGGTTAGCTAATTGGGGGAATTTTGGGAAGACCCAGATGGTCAGATTTTCCCAATTTGGCCTCCATCAGTAGGAATTTGATAATGCTACCTGCAAGTTAGTGAAGGCGAACGAAGATAGAAACATGATCAAAATTGCTCAAAACAAGACGACATTTAAATGACAACCTATCTAAGCATCATAGAATGGAATGCAAAACTGAAAGAAAGAAAATCTGCCATAGATTTCCAATCGCTCCGAAGAGGGGCGATTAGGACTGTAGCAGTGCAGGAGGGGGCGCCCATGGGGCAGGCCGCCTGTCGTTTAGGGCCTGATTTCGGTACCAATCCACTTGGGATGGGTCCAAAACCTCTTGTGGGGTATTGTCAGAAAATTGGGTGGGATATTGTGACCAAATGTCAGGTTTGGTTCCAGATTTGTGCTTCCAATAACCACCCTATGACCTCTTCTCCAAAAGAGATCAAGGATGTGAAAGGCACAACTCAAAGGGGAGTAGGTGTGAAAATAAAATGACAACACTTCGTTGCTCCAAAATGCTCCTTCTCTCTATTTTTTGGGGTGAGGAAACTCACCAATTTATAGACCTGGAGGTCTCTTGAATTGGGCATGCAGAGGCACCACTTGGAAATCATGCCTTCCCGGGGGGGAGGAGATTCCTCCCTGAATAGGGACTTCATGACCGCCCTTGTAACATCCTCTAACGCTCGAAAACGCTTACCCACACTCCCATGCGATGAAGGAAGCGTTAAGTGGCGGATCTGAGCTGCCATTTGTCAAGATTTGACTTTTTTGCCCGTCAAACCTGCAATTCGCCCCACCCTGGAGCGAATTTGGAATTCGTCCCGGGGTGGGGCGAATCCCAGTTTGAATTCGTCCCTGGGTGGGACGGATATTGAGCAAAGTTCCTGAAGGTGCCAAATTGATTTTTGACCTTCCAAAACTATTGTCAGAGTGGTTAGGACCACTGTTTAACCTCTGGGGGCTGCCCTTGGGGCTGTGTGTGTCAATGCGATCAGTGTTTGCAGTCACATAATCGGATTGGTGTTGTTTTGGTGTCTACAGATGCCCCTTTTTGGGACACGCTGCGCAAGGTGCAGCGCCGAGAAAAAATAGATAACCAAAGCACTAATGATTAGGGTTTCTCAGTAACCCAACCAAATTTTGATGCCCCAAGTATGGAAAGGGCATGCATTCTTGAATCCTTGCTTCTGACGAGCGAAGGAACTCAATTCAAGTGTTAACCTTTTTCGGTGAGGTGTTACTTGATCTTGGACATTGATCAGTCATGAATAGGCAAAGGGCGCAACCTTTTGTCTGTGGGAACCTAGAGTTCATGATTCATGAATGCCAAGTGATTGATCAGTTTGTGATTATTGCTTGTTTACTACCCCAAGTAGGAGCGTGATTGTCTTTGTCAATGATTCTTTGAATGCATGTCGTTTTCCTTAACTGGGTGTGTATTTGTTGATTGGTGACTAAGTGTGACTACCCCCTCAAGCGACGAATCGATGAGGGAATGACCTTCATGAGAAAAGCGACGAGTCGCTTGACCCAAGATGACTTGTGCAAGGGTGCCTTTAGATGTTTAGCGTTAAATGTGTGTGCAGTTTTTTGACATTTAGACCTATTTTTGGTGGGTATTAACCCTTTTGGTGACGCTTTTTGGAGCTAAAATTGTCAAAAATCCGTTCTCCCATGGAGCGGTCCGGCTATGATAGCCTTCTTAGGGAGTAGGATAGTGACAATTTGTGGCCACGCACCAAGGCGCCTTCGTTCGGCAATGTTATTGCTATTTTTGGTTGGATTTTGACCCTTTTGGCGACGTCGCTTGGGGATGAAATTCTCAACAATCCGTCCTCCCGTGGAGCGGTCTGGCTATGGTAGCCTTCTTAGGGAGGAGGATAGTGAGGATTTGTGACCCCGACATCCATTTTGCATGCCCGGGATGTCAAGTGCAAAAGCACTTGCATCGGGCAAGTTTATTAGTTGTTTTGGTGCATTTTTGTTCATTTTTTTGCTATTTTTGAAATTTTTGCTCTGAATTCATTCCTGGGTGGGATGAATACCAGTTAAGTATTCATCCCAGGGTGGGACGAGCACTAACTAGAGTGCTCATCTCGGGGAGGAATGAATATAAGCTCAAAAAACCTATTTAAAGGCCAAATCTAGGGTTTGGGCTCATTTGCACTTGAATTTTCTTGCGATTTGGAGCTCTGAGGAGGAGGAGGTTAATTTGCGAAGCGAAGCGCTGCCAAAATTTTCCTGCCACCATGAGTGCACAAACCGGGTCGAGCAGTAGAGCCGACCGATAAGTGCTTCTCCTCTTTTATTTGCTTTTGTTTACTATTGCAAGTTATTTGTTTATTTTTCTTTGTTATTTTGTTTTTCAAATTTAAAATTGAAACCCTAAAACTTAACTAAACACGAACCAAGACTTAGCTTAAAACTGAACGAAAAACGTAGTTTAAACCTTGGTTGGATTTTTATTTTTCTTTTTAAAAAATTGTTTTTGAATTTTTGTTGCTTTTGAGTATACATTTTTTTTTTCATGCAATGTTGTATATTCATATTGGATTTATGTTTTAATGTTTTTGTGTTTTTGATCATGGTGGCCGACGCCCTTGGTTTTGGCTTTTATTTTGTTGCGGGGTCACATGACCGGCTCTTTGTAGCCTGTGGGCATTTTTGATGATATATATATACAGACTTTATTTTGTTTATGCGCATGTGATGATTTGATTTTATGCACGATGATTGATGAATATGGATGTATGCATGTTAAGTTATAGTGATGGATGCATATGTGTTGATGAGTGCAAATGTTTCTAATTTATATGATATGCAAATGGAATGGATGAATTGAATTTGTGATGTTTGGTAGTCGCACCATAGACTGTTTAGAACTTTATGACTTTTTGTCCTGGGCGATCGCTGTTGTAAATGCCTTTTCATGTATACATGTGTTTTTTTTTTTTTTGGTATGGTGAGAATAAAATATAGCAAGTTGGTTTCGAATGTAGTTAAGGTTTTCTGAGACTCAGATGTTTTAACTAACTAGCCATGACTGTACTTTATCTCACAAGACTTTTGAACAAGGTATGAATCGGACTTGTTTTGGACCAAGTTATTTCACATCCCTATGTGTGCAATTGAGTTCATTTATGTGGTGTTGGTCAGGATACCGCCAGTGCCAGATAGGCTATCAACCAAACCTGTACTGAGGATCACCTGATTAGCTCCACTAACTCCCTTGTTGTATTTAGTTAGATTAATCTGCGGTGCTATCCTAGGATACCATAAGCTAGCTCATCCACATGCAAACATTGATCTGCACACAAGTTAATGTGACAGATATATCGTCATGCGGGAGGTTTACCACCAGTGACCGATAGGCTATCAACCAAACCGGTACTGAGGTTTGCCTCATGACCTGTCTGGATGCTGAGAGTTCCAGGGATTCAAGTTCGACTCCCTTATTTTCTTCAATTGTATTGGGATACTTGCTCTTTTGTAGTGATAAAAATCACTGTTTATTTTTGTATTATTTTATTTTTTTTGAGCAAGGGATTTTGAATAGTGAGTGAGGAGAATCACTATTGTATGTGCTTTGTGATGTATGCACTTTGAGGTGTCAAATTTTGGAGTTTTGACTTTTGCAAATTTTTTTGATGTTTTGCAACTTTTTGAGAACTTGGGATTCTTGGGGAATTGGGTAGGGAGGATGCTTGTCCTTTTGCCAACTCTCAGCATTCTTGGGGTCATTCGCACAGGGGGATGAGCAAGATAACCGTTTCGCTTATGGTGACCTGGATTGCTTTGTAGGGTTCATCTTTCGTTCACACAACTTGGGAATTTTGTTATATGTTTTAACTTGTGTTGGGATGCTACGTAACAAGGTGTGATCCAAGTAGAACTCTACCTGCGTAAAATCTATCTGACTTGGTACAGTACGTGGCTAGAAAGCTAATGATGACTGAATGACGGAAATCTCTCGATACATTAGGAAACAACTGACTATGATAGGGGAAAATAACGTGAATGGCGGTTATAGGCGATGAGTTATTGATAAAGTGGAAAAATGTAGAAAAATGATGGTTTTGCCAAGTAATGACAGTCTATGGTGCTTTGACCTTTATGACCACAAATATGCACTGTATGGATGTGATGCTTAATGCAGCTATATATTTTTGTATTTTTGAGGGATTGATTTTTGTGAATATGCAGATGAGATGCAAAAGAGCTCTGTACTGTTATGATGATTTTGCGTATGCATGGGAATGAGATGCAACTTTTTGTTATTTTTGATGATTTTATTGTTTTTGAATTTTCTTGTTTTTGACCAAGCGATTGAGGAATCCTTGGGGCCTTTGGGTTGACCAAGTGATTATGGAAATCCTTGGAGCTTTTGGGTTGACCAAGTGATTATGGAAATCCTTGGAGCTTTTGGGTTGACCAAGCGATTATGGGAATCCTTGGAGCTTTTGGGTTGACCAAGCGATTATGGGAATCCTTGGAGCTTTTGGGTTGACCAATGAATTATGGGAATCCTTGGAGCTTTTTGGGTTGGGCTATGGCTCTTTTAAATATGGAAGGGCCTCAAATGACTGATGTTCAAGGGTTCTAGTTCCTTGATTCCATCAAGAGAGGCTAGCCGGTATGTTCCAGGTCCTATTTTACTGTCAATGACATAAGGACCTAACCAGTTTGCCATGAACTTGTCCCTTAAATGGGGCGGCAAATTAGAGTTCTACTGATTCTCTTTCAATACCAAGTCACCAACCTGAAAGTCCCTCAGGTGAACTTTCATGTTGTATGCTTTCTTAAGTCGCTCTTGGTAGATACGTAAATGCTCGAGAGCATTAACACGTCATTCATCAAGCAACGTAAGCTGGTCTAACCGGGCCTGCCATGCAGTGTCATCATCGATGAACTCGTGCATTGATATGCGCAAGGAAGGAATCTCCAACTCGAGAGGCATGACAGCCTCAGAGCCATACACGAGCAAAAATGGAGTTGCCCCAGTGGGTGTCCGAATGCTAGTGCGATAAGCCCACAGGGCAAGTGGGATCTGAATGTGCCAATCTTTATGACTGTCTGTGACTATCTTTTTGAGGATGGCGACTAGCATTTTGTTCGATGCCTCTGCTTGCCCATTTGCCTACGGATAATAGGGTGTCAAAAAACTATGCTGGATTTTGTACTTTGTGGTCAAAGCACGCACATATTTGTTCTTGAATGACGTCCCATTATCCGAGATTATCTTGGATGGAATACCAAAATGACATATGATGTTATGCAAAATGAACTCCGCAATGCGGGTTCCTATCATAGAGGTAAGCGGAACTGCTTCCACCCACTTGGTGAAGTACTCTGTGGCCGTTACGATGAACGTGTGATGGCCTGACGACATAGGGGAAATATTTCCAATTAGGTCTAAGCCCCACTACAAAAATGGCCAAGCCGACTGGATCGGCTGCAAGGCCTGGGAAGGTACGTGCATCAAATTAGCATGATGTTGACACTTCATGCACTTCCTTACATATGCGCAACAATCTCGCTCTAAATATGGCCAATAATAGCCCATGCGAAGAATGCGCTTGGCGATAGCCATACCACTGAAGTGGCCACCACATGTACCATCGTGCGCTTGGGTGATCGCCCAAGTGGACTCTTGTTGGTCCAAGCACCGAAGGAGGATCCCTTCATAGCTATGATGGTACAAAATGTCTCCTAACAAGACATGCTTTGCCGCTTTCTGCTTGAATGCTCATTTTGCGGCATGCGTCAATCCAAGTGGGAGGTTACCTAACTTGAGGTAGTCCCTGATGGGTGAATACCAATCCTGCTGATCAGAAGCCTCGATGGTATGAACAACCAATCCCTCTTGAAGTTCATCCCTAGCGAAAGCTGAGCGGGAAAGAACTTGTAAGAATAGCGTTGTGTTGCTATTAAGGGGAGTAGGGGAGAACAAGGACCCCCAGTTGGCATGCTTCAGACAATCGTGGATTCGAGAGAACCTATCCTGAGGTGGTTCAATCTGGATCATGTGGATTCTTGGCGTTAAATCAGAGCTTGCACGCTCCATCACGGATTGCGATAGTGTTTTGACTTGAATGGTTGTCATATCACCAGAAAGGTCTTGCGGGATTAGTGACCCCAAGGAGGCCATAGTGTCCGCAAAATGATTCGATGACCGAGGGAGTGCCTCGATGTCGTACCATTCAAGATTTGCCAAGAATTTGTCCACAAGGGCTTTGTAGGCCTGTAGAACTGGGCATTTACATTGGAATACCCCTTTGACTTGGTTGACAATTAACAGCGAATCACCAAAAATGTTTAATCGCTTGATGTTCATGGTGATTGTTGTCTGAAGACCTATGAGCAAGGCTTCGTATTCTACATTATTGTTGGTGCATGGGAAGTCTAATTTAAATGACAGAGGCATTGGAGCCCCTTGCGGTGTGAAGAATACAATTCCCGCACCACCACCTTGCTCACATTTAGAACCATCAAAAAATAGGGTTATGTCGGCCTGTGACTCAGGCTCATCAGAATCTGGCGATTCTGAGACATGGAAGACCCCATCATCGGGTAGTTCTATGACTAGAGGCTGATCGTCTTCAAGAGGAGCCTCTGCTAGTTGATCGGCTATGACCTGTCCTTTGATGGATTTTTGTCCAATAAACTCTATGTCAAATTCCGTCAACAACATGATCCATTTCGCCGTGCGGCTACTATGATAAGTACGACTCATCATGTATCGCAATGGATTCTCCTTAGACACAACATACGTAGTGTTGCTCAGCATGTAGTGGCATAGCTTTTTGGTAGCAAACACCACTGCCAAGCAGAGTTTCTCAACGTATGCATAGTTAAGTTCATAACTGACCAGGGTGCGGCTAAGATAGTAAGTAGCTTGCTCTTTGTGAAGTTCATTTTTTTGGGCTAGCATGGCGCCCAGTGCCACCTCAGTAGCTGAGATGTATAAGTAGAATGACACTCCTGGTCTCGGTGGTGCCAATACTGGTGGTGAAGCCAAGTATTGTTTAATGTCATCGAAGGTTGACTGGCACTCGTCATCCCAGTGAAATGCTACCCCCTTGTGCAATAATTTGTTCATGGGTCGGCACTTGTCAGATAGCTGCGCTATGAAGCGCTTGATTGACGTGACCTTTCCCTGTAGGCTTCTGAGCTGCTTGATGGTAGTTGGGGGAAGCATTTCAAGGATTGCCTTGACTTTATTGGGGTCCACCTCGATGCCTCGCTTTGAGACTATGAAACCCAAGAGTTTTCTAGATGTGATGCCAAAGACGCACTTCTTGGGATTCAATATGACTTTATGCTCCATGAGGCGATCGAGGATCTTGCTTAAGTCATCGAGATGATCTGGGCGCAAAAGAGATTTGGCCAACAAATCATCCATGTAATCTTCCAAAGTTTTATGCATGTAATCATGGAAGATGTACGTCATGGCACGTTGGTAGGTGGCGCCAACATTTTTAAGGCCAAAAGGCATGACCTTATAACAAAATGTCCCCCAAGGCATTGTGAACGCCATTTTTAGTTGGTCCTCGGGATTGATACGAATCTGATTGTATCCCGAGAAACCATCCATGAGGGATAGCATTTCATGGCCTGCTGTAGCATCTACCAATGCGTCGATGCTAGGCAAGGGAAAATCATCCTTAGGACTCGCTTTGTTTAGATCTCGAAAATTAGTGCATATGCGAATCCTCCCGTCGGGCTTTTTGATGGGCACCATGTTGGACAACCATGGCGGATAATCCATGCAGATGACAAACTGTGCATCCAACAGCTTTTGCAATTCATCTTTGACCATCAAGGCCATCTGTTGGGTGCATCTTGCATAGTTTTTGCTTAACTGGCTTGACTTGTCGGATCAAGCGTTAGATTATGCGTGACTAGCTACGGATCTAGCCCCGGCATGTCTCTGTATGACCATGCAAAAACCTCCTTCTTCTCTTTGAGAAGGGCAATGTAGTCGGCTTGCTCTTCGGGGGATAAACTTACCCCCAACTTGATCACCTATGGATTCATTGGATCTGAGCCGATGTCTACGTCAGTCGTCTCCTCGACCGACATGTGGGATCCGTCTTCCAACTGGTGTGGAGTCGGGATCAAATGGATATCATTTGCTGAGTTTAAATCTACGTTGGGAACCTCGGGTTCCTCTTCAGCATGGAAGATATCCTGAGTTGGCCCTGGGGTAAAATGAAGCATCTCACCAAAATGCCAGTACTCTGATGGGGATGGAGGTGAATTGACGTGATCCCAGTCTATGGCATCTATGTCTAGATGCAATGACCATGCTGGATCGGCCGGATTGTGGATGGGGGCGGTTAAGTCAATGGAGATCATGTTGATGAAATGATTTTGGTCTCCATTACCATGGGTGTGGTGACTTGAACAACCTAGATGACTCCTGCACTCCGGATCGGGCTCTGTAGGGATTGGCACGAATGGATCGGCCCTATGTGCTGATAGGAGGACAGGGTCTACCCTCGACACTGATATCACTCTAGGGTCTCGGGGTGGAAGGTGCTCTTCGTATACCTGGAGCGGCGGATCCAACACTTGGTCCCACCCCACTGGGTCTACGTACCACTCATGCCCTGGCACTATGTTCATCTGTTCAAATATGTCATTAATCTCCAAGGGGTATCGATGTTGCATCTACCGCATGTGATTAAGATATGCCATTTCTGTCTCGTCTTCGTAATCACTATCGGAGATCCAAAAGCCCTCATTGGCTTCGACAACTGTTTGAGGCATTACAGGCTCGTCTTGTTCGAGCAAATTAATCTGGCCCCATTGTGGTTGTTCCACTCTCCGTGGGGGGACCTGATTCTCTTGACGCGGCACTGGCTCGATTGGAGCCTCTAGGGGGAACATTGTCAAGAGGCTCTCTTGATAGTCATCCATGGGGATCACTTGAGAGTGATTACTATCTGATTCGAAGGGGTCATATGATGCTGGTTCATACTCTGATTCATCCTCTGAAGATCCCTCTTGACACTGTCTATAACCTCCTTGAAAGTGAGTCCCCGAACTTTCGCCTCTCTCTAGCAAAGGGAAAGGGTTATTGAGGTTAACAAGGGTGGTTGTTGACCATGGGAGGTAATCCCCCAACTTATACGTTGTGTTAGGGTTGGCATAAGGATCTGATGCCAATCCACCCTTGTTGCCTATCCCTAGGCCTTGCATGTCCTCTACCAAGATGTCTAAGGGCAGGGGGTGATTGAACCCTACTCCTGACTTGTCATAAGGCATTTGGTATCTTGGTTGGCAAAGGACACGCACTCCTTGCTCATACCTACCTAACCCATATCCATGCCAATTGCATTGGCCGAGATATCTCAGAGCGAAGTCCGGGTTAGACAGATAGTTGACATCTTCTGCAAAGGGCTCTTCATCTTCGTCCTCTTGCATGCATGGCTCCGTACCATGATCAAGGCCCCCATACACGAAGTTGGTCTGGTTTGGCGGGCAGCCTAAAGGAACAATTGTACCGATGGGGAGGCGAGGTCTCCCCATGTCCTGCATGGACTCTAGTGTGGGCGTTGCTACAACATGCTACACCAGATACTCCCCCAGGCCCGTATTGGCCATTTCAACAGTGATTGTTGGCGATTGAGGGGGAGGGAATGGAAGCTCTTCCTGAATCCACTCCATGTTGGGTGAATTAGGAGCTTCCACTTCCATTTGACTAGGCATCTCTTTAGTAGAGATGGTTGATACTGTTGGCAGCGCCTCTTCCAGAGGTTGTGCCTCCTCCATGGGTCTCTTCCCTTTGTCCTTCTATTTGGCCATGATAGGTGGCATCTTTGGTGAAGGACCTGACGCTGAAGATGTACCTGACTGGGGTCTTGGTGGATTTGTCATCGGGGATGCTTGCGGGATCGGACCCTGTCTAGATGGATTTAACTAAAAATCCAAATGCGTCGATGGAAGGGTCGATTGCGGCATCAGCTGCACCGCATTGCAATATTTGAAGGGTTCCAAGTCCGTCGGGACTACATGTACTTCCCCTTCAAATGTATATTTCAAACACTGATGAGCTATTGAAGGGACACACTTCATGTCCCTGATCCATGGCCGCCCCAGCAAGATGTTGTAAGCCATCTCACCCTCCAAAATATGGCACAATGTAGGTATCATCTTTTGTCCTACTTGAATAGGTAGGACGATTGTGCCAACTATCGAGCAGATTGCATCGTTGAATGCTCGCAGTGTATATGTGGAGGCCGTGATATGAGATGCCGACAACTTCAGATGTTTCAATGCCGCTGTAGTAATGATGTTATTGGACGAGCCAGTGTCTACCAACACCCTCTTATACGGGATCCCGTTGACCCACGTGATAACGTGCAGGGGTGGATCCGCCATGTCATCAGCTACCGATTTCACTTCATCCTCTCGAAAGGTGATGACAGGCTCGGTGCATCATTTTACATGCCCCACAAAGTTGTTGAAGGAATTCGCTTCCTAGGGCTGCAACTCGATGGCTTTCAATATCTCCATTAGAGCCTCCCGATGGGGCGTTGATTGTTGTATAAGCTCATATATGGAGAGCCTAGCCGACGTGGTCCTCAAACTCTGAGTGAGTTTGGTCCGAATCGTGGCCGTGGGTCTAGGCGGAGGAAGTTGCGTAGGGTGTTGTTGAGGTTGTGACGTCGATGGAACCTCTCTTGTGGCTGCCTCGGGAGCAACTCCTGGGTATCTCTTGTTCCTCGTCACTATGCTTATCATTCCTACATACCCTTGCATGGGGCAATTCTGTTGCACCTCATTGACTTGAAGGGGTTTTGCCTGCGCCTCATGGGTAGGCAAGGGGTCTTTGAAGACTCCCATCTGCTGGTTGTTTGGCGCTACGGGGTTGTCCACTGCCAACGTCTTGTTGTCAATTAAGTCTTGTATCAAACCCTTGAACTTCCAGCATGCATTGAGGTCATGTCCTCTCTGCCTGTGGAACCTACAATACAAGTCCTCCCGGTATCCCTTAGGCTTCGGCGCATTGGGATCTATGGTTTGAATTTTTGGAAGGTTGATCAAGTTCATCGCTGACAAGCGGTCAAATAGGGAGTCCCTAGACTCCGTATAAGGTGTGTACTGTCGTCGAGGGTGACGCTGCTAATTTTGCTCCTACTTCTGGTTTTCTCTTTCATAATTATTAGGAGGCACTGCCTGATAGTTAGCCTTTTGAGGTTGTATTTCTTGTGCAGGCTTAGGGACATTTATAGCAACTTGATTTACCATGGCGGGTTTTTGTTGCGCAGTCCCTATTTTTGTGTTCTTGTTCCATTCTTTCTTCTTAGGTTTGGCAATCTCGCCATCCTGTATCTTGATCTCTTCGATAATTCTGGCTTGCGCTAGAGCTTCTTCTAAGGTGGCATATTGCTGCAGCTGCAATAGCATAGAGATCGATCTCAAACAACTTCTTGAGAACATTTGTGTCAGGTCGGACATAGGAGGGAGGTAGGGTAGCTTGGAAAGCAGAGTCCTCCACCGATTCCCGTAGGCCGCCATAGTCTCTTCCTCATACTGCCTGAGGTTGGCCAGGTCACTTAGTGATGCCTTCTTCTTGGTGTTGAAGGTGAAGCATTCGAGGAACGCATCCACTAACTGATCCAAGTTACTGATGCTGTGTTTTGGTAATTGCGTGAACCAATCCAAGGCAGGGCCCACGAATGTAGTTATAAAGGTTCTCAGCAACAAAGCATCATTGTCCTGAATGCCAAAGCATTGGCTCAGGAACCTCGTCACATGCTCTTGGGCATCCTCCTCACCCTTGAAGATTGCCAACTGAGGTAGCTTAAAGTGTTCAGGGTAAGGGGGTGCAGGCACTGATGGATGCACAGGATGACTACGGAGTTGGCGTAACGTGGGCTTTTGGGGCCCAGAAGCTTTGGTTTCCATAGACTCCAAACGCTCTAGAAGCGCTTTATATGCATCGGAAGACTTAATCTCTTCCTCTTTAGTTTGCTCCCATTGTGGGTTGTGGGAGACTTGAGGCCTATGGAGGGGTGGCCGGATAGCAGCCCCTCCACCTTGATAGGGCATTTCAGCCCGCTCCTCTTCTTGTTCATACTCCTCATAGGCTTCTCGAGGAGTTTTTGGGCGAGACCTATGACCATGGGTGGGTCCCCGTGGAGGGAACCCATCGTTGTTCCGGGGAGTGGCCTCCCATTCAGGTCTAGGAGGTCTTGGAGGTAGCACTTGGTAGGGTCATGGGGACCTGTCTCGTACCAAGGGATTGCGCCTCTCATATGGTTCTGCCCTTTGGGTGCGAGGGGTTGGAAGCCTCTCAGGCACCGTGTTGTGGAGCAGCTCATCTATTTGGCACTGAATGCGCTCCTTGCTAAGGCGGTATAGACGCTCTAGCTGCTGTTGATCTTGCTCAAGCTGCATAATCTGTGCTTGGTGGGTGGCATGTCTGGCGACTGCCAGGTCAATCTATTCTACCATCTTGAGCCTAGGAGGCCTAGATGCCTCTCCTACACATTTGTCTCGGTCGCGGTGACCTGAGATCTCTATAGGTCGCTTCCCTCTATCGAGGTTAGCGGCATTCACTCGAGGCTCTGGCCTCGAAAGATGATTTTGGTAAATAGCAGGTGCGGAAGCGCATTGCTCCCATGCTGTATATTGCTCTTGAGGAAGGTAAGGGTCTTCCTCATTTTCCCTTTCATAAGTGTGAAAGGGGCGGGCGGAGTTGGCTCCCCTCGCTAGAAGAGCCTTGTGCTCCGGATTTGTCCTATTGTTTCTGACAATGAGAGGGGGCAATGGAGGGATGACATACTCCTGTGGCCTCTCCTCATGGACCCTATGTTCTAGCGCTTCATCGCATGGTGGCCACTCATATCGAGCTTCTAAGGGAGCTTTCCTATTTATGTTGAGTGCCACGTGTAAGGACTCCTCCTGAAAGGGTCTATGCTGGATGGGAGTGCCCCTCAAAGGGGTGCCCCTATAGTCCCATTCTGAGATGCCATGATGTGGACTCTCTTGTGGGCCTGGCCACCAAGGCGGAATGGCCAAGTCCTTGGGACTATAGCGGAGGCGACTTGTGCCCCCTTGTACACTCTCCATAGCTTTCGCCCTTGCTTGGGCTTGGCTACGGGTGTACACCATGGTGGTATCTCTCTACAAGCTATGTAGGTTTTTATCTCTTTTATGATTTTTTTTTTTTTTTATGCTACACTAAACAGAAAATATCACACACGCAAAGCGATGATTATCTCGTTTAAATATTGAAAGTGTGTCCTAGACCTGGTTTAGTGTGTTTTGATTTTGTTTTGAAAGCTTTTGTAAAGAACGTTTAAATGCAAAATGAAGGCTCTTATGACTCCCATAGATGGTCGCCCCTTCGATATACCATTGCCAGGCCGATATACCAACCTCTCTATATACCCGCCCTTACGTGAGGGAAACTATAGGTACGTGAGAGCAGATGGTACGTGGAACGTAGGCGGTACGAAAGGGGGATCACCCTATTTTTGACACCTACCATAGAAGACTTATCCTCGTGCACTGGGAATCACCCCAGCTACACTCGGTCAGCTTTCGTCAGGATTTACGTCTAGCAACAGTAGCGATCGGGGTTTATGAATGCAAAATTCAAGCCAAGGTGGTGATGAAATCCACCGTTGGTCTTGATCAAGGGCTGGGGTTTTATGACCAGCTCCTTGGTGTTTATGTTGCGACGTGGTGTGTGGGGTTATTTTTATTTTGCAAAATGGAAACAAGCAAGCAGTAGAGGAAAACTACTTTCCCTAAGCAAGCGAGTAATCCAAAAACAGAAAAATTGAAGACAAAAATTGACAGGAAAATCCACCGTTGGTCTTGATCAAGAAATTGAAGACAGAAAAATTCAGTTTTTTTTAGTTCCCTAGATCACTCTATTCTTTATTTTGTTCCCTCTATTGATTCTTGCCTTAATAGTATTCTGGTCTAGATAGGTGATTGTTTTGTTCATTTTTTATTTCTTTTTTTTTTTGTTTAGTTTTTAAAGGTGGGTGGGTTTTTTTATTTTGTTTTGTTTTTGTGTTCTTTGTGTTGTTTTTTGTTGTTCTTTTGTTTTTGTTGTTTTGTTTTTTTTTATGTTTTTTGTTATTGTTCTTGTGTTTTTTTCGTTCTTTTTCTTGGGTTTCTCTTTGTTTGTGTTATTTCGTGTTTTTATGTGTGAGTGTTTTCTATGTTTTTTATTTTTGTTTATTATATGTTGTTGGTTGTTTTTTATTTTTATGTTTATTTTATTTTTTAATTTTTTAGGTTTTGGTTGTGTTTATTTTTCATGTTTTTTCGGGTTATGTCTTTGTAGTGTTCTATTGTTTTTGTCTTGTTTGTGTTTTGTTATGTGGTTCTTGTGTTTTTCTATGTTGTTTGTGTTGTGGCTTCTTTTATATTATTGTGCATGTTTGGTTGTGCTTTTGTTTTTGACACACTCAAGGAGCATGTGTTTTAATATTATTTTATTATTATTTTTGTTATTTACTTATTTTTAAATTGGTTTTGTGTGTTTGTTTGCTCTTTGAGTATGTCAAAGGTGGTAGGCCAGGTCCGATTCCTGGGTGTTTTTGGTGGAATGGATACCCCTACCTCCTTGGGTCTTACCCAAAAGTGGCATCTCTTTTAGGATGTTTTCCACAAATAAATAAATAAATAAATAATAATATAAAATTGAAGGCATACTTGAAATTTTCATAAAATTAGTTGACATGAAAGAAGTAGAGGAAACATTATTTTGGTCCTTTTAAATAACTATTAATAAATATAATTTAGTTTTGATAAAATATTTTACATGATTATAAATTAAGGATGCCTTCTAATTTATATTTTTTAAAAGCATATTTTTAATCATTATAAAAAAATTAGATTCTTAGGAAATACCATGAATGGGTTACCTCTATATATCTTAAGTCCAGTAGGTAAAGCACACTAACTCCACTAGGATTGCTAATTGGTAGACACTCAATGACTACCATCCAACCTATCCCCTTCTGAGTATGCAATGGTTTGAACCTTGGACCTTCCTAAAGAGAGGTCAAAGCCCTAACCACTACACCATCCTTGTTGACAAAAAATATTGTTATTTTTCAAAGCTTTTATACAGGTTTTTATGAGGGGTCATGGTCCTCTCATAATGAATGGGGTTTGAACATTGGACCTTCCAAAAGGAGTCCAAAACCCTTACCACTGCAATAAAAATAATTTATGGAGTCCTCTTTTAATTTATAAAAAATAATTAAGTTAACTATGAATCAATTGCCAAACAATTCATTTCAAGTTCTTCTACATTTAATACCATTAGGATAATATAAAATTTTTTATTCATACTCATAATATGCACTCACTAATTCACAACACTATAGTTTTGAGGTATTAAATATATATTAATATAATTAATTTTATTATTATTTTTTATATATTTTAATTATTTTATTATTATTATTTAAGGAAAGCTGGTTACAATGATTATTATTGTAATGATTATTATTGTGGTGATTTTAAGATCCATACATTGGTTGAAGTTTCATTGAGAACTTGCGGATTGCTTTGGAAACTTGTTAAATCTTTGGATGATAATTGGTAAGCCAATATCCCTAAAACCTATATCAAAGGTGTTTTTTTAATAATATGATGTAATAAGTATTATGATTTATGATAAACAATAGTAAAAATAAATGTTTATCAACATAAAAAAAAATCATAAATAATTTGTATTGAAAAACAAATTTTTTAATAATTTTTTATTTTTATAAAAATATTTTTAAAAAACAATCTTGATTATATATATATATATATATATATATATATATATATATATATATATATATATATAGTTGGAGAACAAGGGGTTGTACTTAAGTCCTCCTTTTTTTTGTTTTTGAAAAGGTTGAAAAACATAAACACATTGGGGGCCACCCTCTCTATGAATTGAACATGGGTCTATGTTAAGAGAGCCCAATGTCTTTTTTCATTGAAGTGTCTCTATCAATACAAGGTCCCTCATACTTGAAAAGCCATAACTCTCTCCTTTAGAGCTTGAGAGTTTAAAAATAGATTAGATTCTCATCTCAATTGAGATGCTATAACTAGATACCTACATCATTTTTATAACATGTCTAAATTCTTGATTTTCATTTTTTGTATCTTCTTCAAGTTTATGTGTGAATAAAATTATTCCAAAATTAAACATCTTTCACATTTTCTTACAACAACCTTCACAATACCAAAACTCCACCTCTACTATCTATGCAATACATTTTAGTAGAATAATATTTCCAAAATGTCTATTTGCTAATTTCCTTCTTAAAGCATTTATGCAACCACATAAATTGTAATAAATAGTTTATATGAAAACACATTAATGTTATAAAATAAAGCAAATATTAACAATGAAAAAGATAAAAGTAAATCTTAATCATTATTTGATTCAAATAGTAACATTTTCTTGTCAACTTTAGTTAAACTTACTAATTCCTCTAAACATGAAAAAGAGAATTTAACTTCATCATCTTCAATTAAAACCCCTTTATTGGCTAGCCTATTTGCACATTTGTTTCCTTCCGTTAACATATGTGTAAACCTAATTTCTTCAAAATCTAGAGCAAGGTATTGAATTTCCACAATTATCTCTTGTATGTTTCATGGAGCATTTGCTTTCATAAAAATTGTATTTATTACTATGAGTAAATCACCTTCCATCCATACTCTATTCCATTTCATTTGCTTACATATTTTTAACCCTTGAGACAAAATATCTCCTTTATTGTTTCTAATTACTCCTCCTCCTCCTGGTCCTAGATTTCCATTAAATTCTCCATCAAAACTCAATTTGATCATTGCAACATCTCGTTCTTTCAACTTTATTTTTTTTGCCCTATTGGTCCTAGATTTCCTCTAGATTCTCCATCAAAATTCAATTTGACGAACTCAACATTTGGTGCCTTCCACTTTTATTTTTTGCCCTTATTTTTTTTTCTCCTATACCCAACATCATAATCATGTTTCTTTTCCTTATATTAATAAATTTTATTTTTATTTTAAAACATAACTTTTCTATCTTTACATACTTTTATTTTTCCATATTAACATACTTTTCTAATGGGTATGCATGTGTTTTTTATTGTTATACCCTTACTATTGCATACATTCCTTTTTTTTATTTGATGAATGGAGTTTTGAAAGGACCTCCAAACCTTTTTACAGAGCGGAGCTAGTCACCAAAAAAGTGACAAAACACTTCAACCAAAAAATAAGCTATTGGGCGGTACTTACAACAACAAAAAAAATTAAACATTAAACACAGATTGTTACCCTTCCAAGATAGAATCTAGTACAATAACCGATACAAGAGCAAATGAGCATCCCACCCATATAAATAAGATCCAAACACCAAAAATCGCTAAAAATATTTAACCATAAATAACACACTGGTTTTGTATCCAAATTGGCAAACTACACAAAGGCCATTCTACCCTTGCCATAAGAGATAATATAGATCTCTTATGGCAGAAAGGCCTTTGTTGAATCAACCCAAATACCCCAAAAACAAGGTGAAATCGCAAAATCTCAAAAATATAGCCATGTAAACCTAGGATCAAACACAACCACCGGTGTTGAAACTAAAGATAAAAGCTCTACAAACCATCAAATCTAACCAGAGTAACAAATCAACTAGAGTTGGTGCTAGACAAAGGAACAATAGCCAGAAATTATCGTAGCAATAACAACCCAATATCACCCCCAAAGGGTTTGGGTTGGAATTTGGTCCTATACCCCTTAGGGACCTCAACCATATTTTCAATGACAAATCAAACCCATAAGAAATTAGAGCAATCTAACCAAGGGCCCTTAGCTGGAAACCAACCCTAGTAACATTGTTACCCAAAAACCAACCAAAAATCCATCCAATGAGTCAACAACTAGAACTTTTCACAGTGATACAAATAGCCCAAGATCACCCCCCATAGGTTTGGGTTGGAATTTGACCCTATCCCCCTCAAGAATCTCAACCAGATATTCAATGGCAAACCAAACCCAAAAGAAATACAAAGTAAACCAACAAGACCCCCCAAAAAAAAAAAAAAACTTGGCCAGAGAGTCATATAACCAACGTAGATCATATGCATACATTCCTATTACCATTATGTATTTTGTGTTATTATACCCTTAATATGCATACATTTCCATTACCATTGTGTATTTTGATAATTTTTAATTCTATAGTGCATACATGTTGGTTTTTATTAATAATATCATATTTTTTAATTGGTTATATGAGAACGAAATTTACCTCATATTTATTACGCCATGATCACACAGTGGTATTACAATACCTTGACAAACATGCTTGCATCACTTAGAAAAATTTGAAACTAGTTCACCTTATTGAACCATGAGGAATTTAACGGTTGAGATTATGTCATTTTTTATGTACTATCATATTTAAATAAAATAACTAAATTGTTGGAATATTTTTCTTCATCTCTCAAATTATTGAAACCATTTGGTATGGTAATTCATAAGAATTAACAATACTATGGTTCTAGCACAATTGGTTATATTCTCAACTTTTAAGGAAGAAACCCAATTTTAAATTTTACCAAGCAATACATACATAATATCCAAACTATTGTAATACTACTATGTGGTCATGATCTAATAAAGTGGGATATTTTTCAATCCCACATAACCAATTGAATAAATATTGTCAATTTTATAGGCTGACATGTAAGAAATTAATCTTGAGGTAATAAGTCACTTGAAAATTTTATGACCAACCAATCAAGATTTATTTGCATATATGAAATATGATAGTTTTATCACCTTCCTAACTAAAATATTATTAGTATTTATGAACTAGTAAAATTTTCATTGAAATATAAAAATATAGGAGATCATGATGATGACATTGATTAGAGTGTATCCTCAACCAAGGGGATGACCAAACCATTTAAACTGATTTAGCTATTTTTATTTTAACCTCACATTCATATGATCTAAATTATAATTTTTTGTTAGGTGGTTAGATCTTGTATGGAAAACATCCTTTGGGTAGTTTCTAAAATTTAAAAATATATTTTATACTCTTGAAAATTAAAAAAATGAAGCCAAGTTATAATATAGTAATAGACATACATAGAGAAAAGACACATGAAGAGCTCACATGAGTTGCATGAATAAAATATAGGTATCATAGAACAAGCCAAAATACGTTTAATCAAACATATTAAGTTGTATTGTCTAAGTATTGCCAATCAATATCTCAATGATCTTTCATATATTTTGGAAGAAAACTTATAAACCATGATAAAAAGAAACATTATTACCAAACATAAGAATGGATTTGTGTGTACTATTTTTTACTTGAATCAATAACCAATCTTATTTTATGTATTAATAAGTATCAACTTGCTTATGACATTAAAATCTCACATTGCTAGGAACTCCATTTGTGTGGGCTCATTAACCTAAAAAAAAGAGAGGAGAGTGGCACCTTTTTAGTGAAGTCTTACTACTACCTAGCTATTGATGATAATGTCTGCTAGTTCCATTACAATTCGGTTTGGTTCAAGGAACTTACCCCCAAAGTTAATTTTTTTCTTTGGCTTGCCCTCCAAAATAATTTTTTTCTTTGGAGAACATTAACAAAAGAGGAATGGTCATTCCTAACTGGTGTTATAGTGTGGTTATTATGAGTAAAATACTCAACATATCCTTTTACAATGCTTCTTCTCCTTGGATATCCTTTCATTTCTTATTTCAAGCTTGGAAGTCAATTGGGTGGTCCTAAATTCTTTGAAAGACTTTCTTGATCATTGGTCCTTTTCTCCCTTTCTTAGCCCCAAATTTTGTATCCCATGGAAACTTTGCCTCCCTCATTTATTTTGAGAGGTTTGGAAAGAAATTAAATGTAGGGCCTTTACAAAATGTTCTTCACACACCTCTATTGGTTTCAGAATTCTTAGCACTCTAGTTGAAAATGTCTCAATTATCTCTTTCCCCTCTCAAATGTTCCTCCTTTTGAGGCTTCTCTCTCTACTAGATTAGGGTTACCCAGTGGGATCCTTGGCCCCCCTCATGTTGTCTCGAGTAGGCTACAAACCATATAGAGCTCTCCCACTTTGGATTGGCTTAAATTGAATTTTGATGGATTATCCAAAGGAAATATAGGGATGGTGGGAGCTAGAGGAGTGATCAAAAACTCCAGTGAAGAAATTGTTCTAGAATTTGTTTAGAACCTTGGTCACCACACCAATATTACTTATAGATAAGGAAGGAGTAGTAAAATGATCCCTAATAAGGGAAAATTATGAGTGGAGTAAGACAATCCTTCATGGACCATGGTGGTAGAGGTGATAAAACCTAAAATCGTTCTATTTTATGCTTTTATCATTGAGGAGGAGTGAATTTATTATAGGATTATTAAAATAGAAGGAAAAAAATCTCATGGCAATGAGTAATAATTGAAGTGGAAGAACATATTTTTTATTTAAGAAAATAGAAGAAAAAATCCCATGGCAATGGGGATACTAAGAAAGAGATTGGGGGATAGCTTTGCAAGTTTGTAGATGAACTAGATGAACTATTAAACAATTTTATTTATAAAATGAGTATGATATCAAATGATATACATAGATTTTATTATTTTCAAGTTTATATTAATCTTTAATATGATTATTTAACACTTAAAATCAAATTAGTCTTGTCTCACCTTATATATGCAAACTCAAATTCTTCAAATAAATTATTTTTATGCTACCCAAATATTTTTCACTCTAATTTAAAGAGAAAAAGAAATCAAAATGACAAAGTATCAAGCTCTCCCCTAATGGTATCAAAAATCTCCATTATCCTTAAAATAACAACTAATATTCTAATACTTCTCTAGTGTTCTTCTCTTTCAGGATTTATCTTCCTAGTCTCACTGGTCTTCCCAAAAACATTATATTAGTTAGAGAAGCAAACATACATAATAATATTATTCTAATATGCCTATGTTATAATGTTCAAAAATTAGAAGAAAATAGAAAAATCACTCTATGGATATCGATGTTATCTTTGGAACATCAAATAAATGTAAAAGTGGATAGTTTAGAAATTCTACTGCATATTTCAAACCATATAATATATTATTACTTCATATAGTATGGTTTTATAACAATAATAAGATGTGTTTTGATCATGTAATAATGCCAAACAATTTAGTAGCAGAGGTATGTTGCCTATTATATAATGTTTTATTTGTATTAGTAACTTGAAAATGAGTAATTATAATGTTTGTAGTAATTATGATTTACTTGTTATATATTTAAACATATTATAATGTATAATGTTATTTTGGTAATGTTTGAATAAAAAAAAAAAATCACTTTTACTATAGTGACAAATATGCTTAATATATTACAATTAGACCTATTCAATCATGTAGATATAATGATATATTTTTATTTTTCTATTAATTTTCCCACCTCTTCCTATTTTTTTTATTAAAAATAGTTTTCAATGTGATAAAAGATATAAATGGTTCAAATTTATAAATTTATATAAGATTTTGATGAATGAAGAAAGATCAAATTCTAAACTACTTTATTTTTTTAATATTTAAGTTCTTTGTGATGATAAGTAACCTTAGATATGAAATGGTCATTTAGAGCTTGCTAATTTATTAATGTTATTTTTTATATTTTATCTTCTTCTTCTTTTTTTGTGGAAAACATCCCAAAAGGGATGCCACTTTCGGGTAAGACCCAAGGAGGTAGGGGTATCCATAAAACTAATTTATAGTGGAAAATACCCCTTTCAAGGTGTCACTTTCAACAGGTTGGGCATAGGAGGAATGGAGCCTTGTCGGCCTCTACCAGCACATAGGACATTCCTAACTATACCATATGTTTGCAGGATGGAGACAAGGGGAATGGAACCTGGGTCGGTCTCTACCAGCACCCAGGGCATTTACCACTGCACCACAACAAGCAGATTTATATTTTATCTTAAATACTAATAAACTTACAAATTGTGAATATATGTGATTTTTTAAATTCCTATTTTTAGAATTTCTTTAAAGGCATAATTTTGTTTGCTCATACAAAATACCATATTAAGATGTTGAAGTTAGACTAGTACAATGATGTATCTCTTATGAAATTTTAACTAATGGTTACAATTCCTTGTAATGATGATTAAGAATATAGGATGATTCATTTTAATATTTTCAATTGCATGATTTCATCCTTATAAAGATAATATATGATGCAATAAATGTTAAATAAATATTTTTGAGACACATAAAAAATATATTATGAATTATTGTAAATAAAAAATAAATTAAAATAATTCATAAATTATTATAAATTAATTGAATTCTATTATCATAAAAAAATCTTAATAATTTTAAAAAAATGTAAATTAAAATATTATAATGTAAGTGGTTATACAACTCAGTAATAGTTAGATTGTAGAGAAGATACCAAAAGCCTACTTGCTTTAAAAAATATATTTGCTTAAAAAATAATAAATAGGATGACAAAGTGAAGATATATGAGTACATGATAGTAATTAAAATAGAATATTTGAAGGGGATAAGTCCATAAAATAATTTTATGAATGAATCCACTAGATGATACTTTTTCTAGCTCTACACACACATAATTAAAATATAAAATATAAAGTGATCATTATTTCATGCAATGTGTCTCATATTTTTTAGGTTTCCTCTTTCTTTGAAAACATATTCTATATATGTATCTCTATATTTCCTATAATAATTTTAATATTTCAAAAATATGTTTTGATATACTACATATTTATAATATGTTTCATTGTTTTATGTCATCCTAAGACAAATTCATTAAAAAGTAAAGAAAATTATTATTTTATAATAATTTATATATTATAATTAAAAAATAAAAACTAGTTATATACACAATCATGAGGGCACTCATAAGTGTAAATAGTCCTATCACCACTACAATGTAAAAAGTCATAGAATAAAGGTATCAAAGCTATAAAAGTACATATACAAGGTGGAACCTCTTAAAGCAAAACACTTCCCATGAAAAAAAAAATTATAACTTATCACTCTTTGTAACTAACAAAATGGGTTGTAAATAAATTAACAAAACTTAGAATGTGATAAAATTATTATAACTATAAGCACCCCATTTGTGGTAGATTGTAACAAAATAATGATTGTTATTATTTAAAAAAAAAAAAAAATGCACACTTCCATACTATTTGAGAATAAATATATTTCAAAAAATACAACACTTTGAAAAGAAACACATTTTTAATTTGTAGTAAACAAGAAAGAAAGTTTGATATGTTGAAAAGGTATTATAATCACAAAAAAGTAAAAGTTAAAGTTAAAAGTAAAGTAAATCTAAACAATGCCAATCCTGTTGTTGCCCAGCTTGAAAATAAAAGTTGCCCAACTTGAAAATAAAAGTTGCCCAGCTTTAAAACCCTAGAAGCTAAGAATCCGCCTTCGTCTATTTCATGGTTGTTGCACAACCGATAGCTTCAACTTATGTTGAAGCTACCAAAGCAAGGAATTGCACCAGGTAAGAGGTCTCGCGATTTTGTGCTGAAATTTTTCCACAAGTTCACAATGCCAATCTTGTTGTTGAAATTCTTGTTATTGAGCTTGATAATGCATGCAAGTGGTTAGAAGAGCATACCCTAATAGGATATTTCTTGGGTTGTATCCCGAATGATACTTTGATCTGATGTTGGATTCAACAGTATTGGAAACCTTATGGCATTAAGACAGAGAATATTCAAAATTTGTCAACACATTTTTTCTTTTTTGCTTTGCTGATGCTCAACATTCACAAGAAGTTTTCAGTTGGGGTTCCTGGTATATCTGAAGCTCTTTGCTTATCTTTCAACAGTGCTCCAAAGATTTATTTGTCAATGATGAGGCTTCTTTGGAAGTGCATGTTTGGGTTGAGTTCCTTGGTCTTTCGATAGCCCTTTGGCCATTCTTGCAAAGTATTGCTTCCACCATTAGGAAGGTGGTCTTATTAGAACCAAATAAATTCTATAATGTTTGCCCTAATAGGTGTGTGTGTGTGTGTCAAAGTTGATCTTTCCAAGGACCTTACTGAGTCTATTTATTTGAATATTGGTGATAAGGTTTTTACACATCATGTTGTGTACATTAATTTTCCCAACACCTATTACCATTTTCAATTAGTAGAGCACACAATTAAATATTGTCCATTTATGGCTGATAAGTTCAAATCATACAATGTTGTTGTTCTCTCCCTTTATCCGACAGTTCCAGCTCCAAGAGCCAAGAATCCTCTAGATGAATGGACTATAGTGACAAATAGGAAAAACCATCCACCTAAGCATTTGGTATTGCAGGGAGGTTCTAATTCCAACCCTCTGGTACAACAGCCTTCAAAATCATGCATGACAACCCTTCCAAATCCAACTGCTCTAGTGTAGCTATCTCCCTTGGCACTAGGAGGGTCCCCTTATGTACCTGCTTTATATGGAGTTTCACCACCTCTAGTATCTTCTTCGCTCGATGATCTTGCTCCTTCCATTTTTAAGCAAGCATTATCAGAGGATGTGTCATTCTCCAGGTCCTGTTGTTCACATAGTCTAGCTCGTGAGGGGTTACATCAAGAAATGAGATGACATACTGACTTTATTAGGGAAAATCATGAATGATTTCTCAGCAATTTGTACACTTCTCCAGAAGAGTTGGGATATTATGAAGATGTTTCTGAGGGAATAAACCTTGATTGTTCACAATGATTTTTTTATCCTTGAATGTAATAGGACTGATGGATCTAGTCCAAATATATCAGGTTTGTAGAGAGATTCAAAATGTTGCTCGCTTGCATGGTAGTTTGGATTTTTTGTGTTTGCAAGAATTTAAGATTTTTGACTTCATTTTGGATAGTACTTGTACCTTTTTATGGTCAACAAGTAAGTTTTTTTGTTTCCATCATACTGCTATTAGAGGAGGAGCTTTCACTTTCATTTCTTCCAGATGGTATTCTCATCTTGTCACATGGGGGGTGGACCCCTCAAATCAAGTTGTTTGAACTATTTTTGAAGTTGGTGGTATACATTTTCATTTGATTAATGTATATGATTCTAATAATGCATTGAAAATATGTTCTTTATGGTGATGGCTTTCTCTTTCCCTGCTTGAAGTGGTTTGCGTGGTGTGTGGTGATTTCAATATGGTGGAGAAACTGATTGACAAACTTGTCTTGGTCTCTATGCATTGGAATATTAGTGAGTGGGAAGCATGGTTTCTTTTAAAAAATAAGCTTGGGCTTAGTGACCCTAATTCCTACTTTATACCCTCTGATTTTCTTGAGTCTATGTGGTATACCTGGTCCAAATTTCAAGTTGGCAATGCCCGTATTTTGAAGTGACTTGATAGAGATATGCTATATGAACATTCTCATTTCATTTCCATCACTTATCGACTTCTCTACCCTTTGTTTCAATTGTTCCTGATACCACCCTTTCTGATCATGCTTCCATTGTGTTTCTCATCTCTTGTTCTCCACGTTTGCCTTGTCAATTCAAGTCTCAATTGTATCTGAATATTTCTTTTTTTAAACATCAAGCTATGTTTGCTCATATTCGTAGGATTTGGAATCTAGTTCCTAGACCAACTAGAATTCATGGTAGAATTTTATGGTGGAATGAAGCTATCTCCAAAACAACTATTCT
This sequence comes from Wollemia nobilis, assembly GCA_028583015.1. Classification (NCBI taxonomy): domain Eukaryota; kingdom Viridiplantae; phylum Streptophyta; class Pinopsida; order Araucariales; family Araucariaceae; genus Wollemia; species Wollemia nobilis. Next base: position 2,387,189 of record JAQPPZ010016564.1, read on the forward strand.
TCTCAAGAATTTAGGAATTAAAGTTGCCAAATGGAGACAAATCTCTAATGCAGCCCCTAAAGTTGAACTGGCTCGCACGAATTGAAGTTGCCAAGTGGAGACAAATATCTAATGCAGCCCCTAAAGCTGAACTAGCTCGCACTTCTGTCAGACTAGAAGCGATCCATCTAAGCTCTATTCTTCAAGCCCAAGTTGCAAGTCTTATGCATGAGATTAAAAAAATTGAGCTTTGTGAATCAAGGGGAGCTCAGCTTCGTGCTCGACTTCACTAGCTAAAAATTGACGATAGGATTTCAAAATATTTTTTCAAAAAATAAATCCCTTGAGACAATCCATTCAATTAAATGCTATTCAGGATGCAAGGGTTCATTGGAATTTGCTTCCTAATATTATTAAAGTTTTTGTCAAGCATTATCAGAAAGCTTTTGCTTCTCAAGAGTTAACTCCTAAACGATAGGTTGCAATTCAAGCTTGTTGTGCAGTTGTTCCTAAGAAGCTTTCAACTCTTAAAAAGGAATCTTGTGAGCATCCTTTGTCATTGGATGATCTTGTTGAAGCCCTATCTAGGATGGTCAATTATAAAGCTCTAGGATTAGATGAATTTCCTTGTAAATTTTATAAGGAGTATTGGGATATGGTTGGTCCAGATTTACTATAGGTTTATGAGGAAGTAATGGCTTTTGGCTCTTTAGGTTCTATAATTAATAATGGAATTATTAAATTCATCCCTAAGTAGGGAGATCTAGAAGTGTTCACCAATTGGAGGCTTATTACTTGATGCAGGAGCATCCGGTGGCAGCAGCGCAATCTTGCATCAACAAAAATTTGTCTAAGTTTTCGCAACTCAGGAAGGAGAGAGAAAGTGCAGGGCAAAACAAATTGTCGCAATTTCATGACATGTCACGAAATCACGACCGACAGCAGGAGAGAGAAAATTCCATTGAGAATGTCACGATTTCGTGACATGTCACGAAATTGCGACTGTCATGAAATCGCGACAAAAAGAGCAATCGAGAGAAGACAGTTGAGAATGTCACGATTTCGCGACATGTCGCGAAATCGCGACTATCGTGAAATCGTGACAAAAGAGCAGCCGAAGAGAAGATAGTTGAGAATGTCACAATTTTGTGACATGTCACGAAATCATGACTGTCACGAAATCATGACAAAAATAGCAGTCGAGAGAAGACAGTTGAGAATGTCATGATTTCGTGACATGTCACGAAATCGTGATCGTCGCAAAATCACGACGAAAGAACAGCCGAGAGAAGACAGTTTGGAATGTCACGATTTTGTGACATGTCACAAAATTATGACTGTCATGAAATCACGACAAGGAGCAGCCAGGAGAAGACACCAAAGAGAATGTCACGATTTCGCGACATGTCACAAAATCACGACTGTCGCAAAATCATGACCAGAGCAAAAAAGTAGGGGCATCCGAAGGTAAAGGTCGTGATATCATGACATGTCGTGATATCACGACTTAAAGATAAGAATGGCAGCGATGGAGGAAAATGTCGCAATATCACGACATGTCACGATATCGTGACCCGAAGGCGAGGAAGGCAGAGATGAAGAGAAAACGTCGCGATATCGTGACATGTCGTGATATCATGAACAAAAGGGAGGAGGAGCACAAGGAAGCCAAAATGTCATGATATCGCGACAAACGGCTGGTTCATGGTTCAAAAAGGCATGCGTTCTAAGGTGATGTTTTTGAGGCGGTCAAGGGTCTCATTAATGCATGTTTTTGTATCCGGTAAGTTTGCTGAACACGGCGGCCTCTCAAATGCTGCGTCCAGAGGTCAGAAATGTTAGATGGTTCTTTAATGCATGCTTTCATGGCGGATCGGGGCAGTTGCCAATTATGGAAAGAAAATTTAAAACTCGACCGAGGAAGCCGACTTTGCAGGTTTTTTATAATGTACTCTTCCAGGTGGGTCAATAATGGCCTAGAGGGTTGAGACCTCCATAAAAACTCAAAAATTGTAATAGGTTAGGGGTGGTGGATTGGAGGTCGCATGTAGAGGATAGAGTTAGAGAAAACCAAGCCGAGCGCTAGTTATTGTAAAGCCTGTGGGCTATTTCTGTAAAAGAGATTCCAGATTAATGAAGAAAATTTGGATCTGAGCGAGTGCGATTTTCCTATCCCCCATTAGTGGTATCAGAGCGAGAGTTCCTAAGCGTGTAACAGATCGCCGAACGAGATGCAGTTACACCAGGATCTGTGGAAGGGTTTGTAAGAGAAGAAAGAAGAATACCTCCACAAAGAAACCATGGTGGAGTAAGGAATATGGTGCCAGCAGAAGATTTCAGAGCTTTGCAGCGGCAATTTCAGGCCCTACAAGAGGAGCTATGCAGAGGGCATGAGCCCAGAAGGGAAGAAGGAAGTGAAGATGAAGTTGATGAAGAAGAAGACCAGTTTGAGGAAGAAGAAGAGGTTGTAGATCCTACACAGGCCAGGTTATACAGAGCCATCTCCTAGATTGGAAAGAAACCAAAAATGGAGGTTTCTACATATTTTGGAAACCTAGATCCAAAATAGGTGATTGACTGGATAAATGATCTAGAGGAGTATTTTGAATATGAGGAGGTTGAAGACCCTAATCGGGTCAGATTTGCTAAGACCAAGCTGAAGGGTCATGCCAACATCTGGTGGAAGGGAATACAGTTGGAAAGCAACGGAAGAGGGAAGGAAAGAATAACAATATGGGATAGAATGGTAGAAAAGTTGAAAATACAGTTTATTCCTGTAGATTATGAGTTGGATCTGCTAAGGAAAATGTAGAGTTTGAGGCAGACGAGCAAAACTGTCCAAGAATACATAGAGGAGTTTTATAAGATCTCTATCAGAACTAGACATTTAGAGGCAAACAAGGAGAAGGTGGCCCGTTATATCAATGGGTTGAGACCCAGTATCCAAGAGGAGTTGAGCCTAGTTCGGGTGAGCACCATTGAGGATGCTTACCAGTTTGCCCTAAGGGTAGAAGAAAAGTTGAATAGAAGGTTTGAGAGCAAGCAAAGAGGAAGAGGTCATGGAGGAAGGACTGGTGGAAGAAAAGATGAAGGAAAAGAGGAGAAGAAAGAAGAAGCTAGCAGCAGTCAGGCCCAGAAGGAAGATAATGATTACAGACCCCATGTTCAGAACAATGGCTACCCAAGAGGAAGAGGTAGATCTGGACGTGGGTATGGAAGAGGAGGATTTCATGGAACCTGTTTCCACTATGGCGAAGAAGGACATCGAGCATTTGAGTGTCCACAACATCGAGAAAATATGGATAAGAGACCTGAGGGTCCTACCAGAGCTACTATAGCAGATGAAAGAACCAAATCAGAACATTCTGAGGAGGCAGAGAGAGGAGAAGTCATGGTCGCAAGGAGAGCCATGCTGATTGAGGAAGACAAACCAGAGCAGAGGAGAAGCCTATTCCGCATGAGGTGCAAAAGTGCAGGTAAAGTCTGTAACGTGATTATAGACAATGGCAGCACTGATAACTTAGTCTCCAAGGAAATGGTCACTAAGTTGTAGCTGGAGAGGAGGAGACACCCGCATCCATATCGGATTGCATGGTTGCGGAAGGACCACAAAGCATGGGTTCGTGAATAGTGCTTAGTCACGTTCAAAGTTGGGAGATACTAGGATGAAGTCCTGTGTGATGTTTTTCCTATGGATGCTTGCCATTTGCTATTAGGAAGGCCATGGCAGTTTGATCGGAGTGCAGTGCATGATGGTCGTGCAAATACGTACTCCTTGACAAAATATGGAGTGCACCACAAGTTAAAGCCATTACAGGCAGTGGACGAGAAGGTGTGCAGCAGTGCCAAAATTTGTCTGGTAGAAGGCAAAAAATGTTTTTGCCAGGAGACGGGGTTTAAGCGGGCTGTAGAGGCAGGTGCACGTTTGGAGATGTTGCAAAAAATGGTGACCGAACAACACAGAAGTGAAGGTCACTTCTCCATCAACCTCGGGTGTCTGATGCAGGAGCATCCGATGGCAGCAGTGCAATCTTGCATCAACAAAAATTTTTCTAAGTTTTCGCAACTCAGGAAGGAGAGAGAAAGTGCAGGGCAAAACAAATTGTCATGATTTCATGAAATGTCGCAAAATCGCGACCAACAGCAGGAGAGAGAAAATGCCATTGATAATTTCATGATTTCACATGTTGCGAAATCATGACAAAAAGAGCAGCTGAGAGAAGACAATTGAGAATGTCACAATTTTGGGACATGTCACGAAATCATGACAAAAAGAGCAGCCGAGAGAAGACAGTTGAGAATGTCACGATTTCGCGACATGTCGCAAAATCGTGACTATCGTGAAATCACGACAAAAAGAGCAGCCGAGAGAAGACAGTTGAGAATGTCACGATTTCGTGACATGTCACAAAATCATGACTATCGCAAAATCGTGACGAAAGAATAGTCGGGAGAAGACAGTTTGGAATGTCGCGATTTCGTGACATATCGCGAAATCGTGACTGTTGCAAAATTGCGACAAGGAGCAGCCAGGAGAAGACACCAAAGAGAATGTCGTGATTTTGCGACATGTCACGAAATCGTGACTGTTGCAAAATCGTGACTAGAGCAAAAAAGTGGGGGCATCCGAAGGCAAAGGTCACGATATCACGACATGTCATGATATCGCGACTTAAAGATAAGAATGGCAACGATGGAGGAAAATGTCGCGATATCACAACATGTCGTGATATCGCTACTCGAAGACGAGGAAGGCAAAGATGAAGAGAAAACATCGTGATATCATGACCAAAAGGGAGAAGGAGTGCAAGGAAGCCAAAATGTCACGATATTGCGACAAAAAGTTGGTTCATGGTTTGAAAAGGCACGTGTTCCAAGGTGATGTTTCCAAGGCGGTCAAGGGTCTCATTAATGCATGTTTTCATATCCGATAAGTTTGTTGAACACGACGGCCTCTCGAATGCTGCGTCCAGAGGTCAGAAATGTCAGATGGTTCTTTAATGCATGCTTTCATGGCGGATCGGGGCAGTTGCCAATTATGGAAGGAAAATTGAAAACTCGACCGAGGAAGCCGACTTTGCAGGTTTTTATAATGTACTCTTCCAGGTGGGTCATTAATGGCCTAGAGGGTCGAGACCTCCATAAAAACTCAAAAATTGTAATAGGTTAGGGGTGGTGGATTGGAGATCGCACGTAGAGGATAGAGTTAGAGAAAACCAAGTCGAGCGCTGGTTATTGTAAATCCTACGAGGTTGTTTCTGTAAAAGAGATTCCAGATTAATGAAGAAAATTTGGATCTGAGCAAGTGCGATTTTCCTATCCCCCATTATTACTTTACTCAATGTGAGTTACAAAATTATTGCTAAGGCTTTGGCCTTACACCTTAGACCTCTATTGCCACTTATTATTCTTCCTAAGTTAACTGGGTTTGTGTAGAGTAGATATATTTTGGATAATGTAATTGCTATTTTGGAGAGCATGGAATGGGCTAGAGCCACTCAACAAAATACTCTTTTTCTCAAGATTGATTTTGAGAAAGCCTATGATATGATTGAATGGAATTTCATCTTTATCTTGCTTCAAGCTCTTGTTTTGGGTCACATTTCTTGAGCTCAGTTAGTATGCTTTTTGTGGATGCTTCAACTGTTCTTACTTTGAACAATTGTTAGTTTGAATCAATTGGACTGTTTAGATCTGTTATACAGGGTTGTCCTTTAGCTCCTTCTCTTTTTATATTGGCAGCTGAAGCTTTTAGATACCTTCTTGCTAACCAAGTGAGTCAAGGTAATATTAGGGGTATTTCTTTACTTGGAGAATATTCTCAACTTATAAATGGACATTTTGTAGATGATTATTTTTTTACTCTTCATGAGGATGAATGCTTTGTCAAACATGCTCTAGATTATCTGGATATTTTTTACAATGTATCAGGATCTAGAATTCAATGGAGGAAGACCTCATGCTATAGGCAATCCTCTTTGGACCTTCCAAGCTAGCTTGAAAGCTTCCAGTGGCATTGGATCCAACCAGGAGAGATGTTTAAATTCCTTGGCATCTCATTTGCTTTCCAAAGTTCCCCTACTGTCTTGTGGAATAATGTTTTACAAAAAGTAGAGAAAAAAATTTCTTTTAGATCACCAAAATACTTACTCTAGCTAGTAAGTTTTAGGTGTGTTCCAAAATTATTGCTTCTACTCATGTGTACTATTCATCTTGTTGGGTCCCTTCTCAAGCCTGCTATAAAAAGTTGGAAAATATTTTAAGGGATTTTCTTTGGGCTAACTCATCACATAAATGAGGGTTTCATAGAGTTTCTTGGAAAATATGTTGTCTTCCCAAAAAATTAGGAGGTGTGGGACTGCATGATTTTCAAATACAAGGTTTTGCTTTATCTGCTAAATAGATTCTTTGAGCCTTAAGTGGTTATGAAGTTTGGAAATTTCTCATTCATAACTGCATCTCCACTGGTTTACCTCTTGGAAGGAAGTCTTAGAAAGGTATGAATTTTTAATCCTCTTGGTTGCTCCTATCCAATTTAAAATTCAAGGCTCTTTTATCATTTAGAGCATATGGAGGGTTTGGGAGAAAATTAAGCCCTGGTTGAGTTGGCTAGGGGATGGGCATCAGAAAGGTGCTTCTATTTCAACTTATAATGTTTGGTGGTCACCTTTTATTACTCTTCAAGGTTCCCTTGTTTCTTTTGTGCAATGGATTCATGCTCATTGGTTCTTCAAGAAAAGGATTTCAATAGTGGCAAACTTTCTTTTGATATATTCCAAGTATTGGATCCCATGGGATGATTTCAAGAGATTGTTTGATTTTCAGCCAGATGATAAGATTACTTATGACATTGTTTTGGATTGTATCCCCTTTTCTCTTTGGCCTATTATCTTTAGACATTCTCAAAAGCCTTAGTGGTCTGATTGAGGATAGTTTAATAAAACCCCACTTCTTACTTACAAACCTAAGTTAGGGTATGCTTGGCTTACTTCCAATGTCCCTATGGTTCAAAGACTCAATGCCTAGTGGGATATTCTTTCCACTCAAACTCGTTGGAGTCTAAGATTTAAAATGGCTTGGGCAAGATATATTGAACCCAAACAAGCTTTATTTGCTTAGAGCCTCTTATCCTATGGTCTTCCTCTTGGACAAATATTAAACTACCTTGGAATATAGAATCCTTCCTGTCATTTTTGCGGTGCTCCAGAGGACCCACTTCATAATTTTTGGCAATGTAGGAAATCTCGAATAGCCTGGGATTGGTTTGAGACCTTCTTTCAACCTCATATGACTAGTTAATTCACCTGGCATAATGTTTTGCTTGGTGACCCACCAGATTTTTCCTTGCCCTTGTTGGAAGAATGGAATATACTTCGCATCAGTGTGCTCTTTCATATTTGGAAAACTCATTACAAAATTCTCTTTTCTTAGAAGCATAGTTCAAATGAATTTTCAATTACTAATAAGTGCACAATTTACTCTGATATTTGGCTCCAAATTTTAGTTCAAGTGGAGAAATTTCATATAGATATGGAGCATATTTGTGCTCTTATGCAGAACTGGAGTAATACCCCATGTATGGTCATCTGAGTGCCTTCTATACAGCCTTCTCGATCTTATCTTCGATGGAATTTATGGTTCTGGTACAAGTGATAATGTTGGCATGCCTGGGGAGGATGGGTGGCTCATTTCCATTCTTTCTAATATCAGTTGTTAGAATATAGTGGGTGATGGACATTCAACTCATGAGCATACCTCCATGATTGACATGATTTAATGCATACTTTTCAGTGTTGTGGTTGGTGATGGGTTTAACCATGTTTTTATTGTTTTGAGTAATATTTCCTAACTCCACCTGAGTTAGTGTGACTACATATTGGAGTGTGCCTATCCACCTATTTTTTTGTTGTTGTAAAGACTTGTATTTTTAAATTAATGAAAATTTAGGTCTTTAAATTCAAAAAGTTAAGAAAAATGTAAAATCATAGTAGAAAAAGAATGAAATTGTATTTTTGAAACTTTTAAGTCATTGATTCTCTTCTATGACATCAATAAAATAGATAATATAAATATAAGATATCGAGTTCCCTTTTACAACACTAATATAAATAAATAACACCTAGAAAAAGTAATAATGGTAGTTAACTTTTTAAATGAACATAAATATAGATTTTATAAATTTGATGTCAACATTACTTATTTCCCTATGCATAGTAGTACTTTATTATCTAGTCTTTCATTAGTTTAAAATATTGATATTTGTATTTGCAATATAGCATAATTAGGAGTAAGGACTTAAGCATTTATTTCTTCCAAGTTATTGCTTTTGCATTTACTGGATATAAATATATCGAGGATAATTTTTTTTTTTTTCATTTTTCTCAAATTCATTTGTTTTAGATTTGAGAATATTACAATCTTGTGTTTTTTTTTTGGTAATTAAGGGACTATATCATTAAAATCGGGTTTTAGAGGTTGACCCAAAACCTATTACAACATTCATCATAATGCTATTAAGGACTATATCCTTACTGAGGACAGTCTGTCCATTGGTACTATTGTCTTTCATAAAACTAATAGCCGAGAGGGCATACAACCTTTTACATATATTACCAATAAAAATAAGCTTCGAACAGTTATACCCAACTACTGTACATATATCCGATCTTCTAATCATGAAAATAAACATAACTATTGCATATTTCAAACCAAAACAAAAAGGACTTTATCCTTAACACATAGATAAAACAAAAATTATCGCCAGATGGAGCAAAGCATAGAGAGTTGGCAGGGCATTATTTCCAAACAAAAACCACATATGCTTGCACCTTTGCTTGCGAATAAAATTTAAAAATTTGATGGTATTTTTATTAAACTTCATGACTTTACTCCTTACTCTTTAGGTCCACGAATCTGTCATTCTTGGCAATAATATTGGATAATTTTGATCACGTCACTTGGAGCCCCATGATCCCAAGTGACAAGCTCATCAACATCCGCTCCTATGTTAGCCAACCTGTTTGCTGCTTTGTTGGCCTCCCGAAACACGTGATGGGATATTATTTCTCTCCTAGCCTTATAAAATATCCTTACCTCTTCCATAACAGTTTTGATTCACCACAGGATATTTTTCTCATTACTTAGGAGTTTTATAATGTGCATTGAGTCGCCTTCAATCATTATTTTACCCTCTTTATCCTAAGCCAACTGGAGACCTCTCCACAATGCTCTTGTCTCTACCTCATTATTTATCGACAATGCTCTTGCCTCTGCCTCGTTATTGGGTTACCATAATGAAAAGTAAATATCTCCAAAATATTGACTTCCTCGATGGCAATATTCAAAGTAGGGGATCGACTTTTTGGAAAGCGATTCTTAGTAGTAGAGAGATCATTCAGAGAGGTATAATATGGGTTTTAGGTAATGGAAAGAAGATAAATTTATAGGATGATAGTTGGGCTAAGTAGGAATCTTTGTCTCAGCTTCATCACCTTGTTAGGATCAGAAGGCTTACGAACGAATTTTATGGAAGGAAAGTTGTTGACTTTATCAACCAGTACAATGGAAGACTGTTGTGGAAATAAATTAGAATCCTAGGTCATGATGTTGAATCTAAAGAAATCAAAGGCATATTGAATCATTAATTCATACCTACTAGGCCAAGGGAGGATAGGATCACATGGGCTGCAACTGAAAGTGGTCAATTCTCAGTCAAATCTACCTATAAATTATTGATAGATTCTAAGGATCCCATCCTCCAAAATAAATAGGTGTGGGTCAATAATTTAATTCTCAAAATTGTAGTGTTCTCATGGCTAGCGATCCAAGGAAGAATACTCACCATTGACAACATGATTAAGAGAGGTATAATTCTTGCTAACTGATGTCTTCTCTCCAAGAATAATTGGGAGTCCATCCTTCACATTTTTTTGGATTGTTCTTTTTCCCATAATATTCTATATGGAGTTTTTCAAGCCTTCGATATTTCTTGGGCTAGACATGCTACCATTGTTGAACTTTTTGATCAATGGCCAAGTCCTTTCATAAGCCCTAGACTTAAGTTCATGTGGAAGGTTTGTCTTCACCACTTTCTTTGGCAGGTATGGTTAGAGCGTAATCATAGAGCTTTTCATGAGTCCATCCATGATCCCCCCGCTATCATTTCTAGGATTCTCACCTTTGCCAAAGAAAACGCTAGTCTTATTTCCCCTAAAGCCCATGTTTCACCTCCTAATAATACCAAGATTGCTCGATATTTGAAATTAACCTTGATGGAAGACCCTGCTCCTACCAGACCCAATCCTAGAATAGGTTTCAAGTGGTATGCACCTCTGATTGGTTGGCTCAAATTCAATTTCTACGGGGCTGCAAAGGATAACCTGGGCAAAGCAAGGGTGGGTGGAATAGTCAGAGACCACGAAGGAATAATGGTCAGGGATTTTTTCGAGCAGCTAGGGATAAGGACAAATATTACAATCTTGTATTATTGGTTTAGTACTTTTGTTATTGTGTATAAGACACCTAAATTTCACCTATGTGGGTTTATTTCATTGAATTTCAAAGGTTGTGTCAATTTTGATTATAATATGAAACTTCGATCCTATACACCATAATGTATTTCTACATAAAATGGTGTGTTCTTAATAGGTGGTAGTTGTCCAAGGTCTTTAACAATAATGACTCAACAACCACCAAAATACAACTTATAAAACAACCACAAAAATATAGCTTATAATGATTTGGGAATGATTCACATAGTCTATAATTTTTTTAATTTACTAATTTAAACTAATGAAACTCAAATCATCAATAATATTATGTTATATATGTTTCATTTGTTCTTGAAAAATGGTTATTGTTTGACCCTTTAATGAAACCATTAGAATTTTTAGGATTCTCAAAGCAAAGCATATTATCATTTCATTATGTTGAAGGATACAATTGCTATTAGAAAAAAATAAAATTAATGTAAATCAAAGATTGAATCATCTTATTGAAAATTATCTTTGTAAGCAATTGATGAGATATGTCTTTACTATGCCAACTTTTCCTAAAAGTAATTCGATGCAAATTTATTTGTGTACATGTATCCTTGGAGTATTGGATGATGATGTCAATTGTTATTTTTTTTTTTTTTTTTAGACATAGTTTATAGAATTTTATAGACCTGATATTATATTGGTTGTTGGTGGTGTAGCAGATAATTCATCTCCATACAGTACATAGTAAAATCATGTAATTGTGATGGAAAATATTTTCATTCCAATTATAGGTGATATCAAGAACCCTTTTTCCTAACATATATGTATCTATTGGACTAATGTTTTTCTATGAGAATGTAAATGTGATTACAATTATCATTCTTTATTTCCATGTAATTATGTTGAATTATTTATTTATCATTATCAACATCCTCTTAATTATTTTTTGCCTTGATGCATGGTCAATATGCTTGCCAATATTCCCTTTGTCATAATTTATATTTAGAGCAAGAGTTCTTAGCATTATATTTAGTTTATTTAACAATGGCCTTAGATTTAACCCTAACATAGTTGGATACTCATTAAATAGGTTAAGTGATATTTTCATTATGATTTTGGTAAATAATATTCAACAATAAAATTATATTTTCAATCATCCAAACCATAGACATCATAAAGAAAGGTATGATATGGAGTCTTGGATGTGGTAGAGTTATAAGGTTTTGAGAAGATGCTTGGTTGAGGGATCAACCCCTCATTAATGAGCTAAACCTAGTTATTCTCAAACCTATTACTCATCATATCTTTGGCATCATAGTTGTCAATTTTATGACCTATATTTCCAATTGTTGGTAGTGGAAACTCCTTCCTAGCAACAGCCCCAGCAATGAGATTAATAAAGCAGCTAGAATTATTCAAAATCTCTTAAGAATCTTTGTTATCCCAAACAATCAAAGATTGGATTTCTCTTTCTGAAAATTGATTGAGAAAGACATTTTCACTATCAAATCTACATATTACTCCCAATACCAACATACTACATCCTAATTCTTAGCTAAGTATGTTTGTATTAAACACTTAATGCCTAAAATTGGCTTTTTCTCATGGCTTGCTTCCCAAAAAAGAATCCTAACCATGGAAAACCTAATTACCATAGGCTTATACATTCCTAATTATTTTCCTCTCTACAAATCAAATTAGGAACCAGCTTTCCACCTTTTCCTGGAATACCCCATATCGTTGTCAATCCTAAATTCCTTGTTTGAGCTTGTTAATATTGCTTGGGTCCATCCTTCTTCGCTCACTATCCTATTCCAGTAATGGCCCAAGCCCTTTACCAATCCCCAAATCAGTTTTATTTGGACCTCTTGCTTACACCACTACCTGTGGCAAATTTGGCTTAAGCAAAACAATAGGATTTTTAATGGGATTGCTAAATACCTGAGCTCAATTATCCTAAAAATTACCACTTTTGTTGTCGATAATGCTTAACTCATCTCATATACTAATGCCCCCAAACTTGATCTTGAGTCTTGATTGTTTACTCACTTTAAACTCGCTAATGTGTCAGCTGGCACAATTAATTATGTTGTTGACAGGTCTAGTATCAAGTGGACCCCTCCCCTTGCATAGTGGATCAAGTTTAATTTTGATGGGGTGGCTAAAGGAAATCCTGGAGCAATGGGTGATGGATGCATAGACAGAAATGATCGTGGGAGAATTATCTTTGCCTATGCTAAAAAAAATGGCTTTGAAATGAACAATATGGCTGAAGCAAGATTCCTTTACCAAGGATTGCTTATTCAGAATGATTTCAATGTTGATGATATCATTGTTGAAGGAGACTCATTATTCATCATCAATTGCCTCAAATCCACCTAATCCCCATCATGGAATTTGTGCAACATCATTGGTGAACGCAGAATACTTATAAGCAAGTATTCCAATATCATTATCTAGCATGTTTATAAATAAGGGAACAAGACAACCTATTGGTTGGACAATACAAGTGTTAGAGAAGAGACACTCCATGTGTGGAAAATAATTTTTTTTAGCACCTCAAAATGACCATTCATCCTAATGATATTTGATTCTTGTACTATTGGATCACTTGAAGAATTGCATTCCATAAAGAGGCATCACCTCTTTCAATTTTATCGGCTAAAGCCCTCATAGAAGGTTGCCTTGCATTTGAACAATACTACCATGGTAGAGATTTGGGAAATCAAATTACTTTTTCATAACATGACGAAAATGGTAGAGAGATTCTCCCTTTTGATTCTATTTTTTTTGTTGTTGTTCGTATGCTTGGTTTTGTTCTACTTGAGCTATTTTTGTTTGGTGGTGTTTGTTGCTCTTTTTCTCTTGTCTGTTTTTATTTTTTGACCAGTGGATTTTATCTCTTCTTCAGTCTGTAAAAGGTTCAGGGACCCTTTCAAAACCCTTTCAACGAATCAAATATATATATATATATATTCAAACATATCACCATTCTCATTTAATGGAAAAGTCACTCAAAATTACAAATTTTTTTAGTTAGGAGAAACCGTCACTCAACGTTACAAAATTATTTAGTTAGGAGAAACCATATGTAGGAGTAGGTTGAATGAAGATGGAAGAGCATGGGATCACTGCTAGGGCCCATGGCAATGTAGGTGTAGCTGATGGACACATAATTCAAACCTAAGAGGGTGTAAGATCAAGGGTTTTTATAACATTGATGAAATTGAAGAGCTAACCAAACTATAAGAAAATAGAAAAACCTAGTTGTAGTAGTTGTTTCCTAGAGGAAAAAGGGTTGAAATCACTTTTGAATAGAGGTGAAATGGCATAGGTCCACTGTTAGGGGCCATGGCCAATGTATGTGCAACTAAGAGACACTCATTGTAAACCTGAGGGGAGTAAAAGCAAGGGTTTTTTTCTACAAATGAAATTGGAGAGTTGATTAGACTATAAGAAAAAAGATAAACCTTTCTACAACCCAAAATTTATCTTTGATGTAGTTTTTTCCTAGAAAAAAAGATGTTGAAATCAGTTCCAAATCAACCACTAGTATAGTCATATCGTATCCTATAGAAAAACTAAATGGAGTTTTTATTTATTTTTAAAAAATCAAAAAATGGAAATACCTTTCTCCTACTATTAAACTCATTTGAACCTAAGTGTGAACACATATTTCCTTCTCTCTCACTATCCATGAAAACCTTTTATTTGATGCAATTTGGGTGTGAGAGAGAAAGTCATATCAATTGTATGGTATAATAGAGCACTTTGTCCAAGGTAGTCATTGTATAGAGCTCTTTGGAGAAGACCACAACAAGCACAATGATTAGCTCACTATGGGAGACAACATCATCGACCTAAATTTTAATAAAGAGATAAGGGAGAGTATAAGAGAACAAAATGAGTATAAAACTAGTGGTCTCATCCAATAGCTATGGCCAACTCAATTTCTAGATTGAATAGTCCATACAGTGGAATCCCCTTTTAGAGCAAGAGGCTAGTTAACCCTCACCCTTAAATAATGTACCAAAAAATGTAACATTCTCCAACAATTATGTGGTTTATTCCATGATAACATAACCACCACATAGGTTCTCTCATTGAAGGTAGTAACTATGGTGGAAAGGCCATGTAGATAATTACATAATGTTGCTTTGTTTTTGTATATTATATTCAATGAAGGACTAGCCCATAAAATGCTACACTTAAAAATGAGTGGAAATATAAGACATAAAATATGTATGGAAAAACAGTACCTCCCAAGCATGGTAGAGGTCTATTTATAAGCTTTTGGATGAAAAAACAAGAGTTATAAAACTATATTTTTACAAAATACCAACAAACATAATCAAAACTTCTAAAAACATCAATACAATTCCAAAATAAATTTACGTTTCAACATCCCTACTCTTTATTCTTAATTGTGTCTTATGTATTTACAAATTAAAAACGGAAAAAAGAACCTTCACATACCCATGGTGAATATCTTCTAAATTAAAAAATAATTTTAAATTATGACGAATATGTTCTAAATTGAATAAATTATATGGAGTTTTTATTTCCTTTTAAGAAATCAAAAAAATAGAAATACCTTTCTCCTGCAATTAAACTTATTTGAACTTAAGCGTGAAAACATATTTCCTCCTCTCTCACTATCCATGATTGATGCAATTTGGTTGTGAGAGAGAAAGCCATATCAATTGTATGGTATAATAGAGCACTTTTTTCAAGGTAGTTATTGCATCGAGCTCTTTGGAGAAGATCACAACAAACACAAAGGTTAGCTCATTATGGGAGATAACATCATCGACCCAAATTTTAATAAAAATATAAGAGAGACTATGAGAGAACAAAATGAGTATAAAACCAGTGGTCTCATCCAATAGCTATGGCCAACTCAATGTCTATATTGAATAGTTCATACAATGGAATCCTTTTTTAGAGCAAGAGGCTAGTTAACCATGACCCTCACCCTTAAATAATGTACCAAATAATATAATATTCTCCAACAGTTTTGTGGTTTATTCTATAATATCATGACCACCACATAGGTGCTCTCATTGAAGGTAGTAACCATGGTGGTGAGGCCATATAAATACTTACCTAATGTTGCTTTGTTTTTGTTCATTATACTCAATGAAAAACTAACCCATAAAATGTTACACTTAGAAATGAACGAAAATATAAAACATAAAATTTGTATGAAAAAAACAATACCTCTAGAGCATGGTGAAAGTCTTTTATAAATATTTGGATGAGAAAAACAAGAATTATAAAATAACTATATTTTTTACAAAATACCAACAATCATAACTAAAACTTCTAAAAACATCAATACAATTCCAAAATAAATTTACATTTCAACATCCCTAAGCCCTTATTCTTAATTGTGTCTTGTGTATTTACAAATTAAAAACTGGGAAAAAAAACCTTCACATACCTATGGTAAATATATTCTAAATTAAAAAATAATTTAACCTTATGACGAATATGTTCTAAATTGAAAATTAATTTCACCTTTGGTTATGACTTCCACCATTTCGTTAATGTTGTGTTGGCCAGTTGTTTGTTTCCTATAATACCATAAGAATTATTTCACGGAACTTCCAACAACTTGTTAATGTCCCATTGCGCGGTACTTCTAGTTCCACAACAAACTGATAACATTTGTTTTATTGAAAAATAAGCCTTTGTGTTATACATATTTCATTCTTATTATCTCACATGGTATTGTATTATTACCTTTATAATTATCTATCTATAAATATAGAACCCACTTAATGAAGAGTTAATAAGATGGTCGAACTTTAAACCTTTTAAAGTAAGTGTCCCTCACCCCTTCCATAAAACCTTATAAGCTTTAAAATAGATTTAAATTACTTGTATTTTAAGATTTGAGTTCCTTCCCTAATTTCGATGCGAGCAAACCGCCTGAATTATGGTTAATTCATAATCTACTAAGTGTTTGTTAAATTAAAATTGAAGGTTCCAATCCCCCATTTAAAGTAAGTACTTATCAAACCGAATAAATACTTACCGGATGAAAAAAACTTTTGTATATCTATTTATATATATATTAAAAAGGGCCTATTTGGTCAATTCATCCCTTCCCGTACTACTATACAACCGACTTTGTACCAACCATACCCACTCTTGCGGGAATATCTGATAAATGGAAAAAAAATTCAAATGGCTTTTGAAAATAATATTGACCTAAATCACTTGTGTGTTTCTCGTGAGAGCACGAGACCGACAAGCCGTTCACTTGCCCACATTCTACTCTTTAAGCGATAGCGATTTATATGTCCTGGAGATACACAGAATATAAAACACGTGGACTTCCTGTCCTCCCGGGAACAATACACATTCCCCGAAAACAACTCCACGGTTATGACGTGGGTATTGTTAGTGGTAAGTGGCAGGCTTGCTTTCCCCCAATGTTTGGACATGGGTATACGTCAACATTGCCGCTTTAGTAGCGAGAATGACGGGGCCAGTAAAACCGGAGGTCTAGAGGGAGCAAACTCAACTGCATACCAACTGTGTTTGACTATTATTTAAGTACTTTCAATAAATAAATTAACAAGCTATTTTTTTTTTTTTTTTTTTTTTTTGGTATATAGAAGCAATGGTTACAATCACGATTTTTAGTAACTACCAGCACAGCTGGTAGGGTTCAAACTATCTACGAAGGCTCCCAGGACTTCCACCGTCTCGGTACATGGTAACCCGGCGTGAGATGGGGACCGCCGGACGCACAGGGGTTGCACCGTCGTCATCAATCCGGCGCACCACTCAGAGGAATCAGATCTGGGCTACTGTCTGTGCATGGGCAAGCCCGTGGGATTGGAAAAGCTATTATATATACATAATTTTAACTTTTGGAAAAATAGCAAAAATATCTCCCCTCATTTAAGGAGAGTTTAAGTTGTTAATATGTATATGTTTGAATCGACTTCATTTCCCCTCGAAAATAGGGGTAATCGAAGAGCTCTTTTTTAAGACTCTATTTATAATTAGGTTTAGTGCTTAATATGTTGATACAGACACAAGAGAAAACACAAAGATTTATAATGAAAAATGAAAGATGGATGTTTATTTTCATTTGAAAAGAGGTTATTTATAATTTTTATAAGAAAAACCTTTCAAGAAACATCATATTAAATGTAATGTTAGTCATTTTAATGGAGGAATTTTTTTATAAAAGATCATATTAAATAGAATGTCATAATATTGTCCATTTATTATTCAAAATTAGGTATTACATTAATGGTGGCCACATGGAATATTTAATCCTTATTATTCCTCTCCATCATAGTAGTATTGGACTCAAATGAAAACAGAAATAGAAGGAAAATCATATACAAAGAAGAAGAAAGGAGAATATGGAAGCCACATAAGGAGAATGTTGTAGTTGATGCAGGGGTAGAGATCGTCAGGGATCTAGTAAACCAATGTAGAAGCTGATGTGGAACCAAAATCCATATGTAGGAGTTACTAAAGAAGAAACCACATGAAAAAAATCCAAAACTTGATTCAACAAATGAGGATCAGGTTTAAGAAAACGAAACAGAAAGCTTTCCTCACGAAACAAGACACATAGAACAAAAGTGCCATAAGATGTGTCTGATGTCAAATGGGGACTGAAGGAGTGTCGAGTATGACTAAAATACACTCTAAGATATGACAATTGAGTTTAAAGGAGTTTGGATAACCCAAATTTTGGAGCACCACAGGTTGAAGTAGACCTTTACAAAACTACAAACTAATGTATCTATTGGATCCAGCTTGAAAAGAGCTTTTCGATGACTACAAATAAGGCTATATTTACAATTAGATGGAACCTCAATATGTGTGTAAACATAAGTGGTCCAAGCAACAAAAAGCAAAGGGGAATATTTATCTCTTTACAATTTGAAATAGAGAATATTCTTATAAAATATTCTTACAAAGAGTCATATGGTTTAAAATGTTAACATGCACAACCTTCTCATTCTTATGCATTATAGATGGAAAGCCATGTTGATATTGGATAAAGACACAGTGCTAAGAGAAGGGGGTGTGTTAGACCCACATGCAAGCATAGTGGAGGACATTAAACAAGGATGAGCGAGAGTGTAAGGCCATAGCGATCGGGTCTAACATGGTTGTAGGAGCAGTTAGGGTTAACATGGCCATAGGAGCACAACGAAGAGGTATACTTTGAAATCACCCTAATTTATTAGAGTGTAAGAGAAATAGATAGATCAGAGCTAAATGGTGTAAATTGACATCATCACATGAACTAAAAAAAGAAAAGAAACCAAAAGGTACCATTGTATGAAAGACTGAAGTTGTATATCAATATTTAACGTTATCCAATGTCTAGTTTATCATATCATTAGAGTGGGACCTAGCAACTTTGTTGTTATCTTGTTCATCGAAGCTAAAGAAATAAAATTAAGAATGTAGAATCTCTTAGTGGAGGTCACATGGTGTTTATGTTGTGATAGTTTAGTGAAGCTGAAAGTCATGGAAGGGCCACAATAATTCTACATAGGCAGTGCACAGTGCAACAAGGCAAAAGATGACAATAAAGGAGGTTATGTGGGCCATGGAAGACCTAACTAGAATAGGAGTGGGACTACACAACCAAGCACGATGGATATTGAAAATGCAACTACAAGCATCAAGAAACTGGTAAACACAAGATATTTTGGGGGTGCTATAATGATTGGGATATCCTCCGATGATTCAAAAAAAATTATTGATAAAAGGAGGTTTTTGCAGGAGTAGTAGAAAAAAAAGTTGTTATGGCAGGAGTAATAGAAACAAGAGTTGTGAAGGTATTGTTGCAGTGACATTATAATGGGATAAAAAACTATGGGATTGGGCATGATAGCCTAGAAGAAGAAAAGTTGCATCATGCATAGGTACAAACAAACACAACATTAGGAATGAATATAGAAGACAAAGTCTAAAAAGGAACAATTGATCCTCAAAGCAAAAATTCAAGGTGTACTTAATTTAATAAAAAACCTAATTATTCATGAGACAACAAAACACACTGAATCACAATGTTATTTTATTGGGGATCATGTTCAAAATCATCATATTCAATTAAAGCATGTTTCTACTAATATTAGATTGCATATATTTTTACAAAAGCATTTGGTTGAAACAAATTTAAGATATTCTAGAGTCTACTGCTCACATTAAGAGAAGTACATTTCAAATAATGTAATATGGGTGGAGGGTTGTTAGATGATATTCCATTATTTAAATTAGTATATGTAGGATATGTACATGGGTCATAGAAGAAGGCTAAGGGTCTTCTATGCAAGTGGAAAAATAAGAATCTAAATGTCATAGGAAAGGCAACAATCAAGAATGTGAAAAATTATCTTGTAAAGCTATATTATGGATACAAAGCTCCATAGAATATAATATTCTCATAATTGATTTAGATGAAAGAAAGTGTGATTGTATATTGCTATATTGTAAGTATTTATCTCATTCTTGTTATTAGTTTATTATTTTGACCTTTAATTTTGTGGTTATTTTGTTGGAATAGTAGAATGTGTAGTCAAGCAACTCAACAACAAATAAAAGATGAAACAAACTTGTATAATGAAGAAAATAATATGCAATTGACAAACAACTAACAGGAAACAAAAGAAAAATTTACCAGTAAACATTTATATATGGTATGCCATAGAGGAAAAACATAAAAACTAGAAGAAGAGCTTAATTCACAATACATTCAATATTACATCTAAGAGATGTTCTTGTCTCACGGTTCTTCACACATACACATTATAAAGTTGCATCTATAAAAATAAATATACATGCAAAGGTACCATGTTTAGGGTTTTATTGCCTAGGTTTAGGGTTTTCTTGCCCATGTTTAGGATTTTATCACCCATGTTTAGGCAACCAACTAATAGCATCTCAACACGTGTCTAGCAACTCCCAAAAATACAAATCCAATATTTTTGACACACATCCAACAATGCCCCACCTACCAAAAAGACTAAGTAAATGAATAGAAAATGTCTTATTCCTTATTCTTCAAGGTTACTAATCAAAATGAGAGAACTCCCATGAAATAGCTATACCAAATGAACTTCCTACTATCCAATGGATTTAACAGTGCATCTGTTGCATTGTCTTATGTACCAATATTTTACAACTCAACTTCTCCAAATTCCACCATCTCTTTAATATAATGAAATTTCACTCAAATGTGCTTAGTGCAAGAGTGAAATTTAGGATTCATGGTCAATTCAATTTCACTTTGATTATCACACCATAAAGTAATGGAACTTTATTGAAAACCAATGCCTCTACACATTACATGTAATTTGATTGCCTCCTTGGATGCTTTTGCGTGAGCAATACATTTAGCTTTTATAGTTGATTGAGCCACCCATTAGTACTTTTTACTTCTCCAACTCATAGCTCATCCAAGTAGTGTAAACACATATGCACTAGTAGAGTAGATTTAAAAGTATCTACATCTCCACCATAATCAGAATCTATAAGATCTTGTAGTTGATTATTTTCTTTGTCATCATAACAGATTGTAAAATCATTGATGCCTTTAAAATATCTAATAATTATCTTCATTATAACCCAATGTTGCTTATTGGGATTAGACATAAATCTACTCACAAATCCAATTGCATGAGCAAGATTTGCTCTTGTATACACCATTTCAAAAAATAGTTTACCAACTGCACTTGCATTGGTAACTTTACCCGTAACATTGTTATCATCATCATACTTTGGACATATCTTTCAATAATGCAACTCCAACCTAAAATGGTGTAGATACAAGAGTGCATTGGTCCATTTTAAAAAGATTAAGTTTACAATGTATCTCTTTTGGCTAATCCACATCTTCTCTTCACTTCAATATCTAAAAAAAAGTGTAATGGGGCAATGTATTTCATGTCAAATTATCCTAACAACTTAGACTTGGTCTTCTTTATAAGATTCTTTGATTTGCTGCAAAGAAAAATGACATCTACATATAACACCAAAATTAGAAAGTGATTGCCTTCACGCTTGAGATAGATACAATGATCATCATCACTTCTCACAAAATTTCGTCTAATCACAAAGGTATCAAATATTTTATACCACTAACTTGGGGATTGCTTCAACCTATCTAGAGACTTTCTCAGCTTGCACACAATATTTCTCCCACATACTTCATACCCAATAAGTTGCTCCATATAAATGTGTTCATTGAGATCTCCATGAAGAAAATTTGTCTTCACATTCATCTGCTCAATTTTCTATTCATTTGTAGTAGCCAATGTAGAGAGAAATTTAATAGATGTAATCTTTTCCATGGGGGAAAATGTTACTTCAATGTCAAGCCCTTCAACTTGAGAGTATTATTTTTCTACTAACCTATCCTAATATCTCTCCTTTGAATCATCAACCTTGTATTTCCTTTTAAACACCCATTTATGGCCAATTTCCTTTCTACCCTTAGGCAACACATGCAAGTACCAATTCTTATTTTCCTTCAGTTATTGCATTTCCTCTTCCATAGATTTCTTCCAATGAATTACATCATCACTAGTGAGAGCATCATTAACACTTACGACCTTATCACTAATGGAAGATAATTCAAATTTATTGTATTCATCATAACCAAATGTGATTGGTGCACTCCTTTGTCACATAATTATTCTCAAAGTTCGCACTTCTTGAATAATATCATAATTTTAGAGTTTCTCCTCATCTACAAAATACTCTTCAACAAATTGACGTTGATTGGTTTCTTCCACAACAATCTCATTATCATATTGATGTTGCCAATTACATGAAAATTCATTAGTATCATGTGATAATTCTAACAAAGGAGTAGAAATGGGATCTGAAGTTAATGGTGGAATAATTTATGGTTAATTTTTTGCTTATTGATTTCTCAAACTAGTAGTTGCATCCAATTGTTCATGGTTATCTAGGGTTTTTTCCATGGACTCTTCTTTGTTGTAGATGTCTTATTTGAAAACTACATCATGACTGAACACATAGCAATGTTGTGAAGGTATTCATGCTTTGTAACTTTTGATTCCATCACCATATCCAATGAGTACTTATTTCATAGATTTATTGTCCAATATTTTCCATTTTTTCTTGGGAAAAAGAACAAATATTTCACACCCAAACACTCTTAAATGAGAAATCAGGGGTTTGAATCCACTCCAAGCTTCCTCTAATGTTCTTACACTAAGTATAGAAGTATGTGACATATTGTTCTCATAGTCAGTTGTATTAATAGTCTCTGTATAGACAAAAATTATTCAAACCTACATAATCTCTCATGCTTTTTGCCTTCTCCAACAACATCCTATTAAGCATTTCTGGAACTCCATTCTGTTGTAGCATTTATGGAGTTGTTTTCTACCTTGCAATACCATGCAACTTGCAAAAAAAATTTAATTCCTAAGAGTAATATTCTCCACCATTATCACTCCTCAAAGCCTTAACTTTCTTCTCAGTTTGTATTTCAACTACAACAACCAACTCTTTTAAGGTAATAAGAGCCCCTAAATTTTGATTAAAAATGTTAATCCATGATTTCCTAGAAAAATAATCAATGAAAGTAATAAAATACCTGGATCTACCTAATGAAGCAACTTCAAAAGGCCCACAAATATCAAAATCTATCAATTCTAATATTTCCTTGTTTTTATAGTCACTAGATGCAAAAGTGACTCTTTTCTACTTTTCTAAAATGTATGCTTCATAAAAAACCATAGAATTGAACTTCTATTTCTCCAATCCATGGACTATTTACTTTGAACACATATCTTTCAAGACCCATTCACCAAGATGTCCTAATATTCTATGCCACAATATCATACTTGACATCTTTGAATATGAGAGTTTACTTGTTTTCATAGTGGCTGCATGTGTGCATGCAACATTTAAACATGTTGCATCCAACTTATACAATGTTCCAAGTCTTACTCCACTTGTTCGAGTAACGAATCCACGCATCAAACTACATCCATTCTTATTGAAGTCTTGCTTCAACTAGTTGGCTCACTAATAGCAGACTTCTTGTTAATCCTGAAATGTGTCTAAAATATAGGATAGACTTAACACTCTTTTTTCTAAGTCTAATTTTAACCTTACCTCTACCAAAAATTTCATGGATAAAATTTTCATCCAAGAAAACTCTGCCATAGTTTGCTTCTTCATATTTTATAAAACCACACCTTATGGGGAGTCATAAGGAAGGATGCTCAAGAATACATCAACAACACATCAAACTATGTGTATAAAACAAGATATTTATTAGCAATATGTCAAATATTCTCATCATTGGTAGATGTTCCTACAACTGAATCCAATTTATTTTCAGATAAATCTACTTTAAAATCATGTTATGATATTTTTGCTTACACCTCCAACACACC
Organism: Wollemia nobilis; assembly: GCA_028583015.1. Lineage (NCBI taxonomy): Eukaryota > Viridiplantae > Streptophyta > Pinopsida > Araucariales > Araucariaceae > Wollemia > Wollemia nobilis. The sequence continues at coordinate 2,411,076 of JAQPPZ010016564.1, forward strand.
AGTTGAGACTTCCTTCTGCTACTGGTATATCTTCTTGCACTATAATATTTATCACCATATCTACCTCTAGTACATCCTCTAGTTATGAAAGCTTTTGAGCACTCGGAATGCTTCACGTTTATTTTTATTGTTTCCTCTTACAGTACCTAGAAAACAGTCTTATATTTCTTGAGATTTTCTAGCTTAAAATTCCCACTAATTGCAACAATGATATTATCCCAAGAGTTAGGAAAAATACACAATAAGTAGATGCACTATTCAGTCTCTTTAACCTCATCACTAGAAGACCTTAGCTGGTTCATCAATGTATTGAAAACATTCAGGTTGTTAGGTACACTATCTCTATTATTCATCTTCAAAGAATACAACTTATTCCTCGAGAATATGAAGTTCATCATAGACTTGAACTCATACAAATCTTCGAGGCTATCCCACAATTTCTTAGGAACCGTAGCACCTTGGACATTTATCAAAATAAAATCATCCAAATTCATCCCAATCAAGGTAATAGCTTTCTCATTCTTTTTGTCCCATTCAACTTGTGCCATTCTTGCAGGCATCACTATTGTAGTAACAATCATCTTCAAATTTCTTTCCACAAGCAAAAATCCCATATTCAACATGTATAGATTAAAGTTTTTTCCACTAAACTTGTTTATATCAGATTTACCTTCCATATTTACTGATGTAAATATTCACAAATATCCCACTACATCGCGTGCTATGGAAATGTATGTATCTACAAATTCACAAAAAATAACACACAAAAAATATTTACAAACATTGTGCACAACTAGAAAAATGTGATTCCTCAACCTTCTCTGATACCAATTATTGGTGCATAAAAATGTGTAGGCAAATAAATCAACAACAAATAAAGGATGAAATAAATTCATATAATAAATAAAATATTGTGCAACTAATGTTCTAAGTCATTGAAATGTATCCTTGAACACCCATATATTTATTATTGTTCCTTCTCCTCCTTATTGAAAATTGAAGGTAAGAGTTTTGAAACTATACATGGACAAAAGCAAACAAAAAATATTTTTATCATGAAGAAGCCATGGCAATAATTTAAAGTTGAATTATTGCACCTAAAAAGTAATTTAATAAATATTTAGAAAAATGATCATTAATAGATCCAATTGAAAATTGACAAACTCAACTCCTCACAGAAGGATGGATTATTGGCTAGGGAAAAGAAAAAAAAAATCCAAAAAATGCTAAGACATGGTTGGATAATTTTATAATTTCTTTTGATGGAGTCATTTTGGTGGAGCATTTAGATTTTAATCCCCACATAAGTTGGTTTCAAATAATGATGATAATAATAATTATCATATAAGATAAAATATATTGTATCCTATTGTCGTAGGTAAAGCTTCTTGGAGGATGAAGAAGAAGAAGATCGGAGATTGAAGGACATGCACATGCCTTTCCTAGAATTTTCTTATGTCAATCATGATGAAAACATTAAGCTCAATTTTTCTTTAAAAGAGGTAATTAATATTAGTTGGATTATACATGGAAACAAACTTAAGAAGAAGAACATTAATGAAAATCTTGATGATTTTGGTAGTTGACAAAACTTAAATTCTAAAAAAATCAGTAAAATTTGTAAAACAATTTGTAATTTCAAGGAATTCTAGAAAAATGTAGCATCAAAAGAAATGGAAAAAATGTTGGAAGGCTACAATTTGCTTTTTTGAGGAAAATGAACTTATTATGTGATGATTGAGTATTTTAAAGAGAATTTTCAAAGGTTACAAGGAAACTGATAACAAAGATTCAAGTCAAAGCGATTTCTTAAGCCTTACAACAAGGAAATTGGTTGACGACTTTAAATCTGATGTTGATTATGTGAGCAAAGTGTAGAGAATATAAGGATTAAGTGATGTCTACATAACAACATGATTACCACATAGATGCTCCCATGAAAGGTAGTGGTCATAGTGGAGAGATTATGTAGCCACTCACCTAATGTTATATAGTTTTCTTTGTTTGATTCAATGAAAGATTAATCCAACAAATGCTACACAAATAACCGATGGAGCTATACAATAAAATATGCATTAAAGAACCAAAACCTCCCAACCATGGCGGGTGTCTATTTATAAGATTGTATATAAGAAAACAATAGTTACAAAATAATGGTTTTACACTATACCAACCAAGATGCAACATTTGTCACATAGTGATGAAAACTAAACTAAGACATTGTCAATACCTATATTTCACTAGATATAATAAATAAATGATGATATGCCACTTGGACTAATATTATTGGATTTTTTATATAATGCATATATATAAGTTGAGTTTTTGCCACATAGTCCATGATGGCCACCATGTCAACATACATTACCCACAAAAAACATTTAGTGGGGGCCGGAATAAAAAACCATACCCCTTGGGTATTGAGTGCTTAATACAAGTTGTGCTAGCTAGTCCACCACACCTTGCATTAGAGACCAAAGGAAAGCATACGATAAACAAGTTATCCTCAACTCTCTACCCAAAGGATGACATTAAAGGATAAAGGATATAAACCCATTACCTATGACACCTAAGACCTCAAGGAACACATGACATATGACATCAAAGACCTCAAGGAACACCTTCTAGATAGCACATAAGCCTCTTGATAGCATTATCCTATTGATGCAACCATTAACTAGACCTTAAGTGGAAAATATGTTTTATGATCAAGGAGAGAAAAAAATTGCATTTCAAACACATGACTGACGTGGCAAAGAACCAACACATGCCTCTAATCACCAAAAGTGTCATATTCCCTAAGTGTGGTATGAATCTCACCCCCCATAGAAAAGAGAACATGCTAGACCCATTCCTAAAAAATACATGTTGTCCTCTTTGCACAACATTGATAGGATGTATACAAGATCAAATCTAGAACAACTCTCACACAAATTCCCAAAAAACATTGCACTCATCAAGTTGATATACAAAGTTTTCCCAAACTAGGTTAAATTGTTAAGCTCAACAAAATCATCCATGAAAAAGAACCTAGGAAGAAAATTAACAAAAATATTGACGATTTTGGTGCCCGATAAAGCTTGGATTTTGAATATTTTAATGTTTTTGTTTTTGTTTTTGTTTCATAGAATTCTAGACTAATGTACCATCAAGAGAAATATAAATATTTTGAGAGGATTGAAATTTGTTGTCAAGAGGAAAAATCAGCTTATTATAAAATGATCAAGTATTTCAAAGAGAATTTTGAAAACGTGTGAAATTTTTTATGACAAAGGTTCAAGGGGTTTCTCGAGCCCTATAATATAAAATTTTATTGATGACTTCAAATCCAATGTTGATTATGTGAGTTAAGAGTAAAGAAAAAAAATAAGAACGTAGAGGTTATGTAGTTTATTGCATAATAACATGACCACCACATGGATGCTCCTATTGAAAATAGTGACCATGGTGAAAAGGCCATGTAGATACCTACCTAATGTTGTTTTGCTCCTATTGAAAATAGTGACCATGGTGGAAAGGCCATGTAGATACCTACCTAATTTTGTTTTGTTTTTGTCTATTAAATTCAATGAAGGACTAGCCTATGAGATATAAGACATAAAATATATATGAAAAAAAGCCATACCTGCAAAGCATGATGAAAGTTTATTTATAAGCCTTTAAAGGAGAAAAACAAAAATTATAAAACAACTATAATTTTACAGAATACCAACAACCATATTCTTACAAAATACTATGAAACTACTAAAACTTTTAAAAGGATCAACAATTCGAAAGTAAATTTACATTTCAACATTCCACCCCTTATTCTTACTTGTGTTTTGTGTATTTACAATTCTATACATAACCCTGTGAATTATGGTTAATTCATAACCCCTTTCAATATCCAATTTATCCATTGAAAAGGGCCTGTCTTGTCAATTCCCCCTTCCCGTACTACTTAACAACCGACTTTCTACCGACTATGCCTAGTCTTGCGGGAATATCTGACCACTTGGATCAAAATTCAAATCACTTTTGAAAATAATATTGACCTAAATCACTTGTGTGTTTCTCGTGAGAGCACGAGACTGGCAAGCGATAGCGATTTATTTATGTCCCGCAGGTACACAGAATGTAAAGCACATGGACTTCCTGTACTCCCGGGAACATTACACTCTGCCCGAAAGCAACTGCACGATCATGACGTGGCTAATGTTCGTGGTACGTGGAAGGTTTGCCTTCCCCGAATGTTTGGGCATGGGTATACGTCAACATTGCCGCCTTTCTAGCGAGAATGACGGGTCCAGTAAAACCGGAGATCTAGATGGAGCAAACTCAACCGCACTCTGTCTTTGACTATTAATTACTTTCAATAAATAAATTAACAAGCTATTATATATTTACATATAAATAATTTTAATTTTATCTATGCATCGTCTCTGGATATAGTATGAAGATTAAACTCAAGAGTAATTATTATCTAATTCTAATTTAATGCTTATCATTTGACGACAAAATTAAGGGCCTTTTAAGTGTGTAAGATTAAAGAAGGGGAGAGGTATACATAAGTTTTGATTTGCTAAACATTTAATTAGTAAGGAAATAAAGATCGGAATTATCGATTTTAAGTTTGCAACTGAACAATCTATTACCTTCCCTAAAAGATAACTGAATTAATTGAAATGATCGATTTTAACTTTGTAAATACTTATTAAAAATTAATGAACGATCTACTAACGGAATTATTAAAAAAAGCATATGGGTAGATGACCCTCTTCAAAAAGCGGAGGAACGAAGGGGATCCTCCGATTGTTTTTCGATTTATTAAAAAGCACTCGACCTTTTCTTTTTAATAGAGCACGAGCAGCACTCGACCTTTATCCTCTTCTTTATACGGAGAGGAGAGGGAGATAGCCTAAGTAAGCATGCCATCTCTCTTTTTCCGTCTGTAAGATAAAGAGGTGAGGTCGAAAGATTTTATTTACGTTTAGGAGATTTAAATATGGTATATGGGATTTCAAATATAAAAGTATAATTATTTAAATTATATCATCTTTTCCTGTTTATTTGTGTTAGCAATTTTTCAATTTTTTTTTTTACTATCTTTAGATAAATCTGCTATAAACCCGTTACCAAGTGTTTTAATAAATATATAAAATAATTTTAATTTGATTTAAATAAAAAAAGTTTTATTTTATTTTAAATGCTGAACAAATATTAAAGATAAAGAGTTAAAGTTGTTAATATGTATATACAATTAAAAGTTAACAATAGAGTTGGAGGGTTTTGTTTTAAAAGGTCGTGGAAAAGAGTATAAACCTTTTTATTTTTAAGGAGAGTTTAAGTTGTTAATATGTATATGTTTGAATCGATTCTATCTTCTTTTGAAAATACAGAGATAATCGAAGAGTTTTTTTTAAAGATTTTTTATTTATAATTGGGTTCAGTTTTTAATATGTTGATATGGATACAAGAGAAGATACACAGATTTTCAATGAAAAGATGAAAGGTTGATGTTTGTTTTCATTCGAAAAAAGGTTATTTATAGCCAAATACAACATCTAGGAAGGAATCTTCCAAGAAACATCACATTAAATATAATGTCGGTCAACCTAATGGAGGAACCTTTCAGAAAGGATTGTATTAACTCAAATGTCAGAATGTTGGCCACCTACTATTAAAGATTAGGTATTACATTAACGGTGGCCACATGGAATATTTAATACCTATTATTCCTCCCTACCGTAGAAGCATTGGAGTCCAATACAAACAAAAACGGAAGAAAAATAAAAAACAAAGAAGAAGAATGAAGAAACAAAAATCTACAAAAGGAGAATGTTGAAGTAGTTGATGTAGAGGTAGAGATAGTAGAGGATCTAGTAAGCCAATGCAAAAGTTGAAGCGAAACCAAAATTCATATATAGGAGTCACTAGAACAATAATGAGATGAAAAACCTAAAATTTGATTCAACAAATGAGAATTAGGTTTGAGAAAACGAAATGGAAAGTTTTTCTCATGAAACAAGGCTCATAGAACAAATGTGTCATAAGATGTGTTTGATGTCAAAGACGGATTGAAGGAGTGTTGAGTACGACTAAAAATGCACTCCAAGATACAAAAATTGGATTTAAAGTATTTTGGACAACCTAAATTTTAGAGCACCATAGGTTGATGTAGACATTTATAAAACTACAAACTAATGTGTCTATTGGATCCAGATTGAAAAGAGTTTTTCGATGACTACAAATAAGGCTATATTTATGATTTTTAAAAGTGCTTTATAAAAGATGACTTTGTTACAAACTTTAGAATCATATTTTTTTGTGAAGCAAGCAAGTAAAATAAACATCAAATTGTACAATATCTCTCACTTTTGGCATCAATTTTACATTTTCCATAGGTAGAAGGTATTTGATAAAACTTTTTAGAAAATTATTTCCAAGGTTCAATCCAACTAGCTATTCAGTCCATCCAATTGTCGATTCATTTTGAAAAAAGTAAATTTTCTCCAAGTAGAATTCAAAGAGTGATGCACTCAAGTTTGTGAAGCAATTTACTTGAAAATATAAAATTATCTTCCTAGCTTCTACAAGAAGATCAATTCACATCAAAATATAAATGATTTGATTTGTGTGATTTTCTTGGCTCTTTACTTATCAAATTTCTTCAAGTTCAAATTTTGCAAGTGATTCACTCAACTCTAGTAGCAATTTGGTTTAGTTTGCTAGTGAATCACCCCATAGACCAATATTTGAAAAAAATTCATATTTTTACATTGAAGCTCTTATCGATACATATGCTTATGAGATAAAGCTTATGAATACATGATCCAAAATACTTGGATTAGGTAAAGAGCATCAATTATTAGATTTAATTATGTATCAATAAAGTAACGTAGAAAGACAAAAAAAGAACTAATCACCAAATTTTTACATCAAGATAATGAAGCTAAGGGGATTCCTTTGTCAAATATTTCACTCTCAAAAGAAAAAGGTCCGATGGCTAATGAAGTGAGTAAAAATCGTATGTCATAAGAAATTGTTTTCCTTAGCTTCTAATATAATTATTAATTTGCTCTCATAAACCAAAATTGGGTAACTACAAGCCCTACTATGGATCACATTAATCATATTTATATAATGACCTTTTATGTGAATAACCCTATGGATAATTCATTCTTTATGGCCTTTCATAATTTGAATAATGCAAATCATTTTCCAGTATCTAATCCACCACTCACCCCTCGACTAACATGACATCATCTTAAAGTCCACCTAGATCTATTATGACCAATACAACAAATCTTTGATCTAGATAATCCATATCACCAAATACAATATATTCATGATATATTTCTATTCCTAACCAAAACCAAGACTTTTCTTAGAATTGTTTAGTTAAATGGGGTCATAAAGTACATAGGGAAACCCCATATGCTAAACATTATCTACAACCAACCAGACACAATAAAAAATATAACAATGTCCTTTTCAAAACCAAGTCTCTCCACAAGGCTTGCAATATCCTCTATTTCAAAATACATAGGGTCCTCCAAATAAACAATGGGTTTGTGCTAATTCATTACCCCTCCTTTAAAAATGTTGAATCGTCAATTTTTGTCATATAATTACATCATGTACCATTATCCTCAGATGCCTTCATACCCTACTCAAGGTTACATGATTTAATTATATTAAATGTAATATGGTCAAACTACACAATAAAATTTGGTGCCTCAGCTTCTTAAGTTACATCAAATTTAGGATCCTATTATCTTGTCCCACCTACCATTATGAAAGCTTTATCTACCTTTGATGGGAGTGAGAATATTATGATATTGGATCACATGAATGAATTATCGACACTCAAGTATGTTCACAACGTATAGAAGGAAGACATCATTGTATTTTACTAATATCTCCTTTGTGTAGTAAGGCTACTTTATGGTATAGCGTTTTACCTAATAACTCTATTATAAGTTGGGCATTTATCGCATATTCCTTCATGTATAGATTTGGTAGTATATGTAATGAGTATTTTATCTTTTTTTAACTAAACACCATATAAATACATATAAAAAAAATATTCATGATTGTAGTAGTAGACATCTTAGGATATTAAATTTAATTCAATAAAATGTTATTCCAAATGAAAAATATACATTATTGTATTATATCAAATATTTACAATATAACTTAGATTTAAATTACAGTGTCATACTATATATAGTATGTGAAGAACTAGCCCATGTAAAATATGTTCTTATCAAGTAAGAAAGCTAGTACCTTCCTTGTTGATGGATTATCCCACCCATGTCCTATAATTCCATAAAACATTGGTTTTATGCCCTCCATATTACCCCTTCTAACCATCCAATAATCTACCAACTCAACCAATTCTCCATATATTGTGATAGATCCTATCCAATTTTGATTATCAATTACTGCATTCCAGTCAAAGTTGCTAGCCCTACCCACTTTATCACACATGAAAAATGAATATAGAGCATGTAAAAAACAACATAAACTCAACATAAATGAAATATTGGATGTGGTAAGGACCATGATATACTAGAATAATACTAAAAAATATAGTGAGAGTATAATAGTAGTTGGAAACATCGATATATTTAGTAACCTAGAGAAACTTCTTACCTCTCCAAAGATTGAATGCCATGACAAGGTGGTAATGAGGGTGTAAATAAGATCCAGAACACTATGGTAAGTGCCAAATTAAAAATTTAACACTTTACATTGTTTCTCATGTAATGTGAGGCATGATCCTATAGATTATGTAGTAGCCATTAGATAATAATAGACAAGATAGTGTGGTAAAAAATGCCAAGCTCAACAGACCATCATCTTGGGTCATATGACACCCATAATTGCTTACCAGTATCCTTATGCATAACAAGTAGTCCTTACCTTATCAAACTCTAATAATGTGATATTTTAAACTTTGATATAGTTGAAGGGAACAAAGATTCTATATTTAAGGATAGTACCATATGCACACATCAATAAGGGGTTGGAACCAAGGACTAAAGGGATGCATCAACATAGGAGGCTACAACAAACAAAGGTAGTACAATAATAATAAGGGGAATTTTACCATTACACTTGAATGACAAAGGTCCAATAACCACTACACAATAGGAAAAATAGAGTGAAAATATTGGAAAATTTTTCACTCATATGCCCCAAGTTGGTGTAGAGGTTAGTAAAGATATGTAGAGGGATAAAGGAAAAGAATCAAAAGCTAAAAAATAAATCTTGAGAAATAAGGAATAGATAAAGAAGGGATGAGTAAAAAATAAAGAAATCAACTTTAAAAGAAGAAAGAGACACATCTCAAATAATATTCCCTTTCAAGTGAATAATGCAACATGGCAACAAGACAATATAGAAATTTAAAAGCATGAAATGAGAGTGGCTCTATCAAATTAAGTTTCAATATAGTAAAATAAATGAAGAAAACCCTTGCCAAGGTGAGTATGTCAAAGGCATTAGCCCTTCCTAGTTAGCGTGATCTACATTGAGAATCACTTAAAGAAGAGGAAATAAGACATTCTAAGAATGGGTATCCTTATCATATTCAACCTAGTCCAATTGAACAATAGAAACTAATATCATAGGATCCATCTAACATTCAGGTTACTGCACCTAATATTGAATTCTCCTAATCTTAAAAATCTATAGCCATTGTCATGCTACATGACTCTAAAATTTCATAATAATATATTCATATGTTGTATAGTCGACTCAAGAACGATCATGATAGTGATTCCAAAAATGGTCTATGAGGAAATTATATCACCCTACACCAAAATAGATGGACATATATTTATATGGATGGAACTAGGCTAAATGTCATAATATTTCTTAAAATTTTGACTATGACCATAACAAAGCATCTAGAGCTGGTGGTAGTACAAGAAGTAACAATACTTAATATTTCCCCATATTTTTCCATGTTGATATCTAGAGAATGAATGCATAAAATATTTGGGTATGTATACTTAGAGATGGAATACACCCACATGAAGGCACCTTAGGATGGATTGATGATCCAAATTTAAAATGAACCTCTATATAACTAGCTACACAAGTTAGATGAAAATTTCATGGTGAATTGGGGTGAATTATCAAAATTTGTAGATGATAAAATGTTGGAAGATGATAAAATATCTAAGATAGACATGATTATTTGCGTTATTGAATACAATGAAGATCTAGAGATAAAATTTGAGAAAACTAATCTTGGGAACTACCTCATATCAAAATAATCATTTATCATCTTGGATCTAATGAATAAACAAGTAGAGGTTTTAGAAAAAGCATGGATAATGCACTTTGATGGTGTAGAAATATGAAGCATGCATAGGTATTCAATTCATTGACCCAAAATAAGCATAAAATAGCTTTACATTCTTATTTATATTCAATTGCACAAATAACATGGATGAATATAAATCATCATATATCAACCCAAGGTAAGTCAAAAGCATGGTGATCAAAAATATGAAGGTGTCAAGAAACTCTAAATTAGTCATAAACCAAGTTAATTCCCAATATGCCACCAAGAACAAACACCTAAAATCATACAAACATCAAACCTAGGATTTTCTAGAAAACTTCAAAATATATGAAATCAAGGAAGTTCTCAAGGAATTAAAAACCAAAGTAGATGAGCTGCATCAATGGTAACATAATTTGACCTCATCACCAACATTTAGCATAAAATAAAAGAGTTATAAGTATTGTTCAATCCAACAATCCTTGACTATTTTGATCGCTAAGTATTTAATAACAATAAGCAAATTAGTGATTTCCTAATTAAATAAGCTTAACATGCTAAAGACAAACATGAATACAAAAATATCGTAAAATATGGGGTGATTTAGTTAAAATTAAATCAATTGTCAAAGGCATTAATCACTATAGAAATACCATTTAATCTAGATGATAGTGTAAAGAAATCTAACATCAAAGTCAAATCCTATTTTTACCAACCTATTAAGGTTGCTAAATGAAAGAACTTGTTATTTGGAAAATAGTGCATTAAAGATGAAATCATTCTATTCAAATATCTCCATGGAAAATAAAGATACATAATTGTTTGATCCTATGAATATTAGAAGGTGTATGACAAGAATATTATAGAGCATACCATCAAATTAGATCCTTGGTAAAAATTCTTTTCAATAGAAACAATGCCTATGAATCACACAAATTGAGGTAAGTACAAAGAAACAACTCCTAAAACTTCTATAGGTTTAAATTATTTTCCCTAAAAAGTACTCCACCTAGGTATCTAACATGGTACCCATCTAAAAGAAGAATGGTGACATTAATCTACATGTTGACTTTAGAAAACTTAGGAGGGAATCATTAAAATCCCATTATCCCCTACTTGCTATAGATAACATTTTTATAGAAGGTAAAAGGTTTATAAATGGTGTCACTCTTGGATGATTGCTAAAGGTATAACCATTTCTAGTTTAAGGATGGTGATTAGCATAAAATGAATTCACCACAAAATGGGGAACATTCACCTACCATAGAATATGTTTTGTGATATCTAACAAAGAAGATATCATCTAGTGAGCCATGGACATTGAGTTTGTAGGACTAGTTAGTGAAATAATTCTCATATATCTTGATGATTTGACCCTAATTTTTAAATATAGAAACAATCATATAAAAAATCTAGAGTTTTTCGTTCAAATGTGTAAATAATATGGTACCTTAATCTACCCTACAAAGTCAATGTTTATGGTTCAAGAGGGCAAATTGTTAGGTCATGTAACATTAAAATATGGTTTAGTCATAGATTTTGATAGAATAAAATAAATCCAAGACCTTCCCCGCCCCACATCCATAAAAGGAATTTGGTCCTTCTTAGGTCGAATCTAGTCCATTACCAATTTTATGTATATGGTTAAATCAATCACAAAAATTCTAAAAAGTGATGCAACCCTATCTTTGATCCATGAAAGTGAAAAGGTTATTCAAGATGCTAAAGTCACCATCACCAAGTCCCTAGTCCTCGAAAACCCTAATTTATTTGAGGAATTTAGGCTCTGTGTTTGGTTCAAATAAGAGTCATGCTATAATGCTAACCTAAAATAATGATAAATATGAAAATCATTTCATCTCCTTCATGATCCACTCCTTTTAGAACAATGAGGAGAGGTACACCTTCATAAAAAATAGGTATTTTCAATTATGAAATCCCTTAGGAATTTTAGATATTACATATTGCAAAACAAGAACACCATCATTATCATCCACCCAAATGTTTTATCTACTATATTGCATGGTGAAATAGGAAAAAAGAGAGTAGCGTGATTAAATAAGATTCAGGATTTTGATATAGAAATTAAACCACTAAGCTTATCAGGAGTAAAGCCTTATGTGAAAATATTATAATTTTTTTCCTAAGGGATCAAATGTTCAAAGTAGAAGAAGTTAAATATAATTATGGGATATGATGGATTAGATATATTTAAAGGCACATGGTAACTAAACAAGTCCCAAAATTATTTACATCCAAGGAAAGGACTTTATTTAGGTAGAAAACAACACTATATGCTTGGTTAGATGTCATATTATCTAGAAATATATATGATCATGTCTTGCTAAGGTGTATTGAAGAAGAGATGATGAAATTCCTAATCAAAAACTATAATTATGAGGAAGGGTATTATTTGTCACCAAGTATGACACAAAATCCCAAGAGTGGGATATTAAAGTCCTAGTATCTTCTTTGATTAATTAAAATGGATCAATAGTTGCAAATACTATTGTATGTCTATGGGAAGAAGAAGAAAATAATTGATGCCCTTGAAGCCTATCATCATCACTAAACCTTCCAATAGTAGGTCTTATATTTCAATGGAAAGATAAGTCCTTTATGTAGGGTAGGACATGTATGAATTTTAACCACATATTACTACTTCTCAAAGTCAGTGGGAGCAATTCTAGTGAAATAGATTAATCGATAAGCAACCATACAATTATTACAAGAAAATATCACTAGATTTGGGACACCATTTATAGGATTCACTAATAATACCACCTTCTTAACATAGTCAAAAGTGATTAAATTTACCTTATAAAATGGATATGTGTTAAACATCCTCCAAGTATTACCTCTAGGGTAATGGATTGGTAGAATTTACCATAAAAAATGCCATGAGGATCCTAACAAATAATATCATCAAATTATAGAGGTATTAGAATACCAAAATATGAAAATTTCTTTGGATAGATCATGTGACTCTAAAATCCTCTATAGGATCATATCCTTACAAACTAGTCTATAGAAAATAGGCTATATTGCTAGTTGATTTACAACTGCTTTTCCTAAAAATGTCATAACAATCAAAGATTGAATAAAATAATATTGAAATAATTCAAGCATGAATGAATGCCCTATTATCCCCAAAGGAGGAAATAGATAAGACATTCAAGAGAACAATCTACCACCATGAAGTAGTCAAAATATGGTTTAACAAATAAGCTATTGAAATAAATTTGAAGAAAGATTACTTAGTCTTTAAATGCGATGAGGACAAAGCTAAAATAGGTCACTGAAATTTTAACTCCCTTTGGAGTGGATCATATTATATCCTTAAGATCATAGTTCTAAATTCCCAAAATACTACCATAATGGATGGAAGAACATTGTCAATTTTGGTGAACAAGCAACATATTTGATGCATTTGAAGGAAAACTCAAAGTCAAAATAATATAAAGTATTTACATGCTTCCTCTACTCTATTTTTTTTTGGATATTATTCCCACTTCTATTCTTCCTCTTCCTCCATGACAAATGGTATTTATCCTCTTCCTTATCTTCTATTTTACCCCAATTTTTTTTAGGTCATTGCATCCATTTTTATGGTTTGTGTTATTATTTTTTAATTCCAAGAGAGATATAATTTATATATGATAAATTCACTTACAAAAATGAGAAAACTGACCACAAGGGGCATGTTCAATGGAAAAACCACTCAGGTTTGTATATCAATCCCTGGTAAGCATGCCTAATTACCCAAGCATTAATTGTAAATGTAGGTATGCAGGTAGTTATAAAACCTCTCTTAACCCCCAAAAATCCCTAATTTACACTTCAACTTGCCAAAGTAAACTACTATTACTTTTTTCCCACGTCATTATCAATTTGTATATGCCTGCATATCCTAAAAAAGCAAACCACTTGCTACAATTTGCATCGATATACAAAATAAAAAAAACACCCCTCCTCCACACTAGTGTAGACCATGCATGATATTGATTCACTAGTTTTAACACCATTTGGTATTACCTATAAAAAATAACCACATATTCCTAAGATAATCCCTCTTTCAAGTTATCCATGGGATTTAGCCACTAGGAAAAAAATTAAAAAACAAACAAAACATTTGCCAACCTAATTTGTCCTTCACTAAGTATAGTGTAGTAAGTAATTAGATTATATCTTTAAGCAAAATTCCTCTACTTTTGAATCCTTTGATCCATTACATAGAAAATAAAAGAGTTTTGGATAAGGCACAACCTAACCAGTGATTTTCTAGTTAATGCAATCGAATGATTTCTTAAAGTGATTGATTTATCCATTATAAAATTTACCCAAGTGAAGTACCATTATAAATTCACTAGATTTATTGAGAGAATCATTCAATAATTTGATTGAATCATTCTAAAAAAAATTCTTCCAAGTCCTCCCTAATGAGCAAATTGCTTCAATTTGCAAAAAAATCACTTGTTAGGTGAAGTGAATATCTCTGTAACATTTAACTTGGCATATTTTTTCCTTATGCAGTTTTAATTATGATGGACACCACATCTTCCTCCATGATCCCTTCCATACCAAATACCAACCAAGTGCATCCATATTTCATGGCTCTTGTTACTCTAGTGACCACTCCACCATCACTTGTATCAATAACAACACAAAAGGTAGGGCCATCCATATAATAATGAAATAAGAATATGAAAAGAAGGAATCCCTCTCCTATTCCTTGAAGAATTGAATATTTGTTTGATAAACCATATATAAGGGTAAACAAGCACAAGTTAAACATGAAATTAGAAACATGAAAAAATATTCCCTTAGAAGGTTCAACTTGGTCCCATAAGCTGCTTCCTCGAGTATAAGTAAAATACAGACCTAAGGACTAGTCACAAACTTGGTTGCATAGGTGTGGGATTGTCCAAAATTGGTTAAGGCCTATGCAAAGTAATATGGCTTCATGGTCAAGTGCATTAGGCCATCCTGATGGACAAAGATATATTTTTATATAAGATAAGGACATAAAATGAAGAATCTAAAGGAAAAAAGTCATCCAACCATATGGGTCATTTCAAACCCAAATAACTGATAATACTTCTATTATAGATTTGACTAGAGTTACTAACAATATTTATTAATCCCTCATCTCAAGAACCTAAAAAAGAATATTGATTTCAACATCTTGTTGGAGTTAGACTAGTTCAAAGATGATTATTTATGGTTCCTACCCAAAATCATAGTTGTACTCAAAGAAAATTAGATGCTAATATGTATGGAGAGCACAATTCCCTCCTTCATGTAGTTGAGAATTATCTTAGACATTATCAAATAATAGAGTACATGAGGTACATAACTATCTATATGCGCAACCATTTTAAAGAGTTCAAGGAGACATATAAGTTTACTTACAATTCCTATATAGTCTAGATTATTTTATACAAGAAGAAGGATTGATTCCCTATACTTTTTCTAAATCAAATAGGAGTATATGGGTAGACACCTTTAGTGGTTGAGTTCTTAGACATACCTTGAAAAGCAGTGGGAAGACATCATATCACATCTATGATAAAGTGTACAATATAATAATGAATAAAATGAAGGGTAAGGCCTTGAGGCTATCATAAGAGACTTGGGAGTTGTTGAAGTTAGAATAATGACCCAATATGGATTTCTACTTAGGGAAGAAAAGGTCCTTTATCCAAGTTTATAACTTTTCAACAATTCCCTTTACGTTGTTGGCATTTTTTCTAGACTACTTGTTCAACCTTGAGTATGCTAGGCAACTTGATTATATAGACCTAAGATACTTTAGCGTATATAATAATACCACCTTCTACACACTTAAACAACTAATAATGAAAATCACACTTAGGCTATAGGAGTTCCATGGGGTGTTGGAGGATAAACTCAAAGTCATGGGTTTGAAACAACTCTAGGACATGTGGTCTTCTAATTCAAGAAATTATTTTAGGAATAAGTTGATGGAAAAGGGTCAAATACATTTTCCATTATGAGGAGAGGTATGTGATAAAAAAGAGGAAAACCCAAACAATTTACCTAACCACTATTGGGAGCACGTAGGGATACAAGAATGAAATACAATGCTAGTACACCAACCACCTAAAGTAGTATGTGTTGGGGGTCGTATGTGACCCCTATTCCATCTTAGAATTATGACCCCTCATAGTTGTAGTTCAATCCTATATCTCCTTGAGTAGATGCATCCAATGCCCTGCATCACATAAGGGGGGCACCCGTTCTAAAAATTTTAGGGGAGCCTAAGATGTGGTCCCACCAGATAGCCTCTAGGGTTTTCACCCATGTTTGGATCCTTTATTTGGATGTGATATTTGGAATTTGTATTTATCATGCTACACTAACCTATTCTAATTAAGTACTTTAGAAAAAAAACATAAAATAATGCAGAATGTAAAATGTAGAAATGAAAATATACCTAGCCTATCTAAGGATAGCAATGTGCCAAAGATCTAAAAATACCCTCTTGTTTCATTATGGATTGAGTACACATGCATAGTGATTGATAGTGCTTGAGGAACATAGATCCCCAAGAACATGTAATAAAATAGAACACCCACATCAGAACCAAGACAAGGATTTCTTAAGTAGTCACAAATTCTTATTGGTACAAACTTTGAGTTACATATTTGTAAGGATAAGAGGTTCATAAACTATTTGGTTAGCTACAAGGCTCAATATAGGCTATTACATAAGAGATAACGAAGGAATACTCCCTTAGAAAGATGTTCGACTTTTGATTATTACAATGAAAAGAATAATATATACTTGTACGACTTTTGATTATTACAATGAAAAGAATAATATATACTTGTAGATAATGCTTCTGCATTTTCCCCCTTAAAATTTCAAAAATTTTGCCTTTGAAATATCCTACTCATGGTATTGTACTTTTAAATTACTGGTGCATAATCATAAGGTTTCTAGGTCTAGATTTGTTGGAGATGAGATCTTGTCACCTATACTAAATATCTATCTGAGATTTCCTATAATTAATGCCTTCATATATGTGGCCAATCTTGTGAAGGTCTTATGTAAGTGTCTTAAATGCTATGCCTACTTATAGAGAAAATACCATACATACATCTAGGGAATTGTACACCTCTTGATAACATGTGGGGTCCTATAATATTAGAGCTTGGCTAGAGATAATTTGACTAAAATTTGGTTATCACTCCTCATGTATTTATAGCCCCAATTGGATTCCCTTGTGGTAGTCCCTCCTTTCTACTCTCTTATGTTGTCTATTGGCTAGATGTGGCCAGTCATTGGATTTGGTCAGGCATCCCCAAGTCAAAATTATATTCTAGTCCTAGTTGATTAATGTATTATAAAGCTTTGGGATTTCACAAAAATTTTGATTATACCTTTTGTTGTAATTCCTAACCGTGTAGATGTAATCACTAGGGATTTTGTGTCTCCTTTTGTTTACACTCTTCTTCAAGGCTCTAAGTCATTCAATTTTTCTTGGACATTAATCTGATTCTTGGATGGTTTGATCTTCCATTAATACTTACCTTCAAAAGTGGTTGAATCACCTTACTCCACCCAAGTGTAGTGGGAACTCACTATAGTTCACATTCTATGCAACAACAAAGGTTAAGTATGAATTTGACCTATATGTCAAGCCTAACCATCATGCCTTAGGTGCATTGAAAAATCTAGGGTATTATAGAAGAAAAATTCTCATATGGTAAAGTGTGAGATGGAAACCAAAATAAAAGGAGATTAATGCAAGATGACCCATTTGATAAATATTTCTCTATAATCTAGGATAGGAGGCATCTAAGGAGTGTGAAGAGGGTGATAAAAATATGATAAGCACTAGAAATCCCTCCAAGTCCATCAATTCCACCTCTTGCCTTCATCCTCATTGTCATCCAACTTTGTTGTGTAAGAAATAACAAAATATAGGTTGTAAAACATGAAAGGTGGTCCTCATGTGTCTATGCTAAAAAATATGTGTAGACACCAAAACGGCACCAATATGATTATGTGACTGCAAACACTGATCGCTTTGACACACACAGCCTCTAGGGCAACCCTCAAAGGTTAAACAGTTGTCCTAACCAATTTTGTAGCAATTTTGAAAGGTCAAAAGGCAATTTAGCACATTCAAGCACTTAGCTTAGTATTCGTCTCACCCAGGGACGAATTCAAATTGGGATCCATCTCACCCAGGGATAAATTATGAATTCGTCCTAAGTCAGGACGAATTCCAGGTTTAACGGGCAAAAATAATATTTGCGCCAAATGGCAGCCGAAGACAGTCAATTAATGACTCCTGCCTTGCATGCACATGTAGGTGGGTAGATTGGTAGAGGACTGTCACAAGGGCAGTCATGGAAGCCCAAGTCAGGGAGGAGTCTCCTCCCTCTTGGGAAGGCATGGCCTCCACATGGCACCCCTGCATGCCCCTCAAAAGAGACCCCATGGGTCTATAAAATGGTGAACTTTCTCACCCAAGAAAGGGAAGTGGGAAGCATTTTTCAAGCAATGAAGTGCTGCCAAATTGAATACCACATTTTACCCCTTTGATTCACCTCTTCCACATCCTTGATCTCTTTCGCAAGAGAGGTTATTGGGTGGCTATTGGAAGTGTGAATCCGGTCCCAAAACCCAATATTTGACCACATTGATCTACCAATTCGCCGACAACCCATTACAAGAGATTTTGGGCCCATCCCAAGTGGATTGGTGCTGAAATCAGGTTCCAATAGTGGGTGGCCTGCCCGGGTGCCCCGCACTTCTGAGTTTCATTTTGATTTGTTCTTTTGTCACTTGTTTATATTCCATTCCATTCTATGCTATTTAAATAGTTTATAATTTCAATTTTAGAATGTCTTGATCAAATATTGTCATCTTTTGTCACTTTTGTTGTCCTCACTAACTTGCAGGTAGCGACGTCAAATTCCCGTTGATGGAGGTCAAATTGGGAAAATCCGACCATCTGGGTCATCCCAAAATTCCCCCAATTAGCTAAACCCCATGTTTTAAGGTGTTTTGGAGCTCTCCAGATGTGACATTTAGGCAGGATCACTTCGGCATTTTGTCATAGGAGAATTTGTCCTACCCAGAGACGAATTACAGTAGAATCCGTCCCGCCCAGGGACGAATTCAAATCGACAAACAATTTCTCGACTGTTCTGATGGCAGTGGCCCTCTGGTAATGTTCCCTTGTCTTTTTCAAATTTGCAGGTTATTTGGAGTCATTTTATTTATCGATTTAGCTAATCTTATGCATGCATCCTCCATTGGTTTTTAGGATCAAACGCCTTATCTTTTGTCACAGGTGCTACTAATGACTTTTTGTGTCTTTGAACATAGGAAGAGCAGCAAGAATCAAGGATTCATCAACGCAAGCGACAACAACACTTTGGCCCGCCCATTTCAAATGTGGGCACGCGAAAGGAGGAATACTAAGTCATGATTGTAACCAAAATTCATTTAACGCTCCTAGCCCCTAAAAATGGAGGAGGCGTATTTGTAACCGAGATTAAGAGAGTTAAATAAAAAGGGCTATGCTTTCTATACTTTCTTTTGTCTTCATTCAATTCGTCTCTTTCATTCCATGCATTTCACATTTTAGGACTTAAGCATTTGTTTGATTTTGAATGCATCACAATAGTTTTCCTTTCAATCTTCCAAAATCTCGTGCTTTCAATATGGCAACAACATATATGTAAAAACTCAAAAATGTTCTAGCCTCTATGAAATCCCTGGTGCAAGAAATAAAAACAAGAAATTCAAAGGCTCATGACTCCTAGATTGCCTGATACATTTTACTTGTAGAGGAAAATCCTTGATTATGATACCATTGACTCAATTTTTAACACAAATAAAGGTAACTATGAATCTAGAGAAGCTATAGAATAGTTCAAGACATTAGAGCTATTATACACCAATATATAAGAGATGGTTAAAAATAAGATGATTTGTTATAGAACATGTATGAGGATTTGGTAGGAGACACCAAGGACCCTACAAAAATCCAATTGCCATGAAATGAAGAATGGAAAAGGTTACTAGGGATACTTCCATAAATCTATAAGCAAGAGAACCATACTTTTCTAATTTTTTAGTAAGTATTTCAAATTTGAAGACCTTAATACCATGGATGAATGCAAGAACTAGGATCTCTCACTAATTGATCTTGGAACCCCATGAAGTATCAAAAATGTAGTAAAAATTATTACCTTACAAAATTCATAAATTTTTAAGGTTACGAAGAAGTGAAATAAGTCCATTAAAAACTTCTAAAAGCCCCAATATTTTGGTAAGTAAAAATCAAGGGCCAATTTACTCTATGAAGGCTAATTTGCTATAGAAGATATTCGCTAGTAGAGATAAAGAAATTGGATTGTAGAAGAAAAGCACTAGAAACATATTTGTGAAATGCTAACAGAATAGAGAGATTCACTTGCTCTTGAAGTGAATTTCTCATGAACCTATGAAGGGGTAAAAAATACAAGTGCATATCATAAGGAAGATATTTATAAAATGTCATTTTGGCATGTCGTGGTTCCATAAATTATTTTGGAATCCTTATGTATTTTAGAGGTATAATAAGAGGTATGTAACAATTGGAGGTGCATCATTTTGTTAAATATGCTCCTAAATATTTACTTTTACTAATAGTAATAGTTTTTCACCCCAAGTAACTTAGGCATAAAATTTTCCTATGCCATGGACTTTATTATAAATATTATTTGACCTTGACGAATTTAGAGATACACTTTATAAGACTCATATTATATTATTTTAATTCATGAAATATACGGAAAATTGATAAGTCTTTTTCTCTCCATTAATGGAATTGCCCTCCTAGACTATAGATTGCATGGTGATTGTGGAACAATTCTTTTTTCCCATATTGTCATTTGTATGACAATTTCATCTTAGTCGATTGGAAAAATTGTTGATATTTGGATTTGTCATGTGTTGATTGATACTCTCCTTGCTATAGTTTTGGTCATATTTTATTTTGTACCCTAAAATTAATAATTTTATTTTATGCATTTTTAATTTTGCAGTTCAATTTCATGTAGTTATATTATATTATATTAGAATTTAACAAGGATAGTAGGTTATATAGTCTATACAAAGGGGGTTAGCTAAACAAAAACCTCCCTAGTAGAAAAGGATTCATAGTTCACTAGCACCTACAATGTAACATTTAGATTTGTTCTGATTTGCATGAACTAGATGAAAAACAATAATAGCCAAGACAAGAGTAAAATATGATGCAGTAATGCTATATGATGGCAACACTTTCAGTTTAGTGTAACTTTCATTTGTATGGTATGATGTAACTTCCACTTGTATGACACAATGACACAATGTAAATTTCACTTGTATGACAAAGTGTAACTTTCACTTATACAACATGGTGCAACATCCACCTATATGGAATTACTTGCACAACATGGTGCAACTTCCATTTATAAAATTTTACTTGTACGACATGGTGCAAATTCCAACTATATAGATTCACTTGTACAACATAGTCTAACTTCCACTTGTACAACATGATGTAGCTTCCACTTGTATAATAGAGTACAATATTATCTTGAATGGTTAGTTTCTAATCAGACAACTAACTCAAATGATGAATATTTACTTGGATAACAATTCCTACCCAAAAAATATGGAAATTTGAATGGTGTCTTCACATGAACTACAATTCACCTACAACCTTGCACAAAAAACTAGTTGATGCAACCTTTAACATTTTAATAAAATTATCATTCAAACACACATAGAACAAATTTGAGGTGGAAAGTTATTGTTATTGGTAATGTTTCAATTGGTTGTGTATTACAATAACTTATCCCTTTTATTTCCTATATTCCATGCATAAATAAGTGGAACCTCTACCCTTCCTTTATTTCTTCCTCTTCCCTTTTGCACACCCCTTTTAATATTTTGTCTCTCTTCTACCTATTTCTATTGATTCCTATTCCTCTTATATTACCATGGTCTTCTCATTTTTCATCTATTTTTACCGATTTTGGTTGATTCATCTTCCTCTTATATTACCCTAGTCTTCTCTTCTAGACTACCTTTTCATCTTCCTCTTTGGTACTTTATAAACAAGACTTGGTAATTACCAATGACTCGCCAATCATTTAATTAGTTGTGTTGGATGCTCCTACATCATACACATTGGGTAAGAGGAAAAATTTCATGATATCCAACTCATGAACATGAATTGATTTTACATATTATTGCCATGTTAACTTGGATTTCTTTACATGACCACCTTTTCTATTTTTTCTTTTTTTCTTTTGAGAATAAAACCTCCTATGGTAGAATCCAATAAATATTAGTTCTACTATGTTTCGTTCCATCACATCCATCCAACTGCAATAAAAATGTACTATGTTGACTACTTTCTCTTTGTGTCGACACTTTATGTTGGAGTAATTATATCCTTCACAAATCTCACAAGGACGTAGGTTCCAACACCTAGTTTCTACTTCTCTAGATCTTCCACAATGATTACAACAAATCATCCTAGGACCTTCATCCTTTGTATTGATTTCTCTTCTCACAAATTTAGTCTCACTATTTTTTACTTGACCTATATATCCAAGGACTTAATTCTTTATCTTGATCTCTGGAATTATGGGTATTTTTTGTACCTTGCCCAAATATTCCCAATCCTTTGCCATCATATCCAAATTTTCTCATTAAATTGGAACCAATATCTTTGGCGTGCATTTAAAATCATCTAATATGTTCATCACCACTATTTTATTTAACAATATAGCATTTATCACATCCATAAATGAGCTAGTGGGGTTCATCTTCCTTGGTTGTCTTTTGATCCTTTCTTTTATCTTTATATTTCTCTATAGAAGTGAAAATCATTCACTTTCATATTCATTGTCACTAATACTTGTGACCTAGACTATATTCCTATTTCCCATACTTATTCCCTTATTTCTACCTTTGCCTCTACTTGTTTTATATCTTCTCTCAACATTGCCATTTCTCCCTTCAAATTTATCTCATAATATTTCAATAATTATTTATCTATATTCAGGTACACTATAGGACTACTATCCATTTTTCTTCTTTGTTCTTTAGTGAAATTAATTTATACTCCTTGCAACCTTTCTCAACAGTGTAAATGTTCACCCTACAATCATGCACTACCTTTTTATCAAACTACCATGGCCTTCCCATAAAGACATGATAAACATCCATAGGCATAACATTACATAGTATCCTATATTTGTAAGAACTAATTTGGAATTCTATCATAAGTTATTCACTCACCAAAATTTGATGTCCCTTTTATAAACATGAAAAATTATATGGATTTGGGTGTTCAATTATCTTCAACCTAAGATTTTCTACCATATTTATAGACACTAAATTATTTGTAGTTCCACTATCCACAATTACTTTGCAATATATACCTCATGATTTACAAATGATACTAAAAAAACTCCTTTGCATAGGATCATGCACCCTCTTTGTGGGTTTTAATAATACCCTCTTCATCATAAGATATTCTTCTTTTTTTTGTTCCCCTATTTGCTTTTGTGAAGCAACACTCTCTTCATTTATTTGTGGAATTTAGTTATATGTTTCCTTTTCAAGAACGCTAGTTTATTGTGCTATAGGACACTCATATGCTATATGTCCTTCCAATCACCTATAACCACATACTCTTCCTCTAGTAAAACCAAACCCTCTTACTTTAGCAAATCTACCTTGTTTGCTTAGTGATTCATCCTTTTCCTAGGTACTTTGGTTGATATCACTTTGATAAGTACTAAATTCTCCTTCTTGAAGATGTTGCCCTCTAGACTTATTTTGTTTCTTGTGATTTAACTTATCTTATTCCTTGAGTGCATATTGATATGCCTCTTCAACTATCCTAATTCAGAGCATACTAATTTCATCTTGTATGGACAATATTATCCAATTAATATATCTTATTATTTTTTCATCATCATACTTAATATGATCAAATCGATCTTATGGTAAATTTATAGAACTCCTTTGCATACTCTTTTACGCTCAACTATTTTTACTTAATGTTTTGGAGTCTTCTAAAGAAGCTAATATGGTAATAAGTAGGTAAACATTTTGATTTAAATTTATCTATAATCTTATCCCATGTTTGGATTCTATCCTAGAATTTTTGTTGCCTCTTAGTTTGGACATGATCCCACAAGATCAAAGTATACCTCTTCAATATCATACATGTAAATATGACTTGTAATGAATCCTCCATAGATTCATAATCAAAGAATCTCTCCATGTTCGTTATCTAATCAACCAATTATTTTTGGTTTAAAATTCAACTAAAATTCAAAGTTTTCCTTTTTGAATTACTTCCCATAGTTGAGATCATCTAAATCAACCACTACTTTGGTTCTTCTCCTTTCTCTTCATCTTGAGCTTTTAGGTGACAAGTATCCTCATATTTATTATCACTAACCTCTTCAATATGAACACCTCTTCTTTGGTTAGTATCAACTACATCTAACCTTGAGGTGATTTCTCTCAATATTACAACTACATTTTTGGTTGGGGTACCAAACCATGCAGTCCTCCTTTGTCTCACTATGCCATATATCCTCTAGCATGTATTGTAGACCTCTAAAGATAAAATTAGTCTTTGATACCAAACAATGTAGTCTATACAAAAGGGTTCAACTGAACAACAAACCTTCATAGCCTCAAAGGATTTATGGCTCACTAACATGCATAGTATAATATTTAGTTTTGTTTTAATTTACATGTAGTAGACAATAAGATAGTAGTAATAAAAAAAACAAGGGCAAAAGACTGTGCATTTTTGCTATATGATGAAAATGCTTTTAAGCCAATATAACTTCCATTCATATGGCATGATACAATTTCCACTTGTACAACATGATGTAACTTCTACTTGTATGACATGATGTGACTTCCACTTGTATGACATGGTGTAACTTTCACTTGTATGTCATGGTGCAAATTCCACTTGTACAAATTCACTTGTATGAAATGCTGTAACTTTAACTTACATGACTTCACTTGTACAACACAGTGCAGATTCTACTTTAATTATCAATTGCTAATCAAACAACTAACTTAACAGACCAATATTGACTTGGATGACATTTACTACTCAAACTGCATGGAAATTTGAATAGTATCTTCATGCGCATTGCAATTCAACTACAATCCTACATAGAAACTAGTTTACACAACCTACAACATTTTAATACATTTACCATTCAAATGCACACAAAAGAAATTCGAGGTTAAAATTGTTAATGTACTAATTGTTTGTGTATTACAACATATTCTCTCTTTTCTCTTGGCTTCCATGCATAAATAAGTAATTGGAACCTCTACCCTACCTTTCTTTCTTCCTCTTCCTTTCAACACACCCCTTTTTATATTTCATCTATCTTCTACCCATTTATGGTAATTCCTATTTCTCTTTTCTTCCCATGGTCTTCCTGTATTTCATCTCTCTTCTACCTATCTTCTTATTCCTCTTCCTCTTATCTTCCCATGGTCTTCTCTTCTTATAAACTAT
Source organism: Wollemia nobilis (assembly GCA_028583015.1). Lineage (NCBI taxonomy): Eukaryota > Viridiplantae > Streptophyta > Pinopsida > Araucariales > Araucariaceae > Wollemia > Wollemia nobilis. The sequence continues at coordinate 2,436,944 of JAQPPZ010016564.1, forward strand.
ATTTTCTTCTTTATTTTCTCTCTTTTATAAGTAACACTCAATAGTTACCAATGTTTTTCCAACTATTTAATTATTTGTGTTGGATACTCCTACATCAATAGGGAGGTATCCTAAATATAGGAGTTGGAATATGCCTTAAACCCTTCCATCAAACTATCATTAAAACTAGAATTATGGGTTCATAAGAAGTTAGAATTTCGACGAGTCAACACTATGATCTAGCGACTCCACCAAAAATATGAAGAAGAATAATAAAGGTAGAGAGTAGAAATTATTGAATATATCTAGAGGTGAAAAAATGAAAGGTAATTTCTAAAATGGATGTAGAACCTTTAAGTACTATGAAAAGTAATGTAATCAAGTTAGCATCTAGAAATAAAACACCAATATATAATAGAGAAAGTGTAATATTTGAGTGAAATATATGAATGAATAAATCTTTGTTTCAATATATAAAATAGATGTTATAAACATTATTTCTAAAGAGTGATAAACAATGCATACCAATAGTCTAAATAAAAGAGATGACGACTTGAAATTTGGCTTAAAAAGGATACCACACTATACACATGATAATCCTATCTAAGCCTAGTGACCTTTACATTAAAAAAAAAAAAAAACTATCCTATCTAAGCCTAGTGACCTTTACATTAAAAAAAAAAAACTTACTTAACCTTTAAAGAATGAAAATTTACCTATTATTTTCAAGATTTAATTCGTTAACCATGTGTGTTAGAAAGGATGGTAAGGTATGTAGATGTACTTTTAGAATTTCCTTTTAGTGAGACATGAAAATTATACCATCTTCTAATAAAAGAACAATGATGCATAATTTACAACAAAAAACCACCTATGACAAACTACTTGGCATGAATTCTTCAAGCTCATATATGTGAAACCAAAAATATAAGGGAAATAAAACAAGATTGCTTCACTCAAATGGTACACTCTTTGCAAACTATGGTCTAATTTTTTTATAAAAGTAATATCATCAAGTTTAATAGGCCAAACACTTGATCTTACCAATGAGTTAATAAAGAATGACAATGCAAAAATATTTGTGACAATATACAAAACAATTATAAATATTTCATCTTTCATAAACTATTAGTGATGCAATAATTCCTATGTAGATTTACATGTCCCTTAGTTTTTAAAATTTTGGTCTTTGTTCATTTAGATATATAGGTATCTAAACCAACAACAAAGATATTTGCAAGGATATAGTCAATCATAATAGCACAATAAATTTTGACCTACAAGATTTTGTATAAGTTATATGATGCGTATGTGTTTTTTCTTTTTTAATTTTCCCAAAGAATCCTATTGGTACCTAGAATTATCCAAAACTGGAAATCACAACATTTAACTAATACAAAATATTAGAGGCCAACATTTATTGTGCTATTATGATTGACTATATCCTTACAAAGATCAATGTTATCGATTTAGATACCTATATATCTAAATGAACAAAGAATAAAGGTTTAAAATCTAAGGGACATGCAAATCTACAAAGGAATTATTGCATCAATATTAGATTATTCATCTTGACCTTAATTATTAGGGTGGATAAGGCAAAAACATGAAATATTTATTGTTTCTTTGTAAATTTTCAGAAATCATTTGACATTGTCCGTCAATATTAACTCATTAGGAGGATAAAAATATCACTTTTATAAATTATTATTCCATTGTTTGCAAAGAATATACCATTTGAGTTAAGCATTAAGCAGGCCGGTTTGATTTCTCCTACACTTTTGGTTTCACATATATAAGTATGAATAAATATTGTCAAGTAGTTTACCATAGGTGGTTTCTTGCTAGAAAGTATGCATCATTGTTCTTTTATTAGAAGATGGTATGATTTAATGTTTCACTCGAAGGAAATTCTAAAAATTCATCTACATATATGGAAATCCTTTTTAACACACATGGTTAACAAATTAAATCTTGAAAATAAAAGATAATTTTTCATACTCTAAAGGCGAAGTAATTTTATTTTTTGTTTTTTATAATGTAAGGTTTAGTAGGTTAAGATGATATTATCATGTGTATAGTGAGGGGTATTTTTTAATCCATATTTCAAGTTCTCATCATCTCTTGTATTTAGACGAAGGGTATGCATAATTTGTCACTCTTGCGAAATAATGCTTTAACATCATTTTTATAATATTGGAACAAAGGTTTGTTTATGTACATCTTTCACTCAAATGTTCCACTTGCTTTTTTATATAGTGGTGTCATACTTCTAGATGCTAACTTGCTTAGATTGCTTTTCATAGTACTTAAAGGGTCTACATCCATTTTTTAAATTGCCTTTCATTTTTCTATATCTACATATATTGAATCATTTTTAGTCTCTAACTTTATTATTTTTCTTCATATTCTTGGGGGAGTTATTATATTATAGTGTTAGATTGTGGGACATCTGATTTATGCACCCACAATTTTTATTTCAATGAGAGTTGAATAGAAGAGTTTAAAGTCTTTTCCAACATCTAGATTTAGGCTGGCTTTCCACTATCCTTGTTAAATTCTAATGTAATTTAATCTAATTACATGAAATTAAAATGTATTAAAAAACTTTATGATGATACAAAAGTATATAGTTAACACCATAAATTTTAACCTCCAAAATTTTATATTAGTTAGTTAATGTGATTTATATTATATTTAGTATGGTGAAAAAGATGTTAATGTTTTTTTTTTTTTTCCCCTGTTCCCAAAAAATCTTATTGGCAACTAGAATTCTCCAAAGTTGGAGGTACTAAAGCCAATAAAAAAATGTAAGGGGCCCCGCAAACATCTGCCCTAATATTTTTAGAGTAAACAAACATAAACGTACTACAGGAGTGGAAACCCGGCCCATTGCACGTAAAGGAATCTTGTACTTGGCGTCGTGGTGCTTGGAGTAGGTAGTACAATTTTGACTGTCAAGGGAGAATCATACAAATAATTGGACAGAATGCAAATGCCAGTCATATGCAAACGGGTGCATGCTATTACTTTTAGTGATGGGAAGTTCCATCTAACTATCGTGTCATATTCTTTCTGCTACTGTGAATCCCCTTCCACTTCATTTTGGTATCTATTTTTTTGTCTGAGTGTTCAAAAGGCAAAATAATGTGAATCCCCTTCCACTTCATTTTGGTATCTATTTTTTTTTTGTCTGAGTGTTCAAAAGGCAAAATAATGATATGGTATGGTTGGACGAAATTTAGGCACAGTGCAGAATCTTTCAATGGGGTTTAAAAGTGTATATATTTAATGTCTGCCACAATTTTGTGAGGAACCCTTTCTTTCACCAGAATATCCGTCTAGTCCCTTTTGACTTGATGCTTGCATGAGCATAAATGGCAAACATATATGCTTCCTTCCACTTTTGTTTTTTAATATTATGGCACAGGCAAAGGGGCAGGAATGAAACAATGACATGTAACACAACCTATTTAAAAGTTTAATAGTTAAAATTTTATTTAAACGGCTATAAGGTTCGAATCTAACAGAGATAAGATTTGAGGTGATGGATATTCAAGCAGAATGTCAAATGATTAGATGAACACATTCTACATAAAGTGATAATTGAAGGACATATGAACTTTTAGAAATACGAATCTCAACTAAAGGCATCTCAACTAAAGGCCACTCCACCGACATTAAGATAAAAGCATGAATTTCAGTCCTCAAATTTGCTGTCATAGAGATACCCTTGTTCACCATATCCACAGTCGAAAGATTACTCTTCTGGTCAAAGGGATGACCATTGTATATTGCCTGCAACTCTCTTGTCCTCATCGCTTTATAGTGAAGAGAAGATTCTTCTTGGTGTTGATGCAAATTGACAGGCATAATCTTCTTGGCATCCGTCTATGTCAATAACTCACTGTTACCACATTTGTAGAATAGTGACAATCTTGTAAGGAGATCCCATTACTTTTTCTGTAGCTTTTTATAATACACTTTAGTATTAAAGTTTTCAAGATTATGGTTTAATGGTTCACAAGTCAACATCAAGGTTCAAATTTTAATGTTAAAAAAAAAAAAATTGAATAACTGAATGTGACTAATAACACTCAATGACACAAAAAGAATTGCATGACTCAATGTGACTAGTAACATTCAACGACACCAAAAAGAATTGTATGATTCAATGATACCAATGATGATCCAAACAAAAACTTCACTGAAAAAAACAACTCTTCAATAGTGAAGGATTAGAATGGATGTTACTCTTATGATTAAAAGTAAAAATGAGTAGAAATCTTGACTTGTCATTGTCTTGAGTTTGTATTTTAAAAAAAGTATTTTATGATTAATTAAAGGTTAAATATAAGTTAGTATTGAATATGTTATGTTTATATTAACAATAATATATAATTTATTACAATTATATGCAAATATAGTGGTATTTTATGAGATAAATTTATGATTATAATAATTAATAAAAATAAATTAAAAAATATTTTATTTTTAAAAGGAGAATTACTATCATCATTAAATTATTTTTTATGTTATTTGTTAGTGAATATTACATTATTTGATACTTTAGGATGATTTATATTGTGTGTAGGCTATGCACATGTGTCATGTAAGTAGGTATGCTAGTCTAAAAGTCATGTATACAAGTGGCAAGATTAGAAACCAAAGGTCATATGGAAAGCAACAATAAAGAATTTCGAAACTCATTTTGTATAGCTATATTATGGAGACAAAGCTCCATAATATGTATTAGAAAATATAGCAAGTCTTAAGATTGTATATTTGACAAATGAATGTTATTGGAAGCATTCTTAATGCATGTGTATGAATGATTTTTATCCATTTTACATTCATATTTTTTTTTAAAGCGAAAAACCCCTTGCGGAGCCGCCTTGGTCTGAGAGACCACGAACAGGGGGTTCTACACTATCAAAGTCACTCGAAAGTCGCACCCGACCCTGCCCGCACCAACATTATCAATTGGATTTTGGATACCCAATTTAGCTTTTTGGTAGGGTGGAGATTTGAACCTGGGACCTCCATTGGAGGATTGCCCTCTCCTCTCCAACTCACCTACAACACCTGGGTTTTTTCTTTTTAAGCGAAAAACCCCTTGCGGGCCGCCTTGGTCTAAGAGACCACGAACAGGGGGTTCTACACTGTCAAAGTCACCCGGGGGTCGCACCCAGCCCTGCTTGCACCAACATTATCAATTGGATTTTGGGTACCTAATTTAGCTTTTTGGTAGGGTGGAGATTCGAATCTGGGACCTCCCTTGGAGGATTGCCCTCTCCTCTCCAACTCACCTACAACACCTCGGTATTTTACATTCATATTTGATATTATAAGTGAATGCTATTTTCATTATTATATTAGATTGGATTTATATTTGATTGCTCATTTATATAATTCTACTCTTGATTATTGATATTTTGACCTATAATATTATAGCTTATTTATATTGGGACTTATGATATTTTGAAATAGTAAGACTTAAAAGCCAAGAGTAGTATCAAAGATATCGATTTACTTTGTCCATTTTTGATAGAGTTTTATTATCCGCCTTAATATTGGAGTTTGTCCACTTTGATAGTAGTGAAGACTTGGAATCTACTTTTGAAGGTCTGATTGAGTAGATATTGAGGGGACAGGTAAAAGTCACCTTAATTTGGATGCTAAGGTCTTTCCACTTAGTTTAAGGAAAACTAATGATTACTAAGACTCAACTTGAAGTACTTAAGGGCCAAACTAGAAGGAAGTTGGACATGTAGGGATATTCATATTCATCCTCATATTAATTTTTGGATTCTCTAGAAAAGAGGGGAGTTATTTTTGTTCTTAGGTTTGACCTAAGATATTAGAGGTAGATTCTAGAGATTGAGGAACATCATAGCTACCAGAGATAGAGAAGCATCTAAGCTTCCAAGATATAGAGAAGCACCTAAACTTCCATAGAAGAGAAAAAATAGAAACCTTTTATAGATAAAAAAAATAATGTATAGAGAAAAAAGAAAAATTGAAGAACTAGGCTAACTAAAAATATCTTTATATCAATTTAGTCTTGGCTATGGAGTAGTGTTCTTAAAGGAGAATATTCAGTGCAATAGTCAAGTCAATATATTCAAATTAAGAGGCCATTATACATAGGCCAATATAGAGGTAATGAGAGGAGGAAGCCAACAATCTAAGAGCACATTTGTAAGAGATATTTTATAGTGAAATGCTCAAGCACTAACAGGGCACTATCCTTGAAGGTAGAAAAAAAAGACTCGTGTTATAGCAAGGCACTAGCCTTATAGTAAGAACAAAGAGTCTCAAGCACTAAGAAGGTGTTATCCTTTAATAAGGGAAAAAATATATCAAGTGCTAATAGGGCACTTAGACAAGCACTAAAAGAGATACTAGCTTTCAATAAGGGATAAGTTATATCAAGTGCTAATAGGGCACTTAGATGAACACTAACAAATATGTTAGATTTCACTAAGGGATATAAGATATCAAGTGCTAAAAATGTTCTAGACTTTGAGATATTAGATAAGCACTATTAGGGATCTCGGGGTAATAAAATATTAAGAGAATTTGATGCTAGTATACATAGAAATTAAAAAGCATCATGAAGTGCATTGAATATACCACTTATACTAAACAAAATTTTGCCTAGAATTGAATTTGAATGTGCTAACATAATTGGCCAGAATAGCACACAAACATCCTATCATTGCAGAATAATGAAGACCAACAAAGCAACACTTAGTTTTACTATAATCAATTACCAACAAAGACTAATAGAGAAGCAGTTATTCTTCTACCATTTATAACCAATGAAGATCAATAGAGTGACATTTATTTGGGCTACAATAGTCACCTAGTAGTCACATAAAGAGAAAAACTAAAATGCATAAGGTTTTCTCACAACAAAGCATCGTAATTCCAAACACAAACATTAGCAAAGATGTGCATTGAAGGAATAATATATCATTGGAAATATCCTAACATAATGCAATGATGAATCCGCTAGCTATCCTAGGTAATGTCTATACATTACATTCTATTCTTGGTGCATTATTAACATTTTTTTTGGGAAAAAAAATTCAAATTATTTTTGAAAAATTTAGGTGGAGATATAAGGTTTTCCACTTTAAAGGTTATTAAAATATTTATAAACCTTGATTAAGTTATTTCAAGAGTTTTTTTTTGATGTGAATTATTTTTAGTAATGGAGTGATGAGTATTGCTAATTGGATTTAATTTTTTATAAGGTTTGATTATTTATTTATTTGAATATTAGAAGTTTTAAGTGTTTTTAGTTTGTTAAGATTTGAAGATTTTTTAATTCTAAAGAATTTTTGGTTTGAACCTATTTAAAGTTTTTTGAAGATTGAAAAGTTAAAAATAAAATTGAATTTTAAAATTTTAAAAATTGAATATATCAAGAAGTTAAAAGGATTACTACATCAAAGGTTTATAAAATTAAAAAAATTGAAAAGTTCTTTGAAATTACAATTTATTAATTCTGGAGTTATAAGGAATTCAACTTCAAAATAACTTATCATGGATTATTGGTATGTTGATTCTAGATAAAGTAGGCATATGACAAGAAATAAACAATGGTTTAATTATTTTTGGGAGAAATATGAAAATCTAGTTGTTATAGCATATAGTATGACTTATGAGGTCAAAGGAGTAGGAGATGTTTTAATTGACTTAGGCAATTTATAAAGCAATAATGAATAATAGTCTATAATTACTAGGATTAATTAGTAATATTTTTTTAGTATCTCAACTAATGGATTAAAATCTAGTAGTCGAATTCAACACTATTGAAAACAAGAAAATATATCTTATTATCAAAAAAGGAAGAGTTATAGCTTCTAGTTCTTATAAAAATAGTCTCTTTACTCTATACACATTGCTAAATATGGTCCTATCAATAAGGATTTAAGAAACAAAGGAGATTTGGCATAAAATACTAGGACATATAAGTGCATCCTCATCAAACAAGATGAGTAAAAATCAAATGGTTAAAGGTCTACCTAGTTTTTCATGGGAATCTACAATTTATCCAAAATATCTAGTAGGAAAATAACATAGAGTACCTTTTGAACTCAGTCCAAATAAATCTCAATAACCATTGAAACTAATATTTATAGATTTATATAGTCCGATGAACATTACTAGTCTTGGAGGACATAGATGCTTTCAAATATTTTTTGATGATTACTCTAAAAAATATGGGTGTATTTTATGAAATTCAAATGTAAAGCATTTAGTTGCTTAAAAAAAATAAAACTACTAGTGGAAAAAAAATAGGAGAATCAATAAAGAATCTTAATTCAAATAGAGGAGGTAAATTTTTACGAAGAGAATTTAAATTATTCTTAGAAACCAATGATATAAAATGGCAACTAATCACAACATATTCACCACAACAAATTGGTATTATAGAAAGAAGATATAGATCTATGATGTAAATAGTTTATTGTATGCTAAAAGAAGCTCGTATTAATCATCAATATTGGATAGAAGAAACTAAAATAATTGTGTACCTACAAAATAGACCATCTACAAGGATACTAAAAAATACTACTCCTAAAGAAATATGGTTAGAAAACAAACCACAATAGAACACTTGAGATTCTTTGGATGTAAGACATACATGGATATCCCAAATCAAAGGAGAACTAAACTAGAAGATAAAACTATGTGTAGAATATTTCCTAGTTATGATGATGATTCAATAGGTTATAGGATAATTTATCCAACAACAAATAAAATCTATATAAACAGAGATGTAGTATTTGACTAAGAAAAAAAAAATATTATTAAAGAACAAAATATTGATACATGGACAATTATAAGATTTTTAGAAGAAAAAAATCATAAAGTGAAGAATCAAAAATAGAAATATATGATGAACAAATTGAGAATGTAGAAACTACTACAACACTTCAAAGAAAATAATCAATATGGTTTAGAGATACTCTTAAGCACTCAAAATTAGAGCAAATTCCAAATCTCACTACTACAAGACCTCAAAATTGTAGTTCAACAAGAATAAATAGGGGATTGATAAGTTCTATAGTAGAACCTACAACTACTCTAAATACTTTAAGTCATGTAGAATAGTAGGCAACCATGGAAATAGAATATGTAAGATTAATAAAAAATAAAACATGGAATCTAGCTGATTTACCTCAAGGAAAGATAATAGTAGGATGTAAGTGGATCTACAAGATCAAATACAAAGTAGATGGTTCACTTGATAAATACAAATCATGTTTAGTTACAAAAGGGTATACACGAATAGTAGGAATTGATTATGAAGAAACCTTTGCATAAACAACAAGAATGACTACCATTCAAACAATTTGTGCTTTGGTATCACATATTGGATGAAAAATTCATAAAATGGATGTAAAATATACATTTATTAATAGTGATATTGAAGATATATATCACAACTAGAAGGATTTGTGATTAAAGGACAAGAACAAAAGGTTTGCAAGCTAAATAAATCCCTATATGGTCTAAAGAAGGCAAAATAATATTATCAACTATTCAAAAAATGCTAGACTAGATAGAATAATACTCATAGTATATGTTGATGATATAGTAATCATAGAAAGTTTTCAAATTTTGATAAATGAAGTTTAAAGGGATCTAGAAAGAGATTTTAAAATGACAAATTTTGAGCTTCTTCATCATTTTATTGTTTTAGAGATTTGTCAAAATGAAAACAATCACAATAACACAAACAAAGTACGAAAAGTATTTACTTCACCAATATAGAATCAAAAATTGTAAACCCAAAGATACACCTATGGAGCAGTTGTCTAGATATGATGTGACACCTCTAGTCTTAGCCATTATCTATTATCAACTAATCAAATTTTTATATATTTTATAAATACTAGACCAAATATAGGTTTTGGTATAAATTATCTTTCAAGATTTATGTAAGAACCTAGAGAAATTCATTGGAAGATCACAAAAATAATACTACAATATATTAGCAAGACTACAAAATATGGGCTAATATATAAAAAGGATGATAAAAAATTCTACCTACAGGGGTATTCATATTTTGAATATATTGGACCTATAGATGATAGAAAATCTACTTCACACTATGATTTCTATCTTGGTTCTAGACCTATTTCTTGGTATAGTAAGAAAAAAAATGCACTGACACTTTCACATATAGAAGCATAATATCATGTAGGAAAAAAGGTAGTTTGTGAAGCACTTCGGTTATACTACATATCATTAGATATGGTAATTATAAGAACTCCTATAATAATAAATTGTGATAATCAAGAAGTACTTAAATTAATAAAAAATCTAGAGATTCTTGAGAGAACAAGCTACATTGAACCTCAATATCACTTTATCAAGGATCATGTACAAAATTATCGTGTTCAATTAAACATATTTCTAATAGGATTATGATTGCAGATATTTTTATAAAAGCTCTTGCTTAAAATAAATTTTTTATATGCTAGAATCATCTATGTACATCAAGAACTTCTCACATCAAATAACGTAATGTAGGAGAGTGTTAGAGAATGTTACATTATTTCATAGTTTAGGATGATTTATATTATGTGCAGGATATGCACATGTGTCATGTAAGTAGATATGCTAGTCTAAGACTCTTGTATACAAGTGGAAAACTAAGAAACAAAAGGTCATATGGAAAGCAATAGTCAAGAATTTGGAAATTTATCTTGTATAGCTATATTATGGAGACAAAGCTCCATAAAATGTATTAGAGAAAGGGTAATTCTTGAGATTGCATATGTGACAAATGAATATTATTGTAAGTATTATTCATGCATGTATATGAATGATTTTTGGATATTTTGCATTCATATTTGACATTATAAGTGAATGTTATTTTCATTATTATATTGCCTTGGATATATTTGATTGCTCATTTATATAATTCTAATCTTTATTATTGATATTTCAACCAACAATATAGTGGCTTATTTAATTGGGACCTATGGTATTTTGAGATAGTAAGGATTAAAAGCCAACATATATTATGTTATAGTTTATAATTATAATGAAAAGTAAATTATATTCAACATATTTTTATAGCTATTCCTAATAGAATAATTTACTCTTAAAACTAGGGTGGTGCAAATACAAATTTCTTGCTAATAGTAAAACTTATACATCTTTTTTATTCTTTCCTACACACTTCCACAAGTTTTATTTATGAGGCCACAATAAAAATGAGGGTAGTATTAAATTTACAATATGATTACACTTGATCCTTGGTCCATGTAGTGCCATAAGTTCCATATCATTGCCATAGAAAATTACATACCCATGAGATTGAAATATTTAATTACTATGTGAAACTTTTATCTTCCCATTGTTTTCCCAAAATTGATTAGGATAATTTATAGGATGTCTTGAAAATCATAGACTACACAAACATTAACCCTCATACCTTTAACAATTAATATTAAGGTTAATATAAATGTGGGGCTTTAAAAGAACATAAAGGTGGATTTGAATCCATAATAAGCTTACCATTGATATTAGGTTTAAGGGACTTCTAACTTTGCTCAATACATTGCCATAAAATTGACCCCTACTTTCGCACGTCCTTATGGCTCTATGAGGAATCACCCATGGGATTGAAATCATAGCTTATAGTATAAAACTCATGACTCCCCATTACATATAATGATACTATTTTGATATAAATATTTTTTTCTAAATAACACTTACTTGAATATATATATATATATATTAATGAACTGCTATGGATTTTAGTTTATATTAAAGCTAGCACAACTTAGTATACCAATATTTTAAGTAGAATATCAATTATAAAACTTCAATCTTATCTCAATGGACTATAGTTATGAATTAGCATATTATTAATATTTTTAATATACCATAAATTAAAACAAAAAAACATTAAATATAACATTATATCAATTAGATAATATTTTGCTTTCATTTTTTATCAAAAATAGTTTCAATATTTCAAAAAAACTATTTTTTCTATTAATTTTTTATATCATTCTCATTAAGAGATAAAACTTCCCTTTGCAAATTATCCTATAAAATTTGAATTAATCCAAGACAAACATCAACTATATGGTTAGTTAAATTATCTACCACTCTTTTTCATTCTTTGTAAATATGTGGGTATCTACAAGATACTACGTCCATCAATAGTTGATGGATATATAAATAATGCTAGTTATGATTTAATCCTACATATATTTTTTTATCGAAATTAGTAATAATGTGTGTATCCCCCTCAATTGAAATACACCACCATAATTTTTCCATATCCCTCTTTGTTTGCATAAGAAGTGCCTTAGCCTCAACATAATTGTTTGTTGAAGTTACATATAATTTTGAGTAGGTGAGGAGAATTTTGTCTTACTCTAAAAATTGTGCCTTAGCTATGTTTTATATGGTTTCATTTGGAAACACCATAAAATTTAAGTTTTTTTTTTATAAGTTCATAGATTTCATTGCTAGACGGGTTTTAAGGATCCCAAAACATTTTTATAAAAACAACCATGCTTGCTGTGAACAAAGAGGATATTAAAAAGGAACGCCGCCTTGAGCCTAAAATAGTAAAGAGAAAAATAAAGGACACAACCTTAGACAAAAGGAAAGAGGAAGAAAAAGAACATTGCCTAAGAAAATAAGACCGCATAGCAAAAATAAATAGGCTCCTCCTAGGGTAGTCATGAGAACAAATTGAAACTAGCTTAGACAAAAAGAAGCAGGCTCCGCGTAGGGTAGCCACAAAAGAAAAATACAAGATGTTGAGGAGATAATTCCTCAATGGAATCCTTGTCCTCATCCTAAATGTCACCTTCAAAAGGGTCTTTAGGCTCCTCCTTGATGGTGACCACATCCTCTGCTTCAGACCTGCCATTGGCCACTCTGACCTTTGAATAACAACTTTTGAAGGCATTCCCTAAGATCGATGATTGAATTAACCATGAAATTTATCATAACTATAGTGGTGGAGATTATAAATTCTTTAAGCTACTTCATCTAATCATCCACTTCTTCGTCATCAACCTTGATATCAATTATCTTCTTACTGCCTCTCACAGCATGGTTTTTAAGGTGGGTAGATTTCCTTACAGGCCCTTCCATATTTTCAAAGCTAATGCTCTTCCTCACCTTCAGTTCCTAAATATAATCAATGGCATTCCTCTTTATTTTTGCAAGATATAGGCAAGCAGAAGGTCTAGCAAGTTAGGCAGCTAGGGTGGGAATGCACGGGTTGGCCTTAGGACTGAGAGCTAGGACATAGGTGTAGATAACCTTGAAAAATACTTGATGGAAAGGGAGGTCATGACCTTTCTTATTTCTATAGGATGTAATTGAATAGTTTATTGAATTGAGCAAAAACTGGGGGATGTTTATGAGATTAATGGCATGGAAGTGGTTGATGAAGGCCAAATGATAAGTATAAAATACTTTTCCTGGGTCATCGACAATGATGAACTCCATTACTGGCTTCATAACGTCATTCGAGGGGGTGTGGAGATAACTCCTATAGACACCTTGCTTTACTCCTTTTTATATCCTTTTGTTGTCCTTAAAATACTTAAGTTCCACCTCCCAATTGTGCTTTGTCTATGGATTGAGTGGCCTTTCACAACCTGGCTAGTAATCATAGACAAAATATTGATATCCACGTAGAAACTTCTCCCATGAACCATAATAGAGCCATTATCCCATGATTCCAAAAAATACATGGTGATGTCAAGCTCCTCACTAGTGAACATGTGGAATAAGGGAAAGAAGTGTCACTCAGTAAGGATTTTCTCAGCTAGGGCATAACATTCGACTTTGTTGGGCTTGATGAAACTCATGGTGAAATGACGGTCAAGGTTGAAGAAAGGGCTAGAAGGAATAGCAGAGGCCTGAGGGTTGATGGGCTTACTAAACCAAAGAGGGGGGAAGGCAACTAGTGGAGGAAATATGATGGCTTTGCATGGGATAGAAGTGTGGGGGATGCTTAAGGTAGATTTATGGATAAAAGCTTGATGAAAAAGCTCTAATTACTAGATTTTGCCATTAATGATATCAAAAAATAAAATCAAATTAGGCAATGGGGGATTAGAAATCTTAATATTTTTTGGAAATGATTTCTAGGATAGGGATAGTGAAAGAGGAGAATAGAAGGGTTGAAAATGATGATCTTTAGATCTTGGAAATTATTAGTTCTATATCCGAGCAATATGTTTATGGAATGCTCATCTCCATAATCATTGCTGTTATGATATTCCCGGTGTGTGTGCTTCAAGTTCTAGAGAATGATATTGAAAATGTGATCGTTTTTTTCCTTTCCTTTCCTTTTGATATGCCTCGTACACCTCACAAAACCTATGGTAATCCATATTTCTAGGGCTACGTTTCTATATTTGGTTTAGATATTACTTGGCCCAATTTTTGTATGGTTCCATTTTGAATGACAATTGAATTAATTGAAAATGGTACCTTCATGAAATGTATTCTCATTGGAATTGGAAACACCGCATAGGTATTTGCACATAGTTGACATTGATTGCCATAAATTGAAAAATATGTTAGTATACATTTCCAAGAATTCAAACCATACAAGCATGACCTTTTTATAGTGGAAAAGGGTCTGCGTGGATAGATGCCCAATCATAATGAAGCTTGTGTGATGCCCACTTTTTTCATGCTTTGGTGGAGTATCCACTGTCCACATGGGAATTCTCCTTCTATTTATTTTGTTATGCATGTGACATAGGATGAGGGTCCTGGAGGATCACATCCTCATGAGGAAGACAATTAGGATTATCATCTTGAGGATTTTCCTATTCCACAATGGGACATAATTCATCAGGTATGTATTCATTCTAAATCAAAATATTGGATGTGTAGACTCCAAGGTTGGAAAATATGTTTGTAGCTCCATTTTATTCTCTGTAAGCATGTTGTAATATGACTTCCTATATGTCAAGGATCAAGTTCCTAGTGCCTTCAATGTAATCCTTGACTCTCCAGGAAGGATTGCTATTTTTCTTGAGGTAACTTATGATATTGAGGGAATATCCTTCTATACTTGACCTATTGGAAAAGTTATTAGCAAGGGAAATACCTATCCACATGATTTTCACCTCTAACACGTGATTGGTCTAGTCCCTCAATCCCTCAGCAAAGGTGAGGATGACTTCTCCTTGATGATTTTTGAGGATACCTCTTGATCATGCTTTCCCTAGGTTTCATTTTGGATCCCCATCAAAATTTAGTTTGAACCACCCTATCGGTAGAGGAATCCACTTGGAATTTATTCTATGATTAATGGAAGGATGTAAGTCCTCTAAGAATAGGGTAAGGAATTTACTCACAACCAGCTCAAACCTAAAAGTACGATTGAAGGAAGGGGGGATAAGGGAAGTAATTTATTTGGCATAGGATAGGATCCTACTGAAGGTAAGCTCCGATATAGACAAGAATTGGGAGAAGACTCTGTGGTTTCTCTCAAGCCACACTTGCCAAAGGAAATGGTGAAGATGCATTTTCCAAAATAATTTTGAGGCAAGGGTTATGTAAGGGGCTAGGCCATTGGATAAAGAGGTCAGTGATGGAGCAAGATTTTGACCACAGGATGTAGAATAATTGGAAGATGCAATCAAGGATGTATGAGTAATAGGGGCAATGGAGGAAGATGTGAGAGGGGGATTCCCAAGCTGCTAGACAAAGGATGCACCTATTGGGGATGGTGATACCTTTTTTAATCAAGTTGTCAATAGTCAAGATCCTTTCTAGAATGGTGAGCCAAAAAAATAAGGATACCTTAGGGATAAGGGAATTAATTTAGAAAAGGTTAAAAGACAACATGATATCCTTAGTTTCAAGAAGAAGTTTATAATCAGACTTGACAGTGAATTATCCACTATTTGAGGGCTCCCAAATAAGGGTATCATTAGAATTAATGGGAGGGATGATAGTGGAGTGTAGGAGGGAATTCAACTTTGTGGATTCAGAAGGATGGGTAGTACATATGATAACTTTCTAGTTGATTGTGTTATTCTGAGCATCTAGGAAGTCTGAGACTTTGTGTCCTATCCTGAGGTCTCTATTTGAACATTTTCATTCTACATTGGGTTAATATATATCCTTTTTATTAATTTAATTTGTGCATATCATACTTACATATATATTCAATAGTTATAACCAATTTGATAGTACAACATTTTTCATAGTTGAGATTTTTTATGATGAGCACCACGCTTATATATATTCTACAAGAAAGACAATAATATAAATCCAAAATTGGGTGTAGATTTGAGATTAATTTTTAAAATGTCTATTTTTTTTTCTATTCATAATTTTCAATAAATAATGATAGGACTAGTATTCCACATAATACTTAATGCTTTAGCTTTGAAATGATTTATCAAACATTTCATTAAATATTATTTTTTTAATGGAGCAACCTAATAGATTCTGACTTGTTTTGAAAAGTGGGTGAAAGTAGCTGACCTAAATGTTTTACCTCCTCTTTACATAAGCTACACCTAAAAGGTCCATTACATATTCTTCCTTCCAAATTACCACCTATAATAATTTTGATCTAAATTATTATCCAATGAAATTTTAAGACCTTAGATAGGGTCTCAAGTGACCAAATACTCCAAAAAAAATCCTTGTAGAAATCATCGATTGCTCATGTTGTTACTTATAGTTTATTTAAACAAATTATTTGTGAGTATTATTGTGTCAAATATTTTCTTAAAATATCTAAATTTTGTTATGGTGTCCACTTCTACATTTGATTCACTTTTGACTTGTCCATACATTTAAATTGAACTCCATATTACGCATTGTTATATATTTACATGAAGCTTTTCTACAAAAGTTGAAGAAATTCCTACTCTCTCTCTCTCTCTGCATACATACATACATACATACATACATACATACATATATTGGAGATTATGATATTAAATAAGACAAAAATCAGAACAAGATATGAATAGAATAGGATAAAGTTGGAGTTGTGTGTGAAAATGTAAAAAAATAAAAAAGAAATAAACTCATCCAAATTTTAAGAGATTGTGAAACATTAGAAGTCTATTGAAACAACCAAGAGTTATTATATTATATATATATAACTATAGAATATTTTATTGAAGTAGTATGTATAGATTTTAAGATTAGAAGGGTTTTTTTTTTTTTCCAGTTTGGGGGGTGGTTCTATAAATTTGTTTTCTATTTTTTTTCTTCTATACTATCATAATATCTAATTTAGAGTAACAAAACATCTAATATAGAGTTATAATATTTTGGATATTTGTTTTCAATAGGGCCAACAATTTCATACAATCCATATATGAACAAAAGTGTACATCCAATCATACAAAAAATATAAACAAAAATGATAAAATATAATTTATTATTGTTATGAATATTACAACTTCCACCTTGTAGATAGGGATAGTGGAACATTTTGGTGCCATAAACACTAAAGAGGAAGAATAAGAACCATCTATATGGATCTACCTTCTCGAAAAGATATGCTTATTTTTAATACAATGCTTTCATAATGATGTGCAATTTTTTTATGATAACTAATTTTTAACCAATCAAAAATCAATGTTTATCCATTGATTGATATTATAAGCAATCAAGGAATACCATTATTCTTCATTAATTAAAACTGTACACACCCTTACTAATACACCTAAACATAACTCCTTTTCTTGTCTTAATGTAAACAACACTATATTTATACCATCATAATACATACTTCATGCTATTGCTATTTTACACTAATATAATCCCTTCTAATCTACTTGAGTTTTCATCTCTTGGTGCATCTACATAATACATTATTAGTATATTCCTATCTCCTCTTGTGTATTCATTCCAACCTCTATGTATGTTCCCTTATTATTAATCTTTACGTTCCTTCTTCCAACCCCCTTGCCAATATCCTTAGATACTCGTACTTGTAGGCAAGATCAAGTTTCACTACTCCATCTAAACAATTATTCATTCCTTAATTCCTATAGATGTGATGATATAGTTATGTATATGGAATTCTTGTCTATTTTTATTTCTTAAATAAAAATCCATATATTTCCAATGGTAAGCATCATAATGTATTCTAATATTTCATGTAAAAATTGTTTCATTCACAACATCACCTAGTTCCCATGTTGTACTAAATATTTCTAGCTTATTTTCAAGACATGTGGCTCTATAATCTTTGAGCATTTGCTAGGGATCATTTTAGGACCTTAATTCATAAAAAATACATAGCCACAAACATTGATATAAAAATATCCATTATTCACCATGTTATTGTGCACATTGCTCAAACTGATGGCCACCAAGTAGAAATGATAATATATTTGCATACATTGTTCCTCCTTAGTGTCAATAATATGATTTCATGGATGGACTACTCCTTAACCAATAGACACTTTTTTCACCTTCTTGTTGATATTAATTTTTTATTATGGTAGAAGAAGGGGGTTTGAAAGGCTCTCAGAACCTTGAAAAAGAGACCACTTATAGATTGACTTTCATGCTCAAATTTGAGACAACAAAAAAATAAGACAACAAGCTAAACTAAAACTAACCACCTTACAACCAAGAAAACAAAGTAAAGGTATTCTAATATCAAATAAAATAGAAACAATAAACACCAATACAACCACAATTACCATGGTCCTAAATGAGCTACAACACTCAATACCTTAAACACTTTACACCAATTCCAACACATTAGAAAGGAAATTAATTTTTTCTTTATATCCTCCAATTGGGTGGTATAGTACTCCAAGGTATGTGTAATAATATGACTCATTCTTATCCCTAATTTGATATTATCCTTTAATATTAAATAACTTTGATGTAGATCTCCCACAATATGCTCCATTATGAGATTGCTAGTCATATACAAATTAACTCCCACTCTCTTTCCATCATGATCTTGCTTTATTGCACAATATAGAGAAGGCCATGGAGCATACTATCCCCAAGTCCCAATATCATATTGGATCACATATTCTTACTTATATTCCTATCCTAAAAGTTCCATTAATTTTGATTTTGGAATCAATTTAGCCAACCTACAAATCTTAAAGGCACATTTGGAAATCATTGAATTTTTTTCTTGCCCAATATCACCAAGTTGGATCTCCCTTTTTGGAGCATATTATTTCTTTAAAACAATGTTCACAGGTGACTTCCCATTTTATGTAAGTGTGAATGTGTAGGAAATCCACAAGTGTCATGTAAATTTGTAATGTGCAAGAAATGCACAAGTGTCATTTGAGTTAGAGTGCAAGTGTAAGTTGAGTCTATGTGCACAAATGTCTTGTATGTATAAGAACAAATATGTAATGTAAAAATATTTATAAGTGTATTATATTAGAGTGTGCAAGTTATAGAAATGTAAAAGTCATGTATATGTGTGCATATGTTATAATTTCAAGTGTTCATCAAGTATGCAAGTGTCAAGTAGTCAAACCAAGAGTCATGAGCTTGGCATATGAAGAGATATAGTCAAGTATCTAAAGAGTCATACTAATATAGCTATATTATGGAAGTAATACTCCATAACAAGGGATCATCGAATACAAGGAGAACAAGCATTATCATATTTGTAAGAGAAAGTGAAGCAATAAAGCTTGTATACATTTTGAGAAATTAATATTGTAAGTTATATTTCATGCATAGTACATGAATGATTAAGGCTATTTACATTCATATTTATGCATATTATTGAATGTTATTTGATTTATTATAAGCCTTGTTTTACATATTAATTTTCTCATATTATTCTACTCTTATCATTATCTTGACCTTATTATATTGTGGTTATTTAATTATTGATCTTGTGAGATATAGTCAGTGATACTTGTGGTAGTATAAAGTCTTAAAAGACCATCACTTTCATCTTCTCCAAATTTATTTTCCTTCTTAATACCTACATATTCATCTCTTTGGGCTCCCATAGGATTTTACCAATTACACCCGTCTTTGCCATGATAATCTTGATAATGGTAAAAAATAGACCTTGATGTAAAGGAACAAACACTTTTTATTTCTACACATCCATAACAATATTCTCTATCAATATGTATAAGAAGATATAAATATGCATTCTCCTTCCTCACCATAGAAAGTTTAATAATGTGAAGTGGAAGTTGTAAACAATGGACTCCTTCAAAACCAAAGTAATGTAATGCATAATGGGATGAGCTACGTTTCTCCAAGGATGAGGGAGAGAATCCCTCACAACCCCATTATCCTCTCTATGAGGATTTTCATCTTATTAAAATACTTTTTCCATCTCCCCCACCAAGGAATGTTTCTATATATGAATGCATTCTCCCTTAGACACAAAGCTAGTGATTTCCTCTAGCAACACTATATTAATCATGAAATAACATTCAAATAATTTCACTTTCTTGCCTGACCAATTGTAGGTGATTTATTTAGATAACTCTAAATCAAAACCTTCAAATTTATTTAGAAAAGGCTAAAATCCCCCTTGTCTAGAATAGTTTGGACCTCCATGTACATATTCAAAAGCAAAGTCTCCAATATAATATTTTTATCCTCCATTACCAAAAATTTGAAATTCTTAAATTCCTTTCAAAATAGAACTATCTTCTCTAACTTCCCAATTATAGTACTAACACATACAACTAGATGCTTCTTGTAATTAATCATAATTGTATTTTAATCTTGCACATATCCTATTTGGAGGTTGTAGGATATTGTGAGCATAACAATAATCATATTGGAACTTGGAGATACCCCCAAAGTCCATTACACCTCCAAAGAGTTCATATAAACCAACCTATAACTCAAAAACCTAATATTATTAACACAAGAGTCATGAAATCATGTTAGCTACTAAACCAAAGGTTAAGAATATAAGTTAGAGTCTTCAAATATAGATAGGGCCTATTGTTGAACATATCCTAGATTCCTATGTTTTCCTTTGTAAAAATCATCATTCATATAACCTCTCCTTCAAGCCATTCATCAATTGAATGTTGGTGAAGACCACTTCGATTCATTATGTTACTATTTCCAATCTCTTTTATTTTTTTCTCTATCGAGTCTTACCTCATTATTTCATACATATCATCTCCTTTATTCAAAACCATTAGATATTTCTTGACCATACACCTACCTGGACTCATTTTTAACCCCTCTTTGATATGTCCTAATGCTTTGTCCAAGAAAAAACACTCTCTATATTTAGTTTTAAACATACATTCTAACTCTTCCCTAATTGTTACCAATTGTAAGAATCTATTGGGGGAAATCATTATCCCAAATATTGAGCTCTTTGTAAGATATTTCCAAGTTTACCATATAGTCAATTGCACTATTTTCTTATCTATAAATGTGTTTAAACTCAGACACTTCTATTCTCTCAATCATCCACTAGGCTTCCTCAATCATATTGGTAGTATTTCAATTGTCCTCTAAATTTATTTTTATCATATTTTAATTTATCACATGATATTTCTAAATTCATGTTTTTCTTTTGCTATAATATCTTCTTACCCCTATCATATTAGTTCTAGGGAGTGCTTATTGGATTAGTGGTGACAATATAGTCATTCTTGGACTTGGGAAGAACTCAAATTGTGTCATGAGTGCCACCTATATTAAAAAATATTTATCATGAAGGAAGCATCACAAGTAAAAAATTAAACATAAAATACAACTTAAAGTGATAGTATCCAAGTAAAAATACTCTTGAAAGAAAATGGATGGGTGCCAAGTCTCGAAAAGAACTCCACTAATTCCTTTATATCAATGATCCTTTGTTAGGACTACTCTGCTAGTGTTTGATGAAGAAAAAATGCTCTGTGGGGATGGCAACAACTTTTAGAGGAGGTCTAAAAAATTGGAGGAATATCGTGATGGCATCAGGTCCAACACAAAGAGTGCATGCTCGTGATATTTTTTCATCTAAAAATGATTGGAAGGAACATGATTTTCCATTTATGTCAGGAACTGCTTGTTAAAGAACAATGGATGTTTGGAATGATGTGAAGCCAGGCCATTTCTAGTGGTTCAACCAGACTCGATGGTGGAAGATGTGGAGTATCTAACCAAACATGCCCTTATTGGAAAATTTTTGGGCATCCAAATTTATCTTCCCTTTATGGAGGCTTGGGTCAGGAAGACTTGGAATCCTGAAGGTGATGTGGAGGTGATGCTGAGTGTGAACAACTAGACAATGGATAAAAGGTAATCTATGTTTCTCGTATTTGTGTTGAAATTGACTTAAATAATACTATTCTAGATTCTATTGAAATACAATTTGGATCAACTACATGGGTTCAAAAACTTGACTATGAAGTTATTCCATTTCATTGTTGGATTTATCATGAATATTGCCACCTGCAAAGAAAATGCCCTAAGTTTGTCCCACCTGTGGCTTCAAATCTTGGTCCCTCTCGGTCTGGAAAAAGTTTGAATAAAGGAAAAGCCCTGATAAAGGAAGGGGAACGAGATAAGGAAGGTTTTGTTCTAGTAAAATCTCAAAATAGAGGACGAAGGGCAAACAAAGACCTTAAGGATAGCCAGCCAGATTCTCTACTCAACCATTTTAAAATATTAGATGATATTGATCAGTGTATGGAGATACCTGAAATGTCTCTACCTAATGCAAATATAACAAGGTTGAATCAGATGTCTCTTCTTGAGGGGGAAATTAAGGAATCAGATTTAGGGGGTTTGAATGAAGAACAAAGGGATTTGGATATGAGTATAGGGGACATGGTTGGGTTTAGCCCTAGAAGGGAAACTATTTTGGAAAGTGGTACAAATTTAGTTATGCCCTCTCCTACTCAGGCACTGATGCAGTCATCTTTGGACTGAAAAACTCCTACGGTGTTGGGATTGCAACAGAAAATAATTAAAAAAAGTTATTCGGATAAGAATATGAAGGTGGGTCGGAAGAAGGACCAGGATAAAATTAAGTTAATGGGGGAGACTTCGGTGGATTCAGGCTTTGTGAGAAAATTGGACTCCCATTTTTATAACCCCCAAAAATGATTATCCTCTCATGGAATGTAAGGGGATTGAATAACATCCCTAGACAAAAATCTATTCATGATTTGGTTCGTTTGCATTATCCAGATGTGGTGTTTATTTAGGATATTAAATTGGCTATTGATAGTATGTTCAATATTTTTCACAATTTGTGGAGAAGGGGGTAATTCCAGTGTATTGGTGCATGTGGATATGCTGGTGGCATTGCTTGTTTATGGGATCCGGTTAAGATTTCCCCTCTTGGATTTCTAGTAGATGGTCTATTTCGATGGTCGGGCATGATAATGAATCTGGTGAAACCATCCTACTTACAAATGTGTATGCTCCTGTTGATTACAATGGTAAAGTAAATTTATGGGATCACATTTACTTTATGAGAAGTTTGGTTCCCTTGTACCCATGGATTTTGGTTGGAGACTTCAACTCTATCACTTGTTTGGAGGAGAAACATGGTAGGGTGGACCATATAAAGCCTTTTTCTTCTGTCTTTAGTGCTCATATCCAGGTCCTAAACTTGGTTGACATAAACCCAGATAATGGGATATTTAATTGGCACAATAGAAGGTGTGAGGAATCTTCCATGTCAGAGAGACTGGATAGGTTTTTGATATCCAATTATTGGATGGCTAATAACATAAGTGCTAGTTTTGTGATTCTTGAGGGTAGGGGATCTGATCATTGGCCTATCAAACTCTCTGATTTGGAGTTAGGGCTAAAAAAGAATCCCTCCTTTAAGTTTCAACTTATGTGGCTTCATGATCCTAAGCTTCATGATTAAATGTGAGGCTGGTGGACCATTGGCAAACCTCCTCATGACACCACTATGTATTCCTTTATGAAGGGACTACAATTTGTAAAACATAAATTGAATAGATGGAATAGACTAAATTTGGGAACCTTTACTTGGCTAAGCAGGCAGCTCTTAGGAGGATGGAAGAAGCTTCAAGGAATATTAGAGATCAGGGATTCACGAAGGAGCTTCTTGTTGAGGAATCTAAGGCTACGAAAGACCTTACTGAATGGGAACTAAGGGAGGATTTTTTTTGGAAATAAAAAGCTCGAGTAGATTGGCTTCAGGAAGGGGATAGGAACACAACCTTCTTTTATAACTCAGTTAAGGCTCACCGTAATGGTAACCTTATTACCTCTCTTGTGAATTCTCAAGGTGCCCTACTCTCTTCTTTCAGGGATATTTTAGAAGAGACTAAGAGGTATTTTTCCTCTCTCTTCAAGGACTCCCTATTAGATGATGAGAATGAAAAGATTATTATAAATTGTATTCCAGTGATTGTTTCTAGAGATATGAATGAGTACTTGATGGGTCCAATTTCCCTTGAGGAGTTGGAAAATGTTGTATTCAAGATGAAAAAAGGAAAATCCCTAGGCCCAGATGGATTCCTGATTGAGTTTTATCAAGATTTTTAGGATTTAATAAAATTTGATCTTTTAGAGGTGGTCCATGAGTCCCAAAAGAACAAACAGATGCTAAGGGACCTAAATGCTACCTTTGTGGTGCTTATACCCAAAAAAGAGGGAGCAAATTCCTTGGATATGTTCAGGCCTTTTGCTCTCTACAATGTTGTGTATAAGATCATCATAAAAATTATTACTGAGAGGCTGAAGATATGGTTGAGCAAAATAATCTCTGAGGAGCAAGGAGGGTTTGTTGCTGGCCAAAAAATCTTGGATGTGATTGTTATTGCTATATAAGCTATTCACTCGATGGAAACTTCTAAGGAGAAAACTATGTTCATTAATTTGGACATGGCCAAAGCCTATGATCGGGTCAGATGGTCCTTTCTTCAGAAAGTTCTTGTTGCTTTTGGATTTGAGGAGGAATGGATTAGATGGGTGATGAGCTATTTTTTTCTTCCTCATTCTCTGTTCTTGTTAATAATGAGCCATTAGATCTGTTTGAGGCCTCAAGGGGATTGAGGTAAGGAGATCCTTTATCTTCTTATTTTTTTATCATTATGGTGGAAGGGTTGGGAAGATTGCTCAAGTCTCAAGTCATGTAGGGTCTCATTCAGGGGTGGAAGTGGGATAGTAGTTTGCCATATATTTCCCACCTTAAATTTTTTGATGATGCTACTTTTTTGGGAGTTGCCACTATCAGGGAATATGGCAATATTAGATAGTCTCTTGACATATATCTTGGTGATTCTGGATAGTTGATTAATGACTACAAGTCTTCTATTTTCTTCTTCAATACCCCTCCTCTTATTCAAGCCAGGATTGCTCGCATTCTAAGATTCCAGGTTGGGACTCCCCCCTTCATTTATCTTGGTATTCCAATTTCATCTCATCCTATACCTAGATCTTCTTAGAAGTCTATGCTTGATAAGTTTAGAAGGAAGGTGAATCACTGGACTTTGAGATGGATATCCATTGTAGGTAGAGTGTTGCTTTTAAAATATGTTGCTCAAGATTTACCCATTTATAGATGTTTTGTACAAATAGTTCCATCTCACTTCATCAGGGACATGGATGCTTTGTCAATAAATTTTTTATGGTCTAGAAAATGTGATCAATCTAAATAGAGTATGGTTAGGTGGGATTATAAATGTAGGCAGGTGCAATAGAGAGGCCTTGGGTTATGACAAACAGTTCTTTTTGGGTAGGCTTTGGATGCAAAAATTTATTGGAGATGGTGTACCTCTCAAGATCAGATTTGGGCTAAAATATTATCTTGTAAATACTTGAGAGGTATTTATGAGGCTGAGATACCTAGAGTCAGCTTGGTTGGGGAAGGTTTAGTTATATGGAACACTTTGAAAAGAGGATCTAATTTAATCAAGCAAGGTTTGTTCTGGATTTGCAATCGGGGATCAAATGCTCTTTTTTGGGAGGATTCTTGGGATGGCCACCCTCCTATATTGAATCAATATCCCAGGTTATGTTCCCTAAGCATTTTTTTGGAAGCAGGCTGGTATCATGTGGAGGACTTTAAAATATCTAGTCTTTTGGAAATATGGAGATGTACTGGTGGAAATATTCGTAAGAATGGCCCTAGGGGGACTAGCCAAGGACATAGAGGTGCTTGCTCTTATTCTTACAAGAAGACCTTGTTCTTCATTGAGGGGTAAATATATTCTGGCTTAGAACCCTGATCCTAAGGGAACCTACTCAATAGCCTATGGTTATCAAGTTCTTGATAAGCAAAAGTATGAGAGTCTTCCTATCACCTGGTGGAAAAAGGTGTGGAACAAATTTGCTTGGCCAAAATGTAACTTCTTTTTCTGGTTGGTAGCTCATAATAAATGCCTCACTTGGGATAATGTGAGAAAGAGGGGATTTTAGGGTCCCTCTTTTTGTGTCCTTTGCAATAAGAATGAGGATGACTCTTCTCATTTATTTTTCCAATGCTCCTTTGCCAAAGACATTTGGCACTATTGGTGGAGTGCCTTGAACCATCCATGTTTTCATGTGTTGTCCTTGGTAGAGTTTTGGAGTAGTCTAGGCAGACCTCCGGCCAAGGCCCCCTTCCTTTGGGTGGCTTAAATTTGGGCCCTTCTTGCATCATCTAGAAAATTTGGCTCAAACAAAACCGATGCATATTTTAGGGCAATTATTTGGTTGTTCAACATATCTTGCAAAGGATCATGTATATGATTCAAGAAACCATCCATAGAAAATATAATGTGGGCCCTCTTTTGGATTCTAGCGAGGAGAAGGTACAATAAGCCCTTGGTATCTTTGGGTATGGTGTGAACTCTTCTAGCCCTAGTAGGGTTCCTCAACTTAGCAAGAAGGTTAGGAGAGATGGTAGGTGGAGGCCAACCCCTAGAGGAGTTTTAAAAATTAATATTGATGGATCATCTAGGGGTAATCCTAGACATGCTGGTATTGGCGGTGTTGGGAGAGATTCTAATGGTGGTGTCAGTTTTTTATTTTCCACTTATAAAGGTGTTCACTCCAACAATTTTATGAAAGCACTTGCAATTCTTGAGGCCTTGCGAAGGGGGTTTTCTCTTTGCTGGCATAGGATTATGTGCGAGTCTGACTCTCAAATTGTGGTTAATATTTTAAATAGTTAAAGGGTGGAGGAAGTTAATTGGCAGTTGGCCTCTGTAGCCGTTCATATTCTTAGAATGAGTTAAGAATTTGAGTTTATATCCTTTGTGCATATTCCAAGGGAATGGAATGTGGTTGTTGATTACATGGCCAAAAGGGCTTCTAAGTTGCTGGATCCTTGGAGTATCGATAATTGGGAAAGTCTCCCTTCTGGGGACTCTCAGTGCCTGTGGGAATTGATCCACAAGGATGTACATAATTAATGTGATTTGTTCTTGTTGTATTTTTTGGATGTCATTCTATTCTAGTGGTTTTAATCTATTTGGCTGTTTATTTGAGTCCTGGTTGGAAGCTCAGTTGTACTCTGTAATCTAGACTTTTTATCAATAAATTTTTACCCCTTTATTTAGAAAAAAAATTATCCTTTGTTAGAAGAGTGACATGATTTACCTCCTTCTATTTATAACATAAATATATATGTATTTTTTGTCATTGCTATATTATTGGTAAGGTGTCAATATTTATTATTAGTTTTAGTGGTATCTTTGTAGATGTTTTTGCAAAACTATCTTATCATTTGTATTCAATTATTCCACATAGTATACCATGATACAAGCAACAATTTCCAACCATTGGCAAGGTAAATTATTTTTCTATCTCTTTTAGGCCACATAATATATATAACTAAGACATAGATGTATTTATCTTACTATGTTAGAATTGAAAATTATTGGAACTCATCCATCATTGATGTAAATTTATGGTTAAACTTTATGAAAAGTAGAATGACTTCACAAAATACAATATTATATTCCATGTGCATATTTTTATGGTTAATTTTATTAATTTTTCTTCCACTAAAATAGAGTATACTATATCCTTGCATAGCCCAATCATACATTGTAAATGTTAAAAATTGTGATATTGAATAAAATAAAAACAAAAAAAAACACAAGAATAAGATAAAAACTAGAACAAAATAAGAATAATGTAAAAATTAAGGGGATAACGAAATATTCTCATCTATATTTGGAAACAATGTAAAACACCAAGATACTCTTGAAACACTTTGGAGACATCATGTTGAATGTATGTGTGTGCGTACATACATGTATATATGTGTGTATGTATGTATGTATGTATGTATGTATATATATATATATATATATATATATATATATATATATATATATATATATATATATATATATATATATATATATATATATATATATATATATATTGAAGTAGTATGTACATATTTGAATATTTACGGAGTATTTATTAGATTTATTTTCATAGTTTTATTTTTTATTCATTTTTTTATTCCTTCAAATTCTTTTTTCTTTCATTTTAGAATACTACCATATCTCACATATAAGAGGTTGGGTATTTAAGACTAGAACAGGGGAGAGATTGAGGATTTGATTATTTTTATCCAAAGAATTCAAAATTCAAGTTTTTTAGGGGAAACCTTCATAAATTATTATTGTAGCTACCATGTCTCGTGGTAATGCTTCATTGCCCATAACAAGATTATTGTGTAAGTGTGCATGGCATTGTGCACAAAATGGGTATCTATGGTGGAAAATTAGCATAATAATATTTTGTCAAAAATGTATTTTAAAAATTAACTCAAAAGTGGAAGGATTATATAATTATTAACGAAGAAATCAAATATTTAGAGGATATGGAGATATATGAATTAGTGGGTTGACTTATGTCCCATGCAGTGAGGATTAAATATAGTGAAGAAGAAAACTTGGATCAAGTTTTTTCTTCCAAGTTAGAGTATCAAACAATAATATGACAAATCAATCTCCAATTATAAAGGTAAAATAATGGAACAAAAAATTTAATATATTGCAATATGAAAAGTATATGTTAAAGAGGAGGCTATAATAGAAGAGGTAGAGTTATATTTATTGACAATAAATTGTTTAATGTTACTATTGCAAGATGTATGACTACTATGAAATATAATGTAGAATAATGACATGCAATAAAGAGTGAAAAAGGCAGAACTTTCACATGAAGAATACAAAAGCTCAAAATATGTTATTGTCATGTAATATGGTAAAAGTTTCAATTAATTCAACTTGATAATTCTATTATATTTGTTCAAATCATATGAACAACAATTTTTTTTTGTGGAGTTGGATGACTCATATAGGACCAAGGTGAAATTCAAACATAACAAATAATTGAAGTTTGAAAGGAAGTAAAACTTACAAATTGAAAAAAATATGAAAAGAAAAATATCCATAATAATTACTTTATACAAGGTTTGAAACATAATTTTTTGAGTGTAGGGAAGCTTGTAGAGAAAAATTAGAAAGTGGTGTTTGAGAATACAAAGTGCATTATCTATGACAAAGCAAATGGAAATCAAGTAATGGTTGTTGTAGTTATGACAAAGAATACATTTATATTTATTCTATTGATACAAATACAACATATACCTAACAACCTAACACTCTAAATACGCATGACCACTTTGAAGTTTGTATTTATTGAATGATAAAGGTATGTTCCATCGACTACCTTATGTAGAAGCAATGAGTAAAGTGTGTTAAGTTTACATATTGGAAAAACATCATCAAGATATATTTCTAAAAGTGAGATAATGGAGAGAATTATACCCATTGCATCTGATTGATTCAGATATTTATGCTCCATTGTATATACCAATTGTTGGTAAATATTTTTACTTTATCACTTCCATTCATTATAATACTAGAAAAGCTACATTTTTGAAGGAATAAGAGTGATGTTTTTCAAAATTTCAAGATATTCAAAGCTATAGTAGAGAATGAAATAAAATATAGAATCCAAACATTAAGGACTAATCCTAGTGTTAATTATTATTCCAATAAATTAAATTGATTTTGTGATGATTATGGGATAATAAAACAATTGATATCGACATATACACCATAGCACAATGGAGTGGTAGTAAAGAAGAATCAGATAATAATGGAGATGTCAAGGAGCATGAAACAAATAAAATATTTTGACTGTCAGTTATTGGCTAAAGTAGTTGCAATTATAGGGAACATCTTCAGAAGAAGTCCCATAATTGTAGTAAAGAATATGACTCCTCAATAGGTGTGGTATGGAAATAAGTGTTTAGTTAGTGACTTGAGAGTATTTGGTTGTTTGGCGTATGCTCATGTTGAAGATAAGAAAAGGAAGAAGTTATATCTAAATAGTCAAGCATATATTTTTAATGGCTATTCTAAAGAAAGAAAGGCATATAGATGTTATGAACGCAAATTTACACAATGTACTATGTCTATAGATGTTATTTTTAATGGATGAATACATGAATAATAAGCTAAAAATACTAAGAAGATAATTACAATTGATATTTTGGTGTGTCACAAAAATAAATAGGAGGCATACAAATTTAGCCAAATACAAGCATAAAAGGGAAGAGAACATTATAACCACATCCAAAATACCAAATGTTGGATCAAAATGTTGGTAGGAGGTTCATAAGAAGCCAAGTATAAGACCAAGAAAAATGACAAAATGAACAAGAAGATAAAATGGTGAACTTTGCATATCAAAATTAAAGTGGAGGTATCACATTTTTAAGAAGCATCCAAAGCAATGTATGGACCAACTCCATGAAAAAAGAAATACATGTGATTGAAAATAATAATATTTGGGAGTTGTATGAACTTCCAATGAATATGGAGATGATTTGAATGAAATTGGTGTTCAATATAGCCAAGTACAATACTAATGGATCAATTGAAATATACAAAGCAATCCTAGTAGCAAAGGGATATACACAACAAATTGACATAGATTATGAAAAGACATATGCTCCTTCTATAAGAAAAAATGCAACAACAGTGATATTAGCCTTGATAACCTATAAAATATAGGTTGTACACCAAATTTATGTAAAGAGAAAATTGAATGGAAAGATTAAAAATTATTTTTGGAGAAACCATAATTATTTGAAATGAAAGATAGAGAAATATACATCTACAATTAAAAAAAAATTATATGTATTCAAACAAGTACACAAGATATGATATTCAAAAATTGATGTATACTTTTTGAAGTGTGGATTTGTGAGAAGTATGAATCAACCCATATTTTATTGGAAAATAGAATCTAATGATACTTTGATTGTTTACTTATGCATTGATGATCTATTTTTCATAGTAAATATATCAAGAATAAAGAGAGAGTTCAAGCAATCCATGATGCAAGAATTTGAAATGAGTAATTTTGGTTTGGTTCATTATTTTCTTGGCATGGAGGTACATTAAAAACTTGATGGGATATTCATTTGCCAATCTAAATGTGCACATGTTATGTTGAAGGTATTTAGTATGGAAAGTTATAAATATGTTGCTACTCAAATTGCACAAGGTGAAAGAATGTTCAAGGATTATGAAAGTGGAAGAATGGATGAGAGGAAATATAGAATTTAGATTGGAAGCCTTATGTACTTGATAATAATAATACTAGATATTGCATATACAATATCCTTGATTTCAATATTTATATGTGAGCTATCGAAAGATCATATGAGAGAAACTAAGAGAATTTTGATGTATGTGAAAAGAAATTTAAATTATGTAATCCATTATACTTTAGGTAATAAAATTGAGTTGTTTAGATACAATGATTTAGATTAGGGAGGCTTAATTGATGATAAGAAAAATACATTAGAAAATTATTTAATATTTAGAAATGAATTGACAACTTAGAGTTTGAAGAAACAATCAATGGTTGTACTCTAAAAAATAAAGGTAAAACATATAACATCAACAAGCACACAAGCAGTGTTGTTGAGGAAGATCCTAGAAGACCTTGGAAAAATGTAAGAAAGACCATCTACCATTTTTTATTATAATATTTATGCAATTCAAATGACTAAAAAACATATTTTTGTTATAAAATAAAACCATATCAATTTGAAATGCCATTTTATTAGAGACTTAGTTTAGTAATAGGAAATTAAATTGAAACACTAAAATTTGAAATATTAGTATGTAGGCATGTATGCAAATATAATGAGAAAAAAATAGTTTTTTCATTCAAATACAGAATGATTTTTTTTGTTTAGTCTCAAAGAGGAAGAGTATTGGAGATTGTGATATTGAATAATACAGAAAACAATTAAGACAAAATGTAGAATATGAAAAAACTCTAATTGCAAGTGCAAATTAAAAAAGGGGAAAAATAAATATTATCACCCAAATTTAGACAACCAAAAGATATCATGTTGTATATAAAATAAATATAGGACATTGTATTGAATTAACATGTGTAGATTTGAATATTAATGATATGTTTATTGGATGGTTTTATACAATTTCATTTTCTATTTAATTTATTCTTTATATGTTGTGCTAATATCCATTTTAGAATACTACCACATCATACAATAAAGACATAACTAGATTTCTTGTCTCTTTATTTAAGAATTTGAGCACTATCATGGAATACCTTTTTATTTTCGCATCTAGTTGGTTTAGTTGATATTATGTGTAGATTTTAAAATATATGAACCAAGATCTTTATGTGACTAGGATTACACCATACCATTTTTAATGTATAAAATAAGAACCCATGTGTATTTGAAGCATTTATCTTGGCTTGATATATTGAGTTGGGTTTACAATTGTTGACCTTGTTTGGCATGCAATTAATAGTTCCAATCATTACACTTACCATTATTTATAATGTTCAATGATAATTAGTATAATGCACTTATTATAACAGATTCATCCTAGGCTTAATAGGGATCCTTAGATTATTGTGTATGCTTGTAATGATGATTAAGGATTAGTATAGTTATTTGTATAATAATAATAGCATTTAGGGTTTTTGTGGCACCAATGTATGCTAACAATCCAAATGGGTAACTAGAAATTTTAGGCTGCAATTTTGAAGAAAATTATATGCTTTTGGAGTCTAGATTATTTTATAAGTGTGTATAACTAGAAAAGGTTAATCAAATCTAATTAATTAACTTCTTAGTCAACCCTTGTTTGCAAATATTGTTATAGTTTTCCCAATTGGACCCATTAACCATCACATAAACCTAACAATTTTTTTTAGTTGATTCTTCCATACACATAAATATTCTACCCAATTAGTATCTATAACATGGTTAATTGTTCGGGTATCATTAGATTTATTTCCTAAGTCATTTTCAAATGAAATGGTCAAGTTAATTATAATCAAACTTTTGAATACTATTCATCATATACCATGAATAGAAAAATTTAATGTGTTTCACAAATGTTTATCCTAAAATTTCTTATTTATTGTGACATTAAATAAACTCCTAAAAATCTTCTATTAATCTAAATTTTGGTAGAAATTCAATTAATAATCTAGCATTAACAAAATCTTATCATAAAAATCTTTATTATTACATCAAATCTATTACCAATAAAATATTTCAAAAGTATTCATATTTTATACAATGCTCAAGACTCATCCAACCACCTACCACCAACAAATTGTCCAAGTAGTATTTAACCTATGGATGCTCTCATTTTGTCCAAGAATATTTAGAATTATAGAAACAAAAGTGGTCAAATAAAATCTTTATCACAAGCTAGTCTAAATGAATGTAAACCAATCAAGAAAAAATATTAATGATATGCATACTATTTTCTTAATGATTTATTAATTAAAGGTTAAAATAAAAATATATTTTTATTTAGAAAATAATTTCAAGAATACAAATGGTGCATTAAATATTGATTATTCTATATAACAATTTTAATTAAAAATAATATTTGTAGGAAAAAAAATTGTGCTCATTCATTTTAAATATATTATTAAATGCAAGCATAGAAAAACTCATATCTTAGTAAAGGGTAGTATAAATCCTACATTTTTCCCCTTTTTCTTTACTCTAAAAATATCTATAAGTTTCATTTTTGAGTTTTAAAAAATTACAATGCTATGGATATGAACTACCCTTAAGAATTTTAGTTACATCATATCTAGGAGTTGGTAAACTAAATTGAGAGGATTATTGGCCTCCCTATTGCAATATGTTACAGTCAACTTACAATCCAAAAACAAAATCCTAATAACATGATTGACAAGTGGATTAAAGAACATGTGCTTATATTGAGAGGGGGGTGAACAGTATAATATACAAATTTTTGCTTTTCAATCCATATGATAACATCAACAATATTAAAGAAGTAAACATAACAAAAAGCATCACACACATGAGAGAAATGATTTAATTTGGTTCACCCAAGTGTGGGCTACTACATGGAGAAAAAATTCCTTATAAACTTTTCTCAATAAATTCTCTTAGGAATCCTTTCTTTATTACAATTTTTATGGACCTCTATCCAAAAGAGACACCAATCCCGTAATCAAATTCATGTATCTCTATCCATAGGAGACACCAATCCCCTTATTTGGTTTTTGAATCTCTATCCATTGGAGAAATCCTTCTCCTCAGCTCTAGCTGGTGATCCTCTAGAACACTACTACCTCCACTATATTAGCTTGTGTATATCTATCCATAGAAGACTATGGCCTCACTCAAAAGATATTTTTCCTCACTACCCTAGCTAATGGATATATATCCACTAGATACTAATATCCTCTACTCTATCACCTCCAAATTTTGTCTCAGATATGTACTGAACACTGTCCTTCGGTCTAGCACAAATTTTCTCAATATTTGTCTCTAGTTTGACATAAATCTATCCTCAAAGTTGCACCAAACTCTATCCTCAAATCTGTACTCAAGCCTTAACACAAATCTTGACTCAATCACAAATCAACTCTGCTATATTTGATCCAATCCTTAAATCAAGGTTTTAACAAATCAATCAATCAAATCTCCTCTCAAGTCTTCTCAAATACTTGCCTAAAATCTTCTCAACAAGTCCTCTCTAGAACTTGTCTAATCTACTCAACAAGTATTTACCAAGACATATCTTAAATTTGCATTGTAATCTTCCATAAAATCTTACTCAACTAAACTCAACTCAACCAATCACTCAATGAAACACAACTTGCTTACAAACCCTAAACAAGTGTTTCACAATACTTCCAACAATTCACACTCCAAACCTTGTTTCAAGATAATTCCAAACTCACATAACAATGATACTCAAGTTATTTCACAAACCCTAGTTCAATATTATTCACAACTTCACATAACAATGATACTCATGATATTTTACAAACCCTAATCATACTTATGAAGGCTCACTCAATATTTCCAAAAATGCTTATCAAACAAGGTTTCTAGCATCAAATTTCATTTTAGAAAAACCCTCATCAATAAATACTGGATATCTCAAAACCAAAATCAACAATGCTTATCAAAAAATCCTTTTCACTCCAACTTAGCAGTCACAAAATCCAATCCAATAATATTTTACTCACAAAAAATATGTGCCCATAAATTTTGTTTATATGGAGATATTGAAGAACACAAGCTTATACTGAGAGAGGGGTTGAACAATATAAGACCACTTTTTAATTTTTCTTTCAATTCAATATTATGCAGTGTATAGATAGCCGTATCAATAGCAGTAATAAAAGCAATGCACAAAACACCATACACAATAGAGACACCACAATTTACATGGTTCACCCAATGTGGGCTACTTCACGGATAAAATATTTTATTAAAATTTTATCAATCAATCTCTTTTGGTAATCCTTCCCAATTACAATGTTATGGACCTCTGTCCAAAGGATATGTTGATCCCCTAATTTCAAGTTTGTGGATCTCTTCCATAGGAGAACTCTTTCCCCTTCTTCTTTGGTTGGTGATATTCTAGATGACTTTGTATCTCTACTACACTGACTGGTGGATCTCTCTCTACTTGAAGACTCCTCAATAAGATCTATATTCAATTGTCCTAGCTGCTATATCTTTATCCATTGAGACTCTATTCTCTATAATATGTCACCTCCAAAGATCTATCTCAATACTGTACTAAACATAGTTCAGTCGGTCTAGCACAACTCTGCTCAATCTCTTACACTAAACACAGTACATTCGATCTAGTACAATTTTGCTCAATAGGTCCACATAGAACCTTCTCAAATTTTCTCAATAGGTCCACACAGAACCTACTCAAATTTTCTCAACAGATCCACATAGAACCTACTCAAATATGCTCAAAAAGTTCATTCAAAACTTGTCCAAATCTGCTCAACAAGCTCACTCAGAACTTGTCCAAATATTCTCAACAAGCTCACTTAGAACTTGTCCAAATCTGCTGAACAAGCTCACTTAGAACTTGTCCAAAAATGCTCAATAAGTCCTCTCTAGTACTTGTTCAAATATGCATAGCAAGATTCCATAAAAGCTTACTCAAAATCAGTCCACAAGCCTTCTCAAATACTTGTCTCAAATCTGCTTAACAAGCTCACACAAAACTTGTCCAATCTCATAGAATCATAAAGAGAATTATTAGAGACTCAATATGTTCTATACTTAATGCTCAATCAATATCTCAATTCAATCTCATAGAAGCATAAAGAGAATTGTTAGAGACTCAATATGTTCTATACTCAAATCCCAATCTCAACTCAAATCAATATCATAGAAGCATAAAGAGAATTACTAGAGACTCAATATATTCTATACTCAAATCCCAATATCAACTCAAATCAATCTCATAGAAGCATAAAGAGAATTGTTAGAGACTCAATATGTTATAAAATCAAATATCATTCTCAACTCAACTCAGATGTAAAATAGTTTGTTTCATGGAACTTGAACAATCACATGCATCCAATTGACTAGGCTCAATCAAATCAACTCAACCAATCACCTCAATGAACAACCCTTTATCACAAACCCTAGTCCAAGCATGTATCAACCAACTAGAAATATTTCCAACAATGCTTAACAACAAATCTCACATAACAATGATACTCATGTTCTTTTCAAACTCAAGTTCAAGTTATTTTTAGAACCAATGGGCTTCAATAATAATTCCTATAAAAAAAGGTTTAATCACAACTCTCAATCCAAAAAACCTTGAAGCATTAAACCAATAAATTTTGAAAAGGAAACCACAATCAATCCTTTTTACTCCAAAGGTATTTTATAATCAACCACCATAATCAATCAATAGGAGAATGTGCCCATACCTTTTATGAAGATGAAGAAGCCTCTTTGGAAATCTGCCACAATCACAATATTCTTTAGCCAATCCTCACAATGGTTAGATCACAAAATAATCAACATTACTCCACTTCACAATAATATTCACCAAGGATTTTAATTAGAAAACCTTCTTAAGAATTAATGCACAACTTCCTTATCACTCCTAAAACCACTTGTACCATAAAATAAAATAAATCAAAACATTGCATAACCTTGTCACTCTAAAAACCACTTATACCATAAAATAAAATAAATCAAAACATTGCATAACCTTGTCACTCCAAAAACCACTTATACCATAAAATAACTCAAATATTGTATATCCTTCCTTTCAACACTTTTGCACTTTTAAAAATAACCACAAAGCCTTCTTAGGCAATATCCCACATTAATCAAATATCAAACCTTAGCCATATGCAAAAATTAAATCCACTCTACTCTCCATGAAAGTCGATGCTTAACACAACCTTAGCAAATTTGAAATATTTCATGCATCCAAAAAATTTGGTGATCGAATTATGGCATACCTTACAAAATGGCTTCGGGTGGTTTCGATCCCACGTTCCTCCTTGTTGTGCGCCTTAGCACACTCTCCATCCACCGTGTGGGCTAGTTCTTCCACATGGAGGCTTTAAGCCTTTGAGACTTATATTTCCATCATCTCCACCTATGCATTGAAATTTTCTCCCTTGTTCCATGTGCAGTGCACAAACAAAATCAGAAGGGGGGAATTGACGATTGGGAAGGAGGGGATAATCAAATGTGGATAATATTTCTTATCACCTACTTGGTCGATAAAATCAACCCATTTAAATATTTTAACCTTTACATGATAAAATATATGACGTCGACGGACATGGCAGGAAAAATCTTTTATTTAATTTTAAAATTAAAATTAAAATTTTAAATAAATTAAAATTTAAACTAAACCTTTAAAATTAAATTTCTCCATCACCGGGGCACCTTTTTCTATGAAACGAAAAGCCAACTTGGGTTTTAATAAAAACCCATTTCAAATCTGCCATCCATGGTTTTAAATAAAACCTTTCCTTGCCTTCCTTGGTTTTCATAAAAACCTTTTTCTAATCTTCCCTTGAAGCTCCTTTTAGAACCAAATGCCATGCATCCCTTCTTGAACCTTTGATCAAAACCTTTGCTTCTCATGAAGCTCTTTGTGGAGAAAAATCATAGTGCTTACTTACATAGGTCCTTTTGACATCAATGCCAATTTTTAGCTTTGGGACTCAAAATGCCCAACAAATATGTCTTCATAACCTGTCTTAAAATTTCTTTGCCAATATCAAGGTTAGGTAGCCACAACTTATTTCAAGATCTCCACAAAATAATTTTCCCAATAATTATTTTGCCATACAAAATATCAAATCTCTTAGTACACCTTATAATCTCCAAACTTACATAATATAAGTCAACATTTTCATTATAACAAAATACACAACAATTTCCTTTATACACCTTATCACTCCAACTTTATAAAATAAATTTCAATCACCAAAAATTAAAAATAAAATATTTTAATTTTCTTTACCTTATAACTCCCTCAAACACTTATAACTACCTTTTAGAATTCACGAAACCCTCTAAGCACTTTTTCGAATTTCAAAACCTTTGGAGAAATAAAAATGTGCATAGCATACCTCTCAACAATTCTGCCCAAAAAATGTCCATGAGAATCGAACACATGATGTAGCCTCTCCAATACCCTAGCCTCAAGCTAGGCTACCAAGTGGGCTACGTGCCCACATAGGACCCTTGGTGCACGTTTCTCTCCTTATCCTCCTCTCAAAAATGCCCATGAAAAATGAAGGCCTCTCACATGCAAAACGACAATCGCGTGGATCGAACCCACGATCCCTTTCTTGCAAGCCTTAGCACTCTCTCAACCTCTCGCCAAAGCTTTGAAATGTGAACTCTCTTCTTCCAACATATACAACGCACGATTTCTTTTTATTCCAAGGTGTATGTCATTAATTGAGGAGTTTAGGAAATGAGATTTATTTCCTATAAATACACATGCTTCTTGTCTTTTAAACATCGGTGAATTTCGAATTTAAAATTTGAATTATATTTTAAATATTTAAAATTTGAATTAGATTTTAAATATTTAAATTTAAAACCTTTGCACCCATTATTAATTTAAATTAAAATTTTAATCAAAGATTAAAATATTTTAATTTAAATTAAATCCTTTGTAAACTGCTCATGGGTTTTTTAACTTGAACCTTGTTCTTCTTCACCTTGTTATTTGGCCCAAAATATTATAATAATATAATATTATTATTTAATTCAAACTTGCTTCTCCTTCCTTGGGTCTTCATATTTTGGGCCTTTTTAGGCATATAATATTAAAAATAAATATTATATCCTATTCCTTTTCAAGACCTTCTTGCTTTTGGAAAAACCACTTGATGTCCTTAATGATGACGAAATTGAACCAATATGCTTTTGACATCAATGACAACAAAACTACTCAAAATTTCCAACAATATCCCCCTTTGTCATTGATGGCAACCCCTTTATTTTTACCATTCCTTTTTTTTTTCAAAAGTTGCTTTCCCTGAGAAACTGCTCCCCCTGACTGAATGCTCTCCCCTAACTCAAATCTCTCCCCCTTTGTCATCAATGGCAAAGGGTCACCTTTGGGGCTCGGGGCTAAGAATGAGACTCTTAGCTTAGCCCCTCCCCCACCTCCTCTTGAGGTGGTTAATTCTGGGGTGGGAGTAGAACTACTCCCAACTTTTCTCGAAGGTACTCAAAGGTCTCTTTTGGAAGTGGCTTAGTGAAAATATCTGCAATCTACTCCTTTGTAGTAACATATTCCAACCTGACTTGCTTGTCTGTCACCTGTTCTCTCAGAAAGTGATACTTGATCGGAATGTGCTTTGTCCTGGAGTGCATCACTGGATTCTTTGAGATATTTATAGCACTTGTATTATCACACAATATGGGAATAGGATGATCATGTTTTATCTTGAAATCCTCTAGAGTTCACTTCATCCATAATACCTGTGTACAACTAGCAACTGCTACAATATACTCTACCTCTACTGTAGATAGGGATACTGATGCTTATTTCTTACTTAGCCAAGAGACCAAACAGTCTCCAAGAAAGAATGCTCCTCCACTTGTGCTTTTTCTATCATCAATGTTGCCAGCCCAATCTGCATCTATATAAGTTGTGAGAGTGAAACTATCACTTTTGGGATACCAGAGCCCAAAGTCCATAGTCCCTTTTAGATACCTGAGAATCCTTTTTACTGCTGCTACATGTGTTTCCTTGGGTGCTTCCTGAAATCTTACCACTAATCCCACTACCTACATGATATCTGGTCTAGTAGTTGTGACGTACAATAAGCTGCCAATCATAGATCTGTATAATTTCTGATTTGCCTCTAGAGATTCATCATCTTTACTTAACTTACATCCTATAACCATGGGAGTACTTACTAGTTTGCAATCTTCTAACTTGAATTTCTTTAGCATATCTTTTATATACTTGGTTTGTGAAAGGAACACCCCTTTCTCTGATTGTGAAATCTGAAGTCCAAGAAAGAAGGACAACTCACCAAGCATAGACATCTCAAATTCATTCTGCATGCTCTTTGTAAATTTCTGACACATCTTATCATTGTTTCCTCCAAAAATGATATCATCAACATAAACAACCACAATTAGTAAGTCATTCCCTTCATTTTTGATGTATAAGTTACTATCCACTATTCCTTTCCTGAAACCCTATTCCTGTAGGTACTTATCCAATCTTGAATACCAAGCTCTAGGAGCTTGCTTTAGTCCATAAAGTGCTTTCTTCAATATGCATACATAGTCTGATTTATCAATCAAGTTGAAACCTTCTGGCTACTCAATGTAAACCTCTTCTTCTAAAACACCATTTAGAAAGGTTGATTTAACATCCATATGATATACTTTGAAGTTTTTGAAGCTTGAAAAGGCTAAGAATATTCTGATAGCTTCAAGTCATGCAACTGGAGCAAATGTCTCATCAAATTCAATTCCCTCTACCTGTGCATAACCTTTGCACACTAACCTTGCTTTATTTCTGACTACCTGACCATCTTCATTTAACTTGTTTCTGAATACCCATTTAGTGCCAATCACATTTTTATCTTTTGGTCATGGAACAAGTTCCCAAGTCTTACTTTTCTCTATCTGATCTAATTCCTCATCCATTGCCTTAATCCAAAACTTATCTTCACTTGCCTCATTGAAGTCTTTTGGCTCAATTTTAGATAATAAAGAAAAATTTGCTTGTTGAGTTGATGTTATTACCCTTCTCCTTGTCTGTCTCTCATCTGGATTCCCAATGATTAGCTCTCTTGGATGGTGTTTTTGTACATACCTGGATGGAGTCTTAGGAAGAAGTCTTTGTGTTTCTTCCTCTTCTTCTTCTGATTCCTCACGAAACTCCTCTTGACAACTTCCATCTTCCTGATACACAATTTCTTGAACTGGTTCTCTTAATCCTATCTTCTCATCAATTGTTACATTTATACTTTCTACAATAGTGTGTGTCCTTTTGTTGTAGCATCTATAGGCTTTGCTCTTAGTAGAATAACCAAGAAAAATACCCTCATCACATCTTGGGTCAAACTTGCCCAAGTTTTGCTCTTCCCATCTTATGTAACACTTGCTTCCAAAAACTTTGAAGTGTTTCATAGTGGCTGGTCTTCCCTTCCAAAGCTCATATGGAGTCTTGTGATGGTTTACTCTTATTTGAGCTCTATTGATGATATAAATTGTTGTGTCAACTACATCCCTCCAAAAGCCATCTGAAAGCTTGGATTCATTTAACATAGCTCTAGCCATATTCTCAACAGTCCTATTCTTCCTCTCAACTACTCCATTTTGTTGAGGAGTTCTTGCAGCTAAGTATTCTCTCTTGATTCCATGTTGTTCACAGAAATCTACAAATTCATTTGAGGTAAAATCTCCTCCTCTATCTGATCTCAAACACTTAATCCTCTTACCTATTTTATTTTCAACTCATTCTTTAAATACCTTGAATTTACCAAATGCTTCTGACTTATCTTTCAGGAAGGCTACCCAAATCATTCTGGAGTAATCATCTATAAACAATATGAAGTAACTTTCACCTTGAATACTCTATGTTCTGGTAGGACCACATAGATCAATATGTATTAGTTTCAATGGCTCAGATGACATATATCCCTTTGATTTGAAACTTGTTCTAGTTTGCTTTCCATGTTGACAAGGTGCACAAATTGTGTTTTGTGGCCTTTTTAGCTTGGGTAAATCTCTGACAACCTGTTTATTGCTTATGTTGACTATGTTATCAAAATTCAAATGACCCATTCTTCTATGCCACAACCAACTCTCATCTTCTTGTGATAGAAAATACTTTTCTCCTTTAATCTCACTAAGCATATAGAGGTTGTTTGGAGTTCTACTTGCATTTGCAATGACTTTTCCAGTTTTTGACTTTCTTATCTCACATCTATCTGGGTGAAATGTAACCATATGACCTTGATCACAAAGTTGGCTTACACTTAGCAGATTGTGTCTTAACCCTTTGACATATAGTACATTTTCTATTCTTGTTTTCCCATTATCTAAACTTAGAGTTCCTTTTCCACAAATTTTTGTTGATCCATTATCACCAAAACTTACTGATCCTCTATTAGTTTCTTTGAGTACAAGAAATTTATCTTTGTCTCCTGTCATGTGTCTAGAGCAACCACTATCAAGAAACCATTGTTCTTCTTTATCCTGAGCATGAAGAGTTGTTTGAACTAACATTGATCTAGCTTTTTCATCCCCTTTTCTTTCTTTCCTAATTGTTGAAGTTGTATTCTTTTTACTTGACTTAGGCAATACCATTTTGCACCATCTAGCCTTGTGCCCAATATTATTGCACTTATAACATATAACATCACTATCCATAAGAGGTGCAAAAGAATTGAAATTTCTATTTACATCATTTTTAACATAACCAGTGCAATGTACAACTCTATGACCATATTTGTTACATGAAAAGCAATAGCCATGGAAGAGAGTATGTAACCTATTTGAATACCTTGGAAAATATGGTCGAGTGCTCCTCCTTTTGTTGTAATTAACCTTTGTCCATGGTTCTTCTTTGCTTTCTTCTTTCCTGATGTCTTTTCCTTTTAGAGTATAAGTCACTTGCTTATATTTGTTTGAAGTCTCTACTTCTTGAAGGCTTGACTCCTCTTTCTATTTCCCAAACTTTATATCTTGTAGTACCTTGGTCTTTTCAACTTCATTCCTTAGATAAACAATTTTTGCTTCCAATATTTCACATTCTGTTTCTCTTGCTCTTAATAGATCTGTCATATCCTGTTCAATTTTCTTTCCCTCTTCTACCTTTATCTTGAGTTCTGTGAGACTCTGTAGAAGTTCTATCCTTGCTTCTTCATCCTCTTGAATTTGATCCTTCAAACTTGAGTTCTTATTTCTAACCTTTTCAAGGTTCTTGAGAGTAGCAAAGAATTCCTCTTTTATGTCAAACATGGTCTCTTCTTCACTCTCTGAAGTCATGTGTATTTCTGATGGATCTTCCTCCAAGCTATTAGTCTTTTCATGGAGAGACCCGCTCTGATACCAATTGAAGAACATGTGCTTATACTGAGAGGGGGGTGAACAGTATAAGATAAAATTTTTTCTTTTCAATCCATATGATAACATCAACAATATTAAAGTAGTAAACATCACACAAAGCATCACACACATGAGAGACATGATTTAACGTGGTTCACCCAATGTGGGCTACTCCACGGAGAAAATATTCCTTATAAAATTTTCTCAATAAATTCTCTTGGGAATCCTTTCCCTATTACAATTTTTATGGACCTCTATCCAAAGGAGACACCAATCCCCTAATCAAGTTCATGGATCTCTATCCATAGGAGAACTCCTTCTCCTCTGCTCTGGATGGTGATCCTCTAGAAGACTACTACCTCCACTGCACTGGCTTGTGGATCTCTATCCATAGAAGACTCTATCCTCACTCAAAATATCTCTATCCTCACTACCCTAGCTAATGGATCTCTATCCACTAGAGACTACTATCCTCTGCTCTATCACCTCCAAATTCTTCTCTTACTCTATTCTATTCTCTATCTCAGATCTATACTAAACATTGTCCTTTGGTCTAGCACAAATTTGCTCAATCTCTATCTCTAGTCTAGCACAAACCTATCCTCAAATCTGCACCAAAATCTGTCCTCAAATCTATCCTCAAGCCTTAACACAAAGCTTGAATCAATCACAAATCAACTCTGC
Organism: Wollemia nobilis; assembly: GCA_028583015.1. Lineage (NCBI taxonomy): Eukaryota > Viridiplantae > Streptophyta > Pinopsida > Araucariales > Araucariaceae > Wollemia > Wollemia nobilis. Next base: position 2,481,456 of record JAQPPZ010016564.1, read on the forward strand.
TAGATCTACTCCAAACCTTAACTCAAGGTTTGAACAAATCAATCAATCAACTCTGCTCTTAAGTCTTCTCAAAGACTTACCTCAAATATGCTCAACAAGTCCTCCCTAGAACTTGTCCAATATGCTCAACAAGTCTTCACAAAGACTTGTCTCAAATCTGCATTGTAAGCTTCCACAAAATCTTACTCAACTCAACTCAACCAATCACTTAATGAAACACAACTTGCTTACAAACCCTAAACAAGTGTTTCACAATACTTCCAATAATTCACACTCCAAACCTTGTTTCAAGATAATTCCAAACTCACATAACAATGATACTCAAGTTATTTCACAAACCCTAGTTCAATATTGTTCACAACTTCACATAACAATGATACTCATGATCTTTCACAAACCCTAATCATGCATATGAAGGCTCACTCAATATTTCCAACAATGCTTATCAAACAAGGTTTCTAGCATCAACTTTCATTCCAGAAAAACCCTCATCAATCAATATTGGATATCTCAAAACCAAACTCAACAATGCTTATCAAACAATCATTTTCACTCCAACTTAGCATTCAAAACATCCAATCCAACAATATTTTACTCACAAGGAATATGTGCCCATACCTTTTGTTTTGATGGAGATATGTCTTCAAAACCTGTCTTATCACAATTAAACTTTCTTTGCCAATATCAAGGTTAGGTAGCCACAACTTATTTCAAGATCTCCACAAAATAATTTTCCCAATAATTATTTTTCCATACAAAATATCAACTCTCTTAGTACACCTTATAATCTCCAAACTTACATAATATAAGTCAACATTTTCATTATAACAAAATACACAACAATTTCCTTTATACACCTTATCACTCCAACTTTATAAAATAAATTTCAATCACCAAAAATAAAAATAAAATATTTTAATTTTCTTTACCTTATAACTCCCTCAAACACTTATAACTACTTTTAGAACTCACTAAAACCTCTAAGCACTTTTCCAAATTTCAAAACCTTTGGAGAAATAAAAATGTGCATAGCATACCTCTCAACAATTCTACCCACAAAATATTTTCGCATGATTCGAACACACGACATAGCTTCTCCAATGCCCTAGCCTCAAGATAGGCTACCAAGTGGGCTACGTGCCCACATAGGACCCTTGGCCACAAAAAGTGCCCACAAAAAATGAAGGCCTCTCACAAGCAAAACATCAATCACGTGGATCGAACCCATGATCCCTTCCTTGCAAGCCTTAGCACTCTCTCAACTACCACCTATGCTATCCATCGTTGGTGGATTCCTCTATCCACGATGCTACCTTTATTTACTTCATCTACTGCCAAAGATTTGAAATGTGAACTCTCTTCTTCCAACATATACAATGCACGATTTCTTTTTATTCCAAGGTGTATATTAATCAAGGACTTAGGAAATGAAATTTATTTCCTATATTAATACACATGCTTCTTGTCTTTCACACGTCGGTGAATTTTGAATTTAAAATTTGAATTATATTTTAAATATTTTAAATTTAAAACCTTTGCACCCATTATTAATTTAAATTAAAATTTTAATCAAAGATTAAAATATTTTAATTTAAATTAAATCCTTTGTAAATTGCTCATGGGTTTTTTAACTTGAACCTTGTTCTTCTTCACCTTGTTATTTGGCCCAAAATATTATAATAATATAATATTATTATTTAATTCAAACTTGCTTCTCCTTCCTTGGGTCTTCATCTTTTGGGCCTTTTTAGGCATATAATATTAAAAATAAATATTATATCCTATTCCTTTTCAAGACCTTCTTGCTTTTGGAAAAACCACTTGATGTCCTTAATGATGACGAAATTGAACCAATACGCTTTTGACATCAATGACAACAAAACTACTCAAAATTTCCAACAATAGCAGGAATATCTTCATGATCAATTACTATTCTCAAATGACTCTTACCTACGTACAAAAATTGAGGACTTAGGTTTTGATTTTGAATAGAAAAGTTATTTGAAGCTTATATTTGTATAAAATAAAGACAAAGGTCCCTTTGAAAGTCAATTTTTATCCTTTTCTTTAATAGATATCTCATATGATCCTTTATAAGAGGAGGAATATTAGGAAACCAAAAGTCCTATAACCACTTCCTCTCTCTACCAAGTATCTATTCAAAGGTTCAAATCATATTTTGAAAGATCATTTGCTTCTACATTTAGTTCCCAATAGATGTTCTTGTATGAAATATCTGTTATAGAAGATCCTAGTAATTTCATTTTCTAATAGAAAGGATTGATGAGTAGCTTTATCATCTCAACATGATCTACAACCCAACTTATCACTAATTTTCAATCTCTAAAAAATATAAATTTATAATTCCTTGCTCGATTGCTATTGTCGTCAAGAGGATCAATGCTTTTCATATTCTCATATTGTTCATTCTTTCTCCTAAACTTGCCTTTAAAGTGATATTATACATTTAATTTATGTAAAGTGCTCTTCCTAGTGCAAACCTACCTAGGATTCCATAGAAATATCCATAAAATAAGGCCCATGGCTCCATAGGATCCACTATTAGTGTTTTTATATGCCTACTCGATTTTGGTTATGGGGAAATTTTTAGACTTTCAAAAATAAATTTAATCTGTATTTGTACCTAAATCACTAGAATTTCCTTACCTTGAAATAGCTTGGTGTTTCTAGCTAGTCATAAGCCCCATCCCACTATCAAAGGGATACATATGTACTCCTTTAATTATATTTATTTGAACCACTATTGCATTCTATCCATAATATTTCTAGCAGGGCACTATCCTTTCCCTTGAGTTAAAGGAAGAATCGAATTCAATATTTCTCTTGCAAAAGGGTAATGAACCAAAAGGTAATCTATTGTTTCATCTTATTTTTTACACATGATACACTGAGATGATCCTTTCCAAGATCTACTTTTAATAACATCCCATGTTAGTGCATTTTTTGCTAAATCTAGCCAGATAAAGATTCTAGTATCTTAAGGAGATTTTACCTTCCATATTCTACTTCATGACCAAAGTATCTAGTCATTTTTGTTATCAAAGGTTACCTTATACCCTTATCTAATTGTGTACTACCCACTTATTGGATTCTTGGACCATATTAGCAATTCTCTTTGTTGATTTAGTCTTATATTTGCTCTTTCTAGTTTCTTTGTGTAATCATGCAAAATATATGCATCATTTCCTCCTAGTGTTAGCTCTTCTACTGTGATCCATCCTTTTTTCCATAGATTAGTACTCTCTATTGATACCACTTATGCCATTACCATATTTTATTTTCTTTGGATATGATCTATTATATTTTATAGAAGTTGAAAATATACTTTGCTTCCTAACCAAGGATCTTTTCCTCTCCTTACTTCTTTCCCATTTCCTCTTTTCCAAGTCAAAGTTCTTATGGAAAAGTTCTTACTAGTGATTTAAAAAAAACTATGGGTTTTGAAACTAATTAATTATGCTAGCCAATCTATAAAGGATAACATGCCTAAATATCTGTCTAGAATTACTTCCTACCATAATTTTGGTGCAACAAAATGTGTAGCCATAATGAAGAAAATAATATGCAGCTGATAACAACTAAAAAGAAACAAAATAATTATTTAGAAGTAAACATTTATACATGACATGCCATAGAGCATAGATAGAAAATTTTGAAGAAGAAGAACTTCATTCATAATACAATCACCCATACATTTTATAGAGTTACATCTATATAAATAAATACATACAAAATGATACCATGTTTAAGGTTTTCCTATCCATATTTAGGGTTTTCTTGCCCATGTTTAGGAAACCAATTAATAACTTCTCAAAACATATTTAGCAAATCCAAAAAATAAAAAACCAATATTTTGGCACACATCCAACAATATCCCACTTGCCAACAATATAGTAAATGAACATAAAATGTCTTCTTCTTAATTCTTCAGGGTTACTAATATAAACGAGAGGAATCCCATAACTAAAATCTACAAAACCTTATAGCTGATTATTTTATTTGCCATAATAATAGATTACAAAATAACTGGTGTCTTTCAAATATTTGAGAATTATCTTCATTGCAACCCAATGTTGCTTACTAGGATTAGACATAAATCTACTCACAACTCCAATTGCATGAGCAAGATCTCTTCTCATACACACCATTGCATATATTAGTTTACCAACTACACTTGCATAGGGAATTTTGTCCATGATACTCTTCTCATCATCATCCTTTGGACACATATATTTTGGCAATGCAACTCCAACCTAAAAAGGTATAGATATAGGAATGCATTTGGTCTATTCTAAAAAGCATAAGCAAGTCTATAATGTATCTCTTATGGCTAGTCCACATCTTATTCTCACCATGGTTTCCATGGTTTCTCTTCATTAAAATACCCAAGAAATAGTGTAATGGACCAAGGTATTTCATGTCAAATTATCTTGACATCCCTGACTTGGTCTTCTTAATAGGATATTTTGAATTATTAAAAAAATGACTTCTACATATAACACTATAATTTTAAAGTATCAACATCACTTCTCATAAAACCACGTCCAATAAAAAATATATCAAACTTGTTATAGCACTACCTTGGGGATTGCTTCAACCCATACAACAACTTTATCATTTTGCATACAATATTTCTCCCACTTCAAACCCAACTAGTTACTCCATGTAAATATCTTCATTGAGATCTCCATGAAGAAAGGTTATCTTCAAATCCATATGATCAATTTGTTAGTCATTTGCAATAGCCAATTGAAGAGCATATATGGAATATTTGCCATAGGAGAAAATATTTCTTCAAATTCAAGCCCTTCAACCTAATAATATACTTTTTTCTACTAACCTACCCTGATATATCTTAACTAATCCATCATCCATGTATTTACTTTAAAACACCCATTTACAACCAATTACCTTTCTAACCTTAGGCAACACTTGCAATTACCAAGTCTTATTTTTATTTAGTGAGTGCATTTTCTCTTCCATAGTTTTATTCTAATGGATTGCTTCATCATTAGTGAGAGCATCTTTAACAATGACAAGCTCATCACTCTTTGAATATAATGCAAACTTATTGTATTCATCATAACCAAATCTGATTGGTACTCTCCTTTTTCATTGACTTCTTCTCAAAGTTTGCACTTCTTGAATAATATCAAAATTCCAGTGTTGATCCTTATTTGTAGGCTGCTCTTCAACAACTTGAGGTTGATTGAACTATTTTCCAATAATCTCATTATCTTCTTGATGTTGCCAGTTATATTACAATTCATTATATCATATGGAAACTCTAACAAGGGAGTAGAAATGGGATCTACAATTAATTATGGAGCAATTTATGGTTGAATTTTAGCTTGTTGATTTCTTAAAACAGTAGCTGCATCAAATTGTTCTTGAATATTTGGGGTTATTTCCATGGAATCTTCTTTGTTGTGGATGTCTTATATGAATACTACATCATGGATGAACACATGGTGATGTTGTGAAGGTATCCATACTTTATAACCTTTTATTCCATTATCATATCCAATGAGTACCCCTTTAAAAGATTTATTATCCAAAAAAATTATATTTTCCTTGGGTACAAGAACAAATACGTCACACCCAAACACTCTCAAATGAGCAACTCAAGGTTTGAATCTAGTGTAATATTCCTATGGTGTTATCCCATTGATAATATATTTAGGTGACATATATTTCACATAGCTATATTAACAACCTCTACTGAATTCTTTTTATTCAAACCTGCATCCTCTCTCATATTTCTTGCCTTCTCTAACAATGTACTATTCAGCCTTTCCAAAAATCCATTCTATTGTGTTGTATATAAAATTGTTTTTTGCCTTACAATATCATACAACTTGCAAAAGATATTATATTCTTGGTATAAATATTCTCCAACATTATCACTCTTCAAATCCTTCACTTTCTTTAGTTTTATTTCAACTATAGCAACAAAATATTTGAATATAAAAAGAGCCCATGAATTTTGTTTAAGAAAGTAAACCCATTATTTTCTAGAGAAATTATCAATGAAAATAATAAAATACCTAGAGACACCTAATGAATCAACTTGAAAAGGCCCACAAATATCAGAATGTACAAATTCCAATATTTTCTTGGTTCTATAGTTACTAGAGATATAAGTGAATCTTTTCTAATTTCCTAAAATGCATGCTTCATAAAAACCCATAGAACCAAACTTCTATTTCTCTAATCTAAAATTTATTTGCTTTTAACATATCTCTTTAAAGCTCCTTTCACCAAGATGTCATACCCTCCTATGCCACAACATAATACTTGACATCTTTGATTTTGAGGGTTTACTTATTTCCATAGTGGCTACATGTGCACATGCAAAATTCAAACATGTTGCATCCAACCTATACAATGTTATAAATATTACTTCATTTTCTTGAGTAATGAATCCATTCATCAAACTACAACCATTATTATTAAATATAATCTCCATTCCTACCTCAGCTAGCTAGCTCACTAATAGCAAACATTTTTTAAATCTCGAAATATGTCTAACATGTGAGATACACTTAACACTCTCATATTTGAGTTTGATTATAACCTTACCTTTATCAATAATTTCATAGCTGAATCTATCACCCAAGAAAACTCTACCATAGTTTACTTATTTATATTCTACAAACCACTTGTTATGGGGAGTCATATGAAAGGATGATTTAGAATCTATCAACCACACATTATACTACATACATACAACAAGATACATATTAGCAATATGTAAATATTCTCATCATTGATAGCTGAATCAGATTCTTTTTAGATAAATCTACTTTATAGTCATATTTCTTATGACCATTTGCTTTTACCTCCAACACACCAACCAAGACTTGCTTCCTTTACTGGAAGATCTTCTTACATCAAAATATTTATCATCATCTCTATATTTGGCACATCCCCTAGTTATCAAATCTTTTGAGTGCTTAGAATGCTCCACATTCCTTCTCCTTGTCTTGTCTTGTAGTAGCTATGCAACAATCTCCTCTCTCCTGAGATTTTCCTAGGATTGTTTCTTATTCCTTATCTACTTAAAATTTTGTTACTATTACCTTCTCTCTATTGGTTGTACCAATGGAAGTTTCAACTTCTATCTACTTCTGTTTTATATCTACTTGTTCTTTTGACTCTAAATTCTACTTTGACATGACCATATTGGTGGTGTAAATGCATCTAAATGGAAATTCAAAGTAATCTAACTTCTTTGTGTGAGACAAAATTCGTATTATAAATTCCATATTCTCAAGTAATCCTAGAATTAGATCCATCTCCACTAATATTTGAGCTATCAATTTTTAAACGTCATTTAATTTTTTTAGTCCACTTTGAGAAAATATCCCAAAGAGTTCCATATCTCCGTCAATATCTTCTCATTCCAATATTATAGTTGTAATGCAGGTAATTTGACCCAAATATGATGGGTGGTTATCATATCCAATCTAGGATAAAACTGAGGTGTGCAATTTTTAGTTTAAGCATACTATGATCCCATATTCATCTTCTCTTTTTTATAGTTTTAGCATATTTTACTTTCTGGAAAATAAAATTTACCCAACATTTTGTTATTACATGGTATGTTGGAAGATATCATAGCAAATCAAACTATGTAAATTTTATCCAATCATGAAGAGATTTTTTTATATTAATAATACCATGAACCTTTTCACCAGAGGTTTATCTTTAATAGAATAACATGTTTGAGCATCAAATCTTCCCCCCACCATTTTAACTCTCCTTTCATTTCTTTATTTTTTTTATCCTACCTCTTCCCTTATTTAAAAAAGAGGTGTTTTGATTTAGAAGCTCTTGGTATTGGGTTAGTGCTAAGTTTGGAATATTTTATTTTATCTCTGCTTCTATTCTACTTCCTTTCACTTCTTTAAGAGTCTATTTGTGGAATCCTTGGTCCTTTTATTTCAAAGTTCCATAATTTCCTATTGGAAATAAAATATTGGTTCCTTTCAATAATCATCTGGTCCCTTTGTATAAACTATTGCTTCTACTTTTTCATTCCATATTATTCCATAAAAGATGCTTTGATCTAATAATTCATCTACTCTATCCTTTCTTAGGAGTTCTATTGTGAAACTTTTTGAAAAGAATGATAGTTTTATAAGTTTTTTTACTTTTGGACCCCATCATGCCCCTTTTTATTTTTGTTTCCATCTTCATTGCATGCCATTTCTTTATCTTGTCGCTCATTATAGCCATTGTTCATTGTATTGTTATATTTCACCTACTATTATGTTTTCTTCTTCCCAATTATCATTATATCCTTTGATTGTGTTATTTTTTTAGTCTCTTTGCCATCATTACCTTCTAAAACCCCCTTCACCTCTAGTTTTTTCTCATATCTATTCCACCTATATCTCCCTTTTAATACCCTTGCCCCATCCATGTAGACTCCTTCAAATCCACCTAATTTTATTCTCCTCAAATTTCAATACAGGACTAAAATATTCTATATCTCAATTTGATGACACATTCTCCAATAGTGGATGCTAAATGCTAAGCCATATATCAACATTTTCCTTGTAGATTTTTTTTAATAAACTCCTCTAATGTATATAAATAATACCTCTGCACCATCTCTAGATACTACATATATATCTATAATGAAAACCATTATTATTACCCTATATGGTATAAGATAAAAGTAAAATATGAATCCTTCTTGCTTAGACTTAAAACTAAAAAAATACACCCAGGTGATGTAGGTGAGTTGGAGAGGAGAGGGCAATCCTCCAAGGGAGGTCCTAGGTTCGAATCCCCACCCTACTAAAAATTTGAATTGGGTACCCAAAATCCAATTGATAATTTTTGTGCGGGTAGGGCCGGGTGCGACTCTTGGGTAACTTTAACAGTGTAGAACCCCTTGGTCATGGTCTCTCAAAACAAGGTGGACACACAAGGGGTTTTTTGCTTTAGAAAAAAACATTATTGTAAAATTAATTCTCCCCCAAAAAAACAATATTCGTATCTTATACCATCTTCCCATATAAATCAAAAAACAAAAGTGAATCACGTTACCCCCAGAGAAGCTACCTCCAACCCAAAAATCCATGATAGAAACTAGGAAGGTTACTTTACCCTCACTGCATTTAATATAAAGATATTCTATCAAGTTCACCATCAACTAATTTTTTTGGTAGATAAGATACTATAGCATTAATACCGAGTTTTACATGTTGACCCAAAACCTTTTACAAAAATCAGCCCAGGGTTGTTGATGAATATATCCTTACTAAGGATCCTATATATGTAAAATATTCGTGCTTCCAAAGCCATTATATCTGGTAAGGAACATAGCTTGTTATTAAAAAGAAACTTCTCATACAACATTTTTGGTATAACCCGATAAAACACACATGCATCATAATTACAAAAAATAAACAGACACGGATCCCTTCCTTGAGACAATGGAGAAACAAAAAGCTGCAGACACACATAGCAGAGTACTAAAAAAACTCCCACAAGATTTGTATTGATAGTTACTCTTAATAATTCTTTGGTAATTTCTTTCTTCCATATATGACATGCTTTGGTACCACATACTATCTTGGCCAATCAACCTTGGAGAAGTGAACCTGCTGGCTAGATTTATGGCGGTGGCTATTTGGTGGTCCACATGGCTTTGGTTCGAAGTCTTATATTGCCATTTATTTCCTTCCCTATGATTATCAACCAACCTAAAATTACTAATACAACTAGGATCCATGTTATCTGACATGTGACTATCCCCATTGGTCTTTGTGGTATTTCCAAGCAGCATCCATGAAGACTGACAACTCAGATAATTTTTATTGTGATTCCAATTCAAAAAAGAGACGGGAATACTCCTAGCCTTCGAACTTACAGTGCCTTCCTTGTTGGTAAATTCAACTATCATTCTTGGAATTCTTGTTGAATAAGCTCCTCTACTTCACTCGGGACACCGTGTTCCCATTTGAAAAGTCTATCACCATCGACACCCAAATTGGCCAGATTATCAGCAATTTTGTTAGCTTCTCGAAAGACATGTTGGGATTTTCTGTCCTGTCTTGCATGGAAAAGGATCCTAGCCTCTTTAATAATTGTTTTAATCATCCAAGGAGGTGTTTTCCAATTATTGAGGACATTTATAACATGCATAGATTCTCCTTCTACGATAAAATTGCCTTCTAAGTCTTGAGTCATTTGAAGGCCTCTCCACATAGCTCTAGCTTTAGCTTCGTTGTTCGTCCTTGTTCCCAAATATTCAGAAAATGCAAGCATCATATTCCCATTATGATATCGCACAATTCCACAAACACCTACTCTTCTAGGATTGTCCTTAGCTACTCCATAAAAATTAAGCTTAAACCAACCTGTAGGAGGTGGAGATCCACTTAATGTTGGCTTTGGAGTTGACTACCCTAGGCACAGACTCATCTAGCAAGGTTAAGCTTAAATATTGAGCAATAATGGTATCCTACATATGAGGTTTACAACTATCAAAAGGGATAAGGTTCACATTCTCATTAGAAAAGGATAGGATCCTTGTAATGATAGTTTGATGACCATGGATAGACTCATTAAAGACTCTAGGGTTCCTTTCTAACCACACCTACAAAAGATAGTGATTGAGACAAATTTTCCACATGTATCTAAGTCATTGGATTGAAAAGGGGAAGGCCATTGGATGAAAAAATCATGTACAGTGGTTGGTTTAACCCATGAAATATTGAAGGCCTGAAAAACCCCACTTAGGATTTTCAAGTACAAAGGGCACTCAAGGAAAATGTGATAAATGGTCTCCCAATTAGCCTTGTACAGATAACAATGATTATTGATACAAATACCTTTACGCATCATATTATCAATGGTTAGAATTCTTCCTTGGATAACCAGCCATGAAAAGACTGCAATTTTTGGAATTAAATTTTTTATCCAAACTAAGTCCTTTTTGAGGACAAAATCCTCGTCATCGAGCAGAAGCTTGTAATTTGATTTAAAAGTGAACTACCCATTTTTGGTAGGAGCCCAGGTCACTTGATCTTCCTTGCGTCTCATGGGGATAAACTGTTGCCCAAGAATTTTACAAATATCTTTTGATTCTTCTTAAAATCCTTAAATTATTATTTGTTTCCACTTCATTCTACCTCTGTCCTCAACCATATAATCAAAGACTTTTCTGCCAATGAGTTCTTCTATTATATCTCTGATTCAGGCTAAGTTAGGATATTGCGTCAGTGGTTCATCCTTAGCCCACCTATCATTCCAAAAATTTATCTCCTCACCATTGCCTAAACCCATATTAAACTCTTTTTGATGATTTCATTACAATTAAGAATTGCTTTCCAAAAAGTAGAACCTCTGATTGGAACTGAGTCACTTAGAAATTCCATATTTTGAAGATACTTTCATTTGATGATAGCTATCCATTCATTTTTTCACCAGAAATGAGATGCCATGCCTGCTTAGCTAGTAAATCTAAATTTATATGAGCAATTCTCCTCTGACCTAAGCCCCCATTTTCCCTGGGTCTGCACACTTTGGTCCATCCTACAAGGTGTATCATTTTTTTCTCCTCTGATCCAGTACATACAAATTCTTTTTGGAGTTTCTCAAATTTATGGAAAACCTTCACAGGGGCTTTGAAAATGGAGATAAAATAGACTAGAATGCTTTGAAGAGAGGCCTTAGTGAGGGTCAGATTTCCAACTTGAGATAGAATATGACCTTTCCATCCAACAAGTTTTTTTTGAATTCTTTCAATAACCCTGTCCCACATTGACTCTCTTGGAGAACCAATGAAAAGAGGGAGACCAAGATACAAAGTGGGGAGGTTTGCTATATCACACCCTAAAATTTTTGCAATCCTTCCTTACCTCTGAATGGGGGTGTTCAAGAAATATAACTTGCTTTTACTAAAATTAAATTTTTGACCAACAACGTCCTCATAGAGTTGCAGAATGTAATTAATTATTTTGGCCTCAACCATTGATGCATTAGTCAATATAAGGGTATCATCGACGAATTGTTGATGAGAAACAGCCCTAGTGAGATATTTTTCCTTGATTACCGATATTAGCCTTGAACTACAAGCATTTTTATGGTTCTACCTAAAGCTTCTGCCACAATGATGAATAACATGGGGCTGATAGGGTCCCCCTGCCAAATTCCTCTATGAATTTGAAAGTAACCAGCAGTTGTTCCATTAACTAGAATCAAGAACCATGCTTTAGAAATATATTCTTTGATAAAATTAACCCATTGGTGGTGAAAACCAAACTTAAGGAGGACATCAATCAAAAAGTCCCAATTTAGCCTATCAAATGCTTTGTTCATATCAAGCTTGAGGGCAAAAACATACCTGTTAGTCTTATGAACGGAGTGTAGAGATTCATGAACTGTGATAACTCCATACAAGATTGACCTACCCTAGATAGAGCTTCCTTGGCATAGATCTATGATGCAGGGTAAAATATATCTCATTATATTTTTAATGGCTTTAGTTAGGATATTCTAAGAAACATTGTATAGACTAATTGGCCTGAAGTCAACCATAGATTTAGGGGTTTTCTTCTTAGGAATTAGAGAAATAAAAGTAGAGTTGTTACCTTTTGGGATATTATTTCTTGCTTGGAATTCTATGACAGAAGAAATTACATCCTCACTTACGATGTCCCAAAAAGCTTTATAGAAATGAGGGGGAAATCCGTCAGGTCCTGGGGCTTTGTCTAGCTCCATGCTAAATAATGCTTCCTTAATTTCCTCATAGAAAAATGGAGCTAGAAGCTTAAGGTTTATATCCTTATTTATTATGCTAGAAATGGATTGCAAGAGAATATCTTTGGCCTCCTCATTGCACTATGATTCCTAACCAAGGATAGAATTGAAATAAGTTATTACCTCCTTTCCGATTTCTGTTAAGTCTTGAGTAATAGAACCATCTGCTTTTTAAAAAAAATTATCTTGTTATTCCTTCTGTTTCTAAGTGTGGTGACGTGAAAAAACTTGGAATTTGAATCTCCATATTTCAAACAAAGAGCCTTTGATTTTTGCCTCCAATAGATTTCCTCATAGGCCAAAATGTTATGAAACTCTGCTAGTTTTATTCGTTCCTCCTACCTAGTAGTTTCATCAACATCACCATGTTGGATTCTCTGATCAATTATATTCAAACTTTAAACAACCTATTTTTTATTTTCAAAGAGGTTCCCAAATACCTCTTTATTCCAAGTTCAAAGCTTTTCATTAACAAACTTTAATTTGCCAACAAGTTTAAAAGTTGCACTACCCCTAACAGTCTGCTGCCACCACTGACTTAAGTTATCTCTGAAACTGGAATGTTTGATCCACATAGATTGAAATCTAAAAGGTTTCTTGAAGGACAGAGAGTTAGGGATCTCCAACAAAATGGTATTATGATCAAAGAGAATTTTAGGAAGGGTTTGCAGGGTAGAATCACCGAACAAAGTTGCAACCTCCTTTGATAGAAAAAGCCTCTCAAGCCTTTCTTGAATGAGATGAAACCCTATCCACCAATTGCTCCAGGTATAATTTTCTCCTCTAAGTTTTACATCCATCAACATATTGGAGTTCACAAAGTCATTGAACTCATCCATGCTCCTGATAGGTGGTCCATTTTCACCCATTTTTTCTTAAGGGTAAAGAGGAGTGTTAAAATCCCCAACTAAAATCCAAGGGACATTGTGGAACATTTCACTCAGATTGCCTAAGTACTCCCACAGTAGAGCTCTCCCTTGAATTGAAGTCGGGGAATAAATATTTGAAAGGATCCACAACTTGTTGCTATTTATTTCCTTAAATAAAATACTAAGAACCCTGTCATATTTTTGAATAATGGTGCCTTCTACTATCCGAGGATCCCACAAAGTCATAAGGCCTCTAGATGCTCCTCTAGATGATTTTCAAACCATCTCCCCTTGATTCCAGTTTTTTTTGCAATTTTTTTGACTGAATATCATCAATTTTTGTTTCTTGCAACGTGATAATAGTTGGATTCACTTGATTTCTTATTGCACTGACTTCCCTGTGTTTAGGCAGACCATTGAGGCCTCTCACATTCCATGAGAGGAACTTTATTTAGATTGTTTGGGATTTCTTCCTCTCCCCATCCCTTGAGCGGGTTTTCCTAATTTGTTGTCTTCAAAAGCCAAAATAACTTGTTGAAACAAGGTTCTCTATTTTCCATTGGCAATGTCATTATCACTTTTAATTTTTTGATGCTCAACATTTGATATTTTCTCTCTTCTTTTTTCATTGTCAAAATCTATAGGCGACTTCACAATGCTCCTGGTTTGTTTAGGACTAAACTGAGGGGAGGTAATTTGTTGCAGAACCGAACTGCCATATTCTTTAGTCTAAAGAGTTTCACATATCTCCACCCCTACATCCAAATCTTCTCTTTTTTTCCTATATTCCCCTGGTCTGTGGGATGGCCCCTCAGTAGGATTCACTTGGCTCATAGTGATGATGTTAGGGAGATGAGATTTTTTATTTTCCAATGCCTCAACTTTCTTCTTAAGTTCTTCAAAATTAGGGTTTGGCTTTGGGATGCCCACCGGGCTTGAAGTATTTCTAGCATTGGGGTTTAAGGATCCTGACTTGGATGTGGATTCTAGAGATCATGCATTAGGGTTTGGATTTATGATGCCCATGGGGATTACAATAATTTTAGCATTAGGGTTTGAGGATCCTGACTTGGATGAGGATTCGAGAGAGTTAGAAAGGTTAGCCTGTTGGGCTTCAATGTCTTTAGATAATCCTCCTACCCCCATATTGGATAGAATTGAAAATTTATTTAAAACTAGAGGATTGGAACTTACCTGAGAATTTTGATTGCAAACAACCTGTTGTTTTCCTTTGTCTTGCTGGGACCCTACACCCTCTCTTTTATTTTTTTAGTAGACATAGTTTGTTTGATTGAAATCACCTCTACCAGGGAAACTCCTAAAATTTCCTCTGTCTAGCATTCCCTACTTTTTCTTTTCTCTATTCATTGCTAGGTTAGGGCACTGATTACATAGATGTCCTTGATTTTTACATTTTGCATAGAATGTCGGTCTGTTCTCATATTCTACCAATTGTTTTATATAGTATTATCAATACTCTAGCTCCATAAACCTTGGCAATTCATTATTCAAATTATAATTTATGCAGTCATCCTTGTCCTGGTCAAGGTCATATGGTCAATGGATATCAGGTCCCCTATAGTTCTAGCTATGCCCTGCAACCAATATTCATTGAAGAACTGGGTAGGTAGACTCGGGAGATGAACCCAAATAGGTGAAATGTTAATATTTTTCTTTTTAGGGTCAAAATATTAATCCCATCGTCTAAGAAAAAGGCTCCTTTTGCCTAGAAACCAAGGACCTCCTGTTAAAATGTGGTTAGCATCCTCCATTTTGTTAAAATGGATAATGAACCCTTGAGTTAGAGCTACCAACTCCAAGCTACCTACCAGTCAAGATTTACTCGTCGCCCAAGCCCTGATACTCTCCATGTTCGGCCTACCTCCCAAAAGCATGCCTACCAAGGAGAATTCTTCCATTAAAAGAAAAGGGCTCATGGAACTTGTCGGGGCTGAAATTTTATTATTTATTGGAACTAGGGGTGGAAGAGAGAGAACCTCCTTTATTTTTCCTCTAAGAGTCTAAGCAAAATACAACCACTTCTTGGGCCCTACATTGTCCTTCGTATCTTTTTTATGAGGGTCTTTCTGAGGAGGGTCGGGCCCCCGTGTGATGCCCACCTCCAAATCTGTCGTAGCCTGACCGCCTTTCTTTGGATCCTTGCTTGATCCATGCTCGAGGTTCCCACCCATCGCTTTCGTACCTACTCTACCTCTACCACATTGGCTGAGATTCCTACCCAAAAAATTCAAACCCTCAAGCCTGCCGCACCCGCTAAACCTTAGCTCACTTAGTCCTCTTGCTCCTTCAATCACTTCCTTCAATATTTTGATTCAATATGCGAAACTTTGGACCTCTTTGAGGGGGCAACCTTCTCCAATACTTTGATTCAATATGAAAAAATATACCAACAACTAATTTCAAACCCTATAAAAATTCATATAGAACATAATTTTTATCCACATTAAGATATTCATCATTGTCACACTTAGTCAAACCACTTTCCAACAAATTTGCTGCCAACCTTGTTGAATTCAATCCCTAATTCAAACCAAAATCCTCTAGTTAAATCCAACCCTCGAGTAAAACCAAACCAAAATAAGTGTAGATCATTGTATAGTAACAAACTAAAAAACCTAATGAAAAAATGTATCCAAAAATAAAAAAGATGACCGAAACCTCCAATGGATGAGCAAACCAGTCAAGGAAACTTAAAGCTTTAGACCTGAATAAATCTTGTATACATTTTGACCAATTAATATTGTAATTTATATATCATGGATACTCAATGAATGATTTAGTTTATTTACCTTCATATTTTAGCATATAAATGAATGTTATTTAATTTATTATAAGCCTTGATATACATATTAATTTTCTCATATTATTCTACTCATAATATTATTTTGACATTTATTACATTGTGGCTATTTTATATTGGGTCCTATGTGAAATAATTTGTGATATATTGTGGTAGTATAAGGCTTATAAAGCCATCCGTGGTACCATAGCTACCACTATAATCTATCCATATTGATAGAGTTCATTTTATTAGCCACTATTATTAATTGATTTTATTCATATTTGATAAAGTTAATTAAGAGTATGTCCACTTTGAAGGTAGTGAGACTCAAACTCTATATTTGAAGGTCTTATTGAGTAGAGAGGCTAGGGTCAGTCCATAGTTGAAGAATAACTAGTGAAGACTAGGACTCAACTATATTGATTGATAGGTGTACCAACTCAAGATTATTTGGTCATTTAGGGATAAAGCCAACCATTGATATTGATTTGAAGTTTTTGCAAATTAAATATTGAAAGGTAAATCAACTTTGAGAAAGTTGATCATTCAAATAAAATAAAACCCTTGATATTGAAATATTTGGCACAACCAACTTAGAGAAAGTTGGTTATTCAAGGTTGAAGCAACCTGATATTGAAGATTACTAAATAGAAATAATAAGAGATAATAGAAGAAAGTAGTACATTCAGGAACTAGATTGACTAAATATATCTACATATCATTTTAATATTGGTTGTAAATCATTGTTTAAATTAGGTTCTTTAAGTTATATGTTTTTAACAGAGGTAAAATAATAAGATAGAACCTACAAGAGGCCATATTTAAAAAATAATAATTCTAAGAGGCTATTATAGAAGAAAATATTGTGTTGGAACAAATAATCCAATTTTAGGATTATATTGTAAATTCACCTAAGTATAAAAGTGAATAATAAAATTAGGCATCTAGGCTTAAAATATAAGTTAAATAGATAAGTATTTAATTTATATTTAATATACCTAGGTTAGACTAATATATATTAAGGTATATAAATTAAATAAATATATGAATAAAATAAATATATACATATTTATTTTATTCTAGTCAACTCAAGGTCAAAAGTGACATGGCATGAGACTTGAGTGTGGTGGCATGTGTTGGGCACATAATGGCATGTGGTATAAAGTGGTGGTATGTGGCATAGGTGTGGTGGCACACACAAAGGTTTGGATGAGGACATGTGGCCTCAACCTTGAGTGGTGGTATAGAAGTGGAGTTTCATGAGATACTTGTCTCATACACTCCATGTTGTGGAGTTTTCCTCCATGACTATCTTCCAATGAGAGAATAGATCAAAATATATATTTAGGCTAACTTGTTGCTTTTGGATAGTTGGAAAAGGTTACTAAAGTTTCTTGATCATTCTAGATATTCTCTTGGTTTTGACTGTGAGAAAAAGGCATGGATACTTTTGCTGATAAGAATAAAAAGAGGAGATATTTGCTTGTTGTGGTGCAGTGGTAAATGCCCTAGGTGATAGTAGAGGCCGACCTAGGTTCCATTCCCCTTGTCTCCATCCTACAGATATATGGTATGGTTAGGAATGTCCTATGTGTTGGTTGAGGATGACAAGACTCCATTCCTCCGATGCCCAACCTATTGAAAGTGGCACCTTGAAAGGGGTGTTTTCCACTATAAATTAATTTTACCCAGGTGTTGTAGGTGAGTTGGAGAGAAAAGGGCAATCCTCCAAGGGAGGTCATAGGTTCAAATATCCACCCTACCAAAAATATGAATTGGGCATCCAAAATCCAATTGATAATGTTGGTGCGGGTAGGGTCGGGTGCGACCCCTAGGTGACTTTTACGGTGTAGAGCCCCCTATTCGTGGTCTCTCAGACCAAGAGGCTCCGCAAGCAGTTTTTCACTTAAAAAAAAATAAAAAAATAAAAGAGGAGATAACCTATTGCATTTAAAATAATTTGTTTTTAATTTTTAATTTTTTTTTTAAATCATTAAAAATAATTTGTAGACACCAAAACAGCACCAATCCGATTATGTGACTGCAAACACTGATCGCTTTGACACACACAGCCCCAAGGGCAGCCCCCAGAGGTCAAACAGTGGTCCTAACCACTCTCACAATGAGTTTTGAAAGGTCAGAGATCAATTTGGCACATTCAGGCACTTTGCTCAATGATCCAGTCCCACCCAGGGATGAATTCAAAATGGGATTCGCCCCACCCAGGGACGAATTCTGAATTCGCTCCGAGGTGGGGCGAATTGCAGGTTTGATGGGAAAAAAGTCAAATCTTGACAAATGGTAGCTCAGATCCACCACCCAATGCTTCCTTCATCGCATGGGAGTATGGGTGAGCATTTTCGAGCATTAGAGGCATCTGCAAGGTCAGTCATGAAGTCCCTATTCAGGGAGGAATCTCCTTCCCCCTGGGAAGGCATGATTGCCAAGTGGCGCCTCTGCATGCCCATTTCAAGAGACCTCCAGGTCTATAAATTGGTGAGTTTCCTCACCCCAAAATATGGAGAGAAGTAGCATTTTAGAGCAACGAAGTGCTGTCATTTTATTTACACATCTCACACCTTTTGGATTTGCGCCTTTCACATCCTTGATCTCCTTTAGAAGGGAGGTCATTGGGTGACTATTGGGAGGACAAATCTTGATCCCAAAACCTAAAATTTGGCCACAATATCCCACCAAATTTTTTGACAATACCACACAAGAGGTTTTGGACCCATCCCAAGTGGATTGGTGTCAAAATCAAGCCTCAAACGGCGGGCGGCCTGCCCCATGGGCGCCCCCTCCCACACTGCCACAATCCTAATCGCCCCTTTCGGAGCGATGGGAATTCCATGGTAGATTTGCTTTCTTTCATTTTTGCATTCAATTCTATGATGTTTAAATAGGTTGTCATTTGAATTTCGTCTCGTTTTGAGCAATTTTGATCATATTTCTAGCTTTGTTCGCTTTTACTAATCTGTAGGTAGCATCATCAAATTCCCATTGATGGAGGCCAAATTGGGAAAATCTGACCATCTGGGTCTTCCCAAAATGCCCCCAATTAGCTAATCCCAAGTTTTCAGGTCTTTTGGAGCTTCCTAGGTAGGACATTGGGATAGTATCTTTTCGGCATTTTGTTGTAGGTGAATTCGTCCCACCCCAGAGCGAATTCAAATCGGTGAGGAATTTCTTGATTGTTATTTTTGTAGAACCTTCCTGGTGGTATCTTGATGCCCCTGTCAAATTTTTAGAGCATTTGGATCTATTTTAGTCATAGTTTAATTCATTTTCTTATTTACTTATCGTAGGCTTGGGGATTGCATGCTTTGTTTCATCCCGGGGGGGTTCCCGCCCCTTTCTTGTTCCTTTGAGGGGAGGGTGCGGCGGGGGGGGAGGAGAGGAGTCAAGACTCATCATTCCAAGTGGCGGTGACATTTTGGTCCACCCATTTTACATGTGGGCACGCGGAAGAAGGAAAGGCGCCCATGGATGTAACAAGAACTCATGCTTAAACGCTCCTAGCCCTTGGAAGGGGAGGATGCGCATTGTAACCGAGTTTGAAACATATCAATAAAAAGGGCTGTCTTCTTTATTCCCATTTGTTTCATTTCGATTCGATCATGCTTTTCCCTCTTTTCATGCACTTTCAAGTTTCTAGGATTTAGCGTTGAGTCCGGTTTCTTCGTTTGCATTTCGCATATTCGCTTTTCCTTTTTGCTTTCGTATCCTCGTGATTTTAGTGGTGATCATGGTGGGACCTTGTCCTCTATTTTTAAGATCAGATATCTGATCCAAACTTGGTTTTTTGCTTGCAGGTACCGCGTTTTCATACGCTGACTGTTGTTCGTTCCAGCAAAGGGCGAATGCAGAGTTGTAATTCGTCTCACCCAGGGACGAATGGGAATTCGCCCCACCCTATGATGAATACAGTCCTATAATTCATTCCACCCTAGGATGAATTCCAGCCTATGAGGTTTTCGGGCAGAAACTCAGAACCGACAGATTCGGGCAGAGAAGAGGTAAGAATTCTGCACTTTTCCTGTCATTTTTTGTCTTCAGTTTTTTTGTTTTTCTGGTTTCTTTTTGCGTGCTTAGGAAAAGTTTTGCTGCATGTTTATTTTGTTCCATGCATAATAAAAGGAACCCCACACACCACGTGGAAACTTAAACACCAAGGAGCTGGTCGTAAAACCCCAGCCCTTGATCAAGACCAACGGTGGATTTCATCACCACCTTGGCTTGAATTTTGCATTCATAAACCCCGATCGCTACTGTTGCTAGACGTAAATCCTGATGAAAGCTGACCGAGTGTAGCTGGGGTGATTCCTAGCATGCGAGGATAAGTCTTCTATGGTAGGTGTCATAAACAGGGTGATTCCCCTTTCATACCGCCTATGTTCCACGTACCATCTGCTCTCACGTACCTATAGTTTCCCTCACGTAAGGGCGGGTATATAGAGAGGTTGGTATATCGGTCTGGCAATGGTATATCGAAGGGGCGACCAATTTTGGGAGTCATAAGAGCCCTCATTTTGCATTTAAACGTTCTTTACAAAAACCTTCAAAAACAACAACAAAACACACTAAACCAGGTTTAGGACACACTCTCAATATTTAAACGAGATAATCACTGTTTGTGTATGTGTGTGTTCTTTTTGTTTAAGTGTAGCATAAAAAATCATAAAAGAGATAAAAATCTGCTTAGCTTGTAGAAGAGCAACACCATGGTGTACACCCGTAGCCAAGCCCAATCAAGGGCGGAAGCTATAGAAAGTGTACAAGGAGGGGGCACGAGTCGCCTCCGCTTTAGCCCTAAGGACTTGGCCATACCGCCTTGGCGGCCTGACCCACAAGAGAGTCCACATCATTCCATGTCAAGGTGGAATTATAGGGACACCCCTCTGGGGGACATGCCCGTTCATCACAGCCCCTTTCAGGAAGAATCCTTACACGTGGCACTCAACATAGATAGAAAAGCTCCCTTAGAAGCTAGATATGAGTGGCCACCGTGCGATGAAGTGCTAGAGAGGCATAGTGTCCATGAGGAGAGGCCACATGACTATGGCATCCCTCCTTTGCCCCCCATCACTGTTAGAACCAATAGACAAACCCCAGAGCGCAGGGCTCTCCAAACAGGGCGAGCTAACTTCGCCCACCCCTTTCACACATACGAAAGGGAGTACGAGGAAGACCATCACATTCCTCGAGAGCAATGTATAGCGTGGGAGCCATGCGCTTCCGCACCTGCTAGATACCATGGTTACCCAATGAGGCCAGAGCCTCGGGTAAATGCCACCAACCTCGACAGAGGGAAGCAACCCATTGAGATCTCGGATCATCACGACCGAGGTAAATGTATAGGAGAGGCATCCAGGCCTCCTAGGCTCAAGATGGTGGACCAAATTGACCTGGAAGTCGCCAGACATGCCACCCGCCAAGCCCAGATCATGCGGCTTGAGCAAGATCAATAGCAGCTAGAGCGTCTATACCGCCTTAGCAAGGAGCGCATTCAACGCCAAATAGATGAGCTGCTTCATAACCTACCTGAGAGGGTTCCAACCCCTCGCACCCAAAGAGCAGAACCATATGAGAGGCATAATCCCTTGGTGCGAGATAGGTCTCCGTGACCCCCTAGACCTGAGAGGGAGGCCACTCCCTAGAACAACGATGGGTACCCTCCACGGGGACCCACCCAGGGTCATAGGTCTCGCCCAGAGACTCCTCAAGAAGTTTACGAGGAGTATGAACAAGAAGTAGAGTGGGCCGAAATGCCCTACCAAGGCGGAGGGGTTGCTATCCGGCCACCCCCCCATAGGCCTCAAGTCTCCCACAACCCACAATGGGAGCAAACTAAAGAGGAAGAGATTAAATCTTCTGATGCATACAAAGCACTGCTAGAGCATTTGGAGTCTATGGAAACCAAAGCTTCTGGGCCCCAAAAGCCCACGTTACGCCAAATCCACAGTCATCCTGTGCATCCGTCAGTGCCTGCACCCCCTTACCCCGAACACTTCAAGCTGCCTCAGTTGGCAATCTTTAAGGGTGAAGAGGATGCCCAAGAGCATGTGACAAGATTCCTGAGCCAATGCTTTGGCATTCAGGACAATGATGCATTGTTGCTAAGGACATTTATAACCACATTCACGGGCCCTACCTCGGATTGGTTCACCCAGTTGCCGAAGCACAACATCAATAACTTGGATCAGTTAGTGGATGCGTTCCTTGAACGCTTCGCCTTCAACACCAAGAAGAAGGCGTCACTAAGTGACCTGGCCAGCCTCAGGAAGTATGAGGAAGAGACCATGGCGGCCTACGGGAATCGGTGGAGGACTCTGCTTTCCAAGCTACCCTACCTTCCCCCTATGTCCGACCTTACACAAATGTTCTCATGAAGTTGTTTGAGATCGATCTCTATGCTATTGCAGCTGCAACAATATGCCACCTTAGAGGAAGCTCTGGCGCAAGCCAGAATTATCGAAGAGATCAAGATACAGGATGGCAAAATTGCCAAACCTAAGAAGAAAGAATGGAACAAGAACACAAAGATAGGGACTACGCAACAAAAACCCATTGCGGTTAATCAAGTTGCTATAAATGTCCCTAAGCCTGCACAAGAAATACAGCCTCAAAAGGCTAACTATCAGGCAGTGCCTCCTAACAATTATGAAAGAGAAAATTAGAAGCAGGAGCAAAATCAGCAGCGTCACCCTAGGTGATAGTACACCCCTTATACGGAGTCTAGGGACTCCCTATTTGATCGCTTGTCAACGGAGAACTTGATCACCCTTCCAGAGATTCAAACCATAGATCCTAACGCTCCCAAGCCTAAGGGATACAGAGAGGACTTGTATTGTAGGTTCCACAGGCAGAAGGGACATGACCTGAATGCATGTTGGAAGTTCAAAGGATTGATACAAGACCTGATTGACAATAAGACATTGGCAGTGGACAACCCCGTAGCGCCAAACAACTAGCAGATGGGGGTTTTCAAGGACCCCTTGCCTGCCCATGAGGCACAGACAAAACCCCTTCAAGTCAATGAGGTGCAACAGAATTTCCCCATGCAAGGGTATGTAGGAATGATAAGCATAGTGACTAGGAACAAGAAATACCCAAGAGTTGCCCCCGAGGCAGCCACAAGAGAGGTTCCATCGACGTCACAACCTCAACAACACCCTATGCAGCTACCTCCGCCTAGACCCATGGCCATGATTCGGACCAAACTCACGCAGAGTTTGAGGACCACGTCGGCTAGGCTCTCCATATATGAGCTTATACAGCAATCAACGCCCCATCGGGAGGCTCTCATGGAGATTTTGAAAGCCATCGAGTTGCAGCCCCACGAAGTGAATTCCTTCAACAACTTTGTGGGACATGTCAAACGATGCACGGAGCCAGTCATCACCTTTCGAGAAGATGAAGTTAAATCAGTGTCTGATGACATGGCAGATCCACCCCTGCACGTTATCGTGTGGGTCAACGGGATCCCATATAAGAGGGTGTTGATAGACACTGGCTCATCCAGTAACATCATTACCATAGCAGCATTGAAACATCTGAAGTTGCCAGCCTCTCACATCACGGCTTCCACATATACACTGCGAGCATTCAATGATGCGATATGCTCGACAGTTGGCACAATTGTCTTACCCATTCAAGTAGGACAAAAGACGATACCTACATTGTGCCATATTTTGGAAGGCGAGATGGCGTATAACATATTGCTAGGGCGGCCATGGATCAGGGACATGAAGTGTGTCCCTTCGATAGCTCACCAGTGTTTGAAGTATGCATTTGAAGGGGAAGTACATGTAGTCCCGACGGACTTAGAACCCTTCAAATATTGCAATGCGGTGCAGTTGATGCCGCAATCGACCCTCCCATCGATGCACTTGGATTTTTAGTTAAATCCATCTAGACAGGGTCCGATGCCGCAAGCACCACTGGTGATAAATCCATCAAAACCCCAGCCAGGTGCATCTTCATCGTCAGCTCCTTCACCACCAATGCCACCTATCATGGCTAAATAGAAGGACAAAGGGAAGCAAACCCTGGAAGAGGCTCAACCCCTGGAAGAGGCACTGCCAACAATATCAACCATCTCTACCGAAGAGATGCCTAGCACAATGGAAGTTGAGGCTCCTAGTCCACCCAACATGGAATGGACTCAGGAAGAGCTTTCGTTCCCTCCCTCTCAATCGCCAACAATTACTGTTGAAATGGCCAGTACGGGCCTGGGGGAGTATCTAGTGCGGAATGTTGTAGCAACGACCATGCTAGAGTCCATGCAAGACATGGGGAGACCTCGCCTCCCCATCGGTACAATTGTTCCTTTAGGCTACCCATCGAACCAGACAAATTTTGTGTATGGGGGCCTTGATCATGGTACTGAGCCATGCATGCAAAAGGACGAGGATGAAGAGCCTTTTGCAGAAGATGTCAACTATCTGTCTAACCCGAACTTCGCTCTGAGATATCTTGGCCAATGCAATTGGCATGGATACGGGCTAGGCAGGTATGAGCAAGGAGTGCGTGTCCTTTGCCAGCCAAGATACCAAATGCCTTATGACAAGTCGGGAGTAGGGTTCAACCACCCCCTGCCCTTGGACATCTTGGTGGAAAACATGCAAGGCCTAGGGATAGGCAACAAGGGTGGATTGGCATCAGATCCTTATGCCAACCCAAACACAACATATACATTGGGAGATTACCTCCCATGGTCAACAACCACCCTTGTTAACATCAATAACCCTTCTCCTTTGCTAGAGAGAGGCGAAAGTTTGGGGACTCACTTTCAAGGAAGGTATAAATAGTGTCAAGAGGGATCTTCGGAGGATGAATCAGAATATGAACCAACATCATATGATCCCTTTGAATCCGATAGTGATCACTCACAAGTGATCCCCATGAATAACTATCAAGAGACCCTCCTGACAATGTTCCCTCTAGAGGCTCCAAGCGAGCCAGTGCCGCGTCAAGAGAATCAGGTCCCCCCACGGAGCATGGAACAACCACAATGGGGCCAGATTAATTTTCTTGAGCAGGATGAGCCTGTAATGCCTCAAATAGTTGTCGGAGCCAACGAGGGCTTTTGGATCTCCGATAGTGATTACGAAGATGAAACAGAAATGACATATCTTAATCACATGCGGTAGAGGCCGCAACCATACCCCTTGGAGATTAATGACATATTTGAACAGATGGGCATAGTGCCAGGGCACGAGTGGTACGTAGACCCAGTAGGGTGGGATCAAGTGTTGGATCCGCTACTCCAGGTACACGAAGAGCACCTTCCACTCCGAGACCCTAGGGTGATATCAGTGTCGAGGGCAGACCCTGTCCTCCTATTAGCACATAGGGCCGATCCATTCGTGCCAGTACCTCTAGAGCCAGATCCAAAACACAGAGAACATCCAGAATGTTTGAGTCATCACACCCATGGTAATGGAGACCAAAATCATTTCATCCACATGATCTCCATTGACTTAACCGCACCCATCCACAATCCGGCCGATCCAACATGGTCCTTGCATCTAGACATAGATGCCATTGACTGGGATCACGTCAATTCACCTCCATCCCCATCAGAGTATTGGCCTTTCGGTAAAATGCTTCATTTTACCCCAGGGACAACTCAGGATATCTTTCATGCTGAAGAGGAACCCGAGGTTCCCAACATAGATTTAAACTCAGCTAATGATATCCATTTGATCCCAACTCCACATCAGTTGGAGGATGGATCCCACATGTCGGTCGAGGAGACGACTGACGTAGACATCGGCTTGGATCCAATGAATCCATAGATTATCAAGCTAGGGGTAAGCTTATCCCCCGAAGAGCAAGCCGACTACATTGCCCTTCTCAAAGAGAAGAAGGAGGTTTTTGCATGGTCATACAGAGACATGTCGGGGCTAGATCCGTAGCTAGTCACGCATAATCTAACGCTTGATCCGACAATCAAGCCAGTTAAGCAAAAACTACGTAAGATGCACCCAACAGTGGCCTTGATGGTCAAAGATGAATTGCAAAAGTTGTTGGATGCATAGTTTGTCATCTGCATGGATTATCCGCCATGGCTGTCCAACATGGTGCCCATCAAAAATCTCGATGGGAGGATTCACATATGCACTAATTTTTGAGATCTAAACAAAGCGAGTCCTAAGGATGATTTCCCCTTGCCAAGCATCGACGCATTGGTAGACGCTACAACAGGTCACGAAATGCTATCCCTCATGGATGGTTTCTCAGGATACAATCAAATTCGTATCAATCCCGAGGACCAACTAAAAATGGCGTTCACAATGCCTTGGGGGACATTTTGTTATAAGGTCATGCCCTTTGGCCTTAAAAATGCTGGCGCCACCTACCAACGTGCCATGACGTACATCTTCCATGATTACATGCATAAAACTTTGGAAGATTACATGGATGATTTGTTGGCCAAGTCTCTTTTGCGCCCAGATCATCTCGATGACTTAAGCAAGATCCTCGATCGCCTCATGGAGCATAAAGTCAGACTGAATCCCAAGAAGTGCGTATTTGGCGTCACATCTAGAAAACTCTTGGGTTTCATAGTCTCAAAGCGAGGCATCGAAGTGGACCCAAACAAAGTCAAGGCAATCCTTGAAATGGTTCCCCCAACTACCATTAAGCAGCTCAGAAGTCTACAGGGAAAGGTCGCATCAATTAAGCGCTTCATAGCGTAGCTATCTGACAAGTGCTGACCCATGAACAAATTATTGCACAAGGGGGTAGCATTTCACTGGGATGACGAGTGCCAGTCAGCCTTTGATGACATCAAACGATACTTGGCTTCATCGCCAGTATTGGCACCACCTAGACCAGGAGTGTCATTCTACTTATACATCTCAGCTACTGAGGTGGCACTGGGTGCCATGCTGGCCCAGAAGAATGAACTTCACAAAGAACAGGCTACTTACTATCTTAGCCGCACCCTGGTCAGTTATGAACTTAACTATGCATACGTCGAGAAACTCTGCTTGGCAGTGGTGTTTGCTACCAAAAAGCTATGCCACTACATGCTGAGCAACACTACGTATGTTGTGTCTAAGGAGAATCCATTGTGATACATGATGAGTCGTACTTATCATAGTAGTCGCACGGCGAAATGGATCATGTTGTTGACAAAATTTGACATAGAGTTTATTGGATAGAAATCCATCAAAGGACAGGTCATAGCCGATCAACTAGTAGAGGCTCCTCTCAAAGACGATCAGCCTCTGGTCATAGAACTACCCGATGATGGGGTCTTCCATGTCTCAGAATCGCCAGATTCTGATGAGCCTGAGTCACAGGCTGACATAACCCTATTTTTTGATGGTTCTAAATGTGAGCAAGGTGGTGGCACGGGAATAGTATTCTTCACACCGTAGGGCGCTCCAATGCCCCTGTCATTTAAATTAAATTTCCCATGCACCAACAATAATGCAGAGTATGAAGCCTTGCTCATAGGTCTTCAGACAACAATCACCATGAACATCAAATGACTGAACATCTTTGGTGATTCGTTGTTAATTGTCAATCAAGTCAAAGGGGTATTCCAATGCAAATGCCCAGTTTTGCAGGCTTATAAAGCCCTTGTGGACAAATTCTTGGCAAAACTTGAGTGGTACGACATCGAGGCACTCCCTCGGTCATCGAATCATTTTGCGGACACTATGGCCTCCTTGGGGTCACTAATCCCGCAAGACCTTTCTGGTGATATGACAACCATTCAAGTCAAAACACTATCGCAATCCATGATGGAGCGTGCAAGCTCTGACTTGACGCCAGGAATCCACATGATCCAGATTGAACCATCCTCGGATAAGTTCTCTCGAATCCACGATCGTCTGAAACATGCCAACTGGGGGTCCTTGTTCTCCCCTACTCCCATTAATAGCAACACAATGCTATTCTTACAAGTTCTCTCCCGCTCAGTGTTTGCTAGGGATGAACTTCAAGAGGGATTGGTTGTTCATACCATCGAGGCTTTCGATCAGCAGGATTGGTATTTACCCATTAGAGACTACCTCAAGTTAGGTAATCTCCCGCTTGGATTGATGCATGCCGCAAAACGAGCATTCAAGCAGAAAGCGGCTAAGTATGTCTTGTTAGGAGACATTTTGTACCATCATAGCTATGAAGGAATCCTCCTTCGTTGCTTGGACCAACAAGAGTCCACTTGGGCGATCGCCCAAGCGCACGATGGTACATGTGGTGGCCACTTCAGTGGTATGGCCATCGCAAAGCGCATTCTTCGCATGGGCTATTATTGGCCATATTTAGAGCGAGATTGTTGCGCATATGTCAGGAAGTGCGTGAAGTGTCAACATCATGCCAATTTGATGCACGTACCTTCCCAGGCCTTGCAGACAGTCCAGTCTACTTGGCCATTTTCATAGTGGGGCTTCGATCTAATTGGAAAGATCTCCCCTACATCGTCAGGTCATCACACGTTTATCATAACGGCCATAGAGTATTTCACCAAGTGGGTGGAAGCAGTTTCGCTTACCTCTACGACAGGACCCCGCATTGTGGAGTTCATTTTACATAACATCATATGTCATTTTGGTATTCCATCCAAAATAATCTCGGATAATGGGATGTCATTTAAGAACAAAGACGTGCGTGCTTTGACCACAAAGTACAAAATTTAGCATAGTTTTTTGACACCCTATTATCCGTAGGCAAATGGGCAAGCAGAGGCATCAAACAAAATGCTAGTTGCCATCCTTAAAAATACGGTCGTAGAAAGTCATAAGGATTGGCACATCCAAATCCCACTTGCCCTATGGGCTTATCGCACTAGCATTCGGACGCCCACTAGGGCAACTCCATTTTCGCTCGTGTATGGCTCCGAGGCAGTCATGCCTCTCGAGTTGGAAATTCCTTCCCTACGCATATCAATGCAAGAGTTCATCGATGATGACGCTGCGTGGTAGGCCCGGTTAGACCAGCTTACATTGCTTGATGAATGACGCGTTAATGCTCTCGAGCATTTACGTATCTATCAAGAGCGACTTAAGAAAGCTTACAACATGAAAGTTCACCTGAGGGACTTTCGGATTGGTGACTTGGTCTTAAAAGAAAACCAACAGAACTCTAGTTTGCCGTCCCACCTAAGGGACAAGTTCATGGCAAATTGGTTAGGTCCATATGTAATTGATAGCAAAATAGGACCCGAGACGTACCGGCTAGCCTCTCTTGATGGAATCAAGGAACCAGAACCCTTGAACATCAGTCATTTGTGACCATTCCATATCTAAGAGAGCCATATCCCAAAATGCTCCAAGGATTCCTACAATCACTTGGTCAATCCCAAAATGCTCCAAGGATTCCTACAATCGCTTGGTCAATCCCAAAATGCTCCAAGGATTCCTACAATCACTTGGTCAATCCCAAAAAGCTCCAAGGATTCCCACAATCGCTTGGTCAAAAATAAGAAAATTCAAAAATAGTAAAATCATCAAAAATAACAAAAATTTGCATCTCATTTCCAGGCATGCTCAAATTCATCAATAAAAAGCTCTTCTCGCATCTCATCTTCATATTCACAAAAATCAATCCATCAAAAATACAAAAATATGTAGCTGCATTAAGCATCACATCCATACATTGCATATTTGTGGTCATACAAGTCAAAGGCACCATAGACTGTAATTACTCCGCTAGTCCATCTTGTTCCACATTTCTCCATTTTATAAGCAGTCCATCAAAAATAAAAATGCCATTCACTGCTTTTTACCACACCAGAGTCAGTGGTCTTCTAATGTATCAAGAGTTTTCATCTTTCAGTCATCATGTAGCTTTCTAGCCACATACTGTACCAAGTCAGACAGATTTTACGAAGGTAGAGTTCTACTTGGATCACACCTTGTTACGTAGCATCCCAACACAAATTAAAACACATAAAAATTCCCAAGTTGTGTGAACGAAAGATGAAACCTGCACAACAATCCAGGTCACCATAAGCGAAATGGTTATCTTGCTCATCCCCCTGTGCGAATGACCCCAAGAATGCTGAGAGTTGGCAAAAGGACAAGCATCTTCCCTACCCAATTCCCCAAGAATCCCAAGTTCTCAAAAAGTTGCAAACATCAAAATTTTGCAAAAAGTCAAAACTCCAAAAATTTGACATCACCACCAGAGTGCATACATCAAAAGGCACATACAATAGTGATTCTTATCACTCAAAATTCAAATCCCTTGCTCAAAAGAAAAATATATAAAAATAAACAGTGATTTTTATCACTACAAAAGAGCAAGTATCCCAATACAATTGAAGAAAAGAAGGGAGTCGAACTTGAATCCTTGGAACTCTCAGCATTTCGACAGGTCATGAGGCAAACCTCAGTACCGGTTTGGTGGATAGCCTATCGATCACTGGCGGTAAACCTCCCGCATGATGATATATCTGTCACATTAACTCGTGTACAGATCAATGTTTGCATGTGGATGAGCTAGCTTATGGTATCCTAGATAGCACCGTAGATTAATCCGACTAAATACAACAAAGGAGTTAGTGGAGCTAATTAGGTGATCCTCAGTACAGGTTTGGTTGACAGCCTATCTGGCACTGGCGGTATCCTGACAAATACCACATAAATGAACTCAATTGCACACACAAGGATGTGAAATAGCTTGGTCAAAGACAAGTCCGATTCATACCTTGTTCAAAAGTCTTGTAAGATAAAGTACAATCATGGCTAGTGAGTTAAAACCGTCTGAGTCTCAGAAAACCTTAGCTACATTTCTAAACCAACTGCGCTATCTTTCATCCTCGCATTGCCATCAACAATCGCCAAAAAAAAACAAAACCACAAAAGTCCTAAACAGTCTATGGTGCCCTCGCCAAACAACACAAATTCAATTCATCCATTCCATTTGCATATCCATATAAATTAAAAACATTTGCATTCATCATAACATATGCATCCATAAAAATAAATTAACATGCATACATCCATACTAATAACATAACACTCATCATGCAAAATAATCAAATCATCATCTATCATCAAAAATGCTACAAAAAAATTTCATCCCCAAACGACATCAAAAAATGATCAAAAATGCACCAAAAAATACTAATAAAATTGCCGAATGAGAGGTGCTTTGTTGCACTTGACATTCTTGGCATGCAAAATAGACGTTGGGGTTACAAATTGTCACTATCCTACTCCCTAAGAAGGCTACCATAGCTGGACCGCTCCACGGGAGGACGGATTTTTGCCAATTTTAGCTCCAAAAAGCGTCGCAAAAAGGGTTACCACCCACCAAAAATAGGTCTAAATGTCGGAAAACTGCACACACTTAACGCTAAAACATCTAAAGGCACCCTTGCACAAGTCATCTTGGGTCAAGCGACTCGTCGCTTTTCTCATGAAGGTCATTCCCTCATCGATTCGTCGCTTGAGGGGGTAGTCACACTTAGTCACCAATCAACAAACACACACCCAATTAAGGAAAATGACATGCATTCAAAGAATCATTGACAAAGACAATTACGCTCCTGCTTGGGGTAGTAAACAAGCAATAATCACAACCTGATCAAATCACTTGGCATTTCGTGAATCATGAACTCAAGGTTCTCACAGACAAAAGGTTGCGCCCTTTGCCTATTCATGACCGATCAATGTCCAAGATCAAGTAACACCTCACCGAAAAAGGTTAACACTTGAATTGAGTTCCTTCGCTCGTCAGAAGCAAGGATTCAAGAATGCATGCCCTTTCCATACTTGGGGCATCAAAAGTTGGTTAGGTTACTGAGAAACCCTAATCATTAATGCTTTGGTTATCTATTTTTGCTCGACGCTGTGCCATGCACAGCGCATCCCAAAAAGGGGCATCTATAGACACCAAAACAGCACCAATCCGATTATGTGACTGCAAACACTGATCGCTTTGACACACACAGCCCCAAGGGCAGCCCCTAGAGGTCAAACAATGGTCCTAACCACTCTCACAATAGTTTTGAAAGGTCAGAGATCAATTTGGCACCTTCAGGCACTTTGCTCAGTATCCGTCCCACCCTGGGACGAATTCAAAATGGGATTCGCCCCACCCAGGGACGAATTCTGAATTCGCTCCGGGGTGGGGCGAATTGCAGGTTTGATGGGAAAAAAGTCAAATCTTGACAAATGGCAGCTCAGATCCGCCACCCAATGCTTCCTTCATCGCATGGGAGTATGGGTGAGCATTTTCGAGCGTTAGAGGCATCTGCAAGGTCAGTCATGAAGTCCCTATTCAGGGAGGAATCTCCTTCCCCCTGGGAAGGCATGATTGCCAAGTGGCGCCTCTGCATGCCCATTTCAAGAGACCTCCAGGTCTATAAATTGGTGAGTTTCCTCACCCCAAAATATGGAGAGAAGTAGCATTTTAGAGCAACGAAGTGCTGTCATTTTATTTACACATCTCACACCTTTTGGATTTGTGCCTTTCACATCCTTGATCTCCTTTAGAGGGGAGGTCATTGGGTGACTATTGGGAGGATGAATATTGATCCCAAAACCTGACATTTGGCCACAATATCCCACCAAATTTTCTGACAATACCACACAAGAGGTTTTGGACCCATCCCAAGTGGATTGGTGTCGAAATCAGGCCTCAAACGGCGGGCGGCCTGCCCCATGGGCGCCCCCTCCCACACTACCACAATCCTAATCGCCCCTTTCGGAGTGATGGGAATTCCATGGCAGATTTGCTTTCTTTCATTTTTGCATTCAATTCTATGATGTTTAAATAGGTTGTCATTCGAATTTCGTCTCGTTTTGAGCAATTTTGATCATATTTCTAGCTTTGTTCGCTTTTACTAATCTACAGGTAGCATCATCAAATTCCCATTGATGGAGGCCAAATTGGGAAAATCTGACCATCTGGGTCTTCCCAAAATGCCCCCAATTAGCTAATCCCAAGTTTGTAGGTCTTTTGGAGCTTCCTAGGTAGGACATTGGGACAGTATCTTTTCGGCATTTTGTTGTAGGTGAATTCGTCCCGCCCGGAGCGAATTCAAATTGGTGAGGAATTTCCTGACTGTTCTTTTTGCAGAACCTTCCTGGTGGTATCTTGATGCCCCTGTCAAATTTTTAGAGCATTTGGATCTATTTTAGTCATAGTTTAATTCATTTTTCTCATTTACTTATCGTAGGCTTGGGGATTGCATGCTTTGTTTCATCCGCAGGTGCTACTGACCATTTCTTGTTCCTTTGAACGCAGGGTTCGGACATCGGAGGAGCAGCGAGGAGTCAAGACTCATCATTCCAAGTGGCGACGATGTTTTGGTCTACCCATTTTACATGTGGGCACGCGGAAGAAGGAAAGGCGCCCATGGATGTAACAAGAACTCATGCTTAAACGCTCCTAGCCCTTGGAAGGGGAGGATGCGCATTGTAACCGAGTTTGAAACATATCAATAAAAAGGGCTGTCTTCTTTATTCCCATTTGTTTCATTTTGATTCGATCATGCTTTTCCCTCTTTTCATGCACTTTCAAGTTTCTAGGATTTAGCGTTGAGTCCGGTTTTTGTTTGCATTTCGCATATTCGCTTTCCTTTTTGCTTTCGTATCCTCATGCTTTCACAATTAGCACTCTATGATAACCTAGATATATTATTTGAACTACATTTTAATAGTATATCTACTTTCATTCTTTTCTGGTATTTTAAAATAAATAAGTAAATAAAATACATTTTTTAATGCTTAAAAGTTATTTTAGGTAATAAATTCTAATTAAAATTATGTTTAATTCTAACTTTAAATCTAAGGGATTTTTTTTTGCATTCCTTTAAGAGCACTTTGTGTGCATTTAAATTTTATATTTATCATGGCCTCTAATAATATTGTTAGGTTTTTATGTAACCATATTCTTGAAGGGACAAAATATAGTATTTGGGAGCCTAGGATGAGGTCTGAATACCAAGCGAGGTAAATTTGGAAGATTCTAAATAAGAAGGAGCCACAATCCTAAAATAGAAGAGCACTTGAATCTTGGAATGTAAAAAATCAGCAACCCCTTTCTATATTATTTAGGGTTGTAAGTGATGACATCTTAGTGCATATTCCTTTTGTATAGGGTTGTGAGTTAAAAACCATGTTCACAGGGTCAAATATGGATAGAAAATTTTCTCTTCTTTTAAAATTGTTTAATACAAAATTATCATGTGAATAATTTGTTGTAATATACCTACCTAAAATTAGGGAAATTAGGACATAACTAGTTGCATGTAGTTGTGAATGGGTGAATGAAAATATCTTATGTTTTATTGTACTTAGAAATCTCATTGAAAAGTTTAAGGACTTTATAAATGCCCTTAATACAATATTTGATCAAGAATATAATCTACCTACACTAGCGGATTTTTTCAACCTACTTGTTCAACATGAAGAAACCATAAAGCTACAATAAGGTACAAAGGTAAGTGAAGGTAAGAAACCTAACTCTACTTCTATTGCCTTGAATGTTGATAAAGGTTATAAACCTAGAAAGTGGAACAAAGGAAAGAAATTTAAAGGTAAGAATCAAAATAGTTTTTCAAAACCTAAGTTTGAGAAGAGATTGAAGAGCAATAAGCCTAAATTTAATCGATCACCATTGCCAAAGAGCTTAATCGATCACTAATTTTTAAGAATATATCTAGAGGGTCACACAAATGGAATGGGAGGTCGTGGAAGGAGTACACTCATAAGGTGTTACATGATTTTCAGTTAAGAATAGTTCTCCACTATTAATGAGGAAAACAATTGTTCTTTAGTGATGCAACAACAAAGAATGATCACCAACTCGATTTGGACTAAAGACCACTCGATTATTTAAGTTAAATATTCTAAATTACATTCCTTTAATTATTACAAATGACACATAGAGGTACACCATGCGTCTACACTCACACATGGTGGATATGTTTCCATCGAGGGGAGCATAGGGGAATATTAGTTGCATGACCATATTGAAGACTCGATGCATT
Source organism: Wollemia nobilis (assembly GCA_028583015.1). Taxonomy (NCBI): domain Eukaryota; kingdom Viridiplantae; phylum Streptophyta; class Pinopsida; order Araucariales; family Araucariaceae; genus Wollemia; species Wollemia nobilis. Next base: position 2,516,890 of record JAQPPZ010016564.1, read on the forward strand.
GAGAGAGTGGTCAATATACCATATGAATGTTAAAACACATAAATCCCTTACAAGTGGGTGGAATATCATAGGCTACCTCAACTTTAGTATGGAGGAAAGTATAATGTGGGCCTTGAATATCAAATGTATCTTCACAGAGGGGATGGTAGGTCTTCGGTATACAATAGGGAAGGTAGCCTCAATAGATGTAACACCTTCGCAGTTGAAAAATGTCTTACTAAATAAAGTTTAAAAATAATGGAAAATACCCCTCGTATCATCACTTGTGCATGGAGTTACGAATAATCAGAGAAATAACCAATGGATGAGTTGAATGCTTGTAGGCAGAGAGAGGCATTACTAGAGGTGGAATGCACCATTTCTTAAATACACTTGATGGTTTAAAGGAGCATAAAGGTTTTGAAGGGTCAATGTTACACGATGTTATGCTCTTCATAGTGTTCTTTAACCAATGATTTTGGATGAAAGAAATGTTAGCCACTAGAGGGGAAATGTATGGCTTGGTGAAGATAAAATAAATGGAACACGAATGAATAAGAGCTTTAATAATCTTGAGGGAACAAGAGAAAAATACGAAAATAAATGGATTTTTGTAGATGTTGTGAAATGAATGAATGAATGAATAAAGTCCAAAATATAATGTAGTGGAAGACAATATAAAAAGGTGAATGAAGAGTCTTGCAAAAAGGAAAAAAAAAACATGGAAAATCATGAAGAGGGGGTTGGAATTTTTTGGAATAGGAGGTGTGAAGAAGGATTGGAAGTCTTCAAGCTACTACCAACATTTGGTCTCACCTTGTATGCAGAAAAAAAGAGGTTTTGAACATAATAGAAGCTTTATTGCATATTTTTCTCCACATGTATTGGGTACATTTAATGGTGTTTTATGCATATATATGGTAGCATCATTTTAAATATTTTTAATGCATGTTTTACCCCTTAGACTCTTGCACTTAACCATATTTATATTGTGTGGATGCAGGTCTAACCTGGTTTTGTTTAGTGTTCATGATCTAACATTTTATGCAGAATAGGAGGGATTAGTTTTCAGTAGTTTTCTTTGATCATTTTCAGCATTCTATTTCATATTCCAGATTTTTAATTTTTTTTCTCTAACCCTAGATTTTGTCATTTTTTATCTTTCATTTTATTTTCTTTAAAATTCCATCAAGCACTCAAAATCCTAACAAGTTCATAATTTTCTGCATTAAAATTAAGGGTTTTGAAGTAATTAGACATCCAAGTAATTTTGTTGTTTAAGGCTAACATATTCAATTATTTGGACACACTTTAAGGCATTTTATTTTAATATTCTAAAGCAATTTATTTTGCATTCCACACATTATATCATTTTCAAATAATCTTAACAAAATTCACTTTTATAAGTTCTTTTTTTTTGCAGTTTTCAAGTCTTCACACAAATTCACACTATTAAAAGGAAATTTGCAAATTTAAGTTCTGCACAAATTCACTTTTAAAAAGAGAATACTGAATTCAAAATTTGCACTATTAAAGACAAGAAAATTAATTTCATTTAATGTGAAAGAGGGAAATTTTAATAACTTCCAAACTTTCATTAAAATGAATCATTAAGGTGTTATTCTAAAGCTACTACATTGCAAAGTTAGATTTTAGTTATTTTTCTTTTATGCTCAAACAAAGCTTAACAAAACAAGATAAAATCCATTCACAAATCAAGATAAAATGAATCCAATCATCATTCAAGATTCACATTTCAGATATAGATTTTAGTCTTTTCTTTTATGCTCAAAGCAAAGTTTAACAAACAAAGATTTTTTTTTTTTAAAACTACTTCACAAAAGAAGATAAAATCTACCTAAAATACTTCAATATAAAAGGAATTAAATTACCATTCCAGGATGGTCATATGAGGGCCAATCACATCACATTTTATTTTCTTTTAAGTTTCATGAATAATAAAGAGCATGGCAAAATCAAAGTAATACCAACACATGACCTTTGTTAACAGTTACTTGCAAATCTAAGGTATTTCAGCACACTTTTGACAATTTTTCACAAGCATACAAGAACACATTAAGTAAATAAGAACCTTGGAGAAATATGAATTTATTTTCAAAAGAGGGTTTTCTAAAAAAATCTTAAGTGTGAGTATAATTTTGCAATAGGGTAAAATTATCACTCAACAACTTGGTTTCAAAGGAAACCATCAATTAAGAATTTGAGATTAATTGGGTGCATTTCTTATGCACATCATAGTAATTCAAATGAAATTACATAATTAGATGATAGATATTTTAAATGTGTGTTAGTAGGTTACGATATAGATTATATAACCCTAATAATAAGACTATATTTGTGAAAAGGGATGTCATATTTAATGAATCTACTTTATATAATTATTTTTATCTTAGCATTAATGAAAATTCTCCCTTAGAAAATTGAATTAAAAGACCAAAATAGTTAGATCAAACAACCAAATACTCTCCATTTTATGAAATCTACAAATATAAAACTAGAAGCCAAACATCAAGTATAACCTTAATGGCTAAAATTTAAAATTCAAATGAACCTTAAATCTATATTCAAGCTAAAGTATTTCTCTTAACTAAATCTATATTCAAGTATTTTTTTTTATTAGATCAAAGCTATGCAAAAAAACAAATATTTCTCTTATCAAAAATGATACTTGGGATTTAGTTCCAAGGCTTTTTAAGAGGAATATTATAGGTTGTAAATGGGTATCTATATGTAAGTTAAATTCTTTAGGATAAGTTGACAAACATACATCTAGATTAGTAGTAAAAGGTTTCTGTCAAAAGTATGGAGTAGATTATGAGGAAAATTTTGCTAAAGTTGCTAAGATACCTACTATTAGATTAATAATAGCATTAGCTACCACTTCTAACTAAAACATTTATCAATTAGATGTAAAGAGTACATTTCTTAATGGAAACTTAGATGTTGAGATTTATATGGATCAACCTCAAGGCTTTAAAAACCTAGAAAAACCAAATCATGTTGCAGATTAAAGATATCCTTATATGGACTTAATAAAGGTTCAAGATCTTGGTATGAAAAGGTTTCCAATTATTTTTCTTCAATTGGTTTTAATAAGTGTTATTTTGATCCAGATTTGTACATTTCTAGAAAAAATAATAGCATTATTATCATTGTTTTATATGTAGATGATTTACTTTTAACAGGAAACAATGAATGCATGATTGAAATATATAAAAATAAATTACTAAATAGATTTGAAATGACTGAGTGGATTTATTGTATTACTATTTAGGCTTGCAAATCTACCAAGAATCCCATAATATTATAATTTCTCAATCTAAATATATATTGGAAATCTTGCAAAATTTTAAAATGAAAGGTTGCAAATGTGTTTCTACTCTTATGGTTTCAAACAAATTTGAAATTAATAAAGACTATAAGATTGTAGATAAAAATCAATATAATTAACTTGTAGGTAGTTTACTCTATATTACTATTTCTAGACCTGATATTGATTATGTTGTTAATGTAACTCATAAGTCTTATGATGTTCATCTTAATATTGTTTACAAAATGCATGAATATCTAAGTGGAACTGCTAATTTTTAAGAACACAAACTTATAGTGAGAGGGGATGTGAACAGTATAAGACCACTTTTTACTTTTATTTCTCAAACAATATTATGCAATATATCAATGGCAATATCAACAGAAGTAATCAAAGCAATTCACAAATCACCACACAAAATAGAGACACTAATTTAATGTGGTTCACCCAATGTAGGCTACTCCATGGAGAAAATATTTCACTAAAATTTTCTCAACAAATATTTTGGGAATCCTTTTCTCTATTACAATGTTTATGGACCTCTATCCAAAGGAGACACCAATCCTTTAATAAAATTTATGGATCTCTATCCACAGGAGAACTCCTTTGCTCTAGCTGGTGATCTTCTAGAATAATTGCTGCCTCAACTACACTGGCTTATGGATCTCTATCCGCTAAAGACTCTTGCCCTCACTCAAAAGACCTATCTTGACTACCCTGGCTAATGGACCTCTATCCACTAGAGACTATTGTACTCTATACTCTATCACCCCCAAAGCTTGTTCTCTGTACTAAACATGGTACTTCAGTCTAGCACTAATATTCTCAATCTCTATCTCCAATCTGCACTAAACATAGTCCTTCGATCTAGCAAAAATATTCTCAATATATTTTTTTGATCTACACTAAACACATTCCTTCGATCTAGCACAAATCTACTCAATATTTATCTCTAATATGCACTAAAAACAGTCCTCAGATCTAACACAAATCTACTCAATATTTGTCTCTGATATGCACTAAATATAGTCCTTCAATCTAGCACAAATCTATCCTCAAGACTTAACACAAAGCTTGACTCAATCACAAATCAACTTTGTTCTCAAGTATTCTCAAATATGTGTCTCAAATATGCTCAACAAGTCCTCACTAGAACTTGTCCAATCTGCTCAACAAGTCTTCACCAAGACTTACCTCAAATCCGCTCAACAAGTCCTCACTAGAACTTGTCCAATATACTCAACAAATATTCACCAAGACTTACCTTAAATCTGCATTGTAAGTTTCCACAAAATCTTACTCAACTCAACTCAATCTATAATAGAAAACCTCTTCAATCACACAAACAAGATTCACACAGAATATTTTTCAATATTACAAAAACATATGGAGAATGGTTAGAGACCCAATATGCTTCATACTCACAACAATGCTCAATAAATTTCAATCTCTTTCTCAAATGAATTCATAATATAGAAAAATTTGTTTCACAAAACTTGAACTATCACTTCAACACTTCCACTTGACTAGGCTTATCAACTTCACTCTATCAATCACTCAATGAGATACTTCTTGCTTACAAACCCTAGTCCAACAATATGAACACTCACTCAATTATTTCCAACAATGCTTATCAAACAACCTCACATAACAATGATACTGATATTATTTCACAAAACCTAGATCAAGCATATGAAAGCTTACTACAATATTTTCAACATTGTTTATCAAACAAGGTTTCTAGTATCAACTTTCATTTCAGAAAATCAAACTCAAAAATAATTATCAAACAATCATTTTCACTCCAAATTAGAATTCATAACATCCAACAATATTCCAATCAAAAGGAAGATATTACCATACCTATTTTGATGAAGTTTTGACCTCAAAACCTGTCTCAATCACAATTACTCTCTTTGCCAATCTCAAGGGTTAGATAACAAAAAAATGTCCTTAATATTTCCTTTCAAAAACATTTCACCAAGTCAAAATATAAAAAATCAACTATACCTTATCTCTCCTTTCAAAACAAACTTTATAATATAACTTCATTTCAACAAAATATCTAACACCCTTGGCACACCTATTTTATTAACTTTAACCACTCAAAAATCAAACACAACAATACAAATTTGCATACCCTTTTATCTCCCTTTTATAAGTCTTTAATCCCTTGTAAATATGCAATTTCTAATCAAAAAGACTTTAAGAAATTAAAAAATAATAATTTCCACCTTTGGTATTTTTAATGCAACAATCAAACCTTAGCAATGTGAGCACATACCTTGTTTAACTACCAAAAAGGCCTCAGCGGGTTTTGAACATGCGAACCCCTCTATCCAAGAACCTTTGCACAGTGCATGCCTACAAATTAGCCTATGTACCTCCATGTAAATGGAAAGGCACGCGCCTTCCCTTTGATCCTTCCCCAATGGAGTAATCAAAAACCTATCTGATTGCAAAAACAAAGACCACAAAACTTGAACCACTGACCTTGCACCTGCAACGTCTTAGCACAACCATCGACTACCAACCGTGCTACCCAGCACCTTGTGACTTGAAATGGGCTTCCCACTTATTTATCCTTTGCTCTGTTTCCTTAAACCTTTCAAAAAACATGTGATTCTTTCTCTCCCTTTTGTGCACGAGTGTCTATAGCTTTCTATCGATTGCATGGATAATAATTTGAATGAAACTTAGCCCTTTTTATATGCATTATGTCATGTGCTCAAAATATCGATGACCATTTTTAATTCAATTTTAAATTGAATTAATTAATATTTGATGCCCTTATAACCCTAACCTTTAGGATTTATTAAATTAAATTATAAACAAACTTATAATTAAATAATAATTAACTTATAATTAATTTAATAACTCTTAGAGTTAATCAAATTAAATTATAAATTAATTTATAATAAAATTATTATAATTAGTTTATAATTAACTTAATATTTAGGTCTTAACCTTAGACCTCTAATATTATAATAAAATATTATAATATTATTTTCCTTAGGTCTAGAATCAATATTTTTCTTGCACTACTCACTCTTGACATCCTTCCTTTTGTCTGCTCACTGAAACTGACTCTTGACATCAATGACAACAAATCCTGCTCATATTTCCAAAAAATTTAGCTTTGGAATATTTAAGTAATTCTCATATAAATTTGTTTGGCTATTGTGATAGTGACTATGCTATAGATAATGTTGAAAGAAAATCCACAAGTGGATATTGTTTCTCCTTGGGATTAGGTGTGATCTCTTGGTGTAGTAAGAAACAACCAACTATAACACTCTCCTCAACTGAGGCTGAGTATATAAGTGCTACTCTAGCATGTCAAGAAGCCATTTGGATTCAAAGACTACAAATAGAAATTGGATTTAACAACAATAAATATATCACAATATATTTTTTATAACAAATCTTCAATAGCTTTAGCAAAGAATTCTATTATGCTTCAAAGGATAAACCATATTTATATTAATGCATATTTCATTAGGTAGAAAGTATTATATGATACAATTAAACAAATATATTTCCCAAAAAATGAGAATATTTACACAAAACCATTAGTAGAATCTAAATTTTCTTACCTTAGAAATAAAATAGGCCTAAAAGAATTACCCTCAAGGGGGAGTATTGCATAGTATTATGTGATGTCAATTATTTTACTCTTCTAAGTCTTTTAAAAGTTTTTTGAATTCCATGGATGCTATTTTTTTTCATTTTGATGGCATATATATACCACTTATTATTGATTTTTTCTATGTTGATGGATGTTATTTTCCCATGTTGATGGAATATGTATGTCACTTGTTTATCCATGTTGATGGAATATATATGTACCACATATTATTGATTTTTTCCATGATGATAGAAACTTTATTTACATATTATATTTTATATATATGATTACTGACTATATGTCACGGTTTTTATAGATCCATGTTTATGGATGGTGCCTTGTCTATTGCCACACAACTTAGAGTCTCTACTATGCCATTTTTGAAGAAGTCTTTGCCAAAATGTATGCTCCTTTGTAAATTGATTCTTTGGAACCTCACCTCTTGTAAAATTGTATTATAACCCCAAAATTAGATTAAGGGTGGGTGTTGGAACAAATAATCCAATTTTGGGATTATATTGTAAATTCATCTAAGTATAAAGGTGAATAATAACATTAGGCATCTAAGATTAAAATATAAATTAAATATATAAGTATTTAATTTATATTTAATATACCTAGGTTAGACTAATATATATAAAGGTATATAAATTAAATAAATATATGAATAAATTAAATATATCTAGTCAACTCAAGGTCAAAAGTGATATGGTATGAGACTTGAGTGTGGTGGCATGTGTTGGGCACATAATGGCATGTGGTATAAAGTGGTGGTATGTGGCATAGGTGTGATGGAACACACAAAGGTTTGGATGAGGACATGTGGCCTCAACCTTGAGTGGTGGCATAGAAGTGGAGTTTCATGAGACACTTGTCTCATACACTCCATATTGCGGAGCTTTTCCTCCACAACTATCTTCCAATGAGAGGATAGCCCAAATTGTATAGTTGGACTAATGTTACTAAATTTTCTTGATCATTCTAGATATTATCTTGGTGTTGACTATGAGAAAAGGGCATGTATACTTTTTCTAAGAAGAATACAAAGAGGAGATACATTTTGGTCATGGTTTTCCCTTCACTGGGTTTCCATGTAAATTGGTGTGTTATGGTTTGATGATCTTGATCTTATATTTAAATTTTTAAGTTTAATTATTTTAGATTTATGTTATTTACACTTGTGAAATATACTTTATTGCACATTAATATATTTTTTTAAGTTTAATTTTTTAAACACTGCATTTGGGGGATTTTATTTTCTTCCCCCATTCAAATTGATCATTTACTTATCCAACATAAGAAGAGAATATTGGCTATTCATTTGGCCAATAGAGGAAAAAGAGTGGTCATTTATTTGAACAACATAAAGGAATAGAATAGTCAGAGAGTGCTCATCTAGGCCAATATAAGAAGAGAGTGGCCATTTGGGCCAACATAAGCCATAAGTGGTCATCCAAGCCAAAATTAGAAGAAAGTGGTCAGCTGGGCCAACATAAGCATGAAAATGACTATTTGGGCCAACATAAGCTAAGGTAGCTATTTTTCAAGGGAATAAATATCATCCAATGTAGAAGTGTATTCAACATACCAAGAAGAGAATATAGGGTCATTTGGCCAAAAAAATAAGAAGGGCCATTTGGCCTACCTAAGAAAGGAGAGTAACCAATTGGCATATCAAAATAGAATATAGACCCTACAACCTGACTATAGTAGCATATATAGTAGAGCTTTGATAATATTATGAAAGAAAAAGTGAGAAAAATAGTAAAAGCAATTTGATTAGTATTTGAACTTAGTAATTTTTTTAAATTAGAGATTCTTTGAGATATAAGGTGATAAGGAGGGTAATTAGAATTTTTTAGAATTTTGAAATTTTTGAAATTATTGAAGTTTTTAAATTTTGTAAATTAACCTAGGGAGTTAAAAGGTTTTCAACATCAAAGGTTAGAAAATAAAAATTTGCAAAATTTATATTTGATTTAATATTTTTTAATTTGGGAGTCATAAGGATTACAACTTCAAAGAAAAAAATATGGATAACATTTTCAAATCCATAATTAAAAGGAAAAATGTAGAAGTCATGAAAATTGTGATTAAGAATCTGATTGAAAATGTTGAAGGAAAGATAGATACAGTATTACAATTCATCTATAGAGAAGCTTTGGATGAAAATTTTAAAATATTTGAATAATATTTACATGCAAGACTTGTGGAAGCAATTGATAATGGAAAGGATAATATTATGATACCTCTAGATATTTGTAGAATAATGTATATGACATTGCTTTCACTTAAGATTTATAAATATGAAATTTTGAAACAAAGAGAGTTGACTGATTCTCTTAAGAAAAAGTGGAAATTGATTAATCATTTCTAGAAATGATATTTCATTCTTCATGCAGTATTGAAATTTTATGTTCATATAATTCAAGAAGTTATTATGATGATCTAAGTGAATGTTTAGAAGTAATTGCACAAGAAAAGAAGGATGCAAATTATTCTAAGATCAGAAAAAAGAAAATATTCTTATGCATAAATTTGATGATAATGAGAGTTCAAAAATATTTTGATATTGAAGACACAAAGACTAAAGAACTAGAAAATCTAAATAATGAATACATACAAGAATAAGAAGATAAATCCAAGGTTCAAGATGATGAAGCATGTTAACCAGAAGCAAAGGATCACAAACTCATTTGAAGATTGAAGATAAAGATGAAGACCATGATTGAAGACTAAAGTATTTAATAACCAAATAATGTAATATAGAGGTGTGTTGGAGAATATTACATTATTTGGTACATGATAATGTACCCCCATGGTACCTTAATGGTAAATTTGTAAATGTTAGATTAGGTTTGAATCAATATTTTAGTGTATGATTTATATTTTCCTCTTTGTGTAAGTGTGAACATGCAGGTAATGCAGAAGTGTCATGTAAAGTTGTAATGTGTAGGAAAGGCACAAGTGTCATGTGAGTTAGAGTGCAAGTGTAGGTTGATTAAAATTGGACAAGTGTCTTGTATGTGTGAGAACAATTATGTAATGTAAAATTATGCACAAGTGTCCTAGATTATGTGTGCAAGTAGTAGAAGTGTAAGAGTTATGTAAAGGTGTGCAAGTATTATAGAGTCAAGTGTTCATAAAGTATGCAAGTATCAAGTAGATAAGCCAAGAGTCATGAGACTTGGAATATGGAAAGAAATAGTCAAGTATCCAAAAAGTCACATTACTATTTCTATATTATGGAGATAATGATCCATAGGAAAGTAGTTCATTGAAGTATTAAGCACTACAAGTTGAACTTGTAACAGAAAAGGAGAAATAAAGCTTGTATACATTTTGAGCAATTATTATTGTAAGTTATATTTCATGCATAGTACATTAATTATTCAAGATATTTGCATTCATATTTTAGCATATAAATGATTTTATTTGATTTATTATAATCCTTTATATATATATTAATTTGATCATATCATTAGTTTGACTTTTCTTACATTGTGGCTATTTTATATTGGGTCATCTGTGAAATTACCTATGATGTATTGTGGTGGTATAAGGCTTATAAAACCATTAATAACCTCTATTACCTCCTCTCTCTTTTTAATATTAACTCATATAACCAAAATTGGATTTGAACTATCAATAAAATTTTATATTATAGGGCTTGAGAAACCCCTTCAACTTGAACCTTTGTCATAAATTTTCTCTCAAGATTTCATAATTCTCTTTGAAATACTTGATCATCATATAATAAGACCATTTTTACTCTTGACAATAAATTTAAATCCTTTCAAAATATTTTATTTCTTTTGATGCTCCATTAGTCTAGAATTCTATGAAACAAAAAAAAATCACTAGAATCATCAATATTTTTGTTAATTTTCTTCTTATGTACTTTTTCTTGGATCATTTTGTTGATCTTAAAAATTAGATATAGTTTACAAAAACATTGTATAACAACTTGGTGAATGCAATATTTTCTAGGAATTTGTGTGAGATTTATTCTATATTTGATCATGTATGCATCCTATCGATGTTGTGCAAACATCACACATGTATTTTTTACGAATGGATCTAGAATGTTCTCTTTTCTATGGGGAGTGAAATTCATACCACACTTAGGAAATATGCCACTTTTGATAGTTAGAGGTATGTTTTGGTTCTTTTCTATGCCAATAATGTGTTTGAAATGCAAGCTTATTTTTCTTTCCTTGATCATGAAACATATTTTTCACTTACAATTTAGTCAATGATTGTGTCAATATGATAATACTATCAAGAGGCTTATGTGATTTGTAGAAGGTGTTCTTTGAGGTCTGAGGTATCATAGATCATGGGTTTATATCCTTTTATCCCTTAGTTTAATCCTTTGGGTAGAGAGTTGAGGATAGCTTGTTTATCATATGTTTTCCTTTTCTCTCTAATGCAAGGTGTAGGGGACCAGCTAGCATAACTTTTATTAGGCACTGGATACCTAGGATGGATGGTTATTTATTCCTATGGAAAAAATTCAACTTATATAGATACATTAAATAATAAAATCAATAATATTATTCAAATTTTTCATGACCCTTCCTTTTGTAAGACTTCTTGTTGGTGAGACTCATGATTTTCTAAGATGAATTTTTATAGAATGGAGAGTTTTGTCATGATTGGTTTCTATGAAAGCCTAATGTTATGAGTAATATTTTCCTTGTTATTACTTTATTTGATATAACTTCATAGGAAGAGATTCTTTGTTTTAAAAGAGTTCCATTAGAGTTGAAAGGATACATAGATATGCACATATATATATATATATATATATATATATATATATATATATATATATGGTAATAATAATTAAAAACAAAAAAATCTTATCTTCGGTTCAGGTTATTAGCATGAAAGGAAAAGACCTTGCCTTAAGTTGTTTGGAAACTAAATTTATTGAGGACCTTGCCTTGTTTTCAAATATCATAGGAACCATATATATATATATATATCTTGGTTCCTCTCAGTGCTATTCCTTATTAAAAAAAAGGGTTTTAATGTCTTATATGTGTGCATGTCTAAGTAATATTTGTTCTTCAAAGAGTTGTTATTTAATAAATCAAGACTAATGAAACTTGTAGATCCTCTTATATTTACTCCTATGATTTCTAGATATTTTTTCTTACTGGATGATGCTCTCCAATGTATCCTGAAAGGAGGGACGTACAAGCATTATGTTGGAATATCACTTGTTCCTTAGAGGACACTCCAGGAAGTGAAGTGACGGGGTGTTAGGTGAGTTCGAAGGAAACATTAGGGATTTTGAAAGTGAAAGAAGGAAAATCACCAAAGGAAATAAGGAAATGGAAGGAAAAAATGAAGGGAATGAAGGAAGAGATAGGTGACAAGGGAATTGCAAGTTCAGATTGCTGGTGGAGCTTTGTTGGGAACACAGGTAATACTTACTGAGGTCTTTTGAGATTTTATTGGAAGCTTATAACAAAATGATTTGTTAAAGTTTTTCTAATTCATAAAATAATTCAAATGTGATTGTAGTGAATGCTACAACTCCTTGGCCTCATACATACTTGATAGGAGTAACTTTTCCTACTTTATATTTGAATGCTATATAAGATTATCTTCCTACTTTCAAGTTTTGAACATAGTTACTCGATTGTTGTTTACATTTATGAGATGTTGGAAGTATGGGGGATCATGAGAAATCATAGTAGAAACGATTAATTGATATGTGTATAGGAATTCAAAATTCTTCGGGGTGATAGGTGAAGGCTTCTATCGAATCAAATGAGAGATTTTCATGATAGGTAAAGTAAGACAAGGTGGTTGTGCTACTTCTAAATCGAGTGATCCTGAGAAAATGGATGGATACATGCAATTATAGGTAGGTATGTCTTTCATTTTTTAGTTGTTGAATATTATTCTTTTGGTTTTTGGCTAAAACTAGAGTCATTCAATAATTATATCTATTCAATAGAACATGATCCTATAGGACAATTAGATATAGCAATGTCAAGGAGAATTTAATATCTACCTTATCATTGGTACTTATTTACTGGTTATTTACATGAGCTAGAAATTTTACTGAAGAATATGGGTTAACTTGGTGAACTTTAGGTGTTGATCATATTTTTTAATTGTAGATCCATAAGATTAGTCTAGAGAGAATGATGATTCAAAATTTATGATCCAATCCTGTATCTGGTATAACATAAGTCTTCTTGTGGTTAAGTGTAATCATGGAGGTGTTAGGAATCCACAACAATTAGTGAATATAGTGAAATATTTATTTAACTACCATTGTTGAGGGAGATTTCAAGGTTTGAATCTATGTTAAATTTAGAAAAAAACATGTTTGAATGATGGAAAGTTTCTAGTTAATTTCTAGGGAGAGTAATACGTTGATGGTGTAATTTCAATCTAGTTGTCTTGTTATTATTTTATTAAAATAATAGGTAAAATTTAATGATGCAAATAAAATTTACCCTAGCAGGGAAGATATGGTTGTAGTATCTTATTATGATGGAAAATATAATTTTTCTCTGACTAATGTGAAAATAGATGGATAGAATTATAAATTCTCGAATCAATGTGAGAATAGATATCCAGAGTATTTTATTGATAATAGATATGTGTGATAATATGTATGGATTTATAAATTCTCGAATTGATGTGAGAATAGTTATTCAAAGCATTTAATTTGATAACAGCTTTATGTGAAAATAGATGTATGTATTTATAAATTCTCTAATTGATATGAGAATAGATATCAAGAGAATTTGATTCAACAATAACTCTATGTGAGAATAGATGTATATAATTACAAATTCTCTAATTGATGTGACAATAGAAATCCAGAGCATTTTATTTGATAATATATTTTCTTTATGAGCTTCTTTATGCTTCCAAATGACCTCACGAAAAATAAATGTAGGATCCAGGAATGATGTTGTATAGAGATTTTGGATAGAGATAGTAGAAGAGGATTCCAGGTATGGCTTATGATTATAAAAAGATTTTTTTTTTTGTCTATGCTTTAAGAATCTATGGGATCGATGCTACGATTTGTGAGATATTCATTGATACCAATGCTCTAGATAGAGAATATAATATTACATATTTTTGTTGTGCACTTTGTCATACTAGAGAAGTAATAGGATTTTATATTGGGTGTAAATTAAACACCAAGTTCTATTTCCAAAATTTATAACTTTTATATGTCCAGGTGTTGGAATAACATTTGAGTGGATAGGTGGTCAATTTATGAAGCTCTTATTGTCATTTCGAGTGAGTTGAGTATTTGCCTTTCGAGAAGGAGTTTAGGGTTTTTTAGTATGAATAGTTGGATGAATCATAATTGGATTTACTTATTCCTTATTTATATGGTTGTAAAGGTCTTGAGTCATGATTGTGGGAAATTGTTATGGTATAAGGATATACCCTTGCTTGAATAATAGGTGTTCAAGTAGTGAAATATATAAACATATATATCTATATATATATATATTTATTTATTTTTATATATTTAAAATTTAACTTCTTGTGGAAAAAATAACGAGTTCATTAGGAAGAATTAATTGGTATAATTTAAAATGAATCCTAGAGAAGGGGAGGTTAATCCCATGTATTCCAAAAAATATTTATAGAATGAGGCCTTTATGGGCTGTCTAGGTCAAATGGGTATGATATGGATAGTCATGTCCCTCATGTGTATACCACCTATATAGAAGGACTTATGTAGAGTGTAAATTTGGCATGCACCCTTTTGTAGGAATGAAGGGAAGGTCAATGCTAGCTCATTAGATATATGAGATGGATAGTTTTGACCCACTAAGTAATTCACCTAGTGCTCTTACATAGCTAGATTTATATAGGGAGTAAGGATGGGTGTGTCTCAAAGAAGATATAGATAGGAATATGTTGTTGTGACATTAGTAGTTGTACTTAAGAATATATTATAGAACCTTTGGTAGTGTTATATTAAAAAAAAAAGATGTAAAATTTTGGGTTGTGACATTTGGTATCAAAGCACTTGGTTCATAGGGATACAAGTTTCCTTGCACAAGAACAAATGAATTGTAATAATATATACACCATGAAAAGACTATACCTATAGGAATAATGTAGTAGACCTCGATTGCCTAGCTAAGGGTAACCATAAATATAGTTTCTAGTAGGAGAAACAATTAAAGAAATAAATTATGAACTAATTCCTACTATCTTTCATGTGTGTTTCTAGGGACAATGCCACCCAAGAGAAGGAGAGAGAGTACTACCCTATAAACAAGGTAGACACAATAAAATAATATAAAGGTCGGGACCTCGGATATAGGTATGGATACTCCTAATAATAAGAGGGATAATATGACTGTAATGGTTTCCTTATTGAGAGAACAAATGGAAACCTAAAAACAACTATTGGAAGCTATAGTGAATCAAGATTTTCCAACTAGAAATTCTAGAGCGAGACAAGTAAATGATAACCATTCAGAATCACAATAGGCTAGAATATTTCTAGAGTTAGAATTGGGTAAGGATATGAAACACTTGAAATCTTCAAAGTTTAATTGAGAAGAAGATGGTGACAAATCCGAAGCTTGGTTGAAGGAGCTAGAGACTTTATGTAATATGAAGAACTACTCCACTAGCACTTGGATTTTCGATGTCACTCTACACTTATAGGGAGTTGGTTTGGATTGGTGGGAAACATTTAGTGGGAAACAAGGGATTGAGGCTACAGTTTATTTAAAATGGGATAACTTTGTGATCACATTAAAAAAAATAATTCTAACCGAACACTTCTACACTAAGAAAGTATGTGCCCACGTATGATGAAAAAATGAATTAAATATGTTTATACTAGGAATAGATCCCATAATATGACATGAAGTGAATATGAAAAAACCTAGTGATCTTAATAAGGCTACGATCTAGCTAGGAAATCTAAAATTTATCTCAAGCCCTACTTCGACTATGAATAGGCATCTAAGCAAGAGAAAGAGGCACTGAGAAAAAGTAATAGTATAAGGTTCATGAAATGGAAAAGTGAACATGCAAACAAGAGTCCCTCTAGATATGATAGAAGGAATAATAGGAAACAAAAACATTTAAGAAATGGTTCAAAGGGAAGAACCAAAATTCTAATAATCATAACAATGAGAATAATAGGTCACCACAACAGGGTCAGGCCAATCTCCCACTAGGAGTGAAAACATAAGAAGGGAAAAAGCTAAAAATACATGCAACACCCAAAGTAGGAATTTATGAATGTGGTGGTCAGCATTACATCAACAAATGTCCACTTAAAGTAGGATCAATTTTGAAAGAGAAGGAACCAACTTATAAAGAACTTGCACACATGATTTATGTAGCAATAGGGACTCAAAATCTGGAAGGACAAACCACTCCACTATTGATAAAAGATAATATTTTTGGTATATATGTTAAAATTCTAATTGATAGTGGTGCCAAAAATAGCTTTGTTTCCACTAGCTTAATTAAATATATACTAGAAAATCAAGGAATATTTCCATATGGGTGGAAGGTCGAGTATGGCTCAAGACAAACCTACTCTATAGAGTGTTATCCTATGGATGAAATTATCTTACCTAGTGGTACAACTATAGGTTTCATTTATGTAGCATCACTACATGCTTTTGATGTAGTGGTAGGAATGGATTGGTTGCAAGTACATAAGGCTATAATCAATTTCTAGGATATATGGATTGATTACTCATAATATGGTAGGAAAGTATAGAGTATGTACATCCTACAGGGGGATTTTCAAACCCAAATCCTCTTTGTAATGCAATTTAAGAAGGCAATGGAGAGAGAAGGAATAGTTTATATAGTGAATTTAAATGAGATAAAATATGAAAAGGAGGAAGAGGTGTTTTAGAAACACCTAGTACTTTAGAATTTGACTTGGATTACCACCTGAATATGAATTTAGCTTAGAAGGAAACATGGCGTAGTAGTACTCTATTAAAAAAATATGTGCTAGTTTCTGATTCACCAGATCACACTACAAGACTAGTGAAGAGCATACTACTAGTGTTGGAGACTTTATGGTTCATCATATCACATTACACGGCAAGTGAAGAGCATAATAACCACATAAAAATGTTTTTAATGGGGTTTTTAGAGAAATATTAAAATAATGAGTTTAGAAGGAACAAAAAATTCTGAAAAAGAATTTTTATTCCAAAAAAGGAATTATACAACTAAAAACTACAAATGCATTTCGACCTTTTGGGTCTCATCAGTGGAGTGTGAGTCTTAGAGAGGTATAATATCCTATTTTTATAATCCTAACTCTAGGGGGGAGCCAAAAAATAATGCATGTGGGATAAAAAATTATTCCCAAGCATTAAATACAAACCGTAGGTTTATAGACCAAATGGTAAAAAATACATATTAAATATTATATATTCCCAGGATCAACCCCTACAAAAAACCCACCCTGTTACAAAGGTGTATTAAAAAATGTGAGAAACAAGATGGAGAAAAAATCCCCTTATAAAATTTTATTCTTGCAAAGATAGGATTTGAGAGGTTTGTGATTCCTCCAACAGATGATGGCTCATGCAATATGTTTAAGTTGCCTATCCTTACTCCATTTTTTGAACATGGGAGAATTTAATATTTTTTCCCAAGTGCAAACTCCTGGCAAAATCACAATTGTCTAACTTCAAACTAAGTGGAACATGTTTGAATTTGGTGCCTTGTTTGCGTGCAACTTTTTCAAGAACTTTGGCTAGGAGAGAGGGTCTTCAATCAAATTTAAATTTTTCAAATAGTGAAAGAAAAAATTAATATTTTACCCTCTAGGTCTAATTCTATTAAAAAACTTATTTTTAACATAAATAAAGCTCTCTATTGAACTTTCTTCGACTAAGAACCTGTTGACCTAACTTAAAATGAAGGCCTTTTGCTGGTGGACATGATGATGAGAAGAAGCCAAAATGTATTAATAGGCATTCATTGATTTTTGGAATAACTTAGTACACAAAATCCTTGTATGAACAAAATCAGGTCCTTTAAAAAAATAGTATCCAACAAATTCATGTCTGAATATGAAATAGATGCTAATATTTTAATGCTCAGGGCTCCTTCAGCAATAGGAATGAGTGAGTTGAGGTTTAGTGGGTGCGGTGGGAGTGAGGGTTTAAATTTTTTGGGTAGGAATCTCAGCCAAGGCGGTAGAGGTAGAGTAGGTATAGAAGGGGTGGGTGGGAATATCGAGCATGGATCAAGTGAGGATCCAAAGAAAGGTGGTTAGGCTACGGTAGATTTGGACCCTCCTCAGAAATACCCCCAAAAAAAGATACGAAGGACAATGCGGGGCCCAAGAAGTGGTTGTCTTTGCTGAGACTCTTAGAGGAAAAAGAAAGGAGGTTCTCTCTCTTCCGCCCCTAGTTCCAATAAATAATAAAATTTTAGCCTCAGTAAGTTCCATGAGCCCTTTTATTTTAATGGAAAAATTCTCCCTGGTAGGCAATTTTTTGGGAGGTAGGTCGGACATGGAGACTATCAGGGCTTGGGCGACGGGTAAATGGTGACTGGTAGGCAGCTTGGAGTTGGTAGCTCTAACTTGAGGGTTATTCATTATTTGTTTTAATAATATTGAGGATGCTAACCATATTTTAATAGGAGGTCCTTGATTTCTAGGTATAAGGAACCTTTTTCTCAGATGATGGGGTGAAGATTTCGATCCTGAAAATCAAAATATTAACATTGCCCCTATTTGGGTTCATCTCCCATGTCTACCTGCCCAGTTCTTCAATGAATATTGGCTGCAGGGCATAGAAAAAACTATAGGGAACCTAATATCCATTGACCATGCGACCTTGGTGATGACAAGGATGACTCATGCAAAAATCTGTGTAAATGCTAATTTGAATAATGAATTGCCAAGGTTTTTGGAGATAGAGTATGGAGAATACTATAGAAAACACTCGGTAGAATATGAGAACAGACTAAAATTCTATGCAGAATGTAAAAATCAAGGAAATCTATGCAATTAGTGCCCTAACCTAGCAATGAATAGAGAAAAGTAGAAGCAGGTGAGGAGTTTCCTTGGCAGAGGCAATTTTAATTAGGTAAACTATGTCTACTAAAAAAAGAAAAGAAAGGGTGCAATGTCCCATCAAGACAAAGGAAAATAACAGGTTGTTGGCAACCAAAATACTTAGGTAAGTTCCAATCCTCTAGTTTCAAATAAATTTTCAATTCTATCCAATATAGGAGTAGGAGGATTATCAAAAGACATGGAATCCCAAAACCTTCAGGCTAACCTTTTTGACTCTCTCGAATTGGCATCCAATTCATGATCCTCAAACCATAATACTAAAGTTACTGTAATCCCCGTGGGCATCACAAATCCAAACCCTAATGCACGATCTCTAGAATCCACATCCAAGTCAGGATCATTAAACCCCAATTCTGGAAATACGTCAAGCCCAGTGGACATCCCAAATCCAAACCCTAATGCTGAAGAACTTAGGAAGAAAGTTGAGGTATTGGAAAATAAAAAATCTCATCTCCATAACATCATCACTAGGAGCTAAGTGAATCCTACTGAGGGGCCGTCCTGCAGACCTAGGGGAATATAGGAATAAAATAAAATATTTGGATGTAGGGGTGGATATATGTGAAACTCTTCAGATTGAGGAATATGGCAGTCTGGTTTTGCAACAAACTACCTCACCTTAGTTTAGTCCTAAACAAACAAGGAGCACTGTGAAGTCTCCTATATATTTTGGTAGTGAAAAATGAAGAGGGAGAATATCAAATGCTGAGCATCAAAAAATTAAAATTGATAATGACATTGCCAATGGAAAATAGAGAACCTTGTTTCAACAGGTTATTCCGGGTTCTGAAGATAACAAATTAGGAAAACCCCCTCAAGGGATGGGGAGAGGAAGAAATCCCAAAAAATCTAAATGAAGTTCCTCTCATGGAACATGAGAGGCCTCAATGGCCTACCCAAACATAGGGAAGTTAGTGCAATAATAAATCAAGTGAATCCAACTATTATCATGTTGCAAGAAACAAAAACTAATGAGATTCAGTCAAAAAAATAGCAAAAAAAATCTGGAATCAAGGGGAGATGGTTTGCAAATCAGCCAGAGGAGCATCTAGAGGTCTAATGACTTTGTGGGATCCTCAGATAGTAGAAGGCATCATTATTCAAAAATATGATAGGGTTCTTAGTGTTTTATTTAAGAAAATAAAAAGCAACAGGTTGTGGATCCTTTCAAATATTTATGCCCCAACTTCAATTCAAGGGAGAGCTCTACTATGGGAGTACTTAGGCAATCTGAGTGAAATCTTCCATAATTTCCCCTGGATTATGGTTGGGGATTTTAACACTCCTCTTTACCCTTCAGAGAAAATGGGTGGAAATGGACCACCTATCAGGAGCATGGATGAGTTCAATGACTTTGTGAACTCTAACATGTTGATGGACATAAAACTTAGAGGAGTGAATTATACATGGAAAAATTTGTGGATAGGGTGTCATCTCATTCAAGAAAGGCTTGACAGGTTTTTCTATCAAAGGAGGTTGCAACTTTTTTCGGTGATTCTATCCTGCAAGCCCTTCCTAAAATTTCCTCTTATCATAATCCCATTTTTTTGGAGATACCTAACTCTCTATCCTTTAAGAAACCTTTCATATTTCAATCTATGTGGATAAAACATTCTAGTTTCAAAGATAACTTAAGTCAATGGTGGCAGCATCCTGTCAGAGGTAGTGTAGCTTTTAAACTTGTTGGCAAATTAAATTTTGTTAAGGAAAAGCTTAAAAATTGGAACAAAGAGGTCTTTGGGAACCTATTTGAAAATAAAAAATAGGTTGTTGAAAGTTTGAAGATAATTGATCATAGGATCCAACATGGTGATGCTGATTAAACTACTAGGTAGGAGGAACAAACAAAACTAGCAAAGTTTCATAACATTTTGGCCTTTGGGGAAACCTATTGGAGGCAAAAATCAAGGGCTCTTTGGTTGAAATATGGATATTCAAATTCTAAGCTTTTTCACGTCACCATGCTTAGAAATAGAAGCAATAACTAGATATATTTTTTTAAAAAAGCAGATGGTTCTATTACTCAAGACTTAATAGAAATTAGAAAGGAGACAATAACTTATTTCAATTCTATCCTTGGTCAGGAATCGTAGTGCAATGAGGAGGCCAAAGATATTCTCTTGCAATCCATTCCTAGCATAATAAATGAGGATATAAACATTAAGCTTCTAGCTCCATTTTCTGATGAGGAAATTAAGGAAGCCTTGTTTAGCATGGAGCCAGACAAATCCCTGGGACCCGATGAATTTTCCTCTTGTTTCTATCAAGCTTTTTGGGACATCATAAGTGAGGATGTAATTTCTATTGTCAAAGAATTTGAAGCAAGCAATCATATCCCAAAATGTATCAAATCTACTTTTATTTCTCTAATTCCTAAGAATCAAACCCCTAAATCTATGGCTGACTTCAGGCCAATCAGTCTGTGTAATGTTTCTTACATGATCCTAACTAAAGCCATTGCAAATAGAATGAGAGATATTCTACCCCACATCATAGATCCATGCCAAGGAAGCTCTTTCTAGGGTAAGTCAATCTTGGATGGAGTTATCATAGTTCATTAAGCTCTGCACTCTGCTCATAAGACTAACATGTCTGTTTTTGCCCTCAAGCTTGATATGAACAAAGCATTTGACAGGCTAAATTGGGACTTTTTGATTGTTGTCCTCCTTAAGTTTGATTTTCACCACTAATGGGTTAATTTGATCAAAGAATGTATTTATAAAGCATGGTTCTTGATTCTATTTAAAGAAACAGTTGCTAGTTTTAATGGAACAATTGTTGGTTACTTTCAAAGTCGCAGAGGAATTCGGTAGGGGGACCCTATCAGCCCCATGTTATTTATCATTATGGCAGAAGCTTTAGGCAGAACCATAAAAAATACTTGTAGTTCAAGGCTAATATCAGAAATCAAGGCAAAATCTCTCACTAGGGCTGTTTCTCACCAACAATTCATCGATGATACCCTTATATTGACTAAGGCATCGGTGGTTGAGGCCAAAATAATTAAATACATCCTGCAACTCTACAAGGATGTTGCTGGTCAGAAATTTAACTTTAGTAAAAGAAAATTATATTTCTTGAACACCCCCATTCAGAGGCAAGGAAGGATTGCAAAAATTTTAGGGTGTGATATAGCAAACCTCCCCACTTCATATCTTGGTCTCCCTCTTTTCATTGGTTCTCCGAGAGAGTCAATGTGGGATAGGGTTATTGAAAGAATTCAAAAAAAACTTGCTGGATGGAAAGGTCATCTTCTATCTCAATAAGGAAAGCTAACCCTCATTAAGGCCTCTCTTCAAAGCATTCCAGTCTATTTCCTCTCTATTTTCAAATCCCCCATGAAGGTTTTCTAGAAATTTGAGAAACTCCAAAAATAATTTTTATGGACAGGATCAGAGGAGGAAAAAAGGATACACCTTGTAGGATGGACCAAAGTGTGCAGACCCAGGGAAAATGGGGGCTTAGGTATAAGGAGAATTGCTCATATAAATTTATATTTACTAGCTAAGCAGGCATGGCGTCTTATTTTTGGTGAAGAAAATGAATGGACAACTATCATCAAACGAAAGTATCTTCAAAATTTGGAATTTCTAAGTGACTCAGTTCCAATAAGAGGTTTTGATTTTTGGAAAGAAATTCTTAATTGTAAGAAAATCATCAAAAAATGTTTAATATGGGTTTTAGGCAATGGTGAGAGGATAAATTATTGGAATGATAGATGGGCTAAGGACGAATCATTGATGCGATATCCTAACTTATCCTGAATTAGAGATATCACAAAAGAACTCATTGGCAGAAAAGTCTCCGATTATATGGTTGAGGACATAGGTAGAATGAAGTGGAAACAAATAAGAATTTAGGATTTCAAGCAGAATCAAATGATATTTGTAACATTCTCGGGAAAAAAATTATCCCCATGAGACCCAAGGAAGATCAAGTGACCTGGGATCCTACAAAAAATGGGCAGTTCATCGTTAAATCAGCTTACAAGCTTCTACTTGATGACGAGGATTTTGTCCTCCAAAAGGACTTAGTTTGGATAAAAAATTTAATTCCAAAAATTGTAGTCTTTTCATGGATGGTTATCCAAGGGAGAATTCTAACCATTGATAATATGATGCATAAATTTATTTGTATCACTAATCATTGTTATTTGTGCAGGGCTAATTGGGAGACCATTTATCACATTTTCCTTGAGTGCCATTTTTCCTTGACTGTCCTAAGTGGGGTTTTTCAGGCCTTCAATATTTCATGGGTTAAACCAGCCATCGTACTTGATTTTTTCATCCAGTTTCCTTACCCCTTTTCAATCCAACGACTTATATACATGGGGAAAATTTCTCTCAATCACTATATTTGGCAGGTGTGGTTAGAAAGGAACCATAGAGTCTTTAATGAGTCTATTAATGATCATCAAACTATCATTGCCAGGATCTTATCCTTTGCCAATGAGAATGTGAACCTTATGCCTTTTGATAGCTGTAAACCTCATCTACAAGAGACCATGATTGCTCAATATTTAAGCTTAACCTTATTAGATGAGTCTGTGCCTAGGGTAGTCATCCCCAGAGCCAATGTTAAGTGGTCTCCACCTCCTATGGGTTGGTTTAAGCTAAATTTTTATGTAGCAACTAAGGAAAATATTTGCAGAGTAGGCACTGGTGGCATTTTGCAAGATCATAATGGAAATATGATGCTTACATTTTCCGAATATTTGGGAACAAGGACAAACAATGAAGCTGAAGCTAGAGCTATGTGGAGAGGCCTTCAAATGAATCAAGACTTAGAAGACAATTATGTCATAGAAGGAGACTCTATGCATGTTATAAATATCCTAAATAATTGGAAAACACCTCATTAGAGGATTAAAACAATTTTTGAAGAGGCTAGGATCCTTTTCCAGGGAAGAAATGACAAAAAATCCCAACATGTCTTTCGAGAAGCTAACAAAATTGGTGATAAGCTGGCCAATTTGGGTGTCGATGGTGATGGAATTTTTAAATGGGAACACGGTGTCTCGAGTGAAGTAGAGGAGCTTATTCAACAAGAATGCCAAGAATGATAGTCAAATTTACCAACAGGGAAGGCACTGTAAGTTTGAAGGCTAGGATTATTCCTGTCTCTTTTTTGAATTGGACTCACAATAAAAATTATCTGAGTTGCCAATCTTTGTGGATGCTTCTTGGAAATACCACAAAGACTAATGGGGACAGTCACATGTCAGATAACATGGCTTCTAGTCATCTTAGTAATTTGAGGTTGGTTGATAATCATAGGGAAGGAAACAAATGATAATATAATACTTTGAACCAAAGACACGTGGACCACCAGATAGCCACCACCATAAATCTATCCAGCAGGTTCACTTCTCCAAGGATGATTGGCCAAGATAGTATGTGGTACCAAAGCATGTCATATACGAAAGAAAGTAATTACCAAAGAATTATTAAGAGTAACTGTCAATACAGAGCTTGTGGGAGTTTTTTTAGTAATTCTGGTATGTGTGTCTGTAGCTTTTTGTTTCTTCATTGTCTCAAGGAAGGGATCCGTGTCTGTTTCCTTTTTGCAATTATGATGCATGTATGTTTTCTCGGGGTATACCCAAAATCTTGTATGGGAAGTTTATTTTTGATAACAGGCTATGTGCCTTACCGAATGTAATGTCTTTGGCGGCATGTAGATTTTACATATATAGGATCCTTAGTAAGGATTTGTTCATCAACAACCCTGGCTGATTTTTGTAAAAGGTTTTGGGTCAACCGCTAAAACCGATATTAATGCTATAGTATCTTATCTACCAAAAAAATATTTTAATGCTCGAGTAGAAATATCCATAAGTGGCCAAAAAGCTGTCAAGTTTTTCCCTTGAGCCATGCCAAACACCAATGGCATCATCAATGTATCTTTTATAGAACAAAATATTGTCCATAGAAATATTAACAAAAACTTGCTTCTCAAGATGGTAAAGAAACAGGTAAGCATAAACTACTACAAAGTTTCTCCCCATTGTTATTCCTCTAATATTTCTATAAATTATACCCTTGAATTCCATGTAGTGTTGTGTTGACACTAGTTCTGCAAGCCGGATGATGAAGTTTGTCTTAGCTGGATTAAATTTATCCTTCAAAAGATATTGAAGAGCTAACAAACCTTCTGCAGTTGGGATGCTAGGATATAAGATCTCAAAATCAAAGGAAAATAAAATTACATCTTGAGGACAAGAATAGATGCATAAATCCTTAATTAAGGATATGGAATCCAATAAGATCTAATTCATAAATATTTCTACAAAATTAATCCAATTGAGATGCAAGAGCTGAAAGTGCAGTTACAAGGATTTCTGGAGAAAGGATTAATTAGACCAAGTGTTTCCCCACGGGGTGCACCAGTTCTATTCATCAAGAAAAATTATGGTTCTTTGTGGCTATGTATAGATTATACGATGTTGAACAAGGCAATAATTAAAAGCACATGTCCTCTACCTAGAATCAAAGGCCTCTTTTATCAAATTAAATATAACACTATCTTCTTGAATATTGATCTAAATTTAGGATACCATAAATTGAGGAGCCGAGAAGAGGATACTTATATGATAATCTATAAAACTCATTACAAGTATTATCAGTTTACTGTCTTACATTTTTGTCTATCGAATGCTATAGTAGCATTTATGAATTTTATGAACAATAATTTTAGGAAGCTTTTGGACCGTTTCGTTCTAATATTCTTGGATGATATTTTGATATATTCTAGATATAAGGCATAGCACGACATACATATTGAGATTGTTTTGGAGCTGCTAAGTAAGAATTAGTTTTAAGGGAATTTCATGAAATATGAATTTTATGTGTCAAAATTCCAATATTTAGGGCATATTGTATATAAAAAAGGATCATGGTGGATCCTAAGAAAATAGAAGCTATACTGAATTGGCCACCACCAACAATGTGATGAAAGTCTAAAGTTTCACGAGTTTAACTGGATATTATAGGCATCATGTGAAATATTATGCCAAGATAATTTCTCCAATAACTAACCTTCAGAGGAAGAGGAAGGAGTTCAAGTGGACAAATAAGTGTGAGGTAGCTTTTGATTTGCTCAAACAAAATCTCACTACATCTCCCATACTAAATATACCAGACTCTCAAGGTAGATATTTTGTGCATATAGATGCATGATTGGAAGGTTTGGAAGGAGTGCTCACACAAGATGAAGCAATGACAACTTATGATTCTAGGAAACTGAAATGACATGAGGTCCATTACATAACCCATGACCTAGAATTTGTAGTAGTAGTTTTTACTCTCAAAATTTTGTAACACTATTTTATAGGGATACCATTTGAGTTGAGAACAAACCATCAAAATTTGAGATACATATTTACTCAAACTTTGTTGAATGCCATATAGAGAAGGTGGATAGAATATTTTGTTGAATATGATTTTGGTATTGAATACATCAATATGAAGGAAAATAAGATTATTGATGCACACAATAAGAGAAGACAAATATATGTATTATCTTGCATCCATGTAAAATTGATGGAATAGGTTAAGGAAATGCAATAGCAGGATGTGTTTTACAATCAAATCCGAGAAATTATGGGAAGGAAACCTGATGAAAGTAAGGATTTCAGCATCAAGGAGGATTTCTTTTGCTTCAATAATAAGGTAGTAATTCCTAAGTTTGGTGATTTGAAGAAAATCATCATGAATTAAGCCCATATATCACCATATTATGCTCATCCAGGAGGGGTAAAAATGAGATAGGATATGAAGAAAGCCTTCTTTTGGCCAAGAATGAAAAAATACATCAATGAATATGTCACTTAGTATTTTGAATACCAGAAAGTTAAGGTAGACCATAGACACCATGTAGGACTATTGTATCCTCATGATTTACCTACATAGAAATGATAGGTAATTTTGATAGATTTTATTGTAGGGTTGTCAAAAACCAGATTCTAGCATGACACGATCCTAGTTATGGTCGATAGAGTGACCAAGTTTGTGCATTTTATACCCAAAAATATCAAATATGATGTTGTGATAATGGCTAACATATTTGCCAAGGAAATATGTAGACTTCATGGTTTTCTAGAAGTGATCATTTTAGATAGAGACTTTATATTCAGTTTCGAGTTTTGGTAAGACTTACATTGTGCCATTGACACTAGACTAAACATCAGTTTTGCATATCACCCAAAAACTAATGGAAAAATAGAAATGGTAAACTAGGTGTTGGAGGGCGTGCTTTACATGTATTGTATGGACTAGAAGACCCATTGGTAAGACTACCTACAATTATAATTTCCCTACAACAACTATCACAATTCAACCTTAGGCATGACACCATTTGAGGCTTTGTATGGCAGGAGGTGTAGGCCACCATTGTATTGGGACAACCCAGAGGACAAGGTTGTACTTGGACCAAATATGGTCAAGGAAAGAGAGCAACAGTTAAGGATGATCAAGGGAAAAATTAAAGGATCTGCAGATTGATAGAAGAGTTATGTTGATCTTAATATATCACCAAGAGAGTTTAAAGTAAGAGAAAAGGTGTTTTTGAGGGTAATATCAAGAAAGAGTGTTATTAAATATACAAAACTAGAACCTTGTTTTGTTGGACCCCTTGAGATTTCAAAAAATATCAGTGTTGTGAATGATTAACTTGCCTTACCATCCTATCTATCTAATATTCAATACATATTTCACATTTCTTTGCTTAGAAAGTACATTTCTAATCCTGAACATGTGTGGCACTTTTCTAATTTGTAGATGGAAAATTCAAAGGCTATAGAGGTTCGACCAACATGAATCCTTATTTTAATTCCAAATCAATGAGGAAAGGGACTCTAGAGCATTGCAGGGTCTAGTGGGACTACCAATCAGAAATAAATTCTACTTGGGAGAAAGTGGTAGATATGCAAAAAAAAATTCCTTTTTGTTCGAAAATAATATGTAATTTTCATTATATGTTAAACTATTGAAACACAAAGGATTGTATTATGCCTAAGGGGGTAAGGATGTCATGACCCTTACTTTGGAAAGACTTCTTGTTCGTGAGACACATCATTTGCTATGATGAATTTTGCTAGAATGGAGGGTTTTGTCATGATTGGTTTCTACGAAACCTTAATGTTATGAGTAATATTTTCCTTTTTATGAATTTATTTGATATAAATTTCTAGGAAGAGATTATTTATTTTAAAAGGGTTCCATTAATATCTATCTTCCATGAATATCTCATGGAAGATATTCCATGAATATCTCATTTTGGAGAAGACCCTCTTCGAACATTGGAGCTAAAATTTTTATTTAACCTTGGAGATTTTTTTGTCTTCCATCATTCAATTTTATTTCAGTTACCTTTATTTATTTGTTTAAAGGAACTATTTAAAAGAGTTTTATTGTTTTTTGTGCCCCTGATTAGGATCTGATCTTACCGGAGTCGACTCCTTAAACAACGCAAATCATATCTGATACTTTGGCATTGGGCTAACGGCTATGGTTGGGTCCCTTTAAAGCAAGTCCAAACAAGCATTTTTATTATTGCTTCTCCGCTTCTTCCTTTTGAATGTTACAGTGGTTTCCTAGAAATTTTATTTTTCAAATAAGCATTTTTCTATGTCCTCTCCTATTTGTTTTATAGGTTTTTTCAATAGAATACTTACTTTGTTAGAGGCTCCCATCGAAAAGTGTATGAGGCATCTCAAAAAAACTTCATTGCCATTTATTCTCGGCTCTCTAACCTTATTTTTGTAGTAAAAATTTTAAAAGGACTACGATTCATATTCAAAGAGGACTATACTTATTTTATTTTGTACCAATTCTAATCATCATTTTTTTTTATAGCCTTCTCTGGCTCTCCTCTCTAAGTGTTCATTCGAACCGATAAGTTATTCCTTTTATAATTTCTTTGGTGCTATTATCTGGTTGCTTAAATTTGTCTGCACAAATAGCATATTCCAAATCATAAAAGGTAAAATACTTTGCAAACATGACGTCTTGGAAGCCTCGTTTCTGCTTTGATGATACCTGCAGAGGTCAACAGACCGCCACATCTTTGAGGAGAGATTTTTTTTATTACAGGCTTCACATTATATCTAAAGCAATCACATGATTGTCTCCACCTTCTACTTCGAGTCTCGTTGTCTTCCTCATTATATTTTTGTATAATTTTTGTTTTTTTTTTACCCTTCCATTTTGAAGATCTTATAATTGCCTCCTTTTGCAGAGCTTTTTATTTTATAACAAGGCTCTCATTGAAAGTGAGTCAATATTGTAAAAATTAATACAAAAATTTGGAGGGGGTTAGCGCAAATTAATTGCACACTTTGTGTTTCTTAAGGGGGGGTTGCAATTTTTTTTTGTCTATCTTATTTTTTTCCTTTTAAGTAACATTTTTAGGTGTTATTGTTGAAATATTAGTAATTATATTTCATTTGGTTTACACTCTCTCATAAAAATAACCTCCTTTTATGTTTATTAAATTTAGAAATTTAAAATTTAAGAGCCAACTATAAGGTGTTATTGTTGAAATATAAACATTCTACACTTTATTCAAATCAAATTCAAAATTCATTTTGTTAATTTTTTTCTTAAATCTTAACAATTAAAAAAAAAAAAGCACAATTGTGTTATTTTTCTATCTCTTAAACTTTTCTAAATTTTAAAAGAAGCAAAATATTTTAAATAATTATAAGTTTTTTTTCCTCAAAATATATTTTCCTACATTCCATGTATCATTCCACTAAAGGCTTATAGTTTCCCTCTCGTAAGGGTGGGTTTTTAGAGACATTGGTATAAAGACCTGGCATATATTTTTCAATCAACCATTTTTCTAAATTCTATATCTCTCTCACTTATAGTTTCCCTCTAGTAAGGGCAAGTATTGATAATATCCATATTAAACACTGGTTGATATCCTTGCATTTAAAGCCTACAATCCTTCAAAATTCTTCTCTATACTTACAATTTCCCTCAAGTGGGGGTGGGTATTGAAGGAACTAAGAGGATTTGGTATTTCAAAAGAAAACAATATTACAAACCTCAAATACTTATATTTTCCCTCTTTTTAGGGTGGGTATCTTGAATTTCATATATTGAAAAGCTTCATATTTTTCCCTAAAATCAATTGAATTAATCCAAACATTGAAGCTCTAAGGGGGATATATTGGTTAAAACTTTAACTTCTCTTTTAAAAATGATGAATTCAATTGAACCTCTCAGCCCTCATAACTTTCACACATGGACACCTAAAATTTTAAATCTTATCTCTCAAAAAGGTCTTACTCATTTGCTAGAAGAAAAACAACTAGAATTTGAGAAAGAATATGATTTTTTTTTCATAAAGGAAATATGCACAAAAAATGGGTATTATTAGCTCTTATGTTCATGAAAGTTTGTGGTTTCACATTACATATTGTAAAATTCCTCCTGAAAGTTGGGAGAAATTAGAGACCTTGTTTGGAAAAGTAGATCAAATGAGATCAATGCATCTAGAAGCAGAACTAACATCTTTATCTTCTGATGATTTCAGTAGTATTTTTGACTTCCTCACCAAGTTCAAAGAAGTACTCACTCAATAAAGGTAGTGGGAAGACTAAGACTTAATAAGAATGCATTTATCTAATCCTTTCTAAGCTAAATGGTGTTTTCCAAATTTTTGCTACCACCTTTATATCTACCAAATATGCTCTTGGTGCAACCTTTAAAATGCCCTCTTTAGAAGAATTTTGTGATAGATTAACTAGGGAAGAAACAAAACTTGCTAGATATGAAATATCTTCTTCTTCCTCTTCCTCAAAAGCCTTAGTAGCCTCCACTTATTCTAAAGAAAAGTTCAAAAATAAGGAAAAGACCCCCATAACTTGTGCTCACTACAAAAAGAATGGTCACTTTGCAAGCAAATGTTTGAAAATATTACAGCAACTAGAGACAACTATGAAATATCAAAAGATAGATAGTAAAAAGAAAATAGGAAAAGTCTTTAATTTTCAAGGAAAAACATCCAATTCTTCCTCTAATTATTTGGTCCTAGATTCTGGAGCTACTCATCACATGACTGCTTTAGATAATTCTTTTTCTTCTATCTTCTTTAGCTCTACTTATAGAATAGAAGTGGGTGACTCTTCATTTATCCTTGTCAAAGGAAAGGGGGACATAACCATTGATGGTGTCTCTATAAATAATTTTCTATATATTCCAAATATTACCACAAAATTCCTCTTCATCTATCAAATTTGTACTTTTGGAAAAGGTAAAAATGTTCTCTTCTCTCCAATAGGAGTTGAGATAAGAGAATTTTAAGATCCCCATTATCTTATAGCCAAAGGAAATATTGATCATAACTCTCACCTATTTCACTTCAAAGGTTTCCAAAATCTAGAAGGAGCCTCCTATTTTGTGGCTCATGGAGATCTTGAAAGTCAAATTTGGCATGAAAGGTTTGGTCATCTTAGTTAAAACTACCTAAAGGATTTGACCACCCATGATATGGTAATAGGTTTACCCCAAGTCTCTTCTAATGATGGATTTTGTACTTGATGTGCCTTTGGAAAGCAACTTCAAGATCCTTTCCACCCAAGTAGTTCTCTAAAGGCCTCATCCCCTCTATATTTAATCCATAGTGACTTAATGTATTTTCCAGAATCTTATTTCAAAGGAGCAAAGTATGCTCTAACCTTTATTAATGATTTTTCTAGAAGATCCTGGGTCTACTTCCTAAAATATAAAAGTGATGTTCTATCCCACTTTAAGGTTTTCAAATCCTTAGTTGAAAATTAGGCATCTTGCAAAATCAAGAATATTCACACAGATAATGGGAGGAATACTATAGTAATGAGTTCTCCATATTTCTATCAACTCATGGTATCATTCATAAACATTTTGTCACCCATAATCCTCAAAAAAATGGTATTGCAAAAAGGAAAAACTGAACATTAAAAGAAATGGGAAATTGTATGCTCCATTCAAGATTCCAAAAGTTTTATGGGCAGAAGCTATTAACTATGCCAATTATATTCAAAATTGCACACCTCATAAACCTCTTAACCATTTAACACCTGAAGAAGCATGGTCTGTCTCAAAACGAAATGTTTTCTACTTCAATATTTTTGGGTGTACTGCTTGGGATCACATCCCAAATAAGAAAAGGAAGGCTCTAGATAAGAAAAGAAAGAAGCTCATATTTGTTGGTTATTGTGAAGAATTGAAAGCTTACAGGATTCTTGATCCCTCAACTCATGAGGTCTTCTTTCATAAGAATGTCCAATTTGATGAAATATTACCTCAAAAATATCCTCAATCTCCCTCTTCCTCCATTGAGACTTCTATAATAGAACCTCAATGTTATGAAGAGCCAAATCTTGAAGTTAACTTGGTAATTGATGATCAAGATGAGGAATCTATAACTCCAACTCAATGTCTTTCAACTACTTCCACTCCTTCCACTATGCCAAAATGGGCCCGCACCATTGTTAAAGCAGCCACTCCCTACATCCAAAATCTGCCATCAACCAGATCATCCAACCCCATAGGCACTAGTCTTGTTTGTTAGTCTATTTTCTATGATACGTAATCCTTCAAAGAAGCCTCAGGTGTCAAATAATGGGATTATGCCATGGAGAGCGAATTTTCTTCCTTAATCAAAAACAAAACTTCGGATTTAGTTCCCTTGTCTAAATGAAGCAATATAGTTCATTGTAAATGGATCTTCAAAACTAAATATGGGCCTAATGGATATATAGACAAACACAAATCTCATCTAGTGGCTAAAGGTTTTTCTCAAATTGAAGGTATTGATTATGCAGAAACCTTTACCGAGTTTCTAAAATGAATTCTATTAGACTAGTTCTTTCTCTGGTTCTTTCTCTTGTCTATCAAATAGATGTAAAAAGTGATTTCTTACATAGATATTTAAAAGAATAAATATTCATGGAACAACCTGTTGGTTTCACTCAAGACTCCTCTCTTGTTTGTAGGCTCAAAAAGTCTCTCTATGGCCTCAAACAAGCCACTAGAGCTTGGTATGAAAATATGGACTCCTTCCTTCTTTCCGTAGGTTTTTCTCATTGTGATTCTGATAACATAGTTTACATTTGGAGAAATGAAGGCAATATCACCATTCTTATTCTATATTTTGATGATCTTCTTCTCATTTGTAGTAACTTGACTCACATTCAGAATATAAAAGACTCCCTCTTTGGAAAATTTGAAATGGTTGATCTAGGTAAAGCTCATTACTTCCTTGGGATCCAAATAAGTCAAAAAATGCAGGAATTTCATTGTGTCAACAAAATTACACTCTAGATCTTCTTCAAATATTTAAAATTATAGATTATAAACCTTCTCCTACCCCCTTTCAATATGGCATTAATCTTAGTACTTCTTGCTCATACCCTCTATGTGATGCAACTCTATACCATCAACTTGTAGGAAGTCTACTATACCTTACTCATACTCACCCATATATCTCATATGTTATTGGCCTCATATCCAAATTCTCATCAACCTCATTTTATTCATTGGCAAGCACCAAAAAGAATCCTTCATTACTTGCAGGGCACTATAAACTTTGGACTCCTCTATATGGGAAAATCCATGGATATCACTAGCTACATAGATTCATATTGGGTAGGTTTAGTAGAAGACAAATATTCTACCTCTAGCTATGTATTTTGCCTTAGATATTTACCAATAGCCTAGTTATGCAAGAAACAACAAATAGTAGCCTTATCATCTACAGAGGCAGAATACAGGGCAGCATTTTTGGCTAGTCAGGAAGCTCTTTGGCTTCAAAAAATTCTGAGAGAATTTGGTTTCTACCATGAAAAACCTATAAATCTTTGGTGTGACAATAAAAGCACAATTCATATTGCACATAATCCAGTTGAACATTAGTGCACCAAGCACATTGAGATACACATGCACTTCATATGACAACATATTTAGAATGGGTATTTATACTTGAAATATATTCCAACCAACATTACGAAAATCTTCAGAATACCATGGGTTTTTTCACCAACTATATATTTTATATGAGTACCTAATTAGGCCCATTTATCGAGACTCATATTTCTTTTTGTATAAAGAGGACAATATTCTCCATACGAAGACAAGCCTCTCTTCTTTTCATAGTTGGTTTTTCCCCATAGGGGTTTTTTCACCAACTATATATATTGTATATGAGTACCTAATTAGGCCAAATTTCAAGGACTCATCCTTTTTTTGTATAAAGAGGACACACCAAAATAAGCTCACAGGTTCATCCAGGTTTTTCACCAACCACATAATGTAAATGAGTACCTAATCAGGCCAAGTTGTCGGGACTCATCCTTCAATTTTTTGAAAAAGAGAACAATATTTGCCATACGAAGACAAGCCTCTCTTCTTCTCATAGTTGGTTTTTCCCCACAGGGTTTTTTTCACCAACTATTTATTGTATTAAGAGGAAAATCTTCGCCATACGAAGACAAGCCTCTTACTTCCTTTTTATTGATGGTTTTTCCCATTGGGTTTTTACCATGTCTTCAAAAGAAGTCATTGTACATGAGTACCTCATCAGGCCTTATTTTTGGGACTCATTTGTATGAATCTCCCCTAGTATCACTTAAGGAGGGGTGTTAGAATAAGTGAATATTCTCTTAAGTTCTACTAGGAGAGACACACTTGAGTTTCCACTCCTCCATGTGTCAGGAGAAATCTCAGTGGTGTCTTCATCAGGTTTTATGAGTTGTTGTAATCTAATGGCTGTCAATGATCAACTTTGCAATTTATACAAAGTTGATCCTTGGAATAAATCAATCATTTCTACTCTTCTATTCATACTTGTGTAATATGAAATTCTAACAAAAAGATAATTGTAAGTTTAGATTGTTGAGTTCTTTTGTTATTTTATTGGAATCTTATGACAAAATGAGTTGTTAAAATTGTGCTAATGTAAAAAAGAAATCAAATGTGGCTGTAGTGAATGCTATAGCTCCTTGGTCTCATACATATTTTATAGGTGTAACTTTTCATGCTTTATCCTTGAAAGTTATATAAGACTATCTTCTTGCTTTCAATTTTTAAATGAAGTTACTCGATTATCATTTACATTTATGAGACATTGGAAGTATGTAGGGTCATGAGAAATCATAGTAGAAATGACTAATTGATATTTGCACGGTAGTTCAAACTTCTTCGGGTGTGATAGGTGAAGGATTCCAATGAATCAAATAAGAGACTTTCATGATAGGTAAATTAAGACTAGGTGGTTGTGTTCTTTTTAAACAGAGTGATTCTGAAAAAAAGGATGGTTACTTGCAATGTCAGGTGGATATCTTTTGTTATTCAATTGTTGAATATTGTGCTTTTGGTTTTTGGTTAAAACTGGAGTTGTTCAGTAATTCTAGTTATTCAGTAGAACATAATCCTACAAGACAATTAGATATAATAATATCAAGGAGAATTCATTATCTACCTTATTATCGTTGCTCATTTACTAGGTAGTTACATGAGCTAGAAATTTTATTGGGGAATCTAGGTGAACATTATATGTTAGTTGTAGAGATATAATATTAGTGTAGATATAATGATGGTTTAGACTTTGTGATGCAATCCTGTATCGGGTAGAACATAAGTCTTATTGTAGCTAAGTGTAACCATGGAGGTGTTAGGAAACCACAACAATTAGTGAATATAGTGAAATATTTACTAAACTACCACTTTTGAGGGAGATTTCAATGTTTAAATCTATGTTAAATAAAAAAAACATGCTTCAATGATGAAAAGTTTCTAGCTAAGATCCAATGATAGTGATACTTTGATTGTGTAATTTGAATCTAGTTGGGAACATTCGACATGTAGAAAATGTGCAGTTTTATTATTATTTTATTAAAATAATAGATATAATTTAATTATGCACGTAACATTTACCCTAGTTGATAAGATATGGTTACAATATCTTATTATGATGGAAAATATGAATTTTATCTAACTAATGTGAGAATAGATGAATAGAATTATAAATTATCGAGTCGATGTGAGAATAGATATCTAGAGTATTTGATTAATAATAGTTATGTGTGATTAGATGTATGGATTTATAAATTCTCTATTTGATGTGATAATAGTTATTCACAACATTTGATTTTATAATAGCTTTATGTGAAAATAGTTATATGGATTTATAAATTCTCTAATTTATGTGAGGATAAATATCGAGAGCATTTGCTTTATTAATAACTCTATGTGAGAATAGATGTATAGAATTATAAATTCTCTAATGTATGTGAGAATAAAAGTCCAAAGATTTTGATTTGATAATAGCTTTTCATGATGAGCTTCTTTATGCTTTTGAAAGACCTCACAAAAAAGAAATGCAAGAATCAGGAATGATGTTGTATAGAAATTTTGGATAGAGGCAGCACAAGAGGATTCTAGGCATAGCTTATGATTCTATAAAGAAATAATTCTATTGTCTATGCTTTTAGAATGTATGGGATTGATGCTACAATTTGTGAGACATTCATTGATACCAACGATCTAGATAGAGAATATAATATTACATCTTTTTGTTGTGCACTTTGTCATACTAGAGGGGTAATACGATTGTATATTGGGTGTAAATTAAACACCAAGTTATATTTCCAAAATATATAACTTGTATATGTCCAGGCATTGGAATAACAT
This sequence comes from Wollemia nobilis, assembly GCA_028583015.1. Classification (NCBI taxonomy): domain Eukaryota; kingdom Viridiplantae; phylum Streptophyta; class Pinopsida; order Araucariales; family Araucariaceae; genus Wollemia; species Wollemia nobilis. The sequence continues at coordinate 2,553,594 of JAQPPZ010016564.1, forward strand.
TTGAGTGGATAGGTGGTCAATTTATGAAGCTCTTGTTCTCATTTTGAGTGAGTTGCATATTTTCCTTTCGAGAAGGATTTTAGGGTATTTTAGTATGAACAGTTGGATGAATCATAATTGGATTTAATTGTTCCTTATTTATATGGTTGTAAAGCTCTCAAGTGATGATTGTAGAAAATTTTTATGGTATGGGGATATACCCTAGCTTAAGTAATAATTTTTCAGGTAGTGAAATATATAAAAAAATATATATTTATTTTTATATATTTAAAAGGTAAATTCTTGTAGAAAAAATAATGAGTTCATTAGGAAGAATAATTTGGGATACTTTAGAATGACTCCTAGAGAAAGGGAGGTTAATACCATCATATTCCACAAGCTATTTATAGAATGAGTCCTTTATGGGATATTTAGCTCAAATGGGTATGATATGGATAGTCATGTCCCTCACACATATACCACCTACATAGAAGGACATATGTATAGTGTAAACTTGGTATGCACCCTTTTGAAAGAATGAAGGGAAGGTCAATTCTAGCTCATTGGATCCATGATATGGGTATTTTTGACCCACTATGTAATTCACCTAGTGCTATTACATAGCTAGATTTATATAGGGAGTAAGGATGGGTGTGTATCAAAGAAGCTTTAGATAGGAACATTTTTTGTGACAATAGTAGTTGTTCTAAAGCATAGATTATAGAACCTTTGGTAGTGTTATACTATATATATAAAAAAGAGATTAAAATTTTTTGGTTGTGACACAAGTAGTTTATCATCGTTTATTGATTATATGTAGTGAAAGATAGGTATTAATAGTATCTTAGTTTAGTTTTCATCATTGTATGATAAATGGTGCATCTTGGTTCATATAGTGTAAAACCATTATTTTGTAACTCTTTTTTCTCATTTTTAGTCTTATAAATAGACACCTACCATGGTTGGGAGGTACTGGTTCTTTAATTCATATTTAATGTCATAGCTCCACTAATTCTTTGTGTAGCTTTTGTTGGGTCAGTCTTTCATTGAGTCCAACAAAGAAAAACTAATTAACATTATGTGAGTGGCTACACAATCTCTCCATTATACCCACTACCATTCATGGGAGCATCTATGTACATGTTATTATGTAACCATAACATAATCCTCTTTTTATCTACACTTTGCTCACATAATTCAATACTAGATTTGAAGTCATCAACCAATTTCCACGTTGTAAGGCTTAAGCAATCACTTTGACTTGGATATTTGTCATTAATTTTTTTGTAAAATTTTAAAATTCTCTCTAAAATACTTGATCATCACATAATAATTTGATTTTCCTCCAAAAATTAAATTGTAGCCTTCTAACATTTTTTTATTTCTTTTGATGATACATTTTTCTAGAATTCTATGAAATTACAAATTGTTTTAAAATTTTTGTTGAATTTTAGAATTCAAGTATTTTCAACCACTAATATCATTAATATTTTCATTAGTTTTCTTCTTCTTAGGTCCTTTTCCATGGATAATTCAACTAAAATTAATTACCTCTTTTAAATAGAATTGAGCTTAATATTTTCATCATGATTGAAATAAGAAAATTTTAGGAAACGCATGTGCATGCCTTAAAATATTTGATCTTCTTCTTCTTCATCCTCCAAAAAACTTTGCCTACGACAATAGTAAACAATATTTTTTATTTTATATGATAATTATTATTATCATCATTATTTAAAGCCAAATTATGTGGGGATTCTAATGTAAATTATCCACCAAAATTACTCCATCAAAAGAAATTATAAAACTATCCAAGCATGTTTTGACATTTTTTGGACTAATTTTTTCTTCTCTTTTCTATCCAATAAGCCATGCTTATATTAGATGTTATGAGTTTTCCAATTTTCAATTTGATCTATCAAATGATCATTTCTCTAAGTCATTTATTAAATTAATTTTCATGTGCAATAATTTAACTTTAAATTATTTTCATGGCTTCATCATGATCTGAATATTCTCTTGTTCATATATAGTATCATAACCCTTACCTTCAATTTTTAAATAAGGAAAAGCAACAACAACAAAAATGCAGATGTTCAAGGATACATTTCCATGGCTTAGAAATTTCAAAAGAAAAATTATGCCAAAATTATCCTTGAGCTTGTAATACCAACAATTAATTACATTTAAAATATTGAATTCAAATTCACCCATTATTTCCAAAATATCTTACGAAATTAGGGAGTCTCCTATGGCATTGATCAATGAATTGAGTTTCATCTATTCTCAAGATAAAACCCAAATATCCCTTGTAGTGATAGGTAAATTGTAGGATTTACTAAAATACACACACCCACATAAGTGAAAAATAGTACTAGCCTGGTAAATGGATGCTTACTCACTTAGGACATTATATTATTAAATATCTTCCTCTCTTATCATTTTATATGTCAATGTAACAATAGTTTCATAACAAGTCAACCTTATATTATGTGTGGCAATAAAATGAGTTACTAACGACTATATAACACTTGTTTCTTTTGTTTTACTATTTCTTTTGAAGGAAATAACTATAGGCATGGTTTTATATGAATTTTAAATAATTATTTATATTAAGATATTTTTTGGATTCTATTGGGGGCTACTCCCATAAAAATTGTTATCACATCAATTAAACCATATCTAGTTTACCCTTTTATCAAAGACAATATTCATTTATTTTTCTATAAAATATATTCTTTATCATCTTCAAACTATTACACTTTCAAAATTACATCCTTGTAATCATCTTCATTAACAAATAAAATATCACTAACCTAGTTGTCTTCTAAAATTTGAATTTCATCTCCTTAAAACCCAGGTGTTTTAGGTGAGTTGGAGAGGAGAGGGAAATCCTCCAAGGGAGGTCCCAGGTTTGAATCTCCATCCTACCAAAAATTTGATTTGGGTACCCAAAATCCATTTGATAATTTTGGTACGGTCAGGGTCAGGCATGACTCTAGGGTGACTTTGATGGTGTAGAACCCCCTGGTCATGGTTTCCCAAAACAATGAGGACCTGCAAGGGGTTTTTTGCTTTAAAAAAAATTAATTTCACCAATATGAAGATCAACACAATAATTGGCTAACTTATCTACTGCCCAATTTTCTTCTCTATCAATATGCTCACAATTTCTATACATTACCTCTAATAATATTTTATGAATATTAATAATAATGGAATTTTTTTCCAATCACCACATTTCTTTGTATTGATAACATTAATTGTGAATCCACCACAATTGAAATATATTTATGTCCTTTTTTTCAATTGTAATTTTCATCTCTATAAGAAATTTCCTAGCCTCTACTTAGTTGTTAACTGAAGTTCTATATGATTTTAAATGAGTGAAGAGATTTTTTCCTTTATTATGTTAAAATGTACCACCTCCTCTAGTTTTTCTTAAATTTCCTTTGGAAACACTATTAAAATTAATTTTGATAAACCCAATTTCTAAATATTTATTTTTTACCATAGATTGAAGCAAATCCTTTGTGTTAACTTTATTGTTACATATTATCCTTTCACATATATTCAAATATTATAATCAAGAGTCTAGCACATATTTTTCTCCACATAAGTCTTCCTATGATGATCACTATTGATATAAACATGCTACAAGAGAGGCACTAATATCATTCCAAAACTAGACATGATTTTGAGTTTTTCTGTAATAAAATCTATTATTCTTTTCAAGCCTTAAATTCCAACAAATAATGCCACAACCAACCTCCATAGAATATCTATTTCTCTAGTTTTAAAATAATTAATCGAGAATTTCATCAAATATTTCAATGTCAATGAAGCTTCCCAATATATTCTTATATTTTTGAAAAAGCATCCCCAAATGATGTGAACAAAGGAATAATAAAGAAGTAAATGGTATGATATTTATATGTCCTTATCACACAAGACACACCTAAAATTTCCATCATATCTTCTTCTATGTAGACTCTTTCTTGTAAAAATATTTCTTTGGAATACTAACCAAAGGAATGCTGATACTTAAGGAACAACCTCTTGTGACAAAATGTTCTTCCAAGGAAAATCATTAGAAGTAGAATATTTTGTTTGCTCTAAATTCTCATATCTCAACTTGACCTAGTATCCACCATATTTTGATAGATTTCAAACAACTAATCCTTTGTGTAAAGTTTAAAACATAAATATTGAGGAATCATTTAAGGCTCATTTACTATTTGCTTAAGGTCCTCTCCTTCAACCAAGTTACTAATGGAAATACTCATAAGTTTATAATTCTATAATACTGCCCTCTAATGTTCTTTCCTTTACAAACCCTATATTACTTACAAAGAAGAAACCTAAATATTTCCTTACATTATTTCCAAAGAAAATATTTTTAAACTTTATCAAATTCGGATTCTATACCTACAAATAATATTGAAAGTGACAACATATAAATAGGGATGGATTGTAATCTAGATTTTATGAGTCATATCCTTCTAGCCTTGATTAGGAACTTACCTTTCTAACCTTCTAAACATAATTTCATCTTATCTAGAATTGAGTCTTAGAGTTTCTTCTTCTTTCCTTTTGGAGATAAAGGAACACCCAAATCTATTCACAAAAATTTTCTGAATTTAAACAATAAAATTTCCATAATAATATGTTGTAAATCTACAGAAGTATATATATATAAAAAAAAAAACAATTTTAGATTTTTTGGTTTACTCAATTATCTAATAACCTTGCCATATTATTAAAATATTTATTATAATTCCCTCACCTCACTAACTCAATCATGACCCAAAAGAAAATTATCATCAATAAATTAGAGATGATATTTAGAGGGATGATTTGTTGCAACCTCAATACCTTTGATTTTTGCTTCCATTTTTTTCTTTGATAAAGATCCTAATGCCTCTGCAAGAATAATAAATACAAAAGGAGATAATGAGTCAACCTTGAAATAGTCCATGAAGATATGGATCAAACTATCTAGTAGAGGACAATTGATTAAAATAGGATATTTTGGACTGGTATAATAACATCTAATCCATTCACATAAAACTTAATCAAAACCAAATTTTTTGAGAATCTCTCTAGAAGACTCTAGCAAACCCTAGAATATATTTTTTTCATATATAATTTCATAAGTATACCTAACTTTTTTATGGAATGAAAAGAATATATGGACTCCTTGATAATAATTACACCATTAAGATTGTTTTTACCATGAAAAAATCCACCACGTTCCTCTGATATAACACAATCTAGAAAGCACCTTAACCTAATTGCCATAATTTTTTAAAGTTATTAGACAAAATTTATCAAATATAATTTGTCTTACCTTTCTTGGGAACCAATGTAACAAAGACAACATTGATCTCACTTATTATAGCCTTCCTTTTTTGGACCTCTTAAATTGTAGCCAACATATCACTCATCAATAAATCTCCCAAAAAATGAAAGAAAATTATTGAAAGTCTATCAAGGTTAGGTGCCTAGTTATGATGGTAAGAGAAAATTACCTCATGTAGCTCCTCCATGGATATCTTCTTCATAAAAAAATTGTTTTATCCCTATATTACCATCAATGGAATATTTTTCAAAAGCTTACCTTGAGCCTCCTTGTCTACCGAAGTATCTTATAGACTATCTCTAAAATAATTAATTGCTTCCTTTCTTATATATTATTTTTCCTTAATATTTCTTCCATATGGAGTTCAAATATTCTCTATGTGACAAAAATTTATTTTAATTTTTTTTGTGGCGTGAAAAATAAATTGGTACTTCTATCTTCTATCCTGAGTTACCTCTCCTTAGATTTTTGTAACTAATATGAATCCTTCTTTTTGAATACATTATGATAATAAAAATGTAGTTGTTTTTTGACACATAAAATTGCAAATTTTTCTACTATCACTTGTATATTTTTTTAACTTAGATTCAATCTTCTCCTTTTATGTATGTATGTTATCAAAATATTTGTCACCAAATCTTCATTTACCCCTTTAGATATTTCATGTTTTGAACAAACCTATACATACACTATCCTTCAAAATTTGCTCTACCCCAACATAATATAACCATGTGGAAGAAATCAAGTTCTTGGATCAACATAGATTGAAAGAAACTTTTTTTGGATGGCCATTATTTATTAAAAATTAACTCAATATTATGGGTCGATGATTTGATGTTACTTGCAATTAAATATTCAAAGATATTGTATACTCTATTTGCAACCATGCATTGGATAACAAAAAATTATCCAATCTTTCTACTACATGATTTTTCCCAATATGTTTATTATCCAAGGTATATAATCAAGCTTGAATAAATAACATCCCAAAGGTCATTTGAATTTATAAATGAAACAAATTCTTGTATTGATTTATAGCATCAAAGAATATCATCCTTCTTTATGAAGGAGATAGAAATATGTTGAGATACCTCCAAGAAATAATACATCACAATTATGAATCATTATTGTATTTGAAAAAAATATACTAAGGTCTTTCCAACATATTTCATGAGGATAAACTATAGTTAGAACATAAACATTTATAAACCCAATTTTGATATTTTCTTCTTGCCTACAAAATAGACCAACAATCTGAATAATTTTTGCTTCTAGAAATTGTCCATCACATTTTTGTTTTTTGCATATGTTACAATACTTCTAGAATATCCTATAAAATAAACTACCTAGACAATGCCCCACCTTCAATTTTTTCCTTTTAATTCCTCACTACATAATTTTGTTTCTTACAATAAAATAAATTGAAGAATATGATAACATATTAATTCCTTAATACATTTTTTTAAGGGGTATTATTCATACCACTAATATTCCACTATATAATTTTTATCATTGATTTTTATTTCTATTAGTGGACTTAGCCCCACTTATTTTTAACACATGATATATTTTTTTGGTTTCCCAAATTGATATCCCTTTGAATTCCTTTATTTTTTTGTTCTTTCTTTGAGGGACTTCCTCTCATTTTTTCATTCATAACAAAACTTTAATATTCATTAATATCTTCTATTTTCTATATTGTGTTCATATAAATATGTATCTTCTAAATATTTATATTGCCTTAGAAAATCTAAATTGCAATAAATAGCCTCGCAAACATTTTCTTCTTTATGTTGAATTGGAAACCCTAAAGTACAAGGATGATCCTGCATATTAATTGATTTATTATGCTTCCTTGGAAATCCTATATTTCCATACATATCATCCATACACATATATTTACTATGAAAATATTCAAACCCTAAAGTGCAAGGGATACATTCTATACTCCTTTTATTTTTATTACAAGGAAAGGATTTTATACTACTTGAGAAAAATGATAATTAATTAACCTAGATTAACCTTGATTTCAAATTCCTCCTTCGCTTTCAAATTTATCTCCCCATTTCCCTTCATACCTTAAATCCTGGATTTGAGCTTGTGAATTGTGCTTCCTCATCCCTTGCATATTTTTTTCTTCTCATGGTTGATTTGAGTAAAGCGTAATGACCTTTGTCATTTAATGATGAAGATAAGTTTGTTTGTCACTTTCTTAGAAATGGGAAATCCTTGATTTGATTTATTTCTACTATGATATGATTTCCTTGCTTTGTATTTAAGTTTGTTTCATGCCTAAATTTTTCTATCTCTTTCTCCATTATTACTTTGTAATCACTTTCCATGTGTCTAGTCTCATAACATTTGCAATATTAGAATGCAATGTTTTATAATCCACTTGTTGATACCATTATATTGATTTGAATCTAATCTAATGCAATATGGTAAATATTTTGAAATATTCATGGAAACACATATTTGAGTTTTTTAAACATGCCTTCACTTCTTAGTAGGTATTCCATATTGGATGAACTCACCTGGAGTATTTTCCATACTCTTCAAAATGTATACATTAATAAGTTGATATGGAAGTCCAAAAATTATTATCCACGTTGGATCCCTTTTAATAGTTTCTATCTCTTAAAAAATTCTCACTCAATGGCCTAAACCATGGGCTATCATCCATTCTTGATTTATGGACTAAATAAAATTATGAGAAAATGTCCTTTCAAAATAAAAGTCATGGATCGCCGGACTGAATGCTTGTCCCTTTCTTGGTGCTTTCAGCGATGTAAAAGGTTTAAAATGATTGTGGCATGGTGGTTATAGGGGTGGACTGCACGAAGATCTGTGTGGCGGCTTCGGGCGGACAACACAGAATATCGTGGCGGCCATAAAAGCTGGACAGCTTGCCCGGATTCGTGGCGGCTACCAATTCCATCATGTAAATTAAAAATAAATAAATAAATAAAATAAAATTCATGGAGTAATTTGAATTCAATTTCCACTTACACTTATCAACTTTTAAATCTTCAAAAAATCTTACTAGCATCCATGGAACTTATATATTAACCCTCTATTTTGAAGAATCATTATATCATACTTGATGATGTCATCCTTGATAATCACTTTTGGTGTAACATATCCTACATGGATAGGGTTTTATATAGATTCACTTTTACTCTTGTCTTTGACTTGAGCATCCATACTTCAAACTAGGATACCCTTACTTCCGGTTAAAACTTCCAAAAATGATTTTTTTACCATTCCATCTAGATTTTCTTCACAAGAATCCTTTATATTTTGAATTTTCCCTAAAATATGTAATAATAAAAATGACACTTGCTTCTTTCTCAAATTTGCCTTCTTCTTGCATTTCCAACACTTTCTTGCTTTCTAAAATAAGAAAATGTAAAACTTATTCCTAACTAACACTTGCTTTGACTTACATAAAGAAATTTTAAATTTAAACATTATAAATAATTTTTAATTAATTTATAATATTTTTTTGTAGTATTAAGAAAAAGAGGGTTTTGAAAGGGACCCCACAACCTTTAACAAAATACCCCGCCACAAAGGCATTCAAAAGAACAAAGCACCAAGTGCAAAAAGGAAAAGAGTTACACCAGAAAAAATCAAGGAAAATACAGACAAAAATGATCAATGGGAGAACCAAGAAAGTTCTACAATATTAAATCGATCTCATGGGAAATATTACCAGACATTTGAGCAACCTCAGCATAATCCAATGCCCTTTTGATAGAACTCCACACTGCTCTTTTTTTTATCTCCATCAACTTTAAATTGTGTAAAACTGCACTCTTCTTTGTAGAAACCTTCCCCGGAGTATAAAAATCATCCACCATTTTATATTTAATGAAATATTTGGGAATAACCTCCACATCATTCGGGTGGGATAAGGGAGAATACTCCGTCACATCTAGTTTTTTACCAATCAACCGCATCGATTTGTGGGTGCCACTACCTTCTACTAAACTAACAAAAGGATGACCACCCATCACCGAAGTGTCCAATTAAAAAACCTGGGGACTTCTTAAAAATCTCATCCCGTTGATCACATCAAGCCTTTAGCAGAAACATGAATTTTATGAAATATCTTCTCCGGATCATAAACTAGCTAAAAGGATTAAACATCCTTAGAATATTCACTCGAACTATGTGAAGCCACCAAGGCCTAGCCAAGCATAGGGATCGAAAAATCATCCAAAGACTGTAGATCACCTCCACCTCAATCTCTTTCTCCATCGTAGCTTTCCCAAAAACCAAAAGTGTCAATCCATGGTGAAGGGGAAACTGTCCTCGCCCTTCATGAATATCCAACGTCGACTTCCTCATAGAATGGAATAAAAACAAGGGAATATTCATCTAAATTGATCTCCTAAGATGATTTAGAAACATCGTGTGGAAGCTACATATGACATCATATGTAGAATCCAAAGTAAAATAGTCCATAATAACCTTAATCACCCTACCCAATGACAAAGACAAGGCCTTGGCATTGTACCTTGGTATTTTTTGCTCCTTCTCGTTGTTGCTCATTTGTGTTATCCTTTGTGCATTCTCTCCTCTTCAAAGTTTGGATGGAGAAGTTTTATTTTTGTGGTTCTTCCCTATTTTTGTGAGTCTCTGGAACCACAAAATTTTGTAGCTGGTTTAGCGGACATAATTTTGTTTATGATGAATGTGGGTGCCTATTTTTGCTTTGGTCATTTTTGGGGCCTCCTGTGTTTTACTGTGTGCTTAGGTGTTTCCTCATTTGGCTCCCTAGTGTGGAACGATGTTGTATTAAAAAATAGGGATTCAATGCCTTTTTCAAGATGGTGGAAGCTAAGATTTATGGGCCCAAGTAGAAGCAAGTTAAATCTAGGGTGGAGCTTGCTTCCTTGCTTATTGATAAGGAGATTAAATCTATTCTAAAGGATGGTGTATTACTAGATTTTTTCTAGAAATATCATGGACATACCCCGGTTATTTTCAAATAAATGGTATCAATGTGGAAGGAGAGTTGGGTCCTGTTCATTTGAGGTTTCTGTGGAGTTGATCAGTCATACTATGGGTATGGTGTTGGATGGCATGTATCATAACCGGGATAGGCATTCATTGCTAAAAAATCACCTTCTTATCTATTTTATTTTTATAATATTTAAATAAAAATAAAATAGATAAATTTTAATAAATAAATTTTCTAAATATTAGTTCTACTTATTTAAATAATTTAATATTTTAAATTTAATTTAGTGTGATACCAAAACACATTAAATATAGTAAACTTATTTTTTCAATAAATAAAGTTACTTATTTCATATGTTGGGAAGATATGTTCTTAACCATGGCAAGAAGGCCATAACTCGTAAATATTACATTGCAATATATCCCTATTTATATGACGTCACTTGCAATATTGCCAATAGTTGTAGCATCATAAATTGATAAAATTCAAAGAGACTTTCTATGGAATGATTGTGAGAAAAATTTAGTTTTCCTCTTTGTAAGTGGGATAGGGTTTGCAAAAGAAATAATATTGAAGGAGCAAGCTTGTAGAATTATAGACTTATAAATTTGGCATCAGAGATCATGGAAAGAATTGGGTAAAAATATTACTTCAAAAATATATAGGTTCTCTTCAAGCAATGAAATTATTTAGGAAAATAACTCTACCAAAAGGATTGTCAACATGGAATTTCATATAAAAGATTTTACAATTGATACAAAACATATTATATGATCAATCAATAAGGAGAGTTATGCAAATTTTTGGTTTGATGCTTAGTTGAAGCCTTATCCTCTTATGTCTAACTCAAAATGACAACCATTGGTTCAATAATGCCTAACATGTAAAGGTCCAAAGGTCAAATACCATATTATTATGAGCAACAACTCCAAATCATGAATTTATTTTAGTAGCATGGTTGAAGGCGAGGAACTCAAAGAAATTGTAGATGAAATTCAAAATATGCTTCAAGAGTTTTATTTACCAATTTTTACACGAAAGGATGAGATGGTTTGCAATTTAGTGGATACTCAATCAACTTGGCATATGAGGATTTAAAACAATCAAAATTTCTTTCTCCTAAAGATTTTTATTGGAAGAATATCTTGTCATTAGAGGCTCTCCATAAGGCCTTAACATCCTTTTTGTTAGTAGTTTAAAGTAATATTATTATAATAGAGAGTTTACAAAGAAGAGGATATCATTGATCCTTTAGATGTGTCTTGTGTGCAAAGGTTTTAGAAACATAAAACCATTTACTTCATCATTGTTAATTTCCTCACACCATTTGGATTTTTTTTTTTAATATGAAATTAAATTAGGTAGATCCATCAACATTGAAAGAGTTGATAAAATGTTGGATTAAGTATTTCAAAGCTAAAGCATTTGTATTCTTTGGAGGATGGATGATTGGTTGTACCATTATTTGTTGGAATTTATGGCTTGAAAGGAATAACAAAATTTAAAAAATATATCTCAAAATCATGACCAAGTTTGGAGCCTTATTATTACCACTCTTACACGATGCCTACAAATATGATGCTCATTGTGGGAAGTCTCAATTGTAAAAAAATAGGTGTTAATAACTTGGCTATAGGATTTGAACATACGTAGACATAGGATTTTAACATACATAGACAAGTCATCTACAATAATGGGATTATAACAAAGGATCTACTTCGAGCTATGGTAAAATGGAAATGCCAAAAAATTGGGTTTATCAAAATTAATTTTGATGGTGCTTCTAAAGGAAATCTAGTGAAAGCTGGTGGGGGTGGTGTTTTTAGAAATAGTGAAGGTAAAATTCTCCTCACTTATTCATAATCATATGGAACTTCAACCAACAACTATATAGCAGAAATTTGAATAGAAAAATGATAAAAATATATTTCAATTGAAAGAGATTCACAAATTATCATCAATGTTATTAACAAAAATGGATGTGGAGATTGGATAAAAAATAATATTATTGTTGATGTCCATCATCTATTACTAGAGGTAATCTCTTGGAAGTGTGAGCATATTGATAGAGAAGGAAATGAGATAGCAGATATACTAGCAAATTATAATGTTGATCTTTATCAAATGAAATTCAAATTTTAGAAGGCAATTAACCATGTGAGATTTATTTCTTAATAAAAATGATGTCAATGAACTAATTGTGGAAACATAACACTTCAAGAAAGTCGAAGAATATATTTAAAATAAAATAAAAAATAAAAAAATTGTGATAAAAGAGTATATTACAACAAATATAATAATTTAATATTTTGATGGGAGTAACCCTCAATAAAAACCACATATAATATATTAAAAATAAAAAAATATAATCACTCTTATAAAAAAAACTAGCCTTAAAAATAGTATGAGAAAGACCATGCCAATTTTATATAGGTACGAATGATAAATTAAAATGTCATTTAATCTTAAATATATTTTTAAGATTATCTTCGTTGTCTTATAGGTTCTAGTTTTACTTACCTAACTAGGTAATGGTCTCTTTTGCTGGGGTTACACGAACTCTCTCATATTGTATTACTGAATACATAAGGCTTATACTTCCTAGTATATATTTAGAAATATCCATCGGCTCAGAAACAAGAGAATCAAGGGAGAGGTTGGTCAGCCGTTACACCATATAGTTTGACCCACAGTTTTCGCACGTCCAACATGGTTAAAATCATTGACATATGCCAGCTAGACTTCAACCCATCATACTATCTCCAAAGTGGCAATGTTGCCTTATTCCGATGCCAAAATAACCAACGAAGGCAGCCTGCCACGTAGCACAGACCTGTTCTCGTCATGACCGTAGAAATCAGCTTCTCGTCGATGTCAGACAGCCGTAAGGTAAGGCGAGATGATAATACTTGGATATTTCCGTGCATGGATATCTTTCCTTGTAGTCACGATGATGTTCTTTAGGGAACATGAAATCCATCTACTCCCGATTTTGTATATCTCGCTATCGCTTAAAAAGTGGCTATATGGCCTCTCCGCCATAGCGACTAGGAACACCCAAATTATATTCATATTATTGTGTAATAAGTTTTTGTGGTTTGAATCTTGTTAGAGTTATTAAAAATAGTGTGGTTGTAACCAACTCTTCTATGTAAAAAAATTATAATTTTTTAATTTTATTTTTATTTTTATACTTTTAGCAAATTTTTGCATTGCAAGTCTTGAGAAACCTCTTTGACTTAAATCTTTGTCATTGACTTCCTCGTGACCTTTAAAATCCTTAATCATCATATAGTAAGCTTATCTTTTTCCTTTACACAATAAATTATAGTCCTTTAACATGATTTTTATTTCTCGTTGATGCTACATTTGTCTAAATTTCTAGAAAAGCATTTTTTTTTTTGGAATTTTGTTGAAACTATTAGAATCCAAGAAGCACTAAAATCATCAACAATTTTATTATTTTTCTTCTTCTTAGGTCTTTTTCATGGATATTTTGGTTGAGTTTAACAATGCTCTCTAATATGAAAATATATTATTGTTAGGAATGGAGCCTAATTATGAGGAGGTTGAACAGAGAAAATTTCTGGATTTACTGCAAGACGAACAGGGAAAGTTTCCAAATTTACAGTTTCTTAGTCTACTAGAAAAAGTTTTCGGATTTACAACAGGACAGCCAGGGAAAGTTTTTTTTTGTTTTTATTCCAAAATTAGGTGCTGGGAACTCAATGTTAATCTTGGAATGTATTAAGAAAACCAGTTTTTTTTATTTTTTTCTTATATATAGTTGTGAAGAAAAATAGAGTATACAATGAAAACTACTATGTTGATTCCTTGTAAATATAGAGAGGAAATTACAGCAGATGTTTGTTGTAGGTTGTAACCCTCTATTGCTTGGATTGAGAAAGAAGGACTAAAAATTCTCGATGGATGTAACCCACATTGGGTGAACCACGTTAAAATTGTTGTCTCTTCTACTGTGTGTTTGTCTTATTTCTGCTGTTAATGTTTGAAACACTATAATTGCTTTTCTATATTTTATATAGTGATTTACTCTAACAAGTGGTATCAGAGCTGTTGTTTTGTTGGGTGCACTTGACAGAAGGAGAATTTTTGGATCAAGTGGGAGCAATGGCGGAAGAAGGGAGGTTTAGAGTTCAAAAATTCAATGGCCAAAACTTTCAATTCTGGAAGATGCAGATGGAGGATTTCTTGTACCAAAAGGATCTTTACTTACCTCTTGAGGGGGAAACAAAGAGATCTTTCATCTATGTCTGATGAGGAGTGGAGTCTCCTTGATAAAAAGGCATTGGGTACTGTGAGGCTGTGCTTGGAAGCCACCATAGCCTTCAACATATTTGATGAAAAGACTACCAATGAAGTCATGGATAAGTTGGCCAAGATGTATGAGAAACCATCAGCATCAAATAAGGTATTCTTAATGAAAAGGTTATTTAACATGAAAATGAGTGAAGGAGGATTTGTGCATGATCATTTAAATGAATTTAATACTGTCACTAATCAATTGCATTCAGTAGGATTGGATTTTGATGATGAGCTTAGGGCCTTATTAATCTTATGCTCTCTTCCAAAAAGTTGGAATAGTTTGGTAATGGCGATAAGTAACTCTACTTCAAGTTCAAATAAATTAGAATTTGATGATGTGGTTGGTGTGATACTCAGTGAGGACATGAGAAGAAAAACCATAGGAGAATCATATAGCACCGCCTTAACTATTGAGAATAGAGGAAGAGGAAGAGAAAGAGGCAAGAGTTCACATCATGGAAAATCCAAAGGCAGATCCAAATATCATGGAAAAAGAAAGCTACAGTGTTGGCACTGTGGCAAAAAGGGTCATCTCAAGAAGGATTGTTGGCAAATAAAGGGTGATGGAAATGAAGGTAATGATAATAATGTTAACACTTCAGAAGCCAATATTATTGGAAAAATTCTAGAAGATGCTTTAATCTTATCTCTTGATAGAAATAGTGATTATTGGGTAATTTATAGTGGTGCTTCATTCCATGCTACCTCACATAAGGAATACTTCATAGATTATGTTTCTGGAGATTATGGACAGGTTCTGTTGGGAAATGACCAACCATGTAAAATCGTGGGTATTTGAAATTTTTTGATTAAATCCCCAAATGGATGTCAATGGGCTCTTAAAGAGGTGAGACACATACCAGATTTAAAGAGAAATCTTATTTTGGCAAGTAATTTTGATGGTGAAGGATACACGGTTGCATTCGAAGAAAATGCTTGGAAAGTTACTAAAGGTTCATTGATAGTAGCTAGAGGTAAATTGGTGGGTACTCTTTATTTACTTACTGATTTTTCTCATTGCTCCATTAATTTAGTTTCTACAAGTGAGAGTGCATCTTTCTGGCACCAAAGACATGGCCATATGAGTGGAAAAGGTATGGAAATTTTACATTCAAGAAAGTTATTGCCTAAGTTAAAAGAGATTGATTTGGAATTCTGTGAGGATTATGGTAAAGCAAAGAGAGTTAGATTTCTCAAGGATGGCAAGGAAAGGAAGAAAGAGAAATTGGATCTTGTGCACTCAGATGTTTGGGGCCCAGCTCAGGTAACTTCTCTTGGAGGTTCCTCTTACTATGTACTTTTTATTGATGATGCAACAAGGAAAACATGGATATATTGCATTAAGAATAAAAGTGATATTTTTAATACCTTCACGAATTGGAAAGAATTAGTTGAAAATGAAACTAAAAAAAGGTTAAAGTGTCTAAAGTCGGATAATGGTGGAGAATATTACAGTAGAGAATTTGATGTGTTTTGTTCTAAAAATGGAATTAGAAGAATCAAGGTAGTTCCAAGAACATCTCAAGAAAATGGGGTTGCAGAAAGAATGAATAGAACCATCATGGAGCGTGCTAGGAGCATGATAATACATGCAGGCTTACCATTATTTTTATGGGCTCATGTTGTTGATACTACAGTATATCTAATTAATAGAGGACCGTCTAGTGCCTTGGATGGAGGAATTCCGAAAGAGCTTTGGACAGGTAAACCAATAAATTATTCTTTCCTTAAGGTTTTTGGATGTGAGGCTTTTATGCATATAGACAAAGAGAACAAAAATAAGTTAGATGCTAAGGCCCAAAAGTGCTATCTTATTGGTTACGATATTGATGTCTTAGGTTACAGATTATGGGATTGTGATAACCGAAAATTCATTAGAAGTAGGGATGTCATATTTAATGAAAAAAACTTGTATAAAGATCAATTGCAGGGAAAGAAACAAAAAGAGGAAATTACTAAATACATAGACATTGATGGACACATAGAAAAGGTAACTCCAAAAGTGGTAGAAGATCAAAATGTACAGCAGCAACAACACACACCTCAATCTCCAAAAAGTGTTGTTAGACAATCTACCAAGATAAGTAAAATTCCTCAACGTTTCTTTGATTATGTTTTGTATACTGACGCTGGTGAGCCAGAATGTTTTTAGGAAGCATTACAGATGGATACTAGGAATAAGTAGGAGCTTGCAATGAATGAAGAAATGGACTCTTTATTCCACAACCAAACTTGGGATTTGGTTGAGCTACCCAAAGGTAAAAGAGCTTTGACCAATAAATGGGTGTATAGGATTAAAGAGGAGAATGAAGGGCATAAGAGATACAAAGCAAGACTAGTGGTCAAGGGATTCGCTTAGAAAAAAGGTATTGATTTTGATGATATTTTTTCTCCAATTGTAAAAATGACCTCTATTAGAGTTATTTTGAGTCTTATAGCTATAGAAAATTTGTATCTGAAGCAATTGGATGTGACAAGATTTCTTCATGGTGATTTTGAGGAGGAAATTTATATGCACCAACCATAAGGCTTTTAGGTGAAAGGTAAAGAGGATTGGGTATGTAAACTGAAAAAGAGCTTGTATGGGTTAAAACAAGCTCCTAGACAGTGGTATTTAAAATTTGACAAGTTCATGGCTAATCAAAGGTTTGAAAGATGTCAAAGTTATCACTGTGTATATTTTAAGAAAAATGGAAATGGTAACTATGTTATTTTGCTATTGTATGTGGATAACATGTTAGTTGCAGGAACAAATATGCAAGATATAAACATGCTCAAGAAGAAGTTGGCTAAATCCTTTGCCATGAAGGATTTGGGAGAAGCCAAACAAATCCTTGGTATGAGGATAACAAGAGACAAGGAGAGTCACACTATGAAATTATCACAAGCAAAATACATTGAAAAAGTGCTTAAGAGATTCAACATGAACAATTCAAAGTCTGTTGCTACTCCATTGGCAAAGCATTTCAAACTCACCAAAGATTTGTGTCCCAAGACACAAAAGGAACAAGAGCATATGGCTAAGGTTCCCTATGCATCAGTGGTTGGAAGCTTGATGTATGCAATGGTTTGTACAAGACCAGACATTGCCCACGTAGTGGGAGTAGTGAGTAGATTTATGAGTAATCCGAGAAAAGGACATTGGCAAGCAGTAAAATGGATACTCAGGTACTTGAGAGGAAATTCAAATTATTATTTGAATTTTGGAGGCTCTAATATATGCTTGAAATGTTTTGTAGATTCTGATATGGCAGGTGATATTGATAGTGGAAGGAGCACTACTGGATACATATTTACTATAGGAGGAGGAGCGGTTAGTTGGATTTCTAAACTCCAACACGTAGTTGCCCTTTCAACCACTAAAGCTGAATATGTTGCTGCTACAGAAGCAAGTAAAGAGATGGTTTGGTTGCAAATACTAATGGAAGAACTGGGCAAGAAGCAAGAGGATAATAGGTTGTGGAGTGATAGTCAGAGTGCTATACACCTTGCCAAGAATTCGGTATTCCATTCAAAAACTAAACACATCAAAATCAAGTATCATTTCATTAGATCAGTAGTGGAAGATGGATCTTTGAAATTAGGGAAAGTTCACACATCACAAAATCCTGTTGATATGCTTACAAAAGTGGTGTCAAGAGAAAAGTTGATTTTTTTCTCAACTTCAGTTGGCCTTAAGGAATAAGAGGCCATGATGAGAATTTTTCAGTCCTTGGTTGCAGTATGGTGTAATGGAATTAGTCTCCAAGTGGGAGATTGTTAGGAATGGAGCCTAATTATGAGGAGGCTAAAAAGAGAAAGTTTTTGGATTTAATAGAAGACGAGCAGGGAAAGTTTCCATATTTACAGTTTGTTAGTCTACTAGAGAAAGTTTTCGGATTTACAACAGGACAGCCAGGGAAAGTTTTTTTTTGTTTTTATCCCAAAATTAGGTGTTGGGAACTCAGTGTTAATCTTGGAATGTATTAAGAAAAGCAATTTTTTTCTATTTTTTTCTTATATATAGTTGTGAGGAAAAATAGAGTATACAATGAAAATTACTATGTTGATTCCTTGTAAATATAGAGAGGAAATTACAGCAGATGTTTGTTGTAGGTTGTAACCCTCTATTGCTTGGATTGAGAAAGAAGGACTGAAAATTCTTGGTGGATGTAACCCACATTGGGTGAACCACGTTAAAATTGTTGTCTCTTATACTGTGTGTTTGTCTTATTTTTGTTGTTAAAGTTTGAAACACTATAATTGCTTTTCTATATTTTATATAGTGATTTACTCTAACAATTATGCAGCAACTTGTCCTATGCAATGTTCTTTAGGCATTTGTATGAGAAATATTTTGGATTTGATCCTCTATGCATCTTATTGGAATCATACAAAGAGGGCAATGCACATTTTAGGAATGGATTTGACATGTTCCCTTTTCTATGGGGTTGATATTCATACCATACTTAGGAAATGTGGCTCTTTTAGTTACTGGAGGTATGTGTTGGATTTTTGCTAAGACAATCATGTGTTTGAAATGTAGGATTATATTTCTCACCCTAATCATGAAACATAGTTTTTAGTTAATGTCTAGACTTTAATGATTGTATTTGTAGGATATTGCTATCAAAAGGCTCATGTGGTGGATAAAAGGTGTTCTTTAAGGACTTATGTGGCATAGGTCATGAGTTTATATCCATACCTTAGACAATCACATCCTTTAGTTTGAGGGTTGAGGATGACTCATATATTGTGTATTCTCATTTAGTATCCAACGTAACGTGTGGAATGCTAGCTATTATGTGTTGTAATAGATACTAGATATCCAAGAGCTATGGTTTTGATTCCCAATCCCATCACACTTTATACTTAGTATACTTTTTGTTCAATGGATATTTACATGATGGCCTTCATGGAATTTATGTGGTAAAATGTCAAGTTGAAAGAGGGATAGTAGACATACAATTTTGTACACTAAATAAATCATAACCCCCATCAACTAGTCCTACAAGCAATAAAATTAACCTAATTTACTCCGTGATAAAAATCAATGCATTTATGACACAAATACATTTGTGTTGGCCAATGAGCATCACATTGGATACATTTGTGCTCACTACCAAGCATTTTTTGGGCAACACAAATGTAAATTTTTACCATTTAACATTTTATTACAAAAATTTTATCTTTAATGGTCAATTCACTTTTGTGTTGGCTCCATTTATGCTACAACATAGATGCTTTGACACAAGTGGTATCTTAGAGGCATACCTCTTAGGCACATCCCAAATGTACCACCACTCTCTAGCATATGATCGTGCATGTTAATATTCCCTTCATGCCTAATTTCCTTTGAATTTTGAATCTCTAGAACCTTCCCTCCTAAAACCTCTTGGAAAAATCTATAAAAATCCCCTTAAAGAGGGTATTTCATCAATAATATTTGGTACTGAAATTTTGTCACTATGCTTCTTAAGCTCTCATTAAGAGCATTCTATCATTTTACCTCTAGATCATAACCATATTGTAGTTATTTATTTTGCATCACCATAGGCATTTTGCTTAGCATAGCATATAAAAAAATGAATGTCATCAATCAACATCCTTAGCAAATATCAAGGGATCTATTGGATAGTAGCTAGAAGGAGGAAACCATACAAGGCTTAGGTTGTATCACTCTCCTTCATTTCTTGCTTTTGGGTCTCTTTTCTTTTATATTTTCATCTAACATATTTCATTATTTGGTCATATATAGCTGATTAAGGGCCTAATTTACTTTGGTTTTTTATTTCTTATAATATTTTGCATTTAAAATACATTCTCCTTGCATTCATTATCATATTATTTGGCATTGTATCATTGAATAGTATCTATTTAGTAGTTATTTATTTGTTGTTATTTATCACATAATGAGGTATTTATTTCCTTAAACATTACATCGATATCATATTGTCTCATATCTTTGGTTTCCTTGCCTTATTTTTGCATAATCTACTATCTAAGGCATTTGTGTTTCTTGACTATAGTCAGGTAGTGCATATGCCTTATTATTTGTAGTGAATTTAAACTAGTTATGTTTGCACTACAATGCATTTTCTAGGGAATAGAAATATGGTTAAGGAATTTCCCCTTACCTTTCCATATTTTTCCATTTTAGTTCTCTAATATGATGCATTTTCCTATATACTTATACAATTGCAATCATATTATCATTTTGATTTTTGTATTTGAATTTCATCATGAGTGTAAGTCTTCATTGTCATAAATTTACTTAGTCATCATATCAATCTTACCATATATGTGCTACATAGTAGAGAAATTATATATCTGAGGATATTTTGTACCTCTAGTTAGGTACTTTGCATTTCAATATTCATATCCTACTATGAAAAGTATTTGTGTTGCCTAATTGTAGGTAAGTAGTACAAATGTCATTAGGGCATTTATTTTGTGTTTTTATCAATTATACCAATTTTCTTAACTAAACAAGGATCTAACTTGTTAACTCAGAAAGCTCACTATATTTTCCTAGGTGAAGAAGACCCCTTTGCTCTCAATTTTGCTTTTTCTTTGTGTGTTTTGTATTTGGGCCATCTTAACATTTGCACTAAATGAATTATATATAGTGCAATTATGGTTAGGCAACATATTTGCCTTTATGGAGAATTTAGGTACCATCATTCTAAGATCCCTTATATGTATTTTTATAATTTGATATTTTGTTTATTGATTATTGAAATTAGGTTTTACCTCTGATTTTGTTATAATTTTAACAAAAAAGAAAATTTGGAAGATTAGTTTCCTTATGACTAGTTTCATAACATTGTTTTTTCTTATCCAAGAAACAAAATCCCATGTAGTTACATTTATGATATCTTGTGTGCTTGCATTCATCTCTTGTTGGCTTTGAAAAGAAAAATAACTTCACTTTTGTTGTAACATTTAAATAAAAAAGGCATATATTCTAGGATTGTCTTATTGCATTCTTTTAATTTTAGTTTTAGTCTCTTAAAAGGATTAGGCATAGAACCTTAGAGAGAAAAAACATTTTATGTGTAGCACCCTTAAGTGTTTGTATAACTTACACATCAAATTTAGCTTAGATTTATAACATACTCTCCCATACACATATTGAGGTAACATAGGTATCTAAACCCCTTGCATTGGTTGAGGAGATTTTGGATGCCCATATTACACAAACCATCATTTTTTATTGTATATAGTGGAGATAGGTATTGATAGTATGATAGGTTAACTCCTATCACTATGTGATAGGTTGTGTATCTTAGTTGAAATTTTTTAAATTATTATTTTATAATTGTTGTTTCTTCCTCCAAAGGCTTAGGCATAGACCCCCACCATGCTTGAGAGGTATCAATTCTTTCATAAATATTTTATATATCATAGCTCCACCCATTATTTGTGTGTAGCATTTATTATATTCAATCTTATATTGAGTCCAACAAAGGATAAGAGGAAAACATTGGGTAACTAGATACATGACCTCTCCACTATGATCATCATATTCCATATGATAATCCACATATTGGCCATGTCATTATGCATCAATCTACAAAACCCCCACTTGCTCTTATTTTTCCTATGCTTTGCTCATATTATGAACACCATCTTTGAAGTAATCAATAAATTTATACATTATAGGTCTTGAGAAACTGCTTAGAATTGAAAAATTGTCAACACTTTCCTTGTGACCTTTAAAAATTATCTTTGAAATATTGAATCATTGCATAATAATATCATTTTACTTGAGACAAAAAAATGATGTTTTTCAATTCTCTTTCCATTTTTGTTGATACTGCATTTGTCTAGACTTCACTAAAACTATAGTTTTTTCATGAATTTCATTTAATTTTTAGAATTTATGATTTTCCAAGCACCAAATTTATCAATATTTTCATTAATATTCTTCTTCTTAGGTCTCTTTTCATGGACAATTCAGCTAAGCTTAATGACACTCACATTGAAAGAAAAATTAAATCAAATATTCATATTGTGATTGACACCAAGGAATGATGTGTGCGTGTCCTTAGATATTTGATCTTCTTCTCCTTCATCCTCCAAGAAGCTATTTATATTGTGACTATAGCAAAAACCAAAATATTCTCTTCCACTATAATTTTTATTATAATTATCACTATTCAAAACCAAATTTTGTAGGGATTCAACCCCATGCTAATGCTCCTCCACAATGCTTTCATCAAAGAAATTATAAAAGTATCCTAGCATGTCTGTCCTTTCTTTGGACTAATTTTCTTCTTTGTCCTAATTAGTTAATCCATGCTTCTACAAGAAGTCATGAGGATGTACATTTTTAATTAGATTTGTCCAAGTCAAATATCAAATTACTTTCTATGTGCAATAATTCCTTTGTCCAAGTAGATTTTTGAAATCCCAACCTTCAATTATTATTTATGGAGAAGAAACAAAAACAATGTGTGTTCAAGGATGCCTTTCCATGGCTTTGAACTGTAGAAAAAAATGGTCTTGTTTTTCTACCAAAATTATCCCTCATCTTATAGTGCCAACAATAAATTACATGTAAAAATTTGAAGTCAATTTCACCCATGGTTTCCAAATATCTTACAAATTGATTCTTCTATTTACATTAATCTACATTAAATTATCTTTTATCAATTTTAAACTTAGAAGCTAGATATCACTTTCAAAGATATGTAAAAATATATTTTAATTAAAAATAGCATTAAATATATACCTACTTACTTAAGGTTTCATATTTATTAAATTTACTTTTATTATCTACTATAAATTAATGTAACAGTGGGCAAGCTTCCAAGTTTTAATGTAAATCAGCCTTATATTATTCATTCCTACAATAAGCTTTCAAGTTTCAATATAAATCAACCTTATATTATTCATTTCTACAACATAAGAAACTGGGGACTACATATCACATTATCCTTTTGTTTTTATTATTCCTTTGGAAAGTGGACTACTATAGAAATAAATTTATATAAAATAAATATAATGTTAAGTACTATTACTTATTTTATAATATTATTGGGGAGGTCCAAAGGTCCAAGGTTCAAACAATAGTATGCGCTAGTGTAGCGTGGGCGAGTGTGTGGAGGGCAGGTTTGTGGTGGCTTTGTCTTAAATTCCTTATTGATAAGTATAGCTTTTGGCTTCACAAGAGGTTATGGTTGGAAACTTTGGCCATAAGGTTTCTTACAATAACAAAAATAAAAATAAAAAATTAAATTATTTTATAATATTAAATAAAAATAAAACAAATAAAGTTAATGATAAAACTATAAGTTATTATTTATTTTATTTTTTTCATAAAAATATATATTAGCTTTCCACATATATATATAAAAGCTTATCTCTTATTTTAATTTAAATTTTTAAAAGATTATATTCAACCCATCATTCTCTACAAATACCTATGCCAAAACAACAAATGAAGGCAGCCTGCCACGTAGCACAAACTTGTTCTCGTCACCACAGTAGAAATCCGGTTCTCGTCCATGTCAGTCAGCTGTATAGCAAGACAAGATGATAACAACATGATATTCCTCTTCATGGATTTCATAATCACGCGGACGAATCAAGGAAGGAGTTGTTTTCAGGAAATGTCTAATTTTCCTTGGCGAAGTGCAATTCTATGTACATTGGATTTTGTGCATCCCTGGAAGATAAGAGTGGGCAAGCAAGTATAAACTGGGCTAGGTAATACCCAGCCACCTTCATACAAGTCTTTAAGTCAACATATTTTTCTGAGAAGCCTTTATATGAGAAGGGACTTGTTGTAACGAAAGAGGGCGGATTCCTGTCATGTCGTTTGAATTGCCTCACATATAAAGAAAAACGTGGCCATTGCAACACAGTCCACAACATGTTCTTCAAAATTTTCAAAGCCCCCATTATTCCATATACATAACACCTTGTGGTTATAATCGGTAACACCTTTGGTCGGTGAAGACTCCAAAAAATTTATGCGGGCCAACAACATGACATGATAAAGAGTCTCGCTACAAAGGCGGCGAAT
Organism: Wollemia nobilis; assembly: GCA_028583015.1. Lineage (NCBI taxonomy): Eukaryota > Viridiplantae > Streptophyta > Pinopsida > Araucariales > Araucariaceae > Wollemia > Wollemia nobilis. The sequence goes on from JAQPPZ010016564.1 coordinate 2,578,242, forward strand.
TGCAATGGTAGGCGATTGACGCAGACGAATGCCGAGATCAAACCGGTGATGGCGGATGTTGAACAGGCGTTAACTTCGTCAATGACTATGATTATGTTTTTTAGAATGGTATGTTGAATGAAGGACCCGTTGTCATGAATTTTATGATATATAAATGATTGTTAATATATATTATAACATAAGATAAATATAAAATTTTAAATATATTTTTAGCAAACGTGCACAATTAAAAATAATTATCACCTAAAATTAATAAGTACAAGAATAATATTTTATATATATTTATAATAAAATCAATAGTGATATGTATATGTGATGTAATTAATTAATTTAAAAAAAAAATCTGATATTAAGTAAAATTATTAATAATCAAATTAATAGTTAATAAATTTAATTTTTTTAGTATTTTATATAATCATTTTTTTAATGTTTTAAATTCATTGTTAAATATTATATTAAAATAATTAACTATTTATACCATTGAAAACTTATGAATTTATAATATGATAGGTACATATGGCATGGTATTTTACCTTTATGCTAATCAAACATTATAACATTAAATTGGTTTAAATATATTTAAATATAAGTTATTAGTTAATAATAAAAATATTATTATATTTTAGATGGTTAGATATTCTATTGAAATGGTTATTTATACCATTGAAAACTTATGAATTTATAATATATTATGTTCATATGATATAGTATTTACTTTTATTTTTAGTTTTTAAAGTAAAATTGATTTAGTAGGGGGTTTAAATGGGTTCCAAACCAAGTACATAAATTCCAAACCTAAGTATATAAACTGGTAGCTAACCCAATAACATAAGATAACACAGGTCTACATATTAACTAGTAACAACCTACACAAAAAGGACCAAACAACAACATAGAAGGTTGGATGGAACGTTGACCTCAGATAAACAAAAATATAGTCCAAGCAACCCCATGCAGGGATTGCTTGAAAAGAAATAACTACCTGTAAAACTGTAAAAGAGCTATGACAAAAACCCGAAATCCAAAATAATACTATAATAGACAGCTGTACAAAAATAAACACAGTGTTCAAAAAGACCCAAACAGAGGTACTATAGATTATAATTAAAATTCTACACACGGATCAAAATACAAAAAAAAAAAAAAAACAAACAAAATACTCAATATATAAATCTAGACCTCTGTAACCTCTTCATTTGTATGAACATTTCTAATATGGTTTAGGAGTAACACCTTAAAAGTATTGCTGATTTTATTCATGAATCAGCACTGATAGCAAACATTGATAACAAGACAGAGAATCACACTAATCAGAAAATTTTCAAATAAGAATTGGAGCCATATAAACACAACATTCAAAATTTTAAAAGATTATATTCAACCCATCATTTTCTCTACAAATACCTATGCCAAAACAACAAATTAAGGCAGCCTGCCACGTAGCGTTCCTGTTACCAAAGTAGAAATCTGTTCTCCACGTCAGTCAGTTATATTAACATGAAGGAAATTCTAATTATGAAATCATGTTATAGCAAGACGAGATGATGATAATTGGATATTCCTCTTCATGGATTTCATAATCACGCGGACGAGTCGAGGAAGGAGTTGCTTTCAGGAAATGTCTAATGCTCCTCTGGATTTTGAAGATAAGAGTGGGCAAGCAAGTATAAACTGGGCTAGGTAATACCCAGCAACCTTCAAACAAGTCTTAAGTCAACATAACTTTCTAAAGTAAATTGAAAATTGTTTTTATAAAGGAGTGACTTCTTGGAATGTAAGATGTGGGATTCCTCTAAGTATATGTCGTTTTAATTAGCTTCACATGACTTAAGTAATACCCAGCCACCTTCATACAAGTCTTATGTATAATTTTCAAAAGTAATCATCAAGTCTATGTACTCTGGATTCTGTGCATCTCTGTGATAAGAAAATGGTTATCCCTTAAAGTGTGGGAAAGCAAAGTATAAACTGGGCTAGGTAACACCCAGCCACCTTCATAAAAGTATTTAAGTCAACATATGTTGAAATGAAAGAGGTAGGATTCTGTCATGTCGTTTGAATTGCCTCACATAAAAAGAAAAACGTGGCCATTGCAACATACTAGACAATAAATGGTAGGCGGCGAATTGCAATTACACCTTGTGGTAGGCGGCGAATTGCAATGGTAGGCGATTGATGCAGACAAATGCCGAGATCAAACCGGTGATGGCGGATGTTGCACAGGCGTTAACTTCGTCAATGACTATGACCATGTTTTTTAGAATGGTATGTTGAATGAAGGACCCGTTGTCATGGATTTTATGAATATAAATGATTGTTAATATATATCTATGATAAATATAAAATTTTAAATATATATTAGTAAACAATTAAAAATAATTATTCCGGTAATAAATAATATTTTATATATATTTATAATAAAATCAATAATTATATGTATATGTAATGTAATTCATTAAATTTTAAATAAATTCTGATATTAAGTAAAATTATTAATAATGAAATTAATAGCTACTGATTTTATTTTTTTAATTATTTTATATAATTATTTTTTTAATGTTTTAAATTCATTTGTAATGTGAGCATTTAATTATATACTACATCAATAACCAATATTATATTTTAGTATCTCTAATGTTACCATTCTATGTTATATTGATAGAAACTTTTGGGCTTATACGGTTGCAAGATGTCCAATGAGGACTACATCAAAAACATAAATAATGTATATCAGCATTTTTATACCAACTATATGATGTCCATAAAAAAATAAATTAAAAAAAAAACAAAATACATAAATTAAGATGTTAAGTAAGTGTTACCATAATATTATAAGTGTGAAATACTATCATGAAACATAGTAGTATTTAAAATCTATTTGGCAACTATACCTATATGTCAAGAGCAATAGTTGGTATGAGTAAAACTTATTTAGGCATTGTATGACAATGCTAAGCTTTGTACTACTTCTCTTTAATGTGGTAATTTGGTTGAAATTTCGAAAACCATGATGGTGAAAGTAGGTTGTGTTCTTATCTATATGGTATAGAAATTTGTCTCTCATGACTGCTAATAATGTATTAAAATAAAATCTAAATGGATTCATTTTGTAATGATAGTAAATATGATTATGGTTCACAAAAAATAGAGTGCTACTTGTTGCAATCCAAACTTTCTGATTGATATATCATTCATGCATATGTTGATTGTTTGGATTGAGATAGGATGGTTGAGTATTATGATAGCATAATCAAGTAATCCTAATAATTTGGAGGCCCAAACCAAACCTAAAGATGATGCTAATCAAAAATAATCTTGAACATACAATTGAAATTGGAAAACAAATTAATTTGTCATATCACCATATTTAAGATTATTGCCTTATCATTTTCTCTACAATACCTTCTACATAGGATGCCTTATTGTAATGATTCTATTATGGCACTAAATTCATGATATGATTTATGAATTGAATCATAAAAAGACACCATATTATTGTCATGATGATTTAATCCACCATAAAGTGAGATTAATAAGTGGTTGGAAGATGTCACCATTCGATGAGAAACATAAAGTTTTTTTGAGTAATACTTCTTATACATAGCCACCATGGGATTGAACTCGGGTCACATCATCGATAATGCAAGTGGCATCCTTGCACATTAGAGGATATCACGGGGATAGAAAAACATAAATTTATTATCTATTTATAGGAGGTTTAATGGTTTCATCTCCCAAAAAAATAAGTTGACTTGCACATTAGAGGATATCATTGTAAAAGTGAATCCATATACAACTTCATTAAGATCCAATAAACAAACAATCCAATTTGAACCATAGACTAAGTATATATGTATTATTGACTCAATAGGATAGAGGACAATAAAGGGTTGTAAATGAAATTTCACCATGGTTCAACTAATTGTAAACTTAGATGATAGGATTTTTTAAGGTTTTTATCTTATCTATTTTGCAAATTACAAATTATAGGTTAATTAACCTAGAGTATTTTATTTTTCTTATATACTTTATTTTTCTTTATATACGATGAACCCAATAAATTTTTAATATATCATATGTAATTTGTAATGTAATTCTATTATCTATATAAAAATATTATAACATTAATTTGGTTTAAAATGATTGTTGTGTGGTGGTTATAGGGTGGACTGCAAGAGTACTATGCGATGGATTTTGGGGCGAATGCGGTGGTGACTAAAAATATGGACAACATGCATAGATTACCACCAACTAAAATATTACCACCAATTCTACCATGTAAAATCAAAATAACATTAATTTGGTTTAAATATATTTAAAAATAAATTACTAGTTAATTATCAAAATATTATTACATTTTACATGGTTAAATATTATATTGAAATGATTAGCTATTTATTTATACCACTGGAAACTTATGAATTTATAATACGTTATGTCCATATGACATGGTATTTTGTTTTTATGCTAATCAAACATTATAACATTAAATTGCTTTAAATATATAATAATATAAGTTACTAGTTAATAATCAAGATACCATTATATTTTACATGGTTAGAATAGATATTCTATTGAAATGGTAATTTATACCATTAAAAACATATGAATTTATAATATGTTATGTTCATATGACAAAGTATTTTACCTTTATTTTAATGAAATATTATAAATGGTAATTTATATGGTGATTAAAGTTAAGGAAGTGAAATATACTTAAATTATTTTTTAATGAAATATGTACTAATATGTATAACTAACGTAGCTTTAACAAAACTTTCCCTTTAATTAATATTTCATTTTTAAATAATGAGTAAAAACTTTTCAAAATCAGTTTCACTTATATTGATTCCTATCACAAGCTTTACTCATGTTTAGTTTTTAATTTTATTCACTATCCCAAAATAAACTATGGTTAATGATTTGCCTCACTTAAAATTTTCCTTGTTATAGGCATTAAAATATATAGCTTGTTCTTAAAGAAAAAATAAAAACTTTATTTTTATCAATTTTATTTTCATCCTCCACAAACCAAACAAAATGTAAAAATACATCTAACTACTAGAAAATTTAAGTCTATTCCACCTTTTCAAATCTTGTACTTCATATAAATTATATTACAATATTTTATGGGTTCTTAACATTGTTAGATACTTTATATAAACATGTCATGGTAGAATTATAATAAATTATATTATTACAATTTTTTATATTATGAGAATTTTTTGTTATAATAAAAAGATTAGAATGTATGTTGTATTTCTTGTTAGAATTTCACAATAATAGATATGCAAAGAATTACACAAAATATGAAGAGAAGAGTGGAACTGATTGATTTATTCTAAGGATCAACTCTGTATAAATAGCAGAGTTGATCATTGAGAGCCGTTGGATTACAACAACTCATTAGACCTGATTAAGACACCATTGAGAGTTATCCTGATACATGGAGGAGTGGAAACTCAAGTGTCTATCCTAGTGGAAATTAAAAGAATACTCTTATTCTAACACCCCTCCTTAAGTGATACTAGGGGTGAATCGTACAAATGAGTCCTGGCAACAAGGCCTAACGAGGTACTCATGTACAATGACTTCTTTTGAAGAGATGGTAAAACCCAATGGGAAAAAAACCATCAATCAAAAGGAAGTTAGAGGCTTGTCTTCGTATGCGAATATTGTCCTCCTCATACAATAGATAGTTGGTAAAAAAACCCTTGTGGGGAAAAACCTACTATGACAAGATGATAGGCATGTATTCGTATGGCGAAGATTGTCCTATTTAACAAAAAAGAAAGATGAGTCCTAACAACTTGGCCTGATTAGGTACTCATTTACATAATATTGTTGGTGAAAAAATCCCTATGGAGAAAAACCAAAAATGAGAGGCTTATCTTCGTATGGCGAATATTGTCCTCTTTATACAATAAATAAAGATGAGTTCCGACAACTTGGCATTATTAGGTACTCATATACAATAAATAGTTGGTAAAAAAACCCCTGTGGGGAAAACCAACTATTAGAAGAAGAGAGACTTTTGAGCCTACAAACAAGAGAGGAGTCTTGAGTGAAACCAGCAGGTTGTTCCATGAATATTTCTTCCTTTAAGTCTCCATGTAAGAAAGCATATTTTACATCCATTTGATAGACAAACCACTTATGGGAAGCAGCTAGAGCAAGAACAAATCTTACGTAATTTATTTTAGCAACTGGAGCAAAGGTTTGTGCATAATATATACCTTAAATTTGAGAGAAACCTTTGGCCACTAGATGAGCCTTGTGTTTATCTATTTCTCCATTAGTCCCATATTTTATTTTGAAAATCTATTTACAATGAACTAATTTCCTTCCTTTAGGTAAGGGAACTAAATCCCAAGTCTTTTTTTGATCAAGGAAGACAATTCATTTTCCATGGCATCATCCCATTCCTTAATACTTGAGGCTTCTTTGAAGGATTGAGGATCAGAGGAAATAGATTAACATACAAGACTAGTGCCTATGGGGTTGGATGATCTAGTTGAAGGAAGATTTTTGATGTAAGGAGTAGCTTATTTAACAATGGTGCGGGCTCATTTTGGCATAGAGGAAGGAGTTGAAGGAGTTGATAGACATTGAGATGGAGATATAGGTTCCTCATCTTGATTATCAATGTGTAGACACCAAAACAACACCAATCCGATTATGTGACTGCAAACACTGATCGCTTTGACAAACACAGCCCCCAGGGTAGCCCTCAGAGGTCAAACAGTGGTCTTAACCACTTTCATAGCAATTTTGTGAGGTCAAGAAGCAATTTGGCACACTTAGACACTTTGCCTAGTAATCGTCTCACCCAGGGACGATTGGTAACTTGAAATCGTCTCACCCAGGGACGATTTCTAAAATCGTCTCCAGTAAGGACGATTTCCAAGTTTAACGGGCAAAAAGACAAATGAGGCCAAGTGGCAGCCCAGAACAGTCAGTTGATGACTCCTACCTCGCATGCGTGTGTGAGTGGACAAATAGGCCATTTGAGGACTGTCACAAGGGCAGTTATGAAAGCCCAAGTCAATGGAGGACTCCCCTCCCTCTTGGGAAGACAAGACTACCACATGGCGCCTATGACCAACACATGGAATTTGTGCTTCCCTCCCAAAAGAGACCCCATGGGTCTATAAAAGGTGAGACTTTTCTCACCCAATATATACAGGTTGAAGGAGTTTTCAAGCAATGAAGTGCTGCCGAGTTGAAGACCCACTTGCATCCCTTTTGGTTCACCTTCCCACATCCACCAATCTCTTTTGCAAGGGAGGTTGTTGGGTGGCTTTTGGAAGCTTGAATCGGACCTAAATCCAACACATGGACACCTGAATCAACCAATTCGCCGACCCCCCAAATCCTAAGAGGTTTTGGGCCCATCCCTAGTGGATTGGCGCTGGAATCAAGTGCCAACGGTGGGAGGCCCACTTGGGCATCCCCGCACTTTTCTTAAGTTTTATTTCAGAAGCATTCTAGTTTATTTTCTCATGCTGCATATTGTGTTTTCTCTTTGGTGAATTCATAGCTGCAATTTCGTAACCTTTGATCAGATTCTAGTATGTTTTGTGTTGTTTCGTAGTTTCACTAACTTGCAGGAGGCGATATCAAATTCCCGAGGGTAGAGGCCAAATTGGGAGAATCCGACAATCTGGGTCGTCCCACAATGGCCCCAATTACATAACCCCTCTGTTTGTAGGTGTTTTGGAGACCTCGGGAGTCGACATTGGAGCGTGTTAGTTCGGCTTCCCCAACACAGAAGAAATCGTCCCACCCAGGGACGATTTACAGTCAAAAATCGTCCTACCTAGGGACGATTTCCAGTTGAAAGAAGATTGGCCGACTGTCTTAGTGGCAATGGCCTGTTGGTAACATTTTCTGTCTTCTGGCAAGTTTTCAGGCTGTTTAGAATCATTTTGTTTACTATTTTAGATAAATGTTTGCATGCATCTTTTGATGATTTTAGAAGAACGAACACTTTTCACTTGCAGCAGGTGCTACTGACATCTTGGTTGTTTCTTTGTTCGCAGGAGAAGTAGCGGAGGTGAAGAACTCATCGGCATTAGCGACGGCATCATCTTGGCCCGCCCATTGCAATCGTGGGCACGCGAAAAGAGGAACATTGAGTTATTGTAATCGAATTCTTTTAACGCTCCTAGCCCCCAAAAAGGGATGAGACGTCATTGTAACAGAGATCAAGGGATATTAATGAAAGGGCTATGTTTTCTCCATTTGCTTGTGTCTCTTCCAATGCATTTCTTTTCCATTTCATGCACTTTATGTTTCTAGGACTTAAGCGCATTTGGTTTTGGTTATATTGCAATTAGTGTTTCCTTCGCCCGGAATCTCGTGCTTTCAGTGGCGATCACGGTGGGACGTGTTCCCTGTTTTTAAGATCACAGAAAACTAATCGGGTTTTGTGTTTTATGTTTTACAGGTACATTTTTTTTTGCAGACTGTTAACCATCTCTGACTATTACGATTACTTTACTGGAAATCATCTCACCCTGAGACGATTTTAAAATCGTCTCGCCGGGGACGATTTACGTTCAGTAAATCGTCTCACCGAGGGACGATTTTCTGTCTGCAGATTTTCAGAGCAGAAATTCAGAGGCAACTAGAGAAAGCAGAGAAGAGGTAGGGATTTTATCATCTCTGTTAAATTTTCTATTTTTATTTTCTATTTCTTTGACTGTTTTCATTTTATCCTGCATACTTAGGGAAAATCATTCATGCTTGTTTCATTTTCGCTAAATAAAATGAACCTCACACACTCCACGTAACAATTTTAAACCAAGGAGCTGGTCGTAAGACCTCAACCCTTTATCAAGACCATTGGTGGATTTCATCACCACCTTGGCTTGATTTGCATCCATTTCCCGATTGTCAACTGTTGTTAGGCGTAAATCCTGATGAAGACAGACCGAGTGTCGCTGGGGTGATTCCCATGCGTGCGAGGATAAGTTTTCTATGGTAGGTGCCATTAATAGGACAATCCCCCTTTCATACCACCTACGTACCATGTACCTTCTGCTCTCATGTACCTATAGTCTCCCTCTCGTAAGGGTGGGTATATAGAGAGGTTGGTATATCGGCTTGGTTGGTATATTGAAGGGGCTACCATTTTGGGAGTTATATGAGCCGTCATAATGCATTTAAACGATCTTCAAAACCTACAAAAACAAAATAAAACACCAAAATGCACTAAACCAGTTTAGGGCACACAAATAATCCTTAAAAGAGATAATCACGGTTTTGTGAATGTGTGTGCTTAATTCTGCTTAGTGTAGACAAAAAAAAATCATAAACGATATAAAAACTTATTTAGATAGCATAGAAGCACCGCAATGGTGTACACCCGCAGTCAAGCCCAATCAAGGGTAGAAGCTCCGAAAGGTACACAAGAAGCAGGCACAAGTCGCCTTCGCTTCAGTCCTGAGGATTTGGTCATACCGCCTTATAGGTCTAACCTACAAAAGAATCCAATTCAGAATCCTCGGTGGGGTATGCCTATTCAAAGCAACCCCTTTCGGGAAGATGCCTTACATGTAGACCTTGACATAAATAGAGAATCACCTCTTGAAGTTAGGCATGAGTGGCCACCGCGCGATGAAGCGCTAGACAGGCACATCGTCCATTTAGAGAGGCAACGTGGATATGTCGTCCCTTATTTACCTATCATCATAACAGAGAGACCAAATCCAGAGCACAGGGCTCCTTACATAGGGCGGCCTAACTCCGCCCACCCCCTTCACACCCATGAAAGGGAGTACGAGGAAAGCCATCGCATTCCTCGAGGGCAACAAACAACGTGAGAACCTTGCATTTCCGCACCAGCAGGATATCATGATCACCCCTTGAGGCCAAAACCTCGAGCACATACCACTTACCTCGACAGAGGGAAGAGACCCATTGAAACCTTAGATCAGAAAACTCGAGGTAAACACATAGGAGAAACATTCGAACCTCCTGAGCAAAATAAGGTAGACCAAATTGACCCAGTTGTCGCCAGATATACCACCCGTCAAGCCCAAACCATGCGGCTTAAACCAAGTTATCAAGAAATAGAGTACCGACACCGCTTGGATGGAGAACGCATGCAATGCGAAGCGGATGAGTTACGCTATGAAATACTGAGAGGGGGCCAACCCCTCGCACCTAAAGAGCTGAACAGTATGAGAGGCATAATCCGTTGGTGCAGGACAGGTCTCCATGACCTCGTCAGGATCTGCCTCCAAGACCTCATAGATTCGAGAGGGAGGCAACTCCTCGAAACAATGATGGGTACCTTCAGCAAGAGCTTGATCAGGGTCATAGGTTTCGCCCAAAGACTCCTCAAGAATTTTATGAGGTGTATGAACCAGAAGAGGAATATGTTGAAACTCCCCATCAAGGCAGGAGGGATGCCATTCGGCCACCCCTCCATAGGCCTCAAGTTTATCGTAACTTGCAACAAGAGCGAACAAGAGAGGAAGAAATAAAATCTTCCGATGCATACCAAGCGCTATTGGAGCATTTGGAGTCTGTGGAGACAAAAGTTGTTGGGCATCAAAAACCCACATTACGTCTACTCCGCAGTAATCCGGTGCATCCCTTAGTGCCTACACCTCTTTACCCCGAACACTTCAAGTTGCCTCAATTGGCAGTTTTTAAAGGTGAAGAGGACGCACAGGAACACGTTACACGATTTCTAAGCCAATGCTTCAGCATCCAAGATAATGACGCATTGTTGCTTAGAACATTCATAACCACATTCGTAGGCCCTGCCTCAGATTGGTTCACACAACTGCCCAAAAATAGCATAAGCAATTTAGATCAATTAGTAGATGCATTTCTTGAACGCTTTGCCTTCAACACAACACAAGGAAGAAGGCATCACTAAGTGATTTAGCGAGCCTCAAGCAATTTGAAGAGGAAAAAATGGCAGCATACGGGAATCGATGGAGAGCTTTGCTTTCTAGGTTACCCTACCATCCTCCTATGTCTGATCTCACACAGATGTTCGCAAAAAGTTGCTTAAAATAAATCTCTGGTCTATTGTTGCTGCGACAATACGACAACTTAGAAGAAGCTTTGGCGTAAGCCGGAGTCATAGAAGAGATTAATATAGGCAAAGGCGCAATTGCCAAGCCTAAGAAGAAAGAGTGGAATAAAACCATTAAAACTGGGACAACACAACCACAACACGCTGTAGTCAACCAAGTTGCGATAAATGTTCCCGTGCCTGTGCAAGAAACGCAGCTTCAAAAGGCTAACTACCAGGTAGTGCCTCCTGATTATGAAAGAGATAATAGAAGACAGGAGCAGAATTACCCACGTCGCCCTAGGCAAAATTTCACCCCATATGTGGAGTCCAGGGACTCCTTATTTGACCGCTTGTCAGCAGCAAATTTAGTCACTCTATCAAAAATCCAAATTATAGACCCTAACATTCCCAAGCCTAGGGGGTACAGAGAGGAATTGTATTGCAGATTCCATAGGCACAGAGGACATGAATTGAATGGGTGCTAGAAATTCAAAGACCTAGTCCAAGATTTGATCGACAACAGAACATTGGTTGTGGACAACCCCATCGCACCAAACAACCAACAAATGGGGGTATTCAAGGACCCCTTACCAGCCCACGAGGCACAGACAAAACCACTCCAGATTAACGAGGTGTGACAAGATCTTCCCACACAGGGATTTGTGGGAATGATTAGCATAGTAACAAGGAACAGAAGGTACCCGACAGCTGCCCCTGAGGTAGCTACGAGGGAAGGTCCGACAACATCGCATCCTCAACAATGCCCAACGCAGTTACCTCCGCCTAGACCTGAGGTCACGATACGAACCAAACTCACGCAGAGTTTGCGGACCACGTCGGCTAGGCTGTCCATCTACGAGCTTATTCAATAATCAGCTCCCCATAGAGAAGCTCTTATGGACATTTTAAAAGCCATTGAATTACAACCCCATGAGGCAAATTCTTTCAACGCCTTCGTGGGACATGTGAAACAATGTACGGAGCCGATCATCACATTCAAAGAAGATGAGGTCAAAACGATATCAAATGACATGGAAGATCCACCCCTGCACGTTATCGCATAGGTCAACGATATTTCGTACAAGAGAGTGCTGATAGATACTTGCTCGTCTAGTAACATCATAACCACTGCAGCCTTAAAGCATTTGAAGCTACCAGCCTCTCACATCATAGCCTCCACGTACACACTGTGAGCTTTTAATGATGCAATATGCTCGACAGTCGGCATAGTCGTTCTGCCGATCCGGTAGGACAAAAGTCAATACCTACACTGTGCCATGTGCTGGAAGGTGAAATGGCTTATAATATACTGCTAGGGCGGCCTTGGATCAGGGACATGAAGTGTGTCCCTTCGATCACCCACCAGTGCTTAAAGTATGCTTATGAAGGGGAAATACATGTAGTCCCAATGGACTTAGAGCCCTTCAAGTATTGCAATGTGGTACAATTCATACCTCAAACGACCCTCTCTTCAACGCATTTGGATTTCCAATTAAATCCATCTAAACAGGGTCCAATACCGCAGGCACCACTGGTGGCCAACAAGAAAAAATCCCAACCAGGTGAGACTTCATCACCTGCTCCTTCATCATCAACGCCACCTATCATGGCCCAACAAAAGGACAAGGGAAAACAAATCATGGAAGAGGTTAAGCCTCTAGAAGAAAGGTTGCCCATAATCTCAACGATATCAACAGAGGAAACACCCAACACAACAGAAACCAAGACTCTTGAACAACCAAACATGGAATGGACTCAGGAAGGATTACCATTTCCTCCCACCCAATCATCAACAATCACTGTTGAAATGGCCAGTACGGGCTTGGGGGAATATTTGGTACAAAATGTTGTGGCAACCCCCACATTGGAGTCAGTACAGGACATGGGAAGACCTCGCCTTCCCATAGGGACAATTGTTCCTCTAGGCTACCCACCGAACCAGAAAAATTTTGTGTATGGGGGCCTTGATCATGGTCTTGAACCATGCCAACAAAAGGAAACAGACAAAGAACCTTTTGTGGAAAACATCAATTATCTGTCAAACCCAGAATTTGCCCTAAAATATCTAGGCCAATGCAATTGGCATGGATACGGGCTAGGCAAATATGAGCAAGGGATGCGGATCCTTTGCCAACCAAGATATCGGATGCCATATGACAAGTCAGGGGTAGGGTTCAACCATCCCCTGCCATTAGACATCTTGGTTGAAAATATGCAAGGCCTAGAAATAGGCAACAAGGGGGGATTGGCATTAGACCCTTATGCCAATCCAAATACAGAATACACACTGGGAGACTACCTCCCATGGTCAACAAACACCCCTGGAAACAACAATAATCCCTCTCCTTTGCTAGAGAGAGGTGAAAGTTCGGATAGTAATCCTCAAAGAGAACATCAATGGCTGCCGGACATCTTTCTAAAGTTGTTCCCCTTAGAGGTTCCAGATGAAACAATACAGTACCAAGAGAATCAGGTCCCTCCACCAAGAGTGGAACAATCGCAATGGGACCAGATTAATTCACTGGAACAAGAAGAGTCCTCAATGTCGCAAGCAACAGATGCTGAAGAGGATGAACAATTTTGGATCTATGAAAGTGATTCAGAAGATGAAACTGAAATGGACTATCTCAGACATGCGTGACGACATCACCGCGCTCTAACTCATGAAGATCTAATGGGACAGATGGGCATACTACTGGGGCATGAATGGCATGTAGACCCAGCGAGGTGGGACCAAGTGTTGGATCCATGGCTCCAAATTCAATATGAGCATCATCCACCTCGAGATCCCATCATGACAGCAGTGTTGAGGGAAGACCCCGCCCTCCTTTTCACAAAATTCGCACCTAGGGAGGATCCATTCGTGCCTGTTCCCATAGAGCCAGATCCAGAGTATAGGGAGCATCTAGAAGAAACAAGTTATCACACCCGCGGTTCTGGAGACCAAATTCATTCCATCCACATGATCTCCATTGATTTGACCGCACCCATCTGCAATCCGACCGATCCATCATGGTCATTACATCTAGACATGGATGCCATCGACTGGGATCACGTCAATTCACCATTGTCACCATCAGAGTATCGGCCTTTCGGTGAAATGCTTCATTTTACCCCAAGGACAACTCAGGATATTTTTCAAGATAAAGAGGGACCCGAGGTTCCAAACGTAGATCTTAACTCAGTTGATGATATCCATTTAATCCCAACTCCACATCAGTTGGAGGACGGATCCCACATGTCAGTCGAGGAGACGACTGACGTAGACATCGACACAGATCCAATGAATCCATGGATTCTCAAGCTGGGGGTAAGCCTTTCCCTCGAAGAGCAAGTCGATTACATTGCCCTTATTAAAGAAAAGAAGGAGGTTTTTGCATGGTCGTACAAGGATATGCCAGGACTAGACCCGCAGCTAGTCATGCACAATTTAACGCTTGATCCGACAATCAAGCCTGTAAAGCAAAAACTAAGAAATATGCACCCAACAATGGCCTTGATGGTCAAAGACGAATTGCAAAAGCTGTTGGATGCACAATTTGTCATCTGCATGGATTATCCGCCATGGTTGTCCAACATGGTTCCCGTCAAGAAGCCCGACGGGAGGATTCGCATATGCACCGACTTTCGAGACCTAAACAAAGTGAGTCCTAAGGATGATTTTCCATTGCCAAGCATCGACGCATTGGTAGACGCTACAGAAGGTCACGAAATGCTCTCCCTAATGGACGGTTTCTCAGGATACAATCAAATTTGTATCAATCCTGAAGACCAACTCAAAACGGCATTCACAACGCCTTGGGGGACATTTTGCTATAAGGTCATGCCTTTTGGCCTTAAAAATGCTGGCGCTACATACCAACGTGCTATGACTTATATCTTCCACGATTACATGCACAAAACTTTGGAAGATTACATGGATGATTTGTTAGCAAAGTCTCTCTTGCACTCAGATCATCTCGGTGACTTAAGAAAGATTCTCGATCGCCTCATAGAGCATAAGGTCAGATTGAATCCCAAGAAGTGCGTGTTCGACGTCACATCTGGAAAACTCTTGGGTTTTATAGTCTCAAAATGAGGCATCGAAGTGGACCCAAACAAAGTCAAGGCAATCCTTGAAATGGCTCCCCCAACCACTATCAAGCAACTCAGAAGTCTGCAATGAAAGGTCACGTCGATTAAACGCTTCATAGCGCAATTATCTGAAAAATGTTGACCAATGAACAAATTATTGCACAAGGGGGTCACATTTCATTGGGATGACGAGTGCCAGTCAGTCTTTGACAAAATCAAACAATACTTGGCTTCGTCGCCAGTATTGGCACCACCTAGACCAGGTGTGCCGTTCTACTTATACATATCACCTATCGAGGTGGCACTGGGCGCAATGCTAGCCCAGAAGAATGAACTTCACAAAGAAAAGGCTACTTACTATCTTAGCCGCACCCTGGTCAGTTACGAACTTAACTATGCATACGTTGAAAAACTCTGCTTGGCAATGGTGTTTGCTACCAAAAGGCTACGCCACTACATGCTGAGCAACACTACGTATGTTGTGTCTAAGGATAATCCATTGTGATACATGATGAGTCGTACTTATCATAGTAGTCGCACGGCGAAATGGATCATGTTGTTGACGGAATTTGACATTAAGTTTATTGGGCAAAAATATATAAAAGGACAAGTCATAGCCGATCAACTAGCAGAGGCTCCTCTTGAAGACGATCAGCCTCTGGTCATAGAACTACCCGATGATGGGGTCTTCCATGTCTTAGAATCGCCAAATTCTGATGAGCCTAAGTCTCAGGCCGACATAACCTTATTTTTTGATGGTTCTAAATGCGAGCAAGGTGGTGGCGCAGGAATTGTATTCTTCACACCGCAGGGCTCTCCAATGCCTCTGTCATTTAAATTAAATTTCCAGTGCACCAACAATAATGCAGAATATGAAGCCTTGCTCCTAGGTCTTCAAATAGCAATCGCCATGAACATCAAAAGACTGAACATCTTTGGTGATTCACTGTTAATCGTTAATCAAGTCAAAGGGGTATATCAATGCAAATGCCCAGTTCTGAAGGCCTATAAAGCCCTCGTGGACAAATTCCTAGAAAAACTTGAGTGGTATGACATCGAGGCACTCCCTCGATCATCGAATCATTTTGTGGACACAATGGCCTCTTTGGGGTCACTAATCTTGTAAGACCTTTCAGGTGATATGACAACTATTCAAGTCAAAACCTTATCGCAATCCACGATAGAGCGTGCAAGCTCAGACTTGACACCAGGAACCCACATGATCCAGATTGAACCATCCTCGGATAAGTTCTTTCAAATCCGAGATCGTCTGAAATGTGCCAACTGGGGGTCCTTGTTCTCCCCCACTCCCATTAATAGCAACACAACACTATTCTTACAAGTTCTATCCCATTCAGCATTTGTTAGGGAAGAACTTCAAAAGGGATTGGCTATTCCTACTATCGAGGTTTCTGATCAACAGGACTGGTATTTACCCATAAGAGATTACCTAAAATTAGGTAATCTTCCCTTTGGATTGACCCACGCCGCAAAACGAACATTCAAGCAAAAAGCGGCTAAGTATGTCTTGATAGGAGACATTTTGTATCATCGAAGCTATGACGGAATTCTTCTTCGTTGTTTGGACCAGCAAGAGTCCACTTGGGCAGTCGCCCAAGCGCATGACGGTACATGTGGTGGCCACTTTAGCGGTATGGCCATCACAAAGCGCATTCTTCGCATGGGCTATTATTGGCCATCTTTAGAGCGAGATTGTTGCGAGTATGTCAAGAAGTGCATAAAGTGTCAACATCATGCCAATTTGATGCATGTACCTTCCCAGGCCCTACAAATAGTCCAGTCTGCTTGGCCATTTTCGTAGTGGGGCCTCGATCTAATCGAAAAGATCTCCCCTGCATCGTCAGGCCGTCACACGTTTATCATAACGACCACAGAATATTTTACCAAATGGGTGGAAGCAATTCCGTTAACCTCAATGAAAGGACCCCGTATTGCGGAGTTCATCTTGCATTACATCATATGTCGTTTTGGTATTCCATCCAAAATAATCTCGGATAATGGGCCATCATTCAAGAACAAAGACGTGCGTGCTTTAACCACAAAGTACAAAATTCAGCACAACTTTTCAACACCCTACTATCCGCAAGCAAATGGGCAAGCAGTGGCATCAAACAAAATACTAGTCGCCATCCTTAAAAAGACCGTCGCAAACAGTCATAAGGATTGGCACATACAAATCCCACTTGCCCTTTGGGCTTATCACACTAGCATTCGGATGCCCACTAGGGCAACTCCGTTTTCACTAGTGTATGGCTCAGAGGCAGTAATGCCTCTCGAGTTGGAAATTCCTTCCCTGCGCATATCAATGCAGGAGTTCATCGATGATAACACTGCGCGGCAAGCCCGATTGGACCAACTTACGTTGCTTGACGAACGACGCGTTAATGCTCTCGAGCACTTACGTATCTATCAAGAGCGGCTTAAGAAAGCTTACAACATGAAAGTTCACCTAAGAGACTTTTGGGTTGGTTATTTGGTTCTGAAGGAAAACCAACAAAACTCTAATTTGCCATCCCATATGAGGGACAAATTCATGGCAAATTAGTTAGGTCCTTATGTCATTGATAGCAAAATAGGACTCGAGACGTACAGGCTAGCTTCTCTTGACGGTATCAAGGAAACAGAACCCTTGAATATCAGTCATTTGCGACCATTTCATATCTAAGAAAGCCATATCCAAAAAAAAAAAAAAAAAATATGCTCCAAGGATTCCCGTAATCTCTTGGTCACCCAAAAAAAAAAAAAAAAAAGCTCCAAGGATTATCGCAATCTCTTGGTCACCCAAAAAGCTCCAAAGATTATCGCAATATCTTGGTCACCCAAAAAGCTCCAAGGATTATCGCAATCTCTTGGTCACCAAAAAGCTCCAAGGATTATAGCAATCTCTTGGTCACCCAAAAAGCTCCAAGGATTATCGCAATCTCTTGGTCACCCAAAAATCTCCAAGGATTATCGCAATCTCTTGGTCAATCCAAAAAGCTCCAAGGATTATCACAATCTCTTGGTCACCCAAAAAAGCTCCAAGGATTATCGCAATCACTTGGTCACCCCAAAAGCTCCAAGGATTATCGCAATAACTTGGTCAAACCCAAAAAGCTCCAACGATTATCACAATCGCTTGGTCAAAAAAAAAAAAAAAAAAAAAACAAAACAACAAAAATCATCAAAAACAACAAAGATTTGCATCTCAATTCTAGGCATACTCAAATTCATCATAAATTCATATTATCGCACCTCATCTTCAACTTCACCAAAAACAATCCATCAAAATTACAAAAATACATAGCTGCATTAAGCATTGCATCCATACATTGCATATTTGTAGTCATACGGGTCAAATACCATAGGCTGCAATAGCTCTGATAGTCCATCTTATTCCGCATTGTCTCATGTTACAAAAACAACAAAAACACCATGCATAACTTTTACCACACTATAGTCAGTGGTCTAGGAATGTACCAAGAGTTTCAGTGATTCAGTCATCATTTTCCTCTTTAACCATGTAGCATATCAAGTCGAACAGATTTTAAGAAGGTAGAGTCATACTTGAAATACACCATGCTACGTAACATCCCAACACAAATCAAAACACTAAAAATTCCCAAATTGTGTGAATGAGACGAAACTTGCAAAATAATCTAGGTCACCACAAGCGAAACGGTTATCTTGCTCATCCGCCTGTGCGAATGACCCCTAGAATGCTGAGAGTTGGAAAAAGGACAAGCATCCTCCCTACCCAATTCCCTAAGAATCCCTAAAGTTCTCAATAGTTGCAAAACACAAAAAAGTTGCAAAATTTCAAAACTCCAAATTTGACAAACTACAGTGCACACATCAAAAGGCACAAAAATCAGTGATTTTTGTCACTCCATAACCCCAATCCCTTGCTCGAAAGAAAAACAAATCAAAATAAACAGTGATCTCATCACTAACATGAGCAAGTATCCCAATACAATTGAAGAAAAGAAGGGAGTTGACCTTGAATCCCTGGAACTCTCAGCATTCTATAGGTCATAAGGCAAGCTTTAGTACCAATTTGGTTGATAGCCTATCGGTAACAGAAGTAAACCTCCCGCATGACGATATATCTGTCACATTAACTTGCGTACAAATCAATGTTTGCATGTGGATGAGCTAGCTTATGGCATCTTGGATTACATCGCAGATTAATTTTAGTACATACAACAAAGGAATTCGTGGAGCTAATTAGGTGATCCTCAGTACAGGTTCGGTTGAAAGCCCATCTGGCACTGGCGGTATCCTAACAAATACCCCTAAATGAACTCAATTGCACACACAGGGATGTGAAAAATAACTAGGTCAAAAACAAGTCCGATTCATACCTTGGTCAAAAAGTCTTGTAAGACAAAGTACAGTCATGGATGGTGAGTTACAAACCGATCGAATCTCGGAAAACCTTACATTCATTCCAAAACCATCTGCGCTACTTATCATCCTTATGATAACATCAGAAAATACAAAAACAGAAAAACCATGTAAATAAAGAGCTTCTTAAATAGCCTACAGTGCAATCACCACAAATATCATTCATCCATTTCACTTTGCATATAAAATAGACATCTAAAACATTTGCATTCATCATAACATCTGCATTCATCAAAATGAATAAACATGCATAACAAAAATCACAACATAACATGTACAAAACCACAATAAAATCGGTATATATATATATCATCAAAAAGATGCCCGCAGGCTACAAAACCGGTCCTCAGACCCCGCAATCATATCCAAAAACCCAACCTAAGGCGTCCACCACCATGATCACGTAGGATCGGTGTGACGGGAACTACCCCCCGTGGTGTGGGTCCTACGGGACCCTGCAGGGCGGCTACTACTAGCCCCCGCATCATGCCTGCTACCACCCCCCTCATCTAACCGCCTACGACGAGATGATGCTGACTGCTCAGTCAGACTATCCCTTGTCCGTCGTGAAGATCCACCGACCGAAGGCTCAGGTAGCTGCCCACAAAGGCGGATGACCTCCCTCTCCAAGTCTATCCAGTATAGACACCACTCTGCCTCTCACCGATGATAAATAGACAATGCATCATCGTGCTGCGCCAAAACTCTATCCCGCTCTGCAAACTGAGCCCGTAGAAGATCCCTCTCCTGCTTCGCATCCCCCATCTCCTGCCTTGCATCCCCAAACTCCAGATCCCGCATCCGCAGTAGCTCTGTCAGTCACGCAATCTCAACGCCTACATCCGACCCCACCTCCTCTGTATCTGTCGGACGCATAGGACTCGCGGGGATAGTAGCCTGCTCAGGCTCCCACTGCTCCTCCACATCTTGCATGTTCGGCTGCTCCAGAACACCCAAGTCCACATCATCATCTCCCACATCCACCATGTTTGCATCATCCAACGGACCCCCCCAATCACCCCTCTCCTCTCCAGCACCGCAGTACCCACCACGAGTCATACTCAATGGTAGTCCCGATGTCATCCACATCCGGGACCTCAATCACCGCATCCGACTCCTCGCCCAATGGCACGGTGACCGGTGGATCCAGATCCCTCTCATCTCCCCGACGCCGATAGACCACGGGCTCACCAGGCAACCCCTGGCACACCCCAAACTGTCGTGTAACCCGGTAGTACATAAAGAACTCATGCTCCGTCCCATGCCGCCCAGTCAACCACCGCTCCCTGCGTACCCGTCGAAGCCACTCTCCAGCCTCCGACCAGACTGGAAAGTCCCGATAAGGACGCAAAACCACCTCCCCTGGAGTGAGTAGAGAGAATGCATCAGTATAGTGCTGTACAACACCTGCCCATCGCCGACTCTACCCCTACTCCGTAGATCGTAGCCACAAAGCTGCATAGCCAATCTCCTCGTCATCCATCACCGCCCGAGTCGTCCACGGTAACCCGGTCGGCCTCTCCACTGCTATGTGCTACCAACCCCAGCACTGAATAAGATAACTGCAACTCACCCCTTTTCGTTGTCGACAGCAGACGCCGTACAGCTCCCTGTAGAGCTATGCCAACAATGTCTGTCGCCATCCATAAATCAGCGATGCCTCTATCGGGCACTCTACCAACTGCCATACCAACTCCAGCAGGTTCCACGGGAACCTCCCGCCTGATGAATCAGGTAGAAGCATGTTAGAAATGAGGCCCATCAAGAATGCGTGCCTCACTCCTAACACCCCCCTCTCCTGCCACTAGCTAACAAAAATCCCGCTAGCCTGACAGTCCACCTCGGCTGTCTCCACTGGGTTCGTTACACCCAGCCGCTCCGCATGCCCAAAACATCTCGTCAGTACAGCAGTCTGCTGATCACACGGTGATGTCCTAATGGGTAGTCCATCTATCGGAATCCGAAGCAACCGATAAACGTCCTCCAGTGTCACAGTCATCTCCCTTGTCGAAAGATGGAAAGTGTTGGTCCGCGGATCCCAAACTTTGATCAGGGCCATCAGATAGGCCTGATCCGAGACCACGAGCTCCGGTCGAGCCACCTGCTTGAGCCCAAGGGCATCAAGCCACTGCCAGTCAACATCAGTCAGCACCGACCGCGCCTCAGCGAATGCGGCAGGTACACGGTACCGGCTCCTAACCTGCAAAACAATAACACACAAAAATTCAAAACTAATTTTTCAGATTTAGGGTTCCTAACCTTAACTGATAATTACAAAAAAAAAAAAAAAAAAAATGCACTTACGGGTTTCGCCTCCGCTCCGCCGCTCGAACCAGTTTGTGCACTCATGATGACAGAGAGAATTCCGGCAGCGCTTCACTTCGCAAAATTACCTCCTCCTCTCAGAGCTCCCAAATCACAAGAAAAAAAATGACACAAATGAGCCCAAATCCAAGTTTTGGGACTTAAATAAGCCTACCAACTGGAAATCATCCTTGACTGGGACGAGCGCTCTGGTCAGCACTCGTCCCACCCAGGGACGATTTCTTCAATTGGAAATCGTCCCACCCAGGGACGATTTCCAGCCAGAAAAGTCAAAACATCAAAAAATCAACAAAAATGCACTAAAAACAACAAATAAAGTTGACTAATAGAATGCTGTTACACTCGCAATCCAACGCAATCAAAATAGACGTTGGGGTCATATATTGTCGCTATCTCACTCCCCAAGAAGGCTAACATATCCGGACCGCTCCACGGGAAGAAGATTACAACAATTTTATCCCCACATGCGTCACAAAAAAACAACAAAAACAATAAAAAAAAAATTCAACAAAAACAGACAACAAAAAAAACATTGCCGGACACAAGTGCTCTTCCACTTAAACTCCGGGCAAAGAAAATTGATGTCGAGGTCCAAATTATCGCTCTCCTACTTCCCCAAGAAGGCTACAATAGCCGGACCGCTCCACGGGAAGACGGATTTTTGACAATTTCATCCCCAAACGACGTCACAAGAAAATCAAAACAACAAAAACAGTAATAAACATTGCCAGACACAAGTGCTCTTGCACTTAACCTCTTGCAATAGCAAATAAAATCGATGTCGAGGTCCAAATTATCGCTCTCCTACCTCCCCAAGAAGGCTAAAATAGCCGGACCGCTCCACGGGAAGTTAGATTTTCGATGATTTCACCTCATTATGGCATCACCAAAAGGGTTAACACCCACCAAAAACAGGTCCACATGTTGGAAAAATTGCACACGCTTAAAGGTAAACCCTCTAAAGGCACCTTTGCACAAGTCATCTTGGGTCAAGCGACTCGACGCTTCTCTCACAAAGGTCATTCCCTCATCAATTCGTCGCTTGAGGGGGTAGTCACACTTAGTCACCAACCAACAATCACACACCCAATTAAGGAAAATGACATGCATTCAAAGAATCATTGACAAAGACAATCACGCTCCTGCTTGGGGCAGTAAACAAGCAACAATCAAATCATTCAAACACTTTGCATTTCGTGAATCATGAACACAAGGTTCCCCTTGAGGATAAAAACGCCCTTTGCCTGTTCATGACTGATCAATGTCTAAGTTCAAGTCACACCTCACCAAAATAGGTTAATACTGGAAATCAAATTCCTTAGCTCGTCAGAAGCAAGGATTCAAGAATGCATGCCCTTTCCATACTTGGGGCATCAAAAGTTGGTTAGGTTACCAAGAAACCCTAATCATTAGTGCTTTGGTTATCTATTTTTGCTCAGCACTACGTCACCCGCAGCGCTTCCCAAAAATGGGCATCTGTAGACACCAAAACAACACCAATCCGATTATGTGACTGCAAACACTGATCGCTTTGAAAAACACAGCCCCCAGGGCAGCCCTCAGAGGTCAAACAGTGGTCTTAACCACTTTCATAGCAATTTTGTGAGGTCAAGAAGCAATTTGGCACACTTAGACACTTTGCCTAGTAATCGTCTCACCCGGGGACGATTGCTAACTTGAAATCGTCTCACCCAGGGATGATTTCTGAAATCGTCTCCAGTAAGGACAATTTCCAAGTTTAACGGGCAAAAAGACAAATGAGGCCAAGTGGCAGCCCAGAATAGTCAGTTGATGACTCCTGCCTCGCACGCGTGTGTGAGTGGACAAATAGGCCGTTTGAGGACTGTCACAAGGGCAGTTATGAAAGCCCAATTCAATGGAGGACTCCCCTCCCTCTTGGGAAGACAAGACTGCCACATGGCGCCTATGACCAACACATGGCATTTGTGCTTCCCTCCCAAAAGAGACCCCATGGGTCTATAAAAGGTGAGACTTTTCTCACCCAAGATATACAGGTTGAAGGAGTTTTCAAGCAACGAAGTGCTGCCGAGTTGAAGACCCACTTGCATCCCTTTTGGTTCACCTTCCCACATCCACCAATCTCTTTTGCAAGGGAGGTTGTTGGGTGGCTTTTGGAAGCTTGAATCGGACCTAAATCCAACACATGGACACCTGAATCAACCAATTCGCCGACCCCCCAATCCTAAGACGTTTTGGGCCCATCCCTAGTGGATTGGCGCTGGAATCAAGTGCCAACGGTGGGAGGCCCACTTGGGCATCCCCGCACTTTTCTTAAGTTTTATTTCAGAAGCATTCTAGTTTATTTTCTCATGCTGCATATTGTGTTTTTTGTTTGGTGAATTCATAGCTGCAATTTCATAACCTTTGATCAGATTCTAGTATGTTTTGTGTCGTTTCGTAGTTTCACTAACTTACAGGAGGCGATATCAAATTCCCGAGGGTAGAGGCCAAATTGGGAGAATCCGACCATCTGGGTCGTCCCAAAATGGCCCCAATTACATAACCCCTCTATCTTCAGGTGTTTTGGAGACCTTGGGAGTTGACATTGGAGCGTGTCAGTTCGACTTCCCCAACACAGAAGAAATCATCCCACCCAGGGACGATTTACAGTCAGAAATCGTCCTACCCAAGGACGATTTCCAGTTGAAAGCAAATTGGCCGACTGTCTCAGTGGCAATGGCCTCGTTGGTAACATTTTCTCGTCTTCTGGCAAGTTTTCAGGCTGTTTAGAATCATTTTGTTAACTGTTTTAGATAAATGTTTGCATGCATCTTTTGATGATTTTAGAAGAACGAACACTTTTCACTTGCAGCAGGTGCTACTAACATCTTTGTTGTTTCTTTGTTTGTAGGAGAAGCAGCGGAGGTGAAGAAATCATCGACATCAGCGACGGCATCATCTTGGCCCGCCCATTGCAATCGTGGGCACGCAGAAAGAGGAACATTGAGTGATTGTAATCGAATTCTTTTAACGCTCCTAGCCCCCGAAAAGGGAGGAGACGTCATTGTAATAGAGATCAAGGGATATTAATGAAAGGGCTGTGTTTTCTCCATTTTCTTGTGTCTCTTCCAATGCGTTTCTTTTCCATTTCATGCACTTTACGTTTCTAGGACTTAAACGCATTTGGTTTTGGTTATATTGCAATTAGTGTTTCCTTCGCCCAGAATCTCGTGCTTTCACAATGACCAAGTTAACTTCAAGAGTTGGCTCTTCATAATATTGAGGTTCTACTATAGGAGAAGGCTCAATGGAGGAAGAGGGCTTTTGAGGATCTTTTTGAGGGAATGTTTCATCAAATTGGACATTCCTATGAAAGAAAACCTCATGAGTTGAGGGATCAAGAAGCCTGTATGCTTTCAATTCTTCACAATAACCGATAAAGATGAGCTTTTTGCTTTTCTTATCAAGAGCCTTCATTTTCTTCTTTGGGATGTGAGCCCAAGTAGTACACCCAAAAATATTGAAGTAGGAAACATCTAGTTTTAAGCCAGACCAAGCTTCTTCAGGAGTTAAATGGTCAAGAGCTTTATGAGGTGTGTGATTTTAAATATAATTTGCACAGTTAATAGCTTCTACCCAAAAAAATTTGGAAGATCTCTTGAATGGAGCATACAATTAGCCATCTCTTTTAATGTTCGGTTTTTCCTTTCTGCAATACCATTTTGTTGAGGATTATGGGAGACAAAATGTTGATGAATGATGCCATGACTAGATAAAAATATGGAAAACTCATTACTATAGTATTCCCCCCATTATCTGTGTGAATCTTCTTGATTTTGCAAGATGCCTGATTTTCAACTAAGGCTTTAAAAACCTTAAAGTGGGATAGAACATCACTCTTATATTTCAGGAAGTAGACCCAGGACCTTCTAGAAAAATCATCAATAAAGGTTAGAGCATACTTTGCTCCTTTGAAATATGGTTCAGGAAAGGTCATTAAGTCACTATGGATTAAATCTAGAGGGGATGAGGTTTTTGGAGAACTACTTGGGTGGAAAGGATCTTGATGTTGCTTTCCAAGAGCACATCCAAGGATAAACTCCATCACTAGAAGAGACTTGGGGTAATCCTATAACCATATCATGGGTGCTCAAATCCTTTAGGTAGTTGTAACTAAGATGACCAAACCTTTCATGCCATATTTGACTTTCAAGATCACCATGAGCCACAAAACAGGAGGCTCCTTCTGGATTTTGAAAACCTTTGAAGTGAAAAATATGAGAGTTATGATCAATATTCCCTTTGGCTATAAGAGAATGGGGATCTTGAAAATCTCTTATCTCAACTCCTGTTGGAGAGAAGAGAACAATTTTCCCATTTCTAGAAGTACAAATCTGATAGACAGATAGGATATTGGTGGCAATATCTAGAACATAGAGAACATTGTTTATGGAGCCACCATCAATGGTTATATCCCCTTTTCCTTTGACAGGGATGAAGGAAGAGTCACCCACTTCTATGCTACAAGTAGAGCTAGAGGAGATAGAAGAGAAAGACTTATCTGAAGCAGTCATGTGATGAGTAGCTCTAGAATCTAGGACCCAGTAATTAGAGGAAGAATTGGAGGTTTTTCCTTGAACATTAAGGGCTTTTCCTATTTGCTTTTTATTTTCTATATTTTGATCCTTCATAGCTGCCTCTAGTTGCTGTAATATTTTCTAGCATTTGTTAGCAGAGTGACCATTCTTTTTATAGTGAGTACAGGTTATGGGAGTCTTTTCCTTCTTTTTAAATTTTTCTTTAGAAGAGGTGGAGGCTACTAAGGCTTTTGAAGAAGAGGAAGAAGAAGAGATTTCATATCTAGCAAGTTTGGTTTCTTCCCTAGTTAATCTATCACAAAATTCTTCTAAAGAAGGCATTTTAAAGGTTGCACCAAGAGCATCTTTGGTAGATATAAAGGTGGTAGCAAAAATTTGAAAAACACCATTTAGCTTAGAAAGGATTAGATAAATGCATTCTTCTTCAATCTTAGTCTTCCCATTGCCTTTGTATTGAGTGAGGACTTCTTTGAACTTAGTGAGGAAGTCAACAATACTACTAAAATCTTCAGGAGACAAAGATGTTAGTTCGACTTCTAGTTGCATTGATCTCATCTGATCTACTTTCCCAAATAAGGTCTTTAGTTTCTCCCAACTTTCATGAGGAGTTTTGCAATATGTAATATGAAACCACAAACTTTCATGAACATTAGAGCTAATAATACCCATTGTTTCATGCATTTTTCCTTTATGAACAAAAATTTCATATTCTTTATCAAATTCTGGTTGCTTTTCTTCTAACAAATGAGTAAGACCTTTTTGAGAGATAAGATTTAAAATTTTAGGTTTCCAAGTGTGAAAGTTATGAGGGGTGAGAGGTTCAATTGAATTCATCATTTTAACACAAAATAAAAGTTTGAAGTTTTAATTAACCAATATATCCCCCCTTAGAACTTCAAATTAATGCAAATGTTTAAAGGGAAAGAATGAAGCTTTTCAATATTAAAAAACTCAATATACCTGCCCTAACGAGAGGGAAACTATAAGTATAATGAGGTTTGAATATTGTTCACTTTTTGAAATGCCAAGTCCTTTTAGTTCCTCTCAATACCCGCCCTAACTTGAGGGAAACTATAAGTATGGAGAAGAAGTTTAAAGGAATATAGGCTTGAAATGCATAGATATCAACCAGATATAAATATGGATAACTCAATACTCGCCCTTACTAGAGGGAAACTATAAGTAAGAGAGATATCCAATATGTAGTAAGGTTGATACAGAAAAATATATGCCAGGCCTTTATACCAATAGTCTCAAAAAACCTGCCCTTACTTGAGGGAAACTATAAGTTTTTAGAGACAATGATACATGGAACGTAGGCAAATATATTTTGATGGAAAAATTTAGAAAAAATTATAGAGTTTGCTTTTAACAGTGTTTTTAATTATAGAAAATTAAAATTTCTAAATAAAATATCAACAATGTGACATACAAAAGATTAATGAAAAAAAATTAATTAAAAAAAGAAGAGGTGTAGAGTTTATCTTCTTAATGAAATATGAAGAAATATATCATAAACAAATAGTTTTAAAATATAACTATTTAAATGAAATTATTTTTATAAGAAGATTCAACCCCCCTCTAAATATTCTAATTTCAATTTTTTAAGAAAAAATTTATGTAAATGGGTGATGCTATTTTGAGTGACTTCTCTATGAAAATTTAAAGGAAATATTCAACAATTATATCCTTATAATTATGATTTACTTTAAAGCAAGTAAAGGCCATAGAAGAAGATAGGCAAAAAAAAGGAATGCAACCCCCCTTGAAACACAGATGTGCAAACACTTGCACTCTACCCCCCAAATATTTCTTTTATTTGAATGGTTACAATAGTGACTCACATTTCTATAGAGCCATAAAAAATAATGGCTCTTAGAAAAGGAGACAAAGGTGTTTCTTCGAAACACGGGTGTTCGAAAGAAACTTTTAACCTAAATAAAAGATAATGAAGGAGGAATTAAAGAATAAAAAATTACAATTTTTCGGCCTCAAAAGATACCACTCTTTTTTAAAAAAACCTTCTGTAAATTTTTGTCCACTTTGAAGATGCAGCTTCGACCTCTGCGGGTGACGGTCAGAGCAGATAAGATGCTCGAACGAGGACGAAGAGGCAGCCGTGACGATGATCTATTTTTTTACCTGCGCATTCAGGGAGGTTCTAGAGCAGAGGACGTCACCGAGAGAAGAGGACGCGAGAGGGCAGATGGAAAAGCGTTAGAGTTTTGAAGCTTGACAATGTGCCTTCCCTACAGAAAACTATGTTAAAAAATAAAATATATATGATAACATGAATTTATCTCTTCCTCGGACGAACCAACGACCTCTATAGAAAAAAACCAGTCCTCTACAGAAAAAATGTTAATGAAATAATTTGATAAATTATAAAGTACTTTAATCCTGATATCGATTCAGAGAAAACTGAAAAGAAGGATATTCAATCCCTGAAGACGTCGTTGAGA
Source organism: Wollemia nobilis (assembly GCA_028583015.1). Taxonomy (NCBI): domain Eukaryota; kingdom Viridiplantae; phylum Streptophyta; class Pinopsida; order Araucariales; family Araucariaceae; genus Wollemia; species Wollemia nobilis. The sequence continues at coordinate 2,607,107 of JAQPPZ010016564.1, forward strand.
GTAGAGGACGTGAGAGGGAGAGTGCCTAGGGCCGATTTGCTTGACTGTGAGTACTCCCTGCAGAAGATATGTTAAAATAAAATAATATATGATAACATGAAAATTCGATTCCTCGGACGAACCAGTGACCCCTTTGAAACGTTAAATAAAATGAGCGAGCTCTGCAGAATCGTTAACAAAAATATATGAAAAAAAATTAAGCACTTAAGCTTGATATCCTTGCAGAGCAATCAGCAGAACTTCACACTTGAAAATGTATCAGGGAGAGGAGAATATAAGGTTTGAGGAAGAGGGAGCGCCAGATGAAAATAAATCTTTTGAGAATAATCTGATCTCGAGACAGGAACAGTAAATATCAGCTTTTGAGAGACATTTCGAATGACGCCAACCATGTGTCACAAAGCGGCCAGAGAAAACATCGCGAGCACCGAGTTCTAACGGGAATGAGAAGACCCGTTGCCCGAGGATCAAAAAATAATCTCAAAACATTTATAAAACCATTACTCAAAAGATATTGGTTAGAAATACAACGATAATTTCGCTAAAAAACAAAGCGGAAATTTAAATTATATTTCTAATTATGGTGGGCCTTCTATTTTAAAGAATTCGAAGAGAGGGAAGAGGGCTCTTTCTTTAAAATATGGGCTAGAATAGCGCCATGTACGGAAGAGCTATATATTTAAAAAAATTCCCGAAGCACGAATTCAACACAGAAAAAAATTGCAACATATATTTAAAAAATAAAATATTTTGCTGAAAGAATAAACTATGGATAAAAAAATGACTATTGTATACTTCAAGTAAGATAGCCAAAAAAATATCCAAAGGAAATGAATCAGATCCTAGAACCTTCAAGAGAGAATGCTAGCAAAATCTAACCTGCTCTGGTACCATGTTAGAATTTCACAATAATAGATATGCAAAGCATTACACAAAAGATGAAGAGAAGAGTGGAACTGATTGATTTATTCCAAGGATCAACTCTGTATAAATAGCAGAGTTGATCATTGAGAGTCGTTGGATTACAACAACTCATCAAACCTGATGAAGACACCACTGAGAGTTCTCCTGACACATGGAGGAGTGGAAACTCAAGTGTCTATCCTAGTGGAACTTAAGAGAATATTCTCTTATTCTAACATTTACATAGTTTTTATTATTAATTTATAATGTCTTTCTCTATTTAAATAATAATAAGTTATTTAAGATTGAAAGATGGTTTATTTAGGGATATGTTATGCATTGAGCCAAAACTGAATTTTAAAGAAGCAATCCATGGAGGACCATCTCAAAAAAGAGGGCAACACAATTGATGATTGCAAAGGAAACCACTGAGAATGCCAAAGGTCTATTCAAAGAAAACAAAGATGGGTTGCATAAAAGAAACTAATGGATCCTAATTAGTAAAGTTGGAAATAAAGTATATTCGGGAAGGAATAGATAAAATGGAGAGGAGAGGGCTAATTTATCGATTCATGGGATTTCGATTGATTCTTGATATCTTCAAGCAATGGGTTGCAAAAAAATGGAGCATTAAAGGTGAGTTCCAAATATTTGCCTACCCTAACGACTACTTCCTTATTTTGTTTGCTACTGAAGAAGATAAGGAGGATTATTTTCAAGGGGGCGGGGGCATGGTTTTTTGGTAGGGAAGGACTCTTCTTGAAGCCCTAACATACCAAGTTCAAATCTGAGGAAGAAATACCATAAACTGCTCCTGTTTGGATTCATTTATTTGTTCTTATAATAGAATACTGGAATGCAAATATATTAGCAAAAATTGGAAATTATTTAGGAGTTCTTATGATGATTTTTGATAGCACTCAATACTTAGATCATATTATCTATGCAAGGATTTGTGTTCTGATTGGTTTTGACACACCACTTCCAAAGAAGATTACTTTACAATATGGGGAATAAATATGGGAGCAAGTAGTTTATTATGAAAATATTCCATTTAGATGTATAATATATCGTGAATATGGCTATATAGCCAAGGATTGTCCATATAAGATCCCTAACAAAGATAAATATGATGGGGACTTGATTGGGTTTCAAATCCTTAAACAAAAAAACACAAAGAAAACAATAGTAGTAAAAGAAAAATAGTATTTTCACCTAACACCTTTGAAATTATCTCCACGAATGAGCAAGTAGATGATGAGGATGTTCAAATGGAAATAGTAATTATGGAAGAAACATAGTTTGATGAAGAAATGGAACATGAATGATTGAATGATGAGAAATAACTAAAAGAGCTTACCTTGATTATGAGAAATAACAAGCAGTGAGATCCATCTCATCCAACATTAAACTATAAAAAAGAGCAATGTAGAAAATCAACCCAAGTGCAAAACCAAAGGACATATTCAGACTACAAATAAAAAGACCATACAAATTCCAATAGTAGTTCCATAGTTCTAAGTAACCATCGTATAGTCCCAATTGGAATGGAGCAAGATACAAATAAAAAAATTAGGATGCCCTGATCCTAAGGGTCTATGGTTCTTTATGCAGTTCTGGTGCAATTCTTCAAGCTATTCTTATGCAGTTTTTTAGGTAGTTAATCTTTTCTTGATAGAGGATGTTAGAGGGTTTTGTATCAATAGTCAACTACTTCATTGGTAGGGTGGATGTGTTCTTATTTTTGTTGTTTCATACATTCTCCTTGAGTGTGTCGAAGGTGGTAGATTACATGTGAGGCCTAGGATTTTTTGGCGGAAGAGATACCATACCTTCTTGGGTCTTATCTGAAAGTGGTATCCTTTTTGAAATGTTTTCCACAAGAAAAAAAAGAAGAAATATGGCTTATTTAAAAGGATATTTTAATAATTAGGACTTTGAAACTACAAATAAAAGGTTTAATGTTCAAATCCAATGGGGAGTAGGGTTATATAGTCTCCTAGACATTAAAAATTTACTTTACTTTACAGTAATAAAAATATTATAATGTAATATTTTGATATTGGGTTATGCTTATATGATTGTTTTACGTTTATCATTGTTCCATAATATTTTAGACAAATTTTAAGAATTACCTATGGATATGGAATTTTAGTTTTTGTTTGGCAACTCCTCACTCTCTACCACTTGCCCCAAGTGCCTTAGGTCTATATTATGGATACCACTAATTAATTTATCATGGAAGTGTCTATCACAATGGATGATTGAAATGCGCATTGTACTCATACAATTACACTCTATTTACCATTGTTTTATAATGCCTAAAATATGTAGATAAATAGATAAATATGCAATATGCCATTCATATAGCTTTTTACTTATGTTGATACATATATGAATTTGTTAGTTAGAATTTTTAAATTGTAATTAAAACAATATAATAAAATAAAAATATTTTTCACTCCAAATAGTATATTAATAGATATAAAAAATAAATATGAAATAAATGTTATGTGTCCCTATAGTATAGGATAGTGGTTTAGACTTTGGACTATATTTTAGGAAGATAGGGTGTGTGTATGAGATTGTTACAAAAAATTTTAAGGTAATGTTTTTATTTTAAAAATATATATTTATATTAATATAACAAAAGCTAAGATTAAAATGTTTGTTGCAAGTTGAACATAATCCTAAATTATCCATTTTTTTAAATTTGTTACATAAGGGATGGAAGGAAGCAATAGTTTTAGGGCTTCAATGCTAGGAGGCACACTAGTGGAAAGAATATTTGGGGAGACTTAAAATTAGACATATCAAGTTGTGAGAGGAAATAGATCAATTGGTCTAAACAAAGAATGGAAATATAGGTGAGTACACTTCAAATTTGGGGTATAAGACTCTATTGGAAGATAGCAATGACAATCCAACATGGTGGTGGAAGACACTCTAGAAGTAAAAAGCCACCTTGAAGAATTCTTATGGATTTTCATGAAAAATAAGGTTCTAACATGGGAGGTATTAAAAATAAGAATTTAAGTGGTCCAATAAGGCGTCATTTATGAAATTCAAACAATGAAACAATTGATCATTTACTGGTTTCTTGCTCCTTTACTAGGTAGGGTTGGAGGGAGGTTATAACATAGTTAAAGATTCCTATGGTATGAAAGTAAAATTCCTTAGAAGAGTGCTTAAAATATTGTTTTGGAAATAGGTCTTTCAAAAATTTTATATCTTTCCCATTGTTTGTGTCTTGGGGAGTATGGATATCTAGGAATGGAATAATTTTTTAATATAAGGAGAATCCTAATTGGTATATCTCCTCCCAAATCATTTTAAGTTTCAATAATTGTAAGGTTTCAACAATAACAAAGATAAACAGACAAATCATCCCTCCAAAGATTGATAAACTAGGATTGGGGATTTTTTGATGGGGCTAGACAAGGGTCTCTAGAGATTGTGGTGTAGGAGGATTACTATATATTTTTTACTCCCATTATTTTAAATTCAAGGTTGGATTGGGATAAGGTTCTAATAATTATGTTGAAATTATGACCCTCAAATTGCTTGTTCAATTGACAAAATCAAAAGGAATAGAAAAATTAAAATATACAAAGACTCACATGTGGTAATAAACTGGATGCTTAGTGTTTTTAGGATGGAAAACATTAATTTACAACCCATATTCTCTCAAATAAAACAATTTATGGATCAAAGTGAAGCTTTTACTTTTTGGTATATTTATAGAGAACTGAATAGGGAAGTAGATGAACTCTCAAAGAGGCACTTTAGATTGATCCAAGTACATGCTTAGTACATGAATTTAGCAAGGGTAATACATTATAGTTGGTCCATATAGTAAGCATAGATAAAGCAATTTTTTTAAAAACCTTAGAAGTTAGTGATTTAAAGGATATTGTCTGATAATTGAGAATGTATCTAAGGATAGAACTTAGCATGATAGAGATAGATGGTTATGATGTATAAATGGGGTGAATTTTTAGTCACTATTGGTTTTTTGAAAAATTCCAAAGGCATATAAAGAATATAATTTCATATTAAAATAATATAAAATTACAACATTTTTTAGGAAAAAAATTAAATACATTTTTTATATCTAACTTCAATAACATTTTTTATTGTATATAACATTTCCTTCATAATTTATTTTTTAAATATTAAATTAAATTAAGAGGGGAAAGTGGGATAGGTTGATATTGTCAAAGCCAAATACCGAAATTATGGAAAGCATTTTATTAATGACTTGTTACCCCTCCAAGGTTCAACTTTTTGGTCTAGCCTGATGCGGTGTAGATTGAATATCCGTAGAGGGGGTAGGTGGTTTTTGAGAGATGGCAAGTTTTTCGACTTCTGGAGTGATGTGTGGGATATTACGGTTTCGTTGGAGTCAAGATCAAAGTTCGCTTTAGTCAAACTAATTACATATTATTTATGGGGAATAAGGTTTGTGATTTCATTGAAAGGATTGAAGATCACTCCCGATGGAAACCATTTGAATTCCTAGGACTTTTGGTAGAGGAAATAAGGGCATTTGATAAAATTTTCAATATCATTAAATTGATTGTAATTTTTGGAAGAGAAATTCTGGAGAGATTCATATGGGTTTAGAGAACGATGGGAAGTTCTCTATCAAATTAGATTATTTAGCTATAGATGGTCTTTATGATCCTTGGTTTCTAGCAGATACAATTTGGCTAAAAATACTGACTCTAAAAATCAACATTTTCATGTGGTTAGCTATACAAGAAAAATTTCTAACTTTAGATAATTTGAAAAAAAGAGGTATAATTATACCTAATGCTTGTTTCTTGTGTAGAAATACGAATGGATCCTCACTCTATCTTCTTTCTAGTTATCCTTTCTCATAGGAAGTTTTTCAGTGAATTTTTAAATATTTGAACATTCAATGTTTGTTTTTGAACAACCTAGAGGATGTGCTAACTCGATGGGTTTCTCCCTTCCTATATATTTGCCTTCATTGGTTTTGGAAATTCAGCCTTCCCCATATATGGTGGTGGATTTAGAAGGAAATAATATCAAGGTTGTTTAAGGATGTTGCTCATTCGGCTAAAGTTGTGGCTTTGAAAGTAATTTCTTTTTTTATGGATAGCATTAGAACCCTAAATCTGAATGCTATGACTACAAAGAAAGAATTATTAGTGAAGATATTTCTTAGATTCAATTACAATTCTTAACTAGTCAAACCTACTATACCTCCGGATAGATCCAGGGTTAAGTGGAAGCCACCTCCATTTGGTTTTCTAAAGTTGAATTTATATCGTGCATCTAAAGGGAATATAAGTCCTGTAGGTATTGGAGGGATTGTAAGGAACCATGACGGCTTGATAATTTTAGTCTTTGCTGATAATTTGGGCCATCAAACCAATCACTTCATCGAAGCTAGGGCCCCATTCCAAGGAGTTTCTCTATTTGATTCTATAAGTTGCAGTAAACTAATCATTAAAGGGGACTCCCTTAATATTATAGACATGGCAAGAGGGAATCAATCTCCTACCTAGACTATTTAGAACCTTATTCTAGAAATTTAGAGATACATCTAAAATATGAAATAGGTTCAGTTTAAGCATATATACAGGAAAGGTAATCGAGTTATTGATATATTGGCCAACAAAAGAGTTATTTAGAAATTTTTAGTAGTGTGGTGGAATAATTTCTCAATGGATATTGCTTCTGTTGATAATGACCTCATACACAATTAGACTTTGCTCCACTTATATTGAGTTATTATTTATGACTTGGCTATAAAAATTGGAGGCACTTGTTGATTTTGGGTTTCTGCACTAAATTTCATAGCTCCAAGCTACTGTTTCCCCCTGCAAGCCACAATATCCAATGCAGAATAAATTCTGGCTTTGATGGAATGGCAATCTTGGGAAAGCAACAACCTCATGGGGGATAATGTGACTGGTGCATGGCTCGGTTCATGGTTCAAGTCCTACTATTTATCTGTGTTTGGTTGGTTATCTTTGACATCCTGATTTCGTTTCAATTTGTTTTAATTTATAAATTATGTATGGTCTTACCTATATGCTGGTTTGGATTTGGAAAGGGTAATTCCTCTAATTGGTCATTCCCCTATTATTATTGAACGTAAGTAATTTCGACTCCCTCTTTTTGGGTAGGGCTTAATCTCTTTTTTTCAAGGTATAGAGATCCTTTCAAAAATCCTTCGTCCTCCTAATAAAAAAATTAATAGAATGAATTCTTCTCTATTCAATTTAAATTATTAGAAAGCAACTCCAACCCCTAAAAAAGTAAAAGTCAAGTAATAAGTCTAAGAAATTAAAATTAATATATAAGGAGTCTCAAGGGGTGGGTGGATTGGTAAGTTTTGGTGTTTACCAAGAGTAGACCTAGATTCAAACTTTAGAGGTAGTCTTTCTTGGGATAAAGGTAGTAGACTGTGTTGACTTTCCTAGAGGTAAGTCTTTCTTGGGATAAAGGTAGTAGACTGTGCTGACTTTCCTAAGTGCGTACTATTCTTAGGACGGTTTTAAGCCACTAGTGGTCTCCTTCACATCGCGTCCCTAATAACTAGGTGAAGTAGGGGTTATAAAAGCAACTTAAAAATTTTGAACCTAAAATTTGATAGTAATAAAAAGTGAAAGGATGTTACTTTATATTTAAAATTAAATAAATAATTACTACGTGAGGGAGTTACTTGGAATGCTCAAGCTTGCGTCTTCATTTAAGATCCAGTTTTAATTTATTGTTGTTTCTTTGTAGCTCTATAAACTTTTAATATTTCATTTTATTAAACTTAAATGATTAATCTAAATAAAAGTTTTAAAATATTTTATAAAATTTATATTAAATAAAATAATACAATTATTTAAACATTTATTAATTAATATAATATATTTTTCAAATTTTTTATATTTAAATATTAATTGTTTAATCATTAACCATTAAACAATTTAAATGGTAAAAAAATATCAATTTAATTCAATTTCATTCTCCACTAAGAAATCTTAAATTTTATATGATAATTAAATGAATTTGCGATCTAATGTAAGGTTGCATTTGATATGATAGTTAAATGAATTTGCGATATAAAGTAATCCTACGATTATGTTGCATTTGTTATTGTTGAATCATTAAAGTTTAGTCATATTTCTTTAAAAAAAAAAAGCATTTGATGGAGATTCCAACGATTAAGTAAATAATATATTAGGAGATTTCTGATGGGGATATCATTAAAAATGGTTTAAACATATTTAAATTATAATTTTCATTATTTCTAAATATATTTGTGATTATATATATTAAAATAAAAATTATTAATGTAAATTTTGCTGCCATTTTCTGAAATGTACATTGATCACATTTGAGTGAACCCCACTTTCTCCCTTGGCCTTTACTTTTCTAAGTGCTTATATGATGGCAGACAAAAATAAATGATATGGTTGGTAAGTTTCAATTTCCACCGTTGACAAACTTGAAGCAGATCAAACTTGAAGGTTTAGTCGCAACCATCCAAATGTACATCTTTATATATATATATATATATAACTCTTATTATCCTTCAAACTCCAAAGATAAAGTTTGAAGGAAAAATTTTAATATATATATATTAAAATTTAGAATTATAATTTAAAATATAAAATTATATATTATAAGTTTTTTTTTAATGAGTTGAAAAGTTAGTATATTGGGGTTATTTTTCCATGGACTGAATTTGGGTTTCTATTAAAAAAGTCCAATGCATTTTTTCATTGTGATGTTTTTGTTGCAATAATTATATATTATAATTAATATTTATGTAATAAATATTAATTTATTTTAAAAATATTTATAAATAATTAGATGATATATTTAGATTTAGATTTTTTTTAATATATTATTACGATAGTGATGAATTATAAGAGTATTTATTCTTTTAAATGTATCTACTTAAAATAAGAAATATTGAAAGAGATGGTTTTACTCCTCTCAACCTCTAGAGTAGGTTGATTCCTAATAATTTAACAATGTACTCTAAGTATTTTGATCATTGGTTAGTAATAACCTACTCTTAAGATTTTATGCATTGTAGTGTAAATTGAATAATGATCTCCTTCGTCATGATACTCATTCAATAAGTCTTTAATTTCTCTTTTATACATCTACAAAACACATCATCATTGTCTTTATGAAAGAATACCCCATGGATCATCTTATAATCAATTGTCTTCTATTAAAATCACTTTTTTTGAATAAGTGTGAGACCTTGTGGTACACTATGATTTTTTATAAATTCTATGATCTCTTTCATCTAACCCATCTAGTCTTGATCATGTCCTTCTTCATGTGGTTGTTCTTGTTCATCAGTGAATCCAACTTATTTGTGTGATCCCTAGCCAAATTTTCACATAGAGCTCTAACACTCACTAGATTAGTCAACCTAATATCAATGTTAAATTTCTAAATTCAAGCCATCTAACATATCATATTTTTACCCTTGCAACATCTATTGTCCTTGCAATATGAATATTTTAACATCAAAATATACTCCAAACACCATAGTCTTATTTTGTAATAAATAATATTATAATTATCTTAAATATTTCATCATAGGAAATATTTTTTTCCCAACAAAGTTCTATCTATTCTCATAGGTATTTGAGGACTTATTCATAAAATCCATTAGATGTCATTTTTCCTTTTAAATTTTGAGTACTATGATAGTGTTAGAATCTATCTCAAACAAATAGAATTTTAATTTCCTATTAAAACATGTATTACCCAATACTAGTGCTATGGAAATCACATCTTTAATATTTTATAAAGATTTTTTGCTTTCTTTCATCCAAGTGAAAGTGACATCACTTTTTAGAATTTCATAATTGGACATACCATCTAGAAAAACTAGTGATAGTCTTAGCTACAAAGTTGACTTACCCCAAAAATGATTGAATCTATTCTTTTTATGATGGTAGAAGCAAATATTGAATTATTTTGGAGCAATTAGGGTTAATAGCAAACCCATCTTTTAAAACAATATGATCAACCAATTTTCTTTTGCGGATACAGAATATTGACTTCTTTGGGTTTATAGAGATTCCATACTCCCTACATCACTTAAATACTATATAGAGATGTTTTATACATTTTTTATGTATATTAAAGATGTAGTTAAGTTTTCTAGATATGCTCGAATTACTTTGTTCATGAGATCTCAAAACGTAATATCCATTTTGCATTTAAAAGTAGCACTTATATTATAAAGTTCAAATGAAATCCTTCAATATGTAAACACTATTCATTTGGTGGTACATGTTGTCTTAATATAACCTTCATCTTTGATCCAAACATGATTATAACCTAAAAATTCATCGAGTAATGATTATATTTCTTAACATGTTATCATCTATAAGGTATAATCCATCAAAGTTAATGAGTAATGATATTTCAAGGAATCTCTCTTTAGATTTTGAAATTCTACACACAATCTAATATTATTATTTTTCTTTTGGAGTGGTAGTAAGTTTGCAACTTAGGCTGAGCCTAATCAAATAGATAATACATGCTTGTAATAGTTTAAGCAATTTTATCCTCGTGATGAATTTCGATTTTAGGGTTAGATGGTCATTGTTTGTAACTATGTCCTTGACATCATATCCATGGTATGTTTAATCACATTTTTAGCATTAAAATTTAAGTCCTTATATCTCTTGGTAATGATATCATCAATTTTAGCATAAATTTCACTAAATAGGACAAATTCCTTGTCTGTGTAGTCTTTACTAGCAATAAATATTTATTATTATCAATTTTAGTGGGTTGATAAGTAGAGGATCTTACTTAAATATTATTTTTCTTGGTATTGTCATATACGATTCCAAGCATTATTATATCTTTTGAAAGTTAATATTTTAGCATGTTGAGCTTAGTGAAAAGGAAGTTTATAATTTATTCATCATTGTTAAACACTTGCAAATGATTGACATTGTTTGGAATGATAACTTAAATATAAATCTTAATCTTTTAGGTTGGTCACATATGCTAGTAGGCATAATATTGATGCATGTTTTTAAAGAAGCTAGTTCATTTATCCTTTGATTTTGCTCAATTAGTACTATATAAAATTTGTGACTTGAAAACCTTTTATGATCTAAAAAAAAAAAAAAAAAAACTAATTTGAAACTTAAAATTTTAATTTAAGGAATATTATGAAAGAGTGCAACTAAAAAATAACACAGTATAACAAATCAAGTTATAGATATATAAGCAAATTGATAAAATGAATGTATTGCTTAAAAATAGAGTACAATACAAGTAATTTGTAAGAAAAAATGTGAGGATATAACTTTTTAACCATTACTTATACTTTTTATAATCAAGGATGCGTATCTATTTATACAAGAATTGATGTATTAGAAATCCATCTCATTGAATATGGAAGGTCACCCATATGGAAATGTGGTGGTTCACCTTATGTAAGTTAGAAAGTCACCCATCTTGAAATGTGGTGATTCACATTCCATGATTTACAAAGTCTATATTAAATAAGAATTATATACATATGACTTGTCCTTTTGTATTTTCATTTATTGATGTGTCAACATAGCTAGATATCCATTTTGTCTACAAAAATCTAAAAGTAGAAATTTACTATTTTTAGTAAGTATTTTGTTTTGCATTTTTTAGGGTCTCTATAGCATTTTTCACAAATATGTCAACAATTTGTTTATGACTTGAGTTAAGAACTATAGCATTTGAAACTAGTTGACTTATCATTTTTTATTATTCAATTACTATCATTTCACACATATTTTTAGGTATTACTGTCACAATCACTTTTGAGTCCACTATCTACAATCTATGTCCTCTTATGGTGTTGGTATAGGTAAGAACTATCATTTTACACATATCTTTAGGCATTTCTATCATAATTGCTTTTGATTCCACTATGTGACTATTTAATATAAACCCTCAAATTTTTAAAGTGATGCAATGATGGTCATTTCATCACTTTAAGATTAGTCATTATTAGGACATCTACAATATTTACCTATATATCTGAAGGATATTCAATCATCAAATTTTGTAGTTCAATTTGGTTGGATTGTGTTGAAGGTTCTTTTTTTCTCTAGACAAGTTTAGCCTTAGCATTAGATCACTCTTGATCCTTTAAATTTTCTTGTAATAAGTATCTTGTCATATAAATAATAATACTTTCAACATATTCATGTATATGTATGTTTTATTTATTATCTCTACTATGTTGAACATGGACTATATAATATTTTCTTCATTTTATGGTACAAAATAGCTAAACTATATTTTAGTTGCTTGTTGATCTTCTTTGGTAAGTGATGAATACTTCAAGCTATGTTTTGTGAGATATCATGCATTATCTTGATTATTCCATTTTTATATTGTTCAAAATATTATTTTAATCATTGTAGGTCATTTTCCTTTTATTTATTGTGGTTGTTAATCACGTGCTTGAACTAGTTTTAGGTTTATTAGCTTGCACATAGGTTGTTTGTTGAGATGGTGGTGCTAGAACATTATGCTTGACATGTATTAGTGGTCATCATCTTCTCAACACCCTAGTATCTATTCCTAATTTATGTTATTTTTGTGAGTCTAGTTAAGATAGTTCTTTCATTGCTTTCCCTTTGGTTTGAGTTGCAATCCCTTGTCGATACAAAAACATTACCTCATTTCTAGGTTGTTTGAAATTAGCAAATATTATATTATTATTTCTTAGTACTACATTATACTAAGGTGTTGTTGGTTAATCACTAGTTGATTCAGTACTAGTGTATTGACTACTAATTGGTTGACTATAATATATTGATTTACTACTAGTTGAGTTATCATTGTAGATTATCCAGTTACCTAGAATTACTTACTATATATCATTGCTTGATCGTTACCATAATATGTTTTATTAGGTATGACCTTCATTGTAAGGAAATATAAAAGTATGTTTGGTTTTATATTTGCATAGACTGACATATTCACCATGTCATTAAGATCCTGGTCCATGGGATTAGTAATATATATGTCTATGTATTTATTGTATATTATGATCCTTAGACATATATGAAATCCAATTTTTTTGCCATCCTCTATCATACTTTTGTCATTTGTTGATAACTAATCTCTCATTAATGAGAAAATTTCATCCATTCATTATTTGACTTTATCCATCCCTTATCACTCCTATATATTTTAATTTAGATACACTAGAGGTTCAAGTAAGGCTAATTGTTATAATGGTGAAGACAACATTGATTTTTGGTGTTAATACATGATACTACTTGAGGTTGATTGTACTAGGAATGCCACTCCATATAGAGTTGAAGTAGATACTTATTGATAGATAGATATATTTAATAACTATACATTAGTTAGTCATGATTTTAGGTCATTGGAGGTAGGTTTGGCAATGATTATGATAGGTTTAAACATTTTAAAATGAAGCACTTTAAAATGGGGTAATCTATGATGGAAAATAAGTTAAAACTATTGATAGGGTATTTTATTTATACTCATCGGAAGTGCAAGTACTAGTTTTCCACTTGAATTAATATATTTTCTACATGGGTAATTAGTTTAAATTTTATTGATAATATAACACAATTTTCTACCTTAACTATCATTTATAAATTAGATTATAAAGTTCTTATGTAGTAAACCATTGCTTATTCATCATGTGGATGAATATTTGTGTAGACACCTAAAACATGGGGACTACTCATATGGGCATCTTAACAGACCATATGAATGATATTTGACCATTTCAAGATAGAGCAGTGGTTTTAACCACTCAATTTAGGCAACTTGGCCTAATCAATCTTAGTCGCAGATAACATCTGCAACTAAGATATCAACCAAAGTTGACACCCATGGTTAATATATTTAGTTGTGGCTAAGATCCATGACTATCTCGGTAACTATCATGGACTCCTGAGCCAAGCCAAAATTAGTTACAATGGCCCTAGCAATGTATTTTGAGCGGTTTAGAGTGAGGAAGCTTTCAAATTATTCCTCCCAACTACTCCAACCTCCTGGTTCTTTATATTGGCTTCCCAAAGAAGCTAATATTAGGAATCGAGAGTGCTATAAGACCCCCCTCCAAATTGGAGAAAAATTCTAGAGAAGCTTTCAATTGAATGTAGTGAAGCCCTATCGGATTGGAGAGCCATTTGCAACCCTTGAATAGTATGTACTTGTTGCCAATTTTGAAATCATGACTGCATTTGAAGCTATGGATGTTTCAAGAGCTTTAAGAATCATTCGTTCCCAATTGAACCACTTCCACTACAAATTTGAAGAATCTGCATCACCAATTAGTTCTAGAACATAGAGGTGACCCTTGATCATCAATGACCCATAGGAAATTCAAGATTCAAGCCTTGATTACAATAGCAAGAGCACTTTATTCTCATCTATGACTATCAGCCGTGACTAACAAAGTCAATTGTGCTTCAGACCTGTGGTGAGGGCTTAACCTTCAATTTCCCTCATTTTAGTCATAGGGTTTCTATTCTAAGAATGCAATTAGGTAGATTTTATATAGATTATATTTCCTTTATGCTTCCATGTAATTAATTGTAGAAATTAGAGGTGGCTTTGCTCTATTTCCTTATATTCTGTTAATTTGCACTAGTTTCGTTAGATTTGATTCATTTCATGTTTTAATTCAAATTATGTATTAGAATAGCTAGATTCACTTTTTCTTAGCATTATTTACAATAATTTAGAAGTTTTATGATCATATTTACAAATTCCCATGCTTTCTTGCTATATTTATACTAATTCATGCAAATTCCTATCAAGAGCCTCATCATGAGAAGCCTCCTTTGCTTCTAACTGTCTTATGTTGTTTCTTGAATGTAGATTTAGAGGATCTGGTCATATTCAAAGTATTATTGGCAACATATTCCTCCAATCAAGTGAGTAGAAGGCTTCCTTGAGCCTTGAATAGTTTGTGTCTAGATTAAGAGCTTGCATATTGTATCATCCCCTTTGAGGGGCTCAAAATATTGTATCAATTGTATAAAAGAATTTTGTATCCCTAAGAGGGATGTATTTGTAAAGAATATTTACAATGATAATATAAATAAGTTGTTATTTCTTGTTCAATTCATTGTTATTCTTCTTTTAATTATTTAATGCTTCGTATAATTGATAGAATATCCTAGGTGTATGTTTTTAGGGTGGTATAGATGGTGATCATAGTGGGAACGCCACAAATTGTGTTGTAGATGACTAATTTCTTTTTGTTTTTTTGTTACAGGTCTTAGCCACGCTAAATAGCCATGGTGAATAGTCTCAGCTATGTTTAGCAGTCATGGCTAGTAGCAGAGCAGAAATATAGATAGTAAGTCACTTGTCTCTCCATTAAATGAGGATTTTTAGGTAATCCTATTCCTTTGATTTTCTTGTTTTTCATTTTTGCCTATTAATAGCTAAGTAGATCACTTAGAAAAACTGTAAGAGGTAAAATTTAATGAGAATTTTAAGCTATCTGTAAGTCATGGTTGATAACAATAGCTAGCATTATTAGTTGTTGTTATCAACTATGACTAATTTTTTGGGTTGCAGGTCTATCCTGCGATCAACACTATTACTTGATGCACAAAATAATAGCTAGTAGTCAAAATTTGTGTGTAGAGTTTGTTTTTTGGGGCCTAATCAGAGTCCAATTTTATCATATAAACTACATTCTCTAAATTTCATATAGCTAATACATACATATTTCTAAATTTAAAATATCTTTATTATAGGCATTTAAGAAAAATCATGTTTGCTTGGTGATGCATTATTCATTTACATACAAGATTAAAATGAACACACACACACCACACAACACTTAAAAACTAACGATATATAATTCATACCCATCCACTAGTAGAGTTCAATGACGGTGGTAGTTATTTCCATTCGTTGGCTCAAATCCCATGAACCTTGTTCTATTGTCCAATATCGACTCCAAGATTCGTCCTATCTATACAAAATAGCCAGCATTCCTCTTTGAAGGGGTGTATCACTATGCACATTATGTTGGGTGAGAATCGGTAGGACCTGTGCTCCCTACCCAGGTTTTGATTTCATATCCACACTTTGGGGGGTTTACGTGATCGTGACTTTCATTGTTGGTTGTCGATCTATGATCATACAAGTGAAAATCATTAAAATAAATAAGTATTTCATAAAAAAAATTGAAAACATGATGAGAGTTAGTTTATGATACAACACATCTGAAACACACTAAAACCAGTTTAGGTATCACAAAAAAAAAATTAAAAGTGATAATCATCCTTGTTTGCTTTGTTTTCTCTAAAATCTACATAAGATATAATTCATATCATGGTTAATACATAGAGAGGCAAACATAGGTGCATAGTCAAAGTCAAATCCAAAGCTCCACAATATACACAAAATGTGTTGAAACCTCAACCACAAAATCCTCCTGAACGGCGATCAACGAGTATTAGAGGGGACAATTCAACATGCAGGGATTTTATCCCAAACACCCCAGATAGAGGAGGTAATGTACACTCCTCGAGAGATAGATCTAAGGGTGGCTCAAGGTCCCTACCATCCTAATATATACGACCACAAAATCCACCTAATTAAGGGTAGTAAGAGAGCATCACTTTATAGCATAGACCCTTCCAAACTCGAAACAATAATAAACTCAAAAAGTTCATGATTTACATGTCTAAAGTTGGAGTAAGTGGTACACCACCAGATCAACCTTGGAAGACAAGACAAATTGATGGTATTGATAAATTCCTATGGTAATTACGGTGTAAGTGAGAGTACAAGTAGGACCATAAGGGAACTAGGAGAATTCTCTAAGCATTCTCATAGCATGCATGTCCCATCAACCCGCATGGGCACAGATCATAGAAAATAGAAAAATTTGAATGTTGTCTATACAGACAAAGGCAAGAGTGTAGCAAACAAGTCTATTTGGATTCACACCAACAAAGTTGTCCAAATAGAGAAATATCACCAAATACCACATACAACCGATCTTATAGATCAATCATGAAAATCATTGTCAGAGCAAAGGTAGTATATCTTCCAAGAATCAATTGGAAGATGTGCGTTCAGAGCATGAGCATCTCAAAAATAAGGACACTCAAATATAGAGGTTTTTTAGGCAATATCTATATGAGCAACACATGCACAAGCAATGCATCCTTGACCAAAAGGAGTATGCAGAGAGAGAGGATAGATTGACTCGCATCAATTTTCCTTAGTAGAGTGAATACAAGGAGAACCCTCACAAACAAGCTACTTTGAAGCCCAAATTGCACCCTGAGCACATTTAAAATCATACTCATTACATGGCCTAAAATATGTTGCAGCACCAATTGCTTGAACATCATGGGTGTACTCAGTACTAGAAAGTAGTAGGAAATGAGCAAGAACAAGAATATCCTAAGATCTTTTTGGTAGAAGAGGAGGATGAGCCATTGCCTCCACCTTGACCAAAGAATAATATTCCTCCAAAGGATCCTCAAGGACATCTCAAGGAATAGGAGATTCTATCTTTGAAGGCTTACAAGGCCTTGGTAGAAAAGGTAAGAGCAATTGAGAAACTAGGGACAGCTTATCAGAAGCCAATCTTTGATGAGTGCATCAACCCATAGGATACTCACCTAATACCTCTACGCCTGCTTCATTTCTATATCTACCTAGAAGGCCACCACCCTACCATAGCGTGGTAGTTCACTAGGCATCATAATACGATGTGGTCTTTGCATCCATCATCCCCAAATCCTGGTAGACATCGTCTTTGTCTCCTAGTTGAGTCACTTAAGGCCAGACCAAGTATCTCTCTACCTTAAGGTGGTGGTATATAGTTGGATATATTAGGATGTCTTGACAAATATTAAAGTACTTGGTGACATGCAATAAGTGGAAGAACTCACGTATCTTGGGCTTGCATCCGAGAATCCATCTCTCGCATTGTGTTCACCTCAAAAAGTGGTCCACATCCTCCCATGTAGGATAATCCATGT
The DNA here is from genome assembly GCA_028583015.1 of Wollemia nobilis. Taxonomy (NCBI): domain Eukaryota; kingdom Viridiplantae; phylum Streptophyta; class Pinopsida; order Araucariales; family Araucariaceae; genus Wollemia; species Wollemia nobilis. The sequence continues at coordinate 2,625,025 of JAQPPZ010016564.1, forward strand.
AGGTGTGCCATAGAACCTTCCCTAGCCTCAGACCTATGAGGTGATCCATATAGTAATGTAGATCCCTTGCATGTGACCTACTCCTAGTCTTCCTAGGCTAGCATGCTACGTAGCACTGTGACTCCTTGTCAATACCACCAATCTATAGTGATAGTCCTCTAGGATGATCAATAGTGATATGCTCCCACACCCATATCTAGAGCAGTAAGCTACAACCAACTCCAATGTAGCCCCACTAGGTGATACAATACAATTCATCATAGACTTGCGCAAGTAGAGCACTTCCTTAGAATAGAATCAATGGAAATCGTGCGTGCTAGCAAGCCGATCCTATGTCTTAGATAGGACATTATAGGGGAACCTCACTCTTGAAATATCAGGTAGCACAACCTACACGATGATCTACAATAGCATAGCCTATCACCATGAGAAGACCCACTCTCGATACCAATACTCGATGTGTATCCCACCATGCTTAGAGTCCTCCTATGCCTCATCGCTCTTGGCATCAAATATCCTTCAAAAAATTACATCATTTGTCGTAGTGGGTAAAATGGCCTCACCATTGATGGGGATATAAAATATGCGATAGAAATCCTCCAAGGTCAATGTCATCTAGCTTGAGCAGCAACTCATAAAGGAGGTCTGACTCCCTTACTCTAGCAGTCAAAGTATGAAGGGAGATGATAACAAGCTCAATAAAAATCACAAAAACATAAAAAATACAATTAAAAATGTAGAAAAATTCAAAAATCCTTCAAAAAGGAAAAATAATAAAAAATACATTCAAAATGTTCAAAAAAATCAAAATCTCAATTAATTCCAAAAAAATCAACAAAAAAATAAAAATAATAATTTTTTTAAGTTACTCAACCATGGCTGACACCCATGGTCGGCAACAATGGTCAAATTTCTAACCGTTGGGATTTGAACTCAGTCATGGCTGATAGCTGCGGTCACCAATTTTCTAATTATGAGTCACGGCTGCCACCCATGACTAAGAGAAAAACCCTGTTTGAGGTCATTTCTTGCCCATCAACCCCAAAGATAAAACCATCCAACTAACTAGCCTAGTCTAATCCTAACTAGGATGTGGTTTATTACCAATAGTTTAGTGAGTTCATTTTGCTCATTAATTAATTTGGTTCATTTTAAGTTGGTAATTAAATAAGTGAGGTTCAGAGGCTACCTTTGTAGCACCAACTCTACCATTGGGGGATGCCTCAAGTTGGTCAACCATAAGGATAGATTACAAGATTTGGTAGTGTTCCATGTCAATTTTATAGTTTCTTCTCTTAGATCTCTCTGATAAGCATTTGGAAAATGGAAATAATGAATTTGAAAATGATATATTTTTCTTTTATATTTCCAATTTGGCCCTTAGCCATGGTTGGTAACTATGAGCACATAATTAGGGTTTATCGATCGTAAGTCAGAGCTAAAACTAAGGAATTTACCAAAATTGGATGCAGCTAACAACTACGAATAGAAGCTAACAATAAATACCCTCAAAATACAATAATGAGGAGATTTAAAATACAAAATAATAAAAATTCAACAGGCCAAAACCCTCAAATATTTCAAAAATAACAAAAAACATTCACATAATTCAAATTTCAAATGCACCTCATATCCAGTCATTTACTCTACACACTTGGTGGTTGCAGCGACCTGTGCTCCATGTAATCCAACATGATGAGTAAATCACCAAAAGGCCATTTGGGGTAAGTTAGTCGTCATTGAATTGTAATGCTTCACTTTACTCCCAAAGAAGGCCACCACGATCAGACTGCCCCACAAAAATGAAGCGTTCATTTCATTTCACCTATGACATCTTCAACAAATCATCAATAATAGTGATTCAACACAAGCCTAATCGGAATTGTTATCATTTTGATTCTCTAAGAAGGTAATTGCAACCATAACTCTCCATGGGATAGAGATGTACAATTACTACTAATAGTTGAAATCATGACAGAATCATGCCTCGCCAAATATTAACAAAGTGCAAAAATCTTAAATCTTCTAAATTATTCATCTTGATCATGCGACTCATCGCTTGAGGGGATAGTCATAATATCAATAATAATAATCAAATTCAACAAGATATCAATCGATCTTATAAAAATTATGTTCATCTTACGAATCATTGCCAACAACTATCATAAGCTTACTCTTTTTTGGGGTAAAAAGCAAAAATGATAGTTAAGTTAGTATCTTTCCACCTATTAGAATTATTGTATCTTGACAACCTGATCATCGTGGATACGCAAAAGCTTTGCAAATTTAATCCTTCCCTCAGTTGGAAGTAATGATTCTAATATGTGTGTCATTTTGCAGGACTGGGGAATATAATGTTGATTAGATCAATGATCATCATTCAACCTACAACATATCTTTAGCCAATCTATTTTTTCTCAACATTGTGCTTTCATGCAATGCATCCCAAAAGGGGCATCTATAGACACCTAAAATATGTCATGTGTAGGGGACTACTCATATGGGCATCCTAACAAACCATATGGATGATCTTGGTCTATCTCAAGATAGATCAGTTATTTTAACCACTCAATTTAGGTAAATTTGGCCTACTCAACCTTCATCGTGGATAACATTAGTAGCTAATATGTCAACCACAGCTGACACCCATGGTTAATAAATTTAGTTGTGCATAAGAGTCGCGACTAGATCTACAACTATCACAAACTCCCAAGCCAAGCCAAAATAAGTTACAATGGCCCTGGAAATGTATTTCAAGTGGTTTCGAGCAAGGAAGCTTCCATCTTCTTCCTCCAAAATACTCCAACCTCCTGGTTCTTGATCTTGTCTTCCCAAAGAAGCTAATATTAGGAATTGAGAGTGCTATAATACCCCCTCCAAATTGGGGAAAAATATAGATAAGCTTTCAATTAGATTGGAGAACCATTTGCAACCCTTGAGGAGTTCCTACATGATGCCAATTTGGAAATCATGATTGCATTCGAAGCTATGGAGGTTTCAATAGCTTGAAGGATCATTCATTCCCAATTGAACCACTTCCATTGTAAATTCAAAGAATATACATCACCAATTATATCCAAAACACAGAGGCAACCCTTGTTCATCAATTAATCAGAGGAAATTTGATATTCAAGCCCTAATTACAAGAGCAAGAGCACTTTCTCCTGAATCATGGCTATCAGCTACAACTAACATATCTAGTTACGTTTTAGACCCGCAATGAGGGTTTGACCTTCAATTTCCCTCATTTTAGTCATAGTATTTTCATTCTAAGCATGCAATTAGGTAGATTTGATATAGATTAGCTTTCCTTTATGCTTCATGTGGTTAATTGTAGAAATTAGAGGTAGGTTTGCTCTATTTACTTCTATTTTGTCAATTTGCACTAGTTTCATTAGATTTCATTCATTTCAAGATTTAATTGCAAATTATGTATTAGAATATCTAGATTCACTGTTTCTTAGCATTCTTTATAATAATTCAGAAGTTTTGTAATCATAGTTATAAATTTCCATGCTTTCTTGCTTTATGCGTACTAATTCATGCAAATTCCCATCAAGAGCCTCATCATGATAGGCCTCCTTTGCTTCTAACTATCTTATGTTATTTCTTGAATGTAGATTTACAGGATCTGGTCATATTCAAAGCATTCTTGGCAACATATTCCTTCGATCAAGTGAGAAGGCTTCCTTGAGCCTTGAGCAGTTCGTATATACATTAAGAGCTTGTTTATTGCACCATCCCCTTTGAGGGGCTCAAAATATTGTATCAATTGTATCAAAGAAGTCAGTATCCCTAAGAGGGATGTATTTGTAAAGGATATTTACAATGTTAATATAAAGAAGTTGTTCTTTCTTGTTAAATTTATTGTTATTCTTCTTTTCATGCTTTAATGCTTTGTATAATTGATGCAATACCCTAGGTGTATGCTTTTAGGGTGGTAAAATTTGTAATATTATAGTGTAAAATATGCATAGATCTAAAATTGAATTCATGATTGTTTTTGTCCTAATATATTATTATAGAAATCAATTGGAATGGTATTTAATACAAATACTCTAGATTACCAAATTATTTTATAAATGGCTATAATATAGTATGCTTATTATTATTATTATTATTATTATTATTTTATTGATAACGGGTTTTGAAAGGGACCCAAAACCTTCTATACAAGCTGTAGAGAGGATCCCATGAAGGTTCGACTCAATATAGAGTAAGCCAAAAAGGGGTATAAAACATGTGGCCACGTGACAAAACTAAAGAGATACTTAGCAGTTACGGCCCGTAGGCACCAAAGGAACACTAAAAAAACATACTGTAGATAAAAATGGATAGACCTATAGGGACCAAGGGTGCCACATCATTCCGAGACATAATCATCATCATCAGCTTCTTTGGGATCATCCTTCCCAGGGTGGTCGTATTTCTACACGTTCATCTGATTAATAATTTTACTTTTCTCAAGAGCATCAACATCTCTAAAGTGACAATATATTCTAGGTCAGCGATCTAGTTGACATCTCCCATTTTTTGAATGCAGCGAGACCTCGAAGATGACCCTATCCTGGTCTTCTACATTTTTTGAGCACGGGAGGGAGTTTTACCTTCCTCACTTGCATTCTTTATGCGGGTTGAGAATCTTATAGGAGTTGAATATGACCCTGCTAGGAGTACCATTATCAACATCGATTATCAAACATTCAAGGGCAAATTCCACCAACACCAAAGGTGAGCTCGATATGGGGTCAAGGATGGTGGCCAGCCTAACAGCTTCAATGATCCCCTGGTCTAGGTTTTGGTTTATGTAGTTGTAAATTATCAAGTGGAGACCCTAGTTCTTAGGGTAAGTAGACTTTCCTTTATGAACATTGTCGACAGAGATTTCCATCGATAAAAATAAGTACGTCAGGATATTGTTCTGCTTGACATTTTTCAAAAAAATTAGGAATGTCATGTGGAAGTTACATAGAGGGGAATACAATTCATCCATAGTCAGGTACTTCATAATCGGCACCAGGACCCGATTCCAGGATGGAGGGAGGTCCTCTCGAATGAACCCATTGTCATTTTTTGATAGAAATTTCACTTTTTTGTGGAAGTAAACTAGCTCATACACCATTGAATGCTTCTCTATGTGGATAATCTCCCTATAATTAGGGAGTTTCAAAATTTCAGCTAGCAAGTCGATGGTATCAACAAAGGTGGGTCCCTTCAGGGACACTATGCCACTCTCCCAACTCTTAATAAACTCTTTCGAAATCTCAGGATCATGCCTATTAAATTTCCTCAAGATATTAAGTAATCCATGAGAAGCCATGATATCCTCAACCAATGGGTCTAATTGTAGGTTCTTGAGCTCGAGCAAAGCCATCCTCCTAAACATAGAAAATCTCTAGACATAGACGTAATTCAACTTCCAATTTGATTCAGAGATGCTCTAGTTTTCATTGTGCATAGACTAATTTAAAGTAAATTCCTCAATGGTCAAGGTGGACTCATACCGACTTCCTTTGGCTAAGAGCTTACCTGGAACAATTGATTGGTTTGATTTTCCCTCTAATATCTTGTCATACAGACCTTGCCACACCCAATGGTGATTTGGTTCATAATACGATAGCTTACCAAAATAGGGAGTAAATTTGGTGGTAGTCTTTGAAACTGGTAGTAGTAGCAAGAGTGGGCCAATGAGGACACACCTCATCTTCAGTCAGCTTCCACGTGTATCCTCTACACAAACACCAAGCCACCTTGACATCCATGTTGGACATAAATTGGGTGATTTTGTCACTACACTTCGACGGATTATCAACTTGGCACCAAGATGTGATTGTGCCATGATTGGTAATATAGTATGCTAATTAGTGACTTGAACATATTTTAGGCTTTTGTACCATAATGCAACTTTGTATCTCACTAAGAATATGAAAAATTGTATCATCACATCTCTTTTAATATGATGAATAGAATTTAATGTTGATAGTTTACTGAGATGTTCTCATATTGTCATTTTATTATATACATTAGATATTGATAAAACCTTTAATTTTGTTGTTGAAATAAATGCATAATTAGGTATATTCAAGGGACCTTGACAACTCCAATTAGGGTATTTATTTTAAAGTGGAATTTTTACTTGTACGTGAAGTATAGGTTTCCTTTATACAAATTGTATTTGTTAAACATGATTTCCTTTTGGGACAAATGGAACTTGTTGTTGAGGAATGTCTAGATTTTGTACAATTTTTTTATTTGTGACTACTTGATGTTACTATTATATAATTTAATTTTTTTGTGTGGTTTATTATGTAGCATGTGCTTGTTGCATCCGTTATGCCACTTGTTAAGAAATTTGTTAGACAAATTGGTGCATGTTTGGTCGAACTATTTCAACACATGATTAGATTTTCCAAATTATAAGTTGCATCAATTTGGTTATCCATGACAAAGTTTATGCAACCTAACTAAATAGATTGTATTGATCTATATTTTTAGTTGAAATAAATGAAGAAGAAATAATTCTACTTGTTTGTCTAGAGTTTTGATAGTCAAATTTGTAATACTTTTGTACATTTCTTCCTTCATATGTACCTAAACAATGATAATGTTTTTTATGCCTTTGGAATTTTTTCTTAGGTATGAAAAATAATTTAGCAAACTGCCAAGATTTGGATGTCATATTGATAAACTTAAGAGATTTCGTTTCTCATCCAACTCATTATAGATATGGGTATCTATTTTTTGGTCTATAAGAAATTAGTTAAAAACTTAGTGTTGATATTTTAGAACTAAAGAAAATAATTTTTACCTTATTTCAATGAATCGTAATTTTGTCATAGTTAATGAATTATTTGACCTTTAAATTGATAAATTGATATCTTGAAAACTTAGCAAAGTTTTTAAAATTTACACTTAGATGGTGATTTAGTGGAATTTGTGATGCAGGAGCATCCAGCAGCACCTGCAGTAGAGGCATCAGAAGACAGGAGGGCCACTTCAGAAGAAATGGCTAAGGAAGAAAAACGTCGCGATTTCACGACGTGTCATGAAATCATAGCAGAAAAAGGCCAGGAGGGCAAGGACGAAAACTTGTCGCAATATCACGACAAAAAAAGTGTCACGATATCGCGACATGACAAGGAGAGAGAAGGCGCAGGTCAAAAATGGTGCGATTTCGCAACATGTCGTGAAATCATGACTAAAAGCGGAGAATGGAGGCAGCAGGCAAAAGATGTCGTGAAATCATGACATGTCACGATTTCATGACCCAAGCAGGAAGGAGAAGGCTGCAAGCAGAGATGTCACGATTTCGCAACCCCAGAGCAGAAGGAGAGTATGGGAGGAGCAGATGTCACGATTTCACGACATGTCACGATTTCGTGACCTAAGGGCGAAGAAGGAGCCAAAGGAGCAGGGGACGTCGTGATTTCATGACAGGTCACAGTTTTGTGGCCAAAAGGTGAAGAAGGAGCCAAGGAAGAAGGATGTCATGATTTCGCGACATGTCGCATTTTCGCGACGAAGAAGCAAGCGAAGGAGCCGAAGGAGGAAGATGTCGTAATTTTGTGACATGTCACGGTTTCGTGACCCGATGGAGGAAAGAAGGCAAGGGAGCCGAAAAGTCATGATTTCGTGACACAAAGTCAAGATGAAGAGCGAAAGAGGAAGATGTCACGATTTTGCGACATGTCGTAGTTTTGCGACCCGCTAAAGAAGGAGAAGGCACAGAATGGAAGATGTCGTGAAATTGTGACATGTCATAGTTTTGTGATGCACCAAGAAGAGAAGAAGCTAGAGGAGGAGAACGTCGCAATTTCGTGACAGGTCACAGTTTCACGGCCAGAAGGCGGAGAAGCAGCCAAGGAGGAAAGATGTCGCGATTTCGTGACATGTCGCATTTTTGCGACCAGCGGGCAAGAGAAGAAGCCAAGGGAGGAAGATGTCACAATTTCGTGACATGTCACATTTTCATGACCAAAAGGTAGAGAGGAAGCCCAGGGAAGCAGATGTCGCGATTTCGTGACATGTCGCATTTTTACGACCAAGACGCGAGGAAGGAGCCAACAAAAGATAATGTCATGATTTTGTGACATGTCACATTTTTATGACCCGGAGAAGCGAGAGGAGGTAGAGAGGAGAAGATGTCGCAATTTCGCAACCCGTCGCATTTTCATGACCTGAAGGAGAGAAATGAGGCGAGGAAGAAAAATGTCACGATATCGCGACATGTCGCGATATTGCGACCGAAAGAGAAAAGGACGCATGGGAGGCAAAAATGTCGCGAAATCATGACATGTCAGGTTTTCGTGACCCGAAGAGGAAAGAGAAGGCGATGGAGCAAAAATGTCATGATATCACGACATGTCATGATATCGCGACCAGAAGAGAAGAGTAACAGGTGGCATTTTCGGGGGTCGCGACAAAGCGACATCGACAACTCATGAAAGTCAGGCGATGGATGCAAAGGCTGTTACAGCTGGAGAAAGAAGACGACAGAGGTCAGGAAGTGATTGCAGATGCTGTTATAGCTGGAGGAAGAAGACGACATAGGTCAGGCAGCGATTGCAGGACAGTTACAGAGACGCATGGTAGCACGAAACAACACGAGGCACCGAAGTGTAGTGGAAGTGAGCGAAGCAGGTGCAAGAAGACAAAAATGACCAGTTGAGGAATGGAAGCGAAGGGTCGTGCGCAGTAACCTGACAGTGAATAGGAGCTAGCTGGCAGTGACAGAGGCCATGTAGAGTGGAAGCAGGAAGCGGTTATGGAGATCCGCATTTTGTGTAATGATGACTCAAAGGGTCGGGGCCTCTATAAAAACCCAACAATGTAATAGGCTAAGGAGGTTGGAAAAACACGAGTTGCATGGGAAAAATACGTAGATTACAGTTGCTAGAAAACTGTAATCGTAGACTCGCGAAGTTGAGCTGCAAAAGTCGAGTGCAGAGAGCTGGCTTGGGGTATTGTGTGTTTTCCTTCTAGGGTAGGCAGAATAGGAAATTGTAGAGAGTAGTGAGAACCAACCTAAGCACTGGTTGTGTAGATCCTGTGGGCTGTTACGTATGTAGATTTTCTGAATTAATGAATGAGAAATTTGGGATATCTAGAGTGCAATACTTTTGTCCTACATCAGTGGTATCAGAGCCAGTGATTCTGAGTGCACAGTAGATTCACCGAACGTGAGGCAGTTGCACCAGGATCTATGGGAGGGTGCTGAGAGGAAAGTTTGGAATCCGTGGAGTGTGACCGCATGATTTTTCTATTCTATGTAAGTGAAAAATGATGACAATGAAATAATTCAAGGTGTTGCAGAAGCAAGTGCAAGCCATGTAAGAGTAACTGCTCATAAGAGATTTGCAAAGGCAAGTTAAGGCCCTATAAAAAGAGCTGTGTGAGGATAAACTAAAAAGAAGAGGCCGGGGAGAAGGAACTGGCAGAAGAAAAGATGGAATGCTTCAGAAGTTGAAGTCGTTGAAGGCTGCATGCATGGAGGAGCACAGTAGTGCCAAAATTTGCCTGGAAGAAAGAGATTTTTCTAGGCAAGAGAAGGAGAGTAAGTAGGCTGTAGAAGAAGTATGCAGCAGTGGGAAGATTTTTCTAGAAGAAGATAGAAATAACGTGAACCAGGAGAAGAGGTTGGAGCAGTCTGCTGAGGCAGAGAAGGGTCTGGAAGTGCTGTAGGAGTCAGTAACTAGACAGTGTGGAAGTGAAGATCACTTCTCCACAAACCCTGGGTGTCTGATGCAGGAGCATCCAGCAGCACCTGCAGTAGAGGCATCAGAAGGCAGGAGGGCCACTTCAGAAGAAATGGCTAAGGAAGAAAAATGTCATGATTTCATGACATGTCATGAAATCACGATAGAAAAAGGCCAAGAGGGCGAGGACGAAAACCTGTCACGATATCGCGATAGAAAAAGTGTCACGATATCGTGACATGACAAGGAGAGAGAAGGTGTGGGCCGAAAATGTTGCGATTTCATGACATGTCGCGAAATCGTGACCAGAAGTAGAGAATGGAGGCAGTAGGCAGAAGATGTTGTGAAATTATGACATGTCACGATTTCATGACCCAAGCAGGAAGGAGAAGGCTGCAAGCAGAGATGTCATGATTTCGTGACCCTAGAGTAGAAGGAGAGTACGGGAGGAGCAGATGTCGCAATTTCGTGACATGTCACGGTTTTGCGACCTAAGGGCGAAGAAGGAGCCGAAGGAGCAGGGGACATCATGATTTCATGATAGGTCATAGTTTCATGGCTAGAAGGCGAAGAAGGAGCCAAGGAAGAAGGATGTCATGATTTTGTGACATGTCACATTTTCACGATGAAGAAGCAAGCGAAGGAGCCGAAGGAGGAAGATGTCGCGATTTCGTGACATGTCATGGTTTCACAACTCGATGGAGGAAAGAAGGCAAGGGAGCCAAAAAGTCATGATTTCATGACACAAAGTCAAGATGAAGAGCGAAAGAGGAAGATGTCACAATTTCATGACATGTCACAGTTTCGTGACCCGTTGAAGAAGGAGAAGGCGCAGAAGGGAAGATGTCGCGAAATTGCGACATGTCGCAGTTTCACGATGTACTAAGAAGAGAAGAAGCCAAAGGAGGAGAACATCACGATTTTGCGACAGGTCACAGTTTCATGGCCAGAAGGCGAAGAAGCAGCCAAGGAGGAAAGATGTCGCGATTTCATGACATGTCACATTTTCGACCAGCGGGCAAGCGAAGAAGCCAAGGGAGGAAGATGTCGTAATTTCATGACATGTCGCATTTTCATGACCAAAATGCAGAGAGGAAGCCCAGGGAATAAGATGTCGTGATTTTGCGACATGTCGCATTTTCATGACCAAGAGGCGAGGAAGGAGCCAGTAGAAGATAATGTCGCGATTTCGTGACATGTCGCATTTTCGTGACCCGAAGAAGCGAGAGGAGGAAGAGAGGAGAAGATGTCGTGATTTCATGACCCAAAGGAGAGAAAGGAGGCGAGGAAGAAAAATGTCGTGATATCACGACATGTTGCAATATCGCGACCGGAAGAGAAAAGGACGCACAGGAGGCAAAAATGTTGTGAAATCGTGATGTGTCAGGTTTTCGTGACCCGGAGAGGAAAGAGAAGGCAATGGAGCAAAAATGTCATGATATCACAACATGTCACTATATCATGACCATAAGAGAAGAGTAACAGGTGGCATTTTGGGGGCCGCAACAAAGCGACAGTGACAACTCACAAAAGTCAGGTGGCGGATGCAGAGGCTGTTACAGCTGGAGGAAGAAGACGACAGAGGTCAGGCGGTGGTTGTAGGGCCATTACAGAGACACGTGGTAGCACGAAACAACACGGGGTGCCGAAGTGCAGTGGAAGTGAGCAAAGCAGGCACAGGAAGACGAAAATGACCAGTTGAGGAATGGAAGCAAAGGGTCATGCACAGTAACCTGACAATGAACAGGAGCTAGCTGGCAGTGACAGAGGCCATGCAGAGTGGGAGCAGGAAGCGGTTATGGAGATCCAAATTTTGTGTAATGATGACTCAGAGGGTCAGGGCCTTTATAAAAAACCTAGCAATGTAATAGGCTAAGAGGTGGGAAAAACACAAGTTGCGTGGGAAAAATACATAGATTGCAGTTGTTGGAAAACTGTAATCGCAGACTTGTGAAGTCAAGCTGTAAAAGCTGAGTGTAGAGAGCCAGCTTGGGGTATTGCGTGTTTTCCTTCTAGGGTAGGCAGAATAGGAAATTGTAGAGAGTAGTGAGAACCAAGCCGAGCGCTGGTTGTGTAAAGCCTCTAGGCTGTTACGTATGTAGATTTTCCGAATTAATGAATGAGAAATTTGGGATATCTAGAGTGCAATACTTTTGTCCTGCATCAAGTTGTATGATTCCCTGCTTTGTTGACTTGATGAAATTTTTAATATTTTTAGGTAACTTAGTGGCTTACAATATTATCAATAGATCGTGAACTAGTGACCTATTATAAGTTTCACAAATTAATTTTTTATAGACTTGAAGTATTTATTTATTTATTTTTAGTTTATTGCAAATCCAAATTTTAGTTCAATAAATATTAGTAATCTCTATTAGAAGGAACAAACATACAAAATATTAGATCTAAGAAAAATACATTAAGTTATTTAAAAATTGAGTTTCCATGCAAAAACATTCAATGGCTATTAGTAGATTTGAAGGGTAATGCAATGAAACCCCTAAATAATGATGCACAAGTTTTATATTTAAGCTAAATTCAAATAGATTTTATTTTATTTTTGTTTTATCATATCTAATAATCTTCAATTTTTTTGTAGGTTTGATGAGATAAGGCATGGATTTTACTAGCTCTAAAATATTAAGCTCTAAAAATATATATTTTTGTAAATACACATGGTTCTGTTTAGCTAATATTGAGAATAGATAAAATCGCTAGTCCTATTGGGCATGTTGAAAACCATTAAACTACAAGACTATTAATTCTTTTAATTGCACCCATGCAACATACTCAACATTGAAAAAGAGGGTTTTATTCTAGTCAATTGACTCCCCATTCATCTAACAATATAATCTAAGTATTTTAAGAAAAAACTAAAGAGAAACAAATAAAAATTCATGTGAAAGTATCCAAGTAACTATAGCTAAATTAAAATGATTTAATTGAAATAATCAGAAGAACCTATAACTTTCATGCATCAAACCTTGAATAAAACTTCAATGCAATATATAAAAATGGCTAATAAGGCATAAATAAAAAGAGCAACAAATTACATGTCTAAAGAAAAGTACATGCACACAAGCAAACCTTCAAATGCCATGCTTAGTTTATCCATTCATTGAAATATAAAATTACAAGCATAATTTTAATTCAAAGAACAAATAGCTTTTTTTAATAGTCAAAGGGAGCCCTCGAAATGAGATTTGATTTTATATTTATAGTGCAAAATAAAATAAAATCTAGATCGAACTATACTAAACAAGTTATAGTCCTAGTTTATTGTGATTTAACAAAATATTAATAATTGAATGGCAAATGGTTGCTCCACCAAGTATATTTAGCACTAAATCCCTTAAATTTATTATAGTCTTCACCAACACAATTTTAAGGGAGAAATATCAATTTATAGACCATTATCTTGATTCCAATACCTTAAAATCCATGTGAAAGACACCTTAGATGAATTTGATAGGATTTAAAGAAAATTGTAATATAAATCACTCAAAAAATATGCTAATGAAACTAGAATAACTCAAAAATACTCACAAAATAATCATGTGAAAATTGCTCATGAAAATTTTGAAAATGTTATAGAATAAAGGTCTACTAATTCATGCTATGTGCTATGCATTTTTATACCAATTACAATGTTTTTTTATAAATATATAATAGTATGTAACTCTTTATATGAAACACTCTTGACCTTCACTCTCTTTGAAACTCTTCATTTTTTTGAGCAAGGTGCAGCAAAAGTATTGTCATTGTTGTCAACACAAATAGATAGATCGGTTGACGCAGTTGATGCAGTGGACAGGAGTTCAGAGGTCAGTCAGAACATGTACAGTGAATATCCAAGAAGACAAAAGTGACCCAAATTCAAAAAATCAAAGAAAAAGACAAGTAAAAAAACTGTCACGATAGCGCGACATGTTTTTTGTCACGATTTCGTGACATCTCGAAGGAGAGAGAAAATGCTAGAAAAACTATCACGATTTCGCGATATGTTGGAGGCAAATAAGCCAAGTGGAAAAACTGTCGCGATTTCGTGACATGTTGGCAGAGAAGAAGACAAGTAGAAAAACTGTCACGATTTCATGACATGTTGGAGGCAAAGAAGACAAGTGGAAAAACTGTCACGATTTTGCGACATGTTGGCAGAGAAGGCAAGTAGAAAAACTATCGTGATTTCATGACATGTTGGAGGGAAAGAAGCCAAACAAAAAAACTATCGTGATTTCACGACATGTTTGGAAAGAAAGCACCAAGGAGAGAAAGTGTCATGATTTCACGACAGGTTCGAAGAGAAAGCGCCAAGGAGAGAAAGTGTCGTGATTTCACGACAGGTTCGAAGAGAAAGTGCCAAGGAGAGAAAGTGCCACAATTTTGCGACAGTTTCAAAGAGAAAGCGCCAAGGAGAAAAAGTGTTGCGATTTCGCAATAGGTTCGAAGAGAAAGCACTAAGGAGAGAAAGTGTCATGATTTCATGACAGGTTCTAAGAGAAAGTGCCAAGGAGAGAAAGTGTCATGATTTTGCGACAGGTTTGAAGAGAAAGCTCCAAGGAGAGAAAGTGTCACAATTTCACGACAGGTTCGAAGAGAAAGCTCCAAGGAGAAAAAGTGTCGTGATTTCACGATAGGTTCGAAGAGAAAGCACCAAGGAGGAAAAGTGTCACAATTTTGTGACATGTTCCATTTTTGCGGGCCAAAGACAGAAAAGGCACAAGGCAATGAATGTGTCACGATTTTGTGACATGTTGTGTTTTCGTGGGCCAAAGACAGAAAAGGCACAAGGCAACGAATGTGTCACAATTTTGAAACATGTTATGTTTTCACGGGCCAAAGATAGAAAAGGCACAAGGCAGCGAATGTGTCACAATTTCGTGACATGTTGTGTTTTCACGGGCCAAAGACAGAAAAGGCACAAGGCAGCAAAAGTGTCGCGATTTCGTGACATGTTCTATTTTCATGGGTGAAAGGCAAAGAAGTGCAAGGAAGCAAAAAGTGTCACAATTTTGTGACATGTCCGGTTTTTGCGGCTGCAAGACAAGAGGTGAACAAGGAGGTAGAAAATTTCGTGATTTCATGACATGTTGAGTTTTCACGGGTAAAAGGCGAGAAGAGCATAAAGAGACAGAAGTGTCACGATTTCGTGACAGGTCACGACAACACGATCATTGACAGTTAACTGAAGCAGAACAACAGTTAAAGGGGTAGTTGTAGAGGAAAAACATGTAGCTATTTTAAGAATAGTCGAAGAAGGAGAAAGCAAACAGTCGCATAAATAGAATCGAAACATGCATGCATGCACAGAAATGAATATGAACAGTCATGATCAAGAAGACGTACAGTCATGGTAGAGATATATGTTGCATGTAACGTAATGCCCACTCTACAAATATAAAAGGAGTTACATAAAGAAGGAGTTATAGTTGACAAGTGGTAGAAGAGAATATTAAAGGAACAGTTACAGGTTGCATGCATAAATATGGAAGTTAAAAATAGAGACTAATATGTTATAAAAGCAGGTCTGCATGAAGAATAAGGTTGTTGTTGTAAGTGAGAAATTGTTGTGTAAAGAGGGTTAGAAGAGGGCCGAGAGAGAGATAAGCAGAGTTGTGAGAGCATGCAGAGTTTTATTAATTGCAGACCAGTCAGGGTCATGTAAATAGTGAAGGCATTTTTATGTCATTAAGATAATTCAGAATTGTAGTCCAAGTTGGTGCTTGGCATTAGGGGTTGGTGCTCCTATCTGTTGAAGCAGAAAAATAAGGGGTTGGTGCTCCTTCCAGTGAGTGCTGGTAAAGTGTTTGTAAAATTGGTGTTTTGCAAAGGCTGGATTTGGATTGGAGTCTAAGCAGTTATTTTTGAGGAGTAACCAAATTGGTGAACCTCGTTACATTGTGTGTTGTGGTGTGCTCTCTCGTGAAAATTGCTTTACCTATTTTTAAGTTCTCTTTGCTTCAGCATTAAGTGTTGTAGATTTGAATTTTAATAGCTACACTGATTCACCCCCCCTCTCAGTGTCATTGTGAGAATATCAATTGGTATCGGAGCTAGGTTCCTAAACAAAACTTAATCAGCTAAGGTGATCTTGGAAGGAACACAATTGCAGGTAATGAAGGATTCTCATAAAACAAAGCTCCTTTGTTCAATGGAACTACTTACTCATTTTGGAGACTCAAGATGCAGACATATCTGAGTGCGTTAGGATACGACATTTGGGAGTCAGTAGAAAGTGGATACATACTACCCACTACTCCTCCAACAGATACTGCTAAGAAGAAGAAGTTTGAGAATAAATCCAAAGCACAGAATGCCATAATGTGTGTGCTAGTAGATAGTGAACTGATAAGGATCATGAGCTATAAATCAACAAAAGACATGTGGGACAAACTGAAGAGCATCCATGAAGGAGACAACAAGATCAAGGAACCCAAGCTGCAAACTCATCAAGCTCAGTTCGAAGCATTACAAATGAATGACGATGATAACATAGAGGCCTATATGCTGAGAGTCAATGGAATCATTAATGCAATCAGAAGACTCGACAAAAAAATTGAAGATGCGATTGTCGTGAAAAAGATACTTAGAACTCTTCACAAAAGATTTAATTCTAAAGTTTTTGCAATAGAAGAGGCTAAAGATCTAAATAATTTTAGAAAGGACGAGATGCATGGTTCTTTGACTGCATATGAAATGAGAATAGGAAAAACTAATCCCATATACAGAGAAGCTGATTTTAAAGCACACAAGAATACAAAATCTGAACAAGAATATAAGGATGAAGAGACATCAGATGAAACGGAAGCCAACTTTGTTTGGAAACTTACAAAGGGAAAAGGAAAATATACAAGAAAGTACCGTTTAAGTGTTTCAATTGTGGAGGGGTCGGTCACTTTGTAGCTAAGTGTCCAATGAATGAGAAAACCAAAAGTGATGAAGGGTCACACCAAGAAAGAAGTGACTAGAAGAAGAAACCAAATTTTAGGAAAAGAAACTTCAAAAATAAAAGTTTCATATCCAAGAATGTCAGCTCTTCTGAAGATAGCTCAGGTGAATATTCTGAAGAAGAAATAGGTGAAGCTCTGTTCATGACATTTGAAGAAGCAAAAATAAAAGAAAAATAGGAAGGTGATACAAAAAGTAAGGATGAGGCTGAAGTTTATCTGGAAGGAGAGTTGGTTGCTACACTTAAAGAGTTGAATACATAAAGGAAAAAGAATAAAAAGGTCTCGAGAAAGCTAGAGGATGCGAATGACATAATAAGTAGTTTGAAAGTACAGATAAAAGAATTTAAGAAAATATTTGAAGAACTCGAAGTTCAATTAACCATGAAAATAGATGAGTGCTACAAACTGGAAGAAGATATTGTTGTCTTAAGAATGCGACTAGAAGAAAAGAATCAAAAATTAAGTTTCTATCACAAACTTGAAGGAAGTACTACAAAGCTTGAAAAGATTATAAATAGTCAGAGGACTACGGGCATCAAATTTGGCTTGGGCTTTGTCGAAGGAGAATCGTCAAGTGGATCAAAGGCCATAATGGTAGAACAAGTAAAGAAAGAAGATAAGATCAAGGTTGATCAAGGAAAAAAGAATCAAGCAAAAGAAAGCAACAGTGCCAGGCACGAGAAGAGTGCTGACAATGAGGGATTCATAAAAGTCACACATCAAAGGAGAAGAAAATTTGTGGCTCCTACTACAAAATGGCAAAGACCAATTCCCAGGTTCAATCATTCCTTTTCTGGTTATTGTTTTAAATGCAATGCTTACGGTCATAAGATTTCAGACTGCATTCATAATATAGGACAAAGAAATTTCACTAGTAGAAATGTCTTTTCACCCTTGATGGATTATGCAATAGAATGCTATAACTATCATAACTTTGGACACATTGCAAGAAACTGTAGAAGCACATATGCAAAAAACAAATATCAGGGAAGAAGAACTCAACCAAACAGTTTAAGGCAAAACATAAAATTCCTAGAAAAACATGCACAGACTACTGACAAAGAAAAGTCTAAACAAGTAACAAAAACTGTAGCCAAACCAAAGTGGAAATAAAAGGAGCTACCCAAGGAAGAAAAAGAATCCTTGATTGTTTAGACAGCTTTCAAAGCACAGAACAAATCTGCACCATGGATATTGGATAGTGGATGCTCCAGTCACATGACAGGAGATAAACAAAAATTTGAAAAATTATAGAAATATGAAGGGGGCTCTATAAAGTTTGGAAATAATGATGGAGCCAAGATAGTTGGCAAAGGATCAGTCAAGATAAGTGATGGAAAGATCAATTCCAAAGAAGTTATATTTGTGATTGGTTTGAAGCACAACTTATCGAGCGTAAGTCAAATCTGTGATAGAGGTCATGAAGTCACCTTTAAGAAGCAGGGTTATGAAGTCAGAAAAGCACACAGGTGGGAAGTCGATAGCTACTTGGATCGAGGACTTCTGGAAATCTATATACTCTCTTAGAAAATTCAGAAGGAGCATGCTTGATTGGACAGAAAGATGAAAATTGGCTGTGGCACAAGAGGCTTGGTCATATTAGATTTGACAATATGGTAAAAATAAGTTCAAAAAGGGCAGTAAGAGATATACCCACCATTGGCAAACCAGTAAATGACATCTATGCTTCATTCCAAAAAGGAAAGAAAACTAGATCCACTTTTAAATCAAATGAATACTTCACTAGTAAGCCTTTAGATCTAATTCATACTGATTTGTGTGGACCCATGAGAACACAAAGCATAAATGGTGACAAATAATTTATGTTATTCATAGATGACTACTCTAGGATGACATGGGTACTATTTTTAAAGCTTAAATTAGATGCCTTTGAGATGTTCAAGATTTTAAAAAAATAGGTTGAGAATAAAACTAGAAAAAAAATTAAATGCCTAAGATCAGACAGAGGAGGAGAATTTATCTTAGAAGAATTTGCAGAGTACTGTCAAAAATATGGGATCAAAAGACAGTTTTCAGCAGCAAGAACACCTCAATAGAATGGTGTTGTACAAAGGAATAACATGACAGTGCAAGAAATGACATGAACAATGTTGGTTGAGAACAAAATAGCTGACATATTTTTGAAAGAGGTAGTCCATACTACGGTTTACATCCAAAACAAGTGCATGCTAAGGATGCATGAAAGCAAAACACCATATGAGCTGTGGTTTGGTAGAAAGGCAACAACAAGATATTTCAAAGTGTTTGGCAGCAAGTGCTACATCAAATGAATTGAAGATAATCTTGGTAAATTTGAAGATAGAGATAACGAAGGTATTTTTCTTGGTTACTCAACAAAAAGCAAATCCTACACAACAAGATGCTAAAGAAAATTGTGGAGAGTGTAGATGTTAAAGTTGATGAAGGTAGATATCGAGAAACAACTTATCAATAAAACTACCCTATTTATGAAGAAGTCATTGAAGGAGATGAAGAAATGGAAACAGAAGAGAATCAGAAAATTGACCCAACTGATTTAAGAATTGACTTAGAAGAATAAGAAAACAAGAAATTCAAAACAGGTAGCTGGTAGAAAAATCATCCCTGAGAACAAATTATTGGGGACCCAACAGTTGGTATTCAGACTAGAAGAGCAGTAGTACGGAACTACTCTCTATTATCTAGCATTGAGCCCAAAAATGTTGTTGAAGCAAGCATAAATGAAAGTTGGATGAAAGCAATTAATGAAGAACTAGATCAGATTGAGAAAAAGAAAACCTGGGAGTTAGTACCAAGGCCGAAAAATAAAAATGTAATCAGTACTAAATGGATTTTTCAAAATAAATTGAATGAAGATGGACAGGTTGTAAGAAATAAAGCAAGACTGGTCTATAAAAGTTATGCACAGGTTGAAGGTATTGATTTTGAGGAAACCTTTGCACCAGTAGCCATACTAGAGGCAATCAAAATGTTTCTAGCTTTAGCAGTTCATAAAAATTTCAAGGTATATCAAATGGACATAAAATCAGCATTTCTAAATGGAAAACTGGAAGAAGAGGTTTACATTGAGCAGCCAGATGGTTTCCAACTTGGTGATAATCCCAACTTTGTTTGCAAGTTGAGGAAATATTTGTATGGTTTAAAACAGACACCCAGAGCATGGTATGTAAGGCTAGATAACTATCTGATTCAACAGGGGTTAAAGAAAGGTTTGGTGGACAACAATCTGTATGTCAAAACAAAGAATGGCCATCTTATTGTCCTTGTTGTTTATGTAGATGATATCATTTTTGGCAGCAGCAATGATAAGTCCTATAGTGACATAGCAAATAAAATGAAGAAAGAATTTGAGATATTTATGATTGGTGAACTTTCTTATTTTCTCGGACTACAAGTCAATCAAAGTGAAAAGGACATTTTTATTTCTCAAGTTAAATATGTGAAAGAAATGTTGAAAAATTTCACAATGGAGGATAGTAAACCTGTTAGCACTCCCATGACAATAGGTTGCAAGTTGAGCAAGGATGACAAATCTCCAGATGTAGATCAAACCATGTATAGATCTATGATTGGAAGTCTAATGTATTTGACAGCTACCAGACCAGATATCTTATAGGCAGTATGCATGGTGGCAAGATTTTAGGCTAGTCCCAAAGATACTCATGTGATAGCCATGAAGAGGATTTTTAGGTACCTCAAGGGTACTATGGAGTATGGGTTATGGTATCCAAAAGGTAAGGACTTCAGTCTTATTGCATATTCTGATAAAGATTGGGCAGGATGTATTGATGACAGAAAGAGTACCAGTGGAGGAGCATTTTATGTTGGAGATAGGCTGGTAGCATGGCACAGCAAGGAACAAGAATCAGTCTCTCTATCCATAGTAGAGGTAGAATACATTGCAGCAACAAAATGTTGTACATAGATATTATGGATGAGACAAACCCTGAAAGATCTTGGTATTCACTTCAAAGAGCCAATTTTAGTTAAATGTGATAACACTAGTGCTATTAACATATCAAATAATTCGGATATGCATTCTCAAACCAAACATATTGCAATCCAGTATCACTTCTTGAAGGATAAAGTTGCAGAAGGTGAGGTCAAATTGGATTTTGTTTCGACTACAGAGCAAGTAGCAGATATATTCACAAAACCATTGCCAAAGGAATTTTTTGAGTACCTTCGGAGTAATTTGGGAGTAGTCACATTTCCCAAGAACCGACTATCAATTGGGATCACATTCTCGTGGGGAGCATTTATGCCTATGTTTATAGTTTTTCTCATATTCATGATTTTTGCTAACTATAACAATGTGTATCCGAGAATGTTGTGCATAGACTCAGGGGGAGTCTGCAGCAACCCTTTGGTATTATTGTCAAAGGGGGAGAAGAATTACAGGAGAGTGCATGAGTGTTGCCAACAATTACAAAGGGGGAGATTGTTGAGCAAGGTGCAGTAAAAGTATTATCATTGTTGTCAACACAGACAGATAGATCAGTTGATGCAGTTGATGCAGTGGACAGGAGTTTAGATGTCATTCAGAACATGTACAGTGAATTTCCAAGAAGATAGAAGTGACACAGATTCAAAAAATCAAAGAAAAAGACAAGTAAGAAAATTGTCACAATATCATGACATGTTTTCTGTTGTGATTTCGCGACATCAAGGAGAGAGAAAATGCTAGAAAAACTGTCACAATTTTGTGACATGTTGGAGGCAAAGAAGCCAAGTGGAAAAACTATCGCGATTTCGCAACATGTTGACAGAGAAGGAAAGTAGAAAAACTATCGCGATTTTGTGACATATTGGAGGCAAAGAAGCCAAGTGGAAAAAATGTCATGATTTCATGACATGTTGGTAGAGAAGAAGGCAAGTAGAAAAACTATCATGATTTTGCGACATGTTGGAGGAAAATAAGCCAAGTGGAAAAACTATCGCAATTTCATGACATGTTTGGAAAGAAAGTGCCAAGGAGAGAAAGTGTCACGATTTCACGACAGGTTTGAAGAGAAAGCGCCAAGGAGAGAAAGTGTCATGATTTCGTGACAGGTTCGAAGAGAAAGCACCAAGGAGAGAAAGTGTCACGATTTCGTGACAGGTTCGAAGAGAAAGTGCCAAGGAGAAAAATGTCACGATTTCATGACAGGTTCGAAGAGAAAGCGCCAAGGAGAGAAAGTGTCACAATTTCGTGATAGGTTCGAAGAGAAAGCGCCAAGGAGAGAAAGCATTGCGATTTCATGACAGGTTCGAAGAGAAAGCACCAAGGAGAGAAAGTGTCGTGATTTCGCAACAGGTTCGAAGAGAAATCTCCAAGGAGAAAAAGTGTCACGATTTCACGACAGGTTCGAAGAGAAAGCGCCAAGGAGGAAAAGTGTCACGATTTCGTGACATGTTCCATTTTTGCGGGCCAAAGATAGAAAAGGCACAAGGCAGCGAATGTGTCATGATTTCACATGTTGTGTTTTCGCAGGCCAAAGACAGAAAAGGCACAAGGTAGTGAATGTGTTATGATTTCATGACATGTTATGTTTTCGCGGGCCAAAGACAGAAAATGCACAAGGCAGCGAATGTGTCATGATTTCACGACATGTTGTGTTTTTGCGGGCCAAAGATAGAAAAGGCACAAGGCAGCGAAAGTGTCGTGATTTCACGACATGTTCCGTTTTCACGGGCGAAAGGCAGAGAAGTGCAAGGAAGCAAAAAGTGTCACAATTTTGTGACATGTCTGATTTTCATAGCTACAAGACAAGAGGTGAACAAGGAGACAGAAAATGTCACGATTTCGTGACATGTTGAGTTTTTGTGGGTAAAATGCGAGAAGAGCATAAAGAGACAGGAGTGTCACGATTTTGTGACAGGTCACGACAGCACAATCATTGATAGTTAACTGAATTAGAACAACAGTTAAAGTGGCAGTTGTAGAGGAAAAGCATGCAACTATTTTAAGAACAGTCGAAGAAGGAGAAATTGAACAGTCGCATAAATAGAATCGAAAAATGCATGCATGCACAAAAATGAATACGAACAATCATGTTCAAGAAGACGTACAGTCATGGTAGAGATATACGTTGCATGTAACGTAATGCCCACTCTATAAATACAAAAGGAGTTACATAAAGAAGGAGTTAAAGTTGACAAGTGGCAGAAGAGAATATTAAAGGAACAATTATGGGTTGCATGCGTAAATATGGAAGTTAAAAATAGAGACTAATATGTTATAAAAGTAGGTCTGCATGAAGAATAAGGTTGTTGCTGTAAGTGAGAAATTGTTGTGTAAAGAGGGTTAGAAGAGGGCCGAGAGAGAGATAAGCAGATCCATGAGAGCATGCAGAGTTTGATTAATTGTAGACCAGTCAGGGTCGTGTAAACAGCGAAGGCATTTTTATGTCATTAAGATAATTTAGAATTGTAGTCCAATTTGGTGCTTGGCATTAGGGGTTGGTGCTCCTATCTGTTGAAGCAAAAAAATAAGGGGTTGGTGCTCCTTCCAGTGGGTGCCAATAAAGTTTTTGTAAAATTGGTGTTTTGCAAAGGCTAGATTTGGATTGGAGTCCAAGCAGTCATTTTTGAGGAGTAGCCAAATTGGTGAACCTCGTTACATTGTGTGTTGTGGTGTGCTTTCTTGTGAAAATTGCTTTACCTATTTTTAAGTTCTCTTTGCTTCAGCATTAAGTGTTGTAGATTTGAATTTTAATAGCTACACTGATTCACGCCCCCCTCTCAGTGTCATTGTGAGAATATCACATTTTCCTATTCTAAGGAAACATGTGCACTCTTACATAATGGACACTTGTGCACATCCACACTCACAACACTTGCACACTTAATTACATGACACTTGTGCATTTCCTACACATTATTACATTACATGAAATATAAAATCACACTCTAATCTAAGACACTCCTAATATAATATTGTACCAAGGTGGTACATTGGTATGTACAAAATAATGTAATATTCTCCAACACCCCCTTGTATTACATTATTTTATTATTGAAGGCGATAGTATTTTATACAATACTTGTCTTGACATGACTTTATAATGGACTAGATCTTGATCTAGTTTTCCTTCTTCTTGAAATTCTTCAACCTTTTATTCTTTGATTTGTATATGACTTTGGCATGTAACATGTTGTTGACCTTTCATCTATTTCATCATCTTGAATTTTGGATTGACCCAACATTTTCATTGTTAGATAGATCCTTGATTCTAATTTCCTGTAATCTATCTCTCATAATATTCAACAATATTATTTTGAACTAAAATAAGATCTTGAGAGAAACTAATTGAGTCTAAAGCATATATTCCATTCTTTATTGACCTTTTCGCTTCTATCTCATTTTGATTTTTAATGAGACACTTATTGATTCTATTTATATATCTGAACTCAATCATCCTTTTGCTTTCTACTAGATTGGTCATTGCAATGAGATTAGATGTCAATCTAGGAATATACATCACATCATGTAACACAAAATTCAAAAATGATGTACTAGGTGTCACACAACCACATCCATGAACAAGATAGGTTTTACCATTTGCAATTTTTAAACTAAAGTTGTCTTTGACTTCTAGACAATCAAATCATTATAAATTTCTTGGCACATGATGATTTGTATTGAAATAT
Source organism: Wollemia nobilis (assembly GCA_028583015.1). NCBI lineage: Eukaryota > Viridiplantae > Streptophyta > Pinopsida > Araucariales > Araucariaceae > Wollemia > Wollemia nobilis. Next base: position 2,649,302 of record JAQPPZ010016564.1, read on the forward strand.
TATTATCAAATATCTTTACCTTTTTCAAACATATGATTATATTTATTTTATGTTATCTTGCATTGTTGGTAAAAAATATGAAGAATGTTAAATGAATTGCATTCGTGATTCCTTCCATAATGTTTTCTATGATGATAAGTCCCTCTTGGTAATTTTTCCAATACTTTCCTCTGGTGTAGCCTTTATTATGTCTCTCTAACTTTTTTAATAAAAAAAATACTTTTCTATAATAAAATTATTGTTGTAAACCTTATGTATCCCTAATTGAATATAAACTAGAATGTTTGAAAATTTACGAAATCCTAAATTTTAAGTAGAATTCTTTGCCTCTCCATAATTAAATTATTGCAAATATTATATGGTTTTTGAATTTCAAGAAATAATAAATCAATAAAGCTACTATTTAACCCTTTGAAAAACAAGAATTCATAAATAATAAAGCCTACTTATCACTCCAAAAAGTAGTTAAGGAATTGAATTCTCTATTAAACTACTTATCTCTCCATTGGACTTATTTAACCTTAGCAAAGAAATAATAACTAGAACTATATACTCATTATTTCCTCTTTTAACCTTAGAAAACAATTAATAATCTTCAAAAACCCTAATTTACCTACTTAAGGTACGTATCTTGGTGAATGATCTTTTGTATTACATTATGTGCTTACCTTGACTTTGAAATAATGATTGCTCAACTCATACGAGGCTTCAATGAATCAGGATTCTTTGCATGGAATAATATTAAAGACTTCTCCAAATATTTTCAAATTCAGCTCGTTTACTTCCTTCCTATCACATGGTCGAATGTATGCTAGACTGGTAGATGTTATTTCTTATACTTGTAACATTTAATCATTTCACTTTCTTGAGCACTCAAAATAGAGTAATGCTTGGCTGCAATGAATCTATCTCTTACATTTCCCTGTGGCCACTAATTTTTTACCTTTAAATAATCCTCTTGAATAAAAAATATGGAATTTGAATTCTCACTTATAAGCTTTTTATGCACTTGATATCGTTTTCTATATGCTTGGAATTTGATTTCCCATAGATCTATCTCTTATATTACCCTTTCTTGACTTCCTCAATGTCTTAATTCCTGTAAAACAAGTTTGTTTCTCAACCTTTCATCTCCTATGTCTCTCAAATTTATGTGCACATTTCTTAATCCCTACATTCCTTGGCTAGCATCTACTGCATCCTCTGCACACCTTGTCTTATGTACGTTTGGATGTCACTTTCATTGTGTTTTCTTCTATTCTTGTCTAACGTATCTTGTATGGTGTCTATGTAACTTTTCTTGCACTGGTCCTTAGCATTTTTCTAAATTCTTCTTCTTTCTTAATGATTATTGCCTAAGGTAAACTCTCACTTTTTTGGTTCTTGATGCTACTTATACACCTTGATAATGTTGGTTGTCTTTATGACATTGTACTCAATGTTTTTGTTGGTTTTCTTGATGGTTTTGGTCACCTTAGTGTTGCTAATTTCTTTGGGTTGAGTGTCATTGTACTCTATTTTAGATATTTGCTACCTTTCTATGGTGCTATCAAATTTTGACTTATCTCTCTTTTGCTACTCAACATTATATGGTGAACTCTTCACCCTTCACTACTATCTTGAGTACTTTAATACTATCATCTATTGTTGATGCTCTTGCTCTTTGTGCAAATGCAAATTTGGATGCTTTGGCCCTAATATACAACATTCTTACAAACTTAAACCATTAGCTTAATCCTTACAAATATTTCCTTGGCTGCAACATTTTCCAGACTACTATTTAATCTCCCTTCTTGCTTTGGATGGTGCTTCTCTTAAATGGTGCTAGATGCTTCTTTGTTGTCCAATTTAATTGTTGTGTTATATTATCTTTATTCTATGATGCTACCTTAAATATTAAATCTTATTATCTTATTATCTTATTCTCTATCCTTCTAATTCTTCTCTTGAGGTGTCTTATTTTCTCCCTTTAATCTTCTTCCATGTGTTGACTTTGATGCTGGTGGGTCTTACCTATTACCATCTTACTGTTATCTTCTTGTTAATATCCTTTGTCCCTTTGACATAGGTTACACTTATGCAGGATGCTCAAAGATAAAACTCAAAGTATATGCTATCCCCATTAAAGGTTGTGTTGTTGCCTTTAACATTTAAACTTGTTGCTTCTAAATGTAAGAGCTTTAACTCTTAATTTTGCTACTCTTGTTGCTCTAATATTTTTTATTGTAGGTGCATAACATTCTTGCAAGATTCAAACTTAAAAAATCCTTATATGCAAATACCATGATTATTACAATGTTTTTTGCTTGTCCAATCTTCCCTTTAATACAATCTTCTTAAAGTCTTGAAATATTTCCACACTTATGCTCTTTTAACATTGTCTTCTTCCTTGCTTAGAAGTGCTATGTATGCTGCCCTTTATCTTAAATTATTGTTTTCTCTTATACTGTCCAAAGGTGACCTTTATCAACCTTTGACTACAATGGACCTTTACACTTTGATTTATCCCCTCTATGCTCAATATAATTTTGAGCATTAATCTTCAATGTGACCTCCTTCAATGGGTATTTTATGTATCTTATGGCCTTATCGTTGAATAGTGATGATTGTCCCAAACCTTATGTAAACATATTTGATAGAATTCTTCTCTTTCTTGAATATATCTTCTTGTATTATATTTTTCTTGACTAAGTAGGCTACCATTTCTGGCTTCAATTATTCTTGCTATGATTCTATTATGATACTTCACTTGCTTATGGCAATACTATGAATGTTTCCTTTCATTCTCTAAACTTGTTTCTTTTTTTTTAACACTACCCTTATGGCTTCTCTTCAATATTGTTCTTATGATATTAAAATTATCTCAATTATGCCCTTATGGAAATCAATTGCATTCAATATTACCCTTGTGGCCTTCACTATTTTCCTTCCAAATACTACCTTGCTCTTTTACTATCTTGAATTCTCTATTTTCTTTTTTGTCCAATCTGGACTACTAGTGTGCCTATTTTAATGTGCTATGTATTATCCTTTAGCTAGTACTATCCTCAAGAGTATTTGATGTCTTGAAGTCTTCTTGAAGTATCTTGCTACTATCATGACCCCCTTAGATGGACGAACGTAGAAAAAAAATTATTAACAAAATTGGCTAATACACGATTTTGTGCAATTAAGCAGACTCACAATAATGAGTAGATAATGAAAAATATGATACTTCTAATGAATTGCCACTGTGTAGGATCAGGTGCACTTGTGATTCGATGGAATTGAGTCATCCACTAGAGATGAGAGTACTTGAGGAAGGGGAAATTATGATAAGGTAAATCGAAGGTAATACAAATAGATACCTTCATATAGGCATGCATTCGGTTAAGGGATAATAATCAATATCTAACCACATTAATCCTTAGAATGATTGCCTAGTAGCTATCATAAGTTCTAGAGGTTGAGATGGGTGATTAGATTGATGGAATTACTCCCTCTTTGTTTTATGCACTTGCATAATTGTATTTTAATTCAGCATTATTAACCTTGATAATTGGTGAACATGGAGTAGATGGTTTACCTTCACAAATTCATATGTGCATCGTTTAAATAAATGGTTATTTTAAAATGCAACAAGATATTGTTTAAATAAATTGTTGATTTATTTTAAAATGCAAAAAGCTATTGTTTAAATAAATGGTTGATTTATTTTAAAAGGCAAAAAAAAATTGTTTAAATAAATGGTTGATTTATTTAAAAAGGCAAAAAGATATTGTTTAAATAAATGGTTGATTTATTTAAGAAGGTAAAAAGATAGTGTGTAAATAAATGGTTGATTTATTTAAAAAGGTAAAATAATAATGTTTAATTAAATGGTTTATTTATTTAAAAAATAGAAATATCTCATTGAAAATGAGTGGTTGTTTATTTGAATGATGCTAGTAGATGTTACTTAAAATAAAAGGTTAATTTATTTATAACATTAGCATTTAAAGAGGCAAAGATATGATTGATTTATCAAACAATTACTACATCCAAAAAATGATAACTTGTCCTAAAATACAATAGGGAATATAAATGCAATTCTTTAAACTCCAAGGTAAGGTCTTTACCATGGTGTGTCAAGGAAGTCGTCGCTCACCCGACGATCGACCCATATGGCGTAAATGCGATAAGATGACATTCAATAGAATGGGTCGGGTTGCCCTTTGGAGGCCCAAATGGGTTGAATGCATGAAATTCCTCTAATGTGAGAGGAAAGCCCTTTATGGTGATCACCTTGGAAAAAGAGAGGAGGTATGTCTACCCTACCGCCTATTGAAGGTGGTTGAAGAGTAATGGTGAGTAGGCGGGGACATAGAGTAATTTATTCCTTTCATGTTTTTTACTAAATTGAAATTTTTGGTTTATATATCTTGTATGTTATGAATAGTGAAGACTATGTTTATATTTACAAGAAATAGAATCAAATGAACACTCCACTATGAAAACAATAATAATATTCTACAATACATTCTCATTATGACAAATCGAACATAATTATAAATAATAAAAACACAAGTAGAAGTAATTCAAATCTTTTTTAACGTCAAATACACCTCTTGTAAATCTAAATTATTTATTTTTAGATTTGAATACTAAAGTGATGTTAAACTAGTACTAGGTTATGGTGCTATAATATAATGCTCTATATGGTGATGCTAATATGACATTGTTGTAATATCAAAAAATGCTCATTGACACTCCTTAACATCACCATAGTGCCCAAATAAATCTATTTTGTCAATAAATACCAATTCCAACTTTGTAGGTGACAACACACCCTCAAAATGTGACACTAATAATGTCAACATAATATCATTGCAACATAAAAATTATATATCATTTTCAATGCTAAGTTGTTGTCACAAGCAACCATAAAAATACTAGTATTTGAATAATTTAAAACATAAAGCATTGAACGACCAATATTATGGATGAAAATATAATATATCTTAAAATTCATTTATCTTGATATATATATATATATATATATATATATATATATATATATATATATATATATATATATATCAACAATATATTTATTAACTTTTTTTCTTTCACAAGTTTGAAATAAAATCTATAGGACCATCCAAATGAGATCAATCTTGTGGTCTCAAGAGAAGGATACTCTTGAATTAGGTAGGAAAAAATAGAATCAATATACAATTATCTTTGGATACTTGGCCCTCTACCAAATTACCTTGAGGTCATGAAAATATATATTCATATAGTTGTGGGCATAGAGCCTTTAGATAAAAGTGATCTTCATTTACCTTCTACTTCATAGAAGAGAGTGAACAAGGAAATAGTTGATGAAAAGAGGAATACATGGGGATTTCAGATATGAGATGTGTTGGTAGAATGAGGAAATGATATCTCACCTCTTTATAGAATGCACCATCACAATAAAACTTTGAAAAAAAATAACAAATCTTCTACGCATCCACTAGTCAAATATATCATCTATAGAACAACTTTAAAGGGAGTGGCCTAAACGGGAGAAAATGGACCAACCCACTCAACAAATATTTTGGGTGGATATGGATCTCCTTATGTGGAGTTTATAAAATGAGAAAAATAATTGTAATAGGTTGGGGGTAATAGGTTACCTCTCGAAATATTGGGGAAGAAAATTGTAAAGGGAAATCTAGGAAGAGTGAGTAGGGGGGTAAAATGTTACCTCTCAAGACGTGGGGAAAGGAAATGGATCAACCCACTCAATAGATATTTTAGGTGAGGATGAATCTCCTTATGTGGAATTTATGGAAGGAAAGAAATAATCAGATCTTCAACTAAGAGTATAGAACCACTTTGTCTAGCAAAGATTCACAACCAATATGATGGAGTCAATCCAATACCTATTAAAAGGGCCCCATTATGCTAACTAGAAGTCGATTAAGATAATATCCAGTGTCTCCAATGATGGTAGTATAAAAAAGGGTAATTTAAAATTACACACTAGTAATTTGAATTAGGAATTAGAAACCGCCTCTAGAGGGACTAGGTAATATTACTTTTGATGGATCCTAAAAAAAAAAATTAGGAAGAGTAAGTATGGGGTAATAGGTTACCTCTTGAAATGTGGGGACAGGAAATGGACCAATCCACTCGATAGATATTTTAGGTGGGGATGACTCTCCTTATGTGGAATTTATGGAAAGAGATAAATAATCACATCTTCAACCAAGAGTATAGAGATAACCACTTTGTCTAGAAAAGCATCACAACCAATATGATGGAGTCAATCCAATACCTATTAAAAGGGTCCCATAATCCTAAGTAGAAGTTGATTTAGATAATAACTAGATTAGAAGTGTCTCTAGTGGTGGTAACATAAAAAATGATAACGCCCAATCAAACACAAGTAATTTGAACTAGGAATTAGAAATACCCTCTAGAGGGGCTGGGTAATATTAATTCAAATAGAGCCTGAATGGAAAATAAAGGAAGAGTGAGTATGTGGGTAATAGGTCACCTCTCAAATGTGACGGGGACGGGTGTTGCCACTTACCTTGCAAATTCAAATTTTCATTAAAATTTTGCAGAAAATATTTACATGCATACAATGAAACAGCCCGCAGGCTTTGCAATCACTCTGTCCATCTTTACGTTACAAAATTTTGGGTTTTTATCGAGGCCCCGGTCCTCCCGGCAATCAATGCTTCCACCAAAAAAAAAAGATTTCCCATTTCAAAATCCCCCCCCCCTCCGGGTTTTCAAAATTCTGACATAAATGGGCCATCTGCCCGATCTACCCGAAGCTTGCATTAATGTCCTCCTTGACCTGCACCGCCGCTCCGGTCAGACTGTCCTCTGCGCTGCCGTCTCCTCCATACCGGCCGTGCCCTGCAACAGAAGTTTTTTTTTTTTTTTCAAAAAGACCTTCATGAGGTGGTTCTCTCCCTTTAATGCACGCGACTGTAAATTTTAATTCCATGATACGTGGCCTTCATCTTCACTTTGATACACGTATGCTTCCGCGTGCAAAACTTGCCATGCCTCCTTCTGGATGTAAAATATTTCAAACATGTGTCCTTCACAATTTTCAAGCTACATGTGGCTGTCCACGTGTCAATTTTTGACCTTGTCTGGACGTCCGCCTCTAAGCTTGGTCTTGTCTTCTCATTGGCCACGATATCATGACATGTCACGATATCGCGACCCAAACACTGCCTTGACGCTGTCCATTTAAAACCGTCATGATATCGCGACCCAACCACCGCCGCGCCTTGCTCTTTCAACATCGTCGCGATATCGTGACGGAGATCACCCCTTGCCTTTGCTTCTCAACAACCATCGCGACATCGCGATGTCGCGATATCACGACGGAATCCTCCCTACATTCCAACTGCAAACAAACGTCGCGATATCGTGACGTCGCGATATCGCGACAGAACTGGTCCCTGCCTTTGCCACCACTTTGGAGGTCACGATTTCGTGACCTCCCCCACTTTTGCCTTAGCTCTTCTACCAACTTCCCCTTCTGCTTTGCAACATTTTCCCTCCTCCGAAAAGGAACCAAAATACATCAAAATACAAAAACTTAAAGAAAATTTAGAAGGGTGCAAGATTGTCGACACTGTTATCGGATGCTCCTGCATTAGACACCTGGGGTAACAAGAGAAGTGACCTTCACTTCTAGGTTTTTCGGTCTGCGTCCTTTGTAATATTCCCGAACACCCATCAACCTTTTCAACCTGTTCAAGTTTTGTTTCCTGGTAAAAATTTTTGCCTTCTACCAGACAAATTCTGGCATTACTGCACACCTTCTCATCCTCTATCTACAATGGCTTCAACTTGTGCCGCACTCCATATTTCACCAAGGAGTAAGTATTAGCATGGCCATCATGCACTGCATTTCGATCAAACTGCCATGGCCTTCCCAATAGCAAATGGCAAGCATCCATGGGGAATACATCACACAGGACTTCATCCTGGTATCTCCCAATCTGGAACGTGACTAAACACTGTTCCCGGACCCAAGCTCGGTGGTCCTTCCGCAACCATGCAATTCGGTATGGGTGCGGGTGCCTCCTTCTTTCTAACTGCAACTTAGTAACCATATCCTCGAAAATCAAGTTGTCTATACTCCCATTGTCTATAATGACATTACAGACTTTGCCTGCACTTTTGCACCGGGTGCGAAACAGGCTTCTCCTTTGTTCAGACTTGTCTTCATCCACCGGTATGGTCCTTCTCACAATCATGGCTTCTCCCTTTTCAGCTTCTTTAGAATGCTCTGAGTCAGCATCTTCAACTGCCACAACTGCTCTGGCAGGACCCACTTGCTTCTTATTTGTTCTTTCTCGATGTTGTGGACATTCAAATGCCCGATGCCCTTCTTCTCCGCAGTGGAAACACGTTCCTCGGAACACTCCTCTTCCATACCCACGTCCAGATCCACCTCTTCCCCTCGGGTAGCCATTATTCTGAACTTGCGGTTTGGATTCTTCATCTTCTTCTTTCTGACCTCGGCTGCTGCTCTCCTCTTCTTTCTTCTCTTCTTTTCCTTCTTTCTTTCCACCGTTCTTTCCTCCCGGTTCTTTCACTTTTTTCTTGCTGTCAAACCTTCTGTTCAACTTTTCTTCAACCTTTAAAGCAAATTGGTAAGCATCTTCGATGGTGCTTACCCGAACCAAGCTCAACTCCTCCTGCACACTCGGTTTCAACCCATTAATGTAATGGGCCACTTTTTCCTTGCTTGCTTCCAAATGCCCTGTTCTGATGGAGATTTTATAGAACTCCTCCGTGTATTCTTGAACTGTTCTATTCATCTGCCTCAAGCTCTGCATTTTACGTAACAGGTCCAGTTCATAATCTACGAGAATAAACTACCTTTTTAATTTCTCCACCATTCTGTCCCATCTGGTTATCCGCTCCTTTCCTCTTCGGTTTCTCTCCAGCTGTACCCCCTTCCACCAAATGCTAGCATGACCCTTCAGTCGGGTCTTAGAAAATCTGACCCGGTTAGGGTCTTCGATCTCCTCATATTCGAAGTACTCTTCTAAATCATTCACCTATTCTATCAACTCCTCTGGGTTCAAGTTCCCGGAATACGTAGGAACTTCTAACTTCGGCCTCTTCCCGATCTAGGATATGGCCTTGTATAATCTGGCTTGTGCCGGATCTACATCTTCTTCCTCTTCTTCAAAATCATTCTCCTCTTCCACTTCATCCTCACTGTCTGCATCCCTTCTCGGCTCACGTCCTCTGCGTAGTTCTTCTTGCAGGGCCTGGACTTGCCGCTGCAATGCCCGAAAATCTTTCGTTTCCATGCCTCTTCCACCCATGGGATTTCTTCTCGGAGGCATCTTCACCTGAAATCAAGCCCTCCCACAAGTCCTGGTACAACTGCCTCTCCTTCGGTGGTCTGCTGTAGGCTCAGGAACTCCCGCTCTGATACCACTGACGGGGACGGGTGTTGCCACTTACCTTGCAAATTCAACTTTTCATTAAAATTTTGCAAAAAATATTTACATGCATACAATGAAACAACTCGTAGGATTTGCAATCACTCTGTACCTCTTTACGTTACAAAATTTTGGGTTTTTATCGAGTCCCCGGTCCTCCCGGCAATCAATGCTTCCACCAAAAAAAAAAGATTTCCCATTTCGAAATCCCCCCCCCTCCGGGTTTTCAAAATTCTGACATAAATGGGCCATCTGCCCGATCTACCCGGAGCTTGCATTAATGTCCTCCTTGACCTGCACCGCCACTCCGGTCAGACTGTCCTCTGTGCTGTCGTCTCTTCCATACCGGTCGTGCCCTGCAACAGAAGTTTTTTTTTTTTTTTTTCAAAAAGACCTTCATGAGGTGGTTCTCTCCCTTTAATGCACGCGGTTGTAAATTTTAATTCCATGATACGTGGCCTTCATCTTCACTTTGATACACGTATTCTTCCGCGTGCAAAACTTGTTATGCCTCCTCGTGGATGTAAAATATTTCAAACATGTGTCCTTCACAATTTTCAAGCTACACGTGGCTGTCCACGTGTCAATTTTCGACCTTGTCTGGCCGTCCGCCTCTAAGCTTGGTCTTGTCTTCTCATTGGCCGTGATATCACGACATGTCGCGATATCGTGACATGTCGTGATATCGTGACATGTCGCGATATCGCGACCCAAACACTGCCTTAACGCTGTCCATTTAAAACCGTCGTGATATTGCGATGTCGCGATATCACGACGTCGTGATATCGCGACCCAACCACCGCCGCGCCTTGCTCTTTCAACATCGTCGCGATATCGCGACGGAGATCACCCCTTGCCTTTGCTTCTCAAAAACCATCGCGACATCGCAACGTCGCAATATCGCGATGGAATCCTCCCTACGTTCCAACTGCAAACAAATGTCGTGATATCACGACGTCGCGATATCACGACAGAACTGGTCCCTGCCTTTGCCACCACTTCGGAGGTCACGATTTCGCGACCTCCCCCACTTTTGCCTTAGCTCTTCTACCAACTTCCCCTTCTGCTTTGCAACATTTTCCCTCCTCCGAAATCGTGACATGTCACGAAATCGCGACCTCCCCCACTTTTGCCTTAGCTCTTCTACCAACTTCGCCTTCTGCTTTGCAACATTTTCCCTCCTCCGAAAAGGAACCAAAATACATCAAAATAGAAAAACTTAAAGAAAATTTAGAAGGATGCAAGATTTCCGACACTGTTACCAAATGCTCCTGCATCAAAATGGTACCTCTACTTTTGTTTTTACAAAAGACTTTAGGTATATTACTCAATAACCTAACATAGTGATATGCCTTATTAAGTGGATTACAACAGGCTCTAAAGATGATATGGAGGAAAATTTAGGTGGAATAAAACTCCCAAATAATTTTAACAACTTAAAATGACTAGGTAAGCAAAAAACATAGGCTAGAGAATACAAAGAATAATTGATCAAATACAAATGACCCTATAGCACTTTTATATAGTGAAATTTATACATATCTTTAGAAATCAAAATAGAATGACAAATGGATTGGCAAATTGAGCTCTTAATGGATGAGACCTCACTTGCAATGGATTTCCTCCTAGATGGTGGACTAAGTAGACTAGAGAAGCTTTATTTTCTATTCTTACCACTAATGATAGTACTACATGTATCTAGATTTGTATACTCTTGCTTTACATGGTTACTCTTATGCATATATAATTGTAGTAGATTAGATGTGAGGGAGCATAGTCCCACATCCTCTATAAAAACTTGGCTTAAAAACCTTCAAACCTAGAAAGGCAGATATCTAATTTGGTTTTCAAATATATTAATTTACTAATCCTTTTTAGTGAAAAACATGTTGAACAAAGGTAACTTTCCATTTTTTTATATATTTTAATTGGTTATGTGAAACTCCCATTTATCATGTCATGATCTTATTATTATAGTATTTCACTAAAATAAATAATACTATTATATTAACCAAGATTTAAATCTAATTTTTTAACCACTTGAACTTATTATTATAGTATTATGATAATATTGTTATGTGAAACTCCCATTTATCATGTCATGATCGTATTATTATAGTATGTCACTAAAATAAATAATATTGTTATATTAACCAAGATTTAAATATAATTTTTTAACCACTTGAACTTATCTCAATTAATAGAATTGTTCATCTTTTCATATATTTAACTTTAAAAACTTAAAATACAAATATTTTTTTAATAATACATTTCTTTTTTCTTATTATTATTATTTTAAATTTGGTTATATAATATTAAAATGGCCTCACCTAAATTGCATCATAACCATATAGTGTTATTAGAACAACTTGACAATTATGTGTATGTTACTTGACAATATCTGAATATTGGATCTCCTTTGTCAATATGTGTATATTACTTCATAATATTTAAATATTGGATCTCCTCTATGAATATGCCTATATTACTTGACAATATCTGAATATTAGATCTCCTTTGTGAATTTAACCAATGTCATTTGAGAAAATATTGAAGTTTACCCGAAAGATTTCAACCTTGGTTTTAAGATGCAAACATTTTTGCTCCCAACCGATTGCCCTAAACCTCACTTGACTCTTATTAATTTATTTTTAATAGATAATCCTCTTTATTTTATATTGATATTAATAAATTAATAAATCTTTAAAAAAGTAAAGGTGAAAAATGCAAAGTAGTTTTCAATTTGCACAAGAGCATAGACTATATGGACGGTCCTCATAATAAATGTTGTTTATCCAATAAATAAATAAATAAATATATATATATATATATATATATATATATATATATATATATATATATATATATATATATATATATATATATATATATATATATATATTTGGATTTGGGTAGTGTGATGCATAGGGCTGAGCAAACCCCCTTCAACCCATGAATTTTTGCAAGGCCAAAAGCTACGCTTATAAATAAGGAATTAACATAAAATCACATGTGCACCAGAGGTTGAACGTTGGATCTCCCAAAAAAGAGCCAAACCCTAAATTGTTGTGTTGTCCCCCCTAATATTTACCCAATATATTATTATCCAACCACACTTTTTTTTTTATATAAATAAGTTCCAACCATACTCTAGTTAACTAATCATTTATACAAACCTCTCCCACAGGATTTAAACTTTGGATTGATTATTTAAAGATCTAAAATCTGATATTATTAATGTTAACATTCTTCTTTTGCTTATCCTTTTAAATTACAAAAATTAAACTAGCATGCACTATTAATGCAAATATTTTTCTTTACTACGCCAATTGTAAGTATAAAATTTTAAAACTAACTTGCAACCTATGAGATATAAAAATTTAAAAATAAAGTAAATTTTAAGGTCAATGAGCATAGTAACACTAAATTATTCATTTGAATGGATTTATTTGTATTTGAGGTTGGATCTCTTATTTGTAGTATTGAAGACATATACACCTTATTTTTTTTTTAATCTTGAACCTTCTATCTAGAGTATTTAAGTCTTCTTTGCCAGATTTTTTAATAATAATTATAGGCTTTTATTTCAATATAAATTTATGATTTTATCCTTTTTGAATTTTAACCTTGGACCTTCCATCCAAAATACCCAAACCTTCATCCTCAATTCCACTTAATAAACATAATCCTTTGTCATTATGCCCACTTAATAGCAACTATATCTCTATCTACAATACAATTTCACATGATTCCTTGTATTCCATCCTTTGAATTTGAACTTAAAAAAATCTATCTAAAACATCTAAGCCTTCACTACCAAAACCATCAATAAACCTAAACCTTCACTTTTAATCTCAATCTAAAATGATAGTGAACCAAGGCCCTAACTTCGTCCTTGGAGTTCTCGAAGAGAAAACTAGGGAATCAGTTGGATAGATGAAATAATTTCGGGTGCTACAGAATTGAAGATAAGATTGTTGACCTAGAAAGACCGAACGGGAACACCTCAGATCCACTTTTAGAGAAAAACTTCTTTTACAGATTTTTTGAAAAAAAACTTTCCAATAGATACTGAAGAAGCACAAAAAACTACATTAAAAATGATATTTATGACTACTATTAAAAAATCATCTCAAAGAGTAAATGGATGCTTGTCATAGTCAAAATAAAGACCAAATATTATCACTGAGTTATGGTAGAAGAAACAATATTATATAGAGCTAATCATGATTTGATCTATAAATTCATGGGTATTTACCCTACCTTGAATTTTTTGCATTCATGGTTTCAACAAAATTGAGAGCTTCTTGGTGAGTGTTCTTTGTGAGATTTTTTAGAAATAAATCTTTTATTGTTAATGTTTCCTCACTTGATAACATAAATAGGGCTTTTGAATCAAAAAAATGGAATCATGGTCTGACATGATTATTTGTTCAACCTTAGATAATGGTTTTAGCAATATTTCAACATATCCAGAGAAAGAGAGGAAGAGGAGAAAGATAGCTATACAACTTATTATTGTGAAATTAGAGTGATACAATATGAATGGAACTATGAGGCCCTTTATATAGGAATATGGATTCCTTGGCCAACACTCTACCTAGTTGTACAAAGGGACACCTTGCATATTACAACATGCACATTGACACTTGTGCATTTATTACATTACTTGAAGTAACTAGATAACTTCCCCTAAAATAATCACCTATTCTACTGATGTACATTACATAACAAAATAATATAATATATATTCTAACACCTCTCTATATTACATTATTTGGTATGAAATTCCCTTTAATTGCATAAATGATATCTGAATATTTGAAACTATTTTCCATGTGCTTTTGTAAAAATATCTGCTAGTTGATATTCTGTAGAGATATGCTTGAGGATGATATGATGGTTCTAAAAATGTTCTCTAATGAAATTTCATTGAGCTTCAATGTGTTTGGTTGTTTCATGTATAATTGGATTTTTGATTAGATTGAGTTCTCCTTGATTGTCACAAAATATCATGGTTGGGGTTCGTTTGATCCTCATATCTAATAATATGTAATGTAACCATAAGGCTTCACAGGTTGTGTATTTTTATGCTCAATATTATGATTTATTTGATGATTGTTCCACTATATGTTGTTTCATATTGTGCCAAGATATGGGTCCCCAAGATAGAAGACATATCCTAAATTAGATTTTCTATCATCGATAGATTCTACATAATCTGAATTTGAATATCTCTAAAGGAAAAAATATTTGATATTTCTTATATAGGTTAGTCCATAATCTGTAGTTATTTTGACATACTGCAATATTCTTTTTGTAGCTTTCCAATTAATTTCTCTTGGTTCTTGTATGAATCATGAAATATAATTTACTGCAAATGGTATATATGGTCAACTATTTGTTAAGTATAGAAGACTTCCAATTAAATGGCGATACACAGTTGTTGAGACCAATAGTGTTTCATCTTTAGAATTACATTTTGCATAGTTTTATTGAGTAATAGTTATCTTATCGCTTCCTTGATGAATCTCTAGACTAAGACAATAGTTCATTAGACCTAGATTAGTTATTTCAAATATTTTTTCTAGATCCCATTTGATGTCACTTATTAAGTTTTAGAACTTCTAGTATTTACTATATCATCTA
Organism: Wollemia nobilis; assembly: GCA_028583015.1. Classification (NCBI taxonomy): domain Eukaryota; kingdom Viridiplantae; phylum Streptophyta; class Pinopsida; order Araucariales; family Araucariaceae; genus Wollemia; species Wollemia nobilis. Next base: position 2,664,391 of record JAQPPZ010016564.1, read on the forward strand.
CATATACTATTAGAATAAGTATGTCATTTCCAACCTTCTTGGTTTATAAATTGGGATCTAATGTGCTTCTTTTGAAGTTATGTTGTAATAAGTGATTTTTTATCTTTATATTCTATTTTTTAGGAGCTTGTTTTAAACCATACAGATATTTGTTCAATTTGCATACCTTATTTTCTTGTCCTTTGATGATGAATCCTTTTGGTTGTGACATGTAGACTTCTTCTTCTAAGTCACCATTCAGGTACTTTTTACATCTATCTGTTGAAGTTTTCAACCCTGATGAGCTACTAGTAAACAAATTGTTATGATGGTAGTTATTCTGGCTATTGATGCAAATGTTCCTTCATAATCAATTCCCTCTATTTGAGTATATCCTTTGGCTACTAGTCGAGCTTTGTATTTATAAAGTTTTCCATTTGCTTTTTACTTGATCCTATAAACCCATTTGCAACCTACTATTTTCTTCCCTAGAGGTAGTTTTACTATATTCCATGTCTTATTCTTTTGAAGTGAAGTATATTATAATTTTATAGCTACTTTCCAGTGTGAATCACTTAGTTTCTGAAGTTTCGATGTTGGTTCCACTATATTACTTAACATTCCTCTATTAATTTTGATAAATCTTCAAGTTTGAGGTCTCGTGGTGGTAAGATTTGGCATTCTTTCTAGATTTTATTCTCCGAGAGTATCTTTGTGTCATATTGGTTCTTTCCTTGAAGGAACTATAGATGCATCGGTATCTCAATATTGAGACTTTGATTTTGACTACTCATTGTATCTTCATTAGAGAGATTTATAAGAATTTTTGTATCATCACTGGTTTTTTCTGTATTAATCTCAACATTTTTACATCTCTACTAATGTAAAATTTCTTTGTATATGGATCCAATATTATATACCCTATAGATTCATTGTCATAACCAAAAAATATCCCTACCATGGTTTTTCATCAAATTTTATTCTCTTTTATTTTGAAATATGCATGTAAGCTTTACACCCAAAAATCTTCAATTTTTCTATATTTGGCTTTTGCCCTGACCATGCTTCTTTTGGTGTAATATGTTTGAGTACTCTTGTTGGTAATCTATTTTGTATGTAGATTGTTTCTTGCACTACTTCTGCCCAATATTGATGATCAAGTTGAGCCTTCTTCAACATACATCTCACCATTTCCATTATTGATCTATTTCTTCTTTATACAATTCCATTTTGTTGTGGTGAATATGTTGTAGTAACTTGTCTTTTAATTCCATTTTATTCTAAGAACCAGTTAACTTATTTTGAGATAAATTCTCCTCCTCTATCTGGAAAAAGTACTTTTATAATCTTACCTGATTCCTTTTCAACTTGAAGTTTAAATTATTTGAAAAGACTAAATGCCTATGATTTGTACTTCATGAAATACACCCACATTTTTCTGGTCTGATCATCAATAAAAAATTAAAAGTACTTATGTCCTCCAATGATATCAATTTTCATTGGTCCACACAAATCTGTATATATTATTTCCAAGGGTTGTTGAGCTCTATGTGATGGAGTTAGAATGGAGTTGTATGTTATTTTCTTGCTAAGCATTCTAGGTATATATTATATTTTGGAGAGAAATTAGGTACTCCTTCAACAATTTGGTACTTGGATAGTTATTTCATTAAGGATTCACTAGTATATACTAGTTGGTTATGCCATAGATCTGATATTTTGAATGAAAAGGCTAAGTGTGTAGCAATATCTAGAATAAATAGACCATTTTCATAAGATCCTGATGATATCATCTTTTCTTGTTTAGAAATGTGACATTGTTTTCTTCTAGTGAGAACTTTAAAATCAACAGTTATGTTTTAATCCATGAGTTGGGAGATGGAAAGAAGATTAGTATTTAATACAACAACATATAATAAAAAAAAAATTATCCTTTTTTCTTCTTTTAGGTTCATTGATATGTTTCCAATTCCCTTCACCTCATATGTTTTGTTATTAGCTACAATTGACTTTTTATTTACCGTTTTTAGGGAATTGAACCAATGAATATTTCTAGTCATGTGCTTACTTGCTCCTAAGTCTATATACCAATAATCCATGGTATCTCTTAAAAACAAAGATCTTGTTGAATTTCTTATGTCTTCCTAGTATTTTTTGATATGTTATATGATAGGTAAAGTGCTTTTGAGAATAGTAGTTCAATTTTAGGTTTATTTTGTAATGTTTTGTAAGTAGTAAAAATCAACTTGTATTACACCTTATTAATCCTATTGAAATTAAGCACTTTCTAATTTGATGAGGTTATATTGGTTGGATTTATTTTATCCCTTTAATATGGTTTGAGACAAGTATGCCAATTTATTTCCAACTCTTAATTTTCCTTAATAGACCTCCTTTATAGCTTTTGATATTTAATATTTAATGATTATAAATTCCAATTACCCAATTTTATGTAGTATTCCTTATAACTCCCTAATATGGAATATTAGAAAATAATATAATATTTGCAATAATAGGATTTTTACTTTCCAAGATGAAATCCTTATTCCTCCTACTCAATTTTTTGCAAACATAAGTATTTTGAAATATGCTTTCTTAATATATTACTAATGCTAATTGAATGAATTGTAATAGTAAACATAATGTACCCTTATAACTCCAATATATCCTTAGTTTATAGCAAGCAATAAATAGTTTATGATTTACCTTTGTATTCCTTTGCCTTGACATTGTGAGGTGGTATATTTGAATTCTTTGAAATGGTAGTCAATGCCTTCTATGAACGGTACTGAATTCTTCCTTACGTAGTGCTTCTTTTCTCTATAATCGGTGATGGTATTCCTTTAAAGTTTACTCTATCTTATCCTTTGTGAATTGGAAACTAGTATGGTTGGTCGAATGAGATGTATTTGTTGATCTTATGACAAATTCTTAAATATTGCCTTTATCCTTCAAATGGTGCACATTCTTGCATTCACATTATTCCTCTAAATATGCTTCACACCATTCAATGCTAGTCTTATCTTTGACCTCAAATGCTTTTCCTTCTGTAATATGGACACCTTAAATAGGACTTCTTCCTTGTGAATTTCGAACAAGTGCCATTTGAGCGTTACTTAGTAGGTATTCATATTAGAACATATGCAACGATGTGTTTGGTGGTAACCTCCCAAATATTTGTAACTCCTTCTAGATGAGTTTTGGATTATTTAAGAATTTTGGACACTTAGAGCTCTTGTGCCAAGTGGTACTCATGGCTTGTGCATGTAAACCTTTCTTCTAATGCTCCAATGATGGGCGTTGATGCCCTATATTTACCTATATATTTGAAATGTGTGTTGGATTGCTATGTTTCTTGAAATGTAAGCATTCCCTCTTCTCTATTCACACATTGTCTTGATGAGGATAATGGATGGTACGAGTTGTATTACTTCTTGGTTCTATGGCGCTCTCAATGGTGGTCCTATGGTATCTTCTTGTGCTCTTCAATGATGGTCATTCTCCCTAGGTAGAAACCTTCGATATAGCACTTCTTCCTTTGTATTTTTATGCCTGTAATATGTTGTTTGTATGTCTTTTATAATAGACATTTTCTAGCATTTTTTCTTGGCTTGGATAACACTTCTTCTACGTAGAGGATCTCCCTCTATATGTTGCACTTTTCTCTATGTAGACTCGTATGGTAATGGCTTATTATAATATATCCAATGTTGCAGGTGACAAACTTACTTCTAGGGATGGATTGGACTTGGAGAAATGGTGTTTTTAAACACATTTATTCCTAGACGTGTGAGATCTTTGGTGGCTCCTTCCTCTTACTCAAAATTTACCCTTCAACTTACAAAATATGAAGTCTATGTTGCTTACTATAAATATGATTAATTTTGTACTTTCAAAATAACAAAGGAGGCATTTTGTAATAGTTAGAATTGCACCAATATGAAGGCCTTTTTAATGAAATCCTTCTTACCTCTTTTAATCTTCTTCCTTGGATCTTTCAATGATAGTTAATCCAAGCTAATGAGATATTATTTTTTAAGTAAGGATTTCTACACTTTGCACATAAATGAAATTCTTATATTCTCCTTGAATATTGACACTCACCAAATCTCGATTTGAAGCTTCTTCCAAGGATATTAATGGTGGATTTCTTTGGCCACACAATGCTATAGGATTTTGTGCTAGTTTTGTGCCTTTAACAACACAAACTAATTTCTTGAGAATAACTAGTTAAAGATCAACTAGTATAGTGCTTAATGGATTACTAGTTCACTCTTAATGATAACATACTCTGAGAATGAATTAAAATGCACTCAATAATCTTTTGCAATCTCTTTGAAGACTCAATATGCAACCCTTTATTTTGTAGCTTTTGAGTCTTAATAATATGCTCAATGGATTTAAGTAGTAATATGAATAAGTGTTCAATTGATGAAGGTTTCTCATAGCTATGAACCTTTCCAATATTTTCTATAGAATCCAATAGTCCTCCTTTTTGGGTTTGTTGTCAAATGGTGATAATTATCCGAATTATTTCACTGTCAAAAGCTTCTCCTCGGTAGTATTTGATCAACAAAGAAGATCACCAATCTCCTGTTTCTCATGGACTCTTCTCTGGAATCTCTACTTGAGTCTTGCAATAAGGATTCTACGGCCTTCTCCCCTTTTTTAAAGCAACATTTGCATGCAATGGCGCACAATGGTAATTCCAATTTGCAAAGATGTAGGTCAATAATAACAATGGTATTTTTCCCTATTCCTCTTTAGATTCACCATGGCTCTAATACCACTAATGGTTTTAGCAGCATTCGATCATATCAATAGAAACATAGCTATACAACTTCTTATTATGAAAAAGAGTGATACAATCTGAACGAAATTATGAGGTCCTTTATATAGGAATATGGATTCCTTAGCCAATACTCTACTTAGTTGTACAAAGGGACATCTTGCATATTACAACATGCATATTGATACTTGTGCATTTATTACATTGCTTGAAGTAACTAGATAAATTTCCCCTAAAGTAATCTCCTATTCTAGTTATGTACATTACATAACCAAATAATCTAATATATTCTAACATTGGAAAGTGGGATTTGGTCCTTAAATTAAACCCACTATTGTCCTGGTTTGGATCCTTTTATATGTACTCCCAATGGATTTTTGGAGTGAGCAAGTATTGGAAATCATCGATAATTCTCTTGGAAGATGTTTGGGTGTTTCTAGAGACACAATGGAAAGAAACATAGCCATTTATGATATATTATGCATGGAAATGGATCTCAATCAGCCTTTGCCAACAAAGGTTGAACTCAAACTTGCAGCACTATCTTGGATTCATCATTCAACAATTGGATTATGAGACATTACTCTTCAGGTGTAGATTTTACCACAAATATGGGCATTTGGCCCAATCTTGCCCAAACAATATGAACACAAAAATGGAGGCTCCTCTAAGAATGTCGAATATTCCTAAAGAGGATAAGTCAAAAATTAATAAAGAAACCACCAATATTTCTTAGGGTAGAGAAGCACAGGGAGATGGTTTTGAACAACCCAAAATAAGAAGAAGAAAAAAGAAAAAATATGGCAAAGAGTAAACCCAACTCAAGCCCTCAAATAGGTATAATATTTTCAAGACACTAGTGTAACTAGGAAGAAGAAAAATTTATGGAAGGAGTGTATGGGAATAATAAAAACAATAAAAACCATGTTAAAGTCCCTCTTTCACCTCCTCATATCCTAGAGTAGGTAATAGAGTGCAACGAGTTACCATAATTAGAGATTGTAAGGGTATTTATAGTGCATAACAAAGAGCAACCAATAATAAAGGATGTCATCATGGGTATAGCAAATAAGAATAGAGAAAAATTGACTCTAGGAATAACTCAGGTGGAAAAGAGGTCAAATAATATCAACTCTAAAGGAGTGGGTAGAAAATCAAATTAGGAATTAATCATAGTTTAGGGAGATAAAATAATCACTAGGATATTGGTGAGGCCAAAAAAATCTTATTGGTTTTAAGGAAACTAATGATTATAAAATCGTGGAATATTATGGGGTTTAAACAATAGAAAACATCAATCTATTATTTGAAGACTCTTAAAAAAAAAACAAATTTTTTGCTTATCTAGGAGACAAAAATATTGTTGGATCTTATGTGTAAAACAGTAAATAGACTTTAGAGGGATGTTGGTCATATGGAAGTGACTACCCAAGGGGTATTAGGGTGGATAGTTACCTTTTGGAACTCTCTTAAATAGATAAAAATAGAACATATAGCTTGGAGGGGTGTTCTCACATCATATTTTAGGAATAATATGATAATTGACCATGTATTAATCATAATTTTTTATGGGGCTCAAAAACTATATGGTCAAATTTCCCAATGGAAAGCAATGCATAATATGAGGGTCTCGAGGGAGGAGTTAGACTAGATTATTGTTGGTGATTTAATGCTAAATTATCATCTACAGATCAAGGAGGAACCCCAATTTTAGATCCAAGGGATCGAATTATGATTACCAAAGTCCATGCATTACATTTGATGAGTATTAAATATCCTAGAACCAACTATACTTGGACTAAAATATGAGGGAGCCACATACTAGGTAGGTGGTGTTAGACCAATTTTTTGGTTTCAGAGAAAGCATTTGTAAAATGGAATCTAAAATTTCATATTTTGGAGGGTCCTGTTTTGGATAATTTTCCCATTATGTTTAAAGGGTGAATCAAGACAGGGTAGCATCATAAATCATTTATATTTTAAAACTATTGATTACAAAAGAGTAACTTCGACAAAGAATTCCATAGTGGTGGGAAGAGGGATTCCTGACATATGGTATAATAATGTTTAGATTCCAAAAACAACTAAATTATGTTAAGGATCAATTGAAACAATGGAGGCAATATAATGAGATAGAATTCCAAGTCAAAAGAGCTCAATTGGTGGCCAAATGAGATGAGGTTAAAAAAAAATCCAAGGAAAGAACAATTATAGAGCAGATCAAAGAAGAGGATGATGCATTATGTAAAACAGTTGAGGACATTGATAACCAAGAGGAGATCTACTCGAAACAGAGAGCAAGAACCGCTTGGTTATTAGAAGGTGACAAAAAAACCAAATTTTTCCATCGGGATGCTTATGCTAGGAGATAGACGAACAAGATGAAATTTCTTTAGGATGATAATGAGCACTCCTTTGTTACTATCCCAAGTATTCATTTCCATTTAATGGATTATTTTTCTAAATTGTTTAATGAAAGCATGATGTAAGATAAAGAAGCTAAATAAAAGTTCTTTTTGTCATACGCTCTATTATATCTAATGAATAAAATTAGGGCATGCTGAAACCCATTGATAGGGAGGAATTAAAAAAAGTAGTCTTTGGAATGAGTACAAAAAAAACTAGATGACTTTCCAATTAAGTTTTTTCAAACCTTCTAGGACAACTTTGAGGAGTATGTAATGGTTGTTATCGAGGAGTCCATAGGTAGTAAAAGAATTCTTAAATCATTAAATCATACATTCATTGCCTTAATTTTGAAACGGAAAAAGGGGATACATATTTTAGATTATAGACCTATTGTCTTATGTAATATCATATATAAAATAATCACGAAGGTAATGGTTGAGTAGCTAAAACCTCTCCTACATAGAATTATCTCCTTAGAGCAAGAGGGTTTTGTAGAGGGCGAACAAATCTTGGATGGTATTGTTCTAGCTCAGGAGGCAATCCACTCAATGCAAAAATCTAGTAGTAGGGAAATGTTCATAAAATTGGATATGCCAAAGGATTATGATAGGATGGTGTGGAGCTTCTTGTCAAGGATCATGGTAGCCTTTGGTTTCTCTCAAGATTGTATAGAATGGGTCTTGAGCTGTGTTTCTACCTTGACATACTTAGTGTTAATAAAAGGCCTTTTCTCATAACCGTTTGGAGTTTTTTGGGGCCTTCATTAAGGAGATCCTTTTTCCCCTTATATTTTTCTCATATTGGTTGAAGGCTTGGGTAGACTCATCTTGAGGAAAATAAAATAAGGTTTTCTAACATGTATCAAGATGGGTGAGAAGGTTTTGACTCACCTACAATTTGTGGATGACATAGGATTGGTGGGAGAGGACAACTTTAGGGAATCAAGAATGACTAGAGATACTCTTAATGTTTAGCTTAGGGCAACAAACCAAGTCATCAATGATAAAAAAATTCAAAGTGGTATTTTTCAATCTTGGTCGAAGGCTTCAAGATAAAATTTTAGAGATCTTGGTTTTCACGAGGACTTCTTTCTCAGTGGTATATTTGAGGGTCCCTTTGCATTTTAAAAATCTTAAATTAGGTATTTAGAGGAATATTTTGGATTGTATCAAAGGAAGAATTAATCATTGGTCTCAAAAATGGTTAAAATTTGGAGGTAGATTAACTTTTTTACAGTCAATCATTCAAGTCATGCCAATTTCTAATTTTTCTATCCTTGCTACCCTAGATACCATATAGAAAGAGTGAGACAAGATGGTTAGAAAAATTGTATTGGGAGGAGTAAAAGGAGAGAGGAAATGGGCCTTAGTAGGTTGGGAGAAAGTAAGCCAATACAAGTTAAAGGTTTGGAATTGAGGAGATCAAAGTTAAATAATAAAGTTTTTGCTAGAAAGCTTTACTAGATGTGGATATCCCAAACACCTTCATTATTCAATAGAGTTTTAACTAGTAAATATTTGGTACAAGTGAACCCCAATGAGGTGATTCATTTTCCTTTAGATGATAATGGGTCCTTAGTGTGGCAGGATCTAAAGTTAGGATCTCAGGTAGTGAAAGATGGATTGTTTTGGAATGTGGGGAGAGTGGAGAAGGTGTGATTTTGGATAGATTTATGGGATAAGCACCCACCTATCATTATTGAATTACTAGAACTACAACTACTAAAAAAATCCATGGAAATAATATGTCAACACTAGTCAGGTGGGGTATTTTAAGTTTAAGTTGTTTAAGAAGTTTGATGAGTGGCCAATTCTAATCCCTTAAAAATTGACACTAATCATGACTAAAATATTGGCAAAAATATTTCTCACAGGTACAGATGAGGAGGATGAATTATCTTGGGGCTATGGGAGCCTTGGAGTCTACATAGTGAAGGATGGATATGATAAGATTCTTCTAAAACCTCCTCATGCATATCAAATTGATGATTGGAGAAAGATTTTGCAATCCAAGGGTTGGTCAAAAGTAAACTTATTTGTCTAGTAGTTCATGCACAATGAATTCTTACTTTTGATAATCTGATATATAGGGAAATTGTTGGTCCATATCAATGTGTTTTATGCTACAAGAACAAGCAAACATCTGACCACTTGATGTTTGAGTACCCTTTCACATGCCAAATCTAGGGGAGATGGTTTTTATCTTATAAAATTCAAGCCAATGGTGATTTGAATCAGATTAATATTTAGGAAATATGGAAGAGGGGTAGATTTAAATCTAAATCTCTTTGTATCAGTTGGAAGCTTGAATTAAGCTTTATTTGGTGGCAAGTGTGATTGGAGAGAAATGGCAAAAAAATTAGAGAAACATGTTGATCCTCAGATGACGTTTGATAGGTCATTTGGAGCAAAGTCATAGAAACTATGGCAGTGTATGCTAAACAGGAAACTCATGTTGATATAGGGACTATGGAAAAGGAAGTCGAAGTGCAAGAGGGATAGGACAGAGCTAGTTGAAAACCACCCCTAGAAGGTTGGAAAAAAATCAATACTGATGGAGCTATAATATGTAATCTAGGAAGAGCTAGAATTTGAGTGGTTTGTAAGAATAATGTTGGGACAATTCTCTATTGGGCACTGCAAGGTATTGGAAGGGTCACAAATAATGAAGTAGAATCCTTAGCTATTAAATATACCTTTATCTAGGCAGTATGACTAGGTTACAAGAGGATAATCCTAGAATCAAATTCTCAAATATTGGTAGGAGTTTTGTATTGCATGAGGAACTCTGCTTTGAATACATGGAGGTTGAGGATTCCTGTCACCCAAATTAAGGAATTGTGGAGGAAATTAGATGATGTGATTATAGTTTATGTGAGTGGAGATGTAAATAAAATGGTATACTCCGTGACTAAAATTGGTCCTGACAAGGAGGTATGGGTTCAGTGACACAATGACATAGCTATTGATGATGAGGATTAGGCAGGTTGGTGAGAAAATCCAATTTTTAGCTAATTTGATATGGTTTAGGAGATTTAGCTCCAATAAAGATATTCTTTTATTGTCATAAACATGTGGACAACCATTGTAGAAACATGGTTTAGAAGATTTGACTCCAATATTGATCTTGGTTTACTATTGTAAACAAATATTCTCATCAACCAAAACTGAAAAAAAATCTCATCCTAAATTATAAATAATCTTTGTTTTAATATAAATTTGATTTTTTTTTTTTTTAAACCTTAATCTAAATTTTTTTTAACCTGAAATATAATCACATGGATTTTTCTTTTTGCACATGGATATTTGGTCTCGACTGATGTTGTTAGCTACCGCTAGCTTTCATTTCAATCTAAAGTGCCGACCTCAACTGACATATATTAGAAACAAATATGTCATCTATAATGAAACTTAGGTTCAATTTCACCAATAAACGTATTGATTTAATAATCAAATGTACTATTTAACGGTAGCTCTACATCAAAAGTTTTCTTGAGGTGACATATCATTGTAACCATGGCCGCATTTTCCTTCTCCCTGTTTCCAAATTTGACTCTAGTGCAATGAACATTCAAACTTGTGTTAAGTGTATCATTGAACCATGGCCACATTTTCCTTCTAACTATTTCCAAATTTTACTAAACTGCAATGAACATCACGTCAAGTAGATATACTCTGAATTCAACAACACCCCTACCCCCACAAAGGTACGTTGAATTACTTTTCAAATGCATGTGGACCGAATACTTCGCCCTAGAAAGATTCATAGCCCACTTTTGTACATGCCGAGGTCACGAGAATCAACTCCTGTGATCATAGCCATCTCAGCATCCACGTGGAACACGCCTCTCAAGTTAAGTGCCCAGTCACATATGCCACCTGGGCATCCCTATACACATCAAATTTCCTATCTTGGAGATATCCTGTGAGGATCGTATAGAGACCATGGATTATTCTCTTTGTCGTGGTACGACAACGTTAGACATTCCCTTGAGGCTAGGACTCCCCCCATCCATAAAATTCCACAAAAACCTTCGAAAAATCCGGCGCGCATCCATAAAATTCCACAAAAACCTTCGAAAAATCCGGCGCGTGCGTATGTTAAAATATTCTCCGTCAAAAAAGCTAAGCTCATGTTAATTACTTTTTGGGGGACGGCGACGTCTGACGCGGAAGTCGGCTGGACAGCGAGACTTTATCGGCATTGACGTGGACCCGTCTAATCACCCACCCTCGCCGCCATTTGGGGGATGGTGATAGGTCATGTAAAGCATGAAGCCGAGCTACCATATTAATAAAATGATATATGTTTCCGTGTCTAGTGGACTCGCTATGGAATATTCCTTTGCAAGCGATAATATCGGATTCTTTATCGGCTTTGAGTGTGACGATATCTAATATAAGGATATTTTTGTTTTGTTGTTTATTTTGAATTGTGATTACTAAAGTTTTCAAAGTTTAAGAATTAAATTTATTTAAAAATGTTCATCTGCAATAAATTTGATTATAATTCATTTTTGGATTATAAAAATCTCGAGGGTGGTTGATGTAAGGTTTTCAAAGTTTAAGAATTAAATTTATTCAAAAATGTTCATCTGTAATAAATTTGACTATAATTCACCTTTAGGATTTTGAAAACCTTAGGTTTTCAAACATGATATTTTTTTATAATAAAATTGGCTGTTTCCAACGATTAAAGGACTTCGTTTTTGAGGAATTTTAATGGCTGCCGTAAAATACGGGCCCAAACATCAACTTTCAACACTGTGCTTGATGTTACATGGCGGCCATCACGAGGTTACGTGGAAAAATGGAATAGAGAGACTTCCTTTATGTAGATATCGTAAATATCATTGAGATGAAACTTGTGACGGTCTTCGACTGCCGAGAATTAGGAAAAATTCATTAAAATAAGTTATGTAAAGTTAAGCATCTATAGTATTTTACCGCCATCTCATAACAACATGGATGGGGACATGTCCTTAAAATCTTCATCCAACTAAAAAGCCTTAAGAAGCATGTCCATCCAATTATCGATGCATGTTCATGGGATTTGTTTTACCAATGATATATTGCATCTTCTTAGGGTCATGTGTGTTGCTCTTCATCTTCTTCTCCTTTTCCTATTGTAGGTGGAAATCCCACCTCACCAATAACATGTTGCATACTATCAAATTGTCCATATTGTGGACATTAACCACTACCATAAGGGCATTTCATTATAACTACTATGCCATGTGATTCGCTTTAAAAATATATCAACTCATCATTATCAAATTCACATATTATCTATCATACATCAAGTGCAATAAATATTTTATTCAAATTCAAATAACTGGTTCTAACTACAAAAATTATTATACTTAAAAAATCTATAAATTCATTCTATTTAATAATAAAGAAATATTTATCATGTCCTATGCTCTATAGATATTTTTTTAGGTGATTATATTTTAATACATTAGAGAATCAAATTTACATGATTTACTACATATAGTTAGCTAAACAATTATGGATCTCACAAGAGGTGAATTAAATGTTGCATTGTTATAGAATTTTTTAAAAGATGGAATAGAGAAATTTTTAAAAGTATGTAAGCACATAAGATAGTGAGATGAATTAATGTATGTTATATATATATATATATATATATATATATATATATATAAGCAATGGTTACAATCACGATTTTTAGTAACTACCAGCAAGTAGGGTTCAAACTATCTACAAAGGCTCGCAGGACTTCCACCGTCTCGGTACATAGTAACCCGACGTGAGATGGGGACCGCGCGGATGCACAAGGGTTGCAGTCTTGTCATCAATCTGGCGCACCACTCAAAGGAATCGGATCTGGGTTACTGTTTGTGCATGGGCAAGCCCTTGGGATTGAAACCTAGGTCTCCTCTCGATAAGCGCCCCAACTTACCAATCCACCTAGACCCACGAACTTTTTTTAATAATACTTATTATACACATCCACCATGGGGATTGAACCCGAGTCACATCACCGATAATGCAAGTGGCATCCTTACGGTAGACCGCATTCACGGGGATGAAACAATGTTGCATTGTTATGGAATTCTCTAAAAGATAGGATAGAGAAATCTTTAAGAGTATCCAAGCACATAAGATAGTGTTACTTAAGCAAAGATAAATTATGCTTAATTTAATTAATTATAGATTGTATTCCAACCTTAGACATATCATGCAATCAATTTATTATAGTTGCTTATCAATTGATTATTATTATACATTAACAATACAAAAAGATAGAGTTAGTTACCGTTATAAATGATTATTGTTTTTCTAATAAAGTGAGATTCCTCTCAAATAATAAGATTTTAGTTACATATCCTCGTGCATATATATGCACCTTGTATTTTTAAAAAAGGAAGAGGATAATTTATTATCAATTTAAACTAAACAATATACTAAGATATACTATGTTGCTGGGTGATTTGCTTTTATATACTAATTATAATTCAAGCATAAAATTTCAATTCAATGAAATACTTTCAAAGATATAAAGTGAAAGATAAACAATACCTTGTGAGAAAATAAACCAATATTATGTGTAAGAGTAAGAACAAAGTGAGGATATAACAGAAAAAGTGGAGGATGAAAAATAGTTTTATATAATATTAATTGTTAAAAAAAATAAAAAATATCATGTCATCACTTAGAATGTAGAATTGTTTCTTTTTATTTATTTATTTATTATAGTTGTTTATCAATGGATTATTATTATACATCAACAATACAAAAATATAGAGTTGGTTACCATTATAAGTGATTCTTGTTTTTCTAATAGAGTGAGATTCCTCTCAAATAATAAGATTTTAGTTACATGTCATCGTGTATATATATGCACCACCTTGTATTTAAAAAAGAGGGAGAGGATAATTGATTATCAATTTGAACTAAACAATATATTAAGATATAGAATGTTTTTAGGTGCTTTGCTTTTATATACTAATTATAACTAAGCATATACTTTCAATACAATGAAATACTTTTAAAAATATAAAGTGAAAGATAAACAATACTTTGTGAGAAAATAAACCAATATTATGTGTAAGAGTAAGAACAAAGTAAGGATATAACAGAAAAAGTGGAGGATGAAAATATAGTTTTATAAAAATATTAATTGTTAAAAAAATAAAAAAATATCATGTCATGACTTGGAGTTTAGAACTGTTCATTTTTATTTATTAATTAATTATAATATAATCATTGTTCTTCATCCTGGTATAAGGATCAAAAATAAAAAAGATGTAAGATTTTCACATAGTCTAAATATCAATTTCATGATTATTTAAATGTACTTATTATTATTATTATTTTTGCAATAGGTCTCACTCAAAATGATAAACTACTTATGGATATGTTATTTTATAATTTCTATGAAAATAATAGTACCTCCTAAAGAAATATTTTACATTAAATTATATTAGTTATTTTGCTTTAATTGAATATATATTGAAGAACACAAGCTTATACTGAGAGGGGGGTGAATAGTATAAGACCTATTTTTACTTTTTCTTTTATACTTCAAAACAGTAAAGCAATATACCCAAAGCAATATCAAAGCAATGCACAATATCATCCACAAAGTGACACCAATTTTAACGTGGTTCACCCAAAATGGTTGGGCTACGTCCACAAAACTTTTCTCTAAAAGTTATCTCAAAGTTATTTGGGAATCCTTCCCAATTACAATGTTTATGAGCCTCGGCCCAAAGGAGATACCTTCCCCCAATCAGAATTTATGAGCCTCTGCTCAAAGGAGATACCTTCCCCTCTTCTTTGGAAATGATCCCTCAGAAGATCAACTGCCTCTACCTCTTGCTAGCACGTGGAACTCCTTTCCATCGAAGACCTCCTATCCTCAATGCTTAGCCTAAGAGACCTCTGCCTTCTATGATCACGTCCACAACAGCTCAACAACCTATACCAAACATAGTTAGTCGATCTAGTACAAGTCTTCCTTTGTCTGTCAGATCTGTCCAACGCTTGAACAAATCAATCCTCTGCACACAAGCCTTCTCAAAGACTTGCCAAACTGTCCTCAAGTTCTTCTCAAAGAACCAGTGCACCTTTGTCCTCAAGTTCTCTGATAGAACTATCAAACTCAGCTCACAAGTCCTCTGCTAGGACCTGTACAAATATGCTCACAAGTCCCCATCGGAACCTGTCCAAGACTGCTCACAAGTCCCCACCGAAACTTGTCCAAAACTCAGCAAGCTCACTAAGAAAAAAAAAACTTTCTTAGTAGGAAATCACAAGGTGAATTGTTAGAGACCCAATGTGATTTGTCAAACTCATAGAAGCATAAAGAGAATTGTTAGAGACTCAATATGTTCTATACTCAACTCCTAATCTCAAAACTCAACTCAAATCAACTCAGCTCAAACTCAATCTCAAATCTGAAAACTCAACTCAATATCTGAAATGGATAGAATAGAATGCTTTCTTTCAAGAACATGAAACCCCAAAAATTGCCAACTATGCAAAGAATCACATAACAATGATACTCATGTTCTTTTCACCATCAATTAGGGCTTCAACAACAATGCTCATCAAACAAGTTTCAATCAACACCATTCAACTCAAAACACAACCTTGAAGCATTTCACAATCAACATTAGAAAAGGAAACAAGTAGAACTCCTTTTCTCTCCAATATTGTTTGAACAAAAAGCATCCACCAAATCAAATCACAATAGCACAAAACAACTTTTCAAATAATTAACAAAGGAGTAAGCCCAACACTTTAACCAAGTAAAGAATAGCTTGATTATTACCAATTTAATGAAAGCAAATGTCAATCTCAAAGCTGCCCACTTAAGGTTTCACAACTTCACACAAGAAGCAATTTTAACCTTAAAACATCATGCTTTCATTTCCATAATCAACCAAAAGCACTCTCAACATTACAAGAAAATTTTATCCCTTATACACCTTATTTCTCCCTTATAGTCTTATCAAAAATAAAATTTATCTATCATAAGAATGCAATAAGATATTTCAAACAACACCTTCAAAAGAATCTTTTATCAAAATAAAACAAGCTTTAAACTCCTTATAACTCCTAAGCTATTTTTCCCTCTAATAAACTTCCTCCATCCGTAAAATACACTTAGCAAAAATTAATTTCGAAAATACCTTGGCCAAAATCAAAAATCGTGCTATGGAGAAATTGTGCACAAATTCTAACACCACCCGCTACGTCCACTTCATGATGAAAAACCCTTTTGTGTTATTCGAATGCGAAACCTCCCGTTCGGGTAGCGCGCCAACAGCCTAGCCGCTATCGGTGCGCCAAAGGCGCCCGGTGAGGTTTAAACCTCACGCTGTTAGCCTTCTTCCTTCTATGCTAGGGATTAAATAAAACAACAGTGCCTCCATTTCTTCTGACATGAACACGAAGATGAAAACCTTACGACGGATTTACGACAAACGACAAGTACAAAAAAATGAACAGCGGATTCATGAAAACAACGAAGACACAGTCGAACAGTAGATCACGAATTCACAACGAGCAACTCTTTTCAAAATGCGGATGGGATAATTCTTGATTTTCATCGAGGGAGATTTATATGCATTTTTACCATAAGATCTTGACGTCGGCAAGGAGTTTAACACGTCGACGGAGGTCTTGGCTAGCACCCACAATCTTAAAACATAGTGCCATGGGTTAGGATAACCCATTGCAAACAATAATTTAATATTTATTTAAAAATAATTAAAGGGAACCTTAACAAGGTTTTTAATTATTTAAATAAATACTTCCTCCTGGACCCAAATGCATTAAACTAATGCATCCACCTGTAATATTTAATCCTGCCAACTTGGGGTTTACAAAAGACCTTTGAAACTATCATGCCGTAACCTTCATAAAAAAAAAATTATTTGACATCAAATCAAATTCCTTCAAGAGGTTCTTGACATCAATGACAACTTATACACTTGAGCAAAGGCAATGTACCCAAAGTACCCAAAATTGCCAACATATATATATATATATATATATATATATATATATATATATATATATATATATTAATTTGGTTATTGTGAGAAATCCCCTATGACCGACATACAAGGTTGAGGAGTCTCCTCCCAACCATGACCCCTCCTAAAGTTGAGATCTATATTTATCAATAGGGAATTAAACACAAAGCCACCATACACCTACCCCCTCACACACTCACCCACGCTAAAGTTTGAATCTTGGACCTTCCAAAGAAGAGTCAAATATCGAACCATTGTGCTTCACCCCAAGTGCACTCTAATTGAATATTATTAAGATTACAAATATAGAGTATGAATTCTAAACTATCATTGTTCCAGGAAGGGATATTTAGATAATTTAATTCTTGGGTACGAGGGAATGACTTGGAGAAGAGCCTCTATATAGATTTAATGGATTTAGAAAATATTATGATAAATATTGAATGGAAGTTAATTGAGATCATGTTGCTTTCCTTGGGTATGAATGAAAAAATTGTTATAATGGTTAAGCTACTTTTAAAGATACTTTAATTAGGATGAAATAAAGAGGTTGCTTTGATGAATTTCCCTTGTTATACTCATTAAGTTTTTCATAGTTTCTAAGGTAATTATTGGATATTATGGAACATTATATAAGATAAAATAGTTAGAAAATTATCTTCATCCAATTAAAATTAGAATTTGAAATCTCTTAGTTGATGACACAACCTTTTTTACAATATGGATTTGATGCTCTTATTTAATACTAATTAGATATAATAGTACAAGGTCTCAAGATCCAAAATAGAAGTTGTCATCCCATACATCGTAGCTTGGTCCTTTGGTCTCCTTGATTAAATAAGCAAAAAAATCTTAGAATTGGCTAGTCCTAATCAAATTATAAGATATCTTGGCATGTCTTTCTCTTTAAATATTACTATACAACATATCAAGATTGCATTATCACTCATATTTTTATGTTGGATAATTGGTATGGAAATATTCTTTATGTTGTGAGTACAAGTTTGTAAAAGATATTTTCAGCTTTCTATTTATTATGCTTATGTTTATTTTTTTATATAGATAATTTTAAGTTAGAACGAATAACTAGACCCTTTTGCGCATAAAAAACATTTCATTGTCTTGGTTAATCAAAGTACTAGGGGAAAAAGGATTAAGAATCTTATGGTAAAAGGAGTTGCACTAATTATCAAATGAATTCTTAAGGATTTACAAGGTAGTTCCTTTTATAAATCATTGGTTAAAAACCTCATTCTCTAATCAAATATCATAACATAGAAAATATTAGAAGTCTTTGAATTTTTTACCTTTTTTTTTGGAATTTTACTTTATTTTATGATGAAGGCTTTAAAGTCTTTACATTTAGGAGGGTTGGTATTTTTCCAATTTCATAAGGTTGTTATGCATTTTTTTATGTATTAGATCTACATGTTAGCATTTAATTCCATTTATGGACCTTAAATTATTGACCTAGCTAGATTCTCCAAGTCAACAAATGTTATGCCTTGGCATGGGTAAGTAAATACATACAAAATTATACTAGCATATATCACCAAATAAAATGTGTTTATTCAATATATTAACAATATTAAATCTTCCTAACAATAAGAAAATAACTCATACATAGATGGATATTTCTTTGGAGAAAAGCTAATTGTTACTATTGTGGTGGAAAATATGGTATGCTAGATTTCAAATTCCTTTCTTGTGGATGTCATGATAATATTGAACATATATTATTTGTTTTTCCCATGCCTAATAGTTGGATTTTTTTGTCTTTATGGTCTATCTTTGTTGGAATGAAATTTGGACAACTGATATTGTTGATTCAAGATGAATCGTATTCCTTTATTTTTTATAGATCTTCATGTCTATTGAAGTTTTATATTTTTGGTTTTTACGAAAAAATAAATTATATTTTCAATTAAAAAGAGATATATTGATGGATAAAGTGAATTCATAATTTTTTATTATTGTCATGTAGTTGTCCTTACAACTATAGGTACAAGAATACGAATATATAAATTTCTTAGTCTCTAGTAGATTCAAACATAGAAAAGTAAGAAGTAGAGGCATGGGAAGATTATTTAGCCATATCCCTCCATAAAATTATAACTTAAAATTAAGCCTAATAGAGTATTAGAAATGTTGATCATCCTCTTTAAGGAAAACTTTGAAAAGTCAAAATAATATGATTAATAAAAATGAACCTATATCCAAGGAAGGGAATCATATTATTATAGATGATCTTGATATCGATATTAATATTGAATCATATAGTTTCAATATGAGCATGGCATGGATACTCATCAATACTAAGAAGGAATTCTTCAAGGATATTGAATACAATGGATTCATGCAACAATATGAGCATGAAACACGTAATATGGATATCGTTGATACACATATCATTGTAGAGGATGAAAAGGGTAATTTTTTTTATGGTCCAAGAACAATTTACAAATATCTTCCATGTATGAATATATTTTTAATGAAATCAACCCATTAATATTAGGTGTGCTTACTCCTACTATTTAAGATAATGCAAGGTAGTAAGGAAATATTGATTAGGATAATATTCAACATTAATTGACCAAGAAGAATCCCCTATTAGTTTCAAATTAACTAAAATCTAGTCAAGACTAAAATACATTATAAAGTATAAGAATTAGGATATCTTAATTATTATTAAAGTTGGTAATGTTCTACTAATACATTAACATAACAATACCTAAAATTAAGTTATTATTGAGAATTGTATGTCTAATACAACTAGTAATATTTATTATGCCAAGGTATCTAGCTTTGGGTATAGATAATTATATAAGAAGCTAGCCTCAAACCTTAGAATAGAGTCCACTTTCTAAGATTGTATTTTCTTCTAATAGTTTAGATTTTGAAGTGCCCAAGGAATTCAATGATTGTATCTATAAGATTCTCCCTCTTTATTCTAAACTTTATCTTATAGTTTCTTTTGAAAAAAAGAGCTATTACTATTTTTCATTAATCAAGTTATCATGAGACAAATGTAAGGTTATTTTTCTTAATAAATTAAATTTAAATTTATCAAGAATATAAATTTTTTGTCAATAGTATGGAAGACAATACTTTCCTATATATATATATATATATATATATATATTCATGATAGAAGAGTTGGTTACAACCACACAACTTTTAGTAGTTGACAAGAACAGGGTTCAAAACACAAGGGATGCATCCACCAAACCTATTCCACCTCATTTTTTATAGCTCAACATGAAATGAACCACCGAGTGCTTGGGATTCGTACTAGGTTTCAAACCACAAGGGCTGCATCCTCCAAACCTATTCCACCTCATTGTTTTATAGCCTGCCATGAAATGTATCATTGGGTGCTTAGGATTCATACCATCGTCATCAGTCTGGCATGCACTCAGAGGATTCAAATCAAACTACTAACTTTGTAAAAATCTTTCCCCAAGGTTTGAACTTGTGTCTCTTCTTGGTAAGTGCCCAACTAGACTAGCATTTACCAATCCACCTAGTCCTTAGGATTTCCTGTAAAATATTTAACCAACGTTGAGAAGTATTTAAGGGACGACATATTATTTTTTTATGATCTAATTAATAAGGTTATTTCTAAAAAATATGCATATTATTTTAAAATTATTCTTGATTTTATTGACATGTTAAAAAGCAACCACGAAAAAACAACCATGAGTATTTGATCCAAGCAATATCTTGTTTTGTAATTTTATAAAATTAGGTAATGTAATTAGGTTTAAAATGGGGTATTAATGCCTCTTTTAAAGACTTCATATAGAACTCTATATCTAATTTTGTAACTATATTATTCAACATAAAAAACATATATTACATATGATTAATATCTAAAATAATGACTTTTCCCTTTATCCTCATTGATATTTTAGGACTAAATGGATAGGATTTCAAATATTTCATCACACTCATACTTAGTATATTACTTTGTGTAACATCCCAATTTGACCCCCTATTTTATGATTGTTTGCTAAATATAGTGACGAACTAAAATATTTAGCTAGGAGTTAGTTAATAATTTTAAGAATAATTAAATGTAGCAAATGGGTAATTTAAAGATAAGATGTTTTGTTGTTTTAATTAGTGGTTAATGTGTCTTATTAACTTTGTATTAGCAAGTTAAACCTGGGACTTAAGTGAGTCCAACTTGATGGGTGGACTGTATTTAATGAATATTTAATTAGAGGGTAATTTGTCCCAATTTTTGTGTTAATGAAAACATATTTTAGTTGGGTTTAAACCAAAGAAATTAGGTTAGTTTCTAGAAAGGATAGGCATGAAGTTTTTTTTGTTTTTTTTTTCATTGAGAGAATCATGCTAGCAACTACTATAGTTGAGTAACCATTGAGTGTTTCAGGTAAGCACCACACCAGAATCGACTTGATCAGAGTCTATCCTAGTGTATGGGAGTGGCCAAATCCCCCATAATGATCACGGGAGTTTACAAATATATTTCAACCAAAACGTTCTTTTACCAACAAGTTCAACCCATGTTAAACTCTTTGTTATAGCTTTAGGTATTACACAACCTAATCAGTGAGCATGCGCCTTTTTAACTACACTGCACATTGGAAAAAGTAATTAACTTTAAGGTGCAATGCTTAACATATCTAACCATATCAACAATGGTTTTTTAAGGGAATCAACCATGGATTCACATAGGTGTGCTAGCACCTACCATTTTAACTCAAGGTTTAATTCATGTTGCTAGATTCACTTATCCATATTTATTTCATTATCAGTTTCCATATTTCCTTGTCATTAACATGCACATTCATACTTTCAAAGTCATAAACGTAACTTTTCAAATACAACATAGAGAATGAATTGTAGCATTACATTTCAATTTAACTCTATTATACACATAAACAATTGACACATTGTACAATGAAATCTTTTTAGTATTTACAAAGTCACAATGAACTCATTAAAATATTTTTCCAACACCTATTAACTAAACAAAATATTCTACTCATAATCAATCCATGTTGTTACAAAGTAATTACAATATACTTGAGGAAAAATGCAGCAACAACAACACTTCAACTCACTTATAGGTTCATCAGGAGCATCTAGTTTGTTTGTCTCAAGTTACCATTACTAGAATATTGGCTACTCAGAATCAAGACAATCCACCACATGATATATGCCTAATTATCATAATACACTTGCACTATTGTATCAAAGATATGCAGGAAAATCGTGCAGATAACAATATCATTTCAAAAAATAACTATTCATTTCATCCAAGAGTAGGGAACCCCCATAAATTTCCCTAAGAATGAATCTTTCCTATTCCATTCATTCCATGTTATTTATCCATAAAGAAACATGCCCTTGTCTATGCAACAACTTGGCTACAAGGAACCTCCATAAGTTCCCAAGAAATTGTAACCCTGTTACCAATTTTCCTAGTCCAAAAATCATTATAACACAACCATATTTCCAAAATAAATCAAGCAATATTACTTCACAGTACCTAATAATCCACAAGCAACATCTCCTTAAGTAATTAAACATAATATGTTGTTTTACCAAATTCACAATGTAGTAGACAATTCCTTTTTAGAAGCATTATCTATATACATCCATATTTAATTTCTAAATTTTTTCAATTTCCTTTTGAAGCTTGATAATTAATTTACAACTACCAACTATTTAAGTCTCAATATCCCCATTATCCTAGCCTTTTATACAAATTTAAACCCCCTTTTTTACTTCACTTAGACATAACAAGTTTGGTAAACTTGGGGCCATCAATGGGCCATAATAATATTTCATTCCTAGTACCTTTTAAATTCATATTACTATATATTTACCATAGTTATTTAGGTAACTATTGTCATATTTAGCTTTTAGAGACTTTTCTTTTAAACACACACACAAGTATTGTTTTTATCTCTACTTACTATTTTCTAAACTTTAGCTGAATTCCTAAATACCTAGGGTAATATATAATTTAACATTTCCCCTAACTCTTTTCCAACCCATAGGTTAGTCTCAAGAATAAAAAATACTTAAATACATAAAATTGTTCCCAAAATACATAATATTTCAAAAGCCTCATTATAACCATTAAACCAAATAGTCCACTATTATTATTATTTTTCTTTAACTATAACCTCTAGCATAATAACAAGACATGACACAAGGTTTCAATGGAGGGCATCATTTGAACATAAATCCATGGTCTATTGTTTATAGACGGGTCCGGGCCCACCATGAGAGAAAGAGCTTCTACGTAGTCATAGTGAGTAATGGAGGTAACAGAACCTACGACAACCATTTCTCTAAGGAGTATACATTATTTTATTTAACCAAAACAATTGAGTGGAAACCGATGACAATACATCTCACAGATACTCATAATTAAACCTAGCTTGCGTTGTCTCCTAAGTTCTTGAAGATGTCTACTATGAAATACAGGGCAGAGTTTGACATTCTAATTGCCATTTTACACAACCCTAAAGACAACTCCATGAGTTATCGAGCACACCATATACATTGTCATTATTTGTGCTAATTGTACACATTATTATGGCTTCAGGAGCATGGCCATGGATATCCTATGCAGATCAAGAAAAGACAACCTCTTTTATGGCAAAATCGTAATAGGGTTTCACAAGGAAATTTAATCATTTTTTGCTTTTTTTTAAATAATCAAGCATAACTCTTCTGCTTTACCAAAACCCTAAAACCACCATTACTTTAGAATTTACATAAGTATTAATTCATTAGAGACTCACAAAGCTATTATAACTAGACATGAACACCATACGTTTTTTTTCTTAAAGAAAGAAATCATTTATACTCAAACAACACGCATAACAAAATAACCTTACCTTTGCCATTTTAATTTCCTTTAGTACATACTATGACAACATATCACAAATCAATAATTTTCAAATTCAACATAAACCTTTAAACATCATAATTTCATAAACATTTTTCAACCCTTGACTCATTTAACTCAACACAATAATAGATCATCATCCAAAAAGGCTCTAACCTGACTCGCTACAAGAAAATATTATAAATCTAAGCCTTAGTTAAAAAATTTGAGCTTATTTCCATGATATTACCTTGTTTTAGGTGACAAGATAAATGAGATAAGGATTAAGTGAGAGATTCAAAACTTTATCTAGTTTCTGTTCTGACAGAGTCAAAGAGCATACTCCCTAGGAGATGTCAAATTCTCAGTGTCAAATCAACATAAAATACAAGTTTTTGGTTTCTGATCCGAATTTATGAGAGAGCATATTCCCTTACTTGCTTTCGTTGATTTTTTTATCCTTTCGAATACCCTGAAGAGCTCCATTTATAACCTTTCTGACCCCTACCCCATGATCTATTTTTTAATTATAAAATTGGATGCGATAAACCTATCATTAATGTTTTCTTTGAACTTGGTGCTACTTTGACCATTACACCCAAGGCAGTCCAATCAAAACTTCACACATATCCTTTCTAGAAACTAACCTCATTACTTTGATTTAAACCCAACTAAAACATGTTTTCAGTAACACAAAACTTGGGATAAATTACTGTCTAATTAAATATCCATTAAATACAGTCCACCCATCAAGTCAGACTAACTTAAATCCTAGGTTTAACTTGCTAATCCAAATTTAATAAGAAAAATTAACTACTAATTGAAACAACAAAACATCTTATCTTTAAATTGCCCATTTTCTACATTTAATTATTCTTAAAATTATTAACCAACTCCTAGCTAAATATGTTAGTTCATCACTATATTTAGCAAAAAATCATAAAATAGGGGGTCAAATTGGGATGTTACATAATCCTCCCATAGACTAAATACAATCCTCTATGTTTCATTTTGGAGTTAGTATAACACAAAACTTAAAATTTATACAAAGAGCAATCAAACAAGTCAAACATTTATATATGCAACCTATATGATGAAAACTACTCATGCAATGCTTCATATCTAAACTATTGTTTTTCCCAAGGCTGACATTTTTAAGATAGTCAACTATCACCAACCTTCTATGAGACTAGTCTAGGACATCATAGTCCAATAGTGTAGCGATGAAAGGTGAGTGTAAATTTTTTCTGCCAACCACTTTTTTTTTTACCCTCTGGATCATTTTTGCCATCCTTTCCCTTTTGCCAATTCTCATTCTTGGTGGTTGAGAAAATCCTTCCAACTGAGAAGAACAACCTATTCTACCTAACAAGAATCTTCTAGTCCGAAAATGTAGCAAATAAATTTTAGCAGTACCATATTCTAAGAAATAAAGTACTGAATTATAAAGTACCATTTATAGTTTGATAAATCCATATTCCAAATATCATCAAAAATAAACATCATCAATCCATAACATACTGACATCCATCATCGTACTATATGTAAGTACCAATCTTGACATCAAAATATATTTTTCTCTACATCTAATCATCATTCAATGTCATTAAACAAATATGGAAAATATTTCTTCATATCTTCCACCTTTTCCCAGGTGGCATTTTTCTCTGAATATAGATCCCATTGGACCTTGCATTGCTTCAGGTTTTGCTTCTGCATATGCTTAGTGCAAAATTCCAAGATATTCATGGGGTTGACCTCGATGTATGTTGGGTCCACCATCTACAACTTAGAAACATCCAAAATGTGAGATGGATCATGTAAATATTTCCTAAGAAAAGAAACGTGAAAATAATCATGAATCTTTGCTAGGTTAGGTGGCAAGTCAAGACGGTATGCAACAGGACTAATATTTATCATTATGGTGAAGGGTCCTACATATCTAGGATCCAATTTGGTGGATTTCATTGTGCTCTTCATAGGTTTGACCCTTAAGAACACCTTGTATCCTGCCAAAAACTCTAGAGGTGTTCTCCTCAAGTCTGCATATTTCTTTTGGTGATTTGAAGTGTCCTTAAGCCTTTGTTGAATTACTTTAAACTACTATTCCATCTCTTTCAAATTTTTGGTTCCAAGAGTAACCCGATATTTAGGATTATCCCAATACAATGGGGTTATGCACCTTCAGACATACAATACCTAAAAAGGAGCCAATTTTAGAGAGGTATGGTACCCATTATTATGTGCAAACTCAACTAGATGCAAGAAATATTACCAATGATATTTCTAGTCCATGCAGTACATGTGAAGAATGTTCTCTAATACCTGATTAACCCTTTCAGTCTGACCATCTGTATTAAGATGATATGCTGAAATAATATTCAAGGAAGTTTCAATTTCTCAATGGAGAGCCTACCAAAAATTTGATGTGAAATTTGAATCCTTATAAGAAATAATCATTCCGGTAAACCCATGTAACCTGAATATTTCCTTAGCAAACCTATTATCCACAATAAAGGAATCATTTGTAGTAATACTAGGAATAAAATGAGCCACTTTAGTTATTTTATCCACTACCACCAAGATGGTATTATGTTGATACCGAATTTTAAGGAACCATACAATAAAATCCATTGATATTACTTGCCACTTTATTTGTTGGTACATCATGAGGGTATAACAAACTCATTGGGTGCTCGTGTTATACTTTCATCTTTTGATATTCAAGACATTTGACCACAAAGTTAGTAATATCACCTTTCATCCCTATTCACTAGAATGTCTTCTTTATGTTTTCCCTCATCTTAGATCCTCCTGGATGAGCAGAATATGGAGATACGTTAGCTTCTCTCATAATGAGTCTACGTAGGTTACCTACTTCTGGAACCATAACTCGCTCCTTAAAACACAAAACCCATATTTGAACCCAAAGTTTTGAGCCACTTTTGGATCCTTTATTATTTTATCTTACACTTTCAAGCAGTATGGGTCATGTGATTAAGATTTCCTAACCTGATCCATAATATCAACATGACTTCTAGTCAAGGTGGTAATATATCTTCTTCTACTTAGTGCATCAACTACCTTATTTTCTTTGCTCTTTATGTACTCTATACCAAAGTCATACTTCGCTAAGAATTCAATCCATCTTCTTTGTCGAGCATTAAGTAGCAGTTGAGTGAAAATATATTTCAGACTTTGATGATCAGTTCTAAGTTCAAATGGTCTTCCTATTAGGTAGTGATACTAAAATTTCAATGCATGCACAACTGCCACTAATTCTAATTCATGGATGACATAGTTACCTTTATGTTTCTTCAACTTCCTATATTTGTAAGCTATCACAGACTTATCTTATGATAAAACACTACCCAAACCCTCCAAATATGCATCTGTATAGATAGAGAAGTCTCTTAGAAGATCTAGAATTTTTAATATAGGAACGGTGGTCAGTACCTTCTTTAGTGCTTGAAAAGTTGACTCACACTTATCTGTCCATTAAAATGTCTTTCCTTTCCTTTGAAGGTTTGTAATAGGGCAAGTGATTTTATCATAGTATTTCGCAAACCTTCGGTAATATCCAGATATTCCCATAACAACTTCGGACTTCTGTCACATTGGTAGGAGGTGGCCAATCCATTATTGCCTCAATTTTCTTAGGATTGACCGCAATACAATCTGCTGAGATAACATGCCCCAAATAGTGTACTTGAGAAACATAGAATTTGAATTTGGAAAAAATCCCATATAGCTAGTTTTCTCTTAATATTATTAGTACAATCCTTAAGTTCTTATCATGTTCTTCTCTATTACAAGAATAAACCAGTATATCATCTAAAAATACTAGAAAAAACTTATCCAATTGTCTTTTGAATACACTATTCATTAAATTCATAAAGGCAACGGGTGCATTTTTCAAACCAAATGGTAAAACTGTAAACTCATAGTGACCATAACAAGTCTTGAAGGCTATATTATGTGTATCTTCTTCTTTAATCCTTATTTTATGATAACCAAATTTCAAGTCTATTTTAGAAAATATAGTGACACCCTTAAGATGATCAAACAAATCCTCTATACGTGGTAAGGGATATATATTTTCACTGTTGCTTTATTTAGCATTCTATAATCAATGCATAACTTTAAATATCCATCATTCTTCTTAACAAATAAAACCGTTGCACCCCAAGGTGACACATTAGGTTTAATTAATCCCTTATCCAACAATTCCTACAATTTCACCTTTAATTCTTGCATCTCAATTGGATTCATTCTGTACAATGCCCTATGTATCGGTTCTGTTCATGGAAATAAGTCAATTGTGAAGTCAAATTCTCTCTTCAGTTGTAATCTCGGCAGATCATATGTAAAAACATCCTCAAATTCCTTTAGAATAGAAAATTTTTCCCACATTTCCACCCTTTTTTCCTCTGCTTTCTTCTTAATTTTGACTATGTACATCATTTTGCCTTTCCTCATCACTTTATTAAGTTGCATAGCAGAGATTAACAAAGGTCTAAAATCTTGTTGTTCACTATGCAACTTAGTTCTTTGTCCATTAGTGTTAGTAAACTAGACCCATCTTTCAGAGAAATTGATCACGACTTTGCGGTCCTTCAACCAATCAATGCCTAAAACTATATCAAAGGCATGTAGCGGAGCAACATAGAATTGCCAAGTGATAGAGTTTGTGGGTAGGGATATCTATATCTTAGGGTAGTATTGGTTTACTGAGTAGGTCTATCCAAAACCGTACTCAAATTTCCATCCATCTGTAAAAAATCTAGGATTATCTGGCATGCCCCTTACTAAGGTACTAGAAATAAAACTATTTGTAGCACCACTATATATCAAAACTCTAATTTTTTTTTCAAAGGTATTACCCTGTAAGAGCATAGGGGTTGTGAAATATCAAATATCTACCCAATACGAGGGTTTGATGAAGACAAATTGCTCTACGGGGATGGCAGCAACTTTCGGAGGAGGTCTAAAAAATTGGAGGAATATCGTGATGGCATCGGGTTCGGCATAGAGAGTGCATGCTCGTGATATTTTTTCATCTGAAAATGATTGGAAGGAACAATATTTTCCAATGCATGTAGGGAACCGCTTGTTAAAGAACAATGGATGTTTGGAACGATGTGAAGCCATACCAGTTCTAGTGGTTCAACAAGACTCGATGGTGAAAGATGTGGAGTATCTAACCAAACATACCCTTATTGGTAAATTTTTGGGCATCCAAATTTCTCTCCCCTTTGTGGAGGCTTGGGTTAGGAAGACTTGGAATCCTGAAGGTGATGTGGAGGTGATGCTGAGTGTGAACAACTATTTTATGGTGGTTTTCTCTTGTATTGCAGATCATAACAAAGCATTTGAAGGGGGTCCTTATTTCTATAACCAAGTGGGACTCTTTCTTAAACCCTGGCATGTGGGTTTCAACCCATCAGAGGAGCGGTCGTCACGGGTTCTAGTATGGGTGTGGCTTCCATGGCTCCCGTTGGAATTCTGGAGAACCAATATCTTGCATAAGATTGCTCTTCTACTTGGGAAGTCGGTTGGACCATCACAACAAACAATGGATAAAAAGATAATCTTTGTTGCTCGTATTTGTGTTGAAATTGAATTAAATAATCCTATTCCAGATTCTATTGAAATACAATTTTGATAAACTACATGGGTTCAAAAACTTGACTATGAAGCTCTTCCATTTCGTTGTCGAATTTTTCGTGAATATGGCCACCTGCAAATAAAATGCCCTAAGTTTGTCTTGCCCATGGTTTCAAATCCTGGGCCCTCTCAGTCTGGATAAATTTTGGATACAATAAAATCCCCAATAAAGGAATGGGAATGGGATAAGGAAGGTTTTGTTCTGGTAAAATACTAAAATAGAGGATGAAGGACAAACAAAGACCTTAAGGATAGCCAACCAGATGCTCTACTCAACCATTTTGAAATATTAAATGATCTTTATCAGTGCATGAAGATACCTGAAACATTGCTACCTGATGCAAATATAACAAGGCTTAATTAGATGTCTCTTCTTGAGGGGGAACTTAAGGAATCAGATCTAGGGGGTTTAAATGAAGAACAAAGGGCTTTGGATCTAAGTATAGGGGACATGGTTGGGTCTAGACCTATAAGGGAAACTATTTTTGAAAGTGGTACAAATTTAGTTATGCCCTCTCCTACTCAGGAACTGATGCAGTCATCCTTGGACTGCAAAAATCCTATGGTGTTGGGATTGCAACAGAAAATAATTAAAAAAAAATCGGATAAGAATATGAAGGTGGGTCGGAAGAAGGACCAATATAAAATTAAGTTAATGGGGGAGACTTTGGTGGAGTCAGGCTTGGTGAGAACATTGGACTCCTATTTTTATAACCCCCAAAAATGATTATCCTCTCATGGAATGTAAGGAGATTGAATAGCATCCCCAGATAAAAAGTTGTTCCTGATTTGGTTTGTGTGCATTCCCTGGATGTGGTGTTTATTCAGGAGACTAAATTGGCTATTGATAGTATGTTCAATATTTCTCCCATGCTGTGGATAAGGGGGCAATGCCAGTGTATTGGTGCATATGGATATGTTGGTGGCGTCGCTTGTTTATGGGATCCGGTTAAGATATCCTCTCTTACTTGGATTTCTAGGAGATGGTCTATTTCGATGGTCGGGCATGATAATGAATCTGGTGAAACCATCCTACTTACAAATGTGTATGCTCTTGTTGATTACAATGGTAAAGTGAATTTGTGGGAGCATATTTTCTTTGTGAGAAGTTTGGTTCTCCTGTACCCATGGATTTTTGTTGGAGACTTCAACTCTATCACTTGTCTGGAGGAGAAACGTGGTGGGGTGGACCATCTCGAGCATTTTTATTCTATCTTCAGTGCTCATATCCATGCCCTAAACCTGGTTGAAATCAAGACAGGTAATGGGATATTTACTTGGCACAATAGAATGTGTAGGGAAGCTTCCATATCAGAGAGACTAGATAGGTTTTTGATATCTAGTTATTGGATGGGTAATAACAAAAGTGCTAGTTCTATGATTATGGAGGGTAGGGGATCTAATAATTGGCCTATCAAACTCTCTTATTTGGAGTTAGGGCTAAAAAATAATCCCTCCTTTAAGTTTCAACTTATGTGGCTTCGTGATCCTAAGCTTCATGATTTCATGCGAGGTTGGTGGACCACTGGAAAACCTCCTCATGGAACCGCTATGTATTCCTTTATGAAGCGACTATAATTTGTAAAATATAAATTGAAGAGATGGAATAGAATGAATTTTGGGAACCTTTCCTTGGCTAAGCTAGAAACTCTTAGGAGGATGGAAGAAGCTTCAAGGAAGATTAGAGATCAGGGATTCACGAAGGAGCTTCTTGTTGAGGAATCTGAGGCTGCGAAAGACCTTGCTGAATGGGAACTGAGGGAAGATTTTTTTTGGAAACATAAAGCTCGAGTAGATTGGATTCAGGAAGGGTATAGGAAAATAACCTTCTTTTATAACTCATTTAAGTATCGTCGTAATGGTAACCTAATTACCTATCTTGTGAATTCTCAGGGTGCCCTGCTCTCTTCTTTAAAGGATATTTTAGAAGAGACTAAGAGGTATTTTTCCTCTCTTCAAGGATGACTCCCTATTAGATGATGAGAATGAAAAGATTATTCTAAATTGTATTCTAGTGATTCTTTCGAGAGAGATGAATGAGCACTTGATGGGTCCAATTTCCCTTGAGGAGTTGGAAAATGTTGTATTCAAGATGAAGAAAGGAAAAGCCCCAGGCCCAGATGGATTCCTGATTGATTTTTATCAGGATTTTTGGGGTTTAATCAAATTTGATCTTTTGGAGGTGGTCCATGAGTCCCAAAAGAACAAGCAAATTCTAATGGCCCTAAATGCTACCTTTGTGGTGCTTATATCCAAAAAATAAGGAGCAAATTCCTTGGATATATTCAGGCCTATTGCTCTATGCAATATTGTGTATAAGATCATCACAAAAATTATTACTGAGAGGCTGAAGATATGGTTGAGAAAAATCATCTCTTAAGAGTAAGGAGGGTTTGTTACTATCCGAAAAATCTTGGATGGGGTTGTTATTGCTATAGAAGTTATTCACTTGATGGAAACTTCTAAGGAGAAAAATATGTTCATTAAGTTGGACATGGCCAAAGCCTATGATCGGGTCAGATGGTCCTTTCTTCATTAAGTTCTTGGTGCTTTTGGATTTGAGGAGGAATGGATTAGATGGGTGATGAGTTGTGTTTCTTCTTCCTCATTGTCTATTCTTGTTAATGATGAGCCATCAGAGCTGTTTGAGGCCTCAAGGGGATTGAGCCAAGGAGATCCTTTATCTACTTATTTGTTTATCATTATGGTGGAAAGGTTGGAAATATTGCTGAAGTCTCAAGTCATGCAAGGTCTCATTCAGGGGTGGAAGTGGGATAGTAGTTTGCCACCTCTTTCCCACGTTCAATTTGTTGATGATATTGTTTTTTTTGGAGTTGCCACTATCAGGGAAGCTGTAAATATTATACAGTCTCTTGACATATATCTTGGTGCTTCTAGACAGTTGATTAATGAGGACAAGTATTCTATTTTCTTCTTCAATACCCATCCTTTTATTCTATTAGAATTAAAGTGCACTATGCCTTCACCTTGACACTTGTTAGTTTCTCTTGACAAGTGTCATGTGTTGAATATAGGCTTATACATATATATTGTAACTATTTGTATCAATAAAATCAACCCCTTCAGTTTCAGTCCCAACATTTGGTATCAGAGCCCAAGAACCCTTGGGGAACCGTTTCACTATCCTCGGCACCATAATTTTGCTACTAGTTCACAATGGACTGAAGCCACACTCCGTATTAAAGCTGGAAAATAGATTTACATCAGAGGAGGAAGCCGAGAGCACTAGGGCTGTAGTGATCTTCCAAAAAACAATAGTAGGTTGTAGAAAAAAAACATGGTTTGCTGCTGCCCAGGTTGTTGCTAGCTGGATATCGCATAACTTAGCTCCAATATTTGAAACCAGGTCCTTGCATCGAACGGATACAAATTAAAATCTTACAAAAAAAAAATGGTAGCCATTCTATAAACCCTAAAAAAAAACTAAAAATGACTTCGCAATTTTTAATATTTTTACCATCTGGTTTTTGATCCATCAAATGATGGAGAGCATACTCCCTCGGTAAAAAGAAAAAAAATGCGGAGAAAAAAAATGAAGGGGGGAGGGAGGATTTCCATGAGGGAAATCCCCCCTCAAGGGTTTCACAGTGCAGGGAAATCCTGCTCTGATACCAAATGTTAGGAGGAAAACTGAATGGGTTGATTTTATTGATACAAATAGTTACAATATATAGGTATAAGCCTATATTCAACACATGACACTTGTCAAGAGAAACTGACAAGTTTCAAGGTGAAGGCATAGTGCACTTTAATTCTAACATTCCCCCTTAAAGTGCACTATCCTAACTAAATAAGAAACAAAACAAGTCAACATTAGGTAACATAAAAAAATTCTACATCCTCCTTTATTGCTGATTTTAGGAGGAAAACTGATGGGGATTATTTTATTGATACAAATTGGTTACAATATATAGGCATAAGCCTATATGAAATGCATGACACTTGTCAAGTGAAACTGACAAGTGTCAAGGAAGGCATAGTGCACATTACATTAATTCTAACATTCCCCCTTAATGTGCACTATCCTAACTAAAGAAAAAACAAGTCAACATTAGGTAACATTCCCCCTTAATGTTGAATTCTCTAAAAGCAACCTATCATCCTCATTTATTGTTGATTTGGTCTAGGCTCGTGCTCTTTGCGCTTGGCTCTCCAACTATGAATAATGCTAGATTCACTATGTATACATCTCGGTCTGTTGCCTCAGGGTCAACCACTTCCACGGGTCTGTTGCCACTGGGTCAGCCGTCTAAGTGCCTCAGGGTTATCATGGGTGCCTCAAGGTCAACCACTTCTGGGTCTGTTGCCTCTGTAGGTCATCCTCAGAGGATGTTGCCTCTCGTAGGTCACTGACTAGTCCCACCATAAATATCAAATCCTTCCTTATGGTGAACTCAATCTAGAAGGTGTCGGTCTCTACCGAAAATGCACCTTAATACAAAGGAAAAATGAGCCATATAAGAGTGTCGGTCTCTGCCAAAAATGCACTCAATACAATAAAATGAGCCATAGATCCAAATATGGAGGAGAAGAAGAAGAATAGAAGAGAATCTTCTGAAGTGTCTTCGTCTGTAGTCTTCAGAAGTAGATCCAAAAAAACCTCAAATAAAGTCTAGGGTGTCTATGTCTGTAGTCCCTAGAATAAGTGTCCTCATGGTGACCATGTCATCCCACTGAAATGCATGGCTAACCAGCCACTGCATTCACCAAGTGTATAGAAAAGATCATTAGGTACAAGGATCACATATAAAATTACCTTGGGAGTGTCGGGTACAACCGAGAGTGCACTCCAAGGTATAAAAAATTTGAGGCTAAAAAACTAAATTGAAATAGCCTCAAAATTACAATATGACACCACCATTGTGTCCGTCAATGAAAAATGTTTCCAACGACTATAAATACCCCTATACTTTTGTCTAAATGGGGCCTTAAACTTGCTACGAAAACAACAACATGACTCTCTAGTCAGCAAAATAAACTTCAGGAATAAAAAATTCTTGGCATCGCACTCTGGCGACATAAAAACAGTCTCAGTTTCCCTCACAGGGGAATTACATGGGCCATTTAGAGAAATCAAAGTTTTCCACCCACTATAAAATATCCAGCATAGGATAAAAAATTTATATGCCCCACTATATGAGGCGGCCATACATTTAAAAAGAAATACCCCTTATGATGATTATCATTAGGCCTATGACGAAAAGTGGACCCCTCCACTTAAAATGCTTTGTCTTTTTAAAATAAACTTCACCACCATCATTAAAAAACTTTCACTAAATGTTGAGCACATTCACCCGCCCAAAAATCCTCGTGAAATAAGATATTGAAAAAATATCAAATCATTTCGGCTATCAAGGAAGATTAAATATCAATTTTCGATGCCAAGTAATGCCGGGAAGGTGCGGCACTGGCCGAATCGCGAAGCCGGTGACGTCCTATCGCCGACCGATGTCGATAGTGTGGAGAGGGTCACCGGCAGTGGGGGCCACGTTGTGAAGGCACGAGTTCCATGTGGCACCAACACATAATGCATTGCATGGTGAGGCATGACCCGTAGATTTTGGGAATTGGCCACACATGGTGGTAGGGGTCCTGTGAGCAGGTGGGCACTGTGGTTCATTGAAATCACAAAGAAATTTGAAATTCCCAATGAAATTTCTAAACTCAACAATCTAGAGGAGCTGATAAATCATTTTTAAGAGCAGTCTTGAATGAGAGCAGAGCGTTTTGTGGTTAAGCAATGCGGCCCATTTTGAGGAGCTTCCACCAAGGCTGTGCCAGTGGTAGTGCCAGGCCCTTCTCCTCCAAAATGTCAAACCCCATGCGGTACAGCTCCGCATAGGAATTCTAGCTATGGTGGAGAAGCACTAGTCGAGGGCCGACAAATCTAATTTTAAAACAATTTGGCATGGAGAGATCTGGCGCATTCATCTTCTAATAAATTTTTTTGCACTCCATGATATGATCCCCTTCGAAAGTAAAACAACTCTTATGCTCCTTCAACAGCCCGGTGCTTCACATATGTAAAAAATAAAAAAGAAACATTGCACCAACGTTGTACACATTTTTGATGGGCATACTTCAAGCTTCCATAACAGGCACAGGGAGATTCCATGTTTCGATCGCCATCCTCTTCCTAGCAAATGCGGCATTCAACCTTAGTGAAATCACCATTTTCATTTTCTCGTCGAACTCCATACATTTCCAAATCCAGAATCTTTAACCATGATCTGCACATCCTGTACTGCAACATCTGACTGCAAATACTAAAAAACAATATGTTCAACAACCAAGCTTCCCGGCTTGAGCGACTGCGGGAGAATGGAGATCACGTCCGCGAACCCGCAGTGGGCGATGGAAGATATGCCGGGGCCGCGGCTTATGGGGGACATGCTCATCCAACCCACGACAGAAATTTTGATAATCAACGACGCTGGGGCCGGATCCGCAGGCTACCAGGATGCCAGGGAGCCCGTGCTGAATCCCTGGCTGTACAAATCCTAGGAACCCCTAGGGAACCGTTTCACTATCCTCGACGCCATAATTTTGTTGCTGGTTCACAATGGACTGGAGCCGCACTCCGTCTTAAAGCTGGAAAATGGATTTACATCGGAGGAGGAAGCCGAGAGCGCCAGGGCTGTCGTGATCTTCCAAAAAACAACAGTAGGTTGTAGAAAAAAAACATGGTTTGCTGCTACCCAGGTTGTTGCTAGCTGGATATCATGTAACTCAGCTCCAATATTTGAAACCTGGTCCTTGCATCAAAAATATACAAATTAAAATCTTACAACAAAAAAAATGGTAGCCATTCTGTAAACCCTAAAAAAAAAACTAAAAATGACCTCCCAATTTTTAATATTTTTACCATCTAGTTTCTGATCCATCAAATGATGGAGAGCATACTCCCTCGATAAAAACTTAAAAAAAATAGGGAAGAAAAAAGAAGTCATGGGGGAGGGAGGATTTCCATGAGGGAAATCCCCCCTCAAGAGGTTTCACAGGGCATGGAAAGTCCGCTCTGATACCAAAAGAGGTTTCAAAATTTGTAGTTTGCAAAGGGGGAGAAATTTTTTTTAAATCATGGTAAAGAATTTTTTTATTGGCCAACAAAATGGCCTTATTGGGCCTGTTATTTTTCCAAATAGAAAGTGAAGAGTGGAAGGCCTAGTAGCCCATGTAATTCCCTCCGTGGGAAAATTGAAAATAGATTATTTTTATTCCACCTCAGTGCGATGATTATTTGTTGCCTTAGATAGGCATGATAGTTTTCCACATGATGAAGGCCCCTTTGATGGTGGAATATAGGGGTATTTATAGTCGTTGGAAAAGTTTTTCGACGATGGACACAATGGTGGTGTCATATTGCAATTTTGAGGCTGTTTCAATTGAATTTTTTAGCCTCAAAGTTTTTCTACCTTGGAGTGCACTCTCGGTTGAACCCGACACTCCCAAGGCACTTATAAGTGAACCTAGTATCTAGTAGTCCCCCCTTTCTACTTGGCGGATGTAGCGGCTGGTTACCCATGCATTCTAGGGACTATAGACATAGACACCCTAGACTCTATCCGACGTTTTTACGGATCTACTTATGAAGACTACAGATGAAGACACTTCAGAAGATTCTCTTATATTCTTCTACTCCTCCATATTTGGATCTATGGCTCATTTTATTGTATTGAGTGCATTTTCTACAGAGACTGACACTCTTATATGGCTTGTTTTTCATTTGTATTAAGGTACATTTTCGACAGAGACCGACACCTTCTAGATTGAGTTCACCATAAGGAAGAATTTGATATTTATGGTGAATCTAGTTAGTGACCTATGAGAGGCAACATCCTCTGAGGATGACCTACAGAGGCAACAGACCCAGAAGTGGCTGAACCTAAGGCACCCATGATGACCCTGAGGCACTTAGATGGCTGACCCAGTGGCAACAGACCCATGGAAGTGGCTAACCCTGAGGCAACAGACCGAGATGTACACACAGTGAATCTAGCATTATTCACAGTTGGAGAGCCAAGCACAAAGAGCACAAGACTAGACCAAATCAGCAATAAGCGAGGATGATAGGTTGCTTTTAGAGAAGTCAACATTAAGGGGGAATGTTACCTAATGTTGACTTGTTTTGTTTCTTCTTTAGTTAGGATAGTGCACTTTAAGGGGGAATGTTAGAATTAAAGTGCACTATGCCTTCACCTTGACACTTGTCAGTTTCTCTTGACAAGTGTCATGTGTTGAATATAGGCTTATACCTATATATTGTAACTATTTGTATCAATAAAATCAACCCCTTCAATTTCAGTCCCAACATATTCAAGCTAGGATTGCTTGCATTCTAAGATTCCAGGTTGGGACTCCCCCCGCATTTATCTTGGTATTCCAATTTCATCTCATCCTCTACCTAGATCTTCTTGGTAGTCTATGCTTGATAATTTTAGAAGGAAGGTGAATCAATGGACTTTCAGATGGCTATCCACTACAGGTAGATTGTTTCTTTTAAAATATTATGTTCAAGATTTACCCATTTATAGATGTTTTGTACAAATAGCCCCCTCTCACTTCATCAAGTACATGGATGCTTTGTCAAGAAAATTTTTATGGTCTAGAAAACTTGATCAATCTAAATGGAGTTTGGTTAGGTGGGATTCTATATGTAGGCTGGTGCAAGAGGGAGGCCTTGGGTTGCGACAGACAACTCTTTTTGGGTAGGCTTTGGCTGCAAAAATTTATTGGAGATGGTGTACCTCTCAAGATCAGATTTGGTCTAAAATATTATCTTGTAAATAATTGAGAGGTATTTCTAAGGCTGAGATCGCTAGAGTCAGCTTGGTTGGGAAAGGTTCAGTTATTTGGGACACTCTGAAAAGAGGAGCTAATTTAATCAAACATGGTTTGTTCTAGATTTGCAATCAGGGACCAAATGCTCCTTTTTGGGAGTATTATTGGAATGTTCACCCTCCTATTTTGAATCAATATCCTAGGTTACGTTCCCTAAGCATTTTTTTCTTGGAAGCAAGCTGGTCTCGTGTGGAGGACTTTAAAAAAATATAGTATTTTAGAATTATGGAGATGTATATATCTATAAGAATGGCCCTAGGGGGGACTAGCCAAGGATAGAGAGGTGCTTTATCTTATTATTATAGGGAGGCCTTGTTATTCATTGAGGGGTAAAGATATTCTGTCTTGGAACCCTAATACTAATGGAACCTACTTGGTAGCCTATGGTTATCAGGTTCTTGATAAGCAAAAGTATGGGAGTCTTCATGTCACTTGGTGGAAAAAGGTGTGGAACAAATTTGCCTAGCTAAAATATAACTTCTTTCTCTGGTTGGTAGATCGTAATAAATGCCTCACTTGGGATAATGTGAGAAATAAGGGATTTCAGGGTCCCTCTTTTTGTGTTCTTTGCAGTAAGAATGAGGATGACTCTTCTCATTTATTTTTCCAATTCTCCTTTGCTAGAGACATTTGGCACCATTGGTGGAGCGCTTGGAACCATCCTTGTTTTCATGTGCTATCCCTGGTGGAGTTTTGAATTAGTCTAGGCAGACCTCCAACCAAGGCCCCGTTCCTTCGGATGGCTTGGAATTTGGGCCCTTCTTGCATCATATGGCAAATTTGGATCGAACAAAATTGACACATATTTCAGGGCAGTTATTTGGTTGTTCAACAGATCTGGCAAAGGATCATGTATATGGTTCAGAAAACCATCCATAGCAAATGTGATGTGGACCCTCTTTTGGATTCTAGGGAGGAGAAGGTACAATAAGCCCTTGGTCTCTTTGGGGATGGTGTGAACTCTTCTAGCCCTAGTAGGGTTCCTCAACTCAGCAAGAAGGTTAGGAGAGATGGTAGGTGGAGGCCACCCCCTAGAGGAGTTTCAAAAATTAATACTGATGGATCGTCCAGGGGTAATCGTGGATATGATGGCATTGGTGGTTTTGGGAGAGATTCTACTAGTGGCATCAGTTTTTTCTTTTCCATTTATAAAGGTGTTCACTCCAACATTTTTATTGAACCTCTTGCAAATCTTGAGGCCTTGCAAAGGGGGTTTTATCTTGGCTGGCATAATATTATATATGATTCTAACTCTCAAATTGTGGTTAATATTTTAAACAGTAAAATTATGAAGTTAATTGGCATTTGGCCTCTATAGTCATTCAGATTATCAGAATGAGTTAAGAGTTCGAATTTATATCCTTTGTGCACATTCCAAGGGTATGGAATGTGGTTACTGATTAACTGTCCAAAAGGGCTTCTGAGTTGCTCGATCCTTGGAGTATCAATAATTGGGAGAGTCTCCCATTTTGGGACTCTCAATGCCTATGGGAGTTGATCCACAAGGATGTATAGACTTAATATGGTTTTTTCTTGTTGTCTTTTTTGGGTGTGATTCTAGTCTAGTGGTTTTAGCCTGTTTGGCTATTTATTTGAGTCCTGGTTGGAAGCTCAGTTGTACTCTATAATCTAGACTTTTTATAAATAAATTTTTACCCCTTTATTTAAAAAAAAAGAGCATAGGGGTTGCCTATCCATCAAGGAGTTGGTTTCTTGTAGTTGCATAGATTCGATTTCCTTTCTCTATACTTCCTGGGTTAGTTATAGTTTGACGAGGACAATTCCTAGCATAATGAGGGCCTCCACATTCATAAAATCCAGTCTTGGAAATTTGAGTTGAGCCTTGTACTGACTTCTCTTTATTCTCTATAGGAGTAGGTTCTATCTGGTTTACGAGTTTAACTTTATCAGCATTGGTAGAGTTTCGGTCCTTTGGTTGGAATTTCTTTTTGAACCTTTTTGTTGTACCAACATTGAATTTACCAGTTTTATACCTTTCTTTTTTCTTATAATATGGCTCATTGCTCCATTTTATTTTATGTAGTTTTGGTTGAATCTTCTTAGGTTCTGGAGAAAGATTGCTACCTTTTCTATGACTATATTCTGCCTAACAGGCCAGATCATATGCTACTTCTAGATTAGTAGGTTTAAACATGTTAACCAAAATCCTGAGTTGGTGGTCTAACCCAACTAAGAACTGATGCACCTTCATCTTATCATCCTTCTCATAAGCTAGAATGTACTTAAGGATTCTAGTGAAATATTTGTAATAGACATCCACTAACTATTCCATTTGTCTGAGTTGAGTGAATTCATCTAACTTCTTGGCATAATATTGTTCTATGAGGTATCTTTTCCTAAAATATTTCTCAAAATTTTCCCCTTCATAGTGTCTAATGTTAATTTTTTATCTTTACAATATGTTTCCCACCATTCTAGTCCATATTCAGTCAACATCCCAGTAACAAAGACTATTTTTGTAGTCGACAAGTAATTTATCATGGATAAATAAATAGCCATCTCGTTCAAACATTACTCATCTGACTCTCCACTTTCTTTTCCCAAGAACTTTCTTACCCTGGCATGTTTCAAATCCATTTCGAACTCAACATTAATTTGGATCTTAGCTGCCTGGTCGGGATCAACTGGTTCTTCCATAGCTACATCAGCTGGAGCTTCAGGGGCTCTATTGTTTCTCCTAATTTCATTCCTAATGGCTTCCAACAGGTTGTTTTGGTGGTTCATATGCTCATGGTAGTTGGCCATTTCACCTTGCATATCTTGCACCATGTTGGCAAGGTTCTCAATTCCATCAAGGTTCCTAGAGCTTTCACCGATATGCCCTTCTACAATATTATCCATATGGTTTAGTCAAGGTCTTCAAGGAGGCATCTTCGATCCACTCCCAAGCTTAGGTGGCATATTTATTTGTAGTTTAAGGAATGTGTTAGTTCACAGTATTATACCAGAATTGTTTTAATACACACTTTCATATACCTATATATGAAACATTTGTTATTATCTATGGTTTTAACTATGTTTTGTTAATAGTTCTACCCACCATATATTTATTGTTTGAATATAACATGATTTGGATATGCATAGAAATAGAATAAGGTGGAGTTTTGTCTTGGAGTACCAATTGGCAAGTACGATCCCCAAAAGAGCATCAAGTACACCACTTAAAACCTAAATTAATGGAGGGTTCATCTAGCTCCTCCAATCTGATTCACTAGGGATTCACATGAGGGGTAAGACTTGCATAATTTTCCACATTTGTACCTCCATTCACACCTTACTTGTTGTGCTTGTTTTAGAGTTATCTAGTTTAGAATTTTGTGCCTATCTCAACCTGGCTCTGATACCAACTGTAATAACCAAAATTTACCCGTTACAAAACCAACCATTTTTTTTTTATTTCATTGAGAGAATCATGCTAGAAACTACTATAGTTGAGTAACCATTGAGTGTTTCGGGCAAGCACCACACAGAAATTGACTTGATCAGAGTCTATCCTAGTGTATGGGAGTGGCCAACTCCACCATAATGATCACGGGAGTTTACCAGTCTATTTCAACCAAAACACACTTTTCCCAACAAGTTCAACCCATGTTAAACTCTTTGTTATATCTTTAGGTATTACACAACCTAATCAGTGAGCGTGTGCCTTGTTAACTACACTACACATTGGATAATGTAATTAACTTTAAGGTGCAATGATTAACATGTATAACCATATAAACAATGGTTTGCTAAGGGAATCAACCATAGATTCAAATAGGTGTGCTAGCACCTACCATTTTAACTCAAGGTTTACTTCATGTTGCTAGATTCACTTATCAATATTTATTTCATTATAAGTTTCCATATTTCCTAGTCATTAAATTGCACATTCATCCTTTCAAAGTCGTAAACATAACTTTTCAAATACATCATAGAGAATGAATTGTAGCATTACATTTCAATTTAACTCTATTATACACATCAACAAATGGCACATTGTACAATGAAATACTTTAAGTATTTACAAAGCCACAATGAACTCATTACAATATTTACCCAACACCTATTAACTCAAAAAAATATTCTACTCATAATAAATTCTTGTTGTTACAAAGTAATTATAGTATACTTGAGATAAAATTACAGTAACAACAACACTTCAACTCACTTTCAGGTTCAGCAGGAGTATTTGGTTCGTTTGTCTCAAGTTGCCAGTACTAGAAGATTGGCTACTCAAGATCAGGACAATCCACCACATGATATATGCCTGATTATAATAATGCACTTGCACTATTGTATCAAATATATATAAGAAAATCATGTAGTAAAAATATCATTTCATAAAACAATCATTCGTTGCATCCAAGAGTAGGGAAACCCCATAAATTTCCCTAAGACTGAATATTTCCTATTCCATTCATTCCATGTTCACTATCCACAAATTAACATGTCCTTGTATATGCAAAATGTAATCATCAACTTGGCTATGAGGAACCTCCATAAGTTCTCGATAAA